>CM047000.1:19324594-24324594 GCA_025698465.1 Gossypium longicalyx
GTGCCATCCTATAAAGTGCAATGGACACCGGTGCCGTTCCAGGCAACAAGTCGATTCCAAACTCAACCTCTCGGTTCAGGGGCAAACCTGGAAGCTCCTCTGGAAAAACATCTTGAAAATTATTGACTGTTCTAACTTTATCCACTGTTAGACCCTCAGTTTTTGATTGGCTTACAAATGCCAAATAAGCCTCATATCCCTTTCGAATCCACTTCTCTGCTCTAAATGCCGACACAACATTAGACAGATAATCCCTACGCTCGCCTATCACCAAAACCTCATCATCCTTTGTGGTCTTTAACATCATTCACTTAGCAGCACAATCCAAAGTAGCCCTATGCTTAACAAGCCATTCCATTCCCAAAATGAGATCGAATTCTCTGAAAGGTAGCTCCATTAGATCTCCAGAGAAAACTTTTCCTTGAGTTTCTATAGGCACATCTCTATACACTTTATCTACCCTAACCGAGTTACCCAAAGGACTTAGTACAGATACCCCACTCACGGTCACCTCAGAGCGCACACCCAGCGACCTAGATATAGCACATGCAACATACGAATGGGTAGATCAAACATCTATCAACGCAGTGTATGGCATACTAGAAATCAGAAACGTACCAGTTATGACGTCAGGTGCATCACCCTCCTCTCGGCGACGAGCTGCATACACCAACGCCGGCTGACGAGTCTCAAAGCAAATCCAGTACTTCGCCAGCGCTCCTCTTCCTTGACCATTTCCATTACCACCCTCGCGCTTGCCTACGCCCTCTCGTAAAGCGTGGCCCACCCTCATTTGGTTGAGCGACTCTCTGCTCTAAAACTTGAACCTGATCTGGTTTCTGGGGACAATCCTTAACCCTATGCTCCATAAATCCGCATCGAAAACAAGCACCAGAACATTTCTGACACTCGCCCATATGTATCTTCCCACAACTCCTACAACCCTGCGGTCTAATAGCATTCATCGGTACTGCTCGAACTGGCTCCATTACCCTTGCTCTCTTAACATTCCTGTTCATACCACCTGAAAGTCCTGAATCTCTCCTAAAACGGTTTTGATCTTTCTCACAATTCTCTCTTTCTGTACGCTTCACTTTCTCAGCTATCTTAGCTTTCTCCACTAAAGCAGTGAAGTTACGCTCCCTCTGCGAAGCAATCAGCACCCTAAGTTCATCTCTCAGACCATCTTCGAAGCGTACGCTATGCTCATACTCTGTAGCGACAATCCCAGAAGCATACCGGCTCAGTCTCAGAAACTCAGACTCATACTCAGCCACTGACTTACTCCCTTGCACTAGGTTGAGAATTCTCTCGGCGTGGCGTCCACGTAACTAGCCCCAACATACTTTCCTTTGAAGGTGTCTTAAAGCAGCTCCCAAGTCACACCGCATCAAGTAGGAGTTCCATCTCTCACCGTGAGCCACCACCGATAAGCCTCATCCTTGAGTAACGATATGGCTGGCTCCTTTAGCTTCGCTCCACAGAGCGATCCGGATCATCCATAATCCGCTCTTTGGCTTCTAACCAATACTCAACCACATTCAGAGCTACACGAGATACGCCCCTAAATATCTCTCGCTCCATTGCCCGGAGCCGCTCGAAATAGACCCGAATTTCATTTTCGTACTTGCCCCCAAGCAACCCTTTCCAAAACTCGAGCATCGCTCGGGGATGAGAGCATCGTCCCCGACACCTCGATCATGAGACTCTACCTCCGTTGCCGGTGGTACCGGTACATCTACTGCCAGCACATGTCCTAAAGACGAAGATTCAGCTTGAACATTACCTCGGCCACGTCCACGGCCTCTTTCACGAGTTGCTCGTGTACTCATTTTGTATTATCTGATTAAGAATTTTATGAATCAGTTTAATACTTCAGTATTTATTACAGATGTCTTATGAATAACAGTAATTCAGAGTTTGAGTTTGTTTTCTTTCGCGGTAGCCTAGCTACAATCTCAATCTACTTATCAGAGTTTCTATAGTTCCATTGTTACCCTAACTAAAGTACCATGATAAGGTTTGGTACAAGCATATAACAGATATTTCAGAAACAATCAGAAAGGCTCAGAAAACTTACAGACTTGGGCATAAGATTCGGTGTGCCACCTTCTAAAAAAAACTAATTTTAGAAAACTGAATTTAATCTTTAAAATCATCTATTTGTAAAGAGAAAATATTGGAACACCCTCGAAAACAATTTATAATCAAGTTCCTAAAAAATGATTTTCAAAAACCTTTATTCAATATTTCTTTAAAACTCTCGTTTTTAGACCCATTCCACAGCCGAGTTGTTGCAACTTGGCTCTGATACCACTAAATGTAACACCCCAGACTCGGCCCAGACGTTATGGCCAGATCTGACGTGTCACATGGACTTACGACTTAGTATGCATTCGTTGGTTTAAGTGATTAGGGTGGTCTTTGTAAAAACAGAAATTGACTGAAAAGCCGATTTATCAATCTTTAGGCTATCCATTTGTCGTGCTTGTTGAGTCTTGAAAACGTTCATTAATTTTGAAAACCCGCGCATCCTAACACTAGCAGTTTTGACATAGTATAAATATAATCAGAAAATAAAAACCATAGCGGAAAGAGAAATTTATATAGCGGCCTTATTACAACTTAAAACCCAAAATTAAATCAGAATATAAAAATAATAAAAATAAACTAACTTAGAAAAACCAAACTGCAGATGATGTGGCCACTCCGAATCCTCACGGCTCCAAGCCCACTATGGTCGGGATTTCTGCAGAGATGAAAATAAAGGGTGAGTTTGGTAAACTCGGTGTGTAACATAACCAAACCATAGCCCAAAGCAGATCAAACCTCGAGTCGGACTTATCGGGCCTTGGCCCAAAGATAGAAATCGAGAATGAAACTCATAGCCCCATAGCAGATCTGAGAACAAATATATCATGAATGCAAAAATCCCAACCCAGAGCCATCCATAACACCCCGTACCAGCCTTACACCATGTGGGAGACTACTCGACCCACCCAACGATCTACACACCACGAAATTGCAGCGAGGTCGCGGATATTGTGACGAAGTCACGGATCTGAATATTGTGGCGAGGCCACCGAATAGATATATATATTTATATATGTGGCGAAGCCACCGGATTGCGATGAGGCGGCGGATATTGTGCGAAGTCACGGAAGCAGATATATGTGGCGAGGCCACGGATTGCGGCGAGGTCGCGTAACGCTTCCACCATCAATATAAACCCATGTCCCATGCAACAGAATAATATGTCATGGCATAAGTACACAGAAACAGAACATCATGCTTTTTAGATAAAATAAAATATCCTTAGGGGTAAAATCGTAAATTTTCATGTATAAGGGTATTTCAGTAATTATTACATATTGCTAGGGTTTCATGCTCATTCTAACATTTACTAAGTAATCAGAAGTACTTACCTCGTCTTTTTACCAAAGTGGGCCTGTTGGCCCATTGGCTCGTTTTCAGCCCATTAAGCCCAAAAATACCGTTGTGCACGAAAATGCACATTCTGCACTCTAATCATCCAAATACACCATATTCATTAACAACTGTCTCATGAGCGCTCGCACGCTCGCGAGTTCACAAAATACCAACATTTCAGTATTTCGGCTTTTACCGATTTAGTCTAAAGAAGGGTGTCATTTACACAACTGGTTAATGACGATTGATGATGATATCTCCCACGCGATAATCCTACGATCGATCACTAACACATCAGACTTACGAATCAACGATAACTACCATAAATCCACGTCAACTAACCCAATCATCACACAAGTTAGTCATTTACGCACGAGGGGCAAAATAGTCATTTTACCTTCTAGGGGTAAATCGGTAGTCCTACCCTACAGGGGTATTTTAGTAATTCTACAACTTATCTAGTTGGTCCTACGGACCCATTGGGACTATATAGCCCATTTTAGCCCATCGCGGCCCGAAATAGCCGTCCTACTGCTAGAGTAATGAGAAATACACACCTGTTAGGAGACTGCAGTTAATCTGTGCTCCCACACTTTTAGCTGACGCCCAACCCAAATGAGTACGCCTCCAAGCGAAAGGTATCAGCCAAGAAGGCTATGCCAACTCTCCTCACGGTTTGCTCTATTTAAAGTCAGCTCTCCATCTACTCTTATGTTAGCTTCCCGATGTGGGATCCCTCCATCATCAGAGTTTAAAACCAACACCAACTATTGCCGTCCCAACATAGCAAAATAATCAACCTTTGCATGCCAAGGGATTCGAACCAAAGTTCTCTCACATGCCAAATCACGCCACCACCACTAGGCCATCAACTCATTTGTGTCATAAGTCCAACACATTAAACTTTAAAGCGCACCTACTTGCTTCCAGATTCATTGAAAAGAAAAATCAAAATAAATTGCAAGAGCCAAGACTTGAACCTTGGACCCCTTACTTTCTCTATGGCGTCACTTCCTTGTCCCCTAAGTGGCACTACCTTGCCACTACACCACACTCCTTTTTGTGTCATCTTTTACCCCTTTACTCTTAAAAGCCCAAACGCCAATTGCATCACTCGTTCCTAAAATCAAAATTCCAAAGACTACCATGGATTTAACTTAAGTTTAGGCCTTCCAAAGGCCCACTGACCTACTAAAATATATATTTTAACCAACCAGAACACACCCAAATTTTAAAAAAACACAGAAACACAGAAAACCCAAAAATTGGGCTTTACAATATAGCTTAAGGTAGATCACCCAGAAATACGGGTAATGTGAGTGGTAGCCAGAGGGGAACTCAAGATATGACTGTTAGATGTGAGGATCACGCACCAGCCAGAGCCTATGCTCTTCGTGCACGCAAAGAAGCTTCGTCTCCAGATGTTATTACTAGTACTTTCACTCTTTATGATACTTCTGTGATTGCATTAATAGATCCGAGATCAACGCATTCTTATACATGCATGAACTTAGTGAGCAGTAAGACTTTGCCTATAGAGTCTACTGAATTTGTAATTAGAGTGTCGAACCTACTAGGCTGGTGTGTTTTGGTTGACAAAGTGTGTAAGAATTGTCCGTTGATGATTCGAGGTTTATGTTTTTTGACTGATTTGATGTTATTACCATTTGACGAATTTGATATAATTCAGGGTATGGATTGGTTAACTTTGCATGACGCTATTGTAAACTGTAAACGGGAGACTATTGATTTGCGATGTCAAACCAATGAGATTATTCAGATTGAGTCTAATGATCTGAATGGTTTATCGACAGTTATTTCTTCGATGTTAGCTCAGAAATATGTGAGAAAGGGTTGTGAAGCCTACTTTGCTTATGTGATCGATTCGAAAGTGATAGAAAATAAATTGAATCAGTGCCTATTGTTTATGAGTTTCCTGACGTGTTTCCTGAAGAATTACCTGGATTACCACCGATTCGAGAAGTTGAGTTTGGCATTGAATTAGTGCTAGGGACTACTCTGATTTCGATAGCTCCGTGTAGAATGGCTCCGACCAAGTTAAAAGAATTAAAGACTTAGTTGTAAGAGTTGACTGATAGAAGATTCACAAGACCGAGTTTCTCACCTTGGGGTGCTCCTGTTCTGTTTGTGAAAAAGAAAGATGGTACAATGAGAATGTGCATTGATTATCGTCAGTTGAACAAAGTGACTATCAAGAATAAATATCCTCTGCCCAGAATTAACGATTTGTTTGATCAGTTGAAATGAGTTACCGTGTTTTCAAATATAGATCTCAGATCGGGTTATTATCAGTTGAGAGTAAAAGATTTAGACATTCCAAAAACTGCATTCAGAATGAGGTACAGACACTATGAGTTTTTAGTTATGCCTTTCGGATTAACGAATGCACCTGATGTTTTTATGGATTTGATGAACAGAATTTTTAGACCTTATTTAGATCGATTTGTTGTCATATTCATTGATGACATTTTGATTTATTCGCGTTATGATACCGAAAATGCTGAGCATTTGAGAGTAGTATTACAGACTTCGCGTGATAAGCAGTTATTTGTGAAGTTCAGTAAATGTGAATTCTGGTTACGCGAAGTTGGTTTTTTGGGACATATTGTGTCAGCATCAGGTATCCGAGTTGATCCAAGCAAAATTTCAATTATTTTAGATTGGAAACCTCCGAGAAATGTTTCTGAAGTTTGTAGTTTTTTGGGACTTTCCAGTTATTATAGACGATTTGTGAAAGACTTTTCTATGATTGCTACTCCGTTGACAAAATTGCTTCAGAAAGATGTGAAATTTGAATGGTCTGAAAAGTGTCAGAAAAGTTTTGATCAGTTGAAAGCCCTGTTGATAGAAGCTCCGGTGTTAGTACAACCAGAATCAGGTAAAGAATTTGTAATATATAGTGATGCATCGTTGAATGGTCTGGGTTGCATTTTGATGCAAGAAGGCAAAGTCATAGCTTATGCCTGGAGACAATTAAAGCCGCATGAAAAGAATTATCTGACACACGATCTGAAATTGGAGGCTATTGTGTTTGCTTTAAATATTTGGTGCCACTATCTGTTTGGTGAGAAATGTCGTGTTTATTATGATCATAATAGTTTGAAATATCTGATGACTCAGAAAGATTTGAACTTGTGGCAGAGAAGATGGCTAGAACTGCTAAAAGATTATGAGCTTGTTATCGATTATCATCCGGGAAAAGCAAATATTATTGCCAATGCTTTGAGTCGAAAATCATTGTTTGCATTGCGTACGATGAATACTCTTAGTTCTGTCCGATGATGGTTCAATTTTAGCCGAATTGAAAGTGAGACCGTTGTTTTTACAACAGATTATTGATGCTTAAAAAGTTGATAATAAAATAATAGCAAAACGAGCTCAGTGTGATTTGGATTCTGATTCTAAATATCGAATTGATAATAACGATTGTTTGAGATTCTGTAACACCCCAATTTCTTAAATCCCAAAATCCTGGTTAAAATTAATTTTGTATGTCTGTGACGTGAAAGTATGCCTGGCTTAGTGGTTGTTGGTTTTAGGAGTGTCTGGGAAGTCATGGGTTCAAGCCTTGGCTTGAGCAAAATTTTACTCCTAATTAAATAAGCCCCTGTCTTCTAATAGTAGGCCTTTTAAGTTAATATGAGGGTTGCATGTCAAAAAGAGCCTGCCAGTCTAGTGGTAAATGGCGTGTTGGGTTGTTTAATGGTCTTGAGTTCGAGACCTCCTATGCGCAAATGTGTGCTATTTTGCTGCTCTAGCCAGGTAAGAATTTGAGGTTGACCAAAAATCTAAAAGGTGAGTGGTTGATTGGAGAGTGAATAGTAAATTTTGAAGAGTGGATCGGGGGATCAGATAGGGGAGTTTGTGGTTGAGTGATATGGGGAGAGTTTTGAGGAAGAAAATAAGGGGTTTAGAAATAGTAGGATTGTGGTGCCGAAAGTGGAAGTGTGGTTTGGTAGGTGAAAGTTTCATTTGGTAAAATCAGTGAAGAGTTCATTTGGTTTCCCTCTCTCCTTGTTGTCGATTGCTTCTTCTAGCTTTTTTGCTTTCTGTTTTCCTTTTCGTGCCTCTCTCTAAGTGTTCTACTGATTGCTCCCCCTCTTTTCCCTCAAGCTTTGTAACAACCCGATTTAGGGCCTAGTCAGAATAATGGTCTCGATACCATAAATCTAAATTCAAATAAATTATTTTATTATTTATATGTAATTGCATGTTTCTAAGAGTGCACGAAAAAATTTGGTGAAGTAATTTTAGCATTTGTGAGCTTAATTGCGAAAAAGGACTAAATCGCATAAAATGCAAAAGTCCTAAATTGATAGCTAAAGGTGTCAAATAGCTAGAGTAATAAAATTGGGGGTCTTTAAAGGGTAATTAGACCCTTTCCTAAGAGCTTGGCCGGCCATAGGGAGCAAATTGGTCAAAAAGTCAAAAGTTTGGTGGGTTTGGTGGCTAATTTGACTAAAATAGAAATAAAATAAGAAAAAGATGATATTACTTTCTCATCTTCTTCACTACCACCAATTTTTCAGCCATTTTTAAGGGTTTTGAGCTTCAAAAATTTCAGCAACTTATTCCTCTCACATGTAAGTGATTTTCATACCCTTTGTTGATGATTTTTGCATTTTTAGAACCCTTGAGCATAAGCTTTCAAATGAGGGAACTATGTTGCAAAATGATTGAATGTCTAGGGTTTTTCCATGTGAGCACTTAGGGTGTTTTCTGAAATTTTATAGAAGAATATGAAGATTGGTTGTGTAATAAAGAACTTTTAAGAAAGGATTTTTCATGAAAACACCAAAAAGGACCATTTGCATAAGTTGTAAAATAGATGATATATGTGTGAAATAGTGGGAATTTGAGGTTTTCATAAGAGTAATAATTGGTCGGTTAGGCTTGTCTAATAAGTAAATTTGATAAAAATTGATTTCCGGGCCTAAGGGTAAAATGACCATTTTATGAAAGTCTAGGGGCAAAATGGTCATTTTGCAAAAAAAGTGAATTTTGATTTTCCAAATTTATTTAGTGATTAAATGAGTGAATTTCATCATGTTAGATCAAGAAAATAGAGATTTGGGCTTAAATCGAGAAAGTGCGTGGTTAAAGACAAAAAGAGAATAATTAGCCGAAATTGCATTTGAGGTAAGTCCGTGTGATTAAATGAGGATGATATTTATGCCATTGTTATTATACTTGAAAATCTATCTTGCCATGATTGTATTAAAGTTTAAGTTGATGATATTGTATATGAGAAAGTGATGTCAAATGTAAATAACATTTATGTGTTTATTGAATGCTTGGAGATTTGATGGAATATGATATTCCATTGAGACCAGTAAGTTGTATGTAAATAATACAATTACATTATTATTATATGTGCTGAATTGATATAGCATGAAATTCTTGATTGTGGAAATGAGAATTCATGATGATAATTGATATAGTATAATTCTCATTTGAACCATAGGGAATAAATTAGATATTCATGCCATGACGTATGTGTGAGCTAGTGTAAGTCATGTCTGGGACATGGCATCGGCACGGATATGTGAGAGCTAGTGTAAGACCATGTCTAGGATATGGCGTCGGCCTCGATTTCAATAGACAGCGTAAGACCATGTCTGGGACATGGCATCGACTTGATGGATGAGCCAGTGTAAGACCATGTCTAGGATATGGCATTAGCATTATACCCTATGATTGAGGCTTAGTGGATATCTGATAGCTTTTTGAATGGTTCAACGGTGAGAGTTACGGTTTAAGCTACATGAGAAAGGTTATTGCCATATTGTGAGTGGTACAGATACTTACATGAAATTGATGAGATGTGAACTCAATTCATGTTATATTATTATTAAGGAATGAATATGAGTATGTTGAATAACACAGGTATGTATGCCAAGCTCATGAGAAACGATTTCAGTTTATGATGCACATTTGGTGAAGATGCAAATAGGTAATTCATGCTTATGAGAATGATTTTGTGATGACCTTGTGATTATAGGTCTATCCTTATGATGTATGAATATGAAACCTTACCAATGTGGTGAAAATGGATTAATATGGTGTGATAAACGTAGTATCATTAATTTACACTAAAACGGTTTTGGACAGCAGCCATAGTCCGACTTTAAAAATTCACCAAAAATTGTGTAAATTGAGTTAGAGGAATTAAATCTTATTGAGTCTAGTTTCATATAAAAGAAATAGTGTAAGCAAAAGAAATCTATATTATGAGATATTTAAATTGTTGTGAGACAGAGCCAGAATGACTTCGAAATCTCCTATTCTAATTTGAGAAAATTATTGAAAATTTTACAAAAATAGTTATGAGTTATAATTTATATGCTTAGAATTCTTAATGAGTCTATTTTCAAGAGAAATAGACAGGAACATCATCTGAGTCCCGTATTATGAGATAATTAATTTTTAGTGAAGAGGGGTTAGAACTGTCAGATAGCAAAAAAGGGTAACTTTAAGGAATAAACTGTACTAATTGGCTAAACTAAAAATTCTTATAATTTTATTGTAATAATATATGTGAGTGTAGTTTTATGGAAAATTAACATAACTTAATTTGGAGCTCCGTAGCTCCAGATATAAATCATTTAGTGACTGTGACTCGAGAAAATAGCTTGACTGGAACAAGAGTAAAAATGCAAATAGGGTTGTATTACCATGAGAAGCAAGTTGATAAATTGCTTATTATTTTCATACGGTCTTACTAAGCTATAAAGCTTACTCCCTTCCTTTCCTTTCCTTTAGTGTTTTTAGGTTAGCTCGGGATTGGAGATCGTCGGAGGCAATATCACACTATCAAGTCGCTACATTGGAATAATGAAGCATATATTAAAAATTTCAAGTGAGTGGCTTGTATAGGGATCTAGTTGATTGACATGTATTATTTTTCTTTAGCCAAATATGTTGCCTTATATTGAGTTATATGTATATGGCCATGAGATATGGTTCATATTGATTTTGGCTTGTAAGCCTAGCTATTCATGTCATGTCTAATATTTATAACGTGACTATGTTTGTTTGTCATGCATGGTTAGTAATATGACATGTGTGTTAGATGTATGCTCTATGACCAATTGAGGTGGTCATAGACATGTAGTAATCACACGTTATAAACATAACGTGATAATGATTGAACTTGAGTGCTTGATGGATAAGTTGGTAACCATAGTATAATGGTAAAAGTGGTCATCAAAATGACAAGTCTTATGAATGTGAATAAGGAATCTAGACTTGGTATTGCATGAGTAGATGCATTACTTGTAAGAGAACATGTTAGTGTTAATGATATGTCTTAAATAAGAGTGTTTAATCACTAAAATGATGCCATGATTTGTGATTTTGATGTGTATAAGGTTGTAAGAGATTATGGGTAACATGAAGGCTTGGAAAATAGCCTAAGCATTGGCCACACGGGCTGAGACACGGCCGTGTGTCTCAACCATGTGAGGGAAACGGCCTGGAGACACGAGCGTGTAGCCCGACCAAGTGGTTCGATACGCATGCTAATGTCATAAACAGATAATTACACGGCTTGAGGACACGGGCGTGTAACCCTGTTTCATGGGAAAATTTTCTACGTTTTCCTAAAACTTGTCAAAGTTCTCAGTTTAGTCCCGAATCGATTTCGATGAATGTTTTGGGCTTCGTAGACCCAACTAAGGGACGACATGCATGTGTTTGAAAGGTTTTGAAAAAAAAAGAGATTTTATAGCCCGATTTTTGCAAAAGTGTGTATGTTTAATTCCGGTAATGCCTTGTACCCTATTTCGGAGTCGGACATGGGTAAAGGGGTGTTACAAACTTGGCCGAACTACTCCACTCTCTTCCCTTCTTTGCTTTCCCTTCTCCAATCTTTGCTTACTTTCATCTCTGTTTCCCTGTCCATTGCCGAATACCCTCTCTTTTCTCCTTTCTTTTGACATCCCTTCATAGTAATACTTTGACTGCTTACCACTTATCTCTATCATTTTTGTTTAATACCTCTTCTTTGTGACGGTTTCTCCACAGAGTGAGACTGTCTACCTCATGCATCGGAGTTAGGAATACTCTAGCAGTAGTCGAATACTGATTGGTAAGTCTCTGTGTGCCTTTGCTCTTTCGATTTCTTCTCCTCTTGTCTTAACACCGACTCTCATCTCTGTCTTTTTCTTTCTCTTGGTCATGGTGATATGTCAGGTTTTAATACCGCTCGTGGAGTGAAGGAGGTTTGCTAGTATTCCAAAAGCAATCGAAATCTCCTCTCGTTTCCCGTCCAAAAGTAATAATATCCGTGGGTATTATACTGAACTAAGGCATTTCAGTTTAGGGATTCTAGGTCTTGGCCGAATGCTTCTTTTCACCCTTGTGAGTTGCATTTTCTTTGGGATGCCATATTATTCAACCCTGGTGGGTAAGCAGTATGAATAATAGATTCGTTTACCCTACAGATTAGCATCAAGAAGTCCATTATCAACCCTCGTCGGCGAACTACGTAGGCTAGAATCACGCTCGATCAAGCAAAGCAACAGTAAGTAATCCTTGAACAAGTTTTGGTTAGAGTTATTTCGACTCGTGTGTTAGTTTTAACCGAAGTTGCTGTGATATTAGGTTGGAGTCCACGGGGACTATTTCGCTCATTTTCGCAACCAGGTGTGTGTAATCACACTGCTAGTAGCATAGATCGACAAAAATTCGAAAAGCCAAAAAGTGGGCTATCGACACCACACTGGCATGCGGCCGCCCGTGTGGCAGGCCGAGTAGTAGATTTCATGAGCCGAAGCAGTATTGGGCCTTTTTGGGCCAAGTGGGGTCGTATAGCCCAATGGGCCCATGTACCTCACATAGAAAAATCACACAAAGTATGGTAAATTGTGGGCTAGATGGTGTAAATTATACGGCTGAGGCCAATTCTGGGCTTTGTGGGCCATATGAGAGTACGGGCCCACATGGGCCCGTAAAATGGGCTATAGGCCCATAATCACTGATTGACTGTCAAGGTTGCATAGATCACCTAAGATGACTGTGGACCTACTGTTGGGTCGGTAAGTATACTTAGACCCCATACTGATGAAATGACCATTACACCCCTATAAGTTAAATTGACTGAATTACCCCTGTATTATGTATGACTGTTTCTGAGCATGATATTTCTGCATACACTTATGTTATTATGTGCATTACATGGGGTGGGATATATGATTTTGGAGGAAGTGTACTAAAAGGCTATAAGTCTATTACTGGCAACTCTGCTACAAATACTATTTTAGTACCACATTCGGTATGATTTGGTGTGTAGGGTTGGGTGGGTCGATTCTATCCCCACTTGATGTGTAGGGCTGGTACGGAGTTGGTGTGTAGAGGATGGATTGGGTAGGACTCTTTGTTGCATACAGCACTGAAATGGGCTAAGGCCCAGACTACCACTGTTATTGACAAAGGGGCAAGGCCCCTAATTAGAACTAAAAGGACTTTGGCCCAAATTGCGCTTACTCTGACTGTTTGCTATTATGGGATTTACCTACTGAGTTTTTGTAAACTCACCCATCTGTTATCTATGTAGGAAATCCTCAGGCTTAGACGGATCGAGGCGACGGAGGACTCAAAGGTGGCCACTCGACATAGTTAATTTATTTAAAATACTATAATTTAGATTTTATTTGATATGGGTTTTCATTATGTAATAAGTCCTTTTAAAGTTTATTTTAATTTGGGTATTTATTTACTTTAATTTTTATCTGTTAGTAATAGGACTCATATTTTCAAGAAAGCACAAACCAATGTTTTTCTAAAAACATCACACTTACGCATTACTAGTCTATTTTAAAATTTATTAAACTAGTATGATTAATATTTTGTTTAAATAACTTGAGTTTTCACGATGAACTAAAAATCCTAACCTATTATTAAGAACCTAAAAAGCTTTCCAACAATTTGTGTTTTGGGAAAAACACTCCAATGTGACATCACAGATTTGGCCATAATGTCTAGGCCGGGGTTGGGGTGTTATAGATTCTGAGGTCAGATTTGTGTTTCGAGAAATTCAAAGTTGACTCAAATGATTTTGAATGAAGCTCACAACAATCGTTTATCTGAACATCCGGGTAGTACGAAAATGTATAATGATCTGAAATATCATTATTGGTGGTCTGGAATGAAATGAGATATCTCTGATTTTGTTTCAAAATGTTTCATCTGTCAGCAAGTTAAAGCTAAACATCAAGTGCCATCTAGTTTGTTACTACCTATTATGATTCCAGAATGAAAATGGTATAGAATAACGATGGATTTTGTTTTAGGTTTGCCTTTATCTCCGAGAAAGAAAGATGTGGTTTGGGTTGTAGTTGACCGATTGATGAAATCAACTCATTTTATTTCGATACGATCTAATTACTCGCTTGATAAATTAGTTGATTTATATATTTCTGATATTGTGAGATTGCACAAGGTGCCATTGTCTATTGTGTCAGATAGAGATCCAAGATTCACTTCGTGATTTTGGAGGAAACTACAAGAGGCTTTAGGTACGAAATTACACTTCAGTACTGTTTTCACCCGCAGACTGATGGTCAATCTGAGCAGATTATTTAGATTCTTGAGGATATGTTAAGTTGTTGCATTCTTGAGTTTGAAGGTGTAACACCCCTTGCCCAAGTCCGAGGCCGGGACCGGGTACGAGGCATTACTGGACTAAAACGTACACATACATGTAAAACTAGGTCATAAAATTTCGTTCAAAATAAAAACATTCATTCATGTTCATAATGTCCCTTATATGGGCTCACGAGGCCCAAAACAAATATTGGGGGTGGTTCGGGACTAAATTGATAACTTACGAACCTTTTTCAACATTTAGGAAATTTTCCATGTTTGAAGAGTCACACGTCCGTGTGGGTTAGGCTACGTGGTCACACACACTCGTGTGGCCAAGGACACTCCCATGTCCTCAGCCCATGTAACTCTCTATTTATGACGTCAGCAACAAAATAGGGTCACACGGCCAAGTCACACACCCGTATGCTAAATCGTGTCCTCCACACGGATGAGACACACGGCTCTATCTCTGCCCGTGTGGCCTAGAAAATGGCTATTTACCAAGCCATTTGGCACCTTCGTTAGCACTTACTTAAACATAACTTCAATGGCACTTTTTGTGGCAATTTCATATCAATTTATTCATGCAAAAGGCACCGTACTTTTCCTAGTTAAAACTTATCGACTTCTTGCCATGATTATCGTTAACACATTCTTACATTTCATGCTTATGCTAAGGTCTATCCATAAGCCAATTTAGTCACTTTAAAATCATCAAGTAATCTAGGGCACATTCACAATTCATCCATACAAAACACACATGACCACACCATATGAAACCTTTAGCACATGCATGCATATATGAATAGGTTTACAACCCAATAACCAATATGAGCCACATCACATGGCCATATACAAAATGAATCATATTCCCATTATGAGCCAATATATTTGGCCAAATCAAATGACACATACACAATTGACTATGTCCCTATACATGCCATAGACTTAAAGTGCTTGAAATCATTTATACCTTTCAATAGATAGATAGTGTGATAGAATCTTCGACGATCTCCAACCCGAGCTAGCTTAGTGACCCTATAAAATGAGGAAAAAGGAAAGGGTAAGCTATATAGCTTAGTAAGTTCATATGAAAATAATAATAGATTTATTAACATGTTTTTTCCATATTCTCACATGTTCTCAAGGTAACACAATCATAATTGCACATAATTCCACTACTTATTCATATTCCAGCCAAGCTGTCTACGCAAGTCATAGTCACTAAATTATTTATATCTTGAGCTAAGAAACTCAAAATTAAGTTCTGCTAATTTTCCTTAAAACTAGACTCACATATCTCTTTACCATAAAATTTCCAGAATTTTTGGTTTAGTCAATAAGTACAATTTATTCTTTAAAGTCGTCCTTATTCTACTGTCTGATAGTTTCGACCCTTCTTCACTAAAAATTAATTATCTCCTTGTACGGGACTAGGATGATGTTCTTATTTGATTTTCTTGAAAATATATTCATTAAGAATTAAAAAAATATAAATTATAACTTGTAATTATTTTTATTATTTTTTGATTATTTTCCAAAGTCAGAATAGGGGATTCCAAATTCATCTTGACCCTGTCCCACTAAAATTCAAACATCTCATAATATGAAATTCTTTTGCTAACACTGTTTCTTCTATGTGAAACTAGACTCAATAATATTTAATTTAATATCTTATTATATCTCTAATTCAATTTTAAAAAAATTTTGTGATTTTTCAAATTTATACAATTGCTTTTGTCCAAAACTGTTTTACTGCTAACTTTACTCTTTCATGATTTTTTTGTATTAACATCCATTTAATCATACATAACACCAAAGCATATCCTTAACTAGCCATTCCAATAGCTAGTCATTATCAAATATTTACATGCCATTCATTGGCCAATTTAACGCATACATTAACAACAAAACTTAAACTTATCATGTCTCAATTTAATTTGGCCCAAAAGCCTCACACATGATCATCAATCAAATTTAGCACCTATTTATACATCATAAGTATAGAATTATAATCACAAGGTCATCACAAGATCATTTGCATAGGTAGGACTTACTCATTTACATTCTTACCAAATGTCTCATATACATCGAATTCATTACTCATGAATTTTGCGTACATACTTGTACCCTTTCAACATGATCATACCTTGTCATTTCTTAGACATAATCTTTGGATTTACCCTTTGAACCTCTTGGGATACTAAGAATACTTGGGAAAAATCATACATAACGTATCGTACCAATGTCATGTCTCAGACATGGTCTTACATGGAAATCTCATATCGATGCCAATAGCCCAGCTATGGTCTTACACGATGCCTCATGCCGATGTCATGTCCCAAACATGGTCTTACGTCCCAAACATGGTCTTATGCTGCCTCACATAATGATGCCAATGCCATGTCCCAGACATGGTCTTACACTGGCTTACGTAACAATGTAACACCTCAAACCCTGCCTGGACGTTATGCCCGAATCTGGCGATGTCACATAGAAGGGCTTTTCGTAAAATGTGATATCGTTGAAAAACCCACTCTCTATTTAACCTCTTTGTGTGATCTTGAAGATGATTTTAAGACGTTTCGTTCATTTTCAAAATGTGAGTCGTTGTCAAAAAGTTAATCATATTAAAATGTGATTAATTTTTAACATGTTATTTCTTGCGAAAGCTCTTAAAACAGGTGCGTATTCATGGTATCTTTGAAAAACATTTATCTTTTTGAAAACCCGTGTCTTTTCTTACTGCTAACAGTTATAAACCAAAACAAATAAAAATTCCAAATTAAAGTTAAAATCCATAAAGGCCTTATTACAGTAAAAATACCCAAAATAAAATTACTTAAAATCAAAATCAAATATAGAAATATAAGCGGATGTGTGGCCACCTTTAAGACCCTTGTAGCACTGATCCGCTTAAGACTGGGGATTACCTGTACAGATAAACAGAAGAGTGAGTTTATAAAAACTTAATGTGTAATCCCATATCAAATAACCATACAGTGAGCAAGTACAGTCTGGGCCTAAGCCCATCTCAGCAATGGTTCAGTTTCAGTTAGGGCCTTAGCCTATTATAATATCAGTATCAGTTTGGGCCTAAGCCCATCTCAGTGACAGTAATAGTATAGATATGCAATCAAGAAATCCTACCAAACCAGCCTCTACACTCCATCTCCGTCCAACCCTACACTCCATATGGGGATATAATCAACCTACCCATCCCTACACTCCAAGTAGTACCGGTTGCAGCACTAAACAGTATTTGCAACAGAGCTGCCAGTATAGTACACTTCCACCAATCATATTCAACCCATCCCCATGCAATGCATCATACAACATGTCATGCCATATCATGATATTACACAGGTACTCAATGTAGTTAAAATAGTATGCTAAAATATAGTCATACATCATTAGGGACAAAACGGTCATTTTATCAAATAGAGGGTCTAGGTAAACTTAGCGACCCAACAGTAGGTCCACATTCGTCTCGGCGACCCATGCAACCTTAGCAGTCAAATAGTGAAAATGGGCCCACGGTCCATATTGTGGTCCTACACGCCTGTGTGGCCCACACGGCCCATAATGGCCTTGGCCGTATGTATTACATAGCCTAGCCTAATAATTTCCCAACATCCGTGTGGTTTACCCATGTGGGGCACACATGCTCGTCGGGCCCACAATACAGCCTCAGCCCATGAAATCGCTCATGGTCGGCCTTGTCGATCATACGCCCATGTTTAGTCACACGGGCTACCACATGGAGTAGTTGTACGCCCGTGTGGTGTTGACGATTCACTCTTTTCAGCTTTTTGTCGATTTATGATTAGGAGCAGTGCTTTCATGCACCTTGTCTATTCTGTCGCATAACTACACCCGAGCCCTCCAGGTACCTATAATGGATCAAGTTGCCATTCAATCAATCACTATACATTCTAATTAATCTAAACCCCACAAGATATTCAACTTTCAATGGAACAATCCATACCGTCAATCCAATAACAAAAGATTCCCCTTCCCTATCGCGTCAATGACGATATCCAGTGCCTTGGTCGACCCCTAATCACAACAATACACAACCCTTAAACAAACTACATCAAGTAACAGAGCAGTGAAGAATCGAATACTTACCAAAAAAGTGCTAAGAATCGTGAAGCAGATGATAACCAACAAAACAAAGAGAGAAGTTTAATGACCACAAAATCGATAGAGAGTATTAAAGGAAAAGTCGGTACAGTGAGGGTAGGAAAAGGAGTAGTATTCGGCCAAAGCAAAACCGATTTGAGAGAGGGAGAGAAGCAAAGAGAATCGGCCAAAACAATAAGATGTTAAAGAGGGGGAATTATTAGACCCAAAAGAATTGAGAGAGGGGGAAAGAGAGCATTTGGCCAATGAGAAAAGAGGAAGAGTGCTTGTCAGAAGAGTAGGGGAAGAAGAATGAAATGACAAGCAAGGAACCTGAAAAAAAGTGCACACCCGAAGTAAGCAAAAGAGAAAGATACAGCAAAAATCCCTAGCACAATTCGCCTCCAAAGAAAATAAAAGAACCAAAAATGTTGACAGCAATCGAAATGGAGTGCAAATACCAACCAAAGCCGAATTCTTGAGTGACCAGAATACCAATTCGACACCAACTCTCCCACAACTTCAAATCCCCATATTTTCTCCTAAAATCCCTCCAACATAATCCCCTCAACCATCAAATTCACACCCCACTCAACTTTGCAGTGTTTTGGTCAACCTCTACAACCCACACGGTAAAGGCAGCAAAATGAAACACCCCAATACGCAAAGCAGGACTCGAACTTCAGACCTTAGGTAACCATAACACGCCACTTATCCCTTAGACTAGCAGGCCCCTTCTGGCATGTTTTACCCACATTTATTTAAAAGCCTACTGAGTAGAGACACAGTTTATTCATATTAAAAACAAAACTTTTGCACAAGCCAATGCTTGAACCCAAGACTTCTCAGACACTTCCCAGGACACTTAACCACTGAAACAAACATGCATTTA
The DNA here is from genome assembly GCA_025698465.1 of Gossypium longicalyx. Lineage (NCBI taxonomy): Eukaryota > Viridiplantae > Streptophyta > Magnoliopsida > Malvales > Malvaceae > Gossypium > Gossypium longicalyx. The sequence goes on from CM047000.1 coordinate 19,343,649, forward strand.
TGTAACACAACATATGAAAATGAACATTAAGGATTTTTGGGAGTTACATAACAATGTCGATGCCATGTCCCAGACATGGTCTTACACTGGCTCACGTAACAATGCCGATGCCATGTCCCAGACATGGTCTTACACTGACCCACGTAACAATACAGATGCCATGTCCCAGACATGGTCTTACTTTGACACATATCGAGGCTAATGCCATGTCCCAGACATGGTCTTACACTGGCTCTCATATCGCCATGGTCCAACCATGGTCTTTTCCTTCAATTCATCACGAGTCTTAGTCCGATTGTACTCGACCCTGCATTTTTCTTAGATTGATCTTTCAATCCAATCTCATATTATCATGATTTGATAACAATTGTATGTAATAATAATGCATTATATCATTTCTAATTTGATAATTGATCACCATCAACTAATCATATGAACTTACCTCGTTCGCTGAAACAACGAATTAAGTCGACTAACCCAATACTTTGTTTTCCCTCATTCTCTGTCCAGATCTCATCTCCCACAATCTATATAATAATAACTTTTACTTATTTAGTCATCAATTTATACAATTTAGTCCAAAAATTCACATTAGGACAACTTTACACTTTTGCCCCTAATGCTTCACATTCTTGCAATTTAGTCCCTATCACATAAAAGTGCAAATTCATGAAATTAAACACAACCCAAGCATAGTCGAATTTTTATAATTATTACTGGCTACCCATAAAACATACTTTGGCAAATTTACAGTTTTTCCCCTAAGCTTTCAAAAGATTATGATTTTGGCCCTAGGCCTGTAAAACGATTTTCATCGAACTTATAACCTTTACAAAAAGGTCCATTTTAGGTTGTTTCATGAAAAATCCCTTCACAAAAGTTGTTAATTAAAAAACCAAGATTCATTTTATTTCATAAAAATTTAGCAAAAAACATGAGTATTCACATGGCAAAACCCTAGATTCTCAACCATTTTGTAAACTAGTCCCTCCATTAGTTAGCTTAAGCTACAAGGGTCACAAAGATACAAAAATTATCAAAAAAAGACCTTCAAAAACACTTACTTGTAAAAGAACTAAGTGGCTAAAAGTTTGGGCTCTTAAAACCCCTATGTTTGCTACCATTTTCGATGGATGAAGAAGAAAGATGAAAAGATGACAACCTTTTTCCTTTTTGTTTTATTTTATTACTAAATAAGTCACATATTGCCCACCAAACTTTGACTTTTCAGTTTCTTTGTCTCCATGTTCAGCCACTAATTTTTATTGGTCTATTTGCTCACTAAGGACCTCTAATTTAGTGTTTCATAGCTATTTAACAACATTAGCTTGTAGAACAAATCTTTCACACTTTATGCGATTTAGTCCTTTTTCACAATTAAACACGAAATCGCTAAAATTAGTTCACTAAATTTTTCATACACTCATATAATCATGCTATAACACATAAAATAAAATAAATAATAATTTCTCTGACCTCAGATTAATGGTTCCGACTAGGCCCAATATCAGAGAGTTACAGAAGGCATGTGGGAACAGTATTTGCCATTGATTGAATTCGCTTATAATAATAGTTTTTAATTGAACATTAAAATGGCACCGTATGAAGCCTTGTATGGTAGAAAATGTCGTACACCATTGTATTGGTTAGAGCTCAGTGAAAATAAGATACATGGGATTGAATTGATAAAAGAGACTGAACAGAAAGTAAAAACAATCCGAGAAAGTCTAAATGCAGCTTCCGATCGTCAGAAATCATATGCAGATTTGAAACGAAAAGATATTAAATTTGAGATCGGTGATAAAGTGTTACTGAAAGTGTCTCTATGGAAGAAATTATTTCGGTTCGGTAGAAAAGGCAAATTGAGTCTGAGGTTCATCGGACCATATGAAATCATAAAGCGTGTCGGGCCAGTTGCGTATAGATTGCTATTGCCATCTGAGTTGAAAAAGATTCATAATGTGCTTCACGTATCGATGCTTCGACGATACAGATCTGATCCCTTGCATGTGATTTCCCCATCTGAGATAGAAATTCAGTCCGATATGACCTATAAAGAAGAACCGATTTGTATCTTGGCTCACGAGGTTAAAGAATTGAGAAGTAACAATATTTCGTTAGTAAAAGTAATGTGGCATCGACATGGTGTTCAAGAGGTTATGTGAGAGCCTGAAGATGCTACGAGACAACAATATCCTAATTTGTTCAATGGTAAGATTTTCGGGAACGAAAATCCCTAAGGGGGGAGAGTTGTAACATCCCATTTTAGACCCTCGTCAGAATAATGGTTTTGGGACCACAAATTTGAGGTCAGAAAAATATTTTAATATTATTTTTCATTCTTACAATATACGAATTAATATGTGTGAAAGTTTCGCATACAAATTTGATTGTTTATGTGTTTAATTCGATAAAAGGACCTAATCGCAGAAAATGCAAAAGATGTGTTCTATTTGTTAAGTGTGCCTATTTGTTATGGCTTATTAAATCAAAGGTCCTTATGTTGTAATTTGACCATGGTTAGTTGGATTGGTCATAAATGACCTTAAAATGGATGAATTTTAATGTTTTAAACGAAGGTTAAAATGGTAAATTATGTAATAATGTTGATTAAATAAAACAAAACATGAATTTAGTGTTATACATCATATTTTCTGAAAATTGAAAGAAAAAGAAAAGAAAATGAGCTTGCTAGGGTTCAAAAATTTGATTACTTCATTAAGGTACAGTTTTGACTCGATTTTTGATAATTTCTATATTTTTGTGATCCTTGCTTTGTGTTCTATTAAGCCCATGCCTCAATTTCAAAATTTGATGATATTTTAAGATGTGCCATTGTTGATAATGTGAGGTTTATGAAGTTTTATGATAGAAAATGAAAGATATGTGTTTGACTACTATGTTTTGTATTGGGATTTTTGATGAATTTGAGTATTGTGGACTAAATTGTGAAAATGAGAAATTGAGGGGCTAAAATGTGAAATAAATGAAATATGTGGGCTTATATGAGCTAAAAGGAAAATTCGGTTAGGTATGTGTGAAAAGAAATTATGTCTATTTTGTGATTTTATGAATTAGGGACTAAAGTGTTAAAATGTGAAAATGTGAGGGCTAATTTGTAAAATTCCCTAAATATGTGTATATGGATTGATTTGAATGAATGTGAGAGTGAATAAGTAAAATTTTAATTTATACAGATCAAGAACCAAAGAAAACAAAATTAGATCGGGGAAAGTCGAAAGTCATTTCCGTTCATTTTCGTACGAGGTAAGTCTATATACAAATAAATGTGTTTGAATTTATTTTTCACGCTTGTATGATATTGAATTGTGATGAATGATTATAGAAGATGAATATGTGAAATTGAGAAAGTTTTGATAACATAACGACGTCCAAAAGCCCCGTACGAACCATAGGAATAGTTAGGATACATATGTCATGACATAGGATTTCGATCGGTGATTTCGTGTAAGACCACGTCTTGGACGTTGGCATTGATTTGAGATTTACATGTAAGACCATGTCTGGGACATGGGCATCGTATTTGATTTTGTGTAAGACCCTGTCTGGGACAGTGGCATCGATATTTGATTACATGTAAGACCACGTCTAGAACGTTGGTATTGTACGAGCTTTTCGAGTTATTCGCGTATCCTATTTGATTCCGTATAGTTTAACGGGCATTCTGAAAAACGAGTAATTTTGTGAATGTGTATCCAATTTAGGTACGTTTGAAATGTATATCAAGATTGAGAATGAAAGATAAGTATATAACATATGTGGACATATGAAATATGTATGAATTATATGAGAATGAGATGTGTTATATAAAAGTGAGTTATTGTTGGCCGTGAAACTAACTAAAAATTCAACTAAGGCAAGCACACCTATCGAACAGTAGTATAGTTATGGTGAGACCAAAAATATCGTATCTACGAGGACTAAAAGTACTAGTAATTACTATCTTTTTATTATCTGGCCTAAAAATTAAGAGAATGTTTTATCTAAAAACTAATTATCTAATTAACTAAGTTTGTGATAGAGATTAATGTAACCGATGGAGAAGACAATACCCAAGGAAGAATCCACCTAGACTTCACTTATTACCTTTGAATTAGACGATATATTCACTTGACTTAATACGTAGAAATCCCTGATTTATGTTAATATCTCTTTTGAGACTAAAAAAAACTGACTTTAGGTTGATTAATTGAAATCTCTTTCTAATTAAAACCTCTATTGTCCCATTAACTCTATCTATGGATTCCCTTATTAGATTTGACTCTAATTCGGCAGATTTATGTCATCCTATCTATAGGATTGCATGCAACTCCACTTAATTATGAATGATCTACTCTTAAACAGGGACTTTTGCTCCACTGAATAAGCATATCAAAAACCTGAATTAATATCCTGGAATATTAAAATAAGGGTTAAACTCATAATTAAGAATAAGAACAAGTATTTATCATATAAAACAAAGAGTAATAAGATTCGTCTTAGGTTTCATCACCCTTAGGTATTTAGGGAGTTTAGTTCATAATTATGGAAAACATCTCAAAAATTGGAAAACAACAAAACATAAAGAAACCCAAAGAACTTCTAGGAAATTGGATGGAAATCTTCAGTCTTGATGTAGATCCTCCTCTTAGGTGATTCCAATAGTTTTCGTTGAGTATTTTCTGCCTTCTACTATGCGTGTCGTCTCTAATCCTCTTCTAGGGTGTTTATATAGGCTTTAGAATGCTTCCAAACCCTTAAAAGTGGCCTTTTTCGAGTAGAATTAGACTTGGGCTCGAAAGGGACACAGCCGTGTGCCACGCTCGTGTGCAAATGCTCAGGCCGTGTGTAATTCTGACTTGGTTTGTTGTCGACACGGCCATGACACACGGGCGTGTTGTCTACCCGTGTGTCACACACGGGTGTGTGGAACACCCGTGTGAAAGTGCTTAGGACGTGTGAAACACTGATTTAGGCCCAATTTGTCTGTTTTTGGTCCGTTTCTTGCTCTTTTTGCTCTCCTAAGCTCACCTAAGTGTAAAACATGAATTTAAAGGATTAGGAGCGTCGAATTCAATAAAACCAGGGAAAAATCATCCATAAATATGCCAAGCATGGGGTAAAAATATGTATATATTATGGTTTATCAAATATCCCCACACTTAAGCATTTGTTTGTCCTTAAGCAAAATCCTCAACTCACAAGTAAAATAAATCCTTCTCAACTTATAGTTCTTATTAATAATGTTCGAAATAATCCAAAAGTAATCATACGTTAAGAGCTTAACTAAAAGAACATTAAAGTTTCAAACAATCCAAATTGAGTATTTCAATCATAAAATCATAAGTATCCCCCTTTATCTAAGTAATCACATTTAATTCCAAAGTGACAAGCTTGACATCCTTACTAATGATTCACTCAAATTGCTCAAAGTGTTTAAGGTTCAATAATTAAGCACTCAATAGTCAAACATGAAAATTTATTACCATAGGCTTGCATGAAAATCAAATCTCCACCACTATAAATGAGATGATACACAAATCAAAAGGTCTTTAACAGGGTTGTAATGGGGCTAGTGTTAAAGGTGTGGATAAAGGCTGAAAAAAGAAGGTTAGAATTGAGATTAACTTAATAGATTACCAAACTTAGAAAAACATAGCTAATCACTGAATTACAAACAAGTGCCAGAATTAACAGTAACCAAAACTAATGAAGTGAGCTTTTCTCTCAATATGATAACTTATCCAAGCTCTTTAGAACAATATGTAACTGAATGAATGTACGGTTTTTTTTTACGAATAAGAACAACTATGAAAATACCTAATAAGAAATAACTTAGAGGCTGGAATGAACGAAAATAGCTAAGCAACTAATCAAATCAAATCTCGATAAAAAGGAGTCAATGAAAAGGGAGAAATTCTTAATGAATCAAAAAGGATTAAGTTGTGGGTTAATATTAAGGGGTAAATTAAAAAATAATAGTTAAGGCTCAAAGGGGTTCACTAGGGGTCAATTATGTAGGTAGGCTTTTTATGGGGTAAATGGGTTAAAACCTAAGTGCCTTTATCATTTTAGTATATTAAATCAAAGGTGTGGTCTCGACATGTATAATCGATGCAAGTTCTAGAATAGCAAATCAATGTTGACACACTCATAAAAATAATCAGTGAGCAAGAAAGACATATGCTCTAAAAGGCTCAAAATCTCACGGAAATTATGGGTATTTGATGTCAATCCTGTGAATTCAAAACTTCAAGATAATACTTCAATTCAAGGAAACAACCTAGCAATTTTAATTCTCAAAAGTCAACTTATCATGCTTGATTCTCTAATGTTTTAAAGTTTAAACAATGAATGCACAGTTACCTATGATTTAATTCGAAACATATCAATAAAAATCACAAATCAATCAAAATTCATTCTAAAAGTGATATGAGAAGATTATTTGAGAACAAGATAAAAGTTCAGGGATTTTCTGATAATCACATAAATAACTTCCCCACACTTAAGATATACATTGTCCTCAATGTACAAAGATAGATTACAACAATATAAGCATAATATCAGAAGAGAGGGAGAAAAGCGAAACTGCATTGAATTTTTGGATGTAATCCTTGAAAGAGCTGAAACGGGTTTAGAGACATTGAAAGTGATGTGTATGTGATATGTAGACATAGGTGAAAGTGGTGGTAGAGGTTGGGTTTCACAATCACAGTTCCCAATGAAGAGGTTATCGTGGTGGTCGGTGTCGTGGTGGCTAAGGTCGTGGTCGAGTAGGACATGGCATTCATAGAGGATTGTTTGTCTATTCCTGAGTAGTACCCATCGATTGAGCCTTTTGAAACTGCGATGCCATCAGTAATATTTAAGGGGTTTATTTTTATAGGGTTGTTATGGTTAGTAATAATGAAAAAACTAGAGAAAATTAAATTCAAATTATACTAATAAAAGTCTTGTAAGAAAATGATAAATAAAGTGCAAAAGAAATGCAAAAATAAAAATAAAAGAAAAAGAAAAATAAGTTGAAAATTAAATAGACTTAAAAGTCCTCGTCAACAGCTGGATCTTAAGGTGGTGGTGCTAGAGGCGATATGTGAAAATGTTGGCAAATTTTTTGTAGAGTCACCTCGATGCTGTCGAATCACTAAGTACAATATTGCTCAAAGCGATGAAGGTGGTCTGAATCTTTAGACAATTAAGCAGCCGCATGAACTGGTCAGTGACTCGGTGGTGCCTGAGAAGGTGGGTCCTCCTGAAATGTAGGGATTTCGTCAGGAATGTCTTTAGTGTCATCCTCATCGTTAACTCGTGCAAGTCGGTACTGAGAAGGGTCGAACCCACTACGACGCTCAATCATCTGCATATAGAGCATACTTTAGATGCCTGTGGGGACATCTGGCCAATAAGTGTGAGTGAAGAGGACTGTGCCACTATATTCAAGAGCCCAAAGTATAGTGCTATACAAGTCACATATGGCCAAGGATGATGACTCCCTTTCGGTGTCGCTCAGTTTGATGGCGAAAGGCAAGGGCGATGAAGTAGGCGAGATCAAAAATGTGCCCCTGCCTCATGTTCCAAAGGAAGTATGCGTCGTGAGTGTTAATGACACCAGTGCTCTCTCGTCTCCCCATTCATGTGTGTGCCAAAATAGCGTATAGATATTGCAGAGCTAAAGTTAGAGCCGATGCCTTAAAGCGGTTGGGGTCATTGATGCCAGTAGCAGGCATCATGGCATTCCAACATGATGAGGGCGCATAGTGGATGTGGCGGTGTAGGTGGGGAAAGTTTTCGGCCTCCATAAACTCATCCGTATAAAGTCCAAGGTGACGCTAAATTCTGGGACACTCAGCTGTCGTACTAGACCGCCAAGGCAAAATTAGACTATTCCTAGGTCTTCATGCTCCGCCATAACTTTTTGCATCTGAAATGTCGAGCATAGTTCTAAAGTGAGCTCTAGATATGTCGGTTCGACGATGTCAAAGAACCGGTCCCATGGAGCGGTGGTGAGGAGGGCCTGTACTGAATCAGCTAGGTGGACCTGCTCTAGTGCGGTCTAATCGATGCAACATCCCACACCAAGGGGTCGGGCACGTAGAATCTGAAATGATTCCTCCTGGGGTCCTGGTGGAAATTGGAGGAATGGATGCCGTATCTCGGTGGTAGGACCAGAGGAGGATGTCGCTCCTTTTCTTTTTTTAGAGGCAGGGATCGCAGCTTTTTTGCCTTTTGGGTTCGTCATGATGTCTACAAATAAAAGACTAGGTTATCAATAAAATAATCCCCACACCTGCAAGCCAAAAATCTGAGTAGTCCAAAATAATAGATTGGTCATAAAATAGTATGGACAAATACTCAAGCATGCTAAAACTAAATGGTGACATTGCATAGGAATCAAAGGACCAAAGGAATAATGATAAATATTAGTGAGACAATAGTACTAAAAAATAAACAACTCAACTAAAAGACAAATCAAGTTATTATTAGCAATAGAAATACCAGAAATAGTGATAAAAATACCTAGGAACTGACATAGACAACTTATGTTAGACATGAACAGTAAATAGATAAAGAAACAATGAAACAGAGATGCATATGAGATGATAATACTAAATATGGTGTGGGTAGAGCAGGAAGAAATGAAATCAATGGAAACACAAAAGACCAAGAATGAGTGAATGTAGCATTATGCATAAATCAAGCACTATTAGCAGTAAAATGGAAATCCACTAAACAGAAATAAGAATCACAAGCATGAATATCATTAGCAGTGTAAAGAATAACCAAAAATAGTCAAATGAAACAAGAAATAAAGTAAAGATAGTAAAAGAAATGAAGATAATAGAGAGAAAATGATGGATAAACATAGTGGTTCTTGATGGTGCTCGGTGTGCACGCGGGGTGAGTAGGTCAGCGGAAGTGGTGCTTGATGAGAGGTGAATGGTGTGAAGGAGAAGGGGAAAGAAGATGGGGTGGCTGGCGGCGGCACGTGGTGGTCGGAGGGGGAGGGGTTGAGCAAAGATGGGGAAAAGAGGAAGGTGAAGAAATAAAGGGGAAGAGAGTGGAGTGTTGGTCACCGGAGGTTCATCGGAGAATGGTGGCCAGAATGGAGAGCGTGAGTAGTGGGGAAAATGGTGAATAGTGCTAGGGGGTTTAAATAGAAAAGGGGGAGAAATTAGGGTTAAGGGATGAGGTTAAATGAGGGCCACGGTCGTGTAAGCCCTGTTTTGGGCCACACGGCCATGGCACACGCCCGTGTGGTGTGTTCCTAGCCCGTGTTTTTCGTGAAATCTTAGTCAATGTCTCACACGGTCCCTTGGCCATGCCCATGTGCCCAGGCCGTGTGGTGCGCACGGCTACATCGCACGGCTGTGTTCTCGTTCGTTCGCTTCTCCCACACCCGTGGTAAATCCAACACGCTCGTGTTCATGACTTGTGCTTGTGGTCTGATGTTTTAAGTTAGTATCGCACACAGCCCTTGGACACAGTCGTGTGTCTAGGACATGTGGCCCCCACAGTCGTATTGCACGGCCATGTGGTGCTCCCTTCATTTCTCCCATGCCCGTGTTCAATCCAACACACCCGTGTCAATTAAATAGGATTGCACATGGCCTTTAAGCACGGTCGTAGCCTAAGCCCGTGTTCTATTCTGACTTCGTTTATCATTTCAATTTTTGGGCAAGTTCTCACACGGCCTTAAGCATGCCCGTGTTACATGCCGTGTGTCTCCCACGGCCGCCTCGCATGGCTGTGGTGATTTATCGCAGCCCGTGTCTCTGCTGATTTATTTGGGAAATTAAAGTGCAGTTTCACCACAGCTGGGATATGCCCATGTCTTCTACCCGTGGTGAGCACACGGCCTAACGCACGCCTGTGTTCTAGGCCATGTGTTCTAAGAATACTTGTAGTTAGATTGTAAAAACAAAAAGGAAAAAAAATAAACTAAGTTATTTAGTGGGGTTAGTGCTTGGGTTGCCTCCCGAGAAGCGCTTATTTAAAGTCTAAGCTCGACTTTACCTTGTGAGAATGTTAGGCGAGTTTGCGGACCTGTAGCTCCTCTCCATTGTCTTTAAAATCCTCACCGTTATAAACTTTAAGATGATGTCCATTTACCTTGAAAGTGCCTTGGGTTGGGTAACTTACCTCTATTGTGCCATATGGAAAGACTGTTTGGACTATGAAAGGACTTGACCATCATGATTTAAGCTTCCCAGGAAACAATTTGAGCCTAGAGTTGTATAACAGGACAAGATCTCCAACTTCAAATTGCTTTTGTTGCTTTAAACGAGTATCATGGCGGCGTTTCGTTGCTTCCTTGTATAATCGTGAGTTCTCATAGGCATTTGCTTGCCATTCATCTAACTCGTTCAACTGCATCAATCTCTTTTCACCTGCGAGTTTAGGATCAAAGTTCAGGAATTTTATAACTCGGAATGCTTTGTGTTCAAGTTCAAACGGTAAATGACAACTCTTCCTATAAACAAGTCTGTAAGGAGACATTCCTATGGGGGTCTTAAAAGTTGTTCTATAGGCCCAAAAACATCATCTAGTTTCTTTGCCCAGTCCTTCCTATTTGACTCTACAGTCTTTTCTAGGATGTGTTTAAGCTCTCGGTTGGCGACTTCGACTTGTCCACTAGTTTGAGGATGGTAAGGGGTAGCTGTTCTATGGTAAACTCCATATTTCTTAAGGGTTTTATCAAATTGAGCATTACAGAAATGAGTGCCCCTAACACTGATAATTGCTCTAAGTGCTCTAAATCGAGAGAAATGTTTCTTAAGGAACTTCACCACTACTCTAGCATTATTAGTAGGTAAGGCTTGGGATTCCACCCATTTAGACATATAATCAACGACTACTAATATGTATTTATTCCCAAATGAGCTAGGGAATGGACCCATGAAATCAATACCCCATACATCAAATATTTCACATGAAAGCATGTACATTTGGGGCATTTCGTCACGTTTAGAGATATTACCTATTCGTTGGCATTTTTCACAAGTAGCGACATACCTGTTGGCGTCTTTGAATAGTGTGGGCCAGTAAAAACCTGATTCAAGTGTTTTATGTGCGGTCCTAGTTCCACTGTAATGTCCTCCAGTCGGTCCTGAGTGGCAATGTTCCAAAATTTTAATTGCTTCTATCTTTGTAACGCATCTTCGAATTACTTGATCTGCACATATACGAAAAAGAAAAGGTTCTTCCTAAAAATAGTTTTTCACATTAGTGAAGAATCGCTTCTTTTGCTAATGTGTCAACCCTTTTGGTATAACGTTAGCGGCTAAATAATTCGCAATGTCTGCAAACCAAGGCTCCTCAGAGTCAGAGATAGCAAAAAGTTATTCTTCAGGGAATGAGTCATTTATCTCTTGTTCGTCTAGTCTATTGAGATGTGGGTTTACTAATTTGGATAGATGATCTGCGGCAAGATTTCCTGCTCCTTTCTTATCTTGAATTTCTAAGTCGAATTCCTGCAACAATAAAATCCATCTTATTATTCGAGGTTTTGCATCTGTTTTAGTGAGGAGATATCGAAGATTTGAATGGTCAATGTAAACGACAACTTTAGATAATATTAAATATGGTCTAAATTTATCGAATGCAAAAACCACAGCCAATAATTCTTTCTCAGTCGTCGTATAATTTTCTTGTGCGGCTATCAAAGTTTTGCTAGCATAATAGATCAGTTGAAAGTGCTTGTCTTTTCACTGTCCAAGAACCGCTCCTACTGCAAAATCACTCGCATCACACATTAGTTCAAAAGGTAAATTCCAATCAGGTGCAACTACAATTGGAGCGTTAATTAATTTATCCTTAAGAGTATTGAACGCTTCTAAACAATCCTGACTAAAATTGAAATGTACATCTTTTTCTAGCAAATTTGTTAAAGGCTTAGTTATTTTAGAAAAGTCTTTAATAAAGCTTCTATAAAATCCAGCATGCCCTAAAAAGCTTTGAATAGCCTTAACTGAATTAGGAGGAGGTAGTTTCTCAATAGTTTCAACTTTTGCTTTATCAACCTCGATTCCCTTGCTAGAAATATTGTGGCCTAAAACAATCCCTTCACGAACCATAAAGTGACATTTTTCCCAATTCAGTACAAGGTTTGTTTCCTCACATCTCATTAAAACTCATTTTAAATTTTTAAGGCAAAGATGGAAAGAGTTACCGAATACCGAGAAGTCATCCATAAATACCTCCATAATGTCTTCCATGAGCTCATCAAAAATGGCCAACATGCATCGCTGAAAAGTAGTAGGAGCATTACATAATCTAAAAGGCATTCGTCGATAAGCAAACATACCGTATGGACATGTGAATGTCATTTTCTCTTGGTCCTCAAGAGCTATTGGGATTTGGAAATAACCAAAAAGTTCGTCTAGGAAACAATAATACATATGCCCAGATAATCTTTCCAACATTTGATCAATGAATGGTAAAGGAAATTGATCTTTTCTTGTAGCATCGTTCAATTTCCTATCACCATCCCGTGACTATTCGCGTTGGGATCAGTTCGTTCTTCTCATTAGCCACAACAGTCATGCCTCCTTTCTTAGGAACAACTTGCACAGGACTTACCCAAGAACTGTCAGAAATAGGATAAATAATTCTAGCATCTAGAAGTTTAATTACCTCAGCTTTTACGACTTCTTTCATGTTAGGATTCAATCATCTTTGGGCTTGCACACAGGGTTTGTATTCATCTTCCATTAAAATTTTATGTGTGCAAAAAGAAAGGTTGATTCCTCTTATGTCAGAAATCTTCCAAGCTATGGCCCTTTTGTGCTCCTTTAACACTTTGAGTAACTCATCTTTTTCGATTGGCTGTAAATCTGAGGCAATAATCACTGATAATATGGAATTATTTCCAAGAAACGCATATTCTAAGTGATTTGGTAGTTGCTTTAATTCCAATTTAGTAGGTTCTTCAATAAAGGGTTTTAATTTTAATTCATTGTTTACCTCAATACCCTCATAGCTCTTCTATCTCAGTGAAGGATCATTGGAATTTAGTTTAGCTTTTATCTTACCTATGTCAGAATCATCATCATTTACCTCCTCTCCTTGGGCAAGACACAGTTCCAACGTGTCTTTATGTATGATTTCCTGTAAAGAATCTTGAGTAGCATGATCAATAGAGTCAATAAAATAACATGAGTCATCCTATTCCCTAGAAAATCTCATGGCATCATAGATTTTAAAAATGATCTCTTCGTCACTTACCCTAAGCACAAGTTTACTATCACCCACATCAATAATAGCCCTAGTAGTGGCTAAAAATGGACGACCTAAAATTAGAGGCACCTCAACATCCTCATCCATGTCAAGTACAACAAAATCAACAGGGAATATAAATTTATCTACTTTTATAAGTATGTCCTCTGTAATACCCTTAGGATATTTAACAGATCTATCAGCTAGTTGAATACTCATTCTAGTGGGTTTCGGTATCCCAAGACCAAGTTGCTTGAACATTTTATAAGGCATCAAATTAATGCTAGCACCTAAATCAGCTAGTGTCTTCTCAATATTCAAACTACCAATTAAATAGGGAATAGTAAAACTTTCTGGATCTTTCAGTTTGGTTGGCAATTTGTTTTGGAGTATGGCCGAGCATTCCTCATTGAGTTCCACTGTAGACAACTCTTCAAAATTTCTTTTATTTATGAGAATCCCCTTTAAAAATTTTGCGTATGTAGGCATCTGTGAGATAGCTTTAACAAAAGGTAAGTTAATATGTAATTGTTTAAAAATTTCAAGAAATTTACCGAATTGTGCATCTATGCGATCTTTCTTCAACTTTGCTGGGTATGGGATTGGTGGTTTATATTCCCTCAACACTGATTTTTTATTATTTTTGGGTTTTTCCTCCTCATCTTCTTTTTTGTCAGCTTCTGGTAGTGGCTTCTTTTCAGATTCAGCTAACACTTTCCCACTCCTTAATGTAACTGCTTTCACATGCTCTTTTGGATTGGGTTCGGTGTTACTAGGTAGACTCCCTGGTGGTCTCTCTAGAATCATCTTGGCCAGCTGTCCTATTTGATTCTCAATCCCTTGAATTGATGTTTGCTGATATTTAAGTGCAGTTTCAGTGTTCTGAAAATGAGTCTCTGCTACTGAAATAAATTTTGTCATCATATCCTTAAGGTTCGACTTTTTTCTTGCTGGTAATGTTGTTGTTGAAAGCCTGGAGGGGGTGGTGGTCTTTGATTGCCTTGACCCCCATGAGAAATTTAGGTGGTTCCTCCAACCTGCATTGTAAGTGTTACTATAAGGATCATTTTGAGGCCAAGGATTATTACTCATATAATTCAGTTGCTCGTTCTCCATGTTAGGGTCGTAAGATGGATATTCAAAATTGCTCGTTCCACCTCCACTTGCATTACACTGCATTACTGGGTGAACCTGTGTAGAACCAAGTAAACTATCAATTTTTCTATTCAAAAGTTCTACCTAATTGGAAAACATAGTAACTGAATCGACGTTAAAAATGCCGGCTACTTTCGTCAGCTTTGTCCTCATGACTTGCCACTAATAATTATTCAGTGACATCTCTTCTATGAACTCATAAGCCTCTTCAGGTGTCTTATTATTGATAGTTCCACCAGTGGCTGTATCAATCATTTGTCTCGTCGAGGGATTCAAACTGTTGTGGAAAGTTTGAACTTGTAGACAAAAGGGTAACCCATGGTAAGGGCACCTTCTTAATAAGTCATTGTATCTCTCCCATACATCATAAAGTGTTTCTAGATCCATCTGTACAAAAGAAGAGATATCATTCCTTAATTTAGCCGTTTTAGTCGGCGAAAAATATTTAAGCAAAAAATTTTCGGTCATTTGTTCCCAAGTGGTGATTGACCCTCGCGGTAACGAGTTCAACCATTGTTTAGCCTTATTTCTTAATGAAAAAGGGAATAACCGAAGGCGAATGGCATCGTCAGAAACGCCATTTATCTTAAAAGTGTCGCAAAATTCTAGAAAATTTGCTAAATGAGTGTTTGGATCCTCGTCCTGCAAACCATCAAACTGAACAAACTATTGTATCATTTGAATCGTGTTAGGTTTCAGTTCAAATTTATTTGTAGCAATAGTAGGTCTAACTATACTCGATTCAGTTATTGTTAAAATAGGTTTAGCATAATCATACATAGTACAAGAAGTAGAATTCTGATTACTGGATTTACGGTAACCACAGGAGATAGCGGATTATTTTGATTTTTAGTCATCTCCTCGGTTGTAGTATGGATATCGTCCTCTTGCCCTTCCTCTAGGTATTGTAAGCTTCTCCTTATTTCTCTTCGGTTTCTGCGAGCTGTGCTCTCGATCTCACTGTCAAAAAGCAAAGGTCCTGATGGGTTTCTTCTAGTCATAAACTATAAAAATCTACCAGAAGTAATGAAAAGAAAAATTAGTAAAGAAAATTTAAAAAAATATAAACAAAATTAAATTGCAATTAAAATTAAAAATGGCTAAAGTAATAAAAATTAAGCGTTCCTAATATCTTAGTCCCCGGCAATAGTGTCAAAAACTTGATGGTCGTGAAACTAACTAAAAATTCGACTAAGGCAAGCGCACCTATCGAATAGTAGTATAGTTATGGTGAGTCAGGAAATATTGTATCCACGAGGACTAAAAGTACTAGTAATTACTATCTTTTTATTATCTAGCCTAAAAATTAAGAGAATGTTTTATCTAAAAACTAATTATCTAATTAACTAAGTTTGCGACAGAGATTAAAGTTGGAAAATACTTTTGGAAAAATCGATGGAGAAGACAATACCCAAGGAAGAATCCACCTAGACTTCACTTATTACCTTTGAATTAGACGATCTATTCACTTGACTTAATCCGTAGAAATCCCTGATTTATGTTAATATCTCTCTCGAGACTAAAAACAACTGAATCTAGGTTGATTAATTGAAATCTCTTTCTAATTAAAACCCCTATTGTCGCATTAACTAAATCTATGGATTCCCTTATTAGATTTGACTCTAATCTGGTAGATTTATGTCATCCTATCTATAGGATTGCATGCAACTCCGCTTAATTATGAATGATCTACTCTTAAACAGGGACTTTTGCTCCACTGAATAAGCACATCAAAAACCTGAATTAATATCCTGGAATATTAAAATAAGGGTTAAACTCACAATTAAGAATAAGAACAAGTATTTATCATATAAATCAAAGAGTAATAAGATTCATCTTAGGTTTCATCTCCCTTAGGTATTTAGGGAGTTTAGTTCATAATTATGGAAAACATCTCAAAAATTGGGAAAACAACAAAACATAAAGAAACCCAAAGAACTTCTAGGAACTTGGATGGAAATCTTCAGTCTTGATGTAGATCCTCTTCCAAGGTGATTCCGATGGCTGTCCTTGAGTATTTCCTGCCTTCTACGCTACGTGTCCTCTCTAATCCTCTTTTAGGGTGTTTATATAGGCTTTAGAATGCTTCCAAACCCTCAAAAGTGGCCTTTATCAAGTAGAATTAGGCTTGGGCTCGACAGGGACACGGTCGTGTGCCATCCCTGTGTGCAAGTGCTCAGGCCGTTTAAAATTCTGAATTGGTTTATTTTCGACACGGCCATGACACACGGGCGTGTGGTCTACCCGTGTGTCACACACGGGCATGTGGAACACCCGTGTGGAAGTGCTTAGGCCATGCGAAATACTGATTTAGGCCCAATTTGTCCGTTTTTGGCCCGTTTCTTGCTTTTTTTGCTCTCTTAAGCTCACCTAAGTGTAAAACATGAATTTAAAGGATTAGGATCATCGAATTCAATAAAACCAAGGAAAAATCATCCATAAATATGCCAAGCATGGGGTAAAAATATGTATATATTATGGTTTATCAGTTATGGTCAAATGAGTCATATAAGACATTTGGATTGGTGATTGTATTTTGCCATGAGTTACATGAATAAATTGACTTAAAATTGTGTTATATGACAAGTTTATTTGTATATGGCTTACTAAGTTTTTGAAAGCTTACTTTGTGTGTTTTTCAACTGTTTTATAGATATCTAAGCTACCGAGAGCTCGGGGATTGTCGAGGATCATCACCACACAATCAAACTTATTTTTGGTACCTTTTGAAAGTGTAAATATTAAAGTATGGCATGTGTAATCTAGATAAATTGAGATATGTTTTTGAGTTAAAAATATTTAGCCATGTGATATGGCTTGGTTTTGGTTGTGATTATGAATGACTTTTGAGTATAAACTATGTGATGCAATATTGCCAATATGATGTGTTCATGTAACACCCCTAACCCGTATCTGTCGCTGGACTAAGGTTAAAGGTATTACCAGACAAATTGAAACATTTTACAAACAATTCAATAACTTCATCCACAAACATAGTCAAACATCATTATAGAGTTCCTTATATAGGTCACCAAGACCTTAATCATGCTTTAGAAAGGGGTCGGGACTAGACCAAGCTCATACAAAATTTTTCAAAACTTAAACATTTTACAAAGTTGTAAAGGTCACACGCCCGTGTGAACAGCCCGTGTACCTCACATGGCTTTAGACATGCCCGTGTGTCTAGGCCGTGTCAAAACAGGGCATACTTACTAACTTGTCCACACGGCCACAAGACACGCCCGTGTGCCAGGCCGTGTGAAAATTAGGGAGGCTACTGACTTGGATCACACTGTCAGTCACATGCCCGTGTGTCTAGCCCGTGGTCGAAACTGACTTGGCCACATGGCCTAGTGCACGTCTGTGTGTGTGATGGTGTGGTCTGCTCAGGTTCATTTTGAAATGTCCCTCAAGCAACACGGCCGACACACACGCCCGTGTCCCTGCCCGTGGGGGCAAAAATAGGCCATTTACAAGGCCAACTTGTCAACCATTAAGGGTCCTCCCTACAATCATCAAATAGGTGCAAATTGCACATCAAATTTCAACCATTTCACAACCATTTATACCAATTCATTATCCACATATTTCATGTTTGAAACACATATCAAATCATATCATTCTATAAGCCAAATACCTACCAAAACATATGATTTATAACCTTAATATCCATCATTCAATCTCATGCCATAATCTTACCTTTTCTCCAAATAAGCACAATTCAAAAACTTACCAATTTGACCAATTTCTTTGGCCATTCATGAACACATCAAACATACACTATTGCATCATATATCATATACCAAAATGAAACCATAAGTTCAACCATAATTAAACCATATCACATGGCTAAATATACACTTCACAAAATATATTCAACTACCTCTAGCCTATACATGTCATACTTCAATATATGCACTTTCAAAAGGTACCAAAATATAGTTCGATAGTGTGGTGATGATCCTCGACGATCCCCGAGCTCTCAATAGCTACGATATCTATGAAACAATGCAAACACATACAAAGTAAGCTTTCAAAAGCTTAGTAAGCCATATACAAATAAACTTATCAACTTAAGCATATAAACATCATAAAATACATATACTTCATGACCAAGATACTAACATATACCACATAGTTCACATATAATTCACATATTTCCAATCCATTTGCTCATATAACATATTTTCTCATAATTATATCATATGTTCACAAAGATACATGTACTTACCTTTCATTCTCAACATAGTGTACAACTCAAACATACTTGAATCGTATACGCATTTCATATAATCATTTGTATCTTGGAATGCCCGTTGAACCATTTGGAATCATAAGGATACGCGGATAACTCGGAAAGCTCGTACAATGCCAACGTCCCAGACGTGGTCTTACATGTAATCAAATATCGATGCCACTGTCCCAGACAGGGTCTTACACGAAATCAAGTACGATGCCAACGTCCCAGACGTGGTCTTATACGTAAATCATAAGTCGATGCCAACGTCCCAGACGTGGTCTTACACGATAACACATATCGGATCCTATGTAATGACATCTTTATCCTAACTATTCCTAAGGTTAGTACGGGGCTTTTCGGACGTCGGAACTTTGTCGATACTTTCTCGAATGTCTCATTTTCAAAGCATAAAAAATTCATTATTGTTCAATAACATATAAGCATAAATAAACCATTTCAAATACATTTATTTGTATATAGACTAACCTCATACGGATTCGGATAAACGGAATCGGCTACTCGACGACTTTCAACTTTCCCTGATCTAATTTCATTTTCTTTAATTCTTGATCTATATAAATTCAAATTTAACTCTTTTATTTTTGTAACACCCCTAACCTGTATCCACCGCCGGAATGGGGTTACAAGGTATGACTAGACAAGACACAATTTTCGAACAATAATGAGCATACACTTGCACAAACTTTTAAACCAATCAATTATTAATACTAATAACTGATTTAATTATTATTACCACATAGCCGAATATAACTTTATTGCAACTTATAGAATGTGTAAAACATACAAACTACATTATACTTCAATCACATACTAAAAATCATACATTAATAGAACTCACAAAACCAAGTACACATAATCATTTCAATTTGATCATATCATATTCAACACTTGTACATTACTACATGTTCAATCAATTTATAGTCATAATTTAATGACTAACCTATACACTACACGACATTCATCTATTATCAAGTAGGACACTTATACATCACATAAAAACTCATATAATTTTCATGATTTACCTTTGCACAAGTCATTATTCATTTGGTCATTTTTCAATGCATTTAGCTGAATACAAATATGTTTAACAAATATGCTTTAACAATTGTTCACTTTCAACTTTATTCAATCACTTTACAAGTCTATACGTTTCAAATATCTAAATCAATATACATATAATATATATGTAACATAGTTTATCCAACATTTTAACATGCCATAACCGAATACAAACATACTAACATCACCTATTAAGCAATATAACAAAGATCATAATTTTAATTAATCCAATGACTGTATTTTTTACTAAGTATTTAGATATACATTTTACTAAGATTTATGTCATATCAAACTTATTACATCATATTCATATATAAATATATATACCAAATCATGTTAAATACTTATACTATACATTTACCAAAATACAACTCAAAACCAACTTGCTTTTTAACAATTCGGTAATAATATAAACCATTCATGAAGACAAATCATACCATATAACATGCACATTAAAATGAGCTCCAACCATGTTTGGATATAACCAAATATTCTTTATTACCAATCACATAATAACACCTTAATTAAGCATATCAACCTCATTCACATACATGTTTATCTATCCATATATCATAACCGAATCAACCAAATGCACACATCCAAAGTCACCAACCAACTTCAATGCACCAAACAGATATCACAAATATCATTCATCCATGACACATAGCAAAACAACCAAAATGAACTTAAACCAAAATCAAACAAAACCGAATGCAAGCATAGAAGTTAAGCCATTTTCTCATAGCTTAAATTTTACATAGACCAAAATACAACATTTCAAAAATACAATCCAGCCCATACATGTCATAGGTTCGAAAATTTAGCTTATAAAATACTGAAGGCAGTCGATAGTGTGATAGACTTTGCTGACGGTCCCTGAGCTCGTATCTTTAATCCAAAATCTATAAAATAGAAGCAAACACACACACAGAGTAAGCCATCATAGCTTAGTAAGTCATAAGTAAATGAACAATTCAAGAACTTAATCTATACATTTAAACTATACCAAACTATACTATCATTCTCAAGTTAAACCTCAATCTTATGATTTAACATTTATCATATACTTCACATATAAACTTATTATGACTGAATACATATATGTATATTAACAAAGCATCCTTCAATTTCAAAGCTCAATATTATTATGTAACCACATACATGTACACACATATTCACATACTTACGAATCGAAATATAATTTCATATGCACATACATAGCAATGGCCGAATATACTTTACAAGGCTTACATGTTTACATTAGTAACTTATGTAATTTATAACACATACATGATAGTCGACTTACCTCGATTTTTTAAAATTGACAAACAACTAATTCATACCTGGTTGTTTTAGCTCATTTTTCTCTTCGATCATAACTTATCATTTCCCGATGAACCGTTCGGAATTGGATAGGACACTCAAATAATCACATATATTGTACAATGCCAACGTCCCAGACGTGGTTTTACATGTAATCACATATCGATGCCACTGTCCCAAACAAGGTCTTACTCGCACACATATATCAGAGTCTTATATCGATGCCAACGTATAAACATGGTCTTACTCGCACACATATATCGATGCCATGGTCTTACTCGCACGTCCATATCGGAATCCTATGTCATGACATATGTATCCTAGCTATTCCTAAGGTTCATACGAGGCTTTCGAACGTCGTACTCGATCAAATCGAACTCGTAAACTCAATTCTCAAGCATTTACACATTTGGTCATCAAGTATATACCATTATAAAATTTGATTCAGCATTTAAAACATATATATATATATTAAAAATTAGTAACACTTATTTTCTTATAAACTTACCTCGGACGATGAAAAACGGAACGGGACGACTAGTCGACAACTTTAGTTTTCCCCTGATCCAAATCTGATTTCTTTGGTTCTTAATCTAAACATATTCAAATTAAACTCATTCAAACATATTTTCTTTCAATTTAGTCCAAAAACACATAATGGGCAAATTACCATTTTACCCTAACATTTTACACTTTTTACAATTTAGTCTCTATTACACAAAACACAAAATATGCAAAATTTCAATACACCCATGTTAGGCCGAACGTTCCTAGTGTTTATACAAGTCCATATATTTCATTTATTTCACATTTTAGTCCTTCAAATTATTACTTTTTGCAATTTAGTCCTAATTACTTAAAATCATCAAAAATTCCAATACAAAACATGTTAATCTATCACATATCTTTTATTTTCTACCATCAAACAACAAAAATCACCAGCTTTCAACAATGGGATAATTCAAAATATTCACCAAAATAAAAAATTCAAGCATGGGTCTTGTAGATAACTTAGCAACGATCTCAAAAACGTAAAAATTATCAAAAACCAAGGTAGAACTTACCTTGATTAAGCTTTGCAAATGATGAACCCTAGTTTTCTTTTTCTTTTCTTTTGTTTTTGGAAAGAACAAGATATAAACACAAAAATGGCTTTATTTTTTTATGTTTTATGATATATTATAACATATATTAACTTAACATTTAATTTACTTATTTAACCTTAGTTAAAATATTATACTATCACATATATTATGTCCATTGTCGTCCACCTATATTAATAGTGGCCTAATTACATCATAAATGCTTCATATTATAAAGGCATCAACAATTTGGTCCTCACACATTAAACTATCAAGTTTTCATTTTACGCTATTAAGCCCTTTTCTTTAATCGGACACTCAAACGACAAAATTAAATCACGAAAATTTCACAGATATAAATTCACACATAATAAACATAGAAAATAAATTTTAAAATATTTTTCTAACTCGGATTTGCGGTCTCGAAACCACCATTCTGATTAGGGTCTAAATCGGGCTGTTACAACTTACCAAATCATTCAAATCAATCCGCAAACACACATTTAGGGCATTTTACAAATTAGCCCTCACATTTTCACATTTTGACACTTTAGTCCCTATTTCACAAAATCACAAAATACACAAATTTTCTTTATACTTATACTTAGCCGAATGTTCATAGTACTCATACAAGTAATGTTCATAGTACTCATACAAGTCCACACATTTCGTTTATTTCACATTTTAGTCCCTCAATTTACAAATTTCATAATTTAGCCCATTTTACTCAAATTCATCAAAAATTCAAAGACAAAACTTAGTAATCTAACACATATCTTTCATATACTATCATCAAACTTCACAAAGCTCACATTATCAAAAATGGCATAACTAAAAATCATCAACAAAATCAGAACTTGAGACATGGACTTGTTAGGTTACTAAGCAATGATCACAAAAACGTAAAAATTATCAAAAACGAATCAAAACACATACCTTAATCAAGTAAAGTTTTTTCCGAACCCTAACTTGAGTTTATATTCTTATTTTCTTCATGTTTTTTGGCAAAGTGATGAACATATGAAGTAAAATTATGTTTTGTTTTATTATAATAGGTTTATTTACCTATTTACAAATTTAACCTTTATTATAACATTTAATAAACACATAATAAATGGTCATTAATGTCCATTAACCCTTTCAATGGTCTAATTGCAACATAAGGACCTCTTAATTAAGAAGACATAGCAAATAAGCACTTTAACAAATGGAAGGCCACTTTTACATTTTACGCGATTAGGTCCTTTTATCAAATTGAGCACACAAACGAATTAAATTTTCATACGAAACTTTCACACATGTCAATTCACATATTATAAGCACAGAAAATAATATTAAAATATTTTTCTGACTCGAATTTGTGGTCTCGAAACCACTATTCCAACTAGGGTCTAAAACGTACTGTTACAGTTCATGGATGGCCAAAGAGAATTGGTCAATTTGGTAAGATTTTGGTATGTGCTTATTTGAGGAATTGGTAAGATTATGGCATGAGATTGAATGAAGTAAATTGAGGTTATGAAACATATGTTTTAATATGACTTTGGCTTATGATTTGGCATGATTTGGTGTGGATTATAAGCATGAAATAGGTTGATAATAATATGACATGAATGATGTATGTTTTGGGATTGAATTTGGTTGAAATTAAGGTGTAATTGATACTTGTGGGAAGGACCCAAAATGGATAGCGTATTGGCCTTGTAAATGGCCTATTTTTGCCCACATGGGCAGGGACACGGGCGTGTGTCTCTACCGTGTTGCTCGAGGGCCATTTAAAAGTGAGCCTGGGTAGACTACACGGTCGCACACACGAGTGTGTGCCAAGCAGTGTGACTAAGTCAGTTTCGAGCACAAGATAGACACACGGGCATGTGACTGGGAGTGTAACCCAATTCAATAGCCTCCCTAATTTTCACACGGCCTGGCAGACAGGCGTGTCTTGTGGTCATGTGGACAAGTCAGTATGTATGCCCTATTTTGCCACAGTCTAGACACACGGGCGTGTCTAATGCCATGTGAGGCACACGGCCTGTTCACACGGGCGTATGACCTTTGTAACTTAGAAAACTTGTTTAGCTTCGAAAAATTTTGTATGTGTTCGGTTTAGTCCCGACCTCTTCCTGATCCATGTTTAAGGTCTCGTTGACCTAAGAAAGGGATTTTATGTTGATATTTGACTATGATATGATGATTTATGACTTTTGATTGTGAAATGATTACAAAATGTTCTGATATGTCCGATAATGCCTCATAACCCTAGTCCGGCGATGGATACGGGTTAGGGGTGTTACAGTGCAACACATGCAAATCACTACCGATCAAGATGCTCGTAAGAATTATTTAACTAGATGCTTGAGAGGGTTATATTAGAATTACTCATCCGAGTTAAATCCTATTTGTAACATATGCAGGATCACATTCAATATGGGAAATTACATATATATATCGAATTTAATTATTCAAACGGAATTTAACATTTATTCAAGCTATATCGAACATATAATTTATTTCATTCTTTAAACACTTATAATTCATACAATCACATAACACATTCAATACAAGCATATAAATAAAAACAATTCGGTTACGCGAACTTACCTTATTATTTGTCCATACAATAAATTCTACTAATCCAAAACTTTTTCTTTTCCTCGATCTAGCTTCGAATTTGAGTTGTCTGGATCTATATAAATGAATTTAATCATCAATTTATCACATTTCATATTCAATTGAATTTAATTTACAACTAGGCAAGATTACCATTTTGCCCCTAAACTTTTCATAAATTCTAATTTCGTCCCTAGGCTTGAAAAATAAAATTCATGCAATTTAATCCTTGTTCCAAGCCTATCCGAAATTTTAGTATAATATTTACACCACATGTATTCTATAAAATTCAAGATTTTCTTCAATTTTCACAACTTTACAATTTAGTTCTTACATCACAATTTCATCAAAATTCACTTTGTAAAAGTTATTTATCTATCAACAACCTTTCATACTCTACCATAAATTTCAAATTTTTAGCATATTCATCCATGGAAAAATTTCTATACATTGATAACTTTTCAAACTAATCCCCCAAAATAGATAGATTAAACTATACCGGTTTCAAAAATATAAAAATTACTAAAAACGAGACAAGAATACTTACTCAATTAAGCTTGATTAGTTTCTTCTCTCTCTCCTAGGGTTGCCATGTATTTTGGGGATGAAAATGATAATAATATGATGATATTTCTTATTTATTAATTTATCATCTTTTAATCATTTTAATTTCCAATTTAGTCCTTGCCCTTTTTCTAAATTTCCATGGATGATTCATCAAAAATATCTTCTAACTTTTCTTTAATGGTCTAATTACCATATAAAGACCTCAAGTTTTGAATTCCATAGTTATATGATCCTTTTAGCTACTAGAATCCAACTTTTGCACTTTATGCAATTTGCTCCTTTTCGTAATTAAACACATAATCGGCAAAATTTTCGTATCAGATTTTCATATGACATTTCTATCACAATGTAGACCATGCAATAATATTAAAATAAAATTTCTTTCTGGCTCAGATTTGTGGTCTCGAAACCATTATTCTGATTTCAATGAAAATGGGCTATTACAACTCTTCCCCTTAAGAATTTTCGTCCTCGAAAATCTTACCAGTAAAAAGATTCAGGTATTGCTTTCTTGGTATCCTCTGGTTCCCAGGTAGCTTCTTCAATTCCATGTCGTTTCCAGAGAACTTTTACCAAGGCTACATTTTTATTCTCATCTATTTTGTTTCACGTACCAAAATTTTGATCAGTTCCTCACTGTAAGTCATATTAGGCTGAATCTCTACTTCTATTGGAGAAATAACATGTGAAGGATCTGACCGATATCATCGTAGCATAGACACATGAAAAACATTATGAATTCTGTCAAGCTCTAGTGGTACTGCTAATTGATACGCAACAGGTCTGATCCTTTCTATGATTTCATATGGCCCAATGAACCGTGGACTCAGTTTTCTTTTACAACCAAACTTGAGAACTTTCTTCCAAGGTGATACTTTCAAGAATACCTTTTCACCGACCTGAAATTCTATTTATTTTTGTTTAAGATCAGCATATGACTTTTGACAATCAGAGACTGTGTAACACCCCTAATCGTATCCGTAACCGGAATGGGTTACGAGGCATTACCAAACAAATAGAATTCATAATGAACTTTCATATTTTGATTCAATAAATCATATAACCTCCAAGTTTATATTCAGTCAACGTTATAAGAAAACACGAATATCGAATATTAAACTCATATCCAAATATTTTCATATCATATTCAAATCATGTATACATATTATCAAGTTTTAACCTCATATGTCTAACCAATCAAATAGGCACTTATTCAGTCATAATCTTAACTTCAATAAGCCACACCATTATCAAAACCACATGTTTACCAAAATAAACCAATTACCAAATCATATCCATTAACCATATATATTTATATACTTAGCCAAACACATTATACTAACATACATTGCTTTTATAACCGAATTAAAAGTATAAATTCCATTCGAATATATGCATCAACTTGCCACATAAATATTAAGCTATCAACATTTGTATATATATATCGTATGCATACTTATCAATTGTATTCGTCATTAACCGAATATGCAAACTTATCATTTATTAATTCTAAGCAAAGTTTATATAACAAGTCATATATTAAATTTAATATCAATAATTAACCACTTTAGATAATCAAATTTATGACATAACAAAGTCATTTTATAACTTATCAAGATATGTAATTCATATAACATATTTATCCATTTGCAATTGTCGAATACATCCATTTTTGTTAACACACATGTCACACATATATTTTATACCTTAGGTTAAATACATAAAAAATATATATTATTTAATATATATATATATATAAACATCATACCAATACATTATATACTTATGCATATTTAAATGCCGAATCATGTATAACATACCTACAAAAATTATAGCAAATTCCTTCACTTAAAGCATACATAATGAACTTGTAAAATATCACAAACCACAACCGAGTTCATAAACATACCTATTTATCCATATGTCATAACCGAAATCAACCAAATGCACATATCCAAAATCACCAACTATTTTCAAAGCATTACCTTATAATTCCTTCATCTAAACTAAATTACCAAAACCTACCGTATCAAACATTTTAATCAAGCCATCATTCATTTGAAGATATATAATGAGCATAACGCCAAAATCACAACTAAGCATAACCATCATCAAAACAAGGCATTAAAAACCAAGCATAACTAAGTATTAAGCCATTTTCGCATGGCTCATAGTTACATAAACTGAAATTAAACATCTCAAGCACAGTTCGGCCTATACATGCCATAATTCAAGTTTAACTTATAAAGGTACCGAAATAGTTGATAGTGTGATGAACTTTGCTAACAGTCCCTGAACTTGTAGCTTGACTCCAAAATCTATAAAACAGAGTAAATATGAACACACAAAGTAAGCTATCATAGCTTAGTAAGTTATAAGCAAATAAACAACCCAATGATATCATCAACTTAATTAAACTAAACCAAATTATATTATCATTATACATTTAAATCCAAGCACATATAAGTTCATATTATATATATACATATTCATTTATAATGATCACCTTAACCGAATGCTTATACAGCCAAATTAACATATTGGCATTTAACTTCCAAAGCCATATAGTCACTATAAACCTAATTCACATACAAATAAATACATAAGCTCATGTGTCACAATATATTTTCATATACAAATATTAGTTATGTAGCCAAATACATAGTCACACATGCATATAATTAAGACTCATTTCGACAATAATCACAAGGCTGATTACACATACCTAGTTCACATATAATCATTATTTGCAGTACACACAATTTGTAATAAGTACCAAATTACACACTTACCTTATTTTAAATAAACATCAAGCTAATTCATACCTGGTCACTAAGTGCATTTTACACACTCGAACACGACTTATCTTTGTCCGATGAACCATTCAAAATTGGGTAGGATACTCAGATAATCACATATATCGTACAATGCCAACATCCCATACGTGCTCTTACATGTAATCACATATCGATACTACTGTCCCAGACAGGGTCTTACTCGCACACATATATCGGAGTCACATATCGATGTCATGGTCTTACTCGCACACATATATCGAAATCCTATGTCATGACATATGTATCCTAACTATTCCTAAGGTTCATACTGGGCTTTCAGACGTCGTAACTCGGTCGAAACGAATTCAGAAATATAGTAACCAAACTTGTTCATATTCGGCTATAGCATAAATAAATCCATATATTTCATTTCAGCATGTATACTTAGCATTTAATTTAAATTAAGTATGTCTATTTGCTTATAGATTTACCTCGGACGATGTAAAACGGAACGGGATAGCTAGTCGACAACTTTCGTTTTCCCCCGATCCAAATCTGATTTCTTTGGTTCTTGATCTAAACATATTCAAATTAAGCTCACTCAAACATATTTTCATTCAATTTAGTCTAAAAACACATAAATGGGAAAATTACCATTTCGCCCCTGACATTTACACTTTTTACAATTTAGTCCCTATTAAACAAAACACAAAATATACAAAATTTCAATATACCCATGTTGAGCTGAATTTTACCCATACTTATACAAGTCCATATATTTCATTTATTTCACATTTTAGTCCCTCAAATTATTATTTTTGCAATTTAGTCCTAATTACTCAAAATCATCAAAAACTCCAATACAAAACATGTTAATCTAAAACATATCTTTCATTTTTCATCATCAAACAACAAAAATCAAAAGCTCCCATCAATGTCATAACTCAAAATATTCATCAAAATCAAAAATTCAAGCATGGGTTTTGTAGTACTCGAAGCAACGATCTCAAAAATGTAGAAATTATCAAAAATCGAACAAAAACGAACCTTGATTAAGCTTGAGTAAGTGTCGAACCCTAGCTTTCTCTTATTTCTTTCCTTTATTTGTTATTTTAGTGGATGAAAAAATGAAAATAATGTATATATTAACTTTGGTTTTATTTAATATAAGTCTATTAACTAAATTACCTATATAACCTTATTAATATAACATAAAACTATTATAAACTATGGCCACTACCATCCACCAATATTAAATATGGCCTATTTACAACATAAATACTTCCTATTAAAGAGACAACAACAATTTGGTCCTCCCATTTTAAACCATCAAGTTTTCATCTTATGCGATTAAGTCCTTTTATTTAATCGGATACCTAAATGACAAAATTAAATCAAGAAAATTTCACAGATATAAATTCACACAAAATAAACATAGAAAATAATTTTTAAATATTTTTCTAACTCAGATTCGTGGTCTCGAAACCACCGTTCCGATTAGGGTCTAAATTGGGTTGTTATAGACTGCTTTTAAACTGTCTTGAATTACCTTTACCTTTTTTTTCTGTTTCATGGATCAAGTCATCTCCATGTACCTTTTTCTCACTAAACTTTGTCCAATACAATGAAGTCCTACATTCCCGGCCATATAAAGCTTCATAGGGTGCCATTTTAATACTATGCTGATAGTTGTTATTGTAGGTAAACTCAACTAAAGGCAAATACTTTCCTGAGCTACCTTCAAATTCAAGCATAGAACACCGAAGCATATCATCTAAAATTTGTATTACACGTTCAAATTGAACATCAGTCTGGGGATGGAATGCAGTGCTGAAATGTAACTGTGTACCCAAAGCTTCTTGCAATTTGCTCCAGAATCGAGATGTAAATCGAGGATCCCTGTCTGAAATAATGGAAACTGGCACCCCATGCAATCTGAAAATATTAGAAACATATAATTCAGCCAATATATCCAAGGAAAAATTCATAAGTACCAGAATAAAGTGTGAAGATTTTGTTAACCGATCGACGATTACCCAAATTGTAATAATCCATTTTTAGTCAAATCAGAACAGTGGTTTCAGGACCACAAATCTGAATTAAAAATTATTATTTTATTATTATTTTAATGTCTACAGCATGATAATATAATTGCGTGAAAATTTCATTAAGAAATTTTATCGTTTGGTTGGTGAATTTGATAAAAAGGACTAAATCGCGTAAAGAGTAAAAGTGGAGTTTTATTAGTTAAAGGTATCTCATAGCTATAGAACCTTAAATTTAAGGTCCTTAAGTGGTTATACCATTATTATGATAGTGGGTGATAAAGGCATGGCATAATTGAAATTTTGAATTACTAATAAGGCTAAATAGGTAATTAAGGAATTAAGGTTAATTATAATAAAACAAATATTAAAGTCATCATCTTTAAAGTTTCTTTGACTGAAAATTTAAAGGAGAAGAATCCCTTGCTAGGTTTCATTCGACCATTTCTTTCCTAGCTTATTAAGGTACGATTTTTGTCCCGTTTTTAATTATTTCTACGTTTTTTAGATCGTTGCAACTAGTACTAGTTAGCCAAGGGACTAATTTGCAAAATTTTTAAAGATTTTGAATGTTTCTATTGATGAATATGTATGATTTTTTATGATTGATGATCGATTTTGAATGTTATTTGATAGATATACAAGTTTTGTTAAGTGGTTTTTAGTGAAAATGCAAAATAGGGATTAAATTGAGAAATGTGTAAAGTTAGCGGTTAAAATGTGAAATAAATGAAAATTATGGGATACTAGGGGCATAATAGTAATTCGGCTAGCATGGGTATATTTGAAATTTTGTTAATTTGTGATTTTATGAAATAAGTACTAAATTGTGAAAAATGTGAAAGTTTAGGGACAAATGTGTAAAATAGCCCTAATGTATATTTTGGATTGAATTGAATAAATAGTTGATAAAATAAGTTGATTTTGAATATATTTAGTTCAAGAAAGGAGAAATACGGGTTTGGATCAGGGAAAAGATAAAGTATTTGATTAATCGACAATTTCATCATTTTTGAATCGAGGTAAGTTCATATGTAATAAGCATTGTTATAATTATGCTTTAAATGCTTTGATATTGCATAAATTGTGTATATGAGACTACATTCATTTTTCACGACAAGTTAGCTATGTATGGCACTTAGTTTGCGATTCGAGATAGCTACAGCTATGTATGGCACTTAGTATGCGAGATTAAAATAGCTTCGGCTATGTATTGGCACTTAGCATGTGAGAATTTGAGTTTTTGAAATTTTTCCGTTTGGGTATGAGTTTGTTACGAATTGGTTCAGGTATCTATATGAATCATATGAGCTTTAAATTGAAGAAGTTATGAAGTTTGCATATAAGTATATGATTAAACATGTGAAAGGCTTGCTAGTATTTATGAATTATGAAATAACAAGTTCAAATTGATGAATTGTGTATTTATGATTAGTCGAGTTTATTTCATACAAGCTTACTAAGCTATAAAGCTTACTTTGTTTATTTTCCCTTGTTTTATAGTGATTTCAAAGCCAGCTTGGATTCGGGGATTGTCAGATCTATGTCACACATTATCCAACCATCACTTTGGTACTTTTGAGTTATAGTTTGGTCATATGGCATGTATAGGATTATGGTCATTTTTATATGTATCTTGGTAGTGAGTTTTGCCATTTGAGATGGCTTATGAATGGTTATGTTATGGTTTGTAAATATAGCCATGAGACTTGGCTTAATTTGGCTAGTTCGGTTATGTATATATAAGTGTGCATATGGTTTATATTGAGTGATTGAGATTGGTTTGCAATGTTATTGGTAGTTGGTATTATATATGTTAAATGGTTGATAATTGAAAAGCTATGTGCTTGTGGATTGATGTATGATGATGCTTGTTTGAAAATGTTTAATTAAATGATTTGAACATGTAAAGTTGGTAGGATTTGAATGAGTAAAACATGAGATAGTAAGCATGCTAGTTGTTGGAATTGAAATGGTATGTGTTAGTCTTGATTTTGGTTGAATTGGATGACCATTTATGCTATGAGTCAGTACTATTTGAATTGTGTAGGTATGCACAAAAATTAGGTGGCAAAATGGCTTGGTAAATAGCCTAATTTTTGTCCACACGGGCGTGTGTCTCAGTCGTGTGTGACATATGATCATGTTACACGGCCGTGTGTCCCCTGGTGTTGAAATTGAAATGAAGTCAGTATGCTCCACACGATCTCACACATGGGCGTGTGATCGGCCGTGTGGCATAAGTCAGTATACCCCCTAATTTGCACACAGCCTAGCACACGAGCTTGTGACTTGGCCATGTTGCATAAGTCAATATACCCTACAGGTTTGGCATGGCCTAGAACACGACCTTGCACACGAGCGTGTGTGGCCACTTCAAAGGGCACACAGGCTAGACACACGGGCGTGTGGTTGGCCGTGTGACCCAAGTTAGTAAGCTCACTTGGTTGGACACGGGTTGGGCCATGGCCATGTGCTTCCATTTTGAATGTTCACACCGCCTGTGACACGGACGTGTCTGGTGGCCGTGTGAGACACACGGCCGGGCCACACGGGCGTGTGTCCCCTGTTTGAGAAAAATTTTCTAAGTGTTCCAAATGTTTTAAAAGTTATTAGTTTAGTCTTAGACCAATCCCAATACATGTTTAGGGCCTCGTAGGCTTGTATTAGGGACGTATTGAATGATGAATGTTTGAATTAAGAAAATGTATGCTAAAAGTACGTATAATAGTGTGGTAAGTCTGGTAATGCTCTATAACCCTATTCCAGTGTTGAATATGGATGAGGGGTGTTACACAAATGGCATCTTTCTTCTTCGGAGATAGGGGTAATCCCAATACAAAATCCATGGTAATTCTTTCCCATTTCCATTCTGGTATCGTAACTAGCTATAATAATCCTGAAGGCACCTGATGTTTAGCTTTTACTTGTTGACATATTAAACATTTACTTACATATTCAAAAATATCCTGTTTCATTCTCGGCCACCAATATATCTTTTTCATATCATCATTATACATTTTGTTACTACCAAGATGAATAGACATGGTACTGTTATAAGCTTCATGTAAAATCTTCTGTACCAATTTCAAGTTCTTTGGAATACATATTTTGCCTCTGAATAATAAACAATTATTAGAACCAATCTGAAATTTTGAATCAGAATTCAACTCACACTGTTTTCGTTCAGCTTGTAATTTATCATCATTTTTCTGAGCTTCAGAAATCTGCTGCAAAAACGTCGATCTAGCTTTTAATTCAGCTATAATTGAACCATCATCAGATAACAACAATCAGGTATTCATTGCTCGCAAAGCAAACAGGGATTTTTTACTCAAAACATCTACAACCACATTGGCTTTTCCTAGATGGTAGTCAATAACTAGATCATAATCTTTCAATAACTCAAGCCACCTATGTTTTCTCAAGTTTAGTTCTTTCTGGGACATCAAATATTTCAAACTTTTATGATTAGTGAATATGTGACATTTTTCACCAAATAAGTAATGTCGCCATATTTTCAATGTAAACACAATTGTTGCCAATTCAAGATCATGCATCGGGTAATTTCTTTCATGTGGTTTTAGTTGTCTTGAAGCATAGGCTACTATTTTACCTTCTTACATCAATACACAGCCTAAACCATTTAACGATGTATCACTAAAAATTAAGAATTCCTTACCGAATTCAGGCTAAACTACCACAGGTGCTTTTGTCAATAAGGCTTTCAACCTATCAAAACTTTGCTGACATTTGTCAGACCACTCGAATTTCACATCTTTCTGCAACAAACGAGTCACCAGAGAAGCTATCATTGAGAACCCTTTAACAAATATCTGATAATATCCAGCTAGTCCCAGAAAACTTCTAACTTCAGACACATTCTTTGGTGGCTTCCAATTAACAATGGCTAAAATTTTGTTCGGATAAACTCGAATA
Source organism: Gossypium longicalyx (assembly GCA_025698465.1). Classification (NCBI taxonomy): domain Eukaryota; kingdom Viridiplantae; phylum Streptophyta; class Magnoliopsida; order Malvales; family Malvaceae; genus Gossypium; species Gossypium longicalyx. The sequence continues at coordinate 19,377,682 of CM047000.1, forward strand.
CCTTCTGCAGATATTATATGTCTGAGGAAACCAACTTCCCATAGCCAGAATTCACATTTACTAAATTTGGCATACAATTACTTCTCACGCAAAGTTTGTAACACTATTCTCAAACATTCAGCATGCTCACTTTCATCTCGGGAATATACTAAAATATCATCCATAAATACCACCACAAACCTGTCAAAATACGGTCTGAAAATTCTATTCATCAAATCTAAAAATATCACAGGTGCATTTGTCAAACCAAATGTGTAACACCCTGAATTTTTGGCCTAGAATTTAACTTGACGAGTTTAAGTCGATTGAGGAGTATTTTTATTTATTTATTTATTTATTTATTTATTTATTTATTTATTTATTTATTTATTTATTTTTAGTATATATATGTGTGTCGTATAGGCGAGTAAGGGCATTTGTTGTTTTTGTGTGCTTCAGTCGCATATCATCTCCTCCTTTCTTTAAAGTCAAACTCTTGATCTTTTCTTCCCTATTTTAATCGAATCAACCTCTTCCCTCTTCAACTTAGCTGACTGTTTCTTTTGCATTTAAAAGCCGATTCATACGCTTTGGGAGTTTGATTTCTTGTTGGCAAGCGATCTCGCAATCGGTAAGTGAATTAGATCTTCTTCGGCTTTTGTTAAATATTTCTAAGTTCTTTCGTTTCTACACTCTTAAAAGCCGAATTTTCTTTATCCTTTCCAATACCATTACTTTCATTAACCTATGGTTTCTCCATTTATTTCTCTTTCTCCCTCTCATTCAAGAGTGTGATCACTAGCTAAGTATTAGCTGATGGAAAAAAGGGGGTTCTAGCAGAGAGGTTGGGATAGAGGCTCCCAAGTTTAAGCGACGTAAGGTGTCAGCCGTTAGGGACTTTTCGCCTGGATGCGAAAGGGGGACTACATTAGATTTCGAGTTACGTAGGCAGATCGCAGCCGATCAATTTAGTCAAGGCAAGTATAGGTTGTTCTTCAGTAAGTAGTGGATTTATTTTGAATTAATGGGATGTGACTAATGGAGTACAATGTTGAATATAGGTTCGGGCGATTATGGATACTTAGTACTCCAGGTGATAAGGTGTGTACTTCTACCATATGATAGCTTGATATAAAGCCGAAGGTGTGTACATACACTGCACACACACAATAGATTGGCAAATCCTGAAATGCCGAAAAGTCGAAAGTTTGGCCACAACAGACTTGTGAGTGCGCGAACACTCATAAGGGGGAAACCGATAGGTTATCTAAGGCCCCATGGGCAATTCCATGGACTTGGGCTGTGAATTGGCCAACCGGGCCAATATGGGCTAAATGGGCCCAATGGGCTATAAGGCCCATAATAGGTAAAATTGGTAATTGATGCTATGTGATGGAAAATCATATGAGAGCATGACTGTGAAAGTGATTGGGCCTAGTGGGCCATATGCATGTATGTAGACTTGTTAGGGCTTTGTAAGGGGTTTTGGGCCTAGTACCCGATAACTACTTAAACAGACATAAAACTTAATTAATTTATTGAGACTGTGGACAAGTCATAGGGTTAAGGTGTGGCAACGGGTATATGCATGTCTGGATTGGATCTAGGGAGAGCTTGGTACTTAAGCGGTCTTAATGACACACCTCCTCTCCTCTGGAATCCTACCTGGTGTATAGTATTCGTTCATCTTAGCTCACGAGATTTGTTAATGGGCCAAGGTAAGTAAAAAACCATAATAAAAGAAAATTACCGAAATGCCCTAAGGGCAAAAATGACCAAAATACCCTTATGTGTTGAATGTAAGATTTATGGATGTTACATGTATATCTGTTGTATACATACGATATTCTGTTTAGGTTGCATCTGGGTTGGGAATTATGGAACGGAAGAAGTATATGAGGATCGCATGGTTGCTTGACAACCGTAGATCCACCGACGGCTATTAAGCTCAATATGTGATTGGCAGCTTGCTGCAATGAAGGTAGTACCGCAACCAGGCTACCATTGATGTGTATCAGTTGGATGGGTCGATATTTATATCCCCACATGATGTGTACCGGGGGATGGAGTTGGTGTGTAGCGGTTGGATTATTGGGGTGGGTTGCACAGCATTGCACGTATGACATTATTGTGATATTATTGCGATGTGGGCTTCCGCCCAACTGAGGCTAATATGGGCTAAGGCCCAAAGGTCACCGTTATTAAATTGGGCTCAGGCCCAAGATGATTGATGATTACTTTATACTCGTTAAGGGTTGTACACACTGACTTTTCAAAACTCACCCCCTCTTTCTAAACTTTTCAGGTGATCCTTAGTAGGCGGTTCGACGGATGGAGGGACTCGGAGGTGGCCAACTAGCATAAAAAGTTTAGACTTAGTCTTTATGTAATTCTTAATATTTTACTTTTAAATTATTTATTTTTTATTTGGGTTGTAACAAGGCCTTTCCTCTGGCTAATATTTCAAATTAGGACTATTATCATTTTTATGCTTTATATGTATTAGAAGTAGAACGTAGTTTTCCTAAACCATAACTGTTTTTAAATACTACGTTTCCGCAACTCAATTTTTAAAATGACGAGTTTTTATAAATCATATGTTCTAAATAAAGCTTCTGCAACTAGAAAGAGATTTTACAAAGTAATTAAGGTTTTTCATTTTAAGGAAGTGTTTCTAATGAAAACAAGGTTTTCGCTAAAACACTTCAATGTGACACGCTGGATTCGGTCATAATGTCCAGGCCAGGTTTGGGGTGTTACAAAATGGCATCACAAGAAACACATAGTTCCCATATCTGGTTCTGAAAGTTATTTTTGGAACATCTAATTCCTTCACTCATAGCTAATAATAGCCAAAACGGAGATCAATCTTTAAAAATACAGTGGCACCTTTCAACTAGTCAAATAGGTCATCAATACGAGGCAATGGATACTTATTCTTTATTGTAACCTTGTTGATCTGTCTATAATCAATGCACAGCCTCAACGGTCCATCTTTCTTCTTTACAAACAGAAGTGATGCACCCCAAGGTGAGAAACTAGGTTGAGCAAAGCCTCTGTCAATCAATTCTTGCAACTATACTTTAAACTCTTTCAATTTAGTAGGAGCCATTCTGTGAGGTGCTATGGATATCGGTGTTGTCTTTGGAACAAGGTTGTTGTCTGCGGAACAAGGTCTATAGAGAACTCCACTTCTCTAACTAGTGGTAAATCAGGTAATTCCTATAGAAATACATCAAGAAATTCACAAACAACCGGCACTAAATGAATCTTCGACTCAGGTACTTTAGTATCCAACACAAATACAAGATAAACATTATAACCTTTTCTAACATATTTTTGTGTTGATATTCTTGAAATCACATTAGATAATTCATCCAGTTTATCAGATTCCATATGGAGTAACTCACCATTCTAACATTTCAACACAATATATTTATGTTTACAATTTACCACTGCATCATGCTGAGTTAGTCAATCCATACCCTGAATTACATCCAATTCATCAAATGGCAACAACATCAAATCAGCCGAGAAACAATAACCCTTTACCATCAACGGGCAGTTTTTACAAACTTTATCAACCATAACATATTGGCCCTGAGGGTTTGAAACTTTAACCACAAATTCAGTGAATTCAACAGGTAATGTAGCAACCTGGTTTTAGCTAAATAGAAACAATGGTTTCGGAACCACAAATCTGATGTTAGAAAATTATTTTAATATTATTTTTATTATTTACAATAAATTATTTTATATGTGTGAGAATCTTGTGAGCTAATTTTATCGTTTAAATGGTCAATTTGATAAAAAGGACTAAATTGCGTAAAGCGTAAAACTTGAGTTCTAATAGCTCAAGGTGTCTAATAACTATAGAACCTTAAAGTTTAGGTCCGTATGAATATTGAGTTAGTGGATGATATTTGGTTTGGCATTATTGAAATATTGAATTAATAGTAAGGCTAATTTTGTAAATTAGTAAACAAAGATTAATTAAGTAAAAATAAAATGAATTTGGTTGTCCATCTTTATCATTTTAGCTGATTTTTGCAAGAAGAGAAGCCAAAGCTTAGGTTTTCATTCGGCTAAGCAATTTTGGGCAATTAAGGTATGATTTTTGTTCCGTTTTTAATAATTTCTATGTTTTTGAGATCGTTGCAACTAGTACTAGCTAGCCTAGGGACTATTTTACAAAACTGTTAAAGATTTATCATGTTGCCATTATTGAATGCTTGAGTAATTTGATGATTGATGATGGATTTTGAGCAGTTGTTGATAGTTAAACAAGTTCTGTAAAGTGATTTTGAGTAAAAATGCAAAATAAGGATTTATTTGTGAAATGTGCAAATTGAGTGGTTAAAATGTGAAATAAATGAAAGTTTTGGGCTGCTAGGGACTATGAATAATTCGGCCAAGCTTGGGTTTATTGAAATTATGTGAATTTTGTGTATTTGTGAATTAGGGACTACATTGACTAAATGTGAAAGTTTAGGGGCTAATGTACAAATAGGCCTAAATGTATGTCTTGGACTAAATTGAACAAATGGTTGATTAAATAAGTTAATTTTGAATATATTTACATCAAGAAAAGAGGAATCTGAAATTAGATTAGGGGAAAGGCAAGATCATTTAGTAATTAACTCATTTCGCCGTTTTCATACTCGAGGTAAGTTCGTACGTTGAAATTTCATTATAAAAGTATGTTAAAAGCTTTGATATTGCATAAACTACGATTATGGATAATGTTTGAATTGTGAAAACGACTCAACGAATGCATTCGTTGATAGAAACGGAAAGTGTGAAATCCCGGTTAAACTTTAAGAATAGATTTGGATACTAGTGTTATGTTATTAGATGATAAGTTGAGTTGGCTTTGGGCCATGATATTAGCACTTCGGGTGTGATTTATACGAATTTGGCTTCGGGCCATGCATATCAGATGATTAGGCTTCGGGCCATGATAATTGTTCTTCGGATAAGTTACCTTGATTTAGCTACGGGCCATGGTATAGGTACTTATCATATGAGACGATTGAGTATCCAATTTCTATTTCGAATGGTTCAACAGGTAAATGAATGATATGGTTGAGAAAAAGGTTTGTACGAGGCGATACAGGTACGTACAGAACCTATTCGAGTATTAAATATAGAAAGTTCAATGAGATGGTATTTAATCATGTTTTAAAACATGAGAAAGGTTTGTAGTTAATGTGAAATTGGTTGATTTTCATTTATTCGATGAATTATTTATTTACATACGAGCTTACTAAGCTATGAAGCTTACTTCGTGTTATTTTTCTATGTTTTATAGTGAATCAAGGCTAGCTCGGATCCGGAAGTCGTTAAGAATATCATCGCACTATCGGACATCTATTTGGTACTTTTGAGTTGTGTATATATGGTATATGGCATGTATAGGCTATATATGGTATTTTGGTTGTGATTATAGCCATGAGAGTTGGCTTGTAAATTATGTTAATGTTGTTATGTGTTTGATTAATAAAAAATGTCTTGCAAATGTGTATATTTTTGTTTACATACATAGCCATGAGTGATGGCTTATTTTGGCATGTTTGGTATGAGTTTGGTTAATTGAATTGTGGAGTTTAAATGCATGAGAAATGCTTTGATGAAGTATGATTTTAAAAGTTGAGTTGATAAGTATTTAATTAGGTAACTGGCATTGAATTGAGTATTGAATTCGGTTGAAATGGATATTATGAGAATAAATGTTTTATGGTTGATAAATGCATGCTATATGTTTTGAATTGATTAGTAATACCTCGTAACCCTACTCTGAGGACGGATACGGGTTAGGGGTGTTACAGGTAAATTTTTAACAGACACTAAATTTGTGCATATGTATGAATATGTGGAACTAGGATCAATTAAAGCAGTAATACCAATATCAAGTATAGAAAATGTATCAGTAATGACGTCTGGTGTAGAAGCATCTTCTCTAGCATGAATAGCATATGTTCTTGCCGGTGCTCGTGCCTCAGATTTGATTGTTGTATCTCTTGTAGTACCTCAACTACCACTGACATTACCGAGGTGACGGGGTGGTTAGCCTCTCGAGGCAAGATTACCTAGCTTTGAAGTTTGATCAGTATCTTTTTCTATCCTTTCAAGGCAATCTTTGAGAAAATGATCAAGAGAACTACATCGATAACAGGCCCCACTTTTCAAATGACATTCCCCAAAATGAAATTTTTTACAAAATTTACATTTCAGTTTGGGATTACCAACACTTCCAACACTGGTTACAAATAGAGACGAGGATCTCGGGTTAGAGCATCGAGAGCCCCGCTCTTTTCCAGAATATCCCATAAAGGTGGTAGAACGATCATGATACTTCTTTGATTTCTTTAAAACAGATGATTGTGATTTACCCATAAATCTTTTACCAAAAATCCGGGCTTCTTTCTCTGCTTGTTTCTTTTCTTAACTTAAATCTTCAGCTTTGTGTGCTCGATCGACTAACACCACAAATTCCCTTAATTCAAGGATTCCAATCAAAAGCTTGATGTAATATTCCAAATTAGGGTCTAGTCGGAACAATGGTTTCGAGACCAAAAATCTGAAATAGAAATAATTATTTTATGATTATTGTAATGCCCCAAAATCTAAATAATTATTTTTGTATGTTGTGTAACACAACTGACTGTCTGCTTCAGTGGTTAAGTGTTCTAAGTGTTCTGGGAAGTGTTTGAGAAGTCTTGGGTTCAAGCATAGGCATGTGCAAAAAGTTCTATTTTTTTAAGGAATAACCCTTGCCTTTAGTTAGTAGGCTTTTAAATAAATGTGAGCATTTTATGACAGAAAGGGTCTGCTGGTCCAAGGGTTAGGTGGCATGCTACTACTACTGAAGGGCTTGAGTTCGAGTTCTGCTTGGAGCAAGAGAGTGTTTTTTTTTCTGTTGATGCTGTGGAGGTGTTGTGGGTTGACCAAAACACTGAAGTGGTCAAAGGGAATTCGAATTGAGTAGTTGAGGGAGGTGTGATCGGTTGAGGGATTTAAGGAGAGATTTTAGGAGGAAGTCATGGGGAGTGAGGGGAGAGGAAGTGTTGTGCCGAAATTGTACTGTGGGCACTCAAGAATTTGGCTTTGGGGTTATGCTTATCATTTTTTCGATTTTTGACTGCTCTTTTCTGCTTGAAGGCCGAATGTGTTGTCTGAAACAGGTAAGTGTTCTTTGATTAATCTGCACAGTTCTTTTCTCCTTCTCTCTCTGTTGTAATTTTTCTTCATCTAACAACTCTTTTCTCTACCAATTACTGTTAAGGGTGCGATTGTTACATTTTACGCCTCGGTTCGAATGGGTGCTTCTGGGGGTAGGCTGAATACTACTGTCTTCTATTCTTAGTCTACGCTTTTGGTAAGTTGTTATACACTTGGTTCAATTATTTGCGTGTATGGTATTAGTTAACAAGTGGCAAGTGGGAGGTAGGTAGTTTTTAAGGATTCTAAGCGATCTCTTGTAACGGTTTTAGTGTGATCGATCAAGGCGAGTGATAGGTAATCTCTCAAACAAGTATTTTGGTTAGGGTTCTTTTCAATTGATTGGTAAGCGACTAACCGAAGTTTCTGATTGTGATAGGTTAGAGTTCTTGTGGTTTAGTCGCGCACTTTCGCAAACAGGTGTATAAAAACTGCCCAAATCATAAATCGACAAAAGCCGAAAAATATGACCATTGACGCTATACGGGCGTGCACTCGCTCGTGTGGTAATCCAAATGCATAAACTTAGGCGTTTGAGCATAGAGGCCACCATGAGCGATTTCATGGACTTAGGTCGTTTTGGGCCATGTTGGGCCGAAATGGGCGTGTGGAGAATATTGGGCCAAGCTGTGTAGTTCACACGGCCAAGGCCATTTCTGGGCTATGTGGGCCAAACGGGCGTGTGGGTCCACATGGGCTTGTATTATGGGCATTGGGCCCAATTGCACTGGTTGACTGTTAAGGTTGCACGGGTCGCCCTAGACAACTGTGGACCCACTGTTGGGTCGGTAAGTATACCTAGATCCCAAATTGATAAATGACTGTTATGCCCCTGTGAGGTAAAATGACTATTATGCCCTTATGAGATGTATGACTGTAATCGAGCATGCCATTTTATATATATCGCATACATGTATGATATCATGACATGACGTATGATATGTTGCATGGGGATGGGTTTATTATAATTGAAGGAAGTGTACTGTACTGGCAGCTCTGCTGTAAATACTATTTAGCGCCGCAACTGGTGCTATTTTGGAGTGTAGGGATGGGTGGGTTGATTTTATCCCCACATGAAGTGTAGGGCTGGACGGAGTGGAGTGTAGAGGCTGGTTGGGTAGGATTTCTGATTGTATATTTGTACTGTTACTGTCACTAAAATGGGCTAAGGCCATAACTGAAACTGAACTGTTACTGAAATGGGCTTAGGCCCAGACTGTATGTGCTCACTGCATGAGTGTCTGATTGTTTGTTAAGGGATTACACACTGAGTTATCGTAAACTCACCCTTTTGTTTATCTGTACAGGTAATCCCCAAGCTTAGGAGGGTCGGTGCTACGAGGGACTCGAAGGTGGCCACACAATCGCACATGCTTCCATAATTGCCTTTAAATTTACAAGCAATTTAATTTGGGTATTTGTTTATGTAGCAAGGCCTCTTTAAATTGTTAACTTTTAATTTGGGATTTTGTTTATTTTGATTCATATCTGTTAGTAGTAGGACATGGGTTTTCAAAAGATAAATGTTTTTCAAAACACCACGTTTACGCAACATATTTTAAAAGCTTTCGCAACAAACAATGTTTTAAAAAGTAATAACAATTTAATATGATTAACATTTTGCTAAATGACTTGAGTTTTAACAAGGAATGAGACATTCTAAATCTTCGTTAAGATCACAAGCAGTTTAATATAGAACGGGGTTTTTCAACGAAATTATATTTTGCGAAAAACACTCCAATGTGACATCACCAGATTCGGCCATAACGTCTAGGCCAGGTTTGCGGTGTTACAATTATTTGATGATCCATGATAAGATTGCATGTTTGTGTGAAATTTCATGAAGAAATTTTATGCCTAAAGTGTCCAATTTAACTTTAAGGACTAAATTGAATAAGTTGTAAAACTTGTGTTCTAGAAGATTCAAGCATGAAATTGCATTAGATTATTAATTAGAGGTCCTTAAATAGAAATTTTACCAAGTTTTAAAATTTTGGACAAAAATGGGCATGAATAGGAAAAATTGGAAGAAATGTCTTAAGGGCATTTTTGTCATTTGGTAAATAAAAGAATAAAAAGGGAAAATAAGTAAAAAAGTTGCTCATCTTCTCCAAGTGCTAGCCGAAAATTCCAAGAGCCATAGCTAGGGTTTTGTTCATCTTTTCAATCTTGATTGCAAGTGCTCCCAAGCCCCGTTTTTTATGTTCTTTGCATTTTTGAAGTCCTTGAAGCATGATCTATCCATTTCTAGCCATATTTTAAGTTAGGGTTCATGTATGAAATTTGACCCATGTGTGACATCTTTGTATTTTAATGTTTAATAGAGGAATATGAATGTTTGATGTGTGATAAACATCTTTTACTAAGTGATTTTTTTTTGTGAAAACCCCTAAAATTGACTTATTTGTAAAATATGAAGAAATGGGTAGTAGAAATGTGGTTTAATGTGAAATATGGGCTGATATGAGTTAGAATATGAATCGGCTAGGCTTGGGTATCAAATAAGATACATGCATTTCATTTTACGAGCTTAAAGACTAAAGTGTAAATAAGTGAGAAGTTAGGGGTAAAAAGGTAATTTTACCAAAGTATGTGTTATGGGTCGATATAAGCAATGTGCGCATTGAACAAGTTAAATTTGGCATTATAGATCAAGAAAAACGTGATTCGGGTCTTGATCAGGGAAAAACAAAGTGTACGAGGATTAGGCTCGTTTCTATCGTTTTGTATTGAGGTAAGTTCATTTGCAAATAATGCAACATGTACCATACTTTAAATGCTTTAATATTGTATGTACGGTAAGTACATACATATTTTAATATGATGTTGTATCATGTGTTTATTACTTAAAATTTTTATCATGAATTATGCTTTGATCATTCCATGAATATGTGATTGGTGCTATTAGCATCGAATTCGACGTTACGAGCAAGTTCTACAAAAATGCGGTATCGAAGAATCCCGTTTGAACCTTAGGAATAGTTAGGATACAAGTGACATGTCACTAGGAATTATTGTGATCTGAACTAATTGAGTTGTGGTCTGAGTTCATGATATATGTGACATCTAAACTCATTGAGTTGTGATCTGAGTTCATGATGTATGTGACACATGTTTTGGCGTCCGGGTACTGGTCTCGCATATTCTACCAGTGGCTGGGTAGTTCGGCATGTGTTGTGGATACCTGACAGCCTCTATGAGTAGACCCGTGAGTAGCTCAAAAGCGAGCAACATGTGATATGTAATATGAGGTAGCATTGTCTACATATGAGGCACTTAGGTGCGAGGTTCTAAATGAAGTTCAATGGGTAATCTTGATGAATACGTCAAAGACGAAAAAGTAAGTTATTATGTGCAAGTGGGCACAGGTATGTACATCGAACTCATGAGAATGACATGAGATATGATGAACTTGTGGTAAGAACATGTATATATATATATGTATGAAGAATAAGTTTAAGAGAATTGATAAAATGAAAGATTATGTTCATTATGTTTAATGTATGATTAATACTTGTTTAAGTTGCATTTCAGTTGCATGTGAACTTACTAAGCTTTAATGCTTACCCCCCTCCTTTCATTTTCTTATAGTGTCACCAAGCTATCTCGAGATTGGAAGACGTCGGAGACTCGATCACACTATCAATTGAATATTGGGTATAGTTAGTCTCATCATTTTGAGTATGGCATGTATAGGGACTTGGTCTTTTTGTTATGTGTCATATTGATTAGCCAAATGAGTTGGCTCATGAAAGTATTGTGATTATTTTGTATATGGCCATGTGAGGTGGCTCATAATGATTATTTGGGTTCTAACCCTAATTATTGGTGCATGCATGCAAATGTGCTTATGCTCTAATGTGGTTATGGTTGCTTATGGTTAATGAGTGTGATGGATGGCATGTATGTTTAGTGTATGAAAGATGATTAATATGTATGTCAATAAAGGTGATGCAAGTGAGTAACTTGAAAGTAGGTTAGTAAAGATGACAGACAAATATGAAATTGGTGTGGAATGCCATATGAAAGCATGATAGTTTGAATAGGTGATATGTTGACATTACCAAGTCATAATTTTAACCATGCATGTAAAAACTTGAGTAATCAAATGTACCATGTTGCATGCCATGAAATGAGTGTAGGTATGTAAGTGTTTAAGAGTGGAAAATGGCTTGGAAAATAGCCTAGAAATTGTCCACATGGTTAGACACACAGGCATGTATCTTGGCCGTGTGTGACACACGGTCTGCCCCATGGGCGTGTGATCAAGCCATGTGTCCCCTGCACCCTATTAATGCAAAACAGAATGCCTAGTAGTAAACACACAAGCAGAGACACGGCCTTGTGTCTCAGCCGTGTGAAGGACATGGCCTTAGGACATAGGCGTGTGCCCAAGCCGTGTGAAGTCTGCACTTAATTTTTTAGACATGGGCGTGTGACTTGGTCATGTGACCTTATTTAGTTAATGACATCATAGTTAGAGAGTTACACGAGCTGAGGACACGGGCGTGTCCCAAGCCACACCGGCGTGTGTGACCACACAGCCTACCCACACGGGCGTGTGACTCTCCAAAGTATGAAAATTTTCTAAGTCCTCCTATTATCTTCAAATTTTTTGATTTAATTTCAAACCACTCCTAACGTATGTTTTGGGCCTCGTGGGCCCGTATAAGGGACTTTATGCATGTGATTGGATGAATTTGATTTGGTCAAAATTTTATGGCCTGGTTTTGTATGAATGTTTATGTTTAAGTTCGATAACGCCTCGAACCCTGTTCCAGCATCGGATACGAGTAAGGGGTGTTACAGTTTGATGTCTTCATTTAAGCCCTCTTCAAAACATTTGCACATATCAGCCTCAGTTGGAACCCACTCTCTGGCATACTTGCTCAACCGAATAAATTCCCGCTCATACTCAGATACAATCATATTTCCCTATTTGAGCTCTAAAGATTCTTTCTTTTTCTGATCTAGAAATCTCTAACTAATATACTTCTTTCTGAATCCAGTCTGGAAGAATTCCCATGTAATTTTTTCTCTTGGTACAACAGAAGTTATGGTATTCCACCAATGATAAGCTATGTCTTTCAATAAAGATACTGCACATTTCAAACATTCAGCTGGAGTGTAAGATAATTTGTCTAAAACCCTGATGGTATTTTCTAACCAAAAACCAGCCCTTTCCGAATCATCATCAGTAGTAGCTCTAAATTCCTCTGCCCCATATTTATGGATTTTATCTACCGGAGGCTTACCAGTTCTAACAGATTCAGCACCCTATGGCATCTCTAGAACCGGTTGAGGAGCAGGTGGGGGAGGTTGTTGTACAGCAAGATTTGTTCTTATAAATTCTATAAACCACTCATTCATCATTTGGAAGAAGGCTTCTTTTACCTCCTCACCATGGGCCTCAAATTCAGGCATTTTACTACTAGATACAGCTCTTTGAACTGAAGCTGGAGCATTGCTCTAAGCTTCCTCGGATTCAGCTCTAGCTTGGTTGGATGACATTACTATATGAAAAACACATTTAAAATGGTCAGGAGACATCACACTATCAAAAATTATATAATAGCATGTATAGCTAAACTCGTAATTGCTACGTTCAGTCCGAGAATCAGCTAAACCGTAACTCTGATACCAATAAATGTAACACCCCTAACCCGTATCCGTCGTCAGAATAGGATTACAAAGTATTACCGAAGTTTACAGATAATTCTTACTAATTACTATTCATTTTCGAAAGAGGTCATATTGTCCCTTAAATGGACTCTCGAGACCCATTAAAAAACATTGAAAGCAAGTCGGGACTAAATCAGAAACTTAGAGAATTTTTCGTAAAATTTCAAAATTTTTCCAAGATGCAGGGCACACACACCCGTACGGTCAAGGGACACGCCCGTGTGACCATAGGACATGCCCATGTTACAGGCCGTGTCCGACCCCGTGTAACTCTCTGACTTGAGCCACACGGCCAGCCACACGCCCGTGTACTAGGCCGTGTGGTAAATTTAATTTTCCAAAATTAAGTGCAGGTTTCTCACGGCCAAGACACATGCCCATTTTCTGGGCCGTGTATCACACACAGCTGAGACACACGCCCGTGTCTATGCCCATGTGTCCAAATTTTAGCATTCTGATTCTAAATTTTAAGAAGCAGGGGACACACGGCCAAATCACATGTCCATGTGAAGTAGTGTGTCACACACAGTCAAGACACACGCCCATGTGCCTACTTGTGTGGACAAAATAAAGTCATTTCCTAACTTTATTTCTCACCCAAATTTTTCCAATAACCTACACCAAAACTTACAAGTATATACCAACCAATTTAAGCATTATAACAAAGCCAATTTCTAACATCTAACATGATATATTATCACATGTATTTATGTTTATATTCTTACCTTTGTTTAAACTATATGTTAAGCATAACTTGATACATCATACTTAACATACTTAACACATAGGTATTTATCATAACATAACCTTGTAAATATACCAAAATAAATCATTACTAGCCATTCCAATGGCTAGATTACAGACAACATTTACAACCATCAATGGCCCAGTTAACCTATACATGTCATTATACCAAAATAAGTTTACTATTTATACCAAAACAAGCTAGTGGATAATGTAATGGCGCTCTGACCGATCTCCAACCTTCGCGAGCTTCCAAGCACTGTAAAATAGATAAAATAAAACCTAGTAAGAATTTAATGCTTAGTAAGTTTGTATAACACAAAATTAAACTTACCAATCACATTTATTAATATTAGGCATACAATAACATACTTTCCATCAATTTGGCAAGTTACCTAAACACATACACTCAATCAAGCAAGTTAGTCATGTAATTCATATGTATATCTCATAAGTATAGATGAGCTCATCATGTTACAACTTTCAAATATTTCAGAAGCATTCGAGATATAATTCATTTAATCTCATAATTTCTCATTTTAGGAATTTGTTCGTTGAATCATTGAAATTTCGATGGATACGCAGATAGTACACACAAGGTGTACGAAATAGTAAACTGTCAACTCATAATCAAGGACACCCATTAGGGCACTTAACAGGGAGCACACTCTCGAGCCACATATCAGGATGCTCATATGAGTCATGTAATAGGACACTTATCCGGATAAATAGGAAACTCATAAGAGTTTTAATCAGGAAGCTCATAGAGCTTTACAAGTAACTTCGAAGAGTTATTATCAGGGAGCATCGGATAAGGTAACAGGGAGTTAAAGTGAGCCATGTCAAGAAACTCTTAAGAGTTTATATTGGGACGCTCACGAAGAGCTGCATTTGTGTCCGCAATAAATGCTGGATCACAACCGATCAAATCATGTAACAGGATGCTCACACAGAGCTACGGTAATGTGCAACACATGCAAATCACTACCGATCAGGATGCTCACAAGAACTATTTAAAAGGATGCTCAAAAGGGCTATATCAGGATTACTCATCGGAGCTAAATCCTGTCTACAACATATGCAGGACTACATTCAATATGGGAAATTACATATATCCATCGAATTTCATTATTCAAACGGAATTTAACATTTATTCAAGCTATATCGGGCATATAATTTCTATATCGGGCATATAATTTATTTCAAACTTTAAACATTTATAATTCATACAATCACATAACACATTCAATACAAGCATATAAATAAACGCAATTTGGTTACACGAACTTACCTTAATATATGTCCATACAATAAATTCTACTAATCCGAAATTTTTTCTTTTCCTCGATCTAGCTTCGAATTTGAGTTTTTTGGGTCTATATAAATGAATTCAATCATCAATTTATCACATTTCATATTCAATTGAATTCAAATTATAACCTAGGCAAAATTACCATTTTGTCCCTAAACTTTACATAAATTCTAATTTCCTCCCTAGGCTCGGAAAATGAAATTCATTCAATTTAATCCTTGTTCCAAGCCTATACAAAATTTTAGTATAATATTTATACCACAAATGTTCTATAAAATTCAGAATTTTCTTCAATTTTCACAACTTTACAATTTAGTTCCTACATCACAATTTCATCAAAATTCACTTTGTAAAAGTTATTTATCTATCAACAACCTTTCATATTCTACCATAAATTTCAAATTTTCAGCGTATTAATCCATGGAAAAATTTCTATACTTTGATAACTTTTCAAATTAATCCCCCAAATAGTTAGATTAAACTATCTTGGTTTCAAAAATATAAAAATTACTAAAACCGAGACAAGAATACTGACCCAATTAAGCTTGATTAGTTTCTTCTCTCTCTCCTAGGGTTTCCATGTATTTTGGGGATGAAGATGATAATAATATGATGATATTTCTTATTTATTAATTTATCATCTTTGAATTATTTTGATTTTCAATTTAGTCCTTGCCCTTTTTCTAAATTTCCATGGATGATTCATCAAAAATATCTACTACCTTTTCTTTAATGGTCTAATTACCATATAAGGACCTCAATATTTGAATACCATAGCTATTTGATCCTTCTAGCTACTAGAATCCAACTTTTGCATTTTATGCAATTTGGTCCTTTCCGTAATTAAACACATAATCGGTAAAATTTTCTTATCAGAATTTTCATATGACATTTCTATCACAATGTAGACCATGTAATAACATTAAAATAAATTTTATTTTCGGCTCAAATTTGTGGTCTCAGAACCATTGTTCCGATTTCACTGAAAATGGGTTGTTACACTGTTAGAAGCGCAAAATCGAGAAGCGATTTTGAAGCATCGAAGCAAATTAATTTTTAGCCTAAGACGAACCAAATTATGAATATTAATTCACAATGTAATTAATTTTAATTATAATCCAATTTACTTTTGGTTAAATAAATTATTATTAATTAATTATGAAAAGAGGCTCAGTTGACCAAGAAAACCGATCCAACCGAGCATTGGGCAACCCAAAACCGTCCCACATGCTAACCCAATCAGCTTGTTTGTCTGATTATTTGGCTTTCAAAATAGCCATTGAAGACTCCTTGAATTTGCATTTAAACCCCTCCACTATTCATGCCTTTCTAGATTTGCCCCTACCTTAAAATAGCAAGTTTGAAACCTTCAAACTTGCCACATGTGTGGCCAGCCATGGGTGGACTCTATGGCTGCTAATTTTTGCTATTTTTAGAAGCCTACTCAACCTATAAAAAAATCCCTTGGCTGCTCATTCCAAACACACCTCAAAACCTCTCATCCTTTCACTTCCCTCTTACTTTCTCTCTTCAATCCCCTTCTGTTGTTCTTCATTTTCTTCCCCATTCCCTTTCCAATTTCACCTTGTGAAAAATAGTCTTTCAACCACCATTTGGAGTAGCATTCAAATGTTCGTGGAAGTCTCGGTTCAACAAGAATAAGCGAAGTAAACTAGTTAAGCCTGGAGAAACACTAAATTTGATTCTTGTTCCTTATCCTTTTAGTTTTATTGTTGTTGTTATGAACATGTCTATGAATAATTGTGATGTTGATATGTTTAATTTAATTAATATGGCTTAAATTTAATTCATGTTAGGTTGATTGCATTTTGTCTAATTAATTTATTAAAATTGTGTTTGTGTTGTTATAGGCATTGTTAAGATGTTTGATTAAGTAAAACCATGACTAAGTTATTCTTACATTACAATTGTAAGGTAACTAATGAATTAATTTTTTAAACATATTGAAATTGTAATTAATTGACACAATACTTAATTAGTGCATGTTTAATCATCTAAGGTAGCTGAGGGTTAAATTAGCAACGGTATCTAACGATACATTAGCCTTGCATAACTTGCAAGATTATTGTGATTAAACTATTTCAAGGTAGGAACACATTGTTACCTCACATAATCCTTTATGTGCTTATGAGATTGAATTAATTGTTTGAATTGGCATAGAGATATGTACAAGAGATTATTTTAATTTCATGATTATGTATGTGCATTAACACATTTTCTTATTAAAATTGGTTTAATTGGTTGAATTGACATAGAGATATAGTCAAGAGATAAATGGATTTTGGTAGGTGAGTATGTTCATAAGTTAGAAAATTACCAAGTTGTTATGGATTTATTCGTAACAACATGAACATGGGTTTAGTAATTCTAAGTTAAGAAATTTAATTAATCTAGCACAATTATGCCATCTTGATTCAATTCATCTTTTGAAATCGTGCATTAGAACTTTTATTTTATTTTTATTTTTATTTTTTCTTAGTTAAAATCTTAGTTTTTAATCACCTCCTCAAATCAAAATATTTTTCTTCACCAAAGTGTTTTTAATTGCATTCATAACTAATTCATTTCACAGTCCCTATGGGTACGATAACTCGACATTTACTTGTTACTTTATTACTTGTTGCAATTGTGTACAATTGCACGTTTCCGTCGTTCCATTTTTACACTTGCACATTTGCATATTATATTCACATGCAAAAAAGAGAAAATAGCATGAAATTAAGTTGTAGGTGGGGGGTTTTAGGTTCAATTTTAAAATTTTGTAAAACTACAGCATAAATGCTCACAATTTCAATGATGTTACAAATCAGTCCTCTTTCTAAAATTAAAGGTTTTTAGAATAGTTTTTCAAAAAGTGATTTGATTTGCAAAAAACAATAATTGAAAATATTACCGATATACTGTGTCACAAAATTTTGAACACTAAAAAATCTTAAAATATCCCTAAAACTTCTTGGCCCTATTTTAGGGTGATAGAATCACACATAAGATGGGAGACAACCCTAGCTCTAAACAGAGGGTGCTGAAGCCGATACATATTCTTACTAGAGAATTATGTTTATTCTCTCTTAAAATGTTATTATGTTTCTTATTCTTCTTGTTTGACCAAGAATCTTCCGATTTTTCTATAAATAGAGACCATAGCTAGGTAAACTACACATGATGTGAAACATCGACACTGTAAAAATTTTCTGAGATTTATTTTTCCAAAAAAATTCTAAATTTCAGTGTTTACTTTTCAGTTTTTGGCCCATAAAGAGACATCGGTATTTCCCACTACAACATCAATAAAAAGTTTTCATAGTTTTCATCAGTTCATGGATTAAAGCCTATGCTTTAACTAGCCGAGGTTTGTGAATAGTTGAAAAGATCGTGTTGGTAGAATGTTGAGAAACAACTTAGACATCATATTCTAGAACACAAGTATGATTTTGGTAAAAGGGTTTGCCCCTATAAATATGACAACTACTTGGTTTTAGAAATTTTAAATTTTTTTGTTGTTCAAAAAAATAATTTTCTAAGCGAATGTTTACAACATAATCAACAATGATCTCTAATTTTTAAATTGCATAGGTCACCGATAATTACCATGTCTTTACAATCCACGACCAAACCTTGTGCTTTTCTAATCTCGTAAGCTTCTTTAGCAAACTTGCACAGTGTCTTTCTTCTCGAATGTCTGAATCTATTAAGGACACTTTAACCACATTATTCGATAATGACATGAGACCATTTTATGTTTACTTATTACATATAGAAAAAATTGGACCCCAAAATGGAGAATGAGAGAAACTTTTGTTGAACTGTAAAGAGATTTTTAGAAAAGAACAATATTTACGTCGAGATTAAGTTTGGGTATTTTGCAATTATCACTTAAAGATCACGAAATTTGTTGATGTGATTTGGATTTTTTTATTTTAGATTCTCGAAGGTTAGTCTCGCCTTTGTTTTTTTGTGTGTGTATGTGTGATTGGCTTGAAACTTTTGTATTCATAGTTTCTTTTATGATTCAAGGTTCATGTTGGAAAAGTATTTAGAAAACTAGCCAAGGTAGGCACAACAGAGTTTTAATTTCTTTTGTAAAATGGGCCTTTACCGTGATATCTAAAGTAATAAATTTGATCAAATTAAATAGTTGTGTTCCACGGCTCAGGAGATGTCCAAATTGCAAAAAAGGTTTGGGAGATGCCTGAATTGTCTTAATCAGTTCGAATTGTAGTCCAATGTCTTCAGCCTTTCTACTGAACAATTTTCCTCCCTACTCTTGAACTCTCAGATGCTTGGAGAGTGGGATGCAACTGAAAAAATCAAACACAAGACATGAATAAAGAGTTCTCGATGAGTTATGCACCTAGCTCTTTGTGCCCTACACAAAACTGAAAATAGGATATAAATCGAGACTAATCAAGGAGCTATGTCAACTAGCTCTTTGTGTTCTACTCAATCGAAAATAACTCCTATAGTTGAATTGTTTTCGCTAAATGAATGTCATTATAATCTCAAAAATCTAAATTACAAAGTTTAAAAAGATAGAATTGATTTGAGTTCAAAGAAAATAGAATTTAACTAATTTTTCAATAAATTTCTACAAAGTTTTCTTTTAGTATATATTGTCCTTAGTTTTTTACATCAATTGGGTATTGATAAAGAAACATATGCAAGATTTATATTTGTATCCAGTGTATATAAAATAATTAATTTAAAAGAACTAAAGTCTAACTAGGTGTAACACCCCTAACCCGTATTTGTCGCCAGACTAGGGTTAAAGGCATTACCGGACAAATCGAAACATTTTACAAACAAATCAATAACATCATCCACAAACATAGTCAAACATCATTATAGAGTCCCTTATTTAGGTCAACGAGGCCTAAAACATGCTTTAAAAAGGGGTCGAGACTAATGTAACACCTCTAACCCGTATCCGTCGCCAGATTAGGGTTACAAGACATTACCGAACAATTCACATCTTCAGATAGAGTTATTCATTACTATTCATGTTTAAGGTAATAAAAACTCAATTATACTAATCATGTGTACATCTCCATTATAACGTTCAAATAATCAAATTATAACATAGATATTTACATGACAAATTCCATGGACAAACATTAAGACATTCAAACACATATATTGAATACATGACAATATATCTATTTAACTTGACAAATATCAAACAAACTACTACATTAATTATTGTCCAAACACATATGCAACTTTGATATCATTACTATATAGTCAAACATAACTTTAATGCAACATATATAATGCGCATTATAGCATATCATTATGAACCATTAAATGAGCAAAACATACAAACCATATTACACCCCATTCACATACTAAAAATCATACATAAATAGAACTCACATAACCAAGTACACATGATCATATCATTAGCATGTACACTTATTTTTATTATGACTATCCGAATATAAACATTAACTTAACATTTCTAAACTATCCAAATAGTCATAATTTTCAATCATCAAATATATATATACAATAATCATACCATTCCATTACATTAAATATACTATAAACACACTTCTAAAATAGTTTAGTAACATGGCCGAATATATGATATGCTTATCATTACCCCTTTACCGAATCATATAACAACATCACAAACATATATACTTATATTAAGCTTATTAACTTGAACTATTCATAATTCAAATCAAACATTCCAAATATGCCAATATTAAACCACAACCGAAATATATATATAAAACTATATTTACCTCGTTTAAGCTAAATCATAAAATTCAACTAAGCAAAACATATCAATATGACAAGCTTACCATAATGAATAATCATAAGCCATACATATCATTACTTTAAACAGTAAACATATACCAAGCACACCATATATATATAACATGCATTTTACTTAACTAATATATTACATATTATAACTCAATAAGCATCTATCATTTACCCCATTACCAAAACACATGACCAAGCACCACAACATATATACCTTGAGATAATATATATATCAAACCAATACATCATATGCCTAAATATATATATGCAAATGTCCAATCATCAATCAAATATATTCATTACTTCAATTCAACATTTAGCCAAATATACTCGTCAACCAAATTAAACCATTACAATTAAATATAAGACATAACCGAATCATTTTAACCAAAAGTAACATAACAAGCATAATTCATACTTATGTATATACCATGGCCGATTCAATCAAACAACATCCAAATTCACCAACCATTATCAACACATATACCACATATAGACTTGACTAAAGTTTCATATATTCTCATAGCAAATTAGCCATTTTTGCATGGCTTAATATATACAAAACTTCAAACTTAACCAAATATAACCTAGCTTATACATGCCATAGGTTCAAGTTTAAACTTATATTGTACCAAAAACAGTCGACAGTGTGATAGACTTTGCTGACGATCCTCGAGCTCATAACTAATCTCCAAAATCTATAAAACAAAGGCAAACATAAACACACACAGTAAGCTATCTTAGCTTAGTAAGTCATAAGCAAATAAATAACTCAATGTTAATATCAACTCAACTTAACCGAATTAATTTATGCTATCATAATCACATTTATTTTCAAGATCATAATTTCATATATAACATATACTTTTATATACTAATTTACCTTGACCGAATATACATAAACTCATATACATATATTCATGAATCATTTCATAAATATTCATATTATATAATTAAAAGGCCGAACACACTTTCCATATACACATACATTTTTCATTTACATCATACGTGATTTGCAACACATGTTAAGTAACCTACTTACCTTATTTCAAATAGGTAATAAGCTATCAGATACCTGATCACTTTAGCTTGTTTTACACATCCAATCATAACTATCATTGCCTATTGAACCATTCGGAATTGAATAGGATACTCAAATAATCACATATATTATACAATGCCATCGTCCCAGACGAGGTCTTACATGATATCTCATATCGATGCCACTATTCCAAACAGGGTCTTACACGAATCAAATACGATGCAGATGTCCCAGAAATGGTCTTACAAGTAACCACATATATCGATGCCAACGTCCCAGATGTGGTCTTACACGAGAAAACATAAAGAAAATCCTATGTCATGACATATGTATCCTAGCTATTCCTAAGGTTTGTACGGGGCTTTCAGACATCGTAACTCAGTCGAAATTAATTTGTAAACATAGCTCCCAAGCTTATACATATTCGGCTATCAACATATATACTTCACATACTTCATTTCATCATATAAAGCTCGTATTTATTTAAAATTAACAACATCTATTTGCTTAAAAACTTACCTCGGACAATGATAATCGGAACGGGACGACTAATCGACAACTTTGGTTTTCCCCCGATCCAAATCCAATTTCTTTAGTTCTTTATCTAAACATATTCATATTAAACTTATTCAAACATATTTTCACTCAATTTAGTCAAAAAAAAACATAAATGGGAAAAACTACTATTTTACCCTAACATTTTACACTTTTTACAATTTAGTCCAAATTGCACAAAACACAAAACATGCAAAATTTGCACACACCATGCTTAGGCCGAATGTTCCTTGTGTTCATACAAGTCCATTCATTTCATTTATTTCACATTTTAGTTCTTCAATTTATTATTTTTGCAATTAAGCCCTAATTACTTGAAATCATCAAAAATTCGAATGCAAAACATATTAATCTAAAACATATCTTTCATAATTCATCAACGAACATCACAAAACTCAAATATTCATCAATGGAATAACTCAAAATATTCATAAAAATCAGAAATTCAAGCATGGGCTTTGTACATTACACTACAACGATCTCAAAACGTAAAAACTATCAAAAACCGAGCTAGTTACATACCTTAATCAAGCTTAGCTTTGGCCAAACCCTTAAAGTTTTTGTTTCTTTTCTTTCTTTTTATTTCTGGCAAGAACAAAACAATATAAAACCATATTTTAATTTTTATGTTTTATTATATACATGTTATTACATATTTTACATAATTAACCTTTAACTTAAAATATAAAGCCATTATATAATAAGGTCATTACCGTCCATTACATATAATTATGGTCTAATAGTAACATAAATACCTCATGATATAAGGATATCCTCAATTTGGCCCTTTTACAATTAACCATCAAATTTTCATTTTACGCCATTAAGCTTTTTTTTTTAAATCGACACTCAAACAGCAAAATTAAAACACGAAAATTTCACAGATATAAATTCACACATAACAAACACAGAAAATAATTTTAAAATATTCTTCTAACTCAAATTCGTGGTCCTGAAACCATCGTTCCCAATAGGGTCAAAATCGGGTTGTTACAACTCTCTCCCCTTAGGGATTTTCATTCCTGAAAATCTTACCGGTGAATAGGTTTCGATAACGTTCTTTCATCGCATCCTCTGGTTCCCACGTTGCCTCTTTAACTTCGTGTTTATGCCACATTACTTTCACTAACAGAACTTTCTTATTTCGCAACTATTTAACTTCGCGAACCAGAATATGAATCGATTCTTCCTCATGTGTTAAATCAGACTTAATCTCAATCTCTGTCGGATTAATCAAATGTGAGGGATCAGATTGATATCTACGAAGCATCAAAACACAGAATATATTATGGATCTTTTCTAACTCAGGTGGCAACAACAGTCTATAAGCAACCGGTCTGATACGCTCTATAATCTTATATGGCCCAATAAATCTCGGACTCAATTTACCTTTACGACCAAATCTGAATATTTTCTTCCATGGTGAAACTTTCAAAAATACTTTGTCCCCAATCTAAAACTCTATAACTTTTCGTTTCAAGTCAGCATACGATTTCTGACGATCTAATGTTGGTTTCAGACTTTCACGAATTACTTTCACTTTCTGTTCGGTCTCTCTAATCAAATCGACCCCGTGTAACTTATTTCACTGAGCTTGGTCCAATACAATGGATTTTGACATTTACGGTCGTACAAAGCTTCGTAAGGTGCCATTTTGATACTCGATTGAAAGCTATTATTGTATGCAAATTCAATCAACGATAAGTATCGTTCCCACATACCTTCGAACTCAAGAATGCAACATCTCAACATATCCTCAAGTATCTGAATGATTCGTTCGAACTGACCATTTATTTACGAATGGAAAACAGTACTGAAATGTAATTTCGTACCTAATGCATCTTGCAGTTTCTTCCAAAACTGTGATGTAAACCTCGGATCTCTATCTGAAACAATAAAAATAGGTACTCCGTGCAACCTCACAATCTGAGAAACATACAATTCAGCTAGCTTATCAAGTGTGTAATCTGTATGAACAGGAACAAAATGAGCCGATTTAGTCAATCTATCCACAATAACCCAGATTGCATCTTTCTTGCTCGGTGTCAACGGTAAACCGGATACAAAATCCATCGTGACTCTGTCTCATTTCCACTCAGGTACCATGATCGGCTGAAGCAATCCAGAAGGTACCTGATGCTCAGTTTTTACTTGCTGACAGACTAAACATTTCGAAAGAAAGTTAGAAATGTCTCGTTTCATACCATGCCACCAGTAAAGCTATTTCAAATAATTATACATCTTCGTACTACCCGAGTGAACAGATAACCGACTGTTATGAGCTTCGTTCAAAATCATCTAAATCAAATCTAAATTTCTCGAAACACAAATTCAGTTTCTGAACCTCAGACAACCTTCAGCATCAACTCGAAACTCTGAATCAACATTCGAATCACATTGGCTCCACTTTGCTAACAATTCATTATCAACTTTTTGAGCATCACCAATTTGTTGAATAAATAACGGTCTTTTTTTTAATTCCGCTATTATTGAACCATCATTAGACATAGCCATATGTGCATTCATTACACGCAAAGCAAACAGTGATTTTCGGCTCAGAGCATCAGCAACAACATTAGCCTTTCCTAGATGATAATCAATCACAAGCTCGTAGTCTTTTAACAACTCTAACCATCGAAACTGTCTCAATTTCATATCTTTCTGAGTCATCAAATATTTCAAGCTCTTGTGATCAGAATAAACATGACATTTCTCACTGAACCGATAGTGACGCCATATCTTCAATGCAAACACAATAGCTGCCAATTCTAGGTTGTGTGTCGGATAGTTCTTTTCATGCGACTTTAACTGTCTTGAGGCATAAGCTATAACTTTGCCTTCCTGCATCAAAACACAACCCAAACCATTTAAAGATGCATCACTATAGATAACAAATTTTTTACCTGATTCTGGCTGAACTAGCACTAGAGCTTCAGTCAAAAGGGCTTTCAACTGATCAAAACTTTTTTGGCACTTTTCTAACCACTCGAACTTAACATCTTTCCATAATAACTTCGTCATCGGGGCTGCAATCATAAGGAAACCTTTCACGAACCGCCTATAGTAACCAGTAAGTCCCAGAAAACTTCAAACTTCAGAAACATTTCTCGGAGGTTTCCAATCAAGTATAGCCGAAATTTTACTCGGATCAACCCGAATACCCGATGCAGATACAACATGTCATAGAAAACTGACTTCACGTAACCGGAACTCACATTTACTAAAATTTGCATACAATTGTTTATCTTACAGAGTCTGTAATACAAGTCTTAAATGTTTGGAATGTTCGGCATGTTCAGATTCATCACGGGAATAGATCAATATGTCATCTTTGAACACAACCACAAATCGATCCAGATACTATCTGAAGATCCGGTTCATCAAATCTATGAAAACAGCAGGTGCATTAGTAAGTCCGAAAGGCATAACCAAAAACTCATAGTGTCTGTACCTCATTCGGAAAGCAGTCTTTGGCACATCGGAGTCTTTAACTTGCAACTGATAGTAGCCTGATCTCAAATCTATCTTTGAAAACACTGTAGCCTCTTTCAGCTGATCGAACAGGTCGTCAATTCATGGTAATGGATATTTATTCTTTGTACTCACCTTATTGAGCTGTCTATAGTCAATACACATTCTCATAGTTTCGTCTTTCTTTTTCACAAATAAAACTGGTGCACCCCAGGGAGAGAAACTCAGTCGTGCGAAACCTCTATCTATCAACTCTTACAACTAAGCTTTCAATTCTTTTAATTCAGTAGGTGTCATTCTGTACGGAGCTATCGATATCAGAGTCGTCCTCGGTATTAACTCAATACCAAACTCTACTTTTCGAATAGGTGGCAAACCCGGTAATTCTTCAGGAAACACATCCGGATACTTGCACACAATTGGTACTGATTTGATCTTTCTTTCAGCCACTTTACTATCAAGCACATACGCAAAGTAAGCTTCACAACCCTTACTCACATATTTCTGAGCTAACATCGAAGATATCATTGCCAGTAAACCATTCAGATCATTAGATTCAATCCGAATAATCTCATCATTCTGGCACCGTAAATAAATAATCTTTCTTTTGTAATTTACAACAGCATCATGCAAAGTCAACTAGTCCATACCCAGAATTATATCCTCATTAAATGGCAACAACATCAAATCAGCCGGAAAACACGAATCTCGAATCATCAAAGGACAATTCTTACACACTTTATCAACCAGAACACACCGGCCCAAGGGATTCGGTACTCTAATCACAAACTCAGTAGACTCAACAAGCAAAGTCTTATTGAATACTAAAGTCTCACACACATAAGAATGAGTCAAACTAGGATCAATCAATGCAATTACACTAGTATCATAGAGAGTGAATGTACCAATAATAACATCTGGGGATGAAGCCTCCTCGCGAACGCGTATGGCATAAGCTCTGGCGGGTGCACAAGCATCGGATCTAACTGTTGTATCTTTAGTCCCTCTCTGACTACTACTCATATTACCCGTATTTTTGGGTGGTCTACCTCGAGCTGTAGCATTATCTGATCTCGTATTATGTACTGTGTTTTGTTTAGCTAATTTAGGGCATTCATGAACGAAATGATCCATCGATCTACATTTTAAACAGGCCCGATCATGCAATCTACAACTACTAGGATGTCGTTTACCATAATGTTTACACTCGGGTTGATTCGATCTAACATTACCAACACTAGCTACTAAGTCAATTTTAAAACATAAACCCTAGCTCAAAATAATGGTAGAAACAGGTAAATAAAGTTACCGGGACTTCAAAAATGCATAGAATGTTAACAACGAGGCTCGAGAGTACTTAATATTGAGCTTGTAAAGCTTGGCCAAATCCTATCCATGGTGTCCATGCAAGTTTCGGCTGAATGGAAAAGATGATGGCCAATTTTTGGCTATTTTGGCTTCTTAATTCTTTTAATTATTAGATTACCAAAATGCCTCTAACTTAAAAATATTTTATTACTCCCATTTCATGCCTATTTTTATCCAACAATTAACCAATGGTCTAATTACCATTTAAGGACCTCCAATTTAAAATTTCATAACAATTTGACACCTCTAACATGTAGAACTCAACTTTTACACTTTTTTACAATTTAGTCCTTTTGACTAAATTGAGTGCCCAAACGTCAAAATTTTCAAAAAATCATTCTATGAAATTTTATACTACATAAATATAATAAAAATTAATTTTCTCACATCAGATTTGTGGTCCCGAAACCACTATTTCGACTAGGCCCAAAATCGGGATGTTACACAAATCTGAAGTTGAAATATTTATTTTATTATTATTTCAATGTCTACAGTATGATATTATGTTGGTTTGAAAATTTTGTGGAATAATTTTATCATTTGAATGCTTAATTCGGTAGAAAGGACTTAATCGCATAAAATGCAAAATTAGTGTTTTATTAGTTAAAGGTGTCAAATAGCTCTGGTTTTTAAATATGGAGGCCTTAAGAGGTAATTAAACCATTTGAAACATTATTGGACTTATATGGACACATTTTAGGTGTATTAAATGGTTTATTATTAAAGGTTAATTATGTAATTTGATTATTAAACATAAAATAAATAAAACAAAGTTAATTAAAGGTTCCCATTATCATCTTATAATTGAAAATTAAAGAATAACAAGAATAAAATAGGGTTCTTCATTCGGCTAAGCAGAATTCAAGCAATTAGGTATGTATTTTGATCCGTTTTTAATGATTTTTATGTTTTTGAGATCGTTGCTTTGTATTCTAGCTAGCATGTACCTTCAATTTCAAAAATGTTAAAGATTTAACATGTTTCCATTGTTGAATGTTTGAGTAAATTTATATTGATGATAGATTATGAAGGTTTATTGATAGATTTACTAGTTTTGTAAAGTGATTTTTGACAAAATGTCAAAACAGGATTAAATTGTGAAAATGTAAAATTATGTGGGTAAAAGAGTAAATAAATAAAATATATGGGCTGCTAGGGACTCTATTAAAATTCAGCTAAGCATGGGTTTGCGATTAATTGCATGAATTTGCAATTTTATGTGATAAGGACTAAATTGTAAAAGTGTAAAACATTAGGGGCAAATGTGTAAATTTTCCAAAATATGAATTAAAAGTTAAATTGAATAGACTGAATATTGAATGTGTTAAATTTGATAATATATAGATCAAGATAAGCCAAGATCGGGATTAGATCAGGAAAAAGGAAAAGTGGACGAATAGTCGATAATTTCCATCCGAGCAACTTGAGGTAAGTTCGTATAATTAGAATCAAACTTTTAAATACTTGAAATTAATTGAAATGAATGTATGTAATTTAGTAAATGATCTACTTGAATTTAAATGCCTTATTGATATAATCTAAAGGTTACTGAGCCCCGTTTGAACCGTAAGAATTCGTAGGATACGAGTGACATGTCACAAGGGTTACCGTTTAGGTTGAGATCCTGCATGTGTTGCAGACTCACCGCAGCTCGTATGAGCTTACTGATGTATCAGCTCATAAGAGCTTACTGATCTCAGCTCGTCAGAGCTTGCTGTTTATCAGCTCAAGAGGAGCTTACTGATCATAACTCGAAAGAGTGAATACAATGATGAATTGACGGATTACCGATTAATACACTTAGTGTGTATCACTCGTGTATCTATCGATATTCTAATAGGTTCAACGGGCATAATTCTGCTAATGGTTATATGGATGAATTACTGGTTATATAAATGGCTTATCGATTATATGAATGAGGAGGAATTGTTACATATGTTATATATGTTACATGAATTTAGTATGAAATTGAGATAAAGGTTGAATATATGTATTTATGAGACTAACAAATTGATGAATGTTTGCGTATAGGCATTTGATAAGTGAAATTGATATACTTTGTTAAATTGTTTGATTATGTATAAATGATAAGTTAAATTCTGAATTATACGAGCCTACTAAGCTATAAAGCTTACTCTATTTATTTTTCGTGTTTTATAGAGGTTTGATAGCTCGCTCGATTCGGATAAAGTCAGAGATACACATCACACTATCCAGTTGCTGATTGGTACCTTTGAACTTATTGATATATGTAAATATGGCATGTATAGGCTAGTTATAAAGATGATAGTTATGGTCACTTGAGAAGGTGATTTTGGTTCATGTTATGGTATAAGATAAAGCCATGTGATTTGGCTTAACTTGGAATAATGCTTTGGTTGTGTATATGTATTTAAATATGGTATATTTTGGTAAGTAGTAGATAGTATGGAAATATGCAAATATTGTCTTGATATGTAATAGGCATATGAATGGAAAATGCATGATATTAATTAGGTATTTGAATACTATGTTGATTTTGTATAAAATGTGTATGAAATCTTATGGATTGGCTGCTTAATGAGTTATAAAATGTTGCAAATTATGCTTGTGCAGGTATGTAAAAATAGGGTGGCAAAATGGCTTTACAAATAGCCTATTTTTGTCCACATGGGTAGAGACACGGGCGTGTGTCTCGGCTGAGTGTGACACACTATTATCTTACTCGGCCGTGTGTCCCCTGGTGTTGAAATTAAAATCAAGTTAGTATGCTCCACACGGCCTCACACACGGGCGTGTGACTTGGCCGTGTGGCATAAGTTAGTATACCTTACAGGATTGGCACGACCTAGCACAAGGCTTGGCATACAGAAGCGTATGGCCATTTTTAAGGCACACGAGCGTGTGTGTTGGCCGTGTGACCCAAGTCAGAGAGTTACACGAGGTAGGACACAGACTCGGAGACGGCCATGTGCTCCCATTTCGAATGTCCACACGGCCTGTGACACGAGCATGTCTGGTGACCCTGTGAGACACACGGCCTGGACACACGGGTATGTGTCCCCTATTTTGAGAAAAATTTTCTATATGTTCCAAATGTTTTAAAATTTATCGGTTTAGTCCCGAACCAATTCCAATGCATGTTTAAGGCCTCGTAGGCTCGTATTAGGGACAAATTGGTTGAGTTTGAATGATGAATGTATGAAATGATGTTATGTATGTTAAATAGTTGCTTAATTTTTTCATAAGTCTAGTAATGCTCCGTAACCCTATTCCAGCATTGAATACGGGTGAGGGGTGTTACAAAATTACGTCAAATTCATCAAATAGCAATAGCATTAAATCAACTAGAAAATAGTAACCCAGAATCATTAAAGGATAGTTCTTGCAAACTTTATCAACTAGAACATACTTACCTAAGGGGTTCAATAATTTAATCACAAACTCAATAGATTCAATAGGAAAATTCTTACTAAACACTAAATTCATACAGATATACGAATGATTTGATCTAGGATCTATCAAAGCAACTATATCAGTGCCATAAAGAGAAAATGTATCGATGATAACATCTGGTGATGACGTATCTTCGCGAGCGCGAATAGCGTAAGCTCTGGCTGGCACTCAAGCCTCAGATCTCACAGCTGAATCTTTAGTCACACCTTTGCCACTAGACACATTCCCCGTATTTCTCGACGGTTTCCCTCTAGTAATCGTATTCCTCGGTCTTGTATTCTGAAATTTATCTTTCTCAGATAACTCTGGGCAATCTCGAATAAAATGATTTGGCGAGCCACATTTGAAACAAGCTTTATTACTTTTATTCTAGCACTCTCCAAAATGTTTTCTCCCACATTGTTGACACTCGGGTTTGTTGTTTCTCACACTGCCAACACTCGAGACAGAAGTAGCTTGAGCTTTAGGAATCACAGATTGATTTCCTCGATCTCTATTCTGGTATCCCACTGATGCATTCGATTGACTATATGAATCTCGGGATTTCTTTGCTAAAAAATGATAAGTTTTATTCATCGGTCTTTTTCTCGAATCTCTAGCCTCTGAATTAGCTTTCCTCTTTTCTCGGCTATGTTCTTCAGCTTTGCAAGCTCGATCAACCAGAACAACGAATTCTTTCAATTCTAGAATTCTGACAAGAAGTTTAATGTCTTCCTTCAACCCATCAACAAACTGTTTGCACATGATTTCTTCGATAGAAACATACTCCCAAGCATACTTTCTCAATCATTCAAATTCTCTTTCATTCTCAGTCACAGTCAAACGACCCTGTTTCAGTTGTAGAAACTCTTTGTGCTTTTGATCAAGAAATCTCTGGCTTATATATTTCTTTTGAATTCAGTCTAGAAAGATTTCCAGGTCACTATTTCTCTCGGTACCACTAATACTAGAGTATTTCACCATTGATACGTTGTATTCCTTAATAATAAAATAGCACACTTTAAACTTTCAGCTAGAGTACATGACAGTTCATCACATATTTGAATAGTGTTTTCAAGCCAAAATTCAGCTCTCTTAGGATCGTCATCAACGGTAGCTCTGAACTCCTCGGCCCCATACTTACGAATTTTATCAACCGAAGGCTTATTTAGTTGTTGAAATTCCACAACTTGAGGGGCTACAGGGATCGGTTAAGGATTAAGTGGGGTGGAGGTTGTTGAATAGCCAGATTGGTCCAGACATATTGAGTGAACCACTCGTTCATCATTTGGAAGAAAGCTTCTCTAGCCTCTCCTCCCTAGCTACCCAATACGAGTCTAGATTCCCTTGAACGGGAGCTGGCGCATTACTTTCAACCTCATCAGCTATAACTCAATTGGGATCCATTTGCTATACGAAAACACAGTTTAATTTGTCAGGAGTCATCACACTATCACAGATTATATATGGTATGTATAGCTAGACCCTCACACACGCTACGTTAGTCCTAGAATCGACTAAATCGTAGCTCTAATACTAATAAATATAACACTCTTCACCCGTATTCAACGCTGGAATAGGGTTACGGAGCATTACCAGACTTATAACATAGATAAACATTCAATTCACATATAATTTCACATTTTTCACAATTTAGTCTTTATTTCATAAAATCACAAATTAATGAAATTCAATATTAACGCATGCTAGCCAAATGACTACTATACCCCTAGCAGCCTATATTTTTCATTTATTTCACATTTTAACCATAAAGTTTCAACATTTCTCAATTTAATCCTTATTTTGCATTTTTCTCAAAAATCACTTAACAAAACTTGTATATCTATCAACAAACATTCATAAACTATCAAGAAACTTCAAAATATATGCTTATTCATCAATGGAAACATTCAAAATCTTTAACAGCTTTGCAAATTAGTCCCTGGGCTAACTAGACCTAGCTGCAACGATCTCAAAAAGATAGAAATCATTAAAAACTGAACAAAAATGGACTTACATGCTCAAGAAAACAAGGCCAAATGTATCAAGCTATTTCCACGGCTTTTCTTTGTCTAATTTTTGGCTATATGATGAAGATGACACCAAAATATAATTTTTGTTGTATTTATTATAACATTATTAATTAATTACAAATTTAACCCTAATTATAAAACATTATAATCACTTAATGCATGCCCATAATAGTCCACTCACAATTGAAATGGTCTAATTACCACTTAAGGACCTTAAATTTAAGGTTCTATAGCTATTAGACACCTTTAGCTAATAGAACACAACTTTTACACTTTACGCGATTTAGTCCTTTTTATCAAATTGACTAATCAAACGATAAAATTTCTTAACGAAATTTTCACACAAACATATTATCATGCTGTAAAAATTAAAATAATAATAAAATAAATATTTTGACTTTGGATTTGTGGTCCCAAAACCACTGTTCTAATTTGAATAAAAACGGGTTGTTACAAGGGTAATGTCGGGTGTGTAGGCGAGCCCTCAGTAATAAGATGTTATCTACCCCACTTTTAAAGTATACGTTGATGCATTATTGATATAGGAAAGATGTAACACCCTATACCCGGCCCGGTCACTGAGCCCAAATATCAAGATGTCACACCACTGTCTCATATCTTACACAGTACAAATGAGTTCATTATTAAAGAAACGTCTTCCATTTTAGCATTTACATGAGTTTTAAGTCAAGCATACTCCTAATTATCATTAAGACTTACTAATGCACTTTAATTGATCATATAATAACAGTTGTAAATACATGAGGGCCACTTAGCAAAATTTCAAAATTGACTACGTAGGTATTGATGCTAGAACATGGGTATCGATATTTTCCTTACACAGTACCGATACCGATTGAAAACTCAATACCAAAATAGCATTTTGTTTCTTGCCTAAAATTAAAACACCAGAAGTTATTGGTACCTTTCAATAAGTATCGGTAATTTTACCTCGAGTACTGATACTCGTGATATGGTATCGATACCAAATTACAATTCTGACTTCCTGCACATTTGAAAATCATAGAGGTGTCATTTCTAAAACTCAAATATTGATACCTCTACTTCAGAAAGTAAAAATTCAACATATATAAGCATACAAACCATTCCAACACAAGTCTATTCAAAGCACATCTTTTACCATATCAAATAAATGTCAAAATGACTATAATAACAGTTTCAAACATCGAAAATAAGTTCAAGCAATGATCAACATATCACGGTTCAAATATTTATATCCTAAGAACAAATAAGCTATGGAAACATCCAAAATACCATGGTAAATACCAACAAAAAGTCTACCACATTGCCTTTATTTTCCCAAAACATAAACGGGTAATAAATCACCTACGAAGAATTACTAGATTCTAGCTTGGATCAATCCCTTGTAACCACACCACTCACACTAATGTGCTACTAGTCTGCAATGGTTTAAAATGAGTGGGTGAGCTTAACAAGCTCAGTGAATGCCCAAAATAACTACCACGCAAACAAGTCATCAAAATTTGACGAAACATCTATATAACATAACTACAATAGTACCAACTTTAATGTCATAATATACTTACTCATGCATTGTTTAATGACTCATTTACTTAGTAATCAGATACACTTTTAAACATATATCATATTACACATATAATCACATTTAAAGATAATTTGGCACTTGAGCTATGAAACATAGAAGAGAAATCTATCACCACACATCGACTACATAGATCTCCAACACCAAATGACTCATAGAGTCGAACATCTCCCAAAAATTGAAGTATAAAGCAAACACTCTTCAACACACCAAACATGTCCCGTTGAATGGAGCTTAGCTTACATTCTCTCCAACCTGCCCGAAACCTTCAATGCCCAAAAACACAATACATATAGGTGAGTACTCACAATCCTATGGCATGTCAACTATATCCAACGGTCTCGAAGATCACAAGGCCAAAATATCCGTTATTAACTCACATTTACTTACCGTTCACTACACTTATTCACTGCAAATATCACATTATAAACACAACATTATCTATGCCATTTAGCATGTATAACATGTCTACATTTACACTTTAACAACAGTAATCATGAACACATAACACTTGTTTTTCAGTAATGTCAGCCTGTTTTTTAGTAATATCAGAATAGTGGTTTTGGGGCCTCAAATTTGATGTGTGAGTCCGTAAATATTATTATTTAATATTTATGAATTTTAAATGGTGTAATAATAAATTTTAATTTAATTATTTTTGGTTAAATGGAAGAACAATTAGGTTCAAGTGGTAAGACCTTAAAGTCAAATGGTTTTAGAAAATGAGGTATCAAGACCTCGTTTCTATAAATAGATCCATAAATGTTTTTATAAATATTTACGTAGTGTTATTAAGGTTAAGTTAAATTTCCGTTAAGAAATTTTAATATTTAGATAGTTAATTAATTAAAAAGGACTAAATTGTAAATGATGTAAATTTTTATTATTATTAGATTGGAATGATTAAATGGCTTAATGAATGAAAGTAAATGGACTTGAATGGTAAATATACCATT
Organism: Gossypium longicalyx; assembly: GCA_025698465.1. Lineage (NCBI taxonomy): Eukaryota > Viridiplantae > Streptophyta > Magnoliopsida > Malvales > Malvaceae > Gossypium > Gossypium longicalyx. The sequence continues at coordinate 19,412,834 of CM047000.1, forward strand.
TTTAAAAGGTTTTGGACGGTTAGTGGGTTTTTTTAGTTAAAAATAATAATGGTTATTAAATTATAATACATTATATTTTATATTATATGTTAATTAAATAAGTAAAAGAAAAAAAGGGAAAGATGATTCATTCATCTTCTTCATCACTTAGCCGAAACAAAAAGGGGGAAAAGAAACCTAGCCTACATCTAGCTTCAAGCAACAATTGGTAAGTCGTTTTTGATCAGTTTCTTGTAATTTTTATGTTTTTGAGATTGTTGCAACTAGGTCTAGGTAGCTCGTGCCTTTGTTTTTTAAACTATTAAAGACTTTGAATGTTTCCATTGATGAATCTTTGTGATTTTAGATGTTAAATGATGAATTTTAGGTATTAGTTTTTATTTATAAGTATTTTGCTAGGAATTTTGATGAATTTAACGATTAGGGATTAAATTATTGAAATAGTAAAAATACAAGGACTTGATGTGAAATTTTTACAAATATGGGCTGTAATGGAAGCTATGACCATTCGATTGGCATGGTTTTTCAATAAAATTGGTTTATTTGCATGATTAGGACATAAGGACTAAATTGAATAAAAATAAAAAGTTGAGGGTAATTTTGTAAAAATGTCAAAAAAACTAAATTGCATAAAAAGAATTAGTTTTACTATCTAAATTAATAAATTGAATGAAATTATTAATTTTTTAAAAATGTCAAAAATACTAAATTGCATAAAATGAATCAGTTTTACTATCTAAATTAATTAATTGAATGAAATTATTAATTTTTTAAAAATGTCAAAAATACTAAATTGCAGAAAATGAATCAGTTTTACTATCTAAATTAATTAATTGAATGAAATTATTAATTTTTTAAAAATGTCAAAAATACTAAATTGCATAAAATGAATCAGTTTTACTATCTAAATTAATTAATTGAATGAAATTATTAATTTTTTAAAAATGTCAAAAATACTAAATTGCATAAAATGAATCAGTTTTACTATCTAAATTAATGAATTGAATGAAATTATCAATTTTTTAAAAATGTCAAAAATACTAAATTGCATAAAATGAATCAGTTTTACTAACTAAATTAATGAATTGAATGAAATTATTAATTTAGATCAAGAATGAGTGGAAAATCGAGGAGAAGAGAAAATTATCAAATAGCCCCTATACTTAGTCATTTCTACATTTTAGCTAGGTAAGTTCGTAGGTATAGAATTGCACATACCTATATATATAATGTTATTGTTGATTTATGAATGTATATACTTTTATATGATGTTTAAAATGTAAGTTAGAATTTGAAAATATTATAAGTGAATATAAGGTGAGAAAGGATTTATTAGAAAACTATTGAATATTTATGAAATATGATATATGTGACTTTAGAATGATTATGAATTGTTACAGGATGTGTATTGAGAAATATGAAAGTGATTAATGGATGATAACAATCTTTGTGATGGCACATTGACAGTATGAATATATGTATTGATGTTATATTATGTGTATGAAAATGATGAAATTCCCTTGATTGATAAATATGTATAAAGGTAATGGATTACATGAAATGCTCAGTTGAACATAGTAATCACTAGGATACGATTAGTATGCCAATAGGGTTAGAATGCGCACTTGTAAGGGATTTGCACTTCAGCGCCCCTATTTGCACTTCGGTGCCCTTGTATACACTTCCGTGTTCCAGTTCGCACTACGGTGCCCCTGGCTGCACTCCGATGCCCCTGTTATGCATTTATGATGCCTTTGGTGTGGTGTAGTTACCTGAGTATCTGAGTCAAGTTACTAGTTCATCGGGCTAAATGTGAATAGAATTTACAAAATTATTTTAATTTTAAAGGCTAATGTATAGTCAAGATATTAGTAAATGTTAAATGTTAAATGTTAAATGTTAAATGTTAAATGTTCAATGAATTACTTGATCATATGTGAGTATCATTATATTGATGATTATTTGGTTAAAGATATATGTTTATATACATATATGAATGAGTTTGGATTGAATTATTATAGTACAGGAAGCATACGATGAACCATTTTCAATACTAATCCTATAAGTGCTTCATAAATGTATAACAGGTATGATTAATTTATTAATTTAGCTTTCATCTTGTTTAGTGAAAGTAAGTGATTCCGGAATGATATGTTTATAAGAAAGTTTGAAACGAATGATAAATTATTGAATGATTATTTGTTAAATGTGAAAGTGTTATGGTAATAAGAAACATTTAAGTAAATTGGTTATATGAAATGCTTATAAGGAAATATATACAAACATATAAATGCAAGGCTACACCAATTATTCATGAGAGGTGTATTGAATAGAAAACAAAAGTTAGCTTAAAGTTTAATAAAAATTATACTTAGTTGTTTATTCTAATATGTCAATAGTTAAATTGCCTTTTTACGAGCTTACTAAGCATTCATTGCTTACGTAATTACTTTCCTTTACTTTTTAGATTATCGGAAGCTCGATTAGTTTGGAAGCTCGTTGAAGATCTATCACACTATCCAGTGATTATATCAGTAGTTTTGATGTGTTGGTCAAGGTTATAATGGCATGTATGGGAGGACTTATGGTTTATGCTTAGTTGAATGTTAGTTTATGATTTTGGCATGTATATGTCATTTTAGTTTATGTAATCTTGGTACTTTTGGTGCCTTGTTGATGGTGTAAATATGGCTAAGTTTTGGTACATGTTTGAGTGATTAAATGGTATGTTTGTATAGAAGTTCTAATGGTCATAATTATGGTACAAATGGTAAGTTTATATTGACATGAAATAGGTCAAGTTATGGTATATTTTTAGATGGTTAAAATGTGGTCAAGTATATGTATATGTTTAGGTAAGTTTGTATGTTTGCAAATGGGGTGCCTTATATAGCACATTGGTTGAATGGATTTGGTCTTTTGAGCTGGTCATTTCATGCATGTTTTGGTAAGGTTTTGATGCTTTGGTTATATGCACAAAATGCTTTTAGGTACATGCTTGAATTGGTGAAGGAAATGCTTGATTTTGGCTAATTTCTTGTCCACATGACCTAAGACACAGGTGTGTGTCTCAACTGTGTGTGGCACACGGTCGTGTGTCCCCTGTAGGTTTTAAAGGTTTCAAGTCAAGCAGTTACACTACCTAGCACACAGCTTGGCACACGAGCGTGTGAGGCCATTTCGAGTGTTACACGGCTTGGCACACAGGCGTGTGGCTTGGCCGTGTAACCCAACTCAGAGGGTTACACGGGCTAAAACACGACTGCGTGTCCCTATTTAGATTGTTACATGGCCTAAGACATGGGCGTGTGTCTCAGCCGTGTGACCCTTGCAGTTTAAATTTTTCTAATTTTTTTCTTAAAAGTTCCAAATATTTTTTATTTAGTCCGGAATCATTTCTAAAGTGTTTCTTATGCCTCGAAGGCTCAATTAAGGGATGATATGCTTGTATATGAATGATTTATATCATGTTAATGTTGAGATTTGAAATGTACATTTTAAAGTTTTAGTTTTACGATAATGCTCTGTAACCCTATTCTGGTAATGGATACTGGTTAAGGGTGTTACATATTTCACAAATTATATCAAGAGTATGAGAAAGCTTTCACTCGAAATTTAGAGTATGGGTTTAGGCTAATTCTAAATTTCCAATTAATGCAATGAATCGTGTCCACAAGCAACGATTTTAAACACTCACCAATTACACTTTCGCCAAAATGTCAAAAGCTCAAACTAGTCTTTCCTTAACTCGTAAAAAGGTCCTAATGAATCTGAAGCTTTAACAAAGTAAATCACACAACAACACAATCAACATTCAGCCAAAGACTCACTTCAAACAATCAAAACACAAGCCTAAGCTAGGTTCCCTTGAAACCAAAACCATCAACATAGTAAACTTGAATTTCAAATATCTCGTTCTATTCTTAATCTTTTTGCCTAAAACGAATTACATTCATCTAATTATTCACTTACGACTGATTCTCAACCTTTAAACTACGCAAAACTACTCAATTCATGGTATCAAGTTTTTTCAACAAGTTATGGTCATTTTCACGAAAATTCATTAAAACTCAAGAAATATTTAAAGAAACTTCAAAGTAAGTTTAGAAACCTTCTAATTACATAAAAACTAATTGAAAAATACTTTAAAACCACTTTTTACCCAAAATCTTGAAATTCACCGTTAATGACCCAAATTTTAAATTTTATTTAAAACATGTGATTCAATAGCTAAAAACTCAATTTTAAAGACTAAATAACATTAAAACTAATGGGTTGATGAATGGTTACCTTCAATGGAAGAAAAACGAGCTTTTGATTGAAATCCTGAAAAAGCCACAAACTTGACAATAGAGAAATCTATAGTGTTTTTCTTGAAATTTTATAGAGGTTTATGGCTTGGGTGTTGATAGAAATTAAAAGAATATAAAATTTTGGAAATTAAAATTTGATTAACTGAGGTTTGGGATGCAAAGGACGGCACAAGAATGAGGGGAGAAGAAACTAATGTGATATGTTGAAGGTGGGGATGATATTATGTTGTATTTTTAAAACTTGGCTTAACTGCTTCATATACATACAAAATTTTGTCTCTTTGGCAAACCAGTCCCTAATTCAAATTTGAAAGCCTTTTTAATATTATTTTCAAAAATTGATTGGATTTTCTAAATACCATAAACAAAAACATTTACGAATATCATGCTAACGAAATTCCTGAACTCAATAGAGCTAAAATTCCTAAAATACCCCTAAAACTCTTAAGTCTAATTCTCTTAAGTCTAATTTTGGGATATGACAAAAGAACACCTACCAAAGCATTGAGGAGACTCAAATAACGAGGTCGCCACCAAGAAGGCATGATGCGCCAAAGCATGAATTGTTACGCCACGAGATACATTTTGACGAAATGACTAAGGATAATAAACAAGTTGAGACCCAAGGTTAAGTCATGTATGTGTTTTCATACGCAAGTGTTTACAGGTGTTGTGCATCTAACTGATGATCACATGGATTAATACACGTGTTGAACATCCACTAAAACAAAGGAAAATATATGGTTGACCAGGAAAGTGATGGGAACTATTCATGTACTTCTCCAAGAAGTAGTATTAGTCTATATAAGGATGAATCGAGAGAGAAATTTCTCTCATCCTTTAAGATGAGCCTGGAATGAGAGGATCAGCCCTAAGATGCCCCTTGTGAGGTAAGTCTCCCGACCTTGCATGCTAAGCTACCGGGGAGCAGTTCTGTTTAACTTGGTAGAGCAAGTCTGGTAGAGCTTTGCTATGTGACTAATATTCGAAGTAGAAGGAAAAATGAGTTAATGAGCAGACCTTGATGTGTTTTCTGTGGATTAACACTTAGGGGTTGTTGATCTACTTGAAGAAAACCCAGATCTGATGTCTGAAGCTGCAAAAGGTGAGGATCTTGTGATGTTCTGTAAGGACCCTATGAGGGTTTTGTGAGTACCCTATGAACTCTTTGAGGGTTCTAACTATGCATGTGTGATACGCTAATTTTGTGAAAATGTATATTTGATAAGCCTACATGCGTGGTTTGATGCTTAAGTGACAATGCGCCTCTGCTGTGAAAAAAAAAGGTATGAACACAATGTATATGCAAGAAAACATGAGTTGAATGATAAGGCTTTGTTCTGTTGAAAAGTATGTATGCGTGTGTTCTCAAAGCACGATTGTCTTTGCATAATGAGTCTGGGTTACATGTCTGGAAATGTATATGCATATGCATGTTGAAGTCGGCTGCAAAATGTCTACATGTCAAGCCTATTTAATTGTAAGGGCCAATTTATAGTTAAGCCTAAAAAGAAATTGAGAATCCCGAGTTCGGGGTTGTATAAAACTTCCGACACTGATTGTAAAAAGGCAAGTAATAGTTAAGCTGAAAGTATTGTAACCAGATAAATAAGAACTATTCTGACAAAAATAAATTGATTTAAAATTTATTACAATCATTAGGCCAAGAATAACAGGAATTTTACCAAAATAAAAAATTATAAACTAAAGAGAAACCTCAATTTGTGAAGATAAAAAGATGAAATGAAAATCGAGAAAACCTTGAAACTTGTAAAAGAAAAAAGGAAAAAGAGAGTGGTTAGAGGATAGGAGAGCTGGTGATATTGTATTTTGCTCAATGGCTCTTCCAAGTTGAAACCTTTTTTCCTTTTTAATCAGAGCTCTTCACATTACTAACACGCAATAGCTACAGCAAATTAATGTGATAGGTGCAGCAGTCAGCAAATGGCAATCACATGGAATCATGAAACTGCTCTCCTCCAATATCATTCATTAGTCATAGCGTTTCATTAAGCATCGGCTGCAACAAAAATTCCTGCTAATTGTACAAGAGGTACAATGTGCTCTTACATCATACCCATTTACAGGAGATAGAATGTCAGGTTAGCGCTCTGAATATAATGGATATATAAGAACATATTATACATCAAAGGTCCATCCTGGTACCTCACCATATCACTGCTAGGACCAAAGGCCATGTCAGAAAGTTGATGTTAATTAAAACATGATCCATCCTCTTCCCAGTGATTTCAAATTTAACACCTATTAACTGCTCACTTTCTGAGAGGCATCTTCATTCTGGAGCCCAATTCAAAGTCCCTACAGCTGACGTTATGGTTTCAAAATATCAATTTATTCTTCTATCTTAACCTTGAGACCTTTTTTATCTGTTAAATGACGCTGCTGAGGTATCATCATATTGTCCTCTCCATGCATTTCCACTGTCAGTCCCACTGCAAGCTTGATTCGGAACTGCCACATTTCCAAGATCACCTTCCAAGCTCATCTGCTGTACTTCCCCAGATGACAGTATCTTTATGCTCTGAACACAACTTACAAATTCTCTGCAATTTCATACATATTATACAAAAAGGAAAATTAAGGATGAATAGAAAACCAACAAAACTATGAAGTTGAGGAGTTCGATTTGGGGTTCTTCACTTACTCCCAAGGATCATCACCAACAAGTAATATGTCATTTTCATGATCCACGTAAACTAATTTCCAGTCAGAACTTTGCGGATCTTCCAGTTGCCCCTCTATACCAAACATGCGCGCTAGATCATGCCTGAGCTCATCATACCCTTTGTAGCGGGTCACATCAATTGACCTTCCTACAGACCCACGCTTTTGCACCTTCATGATTTCAACCACCACCAAACATTTAGAGTTTTCCAGCAAAAAATTATAGAGACAAACCGGAATTATTTGAACTCAAGTTTAGAGCTCACAAACTCTCTTATTATTAGGCGCAAAAATCTGACAGTAACTGTATTATATTTTTCCTAATTCTGCAATCCAAAAAATAGGTAGCCCCAAATTATAAGGGTTTAAACTGGCCTTCCTGCCAATTTAGTTCAACTATACCAGTTTTAGAGTGAGTTTAAATAGGCGGTATGTTTACCTGCGGTTAGTGTAAAAACAACGGTGGCGGTGAAATTAAATACTATAGTGATATTATAATGTTAAACGCACCACACCGCACTGCCGCCCCAAACCCACCCTTAGTAAATTGCTAGCAATTCCAATACAAGTGAGATGTGGGAAAGACCCCAATGCCTAAACCCCAAATAAAATAAATGAGGTAACAAGCATAACCGTAATCAGAGGTGTTACAGTTAAATACCTTTGTATATGTTCGCATGCGTTGAGTTTGGTTGGCCCACAGTCCACCATTTAGGACTCCTGTGTCACTGATAGCAACATCATTTGAGCACCCAGTCTTAAAAGGTATGTTTGGCACACCAAACGACTGAGAGCTTATCGCAGGAGTAGACAACTCCGCATCAATATCTCTTGGATTGCCACCATAGTTCGACAACATGTTTTGAAGATCCTTTTGAGAGTCATATCCCCTTGATAACACAGTGTCAGGTGCCAATCCATCAATATTTGTTGTAAAAGGAAGATTGTTCCGAGAATGTGATTGAAGATCACCTTCCAAAAAGGTGGGGAGGGAGAAATTATGCTGGATGGTGCCCGCATCCAGGCAGTATGATGTTCCAGAAGAGGATGCTTCTAATTGATCTGTCACAGTACTTTTGTACTTTGATAGTTCTGGTCCTTTAGAAGAGGGTAGTTCATGTTTGATTCTAGTATCAGGCTTGCTCTGAAGCTCTTGAACCAGGGTACTTGCAGGCTCAACAAGAGGATCTGACACCAATATGGATGGAACTTGCTGATTTTTGTTTAAAAAGTTCAATGAGGAAACCTGACAGTTATTGGTTGAAGGTGAGGTTGAACATGATGGAGCATCTCCGTCAGTAAGACCAGAATGAGTTCTCATAGCAGTAAATGGCTTGTGAATTTGGGGTTGGTTCACTGAAACCTGTTGAGGTTGAACAGGCATTGACGTTGAGAAGCCATTGCAGCCAAGAGGTTGTGATTGGCTTTGTGAAAGAGGCAATTGCTGCAATGGTTGGCTCTGTTGATGGGTCGGCTGTTGCTGCAACATTTGAGGCTGCAACAGTGATCCAGCGGGGGAGAGTAATTGTTGAGATGATTGCTGCTGCTGCTGCTGTTGCTGCAATTTCTGTAACAGTTGTAACTGAAGCTGTTGCTCCGAGAAGCCCTGCTGTGACAATTGCAGAAGCTGTGGCTGCTGCTGTGTCCTCTGGGACAGGCTTTGTTGCAATAATTGTAGTTGTGACTGCTGCAACTGTGTCTGTTGCAGCTGCCTCTGCATGAGGTTAGGTTGCTGTTCCATCTGTTGCTGAATCTGTGTATCTTGCGATAATGATATCAGAGGATATGAAGTTTTATTGGCAGAGGGGGTAGTCTGGGCAGATTGGCTACTGCTTGTCATCAATTGTTGCTGCTGAAGCTGTGAGTAAACAGCTGGCTGGTGCAAATTTTGATTTGGGATCTGGTTAGAGGCAATGATGCCATTATTTACTTGAGAAGGGAGGAATGCTTGTTGCAGCTGTTGCTGTGGTTGCGTCTGTTGTCTTTTTTGATGTTGTTGCTGCAGCAGCAGCTGCTGCTGCTGCTGCAGTGGAGGTGCCTGTGGTTGTGGTTGTGGCTGTGGCTGTGACTGCGTCTGTGACTGAGACTGAGACTGAGACTGAGACTGAGACTGAGACTGAGACTGAGACTGAGGCTGAGGCTGCTGCTGTTGAATAAGATGCGGCTGTGGCTGAGGCTGCTGCTGTGGTGGTTGTGGCAGTTGTCGCTGCAATTGCTGTAGGGATTGCTGCTGCTGATTTAAAGGAGTCTGCAATAACTGTTGAAGTTGCTGTTGCTGGGGCCATGTCATAGGTGCCTGAGTCAACTGATTGATTTGGTTCGTATTTGCTTTGTTAAATTGCATATTTGATGCTGGTAGCGCAGAAGCTTGAAAGTTCAATAATTTGGCAGGATCATCGGTGCCAAGGCTATTATGGAGCAGATTCGAAGAAACCATTGATGGAAAGAATCCTGATTGAGCAGCTGGAAACTGATTATTTTGTTGCATGCTCATCCACTGGACTAGACTCAAACCAGGAAAGATTGAACTAGGAGCATCTTTCATGCCAAAGTCATCTCCTAGCCAGGGCATAGCTCTCTTGAAGGCATTCTCAATATCAGACTCATCATCTGTGAAGTAATTTAAAAATTACAACTAAGTTATTGAATTTTCCTTTTATTTTCAATGTTTAAAGAAAGATAAATCAAGCAAATATGCTTTACCTGGCATCCCCGGTTGCTTTGGAAACCTGGGCCTGAAAAACGGAGGTGGACAGATGTAAAAAGGAGTTATAACAGGCTCAATGTCCCAAATTGAAACTCGGCTGGGCCGCTCACCAGCTGTAGATTCATCCCATCCAACCTGTTGAGAATACAAAAGTAACCACAAACGAAAATTAATGGTATTTTCTCCTTGTGCAACAACACCTTGACTTTAAATTAAAAGCAAGTATTATCAGAACATGTGTAAGATTCAGCAACGAAAGAATCTTGGAGCAATGAGAAAATTAGTTTAAACCATTCACAATCAAATAACAAGACCGAATACAAAACATGGACAGTAGAACAGACATGAAGAATACAAAAAATAAAAAAATAAAAACGGATATTCATCTCCAAGCTTACTGATATGTAAGCCCAAGTAGACAAATAATGTATAGCCAAGTCCATATAATAACAGAGCTAGGTATTATCAATGACCCAAACATGATGTAACTTAGTATTTGCATGTTAATAATTTGTTTCAGTTGAAATCATCCTAGACATCTTCTGAAAGGAAAATGCAAAAGAACAACAAAGGCAGATATTAGCATTCAGGATGTCAGTATGTACAAAAGATACCTGAAGATTGCGCCACTGTGAATTTTTCCATCGCACAGGATCCAAGTCACTGATACCAGTAATTGTACCCATGTACCTGCGTACTCCAGACTCCTCGGTTTCAAACATCATTCTAAACCGCATGCCAAGGGAAACTTGGGTATACATGGCTTTGTTATACTTTGCCAAGGGTATCACAAACTCAGAAGGGCTTGCCCTATCAGAATTAATAAAATCTTTTCAGAGCTTCAAATAATATCTCCTCTTTCTTTTTCATTTTTTTAAAAAAAATTATTGACTAGAAAATAACAATGAATCTAAATACAACCAAATACGTTATAACAATACCTTGGATTATAGAATATAGTAAATGGGCTGTTATTTGCTGCAGCATGCGCTGCAGCAGCCAGGATCCCTATATGCATGCTATCACTAGAAATCACAGATGAAGAAAGAGCTGGCTGCTGTCTATTTGCACGCCTTGTACCCAACAGAAGTTGAGACTTCTCATCCCTACATTTAAGCAAATAATTTCAGCTAAGCAGTAAAATGGACAACGATCTAGTGAAAATTCAAAGAAGTACATATAAACATGAGTGTGTATGTAGGTGTGTTTGCAGGTGTCTACAAATCCATATAAATCATACCTTATGAAAAGAACGGAATCACCGGCAAAGAGCCTTTTTGTGCTAACAAAGACACTCCAACCAGTAGTCAGAAGGTGCCTCTTCGGTTGACCTGCAAAGAAGCCATTATGCATATATAATTCCATTTCTAATACCTATGACATTAAATACAGAAACTACAACCATAATATGTGTAACAAAACAGTATTGAATTTAGTATCACCCTAAAGCATTCCCACCTAAATCCCTATTTCCTGAAAGAAAATGAATTTCTTTTACACCAAAAAGTTTTCAAGTAGTGTGGAAGTTAACAGTTATTTAGAAAACATTAATAAAAGAAAGTAGTGAGTGTTGCCAGCACAAAACTCTTTGATAAAGCTTCAGTCTTAAGTTAAGACACAAGAAGACTTCCGATTATGAAAAGGAAGGACAGCAATATCTGGAAGAGAACCATACCTCGATAAATATGTCTAAATGTCCATGTATTGTCATGTAAATCTTTAGCTACTAGCTCCTGAGCAGGTGGTTGCATCGAGAAATCCTATCAAATATCACCATTTAGATCTTAGGAGATATACACACAAAATGCTTCCAACATATCTTAAATATTAAAACAAAAATCTAAAATTTAAAGTTTCTAAGTACCAGGGGAGGGAAGATTTTCTCAGCTGCTCGTCGAGGCACAGAAAATCCACCATGAGTGCTAGTGTCACTTGCTGTAAGAGTCTTGCAAAAGAACTCAGCAGGTTGCCGGCTTTGCTTGAGGCCCATATCAGATGCCAGTAGCGCTTCCTTGTCATACTGTAGAGAAGCAATTTAAAGACTCATCCCATATTTCATGAAATGAGAAAATTGACTGGAAAAAAAAAAGAAAAAGGACGAGGCAATTCTGCAATATCCATGAATTAATTCCCAAATTGAATAGCTGACCTACTTTGTTCACAGGTTGAAGTGTCATCTGGGCATACACCTCATCTGTTTCTGGATCGGCCTGATTCAAAGTTTAAATAATTGAAGAAATTAGTAACTTCAAATAACCATATTACTTTCCTTGCTTTTCACATCATTTTAACCATTGCAAAGTTATTTTCATGCATCTACTGTCAAGGATCCTATTCATATTGCAATATGACCCAGCACCAACAAAAGCTTCCTAGTAGTAGTCAATGCAAATACATGCTAACCAGATAGCAGATGGAAGCACAAACTAACTAAGCCAGCAAATGACAGGGCAATTAAGTATAAAGATGTCTAACATATGAAAGGCGTATTGTCGATCCAATGTTGTCGAGAAATGCACAAAACTCAATTAGGAGCAACCTTTTCCTCTTCAATGACCAAAAAACATAAGAAACTTGGGATGATAGTGCCCTGCTTTTGCTTACATGCAATGTGACATTATGGAGCATGCATATCAACTTGGAAGGAAGGTTAGGGTAGCTTGGTATGAAATCAGTCTCCTTTTGCATCGACGCCGCAACCTGGAAAAGGATATATATTAATTAGAGAAAAATTGATAAAAGGCCAGATTCGGGAAAAAAAAAAAAGAAAAATATTATCCTATAGGAATGAATGTGGAAAGTAACTCACTTGCTCGCTGTGACCTTGAGGAAAGTAAACAACCAAACTTCCAACTGGAGGCAAAGAAACAAGTGGTCCAGCACAAGCATGCCATAATTCTGAATTGATACTCTTCCTTTCTCCTGCTTTCAAAACAACCAATCAGAATATTATCAAACATCCCACAAAACCACAAACAAAGAAAAAGTCATCAGAATTATTAAAAAGCATCAACTTCCAAAAAAAATTCTCAATATCCATATTCGTCCAAAATTGAACGATAGACAAGGCAACAATTAACTTTATGGTATCGAAGCAACAAATCCCCAATTGCCTGGTATCAAAAATTAAAAAGTTATCATGAATATTCTTATATAATACTTAATACTTCGTATTTGAACTTGACAAAAGTATAATTGTTGTATGTTTTCTTTCTTTTTAACCTTCAATTTGCAAATGATAAATGATCCCAAACCCAAACCTTCCCCCATTAGAATGAGGAAAGTTGCCACTCAGTTACATTAAATTTTACTTTTAGTCTTGTTAAGTGCTTCTTTCCATTTTTATGAAAATGGGATTTATAGGATTTCTCAAAAAGAGATATGACAATTTAAATGAACAAATGTAGAGCATTAAAACAAAACTAATACTGAGCAATAATTTATTTAAACTAAAAACAACTTAGACGGGTATGGATGACATAGAAAAATAACCAAATATATAAACAAATAATCAAGAAAATCCCAGACTGCGTAGAACCCAAAGGCTATTTCGACCCAAAAAAAAAAGCTGAATCAGAGCTAAAAGAAGGAAAAAAAGAATCGGTAAGAGAAATCAGACCTTCTGCAGAATTTGCCATAAATCCATTTGGTGGAGCCTTCATGTTTATAATCTCGGATAATTTTTTTTTTTTTTTTTACAAAAGAAAAATCTCTAAGGAACACAATCACCTCTTATGCTCCAACAAAACACAGAAAAGAAATCAACTTTCTTCACCATATAGTTGCTTCCAGTCTTTAAGCTATCAACCACAACGGTTCAAAGAAGAATCATTTTAGCGGCATCCCTTGGTAGGAAAATCACTACAGACGCGCTTAAGGAAACGCCGCAGCTTCCATTAATAAATCACGAATCCCAAAAAAGAACTAAAACCCTAACTTAGAAAGCAAAACCAAAGGCCAAAAACCTTGTTCTTTCGCTTTGATTAGCTTGGTAAAAAGCTTTTGAAATGTTGGGTATTTTCAATCACGTGAAAGCATTTACTTCTCCAAAGGAATAAATCAGATTCCAGAGTTGAATCAGTTTAAAAGTAGCCGAAACCGTAAAGAACTAACTGCATGGAACATTAAAAACTGCTCCTCAGCTCATTTGAAGCTCACCGTTCTGTTTTCTAGAATCCGACGAGAAAAAAGAAAAGGAAAAAAAAGAAAGAAACTTTATGGGATCAAGAAGAAGGAAAAAAAACACTTGTCGCCTGGAAATCACAGAACCAGAAAGGCCAAGCAAAAGCAGAGCGAAAAATAGCTTTCTTTTTTTTCTTTTTCTTTTATAAATTGTGAAACATGCCGACATATAAGACTGTGAAGGCTGAACTCTGAAGCAATCAGGCCTTTGGTAAATTAAAGGAAGTAAGGATTTTTTTTTCCTTTTTACTTTATGAATTAAATTTTTAATCATTGCGCGTGTGAATTGGCGAGTGGTGTTAGGCTATTAATAGGCGGACAGTTTAAGTTGGTACCCTTCTTTTCACTGTTTTGGACTTGGGAGGTGCGCGCGTGCGGCCTTGTGGGCGTGCGTAAAGGGTTCTCGTTGGAGTGAAAATAAGTATAGTTGACGCTCGACTATAGGATAACTGATAACAGTCTGGTTTGGATCCCTTATCAATTCTCAACCTGCATGGTTGAACTCCAAATGTGGGGTTAATTTAATCCAATATGTTTTCGTTCAATAGATTAGTTGAAGCTTGTTTGTGATTAAATTTTCATAAACCTAGTTATTTGAATCAAAGCATTGTAATTCTCGACTGATAGTTCAATCAAATTTAAATTTTTTGAGTTCAACTCATATAGCTTGCTAGTATTGAGACCCTAATTGTCATTTGAGGTTGTCTTCGCAATTTTATATCTTATTTGCTTTTATTTTTCTAAGGGCTAGTTTAATATTATTTTTGAGAAGTTTAGTTTAAGATATCAGTATTTAGTATTGCTATTAAAACGTACTTTTAAGAAACAAAATATTCATTTTAAACATGGTATTATCAAGTAATAAATAATATTCAAATTAATTAATATTATTATATTTTAGTAAGAATATAAAAAATAATTTATTACAACTTGTTGTTAATAATTTAATATATGAAATATAAATTTTAAATTTTTTAAGCAATAAATTTTAATTATTTATAAAATTTAATTAGAATATATAAACTATATTTTAAATAATTAAATATAACCATTAAATATTTGTAATTAGATATGAACACATTTGTATTATTTTAAAAAATATTTTTTTATTTTAATTTATAATTTTAACACATTTGTAATTAAACACCAAGAAAAAAAAGTAAAAAAGTATCGTGTTATTAGAGGGGTGAAAAAATAATTAAACACAAAAAGTAACATAACCTTTCTTCTAAAAGTGTTTTTCAAGCCAAAATTATTTTCTTAAGCAATATTAAATAAGACCTTAGTTTGGATCAATGTAATTGGTTCCACGTCGATTCCGATCACACTACCCAATGCGCACCGTTCTAGTAATAAATCGAAACGATCATTTCTTTTTCTTTTTCTTTTTTGCACCGGTGTAAACTTTAGTTTATACTGATTGCATCAACCAAAACATAACACATCAAGCGGCGGTGAATGAATAATATTAAAATATATATAATTTTTGCCAATTTTAATTAACTAAATATATTATTTAAACTTTAACTAAGGTAAAAGAGCAATTTAAAATTTTAACGTAAAAAAATTAATAAATAAATAATTTATATAACAAAAGAAACTAAAGAAAGAGCTTCACAAACATAATTTTATGTGTATGTTTTTATTAATCTTTCATTTTATATTTAGTATGGGATGATTTTATTGTAGATTTTAATGATACATGTGTTGTATGTGATTTTATATATTTAATTTATAATTAATTTTTAAATAATGTACTTTTAATTATTATAATTGATTTTTAATTTGTTATATGAATTATTAAATATAATTAAATTATAGTAACTTATTTAAAAAATCAAATATAATAAAAAGAAATTTTCAAGCACCATATTAAAATATTAATATTTTGTTGATCAATAATGTCTCTAATAATATTAAAAAAAAATTGAAATCGTAATTGAAATATTTGTACTATTTTCGACATACGAAATAATTTATACTTTATGTAATCATTATTTAAAATAATAAATAATAATTGTTATTAAATTATATTGATTATTTTGATAATTCAAATACAATATTTATAAAAAAAATTCTTTTATTAAAGTATATGTACAAGCAATAAAATAAATTTATACTTCACTCCTCAATTTTTATTTTTATTTTCTTAATTGTCAATAAATTGACTATAATAATTTATAATTAATATGTAGCAAAAAAAATAATATCAAGTAAAAAATAATTTTTTTAAATGATTATAATTGAAAACACTTTTTAACGTCAACTTTCACTTCAATTATAATTCTTTTAATTAACTTTTTCAAATAATAATTGTAAAATTAAATTATAATTATTTTTAAATATTATTATATAATATTATTTTATCTCTTATTAGTGTAAGTAATACAAGGTTTTGTCAATTAAGGAATTTTTAATTGCTCTGTTATATATAACTATAATCTTATTCATATTATCATATATAATAACATTAAAGCTTATTTAAAATATTAATTAACAAAATCTGATAAAATGAATATTATAAATCTTGGAAAAACATATATATTATTAATATGGTATTCTGTTAATGAAACTTTTTAGATTCCACGAGTATACTATAAAAATATAATAAAATATTTAAAATATATGTAATAAAATTTTAAAATTATAAAATAAAAAATGTACCAAATACCGATTTTAGTAGTATTCAGTTTTGGAAATACTCGTCTTTGAGAAATTAAAAATCGAGTGTGCGCCGGATATGGAAATATTCTGGTGCTGGATGACGTGGCACAGCACTTTGATGCCTTTCTCTAGCTGATAATTGTTGTATGCCGCAGATTGGGCTCCTTTGTTAGTGTTTGGGCCCACCAACTAAACTCATCATTCCCATGAATTTTCCTTTTGGACCTTAATCATGACTGAAAAATTTACAATTGTTATAAAATAAAGAGAGACGAGGAATTTAAAGAACAAAGAAAATATGAAAGCAATATAGAATATAGTTTATTGATCAAAAAAAGTGATTACAATATTTCATCAGTCTCTATTTATAGGCATAAGAAATATAAAAGAAGTAGAGATCTAATTCTAATAACTATTAGAATTTAAAGTACATTAAAACTTTATCTTGATCATGTTGGACATCTACTTAATAAGATATTCATAACACTCTCCCTTAAATGTTCATTGGTAAATAATGTGCAAGAAAAAGAGTACACGATCTATAATACGCATAATATGTTGCCTCATTAAAAATCTTACTAGGAAAACTAAATGGGACAAAATTTCGGTTAACGAAAAAAGAGTACAACGCGTATTTACTCTCCCTCATGAAAACATAACATATTTTCTCATATTCTACGTATTCAATTTTGAATACTAGTTTTTCAAATGACTATTTGAATGTATTGCTAAGCATTTATACCACCATTCTTTTAAAAATCATGAGTGAGGGAAAATTTTGGGGAAACATATTTTGATCTCTTCAGGAATTCAGGAATTTCAACAATAATCATAGCAAACTTTAATCATGATCCTTCTATAAAAATACAAATAGGTATTTTGGATTATTTTATAATCCTCTTTCAACTACTATTGACTAAGTCAAATTTACCACATATGTTCAATTATTTCAATTCATATAAATGAAAAGTTTCCCGAGAATTTCAATATGCTTCTAGCATTTTAAATCCTTCTAGCATTTTAAATCCTTCAAGGATTTTAATATAAACTTTACGATATAGTGATTCATAAAAGGTTGTAACAATATCCATTAAACGCAAGTTAAATCTTTTATGAATTGTCAATTTAATAACATATCTAAAGGTTATTACATCCACCATAAAAGAATATTATATCTTTTCATAATCAATGCTAGGATTTAGCGAAAAAATTCATATTTTTATTTCGCTTTTGCAAAACCACTTTAATTGCACCTTTACTAGCTTTATACCTTTAGATATTTGGACTACTGGTCCAAAAACTCCACAAATTTAATTATACTTGAGTTGCGTCTTTCTATTTTGATCAATTTATTCTATATCTATATTTCTCAATAGATTTATTCAGGATCCTCTGTAACACCCCTAACCCCGTCCCGTTGCTGGAACAGGATCACAGAGTATTACTGGTCATTTCAGTACATTTATACTAAAGTCATGAATAAATAAAATTAACACATCCAACCATAGCTTTAATGGGCCCACAGTACCTATTAAACATAGTTAAAACAAACCGGGGCTCGATTGTAAGTTTAGAAAATTTCTCATTTGATTTTAAATTTTTCGTCCTTTAAACAGTTCCACATGCCCGTGTGGCCTACTTAACACTCCCGTGTAGCTTGGGACACGCCCGTGTCCTCAGCTCGTGTGCAACACTGACTTTTAAACACGGCCATGGCTCACGCCCATGTAGCCTGCCCGTGTACTAAACTGACTTTAAGACACGGCCGTGGCAACCAAGGCACACGTCCGTGGACTAACTTGGTTGTAACTATTTAGGTGCAGGGGACACACGACCTAACAACACGCCTGTGAGCAAGCCGTGTGTCTCACACGGCTTGGTCACACGCCCGTGTGACAAACCATGTGGACTCGAAATGAACCTTGTATCCTAAGAATTACCAACACTGCAATTTGTAGACAGCAAGTACTATAAAATTTCTTCATTCAACCAATCCAGATATAATTAAACACACACTTAATACTCATTAAACTATCATTTTATAATCTAGCACATATACTCAATAATGCCTTAAACTAAACCATTCAAAGTTACACCCATGTGCCATTGTATTCAATTCAAAAGATTATACATTATAGTATTCTCCTTACAACTGTTAGCTAACTATTATCATTCTTCATTAACATAACTTGTAACACCTTGAATTTGGGCCTAGAAGTTTTGGGCCTTGAGCATGGGAGCGGTTGAAGGCAGCTTATAATATTTTGTTGTGCATGCAAATTTCATTAATGAAGGCTTGTTTTAGTGGTTAAGTGTGCTGAGAAGTGTTGGAGAAGTCCCGGGTTCAAACCTGGACTCTAGCAAAAATTTTGGTTTAAAGTGAATCAAACCCTGGGTGTAGTAGGTATGCCTTAAGAATATTGTTGGAGAAATTGTGACACAAAAAGCCTTGTGGCTTAGTGGCAAGTGGCGTGTGGAGCATTTGAGGGGAGGCATGGGTTCGAATCCCATGGCAAGCAAAGAGCATTTATTTTGCTAATAGGGGGCGGCAAGAGTTGGTGTTGAATTTAAACTCTGATGTTGGAAGGATCCCACATCGGGAAGCTAACATAAGAGTGGATGGGAAGCTAGCTTTAAATAGAGAGAACTATGAGGAGAGTAAATGTACCTTTCTTGGCTGATCCCTTTCCCTTTACGGCGTGCTCGTTTGGGTTGGGCGTCGGCTAAGAGTGCTCGAAGCGTGGATTAACTCCAGTCTCCAATCAGGTGTGTATTTCTCACTACTCTAGTTGTTGGATGGCTACTTGGTGCGATAGCCGAAAAGGGGCCATGTGGGCCCAATGGGCCTACGGGCCCAATTGGATAAGTTGTTTGATTGTGTAGTAAATATTGGACTAGGCTAGGTGAATCGCATATCGTGGCTAGGTTTGGGCTTAAAAGGGCCACACAGAGCGTGTGGGACCATTTGGGCCGAGAATGGGCTTTAGGGCCATTCGTATTGTTATCCATGTTTAGAATACTTTAGTTTACCAATTACTGAAATGCCCTCGACTTGTAAAATTACCGTTTTACCCTCGATTTATAGAATTATTGTTTTACCCTCGATTTACAAAATTATCGTTTTACCCTCAATTTACAGAATTACCATTTTACCCTCGAGTTATAGAATTACTGTTTTATCCTCGATTTACAGAATTATCGTTTTACCCTCGATTTATAGAATTACTGTTTTATCCTCGATTTATAGAATTATCGTTTTACCCTCGATTTATAGAATTATTATTTTACCCTCGATTTACAAAATTATCATTTTACCCTTGATTTATAGAATTACTGTTTTACCCTCGATTTATAAAGTTACTAATATACCCTTGGTTTACAAAATTACCAAAATACCCTCGATTATAAAAATTACCAAAATACCCCTGATTTGTAAAAATATCGAAATACCCCTGTAGGGTAGAATTGAGAGATACCCTTGTGGGGTAAAATTACCATTTTGCCCCTAGGGTGTTAAATGACTATTTTGCCCTTGTGGGCAAGAGACTAACTGGATTTGTGTGGTTGTGAATTTGATTGTGAATATATGTTAGTGATATGAATGACATGACTGTGACTGTTTGATTCAAATATGGGCATGATATTCTGATTCTGTATGTTGTATGCCATGACATGTGTATTTGTTGTATAGGATATGGGTTATATTGATGGAGGAAGCGTTCTGGTGGCTATGCCACAAATATCTGTTTCTGGTGGCTATGCCATAAATATCTGTTCTGGTGGCTCTGCCACAATATCTGTATCTAGTGACTCTGTCACAATATCTGTTGACCGATCGATGGCTGAGTGCCGATCATGTTACCGAAGGTTGTGTGCCGTTATTGTGGGCTTCGTATCGATATTGTGGGCTTCGTGCTAATTATAGACCCGTTATCGATAGCTCTGTGCCAACCTAAATATGGCTTTGTGCCATCTTGACTATGGCTTCGTGCCAAACGTATTTACCTGTGGCTATGTGCCTAGCATATTTGTTGACGACTCTGTGTCGATCATATTTATCGAAGGTTGTGCGCCCGATTATATTATCAGAATCGATGGCTATGTGCCGAAGTTATTACAGTTATCTATGGCTTTGTGCCACGTATTCTGTTAAGTGGCTTGTCCACGCGTCTTTGGAGGCTTTCCTCAACTTATCGATAAGCGAGCAGGCAATGCTGCAATTGTAGAGTGTAGGGCTGGGTGGGTTGAGCTATTCCCCACCTGGAGTGTAGGGTTGGTACGGGGGTGTATATGGCTGGATTGGGTTGGGATTGCATTCATATTCTAATTTTGATTTCACATTAATACACGATTCGATTTTGATTCGATTACACATCGACATCGATTCGATTCTAATTCTGTCACCTAATTCTGATTCTGATTCTGATTTTACTAATTCTGATTCTGATTCTGATTGTCACCTGATTCTGATTCTAATTCTCATTTTGGTTCTAATTCTGATAATATTTCTTATTCTGTAATAGGCTAAGGTCCATC
This sequence comes from Gossypium longicalyx, assembly GCA_025698465.1. NCBI lineage: Eukaryota > Viridiplantae > Streptophyta > Magnoliopsida > Malvales > Malvaceae > Gossypium > Gossypium longicalyx. The sequence goes on from CM047000.1 coordinate 19,433,921, forward strand.
TAGTACTGTCTGTTGTAATGGGCTAAGGCTTGATTGGTAATCAAATCGTAAGTAAAAAGGTGGGGCGGACTTTTAATTCTTTTAGATAACTGACTGTTCCTTTTTATAGTAGGGGATTTCACACTGAGTTTTCGTAAACTCACCCCGTTTATTAACCTTTCAGGTAATTTCCAGCCTTAGATAGATCGGGGCTGCGAGGGGCTCGGAGGAAGCCACACACACTGTTTATGTTACAGTTTTGATTATTACCTTTAAATGTTTTATGTGGGTTGTAGTAAAGCCGTTGTAATTTTCTGGATTTCAAATTTGGAATTTTATTTATTGTTCTTATAATTGCTAGTATTAGAACACGATTTTCCAAAGTAACTACTGTTGTTCAAAACATCACGTAACCGCAATTGTTTTTAAAGTAAGTTTCCGCAACTACCAAGATTTTTACAAAGTTGTTAAGAATGTTATTCAGCTGAGGTTTTCTAACAAGGTTTAAAAAGGGTATAAGTTTTTAATTATTAAGAATGGTTTTTAATGGAAACATGGTTTTCGAAAAACACTTTAATGTGACACGCCAGATTCGAGCCAAACTTCCAGGCCGGGTTTGGGGTGTTACATTTAGTGGTATCAGAGCCAGGTTGTAACAACTTGGCTGTGGATTGGGTTTTCAAAGGTTGAATTTTAGAAAATTATTTTCAACCACGTGGTCTATTTGAAGTATTTCTCTTAAAAAGTGTGGCACACCGAGTCTCCGGTGTCGAATCCGTAAGTCTTCTGAATACTTTTGTCTATTTAGAAATTGAAATACTATGGATTCCTTAGATATTGGTCTGAATTTAAATTTGGTGTTTATTTTATGTGGATGTGATGTTTGGATATAGAAATTGTATATATGTGTGATAAATATGTGTTTGCTTCAGTGAATAAGTGTTGTATGTATGAGATGTTTCAAGTTCTAGTTGAAGTGTGATAGTAATAGTAGGATCAGAGTATGCAGCGGTAGCGTAGTGGGGTAGATGTTACACGACTACCCTGTTAGATGGAAATTTCGAGGACGAAATTTCTTTAAGGGAGGTAGAGTTGTAACACCCTGAATTTGGGCCTAGAAGTTTTGGGCCTTGAGCATGAGAGCGGTTGAAGGCAGCTTATAATATTCTTTTGTGCATGCAAATTTCGTTAATGAAGGCTTGTTTTAGTGGTTAAGTGTGCTGAGAAGTGTTGGAGAAGTCCCGGGTTCAAACCTGGACTCTAGCAAAAATTTTGGTTTAAGGTGAATCAAACCCTAGGTGTAGTAGGTAGGCCTTAAGAATATTGTTGGAGAAATTTTGACACAAAAAGCCTTGTGGCTTAGTGGCAAGTGGCGTGTGGAGCATTTGAGGGGAGGCATGGGTTCGAATCCCATGGCAAGTAAAGAGCATTTATTTTACTAACGGGGGCGGCAAGAGTTGGTGTTGAATTTAAACTCTGATGTTGGAGGGATCCCACATCGGGAAGCTAACATAAGAGTGGATGGGAAGTTAGCTTTAAATAGAGAGAACCATGAGGAGAGTAAAGGTACCTTTCTTGGCTGATCCCTTTTGCTTTATGGCGTGCTCGTTTGGGTTGGGCGTCGGCTAAGAGTGCTCGGAGCGTGGATTAACTCCAGTCTCCAATCAGGTGTGTATTTCTCACTACTCTAGTCGTTAGATGGCTACTTCGGGCCGCGATGAGCCGAAAGGGGCCATGTGGGCTCAATGGGCCTACGGGCCTAATTGGATAAGTTGTTTGATTGTGTAGTAAATATTGGACTAGGCTAGGTGAATCGCATATCTGTGGCTAGGTTTGGGCTAAAAGGGCCACACGAGCGTGTGGGACCATTTGGGCCGAGAATGGGCTTTAGGGCCATTCGTATTGTTATCCATGTTTAGAATACTTTAGTTTACCAATTACTGAAATGCCCTCGACTTGTAAAATTACCGTTTTACCCTCGATTTATAGAATTATTGTTTTACCCTCGATTTACAAAATTATCGTTTTACCCTCAATTTACAGAATTACCATTTTACCCTCGAGTTATAGAATTACTGTTTTATCCTCGATTTACAGAATTACCGTTTTACCCTCGATTTATAGAATTACTGTTTTATCCTCGATTTATAGAATTATCGTTTTACCCTCGATTTATAGAATTATTATTTTACCCTCGATTTACAAAATTATCATTTTACCCTTGATTTATAGAATTACTGTTTTACCCTCGATTTATAAAGTTACTAATATACCCTTGGTTTACAAAATTACCAAAATACCCTCGATTATAAAAATTACCAAAATACCCCTGATTTGTAAAAATATCGAAATACCCCTGTAGGGTAGAATTACAGAGATACCCTTGTGGGGTAAAATTACCATTTTGCCCCTAGAGTGTTAAATGACTGTTTTGCCCTTGTGGGCAAGAGACTAACTTGGACTGTGTGGTTGACGAATTTGATTGTGAATATATGTTAGTGATATGAATGACATGACTGTGACTGTTTGATTCAAATATGGGCATGATATTCTGATTCTGTATGTTGTATGCCATGACATGTGTATTTGTTGCATAGGATATGGGTTATATTGATGGAGGAAGCGTTCTGGTGGCTATGCCACAAATATCTGTTTCTGGTGGCTATGCCACAAATATCTGTTCTGGTGGCTCTGCCACAATATCTGTATCTAGTGACTCTGTCACAATATCTGTTGACCGATCGATGGCTGAGTGCCGATCATGTTACCGAAGGTTGTGTGTGTTATTATTGTGGGCTTCGTGATCGATATTGTGGGCTTCGTGCGATTATAGACCCGTTATCGATGGCTCTGTGCCAACCTAAATATGGCTTTGTGCCATCTTGACTATGGCTTCGTGCCAAACGTATTTACCTGTGGCTATGTGCCTAGCATATTTGTTGACGACTCTGTGTCGATCATATTTATCGAAGGTTGTGCGCGCGATTATATTATCAGAATGGCGATGGCTATGTGCAGAAGTTATTACGATTATCTATGGCTTTGTGCCACGTATTCTCGTTAAGTGGCTTGTCCACGTATTCTCGATTCTCGATTACGTCACACACGATTCGATTCTAATTCTCATTTTGGTTCTAATTTCGATAATGTTTCTTATTACGTAATGGGCTAAGGTCCATCCAGTGCATCATCTGTTGTAATGGGCTAAGGCCCGATTAGTACCAAATCGTAAGTAAGGTGGGGGCGGACTTTTAATTCTTTTAGATAACTGACTGTTCCTTTTTATAGTAGGGGATTTCACACTGAGTTTTCGTAAACTCACCCCGTTTATTAACCTTTCAAGTAATTTTCAGCCTTAGATGGATCGGGGCTACGAGGGGCTCGGAGGAAGCCACACACATTATTTATGTTCTGATTTTGATTATTACCTTTAAATGTTTTATGTGGGTTGTAGTAAAGCCGTTGTAACTTTTTGGATTTCAAATTTGGAATTTTATTTATTGTTCTTATAATTGCTAGTATTAGAACACGATTTTTCAAAGTAACTACTGTTGTTCAAAACATCACGTAACCGCAATTGTTTTTAAAGTAAGTTTCCGCAACTACCAAGATTTTTACAAAGTTGTTAAGAATGTTATTCAGCTGAGGTTTTCTAACAAGGTTTAAAAAGGGTATAATTTTTTAATTATTAAGAAAGGTTTTTAATGGAAACATGGTTTTCGAAAAACACTTCAATGTGACACGCCAGATTCGAGCCAAACTTCCAGGCCGGGTTTGGGGTGTTACATAACTTATAACCAAAATAACATTAAACAACCTAGGTACATGCTAATCGTCATAGATAGATACATCACCAAGTATTGAGTTCAGGAGTTGGCTCGGATGCTAAGATCTTATCTACTTTGTATCTAACCTGCGCACAGAAACAAATCGTACACTGAGTTTACACTCAATGGTATTTCTATAAACTAATACTTAAAACAATAATAAGCCATGTACAAGCATTTTAGCTTTAAGCTTTCATTTTACAAATTTTAATGGCTTATTCGCCTTCATCTTATAATTCATAAATGTAATTAAACAATTCTTCATATACCTTTTATAATGTTCAATACTTTCATTAGTCATAAATCAGCATGTCATTATATTCACTAACAGTCATCATTCAGTCTTATTCATATGATCGATAACAGTCAGACTATAGTACATTCATTTACCCCTATTAATATAACTCGAACTTAGACTGATACGCGGATCCAGTCCACACACCGGGGATATTATACAGTGTTTCATCGGCCGAAGCTGGAATACACCGTAATGGTAATAAAGAATGATACATCCAGTCAGTGCAGTACCTCTTGAAAACGAATCTGGAGCGATCCACGAGAGTCGACACATATAGTGTCTCATCGACACACAATCGGAATATCCCTAAATACTCCTAATCCTATGACATGCCAATTATATCCGACTAGGCCTACACTGTTAATAGGGTATTTAAATCATATCACTATAATACAAAAACAGTAGCAGTTCCATTATAGCATTCATTATACATTCTATAATTAAAAATAGCAATTACATTGTACTAGATTTTTAAGCATAGTTTATAGAAATACAAACTGAAATTCTCAGGTTTATTCGATATCCTCGTTCACTTTCTCCGTTCCCTTTTTCAATGATGTTTCTGGTGTTACGTTGGCTACATAAAATTTAACATTTAAAATTATCAATATATGTTATTTAATAACACACTCTTTAATTTTCCATGTAATTTTTACTATATTTCCAATTAGGTCCTTCCACCATAACCATTCTAAAACTCTTAAATTTTCAGCATAAAACATTAATTATAGAGTCCTCTCAATTCAATCCCTAATACTACCAAACTTATATTTCTCTTTACAATTTAATCCTTCTCTCACTTCTAACTTGAATTTCTATCAAATTAACACTTAATTCTTCTATTTATTCAACTTAATCAACATCTAAAAATTCAATAACTTTCTAAATTTCAACATAACTCAATTAGTATTTCTTCCTAGGATTCCATAGACACCAAAATTGCAAGAAAAGGGATCAAATTGACTTACCACTTAAGCTTCAAACCTCAAAACCCTAATTTTTCCTTTCTTTTTCTTTCTTTCTTTTCCTGCTTAATTCGTGACCTTCTTTTCCTTTTTCTTTATATTTTATTTCTTTTTACTTCTTTTATTCATTCTTTATTTTGTTATATTATTATATTATTATATTATATTTAGTAATAATTATTTATTTACTTATATAATAAGTAAATACATATATACTCACACATTTGTACCAATTAAATTAATACACATATATTTATACTTACCACACACTTGTCACCTTACGGTATAATTTTTAATTTAGTCCTTTGACTTTTCTATAGTTTATAGTTAAACCTTCACACTTTATTCAATCTAGTCCTTTCACTAAATTAGCCTTAATTCAAGCTAATTCAATTAACCAAAGTCTAATCAACTACTAGCTTCGTAAATATTTCTAATAAATATTTACGAATTCATTTTACGGAAATAATGACCCGAAAATTTAATTTTCGATACCCATAAATTTTAGGTCGTTACATCCTCCTTTTATTTCATTATAATAATACTGCATGCAAAATCATTGTCGACCACTATTATTAGTTGGTTCCACGTTTTCTCTAACTGACATAACTTATCGAGATATTTTATTTTCATTATTTTAAGATTCAATTTCAGGTACTTGAATCTCTTCTAAAGTTTTACTTACTAGTTATGTCTTGGGTCTCTTCTGAAACACCCGCCTCTATTATATGACCATCTAGAATAATTTTCATCTTTGGAACCGATCAATCTATTATTTATTCTAACTGATTGTCCTACTGGAACTTTGATTCAAATTAAAATATTAGATGGTATATAACACTTGGTTATTCTTATTAAGGTTGTAAATACATCTAACAGTTAACTTGTAATGAGTTATCCTTATTGAACTTCTGGTTCAATTACTCTCCCCTAACTCATTATTAGTTATTGTTTCTCTCTCCCTAATGTTAGGAAAATTGACAACTCATGTTACAATTAAATCTCGAATTAATTGCTCAAAAATATTATAAGGAGACTCATATAAATATACATTCCCAATCTCTTATTATGACCTGTGCGTTGTGGTGGAGCAGTTGGAACATATATTGCACGTCCAAAAATTTTAAGATGGGAAATATTTGGCTCTTGACCAAAAATAAATTGTAATGGGGAATATTTATAATTTATTGGCTTGATGCGTACAACATGTAAATCAATACAATCTCATGTTGAAATAGAAAGTTTTGTTCTCATAAGTAATGATTTAGCTATTAGTAGGAGGCATTTGATAAATAATTCAGCTAACTCATTTTGTGTATGAACATAAGCTACAGGATGTTGAACTTTTATCACAACTGACATGCAATAATCATTGAAAACTTGGGATGTAAACTCACCAACATTAGCAAGATGAATTGTTTTAATTGCATAATCTGAAATTAATCATTTAAACAATCAATCTCGCAAACGATAGGTTGCGAGTTGATAACGCATGTGATTATTTTGTAGATGCATCTACCAAAATCATATAATATCAAAACCATCTACATGGTGGATGAATGCGCCCATATTCATTTCAGAAATGTAAGACATTAAATCTTAATTTTAGCTAATGAGTTTTTAAGAACCAATTTTTATTGAGAGCAAACAACAAATGTGAATTCTTTAAATTAAAGAATCTTCTGGTTCTTTAATTGAATGTCCATATGAATTCTCAATTAATTTTCGCATCATATTTGATCCAGGATAGTCTAACTGGTCACGCCAAGTAGTAAACACATTTGTATTTCTAAACTTCTGGTTTACTTTAACATGTGCTTCAAATTGTACTAAATTATAACAGATTGATAATTTTATTATCATTCCTTTTAATTTGTATCCACATATAAGTGCTATTATGTTATTTACTACTGGAAATGTTTAAATCAATGTGAAGTCTATAATGCCACAAAGTCAATAAATATAATTTCCAAATAATTATATGCTGTATTCGCTTTAGAGAATATGCCAAAATCTTCAAATGCCCAAAAATCTATTAATAGCAAACTTTGAGAGCGGATCTTATTTTTTATGTGTATAACAGGTACATAACCAATGACTTTTCATACATAAGTTTTCTCTCTTGCAAGTTCTCATTAGTAATATTTTACTACGTAATTTTAATTGAGAACTTATTCTGAATACTATAGAGTTATACTCACAGTTTTTATAAAGTACTTACAACTTTAGGTGCATCCAACTATAATAAGCTTTAGATAGAATTATCATATTCTATTGCTCATGAGTAGATATTTCACAGTCAAATATTTTGCTTTCAACCCTTTAATAGGGATGATGACAAAAGAATATCATAAATATTATAAATTAATGACTCAATCCCCCTTTTTTTTATTCATATGAAATATAATCTTTTCCTCATTCACAATCTCAATATGAGATCCATTACAAATAACTTTTAAAAGTAATGCATTAACCATCACAAATTTTGTGCTTTTTAGATAGTGATATATTAGCTCTTCTAGAGCTTTCAACTAATTTTATACTATCAAATATTGGAATAATATTTGTTTGTTTCAATACCAAATAAGATAAATATTTTCTTTCAATTCCTACATTTTCATATCCTTCCTCAAAGAATATTAACAGAAACAAAATATTTGGGCATACGCCACATATGTGGCCAATAATATTTCATATTACATATTGATAACATAAGTTGTATTTACCCTTTAAAGAGTTATCTTGAAAACTCTCATTGTTCTCTTATTTATTACTGTGTTCTCACTTTTAGTGGTCTATTAGTATATCTTTTATTTTCTTTATGTTTACATTCACTTCAGGGAATACAACAAATCTAGTAGGACAGACTTATAAACATCCCAATAGATTCTTTGTTTCATAATTACCATCGCAAACATGTGTGAGATTTCAAATCAATATCTATCTATGCATGTTGTTATGATTAGTCTCCAATTATAATAAACAATAAATAAAACATAGTAAAATATACCTGCAAATCTTTAACATCATCGTCATCACTAGTGTCACGGGCCAGAGTTCGAAGCCCGTGACCATCACACCAAATGCATCCAATGGAGGTCTATTACTTAGATGGAGATCATTTGGCCCATGAGAGCTGGCCCGATTCAAGGAACTGTTGGAGAAACCTGTCAGATTGAAGCCTGGTTGGCCCGATAGCAAAGATATGGCAACTTAGGCAACTATGGTAACTAATCTTAGAAGATAGAGGGAATCATATCTTGTAAGATTAGATAGGATTTGATATGGAAATATCTTGTAAATCCCTTAAATTATGGGATATGGTTAATCTCGTCCGTCGATGTAAATGTATCTTGACCGTCGATTTTAGGGAAGCTCAAGTATAAATAGAGTGCCTCCCCCTCATTTGTACGGACTCCATTCATTGTTTCATTATTCTTTGTAAATAAGAGAATAGAGAGAATTTACTCAAACACTTTGTGAGCATTCCTTTCTGTTGTTCTTTATAAGCTTCTTTTGGCATAAGTTTGCTTCCGCTGTACGAGTTGGTGCCTTAGAGGAGTTCTTAAGGAATCCTCATTTGAGTAAAGGCTGACTTGGGTGAGTTTGAACGAGCAAATTGCCTAAGGCCGCACGGATTACGAGACGAAAGGTCTAACCCCGTGACAAGTGGTATCCGAACTGTTGGTTCGAAGGCACTGTTGGGATGTCAAAAGAAGAGTTCGAACAAAGATGGGTAAGAAAATGTTTGAGGGAGATACTGTTGGCAGTAGAGGTATGTATGGGTAAACTCGAGGAATCTATGGAGGACGTAAAGGAGGCACTCGATGGGGTCAAGGGTCACATAGACAACTGGAAGGAACAGTCCAGAGACTATGTAAAGATGTCTCTTAATTTGACCATGGATAAGGTAAACGAGTTGTTTGATTCACACAAAGATAAACTATCAGACAGGAACGATACTCTTGAGGCCATGATATTGGCTTTGAAGGAGGAAATAATGGCCACGATGTTGGCTTTGAGTACAAGAATAGAAGAGCTCGAGGGAGAGTTGGCCTTGTGTCGAGCAACAGTGGGGAAAGGAGTGGAAAGTGCAGCACTCAATAACGAGTATGTCACAAAGCCGAAAGAGTTTGTGGGGACAAGGTCTGCATGTGAGGTGGACAATTTCTTGTGGAGGACGGAAAACTACTTACGTGCCAAAGGCATCAAGGATGATGCGGGTAAGGTTAAAACTGCTTCATTATTTCTTACTGATATTGCGCTTTTATGGTGGCAAGGTAGGACCACAGATAAAAGGAAATGTGAGATTGGAACGTGGCAAGAGTTCCAATGCGTGTTGAAGGGACAGTTTTACCCAGAGCTTATCGAGGAAGAAGCTCAGGCAATGTTGCAAGGGATAACGCAACGGGGCACAGTGGGAGAGTATGCTCACGAGTACAAGGAACTCATGCTCTAAGTTTTAGATGTGGCCAAGAAAGAAGTATTTCTTGCTTTTCAAGAGAGATTGAAGCCGTGGGTCAGACAGGAGGTGGAACAAAAAGGTGTCCAAAAGTTGTCGGAAGCGATGACGGTAGCGGAATCCGTGGTTAAGCTTGGTCTAGAGAAAGACAAGCTTGGGTCTTCCAAGTTCGAGGAAAGGGGTGCATGTGAAGGGAATCACAAGGAAGACAATGAGGATGGCAATAGCAACGGCAACAATTGTGGTAATGGGAAACCACGAGTTGGGAAGAAGAAACCCAAGAGGAAAAGAGACAAGCTGAAATGTTTTTTCTGCGAAGGTCCACACATGTTGAAGAAATGTCCGATAAAATCTGCGCTTAGGAAAAAACCGGTGGATAAGGCTTTGGGACTTGGTTCGAGAGCAAGGGGTGTCGAAGTTAAGGAGGCTGAAAGCGAGAAGAAGCCAGTGGAATGCTTCTTGTGTCATGGTCCGCATAGGTTGCAGAAGTGTCTGAGAAAGTCTGTCATCGAAGGGAACGATGGAGTAAGCAAGGAGTCCAAGAAGCTTGGTTCGAGAAAGGGTAAAGTCGAAGCCAAGAGGGTAAAGAGGAACAAGTCTGTCATCGAAGGGAACGATGGAACAGACAAGAGGCCCAAGAAGTTTGGTTCGAGTAAGGGTAAAGCCGAAGTCAAGAGGGCAAAGAGGAGCAAAAAGAAGCGAGTAAAGTACTTCTTGTGCCGTAGTCTGCATGAGTTGCGGAACTGTCCAAAGCAAGCCGTAATCAAAGGAAAGGCAACGTCCGAGCATAGTGAGTCGTCGGAGGGGCTTCCACCCAAGGAAGAGGTGAGTTTGTCATCAAACTTAGAGGAAGAAGTTGTGATGAAAACAGCGAAGCTGGGACCAATGAGGCTCGAGTTGAGTGAAGCGTCGGAGTTGGCCGAGTCATCGACAAGGCTTCCACCTATGGGAGAGGTGGGTGGTGCATCGGACTTCAAGGGAAAAGAAGTGATGCATGTGGGACAGTTGACCCGAGTAAATGTGAAGGTACATTCAAAACACTCTGATAATGTGTTGCATTCTAACTTGTGTACTTGGCAAGAACGTAGGGGCCCTTTCGAAGTTCTTGAGCAAGGAGGCCTAGAGACTGTAGGCAAAGCGAAACAAGTGTTGTGAATCACAAGGATTCTGTTCGAGGAGAGTTAGAATGTGGGCAAGGGAGTGACATAACACCTTGTCGTCGAGATGTACAAACGAGTAGGACAGCTCGAGTTAAGAAGCAACGGAAGTCGAGGCAGAAGTCCTGAAGGAAGGGAAAAGCCAAGGCAACGAGAAGGATCCGATTTGAATCAAGTCAGTACCATTCAGAAGTCACAACGAGGACGTTGCGAGAATGGGTGGGGGAGAATGTCACGGGCTAGAGTTCGAAGCCCGTGACCATCGCACCAAATGCATCCAATGGAGGTCTATTACTTAGATGGGGATCATTTGGCCCACGAGAGCTAGCCCGATTCAAGGAACTATTGGAGAAGCCTGTCAGATTGAAGCCTGATTGGCCCGATAGTGAAGATATGGCAACTTAGGCAACTATGGTAACTAATTTTAGAAGATAGAGAGAATCATATCTTGTAAAATTAAATAGGATTTGATATGGCAATATCTTGTAAATCCCTTAAATTATGCGATATGGTTAATCTCGTCCGTCGATGTAAATGTATCTTGACCGTCGGTTTTGGGGGAGCTCAAGTATAAATAGAGAGCCTCCCCCTCATTTTTACGAACTCCATTCATTGTTTCATTATTCTTTGTGAATAAGAGAATAGAGAGCATTTACTCAAACACTTTGCGAGCATCCCTTTCTGTTGTTCTTTATAAGCTTCTTTTGGCATAAGTTTGTTTCCGTTGTATGAGTTGGTGCCTTGGAGGAGTTCTTAAGGAATCCTCATTCGAGTAAAGGCTGACTTGGGTGAGTTTGAATGAGCAAATCGCCTAAGGCCACACAGATTACGAGACGAAAGGTCTAGCCCCGTGACAATAGAAGGTATGAGATAGTTTGAAAATATTCTTGATTTCATATGGATAACGATATCAAATCTTTCACCATCCTTAAGAACAAGAAGTAAAATAAGTTAATCAAAACAATGATAACATATAATAAAGAAGAATGAAAAATAATAATCAGATATGAAACATTAAATAAAAGAAACTTATTGTAAAAATTTGGCATCTTGCCGTCAAAGAAATTGAAAATCATGAGGATAATTTTGATCGTCGATAAAAGGAACTATCACTTTGAGTAAGATCGTGCTGATAACGTGTTATAAAATAAAGAGAGATGGGGAGTTTAAAGAACAAAGAAAATATAAAAGTAATATAGAATATACTTTATTGATCAAAAAGGGTGATTACAATGCTTCATCAAAATCTCTATTTATAGACATAAGAAGTATAAAAGAAGTAGAGATCTAATTCTAATAATTATTAGAATTTAAAGTACATTAAAACTTTATCTTGATCATGATGGACATCCACTTAATAAGATATTCATAACAACAATTTTATATTATTAAATATCCTAACAAAAATAATAATAATTATTGTTTCCTCCACCATTCAATTTTTATTTTCACAAAAGAAAATATGGATTATATTGTGTTTAGGTGAAAAACATGTTTTAGGGCTAATTTAGTATTGTCTTTTAGAACCGATTTTAAAAAGTTTTGTTTAAGATATATTATAATTTGTTGTTAATATTTTAATATATGAAAAATAAATTTTAAATATTTTTTAAACAATTAACTAGAGAAGGGAAAGTATCATGTGTCGGAGGGATGAAAATGTGAAAAGTGCTTTTGGGAGAGAAAAACTAAGGCTGCGTTCGGCATTGATTTTTAGATGAGCTTTTAGGGGAAAAAGTGATTTTACATAAAAAGCAATAAAAAAAACAGAGGTAAAAAGTAGAAGCTTTTTCAACTTAAGAAAACTCCTTTTTCTCATATGAAAAAACTCAGTTGAAAAAGCAGAAATTTGGTGCTTTTTTCAGCCAAAAGTGCTTTTAAAGGCTAATATTACTTTTTTAACCTTATTTGTTCTTTTCCTTTTTTTTCCCATTTTTTCAGACGTTAGAACTCATTTTTTCCCATTTTTTCTTTTGTCTGAACTTTAATTTTCCTCTGGTTCTTCTTTTTCTCCACAGGTGAGTCTCTCTTTTCTTCTTCTTCTCTTTAAATGTTCATTATGAAGTAAAAAAAACATTAATGGCCTTTGTCTCTATATTTATAGGAGACCGTCACAGGCTTTATAATCCATTCCCCTCCCATCTCCTGTCTCTGTTTTGCTCCCATTTCTTTCTTCAATTATCTTTTCTCTTCAAAGATTTCAACTCTTTTCCCAGGTAAATATCTCTCCTGGCTTTTCCTTGCTTTCTCCCCTCTAAAATACTCTGTTTTTGCTTTGTTTGTGAGTTTAATATTATTTGGTTTCTCAATGCTTCTTTTCATTATTTATGGGTGAACTTTTTCTGGGTTAATTTGTTTTAAATTTCATGTTTGTTTACCCTTTGCTTCTCATTTTTGGATTCTCTACCCCTATGCTTAGAGGTTGAGGATTTTGTTTTTAAGGTGCTTTAGTTACTGCTATTAGTGAACAAAATTTTGGGTTCATAAAGATTTGCTTGTCTAGATTTTCTTTTTTAAAATTTGGTGGATTTAAGTTATCTGTTTCTTTGATTTTTGTTTTGAATTAGGATATTTTGTGGTGAATTATATGGATGATAATGTAAGTTTTTTCAGCTAATTTGGATTTACTAGATAAAGTAATATATATATAGATAGATAGATAGACGAAAGCTTGAATTTTTATATTTATTTTGTACTATATAAGTTGTGTAAATTTTCTTTCCTTTACTTTTGGGTTTGTTTGATTTATACTATTTTAAGATTGTTGTAGCTTTCTCAACTTGTTATTTTCGTTTTGATCTTTATTTTGTGATTTTTTTTCATTTCTAAATTGTCATTTTATGATGTTATGTAGTATTAATTTGGTGTTTTATTCCTTCAAAAGTATTGCATAAATTGTAAATTAATAGATCTTTTCAATTGACCATATGCAGTATTAGCTTGTATATGTTTTAGCATTAAACAACCTCTCTATGTTTTATTAGTATGCTTGTTTTTGCCATTGAAGTTACATGGTTTAATGATTTATGATCTAGCCTATAATATCCATTTAACTTTCTAGATGTGGTAAATTAAGAGTAAATACCAAGTTATATGGAGAATATTTTTAACTTTAGTTGTGAGAAAAAGTTGATGCAACCATATAACTAGTGAACATGATGTTAAAAATTATCAGCCTTATGGCATAGCGTGCACTATACAATCCTAATAACTCAATCGATTTCATTCAATATTGACTTTTTAATTGTGTTTGATACTATTATTAGTTGTGTTCTCTTTCTTGGTTATATTCCGGTCTTGGAAAGTTGAATTTGGTTGAGAAAAAAAATCTTAGGATCCTATCTTGATTTTGATACACATGTAAAAAAGTATACTTATGTGGCATTTGATTTTCTTGATTGCTTTACTGGCTGAAACGAATCTGTTTGTATACACAATAGATGAGTACTTTGGCTGTTGAAGTTAGTGGTGAAAAAGTCAAAGCAATGTGGGATAAGAGATTGACAGAAATATTTTGTGATATTTGTATTAAAGATATATTGAAAGGTAATATGCCTGGTACTCATTTCATAAAAGATGGACGGTTGAAAATAATGACCAACTTTGAGAAAGAAATGGGCAAGGCTTTTTCACAAAGACAACTTAAAAATAGGTGGGATGCCCTAAAAAAAGAATGGAAAGCTTGGAAGAAACTTAAAGGCGAAGATACTGGTCTAGGGTGGAATCTTATAAAAAGAACCTTTGATGCATCAGATGATTGGTGGGAAAGTAGGCTAAAGGTACATTAATAATTCTAAAAAAAATTATTTTCTTCTTATATATGAGGTATTGATAATTACTGTTTTTAAACTATCATTTTATATGTATGTTGTGCCGGAAGCTCAAAAATTTAGAACATGAGACATTGATCCTGAATTCGAAGGGAAGTTGGACCAAATGTTCATGGGGATAGTTGCAACAGGTGATAAAGCATGGACACCTTCTTCTAGTATACTCCGTAGTGACTTTTTGGAGGATGTTAACAATGAAATACTTGAAGAGAATGAAGAAGAAAATATGAGAAATGATGTTCACATTTTAAATGATGTTCACATTTGAAATGATGTTCATATTTTAAAACTGGAAAAAAGAAATCCTCAAAGCAAATTGGAGGGGTTGCAAGATTGTCCAGTCAAATAGAAAAATTATGCAATGCAGTTGACAATATGAGTCAAGCCACATCTAGTTTGACTCTTGTTATGGATCAATATGGTATTCCACAAGCAGTCAAAGTGCTTGACAGCATGTCGGAAGAAGTTCCAGAAGCTAGTCCGCTATACTTTTTCTCACTTAAATTATTGCTCAATAAGGACAAGCGAATTATGTTTTTATCAATTAATCCCAAGATTAGAGCTTTGTGGCTTAAGACGGAAATGGAGGATAGTTGAAAAGTTTCTAATCTTCTAGGGTTCAGAGATATCTATTATGTTACTAAACAATAATGCTAAACTAGTTTTATCAATAGTTATTTATGTTTGATTTTTGGATATTAAATTTATGTTCTACTTATTTATGTGTAATCTAGTTTTGTCAATGGTTGTTTATGTTTGGTTTTTGGATATTAAATTTATGTTCCACTTATTTATGTGTAATATTGTTTATTAATAGTTGTTTATGTTTGGTCTTTGGATATTGAATTTATGGTCTACTTATTTATGCTTAGGACTAGTTTTATCAATAATTGTTTATGTTTGATTTTTGGATATTAAATTTATGTTCTACTTATTTATACTAAATTAGTTTTATCAATAGTTGTTTATATATGATTTTGGATATAAAATTTATTCACAGGTGATGAGTATAGTTGAGAATTCCAGCGGTGACGAAAGTGATGATGAAAAGGAAAAGAAAGAGATTTTACAACACATGGAACGTTTTAACCGGTTATTTATTGTTGCATCTTCTTCTGTGCAATTATATTACGAGAAGTATATATTGAAGCAACCATGCATGGATTCAAAACAGACAGGTGAGACATGGATCCGAGAGATCCTTGAAGGTCACGAATCAAGTTGTATGATTAATTTTAAGATGTCTAAAATGGTATTCACAAGTTTGTTGAGAGTTTTGGAGATAAGATACAACTTGCAAACTTCAAGAAACATATCTTCTAGTGAAATGTTGGGAATTTTTTTATACATCTTGGGCACCGGTGTAAAAGTTTCCCAATGTCAAGAAAGATTTCAAAGGTCTGGATCAACAATAAGTCGAGACTTTGCAATTGTGCTTGAGAAAGTTTCAAGGATGGCCACTGATCTAATTGCACCCGAAGATCCTTTTTTTAGCTCAATACCCGAACAAATACGTAATGATTCTAGATATATGCCGCATTTTAAGGTTAAAATTTAATTTTATATTATTATATTTTAATATTTTTGGTCGACTAAAAATATGCACGAGACTAATATGATTATTTGTTCAGGATTGCATAGGTGCAATTGATGGTACTCATATTGCCGCTATTCTTCCACCAAATGAACAAATTCCCTATATTAGAAGAAAATGTATCCTGACTCAAAATGTTATGGCAGTGTGTGGTTTTAATATGTGTTTCACCTTTGTCATGGTTGGATGGGAAGGATCGACACATGACACTGGAATATTTCTTGATGCAATTCGAGATCCAAAATACAAATTTCCGCACCCACCAAATGGTTAGATATTTCATTTATTTCTTTCTTTTTTAAATAATAAAGTATAAGTTCTTTAATTGATAATTTTTATAAAAAAATTCTTGAATTAATTGTTTGTTATATTATGACATGTAGGAAAATATTATCTTGTTGATTCTGGATATCCTCAAATGAAAGGTTATCTTGGACCATATAGAGGTCAGCGATATCATTTACCTGACTTTCGTAGAGGTAGACCGGTATCTAGTAAAGAAGAGATATTCAATCATTCATATTCTTCATTACGTAGTGTGATTGAACAAATTTTTGGTGTTTTGAAAAAAAAAGGGTCATTTTAAGGGATATGCCAAGTTATAGTTTTGAAAAGCAAACGATGATCGTTGTTGCTACAATGACGATACACAATTTTATCCGAAAACATGTCGGTCAAAATGATGCAGATTATACGAAGATATTAACTGGGCATATGAGAAAATTATTGATTCAGAAAATGCGCATGGTCGAGAAAGTGATGATGATGATGATGACGATGATGATGGTGATGATGACGGTGAATCAAACAATTCAAGTGGTTTTGAAATGGAATTAATAAGAGATGCTATGGCTTCTAGTTTCATGAATTCACTTTAAATTGTAAATGCTATTGTAAAATTTTTAGTATTTATATTTGGTATATAAATATTATCCCTTTTTGAAACTTTAATCCAAATATATGTAATATTTTAATTTGCTAGGTTTATGTTTTCTATGTTATGTTAATATTTAATATGAGTTATATATTCAAAGTACATTTTAAAATAAAATAATACAAATGTGTTAAAAGCATTAATTAAAAATTAAAAAAATCATTTTTAAAATAATACAATTGTGTCAATATCTAATTACAAATATTTAATTATTATATTTAAATATTTAAATATAGTTTATATATTCTAATTAAATTTAATAAATAATTAATATTAATTACTTAGAAATATTTAAAATTAATATAATATATTAAAATATTAACAATAAGTTATAATAAATTATTTTTATATTATTGCTAAAATATCATAATATTAACTAATTTGAACATTATTTAAATACATATTTGTTACTTTATAATATCATGTTTAAAATGGACATTTTATTTCTCAAAAGCACTTTTTGACAGCAGTACCAAACACTCAAATTTTCAATAGCACTTCTCAAAAGTACTTTTCCACAGCACTTTTAAAAGCACTTTTCAAAAGCATTGCCGAATAGAACCTAAAAGGTTTAACTTTTCCATTTGAGAAAAAGTGCTTTTGAAAAGCTAAAAATTTCCTTCAAAAGTTGCTTGTTTAGTATTTAATTTTACTTCAAAAGTGATTTTCATGTCAAAAGCACTACTAAACATAACCTTACTTGCATTTTTAACTACAAAAATTAAATGTTATTTATGTTTTTGCAATGAAAAAAATACTATTTAGAAATGCAAAAAATTGATAAGTGTTTCCGACTTTTGAATTATTAAATAAAAATTTTCAAAATTTATATTAACTATTTAGAAGATATATAGAAAATTAGATTATTTTATATTTTATTATATTAAAATTTTTAAATATTTCATGTATTATTATATTAAATTATTTAAATATAATTTATCATTATATTAAATTATTTAAATATTATTTATCATTATATTAAATTATTTAAATATTATTTATTATTATATTTAATTTTTAAAATATTTTATACACCATTAATTTTACAAATAATATATAATAATTAAAAAATTATTTCATATATAATTATATTAATTATTTAAATATCATATAATTTAATATTTTTTTTGACTTTCACATGTATTTTAATCAAATATAAGATATCAAAGTTTGTACCCGTCTTAATAGCTAGTCTATTTTTTTTCTTGTTAAAATTAATCTTTATTAAAATAAGTAGCTTCTTAATTGAAAACGAAAGAAATAATAACATCTTTACTTAGAAGAGAATTGTAGTTGCGACATGTGGATTTTAAGTCTTAAGTCATTAAATTATGTAGCTTATTATGACGTTAAAGTTTAAATAAGAAGGAATTTGAGTGGTTAATGTTATAGAAACCAATTTTACATTAAAAATATTAAAGAAAAGTGATAATTAATGCCTAAGCAGAGAAGTACAACATCTTTATCATACAACCATTTCTATTAATTAAAATATCCAATAAATGTCTTTTTCTTAAGTGAAAATATTAATAATTAATGTATTACGTTTTGATGAAAAAATACGTCAATACTTCAAATAAAAATTTAAAATGGTAATCAAATAATTATTATATCTTACTACCAAATAATTAATTTAATGTAAATTATGGTTTAGGCTAAAAACATTACTTTTATATGTTAAACAACCTGTCTACCAAATCAGGAAGAAATTGAGAAGATTTAAGAGTCAACTAACTTCCAAATAACCCATCAACTTACCAAATAAATTTTTTTTAACCAAAACTTAATAATATTTAGTATAATGATATAATAAAATATTAAAAATAAATATTTTTAAAAAAGTTGATTGTGAAATAAAAAATCTATTATCAATATACCAAACACTAACCTGTAAAATAAAAAAACTCACCTTTTTAATTATTATTAAATTGGGTTAATATACTGTTTGTCCTCCCCAAAAGTTGCACTAAATTATCATTTTAGTACCTGAATTTTTTTTTATCAGTTTGATACTTAAAATTGCCAACTATATATCACTTTGCCCCTACAGTTAATAGCATTCAGGAAAAACATGACATGCGCGCCATGTCACACAATTATCTCTTTCTTGAAATAAATTAAAAAATTGAAATAAATAATTAATTAATTAAAAATTTTAAATCAGAAATATTTACTTTTTATTTTTTAAACACATAAAATACAAAAGAAGAAGAAGAAGAAGAAGCAAGAATACAAAAAGTAAAAAATAAACCAAAAAAAATGGAAAGTTATATAAAATTTTAATTTTTTTGCTATTTTTTTACTAATTCTCTATCTATTTAAAAATTTTCATGAAAATAAGAAGTAGGCGATATAGGGCAATCACATCATCTTTTTTAAAACTTGGTTAACAATTAGGACAAAATGGCACACGATTGAGAACTCTAAATATCAAAAGTGATAATTAAGTACAACTTTGAGGGACAAAAGTGCATTAACCCTATTAAATTATAATATAATGAAGTAGTAATATTTTGACTAGAAAACTAAAATTAAAATATGAGGTTTCTTTGTATATACACTGGAAACGGCCACAGCCGACTAGCCGCAAAAGCAGGAGATTTTCACATGTCAAAAAGTTATATGCTTTCTTGATTCCACCTTCGGACATCAACAATTAAAGTTAAAACTTTTACATAATTAATTGTTTTTCATAGCAAATAATAATTGATGCAAGATTTGTTTTAATATTCAATGCAGCAGTTGAGGTGCTTTTACAATTAATCTAGGCTATGGAAGATCCTGTTTTTGAGCTTCCATAATGGTGTAGAACCCTGTCTTTTTATCATCTTAATATTTACTTATAATTTTGTGTAAATTAAATGATGATATAAAAATTTTAAATATTAATTCCGTCACCTTCAATTCAAATAATCTGTTGCAATATACAATAAATATTAAGAATTTAAAAATTATATTTGATACATTAAAAATAATTAAATTTACTTTTAAAAAATTTTAATAATATGTTATGATCTAATTTACTAATAATGCATGGTTTCAAAAGATTTAATTATCCAATACGACATTGACATTTTCATTACTAATAGTTGTTAGGTCATAATGAAATTGCAAACTTTTCATCGTATCCGGCGTCACCAAACGAAGTTTAATTTATTCATATTTTATATATGCAATGTAAATAGCATATTAATATACATGTATATATACAAATTGACATCTTTAAAGCCTCTATATTGGATCCATCAAACAACCCTAAAAATGTCATAATTAATCATCACAATCTTTTCCAAGGAAACTATTATTATTATAGTGTATTAATAATTTGCCATCAAGAACTTTGACTCATCAAATTGTTTCATCTTATTTTGTTGCTGTCATTGAAGAAATAGTTTGGATCATGGAGAAGGACCCCAAATTTTCGAGTTTTCAATAAAAAATAGTATAATAATTACTAGTGAATGAATGATTTCAGAAAAGATAACGAATATGAGATGGCCCACTTTCATTCCGAAATAATATTAATTTATACTTTATAATTGTTGATTCTTTTAGGTATTCAATTATTATTGGTTTGTGTTAATTAAATTTCCAATACGATATTTGTATCTCACACTTGATTGAATAGTATATAAAATTTATATAATTTTTTGTTATACCCTCGTTAGATAATTTGACTACTATAGAAGTACGGTGACATATAGCCTCATGTTGGTAAAATTCAATCTTATGATCTTGCCAAGAAAACAATATGTGTTACATAAACATTATGTTACATTAAGCGAGTATGCATAGCACGTAAAAAAATATATCTGGAAAAGTTTTTAACAACATTTGTCAGTCCATCACATCCAAACCTAACGAGCATTTCGATCAATCCTTTCAAATTGAATTTAATAGTACTTCTTTCTTGATATTCGCCATCCTACCACGACATCCATGGAGTAAGGAACATAATGATTGGGACCTACACCCAATCATCTTCCCTCTCTATTAATACCTTTTCAATATCCAAATAACATACATTTTGCAATATTTTAACCCTAAAACTCTCTCGAGCCATCAATCTTAGAGGCTTCTATAACATCCACAGTGTGAACCACCCTCATTCTAGCAAATTTTTTGCACCCCTCATGGGTGTGGACCAACCCCATTATATCATCTTACACCTCATATAACTTTAAATGTTATAAGAATTAGCACTATCTATGTGAACCCGATGAGAAGCTATGTCTCTACCATATGAAGGTTATAGTTACTAAGAACAAGAAGACCAAAATACCACTCATGATCAACATCGAAGCGAATTTGAAGGCTAGTGTTAGAGTGGCGTAGTAGAAACTTACCACTCCTCTTACTTGCAATTTCAATAATAAAGCAGTAAATGTGCCCATCTTCTTTCCACCGAAACCTTGGCAGATCACCAGGAAAAGGGATATTGTCATGGTTCTAGGGAGGAAATGGATTATCACCCTATTCACAACAATATTAGGAACTTCAATCCCCAAAAAAATTTCTTTAGGCTCAACTCCATGAGTATGTCCAAGAAGAAGCCGAAAAAAAGTAATGAGTAGATAAGAAACAGAAAAAAAAAACTTATCTAAAAGCCAAATACAACCTTTGAGAAAGGAACATAACCTTGACCTCAGAGAATATTTAAACCGTCATTTTACCCAATGGAGGAAAGACGAGGTTACAGTTGGGAGTCATAACTATCGTTGTTTGAAACACTTAAAGGGATTCCACCTACTCCTTTTCATAATTGTACTCCTCTAAATGCCTTACAAAAAGAAATAATCAATGGGAGTAGAGAAGTATTAGAGGCTGCACCACCTTTGCGATATAATCCATGAAAGAGGAAATCCATGACCAGATTCTTATACCATAACCACATAGGTCACACCGATGATTGCCTTAACCTAAAAGATACTATTGAATAAGCTATAAGAAAAGGATAACTAGAAGAATTTATGGAAAAGATATTGCACTCTTTGGAGAAAGAAGTAAGAAGAAGATCATGATGATAGAAGATATTTTGAAAGTCCTAAAATATTAGCGTAAAAGAAGGGGTAATCTCGAAATGCAGACATACAATGAATGGCCCTTTGAGAAAATAAAGACCAAGATGGGAAAAAAAATGACTAGATTCCCTCCAAAATCCATCTCTTAGTAAAGCCAAACCACCAAATTAGGATGGAAACAATAGTATCGCCTGAGCGAAGGGTGCACGAGCTTTGTAGGAAGTAAGAGAAGCTTAGCGTACCTTCTTCTAAAGAAATCAAGGAAGATATTATGTTGTGTCAAATTGAGTGGTAGTATAAAAATGCCAAAGACATAAAAAATCAAAATAAGAAGAGTCAGACAACCCTTCAAATCTCCTTTCTAAAACAAAAAACCAAATAGTGCCTTGAGAAGTGATTTGTGTTGGAAAATCATTTATGAAAAATGCTTTGTTGTACAACAAAAATTTAAAAATTTTCATAAAATTTGAACCTTCATTGTGTTATTTATGGCAATAAATTTTACCAATTTAATACCTGTGTTTCCAAGCTAGGGAATTCTGTTAAACCATAGCTTTCGATTGAATGGTCTTCCCTATTATTCTCGAACCTTTGATTGCTAAGAGAGTGGACTCTTATTTAAAACTGAACACAAAATGAAAATAATAACTTTCTAGTGGGGGGAAGTTTACTTTTTTAATAAGAACCGAAACCAAAATTTGCAATCATAAGTACTCACACAGAATTAAATTTATCCATAGCTAAATAAAGTTCCCCTAAATTTCGACAAAGTATCCACTTATATGTAATGTGTATTCCGCTACCCCATAGTCCCTATATATGGGGAGGAGTCACAAGAGTTCTACTAGAATAGAATGAGAGGTAAAAATTACTTTTTCATAAAAAAACCCAAATTCCTTATAATGGCCAAGTTTTTAGTGGTGTATCAGAAAATGTGGTTTTAGAACTCCATTTTTGTAAACCAAGTCCATAAATATTAAATTGGGATATTTACGAAGTTAGTGTATAGATGAATTAAAATTCAGTTAAGTAATTATAATAACTTATTTTTCAGTAGTATTGAAGACAGTGGT
The DNA here is from genome assembly GCA_025698465.1 of Gossypium longicalyx. Taxonomy (NCBI): domain Eukaryota; kingdom Viridiplantae; phylum Streptophyta; class Magnoliopsida; order Malvales; family Malvaceae; genus Gossypium; species Gossypium longicalyx. Next base: position 19,457,061 of record CM047000.1, read on the forward strand.
TTCGGGGCAACAAATTCGATGAATAAGACCGTAAATATTATTATTTAATATTATGAGTCAAATATTATTTTATATTTGATTTTGAAATGGTAATTTGTAACACCTCTCACCCGTATTCGATGCCGGAATAGGGTTACGAAACGTTACCAGACTTATTTTACAAATAACCATGCATTTCACATACATTTTCAAGTTCCAAATAAACATCATTCAAAACCATTCACATTATCCCTAATACGAGCCTACGAGGCCCAAATCATGCTTTAGGAGTGGTTCGAGACTAAACTGATAACTTAAGAATCTTTTAGAAAACTTAGAAAATTTTTCAAAATACAGGGGGCACACGCTTGTGTGGCCCGGTCGTGTGGACATTCGAAATGGGATCACATGGCCGTGTCCCAACCCGTGTCCAACCCCTTGTAACTCCATGACTTGGGTCACACGGCCAACCATACACCCGTGTGACCAGTCCGTGTGCCCTTCGAAATGGCCACACACGCCCGTGTGCCAGGCCGTGTGCTAGGCCATGCCAAACCTATAGGGTATACTGACTTATGCCACACGACCAAGACACACGCCTGTGTGCTAAGCTGTGTGGAGCATACTGACTTAGTTTCTAATTAAACACTAAGGGACACACGACCGTGTCACTTAACTGTGTGTCACACACGGCTGAGACACAAGCCTGTGTGGACAAAAAAATAGGCTATTTACCAAGCCATTTTGCTCACCCAAATTTGCACACACCTACACCAGACCAATTGGCACATAACATGGCATAAATAGACAATCAACCAATTTTAATCAAGCCTAATTCATACTAATTTCACACCATCAACCATAAGACACACGTGTCAAGATAAGTCATACAATTTCATACCAAATTCACATTCACAATTCACCTAAATGATTAACTTCATACATACATTATCTTGACACAAAACCATAAGCATATCAATTTCCAATATCAACCATTTGACATCCATCATGCCAATTCACAACAAGCATATAAAATAACAATTATCAACCACACAACAAAAAGCCATTTGCACAAATATATACATCACCAAATATACCAAAATAAGCCAACTTTCATGGCTATACACAAAACCAAACACTTAACATTTACAAGCCAACTCAAATGGCTAAATTCATTACCAAACCATAAACCAAAATGACCATAATTCCTATACATGTCATATAACCAAAACATAAGCTCAAAAGTACCAAAGTAGAAGCTCGATAGTGTGATGCAATATCTGACGACTCTCAATCCAAACTAGCTTCGATATTCACTATAAAACATGAAAAAATAAACAAAGTAAGCTATAAAGCTTAGTAAGCTCGTATGCTAAGTAAGTAAAACTTACCAACCAACAATTCAATAACATAAACATCATATTTTACAATTAAAATTTGAAGCATAACTTAACATATAAATTCAATCCAAAGATTAAACACAATTTCCATCAATTTCTTCATTTCGATGATTGTATAGTTCACATACATAACTGTACAAGCTCGTATCGATTTCATACTCATCCATAACTTTGATATACCCGTTGAACCATTTGGACTACTATCAGATACTCAGGAATCTCGCACCCTAAGTGCCAATACATAGCCGAAGCTATCTCAATCTCTTATCACATATAATGCTCTCTCTCGAGCTATCAACGGGTCTACTCACACAAGCTGACGGTCATGACGTAGCTACAAGGTGCTGCTCACACAAGCTGACGAGAATCCAGCGAGAATCCAGAACACATGCTGGATAACTCAGCCACCGATAGGACGTACGGACTAACACCCAAATACATAACCCCTAATGACATGTCATTCGTATCTTAATCTATTCCTAAGGTTCAATCGAGATTTTGTCAATGTCGAATCTTCGTCGAATATATTCGCAAGGTCATATTCATAAATAATTCAATAATAAAGCATTTAAAACACAATTGTATTAATGCTTAGTAACATACGAACTTACTTCGATTCACAAAAACGACGAAGTAGATCGACTAATCTAGAACTTTGTTTTTCCCCCGATCTAAATCCGAATTGCACTTTTCTTGATCTATATAATATCGAATTTAACCCATTTAATCATCACTCTATTCAATTTAACCCAAAAATCACATTATGAAAACTTTACACTTTTGCCCCTAATATTTCAACATTTTTACAATTTAGTCCTTATCTGATAAAAAAACAAATTCATGCAATTAGGCCCCTACCCATGCTAGTCGAATTTTATATAACCCCAAAGAAGTCTATATTTTCATTTATTTCACAATTTAACGACAAAACTTACACATTTCACAATTTAATCCCTAGTTAGCAATTTTATCAAAAAAATCACTTTACAAATGTTGTTTATCTAACAACAAGCATACATTTTCTATCACCAAACATCAAAAGGCACATGTATTCATTAATGAAAAAACCCTAAACCTTTAACAATTTTGCAAATTAGTCCTTGGGCTAGTTAGATTAAGCTACAACGACTCTGAAAACATAGAAATCATTAAAAACTGAGTCAAAATCACTTACATGCAAGCTAGGGAAGGTGCTGAATGCTTCAAGCTATTTCAATGGCTTTTCAACCCAAATTTTTGGCTAGGAAGAAGATGAATGAATAAAATTTTCATTTGTTTTATTTAGTTTACCTTTAATAACCAAATTACCTATTTAACCTTAAGTTAAAACATTAAAATCACTTAATACAAGTCGATCTTTGTCCACTCATATTATCCATGGTCTAATTACCACATAAGGACCTTCACTTTAATATTTCATAGCTATTAGACACATTTAGCTAATAGAACACAAGTTTTACACTTTACGTGATTTAATCCTTTTTATCAAATTAAGCATTTAAACGATAAGATTTCTTAACGAAATTTTCACACAATCATACTTTCATGTTGTAGACATTAAAATAATAATAAAATAAATATTTTAACCTCGAATTTGTGGTTCTAAAATCACTATTCTGATTTGACTAAAAATGGGCTATTACAACTTATGTTATTTGATTGAATAATTATGTTGAAGGGGTAAAACTTTAAAGTTAGATGGGTTTAGAAAATGAGGTATTAGGATCTCTTTCCTATAAACCGAAGTCGTAAATATTTAATAAAATATTTACGGAATGTTATTAAGGTTATATTAAATTTTGGTTAAGAAATTTTAACGTTTACATAGTTAATTAAATAAAAAGGACTAAATTATAAAAGTTATAAAATTTAATGGGTATTAGAAATATATGCTAAATGATTATTAAAACATGAAGTAGGTGTTTTAAATGGTAATTATACCATTTTTATATAGTGGGACGACTTATAGGTAAATTGTATACATTTTATATATTAGATTTTAATGATAAATTAATAATAAAGTAAAAAAAACGTAAAAAAAAAAAAAAAGAAAAGAAAAGAAAAGAAAGTAAAAGGCCATCTTCCAAAACATTTTCTTCCACCGAAATTGAAACAAGAAAACTCCATGGAAGGGTTGACGACCACTTTTATTTTCTTGCATGTGAGTCAATTTTGCATCTATTTCTTGTACTTTTTATTATTTTGAGATTGTTACAATTAGATCCAGCTAACCCGTACCTCCGTTTTTGAAACTGTTAAAAATTTTGGATTTTGCCATTGATGAATCTTTGTTACTTTAGATGTTAAACGATGAATTTGGAGTATTGCTTGTTGATTAGGACTATTTTATAAAGTAATTTTTGATAATATTAGTTAAAAGACTAATTTGATGAAATGTTAAAATTAACATGGAATTTTTGTGAACTTTTAATAAATAGGGACTTTCCTAGTATGTAAATGAACTCCGCTAGCTTGGGCACTTGTGAAATTTTGTTAAAATTTAGAATTTTGGGTTTAAAGATTAAATTGCATAAAAGGTAAAATATTAGGGGTAATTTTGTAAATTTTCCTATAATAAGTATTATAATTTAAATTGATTATTTTAAGTTATTGAATGGTTTAATTGAGTGAAACATTATTATTTAGATCACAAAACAAACCAAACGGATCAAAATCGAGGAAAAATTGTGGTTGGATTAATCGTCGACTTCGTTGTTACAATTGTATTTGTTGAGGTAAGTTTGTATATGAATAGAAATTATTATTTTCCATTTTGGATGAATTTAAATAGTTATTTACATTATGGTTAAATTAATAGATAAATATGTGATAAATTATTATTATGGATCATTTAAAGGAATTAATTAGGCTTTTTTACTAAAATAAATTAAAAAAATTATTTATCAAAATAGGTTGTCAGCCCGATTATATATGAAAATAGGGTTTTTTTCATTCGCGCCTATCTGACATGCGTGATTAATTATTTTATATTAATTATTTTTTGTTTTTTAAATAAAATATTATTTTTTTATTTTCGGGTCAGTATGATCCGTGTATAAATACGAATACAGGTTGCGCCTACCTGAGAGGCGCGACTAATCGAGCCTTTCTCTGAGGCGCAAATGGTTGTGCCTATCTCAGAGGCGCAAATGGTTGTGCCTATCCTAGAGGCGCAAATGGTGGGGCTCACACGTGCTTACCTTTTCCCCTATATATACCCTCGAAAATCAAATGAACATATACACAAAATTTAGCATAGCAAGTTGAACGGAAATAAGAAGATAGGGAGAAGAAAAAAAAGAAAGGAGAAGAAAACAAGGAGGAGGATAAGGTATCTTAGTATATATATTTTTAAATAGAATGTAAAGTTTTATTAGTAATTTTATTATTTGAAAGTTATTTTGTTAGGTTATTAATTTTGTTAGCTTATGAATGAAAATTTTTGCATTAAAAATTTTATGTATTTTTTTTGCTATTCGAAACTGTTTTGAAAATTTTAAAATTTTTTTAACAGATCTAGTATTGAAGATGGAGAATCAGTTTTTTGTATGTGGTTTTTTCGATGGAGAAATTTTGACAACAACCGTGAGATGTATATTTGAATGTCGCAAACAAGTAGCAATGAGATTTAATAAAAATATCTCGTTTGATGATATGAAGGAAAAAATTAGTGAAAAAATTTATAGACGTTGTGGGAGAAGGATGTCGAAACTTTTCTACAAGTTTCCAGTTTCGACAGATCCCATAAAATTCACCGAAATGGAACTCGTAGACGATGAAAACGTGGAGACAATGGTCGCTCTTTATTGTGGGACTCGAAGCAACCAAAATGCATCGATTCAGTTATTTGCTGAGTTAGCTGGTATAGAGGCAACTGAAGATCCCACTTCATTAAGTGAAGAAGATGAAGCTCAAGAGCCGTGTATGGTGGTTTCGATATCATACGTTGATAGTCAATCCACTATACACGGGATCGACATTGATCTTAATGATGCACCCGAGACTGATGTGGTTGGTGATAATGTATACCATAGTAGTGATCCTTCTGATCACGAAGTCGATAGTGAGAGTGATCTTGACGTAGACGAGGTCCCGTATGATATTGACGACGAAGGTGTGAATGATGATGGAAACGTTAACACGTCTTCAGTCGGGAACCAGATTCATCATATTGTGATACACAATAATCCTGGGGTACATATGTCTCGGATAGACCCCGATGCGGTTCACGCAGTTGAGTTTCCGGAGTACCCTGAAATACTACCTGCTCACCGGATGGCTATATATTCTGATCCTGAGGTGTTGTTCGTGGGCCAGAGATTCAAAAGTAAGGAAGAATGCGTTTTTGCCATTAAGCGGTATAGCATGAATATATCAGTAGATTATAAGTTGTAACGTCTAAACCGACATTATATATTTGAGAGTGTTAGAGGTCGGTGGAAGGCTGCAATTGACGGATACGAGCTACATTTATCCAGAAGTCACAGATGATAGAAGATCATCAAAAACTTGATTCCAAAACTATCTGTACGGGTATCATGCCAATGGTGAAAGAGATGCCTACCATTAAAGTTTCGGTACTGATTGCCGAAATGTAAGCACGATTCCAGTATCGAGTATCATACTGAAAGGCATGGATAGCTAAACAAATAGCAATGGAACAATTGTACAGAGATTTTGATGCATCGTACAATGAGTTACAGGGATGGATAGCTGCTATGAGGGAGTACGTGTTGGGGACTGTCATTGAGTTGTAGACAAGACCTTATTACGGGCCGGATGACCAACTACAATTGGGAAAAAGAATTTTTCATCGGATGTTCTGGACGTTTGATCCATGTGTGCGCGCATTTCCCCACTGCAAGCCATTTGTGCAAGTAGATGGGACCTGGCTATATGGAAAATATACATAGATCCTACTTCTTGCGGTTGCTCAAGACGGTAACAGGAACGTGCTCCTGATAGCATTTACCATCATCGATAAGGAGAACATGGAATCGTGGGAATTCTTCCTTACCAACCTATGGAGGTATGTTATTAGCAACGATAATATTTGCATCATCTCCGATAGAGGGAAATGATTAATTGCCGCCATTAGGCGTTCTAGTGTGCAATGGAGATCCGTTTACTACATCTGGCACATCGCGGCTAACTTCCAGCGAGATTATAAGAATGCAGACTAAAAGAGACAAGTTGTGAGAATGAGTAAATGATTACCTTATCTTTTCAATATAAGTTTTAATGTTTTAGGGCAATGCTGTAACTTATCTTTTCTTAATACATATGCAGTGCACGAGTTAGAGGCACACATTTTTCACCAAAGAATGACTCAACTTGAGAGTGACATGGAGGGTCAAACAAACACATCTTTCCGACAGTGGTTGGGTACTATAGAGCCTTGGCAATGGGCTCAAAGTTTTGACGAGGGCTTTCGTTATGGTCAAATGACCACAAACTTGGTGGAGGGGATCAACGCTGTATTGTTAAAAACACGACATCTTCCAATTTCATCTGTCTTCTCAGTTACATTCTACAGGTTGGCTACCTTGATGCCAAGAATAGGTCAACAACAAGTCAACCAAATGGAGGCGGGACACGTGTTTGTAGAAGATGTCAGGGATGTAATTGCTGCAAACCATCGGATGGTGAGGTCAATGACTGTAGAAGTATATTCACGACGTAATGAAACATTTCGAGTTACTGAGACTATCGGTCGTTGACCCGGTAAACCAACTAGATCCTACGGAGTTAATCTTCGAAATAGACGATGCAATTGCAAGAGGTTTCAAACACTTCATTATCCATGTGCACATATTGTGGCAGCTTGTGCTAAAGTCTCACTTAATGTAAAACAATTTATCGATAAAGTGTACACCCTCGAACGTACGTTGCGTGTATGGGAGAACGAGTTCCTCGTGCTTCCTGACCTATCTACTTGGGAGGTACCTCCGACGACCTTCGAGCTTGTCCCAGATAAAGGGTTACGTAGGAACCCGAAAGGTTGTCTGCAACCATCCAGAATCCATAACAAAATAGATATTAGAGAGAAATTCGACGGGAAGCTGTGTAGCGTATGCAGATTAGCCGGTCATAATCGAAGTAAATGCCCGCTCCGAAACTACCATGTTGGACAATCATCGCAATTGGGTAGAAATTGAGATGTAGTTCATTACATGTTAAAAGGATTGAGTCACAAATTTTTCAACAATTTGTTGTAGTTAATCTAATTTGACTTACATAGTTAGTATAAAGTTTATTTATTTAAACAATAAATAAAAAACCATAAAATTGATAAATAAAATGGCAAAAAAGTCATTACATAAATAAAAATTTAACTATTTAAATTGCAAAAAAAAATTAAATTGATAAATAAAATGTCAAAAATTTCATTACATAAATATGAAGTTATTTATATTACAAAACCCCATAAAATTGATGGTTTGATGGTGTTGTTCTAGGGGTATATTTTTGTGGAGCTCGACGTTCACGTTGCGAGCGATTATGGCGATCAACATTCTCTTCATCCATATGTGGGAGTGTGCGAAACATAGATGAAAAATCATATGTCTCAAATGCCATCAATGAACTTGAGCCAGGAGGAGCGGAGTACGATGATTGATACAAGCCGGGAGGAGTGGAGTACAGCGGTAGATACGGGTCGGAAGGAACGGAGTACTGAGGTGGATACAAGCCAGGATGACTGGAGCACTGATGTGGTAGTGGGCTGAAGATATCAAACTCTGAATGATATCCATGGCCTAACGAGCCTGGGAAATAGTCATCGCCCCCCAAATCTGGATGATAAGAACTATCTCCAGAGCGTAGTTCCGGCTCTAGTTCTGGTGCATGATGTGAATCTGAAAAGGGTTGCCCAATTCGTGTCGTATGCGGAGGGACTACCATCGACCGCCCACCAAACAAAAATGGTTTCCCTATCTCACAGTACAACTGTATGTACTTTAACGAGGGCTGCAGATCCAAAGCACGATCCATCTGAGGTACCCTCCCTAATCGGTTGTTCCACATCGTAATATATTCTTCATGCACTTCTCCCCATTTATTTCCATATGCCCCCTCCTGCTCATCCCATGGATATTCCCCAATTGTACTGGCAGTGTCGGGATATACTGTATGCAACCAAACTGCCGGAGTACTCGATCGCCATGATACCACCCCACTATATGAAAATTGATAACAGGTGCGCTAATGCACCATAGGTTTGAGTGGACATGGGCAGATGAGGGAATAACCGCCATAATTTCTGGAAGAGAATACGACATCCAAACGAACTGAACAGTTAATAACATTTTTATATTAATACGGGTCGAGTGAGATAAAATAATTAAATTTAAGTTTATATTGGAAAAACTTACCCCTTCTCCAGCATGATTCTCAATCATCAGACGGTATATCAAAACCGTGTATGACCTCCTGATACCCGAATTAGTGCTCCATCTACGAAAACAAATTGTTAGAACAATATAATCCAAAAAAAAGTCAACTAATTCTTATAACGAGTAAAAATTCATCACCTATTAACGAGTGGAAATATATATGATTGATGACTAATGGATGCCAAGAATGGCATCTGGTAAAGTGCCCACGACTGCAGCAGTATGAGGCATTCACCTATGTCCATTGCAGAAGGATCTGTCGTCCGACAAAGTTCGCGATATAGCATGGCTAACACTGCGGACCCCAACTGTATGAATGGGTGTTATGCAAATTGGATAATAGGGGTAATACATCAAGTGGACCATACTGCCGTTTGCATCCGGCATGAGTACGCCCCCTATAAGGTGCATAATGTAAGCTCGAATGGCTTGCATCACCTCCCATTCATTGGCAGTACTCGGCAAATGCTCAAAATTGGCTTTTAGCCATGAAAACCTCAAACCGGTAAATTTCCCCTCACTTGGCGAGCGTCCAAGTAATTCATAGCAAAAGGTAGCTGGCCTAGAGATCAAACTTATGCCCGTAACCACATTCCCGTCGATGGGAAGCCCGAGCTGTAGTGCAACATCCTCTAGAGTGATGGTACACTCCCCGCACGACAAATGAAATGTGTGGGTCTCTAGACGCCATCGCTCGACTAAAGCGGAAATCAAGTCGTATAGCAGATCAAAAGTCCGGATCAATGCCGCTGATCCGAACCCGGCTAATTCCAAGTATGGTATTAGGCGTTCATCTGGCAGAAACCCTACACTATTAACACAGCCCCTCAATACGCGGTATGAGTCCTGACATTATTAAATTAGCAAAATAGTTAATATAATATAATTTAATTCCGCAAATAACATGAGTATCAAATAAAAATTTTATTACCATCTCTTTAATAGTACTTGATATGTGATTATTATTATTAATCAAAGAACCCATTTGCTGCAAATTTGCAATTAAAAAAATGAATTCATTTAATTTGTTTCAAAAAATTAAATAAACTATTTCAAATTTCAGAAACAAAACACGGTAAATATATAATAATTTCCCATAATTTACCTACAATAAAAAAAATTATGTTAGCTTACAATAATAATATAATTGAAGTTCATATAAACTATGTAAACATAAAAACATACGAATTCAAAAAAATAAAAATAGAAATAGAAACATACCTTATTAGTTTCTTTCAAACAAACAACCTATAAAAATAATAACAAATTTAATCAATATTTTAATAAATCAATAAAAATTGTCAAATAAATGAAAAATCAAATAAAATTACACTGCATAACAAATACTTTATAACTTTTTCAAATATTGTATTGAAAAATCAAGCACATGAAAATTAATTATATATAATAGTGATTTGAATTAAGATTTTATAACTTTTTCTAATACCAGTAATTCTCAAATCCTTAAATCAAATGATAATTTTATAAATTTAGAGGTTTTTAATTAGCCATAAATGAAGTATTTGTTATGCTCCTATAATTGGTGAATACAATATCAATATTCTAGATTTTGTAGCAGGTGAAAGTTACCAATCGTATTGTTTCTTTTATGGTCCCAATCATATTGTATGTATATGCTAAAGTTTAAAAAAAAATGGGTATGTATAATTTTTAACTTGATTTTCAAATAAATAAAAATAATAATCATTATTTACGGGCTCGATCCCCTATAAATGAAGCTATTGAGAGGAAAACAAGCAAAAAAGAAAGATCGGTGTGTGTTTAGTGCAAGCAGGGGAGAGAGAGAGAGAGGCTATGATAATTGGTCTATCTTTTTTATTTTTTGGTAAATTCTTAAACCATTCTACGAAAATCAATGGAGGATGTGAATGAAAATGGTAGATAGCAGTAGTGGGTGTCTTTGGTCTCCACCCCATAAATTGATATTACCTATAATGCTGAAACCATCATACAGAGGCAATGCCATGATTTAACATCAATATAATATATATGTTCATAACTAAATGCGATTATTGGTTTAATTTGTTTAAATATGTGAGTCGATATTATGCTTCTTCAATAATCAGACTTAGTTACCTTTTATATGATATCTTAATAGAGTATTTTTAAATAATATTTGTAAGATAGAGTAAGCAAGCATCCACATCTGCTTAGGCTAAATATGAATTTTCATTGTTTGGCCTAAAATCAAATAATAGCATACCAACACTTAATAATAACTTAAAAAATTTAAATGACCTTAAATATCATTTGTACAAATTCATTTTCAAAATGAAATGATTTTTAATTTTTTTATAAACTTATATGTTAAACTCACCAAATACTAAACTAAACACAACAATTTATAACTTAATCCTAAATTACTAATAAATTAATTTTAAAATAATTACAAACATAAAAAATTTTAACATAATCCTAAATTACTAACAAATTAATTTTAAAATAATTATAAAAAACAAAAAAATTACATTCATACAAAATATTAATCTAAAACTATAAACACTAAACATAAATATTTTATAATTAATAATTAATAACAAAAAAAATCACAATATCTTAATTAAACTCTTTAAATTATAAACAAAATTATTTACTAAAAAATACATTACCTTTTTTTTTTCTTTCTTCTTCTTCTTTTTTTCTTCTCCTTTCTCTCTTTTGTTTCTCTCTTCCGGTGTGTGGATGGGGTTTGGGGGACCATACTTATAAAGGTCCCCCATTTGCAACTTTTTCCCATTGAAGGAACTACACGGCAGCATGGTGCAGCAACAGCTGCTGGAAGATAGAGCTGGGGAGGGGAGCATGCACGCAGAGGCTGCAGGGAGGCACTGTGCGGGCAGAAGGCCAACGGCGTGGGCATCATGCAGCAGCTGCAGGGGACTGTGCGGGCAGCCCATTTGCGCTTAGCTGCCAGGCGCGATTAATCGCGCCTATCTGACAGGCACGACCCGTTTTTACCCGTATTTTGACCCGTTAAATCGTATTTTTACATGTATATATATTTAAATATTTTTAATAAAAATAAAAAAATATTTTATTTAAAAAAAATTAATATAAAATAATGAATCGCGCCTGTCAGATAGGCGCGAATAAAAAAACACCCCATTTTCGTATATAATCGGGCTGACAACCTATTTTGATAAATAATTTTTTTTAATTTATTTCAATAAAAAAGCCGAATTAATTAAATTAGAGGATATGTGAACTATTGCTAATGTATTTGGTGATTATGAATTATAGATTGTCTATTTAAAAGTTACTTGGATTAAGGTAAGTTCGTAATGTTTGATGTGTAAATTGTAATTTTCTTGAAAATAAGTTATTCTTGTTGGTAAATTGTACAAATACACGTGAAAGTTTATATGTTATTATAGTATTTTAAATATTGAAATTAAATTCACTTGAAAGTGATTAATGGAAGGTGACAATCCTTGTGATGGCACATTTACATTATGATTATATATTGATATCATATTATGTGTACGGAAACGATGAAGTGCCCTTAATTGATAAATATGTATAAAAGTAATGGGTTACAAAAAATGCCTGGTTGAACGTAGCAATCACTAGGATACGGTTGGCACGCCAATAGGGTCAGTATGCATGCTTGTACGGGATTTGCACTTCTGTGCCTCTGTTTGCACTTCGGTGCCTCTGTATACAAATTAGTGTCTCTATTCACACTACGATGCCCCTATTTGCACATTTATGCCCTGTTAGCACTTCGATGCTTCTATTATGCATCTATGATGCCTCTGGCGTGGTGTAGTTACCTGAGTATCCGATTCAAGTTACTAGTTCATCGGGCTAAATGTTAATGGAATTTACAAAATTATTTATGTGCTTAAAGGCTAATGTATAGTCAAGACAATAGTAAATGTTAAATGTTCAATGAACTACTTGATCATATGTGAGTATAATTATATTGATGATTATACGATTAAAGCTAAATATTTATACACATATATGAGTGAGTTTGGATTGAATTATTATAGTATAGGAAGCATACGATAAACCATTTTTAGTACTAATCCTATAAGTGCTTCGTAAATGTATAACATGTATGATTAATCTATTTATTTAGTTTTCACATTGTTTAGTGAAAGTAAGTGATTCCGGGATGATATGTGTATATGAAAGTTAGAAATAAAAGATGAATTACAGAATGAATATATGTTAAGTGTGTAAGTGTTATGGTAAGAAGAGATGTTTAAGTGGAATGGTTATATGAAATGCTTAAGGGAAAAATATATATATATATATATATATATGTATATGCAAGACTACACCAATTATCCATGAGAGGTGTAGTGAATAGAAAATGAAAGTTAGCTTAAGAGACAATGAAAATTATGTTTAGTTGTTTATTCTAATATGTTCAGTAGTTAAGTTGTCTTTATACGAACTTACTAAGCATTATTGCATACGTTAGTTGTTTTCTTTTCCTGTAGATCTTCAGAAGGCTCGATTGGTTGGAATCTCGTTGGAGCACCATCACACTATTCATTTATTATATTGGTAGTTTTTGATTACTTTGGTTATGGTTATAAGTGGCATGTATAAGGTTAACTGTCTATTTGGTATGTTGGTTTGATATATTTTGATGCCTTACTAAGTTATGTCATTTTGGTTACCTTATTATGCTTGTATTTAAGGTTCTTTTGGTATGTTGTCGATGGCTTACAAATGGTCAATTTGAGACAAGTTTTGGCACATATTTGAATTAAGTCTTTATGCATGTATTAAGGTAATGTTAGCATGTATAGGTAAATGATGTATTGATGCTATTGTGGTTCCTTAGAATGACATATTAGTTAGGTGATATTGGATGATTGGATGGCATTCTTATGTATGCTTGAATGGTATTTAAACCCTTGAATGTATGCCTAAATGGTTTGATTGGTTAGATATGAATTAGACTTGGAATTGGCATGATTTTAGGTACATTTTGGGTTCATGCGGCCTGATACACAGGCTATCACACGGCTGTGTGACACGTACATGGTTGTGTGTCTTTGGTAAGTTTCTTGATGTTTCAAGTCAGTGAGTTACACGGCCTAGCACACGGCCTGACACACGGGCATGTGTGACAACTCAGAGAGTTACACGGTCTGGCACATGGGTGCGTGACATGGTCGTGTGACCTTACTCAGTGAGTTACATGAGTGAGGGCACGGGCTGAGACACAACTGTGTGTCCCTTGTTTGAATGTTGCACGGCCTAGGGCTTTGTTACACGACCTGGCCACATGGCCATGTGACCCCTGTTTTCCAATTTTTGTAATTTTTTCTTAGACTTTTCGTTTTGTTTCAAATTAGTCCCGAATTGCTTTTAACTATTTTTTTAGGGCCTCGAAGACTTGATTTTAGGATAAAGATTTATGAATGAATGATTTATAAAATGTTTAGTTATTTAAATGTTATGGTGTTGTATGATTTATGATAGATCAGTAATAGTCCATAACCCTAATTCGGTAATAGAGACGGGTTAGGGGTGTTATTGTATTTGTTTAGTCGCTATCGATTTTTTATTAAGAAAAGTATTAGGGACCTAGATAGTAGTTATCCAAAGGAACAAAATGGTTAATAAACCAATTTTAAATGGTGGATAGTGGATGGTGATGTGGGATGTCATTAAGCTTAATTAAATGAAGATTAAAGTAAACTAATCAATTAAACACTAATCAAATTATATAAGTAAAAAGTTAGTGAAAAGATGAGAAAAATATCGTCATCTTCGTAACATTCCACCATCCATCATAGTTGTGGAGAAAGAAAGCTTTGAAAACCTTTAAACAATTGACAACAATTTTATGTAAGTCCATAAGCCATTTTCTTTTGATTTTTATAGATTTTTTTATCACGGGACCTTAATTTAACTAACACATGTACCAATTTGTGAAACTATTAAAGTTTTTGAAAGTTTCCATTGTTGAGAAATGGATTAATTTGATGTGAATTTGATAGAACTCAAGCTTATATTATGAAAAGAACTAAATTGTAAAGCTAAATTGTTTGTTTCGTACATTAGGAACCAAATTGAATAAAATGCAAAAATATTATGAAATTTCAATACAAATAGAAAGTAGAAGGCCCCTAATGAGTAAATGTGAAATCAAATTTTAATTCGAAGCTCTAGATTGAAAGTTATGATTGTCCCGAGTTTAGGGACTAAATTGAATAAATTGCAAAATATGTTTGACTTTGTATTTGAATGTGATTTGATATGAAATTTGATATTGTGTTATTGTTGAACTATTATTCGTATCTAACACGACGTCGGGTTATTGAGAGGGAAAGGAAAGAAGAGAGCCGACGACGAGTGACACAAGTAATCAATTTGTATTTCTATTATTCAAGACCAGTTTAATTGTTGCATAATTGCGATATTTTGCAAAATATAATATTGAGGTGAGTTAAGAATGATTATTTAAATGGAATTGTTATGTTGAAATTAAATATCGATATAATGGAATAAATTGAATAAAATAGAAATTGCATGAATTAATTAATATATGTGATCTGATATGTAATTGGATTGAAACATGCTATATGGTATGTTAAAATAGTAAAATTGATGATGAATTGAAAAACACAGAATGTGAATTGACCTATATGATGAAATCGAAAAATTGGTTACCCTATTAACTCTTCGAGCAAAGTTGAATATAGTTGGCATGCCATATGATAGATGTATGAGTTACTTTGACTATATGTCAATGGGCGTTGGGTGCATTTTTCTTCGGACATTCCGATGAGTGCTAGGAACAACCTTTACTTCAGTTGTATAGATGAGCATTAGGTACAACTTTTTTACTTCAGACGTTTCGATTAGGCACTAAGTGCCAAATTGGTGTGATGATTTGGATCCGTGTATCTGTTCGAGTCTGAGTCATATTATTAGGGATATAAATTTAGAATTGGTTGAATGATACTCAAAATGATTTAATTTTATGAAATTGTACTATAGGTACATATATTACGACATGTAATTATAGATAGCATGTAAAAGACCATGCGAACCAATTAAACGAGATTGAGGATCGATATGGAAAGATAAAGTAATGAATTAATTTGATCCAAAAATTGAATGCAAAATTGATTGAATGTGTTAATTGAATAGAAATATGAACATTAATGATTTTGGTATGATATGTTCGACTAGCTTATTGATTTAGGTAAAATATAGATAGTTGAATCATTTGACATATTTGGTGAACCTTATGGCCTATATATGTTGATAAGTGGATTGGGAATTTACATCCTTGTTAGGAATCAATGTGGTGGTAACACTTACACACAGGGATTTCCAGTGTGTCGCCTACTCTTATTAAAATGGTCTTATTGGGCCTTTTTGTAATGGGTACAATCACATGCTCATTCTGTTTTTAATTTTAATTAAAACAAGCTCATATAATTATCTAAACCAATAGCCAATTTTCTGTTCTCAAAATATTATTAATCTAATTGAAAATAATTAATTAAATTAGATTATTTTCTCAACCTTATTCTAATCCTATTAAAATCATGATGACTTTACCTTATTAAAACCCATGAGTACATAAATTCAATTATCCTGTTTAGTAAAATTGTGATGACTAATCAATTTAAATTTCACTTTGAACTCAATTATTTAATTACAATCAATTAAATAATAATCCAAAGGAATTAAATGAATTTTTAAGTTCTCTCTTGTTCCCTTCGAGAAAATACATTGACTAGGGATAATAATTCTTGCAATCTATTTCTTTTATTGTTCTTATTAATTTATCATATCAATTCTAGTTTGCAAACCATACAATGTTGTGTTAAGCTAACAAAGGGACCAATTAGACACATATAATTAGGGCTTAAATATTTTTTATTTAAATTACGACTCTTCATTTATTAGTTACAACATTATTTAGTCATGGAGTCAATCCACTAAAAAAACCATAAATGATCTCCCCATTATACACCATTACGAAAGCAACTTAGATTTTTTCTTTATCCAATGACCTTGTCATTAATACGTTACCCTCAAAGGATATTCTTAATCTCTTTGGGTCAAATCTAGTCACCCAATATGATCCTATTTTATCCCATGATCACAATTGCATCTTCCATGATAAAATAAAATTATTACAAATAATAATAATAACAATCCTTTGTCCTTGACGAATGGTCCGTATCCATGTTCCTTTTTCATAATTCATACAATGCCAATGAGAAGATACCATTTATTTTTTAATCAATATATGAATTTTACTATTGTAAGTGAAGCCATGCCATACATAAGTCATATACCCAACAAAACAACCTTTGACTCTGCTACCAATAAAACACAGGCTTTCAATATATCAAAGTATATGAGTTACATACACATAGTCAGCCTCTTACTCAAGTTTGAAGTAAGCCACACTATAAACATCACAAGTGAATAGATATATAAACAGATCAAGGATATATTCAACTTGGTTCCTATTCGATGTTTTGTCAATAAAGACAATCAACCTATATCTCTATTTTCTTGGAATCATCCACTCCAATACCCAAGAAAAGGTATCTTCCTAATTGGACTTAATAGACAACATAGTAGTCCCTTGAATCAATTGCTAATTTGATTTTGTATATAACGAACAATTTTAGATTATCAACTAATATAAGTTGTCTTCCCACATCGTATTCTATTCTTATGATGTAACATAATATTAGTTAAACATTAAGTAATTAATGAGCGATTATATGCTTTATTCATTTTACTTTTCATGTAAAAATCATTGAAGATAATTATACAAAATATAATCATTTAACTATGAATTTTTTTATCCAATTTGTTTTAAAAATTTCAAGTTTAATGACAAAATCACTTTACTAAGGGCAAAAAATCCCAACAGTTTGGTGGGAAAAAAAGATAATGGCAAATGAAGCCTACTTCTTGAGTGCATGAAGGAGATGTCTTTTCTTCAAAAAGATGCTACTTGGGAATTGTTCGGTGGTTCCCTTTATTTGAAAAGGTGATTTCTCTGTTTTCTTCACTGGGGAAAGGTGTAATTAAGGCCACATCCCATCATCGCCGATTAAAATGAAGGTAACCATTTAGGTTGAAGAAAGAAAGAAATTGGGAAAAATGAGTTGCACATATTACCAACTCTTTTATCCCCAATAAGAACTTGTTTTATGATGTTGGTGCATAATTCAGTAAAGTCTTAGAATATTGGCGCATGCTTGATATCTTCATCCAAAAGTTTTACATCAATAAAAAAGGAAAAATCGGCTCCCTAAATGGTCAATGGCAAGAAAGCGGAAGGTTAATTCCATTCTTTTCACAAATTGAAACTAGGCCTCCACACTAAGGCGACTAAATAAGGCATAAGATGATGCATGAGCCAGGGAATATCTCTTACCAATTTGCAAGATCATTCTACATATTGGGTGAAGGAGAAACACTCTACCAAACCAAGAAAAATTACTACAATCATCGAGGTAAAAGGTTCAAATAAGCCCAATAATAAGGGGAATTAGTTTCTCTTCAAATCTTTTCACACATATGGGAAGTGGCATGAAAGAAAGAGAATATTGTTCAAGTTTAAGCTATTCCTAGAGGTAAAGAAGGGCACAAACTTCACGCCAAACTACAATAGAACAAAGATCTATTATAGTTGCTCCTCAAATCCTCTTACAAGATAATGAGATATAGAAAAGATGTAAAATGTTGGATCACTATGAATAAGCTATGCATGAGAGAGCCATTTTAGTGGGATTTTGAGATGAGAAAGATAAGCATTCTACCTTTTTAGATCCTCACTCAAGTGTCAAAAATGATCCCTAAAAGTTTGGGACAATACAAGAAGGAAACAACTTAAATGTTGGCATAGAGTAGGCTTATGGATATGCATAAACTCACTTTTTTTTCCTTTGGAGAAGATCTTCAAATGTAAAAACAAATGAGGATCTCTATTATTAAGATAGGGTCCTAAAAAAGGTAGAAGAGAAGCATTACCAAAAAAGGAAGTTCACCCCACTAAAGTGAAACATAATAAGGGCAACCCAGATTTAGGGCTAGAGACAAGTACTTTAGAGAGAAATGTGTTGAAATCTTTACTTAGCCAAACTCTCTTAGGAATAACATAGCATTAGATATTCAGGGAAGCTGATGTCAAAGATAATGGTGCAACATCAGATCTTTGAAAAGCCACTGTTGGAAAAGAAAGGTCCATGCAAAAATGATGAATAGAGTGAAAGTCACATGGGATTGCTACTATATTCTATCCTACGCGTGTAACTGTTGCTAATAAACATCTTGTTAAGCCTCTTTAAAATGAAACCTTTGTGATGGAAATTTAAAAAAGATAAGGTTTTTCCTATTAGGTGATTTGATGATCTAATAATATTGAAACTCTCCTCTCTTGCAAAGGCTGGCGTTACTACAAAAATAGAGGAGCAAAACAACTACAAAACAAACTAGCCAATGGGAGTAAGTGAGGTACCTTTCATCAAGGAAGTAGTAGGGAAAAACCTTACCCTTGACGAGAGGATGAGTTGGAAAACATTCTACAATAAGAAACTAATCTTAAAATCTTGACCAATAAGGGTGTCCTAGAGAATCCTAAACTTTGTAGTTAGGGAACTACCTCACTTATTTCGTTTACCACTATCTTTGACATATATCACATTTCGCTTCTTTAGTACACCATCTTTATAGTAATAAGGAGAAAGACAAGTTATATCCTCAAGATGAGAGCTTCAATAGTAGATTAATAAGGAAAGTAGTGAAGGAAAATATTAGAAAAAATGAATGAAAAATGTATCCACTTAAAAGGAACATCATAAATGACATCCTACTTAAAATCTTTAAGTAATCAGGATATCTCATTCAACCTCATCATAACAAAGGCTAAGCATCACCAAAGAAGCAACCAAAGTCTCCTCTTAGTAAAAAAAAAAAAAGGACAAGGATCCTACACAACATATGGAAAAGAAGACTAATGTGAAATGTTTCATCCCTTTCAAGCCCTAAAAGACCAAGTTAAGAGGTCCTTCCCCTTTGAAAGAATCAATTGAAGGCCAAGATGGTAGGTCTCATCTCTCTTAATATTTATGTAACACCGTCAAACCAATTTGATTTATCGGATTTAGATATCGGGTATTACCACACAAATACAGACATAAAGTTAAAGTATTATTACAAACAACGATTAATTACAAATTCAATTGATCACTTAAACAAAAATAACATATACAAAGATAAGTAGAGTAATTTAATTACAAAAGTTATCATCTAACATAATAACTTATTAAATTGATCCTAAGTATAGACTTCTATGTAGTACTACTGGTTTTTAAAATGTCACCAGGCTTGCTTTGTATACATAATAAACCGATATGCCACTTTCTTAGCGTAGTCCTGACATTGTCCTTCTTAATGCAATCTTTCAACATACTAATACGCCACTTCCTTGGTGTAGTCCCGACATTATCCTTCTTGATGCAATCTCTCAACATACTAACTTGTAATAGATATATGTCACGGGTCACATTACAAAGCCCGTGTCCATCGCACCAAATGTATCCAATGGAGGTCTGTTGTTTAGATGGGGATCATTTGGCCCACAAGAACTGGCCCGATTCAATGAGTTGTTAGAGAAGCATGTTAGGTTAAAGCCCGAGTGGCCTAATGATGAAGATATGACAACATAGGCTATCTTGGCAGATATGGGAACTAATCTTAGAAGATTGATAGGAATCATATCTTGTAAAAGATTAGATTAGATTTGATATTGTATATATTGTAAATCCCATGATTTAAGGGATAGGCTAATCTTGCCCGTTGGTGTAATTTGATTTAGAATGTCGGTTTTGGGAAAGCTTAACTATAAATAGAGAGCTTCCCCGTCACTTGTAACTCACTCCATATCGTCCATTGTTTCATTATTCTTTGTGAATAAGAGCATATTGAGAGCATTTACTCAAACACCTCTCGTGCATTCTTTTCTATGGCTTTCTGTTGTTATTTTGTGGCTTCATTTGACATAATTGCTTTCGCTATATAAATTGGTACCTCAGAGGAATTCTAAAGGAATCCTCACTTGTGGTGGTTAGGCTGACTCAAGCGAGTTTCAAACGAACGGATCGCCTAAGGTCGCATGCATCGTGAGATAAAAGATCTTGCCCCATGACATATACACGCAGATAAGTTCATAAGAACTTAGTGAGAAAAACACCATTTACCTTAGTTGATACATGTACAAATTAATAAATGAAAGATCTAACCCCATGACAAGTGGTATCCGAGCTATTGGTTGCAAAGGCACCGTTGAGATGTTAAAAGAAGGAGTTGATTAGAAGTGGACCAGAAAACCAGTTCTTTTAAGGGATATGTTGTCAAATGTAGAGGAACGTGTGGACAAACTCGAGGATTCCTTAGAGGACGTAAAAGGATTGCAAATAAGACTGGTGCATGATTCCAAAGACTATGTGGCCTTGTCTCTCAAATCCACTATGGATAAGGTAAACGAGTTGTTTAATTCACACAAGGATAATCTGATGGATAGGAACGATGCTCTTGAGGCGATGGTGATGGTTTTGAAGGAGGAAATAATGACCACGACAAAGGCTTTAAACACAAGAATAGAAGAGCTCGAGGGAGAGCTTGCCTTGTGTCGAGTAATTGTGGGGAAGAGTCAAGTGTAGCACTCAAATGCGAGGATGTCTCGAAGCCAAAAGAGTTTGTGAGACAAGGTTTGCATGCGATATAGACAATTTCTTGTGGAGGATGGAAAACTAGTTCCTTGCCAAAGACATCATGGATGATGCAGTTAAGGTAAATACTACTTCTATGTTTCTTACTGATATTGCACTTTTATGGTGGCAAGACAAGTCCACAGATAAAAGGCAAAGTGAGATTGGGACGTGACAAGAGTTCCAATGTGAGTTGAAGGGATAGTTTTACCCAGAATTTGTCGAGGAAGAAGATCGAGCAAAGTTGCGATTGCTAACACAACAAGGCACAGTGGGGGAGTTTGTTCGAGAGTTCAAGGAACTCATGCTCCAAATTTCAAATATGACCGAGAAAGAGAAATTACTTGCTTTTAAGAATGGATTGAAGCCGTGGGTCAGACAGAAAGTGGAACAAAAAGGTGTCCAAAAGCTTTCGGAAGCCATTATAGTAGTGGAGTCTGTGGTCAAGCTTGGTCTAGGGAAAAACAAGCTTGAGTTTTTCAAGTCTGATAAAAGGGGCGTATGTGAAAATGGTCACAAGGAAGATGATGGTAATGGCAATGGCAACGACAACGACGACGATGGTGGTAATATGGAACCATGAGTTGGGAAGAGGAAACCTAATAGAAAGAGGGACCAATTGAAATGCTTTCCTGTGATGGTCCACATATGTTGAAGAAAAGTCCGAAGAAATTCGCGCTTTTTAAAAAGAAGAAGCCAGAAGGTAAGGCATTGAGACTTGGTTCGAGCGTAAGGGGTGTCAAAGCCAAGGAGGCTGAAAGTGAGAAGAAGCCATTAGAGTGCTTCTTGTGTAATGGTCTGCATAGGTTGCAAAAGTGTTCGAAGAAATCTGTCATCGAAGGGGACAATAGAGTAGACAAGAAGCCTAAGAAACTTGGTTTTAAAAAGGGAAAAGTCAAAGCCAAGAGGGTTTGCATGAGTTGTGAAACTGTTTAAAACAAGTTATGGTCAAAGAAAAGTCAACATCAGAGCTTATTGAGTCATCGGAGGGGCTTCCACCTAAGGAAGAGGTGAGTTTGTCATCAAACTTAGTAAAAAAAAATTACGATGAAAATAATAAAGCTGGGATCAACGAGGCTCAATTTGAGTAAAGCGATAGAGTTGGTTGAGTCATCGATGAGGCTTTCACCCATGGGTGAGGTGGGTTGTGCATCAAACTTTGGGAAAGTACTGATGCAAGTTGGACAGTTGACTCGAGTAAATAGAATGATGAAGGTACATTCTAAACACTCTAATAGTATTTTGCATTCTAAGTGGTTAACTTAGCAAGAATGTAGGGGCTCTTCCGAAGATCTTAAGCAAGGAGGCCAAGAGATTGTGGGAAATTTGAAGCCACGTATTGTGAATCAAGAGGATTCTGTTCAAAGCGAGTTAGAATATGGGCAAGGGAGAGACGTAACTTCTTACCATCGAGATGTACAAACAAGTGGGACGGTTCAAGTTAAGAGATGATGTAAGCCGAGGAAAAAGTTCCAAATGAAGGGAAAAGCTAAGACTCGAGACGAGATAGAGACAAATAAAGTCAGTGCCATTTCGAAGGCGCAACGAAGGCATTGCGAGAATGGGTAGGCGAGAATGTCGCGGGTCACAGTTCAAAGCCCGTGACCATCACACCAAATGCATCCAATGGAGGTCTATTGTTTAGATAGGGATCATTTGGCCCACAAGAGCTGGCCCGATTTAATGAGCTATTGGAGAAGTCTCCGTTGCCCAATGATGAAGGTATGGAAACATAGGCTATCTTAGTAAATATGAGAACTAATCTTAAAAGATTTAAAGGAATCATATCTTGTAAAGATTAGATTAGATTTGATATTGTATATCTTGTAAATCCCATGATTTAAGGGATAGGTTAATCTCATCCGTTGATGTAACTTGATCTAGACCGCTGGTTTTGGGGGAGCTCAACTATAAATAGAGAGCCTCCCTTCACTTGTAACTCACTTCATATCATCCATTGTTTCATTATTCTTTGTGAATAAGAGTATATTGAGAGAATTTACTCAAAAAATTATCATGCATTATTTTTTGTAGCTTTCTGTTGTTCTTTTGTAGCTTCTTTTGGCTTAATTGCTTCCGCTATACAAATCGGTGCCTTGGAGGAAGTCTAAAGGAATCCTCACTTGTGGTGGTTAGGTTGACTTAGGCGAGTTTGGAACAAACAGATTGCCTAAGGTCTCACGGATACTTCCCACATTCTGATATTTTTGTAAACATTATTTATCATACTTTACTTTGAACCCAATTCTATTTTCCATTGATGACTCTAATGCTTCATTCATATTTTCCAATCTTAATATTCATATATCCACTCAAATTTCATTACGATGACCAATACAACCAGAAAGTCATTCCATTTACAAACTTAACCCAAAATCAATCGTACAATTAAAATTTATGAATAAACACAAACAAAGGTTGTAGAAACCTACATCAAACATTCAGATTTGAGCATTTGTTCAAGACATCTTTACCTTGAAATTCCCTATACCTTTCTAAATCTCTTTATATCTTTACCTTCAGTCATTATTCAACTTATTCCGTACTTATCAAGAATCCAATAGATACCTTAATATTCTAATTTCACTGATCATACTTAAATGCCATATTGAACACAAAAAATTATTTTATATAAAACCCGCCATATGGGAAATCTTTTAAGATACGCCATGAAGGTACCTCTTTTAGATCACACCACAAATTATTTCTTTATGATTTTACCACAAAAGTAGTTTTTTCAAAGTATGCTACAAAAGCAATTCTTTTAGAGTATGCCACAAAGGCAATTCTTACCTATCGTGTTTATGATATTAATTAGCCTAAACTTATATCACCTGAGGTTTTACCATCATCGTCTTGGGACACGTAGAGAATACTATTAAGTAATCACCATTCATTAGTTCATTTTTAGAGGGTGTCATGGCCATGGACTATTCTTTCATAGTTTCATATTGGAGTTCATGTTGTTTGTCCTAGTGGACTTCATTAGATACCACCGCGGTGACCAAACACAAACTCACTTGATAGACTCATTAGATACCACCGCGGTGATCCAACACTTTAATTCCCTAACATATACCCTAAAGAACACACATCTCATAGCATACATTTTAGACGGACATACAACTATACTTCAACATCACAGTACTCATATACCACTCCTAACATACTTGAACTTATTAGACCCCATACCTGATATACATAACAACCTCAACAACAATTCATACACTGATAGATTTTCTTTAGAAATCATTCATATAATCACATACATATCATATTCATACTATACATTCCATGGTTTCAAATTCCTAGTTTAATCAATTTCCTACAGAAATACTTCGGTATGAACAATATACATGCAAGAGTCAGCGTAGAAACTCAACTGGCAACTACATGCAACAACTTAAACTCTAGACTCAACATCCATAATGAAATTGCAGCAACCATAGCTAATAGAGTATAGGAACATCATTAGAGACTCATTCAAAAATAATTCTTTACATTTCAAACACTGACAACCTCTGTACAGAGTTTCATACTTTCATTCTACTACTTATATATTATTTACAGGCTACTCTTTTTGAGTTCAACATGTAGAATCATATAACTTACCTAGACTTGTAGTAATTACTGATGAGATCCAGAATTACAACTTCTAGCTTAAATGAGACATAAATGCTTTTGGTTCCAGGAAAAATTAGATAGTTGTATTTTAGAAGAAGGAAGAAGAAAAACAACACTCTATCTCTAAGCCTATACACATATATAGATAGTCCAATTTCACTTACAAGAGCTTAACACGTGTCACCTGAATTAAGAGCTTGTCTTTTATAATGGCCTACAGAATCTGAGAATGAAATAAATGAAAATCCAATATTTTAAATAATCGGTTATACAATCTAGTTGACTCCTAACTAGATTACCTTATATCATAACTTGAACAATGCTTAAGACATATAGGCGCACTATACCTCTGGTATGAACTCATATCATAATTACCTTTTTACTTTTCTATTTTCATATTTCAATTAACATAGTAATTTGACATAGAAAAAAGATTAACCTAAACATTGGTTGAAATTCACCCATCTTATACGCCTAGCAAAAACACTTGGGTGGATACTAATTTGCCACATAGATTATTTTGAGACTATGCGCCAAAACTTTGGATCTGCCAAAACTGAGGTGTTACAACTTATATGAGGTGAAAGGTCTTGTCCCCCTTATACCTATTTAGACTAAGGTGAGAGGTCTCATCCTCTTTAAAAGAATCAATAGACGAAAAAGGTGAGAGATTTTGTCCCCCTTATGCTAATAAATACCAAGGTAAGACGTCTCATCCCCCTTGAAAGAATAAATTTAAAACCAAGGTGAGAGGCTTTATCCCCCTTGATAGAAATGGCCAAATTCCCTAAGTATAAGGGTTGGTCACTCTTTCTAAGCAAATTGCCTTTTTAGAACTAAGTAAATTGTACTAACAAACATTATTGCCTACTTAGGCTAAAGAATGCCAAATCAAGCATAAAGAATTTATGTTCTTTTAAAATCAAGGGAATCTACTCATCCAATGAATATCAAAGTACGAGTGTATATGCATAAAACATTAACACAATAAAACTCAAAAGTGATCCCATTAAGAATGAAAACACAAGAAAATTTCTTTAAGATTAATGGTGTTTACATGTAACACCCTACACCCGACCTAATTGCCAGGTCCAGGTACCAGATGATACATGGACCCAAATAATTTAACAACTTTAACCTTAAAGTCTAACTATTATTAAAACTCGTACAGAACAAATGATAAATTCTTACAACTTTGATTACATCAATTATTTATAAATTTTCAATTAAACTCGAATACAAATATAATCAATTTAAACCCTGAGGTGTGGCCTATAAAGGCGCCCCTCTATATACATGAAATAACTACCGCGCCCATATTTAGAGTCCGATGGAGTCTGGCTGGGTCCTTCTACTCAATTTTTAAGTCTTTATCCACCCTGCATACACGTAGTAAATCTTGTAAATTCAAAAGAGCCTAGTGAGATCTATACATAAGTGACCATGAAAACTGTATAAAAACTTAGGAAGTGGAGATTTTATGCGCCAAATTAAAACTCCTTGAATTCCGTGGGCGGATTTGTAAATTTTACTGGCATGGCTAAATTCTTGCTCTCTTCGAGTCATCCTTTGGCAGGCACAACCATTGGTCTGATTATAACCATGATCCATGTAGGAATGCTCTCTTACAGGCCTTAACCTGGTTTACTATTGTTCAAACTTTCCTTATACTCTTCTTGATAGACCCTTTCACTGTGACTCATATTCACCATTTTGACTAGTGATAACTATTGGCGTTTTACCAAGTATTCGCCATAGTCGTGGATCTTTACCTTGAACCCCTTACCTTACACTGAATTGCAAATGAAATTGTCGTACCATTTCATTGATTACCTGTTTTTACTGACGTAGACTACACTTGATCTTCTTTCTAACTAAGACCTCTTCCTAGACCCTTAATTCAGACTTAATTACGATGCTTAGCTAATTGAAAATCACCCTTTTTTTTCCCTAGAGTACTTATGCCCACAATGTAACCCCATAGTACTAATTCTCTTAGTCCAATCCTTTAAAGTGCTTCAATGGATAGGTAGTTCTCGACGTGCTATCTCCTCTACTCA
Source organism: Gossypium longicalyx (assembly GCA_025698465.1). Taxonomy (NCBI): domain Eukaryota; kingdom Viridiplantae; phylum Streptophyta; class Magnoliopsida; order Malvales; family Malvaceae; genus Gossypium; species Gossypium longicalyx. The sequence continues at coordinate 19,484,258 of CM047000.1, forward strand.
GGTTTCCCTTAATAGTTCCACCCTTGGTAGACCTACAAGGTCTTCCCATACTGTATGGCTTTGATAAAATTCTGTATTTTACTATTTTCTGGTAGACTTTATTGGTTATTCTGCCTAGTGTAGGCATTTCCTCCCATGAAGTCTCTTGAAAGACTACTCATTCTTCAAGCTACTCTTTTGTTGATTGCCAAATTAAGATTTTAACATATAATAAACCATTTTATATCTACTTAGACAATGTAGCTTCTACGACTTCTTTGGCGGGCTCTTATTGGTGACCACTACGTTTTCTAACTCGTTTAAGGAAATTTTCCCTCCTCTCATGCATACCTGTGTTAAGACGCTCCATGGCTTCACTCACCATTTCATTATGGCGAACCCCATTATTATCCCGTTTGCGTATGTTCCCAAATGTGTCCCGATCATCCAATTATACCATCCCTAGCTATGGTCTTTCACAATATGATATCATGTTTATTGTCTTGGCAGAAATTCGATTCTGAGGAATCAATAAACCATTTCTAAAGTGTCGCCCGAATGACCTATAAACTGTTTCGACGGTATCGCCCAGAATGACCTATAACTATCATTGTGATATCACTCCATAAAGTCGATAAACCTTCGCCACAGTGTCACTCTGGCGAGCCAATCAATACCATTCCATGATGTAACATAACTCCCTTGAATCCTATTCTAATCCACTCATACCTCTATTACGTCAAATTTTCCTATTTTCATATACCCCATCAAGGTATATACCTCTGTACTCCGCATACATTGTAAATTTCATGGAAACAAGGTACTTGATACATAACACATAGTATGCCACATATATTCAATAGCACGTGATAATTGTTTGGCATTGAATGATAATTGTAGAAAAAAGGAATCAATATTTTTTATTTATTTAGAAGATGAAGTTAAATCTGAATTTTTCTGAAGATAAATCTGAAAATTTTCTTATCTTTAGTAGAATCATATTGCAACCTAATATAGGCTAAAAAGTGGTTGGAATCACATCTCACTAACAATAAATTACAATAATTAATTCCTAATAATCAGAAACAAATCTAATATTCTAAATAAATAAAAAAATATTGATTTCTTTTTCTACACTCCCCCTCAAGTTGGGTTGTATATGTTATACAAACCAAGCTTGGAAATTAATTCATTGAAACTATCCATTGGGACTGATTTAGTAAGGACATTAGCAATCTGTTATTTTCTAGGAATATAGTTGAGCTGGACAATGTTGTTATTAACCTTTTCTGAAATAAAGTGTCAATCAATTTCAATGCTTTTTGTCCTGTCATGGTGTATAAGATTTTTAGCTGTACTAATAGCTGTTTGACTGTCACTGAACATCATGACTGAGTCATGTACCTCAACAATCTTTGTATCCACATTCCTTCACATATTCCAAGTGTAAGAGCATAATATTCTGACTCTACACTGCTCCATGAGACTATAGCTTACTTTTTTCTCCTTCAAGTAACAAGATTGCCCCAAACATAGGACTAATAACCAGTGATTAATCTTCGATTAGTTTGCTCTCCTGCCCAACTAGTATTGGTGTAAATCTCCACTTCTTAGTTTGCACACTTCCTAAATAGTAGACCATGTCCTGAAGTCATTTTATATACCTCAAGATCCTGTTTACTATTAAATAATCTTTAGTTGGATTTTTCATATGCTGACTGACAACACTAACTAAATATACGATATCAGGCCAAGTGTGAGATAGATAGGTGAGTTTTCCAACTAGCCTTTGGTACCTTCCCTTGTCTAATGGACTGCTTCCTTCGCTTTTGCTCAATCTTTTTGTTAGACCTAAAAGTGTGTCAACTGGTTTGCATCCAAGTAGCCATGTTTCACTTAACAGATCCAAGATGTATTTCCGTTGAGATATAACAATCCCTTCCTTAGAGCGAGCTTCCTCCATTCTTAGGAAAAACCTAAGAGTCCTAAGATCCTTAATCTCAAATTCTGTTACCAACAATTTTTTTTCAAATTCATAATCTTCTCAAAATCATCTCCTGTCAAGATGATATCATCCACATAAACTATAAGAATAACTTTCTTCCCTCCTATTTTACTTTTAACAAACAGTGTGTGGTCAGCTTGACACTACTTATATCCATTAGCTATCATTGTTTTAGTGAATCTTTCAAACCATGCATGAGGAGATTGCTTCAAGCTATAAAAAGACTTCTTTAGTTTGCAAAATAGATTATTGTTTGACATGTTTTCTAGACTAGGAGGAATAGTCATGTAGACTTCTTTTTCAAGATCCCTATTCAGGAATGTATTTTTAATATCTAGTTGATACAATGGCCAATTCTGATTAAATACAAGAGAAAGTAGAACTTGAACAATGTTAAGTTTTGCCACAGGTGCAAACATCTCTTGATAATCAATTTCGTATGATTGAGTGAACCTTTTTACCACTAGTTTGGCCTTGAATCTCTCGACACTTCTATTAGCCTTATACTTGACAATAAATATCCACTTGAATCCAACTGGAATCTTACCTGGAGGTAACTTGACAAGATTCCATGTGTTTTTACTTTCAAAAGCCCAAATCTCCTCTTCTACTACCTTTTCTTACACTTGACTCTTAAGATCCTCTTGAATAGAATCTAGCACCTTCACACTATCCAGATTTGTGACAAAGGCTTTATAAAGATTCGATATTTTCCCATATACAACATAATTCTCAATTGGATGCTTAGTGCACCCATCACATCTTTTCTATGAGCAATAGGCAAATTTAAATCATCAACAATATGAACAAGAGGATCATGGGATGAGAGATTCTTACCATCATGAACATCAGTTGCAGTAGGACTTGATTCATGTGATTGAGAATGTTGAATTTGCATAGTGTCCTCTATATGCTCGACTGGTCTGCTTCTTCTAGAGACAAGAAGCTTAGGAGGATCGAATGTGCCAAGTTGAAAAGGATTTGAGTCAATTGGTTGAATAGGAATCAGGGTTGTTTCTATTTCATTGAAAGGGACAATAAAAGGATCAAGGATTGAATTTGATGGACTGACATATGTTTGACTGTCTTGAAGGAGATCACAAATCTGATATTCCTTTGGAGTCTTCCCCTAGATGTCAGATTTAGGAAAGAAAGATTGGTTTTTCAAGAAAGGTAACATCCATAAAATTGTACACTTTCCTAGTAATAGGTGAATAACACTTGTAACTTTTTTTATTAGGAGAATAACCAAGGAAAATGCACTTGGAAGACTTAGGATCGAGTTTGGTATGGTAATTATGGTGGATATGAACGAAAGATGTGCAACCAAAGCCCTTTAATGGTAGGTCTGTAGAAAAAGAGAGGGTATGGGGATATGAAGAGATGAGAACCTGACAAGGTGATTAAAATTTAAAGACATGACTAGGTATTCTGTTGATAAGGTAAGTGGCAATAAGAATTGCTTCCTCCTAGAAATGTTTAAGGGCATTATTGGTGAACATAGTAGCATGAGCTGCCTTAAGTAAGTATCTTTTTTTTTTCTTTTAGATACTCTATTTTGGTGTGGTGTGTCGACAAAAGAACTTATATGAATAATACCATGTTTGGACAAATATGACCTAAGAATAGGATTAAAGTAGTCTCTAGCATTATCGGTTTTTAAGACTTTGATATTACTTTGAAACTGATTAGAGATCATGGTATGAAAAGATTGAAAAAATGAAGACAGTTTCAGATTTTTCTTTCATAAAGAATGTCCAGGTTGTTCTAGTGTGGTTATCAATGAATGTGACAAACCACCTAGCTCTATTGATATTTTTTACACGAGAAGGACCCCAAATGTCACTATGAATCACTGAAAATGGATATGAAGGTTTATATTGCAAACTTGAATAGACATGCCTAGTGTGTTTTGCTAATTGACAAACTTCACAAAAATAAGAATTTGGTTTTTATAGATAAACAAATAAGGAAAGAACTTCTCAATATAAGTAAATTTAGGATGACCAAGACGATAATGCCATAACATAACTTGATTTTCAATGGAAACAAAAATAGAAATAGAAATAGACATTGATTTGGAAGCAAATTTGACACACTTTTGACTAGAATCTGAACCACAACTTGATGGGTGAAAATAACAACAATTGGAATGGAATTTAGCATCACAATTTAGGTCTCGGGTAAGTTGGCTTATAGAAAGTAAACTGCAATTTAGTTTAGGGACATAAAGAACAGAAGAAAGATAAAAATCCTTTGTCAAATAAATTGATCCTATTCTGGCCACAAGAGAAAAAGAGCCATCTGCAATTTTGATTTTGGAGTGACTGGTGCATGGATGAAAATCGCTAAGAATTATGTAATCACCAATCATGTGATCTGAGGCCTCTAAGTTAACTTTAAGTGATTTTTTTACAGTAAGAGCATAGGGTTGGATACCTTGATGTGCAAAGGGACTGGTGTGATGTTCTACCATGGTTGGAGGTGCTTGGCTTGTATTAGTGACTTGACCAAGCATTTTTTGCAATACCTCAATCTTCTCTTTTGTGAATGGATCAGCCTTATCATTGGTTTCTGTTGTGACTGCAACGTTTGCACGGTTCTCAGATTTGCCAGTAGATGGTTACCAATTTATAGGTTTACCATGCAACTTCCAACATGTTGCCTTCACATGGCCAGGCCATTTACAATGGTCACACCAAGGGCATCCTTTGCTAGCCTTGTTGTTCTGAGATGAACTGTGTGTATAAGGCTGAACCCTTAACTGTAGGACTTATATTGGTGTTTACCATCATCAGTTTCTTTCTACTCTCGTCTCTTCGAACCTCTACAAATTCTTCCTGAATGGTTGGGAATGGTTTAATTCCCATGACTCTCCCCCTAACCTCATCTAGATCTTTATTGAGACCAATGAGGAATTTGATGGTTCGCTTCTGTTCAACAATTTGTTTATACAACATAGAGTCACCAGCACACTTTCATGAGTGTATTTCATAAAGATCCAGTTACATCCAATAATGTTTGAGGATATTAAAGTATTGAGTAACACTTAAATCTCCCTGTTTTAGGTTATACAACCTAGTTTCAATTTTGAAAATTTGGAGGTGTTCTCTATGCTGGAATACATTTCTCGAGCAGCTTTCTCGATTTCTTTTGTTGTATGATGTAAAAAAAATTTTCTAACCTCTGTGGTCATGGAATTAATCAGCCAAGACATACCCAAGTGGTTATCTATTTTTCAAGATTGGTATTTACGATATGTTTTTTCAGGAGCAGCAGTTTCGCCTGTGAGATGGTCATCCTTCCCCCTTCCGCAGAAGTACATGAAAACAAATTGTAACCATTGGAGAAAATTATGGCCATGAAGTTTGTTATTTGTGATAAGTGAGAAGTGTTAGAAATGGAGGGAATTGAGACTCGGATTGAGATGTGATTTTTGAGGTGGAGGATTGAGAAGTCATGACTCTAATACCATGAAGTTAAATCTAAAGTTTTCTAAAGATAAATATAAAATTACTTACAAATATTCACATACTTGTATAAATCTAAAATTACTTACAAATATTCACATACTTGTATAAGGTTATGCATCCATAGCATGCTCAATCACTATTTTTACACAAAACAATAGATTCAGACAACCCAGAATAGTTACAACAAAAATTATTCAATAGTATAATTTCATCATCCACCCATGATAGAGTACAAGAATGCACCTTACTTCTTTTATCCTCGTCAGCTTAGCTTGTCTAAACGCCAAAGCCTCTTTCATCTTGATAGTTAGGTATGGCAACTATTTATCGGTTAAATCGAAGGTATTCAACCTTAAAACCCAAAACCCAGTTTATAGAAACTTATTAGGAGTCCTTGCTCTCTTTCTTTCTTTAATTCTCGAGTATAGAAAGTTAAGAAGCTTACCAATTTCTGAATTTCTCTACTTCTAGACATCAATTATCATGACTTCTGCTCCCTACAGAGCTCCTAAGTTCTTCTCTTCTTTAGAACAATCGAAGAAGACAATGTAAGTATGAAGAAATTTGTAGACAGAATTAAGAAGAATTTCCTTTGCAAAAATGTCCACTTTCACCCATATATATCTCCTAAGCACGGTCTCCCAATATCTTTTAGTCAATCACCTGCAATTATTATGTCTCCCACTTTGGAACCAGTCGGTATCATCCTAACTAAACCATAATCGAAACTTAACTATTTACCCAACAGTCACAAAATTTTCCAAAACTCCTAGTCGAGTTTTCTAATTCACTATTTATTCAATTAAGTCCCAAAATTCCTTTAAATTAGAGTCCTTAAAGACATCCGAGTGTGACATTATAAAAATGCTCTTTTAATAATTATATGAATAGAAAAATATCAAAATCAATCATCTTCAATGAGACATCTTTTAGAATAGAGGGAAGTAGACTAACTACGCTTTTCCCTTTTACAACGACTCGTATATCCCAATGTCATCTTTCTAACTCAAGGTTAGAAGGATAAAAGATGTCAAGAGAATCAAGGATACTTCATACCATAATAAGGTTAACCCACATAGGTTGAGAAGGCTATAAGCCAAGTGAATATTGCTTATAATAGTATCCTTGATGTTTTAAATATTGTTAATGAAAGCCTATTAAGCCTCTTTATAGACTCGATTAATGGTTGCTTTTTGTTGGGACCCCCGAGTTTCTACATCAAACTTGGCTTGTAATTTACTTATCGCCAACTCATCTCATGCCCACGTAAGCTTATTTGTCAACCTTTTGACTTTGATCTCTAATTCAGAGACTCAAGTGTCAAGCTGACAACCTTCATTTATGTGTACACAATTTCCAGCATTCTCTTTGCATTCCTTGAAGAACTGTTCTTTCTATACCATAGCTCCCTATTTACGAGCTTTGACTTTTTGTCTCTAGAAACCATCATCCTTCTCCTAGAAAGCATTGCTCATTTTCCCTTTCTCCACTTGAACAGAAAGTGTTAGTTAACTTGTTTTAGTTCTTCATTATCTACCAACAACAGTTCAAACTTAAGAGATGGGTTAGAATATTATCCTCCTCTAAGCAAACGGTGAACCATGTTCCCTCTTCCTCTTCTCCTATAAGGTGGATGAGAAGAACCAACACCATTTACAAGAACCACTAGAGTCAAAGTGACGAATTTGTCAAAAGAACTTATAGTCTTTACAAGCAAGAGACAAAAAGTTAAAAGCACAATGAAAATAGCAATATTTTATGAGCAAATGATGAAAGCAAAGGATGAAATATCATGGACCCGCATCATCTACATCTACATCAACGTACATACTAGAACACAAACGTTCCTGGTGAAATTGAAAATTCACACCTATAATGATATTGTTTCAAACACCATAATTACAGCATGGATACCGCTTCCTATGTAGTAGTAGTAGTGTATAATAATTCTTCACCTTCCATTTAAATATTATTTATCAAGCAATTGCTGACCATTTAAAAAATAACAACAAATAGAGAAGACAAATAGAAGGAAGAGACAATATTTGTGGTAAAAAAAAAAGGAAAAAGGAATTCAAGGTAGAAAAAAAGAAAGAAAGGACATTGATCTTTAAATCTAGAAGATAATGTATTTATAGATATTTGGGTGGAAAAATGATGCGATATTCTAAACAAAATGATGACGAAAATAATTGACATATTCTATAAACCTACGATCAATGGCGACCACGTGTATGAAAGCAATTAATACAAAGGCACAACAGTCAAAGGAATAATAATTATGCTTCAAAACCCTATGAAAGCTTTGCTAAGAGAGTTTGTAAGCCTCACTCACAATATTGACTCAATTTAGACCATTTTATAATTTTCCTTTTGTTTTGGGGGTAATTGTTATACCCTTACGAACCCTTCACAAAATTATTTGATTGCTATAGAAATCGGTGACCACTGCCTCATGCATGGCGAAACTTGGCTCCATGGCCTCGCGAAGAAAGTAACATGCTTTGCCTAGATATCATCTCACAACAAATGTACCCACACAATTTGAAGATGGAAGAGTTTCTAACGACATTAGTCAATCCATCATATTTAAGCTTGGTAAGCGCCTTGTCCAATCCCTTCAAGTCAACTCCAACAATGCCTTAGAACCCTAGATTGACATCTATCACCCTAACATGACGCCAATAGAGTAGCAAAGTCAATGGTTAAAACCCACACCCAATTATCTATCATCTACAGTTGCCCCCTTAGTTCCAAGGTAAACAAAGTGATCCATATGGCATACACTTTTTGTAAGTAATTAACCACAAAACTCTTTCAATCCATCAATTTTAATGGCTCTCCGTGCTATTTATGGTGTGAAATGTGCTCACTCTAGCTACTCTCGGCACCATCATGGTGAACCGCCTCATTATATTTTCCAAGACTTCGTATAACTTTTTAAGTGTCATAACATATCTGTATTGAATGTATATGTATATCCAACAAAAGCTGCTTAACATATAATTTCTAGATCATGGCCGTTGTGATTAAACATATCATTAAAAGGAAAAAAAATGAAATTAATAATTTATATGTTTGAAATTTATAATAAGATGCGTTATCTTTTAGCTCAATCATTAAATTGTTCTTTTTTCACCCCTTAATTTCCTATCAAATACATCGTAAAGTATTGAATCATGACCGATTAGCTTTTAAGGTCAGTGCGATATAGACCCGAGAATGAAGGAATCGGCATCAGAGAACCAACCATGAAAAGAGTTTTTATATCAAAAAATATTTCGCATGGGAATGAAAGCTTTTTAGCTTTAAATGAAAATAACTAAACGAACGATATTCTTCCCAATAAAAAGAAATAAACAAATAAAATACTTGTGGTTATCTGCCTAGTAAAGTAGAGCATCGAAATCAATTCTGACGATCAATATATGCCCAAGTAAATTGGCTTTTGAGTGAAAGGAGAGGAATTTGTTTTTAGTGTTACTGGTTCATTTTCCTGTCTTTCCTATATGGATAAATATCATATATATGGTCTGCCTAAGTTGTAAAATGAATCCAATAGTTCCCCAAAGCATTTGGCTTCCATTTGCGACCAAGTGGAAAGATTTTATAGTCAATTTGATCTTTCTAGATCTCTTTAGATTATACCAAAATAATTATATATATGAACATGGAAAGCCAAGGCAAGCAAGCAACCAAGGGGCACCAAGGAAACACCCAAGCCATGTGAAGTGGTGCAGCTTTTGTCGGGCCAACAACTTCCAACTCCGACCAACTTGTGGGGTTTGTTGTGTTCCAATTCTTAATTTACCGTCTTTGAACAAATCAAAATACCTATATGAGTGGCTATGGATTCTCCGGTTGGCCACTGCGCCTTTCTCTTCTGCATGGCCTCTCTTTGTACGGAGTTACGGACCATTTTCTCTTTCACCGTGCAATATCTTTTATCATCACAGACACACCATATGCTGCTATAGTTTGTACATATTTCCTTGTGACAGAACTGTGAAAAAAAAAATGGATTCCCTTAGTCACACCATCCGCTGATCTTAACACAGATATGGCCCCATATTGATAGTTGATTCATCAACTGACAAATCTAAGCCAAAAGAAAATATTGTTTTTTAGAGTTAAGATTGTACTTATTATTACAGCTAGCTGTTGGTTATGGGGTCTAGATTTCATCCCTAATTTCGCTTTCTTGCACGAACCGTCTTGATCACTTGTATGGAGGAGAACTAAGCTTAATTACTTAGCGTGGACTAATCAATTTAGGACATACTTAAACCGGATGCCATCACTTTGCTTGTAATCATACAATATATGCAATTATTAGTCAAACCAGAAGTGGCAGATGGTGTAGAGCACTCGTAAAATGAGTGAGGTCCCAAATGCATGCGACCTTTGTTGGCTCCCAGTAACAGAGACAATTGCATGCATATCTCAGAAATTAGATTGTTTTGTTGCTATCTATTACCCTTCTTCTATTGCTATCTTCGGAAAGAAATTGAACCTGATTAAACTAGGATTTGATTTATGTCAAACATTTACAAGATTTGAATTTGAAACTTTACTTAAATGACATAAAACTCCTTATAACTCTACCTTACACATGTTGGAGGGATAGCTAAACATGGTCTCTTTGTCACCGTTTCCTAACAGTGCGTTTACATCATGTCAAAGAACAAATTCTGATAAATGAAAACTAGCCCTCTTTCCTTTGTATTTTCTTAGGTAGAATTAGGGTTTAAAGTGATGACAGGAGAGGCTTATGACAATGCGACAGGTGTCTTGTAGGTTTAAGTGATTTATAACTGGCAAAGTATCAATTCATGAGATAAAAGGAGACAAGACATAACTAATACCTTAGTCATGCAATGTTTTCTTTTCAATCACATTACAGAAGATGCGATATGTGTGAAAATACGTTGCTGTTTCGGACCATAGATAGTTTTGCTTCTCATCACTGAAAAATGTACGCCTTTCGACACATGCAAGTGAAAACAGATTTCCAAGTGATGATGATCAGTAGGAGGGGGAATCGTGGGTGATGAAGTACGAGATTTTCTTGTTTTTTAATGACAAACTTCATAGGTAATCATTAGGCATGAAAAATATTAGGCGGTGAAATTCTGAAATCATGATTCCAACAGGCCCATATGGGGGGTTGTTCATAAGCAATGCAAGCAAAGCAAGCGTAATGATTTGGTTTAATAATTGAATGATCCATGTGTTATCCAGGCACATGGACAAGAAAGACTTAAAAGAGGGGTAGAGAGACTAATTAATTAATTAAAACTAATATTTATATTTGATGCAATGTTCCTATATAGTTTTAGGAACTATCGACAGCTATATAATAAAATTAAATCACTAGAAATAGATGTAAATGGATTTATTTTTAAAAAAAATTAAATGATGTGTTATCATACCATCACTGAATTAAATAATAACGTAGAGGAGATCAGCAAAAGAATAATCTGATTTGGGGTGTCTTTTTTAAATGGCGTGCATTTGACTAAAAATTTTAAGTTAATCATGGGTTTAATTAAACATTAATTAATATTCCCCTCGCATTAAACAAACTTAACTTTGAAAGTTAATGTTGTTTATGTATTTCATGTACCTTCGAATTGGGATTCATACGCATGAAGATGTTAGTACATCTAAAGACAAGGACATGACATGGACACATTTCTCTTCAATGGATCTTCACCTAACGTTAAACACGAGTCGTGCCCATGGTCCCTAGACAGCTAAAATTCTAAGGGAAAAAAAAAAAAGAAGGAAAAAAGAGGCATTGTCCTATTGAAATGGTGGGGGATACTCACAACTTTATTAGGTTTATATTTAATGCAATAATAATATTTATTTATACATAATGAATTATGTTGTGTCATTTTATTTAAAAGTTTTAAAAATAAATACATTTATCTTATATTTTTAATAAGATAATATCACATCTAATTTATTGATAATATATAAATGCATAGAAAGGAACTTTCCCTCATCGTAAACTTCATCTTTACCCAATTAAATTTTAAATTTGGATAACTATGTTAAATTCTTAAAAATAATATTATTGAAATGAGAAATTACGAATTTTAAAATACAAAATGAATATGATGAATACAAACAAAAAATAATATAATGACAAATTTGTATTTTGAATAAAAAAATTGTAATTTAATTCCAACCTTTCTATGAATTGTAAACTTTTAATTTAATAAAATTATCAAATTATATTTTAATTTTTTCAAAAATTATAATTCAGTTTTCACCCTAAAACAAAATCTGACTTTGTCCTTGCTTTTGGTAACAACTTCAATATTTGCAACACCTTTTTCCATCCTCGTACTATAGCCGGAGCTTCCTTTATAATATTAATATTAATATATATAGATGGAAATAGGTATAAAAAGCTATTTTTATATTTAACAGTAGTAATAACTAAATTTCAATTACTAAAAAAAATCCCAATATTACAGCATTGTCGAAGAAGATGATGATAATAATGCAGCTACTAAAGTCTCCATCCAGGTGATTCAACTATATCTCTAAAGAGGGGGTATGAACTCTCGAAGTCCATTAGATTATCCACTTAGAAAAGAGTAGCCACAAAATATTTTCTCTTTCATGGGACCCTTTCGTGACCAAGCATTTTCAATGCCATATAAGTTCAAAAAAATGGTGGGATTCTATCAATCAACTTCCCCATTCCTTAAGTTACAACTTGATGATAATGATAAACAGGAAGAAAAATAAAAGGGGTAAGGGAAACCACGGACGAAACTAAAAATTGTATTTCTGTGAATCGAAATTAAAATATAATTTTTATTATGATTTTTCCAGTTTGCAGACCATTTTTCACTTTTTTCCTTCTCCACAAATTATTTACTACAGCACCATGTTAAATATGATTACATGTGTAGCAGTAGAACCAACAAAATCATTTGAAAGAAATGTTGGTGCTTCCCATCCTACATACAACTAGACTTTATTAGCGTTTTTTCCATGATCAGACATGTTCAACGAAATTCTACATTTTGTTTTGTTTTTGGTTGGTCCAATTGACTTGCATATTATGTAAATAAGTAATTAACTACTGCATCAATATTCCCAAATAAAAATATGGTGTAGTTTTGTCGAGTGACTGTTGGATTTTTAATTTGAATGGTCGCATTTTTTTTATTTTTAACCATCTCACATTCAATGCATAGAAAACAGAAGGTGTCTGTGAAGACTGCAGCTAATTAAACCCTGTTCTTTTAACTAACTATATTATATTATATGGATGGATGGATGTATGTAGATGTATAGCTGGCAAGTGGAAACCCTGTTAATTAAAGCTACCCTACAAAAAAATAATGAGGAAAAACCCTAATGATGAAGGGCAAAGCTGAAGCCCTACAGATCAAGGTAGTATATGTGGTGGTGTCAAAAGGCATAGAAATCATAATATTAAATAAAATAAACCCATATTTAGCCAACAGTATCCATAAACAAAGGAAGCTGACGCATGGTTTTGCGAGATTAATAATACAGACTGCATAAGGTGGACATGTGAGTATAAACTCATACATGAAACCCTAGACTGGGAACAACAACCCCAACTTCACGGCATTAATAAATTTAAATATAACCTTTGTAACTGCAAACTTTGTCTTCAGTCTTGTAGTAATAAGTAAATAAAATAAAGGATGCAGTAAATATGATTGCTTTTTGGTCTCCTCTCTACGCCACAGCCCCTCAGGGCTCAGTCCATGCTTTTAGTTTTAAGTTTTCCCGATTCTTAACATTGGTCGCATATAAAGTTAAAATGCAACGCACAAGGACAGGAAAATAACTTATCCGCAATGTGTTTGTCTCTAAGAAAATATATGATAACAGAGATTAATTATTGTAGCAATAACGATGAATATGTAACGGTAATGGTTAGATTTAAATGCAATGAAGTAAAAATGAAAAATAATTATTAAGTACATTAGTTTGAAATGTGATTATAATATAATAAAATAATTAGCTAATATAATTTTATATTAAAAATTAGATGATATTTTTGTTAAATATCAATTAAAAATATTAAAACCATTTGTATTAAATTATTTAATATAATTTTATATTAAATAATAATTAAACCTGTATTTGTCTTGATTTATATAGAGTAGTAGTTAAAATTTTTGTAGTTTTGTTAAGCACTCGTTTGGAATGGGTTCAAACTGTATTACCATCATTCTCTAACCCTAATATTATATAAAAAAATTAAAATTCATATTTATGATAATAAAAATGTTACATATTAAAATTTTATATAAAAATAATTTTTATATAATTATTATAAAATAAAAAAATTTTACAATTTTGGGTTTAACCTCCTCAATTGTTAATAATAAAATTTAGTTATATATATATATATATATATATATATATTTGTATCTTACTTCAGTAAAGTATATTTATAGAAAAACTATGAAAAATGAAATAAATATAGAAATATTATAAATTTGGATGGATTGATTTTTTATCTTTAATATTAGATATAAGCATAATAATTTATTTGGCTCTTCAACTTTACGAAAAAAATCATTTTAGTTCTTCATTTAATTTTTTATCTCTTTTAACTCTTGAACTTGTATTTTTTATCAAATCACCCTAAAATTAATAAATTTTAATTTTTCCATTCATTTTGAGATAATTTGACAAACAAAACAAGATTAAAGGCTAAAAGAGAAGAAAAATTAAATAAAAGATTAAAATAACTTTTTTTATAAATTTGGAGAGCCAAATAATTATTATGCTAATATATAAATATCTATTAGTAGAAAATAGGAAAGACGGTAGCTATTAAGAAAAAAAAAACGAAATGCGATGGTTGAAGGAGTTAAAAATTTCTTTTTATAAAACCGTAGCTACTAAAAAATGAAAGAGAGATTGTTGTGAGATTGAGCTAAAAAATGGGTGAAATCCATGTCAGTGGTGTGTACCAAACATTCAAAGGAGCCTAAGCTATGGAAATGGAAAGGACTTGAGGCATCAAATTGACGCAGAGAAAGAAAAAGTATTTTGAATTGTTAATTTGTTTAGATTTAATTAAAATTAGGTTATTGAAATTTAAAAAAAAAAATAAATTTATTACATATCCAGTGAAAACAAAATTATGTAACAAATATAGTCTATAGAAGTTTAGATTCAAATTTTATTATTTATATATTTTCCTAATTTTGCTTTATAAAAGATATAATATATAAAAAATAACACCCTTAATATAATACAATTTATCTTATAAAGTAAGGATACTTTCGTCATTACTCAATTAAGTTAGTGTCTCGTAATATTAACTCAGTCATTGCTTAATATATACTGCTCAAAAGTCAACTTCCTAAAATTGAATTTTTACTTTTTCTTTTTCTGAAAATAATATGGTTATTGCAAACTGTAGATGCATTGATTGTTGATAGTATGCTACAACATTCTGAGTGTTGAGTGACGGACATATGAGAGAGTCCAGAAATTATGGGTTCTTTAATTAAAGGGTTTTGAGCAAGGAGATTAGGGGATCAGTATCAAGCATTTCAAGAATATTTATCTATTATTCTATCTCTGTTTCAAGGAGGATGATCCTATCGCCGTATTTAGCTTGGGATCAACCTATATAAGGAACCTTCTTCCTTCATTATCATAGTTGAATTTAGAGTGCACTAAATAGTTCATTTTACAACATTTTAGACGTTGCAAATTGAGTGTTTTTTGTCATTCATTGATAGTGTTTTCCACGACCTTCAGTTGAGTGGTAAGTAAGTTTACATTAAGTATGAGTTTAAAAATTTTAAAAATAAAAAATTATATTCAAAAGTTTATCTTTCAATAAAAATATATAATAATTTATAATAATACATATAAATTATAAAAATATTTATAAATAAATAAATATCTATTTTTTATCATTTTCTAACTTTACATTTATTTATTAAAATAATAATTCTATAAATAAAACAATTTAAGGAAATCATGAATAAGACTAAAACATATTCATTTTTTTTAACATTAACGACAACAATGTTTAGGTTGAGTCAAAAACTATAGCCTAAGGTTGAAAAAGGTAAGATTTAATATCTTTAAGTTGTTGTCGGAACGTGTTTGTTATATTTAAAGTTGTGCTTGAGGGCAGGGATGATTAAGAATATATATGCGATGATAAGGTCTTGAATACCCAATAGGTGGAAGGCCATGCAGAGAGCTCCACAACTGATTCCTGGTATGATGGCACAATAATAGATGATGTAAAAATCAAGGAGTTTAGAATAAAAATTATTGGTGCCAGTAGTTGTGGGCGAACACAACTCCAACACTTGACAAATTTGACGAAGACTAAAGAATAAGGCTAAGTGTATAATAAATAAATTATTATTTATAGAATAAAAAAATCAAACGTTTGAATTTAGTTTAAGTACTGTTTATGAGATTTTTAAGAAAATTATTTTATTTATACAATTATTACTTTAACAAATAAATTTCATGTTAGAAAAAGAGAAAATGGTTATTCATTTGTTATAATTTTATATGTATTTTTATGATTGTGTTTGTGTTTTTTATCTAGAAATAAACATTTAAATCATTTTTATTTTTAAAGTTTTTTAATTTTAATTTTGAATTTTTAAGAATTAAGATTAAATTGATAAAATGTTTAAAGTTGATGATTAAATTTATCAAATTTTTTAAAATTAATACTAAATTGATAGAATTTATAAACATTGAAAGGTAAATTTTATTATTAAATTGATAAAAAAAAGTTATACTAACATTCTACTAATGATTTAATGGATGAATAATCAAAATATTAATTAAAATAAACAATCAAACACCGAATTCTAAGTGTTTATTTTTTTTTTCAACAAATCTTTCATTCAGTAGGAACCAGATTAATAGAGTGTTACTAGTTCCACAGGTGGAACTTGAGCCCAGTTTGATGGACAGGAATGAATCCTAGTTTTTCCTGCGATCCAGTCAACAGCTCCATTACAGTTCCTTTTGATAAACTTAAACGATACATCATTAAGTCTAGAAACTATCGATAGAATATCTACAACAATTTCAAAAATCTCCCAAGGGCACTGGTTCTTTTTTTATAAGCATTGAATGAGTGGAAGATTGTCGGGTTCAAATTCCACAGACTGCCAGTTGTTATCAGACGCAAGTATGGAACCCAGCCTTATAGCTTGGGCTTCGGCCGCTAATGCCGTAAACACATGCATCAACGCGCTGGTTCTATCTGTAATATCTCCATTGCTGTTCCTGGCAATTGCAGCCACCCCAGCTTCTCCAATTCTCCCTTTTAGAGAAGAACCACGGTTGGTTTTTACAACTTGAGGTGGCGGTTTTGTCCATTCGGAGTTGAGGGCAAAGTTAGGGTGGGACCTCACAGGAACTGAATTCTAAGTTTCATTGTCACGTCACACCGACAAAGAATAGTAATAGTAAATAGTAGGGTTAGGACAGGTGCAGCTCACCCCACTTGGTTGTCTCATCTATGTATCTTTTAATTTTGTAGACTGCATCTGCGTTGCACTGCTGGAATCTAATTGTGTACGTATGTTTTGGATATTATATATTATTCCGGTTCACGTGGGGGAGCCACGATTCACAATGACCTCCTATAATATTATTCTTTTTTGTACTAATGAACTCCTATAATATAGTGTTTATAAATAAATATGCCTCATTCATTTATCAAATAATGTACTTGTCGGCTTCGGAATCTGACATGACCGCAACATGCCATTAATTAAATAATTACGTTTTACAATTTATATATATATAAAAAAAAAACTTTCTTTCTTATATTAATTCCCTAAAGAGAAAGGCAATTTGAATGTAGACATGATCCCAATTACTGTCAAAGTTAAAATTTTGTTAATTAGGTAAAAATTTGATGTTCTATAAATAAGGTTTTAAGTTAAAGTATTTCAACTGAAAATTGATATAATTATTGATTGTCGAATAAAAAAAAATACTTAAAATGTAATAATCCAAGTCGTGTATTGTTTCCAACTTAGATTGTTATAAAACAAAAATGGTTGACATTGTACGTAAATGATTGTTAATAATGAGTGAAAGGGAAGGGGCCATGTGTTTTATCCGTATATTGTACTCCTTAATATTTATTTGGAAAACTATGTTTCGTTTGGAGTTTAATTTTGGGGACCGCCTTTGATGCTCAAGTCAAACAAAACGCTTCCATGGATGGTCCTCAAAATTACTTTCCCCAACCTAATTTTTCAACCAAATTTCACGAATTATGTCTTATTTTGATTAATTAATTAATTGCATCTTAAAAGTGGGCATTGGAAGACAAAGGGAAATGAGGGTAAGCGAGGAGCACCGACTGGGGGCACTTGACATCACGGGAGATGGATCGGCCTACTCCTACAATCAAATACAGAAAAAATAAAAGTGGGCCCAATGGATTGTGCGCCCACTTGACGTGGGGGCTTCTACGCCTCATCGGCCATCGCTGCTTTTATTGTCCTTGGCCTCACTTCGTCAACGCGTTTCATGCTCCACCTTGCCTCTTTCGGTTAAGGATCACACAACTCAAATTCTCTAATACATTTTAGGCTAAACTATATTATTACACAAGTAATTTTATTTTATTATTTATGAGAAGTTATAAAATAGTTATTTAATTATTTAATTTTTTTAGTTATTAATCGTTAAATGGTTAACGGAAAGATAATATTGATGTTTTTAAAATTGACATAATACAATCAATTTTCTCTATAACTGTCACATATTTTAACAACATTTCACTGTAACAATTTTCTAGTAGAACTGATTTTCTATGTTTTATTTTAACCATCTATAAAAGTTTTTCACTTATAATAGCAACAACTATAGTTATGAAGTACATTATTTATTAAATTAGTTCTCTATAATAACATATTCTCGAACATTTTAAGTAAAATTATAGTTATTTCATATAAACAAACATATTAATCATAATTAATTAAATATTATTTTAATAAAATATTTAAATTTCAAATGAAAAATCTCTTAATCATATTTTAATAAATGAAAATAATATTCAATGAGTGAAACTAAAGATATCAATTCAATCAACTATTAAGTTCCCTAATCAAATATTCTATTAAAAATTTGGAACATTATAAACTTATAAATTGATTACTTGAATTTAATAAATCCTGATACATTAATTAATTTAATAACCCATACTAATTAATCAAATATATTAGATTTATGAGTTTCATAATTAATCATGTGAAATACTGTAAAATACAATATGTATAAAAACAATAATATACACTTGTTATACATCTTTTAATTTTGTTGATTTGATTTTACTTTCTTTTTTTAACATAATTTTGACTTTCTTTATTTGATGAAAATTCATGATAAAATTACAACAATTATCTCTCTATAACAACATGTTATAGGTGTATAACAATTGACCTTCGAAAGCCGACAACATATCCATCGATTTGCTATTTTTCCTAGACCTCCTATGGGTCTCCATCGGGACTATAACAACCCGTTTTTAGGTCAAATCGGAACAGTAGTTTCGGGATCACAAATTCGAAGTTAAAGTATTTATTTTATTATTTTAATAAGGTCTACAATATGATAGATTAATTATGTGAAGGTTTCGTAAATAAATTTTACCGTTTAAATGCTTAATTGGGTAAAAAGAACTAAATCGCGTAAAGCGTAAAAGTTGAGTTCTATTGTTTAAAAGTATTAAATAGCTATGATTTATTAATATGAAAGTCCTTATAATGTTATTTAACCATAATTTAAGTTAGTGGACATTTATGTCCATGAATTGTATGATATATTAAGTTTAATTATAAGGTTATAATGCTAATTTATGTATTAAGTTTATAATAAAAAAAATTAAAATCATGTTTTTCTATCCATCTTCTTGCCGAGAGTTGAGAAAGAAATAAGGGTTTTTGAGCTTCCATGGTTTCGGCAACTTCAATATTTGATTAAGATAAAGATAAGCAAATAGCGGTAGATCGGGGGGAACGAAAGATAGACGGGTAGACAACGGTTATACGAGCAAATACGAGGTAAGTTCATATAATTAGAATTGAACTTTTCTATACTTGTGATTATTGAAAAGAATGTGTATAATTGAGATATTTGAAGTATTAATGCCTTATTGTTATATTGTATGTGTTATCGAGCCCCGTTTAAACTATTTGAATTCATTGGATACGAGTGACATGTTACTGGAATTACTGTAATGGTCGAGCTCCTGCATTTGTTACGGACTCACCATAGCTCATAAGAGCTTACTGTTTCAGCTCGTTGTAGCTCATTGATTCAGCTCGAAAGAGCTTACTATTCAGCTCAATAGAGCTTACCGTTTTCAGCTCAATAGAGCTTACTATTTATCAGCTCGGTAAGCGCTTATCGACCATGACTCGAAAGAGCATGTATGATGATGAATTGACGGATTACTGACATTATTCACTCGATTATCCTTTGAAGTTCTAATAGGTTCAACGGGCCTAAATAATGTTATACGGACAAATTACGGTTTATAAATGTTACTAAAGTTATATGTGATGTATGCGTTTGGAAAGATATGAAGTATTATTTTAATAAATAGTTTATGTATCATTTTAATGACTAACATGTGATGATTATGTGTGATTAGGTGATGGTTAAAGTGAATTGTTGGCATTTTATTATTGCTTTGATTATATTTAATTGGTAAGTTTAATTCTGAATTATACGGGCTTACTAAGCTATAAGCGTACTCTGTTTCGTTTTCTATGTCTTATAGGGTTCGTTACCTCGCTCGTTTCGGACAAGTCAGAGTTGCACGTCACACTATCCAATTTCTGATCAGTATTTTGAACTTATAAACTTATGTAAATATGGCATGTATAGGCTAGTTTGATGGTAATAGTTATGTTTTGGTATTATAGTTTGAGAATGAATTTGTATATAAGTTAAGCCATATGATTTGGCTTATTTTGGTATCATATTTGAATTGCATATATGTACTTAATGATGGTATGTTTTGGTATGATAATATTTGAAGGAAATTATGCAAAGAAGTCTTGATATATATAGATGTTAGATGAATGAGTTGTATATGTGGTTATATAGGTATTTGAATTTGTAAATGGTAAGTTTGGATATAGCTTATAATGTGTATTCAATTGGTTAATTTGGTTGTCAATTAAGTTGCATTAATGTGGTCAATTATGAATGTAAATGCTTATGTTTTAGGGTGGCAAATTTGGCTTTTCAAATGGCTTATTTTTATCCACACGGGCAGGGACACGAGTGTGTGTCTCAGCCGTGTGCAACACACGGTTATGTTACACGGCCGTGTGTCCCCTAGTGTACCCTACAAATTAAAGTCAGTATACCTTACAGTTTTCACACGACCTAGACACACGAGCATGTCTATCAGTCGTGTGTGGCACACGGGTTGGCACACGAGCGTGTGGTCGGCCGTGTGACCCAAGTCAGTAGCCTCCCTAATTTTCACACGGCCTGGCACACGAACGTGTCTGGTGGCCGTGTGGACAAGTCAGTATGTATGCCTGTTCACACGGGCATGTGTCACTTGAAAAGTTAAAATTTCCTAAGTTTCTGAAATTTTTATATGTTATCAATTTAGTCCCAAATGCATGTTTAAGACTTTGTATGATTGATTTAAGTACATTTTAAATGTGAATGAATGATGGTTACTGAAATGAGATGAAATTTGTTAAATGAATATTTTGAATTGAGTTACAAGTCTGGTAATGCCTCTTAACCTATTCCGGTGACGGTTACGGGTTAAGGGTGTTACAGAGACATTTCATTCGTCTCATTCTTTCGTTATCTTAATTGACACCTTCGAGCATTGACTCTGATACTAACCTTCATAGGGCTAGAACTTTAGTCTAGCAAACCATACGGCTTTAGGCGATTTCTTGGGTTAAAATCTGCCTAAGTCAGTCTAACACTCAAAATATGAGAATTCTCAACAGAAATTCTCTAAAACACTGAAGCAAAATGGAAGCAAACTCAAACACAAAAAAGCAACGAAAGAATAGAAAGTCATAAAAAATAGCGCACACTAAGTGTTTAAGTAAATATTTTCAAAAGTATATATTACTTTGAAGGTTTACAACTGAGTGAATACAAATGAAGGGGAATGCCTCTATTTATAATTGAGCTCTCCCAAATCTAACGGTATAAATTGAGTTACATCGACGGTTAATATTTTTGCCTATCTACAATATGAGAGTCCTAAGAGATTTAAACTCTATATATCTTTATCCTTTAGGATTTACATTAATTATCTTGGTAACTTTAGTTTTATTGAAGTGTTTCATTGGGCCACTAAGGCTTCAAGTAGATGGCCTTCTCCATGAGTTTCACGAGTTGGGCTAATTTAAATGGGTCAAATGAGCCTTATTTCATAAGTTGACCTCGATGGGACGTTTTGTGCGCAACGATCATGGGCTTTAATCGATAGCCCATGACATTCTCCACCACCCATTCTTGCAATGTCTTCGTTGTGTCCTAGAAATGACACTGGTTTGACTCGTCTCAGAACTCGGCTGATTTCCAACTACTCTTTCTTTTGGGTAGTCCTACCTCTCAGAACATTTGCCTTGGCTTATGTGTCCGTCTTCATTTATCTTGAACTGTTTCTCTCATTTGTACATTTCAATTGTAAGAGGCCACTGCTCTTATTGCTCTAATTGTGACTTTTCTCAATCAAGATCCTATTGATTCGCACAAATAAGCTTCAACACCCCCATATTGAACATCGAGTTAATCTTGAGTATTGCTACTAACTTTGGTTTGTAAGCCCCTCGGCTTACTTGCTTTAGAGTTTTAAAATTGCCTGTGTATCTTTACCAATCCAACAGTAAGTCATAATGTAAAACATTAGATAGGTGTTTGAGATGTACCTTGCTCGTAGCATTTACTCTGTCTCATTGTCCAATTTATAGCACCATTTTCCCCCAAAGTCAATACACAACCCACCTCTCTTATAGGTGGTAGCTCCACTAATAACTCAAAAAGTTTCATATCGATTTGTTGCCTTTCTAGCATTTCTAAGGAGGTCTCCTTAGCACTTTGATCTACCAAGTTAATATTCTTATCACATGGAACATCCTTGGTTAGCTGGATTGCTGAAAATACCTTGGTTCTACCCATCGTGTCTCGAATCATCGGTACAAAACATTATTGTTTTCGAGTATTCGATATACAAATGCATTCCACAAAAGGAGTCAATAAAGCATCAATCTTGTCAATGAAATTCAAGCCAAGCACGAAGTTGTAATCATCTAAGTGAATTACCTCAAAGTCTTCATTGCCTTTTCATTTACTGATATACAACTCAACTCTTTATGCTACTCTCATAATTAGAACGTCTTTAGAATTAACAGTTTTGATCTTCTTAGTTGATTTACTAACCGAGAGACCAAGTTTACCCACGACTTTATCTGATATTAATAGAACCAATTCCCCCATATCAACAAGAATACTATTTCTTTGACCTACGATGTTGGTGTCCATATACATCAACCCTTTCTACTTGTGATCCCTCTTTGCCTTTTATAGAATTGAGTACCATTGGCCCAAGCTTTAAAGCCTCATTCTCAACACTCCGCTTCATTCTTTTTACTAATTGCAGACATCTTAGATTGCTCTGGATAGTCTCGCATCCTATGCGAACCTCAACATAAGAAGCACTTCATTGGTTGTTTTTCATTCTCTCTGACTCTCTTAGCTTTGATAAAACACATAATCAAACCAAGCCTCATTTACGGTCTATCTAGCTCATCATCCCCTTCGATAGCAAAAACCACAGGCTCTTTTGGATAGTTCCTCCCCATATATGAACCATCACAAATGAAGTATTTCACTAACCCCTTTGATCTGTTATTGGGCTTCCACTTTCCATTAGGTGGTTTCCGATTGCCACCATTTCCATTTCCATCTTCCTCATGGTCTCCCCCACCATCGCTCGTCTCTTTGGGCTTGGAAGACTTGAACTTGTCTTTCTTCAAACCAAGCTCGATAAAGGATTCTACTTCGACCATGGCTATAGTAAGCTATATGATACCTTGTTGACGCAATGCTTGCTTTGCCCAAGGCTTTAACCCATATTCAAACCAGTAAAAAGCTTCTTTATCACTCAAGTAAGAGATTTAAAGCATCAACTCACTAAACTCTCAAACATACTCTCAAACAGTGCTTTGTTGCGTAAGCCAATGCAGTTTTGCCTGAGCTTCCTTTTCAAAATATTGTAAGAAAAACTACTTCTTTAGTTCTTTTGGAACTCCTTCTGCAACAGCCTGTTTTCAGTGAAATCGAAACAGTGGTTTCAGAACCATAAATTCGAGTCTGTAAGAATTTTTTTAATATTATTTTATGGTCTGAATTATGATAGAAATATCATATAAAAATTTTGTTAGGAAAATTTTATAGATTACATGTTTAATTGATAAAAGGACCAAATTGCATGAAATGTAAAAGTTTAGTTCTAGTAGCTATAAATATCAAATAGCTATTGAATTCAAAATTTGAGGGCCTTATATGGAAAATAGACAATTTAAAAGAGTTAGTAGATAAGGATGATTAGTCATCAATGGAAAATTAAATAAAGAAAATGATGAAATTAGAAAGATAAATAAATAAAGATGATAAATGGATTAAATAATAAAAATATCATCATTTATCATCATCTTTCCCAAATAAAGACATGAAAACCCTAGCTAAGAGAATTGAGCTCAAGCAAGCTTATTTTGCCTAATTAGGTATGTATTCTTGTTGCAGTTTTAGTAATTTTCATGTTTCCGAGATCGTAATAGCTTAATTTAGCTATCTCAAGGATTAATTTGTAAAGTTATCAAAGTATTAGGGTTTTCCATGGATTAATATGTATGAATTATGAAGTTTTATGGTATAAAATGAAAGGTTGTTAATAGATAAACAACTTTTGCAAAGTGATTTTTAATGAAATTGTGATTTAGGAACTAAATTGAAAAAATGTAAAATTCATGGAAAAATTTTGAATTTTATGAAATACATCGGCTGTTATTGTGACATATGAAATTCGTCTAGGCTTGAAATAAGGATTAAATTGCATGAATTTCATTTTTCGAGCCTAGGGACGAAATCAAAATTAATTTCAAAGTGTAGGGGTAAAATGGTAATTTTGCCTAAGATGTGAATTGGATTGAATTGAATGTAAATTGTATTAAATTGATGTTAAATTCATATTGTATTAAATTGATGTTAAATTCATTCGTATAGATCTGGATAGATCTAATACAAAGTTAAATCGAGGAAAAGAGAAAGTAGCAGATTAATAACTTTTGTGTGCACAAACATTGTCGAGGTAAGTTCGTGTAACTAAATTGAGAATTTATATGTGTTAATTGAATTGTATGTATTTGATTGTATTATTTCCATGAATTTGAAACTAATCACATATTCGACAATGATTGACAAGTATTAAGTCCCGTTTGAATAAATAAAATTCGATGGATACAGGGTTCCCAATTAGTTGTGGCCTTGCATGTGTTGCGCCCACACCACAGCTCGAAAGAGCGTCTTGTTATTAGCTCTCATAAGCATCTCGATATATGGCCCTCTTGAGCTTCCCGTTTTATGGTTCTTTCGAGCTTCCCGCTAATAGCTCTTCGAAGCATCTTGATTGGTTGTGATTTTGCATGTGTTGTAGACACACCACAGCTCTTATGAGCGTCCCGATATATGGTTATTCGTGAGCTTCCCGATTAAAGGCTCTTTGTGAGCTTCCTAATTAATGGCTCTTCGGAGCTTCCTAATATTGGCTCGCTTGAACTTCTCGATATATAGCTATTTGGAGCTTTCTGATTATGGCTCTTATGAGCTTCCCATTATACAGCCTGGATAAGGTTCCCGTCACATGGCTCACATGAACTTCCCGTTATATGGCTCGAGAGAGAGCTTCTCATTTATGTGCTCGTATGGGCATTCCTGAATATGAATTGACAGTTTACAGTTTTGTACACTTCATGTGTGCTACTCTTGTATCTAGCAATATTTTAAATGATTCAACGAGTAAACTTCCGA
Organism: Gossypium longicalyx; assembly: GCA_025698465.1. Taxonomy (NCBI): domain Eukaryota; kingdom Viridiplantae; phylum Streptophyta; class Magnoliopsida; order Malvales; family Malvaceae; genus Gossypium; species Gossypium longicalyx. Next base: position 19,509,821 of record CM047000.1, read on the forward strand.
TATGAGATGATATGAATTCAAGATGAATTACTATGAGAAATACTTGAAATAAAAATATATGATATGTACATGTTCATGAACATTTGAAGTGATAAATACATGTATGTGGAAATTGAATATTGATGAGCTCATGTTTCTTGGTATTTGTGTAAATTACATGACTAACATGCTTGATGAGGATATGTGTTTAGGCAAATGCCAAATTGGCTTGAGCATGTTTATTTGCTTACTTTAAATATGAATTAAATGGTGAGTTAATTTCCTGTTATATGAACTTACTAAGCATTAAAAGCTTATTCTGTTTTGTTTCCTCTATTTTATAGTACTTCGGAAGCTCGTTGGGTTGGAAGTTTGACGGAGATATCTTACGCTATCCATCAGCTCATTTTGATATAAAAAGTAAATTAAATTTTACGTTATAATGGCATGCATAGGCTAAACGTGGTTAAGAATGACATTTATATGTTTGGTTGAAACTTATCCATTGGTATGACTTGTAATTGGTATGTTTTGATATGTAAAAAAAAATAAATAGCCTTAATATGTTGATGTATGTTTGAAATGGAAAAATGGTGGAAATCATATAGGTATGTTGAGTTTTGGTTTGAAATAGTATAAATTTGTTAAAATATGCCTATATGTATGTATAGTTGTTTTGGTAAGTTTGGATAATTCAACATATGAGTTGATATGTCATGTATAAGACTTCATTTTGGTTTGATTTGGATGTATTGTATTGGTTTGAGAATATGTTAAAGTGTTGATGAAGGAGAAATACAAACTGGGTGAGAAATAAGGCTTGTAAAAGGCCTTATTTTGTCCACACGGGCAGAGACACGGGCGTATGTCTCAGCCGTGTGTGACTACGACCTAGTACATGGGTGTGTGTTTTGGCTGTGTGTTCCCTACATTCTTTAAATTTCAAAATAGAATGCTCAGAATTGATCACATGACTTGGCACACGAGAGTTTGGCTTGGCCTTGTGACCCCTACACCTACACACGGCCTAGCACACGAGCGTGTGTCTTGGCCGTGTGACCCAAGTCAGAGAGTTACATGGGTACTAACACGGGATGGGACATGACCATTTGCCATATTTTGAATGCCCACATAACTTGAGACATTGGCGTGTTTCCTGGCCGTGTGGCTTACACAGTCAAACCACACAGGCGTGTGTTCCCTGCACCTGAGAAAAATTTAAAATTTTGCAAAAATTTTTCTGAATACCCAATTCAGTCTCAACTTGTTTCTAATGTGTATTTTGGAGCTTGAGGGTCTATATAAGGGACTTTATGAATAATTTCTGATATGAATTTTAAGTAATATGAGTTGTCTGTATTTGATCTATATATTCTGATAATGCTCTGTAACCCTGTTTTAGCGACGGATATGGGTTAGGAGTGTTACACATCTCAAGTCCCAATTGTGATACCACCTCATCACTTATCTATGGATTTACAATGCCGCCATAAAAGAGCGACATCAATAAAATAGACAACAACATTGTTTACCTTAGTGGTATTATCCTCAATGCCTATTTCACGAAAGTATTGTTCCATCCTTCAGTGAAAATTGTCTACATCTCTTGCGAACCTCGTCCCCTCAAACTCTTCCAACTTGGGAACATCTATTTAGTTTTGCTTCAATCTCGAAGCTAACATCCCATTAACTAGAGCAACTTTACAGATAATAAGCTCCCCTTTGAGCTCCGCAACTTATTCATTCAAAGTCGCTACCATGCTTTAAGAGCTTCATTCTTATCTGTCAGATTCTCGATCTGATCATCCATGGTAGCATTTAGGGTCTCTCTTCGCATCCCAACTGGAACTGAAAGCCTTTTCCATATAGTTCCTGAGCTGCACCCTTATCGAGTCTAACTTGTCAGTGCGTCCCTCTATAACCTCGAGTGTTTCCTTCACACCATCCATAGATTCCTCAAGATTGGTCACCCAACCTTCAACACTCGACAATGTATCCTTCAATTTTCTATTTTTATTGGACCTCCCACAGGTCTCTATCGGGACATTCTATTCATCTATTCCTTTCGTCATCTCAATTGAAGCTTTTAAACATTGGCTCTGATACTAACTGTCACATGATTATAACTTTAGTTTTGCAAACTTATGGCCTTTGCCAATTTCTTGGGTTAAAATTTGCCTAATTCAGCCTAACACTTGAAAGATAAGAATTTTCGTTCACTGGAACAAAGTAAAAGCAATCGCAAAGACCAAAGAGCAACGAAAGAACAAAAAGCCACATAAAAATAGCGGACATCAAGTGTTTAAGTAAATGCTCTCAAAAGTATATAATACTTTGAAACTTTGAAACTGAGTGAATATAAATGAGGGGGAAGGCCTCTATTTATAATTAATCTCCTCCAAATCCAACAATACAAATTGAGTTACATTGACTGTTAAGATTTGTGCCTATCTATAAGATGAGAGTCCTAAGGGATTTAAACTCTATACATAGTTATCCCTTAGGATTTACATTAATTACCCTGGTAACTTTTGTTTTACTAGAGTGTTTCACTGGGCCACCAAGGCTTCAAGTAGATGGGCTTTTCTATGTGTTCCACGAGTCGGGCGAATTTAAGCAGGTCAAATGAGCCCATTTTATAAGTTGACCTCCACGAACATTTTGTGTGCAATAATCACAGGTTTTAATCTGTGGCCTGTGACACTATTACATAGTTTAACTTTGGTTATAATTGAACCCTAAAAAATTGATATACATTATCAAGTTCAAGATTAAAACCTCCATTCAACCGTAAAATTAGAAACTCAAAACCATATTCAATTTTTATTTTGAAATTCAAGTTGTATTTACTCTAATAAGCTTGAGCTATAATTAAATTTAGAAATAAATCGTTTAGATTGGATGTTAATTTATGAAATCATTTTTTAATTAAATGACATATTCCTATATTGTATAATAGAGAATATTATAAAATCAATATCAACAATGTAACACCCCAAACCCGGCCTAAATGTTATGGCCACATCTGTGGTGTCACATTGGAGTGAGTTTTGGAAATATGTAGTTCTATTAGAATAATCCATTTGGGTTAAACTTCGATTGTTTCCTTATGAAAACTAACTTATTTTATTCACTTGTTAAACCACAGGTTCGTTTAGAAAAACATGTCTCATACTCAACCGTTATTATACTTTTAAACATTATTCGTAGCGGAAGCTTTTTAAAACAGATACGTAGCATGATAGTTGTAAAATCGTTTATTTTTTTTGAAAACCCGAGCCTAGTACTAACAGGTATAAATCAATTTAAATAAATCCCCAAATAAAATAAGAACTTAAAACGACCTTATTACATAAAATTTGCCCAAATAAAACTACTTTTACTAAAATCAAAATGAAACATAATTACTAGTGTGGCCATCCCCGAGTCCCTCGTAGCACCGACCCGCCTAAGGATTACCTGCACAGATAAGCAGAAATAGTGAGTTTATGAAAACTCAGTGTGTAATCCCTACATGTCAAACAGTCAACGTACAATGTTGAACAAACTGGGCCTAAGCCCATATTAGTCGCAATATTAGTGTGGGCTTAGCCCAATACAATATCAGTATCAATGTGGGCCTTAGCCCATCTTAGTACAGTATCATAAATGTATACAAAGATCCTACCCATCCATCCTCTACACTCTACTTCGTCCAGCCCTACACTCCATGTGAGGATAAAATCGACCCACCCATCCCTACACTCTAGAATATAGTACCGGTATCGGCACAAACAGTATTTGCAGTAGGGCTACCAGTATAGGCTTATAGCCTTTTAGTACACTTCCTCCAATATCATATATCCCACCCTATGCAATGCAACATAATAAAAATGTTCATACAATAAAGATGGCATGCTTAACAATCATGCAACATACAAGGGTATACCTGTCTTTTCCCTTAGAGGGGTACAATAGTAATAACATAAATTAGGGTCTAGGTGTACTTACCGACCCAACAGTAGGTCCACAGTTGTCTCGTGCGACCCGTGCAACCTTAACAATTAAATAGCGAGAATGGGCTTAAGCCCATGATACGGCCCATGTGGGCCCAAACGCTCGTATGGCCCAATAAGCCCAAATAATGACCTTGGCCGTGTAAACAACATAGCCGGCCCAACAATCTCCACACATCTATGTAGTTTTCCTGTGCGGGCCCATGAGCTCGTGAGGCCCACACTGCCCATTTCGACCCAACGTGGCCCAAAACAGCCTTAGTCCATGAGTTCGCTCATGGTGGCCTCTACAGTCAAATGTACAAGTTTACGCATTCAATTCACCATATGAGCAAGCGCACGCTCGTATAGTGCATAAGAACATGCTTTTCGGCTTTTGCCGTTTAACAACATTGTAGTGTGATTACACACCTTTTCGCAATGAGTGAGCAAATCTCCACAACGCCATCTTACATCCAAGTATGATCCAAAGTTAGTCCTTAAATCATTAGGGTTAACACCCTCTTATTAACACTTAGATCCCCAATCGCACCATTCACTTACCTTGATTAAGCAAGCAGGGTTTTACTCCTCTCTTAAGCTCACAATCACCCACTCCTTGTTAAGGATCTGCATTAGAACTTAACCTTGTTAAGTATCTCCCTAAAAATAAACTCCTTAAACCAAGTGAACCACTTACCAAATACAGAACTACGAGTGGAGGGAAGCAATCGATTCATAGTCTCTCTCAAAAGAATGCCAACACAAAAGGCAACACAAGCATATATGCTTCCCTAACAACTGCCGACCAGAAAAAAAATGTTAAAAAGAGGATTATAGATTCAGCAGAATAGGAAAGGGGTGAACAAAACAAAATTAAGGTAGCAACACTTACCACTAAAATCAGTAGAGAAATCACAAGAAGGATTCGACACACAAAGAGGTAAGTGAAAGAATAATATTCGGTGTACTTGAGAGGCGAAGAAAGAAGAGAAGGGAAAAATCGGTTACCCCTGACTAAACAGAAAAGATTTGGAAGTTATGAAGGTACTAGGTGTTCGGTCAAACAGGGCAGCCACAAGAGACGAGATGTAAGGGAGAAGAAAGAAAACACAAACTACAAGAGTTGAAAGTTACTCACAACGCAACTCATTTCCTATAACAAGTGAAAGAAACCACAATTGAAAAAACCCGAAAGAGAGGGAAAAAGAGAGGAAAGTTGCAAAATAACAATAGCTATCAAAATGGGAAACCAAAAACACTCAAATTCGGCAACCCCCTAGCTAAAACTGAATTAGCATCAAGGGGACTCCCACATTTGGCCACTACTATCACACTCCCCTAACTTCCCATAATTTTCTCATTGATTCTCTCCTCACATCACTCCCACCGAACACAATCCCAATCCCTTCTAAATCTCTTAACTTTTCTCCCTCCAACACTCCCAAAATCTCTCCATCCTCTCCACTACTCAGACTTTTACTGAAACACAACCTCTTGCCGCCCAACTCAGCAAAAATATTAATCTCTTTGCGCCAACAAGTACTCGAACCCAAGTCTCCTTGCAACAATAATCACACCTCTAACCCCTTGACCAATAAGCTTTTTATGACACATCCTTACCACATTTATTTAAGAAGCTCATCAACAGGCGACAGGGTTTACTCAAGCCAAAAATCAAAATTTTGCACAAGCCAAGGCTTGAACTCAGGACCTCTCTCACACTCCTCAGGACACCCAACCACTGAAGCAAGTATGCATTTATGCTACACACATAAAAAATTAAGTATCCAAATTTTGGGGCGTTACAAATAGCAAAATAATTTTTTATATTAAATTTGATATTGAAAATTAAAACCTTTATCAGTAATAAATATAACTCAATTAATAAATTAGTAGTGATAGTATCATTAAGTGAATTATTGAAAAGTACCTTTCTTTTAAAAAATTTCTTGGATTAGGTTTTTTTTTTTGAAAAATTATGGGACTAGGCCGAAATAACAATAACGCTTCCAGCTGGAAGCAATTTCAGCTAATTTGTAGGAAAACGCTTCTAGTTAGAAACATTTTCTTTCTAGTCCAATTTTTTAAGGTTAGAGTTTTGTTTTTTTTAAAGGTTGTGTAGGGTTTTGAGTTTTTTTTTTATTTATATTTTTTAAGTTTTTTCATATATATTCTTTAGTTTTTTTTTATAATTTTTTGAGGCGTAAGATTAATTATTTAATTCGATATTTACAAGCATCCTATCTACACCAAACGTATATTCAAATTATAAAATTCAATTCAATTCATGATCGAAACTCGAACTACTCAATTTGATTAAATCTTAGTTTGTAATTTTTTTTCAATTTTTTTTTTGAATGCAACTGAGTTTTGATCAATTTTTTCACAAGAGGTTGAGGTCGATCAGATTTTTTAGTGTATTTTTTTTGGAGGTTGAGCTTGATCTGATTTCTTCAGAAAATATATCTTGGGAATTCGAGATATTTAATGGGTGAGTGGGAAAAAATGGGGAGTTGAAAGTGCTAGAAGGAAAATGTTTCACATTGGACGCGTTTGCAGTGCATTGTTAGAAAAATGACTGAAAGCACATCTAGCTGGATGTGTTTTCGTGCCATGTCAGCTGAAAAAAATCCAACTAGAAACAATTTCAGTACTTTTTTTTCTATCAGTGCACTGAAAATGCGTCCTATATGGAGCATTTTCTCTCTAGCACTTTCAACACCCCACTTAGTCCGGAAAATTTTCTGAATCAATATCTACTCACCCCGGCTCTATAAAAGGTTGATTTTTAGCATTGAGTGACATAAGACATTTACTAGCAAAAAAAAATTGTAAGAAGAATCAGAAGAAGAGGAAGTTCACACATAAGGCATAATTTGGAGCTACCACGCAATTTGCATCAAGTAAGAATCGATTTTTGTTATTTTATTTAATTACAACATTATTTTTCTGTATAATGTTTTTGTTTCAAACACATGGAACAGGTTATTTTTTTGAAAATGAATGGATGAATTAACGCTGTAGAGACGTAAAAATTTTGCTTTGGTCGCTAATTGAGGCGATTATTTGAAAATTTGAAAACGAAATTTCAGTTTTAAAGAGAAAGGGAGTCGCCACCGATCTTTTTTCCTAGGTGTGATCCGACACCTAATAAATCCTTTTTTTTAAAGAAAATTTATTTTTGAACAAAAATGAAGGCCGAATTTGGGTCTACGTGAAATCTAGAGAAAAATAGGGTTCAGGAGTCGGTTACGCACGAGGAAGGTATTAGCACCCTCGCGACGCCCAAAATTGGTATCTTGTTAAACATGTGTTGTCTTAATTCTCAAAAATACAAGTTTAATTTAATATTTAATCGCGATCCGATTGAAATACGAGAATTTAAAATTTTTGGTTTTTTAGAAGGACGTCTCGTTTTTAACACGAGCCAATTATATTCACCCAACATAGCGATGAAATCAGCGACTTAGTGTTGAAATCGGTACGTTGCCTTATTTATTGAAATTAATTAAAAACATAAAAAAAATATCATTGCAATAGGAATTTGTAAATAATGCAAACGATGATACAATTAATGAAAAATATTAAAATATAATATTAGAATAAAAATAACAATAATATTCACAATAAAGAAAATAGTAATAAAAAATAATGTTCTAATAATATAATAAAAGAAATAATATATTTGTAATAATAATAGAAAATACTAATATGTACATGAAAAATACACATGTATATATATGTTAATAATGATGATAATGACAATAATACTAGCAATAATAATAAAATACAAAAAGCAAATATAAAATAATAATAATATTAAAATAAAGTAATTAAAAATAATACTATATATAAATATATATATACATATACAATAAAAATATACACTAATAATGATAATAATAATAGTAATGATATTAATAATATTAAAAAAAAATAATATTTAATAAAGAAACGAAAATAAACAAAAAAAAGAACTAAAATTGAACTAAAAACAGAGTTTTGGGGCAAATTTAAAAAGAAATAAAGGGAAAAGGATCAAAATGCAACACGCGCGTAACTTGGAAAGACCGAAACAAAAATTATTCCTTCCCCTCAAAACGCAGCGCAACACGGGGGACCAAATTGCAAAGCATAATGAATTTCGGGGCTAAATTAAAATAAATAGAAACTTGATGGCAGAACATAGGAAAAAGCGGAAGGGCCTAATGCGCAAATAGACCATTAAGTAAAAACATGCAGATCCTGAGGCGGGTTCGGGTCGGATCGGGTATGCTCAAAATGACGTCGTTTTGGGTGTTAATGGCCAACCCCAAAACGACTTCGTTTTAGGGGGCTATAAAAGTCATGTTTTTGGAAAAAAAAATTTGCATTTGTTAGCATGAGGGAAAAAAAAGAAGAGAGAGAAGAAAGAATTCTATCTGAACTAAGCCCCAGCTCCGGCCAGAAGGCCATGTGTCGCGCCGTCTTACCACTTGTGTCTGGTGGTAAAATTCAAAAAAGGTACTTTTTTTAGTGTTTTTTTTAGTTTCTTTTTTTTTTTGCTTAATAATATATATATTTAGGTATAAATTTGCAAATAAAAAAGGAACAGAAAAAAATAAGAGATTCGGTCAAAAAAATGAATCACCTTAGGCTTTTAATCTTGATTTTGGTACTTAGACCCTCTGATTTGGTATTGTGCTTCTGATTTGGTATTACTCTAGTCACTATTTTTGTGTTTGAAAATATAGTGTATGTATTAAAACTGCGGAAATCGTTTACAATATTTGGCTTGGCTTTATAGCCACTTTTACATGCTTTTATTATTATTTTTTTTGCTATTTCTTACTTCTGCCTGATTGTTTGCTTCATTTTTTCAGGGTATGGCCGGTGGAGGTGACCGGTGGAGCAGGTGGCGCCAGGGGGTGGTTGCGGCTGTCAGTGTAAATGGCTAGGGTTAGGTTTTTTTTATTTTGGGTTCTTGGGTTGTTTCTTGGGCTGACCGGGTATTTGGGTATTAGGTTGGTAAATGGATATTGGGTTTTGGTTTGTGGGTCTTTGTATTGGGTTTTGATGTAATGGGTTAAATGGGTTTAAATTGGGTGTGGGTTTTATGTATATGAGGTCAAAATTGGCCTACAACAGCTGCCCCTCTTTGCTCATTGTCGTGTAACGGGAGTAGAGCAAAGACATAAAGAAAGGCCAATTTTGCCCGGTCTTGTTGAGTATTAACTTCTTTGGCGCTCCTCTTCTTTAGGTAGCTTCATTCCAGTTCACCACATCTTATAACTTTGATTACCTCACCGCAACTTCAGAGATATGAATCGTAGCTTCACTTTGCTTGCTTCTTCATGGGTATGAGGTTCATAGCTTCGATCTGCTTCACTTCTCCACTGCAACTTTAGGGAGATAAGGTTTAATATCTTCGATCCGCTCCATTAAAACTTCAGGGTTCCGCTACAACTTCATGGAGATAAGACTTGTAATTTTAACCTGCTCCACTGCAACTTCAGGGAGGCAAAATCTGTATATTCGATTAGCTCTAATCTTTATTCTTTATTGAAAAACAAACACTGAAAATAGCTCGACATACAAACTGACGTTCAACCCATCTCTTGGATTATGAGTTAATTTTTGAAAAAAGTAAAAATTGAAAATACCTCAGTGTGTGACCTGAGGCTCAACTCACCGCTCGCAATATGAGTTGATTTTTTTGAAAAAGAGGAACTAAAAATACCTCAGCGTGTGACCCAAGGCTTAACTCACCTCTTGCAATATGAGTTGATTTTTTTTGAAAAATAGAAACTAAAAGGCTCAACTCACCTCTCGCAACATGAGTCGATTTTTTTGAAAAAAACATAAATTGAAAATACCTCAGCGTGTGACCCGAGGCTCAACGCACCTCTCGCAATATGAGTTGATTTTTAAAAATAGAAATAAAAATATCAGAATACCAAAACATATCATCTGGTAGAACTCAGGTGCCTTTTCCCTGATCCAGTATAACTATCATCAAATCCTCTTGCTCTGTTGGAGTACCTGTATATGTCATGCATGATGTTATCATGATATGCACATGTTGGCCTTAAATGCCTTTATGCCTATATGATTATACTATGAGCCTTGGGCTTGTTTGTTATGTATCTCTTTTCGTCACGCTTCTTGTGATGATCTGCATTCATTGCTTTGATTCTTGACTTTTTTTTTTCAGGCTTTGTACTCATCCTCAAGCTTTACGAGTAATCTGTGTTTCTCAGATATCACTATTTTGCCCCCTGTTAAACTTTGTCCTTGCTTTGAGGCTTTTGTACTTATCTAATTCTCATCCGGATAATGCTCAACATTTCTTTTGTTTAGAGTATGACATTCTACTATTTATTATTCAAATAAACCTTATAATGAGATGCATGAAAATGGTCAGGTAGGTACAAAAGAGATACTTCACATTTATTTATTTCGAAGGTAACAAACAAAAAAAGTTAACCAAGGGTAGTAAAAAAGTGTCATAAAGAAAAAGGGGATCGCATTCAGTAAATACAAATGCTCTAGATACTCAACGCATGATCTCTTCCACGTTTTTTAATCAAGAATCTTTTCGAGTATGGCTTCTTACGTAGAAGATTTTGAGCTTTCAGAGATGTTTCAAATACTATAGTCTTGCCGTTTGACCCACCGTTCAAATCGCCTTGCTCTTTAAGCCCAGGTTTGCTTCATTAGGACGCCCTCTCAGGTTTTTATCCTAATCCTTTTTGTTCATCAAGACGCCCTTTTCGGGTTTTCACCTTGATCTTTTTTTTATTTTTTCTTTTTATTTTATTATTATTATTATTATTATTTAGGCATAATATTTCTTTACAGCATCTGGGTCTATTGGGTTAGGTAACTCTTTCCCATCCATCTCAGTGAGAATCAAAGCTCCACCTGAGAAAGCCTTCTTTACGACATATAGTCCTTCCCAATTTGGTGCCCATTTTCCTCGGAAGTCTTTTTGTATTGGGAGAATCTTTCTCAGTATGAGTTCTCCTTCGTGGAATTCTCTTGGCCGTACTTTCTTGTCATGGGCCGCGATCATTCTCTTCTGGTACATCTGTCCATGACAGATTCCTTCAAATGTTTTTCTTCGATAAGGTTTAACTGGTCATATCGAGCTCGAACCCACTATGCTTCCTCTAGTTTCAACTCCATTAAGACTCGTAGAGAGGAGATCTCAACTTCGATAGGTAGTACAACTTCCATTCCATAGACCAGAGAGAAAGGAGTTGCTCCCGTAGATGTCCGCACAGATGTGCGATATGCATACAAAGCGAACGGTAGCTTCTCGTGCCAGTCTTTATATGTCTCGGTCATTTTCCCAATAATCTTCTTAATATTCTTATTGGCCTCTTCAACTGCACCATTCATTTTCGGGCGATAGGGTGAGGAGTTATGATGCCTTATTTGAAATTGTTCACACACTTCCTTCATCATCTTATTGTTCAAATTCAAGGCGTTATTTGAAATGATTCTTTTAGGCAAACCATATCGACAAATGATTTCCTTTTTTAAGAACCTGCAAACTGCAGTCTTCGTCACATTAGCAAATGAAGCGGCTTCTATCCATTTCGTGAAGTAATCTATCACTACAAAAATGAATCTGTGTCCATTAGAAGCTTTTGGGAAAATTGGCCCTATAACATCCATGCCCCACATAGAAAAAGGCCACGGAGAAGTCATGACATGAAGGGGCGAAGGGGCTACATGAATTTTATCACTATAAATTTGACATTTGTGGTATTTTCGTGCAAAACTAATGCAGTCACTTTCCATCGTCAGCCAGTAATAATCGAGTCCCATAATCTTCCTGGCCATAGTGAAACCATTGGCATATGTCCCACAAATTCCCTCATGGACATCTTCAAGTATTTTTCTGGCTTCAACAGCATCCACGCATCTCAAGAGCACTTGATCTTTTCCTCTTTTGTACAGAATATCCCCATCAAGAACAAATCCTACTGCCATTCTTCTGATTGTTCTTTTGTTGTTCTCATTGGCTTGTTCGGGATACTTTTGATTCTTGACATATTCTAAGATATCATGGAACCATGGCCGTCCATCTGGCTCTTTTTCAATGCTAAAACAATGTGCAGGGACTTCATATATGCTCATTTGAAGAGGCATTATTTCTGTTTCTCTGTTCGCTTTGAACATTGAAGCCAAAGTGGCTAGGGCATCAGTTAATTGATTTTCTTTTCGTGGGAAGTAATTAAAAGTTACTTCTTTGAATTCTTTAATCAGTTTTGCCATTAGATCGCTGTATTTAACTAATTTCGAATCTCTCACTTCTCAATCTCCACGGATTTGGTATATCACCAACGCTAAGTCCCCGTACACCTCTAAGATTTTGACGTTTCGTTCAATAGCTGCATGAAGTCCCATGATACAGGCCTCATATTCCGTTATGTTATTGGTACAGAAGAAATTCAGCCTGGTAGTGAACGGATAATGGTTCCCTTCTGTTGATACTAAGACTACTCCAATCCCATGCCTCAATGTATTCGATGCACCATCAAAGCTCATCTTCCATGACTTCTCTTCGGATGACTCACATTTTTTTCCTGTAATGCACATCAAGTCTTCATCTGGGAAATCAAATCTCAATGACTCGTATTCCTCCGTTGTTCGAGTTGCTAAGAAGTCAGCTATTGCACTCCCTTTTATCGACTTTTGGCTCACATAGACGATGTCATATTCTGATAGTAGGATCTGCCATCGTGCCATTCTTCCTGAGAGTGCAGGTGATTCCATCATGTACTTTATTGGGTCCAGCTTTGAAATTAACCATGTCGTATGATACAACATATATTGCTTGAGCCTCTAAACTACCCAAACCAAAGCACAACAGAAATTTTCAATTGACGAATACTTTACCTCATAACTGAGATAGTAAATCGCCTTTTCTCTTTTCCCTGACTCATCATGTTGCCCTAGTATGCAACCCATTGAATTTTTGAACACAGTCAGATACAATATTAACGGTCTTCCTAGAGTTGGCGGTACTAGTACCGGGGGACTAGGCAAATACTGTTTTATCTTATCAAAAGCCACTTGACACTCCTCGTTCCATTCTCCCGGATTATGTTTTCGAAGGAGTCGAAAAATTGGGTCACACTGGTTAGTAAGTTGAGCAATGAACCGAGTGATGTAGTTCAACCTTCCTAAAAATCCTCTAACTTCTTTTTGCGTGCGCGGAGGTGGTAGTTCTTATATGGCTTTTATCTTATCTGGATCAACCTCAATGCCTCTCTTGCTGACGATAAAGCCTAGTAACTTTCCCGAGGCAGCCCCAAACGTACACTTGGCTGGATTAAGCTTCAGTTGGAACTTTCTTAGTCTTTTGAACGACTTCCTGAGGTTCCCAACATGCTCTCTTTCCCCTCTAGATTTGACAATCATATCATCGACATAGACTTCTCTTTTTTTGTGCATCATGCCATGGAACAACATTACCATGGCCCTCTGATATGTTGCCCCAGCGTTCTTTAATCTGACGGCATCACCTTATAATAGAATGTTCCCTACATCGTTACGAAGGTGGTTTTCTCCATATCCTCAAGAGCTATCTTTATCTGATTATAACCCGAGAATCCATCCATGAAAGAAAACAATGAATGTTTTGCTGTATTATCCACCAACGTATCGGTGTGTGGCAAAGGAAAATTATCTTTAGGACTTGCTCGATTCAGATCGCGATAATCCACACATATTCGTACCTTGCTGTCTTTCTTCGGTACTGGGACTATGTTAGCTACCCATTGTGGGTACTTGGAGACTTGTAGGAAGCCATCATCGAATTGTTTCTTGACTTCTTCTTTTATCTTTAACAGTATTTCAGGTCTTATTCGTTTTAGCTTCTGTTGAATGGGTCTGCATTCTGGTTTCAGTGGGAGTCTATGGACCACTACATCCTCATCCAATCCTGGCATATCCTGATACGAACATGCAAATACATCTTTGTACTCATGAAGCAAAGCGATCAAATCATGTTTGGGGTTATCTGAAATGGAGGTCCCAATCTTCACTTCTTACCTCTTTTCTTCATTTCCCAAGTTTACTATCTCAACAGATTCTTGATGAGGTAGAATCTGTTTATCTTCTTGTTCTACCATTCTTAGTAAGTCAAGAGACGAGACATAGTCTTTAACATTTTCCTCAGCTTCAAACTCTCCTAAACAAATAGCTTTCTCGAAATCGATTTCAAGATTTGTAACGGGTTTGTTCATATCGTTGATATCTGAGCACCTGAAAGTTAAATGGAAAAGAAAAATATAGAGGAGCATCAAATTATTGTGACCAACAAGCATAATATTATGGCATGATGTGAGATATATGCAATGACAGGCTGTGAGAAGAGGGAAAAATTATGAAGTTAATGAGAATGAAAAGACCATGACAAAATGCATCTCCATTAATGTTCATTTAAATGATAAAGAGAAAACATAAGATCTTACAAAAGAATCTCACTATTACTTAGGGACACACAAAAAGAAGAGTGTTAACATTGAGCATTACTTTGGAAAAGACTTAGAAACTACAAGAAGGTCCACAGCAGTCCAATTGTTCAAAACGAATCCAGGAGGACAAGGGTGTATCATTGAAGCATCTTTAATTACATCATCTCCTTTGTCAATGACATTTATACTGACATTCTGAAGACCCTTTTCAATCAATAATAGTGTGCTTCGTGGATTATCTTGCCCGGGGTATATCATTCTTGCAGATGTAAATGTTTTTGACAAATGAGGGTACGTTATGGGCTCCTATTCCAATTCTCGGCCTAAGGCTCTTGAAACCCTCCTTTCTTGATCTTTCTGCAACTATTTTCTTCTCTGTCGTATATCCGGCTGGAACCCTAAACCATATCGAGCCTTATGGGGATCTGGTTTTAGAGCTCTAACTATCCCTTACTGATATCTTCCCAAACCTTTCCTCGCTCGGGCTCCCTTTCCCACAGTTAGCTTAATTCTCATCTTGGTTTCGTTGGCTTCTTTTCCATCATCTGCAGAGTTAGCCGATCAGACACCATGTTAGATACATGCTTGTATTGTTCACAAAATGCTGATGCCAAGTCTTTCCATGATCGGATCCTTTCTCTACTTAGTTGATTATACCATCGAAGGGCTGATCCGACCAAGCTGTCTGGGAAACAGTGTATTAGTAATTTATCTTCATTCACGTAACCAGTCATCTTCCGAAAAAACATGATAAGATACGCCTTTGGACATTTCGTTCCATCATATTTTTCAAAATCTGGCACTTTAAATTTTGGAGACAGAATCAGATCGGGCACCAAACTGAGCACTTTGGCACTTAGTGCAGAGAAGGTTTCAGCACCTTCTATCGCCTTGAGCCTTTCTTCCAAGCTCCTATGCTTATCCTGGGCATCATGATCATCCATTTTCAACTTGGCTATTTCTACCGGATCATCCAAATCTGGAACATTGGGATTAGTAGGATTAGCTCCTGGGTTTGATACGAATATACCTTGCTCTAGATGAGCAGGTGGTACAAGTCGTTGCTCGAGGCTTGCAGGTTCTTCTTGAGGATATCCTCTTTGCATTGCATGGGCGTGAGGTGAAGTGAATCTTGGGGGATAGAGCAGATCCTGATCATGATTAACTCTCGACTGAGGCTCCATAATGTCAGGGCTCTGCATAGGTGCCTTTCCTTTGACCAAAGCTGTCATCATCTCCATCATTTTGGCCATCTGATCTCTTTGCTCGAGCGATTCCTCTCGAGATCTTAACATCAGATCTATTGCTTCCTGTTGTGACTTGGTCAACTACTCTTGCAATTCTCTTTGGGTCCTTTCCATCCTTTCAATTCTCTCATTGAACTCGGCTTCCATAATTCTAGCTTTTCGGCGCGTCCTATAAGAATGGCGTGATTCCAGACATGTAGTCTTGCAACTGCGAATTATACGGTTTTAGCCTCAGTGAATGATTATGGTGATATGTACATGCAATGAATGGATGAATGGATAAATGACAAATGAATGTTAGTCATGAATGAATGTGCAAGAATTTGGTGTTGATTTCAAGATGGCTCCTACTTAGGCATTTCATTAATCAAAAGAGTCTATTACAAAACGTTTCACTATCTTTGATTCAACAGTTACACAAATTTTCTAGCCACATTGCCTTGTTTCTTCACTCGTTCTAAGAATTCTGATATGCTTGATCTTTGACTCAGAGGGAATTGGCAACTGAGAGCTTTGGCTTCATCTGATAATTGCACAACTTGTATAGCCGCCTTGCAAATTTCATTGATCAAAAAGCCGAGTTGCATTTCCTTTCCTTGGAGAGCTCTTTTGTAGGCGTGAGTGTCTCTGTCGTACTGACTATTCTTTTCTTCCAGGGCTTTTAAGAGATTATCCAACTGTTGTTGTTGAGCTTGTAGTGTATTTTCTAAATCTCGTACTTTCCCTCTTAGCTCTTGATGTTTAGACTGACTAGTCATTAGTTCTGCAGACACGGTTTCATGTTCAAGATTCTTCTTTTTTAACTCTATCACAGCACACGCAGCTTTTTCCTCTTCTTTCTTCGCTTTCCTTCTCCAGAATTCCATCCCACCTTTGATATTGCTAATTTCTTCCTTCCATTCTACTGACGATTTTCCCAAACCACTATTTTTTATAGTGTTTCTTAATTTCTTATTTTCCAAATGAAGGTCCCTTAAGTCGTTTCTCACGATCTTAGCTTCTTTTTGAGTTTTCATGGTTTTCGATTCTTCAATTTGAACCTCGATCTTCAGCTGGTATTTTTCCTCTTGAAGGGAACTAATATCCCATAACAGCTTGGGATTTTCACATTTGGGTTCATGTCTTGCTACTTCCAGCTCGGATGGCATTTTTTTTGAGAAAGGATTCTGGAAAGTGTAACTCGTCGGTGAGATTTGTTGACTATTCACTTGTCATTTTCTCCATATGTCATAATCCTGAGTGATAGTATCAGCATAAAGGGCTAACTCCATTAGGTGAATTTCCTTCCAAGACTTTGCAGTATCTCGGACTCTTTTCATGTAGGCTTCACCCATAAAGACGAACTCTGATTGTGCCAATCCTCCGGTAGCGGGTATGAACTATCGTGAAGCAAACTGCCTTTAAACCATTAACGGAGCGTATCCAATTCCTCCCCATTATCCTAGTAAAGGCACCCAATCTTGGCTTCCACATTTGTATAATAGAACTGAAGGACAGATCCATGGTGCTCTCCAAGTTATATCTTCGGTGCGAAGGTTCTGAAAAACTGAAACCCAGTGCTGTTTGGTGACATCCTTTGGCCAATCCTTCTGAAGGTAAGCTTTCAATGGGGCGAATGTTTTTGAAAACAAGTGGAAAGGTGTGCGCTCCACTTTCTAAAAATGGCTTAGAATCCAGACATTAAGTAACTGCGTGCATCCGATAAAACGTCCTTCCCCTTTCCTCCTACAACAACTTAGAGATCTAAAAGTCTCGGCTAATATAGTCGGGACGGGGTTGATCCATTGCTTCAATATTTTGAAGAAATCCACTACCGCAACTTCTATATGCCCAAGAACTTTTGGGAAGACAATTGATCCGTAAATGGCCAAAGCAAACAGATCCACTCTCTTCGCAATATCTGGATGGTTTTGAACTAAGTCTCGCAGAGAAAACCACGAAACACAAATGACTTTATTCTTTTTCTTTATCTATGTTTCAGCCCATATATCAGTCATTCCCATCAACCTCACTAGCTTTTTCTTGAAAGTCATGGGTTTGGGCTCTTTCACATATATCTTGTTGAAGTGTACGTTGTCAACACGAAGCAAGGCAGCATACTCTTCTATGGACAGAGTCATATCTTCCTGATTGAAAGTGAAACATTGGTACGCTGGGTCCCAGAATCGAACCATGGCTTGAATCAACTGTTCGTCTATATTGACGGTGATCAAGTGAGCTATATCCCCGTACTTTTCAGTGAAAATGCCCCATAGTATCTGAGTCCCATTGTTTCCAAATCTGAGTCAAGTCTTTGAGATTATTCTGACGAACGTTCGAAGTTACATGTTCAGGAAGATTGGAGATACATCCTTCTGTTAAACTGTCCCCTTTTGCTTTCTGGGTTTTCAAAGACCAGTCTCGAACCACAATATTTTTCTCGGTTACTTGCGTAATTGACTCCTCCATCAGAAACCCGTTTTTGGCAACCAATCTCTAATCAACACCTTCCTAATCAAGATGCCTATGGTGCATGATGAAAAATAAAAATAAAAATAAACAACCTTGGTTAGTAATCACAACAAATATGAACAGAGAAAAAACTAAGGAGAATCTAACAAATTAAGTTACCCGATCCAATAGACCTGATTCCTTTGCAAAGTATAAATGTAAAAGAAATGAAAGGTAAGAGGCGTTTCTTCCGTGTACTTATTTTGGTGACTATTAACGGACGGAGGTTCGGCATAGCTCTAGTTAGGTGGCTTGTATGGTTTACTATATGCGGTTTCGGTTCTAGACAGGTACTCGAATTGTTTATAATATCATCTACTAAGACTAGTACGCAGCCTCGGTCGTATCCCATCACAGGCTCACGAGTTCAATTCGAGGGATTACATTTACTTATGCCTATGCAGAGGGACAAGTTAACTCACGAAAGCATAAGTCATATGTAACCTGAAAGTATTCACTAGCCTGTGCGGAGGGACGAGTTAACTCGCGAAGGCATAGCGTTTACTTTCACTTAAGTGGACGGAGCCCGGGTAGAGAGCTCATATTATGCAAAAATGCAAGTGCACGGTGTGTGGGGAGAAACTCACAAACCTTTTCATTTTTATTAAAACTAAAAAAAACTAAAAATTAAAACTTATAGCTGAAAAACAAGAAATTAAAAAAAGTCAGAAAAATATTTACAACATGATGCGAATGCATGGTTTTCAAAAACAAAATTTTCAGGATCACGAATAAATATTAATTTGAACAAGGAATTTCAAAAACTTTGACAACACGTGCTTAACTCTGGACTCGACTTTCAAAAAATAGTCCCCAGCGTAGTCGGTAGCTGTAGCGATGTAAAAAATTCGC
This sequence comes from Gossypium longicalyx, assembly GCA_025698465.1. Taxonomy (NCBI): domain Eukaryota; kingdom Viridiplantae; phylum Streptophyta; class Magnoliopsida; order Malvales; family Malvaceae; genus Gossypium; species Gossypium longicalyx. The sequence goes on from CM047000.1 coordinate 19,528,838, forward strand.
TTTGGTCGCTAATTGAGGCGATTATTTGAAAATTTGAAAACGAAATTTCGGTTTTAAAGAGAAAGGGAGTCGCCACCGATCTTTTTTCCTAGGTGTGATCAGACACCTAATAAATCCTCTTTTTTTTAAAAGAAAATTTATTTTTGAACAAAAATGAAGGCTAAATTTGGGTCTACGTGAAAATCCAGAGAAAAATAGGGTTCGGGAGTCGGTTATGCACAAGGAAGGTATTAGCACCCTTGCAACGCCCAAAATTGGTATCTTGTTAAACACGCGTTGTCTTAATTCTAAAAAATAGAAGTTTAATTTAATATTTAATCGCAATCCGATTGAAATACGAGAATTTAAAATTTTTGGTTTTTTAGAAGGACGTCTCGTTTTTAACATGAGCCAATGATATTCACCCAACATAGCGATGAAATTAGCGACTTAGTGTTGAAATCGGTACGTTGCCTTATTTATTGAAATTAATTAAAAACATAAAAAAATATCATTGCAATAGGAATTTGTAAATAATGCAAACGATGATACAATTAATGAAAAATATTAAAATATAATATTAGAATAAAAATAACAATAATATTCACAATAAAGAAAATAATAATAAAAAATAATGTTCTAATAATATAATAAAAGAAATAATATATTTGTAATAATAGTAGAAAATACTAATATGTACATGAAAAATACACATGTATATATATATGTTAATAATGATGATAAGGATAATAATACTAGCAATAATAATAAAATACAAAAGCAAATATAATATAATAATAATATTAAAATAAAGTAATTAAAAATAATACTATATATAAATATATATATACATATATAATAAAAATATACACTAATAATAATAATAATAATAATAATAATAATAATAATAGTAATAATATTAACAATATTAAAAATAATAATATTTAATAAAGAAACGAAAATAAACAAAAAAGGACTAAAATTGAACTAAAAACAAAGTTTTGGGGCAAATTTAAAAAGAAATAAAGGGAAAAGGATAAAAATGCAACACGCGCGTAACCTGGAAAGACCGAAACAGAAATTATTCCTTCCCCTCAAAATGCAGCGCAACACGAGGGACCAAATTGCAGAGCATAACGAATTTCGGGGCCAAATTAAAATAAATAGAAACTTGATGGCAGAACATAGAAAAAAGCAGAAGGGCCTAATACGCAAATAGACCATTAAGTAAAAACATGCAGATCCTGAGGCGGGTTCGGGTCGGATCGAGTATGCTCAAAACGACGTCGTTTTGGGTGTTAATGGCCAACCCCAAAATGACGTCGTTTTAGGGGGCTATAAAAGTCATGTTTTTGGAAAAAAAATTTAATTTGTTAGCATGAGGGAAATAAAGAAGAGAGAGAAGAAAGAATTCTCTCTGAACTAAGCCCCAGCTCCGGCTAGGAAGGCTGCGTCGCCGCCGTCAGTCTGCCGCCGCCACCCACCCTACACTGTGGCCGAAAATTCGAAAAAAGGTAATTTTCTTAGTTTTTTTTTTAGTTTTTTTGCTTAATAATATATATATATATTTAGGTATAAATTTGCAAATAAAAAAATAACAGAAAAAAATAAGAGATTCGGTCAAAAAATGAATCACCTTAGGCTTTCAATCTTGATTTTTTGGTACTTAGACCCTCTGATTTGGTATTATGCTTCTGATTTGGTATTACTCTAGTCACTGTTTTTGTGTTTGAAAATATAGTGTATGTATTAAAACTGCCGAAATCGTTTACAATATTTGGCTTGGCTTTTATAGCCACATTTACATGCTTTTATTTTTATTTTTTTGCTATTCGTGTTTGCTTCATTTTTGCAGGGTATCGCTGGTGGAGGTGACCGGTGGAGCAGGTGGCGCCAGGGGGTGGTTGCGGATGTCAGTGCAAGTGGCTAGGGTTAGGTTTTTTTGTTTTTGGGTTCTTGGGTTGTTTCTTGGGCTGACTGGGTAATTGGGTATTAGGTTGGTAAATGGATATTGGGTTTTGGTTTGTGGATCTTTGTATTAGGTTTTGATGTAATGGGTTAAATTGGTTTAAATTGGGTGTGGGTTTTATGTATATGAGGTCAAAATTAGCCTACAACAAACACTATTGTTTATTACGACGGTGAAGTGCCTGACACTGAGAATATGATTATTTTTTTATCAAACAACATAACACGGTTGGCTTTTAACTCGAACATACTATTGTGGAAGCTACGTGGAAGAATCAGGCAAAAAATTATCGGATCCAACTAGATGAGAGTATCATCACTTAAATATCAATTTTGTGCTTCGTTCGACCCTATCAAATATGACGTTTGCGATATCAGAGGCGTAAGGGGGTTGAAGGCAATAGTGCTGACGCATATTGCCAGTGGATCACTAATTCTAAAGTTATATACGAATTTTGCAAGTACAGATGAAGGTTCTTGGAAGTGGACATATGTTCTAATTCAAGAAGCCAGAATGGAAGAACAAGCCGAGAGTCTAACGACAAGTTATGCAGTGGGTCCATTACTTTATTAGAAAGTTTCCATTATGGTATCCAAGAATCATCAATGAGAATACACTCATCTATTTTGGCCCTAAATTTTAACCGCGAGAGGCAGAACGTCCAACAGTTGGGGTTTTGTGGTAACACAGAATATTGGACCCTTGGATGCCACTAAGTGATTTTGATTTGAACTTCAGTCGGCTAATGTTCAACGTTAGGAACATTTACAGGGAAATGACATCAAGTTTCAATGGTTGGCAATCAGTAGCTGATTTTGGTTATTTTGACAACTATATAAGAAGGGATGATGTACTCTCTATGACATCCACTAGTAGGGGATATCTAACCCTAAAAATGCTAATGGGGTTAAGAATGAAGAGGGCATTGAATCCGATGCCGGTCCAATCCGGAAGCCAAGTGCCGATGGTTCAAAAATTGCATTATTTTCTGAACCAAAGCCAATTCCAATTGAATTAGAATGTGAAGGTTCAGAAGGTGAAGGTTCAGGCGAAGATGCCAAAGAAGATCCATGGTTCAGGGCATACTTACCTCTAACTTAAATGCATAATGTGGACCTATCAATAGAAGATGGATTGGAGTTTACAGAACTCTCACACAGAAGACCTGACTATGGGAGTTCTTCATTAGATTTGGGTGATTTAGAAGTGGGAAAGGAGTTTTCCTTTAAAGATGGCTTTGTCACTACAGTAAAGCAATATAAAATCAAGAACGATGTAAACTTCCACGTTTTTAAATCCCGATCTAACAAGTTCGAGGCAAAATATGCAATGCAAGACAACAAATGCGCATGGAAAATCCCAGCCTCTGTTAAGAAGAAGATGGGGTTGTGGACCATAAATAAATATAACTTTTGACATATGTGTTGTCACAAGTATTGCATCAAGACTATCTTATATTTGGGGTGTTGAAATCCTAATTTTAATATACTTGTGTTGTTGCAGGTATTCACGGGATCATCTGAAATTAGAATCAAAGGCGATCCCGAACATAATACTACCTATGGTGAAAATGAGCCTCAGTGTTGTTGCACCGATTTTAATTGCAAATATCTATAGCTAGTTCAATTACACGTCATCGTATCGTAAGGTGTGGATAGCAAAATAGAAGGCATTGGAGAATATGCGTAATAGGTGGGACGCATTGTAAATGATTTATGGTAGTGGTGTTAGTTACTGGAGTGTTACGTCTTAGGTTGCGTAACTGATTTGGAAACGATGCCTGCATACTACAATGACTAGTTGCTCCATGAATGTCGAGTGTTTCATCCTTTTTTCTAGACTTTCAAGCAATGTCGATAGGCATTCGAGTATTGTAAGCCAGTGGTAAAAATTGACGGTACCTTTATGTATGGGAGAGGAGATATACCCATCGGTTGATGTTGGTTGTGGTACAGGATGACAATTGAAAATTCTTGCTAATTACTTTTGCAATAATGCCGAGGGAGTCAGCAGACGATTGAGATTTCTTCTAGTCTAGGTTGAGGAGGCATGTTTGCCTCTACCTGATATATGTGTCATCTCCAATAGAGGACCTAGAATACTGGCCGCAATTGAATGATAGGGAAGCCTTTGGGGCCACACACACCATAGGTATTGTCTAAGACATGTTTTGGTGAACTACCACGACTAGCACGATTCTGCAGCGCAGCGCACACAAGTGATCAGCATGAGTATGTATTTGTCAGTATTTCAATTGTTTGATATTTAACCAGTCAGTAGATGTTGGGCATTATGGATAAACTATTCACTTTTCTCGACAGGGTAAGAGCTCGTTAAACACTATTTTCATGAAATATTAAGAAACTTACGGGCCATTAACAGCACCAGGATAGGGTATCTTTTTAATATACCCTTCGATCAATTAACAAAATCATATGACGAGGCTCTATGATATGGGCACATGACGAAAAACCTAAAGAAATGCATCAATTTCGTATTGAAGGGAACATGTCATTTGCCGATAACCTTGGTTGTTAAAGAAACATATTTTCGTTTGGCTGAACTTTTTCCAAAGCGAACAGAAAAATATGTTGGATAGATGAAAGGCAGCCAAGTTTCGAGTGAGGACATACTAAAAGAAATTAGGAAGGCTATAGCAAGGGTGAACTATATGCATCCAATGTGTCACTCGCATAAAGATATATTATTTCGAGTTATGGAGTTCGATAAACCCGACCAAGGTATTATTGGGGGAGTGTACCGTGTACATCTGAGATAATGGACTTGCGATTGTGGAGATTTGGCACACTTTGTTTTTCATGCACTCATACAATTGCAACATGTAGCAACGTATATTTAGATCACATGAGCTTTGTGGACGAAGTGTACAAACTAGAACACATGTATAACGTGTGGAGAAATGTATTCCCACCATTCCCAGATGAAAGTATATGGCCGCCGGTATTGAGTGCTCCATTCAAGTTGTTACCCAATAGATCATTACGTCGTAAACCAAAAGGTTGGCTGACATTGACTCAGATATGCAACAACATGGATATCCGAGAGAAGATAAACCAACCGAAGTTATGTGGGTGGTGTAGAAACCTAGGGCATACAATGTCTTCATGTCCACATCGGCGAAATAATATAAGGATAACACTTCATTAACATATTTATTAATTTTTTAACTGATTTATTAATTTTTCTAACCGCAATCTATTTTTTGATTTTTTTCATTCATATTCAATTTCTTTTTTGTAATTTGTAAACACAAGTTTTTATTATACTATAGAAAACAATACAAAATGCAACTTTGTTCTATTTTTCCTGTGCAAACTTTTTTAATAATATGAAATGACAACGACAATCAATTTTGATGCAAAAATGATATTTATTTAACAACATTTCATATCTAATATTTATATAATCTTATCGACTATAACTAAGCTAAAAAATTAAAATTTACATGAGAAGTACAAAAAAAAATCATTCATATCCTTGGTCAGAATGTGTGCCATTGTAACAGTTCGGTTTAGACTCTAGTCAGAATAGTGGTTTTGGGACCACAAGTCCGAGTTAAAAAAATATTTTAAATATATTTTCAGTGCTTATAATATGCGAATTGACATGTGTGAAAGTTTCGTATGAAAATTCGATCGTTTGTATGTTCAATTTAATAAAAGGACCTAATCGCGTAAATTGTAATTGCCTGCGGTTTGTTAAAGTGCTTTATTGTTTTGTCTTTTTAAAAGAGATGTCCTTATGTTGTTATTTGACCATTGAACATATGAGTTGAGATTAATAGCCTTGATATTAATGTTTTAAATGTTAATTAACTAAGGGTATAATGGTAAATGGTATATTAATATGTGTTAAATAAAAGAAATGTTAAAATTAGCTCATTTTAAGTGTTTTTCAACCGAAAATCAAAGAAAAAGAAAAGGAAAAAGAATACCTAGGGTTTGGCCAAAGCTTTCTTTGATTAAGGTATGTGTTTTGATTTGTTTTTGATAATTTCTACGTTTTTGTAATCGTTGCTTTGTATACTATCAAGTCCATGTCTTAATTTCTGATTTTGTTGATGATATTAAGTTGAGCCCTTGATTAAATTATGAGTTTTGTGAAATTAGTTGATAGAAAATGAAAGATATATGTTGGGTTAACATGTTTTATCTTTGAATTTTTGATGAATTTGAGTAATTTGGGCTAAATTGTAAGATTTGTAAATTGAGGGACTAAAATATGAAATAAATGAAACATATGGGCTTGTATGAATGCTAGAAGAATTCGACCTAACATGAGTATATGGAAATTTTGTATATTTTGTGATTAGGGACTAAAGTGTAAAAATGTGAAAATATGAGGGTTAATTTGTAAAATGCCCTAATATGTGTTTTGGATTGATTTGAATGATTTGGTGAATAAAAGAGTTAAATTTGAATTTATATAGATCAAGAATTAAAGAAAACGAAATTAGATCAGGGAAAGTCGAAAGTCGTCGAGTAGCCGATTTTGTTTATTCGAATCCATACGAGGTAAGTCGATATAGAAATAAATGTATTTTGAATTGAATTACTATTGATTATATGCTTTTGAACAATGTTAAATGATTATATGTGTTGAGAATGAGATATCCGAGAAAGTATTGATAAAGTTCCGAAGTTCGAAAAGCCTCGTACGAACCTTAAGAATAGTTAAGATACATATGTCATGACATAGGATCCGATATGTGTTATCGTGTAAGACCATGTCTGGGACATTGGCATTGACTTATGATTTACGTGTAAGACCATGTCTGGGACGTTGGCATCGTATTTGATTTCGTGTAAGACCCTGTCTGGGACAGTGGCATTGATATTTGATTACATGTAAGACCACGTCTGGGACTTGGCATTGTACGAGATTTTCGAGCTATCCACGTGTCCTTATGATTCTGAATGGTTCAACGAGCATTTTAAAAAATGAATGAATATATGTGAGATGTGTATCCGATTCAGGTACGTTTGAAATGTATACTTTGTTTGAGAACAAAGGTAAGTATATGTACAAGTGATGATATGTGACATAAGTATGGGAAAGTATGTTATTTGTGCAAATGAATGAGTATATGGGAAATGTACATGAGTTATGTGGTTTGTGATAGTATTTGATTATGGAGTATATGTATTTAGATGATGTTTATATGTTTTATTTGATAAGTTTATTTGTATATGGCTTACTAAGCTTTTGAAAGCTTACTTTGTGTGTTTCTCAACTGTTTTATAGATATCATAACTATTGGGAGCTCGGAGATCGTTAAGGATCGTCACCACTCTATCCAACTCTATTTTGGTACATTTTGAAAGTGTAAATATGGGAGTATGGCATGTATAGGCTAGAAGTATTTGGATATGTTTTGTGAAGTGTATATATCTAGCCATGTGATTTGACTTAGTTTTGGTGGTGTATATGTATGAGTTTTGGCATATGACATGTAACACCCCAAACTCGGTCTAGACATTATGGCCAAATCTGACGATGTCACATTGAAATGTTTTTCGCAAAGCGTGATATAGAAAAAAACCTTTTTTCCATAATTACCTTTGTTATGTGTTCTTAGTGATGATTTTAAAACCCCTCATGTATTATGTTAAAACATCTTTAATTTTTTTAAAGCGTTGTCTTTTGAGGAAGCTTATGAAATGTGTTGCGTAAACATGGTGTCTTTGAAAAACTGTTATCTTTTGAAAACCCGTCATTTTACTACGACTAGCAGTTTATATCAAAGCAAGTAAACATCCCAAATTAAAAGTTAAAACTTTAAAGAGGCCTTATTACATAAAAATACCTAAATTTAAATTACTAATAAATTAAAAATCTAATATCGAGGTATAAGTAGATGTGTGGCCACCTTCGAGTCCCTTGTAGCACCAATCCACCTAAGGATTACCTGCGCAGATAAATAGAAGGGTGAGTTTACAAAACTCATTGTGTAACCCCTTAAAACATACAGTCAATCAGGCAGTAGCAAATACAGTCTGGGCTTAAGCCCGTATCAGTAACAGTGACAATACAGTTTGGGCTTTAGCCTATCTCAATATAGAAACAGTCATGTGTTTGGGCCTTGGCCCACTACTGATAATAATATTAATTAGTGCGAAGAACTGTAACGATGTCAAATGAAGTAACAATAACGATGTCGATGCGATGCAGTTTGAACAGTATGCAAGTCCTACCCATCCAGCCTCTACACTCCACTCCGTCCAGCCCTACACTCCATGTGGGCATAAAATCAACCCACCTATCCCTACACACCAAAATAGCACCGGTTGCGGCACTGAACAATATTTGCAGCAGAGCTGCCAGTATAATAGGCTTAGAGCCATTAGTGATTTGCAGCAGAGTTGCTAGTACAATACACTTCCTCCAATCATAATAGACCCATCCCCATGCAATGTATCATACAGTCATGTCATGTCATATCATAGAATCATACATGTATCCATTACAGTTTAAACAACATGCTGAAATACAATCATACATGTTCATATATATAAATACCTCACATAGGGGCAAATCAGTCATCTTACCACATAAGGGCAAAATTGTCATTTTACTACATAAGGGCAAAACAGTCATTTTACTACATAAGGGTAAAATAGTCATTTTACTACGTAAGGGCAAAACAGTCATTTTACTACATAAGGGCAAAATAGTCATTTTACTACATAAGGGCAAAATAGCCATTTATCAATTTGGGGCCTAGGTATACTTACCGACCCAACAGTAGGTCCATAGTCGTCTCGGGCGACCCGTGCAACCTTAACAGCCAAACAGTGAAACTGGGCCCAAGGCCCATAATGCGGGTCCATGTGGGACCACACGCCTGTGTGGTCCGAATAGCCCAGACATGGCTTCAGCCGTGTGAACTACACAGCCTGGCCCAATATTCTCTACACGTCCATGTAGTTTACTTGTGTAGGGCCCACATGCCCGTGGGGCACACACGGCCCAGTTCGGCCTAAAATGGCCCAGATCAGCCTCAGTCCATAAAATCGTTCATGGTTGGCCTTAATGATCTTACGCCCATGTTTAGGCGTTCAGATTACCACACGAGCGAGCGCACGCTCGTCTAGCGTCGACGGTCTCTTATTTCGACTTTTACCGATTTGCGAGTATAGGCAGTGTTTTACACATCTGGTTATGAATTGCGTACTTAGTCCTGAAGCCCTCCAAATCATATTTGAACAACCGAGACCCCTCACTTAAACTGTTGAAACTGAATAACTTTTAATTTCGAATGCAAAGTCGCAGGATAAATTAGCACCCAAAATCGGCAGAGCAGTAATGAAATAGTTGACGCAGAGAGGATAAAAGAAGAATAGCCAACCAGAGTCAACAAGCGCGGGATAATCAACTAAAGTTTGAGAAAACCGATAGCTCAAAGCCGAAATTGAGAAAAGGTTCAGCTAGAGAACAAGAACATAACTAACACACACTTGGCATCAGAGAAGAGTTTGAGGAAGAAGAAGAAAACAAATAGCAAAGTGCAGAGGGGAGAGCAAAATGCAAAACGGCAGAGAAGAACACAGTTACCGAAAATTTTGAGAGAAGAAGAGAAAAATAAGGTAAAGCCGAATTGCCAAAAGAAAAGATTTCGGCTAAGGAGAAAGGTTTTTTTGCCATCAGACCTTTGGGAATTTTGAAAGAGTCCGAAATTTTGGAAAGACAGAGTTCAATTTCAGTTCTATCTCCTCCCATTCCCTAATCCACTCCTCAAATCACTCTTTACCAACTGTACTCTTTCCCCACACATCTCAAATTCTTTATTTTCCTCCACCAACACAATATTTCCTCCTAAAAACCAGACACTCGTCCCCCAAACTCCTCAAACACAGAATTTCGATCAACCACAACTCTTCCATGGCCAAGTAGCAAAATAAAACACCCACTGCACCCGCCAGGATTCAAACCTCAGTCCTCTGGCATAGGTAACACGCCACTTACCCCTTGAACCAGCAGGCTCTTTATGTCATAAAATACCCATATTTATTTATAAGCCTACTGACTAGAGATAGGGGTTATTCCATTAAAAACAAAAATTTTGCACAAGCCAAGGCTTGAACCCAAGACTTCTCATACACTTCCAGAACACGCAAAACACTTAACCACTGAAGCAGATACACAATTGTGTCACTTCCTCGCACAACCAAACATTTATATACAGCCTCCTAATTGTTCCCATGCTCAAGACCTGACACTTCTAGGCCCAACATTCGGGGAGTTACATGATATGTGATACAATTGTAGTATGTTTGATGTGTTCATAAATGGCCAAGAGAAATGGTAAGTTTGGTAAGTTTTGGTATGTGCTTAATTGTGGTGTGAAATTGAATGTGAATATCAAGGTTATAAATCATATAATTTGGTATGTTTTTGGCTTATTGAATGATAATGATTTGGTATGTGTTTCAAGCTTGAAATATGTTGATAATGATTTGGTATAAATGATGTATGTTTTGGTTGTGAAATGGTTGAGAATTTGGTATAAATTGTCTTTGGTTTTATGCTTGTAGGGAGGACCCTTAATGGGTGGCAAAATTAGCCTTGCAAATGGCCTATTTTTTCCCACACGGGCTTTTGTCTCAACCGTTTTGCTCAAGGGCCATTTCGAAATGAGCCTGGGCAGATCACACGGTCGCACACACGGGCGTGTGCAAAGCTGTGTGGCCAAGTCAGTTTCGACCACGGGCTAGATGCACGGGCGTGTGACTGGCTGTGTGATCCAGGTCAGTAACCTCCCTAATTTTCACACGGCCTGGCACACGGACGTGTCTCGTGGTCCTGTGGACAAGTCAGTATGTATGCCCTATTTTGACACGGCCTAGACACATGGGCGTGACTAAAGCAGTGTGAGGCACATGGCCTGTTCACACGAGCGTGTGGCTTGTATAATTTTGAAAAATGTTCAAATTTTGAAAAATTTTGTATGTGCTCGGTTTTGTCCTGACCTCTTTCTAATGCATGTTTAAAGTCCCAATGACCTATATAAGGGACATTATGATCATGTTTGATTATGATTGTGGATAATGTATGTGAATTGTTTGTAAAATGTTTTTGATTGTCCGGCAATGCCTTTAACCCTAGTCCGACGACGGATACGGGTTAGGGGTGTTACAGCCACATTGAGGTGGTTATTGGTTATGTGACAAACTTCTTCTTAGTTCAAGCTATATACTGGCCTCATTGCCTTCATTGTTATGTCTATGCTTGGGTACAAGTTGTGGTCTCGACGTTTAATCTTTTTTTGCCTTCGTTCATAGTTGATTGCGATCAGTGTTTCTTGGTTTCCATCGTATCCTTCGTTCTAGGAACAAGTGGTTGCAAAAATGCTCTACCTTGGTAGAATAATGATCCCCGAGGTGTTTGCTACACCATCAGCGTAGGCGTATAACTATATTGTTTCCTATACATTGATGTCAGAACGATCAAACTTCTAATTGGTGCCCCAAACATAGACGTTTTATATGTCATTGTCTGAAACGTTAATGACATCGATGTGTAATATGCCAGGGATGGAGGCCTAAAAATAAAACCTGATATCGATGTAAAAATAAACATATGTGATGCAAGATGTGGTGCTTGTGTAAAAATGACGGGGTAAATGAAAGCACAAAATAAGTCAAGCCATACTGACTAAGGGGGTAATGCAACCATCTATGTTGGTTCTTGCATTGGTGTAAATGATGGACCTGTTTACACCTACTCCAAACCTTGGATGCTTAGGTGCCCATTTTGGCCTCATTGTATGTGGTTGCCTACCCCTTGCCTTTTTCACTAGCAGGTATGACTCATCATAGTTTCCAAACCATGATATGTAATTCGGATCGCAGGCTAAATTTGAAGTGATAATGGTCTTGTTAGTAGGTAAAAACTCATTCCTTTTACTCCAAAGGTTGATATATTCCGCATAGAATGTAAGCCAATGCTCATCTGTTCTCCCCCGCAAGTCGATATGGTGTAAACCTTCGATGTCTTAGGGTGCTGGTAGAATCGTTTGCCTAAACTCGAACTGTCGCAACAATCTATCCGACTCGTGCATCTCCACCGTAGTGTACACTATCAATGGAACCTTCACGTGCCAGATGTTGGGTTCACCAAGAATTTGGACAGGATGCATTCTGGAATTCCCGGATCGAAGTATGACGTCCATTCAAACTGTATTAAAATAATAAAACTTTTAATTATATATATACTATTAATTTTTAAAGTAACTACATTAATATTATATAATTCAAATTTTAAAAATACATACCTCGCTTCCGATCGTTGATCTAATGGAAATTGTATATCTTGAAACTCCTCCAGTAGTTTCACGTAACTCAGCCCATGGTTCCACTTATTGAAATAACATGTTAACAAAATAATTAAAATTTTAAATAATTTTATTGTGGTAAATACATTATCTAATGAATTTAACCTTGTTACAAGTGTGAATGTATAAGGGTAGTCCGCTCGAGGGCGTAAAAAATGGCAGCTGGTACCATGCCCATAATTGCAATAGTAGCATGCAACCACCGATTTTAATTTTCTATGGTTCCATCACCCTATACATCTCCCGGTACAATGTCGCCAACATGAATGACCCCTAACTGAGTTCTCCCGCTTCTCTAAAGTCCACGAGTTTTAGCAGCCACTTTAAATGGACAAGATTTTGTGACTTATCGGGCAGTAAGAGACCCTTGATGGTAATAAGAATGTACGCCTGAGTGTGTTGTTCTCTTTGACTTCACTCGAATCCGCATTGAGCCCATCAAAATTCCTTTTCAACCAATTCATATCTATCCGGATTCCATAAATCGGTTCCGAAAACCTCCTTAAAAGTTGCTCGCATACGTCTTTTCAATCAGTTGCGACAATTGACCCAGTTACTATCGGCCCATCCACCTGTAACCCGAGTTGTAAGTACACACCCTCGAGAGTGATAGTACACTCGCCACATGGAAGATGAAATGTGTTTGTCTTGGGTGTCCACCTTTCCACCAACGCGCTTACAAGTGTGGAGTCCAATTTACACCCCCTACCCATACGGGCCACGTGCAAAAATCTCGCATCTCTCAAGTATGGTTCGATTAAGGACGATGGAGGAGCGAGTAGATTACAATGTACATCTCCAAAATCTGACCTTCAGACCATATATATAAAAAAAAGATATTAAATTTCAGTATAATAATAAAATATTTAAATTAAATTTGATTAAATATAATAATAAATTTTTTTTACCATTTGTAATTGATCAACCAAAATGTGCTTCGCATCCAAACGGAATAGAGATTTTGTCATTACTAATTTCAAAAAACACAAAATAAATTGTAATAGAAAAATAATTTAAGAAAACCTTAATACAATTTTAATAAAAAAAATGATAGTTGAGAGAGAAATAAAATTTAAGTGAGAAATTAAGAGGGAATTGAGAGAAATTTGAATGAGATTTGAGAACATGAGAAAAATAGTTGAGATTGAATTGAAAAAATAAAAAAATTTGTATGGGTTTATAGGTGGGGTTAGCTGTTGGGTTTAATGGCTATTTAAATAGCCATTAGGTGGGGTGAACATTGAGAAAAACGCTTCGTAATTTTTCAAAAAAAATAATCTAATCCAATAATTTATTTTTGAAAAATTCACTCAATACCATTAATATATAAAAAAAAACAAATAATAGTTACATCAACTTAGTTTTAATTGAGAAAATGCATAGATTTTAGGATGAAACTTAGATTTTCCCAAAGTCCATTATTTAAAAAAAGGTAGAATATGAAGGCTTAGTAGAAGTCAAACGAAATTAGTTAAACTACTTATACATCTAACATAGAATCAAATGACAATACCAAAATGACAGTGATGGGGATGGGTGTGCAATAAAAGGCTATCTTAACCAAAACAAAAGGGAGAAACCGATATTATTAATGGATTTTGAGTTACCAATAATGGCCATATGGGACATAGTTTGAAGAATCTCATAGGCCTTTTTTTTCCGGGTTTTACTCCCAGCCATAAGATACCAAGGGTAAGAACATGAAATTATTGGAATTTGGTCGTGTCCTGAGATTAACATTAAAAAAAAAAAGACTTGATGATGATGATGATGATGATGATTATGAGACTATAAATTTGTTTTTGTGGCTAGGAAACTGGCTATTTCAAAGCAGCTAAGGACAATGTCAGATATCCCCTTTGTGTTTTCTTTCTGGCACTGGACAAAGTCCTTGTTTAGGCATGAATTAACATGATAGATAAGCCTATTTTCATATGAATCGCACATTTCAGATTACTGCCTACAAGAGACTATTGATCGATGGTACCAAGGTATCTTTTTTATACCATGTGGTATGAAATGATATAAACCCCATTGAATATTGTGTATATTATTAACAGGCTAATTGTATATGCAAACCCATCAAAGACCAAATAAAAAAGGGCGTCGCTGTTTAAACAGTTTTATAGAAAAAGTCCATCTTGTTTTTCACCGAGACCCATATAAAACGACTCTACTTGGACACACTTCAATTCTAGCTCTCTCCCAATTTCCTCTACCTGCTAATGGTGGGTTTAATTGCCCAACAGTTCCTTCTATGGTAAATGCCAGCAATTTGCTTCGTATTCATTAAATTTTAAGCTTAACCACGTTTCCTTAAATTTATTTTCTCATTTTCGTACCTAATATTTTTTTTAGTTAAAAGTGTATTTAAATTATTTTTTATAGTTAAGTTAGTACTTCTGTTAATTTAATTGTTAGTTAAACCGTTAAGTCTATTAAAAAATAATTAATTAAAAATTGACATGTGTCAAAAATAGATAAAAAATATTATTTTCTCTTATATATATATTTCTTTTTTCTTTATTTAGAACTTGACCAATGGTCAAACTAGTTAGACTACCAATTTCTAATTTAATTAGTTTGTTTGGTTTGATCAAATCAATTATTAAAAAATTATAAAATAAAAAATACCTAAAAATAGAGAAAATTAGTTCAACTATTTTTTTTTTTTAGCTTGGTTCAATTGGTTTATATCGATTTGAGGGGTTAATCAATTCAACCCTATTTCTAAACTAGTGCGCAGACCAATTCCAGGTCCAACCAATTTGACTAACTGACTCGATTTTTAAAATACTAGTTTTGATAAATGAAATAACATTCTCAATTCTGTCAAGTAGAGCAAGTAGGCAGTGAAGTTCGAAAATAAAATTAATTGTCAACATTTCGACTTCAAGAGGGAATATTTCGAACATTGCTAATATTGCTAGACATTATAAATGAAGAAGAAAGAAAAAAAATGAGAAAATATAAAAAAAATAAAGAAAAAAATAATATAAAATGAAAAAAATAATAAAAAAACTATTTTTTTAGTGTAAAACGGGTAACAGAAAAATAGTTTAGGTGCCACTTGTGACAACAAAAAAGTTTAGGTACCAATTTGGAAAAATAGAATAATTTAGATAATAATTTGTCGGTTAAGACCTTTTTAAAATAGATTTAATGGTTTAACTAACAGTTGGACTAACGGAGGTACCAACTTGACAAAAAAAGTAGTTTAAGTAACACTTGTGACAAAAAAAAATTTAGGTACCAA
The DNA here is from genome assembly GCA_025698465.1 of Gossypium longicalyx. Lineage (NCBI taxonomy): Eukaryota > Viridiplantae > Streptophyta > Magnoliopsida > Malvales > Malvaceae > Gossypium > Gossypium longicalyx. The sequence continues at coordinate 19,544,396 of CM047000.1, forward strand.
AATAAGAAAAAAGTATAATTTAAATACCAATATGTGGATTAAGTCTAAATTTTATAACATAGGAAATTTTTAAATGATGGTAACCTTAAACGTTAAAAAATGTTATATTGTCGTGTTTAAAGTGACTAAGAGGAAAAATACAAATCAACATTTTTATACTTGAAAAAAAAAAAGGATTAAATTGCTTAAATTTTGTAGGTTTTAAATCATGACACACATTTTTTAACATTTAACCTTACTTTCAGTTTCAATTTTACCTCTTTTTTTTTTTGAAAATTATACGTATAAGGATTGAAGTGTTGACTCTTATAATAAAGGAACTAATTTGCTCCTACACCTAAACTTAGAAAATAAAGACCCATAAAATAATTTAATCACCCATGGTATCATGTTTATTTTTAGGCTCAGTCAAAATTATTCTCTCTCTCATTGAATTGTAAATCTTTTTTGCTCCTTCTCCACTAGACCAACTAGGTAACTTCCCTCTTTAGCTTTAATGTTGAAGCTTTGGTTACTGCATTTTTGCTAGTCTCTTTGGATTGTTTTCTCCCAATATAACCAAGTTCTTTCTGTTGTGACCCACATTTTCATTTCTAAGTTTTTCTCCACCACTTTGCTCCATGTTCAACTTCATCTTTTTAGTCTAATTAAAGAGTGTCAATATTTTGACTATGCTCTCATGTCACTTTGTGCGGCCTCATTACCCTTCTATTAGGGCCAAGCAGTTTGTTGTTTAAAGTGACATCTCTACTCTAATGTGGTTTTCCATTTTTTCTTTTGTTTCTTTTTTTTCTCCTCCTCTTTTGTTCAAGTTTATCTTCTCATTTATTATTTCCTTTTCATTTTGGTGTGTAACATTGCTCTCTTGGTGCTACTTCAAGGTTAGGTGAACTTTAGAATTTTTTTATGATACGGATTATATGTTTGTGTTGGGGATACACACATATAAGCAACGAACAAGAACAAAAAGAAAAAATAAATTTGGGCACACAAATATTTATGTGAAAAAACTCCTCTAATGAAGAAGATAAAAAATCACTGGAAAAAAAAATCACCTAATTAACAAACCAACGAAAAGTACAAGATGGAGAAAATAAAAATAAGACCTTTAACTCGAAAAACAAAGCACTTTTAAAACTCTCTCTAAAGCTCTTCCTCAAAATCTCACATAAGAGATATTTTATGAACTCTCTAAAATAGGGTTACAAAGGCATTTAAATAGTATAATATTAAAGTCCTAATATGACTAAAACACTCCTAGAGTAATTGGAGTTTAACTGGGAAAAAGAAGTCTTGTTGAACTGTCAAAACGCAACTGCATAAGTTGGGAAAACGTCTTGACGTCTATGTTCTCATTGTCATGACATTGATGCCATGTTAATCTTGAGGTTTCATTGCATCATCCTGACGCTCTTCGTCGTGACGTCGGGCCTATCTTGGCCCTTATTCGGTTGCTCAATGATCATCTTTCTAAGTACTTACAAAGAGTCCGATAAATGCGAGACACACCCCACAAATCTCCGCATTGACTCGTATTTAACATGCCTTCTTTGCCCATGTCTGTCATGGGACTAACTTGATTTTTGTAGGATACTAACCGAGTATAGGTAGTGTTTGAACTTTGAAAGTAGAAGACTTTTAGTTTCCTGAATTGACAAATCAATGCTGACTCGTGTCTACTTCCCATAAATGTAGTGCTCTGTGTTTCCAACTTCTGCATCCGGGAGAGAACCTCTCTTATTTAAAACGATCATACCTATTTTGTTTATATGACCAAGTTTCTTATGCCTCAAATGAGTCAAATCTGAATCTTTAATAGTTAAGGAAAGTGCTGCCTTACCAGTCACTGTTAAACCCTGTAGAACATAAAGACTGCTAGTCTTTCAACCTTTCAGTAGAACAAGAGTTCCATGAGATAACTTAATGTTGCTTGACTTGATGAAGATCCTACAACCCTTCATGTCTAAATTTCCCAAGGAGATAAGATTCTTCTTTAAATCAGACACATGCCTGACATTTGATAATGTCTTAATAATTCCGTTATGTATCCTGATCTAAATGGTACAAAGACTGATTACCTTACAGGGTGAATTGTTCTCCATAAGCACAAATCCACCTTCAACTAGACTATATGTGGAGAAAAAGTCCTTGTTAGACACATATGGAAAGAATACCCTGAATCCAGGAACGTAAGCTTACACCATTCAGTCGTAGAAACCAACAACAAATCATCACCATTGTCTCCGACCACACTAGCACCGGCCAGCTTCGCCTTCTGCTTCTCGTCCTTGTTGCTCTCAACAGCCCTCTCATTTTTGTTTTTCAACCTATAACATTATGCCTTTATGTGATTCAACTTCTTCCAGTAGTTACATGTTTTATCACGATTCTTTGACTTCGATCTTGACCTATATTTGTTCTGACCTGAATCCTTAGAGTGTTGCCCGCCTCTAGCAACTAAAACGAAGGTTTGGCTACTAGTATTGCTACTCGAACCTAACTCATTATCAAGTTTTTACTTGCTCAACAAGTTACCCTTCACATCCTTAAAAGAGAGTTTATCTCTACCATAAATTTGGGTCTCCCTAAAAGTTTTATATGAATGGGGCAAAGAGCATAATAATAACATTGTAACACCCCTTACCCGTATTTGATGCCTGAACAGGGTACGAGGCATTATCGGACTTAAACTTCCTCAATCGTACTAAATCGAGACATGAATTTTCGTCCAAATTTAAAACTTTTCATTGGTATTCATATCTTCCCTATTATGGGCTTATGAGGTCCAAAACATACATTAAGAGCGGCTCGGGACTAAACAGAGAACTTTGAAAACATTTGGAGGACTTAGAAAGTTTTTCATAAAATAGGGTCACACACCCGTGTGGGTAAGCCATGTAATCACACATGCCCGTGTCCCCAACCAGTGTAACTCTCTATTTATGACATCATCATCCCAAATAATGTCACACGGCCAAGTCACACGCCCATGTTCTTAGGCAGTGTGGCAAATTAAATTCCAAAAATTAGGTGCAAACTCCACACGGCCAGGGCACACGCGCATGTCCTATGGCTGTGTCTTTCACACGGCCGAGACACACGGCCGTGTCTCAGCCCATGTGTTTACTACTGGATATTTTGTTTGTATTAATTAGGGTTCAGGGGACACATGACCAGAACACACACCCTTGGGGCAAGTCCTGTGTCACACACGGTCTAGACACACACTCATGTGTCTACCCGTGTGGACAAATTTAAGGCTATATTCCAAGCCAATTGCCACCCTTATTTGCACAACATATTCATGGCTTCAAAGGTACTTAAATACGCAGGAATCTAGCTCAAGCATGACAACTTCTCATCAAATTATATTAGATTAAGACTTCATATCATGACAAACCCCATTTTACCAACACAAATGTACTAATAAGCAATGTCTCTTAGATTTGCTTGCATGCATTTTCATACCAACTCATACACACACAAAGCCATCATCAATCAACCATTAGCAACCATAAGCTATACCATAAAGCAATTGGCACATACATGCATAGATGAATAGGTTTACAACCCAATAATCATTGTAAGCCATATCTCATGGCCTTATACAAAATGAATCATAACACCCTCAGCCAACACATTGGCTAAACCAATATGACATATAACAAAATAACCAAGTTCCTATACATGCCATACTCAAAATAATGAGACTAACTATACCCAAAAGATCCGATTGATAGTATGATCGAGCCTCTAACATCCTTTTATCCCCGAGCTAGCTTGGCCATACTATAAGAAAATGGAAAAGCGAGGGAGTAAGCATAAAGCTTAATAAGCTTGCATGTAAATAATAAGCAATAAAATTATGTATTTTCATACACATACATAACATAACTTAATTCATCTCTTTCTCAATAATCATTGTAACCATATCCTATCTCATTCAATTTACACAATATTCAATAGAACTCAAGATCATGATTTCTTCATTCTCATCATACCGAAGTTTTATCATTTCGAATTTAATTAACTATGAGCTTGGCATACATACCTGTACCCATTTCAACATGATCGTATCTCATCATTTCTTTGACAAATCCTTAGATTACACGTTGAACCACTTGGAATACTAAGGGATGCTCAGGAAGTCATATTCACATGGTAGGGTGCCAATGCCATATCCCAAATATGGTCTTACATGTGACCACATATCGATGCCAATGCCATGTCCCAGACATGGTCTTACATGGGATCACATGAATCGAAGCCGATAGCCCAGCTATGGTCTTACACGATGTCTCATATCGATGCCAATGCCATGTCCCAGACATGGTCTTACATGGGATCTCATATCAACGCTATATCCCAAATATGGTCTTACATGATAACACATACCGATGCCGATGCCATATCCCAGATATGGTCTTATACGGGATCTCATCAACTTAAATGTCAAGATATTTGTACCCTAAGTATTCCTAAGGTTCAACTGGCTTTCTTCACCTCAAATCTTTGTCGGACAACATCAATAATATTCCAAAAGACAAATATACAATTTATGCAACATTAAATGTTAAGCACATAATATAATGTTGTATTAATTACACACAAACTTACCTTGGTACAAAAATGTAGCTAACTATTAAATTTACTCCATAACCTTATTCTTCCCTCGGTTTAGGTCCAGACTTCGTTTTTCTTGATCTATAATAGCAAATTTCACTCATTTAATTATCACATTATTCATATGAGTCCATAAATAATACTTTGGCAAAATTACAAATTTACCCCTAAACTTTCATATATTCACACTTTTGCCCCAAGCTCGTAAAATGAAACGTGTCCAATTTCTTTGTTACCCAAGCCTACTCGATCCATATTCCCTCTTATAACAGCCCACATTTTTCATTAAATCACATTTTTAACACCTATTTTTACATGTTTTACTAATAAGTCCTTTTTGGTGTTTTCATGAAAAATCACTTAGAAAAAGATGTTTATCTAACACCAAACTTCCATATTCCTTCATTAATCATCAAAATACATGCATGACACACATGGTTAATTTTTGAACATGAACCCTAGCTTAAAATAATGGTAGAAATAGCTAGATCAAGCTTTAAGGATCTCAAAAACATAAAGAACATTAAAAACAAGGCTAGGATGTACTTACTATCAAGCTTGAAAGTTGAAAAACCCTTGCTACGGAGAGCTTGAGAGTTTGGGCTAAGTGATTGTCGAGTATCCTTAATGATTCCAAATGGTTCAACGGGAAAATTTAAGTCAAGAAAGAATGTGTGAATGAGTTAAATGACTTAGGTACATATGAGATTCATACGAGTATTGAAAAGGAAAGCATTTGATGAATTCAATTATGATATTGAATATGTGTACAATGAGAAAGGTTTGTGAACTTGAATGTGCATTTAAATGTGCTTATTCATATCTTCCTTTATTGATGGAAATGATATTGATTCATAAGATGATTTATTTGTGTAAGGGTTACTAAGCTTTTAAAGCTTACTTTGTGTGTTCTTTCCATGTTTTATAGATTATCGAAGCTAACTCAGACATCGAGGATCATCGGAAACCATCATCACACTATCGACTTCTTGTTGATACTTTTAGAGCTTTGTATATATGGTATATGGCATGTGTAGGCTATTGTCATCTTGGTATGTTTTGAGTTGTGATTTTAGCCATGAGATTTGGCTTGTAAATGTTGATATGTGTGGCCATTTAAGTTGGCTTGAATTGTGTTTGATAAGTGATATGTATGTAATGTATATAATGCCTTATATGTTGCCTTATTTTGGTATGTTTGCCATAGTTCTTGATATAGCCAAATAATTGTTATTTGGTTAATTAGTAAATGATGTATTAATGCTTGGAAGATTGGCATATTGCGGTATGATTTTGAGATGGAGATATGGTATAAGTTATGTCATGAAATAGATGATAATTTGAAGAGTAATGCAATTAGTAGTCATGTGAGATTGATGATTTTGGCAAATTGATTTGGTATATTTTTAAATATCAAATTAAGTAGTTGATATGGTTGAATATAGATGATATGATATATGTATGAATTGGCATGTTTTGGCTGCCTATTTATGTATTGAATGTAACATTCCGATTTTAGCTAAATCGTAATAGTGGTTTTAGAACCAAAAATCCGAGGTCAAAAAATTATTTTAATATTATTTTTGGTGTTTACAGCATGTGAATATATATGTGTGAAAATTTTGTGAGTTAATTATACCGTTTAATAGTTCAATTTGAGAAAAAGTACTTAATCGCGTAAGGTGTAAAACTTGCGTGCTATTAGTGAAATATGTCTAATAGCTATGGCTTATTAAAGTGAAAGTCCTTATGATATAAATAGACCATTTTTATATTGGGTGGACATTTATGGGCATAATATGAATGTTTTGATAAGTTTATAATTAAGGGTAAATAGGTAATTAGAATATTAATGTTATAATAAATAAAACAAAACAAAAGAAATGTTTTGTATCATCATTCTTAGCCGAAAATAACAAGGAAGAAGAAGAAAAATAGGGCTTTGATATTCGGCACTTGATAGCTTGATTGAGGTATGAAATTTGATCGGTTTTTTATGATTTCTATGTTTTTGAGATCGTTGCTTCAAATACTAGCTAGCCCATGCTTGAATTTTTGAATTGGTTGTGAATTTTGTGATTTTCCATTGTTGGTAGCTTGAGTTTTATGATGTTTGATGATGAATTATGCAAGCTTGGTGTTTGACATACATGTTTTATAAAGTGATTTTTTTGACAAAAAAATGCTTATTAAGGATTAAATTGTGAAATTTGCAAATTTAGGTGTCAAAATGTGAAATAAATGAAATTTATGGGCTGGTAGGGACCTAGGGAGTATTCGACCATGATTGGGTTTGTTGAAATTATGAGTGTTTTGTGTTGTTTTGAAATAGGGACTAAATTGTAAAAATGTGAAATATTAGGGGCTAAAGTGTAAAATGCCCATTTATGTGTTTTTGGATGAAGTTGAATGTGTTGATGAATAAAAGGGTTAATTTTGAATATATATAGATCAAGAAAGAAAGAAATTGAATTTAGATCGGGGGAAAATGAAAGTTATCGAATAGTCGACTCGTCTGTTTATTCTGACTACAAGGTAAGTTCATATACAAATGATTGCTTTTAAATTGAATTATATGTGTTTACTTGCCATTGAATTGTTATAAATGTTGAATAAGCACTTACAAGCATGAATCGACAGAGTTTCGACATCCGAAATGGCCGTACGAACCTTAGGGATAGTATAGGATACAGATGTCATGACATTAGGTTAGCGTTATGTGATTACATGTAAGACCATGTCAGGGACATTGGCATTGTATTGAGATTACGTGTAAGACCATGTCTGGTACATTGGCATCGTTAATCGATTTCATGTAAAACCCTATCTGGGACAGCGGCATCGATATGTGATAACATATAAGACCATATCTGGGATATGGCATTGTACGAGTTTATTTGATTTCCAAGTATCCTTATTGATTTCGAATGGTTCAGCGGGCAAAGTTAAGTCGAGAAAGAAAATGTGAATGAGCTAAGTGATTCAGGTATGTACGAAATTCATATGATCTTTGAGAAGTGAATGTAATTGATGAATTGGTATGTTTGAGATGTATAAATTGATTAATAGAAAGGTTTGTGATCTTGAATGTGTATTTAATTTTTCTTACTCATATCTTGCTTAATTGATGGTAAAGATATTGTTTCATAACATGATTTATTTGTATATGGCTTATTAAACTTTTAAAGCTTACTTTGTGTGTTCTTTCCATGTTTTTATAGATCATCGAAGCTAGCTCGGACTCTGGGATCGTCGGGAAAAGTTGTTGCACTATCGATCAACTCGTTGGTATTTTTGGAAGCTTTGTATATATAGTATATGGCATGTATAGGCTAGAGTCATCTTGATATGTTATGAGTTGTGATTTTAGCCATGTGATTTGGCCTGTAAATGTTGGAGTGAATTTGGCCATTTAAGTTGGCTTAAATTATGTGTTTGATAAGTTAATTATATGATGTTTATAATGTCTTAATGCGAATACAATTGTAGCGAACTCTAAATCATGTGTTGGATAGTTCTTTTCGTGCAGTTTCAACTGTCAAGAAGCATAAGCTATAACCTTTCCTTCTTGCATTAAAACACAACCCAATCCATTTAACGATGCATCACTATAGATCATGAACTCTTTACCTAATTCAGGTTGAACCAAAACTAGTGCCTCTGTTAATAGTGCTTTCAACTGTTCGAAACTCTACTGACATTTTTTTTTTCCATTCAAACTTTACACCTTTTTGTAGCAGTCGTGTCATTGGTGTCAAAATCATTGAGAATCCTTTCACAAATATTCGGTAATAGCCCGCTAAACCTAGAAAACTACAGACTTTAGACACATTTCTTGAAGATTTCCAATCAACAATGGCAGAGATCTTGTTCGGGTCAAATCTTATGCCATCATATGAAACAATATTCCCCAGAAATCCAACCTCTTTGAGCCAGAATTAACATTTACTAAACTTTGCAAATAACTGTTTATCATGTGGAGTTTGTAACACAATTCTGAAGTGTTATGTATGCTTAGATTCATCTCGTGAATAGATCAGAATATCGTCAATGAATAAACAACAAATCTATTTAAATACGGTCTGAATATTTGATTCATCAAATCCATAAAAATGGCAGGAGTATTAGGTAAATCGAAATACATGACAAGAAATTCATAATGTCCATACCTTGTTCTGAATGCGATTTTCAGCACATCTGACTCTTTGACTCGTAACTGGTAGTAATCTAATCTCAAATCAATCTTTGAAAATACTGTAGCCCCTTTCAGCAGATCAAATAAGTCATCGATCCGTGGTAGAGGGTTTTTGTTCTTTATAGTCACTTTATTCAATTGTCTATAATCAATACACATTCTCATAGTGCCATCATTCTATTTCATGAACAATACCGGTGCACCCTAGGGAGAATAACTCGGTTGAACAAAACCTCTGTCTCTCAATTCTTGTAACTGAGCTTTCAACTCTTTTAATTCTGTTGGAGCCATTCTATACGAATCTATCGATATCGGTGTTGTTTCGGGTACTAACTCTATTCTCAATTCAACTTCTCTGATCGGAGGCAAACCAGGTAATTCTTCTAGAAATACATCCGAAAACATATGTAAGGTATGCATCATAACCCTTTTTCAAGTATTTCTGAGCTAAAATAGATGATATCACAACTGGTAATTTACTCAAATCATTAGACTCAATCCGAAGAATCTCACCATTTTGACATTTCAATCTGATAGTCTTCTGTCTACAATTCATAACTGCATCAGGCATAGTTAGCCAGTCTATATCCAGAATTACATCAAACTCATCAAACGGTAGAAACATCAAATCAGCTCGAAAACTGTAACCCTGGATCATCAGAAGACAATTCTTACAAATTTTATCAACTAAAATAGATTTGCCTAAGGGGTTCGATACTTTAATTACAAACTCTGTTGACTCGACATGCAAACTCTTTTTAAATACTAAATTCATATAGATATATGAATGAGTTGATCCAGGATCTATCAACGTAACTATATCAGTATCAAAAAGAGAAAAAGTACTGGTAATAGCATTTGGCCATGATGCCTCTTCTCGTGCACGAATATCATAAACTCTGGCAGGTGCTCGTTCCTCAGATCTCATGGTGAATCTCTTGTAGCACCTCGAACGCCACTCACATTTCCAGTGTTTCGGGGTAGTCTTCCCCTAGTAGCCGTGTTACTTGCTTTCACTGGTTGATCTCTTTAAGCTGTAAAATTTTCTGGATAGTCAAGGAGAAAATGATCAAAAGATCCACATTTAAAACAAGCTCTGCTCACTAATCTGCATTCACCGTAATGTCGCTTATTACAATGTTCACATTCAGGTCTAGCATTTCTAACACTTCCCACACTAGCCACAGATGTCGCCTGAGGTTTTGAACTTTCTTGTCTTGCATTTCTATCTCTAATCAAAATTCCCGTAGAGGCCGTGGAATGAGAATGATATTCTCTAAATTTCTTTGATGCTGACTGATGTGATTTACCCGTAAATCCCTTTCTAGACTCTCTAGTCTCTGAATCGGCTTTTCTTTTCTCTTTGCAAAGCTCTTCGACTTTACAAGCTCTGTCAAACAGAACAACAAACTCTTTCAGCTCAAGAATTCCAACCAACACTCTGATTTCTTCATTCAATCCATCCTCAAATCTTTTACACATTATAGCTTCAGAAGAAACACATTCACGAGCATATTTTCTTAGTCGTACAAATTCTCTCATATTCTGTGACTGACATACGACCCTGTTTCAATTCAAGGAATTCTTTTCTCTTCTGATTGATGAACCTTTAACTGATGTATTTCTTTCTAAATTCAACTTGAAAGAAATCCCAAGTGACTCTTTCTAGCGGAACTACAAATATCAAGGTATTCCACCACTGATAAGTGGTGTCTCTTAGCAACGATACAACACACTTTAAACATTCTTCAAGTGTGCAAGATAATTCGTCGAATACCTGAATCGTGTTCTCAAGCCAAAAATCATCATTCTCAGGATCATCATTAATAGTAGCTCTAAATTCCTCGGCTCCGTGCTTTCGTATCTTGTCAACAGGTAGTTTATTTAATTGCAGAGAATCAAAACCTTGAGGAATTATAGGGATCGGTTGGGGAACAGATGGGGGTAGAGGTTGCGGAATAGCTAAGTTCGTACGAATGTACTATGTGAACCAGTCATTTAATATCTGAAAGAAGGCTTCTTTAGCCTCACCCCTATGACTACTAGTCACAGGTCTGGATTCAAAAGGCGCTGTCCTTTGAGCAGGAGCTGACACATTACTTTCTACATCGTTCGCTACAGCTCGTTTGGGATCCATTAATATATAAAAATACATTCGAAAATTAGAGAGGTTGTACATACTGATTTATACCACACGACCGAGGACACGCCCGGGTGCCAGGTTGTGGTAAAATTAGAGAGGTTACTGACTTGAGTCACACGGCTGGCCACACGCCCGTGTGCCAGGCTGTGGGAAAATTAGAGAGGTTACTGACCTGAGTCACACGGCCAGCCACAAGCCCATATGCCAACCCGTGTACCACACGCGGCTAGTAGACACTCCTGTGTGTCTAAGCCGTGTCAAAACTCTAGGGTATATTGACTTAATTCAAAGGGTACCCCAAGGGACACACGGCCGTGCAACATGACCGTATGTCACACATGGCTGAGACACACGCCCTTGTCTTTGCCCGTGTGGACAAAAATAGGCTATTTGCAGAGCCATTTTGCCACCTTAAAAACACAAGCATTTTCAAGCATAATTGACCATATTTTCTCAACTTAATAGGTAGCCAAAATATTCATTTCAATACACAAAATAAATCATATCAAACCTTCCAATTACATATCCAAATACTTATTTAACAACATGCATAATCCATTCACTTAACAAACACATATTAGGACTTTACTTATATAATTTCATTCCATCATTCCTTGCCACAACATACCATAATTAACATTTCAATTCAACCAAAACATAACATCAAAATAAGCCAAATCACATGGCTTAACTTAAATACAAAGATATACCAAAATCATGATATAAAGTAACATAACTATCATTCTTTAAATTAGCCTATACATGCCATATTTACAAATTCACAAGTTCAAAGGTACCAATTGGGAATTGGATAGTGTGATGTATAACTCCAACTTGTCCAAACGAGTGAGCTAACGAATATCTAAAAACATAGAAAAAGAGGCAAAGTAAGCTTTATAGCTTAGTAAGCCCGTATAATTCAGAATTAAACTTACCATTCATACTTAATCAAAGCAACATTTAAAATGCCAAGAATTCAATTAACCAACACCTAATCACAAGTATCCATCATATGTTAGACATTTGACAAATACATGAAGCCATCCATTACTACAACACTTTGTATTATTTCAAAATTCACATATCATATATATAACATTAGTAACATTTATAATCCATAACTTATCTGTATAATAGTATTTAGGCCCGTAGAACTTATTAGAATTTCAAAGGGTACTTGAGTGGACATAATTTGTAATCCATCAATTCATTAATATATATTATCTTTCAAGCCATGATCGGTAAGCTCCTCCTGAGCTGATAACAGTAAGCTCTAATGAGCTCAAACGGTAAGCTCTATCGAGCTGATTAGTAAGCTCATACGAGCTGAAATGGTAAGCTCCAATGAACTGAATCAGTATGCTCTTACGAGCTGATTAGTAAGCTCATACGAGTTGAAACGATAAGCTCCAATGAACTGAATCAGTATGCTCTTATGAGCTGATATATCGGTAAGCTCATATGAGCTGTGGTGAGTCCGCAACAAATGCAGGAGATAGACCAAAATGGTAATCTCAGTATCATGTCACTCGTATCCAATGAATTCATATACTTCAAACAAGGCTCGGTAACAAATACACTTTTACCATTAACGAATTCATACTTCAAGAGTTTGAATTACACATACTCATTTCAATAATTAAAAGCATATAAAAGTTTGATTCTACTTATACGAACTTACCTCGTGTTTGCTCGTATAATCGTCGTCTACTCGTCTACCTTTTGTTTCCCTTGATCTAATTTCGATAATTGTTTATCTTGATTTATATATTATCAAATTTAATATTTTCAGTAACCATTTAATTCAATTCACATATATTTGGTAAATTACACATTTGCCCCTATACTTTTGACTATTTTGCAATTTAGTCCTTTTTACACAAAATAGAAAATTAATGCAATTTACCCTTAACCCATGTATAGCTGAATTTCACATAACCTCATAGTAGCCCATAGTTTAATTTTATTCATATTTTCAACCACAACATTTCTATCTTTCACAATTTAATCATTAATTCACATTTTTATCAAAAATTACTTTATAAAACTTGTATATCTATTAACAACCATCAATAATCTAACAAGAAACTTCAAAATACCCAAGTATTCAATAATGGCATATCTCAAAATCTATAATAGTTTCAAAAATGAAGGTACAGCTAGCTAAATTCAGCTGCAACGAGCTCAAAAACGTAAAAGTCATTAAAAATTGAGCTAAAATCGTACCTTAATCAAAGATTGAAGTTGCCGAAACCATGGAAGCTTCAAAACCCTTATTTCTTTCTCAATTTCGGCAAAATGATGAATGAATTAACATGATTTTGATTTTTGTTTTATTATTATTAACTTAATACATAAATTACCATTATAACCTTATAATAAAACTTAATATATCATGTAATTCATGGACATAAATGTACACTAACCTTAATCATGGTCAAATAACATTATAAGGGCTTCCATATTAATCAACCATAACTATTTAATGCATTTAAACAATAGAACTCAAATTTTACGCGTTACGCGATTTAGTCCTTTTTACCGAATTAACCATTTAAATAGTAAAATTTCTGTACGAAACTTTCACATAATAATTCTATCATGCTGTAAATCTTAATAAAATAATAAAATAAATATTTTGACTTTAGATTTGTGGTCTCGAAACCACTATTTCAATTTGACCTAAAAACGGGCTGTTACAAAAGAGCCCTCCCTTGGCCGGCCACACATGTGGCAAGGTTGATGGTTTCAACTTTGCTAATTTAGGCTTGGGGCAAATATATGAAGCCACCAATTGTGGAAGGGTTTGTTTGCAACTTGAACAAGTCTTCAAGGGCCTCTTTGCAAGCTAAATAATCAGCCAATAAGCTAATTTGGGTCAGCATATGGATGGTTTTGGGCTGTCCACTTCTTGGTTGGTTCGGTTCACTCGGTTCGGCTCAACTGGACCACTTTTTTATAATTAATTAATAATAATTTATTTAATCCAAATTAAATTGGATATAAATTAAAATTAATTATATCATGAATTAATACACATAATTGGACCGACTTAGGCTGAAAGTTAATTCACTTTGATACTTCAAATTGCTTCTCGGTTTTGAACTTCTAGCAATGTTTGCCAAGCCAATTTCCGCCCTTTGTGCAAATCTATTGAAAATAATAAAAAATAATCAAAATTTATTATAAAATTAATTAAAATTCATTATGTTAATAATTTAAGTACAAAATAATTATTTTATAGTATTTATATATTTTTCGATAATAATTTTATCGAAACTATATGAATTTGAGTTAAAAAGGGCATGAAAAAGTGTGTATATTTTTGTGTTTCCACACCCCCAAACTTAATGAGTAATGCACAAATTGAAAAGAATTTCTTAGAAACACCTTTGAAAAACTCATTTAGAACAACATTCGTCCCAAAATTATGAATTAGGTATACTTATGCTCAAGAACAAGAATTTTGATATTTATGCTACTTATGTATACATATCATTCAAATTAATATCAATAACTACTATGATAGAAAAAATAGACTAAATGCTTTCTTAATTAAAACATGTAAATCCCTACCAATTTGATTTTATTCCCTTATTCGAGATTAAGCTGTAATCATTAAGTTTAACTTATGCCTCCATATGTTGAACATAGCAATTTCTCTCCACTAATGTAGGTAGCATAGAAACTTGAATCAATAGGTCTTTACAAAGATTGTAACGTGGATTAGCTAGGGGTAGGTAAAAGATAGATAAATTTAGGCTAAAAACACTAGACTCAGCTTCAATCGGACCTTCGAAACGTTTACCTTCAATACACCAACTTACTTTGCTTTCACATGCTCTTTTGTACATCTATTTTCTTTCAAGTACGTATGCTCTCTCTCTTTTTTCTCTTGAGCATCTAATACTTCTTTTCAGCTCCCCCAAACTTATTTTCAAAGAATATTCTGCATAATACTGAGTCAAGTCTTTGAGACAATTTAAGGATAATTAAAAGAAACGTGATGGTTAAATATTGCAAAGGTTCAAATAAAATTAGGCCATATAGTCTCAAAGTTGTGTTTCAAAAGGTAAAATTTCATCAAGGTTAGCTTGAAATGTAACACCCCTTACCCGTTTCTATCGTCGGTATGGGTTACGAGGCATTACTAATCATAATACAATTCTGGACTTTTTTTTTACACTCAAATAATTCACGTCATATCTGTACAAATTATTAATCCATTTTCATAAGCAAAACAACATTTACTGAAGGTTATGTATAAAACCCATATCATTTCCTTACCTACTCAACTAGCATAAATCACTAGTACATATTTGTAAATTTACAAATACCTAATGAATTTATATAGCCCTTCTTATATGCAAATCAACCACAGTAAAAGCAAATACACTTACATGTAATATATATAAAAACACAATTAACAATCATCATAAGTCTAAGATTTACTTACGCTATAAATTCAGACCAAGACTACAAGTACATATATATAATTATTAATATTATAATCACCCATAGTTCACATAAATATAAATATATCATCGAATTAATAATAACATATATTGAGCATTTCATACTAATTTTTTTAATTTCAAATGTACATATCAACCTATTTTAAATCATTACCATCACATATAGGACGTATTTAATCATCTTAATTTAGATAACATAATAACTACAATTCATTCGGCTATATAAATATAAAGACACCCCAAACATACTCAAATAAAGCTTTACAACAAGTCACATTTACGATTTAATAAACAATCCAACACAAATGAAATGCGAATTCATTCCACCCTATTAACTAATCCATAATTCAGTTATGAAGTATAACCCCAATTGGGCACTCCATTATCATGTCATATGCTTGTATATATATTTTACCCAGCACTAGTCGATTATATATAAAAAAATACCTCAATTATTGTCTATAACCAATTCACAAGTCAACTACTCATTTTAAACAAGTTAACATATTAACCAAATTCACATGTACTTGTGTCCAAACATAACCATAACCGAAGCATACTCATGAATATCCAAATTAATCATCTTTTCAAGTATATCATACCTCCCACAATACCATGCACTCAATGCACATAACATTATAACCAAAAGATGCATAAACCATAAGCAACATAACCAAATTTAAACATAAAGGTTTAGCCATTTTCGCATGGCTTGATTATACATATCCAAAATTCAACATTTCAAAAACATAATCCAGCCTATACATGCCATAATTCGATTTCAACTATTTAAATACTGAAGTTGTAGATAGTGTGATAGACTTTGTTGACGATCCCCGAGCTTGTAACTTGAATCCAAAATCTATAAGATGGAAACACACATAAAACACAGAGTAAGCTTTTGAAGCCTAGTAAATCATAAGCAAATAAACAACTCAATAACATTAACAATCAAATTAAACCAAGCCAACTTATAATATTATAACACATTTAGATCCAACATATAAAGTTCATAATATATGCACAATAATTCTTAAATATCACCTTGGTCGAATGCTCTTGTACTAAATTATCAATTTACCATTTAACTTTCACAACCAAATAATCATCACAAACCTAGTTCACATACCATAAACACATAAGTTTGTGTGTCACAATATAGTTTCACATACACATACTAATCATATAACCAAATATATCTCATCATATGTACACATATATAAGAACTATTAATAATATGTTTACTACTTATTCACAAAGCTAAATACACATATCACATACACATAATTTCTTTATTTGCATTTTATAAGATTTGTAACAAATAGCCAAGATGTTTACTTACCTTACTTCAAGTAGGTAACAAGTTAATTCATACCTGACATATAGCTCATTTTTATCATTCGAATTCAATTTACCTTTGCCCAATGAACCATTCAGAATTGGATAGGACACTCAGATAATCACACATATATTGTACATTGCCAACGTCCCAGACGTGGTCTTACATGTAATCACATATCGATGCCATTCGAGCTCATGGCAAGGTTTTTGTTCCTAAAGTTAATATCGGTACATTTCATTAAAATTTGATCTTATCCTTGATATTATTATGCCCCGAATTTTGAGCTTAGAGGAATTGGGCCTTGGGTGGAGTGCCTAAAATTTTTGTGAGTAAGAAAATGGAACAAGTGCTTGTTAGCACTAGTAGGTTAGTGATTTTGGAGTGTTTGGGGGTCTCTATGAAGTCTTGGGTTCAAGCCTTGGCATAGGAAAAATTTTGGTTTTTAGCATTAAGGGAACCCTGACTGTAGGTTGTATGCTTTTTAAATTTGGATGGGTAGAGCTTGACAAAAAGGAACCTAAGGTATAGGTGGTAGTGACACCTTAAAAAGGTCAGAGGACTGGGGTTCAAGGCTTGGATAGTGCAATAGAGGTTTTATTTTGCATCAGTGCTTTGTAAGTGGTTGAGATTGATTAAAACTCTACAGGATGAAGTTTGAATGGGTCTTAGAGAGATATGAGGAGGGAGTTGAAGAGATATTATGGATTTTTAGGAGAAAATAAAGGAAAGATTTGAATATTGAAGTGTCCAGCCGAATGAGGACTTTGGGGTCACAAGAGTTTCGGCTAAGGGGGGAAACTGGGTCATTTTTGGCTTTGGAGTGTTGTTTTAGTGATAGCCAAACCTTTCTAGAAGAGTTCTCTCATTTTCTTCTCTCGTTTTTTTTCTTTTCCTTTTGATTTCAAGACTTTCTACTCTCGGTTGCACTTTGCATTTTTAGTCGAATTTGCATTACCATTTAGGCCATCTTTTGTGTCGAACCTACTTGTTTTGCTGTTGGCTGATTTCTCCATCACTTCTTCTCTTCTCGATTCTTTCTTTTCCTCTTTGATCCTTTCACTTCTAAAACGAGAACTTTTTTCCTTCTCTTTCGAATTTCTTCATTCCTTTTCATATACCTAAAAACCGATTACCTTGTTCCTGTTGGCTGGACATCTCACATTGCCAATTGAGTTTCTCTAGTCGACTTCTACACTTCTCTTCCTCCCTACTTTCTTTTCTCTTCAGTGTTGATTTTAGTTGGTGGCCGAATATAGCATTGATCCTTCCTTGGGGTTTTGCTTCTAGTTTCGCAAAAGTTCTCTAACATCCGGTAAGTTACTCGCCACCCTCCTTGTTCTTTCTAGATGGTTTTCTTTTTCATTGATTAAACCGAGTAACTATTCTCTTTTTATCGCCAACTCGGGTTGTGTGCTAGCCTGGCAAGAAGTGAAAGGGTTTTCGAGGGATACAATTGTGATGGAGATCTACTTATCTTCTAATCAATTATCTGAGGTAAACAGACTTGTAGTTCTAGTGTTGGCCGATATTCATTTCTCTCTTGGGCATGTATATTTTCTCTAGATTAGCGTAGGATTAACTTTGTTTTAGACATTGAAAAATTGACGGATTATGCTTGTGATTCAGATAATCCACAAGGAGGTGATAAGGATTCGTAATCAGACGGTCTAAGAAAAGTATAAGCTGATTCAGTCAAGGTGGGTATCGATTAGCGATTTGGGAATAAGTGTTTTAGGATCTTTATCGGTAGAAAGATTAACTGTACCTCTTGACTGATTATAGGTTCGGAGCTCGTGGATTTGAGTGCGGTTTAGCAAAATGGTGTGTACCCACACTAATAGATCATAGAACGACAAAAAGTCGAAATGCAAAAATGCCAAAAAGCCAAAAGTGCGGCGATAGTTGCCACACATACATGCGAGCGCACGTATGGAAAATTTGATGCGATAGTAAAGGCCACCATGAGCGAAGTCATGGGCTGTGGCCGTAATGGGCCATGTTGGGCCGTACGGGCCCAATGGGCCCGTAGGCCTTAGATGTGTAAAACTCACCAATAGGTGGGGAAATGTTGGATCGGCTGTGTCACTCACATGGTAGGGATCAAAATCGGGCTTGGTGGGCCAATGGGTCGTGTGGGCCTATAGGCCTACTTAAATGGGCTTTAGGCCCAATCGTACTGTTTGTTTGCTAAAGGTTGCACGGGTCGCGCCAGACGACAGTGAACCTACTGATGGGCCAGTAAGTGTACTTAGATCCCAATTTATGAAATGACTGTTATACCCCCGAAGGGAAAAACGACTTAATTACCGCTACATGTTATATGATTGTTATTGTATGCCATTTATGATATGTTTGCATTCATGTGATATTATGCTTCATGGGGGACGGGATCACTGATTTGGATGAAGTATATGATTTGTTAGGGTCGCATGGTCGCTTGACGACTGTGGATCCACCGGTAGCTTAAAGCCATTGTGTGATTAGCAGCTTTGCTGCGAAATTGGTTAATGCCGCAATCGGTGCTACATCAGGAGTGTAGGGATGGGTGGGTCGATTAAATCCCCACAGGAGTGTAAGGTTGGATGGGATACGGAGTGCTGGGTTGGTTGGTTATTTGTGCATTGCATAATCTGATTCTGATTGTGACATGGGCTCAGGTCCAATTGAGGCTACTATGGGCTAAGGCTTAAGTGCCACCGTTATTGTAATGAGCTTAGGCCCAAATTGATGTGATGCATGCTTTATGATCGATGAGGGTTGTACACACTGAGTTTTCATAAACTCACCCCCTCTTTTAAAATTTTCAAGTAATCCTCAGTAGGCGGTTCGACGTATGGGAGAACTCGGAGGTGGCCACACTACGAACAGCTTAAAGTTTTTGTATTTTCTTTTACATTACTTAATTTCTCTTTGGGTTTTTGATGTAATAAGGCCTTTTCTCTAATTTTCTAGCTTTTAATTTGCGGGTTTTTAACTATTGTGATTTCTTTCTGTTAAAAGTAGAGCGCAGTTTTCCAAAATGATATCTCTTTTCAAAATATCACGTTTTTGCAACATTGTGGAAATGCTTTCGCAACAAACATGTTTTTAAAAGTAAGACTAGTTTAAAATGGTTAACAAATAATTAAGTTGACTTTAGAATTAAACAAATGGGCTTTTCTCTTTCAAGCGAGATTTATTAATAAGACAAAGTTTTTTGAAAAAGCATTTTAATATGACACGCCAGATTCAGTCATAATGTCTAGGACGGGTTTGGGGTGTTACATTTAATGGTATCAGAGCCAAGTTACATAACGCGACTTGGAAATGGGCCTTAGTTTTTGGATTTTAAAGTTATTTTGCAAACGATTTTGAAGCATTTTGAAGGATTTTTATTATGTGGTTCACCGAGTCTCTGGCATCGAACCAAGTAAGTTCTCCTGATACTAAAATCTATTTTAAACTATTATACTATAGATAGTTACTGGACTTACTTTAAATGATAGACTATACTGAGACTCTTTAGCTAGAGTAAACTTGAAAACTATAGGAAACTAAAACTGTAGCTAGCCTGCGATTGCGAAAACAACTCTTAACTACTACTGTCATAAAACATCTATTTAATTACTAAAACTATGAGCTAAATTGCCAAAAATTTCTAAACCAGATTATACGCGAAGTGTTAATGAGCACTAGAAGGGGTGCAAGAGGCCGCGGTAGAGGCTGTGGAAGTGCTAGGGCTGGATCTTCAGCATCAGGCCACATGCCCAACGTTGAGGCGAGAGAAACACTAGCTTCATTGGTACCTGAGATAGGGTCGTATGATCGAGCAGCTAGGGACGACGCATTGTCCCAAGAAATGTTAAGGATTTAAAAAGGGTCGCTAGGCCCAACACTGGTATTGGGGAGCCGAGGGTCGATTTCTGAGAGAGTCCGGTCAAATGGAGCCGAGGTCATTAAGGGTATCGCGGGAGTAGCACTGAATGTGGCCGAATATTGGTTAGAGGCCATTGAAAGAATAATGGACGACCTGGATTGCACTTCTGAGCAAAAACTAAAAGGAGAAGTGTCACTGTTGCGAGAGGAAGCTTACCAGTGGTGGCTTACCGTGAAAAAGGGCACTCAGACTGACTGGATAACCTAGGAGTTCTTCAAATTGGCGTTTCAAGGGAAATACGTGGGCGCAAGCTACGTGGATGCCCGGAGGAAGGAATTCTTGAACTTGACTCAGGGATACTGATCTGTGGCAGAGTACGAGGCAAAATTCTTACGTCTCAATTGGTATGCTAAAGGAATAGTGGCAACAGATTATGAACATTGTGTTCAGTTCGAAGACAGCCTCAGAAACAGTCTTCGGGTGCTGATTGCTCTTCAGAGGGAGCGAGATTTCGCAGCATTGGTGGAGAAAGCAAAAATTACTGAAGATGTAAAGCGCACTGAGCACCTAAACCGAGAAAGAGAAAGGGGTAGGAATAAAAGGGATTCTGAGCCCTCCAATTATGATCAGAGGCATAAACACTTTGAGTGATTTGAGTGAATCTTTAGTGAGGATGTCAATTCTTTTCGATTTTGAATTAAAGGTAATTACTTAGATAAGGAGAAATACCTATGTTTTCATGATTTAAAAATGCTCAACTTGGATTGTTTGAATCTTTAATGCTCTTTTAGTTGAATTATCAATGTATGATTATTTGTGAATTATTTTGAAACATTATTAATGAGAATTATAAGTTGAGAAAGATTAATTTTAATTGTGAGTTGAGGATTTTGCTTGAGGACAAGCAAACGCTTAAGTGTGGGGATATTTGATAAGCCATAAAAGTAACATGTTTTTAATCTTATGCTTGATGCATTTTTGGATGATTTATTATGTAAGTGAATTTGATGCTCCTAATCCTTTAAATTCATGTTTTTATACTTAGGTGAGTATAAGGAAGTGAAAGGAGCCAAAAAAAGGCCAAAATCGGACGAATAGAGTTGTTTCCAGAATCCACATGGCCTGGGCATTTTCACACAGGCTGGGCACACGCCCATATGCCAACCCTTGTTGATTTCGAATCTTGCTTCTCTTTTACAAAAAAAAAAAAACCTAGTTTTTAGGGTTTCTGAGCATTCTAAAATTTATAAATACATATTAGAAGAGGACTAAAGGGAGGCACACAGATAAGAACGTAGAAATTACTCGAAGAACATCGTCGGAATCAACTCAAAAGTAGATCTCCTTTAAGATTGTAGATCTCTATTCAAATTTCCTTCGAAGTTTTATTAAGTTTCATTATGTCTTGTTGTTATTCTAATTTTGAACTGTTTGCATCCCAGATTATGAACTAAATTCCTTAGATACCTAGGGAAGATGAAACCTATGATGGATCTTGTTATTTAATTTTTGATTTACATGATAAATACTTGAATTCTTGTTCCCAATTATGTATGCTTATTTCATGTTTTGATATTTTCAATATATTGATTCATGTTAAATGTGCTTCTTTAGTGGACCAAAAGTCCCTGTTTAAGAGTAGATCTAGCATAATTGAGTGGACTTTCATGTAATCCTAGAAATAGGATGACATAAATCTATTGGATTAGAGTCAAATCTAATAGAGGAATCCATAGATCGAGTTAATGCGACAATAGAGGTTTTAATTAGAAAGAGATTTCAATTAATCAACCTAGATCAGTTATTTTTACTCTTGAAAGAGATATTAACATAATTTAGGGATTTTTACGGACCAAGGCACAAGTGAATAAATCATTTAACTTAGATTCAGAATAATAAGTGAAGTCTAGGTGGATTCTTTCCTAGGTATTCTATATCTCATTGGTTTATTCGATTATTTTCTTAATTCATTCTCTATTGCATTCTTAGTAATTAGTTTAGTTAAATTTTAGATTAAAAATAACCCCTTCTATTTATAGGCTAAATAATAGAAAAATGATAATTACTAGTACTTTTAGTCTTCGTGGATACGATATTCTTGACTCACCATAGCTATACTATTATTCGATAGGTGCGCTTGCCTTTGTCGTAAATTTTAGTTAGTTTAGTGATCATCAGGAGTGATCCAAGTAGATTTAGCTTTTGAGCAGGTGATTTATAGCTATTATTTTGAACTGTGGGAATAAGGCAATATGGTAGATTTGTTGCATGAATATTGCCATAACGTTTTGGATGATTACTTGGACTTGTTACTCATAGAATTTATAGACGTTTGACATTAATTTATTGGCATTTCCTAGCTTAAACTATTGATGATGCTTGAGTTGTAGTTCCGAATTTTTTTTATGCTAAACTTTGAATTTTTAATGCATGATGAGTTGGTATATGTATGGTTGTGTTAAATGCTCTGTTTTGGTGGTATTTTTGTTATTTTGTGCAGAGGTATCGATAATCGAGTATTTAGTATCGATACCTCTATGATATTTTGAATGTCCAGAAAGTCAATAACTCAATTTGGTATGAATGTCATTTCTCGAGAATCGGTGTTTGGGGTAATAATATTAATATTTTTTTATTGGTATCGATAGTTTGTTGGTTTTTCATTTTTGCAAAGAAACATAATGCTAGAATGATACCGATTTTATATGTCGTATCGATACCATTTATGAGAAAAATCGATATCATTAAATGAGTATCGATACCTACGTGATCTATTAGACATTTATGTTAAATGGACTTTAAGCACGCTTTTTGTAATAGCCTATTTTCAGTTAAATTGGAACAGTGGTTTGAGAACCACAAATCCAAGCTAGAAAGAAAATTTATTTTAATAGATTTATATGGTCTGCATTATGATAGGAATGTCATATGAAAATTCTGATAAGAAAGCTTTACCGATTATGTGCTTAATTACGGAAATGACTAAATTGTATAAAATGCAAAAGTTGAATTCTAGTAGCTAGAAGGATTAAATAGCTATGAAATTCAAAATGTGACGTCCTTATATGATAATAAGACCATTAAAGAAAAGTTAGCAGATATTTTTGATGATTTATCCATGGAAATTTAAAAAGGGGCAAGGACTAAACTGGAAATGAGAAAAATTAATGGGTGATAAATAATTAATAAGAAATAAAAATCATTTTATATCATCTTCTTACCCAAACATTCCATGGAAACCCTAGGAAAGAGAAAACAAGCTTTCTTGGCTTAATTGAGTAAGTATTCAAGCCCCGTTTTTAGTAATTTTATATTTTTGAGATGGGGATAGTCTAATCTATCCATTTTAAGGATTAATTTGAAAAGTTAACAAAGTATAGAAATTTTTCCATGGATGAATATGTTGGAAATTTGAAATTTATGGTAAAATATGAAAGGTTGTTGATAGATAAACAACTTCTACAAAGTGAATTTTGATGAAAACATGATTTAGGGACTAAATTGAAATGTTGTAAAAGTTGTAGAAAAATTCTGAATTTTGTGAAATTCATGTGCTGTAAAAGTTATACTAAAATTTCGGTTAGGCTTGGAATAAGGATTAAATTGCATGAATTTTATTTTCCGAGCCTAGGGACGAAATTGGAATTTATGAAAAGTTTAGGGGCAAAATGGTAATTTTTCCTAGAGCGTAAAATGAATTTTATTGAATATGAATTGTATTAAATTGATGATTAAATTCATTTATATAGATCTGGATAACTCAAATTCAAAGTTAGATCGAGGAAAAGAGAAAGTTTTGGATTAGTAGATTTTCTTATACGAACTATTATCGAGGTAAGTTTGTGTAACTTATTTATGCATGTTAACATGTTTGAATTAAATTTTGTATTTAATTTGAATGAAGTAAATGTTTATATGATTTATATGAATGTTATAAATATATGAACGATCACATGATAGAAAAGGTCCTTAAGATGTTAAGTTTCGTTTGAATAATGAAAATTGATGGATACATGTGATTTCCTGTACATGAAATGTGATTCTACATATGTTGCAAATGAGATTTAGCTCAGACAAGTAATCCTGATATAGCCCTCTCGAGCATCCTGATAGTTCCTGCGAGCATATTGATCAATAGTGATCTTGCATTTGTAGCACATTGCTGCAGCTCTTTGTGAGCGTCTTGTTACATGTTTTGATCGGTTGTGATCCAACATATAATACGGAACAAATGCAGCTTGACTTGAGTGTTCTGATATAAACTCTTATAAGTTTCCTGACATGGCTCGCTTGAACTCCCTGTTACCTTATCCGGTGCTCCCTGATATTATCTCTTTGGAGATATCTGATTAGCTCTATGAGCTCCCTGAGTAAAAACTCTTATGAGTTTCCTATTAGCCCAGATAAATGTCTTGTTACATGATTGCATGGCTCATCTGAGCATCTTGATATGTGGCTCGAGTGTATGCTCTCTGATCATGTGCCCTAATGGGTACTCCTGAACATGAATTGATGAAATACCAAATTGCACACCTAGAGTGTACTACTTGAGTACCCATCGATGTTTCAATAATTCAACGGACAAAAATCTCAACATGAAAAATTGATGAGATAAGGAAATTGTATTTGGAATGATTTTGAATACCTAATGAAGTGTTGCATGATGAGCTCATCTACACTTATTTGATCTACATGAGACTTATATACTAACTTGTTTGATTGACTATATGTGTTTAGGCAATTTGACAAGTTGATGGAAAACATGTTATTTTATGCTTGATTTTAATAAATGAGATTGGTAAGTTTAATTCCTGTTATATGAACTTACTAAGCATATAATGATTACTAGGTTTTATTTTCTCTATTTTATAGTGCTCGAAAGCTCGCAATGGTTGGAGATTGGTCGGAGCATCATCACACTATCCACCAATTTATTTTGGTATAAATAGACATTTTATTTTGGTATAAAAGGTTGTTGATAGATAAACAACTTCTACAAAGTGAATTTTGATGAAAACATGATTTGGGGATTAAATTGAAAAGTTGTAAAAGTTGTAGAAAAATTCTGAATTTTGTGAAATACATTTGCTGTAAAAGTTATACTAAAATTTCGGTTAGGCTTGGAATAAGGATTAAATTGCATGAATTTTATTTTCTGAGCCTAGGGACGAAATTGGAATTTATGAAAAGTTTAGGGGGAAAATGGTAATTTTGCCTAGAGCGTAAAATGAATTCTATTGAATATGAATTGTATTAAATTGATTATTAAATTCATTTGTATAGATCCGGATAACTTAAATTCGAAGCTAGATCGAGGAAAAGAGAAAGTTTTGGATTAATAGATTTTCTTATACGAACTATTATCGAGGTAAGTTCGTGTAACTTATTTATGCATGTTAACATGTTTGAATTAAGTGTTGTATTTAATTTGAATGAAGTAAATGTTTATATGATTTATATAAATGTTATAAATATATGAATAATCACAAAATAGAAAAAGGTAAGATGTTAAGTTCCGTTTGAACAATGAAAATCGATGGATACATGTGATTTCTTGTACATGAAATGAGTTTCTGCATATGTTGCAGACGAGATTTAGCTCGGACGAGTAATCTCAATATAGCCCTCTCAAGCATCATGATAGTTCTTACGAGCATACTGATCGGTAGTGATCTTGCATTTGTTGCACATTACCGTAGCTCTTTGTGAGCAACCTGTTACATGTTTTGATCGATTGTGATTCAGCATATAATGCGGACACAAACACAACTCTACTTGAGCGTCCTAATATAAACTCTTATGAGTTTCCTGACATGGCTCGCTTGAACTCCCTGTTACCTTATCTGGTGCTCCTTGATATTATCTCTTCGGAGATATTTGATTAGCTCTATGAGCTCTCTGAGTAAAAACTCTTATGAGTTTCCTATTAGCTGGGATAAATGTCCTGTTAAATGATTGCATGACTCACCTGAGCCTCCTGATATGTGGCTCGAGAGTATGCTCTCTGATTATGTGTCCTAATGGGTACTCCTGAAGACGAATTGATGAAAAACTGAATTCTACACCTAGAGTGTACTACTTGAATATCCATCGATATTTCAATAATTCAATGGACAAAACTATCGACATGAGAAATTTATGAGATAAGTAAAATTGTATCTGGAATGATTCTGAAATACCTAATGAAGTGTTGCATGATGAGCTCATCTACACTTGTTTGATGTACATGAGACTTATATACTGACTTGTTTGATTGAGTGTATGTTTTTAGGCAATTTGACAAGTTGATGGAAAACATGTTATTGTATGCTTGATTTTAATAAATGAGATTGGTAAGTTCAATTCTTGTTATACGAACTTGCTAAGCATATAATGCTTACTAGGTTTTATTTTCTCTATTTTATAGTACTTCAAAGCTCGCAAAGGTTGGAGATCGTTCGGAGCATCATCACACTATCCACCAATTTATTTTGGTATAAATAGACATTTTGTTTTGGTATAATGGCATGTATAGGATAATTTGACAAATGTTGGCCTGTGAATGGTTGATTGTAATCTAGCCATTGGAATGGCTAGTAATGATTTGTTGTGGTAAAATTATATGGTTATACTATGATGAATATTCATGTGTTTAGTGTGGTTGATCAAGTTATGCTTAACATATAAGTTAAACAAAGGTAAGAATATAAACATGAATGTATATGATAAAATATCATATTAAATGCTAAAATTGGCTTGGATTTAATGCTTGAATCGGTTGGTATATACTTGTAAGTTTTGGTGTAGGTTATTGGCAAATTTGGTCAAGAAATAAAGCTAGGAAATGGCTTTAGTTTGTTCACACAGGTAGACACTCGAACGTATGTCTTGACCGTGTGTGACACATGGCTAGCATATGGGCATGTGGTTTGGTCATGTGTCCCCTACATCTTAAATTTGAGAAACAGAATGCTCAGAATTGAGCACACAAACAAAGACACGGGCGTCTGTCTCATGTAACATCCCGAATTAGGGCCTAGTCGGAACAGTGATTTTGGGACCATAAATCCGATGTAAGAAAATTTATTTTTATTATATTTTTATGGTCTACAATTTTACGAAATGATTTCGTGAAAATTTCGTTCGAAAATTTTGACGTTTGGGCACTCAATTTGGTCAAAAGGACTAAATTGTAAAAAGTGCAAAAGTTGAGTTCTACATGTTAGAGGTGTCTAATTGTTATGAAATTTTAAATGGGAGGTCCTTAAATGGTAATTAGACCATTGTATAACTTTTTGAACAAAATGGCCTTGGATGGATAAAATTTCAAAGAAATGCAAAAAGGGCATTTTGGTCATTTAGGGGTAAAATGCATTAAAAGACAAATTTTAAAACCTAAATGTGTCCCTTTCTTCTTGCTTCAGCCTAATTTACCAAGAGCAACCATGGTTAGGGTTTGGCAAAGCTTCCAAGCTCAATAGTAAGTGATTTCGAGCTCCGTTTTTCATGTTCTTTACATTTTTGAAATCTCGGTTACACGTTCTAGCTATTTCTACCATTATTTTGAGTTAAGGCTTGTGTTTAAAAATTTACCCATGAATGACATGCTTGTATTTTGATATCTAATGGTAGAAAATGAGTGTTGGGTGTTTAATAAACGACTTTTACTAGGCGGTTTTCGATGAAAACGTCCGAAAGGACTGTTTTGTAAAAGTTGTAAAATTGGTCATAAATGGGTGATTTAGTGGAAATTGGGGGCTGTCACAGTTATGAAAAATGATCAGAATGTCATAAAACATAATAAAATAGGATGAAATTTAATTTTCGAGCATTGGGGCAAAAGTGCAAATACGCAAAAGTTTAGGGGTCAAAATGCAAATTTGTAAAAATATGATTTTTGGATCCCTATGAATAATGTGACTAATTAGTAGGCTAAATGTGATATTATAGATCAAGGAAAATAAGATTCAGGCTTAGAACGAGGTTGAACAAGGTTAAGTACAAACTTGAAATAAATAGTCGTACTCGAAACCGAGGTAAGTTCATATGTCAATGATAATGCAATGATATTATTATTGTTCATACTTGAACTTAAAATGATATTTATTTAGTTTATATGAAGATTATATATTGTAACAAATGCCAAATTATAATTATATGCAATACCATGTTTATTTTATGGGCTAATGTCTAAATAAACATGGAAATGTGTTGAATTGGATGTACATTGCATGAGCAGCTATGCATAATGATATACTTGATGGAAAGAGAAAATCTCAATTGAATAAAAAGGGAAATTCGATGGATAAACCATGATTTACATGAGACTTGAGATCCTGCATGTGTTGTAGAAAAGGATTTAGCCTGGACTGGTAATCCGAAGATCTCAAGTATAAAAAGGATCTAGCCTAGACTGGTGTTCCTTGAGTGATCGAGCCTCCCGAAGAATATGTGTGCATTGTGGATTTAGCCCAGACGGGTAATCTGATTAGGGTCTGAATTTAGCCTGGACTGGTAATTCAGATCCGAGCTCATTGAGAGTGTTTGTCGTTACAAGGGATTTAGCCTGGACTGGTAATCCCGACATCACTCCATGAGTTTATATTATGGGGGATTTAGCCTGAACTGGTAATCTCACCGTAAGATGTGAGGTTCATGGGAGTGCGCACATGAAATGATCACATGTATGAATTGACGGAGAATGGGATATCCATCGAGATTCTGAGAAATTTAATGAGATTAATATGAAAAATGAAATAAAAAGTTCTTGCCATGATACATCATGTATGTTATATGATATTATTATGATGCATATGAGTTGTCATGTTTGACGCGAGCAAAGTGCTAAATGATAGCACAGGTAAGTACTCGAAACCCATGAGCACGTGTTTGACATGTGAAATGAAATGGACTTGTGATGATAGTGCAAATGAATGAATGATATTTATGAGAATAATTTCTATGACAAATTTGTGATGATTATTATCTTGTTGCACTAAGATAGATTTGGTACAATAGCATTGGTCTGACTTTGAAAATTCACCAAAAATAGTGGAAATTGGGAAACTGAACTAAATATAAAATTAAATCTTAATGAGTCTAGTTTTATGTAAAGGAAACGGTGTAAGCAAAAAAATTTTGTAGTATGAGATATATGAATTCTTGTGAGACAGAGTCGGAGTGATTCCAGACTCCCCTGTCTCAACTTTGGAAAATCACTAAAAATTGTACAAAAATTATTAAGAGTTAAAATTCATATTAATGAAATCCTTAATGAGTCTACTTTCAATAGAATGAGACAGAAACATTATCCAAGTCTCTCACTATGAGATAAATAAATTTTAGTGACGAAAGGTCAAAGCTATCAAATAGCGAAATAGGGGAGAGTTTGAATAATAAAATGTACTTATTGGCTAGACTAAAAATTTTGGAACTTTTATGGTAAGAAGATATATGAGTCTAGTTTTAGGGAAAATTAGCGGATGTTAATTTGGAGTTCCATAGCTCGAGTTATAAATGATTTATCAACAATGACTCGAGTAGACAGCTTGACCAGAATATGAATAAAAGTGTAACTATAGTTGTTTTACTTAAGGAAACATGTTATATTAATGCTTATTATTTTCATATGGACTTACTAAGCGTAAAGCTTACTCCCTCCTTTCCATTTATTTTAGTTTTGACAGGTCAGCTCGGGTTGGAGATCGTCAGAGGCAGCATCACACTATCGAGTCATTCCCCTTGGAGTATTAACATGTACATGTTATACGTTTTCAAGTGAATGGCATGTATAGGGACTTAGTTTTTCTGTGATCGATGTTGTTGTGATTAGCCAAATGTATTGGCTTATAATGATTTGTTGTATGTAGCCATGAGATGTAGCTTATAATGAATTTGGCTTGGAAGCCTATTTACCTATGATATGTGTAAATGTCTTGTGATGTGGGTATGTGATTATGCTTGTTCACTATGTTTAAGAAGTATATGGCATATGTACATGGTGAATACCTTAGGACCATTCGAGGTGGTCATGGTCATGGGATAAATGTGTGATATGGTAATAAATTGTTAGTGCCCTGAACATGGATGTTTAATTTATAAGTTAGTAAACATGGTATAATGGTATAAGTGATTAATAAGATGACAAGGATATTAATATGTAATAATGTGGCTAGATTATTTTATCACGAGTAGGAGGAACAAATGCATAATAACGAACTATTGAGGAATGCCATAGAAATCATGTATGTGTGTGCTTGTAAAGATGACAAAAAAATTTAAGAAATTAGCCTAAGTTTTGACTACACGGGCGTGTGTCTTGGCCGTGTGTCTTTAACAGAATGTTAAGGATTAAGTCAGAGAGTTACACGGGCCGAGGACACGAGCGTGTCCAGAGCCACACGGCCTACCCACACGGGCGTGTGACTCTCCAAAGCTAGAAAGTTGTTAAGTCGCCCAAAGTTTACCGAATGTTTTTGGTTTTGTCCCAACCGCCCTAATGTATGTTATAGGCCTCGAAGGCCTGTATAAGGGACGATATGCATGTGTTCGAAAAGTTTTAATTTTGGGCGAAATTTGGTGACCTGATTTTGTATGTTTATAAATGTTTAAGTCCGATAATGCCTCGAGCCCTGTCCGGGTGTTGGAAACGGGTGAGGGGTGTTACATCTCAGCCGCGTGTGCTACACGGCCCAGAACACGGGCGTGTGTCTTGGCCGTGTGAAACCTGCACTTAACTTTAGAAAATTAAATTAACTATACGGCCAAGCACACGGGCGTATGGCTAGCCGTGTGGCACTAGTCAGAGAGTTACATAGGGTCGAACACGGCCTGTAGCACGGGCATGTCCCTTGACCACACGGGAGTGTGTGCCCTGTATCTAGAAAAAATTTTAGAAATTTCACAAAAAATTCTTTTAGATCCCGATTTAGTCTCGACTTGATTCTAATGTTTATATTGGGCCTCTAAGGTCCATTCAAGGGACAATATGATTAGTTTTGGATTTGAATAGTAATTGACATGAATTACGTGAAATTATTTTGTAAACTCTAGTAATGCTCCGTAACCCTGTTCCGGCGACATATACGGGTTAGGGGTGTTACACTTTTAACTTGTGTTAAGGTCGATTATTGTATGTTTAAGCAAAATCTAAGTTTGTCTAGGGAAGATTAGACTTAAACCTCATATAGTTATTTAATTATATGTTAATCGCATGTCAATGAGATGTTTTATGCTTTGTTGATGATGAGAAGGTAGTGTAGCGTCCTATTACTTAGGCTCGATGATCGAGCTGAGTATAAGGTGTTACAGGTCACATCAGTCAATTTGTTACTCTCTTGAACAATCTAAAGACTATCAAGATTAATATAGATTTAGGGCATTTTACAAATTAGCCCTTACATTTTCACATTTTGACACTTTATTCCTTATTTCACAAAATCACAAAATACACAAAATTTATTTGCACACATGCCTAGCTGAATATTCATGCTATTTATATAAACGCCCACATTTCATTTATTTCACATTTTAGTCCCTCAAAATATCATTTTTAAAATTTATCCCAAATTACTCAAATTCATCAAAAATTCAAAGACAAAACATGTTAACCCAACACCAAACTTCCATATACTATCATTAAACTTCATAAAGTCATAATTTCATCAATGACTCAACTCAAAATCATCGACAATTTCAGAAATTCAAACATGGGCTTGATGGAACTCTAAGCAACAATCATAAAAACGTATAAATTATTAAAAATGGATCAAAACACATACCTTAATCAAAGAAAGCATTGGCCAAACCCTAGGTTGTAACGCCCCAAAATCCTAAGTATTTATTTTCATATGTTTGTGACATACACTGTGTATCTACTACAGTGGTTAAGTGTTCTGTGATGTGCCTGAGAAGTCTTGGGTTCAAGCCTTGGCTTGGGCAAAAGTTTTGTTTTTAAAAGAATAAACACTGTCTCTAGTCAGTAGGCTTTTTAAATAAATATGGGTAAAACATGACAGAATGGGCCTGCTGGTCTAAGGGATGGGTGGCGTGCTACTGTGACTGAGGGGATTGAGTTTGAGTCCTGCTATGCGCAAGGGAGTGTTTTATTTTTCTGCCTTTGTCGTGTAGGTAGTAGAAGTTGACCGAAACACTGCTGAGTTGGGTGGAGTTTGAATTGGTGGTTGAAGAGATTATGATGGAAGGATTTTAAGAGGGAATTTTGGGATGTTGATAGTGATCGGTTGGAGAGATTTAAGGAGCCTAGTGAGTAGTGTGTTTGGGGTATGCCGAATTGGGAGTCCCGGTCATAGGACCTTTTTGCCTATTGGTGCTGAATTTTTCTTCTAGTTTTACTCTTTTTGCATCGGTTTCTTTTTATTTTTCTCTTCTTAGAGCCGACTATAGCAAAGAATCATTTGGGTTTTTCTTGTTTTGGCTTAGTCTGAGTTGTTCTCCCCTAATGCCCTCTTGCTGACCGATTACCTTTTCTTTTCTTCCCCCTCTCAACTCTTTCAGGTTTTAACATTTCCCTATCCTTGCATCTTGGTACTTTTGCCGAATATTTCTTCTCCTTATCGAATACTCTCTTTCTCTTTTCTTGCTCTCGATTCTCTTCTCCCTTTCTCAACCGATTTCCTCTTTGACTGAATACCTCATCTCTCCCCTCTCTTTGCGGTTGTGGCAAATATTCTTTGATCAGTCGGGCTTAAGTGTAAGGTTCTTTTCCCTCTATCCCATACTTTTCCTTCTCTCGATTATTATTTTCTTTCATCTTTTGTGTTAGCCGATTACTCTATCTTTGGTTCAAGTGCACAGTTGTTATCCTCTTACTCTTTCTATTGTATTAGTCTTTTATTTAACATCTTATTTTAATGTTGATTTACTAGGAGTATGGTGGTGCGAGCCTTGGCCTCTGTCATAGCATGTACTTTTGGCTTTTGTGTTGGGTGTAGGCCGATGATTTCGTCCTTCTAATCTTGGCCTTGCATTTTTGGTAAGTGAATGTTCGTCTAGTTCAAGCTGTTTATTTGAGCAATGGTTAATATGGTTCCCTATGGCCTAATGATTAGTCTCTTGCAACGGATTAGGTGTGCAAGCCTCAATCGATCGATCAAGGCAAACGATAGGTAATCTTTTGGATAAAAGTTTTGGTTAGGGTTCTTGTTAATTTGATTAGTAAGTGATTAATCAAAGCTTGTGATTGAAAATAGGTTGGAGTTCTCGTGGACTATTTGCACACTTTCGCAAACAAGGTGTGTAACCACAATCCTAACTTCGAGAATCGACTAAAGCCGAAATAAGTGAATGATGATGCTACACGAGCATACACTCGCACGTGTGGTAGTCTGCGTGAGAAAACATGAGCGTTTGATCGTAGGGCCACCATGAGCGATTTCATTGGCTTGGGTCGCTTTGGGCCGTGTGGGCCCCACAAGCATCTGGGTCGGGCATATGGGCCCCACTTGGATGAACCACACAGACTTGTAGAGAATATTGGGCTAAGCTATGTAATCCACATGGCAAGGCCATTTCTGGGCTTTATCGGCCACACGGGCATGTGGGCCTACATTGGCTGCAATATGGGCCATGGGTCCATTTTCACTGTTTGACTGTTAAGGTTTCACGGGTCACCCTAGACGAATGTGGACCTACCGTTGGGTCGGTTAGTATACCTAGACCCCCGAATTGATAAAATGATTGTTGTGCCCCTATGTGATAAAATGACTATTATGCCTTTTTGAAATGTATGATTGTATTTGAGCATACCATTTTAAACATATTGAATACATGTATGATATTATGACACAACATGACATGATGCATGATATGTTGCATGGGGATGGGTTTTATTATGATTAGAGGAAGTGTACTGTACTGACAGCTCTGTTGTAAATACTGTTTAGTGTCGCAACCGGTGCTATTTAGAGTGTAAGGATGGGTGGGTTGATTTTATCCCCGGATGGAGTGTAAGGTTGGACGGAGTAGAGTGGAGTGTAGAGGCTGGTTGGGTAGGATTTCTAATTGCATATCTGTATTATTACTATTACTGAAATGGGCTAAGGCCCAAACTGATAATAATACTGTAATGGGCTAAGGCCCTAACTGAAACTGAACTGTTACTAAAATGGGCTTAGGCCCAGACTGTATTTGCTCACTGCATAATTGACTGGTTGTTTGATAAGGGATTACACACTAATTTTTCGTAAACTCAACCTCCTGTTTATCTGCGTAGGTAATCCCTAGTCTTAGACGGGTCGGTGCTGCGAGGGACTCAAAGGTGGCCACACAACCTCACATGCCTCCATATTTGATTCTTATATTATAAGTAGTTTTGTTTTGGGTATATTTTATGTAATAAGGCCTCTCTAAACTTTCAATTTTTAAATTGGGTTTTTACTTGCTTTGATATATATAACTACTAATAGTAGGAAAAAGACACGGTTTTCAAAAAGATAACTATTTTTCAAAGACACCATGATTACGAAACCTGTTTTGAAGAGCTTCCGTATGTAATAATGTATTAAAATAAAAATAATAATAAAAACATTTTAATATGATTAACTTTTTGGCAAACAACTCACTTTTTTGAACAAAAAGTATTAAAATAAGTCTTAAGTCACACAAAGAGGTTAAATAAAGATCGGGTTTTCAACGATATCATATTTTACGAAAAACACTTCAATGTGACATCATCAGATTCGACCATAACGTCCAAGCTGAGTTTGGAGTGTTACATTTAGTGGTATCAGAGCCAAGTTACAAAAATCGGCTATGGATTTGGTTTCTTCTAAAAATTGGAAATGCTAAAAGAACTATTTCAAATGGTTTTAAGTATTTTTGACATGTTTTACTAAATGTGTGGTGCACCGAATCTTCAGTGCCGATACTATAAGTCTTCTGAAATTATTGTTTATTTAAAGTGAAATACTGAGACTACTGTAGGTAATAGACTGTATTAAAATACTCTATTTAGGGTAAACTAAAAACTATAGTAAGACTGTCAGTCTACAAAAATGAACTCTGAAATGCTGATACTGTTTTTCATAAAATATCCTTTAATAAACATCAGAACTGTAAACTGATGCATAAAATTGTTAATACAGATAAAATGTAAATCGATAATGAGCGCCAGAGGTACTCGTGGAAGGGGTACAAGAGGCCGCGGTAGAGGCCGTGGAGGTGTTCGGGATGGGTTTTCGTCATCTGGCCACATGCCTAATGTTGAAGCTAGGAAGGCACCGGCTTCACCTGAGACTGAGACTGGGTCTCATAATTGTACAGCTGGGGATGATGCACTGTCCCAAGCTATGTTACGAATTCTGAAGAGGGTTACTGGGCCCAATACTGGTACTATGGGTCGTGGTTCAGTTACGGAACAACTCTAGTCTAATGAGGCTGAGATTTTTAGGGGTATTGCTAGAGTTTCCCCTAATGTGGCTGAGTATTGGATTGAGGCCACAGAGACAATCATAGATGATCTCGATTGCACCCCTTAGCAAAAATTAAAGGATGCAGTGTCACTGCTGCGAGATGAGTGGTGGCTTACAATTAAAGAGGGCACTCAGCCCGACCGGTTCACCTGGGAATTTTTCAAGACTGCTTTTCAGGGAAAGTATGTGAACGCTAGTTATGTTAATGCCCGGAGGAGAGAATTTTTAAATCTGACACAGGGGGATAAATCAGTGGCTAAATATGAGGCTAAATTTTTACGATTAAGCCGCTATGCACGTGGGATGGTGGCAAATGAATTTGAGCAGTGTGTTCGTTTCGAAGACAGCCTCAGGGATAGTTTAAGGGTTTTGATAGCTCTACAGAGGGAGTGAGATTTTGCTGCTTTGCTTGATAAGGCGAAGATCACTGAGGATGTGAAGTGGCTGAGCGCCAGAACCGTGAGAAAGAAAGGGGTAGGAACAAGAGGGATTCGGAGCCCTCAAGTTTATTTTTGAGGCCTAAGAAAAAGGCCAGAGTTGATGGGCCAGTTAGAGTTGGGGCCCTTGTTACTACTACTGGGCCGTAACCCGGTGCTGACTGTGGGAGATGCCACTAGGGCTAGTGCTGGAAAAGGGTTGAGGCATGTTTGAGGTGCGGATCATTAGAGCACCATATCAGAGATTGTCCATGGAGGCCCGATTTGGTGCAAGCTATAGGTTTAGGTACTGTACAGCCACCGAGGGGTGTTCAGTAGCTATCGAGAGGCCGTGGTCAGGTCAGAGGTGGTGGTGGTATGGGCTGTGGTCAGAGGGCACCCGGTAGAGATGCCCTAGATGTTATCACGGGTACGTTCTTTATCTATAATGTACCTTATACTGCACTGGTTGATGTTGGATCTACTCATTCCTATATAGCATGTACTGTGTCTAAGAATTTGGGTATAATAGTTGAAAGCACTACGAGTGAGGTTACTGTGTTAAGTCCATTAGGGTAGTTAGTGAAGGTAAATTAACTGTTCAGAGATGCACCTTTGGAGGTTCAAGGAATGATCTTTTTTGCGGATTTGATGGAACTTCCTTTTAGAGAATTTGACTTAATTTTAGGAATAGACTGGCTGGATAAACATCGGGCAAGCTTGGATTGTGCTACTAAATGGATGGTACTGAAAACTGCGGAGGGTGACGAGGTAGTTTTAATTGGGAAGCATCAGAACTCTTTTTCAAATGTGATTTCTGCACTAAAGGTTGAGAAATTGGTTCAGAAGGGTTGTGAGACGTATCTAGCCTACATCGGTGTTTCAGATTCTGAGGTTTCTTTTGTTCAGGATATCAGAACAGTTAAAGACTTTTTGGATGTTTTTCTTGATGAGCTACTTGGGTTACCTCCAAACTGTGAAGTTGAGTTTGGGATGGAGCTCCTACATGGTACAGCTCTAGTGTTCATCTCCCCTTATAGAATGGCACCGTAAGAGCTTGTGGATTTTAAAGCTCAGATTAAAAAGTTATTGGATCGAGGGTTCATCCGACCTAGTGTGTCTCCTTGGGGAGCACCGGTTTTGTTTGTGAAAAAGAAGAATGGACCCATGCGTGTATACATCGATTATCGGCAACTGAATAAATTGACCGTTAAGAATAAGTACCCCCTACCAATGGTTGATGATTTATTTGACCAGTTTCATGGAGCTTCAATTTTCTCTAAGATTGATCTCCGATCTAGGTACCATCAACTAAGGTCAAAGAGACTGATGTATACAAGCCAGCAATTGGGACTTGTTATGGTTATTACGAGTTCCTGGTGATGCCGTTTGGACTGACGAATGCCCCAATGGCTTTTATGGATCTGATGAACCGAGTGTTCCAGCCCTATTTGGATTGGTTTGTAGTGGTCTTTATTGATGACATTCTAGTGTATTCGAGAACTGAAGATGAACATGAAGAACATCTCTGAGTAGTTTTACAAATTTTAAGGGAGAAACAACTGTACGCCAAGTTCAGTAAGTGTGAATTCTAG
This sequence comes from Gossypium longicalyx, assembly GCA_025698465.1. Lineage (NCBI taxonomy): Eukaryota > Viridiplantae > Streptophyta > Magnoliopsida > Malvales > Malvaceae > Gossypium > Gossypium longicalyx. Next base: position 19,582,451 of record CM047000.1, read on the forward strand.
TTACGAGAGGTAACATTTCTAGGCCATGTGGTATCTGCTGAAGGGATTAAGGTTGATCCTTGGAAAATTAAAGCTGTTCTAGCCTAGAAGCCGCCTAAGACGATATCTGAGATTCGCAGTTTTCTAGGATTGGTAAGGTATTATAGACGATTTGTTGAGGGGTTTTCATTGATTGCTGCACCTCTACCTAAGTTGTTACGTAAGGGCGTGCCGTTTAACTGGACTTATACGCAGCAAGAGAGTTTTGAAAAGCTTAAAAAGGTTCTGACTAAGGCCCCTGTCTTGATACAGCCACAGTCTGGGAAAGAGTTCACTGTCTACAGAGATGCATCTCATGTTGGGTTGGGATGTGTGGTGATGCAAGAAGGTAATGTGGTGGCATATGTGTCTCGTCAGCTTAAGACTCATGAGGTGAATTATCCGATGCATGACTTGGAGTTGGCCGCTGTGGTATTCGTACTGAAAATTTGGAGACATTATCTGTTTGGTGAGAAGTGTACCATTTACACGGATCACAAGTGTAACGCCCCGTACCCGAGACCGTTGCTGGAGTCGAACACGAGGTGTTAACAGACTTAATTCATTGCTTAAACAGCTCAAACAATTTAATTTTAGAAATTCCATACAAACTGGCTAACTGCGTCATAGTCGATTAAAAATTCATATCTCGAGTTCTGAAACTCAAAATCCAATTCCATAAATTTTCCCTGAAACTACACTCATATATCTATTTACTAATTTTTTTCTAGAATTTTTACCTAGGCCAATTAGTACAGTTTATTAGTTAAAGTCTCCCCTGTTTCAGGGTTCGACTGCACTGACCTCTGTGTATTACAAATCATATATCTCTCTGTACAGAATTTAAATGACTATGAAGTTTGTTTCTCTTAAAATTAGACTCAATAAGAAATCTGTACATATAAATTATGACTTCTAATTATTTTTATACAATTTATGGTGAATTTCCAAAATCAAAACAGGGGATCCAGAAATCGCTCTGGCCCTGTTTCACAAAAATTTAAACATCTCATAAAATATAACTCATATACCTGTTTCGTTTCTTCCATATGAAATGTTTTATTCATTATCTAATTATATCTATACTATTTTTAATTATTTTTCAAATTCACGTCACTACTACTGTCTGAATCTATTTTATGGTAAATTATACCTATTTCATGGTTTCCATGGATTAACTAGTAATTTGACATGCATAACACCAAATATGATCATAATTAGCCATTCCAATGGCTAATCATTACCAAGCATTTTTATACTACTCAATAACCATATCATAAAACCATATATACAAAATGATTATAATGCTATACATGCCATACTCAAAATATACAAGCCATTATGCCAAGATGGTATACGGATAGTGTGAGCGTGCCTCCGACCGTTCCTGATTTCCGAGCTGGCTTGTCAACACTACCAGGAATGAAAAGGAGGGAGTAAGCATAAATTCTTAGTAAGTTCACATGCAAATAGCAAGTAAAATAACCATATAAGCAAACATAAAACATCATTTGCATAATCATCACCAAGACATTCATATCATATTTTCATTTATCATCTTACCATATTGTTGTTATATCGATTTTTCAACCCGAGGGTTAAGTACATACCTGTTCAAAGTATCCATTTCATAACACTTACCAATACGTCCCTTTCATCTTGAGTATTCCTCCATTTGAGTAGAACTTTACCCGTTGAACACATCGGAATATAATTCGGATACATGGAAAGTTTGCACATAAGTGCCACATATGTAGCCAAGCTACTATGTAACCCGCCCATAAGCGAACTCAGACTCAACTCAACGAGCTTGGGCATTCGCATCCATAAGTGAACTCGGACTCAACTCAACGAGTTCGGACATTCGCATCCATAAGTGAACTCGGACTCAACTCAACGAGTTTGAATGCCCAAATAACCCAGTGACATGTCACTTGTATCCTAATCCATTCCTAAGGTTCAAGGGGACCTTTTTCCCATTCATGTGTCTCAACCATCTTCTACGGAATACCGATACCGATACTCGCTAGTATTTCACATTTTCCAAGTATATCACATAATTTGACATATTATCAAACAATTATCACGAGTATAATATTTCATAATAATTATCATATCATTTAAATAACATAAAAACATTTAAAATAATAACTATGTTACCAACATTTACATATGAACTTACCTAGTATGCGAAAATGGCTACTTTTACCATTTCGTCCACAACTTGGTATTTTCCCCATTTTAGCCCGAATTTTAGTTTTCCTTGCTCTATCATTTAAAATATAGTCTAATTAGGACTCACATTATTCAAATTGACCCAAAATCATATTTTGGAAAAATTACAATTTTGCCCCTAAACTTTTGCATATTTACACTTCTGCCCCAAAGCTCGTAAATTAAACTTCAGCCTATTTTCTTGTGTTTTATGACATGCTGATCATTTTTCTCTTCTATGGAAACATCAAATTCTCACTCTAACATGTACTTATGACTATTAAGTATTTTTACCGATTAAGCCCTTTTGCTCGTTTTCACTTAAAACCGAGTAGCACAAGTTGTCTAACATAATTTAAAACCTCATATTCTATCATAAAACACCAAAATACACAAATTTCACCTACAAGTATTTTTCCAAATATGAACCCTAGGTTGAATTATTGCTAGCATAAGCTAAATCGAGCTACCGGGACTCCAAAAACGTAAATAACTTGAAAAATAGGGCTAGAATGGACTTACAATCGAGCTTGGAAGCTTGAAAAACCCTAGCCATGGTTTCTCCTTGCTATATTCGGCCATGGGGTTGAAGATGAGCAAAATTGGCTTTTAATTTTGTATTTTAATTCATTTTACCCCTAAATGACCAAAATGCCCTTACTACTAAACTTTCCAAAAATTCCATCCATGTCCAATTTTTGTCCATAAACTTAGAAATTGGTAAAATTTCTATTTAAGACCTCCTAATTAATATTTCAAAACAATTTCATACTAGAAACTTCTAGAATGCAAGTTTTGCAAATTATTCGATTTAGTCCCTAATTTAAATTTAAGCACTTTAGGCATAGGATTTCATCACGAAATTTTCACACAATCATGCAATCATATCATAAACATCAAAATAATTATAAAATAATTATTTCTATCTCAGATTTGTGGTCACGAAACCACTATTCCGATTAGGCCCTAATTCGGGATATTACAACTCTCCCCCCTTTAGGGATTTTCGTCCCCGAAAATCGTACCAGAAAAGTGGTCTTCACTTTTAATCTCATATTCGGTGCCGAAGAACTCTCACTTAGACTATACCTCCGATACATCTCTTTAATTTCTCATATGATCTGAAAGCTTACAGTCTCAACTCTCAACTGTTCTTAAATTTTTAACCCTTCTCAATTTCCCATGATATCATGACATAAAACCCAGATCTTAACTTGATTAATGGAGACCGGAATTCCAAGAAATCCAACAATCAAAGAGACCTGAATTTCCATAAATCTGATGAGTAGGAATTCATTCAATACAGATATGATTTATAGATCTCGCCAAACATTTAATAATAGGATACATAACATTTTCCTCTTTCTGCCATGGAAATAATTCTGATATGGCCTCAAGAATAATCCTTCTCATTTCCATCCCAATATCAACACTGACAAGGATAATTTTGATAGATCCCAATGCTCGGCTTTAACCCCTTTAACAACTCCGATTTTATGTAACATCGAATGCTCTAAACTATCACATTACCTCACCGTCTTGAAACACATCACAATTCATACCACAGTACATTACTGAAAGTCAGGAAGTCTTTACTCAATGTAGACTAGTCTAGTTCAGAGCTTCGGTTACCAATATTCTCATCTATTCGAACTTTGTCAACATGTAATAAACTTTTCAGCTTTCACAAAATGAAAACCTTATCATTCGTAGTGACTTTAACTAATATCAAACTTTTTCTAATAAATATACACTTCTCGTTCGGACTATTTACTCTTTTATCCGTACAAAATGAAATTCTATTATCGGACTTGGGAAAAATAATCACGAAATAATTGTCGCATGAAATCTTTCAAATAGATAATTCACCATACCGATGAAACTCGCGCTTTTATCACTTATGCCTTTATCGATGTCAAATCCTTACACGTAAATTAGAAAAAATCTCAATACTAAAATCACCACATTATCAAGATCAAATTAGAAGTATAGTCGTATTTGACATGATTATCACGAGTGAAGAACGCACTTGAACACGAGTCATAATTGACAAATTATGGAACAAAGATAACAAGAAAACCGAATAAAGAAATCCAAAATAGAGAAATCCAGAATAAAGAAATCCGAATAAAGAAACCCAAGATACGATCATTGTGGCCGAGAATCGAAAACCAAGCCGGAGAATCAAAACCAAACTCATAGAGAAAATACGGAATACCCCTATAATTCTTCAAAGAAAGAAAGTCCAAAAGAAAACATCATTTAATCCCACTGGAATCAAATATAACAAGAACAGTATATCTTCCCATACATATATATCGGATGAAGCATCAAGTAGAAGAAAGCAGAATCATAACATCATATGTATTCTCTCATCAATTCTTATTATCGATTTAAATGAAATAGAATACCTGATGAAATAGAGCAATATAAATTATAAACAATCGGACTACCAATGCTTTCATCCAACACTGTGATTAAAAGACATTCCCATATAACAAGAATTTCTTTAGAAGATCAATAGCCATAGAAATATTTCGAGAACGGGTAAACACATAGAACATCTCAAAAGAGATCGCTAAATCTGTCCCACCATAACTATCACACTCAGATAGTTCACATTTCAAATATCATTTCCCCAACTAGTTCTCGCCATCACAAATTTCATATTAAACCATTCACTAAAGAAGGCCGATTCTGAATAAATTTCGATTTATACTTTTCTCGACCTTGCACCTGAGTAATTCGGTTTACCAAGGAGAATTCCTTTTCTAATTGGAACAGTGCATAATTCCAATAATCTTTACGTCAATCCGATACTTTACTGGCTCTAACTTTACTTATCAGCTCATTTTCAATCTCTGATCATACTTATAATTATTCTATCACTGAACTCTTTGGGTTCTCAACCGAAAACTTATTCAATACAAATCTCATGAAATTCCATTATAAGTACCACTTCGGTAAGGGGGAGGGGTTGTAGGACCTCTGACTCGAATTTCTTATACATACATATATGACACAACTTCCATCATCATAACAACATCATCAAAATCATGTCATTCATTCATGTTGGCTTACACCAATTTTCCTATTGTCCCATTTAGACAATATACTTATGCATACATTCTATGTTTTCTAGATAGCTTTACTTATCCATTCATTTAATTAAATTAAGTCATGCTCATGACATCATATAAGGCCAAACAAACATAGATATTTGCACCACAATCATAACTTTCATTTCGTGCATCATCATGTACATATCATTACAATCATATAATTCAGTCCAACAATTTAACACAGATAAGTTCATTTCATTATAATCCTTTATCTCATAAAAATTATATATCATTAGCATTCATCAACATTCGACGTCCAAATCAAAACAAGGACATTTTCATTCGTATCATAATATTATGACCTTTATTCATACCTCTACTACTTTCTATTTATTCCGTTCATCTTATCAAGTAAGCCATATACACTACATCATATGAGCATTAAGCAAATATAAATATTTATCACATATGTATCATAAACCTTTATTCATAATTTTCTGAATCAATACTTATCATAATCATAATTTTACTCAAATACCTTCACATAACATTGAACATGGTCGGCGCAGCTCGGTTGGAGAGTACCCTGTCTAAATAAGACGGTACTCATACGCGTCGGAAGACATCACACTATCACAGATCAGTGGCATGTATAGCTAAACTTTTACACATGCTAGGTTAGTCCAAGAACCGACTAAACCTGCTCTGATACAACCAAATGTAACGCCCCGTACCCGAGACCGTTGCCGGAGTCGAACACGAGGTGTTAACAAACTTAATTCATTGCTTAAACAGCTCAAACAATTTAATTTTAGAAATTCCAGACAAGCTGGCTAACTGCGTCACAGTCACTTAAAAATTCATATCTCAAGTTCTGAAACTCAAAATCCAATTCCATAAATTTTCCCTGAAACTACACTCATATATCTATTTACTAATTTTTTTCTAGAATTTTTTCCTAGGCCAATTAGTACAGTTTATTAGTTAAAGTCTCCCCTGTTTTAGGGTTTGACTGCTCTGACCTCTGTGTATTACGAATCATATATCTCTCTGTACAAAATTTCAATAACTATGAAGTTTGTTTCTCCTAAAACTAGACTCAATAAGAAATCTGTACATATAAATTATGACTTCTAATTATTTTTATAAAATTTATGGTGAATTTACAAAATCAAAATAGGGGATCCAGAAATCGCTCTGGCCCTGTTTCACAAAAATTTAAACATCTCATAAAATATAACTCATATACCTATTTCATTTCTTCCATATGAAAATAGACTCATAATTCTTCAATTCCATGTTTTATTCATCATCTAATTATATCTATACTATTTTTAATGATTTTTCAAATTCACGTCACTACTACTATCTGAATCTATTTTATGGTAAATTTTACCTATTTCATGGTTTCCATGGATTAACTAGCAATTTGACATACATAACACCAAATATGATCATAATTAGCCATTCCAATGGCTAATCATTACCAAGCATTTTTATACTACTCAATAACCATATCATAAAACCATATATACAAAATAATTATAATGCTATACATGCCATACTCAAAATATACAAGCCATTATGCCAAGATGGTATACGGATAGTGTGAGCGTGCCTCCGACCGTTCTCGATTTCCGAGCTGGCTTGTCAACACTACCAGGAATGAAAAGAAGGGAGTAAGCATAAATGCTTAGTAAGTTCACATGCAAGTAGCAAGTAACATAACCATATAAGCAAACATAAAACATCATTTGCATAATCATCACCAAGACATTCATATCATATTTTCATTTATCATCTTACCATATTGTTGTTATATCGATTTTTCAACCCGAGGGTTAAGTACATACCTGTTCAAAGTATCCATTTCATAACACTTACCAATACGTCCCTTTCATCTTGAGTATTCCTCCATTTGAGTAGAACTTTACCCGTTGAACACATCAGAATATAATTCGGATACATGGAAAGTTTGCACATAAGTGCCACATATGTAGCCAAGCTACTATGTAACCCGCCCATAAGCGAACTCGGACTCAACTCAACGACCTCGGGCTTTCGCATCCACAAGTGAACTCGGACTCAACTCAACGAGCTCGGATGCCTAGTTACATCTCACGAACTCGGACTCAACTCAACGAGTTCGGACATTCGCATCCATAAGTGAACTCGGACTCAACTCAACGAGTTCGAATGCCCAAATATCCCAGTGACATGTCACTTGTATCCTATTCCATTCCTAGGGTTCAAGGGGACCTTTTTTCCCAATCATGTGTCTCAACCATCTTCTACGGAATACCGATACCGATACTCGCTAGTATTTCACATTTTCCAAGTATATCACATAATTTGACATATTATCAAACAATTATCACGAGTATAATATTTCATAATAATTATCATATCATTTAAATAACATAAAAACATTTAAAATAATAACTATGTTACCAACATTTACATATGAACTTACCTAGTATGCGAAAATGGCTACTTTTACCATTTCGTCCACAACTTGGTATTTTCCCCATTTTAGCCCGAATTTCAGTTTTCCTTGCTCTATCATTTAAAATATAGTCTAATTAGGACTCACATTATTAAAATTGACCCAAAATCATATTTTGGAAAAATTACAATTTTGCCCCTAAACTTTTGCATATTTACACTTTTGCCCCAAAGCTCGTAAATTAAACTTCAGCCTATTTTCTTATGTTTTATGACATGCTGATCATTTTTCCATTCTATGGCAACATCAAATTCTCACTCTAACATGTACTTATGACTATTAGGTATTTTTACCGATTAAGCCCTTTTGCTCGTTTTCACTTAAAACCGAGTAGCACAAGTTGTCTAACATAATTTAAAACCTCATATTCTATCATAAAACACCAAATTACACAAATTTTACCTACGGGTATTTTTCCAAATATGAACCCTAGGTTGAATTATTGCTAGCATAAGCTAAATCGAGCTACCGGGACTCCAAAAACGTAAATAACTTGAAAAACAGGGCTAGAATGGACTTACAATCGAGCTTGGAAGCTTGAAAAACCCTAGCCATGGTTTCTCCTTGCTATATTCGGCCATGGGGTTGAAGATGAGCAAAATTGGCTTTTAATTTTGTATTTTAATTCATTTTACCCCTAAATGACCAAAATGCCTTTACTACTAAACTTTCCAAAAATTCCATCCATGTCCAATTTTTGTCCATAAACTTAGAAATTGATAAAATTGCTATTTAAGACCTCCTAATTAATATTTCAAAACAATTTCATACTAGAAACTTCTAGAATGCAAGTTTTGCAAATTATTCAATTTAGTCCCTAATTTAAATTTAAGCACTTTAGGCATAGGATTTCATCACGAAATTTTCACACAATCATGCAATCATATCATAAACATCAAAATAATTATAAAATAATTATTTCTATCACGAATTTGTGGTCACGAAACCACTATTTCGATTAGGCCCTAATTCGGGATATTACAACAAGTACCTCATCACTCAGAAGGAGCTAAATCTTAGGCAATGTAGATGGATTGAGCTGCTTAAGGACTTGACTATTCGATCGAATACCATCCTGGTAAGGCTAATGTGGTGGCCGACGCACTGAGCCGTAAGGCCATGACTGATCTGAGGGCGATATTTGCTTACCTCAGTTTGTTTGATGACGGTAGCTTGTTGGCTGAACTCCAAGTTAAACCGACATGGATTGAGCAAATTAAGGGTAAACATATGGAGGATGAGTTGCTAGGTCTTCGATTCTGAGAGATTGAGAGTAGAGAAACATCAGATTTTGGACTGAATAGCGAAGGGGTACTCTATTTTCGTGGGAGAGTCTATGTACCGAAGAATACTGAGTTGAGGCAGTCTATACTGTGAGAGGCCCATAGTAGCCCTTATTCTATGCATCCTGGTGGAAATAAGATATACCGAGACCTTCATGAGTTGTATTGGTGGCCGAGTCTTAAGCGTGAGGTTACCGACTTTGTGAGTAAATGTCTGACTTACCAACAGGTTAAGGCTGAACATCAGATGCCTTCAGGGTTGCATCAGCCAGTTAAGATTCCATTTTGGAAGTGGGAGAGAGTGACTATAGACTTCATTAATGGGCTGCCCCTAACGTCTACTAAGAAGGATTCAGTATGGGTCATCGTGGATCGGTTGACTAAATCTGCCCATTTCATACCAGTCCATACTGATTACTCGTTGCAGAAGTTGGCTAAACTGTATGTGTCTGAGATAGTGAGACTGCATGCGGTATCGGTTTCCATAATATCGGATAGAGATCCTCGCTTCACGTCTTGGTTTTGGAAGAAGTTGTATGAAGAACTGGGTACAAGGTTGGACTCCAGTACTGCGTTCCATCCTCAGACAGATGGTCAGTCAGAGAGAGTGATTCAGATATTGGAAGACATGTTAAGGAGTTGTGTAATTGATTTTTGAGGTACTTGGGAGGATTACTTGCTGCTAGCATAGTTTTCTTATAACAATAGCTATCAATATAGCATACAGATGGCACCTAACAAGGCATTATATGGTCGTAGGTGTCACACACCCTCATGTTGGACTGAGTTAGGTGAACGGCGTGTTCTAGGCCCTGAGTTAGTTTCTGATATCGAGGAAAAAGTTAGACTAATTCGGGATCGACAGAAGGCGACATTAGATAAACAAAAGTTGCACGCGGATCTGAAGCGTAAAGAGATTGAGTATTTTGTGGGGGACTTCGTTTTTCTCAAGGTCTCGCCATGGAAGAAGGTACTGAAGTTTGGACGGAAAGGCAAGTTGAGCCCTAGATTCATTGGGCCTTACCGAATACTAAAACATGTGGGACCGGTTGCCTATGAGTTAGAGTTACCTCTAGAGTTGGACCGGGTTCATGATGTGTTCCACGTCTTTATGTTGAGGCATTACCACTCTGATCCTACGCATATTATCTCGATTGAGGAGATTGAGGTTAAGCCAGATCTGACTTTTGAGGAAGAACCGATTCGGATATTGGAGCGTGATGTAAAGGTTTTGAGGAAGAAGTCTATCCCACTGGTTAAGGTACTTTGGCCTAATCACAGCTCCGAGGAGGCCACGTGGGAACCCAAGGAGGCAATGCGACAATAATACCCTCATCTATTCTAATTAGGTAAATTTCAAGGCTGAAATTTTCTTTTAGGGGGGTAGAATTGTAATGCCTAAAAATCCTAAGTATTCATTTTTGTATGTTTGTGACACACAACTGTGTACCTGCTGCAGTGGTTAAGTGTTCTGGGAAGTGCCTGAGAAGTCTTGGGTTCAAGCGTTGGCTTGGGCAAAAGTTTTGTTTTTAAAAGAATAAACCTTGTTTCTAGTCAGTAGGCTTTTTAAATAAATATGGGTAAAGCATGACAGAATGGGCCTGTTGGTCTAAGGGATAGGTGGTGTGCTACTGTTACTGAGGGGCTTGAGTTCGAGTCCTGCTATGCGCAAGGGAGTGTTTTATTTTGCTGCCTTTGTCGGGTGGGTAGTAGAAGTTGACCGAAACACTACTGAGTTGAGTAGAGTCTGAATTGGTGGTTGAAGAGATTATGATGGATGGATTTCAGGAGGGAATGTTAGGATGCGGATAGTGATCGTTTGCATAGATTTGAGGAGCCTAGTGATGAGTGTGTTAGAGGTATGCCGAATATGGGACTCCCATTTTGTCAAAATCGATCATAGAACCTTTTTGCCTATTGGTGCCAAATTTTGCTTCTAGTTTTACTCTTTTTGCATCGATTTCTTTTCGTTTTTCTCTTCTTGGAGCCGACTATAGCAAAGAATCATTCAGGTTTTTCTTGTTTTGGCTTAGTCCGAGTTGTTCTCCCCTAGTGCCCTCTTGCTGACCGATTGCCTCTTCTTTTTTTCCCCCTCTCAACTTTTTTGGGTTTTAACATTTCCCTATCCTTACATCTTGGTACTTTTGCCAAATTTTTCTTTTCCTTGCCAAATACTCTCCTTCTCTTTTCTTGCTCTTAATTCTCTTATCCCTTTCTCAACCAATTTCCTCTCTAACAGAATACCTCATCTCTCCCTTCTCTTTACAGTTGTGGAAAATATTCTTTGATCGGTCGGGCTCGAGTGTAAGGTTCTTTTCCCTCTCTCCCTCACTTTTCCTTCACTCGATTATTCTTTTCTTTCATCTTTTGTGTTAGCCGATTACTCCATCTTTGGTTCGAGTGCACGGTTGTTATCCTCTCTCTCTTTCTGCCATATTAGTCTTTTATTTAACATCTTCTTTTAATACCGATTTGCTAGGAGTATGGTGGTGAGATCCTTGGCCTCTGTCATATCGTGTACTTTTGGCTCTTGTGTCGTGTTGGGTGTTGGGTGTTGAGTGTCTACGGTAAGTGAATGTTTGTCTAGTTCAAGCTATTTATTTGAGCAATGGTTAATAGGGTTTGGTTGGAATGCAGGTAACACTTAAGGCCTAGTGATTATTCTCTTGCAACGGATTAGGTGTGCAAGCCTCAATCGATCGATCAAGGCAAGCGATAGGTAATCTTTTGGATAAGTGTTTTGGTTAGGGTTCTTGTTAATTCGATTAGTAAGCGGTTAACTGAAGCTTGTGAATGAATATAGGTTGGAGTGCTCGTGGACTATTTGCACACTTTCGCAACCAAGGTGTGTAACCATAATCCTAACTTCGGGAATTGGCTAAAACTAGAATAAGTGAATGATGACGCTACACGAGCGTATGCTCGCTCGTGTGGTAGTCTGTGTGACAAAACATGGGCATTTGATCGCAGAGGCCACCATGAGCGATTTCATGGGCTTGGGCTACTTTGGGCCGTGTTGGGCTGAAATGGGCTGTCTGGGTCGGGTATGTGGGCCCCACTCAGATGAACCATATAGACGTGTGGAGAATATTGGGCCAAGTTGTGTAATCCACACGACCAAGGCCATTTTTGGGCTTTGTGGGCCACATGGGCGTGTGGGCCCACTTGGGCCACAATATGGGCAATGGACCCATTTTCAGTGTTTGACTGTTAAGGTTTCACGGGTCGCTCGAGACGACTGTGGACCTACCGTTGGGTCAGTAAGTATACCTAGACCCCCGAATTGATAAAATGACTGTTATGCCCCTATGTGATAAAATGATTATTATGCCTTTTTGAGATGTATGATTGTATTTGAGCATACCATTTTAAACATATTGAATACATGTATGATATTATGACATGACATGACATGATGCATGATATGTTGCATGGGGATGGGTTTTATTATGATTTGAGGAAGTGTACTATACTGGCAACTCTGCTGCTAATACTGTTTAGTGCCGCAACCGATGCTATTTAGAGTGTAGGGATGGGTGCGTTGATTTTATCCCCATATGGAGTGTAAGGTTGGACAGAGTGGAGTGTAGAGGCTGGTTGGGTAGGATTTCTAATTGCATATCTGCATCGTTATTGCATGAAATGGGCTCGTGCCCAAACCGATCATCGACATCAGAATGGGCTAATGCCTAATTGAAACTGAACTATTACTAAAATGGGCTTAGGCCCAGACTGTATTTGCTCACTGCATGATTGACTGATTGTTTGATAAGGGATTACACAATGATTTTTCGTAAACTCACCCTTCTTTTCATCTGCGTAGGTAATCCCTAGTCTTAGGCGGGTCAGTGCTGCAAGGGACTCAAAGGTGGCCACACAATCGCACATGCTTCCATATTTGATTCTTAAATTATAAGTAGTTTTGTTTTGGATATATTTTATGTAATAAGGCCTCTCTAAACTTTTAATTTTTAAATTGAGATTTTTACTTGCTTTGATATATAACTGCTAATAGTAGGAAAAAGACACGATTTTCAAAAAGATAATTATTTTTCAAAGTCACCATGATTAAAAAACCTATTTTGAAGAGCTTCAACATATAATAATGTTTTAAAATGAAAATAATAATAAAGATGTTTTAATATGATTAACTTTTTGGCAAACAACTCACATTTTTTAACAAACGTATTAAAATAAGTCTTAAGTCACACAAAGAGGTTAAATAAAGATCGGGTTTTCAACAATATCACATTTTACGAAAAACACTTCAATGTGATATCGCTGAATTCGACCATAACGTCTAGGCCGGGTTTAGGGTGTTACATTGGTATTCTTTTTCATTTTCATTTTCTTTGATTTTCGATTGAAGAACACTTAAAATAAGCTAATTTTAACATTTCTTTTATTTAACACATATTAATTCATCAATTACCAATTTAACCTTGCATTATAAACATTTAAAACATTAACATTAAGGTCATAAATGTCCACTCATACTTCCAATGGTCAAATATCAACATAAGGACCTTTCATTTAAAAAGACATAGCAAATAGGCACTTTATCAATTAGCGAGCCATTTTTACATTTTATACGATTAGGTCCTTTTAACTAGGGGTGTGCAAAATTCTGGTAAAACCGAAAAAATTCGGTTAACCGACCGAATTCGGTTAATCGGTCGGTTAACCGAATTAATTCGATCGGGGGTCGGTTAATATATTTTTGAGTTTTCAGTTAACGATTAATTCGGTTTGAAATCGGTCTGTTAATCGAATATTTTCGGTTTAACCAAAAATATTAATAAATAAATTTATAATATATAAATAGCCCACTATTTACTCAAACCCAATTCAACATAAACCCAAATACCCAATCTAATATATATTAACCCAAGTACCCAACCCAACCCAATCATAAAAATTACAAATAATTTAATAAATAAAAATAAAAATCTAAAAATAAAAATAAAAATAAAAAACATATAATTTTATACAAATAATTCAATTAATTCGGTTAATTTGGGTAATTCGGGTAATTCAGGTAATTCAGTTAATTCGATTTATTCGGTTAATTTTATACTTATTTTAACCAAAAATAAAAAAATATATATAATTTTCGGGTAATTCGGTTAACCGACCGAATTAATCGAAAAAATTTCGGTTCGGTTAATTTTTTTGAAAAAATTTCGGTTTGGTTAACGGTTAAAAATTTTGAAGGGTCGGTTAATTCGGTTAATGTTATTTTGGGTCGGTTAACCAGTCAATTAGCCAATTAAACACCCCTACTTTTTTAACAAATTGAGTACACAAACGATCAAATTTTCATACGAAATTTTCACACATACTAATTCACATATTATAAGCACAGAAAATAATATTAAAATATTTTTCTAACTCGAACTTGTGGTCCTGAAACCACTATTTTGACTAGGGTCTAAACCAGATTGTTACAACTCTCCCCCCTTAGGAATTCTTGTCCCTGAAAATCTTACCATTGAACAAATTCAGATATTGCCGTCTTATAACACCTTCAGGCTCCCACATAGCCTCTTCAACACTGTGTCGATGCCACATTACTTTTACAAACAAAATTTTCTTATTTCTTAATTCTTTAATCTCATGAGCTAAGATACAGATCGGTTCTTCTTCGTAGGTCATATCGGAGTGAATCTCAATCTCAGATGGAGAAACCACATGTGATAGATCAGATCTATACAATCGAAGCATCGATACGTAGAATACATTATGAATCTTTTCTAGTTCAGGTGGCAACAACAATCTATAAGCTACAGGCTCGATACGCTCGATAATCTCATACGGCCCAATGAACCTCGGACTTAATTTGCCTTTTTTGCCAAATCAGAGTACTTTCTTCCACGGAGATACTTTCAAAAACACTTTGTCGCCAATCTCAAATTCAATTTCTTTTCGTTTCAAATCTGCGTAAGATTTCTAACGATCTAAAGCTATTTTCAAACTATCCCAAATCACTTTTACCTTTTATTCAGTCTCTTTTATCAAATCTACCCCGTGTACCTTATTCTCACTGAGCTCAGTCCAATACAAAGGTGTATGACATTTACTACCATATAAGGCTTCGTACGGTGTCATTTTAATGCTTGATTGAAAACTGTTATTATAAGCAAATTCAACCAAAAGCAAATATTGTTCCCACGTACCTTCAAACTCAAGACTGCAACATCTCAACATATCCTATCTGAATAATCCGCCGGGAATGACCATCCGTTGGCAGATGAAAAGCAGTACTGAAGTGCAATTTCGTACCCAAAGTATCTTGCAATTTCTTCCAAAATCGCGATGTGAATCTCGAATCTCTGTTTGACACAATAGATAATGGTACACCGTGCAATCTCACAAAATTGGAAATGTATAACTCAGCTAACTTATCAAGCGAGTAATCGGATCGTACCGAAATAAAATGGGTTGATTTCGTTAATTGGTCAACCACAACCCAGATAGCATCTTTCTTTCTAGGAGATAGGGGCAATCTCGAAACAAAATCTGATGGGCGTCGAAACCACCAAATATAATTCCTACAAAATAACTCTTATTAGTAGTAAGAGTGGTAGTAGGGTTGAGTCCACAAGGATTGGATGCTATAACCCACTTCCGTGTATAGCTTATGATCAGATTGCTTATCGTGTCGCAGGTCGTGGCAACAGTCGTGCCCACGATTCCAATCGTACCTGCAAAAAGAATAAAAATAAAAGTAAATCGGGGGTTTTTGAAATGTTTAGAAACTAGATAATTGGAACAGCATAAATTAAATAAATTAGAAAATAAATTCAAAATTTTGCAACAGATAAAATAAGCCTTGGCCTAAACTCAGTAAATTTCATATCGAGAATCGATCCTTAAAAATTAATATTCTCCTCTAAACGATAAGCTGGTTATAGCAGTTAAAAACGTTCTAACAACTAGTTCCTCCTCTTGTAACTGGTTCCGGTACGACCTGCAAACCAACCCTTACCTATTATCTAACTGAGATACACGTATACCCGATTCAAGATTCCGACAGCCTTGTGTTCTGAAGAACCCAACTCGAAGTAACGGCCTCAACCACGTGGGTCATTTAAATCTGATCACCTCTTCCTCAATTTATTCTCGGAGATCTGAATATAGCACGGCAGACTCATTTCTCCAACTATCAGCTAACACGGTTCCAACCCAACGTGCACTTTTTTACTTGTAATCAAGTTATCCTTAAGGGATGAGTTGTTAATCCCGATACTTAGGAAAAGAATGAATACCGAATGGACGGATTTTAGCACAAATTTGTATCTCACGATTTTTGACCGGAAAGAACACTGGCCTAAATCTAAGATAAAATTTAGTGAAGCATGAATTTATTCATGCTTGAAAGTTGTGGAAGATGATGGGATTTGTATGAAAGGTGATGGAAATTGGAAAGGAAAAGCACTTGGAAGGCAATTAGCCCAATTTTAGAAAAGAAACAAAACCAAATGAAAAATGGCAGAATGCTTCACTCTAATTTGAAAGAGAAAAAAGGAGAGTATTTCAATTCCAAATAGAAGTAGGAATAGAAAATAAGGGATGATTTCCTAAGAACATAAAGCCCATATTTATATACATGGGGTTTACTAAATTTAGCCTAAACTAATTTAATATAAAATCAAAAATAAAATAAAATAAGATTTTCATATTTTTGGCTTTTACAAAGTCAAAATATTTGATGTGTCCTTGGTTTCCTTTATCTTTTTTATTTGGCCCCATTTCAATGTTTGTATTTCAATTTGGCCCCCTTTTAGCTTGTTTTTGAACAATTGCATCCCTGACAAGTTTAAATCATAAAAGCACTTAATTAGCAGGGTTCAGTTAAAAAATAAACCAATTTAAACACAAAAAATATGCAAATTAACATGTTTATCAAATCCCCCTACTTAGCTCATGCTTGTCCTCAAGCATATTGTTCCTTCAAACATTAGAATTCATTCCATAATTTATTAAAAATTGAGCCTCTTTTCCGTATCCTCAATCAATGCAAATAACATAGGAAAAAAATAAATGAATGTTCAGAATATATAGTTTGATCAATAGGTGTCATAAAACTGAAATATGTGGACTAAACAATTTCATCAAATTGAGTTTGGATCTAATAATTTGCAAGGCATTGTTAATTAACTACGCAAAAGTAAAAAAAAATTTTAGACATGGTCAAACCTTTTTACGCGAACTAGGATGACAACCCAAGCACCCTATCCCAGTTACTCATTTCAAACAGTATTTATTTATTTATTATTTTTTTTGAAGGTTCAGTTAGCAGAATGTTTGTAAGTTATCGACTTGTCACTCGAACCTTTTGACACGAGATAAGATGACAACCCAAGCACCTTACCTCGGTTACTAAATTTGGTCACGTTTTTGAAACTTCACTCATAACTTGAGCCTTAAATTTTTTATTTTATTAAATTTATGCACAAGCAAATATTTTTTTTCAAACAATCAATTTATACAAAAAATCTAGCTACATATATCAACCTTAAAACACAAATGTCGACTAATCTATACACTTGAACATTTAAAATTAAAAATTTGCCTAATTGTCCAAATTGACTAAGTATGAGATTAAAGGCTTAATGTCAAATAAACTATCGAATGAATTCAACATAAGTTTGAACACATGCAAAAGAAAAAACATGCAACAAAAATCGTGCAAAAATCATGCATATTTACTTACCAACTCAACCCCCTATTTAATCTATGCTTGTCTTCAAGCATGTGTTATATGCAATAAAGTTTAGTAACTCAAACAACAAGCAAAGAGAAAGGTTAAGTATACTCCCCATGTGTTTCAATCGATGTTGCTGGTGTTGGGAAATAATTGTCAGCATTTAGCACGGCGTGCCCACGCCACCATCATTATTCGACTTTTGGAAAACCTCCATTACGTTCCTAAAAATAGCAAATTCACTAGATTAAATAAAAAAAATTTTATTTACAACCTAAATCTTACTAAAACTCAAACTTAAATAAATGAAAATAAATTTGGGTTGCCTCCCAAAAAACGCTTTTGTTTAACGTCGTTAGCTCGACGACCATAAATGTTATCCGTTTGGCTAATTGAGACTTATTTTTTCCATCTCGTGCACTTGGATGTTCTTGCAAAAAAGTTTCGACCTTTGCCCATTATCTTTGAAGCCCTTCCTGGATTCCCTATCATTAGTGGATTGAGGTGTCTTTGAGCTTCTCCGTTCAAATTTGCATTATTCTCTGTTGGAATTCTTGTACGTTCTGGAAATGGTTTCAACTATAATTTCGAGGCCTTCATGACAACTTCACGTATTGGTTTTTGGATTATCGATAATTCCTCTAGCTTAACATCGAGATCTACATTCCTACAAGGCATGATTTGTAACTTGTCATTGGGATGTCCCATATCTTCATAAACATTAAACTTAACCATTTCATCGTCAAATTCCATGGTGAGTGTTCCACTCCAAACATCAATTTTCGTTCGCGCAGTACTTAAGAATGGTCTCCCAAGAAGTATCTCAGACGAGTTGGCCGAGTTGTCATCCTCCTTGTCGATAATGTAGAAGTCTGTAAGAAATATTAGCTCGTTTACCTTAACAAGAATGTCCTCCAGCACTCCTTCCGGATGAACTACAGATCTATCTGTAAGTTGAATAATTACACCTGTTTCCTTCAAAGGACCCGCATTAAGTAGTTTATAAATTGACAAAGGCATAACATTAATTGATACGCCTAAGTCACACATGGATTTTTTAATACTGACACTACCTATTTTGCAAGATATGGAAAACATACCTTGGTCCTTACATTTAGGTGGTATTTTCCTTTGTAAAACAGTGGAAACATTTTCTCCAACACTCACCTTTTCATTGCCCAGTAGCTTCCTCTTACTTGTGCATAATTCTTTTAAAAATTTTTCATACCGTGGAATTTGCTTAATCACATCAAGAAGAGGTATGTTGATTTCTACCTTTCAAAAGGTGTCAAGGATCTTCTTCTCTTCTCGCTCCTTCTTGCATTGGACAAGTCTTCTAGGAAACGGAGGTGGTACTACAAATGATTTTTGTGGTGCTGACTTTACTGTAGCCTCTATGTCAAGTTTCTTCTCATTTCGACTAGCGTTGTGGGCACGACTCATGTCAGGAACGGGCTCCAAAACCTTCCCACTCCTTAACGTCATAACACTTATATTGTGTCTTAGATTTGCCTCAATTTGGGACGGTAACTTACCTTGGGACTCCAAACGACTAACCGTGAGTGCAAGCTTGCTCACTTGCTTATCTAACTCCTGCAAATGCATTTCAATTTTTATTTGAAACTTCTCAGTACTATTGGCTAGCCTTTCCACTAAGGCTTCCAAAGATGACTTTTGGGGTGATATTTGTTGATTCTGCGGCGGCCTTTGTTGGAACGGTTGATTGAACTATGGATTCGACCCATATCTGAGATTCGGGTGATCTTTCCACCCCACATTATACGAGTTCGAGTAAGGGTCATATCGCCTTTGGGGCTGTCCTGGAAAGTTCCCGATAGAATTCGCTTGTTCCGTTGAATCCTCATGTAAAATTGGACATGAGTCTGTTGGATGGTCTGGCTTAGCGCAAATTTTGCACAACCATGCTGTGCTCATCTTATTTGTAAGAAAAGTTTGAACAATGTTAGTCAACTTGTCAATTTTATCTTCTAGAGATAGAGAACTTAACCCATGAACCCGTCTCGTGGGTTCTGTGGCCGGTCGAAATTGTTGAGAGTTAGCAGCCATGGTCGAAATCAACTCTCTCACTCTTTGGGGGGTCATATTGACTAATGCCCCTCCACTTGCAGCATCTATCATCTTCATCTCCATCGGGAGTAATCCCTCATAAAAATACTGCAAGAGTGACTGTTTAGTCAGTCCATGTTGTGGGCAACTTGCACACAAATTTTTGTATCCCTCCTAGTAATTGTAGAGCGATTCAGCTTCTTCTTGATGGATTCCCACAATGTCCCTCCTTAGTTCGGCTGCTCGAGTTACAGGGAAGAACCTGTCAAGAAACAAACAAGACATGTTAGACCATGTGTTGACAGATCCCGATGGTAAATAAAATAGCCACTCTCTAGCAGAGTCAGCTAGTGAGAAAGGAAAAGCACAAAGTTTGATTTGGTTTTTTGTTACTCCCTGAGGCTTCATGCTTGTGCACACCATATGGAATTCTTTAAGGTAGGTGTGCAGGTTTTCAGTCTGTAATCCACGAAAAGTGGGTAGTAAATGAATCAAACCAAATTTTAACTCAAACAGAGTTCCTCCTAGCGGATAGGTTATACATAAAAGTTGTTGTTCATCCGGAGCTGCCGCGAGCTGGCGTATCGTCTGTTCAGCCATCTCGTTTGGTTCGTCAAACGAGAAAATTTCTTCAGTATACGATATAGTTTCGAATCTGAGATTTGGCTATTTACTGCGTCAAATGGCTTCTTTTCGCAGTTGTCGGGCCAATTTCTCAATTTCTGGTTCAAACTCTAAAGTTCCCGATTCTGATCTGGGCATAAGGAAAACAAACAGAAATTAGAAGAATATCTCCAATCCCTGGCAACAGTGCCAAAATTTGATGGGCGTTGAAACCACCAAATATAATTCCTACAAAATAAAACTTATTAGTAGTGAGAGTGGTAGTAGGGTCGAGTCTACAAGGATTGGATGTTATAATCTACTTCCGTGTATAGCTTATGATCAGATTGTTTGTGGTGTTGTAGGTCATGGCAACAGTCACGACTCCAATCTTACTTGCAAAAAGAATAAAAATAAAAGTAAATTGGGGGTTTTTGAAATGTTTAGAAACTAGATAATTGAAACATCATAAATTAAATAAATTAGAAAATAAATTCAAAATTTTACAACAGATAAAATAAGCCTTAGCCTAGACTCGGTAAATTTTGTATCGAGAATCGATCCTTGAAAATTAATATTCTCCTCCAAACGATAAGCTGGTTATAGCAGTTAAGAACGTCCTAACCACCAATTCTTCCTCTCGTAGCTGGTTCTGATATGACCTGCAAACCAACCCTTATCAATTATCTAACCGAGATACACGTGTTCCCAATTCAAGATTCCGGTAGCCTTGCATTCTGAAGAACCCAACTCGAAGTAACGGCCTTAACCACGTGGGTCATTTAAATCTGATCACCTCTTCCTCGATTTGTTCTCAGAGATCTAAATACAGTACGACCGACTCGTTTCTCCAACTGTCAGCTAACTCGATTCCAACCCAACGTGCACTTTTTGACTTGTAATCGAGTTATCCTTAAGGGATGAGTTGTCAATCTCGATAATTAGGAAAAGAATGAATACCGAATGGACGGATTTTAGCACGAATTTGTATCTCACAATTTTCGACCGGAAAGAACACCTGCCTAAAGCTAATATAAAATTTAGTGAAGCATGAATTTATTCATGCTTGAAAGTTGTGGAAGATGATGGAATTTGTATGAAAGGTGATGGAAATTGGAAGGCAATTAGCCCAATTTTAGAAAAGAAACAAAACCAAATGAAAAATGGCAGAATGCTTCACCCCAGTTTGAAAGAGAAAAAAGGAGAGTATTTCAATTCCAAATAGAAGTAGGAATAGAAAATAAGGGATGGTTTCCTAAGAACATAAAGCCGCTATTTACATACATGGGATTTACTAAATTTAGCCTAAACTAATTTAATATAAAATCAAAAATAAAATAAAATAAGATTTTGCTATTTTGGCTTTTACAAAGTCAAAATATTTGATGTGACCTTGGTTTCCTCCATCTTTTTGATTTGGCCCCTTTTAGCTTGTTTTTGACCAATTGCATCCCTGACAAGTTTAAATCATAAAAGCACTTAATTAGCAGGGTTCAGTTCAAATATAAACCAATTTAAACACAAAAAATGTGCAAATTAACATGTTTATCAAAATCCATCATCACTCTATCCCATTTCAATTCCAGAATCATAATTGGCTACAATAAACCAGATGACACTTGATGTTCAGCTTTAACTTGCTGACAGATCAAACATTTTGAAACAAAGTCGGGGATATCTCTTTTCATTCCAAACCACCAATAATGTTGTTTCAAATTATTATACATTTTCGTACTACCCAAATGAACAGATAAATGACTATTGTGGGCTTCATTCAAAATCATCTGAATCAACTCTGGATTTCTCGAAACACAAATCCAATCTCGGAATCTCAGACAATCATCTTTATCAACTCTAAATTCCAAATCGAAATTTCAATCACACTGAGCTCGTTTTGCTATTATCTCATTATCAACTTTTTTAGCATTAATAATCTGTTGTAAGAACAATGGTCTCAATTTCAATTTGGCTAATACCGAACCATCATCAGACAAACAAATGAGCATTCATCGCACGCAATGAAAATAGTGATTTTCGACTCAAAGCATCAGCAACAACATTTGCTTTTCTCAGATGATAATCAATCACAAGCTCATGGTCTTTTAGCAGTTCTAACCACCTTCTCTGTCTCAGGTTCAAATCTTTTTAAGTCATTAGATATTTCAAAATTTTATGATCGGAATAAACATGACATTTCTCATCGAATAGATAGTGGCGCCAAATTTTCAAAGCAAACACAATCGCAGCTAATTCCAGATCATGCGTTGGATAGTTTTTTTCGTGTGGCTTTAACTGTCTCGAAGCATAAGCAATGACTTTTCCTTCCTGCATCAAAACACAACCCAGACCGTTCAATGAAGCATCACTATAGATCACAAATTCTTTACCTGATTCTGGTTGTACTAACACTAGAGCTTCAGTCAATAGGGCTTTCAACTGATCAAAGCTTTTCTAACACTTTTCTAACCACCCAAATTTCACATCTTTCTGAAGCAGTTTCATTAACGGAGTTACAATCATCGAAAAGCCTTTTACAAACCATCAGTAATAACCGACAAGTCCCTGAAAACTGCGGCTTCAGAAACATTTCTCAAAGGCTTCCAATCTAAAATAGCTAAAATTTTGCTCGGTTCAACTCAGATACCTGATGCTGAAACTATATGGCCCAGGAAATCAACTTCTCGTGACCAAAATTCACATTTGCTAAACTTCGCATATAGTTGCTTATCTCGCAAAGTCTGTAGCACTATTCTTAGATGCTTGGCATGCTCAGATTTATCACGCGAGTAAATCAATATGTCATCAATGAATACAAAAACAAATCTATCTAAATACGGTCTGAAAATTTTGTTCATCAAATACATAAAGATAGCAGGTGCATTCGTTAATCCGAAAGGCATAACTAAGAACTCATAGTGGCTGTACCTCGTTCTGAATGCAGTTTTCAGAATGTTTGAGTCTTTTACTCACAACTGATAATAGCCTGATCTCAAATCTAACTTTGAAAACATGGTAGCTCCTCACAATTGATCAAACAAATCATTAATTCGAGAAAGAGGGTATTTATTCTTGATAGTCACTTTGTTCAACTGACAATAATCAATGCTCATTCTCATCTACCGTCTTTCTTTTTCACAAATAGAACTGGAGCAACCCAAGGTGAGAAACTCGGTCTAGCAAACCCTCTATTGGTCAATTCTTGCAACTGAGACTTTAATTCTTTTAGTTCGATCGGATCCATTCTATACGGAGCTATCAAAATCGAAGTAGTCCCGAGCACTAATTCAATGCTAAATTCAACTTCTCGAATCGGAGGTAATCCCGGAAGTTTTTTAGGAAACATATCAAGGAATTTACAGACAACAGGCACTGATTCAACTCTATTTTCTACTACTTTCGAATTAATCACATAGGCAAAGTAGACTTCACAACCTTTTTTCACAATACTTAGAGCTTTCAACAAAGATACCATAGTTGGCAACCCATTCAAATCACTAGATTCAATTCAAACTATTTCATCATTCTTGCATCTCAAATCAATAGTTTTCTGTCTGTAATTCACAATAGCATCGTGCAAAGTTACCCAATCCATGCCCAGAATTATATCAAACTCATCAAAAGGTAATAACATCGGATCAGCTGGAAAACAAATGTCTCGAAACATTAATGAATAATTCTCGCAGACTTTATCAACCAAAACACATCTGCTTAGGGGGTTTGATACTCTAATCACAAATTCAGTAGACTCTATAGGCAAAGTCTTAATGTTCACTAAATTCATGCATATATACGAATGTGTCGATCCTAGATCAATCAATGCAATCACAGAAGTATCGTAAAGAGAAAAAGTACCAGTTATCACATCAGGAGACGAAGCTTCTTCACGTACTCGAATGGCGTAGGCTCTGGCAGGTGCTCTAGCCTTGGATCGAACAGCGGTGTCTTTAGTCCCTCTTTGACTACCACTCACATTTCTTATGTTTCTGGGAGGTCTACCTCGAGCTAAAATGTTACTCGGTCTCAGATTTTGTACAATGTCTTACTCAACAGACTCGAGACAATCTTGGATAAAATGATCCATAGATCCACATTTGAAACAAGCCCGATCATACAATCTACATTTGTCGGGATGTCTTTTACCACAGTGTTTGCACTCAGGGCGATCAGATCTGACATTTCCAACACTTGCAATAGAAGTAGCTGGAGCTCTGAAGCTCGAATGAGTTCTAGCACGATCTCTACTCGGATGCCCCACATTAGCCTTTGAACAACTATAATTATCTCGAAATTTCTTTGACATAGACTGAAATGATTTGTTTGCAGATCTCTTTCTCGCATCTCAAGCTTCTAAATCAGCTTTTCTTTTCTTTTTCCCGAGTTCTTCGGCTTTACATGCTCGCTCAACAAGCACTACAAACTCTTTTATTTCAAGAATCCGGACTAACAATTTGATGTCTTCATTCAAACCATCCTTAAATGTCTTACACATAATTGCTTCAGTTGAAACACATTCCCGTGCATACTGGCTCAGTCTCACAAATTCTCGCTTGTATTCTGTAACAGACATACGACCTTGTTTAAGCTCAAGAAACTCTTTTTGTTTCTGATCAATGAATCTTTGATTGATATATTTCTTCTAGAATTCAGCTTGAAAGAAATCTCAGATGACTTGTTCTCTCAAAACCACATATATCAATGTCTTCCACCTATGATACGTCGTATCTCTCAAAAGTGAAATGGCATATTTTATGCATTCATCCGGAGTTAATGACAATTCATCGAATACTCTTATTGTATTCTCCAGCCAAAACTCGGCTCTCTCAGTATCATCGTTCATAGTAGCACGAAACTCTTTAGACCCATATTTTCTAATCTTATCAACCGATGGCTTGCTTAACTGAATCAGATTTGCTTGTGGCATGACAGGACTTTGCGGAGGATTAGGTGAGGTTGGGGGTTGTTGAACAGCCAGATTAGTTCAGATATATTGGCTGAACCAATCATTCATCATTTGATAAAAAGCTTGCCTAGCCTCTCCCTTATAGCTACTAGTAGCAAGTCTAGAGTCAGATGGCACTGTCCCTTGAGCGGGAGCAGGCGCATTACTCTCAACATCGTCAGCTACAGCTCGTTCAGGATCAATTTGCTATATAAAAACACATTTTTATTGTCAGGGTTCATCACACTATCACAGGTCATAAATGTGGCATTTATGGCTAGACTCACATATGCTACGTTCATCCTAGAATCGACTAAACCATAGCTTTGATACCAACTAAATGTAAAACCCCTAACCCGTCTCCGTCGCTGAAGTAGGGTTACGAGGCATTATCAGACAGAAGTAGGGTTACGAGGCATTATCAGACATATCAAAACATTTAACATTCATTTCATAATCATCATAGCATCTTATTTATACATCAATACAGAGTCCTTTATATAGGTCTACGAGACCTTAAACGTGCTTTAAAAGAGGGTCGGGACTAAACTGAGCTCATACAAAATTTTTCAAAACTTAAACATTTTTCAAAGTTATAAAGGTCACACACCCGTGTGAATAGGTTGTGTGCCTCGCGCGGCATTAGACACGCCCGTGTGCCTAGGCCGTGGAAAAATAGGGCATACATATTGACTTGTCCCACACGGCCACAAGACATGCCCGTGTGCCAGGCTGTGTGAATATTAGGGAGGCTACTAACTTGGGTCACACGACCGACCATATGCCCATGTGCGAACCTGTGTGCCACACATAGCCAATAGACACGCTCGTATGTCTAGACCATGTCAAAACTATAGGGTATACTAACTTTAAATCGTAGGGTACCCTAGGGGACACACAGCCATATAACATAACCATGTGTCACACACAGCTGAGACACATGCCCGTATCTCTGCCCGTGTGGACAAAAATAGACTATTTGCAAAGCCAATTTGCCACCCTTTTGGGTCATCCTTACAAGCATAAAACCAAGCACATTCCATACCAATTTTCAGCCAATTCATACACCAAAACATACACCATTCATGCTATATCGTAAACAACCAAATTCATACTTATGACCATATCAAAATCATGCTAAATCATAATTCAAAGTCATACCAAAACTTAAATTTCATAACCTCAATTTACTTTATTCAATCTTATGCCATAAACTTACCAATTCTCAAAAAAACACATACCAAAACTTACCAGAATTGTCCATTTCATTTGGTCATTTAAGAGTGCATCAAAACATACCATTTTTGAACACAAAGTATAGACCAAAATTCATTCATAATCGCATCCATAACCAAGCTATATCACATGGCTAGCTAT
This sequence comes from Gossypium longicalyx, assembly GCA_025698465.1. NCBI lineage: Eukaryota > Viridiplantae > Streptophyta > Magnoliopsida > Malvales > Malvaceae > Gossypium > Gossypium longicalyx. The sequence goes on from CM047000.1 coordinate 19,609,227, forward strand.
ACACATTACAAAACATATACACATATTTCTAGCCTATACATTCCATACTTCAATATATACACTTTCAAAATGTACCAAAATAAAGTTTGATAGTGTGGTAATGATCTTTAATGATCCCCGAGCTCCCGATAGCTTCGATATCTATAAAACAGTTGAAAACACACACAAAGTAAGCTTTCAAAAGCTTAGTAAGCCATATACAAATAAACTTAACATATAACATCAATCTAGATCAATCCAATCATATAATTCAAGGAAAAATACATTCACATAGCCATGTGTCTCTCATAGTTCATTTGATCATGATTCACATATATATATATTTCATATCTCATTCTCATAACAGCTCATACTTATATCAGATGTTCACTAAGGTACATGTACTTACCTTTCATTCTCAAACATGGTATACAATTCAAACGTACCTGAATTGGATACAATTTGACATGATCATCCATTTTCTCAAAATGCCTGTTGAACTGTTCGGAATCAATAAGGATACTCGGATAGCTTGGAAATCTCATGCAATGCCAATGTTCTAGACGTGGTCTTACATGTAATCAAATATCGATGCCACTGTCCCAGACAGTGTCTTACACGAAATCAAATACGATGCCAATGTCCCAGACATGGTCTTACATGTAAATCATAAGTCGATGCTAATGTACTAGATGTGGTCTTACATGAAAACACATATCGGATCCTATGTCATGACATACGTATCCTAACTATTCCTAAGGTTCATATGGGGCTTTTCGGACGTTGAAACATTGTCGATGCTTTCACAATTCCACATATTCATCTTCCATATCATTCATTTCATTTCAATTGCATATAAGCATAAATAAATTGATCCAAACACATTTATTTGTATATCGACTTACCTCGTCTGGAAATGAACGAAAACGAGCGACTATTCAATGACTTTCGTTTTCCCCCGATCCAATTCCATTTTCTTTGGTTCTTGATCTATATAAATTCAAATTTAACTTATCCAAACTTACATTCATTCAAACCAATCCAAAAACACATATTTAGGGCATTTTACAAATTAGCTCTCATATTTTCACATTGACACTTTAGTCCCTTTTCACAAAATCACAAAATGCACAAAATTTCTTCGCATACATGCCTAGCCAAATATTCATAGTGTTCATATAAACCCCCATATTTCATTAATTTCACATTTTAGTCCCTCAATATATCATTTTTACAATTTAGCCCAAATTACTCAAATTCATCAAAAATTCAAAGACAAAACATGTTAACCCAACATCAAACTTCCATATACTATCATCAAACTTCATAAAACTCATAATTTCATCAATGACTCAACTCAAAAGCATCAAAAATTTTAGAAATTCGGACATGGTCTTGATAAAACTCTAAGCAACGATCACAAAAATGTAGAAATTATGAAAAATGGATCAAAACACATACCTTAATCAAAGAAAGCATTGGCCGTTCCTTAATCAAATAATGACAGGCAAATTCGAAGACAGACCCAAATAGTCATATTTCAAATAAGGAGACAAAATCTTTAGTTCCAATTTAACTGGCTCTTCAATCAACAAATTTGGTTGCGTATACTCCTGAGATGATAACTCTAATGATTCGAGTGGAACTTCTTGAGTGAATTCCTTCGAATTAGCTTTTAACCAAGCCAAACATTCTTTGTCTTCATCATCAGTTGGTGAATCCTCCAATAGAATATGTTCTAACAGATCGTCTAAAGAATTGAGCTCTAATTCTGTAGAAGCCAACGATTCCATCTTCAAAATAGTAGAGCAGTCTTCAACTATATCTTGGGATTTAGCTACATCGAAGTCATTAAAAGTTACCTCATCATCAAAGATTTCTTTCAACTGAGTATTATTTTGCTGCTTCTGGAATCGTTGAGGATATTGCAGTGGTAGAATCTTAGCTTTAACCGGACAACTCTTCTGTGGAAATTTTTCTGTATCCGACAAGGGTGTTAGGTAATCAGAACTAATTGGTTTAGAGTTTACCTCATCAAGGATTACCGTATTTGAATTTTGTGGAATAGGCGTTTAACACTCAATTGAACTTCCTCTTTGCCTTGAGCTACAACATGCTTATCTTTAACCTCGACAACTTTGGGTTCCCATGTCTTCCTACTTTGTAAAGTGACGGTTTTCCAATGCTCTTCCCTGTGCTTCTCAGATTTTCTATATCACTCGGCCATATACCTTGGGGTTTGCTTTTGAGCTCATTAGTTAGTTGTCCCACCTAGTTTCCTAAATTCTTCAATGTTGCTGCTTGGCTTTGGATTAGTTCATCATTCTTCGGTATGTACGCCTTCAGCAAATTCTCAAGATTACTTGACGATTCAGTTGGTGTGAGTTGTTGCACTTGTTGAGAATATTCTAGCAGATAATTTGGTCGAAATATATAGAAGATTCTCTATGGTCTACCCATTGATTACTCCATGGAGAAATTGGATGATTCTACCATGAAAAGTTGTAATAATTTGATTGTGGAACATTCTAATTTTGATTTCCCATGTAATATTTTGACTCTTAATTCGATGGGAAATTTTTAAAGAAATGGCCATCTCCATAGTATTCAAAAGAAATATCCTTTAACTGGTTCAATTGTTGACCTGTCAGATTACCATTGAAACCATTAACAGTTATGTTCTTAAGCATAGAAGATATAGAGGATACATGGGCTACCAAAGAAGCAAGTGTGTCCACTTTATGTACTATTGTTGCTCGTCTTTCTGAGGCTGCTCGGTTGGTTTGCCATTGATAGTTATTGTTGGCAATTCTTTCAATAATCTTGTAAGCATTGTTATAAGACTTAGAAAGAAGGGCTCCATTTGTTGAACCATTCATCATCATTCTAGTATGAATATGGAGACCAATATAGAAATTCTCCATTTGAATGCAACAAGGAAAGCTGTGATGAGGGCACTTTCGTAATAACTCCTTGAATCGCTCCCATGCATCATATAAAGATTCTTCATCAAGTTGTTGAAATGAAGTGATTTCATTTTGGATATTAGTGGTTAAAGATGGAGGGAAATATTTCATTAAGAACCGTTCAACCAACTCTTGCCATGTAGTTATAGAACCAGACGGTATGGAGTTCAACGACACTTGTGCTCTATCTCTTAAGAAGTATGGAAATAATCTCAGTCTCAAGGCGTCCACAATCACCCTGACTAGTTTAAATGAATCACTCACTTCCATGAATAGCTGAATATGAAGATGTGGATCTTCAGTAGGAATCCCACTAAATTGACCCATATTTTGCAACATTTGAAACATGACTGGCTTCAGCTCAAATTTTTGTGCCTCGATTTTAGGTCTCCTAATACTCAGATTGAGCTCGTTGAATAGAGGAATGGCATATTGTTGAATGCACAGTTTCTGTCATCGACAACAATGATCGGATTGTGAGTACTATAAGCGAATGTTCCTCTTGGATTTTGGTTTGGATTTTTGAAATTCATATCTTCGGTCCTTCTTTGGTTCTCTTGTCTTCTCTTTTGTCAAAAAGTCCTTTCAATTTTAGGGTTTATGAGAAATAAGTCAATGATTTGATAAATACTCATAAACACCTGAAACAAACACAAAAATAAAAAATGAAATTAAAATTTAAGAAAAGAAAAGTAGACTAAAATGCAAAATTAACAATTTCACAAATAACGTCTTTTAAAACAGTCCCCGGCAACGGCGCCAAAAACTTGGAATGACGAAAATGTGTAAGTGTACACAATCGCAACAAGTAATAAAGTGATGAGTAAATGTTGAGTTATCATACCCACAGGGACTGTGAAAAAAATTATTCATGAATGCTATTTAGAACACTTTGGTGAAGAAAAATATTATGTTTGAAGAGGGTGATTAAAAATTAAGATTTTAAACTAAGTAAACTAAATAAATAAGTCTCAAATGCACGATTTCAAAATACAATTTTAATCAAGATGACATAATTGTGTTAGATCAATTACATTTCTTAACTTAGAATTATTAAACTCATGTTTATATTGTTACGAATAAATTCACAACAACTCGGTAATTTGCTAACTTATGAACATACTCACCTACCAAAATCCATTTATCCCTTGCTATATCCCTATGTCAATTCAATCGATTAAACAAATCTTTAATAGGAAAATATATTATTGCACATACACACTTATTAAATCGAAATGATCTCTTGTACATATCCCTATGTCAATTCAAATGATTAATTAAATCTAATAAGCACATAAAAGACTATGTGAGGTAACAAAGTGTCCCTACCCTGAAACAGTTTAATTACAATAATCTTGAAAGTTATGCAAGGCAAATGTATCGCCAGATACCGTTGCTAATTTAACCCTTAACTACCTTAGATGATTAAACATGCACTGATTAAGTACTGTGTCCATTAATTACAATTTCAATCAGTTTAAATAATTAATTCATTTGCTACCTCACAATTTTAATGCAAGAATAACTTAGTCGTGATTTTACTTAATCAAGCGTCTTACCGAGGCCTATAACAACATAAACACAATTTTAACAATTTTAGCAAACAAAATGCAATTAACCTAACATGAATTAAATTCAAGCTAAATTGATTAAATTAACCATTCCAACAACATAAATATTCTTAGGTATGTTCATCATAACAACAACAAAATTAAAGAGATAGGGAACAAGAATCAAATCCGGTGTTTTTCCGTGGCTTGACTAGTTTGCTCCGTTCTTCATTCTCCATTGTCCTCATCGACCAAGGCTGCTATTAAAACTTAATTGATGCTCCAAATGGATGATGAATGCCCCTTTTCCAAGAGGAGAAATCGGCAAGAGAGTAAGGGAATTTGGAATGGAAAAGAAGAGAGAAAGTGGAGAGAAGAGAGAAAAGATGTGAATGCTTGAGATGTGTTTCAAATGACCAGCCTATTGGGGGGTTTTTATAGCTGAAGAGGGCTGCTAAAAATAGCTAAAATTATCAGCCAAAGAGCCCTCCCTTGGCTAGCCACACATGGCAAGGTTGATGGTTTCAACTTTGATAATTTAGGCTTGGGGCAAATCTTTAAAGCCACCAATTGTGGAGGGGTTTGTTTGCAACTTGAACAAGTCTTCAAGGGCCTATATGCAAGCTAAATAATCAGCCAATAAGATGATTTGGGTTAGCATATGGACGGTTTTGGGATTTCGACTTCTTGGTCGGTTCGGTTCACTCGGTTCGACTCAACTAGACCATTTTTCATAATTAATTAATAATAATTTATTTAATCCAAATTAAATTGGATATAAATTAAAATTAATTATATCATGAATTAATACTCATAATTGGACTGACTTAGGCTGAAAATTAATTCGCCTTGATACTTCAACTTGCTTCTCAGTTTTGAACTTTTAGTAGTGTTTGCCAAGCCAATTTCCGTCCTTTGTGCAAATCTATCGAAAATAATCAAAATTTATTATAAAGTTAATTAAAATTCATTATGTTAATAATTTAAGTACAAAATAATTATTTTATAATATTTATATATTTTTTGACAATAATTTTACCGAAACTGTATGAATTTGAGTTAAAAAGGGCATGAAAAAGTGTGTATATTTTTGTGTTTCTAACAACCAAGTGTTTCACCTTGGGGTGCGGCAATCTTGTTCGTAAAGAAAAAGGATGGGACTCTCATATATGCATCGATTACTATCAACCAAACAAGGTGGTTATGAAGAACTAGTACCTGCTACCTCAGATAGAAGACTTGTTTTTGTTTGACTAGTTAAGTGGAGCTACAATTTTCTCCAATATCGACTTGCGGTCTTGCTATTACCAAGTAAAGATTAAAGGAGATGATGGTCCAAAAACTGTGTTTCGCTCACACTATAGACATTACAAGTTCTTAGTTATGCAATTTGGATTAACAAATGTGCCAGTAGTATTCATGGATATGGTGAATAAGGTCTTTTAGCCTTACTTGGTCCATTTTGTAGTAGTACTTATTAATGATATTTTAGTCTTCTCTAAAAGTGTGGTAGATCATGAAGAACACTTGGAAATTGTGCTTAGAACTCTGTGAGAGAAAAAGTTGTATGTTAAATTCAGTAAGTGTGAATTTTGGCTGAGAGAAGTCCGTTTTTGGGTCACGTCATCTCTCCAGACCCTAATAAAATCAAATTTGTGCTCGATTGGAATCTATCAAGAAATGTCACTGAGGTACATAGTTTTTTGAGTTACTACAGGCAATTTGTAAAAAAGGATCTCCATGTTGGTGACACCTCTCACGCGACTGTTAAGAAAGAAAGAAAAATTCAAGTGGACAAAGGTGTGACAAAACAGTTCTAACAGGGGCCCCAATTTTAGCTCAACTGGAGTCCGGCGTAGAGTACACTGTGTTTACTGACACATCCCTAAATGGGCTAGGATGTGTGCTCATGCAAAGAGGGAAGGTTGTGGCATATGAATCTCGCTAGCTCAAGCCGCATGAGAAGAACTATCCTACTCATGACTTGGAACTAATAGTTGTGATGGTAGCACATAAAATCTACAAACACTATCTATATGGAGAGAATTTTTACGTGCTCTTGGACCATAAGGGCATAAAGTTCCTGATTACATAGAACGATTTAAATCTATGCCAATGACGTTGGATGGAGCTGCTAAAAGACTACGACCTAACAATCTACTACATCTTAATGTAGTGGCTGATACTTTAAGAAAAAAACTGTGGCAGCTTTGGCATCTCTTCGACTAAATGTTTGCCTAGAAGACTATGGATCACTTCTTGTAGAATTGACTGTTCAACCTATATTTCTTTCTTAGATTCTAGAAGAATAGTTAAATGATGCAAAACGTGATAAGTACAAGAGGCGGATAGCGTCTAACGAAGTAGCAAACTTCAGTCTGGGAAATGATGGTGAACTTTGATTTTTAGGAAGAATGTATATACCAGGAAGAAACAATTTAAGGTAAGAATTGTTAAAAGAGGCTCTTCAAGGGCTCTTTTCACTTCATCAAGGAAGCATTAAGATGTATCATAATTTAAAAAGTTTGTATTGGTGGCCTAGAGCGAAGAAGGAGATATTAGAGTATGTCTCGAATTGTATCCTCTTAGGGAAGTTGTATCCTCTAGAAATTCCTAAATAGAATTAGGACAAGATCTAGAAATTCCTAAGTGGAATTAGGACAAGATTACCATGGATTTTGTTTTGGGTTTTCCTTTCAGTTGTACCAAAAAGAAAACTATTTGTATGATTGTAGATTGACTTACCATGTTAAACCATTTCCTGTATGTACGCACAAACTATTCATTGGAAAAATTGGTTGAACTCTACATATTTGAAATTGTACGCCTCCACAGTATACCAACATCCATAGTGTCAAATCAAGATCCAAAGGTTCACGTTGATATTTTGCAAACAACTGTAAAAATCCTTAGAAACTAAGTTATGATTCAGTTATGCTTTCCACCCTTAAGTAGATGGGCAATAAGAAAGAGTAATTCAAGTTCTTGAAGACGTGCTCAGAATTTGTGTAATAGATTTTGGATAGAACTGGAAAAAATCCCTTCATTTGGTAGAGTTTGTATACAACAAAAGTCATCATGCCAGCCTAGGAATGTTGGCTTTCAAAGCATTGTATGGAAGAAGGTGCAGCTAGCCCACCTTTTGGTTGGAACTCAGTGAGAGAAAGATAATTTGTCCCAACTTAGTACAAGAAATGAAAGAGAAAGTTTAGTGAGAGAAAGATAATTTGTCCTAACTTAGTACAAGAAATGAAAGAGAAAGTTTCAATCATTTGAACCCATTTAAAGGTTGATCAAGATCGATAGAAGGCTTATGAGGCTTTCGAACATACTAACGTCTAGAGCGTAAATCTTGAAACCAAATATATTCGTTAGGTGGTTTCTACAAGTAAACGGGTTAAGTTGTAATATAGATTTATACAACAAAGTATTGGAGTACTTTAAGGATCATACCCAAGAGAAGCTAAACTAAACTAATTCTAACTTCTATGTTAGCAGGTCTAACTAGTAATTTAATTAAACTATATTACGTTGAATCTTAAGGTGACGGGAAATCATATTTTATAAAAATAATTAAAAGACATAAAAATAAAAAAAGAAAATAATTTAATGATTTTATCAATTATAAGGACAAAAGACTAACTCGTTTCGGTGTTCATAACTAACTCTTATTGCGAGTTCTATCCAATCAACTAGTCACTAACCTAGCAAGATCTCTTGATCTTTTGCTAAACTAATGAGTCGGTAAGAACTATTTATTTCTCGATCTCACAGTCCAAATCGAACTGGGGTAAAGTGTTCACAGATAGGCAATGCCAATTTTGGGCTCATTCCCACCTATATCACTTCCTAGGGTCGTCAAGCCTAAGGTTTTAAACTCTTCCTATCCCAACTATTTGATCCTCTAAGAAACCCTACATAGAAGTTAATCACTTCCACATCCACTCATAATCTCCCATTAATGGGTTAGTTCCTCATGGAACTAATAAACATAATAAACTTGATTAAAACAATAAACATAAAGAATAGGTCAATAAAAGAGTTTAAGAAGAATCCTAATATATTGATAATAGCACGAACGATAATATATGAAGAGTTTATTATTGCACAAATCGGATTCTACAAAGGACAAAATAAAAACTAAAGTAGAATTACAATATGAAAAGAAACCTAAGTACAAAATAAACTAAAGACAACTAGAAATAAAACTACTTGAAAGACATCCACTAAAAATTGAATAGAAATTGTTTATAGAGTGTTTAGAGTTGTCTATTTATAGGCTTAGGGTTGGCCATCGTCCATTGATCTAACTCGATTGAAATTTTTTCATTAAAGTTTGTTATGCAAACCAAAATGCCTTTGGTTCATTAATTCATCTAGTCATGTCAGTGTCACGACACCCTTTGGCCTGTGTTGCAACACTAATAGAAGTTTACAAGCTAAGCCTTAATTACAAAGTTATGTCATGACACCCTCAGTCTATGTCACAACACTGAAGACAATTTACTCCTTTTGAGTCCTCTGTTCACTATGTTGCAACATCGAAACTCTGTGTTGCAACATCACGACCAGTCTCGTGTTTCAATGGCTTTGAATGATGTCCTGTACACTTACCAAATACGTTAGCCTACCTTTAGGCCTACTTTGGCCCCTAAGTTCATATGAGTAGCTCAATTTACACTTTTTATTATCTATGAACTAAAAATTAAAACTAAATAAAAACATAGCTAATTACTTTTATACGTGCTCCTTAAGTACGAAAAATAGTTTAATCAGCTACAACGAATTGTGGCAGATCTGCTTATGCTGATAGAATAAGGAAGGATATTTCATTTGAAGTAGGAGACGAAGTATTTTTGAAAGTTTCTTGTTGGAAAAAGGTTATAATATTTGGACTAAAAGAGAAGTTAAGCCCAAGTTTCATAGGATCGTACGAAGTTCTAGAGTGAATTGGTCCATTGGCATATAGATTGGCACTACCTCCAGAACTGTTGAAGATTCATAATGTGTTTCATACATCCATGCTGAGGAGATATTGATCAAATCTAGACCATGTGGTGCAAGTAGAAACACTGGAGGTGGAACCCAACTTATCTTACGAAGAAGAGATTGTTCGTATTTAGGCAAGAGAAGTGAAATAATTTAGAAATAAAAGAATTCCACAAGTAAAAGTATTGTGAAAGGACTAAAATACAGAACATGTCTGTTGGATCTCTCTAGAGCTCACACTATCCAGCTTCAGACTCGGTATGTTTTTGAATATTTCTTGCACCAATTATGTGGCATGTGTCTGGGTTTTAATATAAATATGTGTTCATTTTGGATTTATGGTGAAATGATCCATATATAATTCTTATTCTGAATATGCATATGATATGTATATAGGCTATTTTGGGATCATGTGTTTTTGAGTTTAGTGATAATGTTTTAAGGTTGATGAATTGATTATTATGTAATGTTGATATGAAAAGTTTATATGGTTTGTCTAGATTATATGAATGATATGTTTATGTTTGGTTTGTGAATGTTTAAAATATTAAATCAAGAAAGAGTTTGAGATTAGGTAATACTTGGATGTAATGTTGGGGCATATGTGTGTTAAAGGTAGTTGTAAGTTTTGAGGCCTTTATGGTTAAATTTGGTTTATGTAATGGTAAGCCTAGGCTAATACATTTTGATGATATGTGTAGAGGTATTATAGACATTATGCTATTGGAATTGAATGAATGCTTGGTGATGTTATAACTTGTTTGCGATGGGGCCAAAATGGCATATTGGTTAGGAACTTTTAGCATATTATTTGACATGTTTTGGCATAGTTTTAGAGTGTTTTGAACAAGATTTCAAGTTGTCAAGATGAATTTTAAAGTGCCTTAATGGTTAGTTTTCTTAAGTACTAATGGTATGTTTTTGTGTTACACAGTTAACCGCATGACCATGTGTCAAGCACGAGTTGATGACACAGTCGTGTGCCACTACTATTTTTAAGAAGCCCTTAGTTAACATAGTCTTAGTTTGTTACACAGCCTAGCCACACAGCCGTGTGACTTTTGATGTAATTTTTTCAATTTGATCTGCACAGTCACAGTGAGTTACATGGCCTGTAACACCCCTTACCGTATTTAATGTCGGAACAAGGTATGAGGCATTATCGGACTTACATCGCAAACAATCATACAATTCTGAGTCATAAATTTTCATCCAAATTAAAACCATTTGTATTCAATCATGAAGTCCCCAATATGAGCCTACGAGGCCCAAAACATGCTTTAGAAGTGGTTCGAGACTAAACTGAGCACTTAAGAAAATTTTACAAAACTTAGAAAATTTTTGCTATGAATAGGGGTCACACGCCCGTGTGGTTTGGGACACGCCCGCGTGGGCAGGCCGTGTGGTCACACATGCCCATGTCCCTAATCTGTGTAACTCTCTATTCTGCAAAGCAAGAACAAATTAAGGTCACACGGCCAAGTCACACGCCCGTGTGCTAGGCCGTGTGGTTAATTTAATTTTCATAAAATAGGCACAGACTTCACACAGTCGGGACACATGCCCGTGCTTGAAGCCGTGTCCTTCACACGGCTAAGACACACGCCTGTGTCTCTACTTGTGTGCTCAATTCTGAGCATTCTGTTTCTTAAAATTAAGGTGCAAGGGACTCACGGCCGAAACACATGCCGATGGGGCAAGCCGTGTGTCACACACGGCCTAGACACACGCTCGTGTGTATACCCATGTGGACAAAACAAAGGCTATTTACCAAGCAATTTGTCACCCTCATTTGCACATAAACACTCACAATCTTATTGGCACAAACTATGGCATATTTAGACAACCAAAACATCCACAAACAAGGCTAAATCATGTCATTCCATCATCCACACTCAGCATATTTACAACATCATATTTTGCCAAACCAAATCACAACAAACTCACTTTATACAAGTCCTAATATGGCTACCAATAACATGCATGATTTTACTTAGTTTTGCTAGCATACCAATGAGCCAATCTTAACCATTCAACAACAAAACCATTAAGCCATATTCAACCATTTACCAAACATTTATAAACTACGTGACACAAGAGGTAATTACGCGTGCATGTATATATGTGTATATATAAGCTTACAACTAATTCAATCAAAATAAGCCAAGTTACATAGCCAAATACCACATCAAGCCTTTGACAATTACGAGCCAATACATTTGGCCAAATTCATAATGACACATATAACAAAATGACCAAGTCCCTATACATGCCATACTTTCAAAATGTTTAAAATCATTGATACCCAAAATGACAGATGATAGTGTGAGGCGATCTCCAATGAATCTCCAATCCAAGCTAGCTTGGTGACACTATAAAAATGGAAATAAAATGGAGTAAGCTATATAGCTTAGTAAGCTCGTATGAAAGAAATAAGCTAACCTTGCCATACATAACATGTAAGTAATACAACATAAGGAAATGTAATTTACCATATTCTCATTATCATAATTCATTCCATCACATCTTACCTTGCGTTCATCATTTCGTAAATTTAATAATTCATAAGTTTTGTACACATACCGGTACCACTCATAATGGTTTCATACACATTCTCATCTTTGTCATACCCAATGAACCACTTGGAATAATAATATCAGATACTCGGGAAAACCTTGCACACAAGGTGCCACATATGTAGCCATTGCTACCTTTATCTCATAACACATATGAGCTTGATCTCGAGCTACCAATGGGCTTGCTCACACAAGCTGTTAGTTGAGACGTAGTTATACAGTGCTGCTCACACAAGCTATCAAGTAACAACAACATATGCCAGTATACTCAGCCATTGGTAGAACGTACAGGACCAGCACCCGGATAACATAACATAAAACCCTAGTGACATGTCACTTGTATTCTAATCTATTCCTAAGGTTCGATTGGGATTTCTTGCTTGCTAGAATGTCACCAAATGTGTCCGTAGAGTCAATTAGACAATTCATGCATAAATTAAAGCAGTTAAAATAAAATTTTAATAAGCTTATTAACATACGAACTTACCTCAATTACAAAAATGGCCAAAAGGATCTATTCGTCAGTTACTTGGTTTTTCTCCTGATCTAGACCCAAACTTCATTTTCTTGACCTATAATACCATATTTAACTTATTTAACCATCACATTATTCAATTCAGCCCAAAAACACATTATGGCAAAATCTACATTTTAGCCCCTAACTTTTTGACATTTTACAATTTAGTCCTTAGGCTCGCAAAATGAATTTCATTCAATATCATTACAACCCAAGCCTAGCCGAATGTTGTTTGTACTCATAACTGTAACAGACAAGAACGACCTCGACACTCTCCATCGCAACATTCACTACTCTTCCTCAAAGTGCTGGTACGATTTAGTCCCCGGTTCAGACACCTACGACCCGAGCCTCTCCAAGGCATCAACTCTCTCTCCCTCCTTGAGGTACCTACACGCTATCTTGGCACACACCTTGACAGGGTGGAGAGAGAGCATCGGCGTCGTGACCACCAATGACGTCTACTACTTATGGTGTATGTCGCACGGGCACGTCTTCGACCTCGCTTACTTTATCACCCTTGCCATTCGCCACCAGACAGAGCAGCATCGGAGGGGGGTCATCTCCGTTGGCCCTTACGTGACTCGATTGGCACGGCACTTCAGAATCCTCAACACCGCAGCCCAAGAATCATCCTTGACCCTTATTGGCCAGATGTCTCCACAAGGCATCTCGAGCATGCTAAGCATGAAGATGATCAAGAAGCGTCGAGGAACCTTCCCTCCTCAATATCGTCTCACCAATCTACCGAGGAGGAGGCCCCAGAGGACACTACTGATGATGTCCCTCCACAGCACGAGAACCCACCGTCTCATACGCGGATATCTCTGAGCACCTTACACGATTTGAGTAGCAATATTTTCAACGATTTGATCACATTGATGCGACTCTACATCAGATTTGTCAGCATCTTCATATCTCATCACCACCCCAACTCGCGAACCATCTAGCGATGAAGATGTTTAAAAACTTTTATTAATTATTTTATTTTATGTTTTTACTTTTATTTTATCTTCAGACTCCTTTTTATTTTTCTTTACGCTTATCTTTATTTGTTTTTAGAAATTTTATTTTACTATGACCAACTTCAGCTATTCCATTACGAGTAATTTTGTTTCCTCACATCTCCTAAAAAGTTCCTGATCCTGTCACAGTTATATAGAGCTCCTAAGCTCATCATCGCATAGGAACTAACAACTCCACCAGGAAAGGTTCTCCACAACTACCATGTCCTGCTCGACCACGACCGTAGCTACCACTAGATATAATATTCTTTTGGCGCAGGACTTATGGACTAATGAACCTCTACCACCACCGGAGTATCCTCCTCCACTCTCACACCATTTATTCTCCAAAACTCCAGTTCGAGGAATTCATTCATCATTCAGGAAGTTTCACTTCTCTCCTTATCTTATGATCATAAATTTATCTTTTTCAATATATCTATCTTTGTACATTGAGGGCAATGTACATCTTAAGTGTGGGGGGTCTTTTACCATTAGAATATGTCTTATTCTCACGTGATTTACTCATATCACTATTAGAATGAATTTTAATTAACTCATGATTTTTATTGATATGTCTTGAATTAAAACATAGGCATTTATGCATTAATGGTTTAAACTTTAAGACATTAGGGAATCAAGCATGATAAGTTGATTTTTGAAGAATTAAAAACTTCTAGGTTGTTTCTCTAAGTCTAGGTACTATCTTGAGTTGGAATTCACAAGTTTAAACATCAAAAAGCCATCATTTTTGTGAGATTTTGAGCCTTCAAGAGCATCTATTATTTCTTCCATGCTCACTTTCATTATAAGTGCGCCAATATTGAAATGTTATTCTAGAACTTGCTTGATTATGCATGTCAAGACCACACCATTTGATTTGATATGTCAAGATGATAGAGGCACTTAGGATTAACCCACTCATGCCATGAAAAGCCTACTTTCACAATTAACCCTTAGTGAACCCCTTTGAGCCTAACAACCTATTCATTGATTTACCCTCAATATCAACCCATAAATCATTATTGTTGAAATCCCCTAAATTAATTTGATCCCAATTTTTGTCGAGATTTGATGTTTTCATGATAAAATCCTCAACTTGGAATGTTTGAGACTTTGATGTTCTTTCAGTTAAATCTTCAATGTATGATTACCTATGGATTATTTTGAGATGGGCTAAGGCTCAAATGTATCTGATACCGTTTTAAGTGGGCTAAGGCCTACACTGATTCTGTTAAGAGCTGAGGCTCGAGTATGACTGTTTGACTGCTATCTGTTTACATGCATGCTTTACTGTAGGGATGTACACACTGAGTTTGCGAAAACTCACCCCTTATTTTATTTGTTTGTCAGGTAATCCCCAGTAGTAGAAGGATCGGTGTGACAGAGGGCTCAACGATGACCACCGCTAAGCATGTGTTGGTTTTATGAGTTACACTCTATTTTATTTGCTTTCATTTAATATTTATTTTTGGGATTATTTATGTTTCTAGGCTCGAACTGCTTTGGGTTTAATTTTGGGATTTTAAATTGTTAATTTTATTGATTTATAAATGGTGACACCACAAATACGTTTTGAAAACTTAACTTAAGGTTTTCGTATAAATGAACGATGTCATAAAATCCACAATAGAGAGATGTTTTCAAGTAATAACTTGAATAGTGATTTCATGACTTAAGTAAAGATAATAGACAGAACAAATTTAAACTTGCTAAGGTTTTCTAAAAGCACTCTCATGTGACGTCGCCAGATTCGGCCATAACGTCTAGGCCGGGTTTAGGGTGTTACATTAAGCTTACTAAAGAGAAACGGATACTCCAACTCAACGAGTTAGAAGAATTTTGAATGTTCTCATATGAGAATGCCAAATTACTCAAGGAAAGACTTAAGAAATGGCATGCCAAACACATTCGAGTTCAAGAATTTGAAGCAAGTCAGCAAGTCTTGTTATTCAATTCTAGATTAAGGGAGGTAATTTTCGAGTCAATGCTCAGCACTTAAAACATTACTGAGGGGATAAAATTGAACGAGATCAAATCTCGTTCATTTTATCGGATATTTAATGGTTCTTTTTTCTTTTTAAATAAATAATTTAGGGTATATTTTCGGGATTAGTATGTTTAAATAAATTCTGTCTAGGAGATTGAAACTTAAGCAGGACTGTTTGTGACCCTCCAATCTTTCTTGGGAATTGATTTTAACATAATTTTCTGAGAAATTATTCCCTAAATGGCAAAATAAATTTTTAGTCTTTCAAATAAAAGGGTCAATTTTGGTCCAAGTTTTAAATTGCAAGTCAATTTCAATTTCTTTTTTAGTCTAGGTACTTAATTGAATTATTTCCAAAATTTGGTTGCTATTTTTGTAAATATCAAAAAATAGATGTCTCTTTTTGTAAATAATTTCAAAAGGCATCTAGAATAAGATGATAATCATTAATATATAATTATATCCATTATAATATATATATTAATTATTATCAACTTTGCATAGAATTAGGATTAGTTTAAATTTGATCATATTTTATTTATTAAGTATTTATCTTTAATAAATTAATAGAAAATAATAATTTAATATGTATTATATTAATTATTAATTGTTGTTAACTTTGCATAGGATTAGATCTTAGAATAATTCAATTATTAAATTGTTTTAGAAATTCTACTTTAACTCCTACTCCCCTCATTATAAATTCCACCAACCTTCTCCATCATTCATCACTCAAACTCCATTCCCACCAAATACCAAATCACCTAGTGCCGCAAGCCTCCAACTCATTAGCACCGCCCGGCAACTATTCGGCCAGCAGCTCACCCCGCGCGCACCTACTCTCATCGCGCGCTGCACGTCTTGCTCCGCGTGGCTCGTGCTGCTCCTAGCCCTAACTCGTGTGTGCCCATGCTCCTGCCCACTCGACGTTGCTGCCTGCAACCCGCATAGCTGCCCACGTCAAGCCTCACTGCTCCGACGCACATCTGCCCGCACGCCCAGTAGTGTCCCAGCATCCGTGCAGCACACCAGCCTTACACTAACATCCTTAGCCGATAACCCTCCAACCTATCCTAAATTGACCTCTTTTTATTTATAAATATTTTTTTAGGAGTTCTTGATTTTTATAAAAAGGGTGGTAAGACAATTTTTTCTCCTAAATTTTAATTTTATTTAATTATTCAAATTTTCAATTTATTGAATTATTAATAGTTTATACTTATTAAATTTTTGAGAAAATAATTGTTTCCATCTTATGTTCAGTTTAATCATGTCTCGCAAGAGAACTCGTGCCTTTGCCCAAATTGCCAAATCACAAAACAAATTCCACTGTGAAGAAGCCAAAGCGAGATACGAAAGTATTTTCAAGAATCAACAGATACATCCAGAGAAAAGCTTTACATTGAAAGAAAGCAATTATATTGATTTCATGGCGCCCATTCGTCAGGTTACTAAAGCTCTCAATTTGTTTTGTGAAAAAAGACCTAGTGTGGATGAGGAGTTAGTTCGTGAATTTTATACGAATTTAATCTCAAGTGAGTTAATAGAAGTTTCTATTCGCAGAATCAAGGTACCAATAACCTCAAACGCTATTAATGAATTCTTTGAATTACCTGATTTTGAAAGCAACGAATATTCTTCCCTGATAAGCAATATTGAACCTGAAAATCTGCAAGAAATTCTCGAGGAACTTACAATTCCAGGTTCTAAATGGACTGTGTCAAAGCAAGGAATTCACACTTGTCGTAGAGAATATTTGACACCACTAATGAAGGTATGGTTCTATTTCATTCGATTTAGCCTTATGCCTATTTCACATAGGACTACAATTTCATTAAAGCGAATGGTCTTATTATACTCAATTTTAACTGGAAAGACCATTGATGTGGGAAAAATCATCCTGAGAGAAATGCGGAATTATGTTGCTAGACGTTCTGGCCCAACTTAATTTCCTTTACGATAACAATTTTGTGCTTGAAAGCTAAAATTCTTGCAAACATAAAAAAGACAAGTTATAGCCAAGGCACAATCACAGATTGGGACCTCTACTGAATAGCTAGAGACTTTGTTTTGCTGCAATGAATTAAAGAAAGTGAGGATCCCGAAGAAGAAGAAGAAGATCCCATAGAGATCGAACTGATGGAATCAGATAAAATCCCTAATAAGGCAGAACCAATGGAACTAGAAGCCAAACCTGATGTCGCAACTTCAATATTCAGAACTCAATCACCTCGCCCAGATCTTCGAAATGAGCTATCAAAGTTGATGGACATAATGCGACATATGCAATGGCAGCAACAAGCTTACTTAGAGATATTAAAAAATAAGGGATGACTCAATGAGATGTGCTCTTATGAAAATATACAATGACCCATTTATTTTGGTGCCTGAGTTTCCAGATTTCATATTTGATCCATGGAGGCCACTATCGAAGAAGGAGCGAATCGATTCATGCAAAGGGAAAAATGATGGAGCAAAAGATGAGTCAAATTCGGAAGGATCTGCAAATAAATAAAAATGAGGGATCTTGACTTTATTTTATTTCTTAGGTTATTCTAGGATTAAATTTAATTAGGAATTTTTATTTTAGCATAATAAAACAAGAGGTAGAAATCATTAATAAAAATGAACAAGTCGCAAAGTATAAAGTGTAACAATAGATATATATATGTCTAGGATTGGATTTAGAGAGAGCTTGGTACTTAAGCAGTCAAATTGACTCACCTCCTCTTTTCTAGAATCCTACCTGGTGTATAGTATTTATTCACTTTTAACAATGTGAACATTGTTTATCTTAAGTAGGGGGACCAAAAAATTGAAATTATTTCCACTCAAAATAAAATTTTCTTCTAATTATGATTAGGATATATTTTGTTCAATAATTTGAAATTTTGTTAAGTATGCTAAACTTCAGTATGAATAAAGTTCGATTATTTCAATAATTGTTATGTTAACTAAAATATGACATAAGTGTATTTTTAATAAAGCATGCAAATCGTACCATAAAATTTTTAGTTTCTTAGGAGAGCTAAGCATGCATGAAAGTTTAAGTCTCTAGAATTGACTTAGTAGTTGCTTGAGGCGAAATTCTAGAGAGCATGGGAAGTTGAAAATGATTTAAGCAACTTTTGTTTAGATCGTTTGAGCCTTTCGAGCCAACTTGATGAAATTTTATCCTTTGAAACCCAACTTTGAGACTATATGGCCTAATTTTATTTGAACCCTTGCAATATTTAGCCATCCCTCCTCTCTTAATTATCTCTAAATTATCCCAAATACTAGACTCAGTACTATTCAGAATATTCTTTGAAAATAAGTTTGGGGGAGTTGAAAAGAAGAATTGAATGTTTAAAAAATTGTAGTACATACAACAAAATGCTTGTAAAAAAAAAGAAAAAAGAAAAAAAGCATGTGTACTTGAAATAAAATAGATGTACAAAAGAGCATGTGAAAGCAAAGAAAGTTGGTGTATTAAAGGTAAATATTTCGAAGGTCCGATTGAAGCTGAGTCTAGGGTTTTTAGCCTAAATTTATCTTTTACCTACCCCTAGCCTAGCCACATTACAACCTTGTTCAAGACCTATTGATTCAAGTTTCTATGCTACCTCCATTAGTGGAGAGAAATTGCTATGTTCAACATATGAAGGCATAAGTTAAACTTCATGATTGCAACTTAATCTTGAATAAAGGGATAAAATCAAATTGGTAGGGATTAACATGTCTTTATTAGGAAGCATTTAGTCTAATTTTTGCTATCATAAGAATGATTGAGATTAATTTGAATGATATGCATACATAAGTAGCATAAATATCAAATTCCTTGTTCTTAAGCATAAGTATTCCAAATTCATGATTGTTGGGAAGAATGTTGTTCTAAAGGAGTTTTTCAAAGGTGTTTCTGAGAAATTCTTTTCAAAATTTGAGCATTACTCAGGATGAGCAATGAATTAAGTTGGGGGTGTGGAAACACAAAAATATACACACTTTTTCATGCCTTTTTTTAACCCAAATTCATGCAAGTTCAGTAAAATTCTTGTCGAAAAATATTAAGTATTTTAAAATAATTAGTTTGTACTTAAATTATTAATATAATTAATTTTAATTAATTTTATGATTAATTTTTATTAATTTTGGTTATTTTTGATAGATTTGCACAAAGGGTGAAAAACGGCTCTGCAGACACTACTAGAAGTGCAAAACCAAGAAATAATTTTTAGCATCAAGACAAATTAATTTTTCAGCCTACAACTGTCCAAATTATGTGTATTAATTCATAATATAATTAATTTTAATTTATATCCAATTTAATTTGGGTTAAATAAATTATTATTAATTAATTATGAAAAGTGGCCCAATTGAGCTAAACCGAGAAAACCGAATCGACTAATTAATGGCCAGCCCAAAACCGTCCCACATGTTGACCCAATCAGCTTGTTTGGCTAATTAATTAGCTTACAAAATGGCCCTTTAAGACTTGTTCAAATTGCAAACAAACCCCTCCGCTATTTGTGCCTTTCTAGATTTGCCCTTTCCTTAATATAGCAAGTTTGAAAACTTCAAACTTGCTACATGTGTGGCCGACCATGGGAGGACTCTTTGGCTTCTGATTTTGGATATTTTTAGTAGCCCTCTCAACCTATAAAAACCCCCTTGACTACTCATTTCAAAAACACTTAACTTTCTCATCTCTTTTTATTTCCCATCTATTTTTCTTTATTCTCTTGCCGATTTCACCTCTTGAAAAAGAGTCATTCATCCACCATTTGGAGCAGCATTAAAGTTTTCATAGCAGCCTCGGTTCGACAAGAACAAGCGGAGAAGGAAAAGTGGAGCAAACCAGTCAAGCCACAGAGAAACACCAGATTTGATCCTTGTTCCCTATCCTTTTAATTTTTGTTGTTGTTATGATGGACATGTCTATTAATATTTGTGATGTTGAAATGTTTAATTTAATTAATATGGCTTAAATTTAATTCATGCTAGGTTTATTTCATTTCTTCTACTTAATTTATTAAAATTGTGTTTGTGTTGTTATAGGCCTCGGTAAGATGTTTGATTAAGTAAAACCATGACTAAGTTATTCTTGAGTTACAATTGTAAGGTAACTAATGAACTAATTATTTAAACGGATTGAAGTTGTAATTAATTGACACTATACTTAATCAGTGCATGTTTAATCATCTAAGGTAGCTGAGGGTTAAATTAGCAACGGTATCTAGCGATACATTTGCCTTGCATAACTGCAAGATTATTATGATTAAATTGTTTCAAGGTAGAAATACATTGTTACCTCACGTAATCTTTTATGTGCTTATGAGATTGAATTAATTGTTTGAATTGGCATAGAGATATGTACAAGAGATTATTTTAGTTTCATAAGTATGTATGTGCAATAACATATTTTCTTATAAAAATTTGTTTAATCGATTAAATTGACATAAAGATATAGTCAAAAGATAAATGGGTTTTGGTAGGTGAGTATATTCATAAGTTAGAAAATTACCGAGTTGTCGTAAATTTATTTGTAACAACATAACCATGAGTTTAATAATTCTAAGTTAAGAAATGTAATTGATCTAACACAATTATGTCATCTTGATTAAAATCATCTTTTGAAATCGTGCATTGGAACTTTTATTTTCTCTTTATTAATTTTACTTAGTTAAAAATCTTAGTTTTTAATCACCTCCTCAAATCAAATATTTTTCCTCACCAAACTATTTTAAAATTGGATTCATAAATAATTCTTTTCACAGTCCCTATGGGTACGATAACTCAACATTTACTTGTCACTTTATTACTTGTTACGATTGTGTACACTTGCACACTTCTTTCGTTCTAAGTTTTTGTACGGTATCTAACGATACATTAGCCTTGCATAACTTGCAAGATTATTGTTATTAAACTGTTTCAAGGTAGAAATACTTTGTTACCTCACATAATCTTTTATGTGCTTATGAGATTGAATTAATTGTTTGAATTGGCATAGAGATATGTACAAGAGATTATTTTAATTTTATAAGTATGTATGTTCATTAACACATTTGCTTATTAAAATTTGTTTAATCGGTTGAATTGACGTAGAGATACAATCAAGAGATAAATGGATTTTGGTAGGTAAGTATGTTCATAAGTTAGTAAATTACCAAGTTGCCGTGAATTTATTTGTAATAACATAAACATGAGTTGAATAATTCTAAGTTAAGAAATGTAATTAATCTAGCACAATTTTGTCATCTTGATTAAAATCATCTTTTGAAATCATGCATTGGAACTTTTATTTTATTTTTATTTATTTTACTTAGTTAAAAATCTTAGTTTTTAATTACCTCCTCAAATCAAAATATTTTTCTTCACTAAAGTGTTTTTAATTGCATTCATAAATAATTCTTTTCATTGTCCCTATGGGTACGATAACTTGACATTTACTTGTCACTTTATTACTTGTTGCGATTGTGTACACTTGCACATTTTTGCCATTCCAAGTTTTTGGTGCCGTTGCCGGAGACTGTTTTAAAAGACATTATTTGTGAAATTTTTAATTTTGCATTTTGGTCTTTTTTTTCTGTTAAATTTTAATTCCATTTTTGTGTGTTTGTTTCAGATGTTTATGAGTATTGATCAAATTATTGACTTACTCCCCGTAAACCCTGAAATTGAATGGACTTTCTGACAAAGGAGAAGACAAGCGAACCAAAGAAGGACCGAAGATATGAATTTTGAAAATCTAAACCAAAATCCAGGAGGAACATTCGCTTATAATACTCAAAATCCGATCATTGTTGCTGATGATAGAAACTGTGCCATTCAACAATATGCCATTCCTCTATTCAACGAGCTCAATCCGAGTATTAGGAGACCCGAAATCAAGGCACAACAATTCAAGCTGAAGCCGACCATGTTCCAAATGTTGCAAAATATGAGTCAATGTAATGGGATTCCTACTAAAGATCGACATCTTCATCTTTGGCTATTCATGGAAGTGAGTGACTCATTTAAACTAGTTGGGGTGACCGAGGACACCTTGAGACTGAGACTATTTCCACACTTCTTAAGAGATAGAGCACGAACATGGTTGAACTCCCTACGATCTGGTTCCATAACTACATGGCAAGAGTTGGTTGAACGTTTCTTAATGAAATATTTCCCTCGATCTTTAACTTCCAAGATCCGAAATGAAATCACTTCATTTCAACAACTTGATGAAGAATCTTTATATGAGGCATGAAAGCGGTTCAAGGAGTTATTTCGAAGGTGCCCTTATCACGACATTCCTTGTTGCATTCAAATAGAGACTCTATATTGGTCTCAATATTCATACTAGAATGATAGTGGATGTTTTGGCAAATGGAACCCTTCTTTCTAAGTCTTATAACGATGCTTACAAGATTATTGAAAGAATTGCTAGCAATAACTATCAGTGGCCAACCAACCGAGTAGCCTCAGAAAGACGAGCAATAGGAGTACATGAAGCGGACACACTTGCTTCTTTGGCAGCCCAGGTATCCTCTATGTCTTCTATGCTTAAGAACATAACTGTTAATGGTTTCAATGGTAATTTTTTAGGTCAGCAGCCAAACCAGTTCGAGAATATTTCTTGTGAATATTGTGGAGATGGCCATTTCTTTGAAAACTGCCCATCGAATCAAGAGTCAAATTATTACATGGGAAATCATAATTGGAATGATCCGCAATCAAATTTTTAAAACTCTTCATGGCAGAATCATCCAATTTCTCCATAGAGTAATCAATGGGCAGACCATAGCGACTTTATCATGCCATTTTGACCAAATTATTCGTCGAAATATTCTCAAAAAGTGCAACAACCCCCACCATCTAAATCTTCAAGTGATCTTGAGAAACTATTGAAGGCATACATAGTGAAGAATGATAACACATTAAGAAATCTGGAGAATCAAATGGGTCAGCTAACCAATGAACTTCGAAATAAACCCCAAAGTATTTGGCCAAGCGACATAAAAAATCCAAAAAATTTGGGCAAAGAACATTGTAAAACAGTCTCTTTGCCAAGTGGAAAGACATTAGAGCCCAAGGTGGTTGAGGTTGAAGATGAGCCTGTTGTAGCTCAAGACAAAGAGAAAGTTCAATCAAGTGTTGAAACTCTTGTATCACAAAAGTCAAATTCAGTGATCCTTGATGAAGTAAAATCTAAACCAGTTAGTTCTAATTATCTAACACCATTGTCAGATGCAGAAAGATTTCCACAGAAGAGTTGTCTGGTTAAAGCTAAGATTCCACTATTGCCATATCCTCAACGATCCCAGAAGCAGCAACGAGATACTCAATTGAAAGAAATTTTTGATGACAAGGTGAATTTTAATGACTTCGATGCTGCTAAATCCCCAGATGTAGTTGAAGGTTGTTCTGCTATTTCTAAGATGGAATCGCTGGCTTCTACAGAGCTGGAGCTCAATTCTGTGGATAATCTATTAGAATGTATTCTGTTAGTGGATTCACCAAGTGATGATGAAGACGAAGAATATTTTGTTAAAAGCTAAAATGAAGGGATTCACTCAGGAAGTTCCACTAGAATCATTAGAGTTATTATCTCGGGAGTACACACAACCAAAAGTGTTAATTGAAGAGCCAGTCAAATTAGAACTGAAAACTTTGCCTCTTCATTTGAAATATGATTATTTGGGTTTATCTCCATTTTTACCTATCATGATTTCAGTTGATTTTACCAAGAATGAAGAAGAAGAGTCATTTGTTGTTTTCGAAAAGCACAAGAGGGGTGTCGGATGGATTATTACAGATATTCGAGTCACGGGTTGGATGATTTGTAGGAATTACAAGAAGTTAAACAAGGCCACCAGGAAAGATCATTCCAAGTTTTCTTTCCCTAATAAGATGATGGACAGATTTGATGGGAAAAAATATGATTTCTTCCTAGATGGTTATGGTTGGTATGATAAATGGCCATTTGACACCACCATGGTTAATGACGATCCTGAATAAACTGGAGGGATTTCTCTTCACTTTCTCTATCATTATTTTATATTTTTAGTTTTTTTTCTCATTTGAATAAAATGGTAGACTTAGATAAAATTTTATTTGGTTCATTACATTAATTAAAACTCTGTCTAGGAGATTGGGACTTAAGCGGGACCATCCGTGACCCCTACAGTCTTTCTTGGGAGTTTAATTTAATGTAATTTTTCAAAAAATATATATATTTCTAAGTAGCCCAAAGAATTTAAGTATTTGTTTTGTTAAATAAAGTGTCAACTTTTAACCCAAACACTAATTTCTTTGAGTTTATTTTAGTTTATTTTCAGTACAGTTCTTAGGATCCAGAAAGGAGTTGCCATTGGGCTTAAGACACTACTAAGAAGGGAAATATTCAACCCTTTTTCGGACAAACCTATAGCCGTTACCTTGCTCCACTACCACTCCCAAGTAGCCCAAAAGTGTATCTCACTTAACCCCTTAATGTTGCAGCCCTTAACTCCTTGAATCACCAATTGCCGTACCTAAACTATCCTTAAAACTGTCACCCTCTTCAACTCTAAACCTTACTCTCAGCTACTCACCCACCTGCCCAAAACTGAAACCACCCTTAATAGATTTCTTAAGTTCGACGCTAAGAGTCCTTTTATCTAGCACCATTCCACAAAGTGAACAGTTTGGTATAATGGCTATGTTGCAACACATGTAGTTGCAGCAACAAGATTACTGGAGATACTAAAAAATACAGGATGACTCAATCAGATATACATTTAAAATATATATTTCATAACCCGTTTATATTTTTTGCCTGAATTTTCAGACTTTATACTCGAACCATGGACTCCAATGTTAAGGAAGGAAAAAGATGATCAGATTCTGAGGGTTCTATAAATAAATAAAAGGGGAATATTTACTTTATTTCATTTTCTTTCCTAGGTTATTTAATGTTTTAGGATCAGGTTTTATTAGGATTTTTATTTTTCGCATAATAAAAAAGAGGTGGAAATCAGAAATAAAAATGAACAAGTTGCAAAGTACAAAGTGTGGCAATAGATATATACATGTCTAGGATTGGATCTAGAGAGAGCTTGGTATTTAAGCAGTCAAATTGACTCACCTCCTCTTTTCTAGAATCCTACCTGGTGTATAGTATCTATTCACTTCTAACAATGAGGACATTATTCATCTTAAGTAGGGGGACCAAAAATTGGAATTATTTCCTCTCAAAATAAAATTTTCTTTTTAATTATGATTAGGGTATATCTTGTTCAAAAATTTAAAATTTTGTTAAGTATGCTAAACTTCAGTATTAATAAAATTCTATTATTTCAATAATTGCTATGTTAGCTGAATTATGACATAAATGTACTCTTAGTAAAGCATGCAAATCATACGATAAAATTTATGGTTCCTTAAGAAAGTCAGGCATGCATGAAAGTTTAAGTCTCTAGAATTGACTTAGTAGTTTCTTGAGGCGAAATCCTCGGAAGCATGGAATGTTGAAAATGATTCAAGCAACTTTTGTTTTCCGTTTGAGCCTTTCGAGCCAACTTGATGAAATTTTATCCCTTAAAACCCAACTTTGAGACTATATGGCCTACTTTTATTTGAACCCTTACAATATTTAAACATCACTTTTCTCTTAATTATCTTGAAATTGTCCCAAACACTAGACTCAGTACTATTTAGAACATTCTTTGAAAATAAGTTTGGGGGAGTTGAAAAGAAGTATCAAATGCTCAAAAAAATTGTAGTACATACAGTAAAATGCTCGTGAAAAAGAAAAGAAAAGAAAAGATAAAGAACAAAAAAATAGCATATGTACAGGAAAGAAAATAGATGTACAAAAAAGCATGTGAAAGCAAATTAAGTTGGTGTATTGAAGGTAATTATTTTAAAGGTTCGATTGAAGTTGAGTCTAGGGTTTTTAGCCTAACTTTATCTGTCTTTTACCTACCCCTAGCCTAGCCACGTTACAACCTTTTTAAAGACCTATTGGTTCAAGTTTCTATGCTACCTACATTGGTGGAGAGAAATTGCTATGGTCAACATATGAAGGCATAGGTTAAACTTAATGATTGTAGCTATATCTTGAATAAAGGAATAAAATCAAATTGGTAGGGATTTAACATGTCTTTATTAGGAAGCATTTAGTCTATTTTTTCTATCATAAGAATAATTGAGATTAATTTGAATGATATGTATACTTAAGTAGCTTAAATCTCAAAATTCTTGCTCTTGAGCATAAGTATACCAAATTCATAATTCTGGGAAGAATGTCGTTTTGAAGGAAATTTTCAAAGGTGCTTCTGAAATAATTCTTTTCAATTTGTGCATTGCTCAGGACGAGCAATGAATTAAGTTTGGGGGTGTGGAAACACGAAAATATACACACTTTTTCATGTCCTTTTTAACTCAAATTCATGCAGTTTCGGTAAAATTCTTGTCAAAAAATATATAATTATTATAAAATAATTAAATTGTACTTAAATTATTAACATGTTGAATTTTACTTAATTTTATAATAAATTTTGATTAATTTTGATCATTTTTGACAAATTCTGCTAAGCCATTTTTCGCCCTTTGTGCGAATCTGTCGAAAATGATCAAAATTAATCAAAGTTTATTATAAAATTAAGTAAAATTCAAAATTTTAATAACTTAAGTACAATTAAATTATTTTATAATAATTATATATTTTCGACAAGAATTTTACCAAAACTGCATGAATTTGAGTTAAAAAGTGCATGAAAAAGTGTGTATATTTTCGTGTTTTCAACCATCGGGATTATTACAACCAGTTATGATTTTGGAATTGAAATGGGAAAGAATTACCATGGATTTTGTATCAGGATTACCCTTGTCTCCAAAGAAGAAAGATGTTATTTGGGTAATCGTCGACCGGTTAACAAAATATGCACACTTTATTTCGGTACGTATGGATTTTTCCTTGGAAAGATTGGTTGAATTATATATTTCTGAGATTGTTAGATTGCATGGAGTGCCTGTCTCTATTGTTTCAGAAAGAGATCCTTGGTTTACATTTTGATTTTGGAGCAAGCTGCAAGAAGCATTGGTACTCAATTACATTTCAGTATCGCATTCCATCCTCAAACTGATGGATAATCTGAACGTGTTATACAAATTTTAGAAGATATGCTTCGGTGTTGTGTGCTTGAATTTGAAAGTAACTGGGAAAATTATCTGCCTTTAGTTGAATTTGCCTATAATAACAGCTATCAATCCAACATTAAAATGGCATCGTATGAGGCTTTGTATGGCCAGAAATGTAGAACTCCATTGTATTGGACAGAGCTCAATGAGAAAAAGATACACGGGGTTGACTTAATCCGTGAAACTGAAGAAAAGGTGAAAGTAATTCAAGATAGTTTGAAAGCACCCTCTGATCGTCAAAAGTCTTGTATCGATCTTAAATGAAAAGAAATAGAATTTCAGGTCGGCAACAAGGTATTCTTGAAAGTATCACCTTGGAAGAAAGTCATTTGGTTTGGCCATAAAGGAAAACTGAGTCCAAGGTTCATTGGACCATATGAAATCACAGAAAGAAGTGGACCTGTTGCGTACCGATTAGCATTACCACTAGAGCTTGATAGAATTCACAATGTTTTCCATGTGTCCATGTTACGACGGTAAAAATCAGATCCTTCACATGTTATTTCTCTGACAGAAGTTGAGATTCAGCCTAATATGACTTACAGTGAGGAACTGATCAAAATCTTAGCACATGAAACAAAAGAGTTAGGAAATAAAAAGGTAGCATTGGTAAAAGTTCTCTGGAAACGACATGGTATACAAGAAGCTACCTGGGAACTAGAGGATACCATGAGGAAGCAATACCCCAATCTCTTTACTGATAAAATTTTCGAGGACGAAAATTCTTAAGGAGGAGAGTTGTAACAACCAATTTTTAATGAAATCAGAACAGTGGTTCGGGACCACAAATCTGAGTTGGAAAGAAAATTTATTTTAATATTATTGCATGGTCTTCATTGTGATAGGAATGCCATATGAAAATTCTGATAAGAAAATTTTACCGATTATGTGCTTAATTATGGAAAGGACCAAATTGCCTAGAATGAAAAAGTTGAATTCTAATAGCTAGAAGGATCAAATAACTATGGAATTCAAAAATTGAGGTCCTTATATGGTAATTAGACCATTAAAGAAAAGTTGATATTTTTGATGAATCATCCATGGAAAATTAGAAAAAGGCAAGGACTAAATTGGAAAGTAGAAAAATTAATGGATGATAAATAATTAAAAAGAAATAATATCAATTTATATAATCTTCATCCCCAAAAATTCAATGGAAACCCTAGGAGAGAGAAAGAAAACTAATCAAGCTTAATTAGGTACGTTTTCTTGTCCCATTTTTAGTAATTTTTATATTTTTGAGATCGGGATAATCTAATCTATCTATTTTGGGGACTGATTTTAAAAGTTATCAAAGAAACAAAGTTTTGCCATGGATGAATATGCTGAAATTTTAAAATTTATGGTAGAAAATGAAAAGTTGTTGGTAGATAAACAACTTTTACAAAGAGAATTTTAATGAAATTATGATTTAGGGACTAAATTACAAAGATGTAAAAGTTGTGGAAAAATTCTAAATTTTGTGAAATACATGTGCTGTAAATGTTATATGAAAATTTTGGTTAGGCTTGAAATAAGGATTAAATTGCATGAATTTCATTTTCCTAGCCTAAAGACGAAATTGTCATTTATGAAAAGTTTAGGGGCAAAATGGTAATTTTACCTAGAATGTAAATTGAATCTACTTGATTATGAAATATGATAAATTGATGATTAAATTCATTTATATAGATCCAGAAAGATCAAATACGAAATTGGATCGAGGAAAACAAAAAGTGTCAGATTAGTAGAATTTCTTATACGGACGATTATCAAGGTAAGTTCGTGTAACCGAATTGTGTTTATTTATATGCTTGAATTGAATGTGGTATGTGATTGTATGAATTATATGAATGTTAAAAATAAATGAAATAATTATATGTTTAGTTATATCCGGAAAGTATTAAGTTTCGTTTGAATAATGAAATTTGATGGATATATGTGATTTCCCATATTACATGTGGTCCTACATATGTTGCGGACAGAATATAGCTCGGACAAGCATTCCTGTTAAAGCCCTCTCGAGCATCTTGTTAAATAGTTCTTGCGAGCATCCTGATCGGTAGTGATTCTGCATGTGTTGCACACTATCGCAGCTCTGTGTGAGCGTCCTGTTACTTGATTCGATTCGTTGTGATCTAGCATATAATGCAAACACAAACGTAGCTTTACGTGAGCGTCTTGATATAAGCTCTTATGGGCTTCCTAACATGGCTCGCTTGAATTCCCTGTTACCTTATCCGGTGCTCCCTGATATTAACTCTTCGGAGTTATCTGTTAAGCTCTATGAGCTCCCTAAAAAAACTCTTATGAGTTTCCTATTTAGCTTGGATAAGTGTCCTAATACATGGCTCATCTAAGCATCCTAATACGTGGCTCGAGAGTGTGCTCCCTGATTAAGTGCCCTAATGGGTACCCCTGATTGTGAATTGACTGTTTACTGTTTGTACACCTTGTGTGTACTACATGAGTATCCATCAAAATTTCAATGATTCAACTGATAAATTCCTAAAATGAGAAACTATGAGATTATATGAATTATATCTCAAATGTTCCCGAAATATTTGAAAGTTTGTAACATGGTGAACTCATCTATGCTTACTTGATGTATATGTGAATTATGTGTCTAACTTGCTTATTTAAATATATATGATTAGGTAATTTTGCTAATTTGTTTGGAAGCATGATATTGTTATGCTTATTTAAATGAGTATGATTTGTAAGTTTAATTCCTGTTATACGAACTTACTAAGCATTAAATGTTTACTAGGTTTTATTTCCCCTATTTTATAATGTTCAAAAGCTCGCAAAGGTTGGAGATCGATCGGAGTATCATCACACTATCCACCAGCTTATTTTGGTATAAATAATAAACTTATTTTGATATAATGGCATGTATAGTTGACTTAGCCAATGGATGGCTTGTAAATGGATGTTTGTAATCTAGCCATTGGTATGGCTAGTAATGGTTTGATTTGATATATTATTATAAGGTTATATCATGTTAATATGTATGTATATGGTATAGTAGATTGAAATAAAGAAAAACTTATGTCTTTACTAAAAGGTAAGTTTGATTATATGAAAATAGGTGATGTTATATCATATATGTTAATGGTGTTTGCTTGGTTTAGTACTTGAAATTGGTTGCTATATATATGTATATGTTCAAATGTTGTTGTAGGTTGATGGAAGAATTTGGGTGAGAAATAAAGCTAGGAAATGGCTTTATTTTATCCACACGGGTAGACACACGAGCCTGTGCCTTGACTGTGTGTGATACACGGCCTGGCACATGGGCATGTGGTTTGGCCGTGTGTCCCCTGTATCTTAAAATTTAGAAATAGAATGATCAGAATTAGGCACACGAGCAGAGACACGGGCGTGTGTCTTAGTCGTGTGTGCTACATGGCCTAGAATATGGGCATGTGTCTTGGCCGTGTGAAACCTGCACCTAATTTGTGAAAATTAAATTGACCACACGGGCTTGTGGCAAGCCATGTGGCACAAGTTAGAGAGTTACACGGGTAAGGACATGGGCTGGGACACGGCCGTGTGTCTCACATTGAATGCCTACACGGCCTGAGACATGGGCATGTCACTTGGTTGTGTGAGCCACACAGTCTACTCATACGAGCATGTGACCCCTGTATTTAAAAAAAATTTTAAATTTTGCGAAAGTTTCTCTGAGATTCAGATTTAGTTCTGACTTGATTCTAATGTTTAAATTGAGTCTCGAAGGTCCATTTAAGGGACAAGATGATTAGTTTCGAATATGAATAGTAAATGACATGATTTACATGAAATTATTCTATAAACTCTGGTAGTGCTCCGTAACCTTGTTCCGACGACGGATACGGGTTAGGGATGTTGCATGCTATGTATAACTTATCTGACAGAAGGAACACCGTTTGAGTTAAAATCAAGCTTAATTCATCTATTGCCGACTTTCTGTGGTTTGCAAAATGAGAATCCCTACACTCATCTTAAGGAATTCTACATGGTTTACTGCATGAAACCTCAGGGGGTAACCGAAAATCAAATTAAACTTCGAGCTTTTCTTTTCTCATTAGTCGACTCTGCTAGAGAGTGATTGTTTTATTTACCTCTAAGTTCAGTTAATACATGGTCTGACATGTCTCACTTATTTCTTGACAGGTTCTTTCTTGTAGCTTGGGTAGTCGAATTAAGAAGGGATATTGTTGAAATACGATAAAAGGAGACTGAATCGCTCTATGGGTACTGGGAACATTATAAGAAGTTATGTGCAAACTGCCCAGAACACGGCCTAATTGAACAATCACTTCTTCAATATTTTTATGATAGGTTACTTCCTATGAAAATGAAGATGATTGATGCTGCCAGTGGAGGGGGACTTGTTTATGGAAATTAATTCCCTTTCTCTTTGAGGAGTCATGTTAACAAGTCCCCCTCCACTAGCAGCATCAATCATCTTTATTGCCATAGAAAGTAACCCATCATATAAATATTGAAGAAGTGATTGTTCAGTTAGGTTGTATTGTGGGCAGCTCGCACATAACTGCTTGTATCGTTCTCAGTAGTCATTGAATGATTCGGTCTCCTTTTGTCATATTCTGATAATATGTCCCCTTAATTCAGTTGTTTAAGTTGCTAGAAAGAACCTGCTAAGAAACAAGCGAGACATGTCAGACCATGTATTAACTAAACCTAGAGGTAAGTAAAACAATCACTCTCTAGTAGAGTCGGCTAACGAAAAAGGAAAAGCTCAAAGTCTAATTTAATATTAAGTTATTCCTTGAGGTTTCATTCTTAAGCAAACCATGTGGAATTCCTTAAGATAAGTATGGGAATTCTTGTTTTGCAAACCGTGAAAAGTGGGCTATAATTAAGCCTTATTTTAACTCAAACAGTGTTCCTCCCATTGGATAAGTTATGCACAGTGATTGTTGCTCATCTAGTGCCACAGCAAGCTATCAAATGGTTTGGTTCGCCATATCTTCTGGTTCATTGAGGGTATTGTTAATTTCTTCCGTGTAAGACAGTGTTTCGTATTTGAATTCTTTCACTTGCGGTTGTTCTCAACATTGCTTCTCTTCGCAGTGATCGAGCTAACTTCTCAATTTCTGGTTCAAACTCTATGGTCCCTAGTTCTGACCTGGTCATAAGTAAAAGAAATAAAAATTATAATTATTTTCTAGTCCCTAGGAACGACGCCAAAATTTGATAGCTGTCGAGACGATCAAATATAAATTTCCTATGCTAACTAAATTAAATAGTAGTATAGAGAAGCAAGGTCGATCCCATAAGGACTGAGATTTCTAATATCATTTTTTACGTGACCAGATTCTAAAGTCGTAGTCGTTGTTGTGCCCACGACTTGTAACGTGCTGAGCTGAAAATAAAACAAAAGGGGTTTTAATTTATCAGTGTTAAAAATATAAAATAAATAGAACAAATAGTAATTTAATTATAAATGCAAACTGGAATTAAATAACTGAAATTAAATTAGGAAATCAAATATGTGAATTCGTAGTCTTAGACTCGAAATATTCTAGACTCGAATCGATAAAGTGAATTTTCCTTTCCAAACGATAAGCTGATTATTGCGGTCAAGGATGCCTTAATCGCCAACTCTTCTTTATGTAGTTGATTCCAATATGCCCTACAAACCAACCCTTACCGACTATATAACCACGTAACACACGTCCACAAATTAAGATCTCAACAGCCTTGCGATCTAGAAGAGCC
This sequence comes from Gossypium longicalyx, assembly GCA_025698465.1. Taxonomy (NCBI): domain Eukaryota; kingdom Viridiplantae; phylum Streptophyta; class Magnoliopsida; order Malvales; family Malvaceae; genus Gossypium; species Gossypium longicalyx. The sequence continues at coordinate 19,642,651 of CM047000.1, forward strand.
CAACTCAAATTAATGGCCTCAACTGTGTGGGTCGTTTAAATCCAAGCACTATCTTCCTTAACGGAATCCAACTGGCCTTTTTCTACCTGGACACGCCAATTTGTTTGCAGGAACCCAAATGTGGTAGATGACTGACTCATTTTCCTAGCTGTACGCCAAACAACTTCAATCAAACATGTGCTTTTTGAGTTGAAATTGAATTAACTTTAAAGGGTGATTGAAACTATCCCATATTCCGGAGAGATAATGAATATCGTGTTGTAAGGTTTTTAGTGCGAGTTCATTTTTCACGATTCTCGATCGGAATGTAACCGGCCTAAAGCTAAAGGGAGATTAGTTGAGCATGAAATGAATCATACTTGATTAGATTATAAGAGTGGCTTTTAATGAATGTTAATAGGTGAAGAAGGGAGAGGACTAAAATGGCAATTGCACCAAAGTATAAAAAGAGTAAAGAAATGACAGATTGCTTCAAATGTAATAGATGCAAGAATGTGTTAAATTGCCTTTTCGATTCAAGTGTGTATTCTCATGCCACAATTACAAGCCTTTATATACACCTCTCAAAGAATCAATTTCACATGATTTACTCGTACAATCATGCTTAACAACCCACCACAATATCAAAATTTTTAAATATATAATTTGTGAAAGTCAAAAGTCTAATATTTTCTATCAGCCTAAAAATAATTCTGCAATTTTCAATTCAGCCCCACAACTTATTTTTTGTTCCAATTTAGCTCGGTTTTGTTTGTTTTTGAACTTCGACACTCCAATTGCATCCCTATTAAATTTAAGCAAGAAATCACAAGTTTAGTAGCATTATATTCAAAAATTGACAAAAATTATGTACATTAAACACATAAAATTAGCTTACTATCATATATATAGCTATAAACATAATTAATATTATTATATGATATGTATATACATTTTGTTTATTTGAATTAATATCTAGAATATATAAAGCATGAGTTTGAAAAACATTTAAATTGACAAAAATAATCTTTATTATTTATATATGACACTAAATTGTCATTTGAACAATTTTATTTTTATTATTAAATTTTCAATATTAAAAAGTATTTTATTATATTTAGGCTTAAGGGTCAAAAGCCCTTTGTAAAAAAATAAAAAATCAATTAAGTACTTAAAAATGTACTTAGTTGAGCTCTCAACAACTAAAATAAAAAATAAAAAAATTAGGTCCTTCTGATAACAAAAATCGTCATTGATTGATTTGAGCATTAGTAGATGCTTACCTAATTGAAGAAATCAATGAGAAATTGGCATGTTGCATGCCACATGGACAAGTATTTTGACATGGCATGCCACACAACATACAATAAAAACTAAAATAATAAAAATACTAAAAAGTATAGTTGAATCTGGACAAATGAACATCTAAATTTATTTGAATTTGAACACCCATTTATCTTAATTCATTTTAGATGTAATTCAAAATATTATAAATAATTATAAAATTATTAAAATTTGTAACAAATTATAAAATTATTAAAAATTGTAAAACTCTAAACAAATTATAATTTTTTTTCAAGATTAGATCATTATGGGTTCAAATTTGCACAAGAAAACTTTCGAGTTTGGGCCTGTTTTGTGAACTCTAGTAATTGGTATAATTTCATCATAAGAGGATGGGATACAAGTAGAATTGGTGACTAGTTTGGACAATGATGTCCTTTTGAACCTGCTAAGAAGGCCAGCCAATCTCTGTATTTAGAGTAGAAGCGTGGATAGAGGAGTATGAAGGAAAATTGTTAGTTATAAAAATGCATACTATTTACTTTGAAAGAATCGGTACAATGGGGAACGAGTACAAGAGAGTGGAGGAACTCTATGAAGGTACAAAATTCCTTTCAAACTTATCATTTTGCTTTGGAAAAATTGTAATAACTGTTAGACTGTGATAGTGGAGCTCATGAAGAAAAACATAGTCTCCAAAGTAGAGTACCTTTTGTGTCGGTGTGGCCCAAAAATGTTAAAACAGCTTTTTCTACAATGTTAAAGTGGAGGGGAGTGGTTTGGAGGAGCAACCATTATTCAAAGCCGGTTCATGATTTGAAGAAGTCCCAAGGTTAGCATTAAGCTAGGAGAATAACAAACCCAGGTACGTGAAATATCAAACAAGGAAAAGGAATGGACCAATATTGTTTTGGAAAAATCAAGAGTAGGATGACAATTCTTCTCTACATTCAAAGATGTCCAGTCAAAGTTATCCCAGATTAAACTCATCCAAGACAATAATCTCGACTAAGCATGAGGAGGCAATATAGAAAGTTAACGATTTTGTATTCATTTTACTTATATATTGATTTGCTATGTACCAAAAGGAAAATACAGTTTTTTATTTGATTAGCTAAACCATGATTTTAACCAAAATGTTTTTATCCATTTAGTAGTTTTTGACCTCTAAATTATGCAAACAGCAATGCTAACCAGAGCTTCAGAAAGCTTGTGGTGGGTGTGAAGAGGAAGGATAAGGCTATCAAAGATTAGTCATTGATGCTTGTTCTAAATTAAATATGGTTTTCTTCTCAAATGGTAGGGAAACAAAAGAGACCAAAACAAGCTTTCATTACCGTAAAGTCATAAAACCACTAATCTACAAAGTGTGACCGGCAATGCTGCCAGCTCAGAATTAGCCATTGTTGCTATAGATGATAAAGAATATTACGAGACCGGTAACTACATTTGCCACATCTATTGATTCAATGGCCTATGTAAACTAAAAACATGACTAAAAGCTCAATTGTAGCTAAATATCAAGAGAAACTTCAGAAACAACAACTGCGTACACCATGGTAAGCCCGTCTCTTTTTACTCCTTACAACTTTTCTAAAGATTCGACTATATGCCCATCCATACTTTGTATAGTAACCCTCTCAAAGGTGGATGTTTGTCTATAGATTATATTTCCCAGCTACCTTGCATGGTAGTTGATAGCTTTAACAGTTACCAAATTGCTGATGGGCAACTGAACTGATATTATATACATTTATATTCTATAATTTCCTTAAAGAGGTTTACATACCTTCAACCAGATCAGAGAAAAAACTAGAAGAGAAATGGTTGAACTATTTTATTTGTATGGCACGAAAATGATGGAGGAGTTGTGGCCGCCAAACCCGAAAGAGTTTGATAATGCTGCCTTTACATTCAATCTTTCTTTCTTTGGTCCCACAAGCACATTTGCATCCTGAATTAGATGTTTAGGCAACATAAGATAGTCAATGGAAAATGAAGGGAAAACCAAAAGAAGGAGCTCTATGTAAAAAGGTTAACAAACGAAGTATTAAAGCAAATGAATCAAAAATCAAGAAAATAAAAATACTTAAAAAATTAACATGTCATGAAACGAAAGTTGTTGCAAAGCACAACCATTATATAAAATCAATAATGAAAAAAGAAAAGAGAGAAGGTGCAACAACAACATACCACTCCTTCATCAGGGTTTTCCAAATTGATGTTTGGATGGACCCAACCAGTCCGTATTGCCTATAAAAAATAAACATTATCATGTCCATGCTCAGGTCCCAAGAAAGGAAAAGAGAAAGATAAGAAACATGGTGATTGCAAATGAAAGTATTTTATCTGTACTTGTAACATATATCCAAATATACATGCATTTTTGTAGAACGGTACACCAAAAAAAAAAAACAACACAAGACATTATGTCCATGAAGTCTGTTTTCTAACGTCAATATAAAAGCATAATCAAAGCTCTAAATTGCATACTTGAATTGCTGCAACAGCTTCCACAGCACCAGCAGCACCCAATAGGTGACCAATCATTGACTTTGTAGAGTTCACCCTTAACTGGAAATAATGGAGATCTTATCACTAATCCCAATGAATAATTATGAAAAGCAGATTGTATGTAGGTTCAAATATCGGAGAAATATATGCAAAATTACCTCGGGATTCTTGCCAAAGCAATGTAGGAGAGCCTGGAATTCTTTAATGTCTCCAACTGCTGTAGATGATGCATGAGCATTAATGTAATTTACATCTTCTCTAGCTACACCAGATTGAGCCAACGCCTTTTCTATGCAGAGAATGGCACCAACTCCTTTTTTTAAGATTTCACAATATATACACATATATGTTAGTTTAATAGTTCATTTAGTAACATGTGCTACTTCAGAAGAAACATGAAAAAAAAACTCATTCCATATTTGAGGGCCCCGTCATGACTGGAAATATTCAAAGGAAGAAGTGCAGGTTGTAATCTCAGGATATATATATTCTGCTTAACAAGTGAGGAAAAAACAATTTAAAACCCTAATAGCATCTCTAACATCAAGATCTACTAAACACTGAAAAGGCTTTTTACCAATGAAATCATTATCTGGCTGAAAAAGCACCAAATTACAAGCAACAAATTAGGAGGAAAAAAAAGTTTCAAGGTGCATATGTAGCACTAAAGAAAAACATGCCTATGCGTTAAAAAATCCAGCCAACTAGTGACCCCTCACGTAGACTACAAGTTGTGGCCTTATCTCGCCACCACAAATAGCTAAAGCAACTATGTGAATATTTGTCGATCTTGTAATGAATTTGAGAACTATAGATCAAGAAGTTGACCTATTGTTTCTTTTAACTCTATAGTTTGTTATACAAAATTTTTCTAATAGAAATGTTATAAAAGACTCCTACAAAAACAAAAGCTCTAAAATGAAATGCTGCATAGAGACAATGTGGGGGTTAAAGAAGAAAGAATTGCAATAGTAAAGGCGTGGCTCATTACCATCAGGATGTGGTTCAGTCAGGTGATAAGCATCACTATTGAAGCTTCCACCCAAAAATTCTGCATAGATGGTTGTACCTCTCCTCTGCAAAACCAGAAACCTAAACTCAATAATTTTCCCTTTTAATAAGAAAACTAATATGCATACTTAGCAACTTCACCATAAACTACTAAGTGCAAACTTATGGCTAAGAACAAGGAATGTAGGGTTGAAGAAACTGTACCTTAGCATGCTCCAATTCTTCTAAAAGTAGAACCCCAGCACCTTCCCCCATGACAAATCCATCACGATTCTATGAAAAAGTTGGAACAATTATCCAGGTAAATAACACTCGTGAAGCAAATTGAGAAAATTATGCGCATCTAAACCATCTAAGATTAAAAGTACCTGAGGAATAGCTACTTTGTCAAAGTACCATGAAGTAGACTGAGAAATTATGTGCATTTAAACTATTAGAATTGAGTGACCCTAATCTTTATTTAAATAAAATACAGTGATGAAATAAAATAAAAGTAAAACCCATATAGAACTACACTTCTTTTATTTTATTTTAGAATAAAATTTTTTAAACTTTATTAAACTCCATCTATTTGATATTGATTAAAATAAAGTGTTTCAATCTTACTACATTCTTATTAGAATATGATTTTACAAGCCTATAAATAGACATAGTCTACTCATCTTGTATTCATTCGAATTCGACATAGTGAATTTTCTTCTCCTCTCCCCGTGGTTTATTTCCAAAGTTTCCACATAAAAATTTGTTTGTTCTTTATTTTTATCTCTTTTTTTTGTGATATATTGTCATTATCGACATTCTATTTTTACAAATTGGTATCAGAGCTTCCGAGTTGTTCATCTCAATCACGGAAATGGTGTCTTTGAAGTATGAAAATTTATTATTGGATCGCAATACCAGATTCGCGTTGTGGCAGATAAAGATGCATGTAGTTCTTGTACAGATGGACTTAGAGGAAGCCCTGCTAGGGGTAGATAAGATGGTTTTGACATTGACAGATGAAGAGAAGAAGCACAAGGATCGAAAAGTATTAACACAGTTACATCTGTATTTGTCTAACAAAATTTTGCAGGATGTGATGAAGGAAAAGATCGCCGTTGGATTATGAAAGAGGCTAGAACAAATATGTATGTCGAAAACTTTAACCAGCAAGCTGCTTATGAAGTAGCATCTTTATGCTCATCGTTTGGAGGAAGGTGCGTCTGTGCACGAACACTTAACAGTATTTAAAGAAATTCTCTCAAACTTGGAGGCCATGGAGGTTCAGTATGATAAAGAAGATCTAAGGTTGATTCTACTTTATTCGTTGCCCGTCATATTTAACCTTTAGAGACACGATTTTTTTTAGCCTCAAGTTTTTCATAGTTGATAAGGTTTATGATTCTTTGACCTCGTATGATAATACGAAGTATCTTGTAGTTAAAACTGACTTTCAGGAAGAGGGTCTCATTGTTTGTGGGAGATAAGATCGAAATGCTGATGATAATCGTGAAAGGACACATGAATGAAATCCTTGCGGTAAATCTAAAGGTAGATCGAAGTCTTCAAACAGAGATAAAATTTGTAACTTCTACAAGAAGAAAGGGCACATTAAATTTGAGTGCTATAAGCTATGGAATAAGATCAAAAATGAGGCTGCGAATCAAAAGGGAAAACAACTAAAAAATTCCAATTTGATGTTGTAGAAGACTACAGCGATAGTGAGCTTCTAGTCGCTTCTGTCAACGATTCTAAAGTGAGCGAGGAGTGGATCCTTGATTCGGGCTGCACCTTCCACATGAGTCCCAATCGGGATTGGTTTACAACTTACGAAATAATTTCTAAAGGTGTTGTTTTGATAAGAAATAATGCTTCGTGTAAAACCATAAGTGCTGGAACAATTAAAGTTAAGATGTTTGATAAAGTTGTCAAAACACTTAGTGACGTACTATATGTCCCAGAATTGAAGAGAAATTTAATTTCGTTGAGTACTCTTGATTCAAAAGGTATAAATACATAGCTGAAAGTGGGGTTTTGAAGATTCCCAAAGGTTCCCTCGTTGTGATGAAAGGGTAGAGAAAGACTATCAAGTTATATGTTTTGCAGGGTCCTACTGTTACTGGTGATGTAGCTATCGCTTCCTCTTCCTTGTCAAATGATAATACTACTAAACTTTGGCATATGCGCCTAGAGCATATGAGTGAGAATGACATGGCAGAATTGAGCAAAAGAGGACTTCTTGATTGGTAGAAAATTTGCAAACTGAAGATCTGTGAGCACTGCATTTTTGAGAAGCAAAAGAGAATTCGATTCACCAAAAGAATCCATAATACGAAGGAAACATTGAAGTATATTCTTTCTAATCTGTAGGGGCCATCCAGAGTGCCTTCGAGAGATGGCGCAAATTATTTTCTAACTTTTATTGATGATTTTTACAGAAAAATTTGGGCGTTCTTCCTGAAGTAAAAAAGTGATGTGTTTTTCGCATTTAAGTCTTGAAAAACTATGATTGAAAAATAGACGAGAAAACAAATAAAATACCTCCACACAGAAAATGGCTTAGAGTTCTTTTCTGATGAGTTTAATAAACTGTGCAAGTCAAAAGAGATCGTGAGAACTTGACAGTTTGCCATACTCCACAGCAAAACGATGTTGTAGAATGAATGAACAAAACGATCATGGAGAAAGTTTGATGTATGTTGTCAAATTCCAACTTACCAAAGTCATTTTGGGTTGAAGCAGCCTTTACTACTTTTTTTTTGATCAACCGATCTCCATCCGTTGCCATTGAGAAAAAGACTCTACAAGAGATATGGTCTGGTAATCCTACTGACTATTCTGATTTAAAGATCTTTAAGTGTCCTGCGTATGCTCATATTGATAATAAAAACTTTAAACCAAGATCCATTAAATGTGTTTTTCTTGGTTTTAAAATTCGTGTAAAAGATTATAACTTATGGTGTCCTGAAAATAGAAAAGTTGTGATTAACAAAGATGTTGTTCTTTATTAAACTACTATGCTACCTAATTTATCTCTTAAAGGCTTTACCAATAAAGAAAATTAAAATCAGGTGGAGCATCAGATTAATCCAAAATCTACAATAGAGTCGACTCCTCAAGTCAGTACAAAAATTCAAAATAGAGTTGCTTCTTTACCACAACACTCTATCGCCAAAAACAGAACTAGAAGAGAAATTAAACCTCCAAGGAAGTATGCCGAGGCTAATCTAGTTGTTTATGTTTTAAATGTGGATGAAGATATAGATGCAAACCAAGAGCATCTAATTATTCTGAGGCAGTTAGCTGTGAAGACTCAGAAAAGTGGATGTTTGCTATGCAAAAGGAGATGAAATTACTCCACAAAAATAGAACATGAGATCTTGTGAAACTTCGTAAAGATAAAAAGGCTGTTTGTTGTAAATGAGTATTTAAAAAGAAAGAAAAAATTTTAGGAGTTGAAGGATTCAGATATAAAGCGAAGCTTGTTGCAAAAGGTTATAGTCAAATTACAAGAGTGGATTTCACAGATGTGTTCTACCCAGTTGTGAAGCACAGTTCGATTCGAGTTTTACTTGGTATTGTGGACATGCATGATTTGGAGCTTAAGTAGTTAGACGTAAAAATTGCAGTTTTGCATGGAGAACTTGAGGAGGATATTTACATACAACAACCAGAAGGTTTTACCGTCTCAGAAAAAGATGACTATGTTTGCTTATTGAAAAAGTCTCTTTTATGGTTTGAAACAGTCACCGAGACAGTGGTACAAGAGGTTTAATTCCTTTATAACTTCTCATGATTTCAAAAGAAGTAGCTTTGACTGTTGTGTTTACTTTAAGAAAAACAGTGATGGTTCTTTTCTGTATCTACTCTTTTATGTTGATAACATGTTGATAGCAGCGAAAGATAAATGAGAGATAAGAAAGATCAAAGCTAAACTAAGTGAAGAATTTAAGATGAAAGATTTGGGACCAGTAAAAAAGATACTTAGTATGGAGATTCTCAGAGATAGAAAATCAAGTAAATTGTACCTAAATCAGAAGGGGTACATTGAGATTGTTCTTTGAATATTCAATATGCAGAGTGCTAAGCCTGTTAGTACTCCTTTAGTAGCCCATTTCAGACTTTCATCAGTTTTCTCTCCACAATCAAATGATGAGATTGAGTACATGTCACATGTTCCATACTCTAGTGCAATGGGATCTCTCGTGTATGCTATAGTTTGTTCACGTCCAAATTTATCATGTGCAGTTAGTGTAGTTAGCAGATACATGGCAAATCCCGGTAAAGAACATTGGAAAGAAGTTCAGTAGATTTTAAGATATTTATGAGGTGCTACTGATGTTTGCTTACAGTTTGGAAGAACTAGAGATGGAGTCATTGGGTATGTTGATGCTGAGTTTGCTGGAGACTTTGATAGAAGAAGATCTCTCACAGGTTACGTCTTTACAATCAGAGGTTGTGCAATCAGTTGGAAAGCCACTTTGCAAACTACATTCGTTTTGTCTACCACGGAAGTTGAGTACATGACGATTACTGAGGCTTGTAAAGAAGCCTTTTGGTTGAAGGGACTCTTTAGTGAACTCAATGAAGACTTTCAAATTAGTACAGTGTTTTGTGACAGTCAGAGTGTCATCTTCCTTACAAAAGATTAAATGTTTCATGAGAAAACAAAACACATTGATGTTTGGTATCATTTTGTTCGTGATATTATTACTCGTGGTGATATTATTGTGAGCAAAATTAGTATTCATGAAAATTCTACAGATATGATGACTAAGTTATTTCCTATAACCAAGTTTGAGCATTGCTTAGACTTGGTATTCATTGTTGAAGTTAAACCCTTAAGGGGTTTTATGGAAGAGTTGGAGAACTTGATAGTTAAGAGTTTGCGATGAAGAACTTATTCATTGAGAATTCGTGTCAAGGTGAAGATTATTAGAATTGAGTGACTCGAATCCTTATTTAAATAAAAAACAGTGGTAAAATAAAATAAAAATAAAATTCATATAGAACTATACTTCTTTTATTTTATTTTAGAATAAGGTTTTTTAAACCTTTTTAAACTCTATCTATTTAATATTTATTAGAATAAGGTGTTTCAATCTTACTACACTCTTATTAGAATATGATTTTATAAGCCTATAAATAGACATAGTCTACTCCTCTTACATTTATTCGAATTCGACATAATGAATTTTCTTCTCTTCTGCCCGTAATTTTTTTCCGAAAGGATTTCCATGTAAAAATCTGTGTGTTTTTTATTTTTATTTCTTTTTTCTTTGCGATATATTATCATTACCGATATTCTATTTTTACATAAACCGCCTAGGATTAGAAAGTACTTGAGGAATAGTCACTTTATCAAAGTACCAGTAACAGACGCATAACTAACTCAATGTCAGTTGTGATCTAAAAGTTTACAAGACATGCAAACAACTAAGGCAGAAAAAATAATCAGGTCACTTATTGATTGAAATGATAAAATTAATTATTATTACTTTCCACCAGGTGGCTTCATTAACTCATTCTCAGTTTTACTTCATTTGTTGAAGAACTTGATAAAACCAACACCAAAAGAAAAAAAAAATGAAATTCTAGGAGATCAAGAGTTACTGAAATATTACAATATCCCAAGGGCGTGAAGCTTTGGTAGGGTCGTTGTTCCTCTGAGAGAGTGCTCTGCATGCCACAAATCCTCCCAATCCTGAATAAAAAAAATCACAAAATAGAGAATATCTTGTTTGTACCAACTAAAAAGATAATAAATTATGTCAAATACAAAAATGAGAGAGAGACCAATAGGTATAATTGCAGCATCGGAGCCACCACAAAGCATCATATCCTGCGATTTTGTTTCAAATACCTTAGATACAGCGTAATAAAAACAAACCACAATAGATTGGATTTCCTTTTTCCTCAACTTACAGCTTCACCGCTAATGATGTGGTTTGCCGCATTTAATATACAAAAGTTGCTTGTTGCACATGCAGTGGAGATTGAATAGTTAGGACCCATCCAACCCTGAAGAAGAAACCAGATTAAAGCTCAAAGTTCAAATTCCAACATCCATCAACCTCTATCTTAACATAGCAGAAGCAAGATTTAAGCTCACCAAATCCATTGCAAGCATTGCGGAACCCATATTTGTAGTAGCAAATGGTACACAAAAAGGATTCATCTTCTTGTATGAGATCCTCAATGCTTCAATTGCATCATTGAAAACCTTGTCTTTCCACAAACAACCTAAATGAATCAATGGACCTAAAAAGGAAAGAAATTGCAAAAACAACTTGTTTCTTGAAGTTGCTTGCCCTCATGCAAGGTGTTATATACGGTATGACACTTATGATTCCAAAAGATTTTATATTATTAAGCCTGGCTTTAGACGCTAAACTAGTAGTACAAAATTGTAGCACTCTCATGTTAAAGTATGCAACATGCAGGTAAATATTGTCGACATGTTCTGTTATTTTAAAGCCACAAAACCCAGCAGGTGGTGTTCATGTTTTACTTGCATCAAGTTTAATGCTTAAAAATAGAAGGGTTCATTTCACCGAAAAAAAAAATAGAAGGGTTCATCTGCTCTTCCATCATCTTTAAAATAAAGGAATATGAACAACAAAAGTGCAGAACTTACCTTCATGCCACCCATTGCTGAACCAATTAAAACTCCACATTTCGCTTTATCTAACTCATCCATTACATCTTCAGTTACTCCACCATCTTTCAGGGCTTTTTTCCCAGCAATAAGCATATAAAGCATAAATTTGTCCATCCTCTTGGAGAGTTTTGGTGCAACCCAACCATCAGCCGAGACAAATTTTATCTCTCCTGCAATTCTCTGCAGAGAAAACGAGAGTAGTAAGAACAAGAGCTAGTACAAACAAAAGCAACTGAGAGATGCTAAACACAACGTACGGTTGGAAACTGGGCACAGTCAAAAGTCTCAATTTCACTTATTCCACTAGCACCCTCTAGCAACTTGTTGTAGAAGACATCGAGGTCATGTCCAAGTGGAGTTACCACTCCCATCCCTGTCACAACAACTCGTCTTTGGTTCGTAGGAGGTTTCTTTTTTGTCGTGATTTCCCTTGTGGGTTGCGGAGCTACAGCCATGGCTTCTCCTAAGTTTTCAAATAAATTAACTTGCAAATAGTATGTAATTTGACTGGTAAGTTTATGAAATTATGTGCATGAGAAGTGTCCAGCATGATATCTATTCATGAGTGAATTCCACATAAACTTTTAAAAATTATTTAAAATTTTTTAAATAAAATAATTAATATTAATATGATAATTTTTTATATTAAATATTTAAATAAAAATAAAAACAAAAAATCTAAATATTGAACCTAAGTCTAAATAGAATTTATTTATAAATACTACCAATAAAATGAATTATTTATTTGAAAGTATAAAATCAATTGTTGAATAAATTTTTTATTTATACTATATATAATATGTTTGACCAAATTGATGTCAACTTAATTAAAAAATTGCTCAAAAACCATTTTTTAATAAAATAATTAATATTTCTTAAATAATAGTTAATTAATATTAATATGATGGCTTTTTTTCTTTACCATTTATATTTAAAATAGTCTACAGAATCTAAATAAGAAACTGCACATTTATCATCCTACAAACAAATTATTTATCATCACCATGAACTAACAGTAACATAAATTCAACTTCATTTCTAGCTTTTTAACTAATTAGTAACAACAGAATCATAATAATAATAAACCGGTGTATCTCACCTAGACTTGTTCATGGGCCAAGCCGGGTTCGGGGTTAAATATTGTCAAAATTTTAAGCCCAACTTAAAAAATAGCCTAAAATTTCGTTCAAGCTCAAACCGAATAAAAACGTTAAAACCCAGATTCAGTCCACCCAAATTAATTTTAATATTATTTTTAAAAATATATATAAAATATTTTAAAAATATTAAAAAATATTTATATTTAAATAATATTAAAATAGATATAACTTAACAAACAAATGTCTGTTATATAATATTCAAACAATAAAGATAATAATAATAACATAATAATAAAATAATAACAAAAAAGTAATAACGTAATAATAAAATAATAACAAAACATTAAAAATACAATAAGAAAATAGTAGAAAAATAACAAAAAAAATAATATACTTTTTTTTTTTTGTCATTTTTGCTTATTTGCTTATTCGGGACTAAGCAAAAAAGTTTTACTCGAAATTTAATTCGATTTTTAAATAAATTTTTATTCAAATTCTATCAATTTTTAAATATTCAATTTATGGAGAAGTCTAATTTCTACTTATTATGTTTAAGATCCCAAAATTTTTTAAAAATTATATATATATATCTTACTATATTTTTAACATCAAAATGTTTTTTCATTTCTAAAATTTCTTGAATCAAAAGCAAATAAAGAGAAGGAACATGTGCAACGAAAAAAAAAAAGACGAAATACGAAGAGTCAAATTTCGAACAAAAAAAGAAAGAAAGAAAAGAAAATAAAGTTAATGTGTAAACAAGGCTAAACCTTTTGTGAGAAATAAAACAAATAAAAATGAGAATAAAAGAAGCCAGATTTCAAGAGTCAAGCAAAGACCAACATGCCCTTTCAGATTGTATAAAAGAGAAGGCTGAAAATTACCAGAACATGTAGGTCCTCCATTGAGTCTTCTTTGCTTGCGATTGGGAAGGATTTTGGATCCAAAGAAATAAGAAAAGCTTCTATTTTGACCAAAAAGGCTACAATTTTTGGAGGAATAGTAGTCATTACAGGGCTCAAAAGTTAACAAGGAAACCATCAAGCCTTGAATGCCGAATCCATAAAACGCTGAAATCATGCTCCCGTCTTGGTTTTTGGCTGAGCCATTGCCTCTGCCGCTGCATTGAGAAAGAAGAGCTCTCCTTCTAGTGCGAGCCCAACGACTGTGTCTCTTAGAAGAAGAAGCAAAGGCTGATGAACGGAGAAATGATGACTGTGACTGGTCTTTCCCGCACGTGACAGACATGCAAGCAGCCACCAACCAAGTGCATAACGGACTCACCATTGATGAAGATGCCATCCTCCCCCCAAAACCAAAATCAATCAACAAATATACGAGGTTGTAAAGATTTGGGTTATTGCGTTTTGGATAAATATAATTCTTTTTCTTTTTTTTTTTTTTTTTTTTTATTTACTTGAGATTGATCAGAATCCAGCCATCCATCAATCAAAAAGACCCCAAAAATGAAAGGGGAGAAGAAGAAGAAATGGTAAATTGCAGTAGGTGATTAGATCTTTTAAGTGTAAAAGACTGCAAATATACTTTCGAATGAGACACAAACAAAAACAAAAAAGATGTGAAAAATAGAGTAGGCCGTAAAACAAAGATTAAGACCAACAATTTTTATTTTTATTATCGTAATTTATCGACAATAATTATCCTTTTTTAATTAGTAAATGACTCTTTTGTCCATCATCTTTCCAATTTAAAATTGCAATTGGACTCTTTACTAGGGGTTAGGGTGATGTCTCGTTATATTTATTTAATTTTTTGTTTATTTTAAAAACCATTTTAGCCTTTCACTTTCATTTTGTAATATTTGTATATTGTTTTCTGCTTCATTTAAAATTGATTTTATTTCATTATGAAGGAATCAAATGAGAGGATATTTTATTAGCATTTAGCACAAAGGAATATTCATATTTTACATTCGCCTATTGAGTGGTAAATTTACCTCGAAATTATCGAACACAAAAAAGGATAAATTTTTATAAATTTTTATTCTAATTCACTACCAATTTCCTTTGGTAACCTTATTCATATTTTCTTTTTAAAATTAATTACATGTCTCAACGGTTTTTTAATTTATATCTGCCTACTAATTATCTATTTTATCTATAAATCAATTATTGAGTTTTTTTATAAATATAATTTTAATATTAATTTTTACTCACCTTGTGAGTATAACCAAATCTAGTTTGTTACGCCAAATGCTGTTTATCAAAAAAGGAGAAATTATTGCCAATTTTTTGGCTGATGGATGAGATCAATTCTTGGGCAGTATCTTGCATTATTTACAATCATGTTGCCTTTCCTATTATTATAAAAAAAATTAGGAATGATAACAAGCTAAATTAGCCTTATATACAATTTTTTATTTCATCTTTTAGGTTTTTTTATTTTATTTAGAGACATAAATTGTTTTTGGAAAGAGATTAAGTTGAACGCGCTTTGTGTATAGTTCGCTAGAAAACGTGCCCAACTGGATGCGCTTTTTACCAACAATCATTTTTTTAAACGTTGGCAACAGTAAAATTGTTAAAGGGGCCCAATGGTAATTTTTTTCTTATAAATACCATATTATTTTTTATTTTTTTCACTCAAATCCAACTCTCTCAATTCTTTCTAAACTCTCAACTCTCTCAATCCTCTCAATTTTCTCAAGTTTTGTTCTAAGTTTCCCGATACACTTGTTTAAAAAGATTTTAGATTTATTTAATCATTTCGTATATTATTCGTTTCGATTAAGTTTTCAAGAATGACAACCTCTCTAATTCGCTTCGACAACAAGCACATTGCTACTGCTCAAGTGATAATGGTAAGATGAAATTTTAAATTTCATTATTTTCAATTAAGTTAATTTTAAAGTATTTTATTTTTTTAAAAAAATTTAAAATATTTTTTCTTGTTTTTAAAATATTTTTCTTGTCGATATAAATAGGTGGATGATCGTGTTTTGGAGGGGTTCATACATAATTTGTCAAAGGGCCTAATCACTGAAATTCGTAGTAACTTGCAAAACACGAGATTCTTGCATGTGTCTCTTGTGCTCGGGGGCTGCAAACTCAATCCTACACTCATCAGCGCATTGTTAGAAAGATGAAGGCCCGAGACACACACTTTTCATCTTTTATGTGCCGAGTGTACAATCACACTCAAGGACGTAGCTTTACAACTTGATTTACTGGTCGATGGGCCAGTCATCATGGGGTCAGCGGTCGTTCCCGGTAAAGAGGACCTTTACAAGGCATTTTGGGGAAAGTGCTGAATAAGTTTTACAATAGCTGAATAGATATGAAGTGGTTAGAAACCAATTTCAAAGAGCTTCCTACGGATGCGCCCAACATCATCAAAGAACAATACGCTCAAGCATTCATCCTGAGGTTAATTGGGGGCATTCTAATGCCCGATAAATCGTAAAGTTTGGTACACATAAGGTGCCTATTAGACATAGTCGACTTCAAAAAAAGTGGACGAATGAGTTAGGGATCAACTGTGTTGGCCACATTATACCGAAAGTTGTGTCAGGTGATGGAACCGGATAAGATGGCAATCAGTGGTTGCCTATTCCTGTTATAGTCATGGGTCTGGTGGCGACTACCATTTTTACGTGCCCGAGTGAACAACCTATATATGTTTTTATTGGTGACAAGGTAAAAATTATTTCTTAATAAATATGTAGTTTCTATAGTAAATGTAGTTTATTTATTATATGTTTCAATTAACATATCGCTTGTATAGGTGGAACCATGGGTTGAGTTATGTTGGACTACTTGAGCAACTCGAAGATATCCAATCAGTGCTCGAAAATCGAGGTTAATTACTTATTTACCTTAAACCTATAAAAATTATGCAATGATTTGTAAAATAAACTTTTGTACATAATAAAATTTACAATTGTGCACTGCTGTTTGAAAGAATGCCATATGCCAGCCCAGATATCATAGAATATGTCCCGACAGAATTTTTGCCCAATCAAAGCATATGGGACGTGAATGTGCCATTAATAGTTTACGTGATGGTGGAAATGCACGAATTTGATTGAGTGATGTAATATTTTAGGTGAAGGCAACAAATTCTATTGTCGTTAGGAGACATGAAAGCACTGTACAAGTTGGATCTGCGAGGGAAGAATGACAAGAATTGACAAGCCTACCACAATGAGTACATCGACATTTGGGATTGTAGGATGAAATTCTTATCCATTTGCGAACCCTTTTTCTCATCAGACACGACAACTAGTTTAGAGTACAAGCCTTGGTTCAGACTTGCCGGCAAGCTATATCTGCTATCGATGAATGCGAGGAGTAGGCAACTTTGTCAGCAGAGGCAATGACGAGCGGGCCAACAACGTAGGTTTGGAAGTGGTGTCGCGTTAGGTTCGTCACTAGCTCTAACCCAACAAATGCCACTGATGTCTACTCCATATCCCAATCAGTTCACTCCACTTATTCTTGTTCATTTCACTAACCCCGTGTTTTTTCACAAGCACCACACTATGCACCACCACGTCGTTGTTTTATCGTGGTGCCTCATCAATTCAACCACCTTATCATGAAGTGGAGGACACACAATGGGAGGTTAGGACAACACCACACTCAAGCACGAAGGAAAGCAATGGAGATGAAGATGAAGACGATGATAGAGATGAAGATGAGTATGAGGGTGGAGTGAAGATGAAGAAGATGATCACAATTAACAACTAGAGTTGGCACCACTAGTTATTCATAGAATTCCTACGCACACTCGTCAGCCACTGTCTTGTGGCACATATTCGGCCCGATGGTGACGATGATGTATTTTTATTTACTTATTGTGATGTAAACATAAATGAAATGAATAGAAAAAAGATCATTTTTGTAATATTACTATTGCAAATCATATTTATTTTTGTTAAATTCTAATGTAAATTATACATAAATTTCCATATATAATATTTTACTTGAAGTAGCGCTTAAAGTAGAAAATTTTACCCAACATAAATGTTAGTAGACGGTGGCAAATACAATTGAAATGCAAGTTAAAAAGAAAGAACAAACTTTGTACGCAAAAAGGAAACATTGTAATCAATTTTATATCACTGGAAAAATTAAATACTAGCGACGTTGAGGCCGCAATGTAACCCCCAATATGGAACATGTTGCTTTCGTATGATTTGGGTTTCTACAGTACCCATATAACCTCTGTTGGTTATCCCTCTCTTAAAGATCCATATTGGTGCGTATTTGAGTGGAATTCGGGTGACATTTCGAGACAGGACACAAGTTCATATTTAAGACTAACTTGAACAGCGCGCTGGACACTAGCAACCACATACTCTCATCTAGGATGAGTGAGAACTCAGGTCTCCTTATATTGTGCATACGTTCCAGTCTGTACATATTATTAATATGAGGCATGTACTCAATTTGTATATTCGCACATGCAACAACTATGTGTATGCATGGGAATCGAATTATCTAGAATCTCCCACAATCGTAAGTCCCTTTTGGTAGGTCAACGCGATATGATGTCTCTAACATGTCCTGGTCGGGCCTAATGTGTTTCGTAACCTAAAATTGTAAGTTTCAACACGAGTGGAATAATACATACATAGTGTTCGCTCTTGCTATATTTTGTCTAATTTCTTTCATTACATTCTTGCACCAAATGTGTCCGCCTGCAATCTGCCCAACATATGCTGTCTCCCACTTTGAAAATAAGGAAGCCAAGTGAAAGTATGTTTCCTTGACAATTGAGGTTATCTACAAATTACGCATGTAACACACCTTACTCGTATCTAACGTTGGAATAGGGTACGAGGCATTTCCAGACTTAAACGTAAAAAAGTATACAAAATCGAGCGATAAAATTTCGTTCAAATTTAAAAATTTTCAATCGTATGCAATTTGTCCCTTATAAGGGCCTAAGAGGCCCAAAACGTACATTGGAAGTGGTTCGGGACTAAACCAAGAACTTTCAGAATCTTTTCGACACTTCGAAAATTTTCTTGTTTTGGAGAGTCACACGCCCGTATGGGTAGGCCGTGTGGTCACACACGCCCGTGTGACTTGGGACACGCCCGTGTCCTCAGCCGTGTAACTCTCTGACTATGATGTCATCATACAATTAGAGTCACACGGCCAAGTCACATGCCCGTATGCTTAAGCCGTGTGGTGAATTAATTTCTCGAAATTAAGTGTAGACTTCACACGGCCTGGGTGTAACACCCCTCACCAGTATCCAACATCGGGACAGGGCTCGAGGCATTACCGGACTTAAACATTCATAAACATACAAAATCGGGTCACCAAAATTTTTCCCAAAATTAAAACTTTTCGAACACAAGCATAACGTCCCTTATACAGGCCTTTGAGGCCAATAACATACATTAGGGCGGTTCGGGACAAAATTGAAAACATTCGGTAAACTTTGGGCGACATAACAATTTTCTAGCTTTGGAGAGTCACACGCCCGTGTAGGTAGGTCGTGTAGACATACACGCTCGTCCTGCCCGTGTAGTCAAAACTTAGGCTAATTTCCTAATTTTTTTTGTCATCTTTATAAGCACACATATACATGGTTTTTATGGCATTCGTCAATAGTTCGTTATTATGCATTTGTTCCTCCTACTCGTGATAAAATAATCTAGCCACATTATTACACATTCATGTGACCTTGTCATCTTATTAATCACTTATACCATTATACTATGTTTACTAACTTATAAATTAAACATCCATGTTCAGGGCACTAACAACTTATTACTATATCACACATTTATTCCATGGCCATGACCACCTCGAATGGTCCTAAGGCATTCATCATGTACATATGCCATATACTTCTTAAACATAGTGAACAAGCATAATCACATACCCACATCACAAGACATTTACACATATTATAGATAAATAGGCTTCCAAGCCAAATTCATTATAAGCCACATCTCATGGCTACATACAACAAATCATTATAAGCCAATACATTTTGCTAATCACAACAACATCGATCATAGAAAAACTAAGTCCCTATACATGCCACTCACTTGAAAACGTATAACATATACATGTTAAAACTCCAAGGGTAATGCCTCGATAGTGTGATGCTGCCTCCGACGATCTCCAACCCGAACTGACCTGTCAAAACTAAAAGAAATGGAAAGGAGGGAGTAAGCTTTACACTTAGTAAGTCCATATGAAAATAATAAGCATTAATATAACATGTTTCCTTAAGTAAAACAACTATAGTTACACTTTTATTCATATTCTGGTCAAGCTATCTACTCGAGTTATAGTCGATAAATTATTTATAACTTGAGATACAGAACTTCAAATTAATATCCGTTAATTTTCCGTGAAACTAGATTCGTATATCTTCTTGCCATAAAATTTACAGAATTTTTGTTCTAGCCAATAAGTACAATTTATTATTCAAAGTCTCCCTATTTTGCTGTTTGACAGCGTCGACCTTTTGTCTCTAAAATTTATTTATCTCATAGTACGAGACTCGGATAATGTTTCTGTCTCTTTCTCTTAAAAGTAGCTTAAGGATTTCATTCATATAAATTTTAACTCTTAATTATTTTTTTATAATTTTTAGTGATTTTCCAAATTTGAGATAGGGGAGTCTGGAATCACTCCGACTTTGTCTCACAAGAATTCATATATCTCATACTAAAATATTCTTTTGCTTACACCGTTTCCTTTACGTGAAACTAGACTCATTGAGATTTAATTTAATATTTAGTTCAGTCTCTAACTCAATTTCCACTATTTTTTGTGGATTTTCAAAATCAGACCAATGCTGCTGTACCAAATCTGTCTTAGTGCAACAAGATAATAAGCATCACAAATTTGTCGTAGAAATTATTGTCATAAATATCATTCATTCATTTGCACTATCATCACAAGTCCATTTCATTTCACATGTCAAACACGTGCTCATGGGTTTCGAGTACTTATCTGTGCTATCATTTAGCACTGCACTCGTCCAAACATGACAACTCATATGCATCATAATAATATCATATAACATACATGATGTATCATGGCAAGAACCTTTTATTTCATTTTTCATATTAATCTTGTTGAATTTCTCGGAATCTCGATGGATATCCCATTCTCCGTCAATTCATACAAGTGATCATTTCATGTGAGCACTCCCGTGAACCTCACATCTTATGGCGGGATTACCAGTCCAGGATAAATCCCCCGTAATATAAACTCATGAAGTGCTGTTGGGATTACCAGTCCAGGCTATATCCCTTGTAACGACAAACACTCTCAATGAGCTCGAATCTGAATTACCAGTCCAGGCTAAATTCAGTCCTTAATTGGATTACCCATCTGGGCTAAATCCACAATTCACGCATATTCTTCGGGAGGCTCGATCACTCAAGGAACACCAGTCCAGGCTAAATCCTTTTTTGCAACACATGCCAGATCTCAAGTCTCATGTAAATCATGGTTTATCCATCGAATTTCCCTTTTTATTCAACCGAGATTTTCTCTTTCCATCAAGTATATCATTATGCATAGTTGCTCATGCAATGTACATCCAATTCAACACATTTCCATGTTTATTTAGACATTAGTCCATAAAATAAACATGGTATTGCATATAATTATAATTTGACATTTGTTACAATATATAATCTTCATATCAACTAAATAAATATACATCACACAATGTCAACACATCATTTTAAGTTCAAGTATGAACAATAATAATATCATTGCATTATCATTGACATATGAACTTACCTTGGTTTCGAGTAAGACTATTTATTTCGAGTTTGTACTTAACCTTGTTCAACCTCGTTCTAAGCCCGAATCTTGTTTTTCTTGATCTATAATATCACATTTAGCCTACTAATTAGTCACATTATTCATAGGAGTCCAAAAATCATATTTTTAAAAATTTGCATTTTGACCCCTAAACTTTTACATATTTGCACTTTTGCCCCAATGCTCGAAAATTAAACTTCATCCTATTTTCTTATGTTTTATGACATTCTGATCATTTTTCATAACTATGACAGCCCCAATTTCCGCTAAATCACCCATTTATGACCAATTTTACAACTTTTACAAAACGGTCATTTCGGACGTTTTCATCGAAACCCGCTTAGTAAATGTCGTTTATTAAACACCCAACACTCATTTTCTACCATTAGACATCAAAATAAAAGCATGTCATTCATGGGTAAATTTTTAAACACAAACCCTAGCTCAAAATAATGGTAGAAATAGCTAGAATGTGTTACCGTGATTTCAAAAATGTAAAGAACATTAAAAACGGGGCTCGGAATCACTTACTATTGAGCTTGAAAGCTTGGCCAAACCCTAACCATGGCTGCTATTGGTAAATTCGGCTGAAGCAAGAGGAAAGGGACACATTTGGGTTTTAAAATTTGTCTTTTAATGCATTTTACCCCTAAATGACTAAAATGCCCTTTTTGCCTTTCTTTGAAATTTTATCCATCCAAGGTCATTTTTGTCCAACAAGTTATAAAATGGTATAATTACAATTTAAGGACCTCCCATTTAAAATTTCATAACAATTAGACACCTCTAACATGTAGAACTCAACTTTTGCACTTTTTACAATTTAGTCTTTTTGACCAAATTGAGTGCCCAAACGTCGAAATTTTCGAACGAAATTTTCACGAAATCATTCCATAAAACTGTATACCATAAAAATATAATAAAAATAAATTTTCTTACGCTGGATTTATTGTCCCAAAACCACTGTTCCGACTAGGCCTTAATTCGGGATGTTACATTGGGCACACGCCCATGTTCTAAAGTCGTGTCCTTCACACGGCTGAGACACACGGCCGTGTCCCTACCCATGTGTTTACTACTAAGAATTTTGATTAACATTAATTAGGGTGCAGGGGAAACATGGCCAGAACACATGACTTTGGGGCAAGCCGTGTGTCACACACGGTCTAGACACACGCCCGTGTGTCTACCCGTGTGGACAAAATTTAAGGCTATTTTCCAAGCCAATTGCCACCCTTATTTGCACAACACATTCATGGTTCCAAAGGTATGACCCTAGCTCAGCATGGCAACTTCTCATCAGATTATACTACATTAAGACTCCATATCATGTCAAGTCCCATTTTATCAACACACACATAGTAGTCATCATCATTCAACCATTAATAACCAATAGCCATATCATAATGGAATTGGAACATACATGCATAGATGAATAGGTTTACAACCTAATAATCATTGTGAGCCATATCTCATGGCCTTATACAAAATGAATTATAACACCATCAAAAGCCAATACATTGGCTAAGCAAATATGACATATAACAAAAAAACCAAGTTCCTATACATGACATACTCAAAATAATGAAACTAATTATACCCAAAAGATTCCAATTGATAGTGTGGCCAAGCCTTCGATGTCCTTTGATCCCCGAGCTAGCTTGGTGACACTATAAGAAAATGGAAAAGAGAGAGAGTAAGCATAGAGCTTAGTAAGCTTGCATGTAAATAATAAACAATAAAAATATGTATTTTCATACACATACATAACATAATTTAATTCATCTTATTCTCAACAATCATTGTAGTCATATCCTATCTCATTCGATTTATATAAAGTTTAATAGAATTCAAGATCATAATTCTTTCATTCTCATCTTACCAGGGTTTAATCATTTCGTAATCTCAATAACTATGAGCTTGGCGTACATACCTGTACTCTTTCAATATGATCATACCTCATTATTTCTTTGACAAATCCTTGGACTACCCATTGAACCACTTGAAATACTAAGGGATACTTAAGAATTCATATTCACATAGTAGGGTGCCAATGCCATATCTCGAACACGGTCTTATATAGGACCACTTATCGATGCCAATGCCATGTCCCAGACATGGTCTTACATGGGATCACACATATCAAAGCTGATAGCCCAGCTATGGTCTTACACGAAGTTCTCATATTGATGCCAATCCCATGTACCAGACATGGTCTTACATGGGATCACATAATGATGCCAATACCATGTCCCAGACATGATCTTATAGGGGATCGCATAACGATGCTGATGCTGATGCCATATCCTAGATATGGTCTTAGACGAGATCTCATCAACCCAAAGGTCATGATATATATACCCTAAGTATTCTTAAGGTTCAACCGACTTCCCTCGCCTCTAATCTTTGTCGGACAATATCAATAATACTCACAAAGACAAATATACATTTCATGCAACATTAAGTGTTAAAAGTATAATAAAATGCTGTATCAATTACACAAACTTACTTCGGTACAAAAATGTAGCTAACTATTTGATTTAGTCCACAACCTTGTTCTTCTATCAGTTTAGGTCCGAACTTAATTTTTCTTGATCTATAATAGAAAATTTCACTCATTTAATTATCACATTATTCAAATCAATCCATAAATCATACTCTGGAAAAAATACAATTTTGCCCCTAAACTTTCACATATTTACACTTTGGTCCCTAAGCTCGTAAAATGAAATGTGTCCAATTTCTTTGTTACCCAAGCCTAGCTATTCATATTCCCTCTTATAACAGCCCACATTTTTCATCAAATCACATTTTTAACACCTATTTTTACATGTTTTACAAACAAGTCCTTTTAACTGTTTTTCATGAAAAATCACTTAGAAAAAGATGTTCATCTAACACGAAACTTCCTTATTCCTCCATTAATCATCAAAATACATGCATGACATAAATGGGTAAATTTTTGAGCATAAACCCTAGTTCAAATAAAGGGTAGAAATAGCTAAATCATGCTTTAAGGGTTTCAAAAATGCAAAGAACATTAAAAACGAGGCTAGGATTGACTTACTATTAAGCTTGAAAAGTTGAAAAAGCCTAGCTATGGTGCTCCTCCAAGTTTCAGCTATGGCATGAAAAAGATGAGTAAATTTTGTCTTGATATTTCCTTTTTATTCTTTTATTTACCAAATGATAAAAATGCCCTTTTAGCCTTTCTTTCTAATTTTTCCTATTCATGCCCATTTTTGTCCAAAATTATAGAAATTGGTCAAATTACTATTTAAGACCTTCTAATTTATAGTCCAATGCAATTTCATGCTTAAAGCTTCTAGAACTCACAATTTGCAACTTTTGCAATTTAGTTTTAGATATCAAATTGGACACTTTATCAATAGAATTTCATCATGACTAGCAGTGTTACCCGATCTTGCACTTTGATATCTCTCATTCTTTGCCATTTCAGGGCACTCTCTAATAAAGTGGTCTTGGGAACCACACTTGAAACAGGTCCTGTCACTCCCTCGACACTCACCGGGATGACATTTACCGCATTGTGGATACTCCGGCTTACTTGGTCGAGCATTACTAACACTAGAAATTGAGGTGGTCTGGGCCTTAGTACCCGAATACTGTTTGTCTCTATTTCTATTCGAATGTCCAACAGAAGCATGGGAGCGAGAATAAAAGTCCCTCGACTTCTTCGTTGTAGATCGAAACGACTTACTCATAGACCTTTTCCTTGAGTCCCTAGCCTTAGACTCGACCTTTCTCTTCTCTTTGGCCAATTCCTCGGCCTTGCAAGCTCTTTCAACGAGTACAACAAATTCTTTTAGCTTCAACATACTAACAAACATTCAAATATCTTCATTTAATCCGTCCTCAAACCTTTTGCACATAATAGCTTTAGTCGACACATATTTTCGAGCATATTTGCTGAGTCTCACAAACTTATGCTCGTATTCAGTTACGGTCATTCTACCTTGCTTCAACTCAAGAAACTCTTTTCTCTTCTGATCCATAAACCTTTGATTGATATACTTTTTTCGAAACTCCTCTTGGAAAAATTCCCATGTTACCCTCTCCCTCGGTACAACCGAGACAAGTGTCTTCCACCAGTGATAAGTTGAATCTCTAAGCAGTGATACAACACATTTCATGCACTCTTACGGTGTGCATAAAAATTCTTAAAAAAGCTGGATGGTGTTTTCGAGCCAAAACTTTACTCGTTCTGGATCATCATCAACGCTAGCTCTGTAACACCCCTTACTCAAGTTCAACGCCAGAACAGGATACGAGGTGTTACCAGACTTAAACACATACAAACATACATTTCCTAGTTATGAAATTTTGCTTCAATTTAAAACTTTTAACAAAACCTTAATGTCCCTACTATGGGCCTACGAAGCCCTAATCACACTTTGGAACTGATTTGCGACTAATCTGTGCACTCTAGAAAACTTTGAAAAAATTCAAGTTGACAAGGGCACATGCCCGTGTGCCTTTTTAACACGGCCATGTTGAAGGCCCATGTGGCTCACACGACTTGAACATATTAGGACACGCCCGTGTCCCTAGCTCGTGCAAATTTATTTTTCGGTTCAAACCTATAGGGGTTTTCACACGGCTTGGCACACGCCCGTGTCCATGACCCGTGTTTTCCAAACGGCCATGACACGCCCGTGTCTCAACCCTTTTACAAAAACCTCGATATTCTGTTTCTAATGTCAGTAACCCATTAAGGGCACACGACCATGGTACATGCCCGTGTACTAGGCTGTGTCCTCCACACGGTTGGGACACACGGCCATGTCTCCGCTCGTGTGATTACTACTGGGTATTCTGATTTGCCATCTTTTAGGTGCAGAGGAAACACGGCCTTACCACATGCCCATGGGGCAAGCCGTGTGTCATACACGGTCTAGACACATGCCCGTGTGTCTTCTCATGTGGACAAAAACAAGGCTATCTACCAAGCCTTTTTGCCACCCATACTTGCACCAACCTACACAACATCTAACATAACCAATCCAAGCATAAATACACATAACCAAATAGCCACAACCATGAGAATCTTCATCAAATGCATTTAATAAAAATCAATATTAGCCAATATTAATGGCCTATACAAAATGAATATCACATCCATCATATGAGAAAACACTTGTAGCTAAACTAACTAGACTCATATCTCATGAGTTTTGAATAAGTACCTGTACCACTCACAACATGATTATATCATTCCATATCATTATCATAAGCTTTAAAATAACCCGTGAAACCATTTGGAATACTAAAGGATATCTGACAAGCTTTACACAAGAGGGTGAATTGCCGATGCCATGTTCCAAACATGGTCTTAAACTGGCTCACATGTCGAGGCCGATGCCATGTCCCAGACATGGTCTTACACTAGCTCTCGTCTCAATATCGATGCCATGTCCCAAACATGGTCTTACACTAGCGCACATATCAATGCCGCTGCCATGTCCCAAACATGGTCTTACATTGGCTCTTATTACATTGCTGATGCCATGTTCCAAACATGGTCTTACACTGGCTCTCATTATATTACCGATGCCATGTTCCAAACATGGTCTTACACTAGCTCTCATATCGTGGCCAACGCCATGTTCTAAATATGGTCTTACACTGGCTCTCATAATGTGGCTGATGCCATGTCCCAAACGTGTTCTTACACTAGCACACATGTAACAGTCCGGTTTAGACCCTAGTCAGAATAGTAGTTTCGAGAACATAAATCTGAGTTATAAAAATATTTTAATATTAATTTTTGAGTTTATTATATGTGAATTAGTATGTGTGAAAATTTCGTGTGAAAATTTTATCGTTTGTGTGCCCGATTTGATAAAAGGACCTAATCACATAAAATGTAAAAGTTTCCTGCTGTTAGTTAAAGTGTTTAATTGATTTTTCTTATTAAATGAGAGGTCCTTATTATGTAATTGGACCATTGATATGGTTAATGGACATTAATGACCCTATATATAATGGTTTATTAATGTTTTAATGCAAGGGCAAATTGATAAACTAATTAATAATGTTAATTAAAATAAAACAAAGCAGGAAATAAGCCATTATGTTCATCATCTTGTCGAAATTGAAGAAATAAAATCTAAGGTTTTGTGTTTTAACATTTGGCCATTGAAGAACTTGATTGAGGTATGTGTTTTGATCCGTTTTTGATAATTTCTACGTTTTTGTGATTGTTGCTCTGTAATCTATCAAGCACATGCCCTAATTTCTGATTTTGTTGATGATTTTGAAATATTCCATTGATGAAATTGTGAGCTTTTTGATGTTAGTTGTTGGAAAATAAAAGATATGTGTTGGGTTGATATATTTTGTCTTTGAATTTTTGATGAATTTGAGTAAAATGGGATAAATTGTGAAATTTATAAATTGAAGGACTAAAATATGAAATAAATGAAATGTGTGGACTTGTATGAGTTCTATGAAAATTCGACTAGGCATGTGTGCAATGAAATTTTATGTATTTTGTGATTTTTGTGATTAGGGACTAAATTGTCAAAATGTTAAAATGTGAGGGCTAATTTGTAAAATAACCTAAATATGTGTTTGTGGATTGATTTGAATGATTTGGTGAATAAAAGAGTTAAATTTGAATTTATACAGATCAAGAACAAAAAAAAAAAAAAAATGAAATTAGATTGGGGAAGTCGAAAGTCGTCGAGTAGCCAATTCTGTTGATTCGAATCCGTACAAGGTAAGTCAATATACAAATAAATGTATTTGAGATGGTTTATTTATGATTATATGCTATTGAATAATGATGAATGGATATGTGCATTGATTATGAGATATCCGAGAAAGTATCGATAAAGTTCCGACGTCCAAAAAGCCCCATACGAACCTTAAGAATAGTTAGGATACATATGTCATGACATAGGATTTTCAATATGTGATATCATGTAAGACCATGTTTGGGACGTTGGCATCGACTTATAATTTACGTGTAAGACCACGTCTGGGACGTTGGCATCGTATTTGATTTCGTATAAGACCCTGTCTGGGATAGTGGCATTGATATTTGATTACATGTAAGACCACGTCTAGGACGTTGGCATTGTACGAGCTTTCTGAGTTATCCACGTATCTTTATGATTCCAAACGGTTCAACAGGCATTTTGAGAGAAGAATGAATATATAAATTGTGTATTCGATTCAGGTACGTTGGAAATGTATACTATATTTGAGAATAAAAGGTAAGTACATGTGAAATTGTTGATATGTGATATAAGTATGAGAAAATATGCTATATGTGCAAATGAATTGGAAATATGAGAAATGTATATGAACTATGTGATTTGTGATAGTAGTTGGCTATGGAACATATGTACTTTATGTTGTTTATATGTTTTAAATGATAAGTTTATTTGTATATGGCTTACTAAGTTTTTGAAAGCTTACTTTGTGTGTTTCTCAACTATTTTATAGATATCGAAGCTACTGAGAGCTCGGGGATCGTCGAGGATCATCACCACATTATCGAACTTCTTTTTGGTACCTTTTGAAAATGTGAATATTAAAGTATGGCATGTATAGGCTAAAAGTACTTTGATTATGTTTTGTGATGTATATATCTAGCCATGTGATTTGGCTTGATTATGGTTGGGTATATGAATGAGTTCTTCGTATGAAATATGTGATGCAATATGTGACAGCCCTAATTTGACCCTAATCGAAAAGTGGTTTCGGGACCATAAAACCGAGTCACAAAAATAATTAAATGTTATATTATATGTCTATTATATGTGAAATTGCATGTGTGAAAATTTCATGCTTTGATTTTGTCATTTGGATGTGGAATTGTTAAAAATGACTTGTGTGATAAAACTTAAAAATGTGATAGGTAGAATTTAGAGGGCCGAATAATGCATGATATATTACAAGGTGGACTTGCATGTCAAATGGACCACTATTAAATTAGTGGACGACAATGATGATAGATGATAGTAATATATGTATTTTGTATTAGTAAAATAATAACTTAATGGATATTATATGCATTCCATATTAGTATTATAATATTTAATGATTTTATAAGAGGAAATATATAAATTAATAAAAGTAAATAGGTGATGAAAACAAAGTTTTCATCCATTCTTTCTTTCATTTGCCGTAATCTAAAGAATAAGGTAAAACAAAAGGCTATTTGATATTCGGCCTTGGTGAATCTAATTGGAGGTATGCTTGATTTTATTTCTTGATAATTTATGTGAAATTGAGTTAATTGCTAAGCTCCATTCATAGCCCATGACTCAATTTTTGTTATTGGTTTGAATGATGCATTCGGCTATGGGTTGTTTGAGTGTCTTTGAAAGTGTTTGATGTTTTTAGTATTAAATGTGATGATAGATGAGTTGAGCTTGATGAATAAGGATAGTTGTGGTTAGATAGATAGATGGTAATTGGCTATTAGAGTATAATGCAAGAACTGTACATGGTAGTTTAAAATAAGGCTTGAATGGGAGATATAATTGCCAATTGATCAAATAGTCAATGAATTGAATAATTGTTTAAAATGTTATTCGGGTATTGGTGTTAAGTTGTAAAAATTCTTGTTAATTGTTGGAAGTATGTGTTTATTTGTTAAATTAGCTTATTCCATGGTTGAATGTAATATTTGGTCAAGGAATGGTTTAATTGAATAAATAAAAGATGAGAGCATTCGGTCATGGTGTTATGTGCTAGCATGAAATGTATATGTATGAGAGTTTTAATAGGAATTTCGTGTATTATGAAAGATGATGTATATATTTAATCATAGGATGGTCTTGGTAACCTTAGAAAAGAATGCATGAAAATTAAATAGGTTGCTCTCATGACCGAATATGCTAAAAGCTAATACATAGACTAGTTGATAAATATGTGTTAAAGAAATGTGAACAAATATCTACTTGATTGGTATTCGGCTATGGTTAATTGTATAATTAATTGACCGATTGTGGAGTACGTGAATTTGAAAATGAAATGGCGATAGATTTAAGTGGACAAATGATGCGAATGAATTAGCTTTTGAAATGTATATGGTTGCATTACGTATGTGTTTGATTGAGAAGTTAAATTTGTTGATTTTAGATCAAAAGCATAGAGGGGCAAATTCGGATAAGGGAAAAGCTAAAGTAATTGAATAGCCGATCCGCGACTGTTGAAAATATTCGAAGTAAGTTTTGAGTAATAAAATATAGTTTATAATTGAATGTAATATGAAAAATGTATAATAGGAGAATTATGACATGATGATAAGGAGTGTGATATGTGCATTTATTCAAATGAAGGAAATAAATTATTAGTGCGTTTGTGCTATGTGAAATCAAGTAACATATGATTTGATATGCATGAAACTTGGTGAATTGATTATCATATGATGAATTCGAGCCTTTAGCCTAGCAGGCTATAATGCCGGTGAAATAATATCGGGCTTCGAGCCTAGCAGGCAAAATGTCGGTGAATGAATTCAGACTTAAAGTCTAGCAGGCTTCGTGCGGGTGATGAATTCGGGTTTAAAACCTAGCAGGCTTAATGCCGGTGATTTGATAAAAGTCTATGACTATAATACTTCGTGTTAGAATGACAATTGAATACATTCAATATATTAAGTTGGCCAGGTACGTATCATGTACTTATATATGAGTTTGATTTGAATTAAATCATAAGTGTATAATGTGATGCATATGTGAATAAGTGTTATAACTATATCTATGATCATGATACATTCAGCCAAAGTGTGAAGTTATGTGAAAATATTTGATTTACTTATGTTATATGAATTAAGATTCAAGTGAAGTTAATATGCTAAATATGCATTAAATGTTTGTATATATATTCGGCCAAATGGCAATATACCTAAGAAATGTCACTTGAGAATTTGATTAATCAATTTATAATTGAATTTAATTGTTTGCATTGCTTAAAACTTACTAAGCTTATGGAAGCTTACTTTGTTTGTTATGTTTCTCTGTTTTTAGATCGTTGACTCCAGCCACTTGCTCGGGGATCGTCAGCAACTTGTCACACTATCTATCATTTTGGTACTATTATGTTTTGGAATTCGTATGGCATGTATAGAATAGACTTAAGTGAATGATATTTTGAGATGTTACTGTATATAAGCCATGTAAATATGGTAAATTTTGAATGACGGTATAAGTCTGAATTTCGATCTTTGATTTTGTTTGGCTATGCATATAATTGCTAATGAACTTATGTAAATGTGAATGTACAAATGTAGTGTTTTAGATTGGTAACTCTTCATAACCCACTTCGGCGATGGATACGGGTTATAGGGGTGTTACACAATATGATTAATGTGATGAGTTTATGAGTGATCAAATAAAATGGTCAATTCTGGTAAGTTTTGGAATGTGCAAATTTGAGATATTGGTAAGTTTATAATATGTGTTTGAATGATGTAAAATGAGGTTATGAAACAAATGTTTAGATACGATTTTGTTTTATGTTTTGGCATAATTTGGTATGACTATTAAGCATGAAATTGGTTGATAATGATATGGCATGAATGGTGTATGTTTTGGTATTGAAATTGGCTGAAATTATAGTGCAAATGTGTTTGGTTTGATGCTTGTAGGATTGACCCAAATTGGGTGGCAAATTGGCTTTTCAAATGGCCTATTTTTGTCCGCACGGGCAGAGACATGAGCGTGTGTCTCAGCCGTGTGCGACACACGATCATGTTGCACGGCCGTGTGTCCCCTGGGGTACCCTATGATTTTAAGTCAGTCTTGAGCACGGCCAAGGCACACGAGCGTGTGGCTAGCCATGTGACCCAAGTCAGTTTCGACCACGGCCAAGGCACATGGGCATGTCTTGTGGTCGTCTGATTAAGTTAGTATGTATGCCCTGATTTGGCACGGTCTAGACACATGGGCGTGTCTAATGCCGTGTGAGGCACACAGCCTGTTCACACGGAAAATTTTGTATGAGCTCAGTTTATTCCTGACCCCTTTTTAAAGCATGTTTAAGGTTTCGATGACCTATGTAAGGGACTTTGTATTGATATTTGACCTTTGATGCTATGATGTTTATGAAATGTATGCTAAATGTTCCAATATGTCTAATAACGCCTTTAACCCTAGTCCGGTGACGGGTATGGGTTAGGGGTGTTACAGCACATATCACCCAAATGTCATGGCATGGATATCCAATCTATTCTTAGGTTCAACCGAGAATTTACCACGTTAATTTCATCATGCATTTTTCATAATCATATTCAACCATATTATGCAAAATTGATCACTCAACACATAATAGCAATAAAGTTGCCTTACTTACGTACAACTTAACTCGGTATACAAAAAGTGGACGATTAGTTGGATTTAGTCTACTTGCTTGGCCTTCCCCCGGTCTAGGTCTGAATTTCGTATTTCTTGATCTAAAATAATAAAAATTCACTAATTTAATCATCATGTTAATCAATGCATTTCATAATTCATATTTTGGCAAAATGACCCTTTTGCCCCTAGACTTTCACAAAAGTTACAATTTTACCTTTAGGCTCGTAAATCGATTTTCATCGAATTTCCAAATTAACCAAGCCTAGATGACACTACTTTAAGCCTATGGTATCTCACAATTTCAATTGTTTTACACATTTGCAACCTATTTTATAATCTTCACAAAAATGGTCCTCTTAGGTGTTTCCATAAAAATCCTTTCACAAGAGTTGTTTGCTTAACAACCATAATTCATTTTATTCCATGAAATTTAAGAAATCAACATGATTACTATCATGGAAAAACCCTAGAATCTCAACCATTATGCAAAATAGCCCTCCCATAAGTTAGCTTAAGCTACAAGGGCCCCAAAAGTACAAAAATATCAAGAAAGACCATCAAAATCACTTACTTGCAAAGGTAAAGAGTTGCTGAAATTTTAAGCTTCCAAAAACCTTATTTTACTGGTATTTTCGGTGGAGAGGAGGAAGATGAGATTTGATATCTTTTTCTCCTTATTTTATTTTATTTCTAGTCAAATTAGTCACCAACATTTCACCTAACTTTGACCCTACAATATTTTTGTCTCCTTGATCAGCCACTAACATATTTATGGTCTATTTACTCAATAAAGATCCCTAATTTAATGTTCTATAGCTATTTGACACCTTTAGCTAATAGAACAAAACTTTTGCACTTTATGCGATTTAGTCCTTTTTCAAAATTAAGCAAGCAGTCGCTAAAATTATTTCACCAAAATTTTCATGCTCTCATATAATCATGCTATAACACCTAAAATAGTATTAAAAATAATTTCTCTGTCCTTAGAAGAGTGGTTTCAAAACCACTGTTCTAACTAGACCCAAATCCGGGCTGTTACAATTCTCCCCCTTGGGGATTTTCGTCCCCGAAAATCTTACCGGTGAAAAGTTTAGGGTATTGATCTCTCATAGTCCCATCGGGTTCCCATGTGGCTTCTTCAACCCCATGTCGATGCCACAATACTTTCACAAGTGCTATACTTTTATTTCTCAATTGCTTCACCTCTTGGGCTAAGATCTTAACCGGCTCTTCGCCATAAGTCATGTCTGATAAAATCCCAACCTCTGCTGGCGAAAGAACGTGCGAAGGGTCAGAACGGTAATGGCGTAACATCGACACATGGAAAACATTTTGGATCTTCTCTAATTCGGATGGCAAGCCTAATCGATAAGCTACTGGTCCAATTCTCTCTGTCACCTCATAAGGTCCAATAAAACGTCGACTTAATTTTCTTTTCTTACCATATCTGAGGACTTTCTTCCACGGGGATACTTTTAAAAACACCTTATCAGTGACTTGAAACTCAATTTCCTTTCATTTCAAATCCGCGTAAGTTTTCTGTCAATCTGAAGCAGCCTTCAAACAATCATGAATTACCTTAACTTTCTCTTCGGTCTCTTTGACTAAATCGACCCCGTGAATCTGATTTTCTCTAAGTTCTGTCCAAAACAAGGGGGTTAAACACTTACGCTCGTATAAAGCCTCATAAGGCGCCATTTTCAAACTGTAACACCCCCTACCTGTGTCCAATGCCAGGACAGGATACGAGGCATTATTGGACTTAAACATCCACATACATGTAAAACCGGGCCATAAAATTTCAATCATATTAGAATCATTCGATCACATGAAAAATGTCTCATACACGAGCCTTCAAGGCTCTAAACATGCATTAAAACTAGTTTGGGACTAAACCGAGAACTCACGAACATTTTTACAACACTTAGAAAATTTTCATGTTTGGAGAGTCACACCCCCGTGTGTGTAGGCTGGGAGGTCTCACACTCCCGTGTCCTTAGCCTGTGTAACTCTCTGTTTATGACATCAACAAACATTTAGGATCACACGACCAAGTCACATGCCGCAGTGTGCTAAAGGTCGTGTCTTTCCACATTTGAGACACACTGTATGTGTCTCTCAGTGCGTGGTGTGGTCAACACTTAGGCTATTTCCAAGCCTTTTTGTCACCTTTTACATGCACACACACAAACATGGATCCAAAAGCACTCAACATCCTCAATTGTGATGCAGACATTTCATTTACCTATCAACATGTATGTGTTACACATTCTCACATTAAACCAAGTCTAGACACACCATATCTTATTCATTTGGCTTTGCCAAATACCTTACCACTTATACTTTTATACCATAATTATCTTCATGTCCATTTAATTCTAACTTATCATCAAGCATACACCTTCTAGCCAAGTCATATCTTTATAGAGTATCCATATTTCACATGCATAAGACAATATGTTTGACTGAGACATTCTACACCAATTCCATATTCAGTTTAACATTATTACTATTTCTCACTTTATACCATTGTGCCATGGTTACCCAACTATCCATCAAACATCCATGTTTAAGGCATTATCATTTTATTTCCATATTACACATTTAATTCATGGTCATGACCACCTCGATTGGTCATAAAACATGTATTCAACACACATGACATATTACCAACCATGCAAGGTGAACAACCATATTCACATCACAATTATTAGACATAACATGAATAGCTAGATTTACAAGCCATAATCAATAGCCCAATATAGGCCAATACATTTGGCCAAATTATAATAAAACATGTTATAAAACTAGGTCCCTATACATGCCACTCACTTGATATTTCTAACTTATGTATCAATACTACAAAGGTATTGGCTTAATAGTGTGATGCTATCTCCAACGATCTCCAACCCCGAGCGAACCTAAGAACACTAAGGAAATGGAAAGGAGGGAGTAAGCTTTACGCTTAGTAAGCTCGTATGAAAATAATAAGCAGTGTATTAACATGCTATTTTTCAATTTCTCTCTATTTATACAAAGTCTAATTAAGTTGTTTTCTTGAGTCATAGTCACTAAATTATTTATATCTGGAGCTGCAGAACTCCAAATTTTGATCTGCTAATTTTCCCAGAAACTAGACTCACATATATTCTTACCATAAAATTATTAGAATTTTTGGTTTATCCAATAAGGACAGTGTATTCTTTAAATTCACCCCTGTTTCGCTGTTTGACAATTCCGACCCCTCTTCACTAAAAATTAATTATCTATTTGTACAAGATTCAGATAATGTTCCCATTTATTTATTTAGAAAATAAACTCAAAGGATTTTAAAAATATAAATTATAACCCATAATTCTATGTGTATAATTTTTAATGATTTTTCCAATTCATAATAGGGGATTTTAAAATTATTCTGACCCTGTCTCGCAAGAATTCAAAATCATAGATACAAAATTCTTTTGCTTTCATCGTTTCTTTTATGTGAAAATAGACTCAATAAGCTTTTATTTCATATCTTATTCAACTTATAATTTTATTTCCACCATTTTTGGTGATTTTTCAAAGTCACACAGCTGCTGTTGTCCAAAACTATTTTATTACAAATTTCACTCTTAGATAATCTCACTTACTCCATTCCATCTTATCGAAAGTTCACACAACTATCAAGCACATTGCTCATAAATTTTCACACACATATACCTGCACTTATTCATCATTTAGTCATATTCAATTACACTAGTCATTACATGATCACATGTATTTTCACTTAGTCAATTTCCTGTTGAACTCATCAGAATAATAACATATACTCGGTGGCCTGCACATATTACCACTCTTGTAACCGAAGCTATTTGGTGCACATAGGAGCCTCGACTTAGTACTACATCTGTGACCAAAACCGTCTCTTACACATAGTGGCCTGCACTTAGTACCACACATGTGGTCGATGCTATCGGGTACGCATAGTAGCCTGCACTTAGCACTACACATGCGACCTAACCATCTGGTACACGTAATAGCCTGCACTTAGTACTACACACATGACCTAAAACCATCTTAAACACATAGTAGCAAGTACATAGTACTACACATGTGTTCTCATAATGGATCATTTGTATCTTTTCTATTCTGAAGGTCTAACCGGGAAATTCCTCACTTTTCAACATTTTACTAATTCATCCATAATCAACTTCAATTCATAATTTACATCAAATGATCATTCAATATACAACAACATCTCATACAATAACAAAATATTATAACATAAGTAAAAATGATATATTTTTTACATACAAACTTACTCATTTCAATGAAATCTCTTGTTCCATCAATTTTCCCATGCCCAATAAACACACAATATGTAATTGACATATTAACTTTCGATTTCTTTATGGGGTACATCTCTTTCTCACTCGTAATATCATTAATATAAACTTCAATACAATCATAGCAAGATAGATTTCATGTATAACAATAATAACGTGAATAACATGCTTATTAAATCATACGAACTTACCTTAAATGCAATTATGGCCAACTATTCTAATTTAACCCATTATCTCGAACTTTCCCGATTTAGGCCTGAATCTCAGTTTTCTTGATCTAACATTTCAAATATAGCTCATTTATTATTCACATTATTCACATTATTCAAATTGACCCAAAAATATAATTTTACAAATTTTCATTTTTACCCCTAAACTTTATCATATTTACATTTTTGTCCCTAGGCTCGTAAAACGATTTTTATTCAATTTTTTTGCACTTTAAGCCTAGCCGAATCATTTTTATAACTATATCAGCCCAAAATTTCCACTAAATCACACTTTTATGACAAAATTTATAACTTTTACAATGTAGTACTTTTTAGCGTTTTCACCGAAAACTACTTAGTAAAAGTCGTTTCTCCAACCATAAACATGCATAGTCTACCATTAAACATCAAAATGAACAAATTTCTAACATGGGTCAAACCCTATACCTTCATCATAACTCAAATAAATGGTTGAAATAGGTAAATCTTGTTACGAGGATTTCAAAAACGTAAAAATCATTAAAAACGAGGCTAGAATGGACTTACAATCGAGCTTGGAAGCTTGAAAAACCCTAGCTATGTCTTCTCCATACAAGTTTCAGCCATGGCGTTGAAGATGGACAAAAATTGGCTTTTAATTTTGTTTTTAATTCATTTTAATTACTAAATAACCAAAATTCCCCTAATTTAAAAATATCCTATTTCACCCATTTCATGTCCATTTTTATCCAAAAAATTAACCAATGGTCTAATTACCATTTAAGGACCTCCAATTTAAAATTTCATAACAATTGGACACCTCTAGCATGTAGAACTCAACTTTTGTACTTTTTACGATTTAGTCCTTTTGACTAAATTGAGTGTCCAAACGTCAAAATTTCCGGACGAAATTTTCACAAAAAAATTCCATAGAACTGTAGACCATAAAAGTATAATAAAAATGAATTTTCTTACGTCAAGTTCGTGGTCTCAAAACCACTATTTCGACTAGGTCCTAATTCGGGATGTTACAACTCTCTCCACTTTAGGGATTTTCGTTCCTGAAAATCTTACCAGAAGAGTGGTTTAGTTTCTCAAAAAATCTACTATCTCATAAACATTACTAAAGAAATTTGACTTTAGCCTTCATGAAAAACCAGGGTCTTATTTAGCTTCTCAATAACTAGGACTAGGACTAGCATTCCAAGAAGCCGACAATCTCAGAGATATATGATTCCATTAACCCATTAGGCAAAAATTTAACATATACCAAAATGATTTGCAAATTTCATCAAACACTTAATAGAAGCCACATAACATCTTTCCTTTTTAAAGATAGGAATAATCTGTATATGAAATCCATAGTAACTCTCTTTCTCAGAGATCATACCATAACTATATTATCATCCTTTAATGATTCAAGTCAACTACACTATCAAAAACTTAAATCTGTCTATAACATCAGATACATTGAGCTATCACACTACCTTTCTTGTCTTAAAACACATCACTGAAAACCAAAAAGTCTTTGCTCAATACAAACTAAACCAGTTCAAAGGCTGCGGCTAACAATGTCCTTGTTTACTCAAAGTTTTACTAATTAACATATAATAGACCATTCAATTTTCACAAAACAAAAATTTTATCATTCATAGCAGCTTTAAATCATATCAAAGTCTTCTAAGATAAAATCTTATTCTCAGACTTGAGAAAAACGATTCGGACATAATTGTTTCATTAAATCTTTCAAACAATAACCATACAGACTGAACAACTAAGTCAGTCTTAATTATTACTTGATAAAGCTTCAGGAAATCCTTCCTTTCAGTTGGCAGAACCGTTCAACATGCAATCATTTAAGATTCACTTATCATGCCTATCAAAGACTTTTACCATTGCTTTAGCTCAAAATAACAAGAATATTCTGATTGAGGGCATTAAATTTAATGAACTTACTCGAGAGAAGAAATCCATCATACAAATCGAAACTCACAGTTTCGTCACTTATGCTTTTGCTAAGGTCAAAACTTTACACAAAATTTAAAGAAATCCGAATACTAGAATCATCACATTACACTTTAGATACGAGTCATCATTAATAATTTTCAGAATAAAGATGATAAGAAGACCAAAATAAAGAAATCCAAGATAGAAAAATCCAAGAATCATAACACCATGTGTATTTCTTATAAAATTCCAATGAATTGGTTGTAATAGAATACCAGAGAGAAATAGAGTAGTGCTAATTATAAACCAATCAGGTTATCAATACTTTCGTCTATACATCATGATTAGAAAACATTCCCATATAACAAGAATTTTATCAGAAGAGTAACAGCCATAGGAATATTCCTGAGAACAATTAAACATATAGAATACCTCAAAAGAGACTGTCCAAAATCTGTTCAGCCATAACTGTCACACTCAATGTCTTACCTTTCAAATATTATTCCTTCAACTATTTCTGTCATCACTAATCCCGTACTATTTCTTTCACTGAAGTAAATAAGTTCAGAAGAAACTTCAATTACTACATTCTTTCAACGTCGTGTCTGAACAAGTCGATTTGCCAAGGTTAACTTCTTCTCTCATTGTGATATTTTGTAAACCAAAAAAATCTTTAAATCAATCTGATACCTATTCTAATTTTGTCTTTACTTATCAACTCATTCTCAAACTCTTACCATATTTACAATCATTCTACCGCTGAACTCTTTTGGTCTCATACTCGTGAGCTTATTTCAGCACAAATCTCATGAAATCCTTTATAAGCACCACTCTGGTAAGGGGGTGGGGTTGTAAGATCCCTAACTCATCTCTCAAATTAACCAATCGTCTAATTACCATTTAAAGACCTCCAATTTAAAATTTCATAACAATTGGACACCTCTAGCATGTATATATCATATAAATTT
Organism: Gossypium longicalyx; assembly: GCA_025698465.1. Taxonomy (NCBI): domain Eukaryota; kingdom Viridiplantae; phylum Streptophyta; class Magnoliopsida; order Malvales; family Malvaceae; genus Gossypium; species Gossypium longicalyx. The sequence goes on from CM047000.1 coordinate 19,682,714, forward strand.
TACCATTATAGTCATATTATTATCAACATATCATTCACTTCTGACAAGCTAACATTAAAGTTCACTTTATACAGACTTTCCAGTTACTTATTTAGACAAATGTACTTATACATACATTCTATGAATTCTGAACAACTTTACTTATCATTTTTATTCAATCAAACAGATCAGGCACATAACATCATATGAGGGCCAAACAAACATGGATGAGTGTATCATAATCTGAGCTCTCAAATCTAGCACATCAACATATGCATATCATTATAATCATATAACTCAATTCAATCAATTTAGCACATTTACTTAGACTATGAGAGTTTTTCAGTCATACTTATTCAAACAAGCATACGTGGACATTTATTCCATCAATGTTTTTGGTAAGTTACCCAAATACACGCATTCGTTCAAGTAAATCAATCATATACATCATGGAATTATTGATTAAACATAGGTAGGCTCATTACATCATAATCTTTTGTCTCATTTCACATTTCCATATTTCAAGGATGCCTCCCGTTGAAACATTGCAATTTCGATGGATTCCTAGGTAGTATACTCAGGGTATATATGTTAATCATTCATCAATTCATGTCCAGTAGTACCTTTTGTGTACACTCTCTCGAATCACGTATCATATAGTAGAATTACTGGTCCACGCTAAATTCTAACTGAAACATATTCTCGATAGGCTCGTATCAGGATTACCTGTCCGAGCTAAATCCTTTACATAATGAGGCCAATAGATTACTCATCTGGGCTAAATCCATTCCATCACATTTACTCGAGAGAATTCAACTCAGGATTACCCGTCCAAGCTAAATCCCATTTTGCATCATTATACCCCTTTTCAAGAAATCATTGTAATCTATCGAAATTCAAAGTCCAATTGGGGCAGTAACATTTTGCTAATATCATGCTATTATGAACCCTTTATTCATACTTTTATGAATTTCTATTTACCACATCCACTTACTCAAATAAGCCAAGTGTACATCATCGTATGAACATCAAATAAGCATAGACATTCATCGTAACATAAACTTTCATATAACATCCCGAAATAAGGCCTAGTCGGAATAGTGGTTTCGGGACCATAAATTTGACATAAAAATATTTATTTTATGATTATTATGAGACCTAGAATATGAGATTATGCATGTGTTAAAGTTTCATGAAGAAATTTCTTGAGTAAGGTGTCCAATTGGAAATTAGGGACTAAATTGAATAAATTGCAAAACTTGGATTCTAGAAGTAATTTGTATGAAATTTCTTTAGATTATAAATTATAAGGTCTTGGGGAGCAATTTTCCCAATTTCTAAGTTTTTCTACAAAAATGGGCTTGCATGGATGAAATTTCAAAGGAAGGACTTAAGGGCATTTTGGTCATTTGGCATTTTAATGAAATAAAATGGGAAAAAAAGCCAAAATCAACCATTCTTCTTCCTTGTACCAGCCGAAATTCTCTAGTCCTCCATAGCTAGGGTTTTCAACATTTTCAAGCTCAATAGTAAGTGCTCCCAATCCCCATTTTTAATGTTCTTTGTATTTTTGAAATCCCAGTAGCTTGATCTTTCCATTTCTACCCATACTTCATGCTAGGGTTCATGTTTAAAAATTTACCCATGCATAAGTTGCTTGTTTTTGGTGGATTATGGAGGGGTATGAAAGTTTAAGGTGTGTTAAACATCTTTTCTTAGGTGATTTTCATGAAAAACCCCTAAAGAGACCTTTTTGCAAAAGTTGTTAAATATGTGGTAGAAATGTGAAAATAATGGAAAATGTGCTGCCATATAAGGGAAAAGTGTTTGGATAGGCTTGGGTAAGATAGAAATTGCATGTGTTTCATTATACGAGCCTAGGGACTAAATCGTAAAAATGTCAAAGGTTAGCGGCAAAACAATCATTTGGACCAGAGGTAGAAATTAAACTTGAAAAGTGTAATGTAGTGAATTAATGATATAATTTTGTTGTTATAGACCCCGAGGAACAAATTTTGGAGGTCGATCGAGGTAAACGCAAGGTTTTGGAATAACCGAAACACATCTCCGAAACGAATACCAGGTAAGTTCGGATAACTCGAAGTAAGCCTATAACATACATAATTATATGTTTTGTGAATGCATGATAATTGCATTGTTGATGGCGTGAAAATGTATGAATTGAATCTTTAATAATAAATTGTTGGATAATGTCTCGATTGAGGTTGGAAAGGGAATTCGATGGATAAACCATGATTTACACGATACTTGAGATCCTACATGTGTTGCAGAAAAGGATTTAGCTTGGACTGGTCATCCGAATATCTCAAGTATAAAAAGGATCTAGCCTGGACTGGTGTTCTTTGAGTGATCGAGCCTCTCGAAGAATATGTATGCATTGTGGATTTAGCCCGAACGGGTAATCCAATTAGGGTCTGAATTTAGCCTGGACTGGTAATTCAGACCCGAGCTCATTAAGGGTGTTTGTTGTTATAAGGGATTTAGCCTGGACTGGTAATCCCGACATCACCATATGAGTTTATATTACAGGGGATTTAGCTTGGACTGGTAATCCTGTCGTAAGATGTGAGGTTTACGGGAGTGCATACTCAAAATGATCATTCGTATGAATTGACGGTGACTGGATAATCCATCGAGATTTCCTAGAAACTCAACGAGACTATCACAAGGTATATGTACAAATGACATGTAAAATGATGAGCTCATCTAAGATAAAAATGTTCATGGTATTTGTTATGTGACTAACTCATTGATTGAGTGCATGTGATAGGGAAACCATTTTCATGTTCATTGGTTTTATTATCTATTATGGATGTATGCTAAATAATCGGTAAGTTTATTTTCAAGTTATTTGGGCTTACTAAGCATGTAAATGCTTACCCCTCTCTTTTCCCTTCTTTTCAGAGCTCAAGGACTCATAAGGATTGGAAGACAATTGGAGAGTCAACACACTATCAACTAGACAAGCTTTGGTATAAAGACATTTCTATTTTGTCCAATGGCATGTATAGGATTTTTGAGTATTCTCATTTGATTTGCCTAGTGAAGGCATGTAAAAATATGTTTATTTTTTTTGTATATGGCCATGGGAATTGGCTCATTTTGAAGTAGGCTATGTCCTACAAATCTATGCATGTTTATATTCATATGCGATGGCTTAGTTATAATTAGCAATGAGTTATAATAACGAGCCAATATTAATATGTCAAGCAGACATATAAATCATTAAATGCAAGATAAGAATTAACTTAGCATGTATGAAACCAATGATATGAGGTTCACATGCAATGAGGTTAATTAAAGTTTCATATTTACAAATGGATAATTTGGCCCAAATATGCACTATAGTAATCTATAAGTGTAATTGGCTAGTAGAGAGTGACTTAAGGCTTGGAAAATAGCCTAACAAGGTCCACATAGGTAGACACATGGGCATGTGTCTAGGCCGTGTGTGACACACGGGCTACTCCCATGGGTGTGTGCTATGACCGTGTGTCCCCTGTACCTGAAATTTTAAGTCAGCATAGAGCACAGGCTAAGCACACGGGCCTGTGCCTTGGCCGTGTATATTTAACAGAATGGTGAAGTTGAAGTCAGTGTAGCACACGGGCTAAGCCCACGGGCATGTGCCTTGGCCGTGTTGCATACTGGAAAAAGGACACGGGTGTGTTCTAAGCCCCACGGGCGTGTTACACTTCAACTAAGGGAAAATTTCTTAAAGTTCCCCAAGTCTATCGAACAATTTTAGTTTTGTTCCGTACTACCCCTAGGAGTGTTTTTAGGCCTCGGAGGCATGTATAAGAGGCAAAGTGCACACGTTTGAAAAGTGTTAAATCACAAGCGAAATTCAGTAACCCGATTGAGTAAGTTTGTAGAGGTGAATTACCGGTAACGCCTCGAACCCTATCCTGGCGTCAGATACGGGTGAGGGGTGTTACATTTCATCTCACATGTTATCACATATATCATGAACTTTTATTCATAATTTTTTGAATCCAGGCTTATCATGAGTATACTTTATCCTAATACTTTAGCATCACATTTAACATGGTCGGCGTAGCTCGGTTGGAGAGTACCTCTATCTAAATGAGATGATTCTCATTTGCGTCGGGAGACATCACACTATCACAAATTAGTGGCATGTATAGTTAGACTATCATTCTTGCTAGGTTAGTCCGAGAATCGACTAAACCATAGCTCTGATACCACTAAATATAACACCCCTTATCTGTGTCCAATACCGAGATAGGATCGAGGCATTACCAGACTTAAACATGCACATACATGTAAAACTGGGCCATAAAATTTCAATCATATCAGAATCATTCGATCACATGCAAAATGTTCCATACACGAGCCTTCGAGGCTCTAAACATGCATTAAAAGCAGTTTGGGACTAAAAACATTTTTACAACACTTAGAAAATTTTCATGTTTGGAGAGTCACACGCCCGTGTGGGTAGGTTGAGTGGTCTCACACGTCCGTGTCCTCAGCCTGTGTAACTCTCTATTTATGACGTTAGCAAACATTTAGGGTCATGCAGCCAAGTCACACGCCCGTGTGCTAAGGCCGTGTCCTCCACATGGCTGAGACACACGGTCGTGTCTCTGCCCATGTGGTCAACACTTAGGCTATTTTCCAAGCCTTTTTGTCACAATTTACATGCACACACACAAACATGGATCCAAAAGCATTCAACGTCCTCAATTATGATGCAGACATTTCATTTACCTATCAACATACATGTGTTATACATTCTCACATTAAACCAAGTCTAGACACACCATATTTTATTCATTTGGCTTTGCCAAATACCTTACCAGTTATACTTTTATACCATAATTATCTTCATGTCCATTTAATTCTTATCATCAAGCATACACCTTCTAGCCAAGTCATATCTTTATAGAGTATCCACATTTCCAGTGCATAAAACAATGTGCTTGACTAAGACATTCTACACCAATTCCATATTCAGTTTAACATTATTACTATTTCTCACTTTATACCATTGTGCCATGGTTACCCAGCTATCCATCAAACATCCATGTTTAAGGCATTATCATTTTATTTCCATATTACACATTTAATTCATCGTCATGACCACCTCGGTTGGTCATAAAACATGTATTCAACACACATGACATATTACCAACCATGCATGGCAAACAACCATATTCACATCACAATTATTAGACATAACATGAATAGCTAGATTTACAAGCCATAATCAATAGCCCAATATAGGCCAATACATTTGGCCAAATTATAATAAAACATGTTATAAAACTAGGTCCCTATACATGCCACTCACTTGATATTTCTAACTTATGTATCAATACTACAAAGGTATTGGCTTGATAGTGTGATGCTATCTCCGGCGATCTCCAACCCCGAGCGAGCCTTAGAACACTAAGGAAATGGAAAGGAGGGAGTAAGCTTTACGATTAGTAAGCTCGTATGAAAATAATAAGCAGTGTATTAACATGCTATTTTTCAATTTCTCTCTATTTATACAAAGTCTAATTAAGTTGTTTTCTCAAGTCATAGTCACTAAATTATTTATATCTGGAGCTGCGGAACTCCAAATTTTGATCTGCTAATTTTCCCAGAAACTAGACTCAAATATATTCTTACCATAAAATTATTAGAATTTTTGGTTTATCCAATAAGGACAGTTTATTCTTTAAATTCACCCCTGTTTTGCTGTTTGACAATTCCGACCCCTCTTCACTAAAAATTAATTATCTATTTGTACAAGATTCAGATAATGTTCCCATTTATTTATTTAGAAAAAAAAACTCATTAAGGATTTTAAAAATATAAATTATAACCCATAATTCTATGTGTATAATTTTTAATGATTTTTCCAATTCATAATAGGGGATTCCAAAATTATTCTGACCCTGTCTCGCAAGAATTCAAAATCATAGAATACAAAATTCTTTTGCTTTCATCGTTTCTTTTATGTGAAAATAGACTCAATAAGCTTTTATTTCATATCTTAATCAACTTATAATTTTATTTCCATCATTTTTGGTGATTTTTCAAAGTCACACAGCTGCTGTTGTCCAAAACTTTTTTATTAAAAATTTCACTCTTACATAATCTCACTTACTCCATTCCATCTTACCGAAAGTTCGCTCAACTATCGAGCACATTGCTTATAAATTTTCGGACACATATACCTACACTTATTCATCACATAGTCATATTCAATTACACTAGTCATTACATGATCACATGTATTTTTACTTAGTCAATTTCTCGTTGAACTCATTGGAATAATAACAGATACTCGGTGGCCTGCACATATTACCACCCTTGTAACCGAAACTAATTGGTGCACATAATAGCCTGCACTTAATACTACATCTGTGACCAAAATCGTCTCTTAGTACTACATTTATGACCAAAACCGTCTCTTACACATAGTAGCCTGCACTTAGTACTACACATGCGACCTACCCATTTGGAACACATAGTAGCCTGTACTTAGTACTACACATGTGACCTAAAACCATCTTAAACACATAGTAGCCTGCACATAGTACTACACACGTGTTCTCATAATGGATCATTCAATATACATTAACATTTTACCAATTCATCGATAATCAACTTCAATTCATAATTTACATCAAGTGATCATTCAATATACAACCACATCTCATATAATATCAAAATATTATAACATAAGTAAAATTGATATATTATTTATATAAAAACTTACTCGTTTCAATGAAATCTCTTGTTCCATCAATTTTCCCATGCCCAATAAACACACAATGTGTAATTGACATATTAAGCTTTCGATTTCTTTATAGGGCACATATCTTTCTCACTCGCAATATCATTAATATAAACTGCAATACAATAATAGCAAGATAGATTTCATGTATAACAATAATAACATGAATAACATGCTTATTAAATCATACGAACTTACCTTAAATGCAATTACGACCAACTATTCCAATTTAGTCCATAATCTCGAACTTTCCCTATTTAAGCCCGAATCTCGATTTTCTTGATTTAACATTTCAAATATAGCTCATTTATTATTCAAATTATTCAAATTGACCCAAAAATCATACTTTTACAAATTTTCATTTTTACCCCTAAATTTATCATATTTACACTTTTGCCCCTAGGCTCGTAAAATGATTTTTATTCAATTTTTTTACACTTTAAGCCTAGTCGAATAATTTTCATAACTATAGAAGCTCACAATTTCCACTAAATCACACTTTTATGACACTTTATAACTTTTACAATTTAGTCCTTTTCAGCGTTTTCACTGAAAACTACTTAGTAAAAGTCGTTTCTCCAACTATAAACATGCATAATCTACCATTAAACATCAAAATGCACAAATTTATAACATGGTTCAAACCCTATACCTTCATCATAACTCAAATAAATGGTAGAAATATGTAAATACGGGGCTAGAACGGACTTACAATCGAGCTTGGAAGCTTGAAAAACCCTAGCTATGTCTTCTACATACAAGTTTCGGCCATGGGGTTGAAGATTAACAAAAATTGGCTTTTAATTTTGTTTTTAATTCATTTTAATTACTAAATGACCAAAATGCCCCTAACTTAAAAATATTCTATTTCACCCATTTCATGTCCAGTTTTGTCCAACAAATTAACCAATAGTCTAAGTACCATTTAAGGACTGCCAATTTAAAATTTCATAACAATTGGACACCTCTAGCATGTAGAACTCAACTTTTGTACTTTTTACGATTTAGTCCTTTTGATTAAATTGAGTGCCCAAACGTTAAAATTTTCGGACGAAATTTTTAAAAAACAATTCCATAAAATTGTAGACCATAAAAATATAATAAAAATGAATTTTCTTACGTCGGATTCATGGTATTGAAACCACTATTTCGACTAGGTCCTAATTCGGGATGTTACACAAACTCGACTGATAGTTATTGTTGTAGGTAAACTCTACTAGCGGTAAATACTTTTCCAAACTACCTTGGAATTCAAGAACACAACACCACAACATCTCCTCAAGAATATGAATTACTCTATCCGACTGGTTGTCAATTTGTGGATGGAAAGCCGTGCTAAAATTCAACTTTGTCCCCAAAGTTTCTTGTAACCTTTTCCAAAACCGCAAAGTAAACCTCGGATCCCTATCTGAAATAATTGACAAGGGCACTCCGTGAAGTCTCACAATTTCAGAAACATACAATTTGGCTAGTTTATCAAGCGAGTAGTCGATACGCACCAGAATAAAGTGAGTTGATTTCATTAATCGATCAACTATGACCCAAATAACATCTTTCTTTTTGGGTGATGATGGCAATCCTGTCACAAAATCCATGGTAATTCGATCCCATTTCCACTCGGGAACCATTACAGGCTGAAGTAAACCCGAAGGTACTTGGTGCTCGGCTTTCACTTGCTGACAAATTAAACATTTCAACATAAACTCTGAGATGTCTCTTTTCATACCCGACCATAATACAATCTCTTCAAGTCATTATACATCTTAGTACTACCCAGATGGATTGACATACAACTATTATGTGCCTCGTGAAGAATTTTCCCGATAAGCTCATCATCTCTAGGTACACAGACCCTATCTCAGAACATCAAACAACCGTTGGTACTAATCTGAAAATCTGATTTGTCAACTGTCTCACACTGAGTCATCTTGGCTTGCAAATCTTTATCACTCTTCTGAGCTTCACAAATCTCTTGAAGAAACATAGATCTAGCTCTCAACTCTGCTAGAATCGAACTATCCTCGATTACAGAAAACTGAGTATTCATAGCTCTCAAGGCAAATAACGACTTCCACTTAATGCATTTGCGACCATGTTCGCCTTCCCCTGGTGATAGTCAATTACTAACTCGTAATCTTTAATCAACTTCAGCCACCTTCGTTGTCGTAGATTAAAATCCTTTTGAATCATCAAGTATTTTAGACTTTTATGGTCGGTGAATACCCGACATTTCTTGCCATACAAGTGGTGTCTCCAAATCTTCATGCGAACACTATGGCTGCTAACTCTAAGTCGTGTGTCGGATAATTTTTCTCATGCGGCTTTAGCTTTCTCGAGGCATATGCTATTGCCTTGCCTTCTTGCATGAACACACATCCTAATCCATTCAAGGATGCATCACTATACACTATGAATTCTTTTCTCGGTTCCGGTTGCACTAAAATTAGGGCTTCTGTCAGCAACATCTTAAGTTTCTCAAAACTCTGTTGGCATTTTTCCGTCCAATTAAACTTGACATCTTTCTGTAGCAACCTCGTCATTGGAGTAACAATCATAGAGAACCCTTTGATGAATCGTCTATAGTAACCCGCTAAGCCTACAAAGCTCCTAATCTTCGATACATTTCTCGATAGTTTCCACTCAACAATAGCCGAAATCTTACTCGGGTCAACTCTAATTCCTTCACTTAACATAATGTGTCCTAAGAATCTGACCTCTCATAGCCAAAAATCGCTTTTACTAAACTTGGCATACAACTGCTTATCCCTTAAAGTCTACAAAATAGTTCTCAAATGCTCTATGTGTTCACTTTCATCATGAAAGTAGATCAATATGTCATCTATAAAAACAACAACAAACTTATCCAAGTACGGCCAGAAAATACGATTTATTAAGTCCATAAACACTGTAGGAGCATTCGTTAAGCCAAAGGGCATGACAAGAAACTTATAACACCCATATCTCGTCTGAAACGCGGTCTTCGACACATCTTGCTTCTTAACTCTTAGCTGGTAATAGCCGGATCTCAAGTCTATCTTAGAAAACACCGTGTCTTCCTTTAATTGATCAAACAAATCGTCGATCCTTGGCAAGGGATACTTGTTCTTCACTGTCACCTTGTTGAGCTGTCTATAGTCTATACATAACCTCATCGACCTGTCTTTCTTTTTCACAAAAAGTACCGGAGCCCCCCACGAGGAATAGCTTGATCTCGAAAAAGCCTTATCTGTTAATTCTTCTATCTAAGCCTTCAACTCTTTTAACTCCAACGGTGCCATCCTGTACGGGGCAATCGATATATGTGCAGTACCAGGAACTAACTCGATACCAAATTCGACTTCCCTAGCTGGAGGCAGTCTAGGCAACTCCTCTGGAAACATATCCGAAAACTCATACACCACTAGCATTGACTCAATCTTCACTTTCGCCACTTGAGTATCCAACAAAAATGTGAGATAAGACTCATACCTCTTTTTCATATATTTTTCAGTAGTCAAAGAAGAAATCACTACAGGTAAGTTATCCGATTCACCTGATTCAACCTGAAGAATATTCCCATTTTCACATTTCAGTTCAATGAATTTCTTCCCTTAATTTACTATGACATCATGGGTAGACAGCCAATCCATACCAAGGATAACGTCAAATTCATCAAATGGCAATAACATGGGGTTAGCTGGAAAACAATGACCTCTAATTGTCAAGGGACAATTTCTACATACTTGGTCAACTAATACATGTCTACCTGATGGGTTTGACACCATCACCACAAATTCTATAGACTCGACAGACATATTCATGTTAGACACCAGTTTCACACAAGTATACGAATGGGTAGACCTCAGATCTATCAAAGCAACAACAAAAATTTCATGAAAAGAAAAAGTACCTGTAATCACATCCGGTGACGATGCCTCTTCGTGAGCGAGAATGGCATAAGTCCTTACAGGCGCTCGGCCCTCGGACCTCACGGCAGAATCTCTAGGCGCACCTCTGCTGTTAGTCCCTCTTTCCGGATTCTTCTGTGGTCTACCTCTTGAAGGAGCATTACTCGCTCTCACATATTACTTTTCGTCTTTCTCACCTATTTCAGGACAGTTTTGGATGAAATGATCTAACGACCCACATTTGAAGCAGCCTCTTTCATTCCCTCGACACTCTTCAAAATGGCGTCTACTGCACTGTGAACATTCTGATCTGTTTGGTCGAGCACTACCAATACTCGCGATAGAAGTGGTTTGAGCTTTAGACACTGTGTACTGCTTATTCTTATTTCTACTCGAGAATCCCACTGAAGTATTTGATCGGGTAGTGAACTCTCTCGATCTCTTAGATGAGGACTGATTCGATTTCCCCATCTATCTTTTCCTTGAGTCACGAGACTCAATATTAGCTCTCTACTTCTCTTTGACCAACTCTTCTGCCTTGCAATCTCTCTCAACGAGCACCACAAATTCCCTTAACTCTAAGATGCCAACTAATAATCGGATATCTTCATTCAATTCATCTTCAAATCTCTTGCACATGATGGCTTCGATGGATACGCGCCCCCTAGCGTATTTGCTGAGCCTTACAAACTCAAGCTCATATTCTGTTACTGTCATTTGGCCTTGCTTCAATTTTAGAAATTCCTTCCTCTTCTAATCTCAAGCTCAAATTCTGTTACTGTCATTTGGCCTTGCTTCAATTTTAGAAATTCCTTCCTCTTCTAATCTATAAACCTCTAACTAATATACTTCTTTCAGAATTCCTCTTGGAAGAACTCCCATGTAATCCTTTCCCTTCGTACAACCAACATAAGGGTGTTCTACCATTGGTAGGCCGAGTTTCGCAAGAGTGACACAACACATTTCATGCACTCCTCAAGTGTGCAAGACAACTCACTGAATACCCTAATGGTAGTTTCTAGCCAAAACTCCACCCTCTTTAGGTCATCATCTATATTCGCCCTAAATTTTTTGGCTCCCTACTTCCTAATTTTGTCAACCGGAGGTTTCTCCCTTCTTAACATCTCCACCCCTTGGGGTGCTATGGGGTTAGGTTGAGGGATTGGAGGGGTGGGGGAGGTGGAGTGTTTGAACTTGCATGAACAAACTCCGAATACTAGGCATCCATCATATGGAGGTAGGCTTCTCTAGCCCCTTCGCCCTAACTCATTGTCACAGGCCCACTCTCTACTGGCGTGATCCCTTCAGTGGGAGCCGATGCATTACTCTCTACATCGTCTGCCATTACTCTGTCGGGATCCACTTACTATATGAAAACATAATTTAAATTTGTCAGGAGTCGTCACACTATCACAAAATATTTATGGCATGTATAGCTAGACTCGTACTCATGCTAGGTTAGTTCGAGAATCAACGAAACCATAGCTCTGGTACCACTAAATGTAACACCTCTTACTCGAGTTTGACACCGAAACAGGATACGAGGTATTATTGGACTTAAACACATACAAACATACATTTCCTAGTTATGAAATTTTGCTCCAATTTAAAACTTTTAACACTACCTTAATGTCCCTACTATGGGCCTACGAGGCCCCGAAACACTTTGGAATTGATTTGGGACTAATTTGTACACTCTAGAAAACTTTTTAAAATTTCAAGCTGACAGGGGCACACGCCCGTGTCGAAGGGCAATATGCTCGTGTGTCTTCTTAACATGGCCATGTTGAAGGCCCGTGTGGCTCACACAGCCTGAACATATCGGGACACACCCGTGTCCTTAGCCCATGCAAATTTATTTTTCGATTCGAACCTACAGGGGTTTTCACACAGCTTGGCACACGCCAGTGTTCATGACCCGTGTTTCCAACGCGGCCATGACACGCCCGTGTCTCAGCCCGTGTGCAAAAACCTCGACATTCTATTTCTGACATTAGCAACCCCTTAAGGGCAGACGGCCATGGTATACGCTCATGTACTAAGCCATGTCTTCCACATGGTTGGGATACACGGTCATGTCTCCGCCTGTGTGGTTACTACTGGGCATTCTGATTTGCCAACTTTTAGGTGTAGGGGACACACGGCCTTACCACACGCCCATGGGTCAAGCCGTGTGTCACACATGGTTTAGATACATGCCCGTGTGTTTTCTCGTGTGCACAAAAACAAGGTTATCTACCAAGCCTTTTTGCCACCCATACTTGCACTAACCTACACAACATCAAACACAACCAATCCAAGTATAAATACACATAACCAAACAGCCACAACCATAAGAATCTTCATCAAATGCATTTAATAAAAATTAATATTAGCCAACATTAATGGCCTATACAAGATGAATATCACATCCATCATATGAGACACCACTAGTGGCTAAACTAACAAGAAACTAAACCAAAGATTCAAGTCCCTATACATGCCATAATCAAAACATTTAAACTAGCTATACCAAAAGCTTCAGATGATAGTGTGATCGATGCCTCCGATGTCCTTTGATCCCTAATACTAGCTTGGCGGCACTATAAGAAGATGAAAAAGAGAAGGAGTAAGCATAAAGCTTAGTAAGTTGCATATAAATAAGTAACAACATCAACCATGCATATTATAAATCAACAAAACATTCTTAAGTGAACAAAGGTAAATTTCACTACATACTTATATATCACAAGCCAAAGATTACAATATCGTCCTAAAATCATTTCATAGCTAGAACTTACTCATGTCACTCTTGCCATCAAGGCAACATAACTAAACTTAGATCTCATGAGTTTCGAATAAGTACCTGTACCACTCACAACATGATTATATCATTCCATATCATTATCATAAGCTTTAAAATAACCCTTGAAACTATTTTAAATACTAAAGGATATCTGACAAGTTTTACACAAGAGGGTGATTGCCGATCCCATGTTCCAAACATGGTCTTACACTGGCTCACATGTCGCGGCCGATGCCATGTCCCAGAGATGGTCTTACACTAGCTCTCATAATGTGGTCGATGCCATGTCCCAGACATGATCTTACACTAGCGCACATATCAATGCCGACGCAATGTCCCAGATATGGTCTTACACTGGCTCTCATTACATTGCCGATGCCATGTTCCAAACATGGCCTTACATTGGCTCTCATTACATTGCCAATGCCATGTTCCAAACATGGTCTTACACTAGCTCTCATAATGTGGTCGATGCCATGTCCTAGACATGGTCTTACACTAGCGCACATATCACCCAAATGTCATGGCATGGATATCCAATCTATTTCTAGGTTCAACTGGGAATTTACCACGTTAATTTCATCATGCATTTTTCATAATCATATTCAACCATATTATGCAAAATCGATCATCATATTCAACCATATTATGCAAAATCGATCATTCAACACATAATAGCGATAAAGTTGCCTTACGTATAACTTACCTTGGTAAACAAAAAGTGGGTGATTAGTTTGATTTAGTCTACTTGCTTGGCCTTTCCCTGATCTAGGTCCGAATTTCATATTTCTTGATCTAAAATGATAAAAATTCACTAATTTAATCACCATATTAATCAATTCATTTCATAATTCATATTTTGGCAAAATGACCCTTTTACCTCTTGACTTTTACAAAAGTTACGATTTTACCCTTAGGCTCGTAAATCGATTTTCATCGAATTTCCACATTAACCAAGCCTAGCCGACACTACTTTAAGCCTATGGTATCTCACAATTTCAATTATTTGACACATTTGCAACCTATTTTATAATCTTCACAAAAATGGTCTTTTAGGTGTTTCTATAAAAATCCTTTCACAAGAGTTGTTTATTTAACAACCATGATTCATTTTCTTCCATGAAATTTCAGAAATCAACATGATTACTATCATGGCAAAACCCTAGACTCTCAACCATTATGCAAAATAGTCCTCCCATAAGTTAGCTTTAGCTACAATTGCCCCAAAAGTACAAAAATAGTCAAGAAAGACCATCAAAATCACTTACTTGCAAAGGTAAAGAGTTGCTAAAATTTCAAGCTTCCAAAACCCTTATTTTGATGGTATTTTCGGTGGAGAGGAGAAAGATGAGAGTTGATATCTTTTTCTCCTTATTTTATTTTATTTCTAGTCAAATTAGTCACCAATATTTCACCTAACTTTGACCCTACAATATTTTTGTCTCCTTGATCAGCCACTAACATATTTACGGTCTATTTACTCAATAAAGACCCCTAGTTTAACGTTCTATAGCTATTTGACACCTTTAGCAAGTAGAACAAAACTTTCGCACTTTATGGATTTAGTCCTTTTTTAAAATTAAGCAAGCAATCGCTAAAATTATTTCACCAAAATTTTCATGCACTCATATAATCATGCTATAACACCTAAAATAATATTAAAAATAATTTCTCCAGCCTCAGAATAGTGGTTTTGAAACCACTGTTCTGACTAGGACCAAATTCGGGTTGTTATAAGCTCAGAACTCTTTAGCTCCTTGTTTCCGAATCTTATCAACTGGAGGGTCTTACGAAGTCCATACCTTGGACTGCTATGGGGATAGGTTGAGGAATAGGTGGGGGTGGAGGGGGTTGAGCGTTCGGGTTCGTTCTCCATACCTTGGGGTGCTACAGGGATAGGTTGAGGAATAGGTTGGGGTGGAGGGGGTTGAGCGTTCGGGTTCGTTTGAACTAAGTCCGTATACCAGGCATTCATCATATGGGGAAAGGCTTTCCTAGCCTCATCTCCTCCTCCCTGACTCACTGTCACGGGTCTACTCTTAACTGGTGATGCCCCTTGAGCGGGAGCTGGCGCATTACTTTCTACGCCATCAGCTTCAGCTCGATTGGGATCCATTACTATATGAAAACACAATTTAAAAAGGTCAAAAGTCGTCATACTATCATAATTCATTTATGGCATGTATATCTAGACTCGTACACATGCTATATTTGTTCGAGAATCAACTAAATCGTAGCTCTGATACCACTAAATGTAACACCCCTTACCCGTATCCAACATTAGAATAGGGTACGAGGCGTTTCTAGACTTAAACGTAAACAAGCATACAAAATCGAGCCACAAAATTTTGTTCAAATTTAAAACTTTTCAATCGTATGCAATTTGTCCTTTATAAGGGTCTATGAGGCCTAAAGCGTACATCGGAAGCGGTTCTGGACTAAACCTAGAACTTTTGGAATCTTTTCGACGCTTCAAAAAATTTTTTCTTTTGGAGAGTCACACGTCCGTGAGGGTAGGTCGTGTAGTCACACACGCCCGTATGACTTGGGACACACTCGTGTCCTCAGCTCGTGTAACTCTATGACTATGACGTTATCATACAATTCGAGTCACACGGCCAAGTCACACGCTCGTGTGCTTAGGCCTTATGGCGAATTAAATTCTCGAAATTAAGCGCAGACTTCACACGGCCTAGGCACACGTTGATGTTCTAAGATTGTGTCCTTTACACGGCTGAGACACACGGCTGTATCCTTGCCCGTGTGTTTACTATTAGGCATTCTGATTAACATTAATTAGGGTGCAAGGGACACACGACCAGAACACATGCATTTGGGGCAAGTTGTGTGTCACACACGGTCTAGACACATGCCCGTGTGTCTACCCGTGTGGACAAATTTTAAGGCTATTTTCCAAGCCAATTACCACCCTTATTTGCACAAAATATTCATGGTTCCAAAGGTACTTAAACATTCATGAACCTAGCTCATACATGACAACTTCTCATCACATTATACTAAATTAAGACTCCATATCATGTCAAGCCCCATTTTACCAACACACACATAGTAGTCATCATCATTCAACCATAAATAACCAATAGCCATATCATAATGGAATTGGCACATACATGCATAGATGAATAGGTTTACAACCCAATAATCATTATGAGCCATAACTCATGGTCTTATACAAAATGAATTATAACACCATCAAAAGCTATTACATTGGCTAAGCAAATATGACATATAACAAAATAACCAAGTTCCTATACTTGCCATACTCAAAATAATGAAACTAATTATACCCAAAAGATTCCAATTGATAGTGTGACCGAGCCTCCGATGTCCTTTGATCCCTGAGCTAGCTTGGTGACACTATAAGAAAATGGAAAAGAGAGGGAGTAAGCATAGAGCTTAATAAGCTTGCATGTAAATAATAAGAAATAAAAATATGCATTTTCATACACATACATAACATAATTTAATTCATCTTATTCTCAACAATCATTGTAGTCATATCCTATCTCATTCGATTTATATAATTTTTAATAGAACTCAAGATCATAATTCCTTCATTCTCATCTTACCAAGGTTTAATCATTTCGTAACCTCAATAACTACGAGTTGGCGCACATACCTGTACTCTTTTAATATGATCATACCTCGTTATTTCTTTGACAAATCCTTGGACTACTCGTTGAACCAATTGGAATACTAAGGGATACTTAGGAATTCATAATCACATAGTAGGGTGCTAATGCCATATCCCAGATATGTTCTTATATGGGACCACTTATCGATGCCAATGCAATGTCCTAGACATGGCCTAACATGGGATCACACATATCAAAGCCGATAGCCCAGCTATGGCCTTACACGATGTTCTCATATCGATGCCAATGCCATGTCCCAGACATGGTCTTACATGGGATCGCATAACGATACCAATGCCATATCCCAGATGTGGTCTTGTACGAGATCTCATCAACCTAAAGGTCATGATATATATACCCCATGTATTCTTAAGGTTTAATCGTCTTCCCTCGCCTCAAATATTTGTCAGACAACATCACTAATACTCACAAAGACAAATATACATTTCATACAACATTAAGTGTTAAAAGTATAATAAAATGTTGTATCAATTACACACAAACTTACCTCAGTACAAAAATATAGCTATCTATTCGATTTAGTCCACAACCTTGTTCTTCCCTCGGTTTAGGTCCGGACTTTATTTTTCTTGATCTATAATAGAAAATTTCACTCATTTAATTATCACATTATTCAAATTAGTCCATAAATCATACTTTGGTAGATTAAAATTTTGCCCCTAAACTTTCACATATTTATACTTTGGTCTCTGAGCTCGTAAAATGAAATGTGTCCAATTTCTTTGTTACCCAAGCCTAGCCGATTCATATTCCCTCTTATAACATCCCACATTTTTCATCAAATAACATTTTTAATACCTATTTTTACATGTTTTACAAACAAGTCCTTTTAAGTGTTTTTCATGAAAAATCACTTGGAAAAAGATGTTCATTTAACACCAAACTTTCTTATTCCTCCATTAATCATCAAAATACATGCATGACATACATGGGTAAATTTTTGAACATAAACCCTAGTTCAAATAAAGGATTGACTTACTATTAAGCTTGAAAAGTTGAAAAACCTAGATATGGTGCTCCTCCAAGTTTCGGTTATGGCATGAAAAAGATGAGCAAATTTTGTCTTAATATTCCCTTTTTATTCTTTTATTTACCAAATGACAAAAATGCCCTTTTAGCCTTTCTTTCTAATTTTTCCTATTCATGCCCATTTTTGTCCAAAATTATAGAATGGTCAAATTACTATTTAAGACCTTTTAATTTATAGTCCAATGCAATTTTATACTTAAATCTTCTAGAACTCACATTTTGTGAGTTTTGCAATTTAGTCCTAGATATCAAATTGGACACTTTATCAATAGAATTTCATCATGAAACTTTCACATAAACATGAAATCATATCATAGACCTCACAAGAACCATAAAATAATTATTTCTACTTGAGATTTGTGGTCTTGAAACCACTATTCTGACTAGACCCTAATTTGGGATGTTACAACTCTCCCAAGGATTTTCGTCCCCGAAAATCTTACCGATAAAAAGATTCGGGTATTGGTTTCTCATGCTTTACTTGAATTCCCATGTGGCTTGTTCAACCCCATGTCGTTGCCATAACACTTTTACAAGGGCAATATTTTTGTTCCTCAAATTTTTGACTTCCCAAGCCAAAATGTTAACCGGCTCTTCGCCATAAGTCATATCCGGTCGTATCTCCACCTCCATAGGTGAAATCACGTGTGAAGGATTAGAATGGTAACGATGCAACATAGACACATGGAACACATCGTGAATCCTTTCCAATTCAGATGACAAAGCCAACCGATATGCTACCAGCCCTATTCTTTCAATAATCTCGTACGGTCCAATAAAGCGTGGACTTAATTTGCCTTTCCAGCCGAATCTGAAAACTTTCTTCCACAGAGATACTTTCAAGAATACCTTATCACTGACTTGAAACTCAATCTCTTTCTGTTTCAAATCTGCATAGGATTTCTGTTTGTCTGAGGTAGCTTTCAGACAATCACAAATTATCTTCACTTTCTCTTTGTTTCTTTGACTAAATCAACCCCGTGAATCTGATTTTCTCTGAGTTCAATCCAATATAATGGTGTTTGGCACTTACGCCCATACAATACCTCATAAGGAGCCATTTTCAAGCTTGACTGGAAACTGTTATTATAGGCAAATTCCACCAACGACAAGTACTTTTCCCAACTACCCTAAAATTCAAGAACACAACACCGAAGCATGTCTTCCAGTATCTGTATTACTCACTCCAACTGACCATCAGTTTGTGGATAGAAAGCGGTGCTAGAATTCAACTTTGTACCTAAAGATTCTTGTAGCTTTTTCCAAAACCGCGATGTGAATCTCGGATCCCTATCCAAAATAATCGACAAATGTACTCCATGAAGCCTCACAATTTCAGAAACATACAACTCGGCTAGCTTATCAAGTGAGTAGTCAGTATGTACCGAAATAAAATGAGTCGATTTTATTAGTCGATCAGCTACAACCCAAATGGCATCTTTCTTTCTCGGGTCAATGGCAATCCCATCACGAAATCTATAGTAATCATGTCCCATTTCCACTCGAGAACCGTCACAGGTTGAAGTAAACCCGAAGGTACTTGGTGCTCAGCTTTCACTTACTGACAAATTAGGCATTTCGAAACAAACTCTGAGATGTCTCTTTTCATACCCGGCCACCAATACAATCTCTTCAAGTCATTATACATCTTGGTACTACCTGGATGGATTGACATACAACTACTACGTGCCTTATGAAGAATTTTCCCAATAAGCTCGTCATCTTTAGGTACACAGACCCTATCCTGGAACATTAAACAACCATCGAAACCAGTCCAAAAATCTGATTCAACACCCGACTCACATTGAGCTCTTTTGGTTTGCAAACCATTGTCACCTTTCTGAGCTTTACAGATATCTTGGAGAAACGTTGTTCTAGCTCTCAACTCTGCTAGTATCGAACCATCATCAGACACAGTCAACTAAGTATTCATAGCTCTCAAAGCACTACTCAAGGCATCGGTGACCACGTTCGCCTTGCTCGGGTGATAGTCAATCACCAACTCATAATCTTTTATCAACTCTAGCCACCTCCGTTGCCGTAAATTCAAATATTTTTGAGTCATCAAGTACTTTAGACTTTTGTGATCGGTGAATACCCAAAAAATTTCGCCATACAAGTGGTGTCTCCAAATCTTTAATGCGAACACAATGGCGGCTAGCTCCAAATCATGTGTCGGATAATTTTTTTCATGTGGTTTCAATTGCCTCGAAGCAAGGCTATCACTTTTCCTTCTTGCATAAGCACACAACTCAATCTATTTAAGGATGCATCACTATAAACCACAAATTTTTTTCCCAGCTTGGGTTGTACTAATACCGAGGCCTCAGTTAGCAATGCTTTCAATTTCTCAAAACTCTGTTGGCACTTTTTTGACTATTCGAACTTGATATCTTTTTTGCATTAATTTTTTTCATTGGAGAGGCGATCATAGAAAATCCTTTAACAAACCTTCGGTAATAGCCGGCTAAGCCCAAAAAGCTTCTAACTTTAGATACGTTTCTCGGTGGTTTCCAATCAGCAATGGCTGAAATCTTACTTGGATCAACTCGGATTCCTTCACCCGACACAATATGCCCAAAAAATCCAATTTCACTAAGCCATAACTTACTTTTACTAAACTTAGCATACAGCTGCTTATCTCTCAAGGTTTGCAAAACAGTCCTCAGATGATCGGCATGTTCCGATTCATCACGAGAATAAATCTGGATATCATCGATAAACACGACAACTAATTTATCCAAATAAGGTCAAAAAATTCAGTTCATTAAATCCATGAAAACCGCAGGAGCATTCGTCAAACCAAAATGCATCACTAAAAATTCATAGTGATTATACCTTGTTTGAAATGCGATTTTCAGCAAATTCGAGTTTTTAACCCTCAAATGATAATAACCAGACCTCAAATCTATCTTGGAAAATACTGTGGCTCCCTTCAATTGGTCAAATAAATCATCTATCCTCGGTAAGGGGTACTTATTATTTATCGTCACCTTGTTGAGTTGTCGGTCATAGCCTCATCGAACCATCTTTCATTTTCACAAATAAAACTGGTGCACCCCATTTGTGAATAACTAGGTCTCGCGAAACCTTTATCTGTCAACTCTTGCAACTGAGCTTTTAACTCTTTTAATTCAGTCGGAGCCATCTTATACGGAGCAATTGAAAGGGGTGCCATACCCAGAACTAGATCAATACCAAATTCAACTTCCCTAATTGGAGGTAATCTGGGCAACTCTTCCGGAAACACATCCGGATACTTACAAACTACCGGTACTGACTCAATCTTCAACTCTGACTCTTTTGTATTCAACACAAAAGTAATATAGGCTTTATAACCTTTTCTTATACACTTCTGAGCGGACATCGAGGAAATCACTACAGGCAAGCTATTCAATTCATCTGATTCAACCCGGAGGATATCACCATTTTCACATTTTAGTTCAATAAATTTTCTCCCACAATTTACTACTACATCAAGAGAGGTTAACCAATTCATACCAAGAATTATGTCAAACTCATCAAACGGCAAAAGCATATGGTTAGCCGGAAAATAATGACCTCTAATTATCAAAGGACAATTCTTACATACCTTATCAACTAACAGGTATTTGTCTAACGGGTTTGACACTTTTATCAGAAATTCTGTAGATTCAACAAGCATACTCATGCTAGACACCAATTTCATACAAATGTAGGAATGGGTAGATCCCGGATCAATCAAAGCAATAACAGTAGCATCATAGATAGAAAATGTACCCGTAATTACATCCGGAGACGAAGCCTCTTCACAAGCGCGAATAGCGTACGTCCTTCTAGGAGCTTTACCCTCAGGTCTCATAGCAGACTTTTTAGGGGCACTCTTGCAGCTCACTCCATTACCTAAATTTTTCTGTGGTCTACCTCGACTAGCAATGTCACCCGATCTTGCACTTTGATATCTCTCCCTCTCTGCCATTTCGGGGCACTCTCTAATAAAGTGATCTAGGGAACCACACTTGAAACAGGTCCTGTCACTCCCTCGACACTCACCGAGATGACGTTTATCGCATTGTGGACACTCCGGCCTACTTGGTCGAGTATTACCAACGTTAGAAATTGAGGTGGTCTGGGCCTTAGTACCCGAATACTGTTTGTCTTTATTTCTGTTATGATGTCCAATAGAAGCATGGGAGTGAGAATAGAAGTCCCTCAACTTCTTTGATCTAGACTGAAATGACTTGCTCATAGACCTTTTCCTTGAGTCTCTAGCTTCAGACTCAGCCTTTCTCTTGTCTTTGGCTAATTCCTCGGCCTTACAAGCTCTTTCAACGAGTATAATGAATTCTTTCAGCTTCAGCATACCAAAAAACATCCGAATGTCTTCGTTTAATCCGTCTTCAAACCTCTTGCACATAATAGCTTTGGTCGACACACATTCTCGAGCGTATTTGCTGAGTCTCACAAACTCACGCTCGTATTCAGTTATGGTCATTCTACCTTGCTTCAACTCAAGGAACTCTTTTCTCTTATGATCCATAAACCTTTGACTGATATACTTTTTTCGAAACTCCTATTGGAAAAATTCCCATGTTACCCTTTCCCTCGGTACAACTGAGAAAAGTGTCTTCCACTAGTGATAAGCTGAATCTCTAAGTAGTGATACAACAAATTTCATGCACTCTTCCAGTGTGCATGACAATTCTTCCAAAATCTAGATGGTGTTTTCGAGCCAAAACTCTGCTCATTTCGGATCATTATTAATGCTAGTTGGGAACTCTTTAGCTCTTTATTTCCGAATCTTATCAACTGGAGGTCTATTCAGTCTCACAAAGTTTATAACTTGGGGTGCTACGGGGATAGGTTGAGGAATAAGTGGGGGTGAAGGGGGTTGAGTATTCGAGTTCATTTGAACAAACTCCGTATACCAGGTATTCATCATATGGAGAAAGGCTTCCCTAGCCTCATCTCCTCCTCCTTGACTCACTATCACAGGTCTACTCTCAACCTGGTGATGCCCTTTTAGCGAGAGCCGGCACATTGCTTTCTATGCCATCAGCTTCAACTCGATTGGGATCCATTATTATATGAAAACACAATTTAAAAAGGTCAGGAGTTGTCACACTATCACAATTTATTTATGGCATGTATAGCTAGACTCGTACACTTGCTACGTTAGTTTGAGAATTGACTAAATCGTAGCTCTGATACCACTAAATGTAACACCCCTTATGTAAGAGTATGCCCAAAGATCAATCACGAGATGGTTGTAATAACATACTTGGTTTATCATGTTTATTAATATAAGGCGTTGCCATTATTATTCAGCTTTCTTTTTCTGTGTGCATAAATAAACTATTTTATAATAATGTCCCCGAGAATAATATGATTATTCTCAAAAGATCCTTAGTCAAGTATTGTTATTGGCTAGGACAATAATAATGCATCAAGACTAACATGTAGTTGATTGATGATAAAGAGTTGTCATTGATATGGAGTGTCAGAATCAATGCATGAATATGTGTGTTAGAGAATAACATATTGGGTGACCCGCTATATGAGTATGTTTCTTGGATTATTA
The DNA here is from genome assembly GCA_025698465.1 of Gossypium longicalyx. Taxonomy (NCBI): domain Eukaryota; kingdom Viridiplantae; phylum Streptophyta; class Magnoliopsida; order Malvales; family Malvaceae; genus Gossypium; species Gossypium longicalyx. The sequence continues at coordinate 19,706,403 of CM047000.1, forward strand.
TGTAATTGTCACAACATTACTCATAGTGATTAATATGTATATGATCCTCATACTTGAGATCATCTTTATCCCAACATCGTGAGTTGTATATTTTGATACTGATCAAACAAACACCGTGAATCGGGTTGTTCTATAAAGATCGATGTTGGATATACCACAATCTATGTTGAGGATATAGTTGATCAATATAGGATAAGTCCCTCCTACATAATGGGAGTAATATCTCGTGCCACTTGATTGAGTAAGGATAGAAATGCATGGCCATGCTCAAATAAGTTGATATGAGATGTCATACTTATTTGTGTATCATAGTCTACTCGAGGTATCAAGAAACATGGGATGGACTATGCAAGTGTGACTATTCCATGACTTGTGTCCATTCCAAAGATATAGGACTTAAGGATGAATGCATGAAAGGTTAATCACAAAAGGTTATGTCGAATCATGACTTCTTGTAACTTAGGTAGCATTGATGCATTGCTAGATGCCACTCGATGTTTGTAACATTAGAATCGTTCTAATATTACTGCTAACATTACAAGAACCTATAGGGTCACACCCTATGGTTGAAATGAACAAGGTAAAACATAGTTGGTATATTGCTTGGTTGTCACATGAATTAAATTAATTATAGAATTAATTTAATTGGGCAATCAAATTGTTGAACATACTATTTATGTACAAGGATGTTGTACACATAATCGTAACATAATTTTATTGATATATGAATTTAGTTCGTATATAAGTTTAAATAAATATAGTTTACCGAAATCTTTATTATAATTAATGTAATTATAATTTTTCGGTTAAACATTATTATATTTATTTGAATGATAATTATTATGTTCAGATTAATTTTAATGAATTAAAATTCGTTATAAATATATACCAATTAAGAGGGAGTTATATATAAAAAAAGGTAAAAAACCCTAAAAAAGAATATATATATATAACTAGCCCGAAAATATGAAAGTGGTCTAGCAGCCGTTTTAGCAAAATACTCTCTGAAAATAGTTTTCTGGGATTTCTACCATTCATTGTCAATCGGGTGGACTACGTAGAGGCCAACATCGGAAAAGGTTGCGGCTTGGTTCGATAGTGGTTCAGCATTCCTGTTGCCTAGGCGTCGCTGTCTACTCAGATTGAAATTTCGGTAAATTCGAAACCTTTTTATCACCCCGATTCGTTCCTTACACATGGATCCTTGGTTTGGATCGCCGGTTTTTAATTTTTCGCTGCGCCTTGGAGGCACCGGTATTCCAACAGTGGTATCAGAGCCACTTGTGTAATACGGACTCGGGCTTAAATACTTGGATGATGCAATTGTATGAGATGCATGTTTCAATTTTATTATGTTATTCCTGTTTAAATCGTTTAAATAAAATCTGATAATTGTTCCTTTCGATAAGTGATTAAATGTTAATCATGATGTTATGGCCTACTTGGTTTTATGTTTTTTACTGTTAACATTAAGATGTCTGTGATGAAGCAGGGTTGACATTTACAATTTCGATAGACAGACATCGCCGATGGAACAAGGGTTGTTCCGATATGAAACCTCAAGGATTAAAATCCTAAAAACACGATTCTCGTTGATAAAAGTTATCAAATCGTGAGGTTTCATTTAGTGGGGTTCATGTTTCGTTGCGGGGGCCGCCCGCACCTGGGGATGGGGATGCGGTGGGGCTTCGCCCCGCCTCCGAATCCCCATCATCTTTCAATATGTTTTGTAATAAATAAACTTAATGGGCCATAAAAGGTTGAAAGGATATTTTATAATTCACTTAGTAAAACGTTGTATAAAGTATACTATTTTTGAAATACACGGTGTTTGAAATGCATAGTTATAGCCCGATGACCCTTTTGATAAAAGGTTGTAATTTTATAAATACGGCTTGCATGTCGTGTGCCTTACTACTATTCTTTTGTATTTCTCCTCTCATCTTACTCTCTCGTATGTAAAACGGGTTTTGAATTTTGTAATTTGTAAAAGTTCTTTGTGGACTAGGACGAGAAGGAAGATGGGCCACCAGTGTGGATCGACATCTTGTGAAACGGCTTACACCTTTAGGTTCCCTTTTGGTTTTCCCATTGGCTTGGGTTGAACCACCATAGTTTATGGGCTATAACTATTGCATTTATTTATTGCTTTACTTATTCATGTATGAGATGCTATGGATGTCTAAAGCATGCAAATTTGGAAATAATAAACCCCATTAATTGATGAGATCAATTAAAAGATTAAATGGACTAAAGTAGACCATAATTGGTGAGATGTAACACTCTAATAAAATCCTCTATTAAAATATTAAGTCAACATGGCCTTCCAATTTATGCCCTCGTTAAAGCCTCGATCAATACTATGTAGGTTTTGCCAAAGTGAAGTACTAGTATTTATCTTGGTTCTAAACGCGAAGAATAAACAAGTGATATTCACGGTTAAAAATTGGTTAATGACTTAACTAGGTTACTCTAATAGGATTAGAAACCTAGAGGCAAATTATTTGGATAAATCATAAGATGATTAGAACAATAGTTGTTCACCAAATTGTAGGAGTTACATATGATGTAATTAGCAAGTGTTGCTTACCTAAATAACCATAGTCTTGAGAGTAAAGCCAAAGTGACTTAAGAGGAGGTGAAATATGGATCCTTAACCCACTAGAAATACTTTCAAGAAAGTCTTTCCGAAATTAATATATGAGGGTTATTAATTTTGAAATAAAATAGTGGGAACATCTTTTAATAAAGTCCTTTTAATGATTGATATAAACTTGGTAAATTTATTCACACGCATATTTTATTGTTGTAGATATATTATGGCTGCAAACACTAATACACTCTCATTACGATCGGTCCTTGAGAAGGACAAATTGAATGGCTTGAATTTTCTTGACTAGTTCCGTAACTTGAGGATTGTCCTCAAACAAGAACGGAAATTATATGTCATTGAAAAACCACTTCCTGATGAACCACCGGTTAATGCCTCGAGGGCTGATAAAGATGGTTACAAGAAGCATCTCGATGAAATGGTAGACGTTGAATGTCTTATGCTTGCCACTATGAATCCTGAGCTTTAAAAGCAACATGAGGATATGGTTGCTTATGATATGATCGAGCACCTGAAAGAACTATATCAAAGGCAAGCAAGGCAAGAGAGGTTCGATATCTCTAAGGCCCTATTCCAATGTAAGTTGGTGAAGGAAGCCCGATGAGACCTCATGTTCTTAAGATGATTGGTTATATTGAAAGCCTATCTAAGCTTGGGTTTCCATTGAGCCAAGAGTTGGCCATCGATGTTATTCTCGCAATCGTTTCGGATAGTTACTGACCGATTTGTCACGAATTTCAATATGAATGAAATTGACAAGACTCGCCACGCTTGCTCAAGATGTTACGAACTTTGAAGGCAACATGAAAAAGGTTGGACCCAAGCCCATACCGATGGTCCGTAAAACAACAAGGGCAAGGGAAAGGCTAAAGTCCCGACAAAGCCCAAAGGCAAAGGTAAGCCTAATCTTGGAAAGGGAAAGGCTACACTGAAACCTAAAGGTGGGGTGTCTAAGGAAGGAAACTGTTTTCATTGTGGTGTATTTGGACATTGGAAGAGCGAAGGCGCTCTGTCTATCTTGAGGAAATCAAGAAAGTCAAAGCAAGCAAAACGTCTCGCTTGGTATTTATGTTATTGATATTAATTTATCAACTACTACTTCTTGGGTATTAGATACTGGTTGTGGTTCTCATATTTGTACTACTGCATGGGGACTACAAAGGAGTAGGACTTTGGCTAGAGGAGATGTGGACTGCGAGTTGGAAATGGAGCAAGAGTTGCTTTTGCATTAATTGTGGGAACATATACTTTATCTTTGCCTAGTGGACTTGGTTTAATTTTAGAGGATTGTTATTTTGTGCCCAGTTTGACTAAAAACATTATTTCAATCTCTTGTTTAGACAAAATTGGTTTTGAGATAATAATTAAGAATAATTGTTGATCCTTTTATCTCAATAATGTTTTCTATGGTTCGGCACAATTGATTAATGGCCTCTATATTTTAGATCAAATGAATCCCATTTACAACATAAATACTAAAAGATCTAAAATAAATAACTCAAATCAAACTTATCTTTGGCATTGTCGTTTGGGCCACATAAGTGAGAAACGCATATCCAAACTCCATAAAGATGGTCTCTTGGATTCATTTGTTTTTGAACAATTTGAAGTATGTGAATCTTGCTTATTAGGAAAAATGACTAAATCTCCTTTTCTTGGTAAAAGTGAAGCGAGCTAGTGATTTATTGGGCTTAATACATTCGGATGTATGTGGACCAATAAATACACAAAGCAGGTGGATTTCACTACTTCATTACTTTCATCGATGATTTCGATAGAGATATGGGTATGTTTATCTCATGCGCCATAAACTGAGGCCCTTGAAAAGTTCAAGGAATTCAAAAATGAAGTACAAAATCAACTAGGCAAAACTATTAAGACACTTCGATCCGATCGAGGTGGAGAGTATTTGAGCCTAGAGTTTGATGATCTTTTGAAGGAATGTGGGATTGTCTCACAACTTAGTCCTCCTGGTACTCCTCAATGGAATGGAGTTTACGATAGAAGAAATCGAACTTTATTAGACATGGTTCGATCCATGATGAGTCATCTTTGATCTACCGACTTCCTTTTGGGGACATGCACTTGAAAATGACTATTTTCACACTAAATTGTGTTCCATCTAAATCGGTTCAAAAGACGCCATATGAGATGTGGGTGGGAAACGCCCCAATATGTCTTTTATGAAAATTTAGGGTTGAAGCTTATGTTAAACGTCGACGTCTACTAAGCTTGAACCCAAATCGAAAGGTGTATCTTTGTGGGGTATCCAGAAAGAAACCAAAGGATATTATTTCTTTAATCCCACCGAGAACAAAGTGTTTGTTGCTCGGATGGTGTCTTCCTAGAGAGAGAATTTGTTTCTAGAAAAGGAAGTAGGAGAAAGATTGAACTTGAAAAATCTGAGAATCACAAGATACCACTAAAACGAGAGAGATAGAACAACAAACAAATTCCACAAGAAATTGAGGAACAAGTAAGCTTCTTTGTAGAAACACAACCACCGCGTAGATCTTTAAGAGAACGCCATGCACCTGAGAGATATGGATTTCTCATTACAACGCATGGTGACATTCTTCTTATAGATCAAGATAAGCCTAGGACTTATCAAGAAGCGGTGGCGAGCCCAGACTCTGAGAAATGGCTTGAGGCCATGAGATCTGAGATGGATTCCATGTATGAAAACCAAGTTTGGACATTGGTTGACCCACCTGAAGGGGTTAAACCTATAGGGTGCAAGTGGGTTTTCAAAAAGAAAACCGACATGGATGGTAATGTACAAACATACAAGGGGCGATTAGTCGCTAATGGTTTTCGCCAAATTCATGGTGTTGACTATGATGAAACCTTTTCTCCTGTAGCTATGTTTAAATCCATCAGGATCTTGCTCACCATAGCTGCATTTCATGATTATGAAATCTGGCAGATGGATGTCAAAACAGGTTTCCTTAATGGGAAACTTGAAGAGGATGTGTATATGACACAACCTGAAGGTTTTGTCGATCCAAAGGATGCTAGAAAGATATGTAAGTTACAAAGATCCATTTATGGATTAAAGCAAGCTTCTCGAAGTTGGAATCTTCGTTTTAACGATGCAATCAAAGAGTTTGGTTTTATCAAAAATGAAGATGAGCCATGTGTTTACAAGAAAGTTAGTGGGAATACAATCACATTCTTGGTACTGTATGTGGATGACATACTTATCATGGGCAATGACATACCTACCTTACAGTCTATTAAGACTTGGTTAGGAAGTTATTTTTCTATGAAGGACTTGGGCGAAGCCACTTACATCTTAGGAGTCAAGATCTATAGAGATAGATCAAGACGACTACTAGGTCTAAGTCAAGGTACATATATAGATAAAGTATTGAAAAGGTTCAATATGGAAGAATCTAAGAGAGGATTCCTACCTATGAGACATGGTATTTCACTCTCGAAGGAAATGTCTCCTTCAACTCCACAAGAGAGAGAACGCATGAGTAAAATTCCATATGCTTCTGCTATTGGATCTATCATGTATGCCATGTTATGTACCCGTCCAGATGTCTCATATGCCTTAAGTATGATGAGCAAGTACCAAGTAGATCCCGGTGAAGGTCACTGGACCACAGTCAAGAATATCCTTAAGTACTTAAGAAGAACTAAGGATACATTCCTAATATATGGAGGTGAGGAAGAGTTAAGTGTAAAAGGTTACACTGATGCCGACTTCCAAAACCGATAAGGATGATTCTCGATTGCAATCAGGTTTTGTGTTTTGCCTTAATGGTGGTCTTTGTGAGTGGAAGAGTTCAAAGCAAAGTACAGATGTCGATTCTACAACAGAGGTGAGTATATTGCGACTAGTGAGGCAAAGAAAAGAAGATTTGGATCAAGAAGTTCATTCTTGAACTAGGGGTTGTGCCTAGCATATCGGATGCTATAGAACTCCGATGTGATAACAATGGAGCCATTGCACAAGTAAAAGAACCAGATCTCACCAACGATCCAAACATATACTTAGGCGCTACCATCTTATTCGAGAGATTATCGATCGGGGATGTAGAGATATGCAGAGTACCTACAAATGATAACATTGTTGATCCACGACTAAGCCTCGACACGTGAAGCATGATCGTCACACTAAGTCACTTGGTATTAGATATATAAGTGATTGGTCTTAGTGCTAGTGGGAGATTGTAAGAGTATGCCCAAAGATCAATCACGAGATGGTTGTAATAACATACTTGGTTTATCATGTTTATTAATATAAGGCGTTGCCATTATTATTCCGATTTTTTTTCGTGTGCATAAATAAACTATTTTATAATAATGTCACGAGAATAATATGATTATTCTCAAAAGATCCTTAGTCAAGTATTGTTATTGGCTAGGACAATAATAATGCATCAAGACTAACATGTAGTTGATTGATGATAAAGAGTTGTCATTGATATGGAGTGTCGAATCAATGCATGAATATGTGTGTTAGAGAACAACATATTGGGTGACCCGCTATGAGTATGTTTCTTGGATTATTATGTAATTGTCACAACATTACTCATAGTGATTAATATGTATATGATCCTCATACTTGAGATCATCTTTATCCCAACATCGTGAGTTGTATATTTTGATACTGATCAAACAAACACCGTGAATGGTTGTTCTATAAAGATCGATGTTGGATATACCACAATCTATGTTGAGGATATAGTTGATCAATATAGGATAAGTCCCTCCTACATAATGGGAGTAATATCTCGTGCCACTTGATTGAGTAAGGCTAGAAATGCATGGCCATGCTCAAATAAGTTGATATGAGATGTCATACTTATTTGTGTATCATAGTCTACTCGAGGTATCAAGAAACATGGGATGGACTATGCAAGTGTGACTATTCCATGACTTGTGTCCATTCCAAAGATATAGGACTTAAGGATGAATGCATGAAAGGTTAATCACAAAAGGTTATGTCGAATCATGACTTCTTGTAACTTAGGTAGCATTGATGCATTGCTAGATGCCACTCGTTGTTTGTAACACTAGAATCGTTCTAATATTACTGCTAACGTTACAAGAACCTATAGGGTCACACCCTTTGGTTGAAATGAACAAGGTAAAACATAGTTGGTATATTGCTTGGTTGTCACATGAATTAAATTAATTATAGAATTAATTTAATTGGGCAATCAAATTGTTGAACATACTATTTATGTACAAGGATGTTGTACACATAATCAAAACATAATTTTATTGATATATGAATTTAATTCGTATATAAGTTTAAATAAATATAGTTTACCGAAATCTTTATTATAATTAATGTAATTATAATTTTTCGGTTAAACATTATTATATTTATTTGAATGATAATTATTATGTTCAGATTAATTTTAATGAATTAAAATTCGTTATAAATATATACCAATTAAGAGGGAGTTATATATAAAAAAGGGTAAAAAACCCTAAAAAGAATATATATATATATAACTAGCCGAAAATATGAAAGTGGTCTAGCGGCCGTTTTAGCAAAATACTCTCGAAAATAGTTTTTAGGATTTCTACCGTTCATTGTCAATCGGGTGGACTACGTAGAGGCCAACATCGGAAAAAAGGTTGCGGCTTGGTTCGATAGTGGTTCAAAGCATTCTGTTGCCTAGGCGTCATTGTCTACTCAGATTGAAATTTCGGTAAATTCGAAACCTTTTTATCACCCCGATTCGTTCCTTACACATGGATCCTTGGTTTGGATCGCCGGTTTTTAATTTTTTGCTGCGCCTTGGAGGCACCGGTATTCCAACACCTTACCCATATCCGACGTTGAAATAAGGTACGAGACATTTCCAGACTTAAACGTAAACAAGCATACAAAATCGAGCCATAAAATTTCGTTCAAATTTAAAACTTTTTAATTGCATGCAATTTGTCCCTTATAAGGGCCTACAAGGATAAAAACGTACATTGAAAGTGGTTCGGGACTAAACAATAACCTTCGAAATCTTTTCGACACTTCAAAATTTTCTTGTTTTGGAGAGACACACCTGTGTGGGTAGGCCGTGTGGTCACACACGCCCGTGTGACTTGGGATACGCCCATGTCCTCAGCTTGTGTAACTCTCTGACTATGACATCATCATACAATTAGAGCCACACGGCCAAGTCACATGCCCGTGTGCTTAGGCCATGTGGAAAATTAAATTCTCAAAATTAAGTGCAGACTTCACACGGCCTGGGCACACGCCCTTGTTCTAAGGCCGTGTCCTTCACACGACTGAGACACATGGCTGTGTCCCTGCCCGTATGTTTATTACTAGGCATTCTGATTAACATTAATTAGGGTGCAGGGGACACACGGCCAGAACACACGCCTTTGGCGTAAGCTGTGTGTCATACACGGTCTAGACACACGCCCGTGTGGACAAATTTCAAGGCTATTTTCCAAGCCAATTGCCACCCTTAATTGCACAAAACATTCAAGGTTCCAAAGGTACTTAAACATTCATGAACCTAGCTCATGCATGATAACTCATCACATTATACTAAATTAAGTCTCCATATCATGTCAAGCCCCATTTTACCAACACACATATAGTAGTCATCATCATTCAACCATCAATAACTAATAGCCATATCATAATTGAATTGGCACATACATGCATAGATGAATATGTGTTAAAAGTATAATAAAATGTTGTATCAATTACACACAAACTTGCCTCGGTACAAAAATGTAGCTATCTATTCAATTTAGTCCACAACCTTATTCTTCCCTCGGTTTAGGTCCGGACTTTGTTTTTCTTGATCTATAATAGCAAATTTCACTCATTTAATTATCACATTATTAAAATCAGTCCATAAATCATACTTCGGAAAAATTATAATTTTGCCCCTAAACTTTCACATATTTACACTTTGGTTCTTAAGCTCGTAAAATAAAATGTGTCCAATTTCTTTGTTACCCAAGCCTAGCCGATTCATATTCCCTCTTATAATAGCCCACATTTTTCATCAAATCACATTTTTAACACCTGTTTTTACATGTTTTACAAACAAGTCCTTTTAAGTGTTTTTCGTGAAAAATCACTTAGAAAAAAGATGTTCATTTAACACCAAACTTCCTTATTCCTCCATTAATCATCAAAATATATGCATGACATACATGGGTAAATTTTTTAACATAAACCCTAGTTTAAGTTAAGGGTAGAAATAGCTAAATTATGCTTCAAGGGTCTCAAAAATGCAAAGAACATTAAAAACGGGGCTAGGATTGACTTACTATTAAGCTTGAAAAGTTGAAAAACCCTAGCTATGGTGCTCCTCCAAGTTTTGGCAATGGTATGAAAAAGATGAGGAAATTTTGTCTTGATATTCCCTTTTTATTCTTTTATTTACCAAATGACAAAAATGCCCTTTTAGCCTTTCTTTTTAATTTTTCCTATTCTTGCCCATTTTTGTCCAAAATTATAGAAATTGGTCAAATTGCTATTTAAGAGCTTCTAATTTAACTTGCATTCTAGAAGTTTCTAGTATGAAATTGTTTTGAAATATTAATTAGGAGGCCTTAAATAGAAATTTTACCAATTTCTAAGTTTATGGACAAAAATTGGACATGGATGGAATTTTTGGAAAGTTTAGTAGTAAGGGCATTTTGGTCATTTAGGGGTAAAATGAATTAAAATACAAAATTAAAAGCCAATTTTGCTCATCTTCAACCCCATGGCCGAATATAGCAAGGAGAAACCATGGCTAGGGTTTTTCAAGCTTCCAAGCTCGATTGTAAGTCCATTCTAGCCCCGTTTTTCAAGTTATTTACGTTTTTGGAGTCCCGGTAGCTCGATTTAGCTTATGCTAGCAATAATTTAACCTAGGGTTCATATTTGGAAAAATACCCATAGGTGAAATTTGTGTATTTTGGTGTTTTATGATAGAATATGAGGTTTTAAATTATGTTAGAAAACTTGTGCTCCTCGATTTTAAGTGAAAACGAGCAAAAGGGCTTAATCGGTAAAAATACCTAATAGTCATAAGTACATGTTAGAGTGAGAATTTGATGTTGCCATAGAAGGGAAAAATGATCAGCATGTCATAAAACATAAGAAAATAGGCTGAAGTTTAATTTACGAGCTTTGGGGCAAAAGTGTAAATATGCAAAAGTTTAGGGGAAAAATTGTAATTTTTCCAAAATATGATTTTGGGTCAATTTGAATAATATGAGTCCTAATTAGACTATATTTTAAATGATAGAGTAAGGAAAACTAAAATTCGGGCTAAAATGGGGAAAATACCAAGTTGTGGATGAAATGGTAAAAGTAGCCATTTTCGCATACTAGGTAAGTTCATATGTAAATGTTGGTAACATAGTTATTATTTTAAATGTTTTAATGTTATTTAAATGATATGATAACTATTATGAAATATCATACTTGTGACAATTATTTGATAATATGTCAAATTATGTGATATACTTGGAAAATATGAAATACTACCGAGTATCGGTATCGGTATTCCGTAGAAGATGGTTGAGACACATGATTGGGAAAAAGGTCCCGTTGAACCTTAGGAATGGATTAGGATACAAGTGACATGTCACTGAGATATTTGGGCATCCGAACTCGTTGAGTTGAGTCCGAGTTCGTGAAATGTAACTAGGCATCCGAGCTCGTTGAGTTGAGTCCGAGTTCACTTATGGATGCGAACGCCCGAGCTCGTTGAGTTGAGTCCGAGTTCGCTTATGGGCGGGTTACATAGTAGCTTGGCTACATATGTGGCACTTATGTGCAAACTTTTCATGTATCCGAATTATATTCCGATGTGTTCAACGGGTAAAGTTCTACTCAAATGGAGGAATACTCAAGATGAAAGGGACGTATTGGTAAGTGTTGTGAAATGGATACTTTGAACAGGTATGTACTTAACCTCGGGTTGAAAAATCGATATAACAACAATATGATAAGATGATAAATGAAAATATGATATGAATGTCTTGGTGATGATTATGCAAATGATGTTTTATGTTTGCTTATATGGTTATGTTACTTGCTATTTGCATGTGGACTTACTAAGCATTTATGCTTACTCCCTCCTGTTCATTCCTTGTAGTGTTGACAAGCCAGCTCGAAAATCGGGAACGGTCAGAGGCACGCTCACACTATCCGTATACCATCTTGGCATAATGGCTTGTATATTTTGAGTATGGCATGTATAGCATTATAATCATTTTGTATATATGGTCTTATGATATGGTTATTGAATAGTATAAAAATGTTTGGTAATGATTAGCCATTGGAATGGCTAATTATGATCATATTTGGTGTTATGTACGTCAAATTGCTAGTTAATCCATGGAAACCATGAAATAGGTAAAATTTACCATAAAATAGATTCAGATAGCAGTAGTGACGTGAATTTGAAAAATCATTAAAAATAGTAAAGATATAATTAGATGATGAATAAAACATGGAATTGAAGAATTATGAGTCTATTTTCATATGGAAGAAACAAAACAGGTATATGAGTTATATTTTATGAGATGTTTAAATTTTTGTGAAACAGGGCCAAAGGATTTCTGGATCCCCTGTTCTGACTTTTGAAATTCACCATAAATTGTATAAAAATAATTAGAAGTCATGCTTTATATGTATAGATTTATTATTGAGTCTAGTTTTAATAGAAACAAACTTCATAGTCATTGAAATTATGTACAGAGAGATATCTGATTCGTAATACATAGAGGTCAGAGCAGTCAAACCCTGAAATAAGGGAGATTTTAACTAATAAACTGTACTAATTGGCCTAGCCAAAAATTCTAGAAAAAAAATTAGTAAATAGATATATGAGTCTAGTTTCAGGGAAAATTTACGGAATTGAATTTTTAGTTTTAGAACTCGAGATATGAATTTTTAAGCGACTGTGACGCAGTTAGCTAGCTTGTCTGGAATTTCTAAAATTAAATTGTTTGAGCTGTTTAAGCAATGAATTAAGTCTGTTAACACCTCGTATTTGACTCCAGCGACGGTCTCGGGTACGGGGAATTACACGGGTATACCACACAGCCGTGTCAATTTGGGAGAATCAAAGCACGACTCACACGGGTAGACCACACGGCGTGCCATTCTAACAGGCTTGAACATGGCCTGAAGTAATCACACACGGCCGTGCCATTCTAATAGGCTCGAACACGGCCTGAAGTAAATCGTACACGGGCGTGTCCCTACCAAACCCAAGTTGAGTCCAATTCAGAAAAGGCTAATTTTGAGGGTTTTTAGGCATTCTAAAGCCTATGAATACACCTTAAAAGAGGAGAAGAGGACACACACAGAGGAGGGAGCAAAGAATTGCTCAAGGAAAGCTGATTGATCCATCTCAGAAGTCGGATTCACCATCAACAAGGAAGTTCTCCCATCAATTCCCCTTCAGGAGTTTTGGGTTTTCTTTATGTTTTGTATTCATTATTCTTCTGAGATATTTTCCCTTTTAGTTATGAACTAAATCCCCTAAATACCTGAGGGGGATGAAACATAAGACGAATCTTGTTATTATTTTCTGAATTGTATGATAAATATTTGACTTGTTCTTAATTCTGTATTCTTAATTCTTGTTTTGATATTTCAGGATATTGATTCAAGTTACGCTCTTATTCAGAGGAGGAATAGACCCTATCTAAGAGAACATTTTTCATAATTAAGCGGAGTTGATTACGCGCCTAGAGATAGGGTGATAAGATTTTGTCGGATTAGGGTGAAACCTAATAAGGGAATCCATAGATCGAGTTAATGCAACCCTAGGAAGTTAATTAGAAATAGATTTCAATTATTCAACTTAGGGTTACACGTTGTTAGTCTCAAGAGAGATAATAATATAACTTAGGGATTTCTACGGATCAAGTCAAATGAATAAATCGTCCAATTCGGAGTCAGAATAACAAGTAAAGTCTAGGTGGATTCTTTCTTAGTTATTGTCTTAATTCAATCATTTTCAAAAAGTAATCCCCCAATTCTATTTTCTCTGAATTCTTAGTTTAGTTAATTAGTTAGTTAAAACAAACCCCCTTATTCTTAGGCTAGAAAATAAAAAGAAAGCCATTACTAGTACTTTTAGTTCCTTTGGGTTCGACAATACGGTCTTGCTAAAACTATACTACTGTTCGATAGGTATACTTGCCTACATCATGATAATAGTTAGTTTTAAGAATGATTAATTATAAATATTTAAAACCTGTCACAAAATAACACGATCAGCTTTACTTGTAGCTCTGCCAGAAGGCTCCTATGGTCATAAAAACTCAGTCGAGCAAACAACGCTCTCAAATCAGTCACAGCCCTACGACTTAATGCATCGGCCACCACATTGGCCTTTCCAGGGTAATACTCTATACTGCAGTCATAATCCTTAAGCAGCTGGACCCATCGTCGCCGCCTAAGATTTAACTCCTTCTAAGTGAGGAGATACCTAAGGCTCTTATGATTAGTGTAGATGATACAGTTCTCACCGTACAGATAGTGCCCCCAAATCTTCAATGCAAAGACAACTGCAACCAACTCCAAATCATGCATCGGATAATTACCCTCGGTGATTCTTAAGCTATCGAGACGCATAGGCAACTACCTTACCATCTTGTATCAAGACACAACTCAGACCCACATGTGATGCATCACTGTAAACCACGAAGTCCCTACTAGGCTTACGCTATATCAGAATTGGAGCCTGAGTTAAAACTTTCTTGAGCTTCTCGAAGCTCTTCTGTTATGTGTCAGTCCAAACAAAAAGGAACTCCTTTACGCAGTAGCTTGGTCAACGGCGCTGCGATCAACGAGAACCCTTCTACGAAACGACGGTAATATCCCACCAGTCCTAGAAAGCTGTAAATCTCCGACACATTCTTCGGCTGTTTCCAATCCAACATAACCTCAATCTTATGAGGATCCACACAAATCCCCTAAGTAGAAACTACATGACCCAGAAATGTCACTTCTCGAAATCAGAACTCACACTTGCTGAACTTCGCATACAACTATTTCTCACAAAGGATCTGCAGGACCATTCTTAAATGCTCATCATGCTGATCCTCTGTCTTAGAATACACCAAGATGTCGTCGATGAATACCACTATGAATTGATCTAAGTAGGGCTAGAATACACGGTTCATCAATTCCATGAACGCTGCTGGTGCATTTGTTAACCCAAAGGGCATAACTAGGAACTCGTAATGTCCATAACGAGTCCTAAATGTCGTCTTATGCACATCGACCTCCTTGACCCTTAACTGGTGATAACCTAATCGCATATCGATCTTGGAGAACACAGAAGCCCCTCTGAATTGATTGAATAAATCGTCTATCCTCGAAAGTGGGTATTTATTCTTAATCGTCAACTTATTCAACTGACGGTAATCGATACACAGAATCAGAAACACTGATGTAGGCCAAAAACACCTCACATACTTTCCTCACCAACTTTTTTGCTACTAAAACAGATATCACATTACTCAGATAATTCTGTCGTTCTCCAATCACGACTACCTCATTATCCTTTTTGGTCCTTAAAACAACCCTCTTTTCTACACAGTCCAGACTTTCACGATGCTTCACTAACCAGTCCATACCCAGAATTAAGTCAAACTCCTCAAACGGAAGTTCCATCAGATCAGCTAGAAATATCGTCCCTTGGACTTTCAATGGAACGTCCCTAAACAGTTTGCTAACCCTAATAGACTGCCTCAATGGACTCACCACTGAAATCTCACTAGGAGTGCTCTCATACGGTATTCCCAAAGTCTCAAACACAGAACATGCAACATAGGAATGCATAGAGCCTATGTCTATCAGTGCAACATAAGGTACATCAAGAATTAAAAACGTACCCGTGATGACGTCCGGAGCATCTCCATCATCACAAAAACGTGCAGCATAGACAAGTACAGGCTACCTTGCCTCAGTCAACCCAGCACCTTCTCCTGGTGCTCTCTGACCTCGACCCATACCGTTACCACCCCTAGCCTGTCCTCGGCCCCTAGATGGCTGCTGTACCCCTCTCTGCGGCTGTGCAGTCCCAACAATCGGAGCTTCCATCTAGTTACCCCTCAGTGGACAATCCTTAACTCGATGCTCAGTCGACCCACACCTCAAACAAGCTCCTGTAGCCCTCCAACACTCGTCTAGATGACGTCTGTTATAGAGCTAACACATCGCCACCCCAATAGGAACAGCAACAGTAGGCCCAGCTCTCACGGGCCCATTAGTTTTGGCCTTTTTTTTAGGCCTAATCCCAGCATCCGAAGTCTCAGAATCCCTCTTAGCCTTCCTCTTCTCATGGTTTTGGCGCTCAGAGCGTCTCACCTCCTCGGCTATGTTGGCCTTCTCAACTAAGGCTGAGAAATCCCGCTCCCTCTATGGAGCTATCAGAACTCGCAGACTGTCTCGCAGACCATCCTCAAATTGCACACAGTGCTCATACTCTGTCGCCACCATACCCCTCGCATAAAGGCTCAGTCTCAGAAATTCAGCCTCATACTCGGCTACTGAATGGTCACCCTGAGTGAGATTTAGGAACTCACGTCACCTAGCATTAATATAGTTGGCTCTCACATACTTACTCAGATAAATGGTTTTAAACAGATCCCAAGTCAGTCGATCGGGTTGAGTGCCCTTCTTAACAGTCAGCCACCACTAATACACCTCATCTCGCAGTAACGACATAGCTCCATTGAGCTTCTGCTCATTGAATAAGTCCAGATTGTCCATGATACACTTCGTGGCCTCCATCCAGTACTTGGCCACACTTGGAGCAACTCCAGCGATGCCCTTGAATATCTCAGCCCAATTCGACCGGAGTCATTCTGTAACTGACCCACGACCTCCAGATCCAGTATTAGCCCCAGCGACCCTCTCCAGAATTTGTAGCATGGCCTGGGACAGTGCGTCGTCCCCAGCTGCATGATCCTGAGACTCTGCACCAGTCTCAATAACAGGTGACACCGACGTCTCACTAATGTCCAGATTAGGGATCGTATCAGATGCAAATGACTCAGCTCGAATCCCTCTATGGCCTCTACCTCCGCCTCTAGTACCTCGCCCACAAGTACCACGTGTACTCAACATAACTATCGAATTAATCTATATTTAGAAATTTCATGCACATCAGTTTACAGTTTCGATAATTATTAGTAGATATTTTATGCAATATAGTAATAGAGTTTCAGAGTCAATTATCGTGAGTAATAAGCTAACTACGGTTTTCAGTTTACACTACCTAAAGTGTTTCATTAACGTACTACCCATAGTAGTCTCATCACACATACACAGTATTTCAAATAGATACAAACAAAATTTCAGTATAAGCATGCTTTCAAATAGTAAATATTAGAGTTTCAGAGAACTTACAGGATCAATGTTGGAGGCTCGGTGTACCACATACTTGTTATCAAAAATATTTCAAATCATTTTACAAATCATTTTCTTAAAACCAAATTTTGAAACCCAAATCCACAATCGAGTTTTGTAATCGGGCTTTGATACCACTAAATATAACACTCCAAACTCGACCTAGACATTATGGCCGAATCTGGCGGTGTCATATGAGAGTGCTTTTAGAAAACCTCAGCAAGTTTAAATTTTTTCTGTCTATTATCTGTACTTAAGTTGTGAAATCACTATTCAAGTTATTACTTGAAAACATATCTCTATTGCGGAAGTTATGACATCGTTCATTTATACGATAACTTTAAGTTAAGTTTCCAAAATGTATTTATGGTGTCACCATTTCTAAATCAATAAAATTAACAATTTAAAATCCCGAAATTAAACCCAAAGTAGTTCGAGCCTAGAAACATAAATAATCCCGAAAATAAATATTAAATGAAACCAAATAAAATAGAGTGTAACTCATAAAATCAACACATGCTTAACAGTGGTCACTGTCAAGCCCTCCGTCGCACCGATCCTTTTACTACTGAGGATTACCTAACAAACAAATAAAATAAGGGGTGAGTTTTCGCAAACTTAGTGTGTACATCCCCACAGTACAACATGCATGTAAACAGATAGCAGTCAAACAGCCATACTCGAGCTTGAGCTCTTAATAAAATCACTGTAGGCCATAGCCCACCCAGAACAGTATCAGATACATTCGACCTTAGCCCATACAGACATACATGCAAATCAATCAGAACAGTAATTCCCACCAACCCTACGCACCATCTCCGTCCATCCCATCACACCATGTGGGAATAAAATCGACCCACCCAGCCTACACACCAAGTAGTACCGTATACGGCACGTATCAAATACATGCAGTATAGTTGCTAGATGACAGGCTAATAGCCTTTTAGTCTTCCTTCTCTTCAATAACAACCTAACCCAATGCAATGCAACATAAATAATATGGCATGCCCATGTGCAGATAACAGATCATAACATCATCATCAAATCATAACAGATACACATACTTTAATTATCATGCTTTTACATACATCTTAGTATCATATTAGAGTATAGGGGTTTAAGTAACGCTTATCGACCCTACAATCAGGTTATAGTCGACTTGGGCGACCCATGCAACCTTGCAGAACATTTCAAACAAATCTGGCTCACACGCTCGTGTGGCTCACACGACCCAGATTGACCTTATCGTGTGGATCACACGGCCTGGCCCAAGATCTCACACGCCCATGTGGTTTACTCATGTGGCCTACACACTCGTGTGGCCCACACAGCCTAATTGGTCAAGCCTGTGCCTCACACACGGGCTCGCTAGCCTCACATGCCCATGTCTGTTGTACCTGTGTAGCGCGCGCACAGCCTACTACGTCGACCACACAGCCGTGTCTCACCACACGGGCAGTCCACACGCTCATGTGGCGTCGATAGTAGCATTTTTAGCTTTTATCGAAACATGGTTTCAGATTGATTGGGGTACACACCTGTTATCAATTCGAAGCTAACACAACCATGAGTACTCCAGAATCTATTGTCGAGCCGTACGATACTTAGTTAGTCACTTAAATCGAGTTACTAAAGACAGGTAAAACCCAAAAGTTACCGACGAGCTTACTTTTAACAAACAACGTAAATCCTTGTTGATTAAAACACTGTTTTAGGAATCCACCGCACCTTGGTTGTCTCCTAAACAAAAAAATAGGCTCTTAACAACCCCATAATCAATAACGAGACCCAAAAACAAACCTACACTTACCGAATTCGCACCAACCGCAGAGATGGGTAATGATGAAGGAAAAGGACCCAAAAACTAATATTAATAGGAAATAAAATTGACAGCAGCAGGGAATTTTTAGCTGGGGAAGAAAAGAAAGAAAACAAAAATATAGAGAAGGGGAAAATTTGCAATGAGATATTGGTAGAGAGGGAGAGCAGAATGTTTAGGTAACTCTCAAACCCCCTATTTTTCTCCCACTAAACCACATTTGTTGCAACTACTCAGTGTTCTAAACCAACTCAAACACTCACACGGCATTAGTAGTAAAATAAATCCCCTACTCACACAGAGATTCGAACTCCAGACCTCCAGGCACTTAACACACACCTTAACCACTAGACCAGCAGGCCCATCCTGATATAGTCTTACTAGCATTTAAACTTAAGCCCACTAAACAAGAGTATGACTTTATCCATCAAAAACTAAAATTTTTCCCAAGCTAAGGCTTGAACTTGAAACCTCTCCTACACACTCAGAACACTTAACCACTGAGGCAGATAGGCATTTGGGTCAAATAATTACAGAAAAAAATTAATAAAATTTAGGGCGTTACACTTAAGATCCAATTTGAGTTGTTGAAGAGCCCAGTAAGCTTTGTGCTCTAACTCCAATGGCAGGTGACAGGCTTTCCCAAAGACCAACCTATAGGGTGACATCCCTAAATATGTCTTGTATGCTGTCCTATAGGCTCATAAAGCATCATCTAGTCTTTTGGACCAATCTCGTTGGTTCGGGTAAACTACCTTATCAAGTATGCCTTTGATCTTTTTATTTGCCAGTTCAGCTGGCCCATTCGTCTATGGATGGTAAGTTGTGGCAACCTTGTGCTTCACTCCATGTTTTTCAAGCAACAATTTCAACCACTTGTTCACAAAAATGGGACCCTTTATCACTAATGATGGCTCTTGGGGTTCCAAACCTTGTGAACACATGCTTCTGCAAAAACTTCATCACAACTTTAGCATTATTTGTCAAATATGCCTCAGCCTCAAAACATGAATATATGATTGTGTGAAAGTTTTTTTTAGAAATTATATCATTTGAATGGTCAATTTGATATAAAGGACTAAATCGCGTAAAGAGCAAAAGTGTTGTTCTATTAGCTAAAAGTGAGCAATAGCTATAGAACCATAAAGTTAAGGTCCTTATGTGGTAATTACACCATTTCTTAGTTTAGTGGACATATATGGACATTTTATTTAGTGTTTTGATAGTTATTAATTAAGGGTAAAATAGTAAATTAAGAAATAACTTAATAAAAATAAAAGAAACATAAAATTATCTTTAGTTTCTATTATCTTCCACTGAATTGTGAGATAGGAAACTCCATTGAAGGAGCTTAAGTATTCGGCCTTGTCTTCTTGAGCATGTAAGTCCATTTTTGTTCTGTTTTTAATGATTTCTATGTTTTTGAGATCGTTGCAACTAGGTCTAGCTAGCCTAGGGACTATTTTGCAAAACTATTAAAGATTTTGAATGATTCCATTGATGAACACATGTGTGTTTTGATGTTTGATGATAGACTATGAATGTTAGTTATGAATTATGTTTTATAAAGTAATTTTTAGTGAAAATGCAAATTAGGGATTAAATTGTGAAATGTGGAAACTTTATGGTTAAAATGTGAAATAAATAAAAAATGGGCTGCTAGGGACCTAATTGAAATTTGGCTAGCATGGGTTGTGGTTGAATTGCATTAATTTGTGTTTTTATGAAATAAGGACTAAATTTTAAAAGATGTGAAACATTAGGAAAAATTGTGTAAAAATGCCTTAAAATGAAAATTTAGACTAAATTAAATAGTGAGATAATTAAATAAGTTAATTTTGATTATATATAGATCAAGAAAAGTGAAACTCGGATCTAGATAGAGGGAAAAACAAAGTTCTTAACTAATCAACCAATTTAGCCATTTTTACATCCGAGGTAAGTTCGTATGTAATTAGTTTCTTTATAAATGTATTTTAAATGCTTTGATATTGCATAAACTATGAATAGGAGACTTCAGACATGTTTGACTATGATTCTACGATGATTCGACATTCAAAATCCCAATTGAACCTAAGGAATAAATTTGGATACTAGTGACATGTCATTAGGGATTGTTGTGATTATGTGATCCGAGTGTTGGTCCTGTAAGTCCTACCGGTGGCTGAGTATATTGGCAAATGTTACGGTTACTTGATAGCTTGTGTGAGCAGTATCGTGTAGCTACATCTTGACCCACAGCTTGTGTGAGTAGGCCCGTTGATAGCTCTAGTGTGAGCATTATATGTCATATGAGATCTAGTTGGCTTCGGGCCATGATATTGGCACTTTGGTGCGAGTTTCTCGAGTATTCGATAGTATTTTGAATATTTCAATGGGTAAATGAAAGACGTGGTTGTGAATGAGATTGATACGAGATGGTAAAGGTATGTACATGAACCGTATAAGCTTAAATTGAAGAAGTTGTAAAGTTCATACATAAGACTATGATTGAAAATGTGAAAGGTTTGTTAGTAAAATGAACTACATGTTGATATGTTCAAATTTATGATTTGTATATTTATGTTAAGATTGAGTTATTTCATATGAGCTTACCAAGCTATATAGCTTATTTTGTTTATTTTACCGTGTTTTATAGTTATTTCAAAGCTAGCTCAGATTCGGGGATCATCAAAGACTTCGTCACACTATCCAACTATCAATTTGGTACTTTTGAGCTTATGTTTTGAGTATGTGGCATGTATAGGGACTTTGGTCATTTTGGTTATGTGTTGGTAATGAATTTAGCCATTTGAATTGGCTTGTAAATGTATATGTTTTAGTTTGTATATATAGCCATGAGTGATGGCTCATTCTTGGTTATTTTGGTATGTTTGAATCATGTATATATATGAGTCTATGTCTTTTGAAATGTGTTGAATGAAGGTTGTGTGATGCTTAATGGTAATAGGAATTATGAGTATCAAATGGCTGATTTGTGGATATTGGTTTGCTTGAGAAAATAGATCAAATGATGTGTATATGATAATGGTCATATTGATGATTTGAAGAAGTAAAGTTTGGTATAAATAGTATGGCATGTTTTGGTGAATTGTGTATAGGTAAAATGGAAGTATAGAATGTGCATGATTTACGTTTGAATTGGCTAGTTTAAATGCTTATATATGCTATGTGTTGGTGCCAATTGATGTGGTATAGGTTTATGAAGATTTGGGTGGCAAAATGACTTGGTAAATAGCCTAATTTTGTTCACATGGGCAGAGACACGAGCGTGTGTCTCAGCCGTGTGTGATACATGATCATGTACATGGCTGTGTGTCCCCTGGTGTTGAAATTAAAATCAAGTCAGTATGCCCCACACGGCCTCACACACAAACTTGGCCGTGTGGCATAAGTCAGTATACACTACAGGTTTGGCACGACCTAGCACACGGCCTGAGACATGGGCGTGTGTGGCCATTTTTAGGGCACAAGGGCTAGCCACACAAGCATGTGTGTTGGCTGTATGACCCAATTCAGAGTGTTACACGAGGTCAGACACAGACTGGGACACAGCCATGTGCTCCTATTTCGAATGTCCACACGGCTTGTGACATGGGCGTGTCTGTTGGCCATGTGGGACACACGGCCGGACCACATGGGCATGTGTGCCGGACCACATGGGCATGTGTCCCCTATTTTTGAGAAAAATTTTCCAAATGTTCTTAAAGTTTCCAAAGTTATCAGTTCAATCCCGAACCACCTTCCAATGCATGTTTAGAGCCTCGTAGGCTCATATTAGGAACAAAATGATTGGTTGTAATGAAATGTATATGAATTGATTATTTGTATCTAAAGTGTATGTTTAAATGTGTTATAAGTTCGGTAATGCTTTGTAACCCTATTTCGGCATTGAATACGGTTGAGGGGTTTGACATTTATTGGTATCAGAGCTACGGTTTAGTCGATTCTTGGACTATCGTAGTGTGTGAGTCTAGTTATACATGCCATATATAACCTGTGATAGTGTGATGAGTCCTGACAATTTAAACTATGTTTTCATATTGTAAATGGATATTGATTGAGCTGTGGCTGATGATGTCGAGAGTAATGCGCTAGCTCCCACTCAAGGGGCAGTGCCTTCTGAATCTAGAAACATATCGAGTAGTCACGGAGGAGAGGCTAAAGAAGTCTTTTTTCCAAATGATGAGTGAGTAGTTCACGGAGTTTGTTCGGACAAACCCGGCCGTTCAACAACCTCCATCCTCACCTAATCCCTAATCTGTTCTCGTAGCTCCTCAAGTTGTAGAACATCAACGACTGAATAAGCCGCCAGTAGATAAAACCTGAAAACACAGGTTCTAAGAGTTTAGAGCTACCGTTGATGACGATCCCAAGAGAGCTAAATTTTGGCTTGAAAACACTATTCGGGTATTCAATGAACTTTCGTGCAACGCAGCCGAGTGTTTAAAATGTGCCATTTCGTTATTGAAGGACACTGCGTATCAGTGGTGGAACACTCTAGTATCTGTAGTACCGAGCGAAAGAGTGACCTTGGAATTCTTTCAGACTAAGTTCCAAAAGAAATACGTAAGTCAAAGATTTCTCGATCAAAAGCACGAAGAGTTTTTAGAATTGAAACAGAGTCGTATGATTGTGACTGAGTACAAAAGAGAATTTGTACGGTTGAACAAGTATGCTCCGGAGTATGTTTCCACTAAAGAAATCATGTGCAAGCGGATCGTTGATAGGTTGAATGAGGATATTAAACTTCTAGTCAGAATTCTAGAATTGAAAGAATTTGTTGTCTTCGTTAATAGTGCTTGCAAAGCTGAAGAGCTTAGTAAAAAAAAGAGAAAAGCAGATTCAAAGGCTAAAGACTCGAGAAAAAGACCGATGAATAAACCATATCAATCTTCGTCAAAGAAATTTATAGATTCGTTTACTTGTCCAAATGTTTCAATCGGGCATTCGAGCAAAAATTGTGGAAAACAATTCTCAAGTCCTAAAGCTCAAGCTACATCAGTATCGAGTGCTGGCAGTGTGAGAAATTATAGACCTGAATGTCAGCAATGTGGAAGACGACATCCTGGTGAATGTAGAATGAATAATCGGGCTTGTTTCAAATGTGGTTCACAAGATCATTTCATACGTGATTGCCCAGAGTTAGCTGAGAAAGATAAGATTCAAAATGCAAGACTGAGTAACACAGTTAATAGAGGAGGGTCACCAAGAAATGCTGGAAATACGAGTGGTAATTGTGGTACTACGAGAGATTTTATAGTAAGATCCGAGGCCAGAGCACCTACTAGAGCTTACGCTATTCGTGCTCGCGAAAAGGCATCATCACCTGATGCTATCACTGGTACATTCTCTCTTTACAACACTAATGTGATTGCATTGATTGATTTTGGATCAACTTATTTGTATATTTGTATGAATTTAGTATTTAGTAAGAATTTACTTGTTGAGTCTACTGAGTTTGTGATTAAAGTATCGAACCCCTTAGGCAAGTATGTGCTAGTTGATAAAGTTTGCAAGAATTGTCCTTTAATGACTCAGGGTTACTGTTTTCCTGCGGATTTGATGCTTTTGCCATTTGATGAGTTCGATATAATTCTGGGTATGGATTGGTTGACTCTGCATGATGCTGTTGTGAATTTTAGACAAAATATTATTGAATTGAAATGTCAGAATAGTGAAATTATTCAAATTGAATTAGATGAATCGAATGAATTGCCTGTTGTGATTTCGTCTATGTCAGCTCAGAGATATATGAGAAAAGGGTGCAAAGCTTATCTTGCTTATGTTTTAGATACAAAAGTGGCTGAATCGAAGATTGAATCAGAGCTGATAGTCTTTGAGTTTTCAGATGTGTTTCCAAAAGAATTACCGGGGTTACCACTGATCAGAGAGGTTGAATTTGCTATTGAGTTAGTACTGAGAACTTCACTAATATCTATATCTCCGTATAGAATGGCTCCAATAGAATTGAAAGAGTTGAAATCTCAGTTGCAAGAGGTAACAGATAAAGGTTTTGCATGACCTAGTTTTTCACCTTAGGGTGCACCAGTATTGTTTGTAAAGAAGAAAGATGAGTCAATGAGAATGTGTATTCACTACTGACAGCTCAATAAGGTTATGATAAAGAATAAGTATTCGTTGCAGAGAATAGATGATTTGTTTGATTAGTTGAAAGGGCCAATAGTGTTTTCGAAGATTGATTTAAGATCTGGCTATTATCAGTTGCAAGTTAAAGACTCAGATGTGTCAAAAATTGCATTTAGAACGAGGTATAGACATTATGAATTTCTTGTTATGCCTTTCGAATTGACTAATGCTCCTACAGTCTTTATGGATTGATGAACCAGATTTTTAGACCATATTTAGACAGATTCATTGTTGTATTCAATGACGATATTTTGATCTATTCACGAGATGAGTTTGTGCACGCTGAGTATTTGAAAACTGTACCAAAAACTTTGAGAGATAAGTAACTATTCGCTAAATTCAGCAAGTGTGAATTCTGGCTTCGAGAAGTTAGATTTTTGGGACATATTGTTTCAGCTGAAGGCATATGAGTTGACCCGAGCAAGATTTCTGCAGTTGTTGATTGGAAACCATCGAGAAATGTTTCTGAAGTTAGAATTTTTCTCAGGTTAGCTGGTTATTATCGATGTTTTGTAAAACAATTCTCGATGATTGCTACACTGATGACTAGATTTCTATAGAAAGATGTGAAGTTTGAGTGGTCCGAGAAATGTCAATAGAGTTTTGATCAATTGAAAGCATTGTTAACCGAAGCACCAATTTTGGTTCAACTTGAGTCGGGTAAAGAATTTGTGATTTATAGCGACGCATCATTGAATGGTTTGGGTTGCATTTTGATGCAAGAAGGAAAAGTTATAGCTTATGCCTCTAGACAATTGAAACCGCATAAAAAGAACTATTTAACACATGATTTAGAGTTGGCCGCTATTTTTTTCGCATTAAAAATTTGGCGATATCATTTGTACGGTGAAAAGTGTCACATCTTTACTCATCATAAGAGCTTGAAATATATAATGACTCAGAAAGATTTGAATTTACGATAATGGAGATGGCTCGAGCTACTAAAAGATTATGAGTTAGTAATTGATTATCATCCGGGGAAAGAAAATGTAGTCCCTGATGCTTTGAGTAGAAAATCTCTATTTGTTTGGAGAGCGATGAATACAAGACTGACTTTGTCTGATGATGTTTCGATTCTATTAAAGTTGAAAGTTAAACCGATTTTTCTTCAGCAAATTTGTGAATCTCAAAAGTGTGATACCGAGTTACAAGCTAAAAGAGTGAAATGTGAGTCGAATAGTGATTCAGACTATTAGATCGGAGCCAATGATTATTTAATCTTTCAAAATAAAATTTTCGTGCGAAAGACTTTCGAACTCATTTAGAAAATTTTGCACGAAGCACACTGTAGTTATCTATCTGTTCACCCGTGAAGTACCAAAATGTGCAATGACTTGAAACATTTGTATTGGTGGTTGGGTATGAAACAAGACATTTCAAAATTTGTATTGAGATGTTTAGTGTGTCCATAAGTTAAAGCTGAACATCAGATACCTTCCGAATTGCTACAGCCTGTGATGATACCAGAGTGGAAATGGGATAAAGTTACAATGGATTTCGTATCGGGATTACCCCTGTCTCTGAAATAGAAAGATGCTATTTGGGTTGTCATTGATCAACTGACGAAGTCTGGACATTTCATTCTGGTACGTACTGATTATTCACTTGATAAATTGGCTGAGTTGTACATTTCAAAGATTGTTAGATTGCACGGGGCACCAGTTTCGATTATTTCGGATAGAGATCTGAGGCTTACATTACAATTTTGGAAGAAATTGCAAGAAGCTCTAGGTACAAGGTTGAATTTTAGTACAGCATTTCATCCGCAAATCGATGGTCAGTCTAAGAGAGTAATTCAGATTCTCGAAGATATGTTTCGTTGTTGTGTGTTGGAATTCGAAGGCAATTGGGAAAAATATTTGTTGTTGGTTGAATTTGCATATGACAATAGCTTTCAATCGAGTATAAAAATTGCATCGTATGAAGCTTTGTATGGTCACAAATGTCGAACTGCATTGTATTAGACTGAACTGAGTGAGAAAAAGATGCACGGGGTTGATTTAATTCGAGAGACTGAACAAAAAGTGAAAGTAATACGTGACAGTCTGAAAGCAGCTTCAGATTGATAGAAATCGTACGCAAATTTGAAATGTAAAGACATTGAATTTCAGATTGGTGATAAAGTATTTCTGAAAGTATTTCCGTGGAAGAAAATCCTTAGATTTGGTCGCAAAGGCAAGCTGAGTCCACGATTCATTGGGCCGTATGAGATCACTGAAAGAATAGGGCCTGTGGCATATCAGTTAGCTTTACCGTCAAAATTAGAAAATATCCACAACGTGTTTCATGTGTCAATGTTATGTCGATAACAATCAGATCCATCACATGTATTTTCTCCGACAGAGATTGAAATTAAACCTTATATGACGTACAACGAAGAACCGATCAGAATTTTAGCTCGAGAGGATAAAAAGTTAAGAAATAAACACATAGGTTTGGTGAAAGTCTTGTCGCAATGTCACGGGGTCGAAGAGGCTACGTGGGAACCCGAAGAAGCTATGAGAAAATAGTACCCTAACCTTTTTGCTGGTAAGATTTTTATGGATGAAAATCCTTAAAGGGAGAGAGTTGTAACAGCCCGTTTTTAGTCAAATCAAAATAGTGATTTCAGAATCACAAATCTGAGGTTGAAATAATTATGTTATTATTATTTTAATATTTACAGCATGAATATATGATTGTGTGAAAGTTTCGTTTAGAAATTATATCGTTTGAATGGTAAATCTGATATAAAGGACTAAATCGCGTAAAGAGCAAAACTATTATTCTATTAGCTAAAAGTGTTTTAGCTATAGAACCATAGAGTTAAGGTCTTTATGTGGTAATTATACCATTTCTAAGTTAAGTGGACATATATGGACATTTTATTTAGTGTTTTGATGGTTATTAATTAAGGGTAAAATAGTAAATTAAGAAATAACTTAATAAAAATAAAAGAAACGTAAAACTATCTTTAATTTCTATCATCTTCCACTGAATTGTGAGATAGGAAACTCCATTAAAGGAGCTTAAGTATTCGTCCTTGATCTTCTTGAGCATGTAAGTCCATTTTTGTTCGATTTTTAATAAATTCTATGTTTTAGAGAACGTTGCAACTAGGTCTAGCTAGCCCAAAGATTATTTTGCAAAACTATTAAAGATTTTGAATGATACCATTGATGAATACATGTGTGTTTTGATGTTTGATGATAGACTATAAATGTTAGTTGTGAATTATACAAGTTTTATAAAGTGATTTTTAGTGAAAATGTAAATTAGGGATTAAATTGTGAAATGTGAAAATTTTGTGGTTAAAATGGGAAATAAATTAAAAATATCGGCTGCTAGGGACCAAATTAAAATTCAGCTAGCATGGGTCGTGGTTGAATTGCATTAATTTGTGTTTTTATGAAATAAGGACTAAATTGTAAAAGATATGAAACATTAGGGGCAATTATGTAAAAATGCCTTAAAGTGAAATTTTGGACTAAATTGAATAGTGAGATAATTAAATAAGTTGATTTTGATTATATATAGAACAAGAAAAGCGAAACTCAAACCTAAATCGTGGGAAAAATAAACTTCTAGACTAATCGACCAATTTAGCTGTTTTTACATCCGAGGTAAGTTCATATATAATAAGTTTCATTATAAATGTATTTTAAATGCTCTGATATTTCATAAACTGTGAATATGATACTTCAGACATGTTCGACAATGATTCTACGATGATTCGGCATTCAAAATCCCAGTTGAACCTTAGGAATAGATTTCAATACTAGTGACATGTCATTAGGGATTATTGTGATTATGTGTTCGGGTGTTGGTCCTATACGTCCTACCGATGGCTGAGTATACCGGTATGTGTTGTGGTTACTTGACAGCTTATGTGAGCAGCACCATGTAGCTATGTCTTGACCCACAGCTTGTGTGAGCAGGCTCGTTGATAGCTTTAGTGTGACCATTATTTGTGATATGAGATTTAGTTGGCTTCGGGCCATGATATTGGCACTTCGGGTGTGAGATACATTGAGTTGGCTTCAAGCCATGATATTGGCACTTTGGTACAAGTTTCTTGAGTATCCGATAATATTCCGAATGGTTTAACGAGTAAATGAAAGACGTGGTTGTGTATGAGATTGATACGAGATGGTACAAGTATGTACATGAACCGTATAAGCTTAAATTGAAGTTGTAAAGTTCATACATAAGACTATGATTGAAAATGTGAAAGGTTTGTTAGTAAAATGAACTACATGTTGATATGTTCAAATTTATGATTTGTATATTTATGTTAAGATTGAGTTATTTCATACGACCTTACTAAGCTATATAGCTTATTTTGTTTATTTTACCATGTTTTATAGTTATTTCAAAGCTAGCTCGGATTCAGGGATCGTCGGAGACTTCATCACACAATCCAACTATCAATTTGGTACTTTTGAGCTTATGTTTTGAGTATATGGCATGTATAGGGACTTTGGTCATTTTGGTTATGTGTTGGTAATGAATTTAGCCATTTTAATTGGCTTGTAAATGTATATGTTTTGGTTTGTATATATAGCCATGAGTGATGGCTCATTCTTGGTTATTTTGGTATGTTTGAATGTGTCTATGTCTTGTGAAATGTGTTGAATGAAGGTTGTGTGATGCTTAATGGTAATATGCATTATGAGTATCAAATGGCTGATTTGTGAATATAGGTTTTCTTCAGAAAATAGATCAAATGATGCGTAGTTGATAATGGTCATATTGATGATTTGAATAAGTAAAGTTTGGTATAAATAGTATGTTATGTTTTGGTGAATTGTGTATAGGTAAAATGGAAGTATAGAATGTGCATGATTCACGTTTGAATTGGCTGGTTGAAATGCTTATATATGCTATGTGTTGGTTCCAATTGATGTGGTATATGTTCATGAAGATTTGGGTGACAAAATTGCTTGGTAAATAGTCTAATTTTGTTCACACAGGTAGGGACATGAACGTGTGTCTCAGCCGTGTGCGGTACACAATCATGTACACGGTCGTGTGTGCCCTGGTGTTGAAATTAAAATCAAGTCAGTATGCCCCACCCGGCCTCACACATTAGCATATGACTTGGCCATGTGGCATAAGTCAGTATACCCCATAGGTTTGGCACGACCTGACACACAGGCATGTATGGCCACTTTTAGGGCACAGAGGCTAGCCACACAAGCATGTGTGTTGGCCATGTGACCTAATTTAGAGAGTTACATGGGGTCAGACACGGACTGGGACACAACCATGTGCTCCCATTTTGAATGTCCACACGGCCTGTGACACGGGCGTGTCTGTTTGCTGTGTGTCACATAGGTGTGTGTCCCTTGTTTTTGTGAAAAAAAATTATTAATTTTCTTAAAGTTTCCAAAGTTATCGATTTAGTCCTGAACCACTTCCAATGCATGTTTAGAGCCTCGTAGGCTCGTATTAGGAACAAAATGATTGGTTGTAATGAAATGTATATGAATTGATTATTTGTATCTAAAATGTATGTTTAAATGTGTTATAAGTTCAATAATGCTCTGTAACCCTATTCTGGCATTGAATATGGGTGAGGGGTGTTACATCGTGTCCTTCTCCAATAATTTGCATAAGGATTTAGCAATTTCGGAGAAGACCTTGATAAATCTTAGATAGAAATCGGCGTGGCCCAAAAAGCTCCTAACACCCTTTACAAATGTTGAAGGTAGGAGTTTCTCAATAACGTTTGTGTTCACTTCATCTACCTCGATTCCATGTCTCGTTATCTGATGCTTTAGAATAATACCTTCTCGTACCATGAAATGGCACTTTTCCCAGTTGAGTACAAGGTTTGTTTCTTCGCATAGCCTTAGTATCTTGGCTAGATTGGCTAGGTAATCATCATATGTATCTCCAAATACTAAAAATCATCCATAAAGACTTCCAAGTATTTCTCAACCATATCAGTAAAAATAGACATCATACATCTTTGAAATGTAGCAGGTGCATTACATAAACCAAATGGCATGCGTCTAAATGCAAATGTACCGTACGAGCAAGTGAATGTTGTCTTTTGTTGATCTTCAAGTACTACTGTAATCTAATTATACCCCGAGTATCTATCGAGAAAATAGTAATAGTCTCACCCCGCGAGTCTATCCAGCATCTGGTCCAAAAATGGCAAAGGAAAGTGATCTTTTCTAATCGCCTTGTTCAGCTTCCGATAATCGATGCATATTCTCCATCCCGTAACCATTCTAGTTGGTATCAACTCGTTCTTCTCGTTCTCAACGACCATAATACCTCTTTTCTTTGGCACGCACTAGACCGGACTTACCTATGAATTGCTTGAGATGGGTTAAATTATACCCGCATCTTACCACTTGATAATTTCTTTTTTCACCACGTCCTTCATGATAGGGTTTAGTTTTCGTTGTCCATCAATTGTCCCTTTTTCACCATCTTCCAGGATAATCTTATGCATGTATACAGACGGACTAATACCATGAATATCGGCTATGGTCCATTCGATAGCCTTCTTGAATTGTTTCAATACTAGGATGAGTTTCTTTTCTTGCTTAATAGTTAATTCTGCTGAAACAATCACGGGAAAAGTAGAAGTGTTACCTAAATAAACATATTTTAAATGTGAATAAAGTACCTTGAGTTCTAATTTAGGTGGCTCTTCGATTGACGCTTTTGGTTGGGCATAATCCTTATTCTCCAACACTAAAGATTCAAAACGGGATTGCGGATTAAATCCCATTTGATTAGCTTCTAGCAAAGCTAAGTATTCATCCTCTTCTTCATCATTTGGAGGGTCTGATGTTAAAATTTGTTCCAATGGGTCCTCAACATAGTTGAGTTCCTTTTCCACGATTAAAACCTCTAAATCAGATACAACAGAACAATTATCAATTGTGTCAGGAAATTGCATACACTTAAAAACATTAAATGTTACCTGATCATCCTAAACATGCATAGTAAGCTTGCCTTTTTGCACATCAATAAGGGTCCTTCCAATTGCTAGGAAAGGCCTTCCTAGGATGATTGGCACTTCTTTGTCTACTTCAAAGTCTAGAATCACAAAGTCAGCAGGAAAAATAAATTTGTCTACATGTACCAATACGTCTTCGATTTTTCCTTCTAAATGTGCTAAGGATCGATATACTAATTGAAGTGTAACTATAGTAGGTCTAACTTCACCTATCCCCAACTTCCTAAATATTGACAAGGGCATGAAATTGATACTCACACACAAGTCACATAGTGCCTTAGCACAATATGTTGCTCCAATGTTGCAAGGTATGGTAAAACATCTAGGATCCTTCAATTTTGGGGGTAGTTTGTCTTGAAGATACGCACTGCATTCCTTCGTCAGGGCTACCGTCTTAAATTCTCCAAGTCTTCATTTTTTTTATAGGATATCCTTCATGAATTTGACATAGTTCGGCATTTGTTCAAATGCTTCAAACAATAGGATGTTGATATGAAGTTGCTTGAGTACGTCTAGGAACTTCTTGAATTGAATTTCCTGCTTCTGCTTCTGAAGTCTTTGAGGGTAGGGTGGTGGAGGCTTTTTTACTGGAACAGGTTGATTTGTCATCTGTGGCAATTCTGCATCTAACAAAGTTGTTAGTTGATCAGAATTAGCTGGTTCTAAAGTTACCTTATCGGATTTTGTAGATTTTGGTTCCAATGAAAGTGGTATTTCAACATTCGGTTAAACTTCCTCTGAGTCTTGAGCATTAGCTTACTCCTTTTCAACTTCGATGGTGTTGGGTTCTAATGTTTTTCACTCCTCAATGTCAATGCTTTACAATGCTCCTTCCTTGGATTCCTCGAATTCTCCGTATCACTAGGTAAAGCACCTTGTGGTCGGTTTCTGAGTTCAATTGCAAGCTGGCCCACTTGATTCTCTAAATTATTTAGAGTGACATCATTTTTTGCCATGTATGCCTTCAATAGATTCTCTGAGCTATTGGATGGTTCAGCTTGGGTTGGTTTCTGAACTTGTTGGGGGAAACTAGGTGGTTGGGCCGATCTAGGTTGGGCGTAAGTGTTATTGATTCTAGCCCCCTTGGTTACCCCAGGAAAAATTCATGTTTTTTCACCACGATAGGTTATAGAAATTGGATTGTAGTCCTTGCCTTCCTCGATTTTGGTTCTGGTTACCCATGTAATACAAAAATTCTGGGTTCGGTGGACATTCTTCGAACAAATGTCCTTCCCCACAATAGACACAGGCTACATTTTCAACTTGATTCGGTGGCTGAGCTACAAAACTATTAAATCCATTAGCAGTAAAATTTTTAAGCATTAAGGATATTGAGGATACCTAAGATGCGAGTGAAGTAAAAGCGTTTACTTCATGTATTCCAGCTTCCTGATGCTATTCAATTGGTTGGCCATTGATAATTGTTGTTGGCAATCCTCTCAATAATTTCATAAGCCTTATTATAAGACTTAGAATGGAGAGCACCATTAGTAGAAGCGTCCACTACCATCCTTGTGTGTGCATTGAAACCATTATAAAACATCTCAAGTTGGATGCAATGTGGGATTCCATAATAAGGGCACTTTCGTAATAATTCTTTGTACCTTTCCCATGCCTCATACAAGGACTCATCATCCATTTGTTGGAAAGCAGTGATCTCATTCCTCAATTTAGCATTCTTTCTGGGTGGGAAATACTTCATAAGGAATCTTTCTGCTAAATCTTTCCATGTGAAAATTGAATTTATTGGCAATGAGTTCAACCAGGCCCGAGCCCTATCCCTTAGCGAATATGGGAATAGCTTCAATCGTAATGTATCTTTGGGTGCCCTGGCTAACTTGAAAGAATCGCTCACCTCCATAAACAGTCTTAAGTGAAGATGAGGATCTTCGGTAGGCATTTCACTGAATTGACAGACTATCTGAAGCATCTGGAACATGACTAGCTTAAGCTCAAATTGTTGTGCCTCAATTTCAGGTCTCCTAATACCGGATTAAGGTCATGAAAGACTGGCACGACATACCATCTCAAAGCTCTATCCCTATCATCAGCTATAAGGATAGGATTTTGAGCAGGGTCTGCTCCGTTTCCTTGATTCAGATTTTTGAAATTCATCTCTTCGGTCATTCTCTGACTTGCTTGTCTTCTTCGCTGTCGAAAAGTTCTTTCAATCTCAAGGTCTATAAGGAGTAAATCGATAATTTTGTTAATACTCATAAACACCTGAAATAATCACAGAAAAATTAATTAAGTTAATATTGAACATAAAAATATACCAAAATGCAAAAACTAACAAATTCACAAATAATAACATTTTAAAACAGTCCCCGACAACGGCACCAAAAACATGGAATGACAGAAATGTGCAAGTGTACACAATCGCAACAAGTAATAAAATGACAAGTAAATATCGAGTTATTGTACCCACAGGGACTATGAAAAGAATTATTTATGAATGCAATTTTAAAACACTTTGGTGAGGAAAAATATTTGACTTGAGGAGGTGATTAAAAACTAAGATTTTTAACTAAGTAAAATTAATAAAGAGAAAATAAAAGTTCCAGTGCACGATTTCAAAAGATGATTTTAATCAATATGACATAATTGTGTTAGATCAATTACATTTCTTAACTTATAATTATTAAACTCATGTTTATGTTGTTACAAATAAATTTATGGCAACTCGATAATTTGCTAACTTATGAACATACTCACCTACCAAAACCTATTTATCTCTTGACTATATCTCTATGTCAATTCAACTGATTAAGCAGATTTTTATAAGCAAATGTGTTATTGCACATACATACTTACGAAATTAAAGTAATCTCTTGAAAATATCTTTATGCCAATTCAAACAATTAATTCAATCTCATAAGCACATAAAAGATTACGTGAGGTAACAATGTATTTCTACCTTGAAATAATTTAATCACATTAACCTTGCAAGATATGCAAGGCAAATGTATCGCTAGATACCGTTGCTAATTTAACCCTCAGCTACCTTAGATGATTAAACATGCATTGATTAAGTATCGTGTCAATTAATTACAATTTCAATCCGTTTAAATAATTAATTCATTAGTTACCTTACAATTGTAATGCAAGAATAACTTAGTCATGGTTTTACTTAATCAAACATCTTACCGAGGCCTATAACAACACAAACACAATTTTAATAAATTAAGTAGGTGAAATGCAATCAACATAACACGAACTAAATTTAAACAATATTAATTAAATTAAAAATTTCAGCATCACAAATATTCATAGACATGTTCATCATAACAACAACAAAAATTAAAAGGATAGGGAACAAGAATCAAATCTGGTGTTTCTCCGTGGCTTGACTAGTTTGCTCCACTTTTCCTTCTCTAGTTGTTCTTGTCGAACTGAGGCTGCTACAAGCACTTTAATTTTGCTCCAAATGGTGGATAAATGACTCTTTTTCAAGAGGTGAAATCGGCAAGAGAATAAAGAAAAATGGATGGGAAATAAAGAGAGAAAATTGAGAGAGATGAGAAAGTTGAGGTGTGATTGAAATTAGCAGCCAAGGGGGGTTTATAGGTTGAGAGGGCTGCTAAAAATAGCCAAAATCAGCAGCCAAAGAGCCCTCCCATGGCCGGCCACACATGTGGCAAGTTTGAAGTTTTCAAACTTGATATATTAAGATAGGGGCAAATCTAGAAAGACACAAATAGTGGAGGGGTTTGTTTGCAATTTGAACAAGTTTTAAGGGGCCATTTTGCAAGCTAATTAATCAGCGAAACAAGCTTATTGGGTCAGCATGTGGGACGGTTTTGGGCTGCCCAATAATCGGTCGGTTCGGTTTTCTCGGTTTAGCTCAATTGGGCCACTTTTCATAATTAATTAATAATAATTTATTTAACCCAAATTAAATTGGATACAATTAAAATTAATTATATTATGAATTAATACACATAATTTGGACCGTATTAGGCTGAAATTTTAATTCACCTTTATGCTCAAAATTGTTTCTCGGTTTTGTGCTTTTAGCAGTGTCTGTCGAGCTGTTTTTCACATTTTGTGCAAATCAATCGAAAATAACCAAAATTAATTAAAATTCATTATCTTAATAATTTAAGTAAAAAATAATTATTTTATAATAATTATATATATTTTGACAAGAGTTTTACTGAACTTGCATGAATTTGGGTTAAAAAGGACATGAAAAAGTGTGTATATTTTTGTGTTTCCACACCCCCAAACTTAATTCATTACTCGTCCCAAGTAATGCACAAATTGAAAAGAATTTTTTCAGAAACACCTTTGAAAATTTCCAAGAATGTAGCCTTTGTCAGAGTCAATCAACCACCATTTGTAGTAGCATTCAAGTGTTCGTAGAAGCCTCGGTTCGACAAGCACAAACAGAGAAGGAGTAGAACAAACTAGTCAAGCCATGGAGAAAACACCAGATTTGATTCTTGTTCCCTACCCTTTTAATTTTGTTGTTGCTATGATGAACATGTCTATGAACATTTGTGATGTTGATTGTTTAATTTAATTAATATGACTTAAATATAAATTGTGTTAGGCTGATTGCATTTCGTCTACTTATTTTATTAAATTTGTGTTTGTATTGTTATAGGCCTCGGTAAGATGTTTGGTTAAGTAAATCCACGACTAAGTTATTCTTGCATTATAATTGTAAGGTAACTAATGAATTAATTATTTAAACGAATTGAAATTGTAATTAATTGACACGATACTTAATCAGTGCATATTTAATCATCTAAGGTAGCTGAGGGTTAAATTAGCAATGGAATCTAAAGATACATTAGCCTTGCATAACTTGCAAGATTATTGTGATTAAACTGTTCCAAGGTAGAAATACATTGTTACCTCACGTAATCTTTTATATGCTTATGAGATTGAATTAATTGTTTGAATTGGCATAGATATATGTACAAGAGATTATTTTAATTTCATAAGTATGTATGTGCACTAACACATTTGCTTATTAAAATTTGTTTATTCAGTTGAATTGACGTAGAGATATAGTTAAGAAAAAAATGGATTTTGGTAGGTAAGTATGTTCATAAGTTAGCAAATAATCGAGTTGTCGTGAATTTATTCGTAACAACATAAACATTAGTTTAATAATTATAAGTTAAGAAATGTAATTAATCTAGCACAATTATGTCATCTTAATTAAAAATCATCTTTTGAAATCGTGCATTGGAACTTTTATTTTCTTTTTATTTATTTTACTTAGTTAAAAATCTTAGTTTTTAATCACCTCCTCTAATTAAAATATTTTTCTTCACCAAAGAGTTTTTAATTTCATTCATAAATAATTCTTTTCATAGTCCCTATGGGTATAATAACTCAACATTTACTTGTCATTTTATTACTTGTTACGATTGTGTGCACTTGCACATTTTTGTCATTCCAATGGCACTTGGTGTTCAGCTTTTACTTGCTGACATATCAAACATTTAGATACAAATTCAAAAATATCTCGTTTCATTCCTGGCCACCAGTACATCTTTTTCAGATCATTGTACATTTTATTACTACCAAGATTAATAGACATATTACCATTATGAACTTCAAGTAGAATCTTCTGTATCATTTCTGAATTCTTCGGTACACATATTATGCCTCTGAATAATAAACAATCATCAAACCCAATCTGAAATTCTAAATCAGAAGTCGATTCACATTGTATCTGTTTTGCTTGTAACTCCCAATTATCTTTCTAAGCTTCACAGATCTCTTGCAGAAATGTCGGTTTAGCTTTTAACTCAGCAATAACTGAACCATCATCAGATAAATACAATCAGGAGTTCATCTCTCGCAAAGCAAATAGGGATTTTCTGCTCAAATCATCTGAAACCACATTATTTTTTCCTGGATGATAGTCAATAACCAGATCATAATCTTTTAATAACTCAAGCCACCTGCGTTGTCTTAAGTTCAAGTCTTTCTGTGACATTAAATACTTCAAGCCCTTGTGATCAGTAAAAATGAGCCATTTTTCACCAAATAGATAATGCCGCCAGATTTTTAGTGAAAAGACAATGGCTACCAATTCAAGATCATATATCATATAGTTCTTCTCATGTGGTTTTAACTATCTAGAAGTATAGGCTATTACTTTGCCTTCTTGCATCAATACACAGCCTAAACTATTCAACGATGCATCACTATAAATTACAAATTATTTACCTGATTCAGGCTGAATTAGCACAGCTGCTCCTGTCAACAAAGTTTTCAATTTGTCAAAACTCTGCTAACATTTATTAGACCACTCGAATTTCACATCTTTTTACAACAGACGAGTCATCGGAGAAGCTATCATTGAGCATCCTTTAACAAATCTCCATTAATATCCAGCCAATCCCAGAAAACTTCTAACTTCAAACATGTTCTTTGGTGGCTTCCAATTAACAATGGCTGAAATTTTGTTCGGTTCCACTCGGATACCTTCTACAGATACTATATATCCGAGGAAACCAACTTCCCGTAGCCAAAAGTCACATTTACTAAATTTGGTATACAATTGCTTCTTACATAGAGTTTGCAACACTATTTTCAAATGTTCACCATGCTCATTTTCATATCGAAAATATACCAGGATATCATCAATAAATACCACCACAAACCTGTCTAAATAAGGTTTGAAGATTCTATTCATCAGATCCATAAATACCGCAGGTGCATTTGTCAAACCAAATGGCATTACAAGAAACTCATAGTGCCCGTACCTAGTTCTGAAAACTATCTTTGGCACATCTGAATCTTTTACCTGTAGCTGATAATAACTGGAACGAAGATCAATCTTTAAAAATACAATAGCACCTTTCAACTGGTCAAATAAATCATCAATTCGAGGCAGTGGATACTTTTTCTTTATGGTGACTTTGTTAAGTTATCTGTAATCTATACATAGTCTCAGTGATCCATCTTTCTTCATTACAAACAGAACCGGTGCACCCCAAGGTGAAAAATTGGGTCGAGTAAAGCCTTTGTCACTCAGTTCTTGCAACTGTGCTTTCAACTCTTTCAACTCGGTAAGAGCCATTCTGTAAGGTGCTATGTATATCGGTGTTGTCTTCAGGACAAGATATATAGAGAACTTCACTTCTCTAACTAGTGGTAATCCAGGTAATTCCTCCAGAAATTCATTACGAAATTCACAAACAACCAGCACTGACTGAATTTTTGACTTAGATACTTTAGTATCTAATACATATGCAAGATAAGCATCATATCCCTTTCTGATATATTTCTATACTGATATTGCTAAAATCACATTAGATAACCCATCCAATTTATCAGATTCAACATGGAGTAACTCACTATTCTGACATTTCAACACAATGTACTTTTGTTTACAATTTACCACTACATCATGCTGAGTTAGCCAATCCATACACTGAATTACATCAAATTCATCAAATGGCAACAACATCAAATCAGCCGAAAAGTAATAACCCTTTACCATTAACGGTAACTTTTACAAATTTTATCTACCATAACATATTGGCCCAGGGGGTTCGAAACTTTAACAACAAATTCAATGAATTCAACATGTAAATTCTTAACAGACACTAAATTTGTGCATATGTATGAATGTGTGGAACCAGGATCAATCAAAGCAGTAATATCAGTATCAAAAAGAGAAAATGTACTAGTAATGACGTCTGGTGCAGAGGCATCCTCTCTTGTACGTATAGCATATGTCCTTGCCAGTGCTCGTGCTTTAGATTTAATTGTTGAATCCCTTGTAGTACCTCAGATACCACTAACATTATCGGGGTGACGGGGTGGTTTGCTCTCGACGCGGGATTACTCGACTTTGAAGTTTGATCAATATCTTTTTCAATCCTTTTCGGGCAATCTTTGAGGAAATGATCAAGAGAGCCACATCAGTAACAGGCTTCACTTCTTAAATGACACTCCCCAAAATGAAATTTGTTGCAATATTTGCATTTCAGTTTGGGATTATCGACACTTCTAACACTAGTTATAGATGGAGATGAAGATCTCGAGTTAGAACGTTGAGAACCTCGCTCCTTCCAAAAATATCCCGTAAAGGTGGCAGAATGATCATGGTACTTCTTTGATTTCTTTGAAGCAAATGAGTGTGACTTACCCATAAATATTTTACCAGAAATTCGGGCTTTTCTCTCTGTTTGCTTCTTTTCTTTATTTAATTCTTCGCTTTGTGTGCTCGATCAGCCAAAACCACAAATTCCCTTAGTTCAAGAATTCCAATCAATAGCTTGATATCTTTATTTAAGCCCTTTTCAAAATATTTACACATATCAGCCCCATTCGAAACCCATTCTCTGGCATACTTGCTTAACCGAACAAATTCCCGCTCATATTCAGATACAGTCATGTTTCCCTATTTAAGCTCTAAAATTTTTTTTCTGATCCAGAAATCTTTGACTAATATACTTCTTTCTAAATTCAGTAAGGAAGAATTCCCAAGTAAAATTTTCTCCCGGTA
The DNA here is from genome assembly GCA_025698465.1 of Gossypium longicalyx. Lineage (NCBI taxonomy): Eukaryota > Viridiplantae > Streptophyta > Magnoliopsida > Malvales > Malvaceae > Gossypium > Gossypium longicalyx. The sequence goes on from CM047000.1 coordinate 19,746,788, forward strand.
CCTCAGAAGTTATGGTATTCCACCAATGATAACATGTGTCTCTCAATAAAGAAACTGTACATTTCAAACACTCAGCGGGTGTACATGATAATTCATCTAGAACCCTGATGGTATTTTCCAACCAAAACTCAACCCTCTTTAGATCATTATCGATAGTAGCCCTAAATTCCTCTGCCCCATATTTATGAATTTTATCCACCGGATGCTTATCGATTCTAACATGTTCAGCACCCTATGACATCTCTGGAATCGATTGAGGAGCAGGTGGGGGAGGTTGTTGTATAGTAGGATTTGTTCTCAAATACTCAATGAACCACTAATTCATCATTTGAAAGAAGGCTTCTTTTGTCTCATCAGTTCGACCCTCAGATAGGGTTTTTTACTACCACTAGATGCAGCTCGTTGAATAGAAGCTTAAGTAGTGCTCTCAGCTTCCTCAAATTCAGCTCTAGCTCGATTGGATGACATTACTATATCAAAAACACATTTAAAATGGTTAGGAGATATCACACTATCACAAATTATATAATGGCATGTATAGCTAAACTCGTACTTGCTACGTTAATCCGAAAATCGGCTAAACCGTAACGCTGATACCAATAAATGTAACACCTCTAACCCATATCTGTCACTCGAACAGGGTTACAGAGTATTACCAGAGTTTACAGAATAATTTCATGTAAATCATGTCAATTAGTATTCATATCCGAAACTAATCATATTGTCCCTTGAATGGACCTTCGAGATCCAATTTAAATATTAGATTCAAGGCAAGACAAAATCAGAATCTCAGAGAATTTTTTGCAAAATTTAAAAAATATTTTCTAAAATACAAGGGTCACACTCCTGTGTGAGTAGACCATGTGGCTCACACAGCCAAGTGACATGCCCATGTCTCAGGTCGTATGGGCATTCGATGTGAGGCACATAGTCGTGTCCCAGCCCGTGTCCTTACTTGTGTAACTCTCTGACATGTGCCACACGGCCTGCCACACGCCAGTGTGCTAGGCCGTATGGTCAATTTAATTTTTACAAATTAGGTGCAGCTTTCACACGGCCAAGACACACGTCCAAGTTCTAGGCTGTGTAGCACACACAGCTGAGACACATGCCCTTGTCTTTGCCTGTGTGCCCAATTCTAAGTATTTTGTTTCTAAATTTTAAGATGCAGGGGACACACGGTGAAACCACATGCCCATGTATCAGAGTATGTCACACACAGTCAAGACATACGTCTGAGTGTCTACCTGTGTGTACAAAATAAAGCCATTTCCTAACTTTATTTCTCACCCAAATTTTGCCATCAACCTACAACAACACTTTCACATATACATATATATAGCAACCAATTCCAAGCATTAAACCAAGCAAAAATCATTAACATATTTGATATAACATCACCTATTTTCATATAATCAAACTTACCTTTTAGTAAAGGCATAAGTGTTACTTTAATTCAATCTACTATAACATATACATATATATATATTAACATGATATAACCTTATAATAATATAGCAAATCAAACCATTACTAGCCATACCAATGCCTAGATTACAAACATCATTTACAAGCCATCCATTGGCTAAGTCAACCTATACATGCCATTATATCAAAATAAGTTTACTATTTATACCAAAATAAGCTGGGGGATGGTGTGATAATACTCTGATTGATCTCCAACCTTTGCGAGCTTCTGAACACTATAAAATAGAGAAAATAAAACCTAGTAAGCATTTAATGCTTAGTAAGTTCGTATAACAGGAATTAAACTTACCAATTATACTCATTTAAATAAGCATAACAATATCACGCTTCCAAACAAATTAGAAAATTTTCCTAATCACATATATTCAAATAAGCAAGTTAGTAACATAGTTCACATATACATCAAGTAAGCATAGATGTGCTCATCACGTTACAAACTTTCAAGTATTTTGGGAACATTTGAGAAATAATTCATTTAATCTCATAGTTTCTCATTTTAGAAATTTATCCATTGAATCATTGAAATTTTGATGGATACTCAAGTAGTACACACAAGGTGTACAAACTGTAAACCGTCAATTCAAAATTAGAGGTACCTATTAGGGCACTTAATCAAGGAGCACACTGTAACACCCATAACCCGTATCCGTTGCTAGAACAGGGTTTCGGAGCATTACTACCCTTTGCAGATCACTTAAAAAAATTTAAATGCTTACCGATTCAATGCATCATATAAATAAATATATTACCATTCAATCAACAGTTTAGTACTTGTATAAGCATCAAACAGTAACATTGTTAGTGTACTTGCACATATCTCATATAAATTCAACATTGATATAACTATTTTCTCGACATATCGTACTTGAGTTCAATAACAGTCTCAACTTACATAATTTTCTTGTATCAACATATCAAAGATAATCATATATGTACATGTCATGAAACATATCATGCTCTTACTATTTCTTCATAAGTATATATGATTCATTTCATTATATTAATATTTCATGCTCCATCATTTCCATATATTTTATGTATATTTATTAGATAATAGCTTATATCAAACTTAACATAAATTATATTCCATGTACTCATACTTATTTCGTTTATCTATCTTCATAATTATTTCATACAACTATTTTGTACATATATTTCCATATGACCAGTTCTTGTAAACATTACACACAACCATTTCATATAACCATTCGTCATCTGATACATATTACCTGAATATCAATTGTTCAACAGATGTCATAGCATCTCCCATCCACGGTCTTATTTATCTTTGACATGATGCCATAGTATCTTTCAACTATGGTCTTACTCATTTTATGTCATGTTGCCATGATATCTTTCAACCATGGTCTTGTTCATTTCATATCACGTTGCCATGGTATCTTTCAACCATGGTCTTACACATTTCATATCAGGTTGCCATGGTATCTTTCAACCATGGTCTTACACATTTCATATCAGGTTGCCATGGTATCTTTCAACCATGGTCTTACACATTTCATATCAGGTTGCCATGGTATCTTTCAACCATGGTCTTACACGTTTCATATCGAGAGCACACTCGCGAGCCTCATCCTTACGGTGGGATTACCGGTCAAAGCTAAATCCCCGCAGCGACAATTACTCTAATGAGCTTGGATCCGAATTACCACCCAAAGCTAAATTCGCACTCGATTCGGATTACCCGTCTGGGCTAATTCTTCGGGAGGGCTATATCAGGATAGGATCACCCGTCCGGGCTAGATCCTTTTTACCGTCAATTCCTTTTCAGAGATCCATCGAATTTTCCTTTTCATTCAACCGGGATTTATTTTCAATTTATTTCAAGTATTATCAATATTTCATCAAATATCATGAATTGAACGTTCAAATCATATTTTCATCACATAACCACATATTTCAAGTATTTAAAATACAATTCAAGTTACACAAACTTACCTCATTGCTTGTTTGTGTTTATAATTTCATTAATCTGATATCTTTTCTTTTTCACGATCGAGTCTTATATTTGAGTCGTTCAGATCTTTATAAATAAATTTGATCATCATTTTCATTCATTTCATATTCTAATGCATTTAATTAATGCTCTAGGCAAAATTTACCATTTTGCCCCTAAACTTTTAATTAATGACAATTTCATCCTTAGGGTCAGGAAAATAAAATTCTTAATCCTTATTTCCAGCTATTATTCTCATATATATTGATAACAGTCCATGAATTCTATAAAATATCAGAATTTTCCATAATTTCAACACTTTTCAATTTAATCTTTCAACACTTTTCAATTTAATCCCTAAAACATGTTTTCCCCCGATCTTGAACTAAATTAATAATTTCATTCAATTTTATAATTTAAATAATAAAATAATCTATTTCATGCAATTTGGTCATTTCTGACATTTTTACAAAATTGCCCATAAAGTTTTACTTTTATTCAATTTAGTCCCTGAGCCTAAAATATGCAAATTAGCCATGCTAGATGACTATTCATACATATTTTTCCTTCTCCTCCTCTCCATTCCACATCCTTAATGTAGATAATACACTTGTAAGTAACATTATCCATAATTTTTTATTATTTACTTTTATGAATATTCAAGCTGTCTATCTGCATCATGGTCACTAAATTATTTATATCTGGAGCTATAGAACTCAAAATTAAGATCCGCTAATTTTCCATGAAACTACACTCATATATCTTCCTACCATAAAATTTTCAGAATTTTTAGTTTATCCAATAAGTACAGTTTATTCTTTAAAATTACCAATGTTCTGCTGTCTAACAGTTCTGACCCCTCTTTACTAAAAATTAATTATCTCCTTGTACAGAATTCAAATGATATTCCTGTTTGTTTATATTGAAAATAGACTCATTAAGGATTCTAAAAATATAAATTTAAACCCCTAATTATTTTTATCCAATTTTTTATGATTTTACAAATTCAGAACAGGGGAACCCGAAATCATTCTGACCTTGTCTTACAAAATTCATCATATCTCATGATTTCCAATTCCATTGCTTACATAATTTCTTCTATAAGAAACTATACTTAATAAGCTTTAATTTCATATTTTATTCATCCTATAATTAGATTTCTAAAATTTTTGATGATTTTTCAAAATTAGACTACTGCTGCTGTCCAAAACTATTTTAGTACAAGATATTAATTACCATGTTATAACACCCTTATTTTCTTTTTCTACACCATTTCTCATCACTTTCTCTTATTTTCTCTTCACTAACATATCATGAACATAGGACCTTATGTAAGAAAACTCTACTATAACATTATTTCCATGCTTTGTCAATAATAACAAACTTAAAAACATATTGAAATCTTGATATACTTACCTTGTTCTATTGATACTAATCTTTAACTTGATTTTCTCTCTCCTCCAGCTTCTATTTCTTGAATCCAACTTGATATTCTAACTCCCCATGGTCTCCTTAACATTTTTCTCTCTTGGTAGCTATGTAAATTCATTTGATTTTTGGGTGAAAATGGTAAATTTTTGGTAAAAATGACCAAATTGTAAAGAAAGCAAAACTTTCTTTCTTCCTCTCTTTCTCTCACGTTAGTGCATGGGAAATATGGATGAGAATTTCTCATATTTCTTTCTTTATATACTAATAAAATAATAATAAAATATCTTATTAAAATATTAATAAAATAATATTTATCTAATTAAATAATTATAAAATATCAAAATATCTCTAGCATCATTATTACTTTCTAGATTTCTCTCTCTTCCCATTGACCATTTTGCCCTTCATTATCTTTTAAAATTCCATCCTTAAGTCATCATTTAATTTGGTAAAATTGCAATTTAGTCCCTCATAGTTTCTTCATCTATTCAATTTGGTCCTAATTCATCCATTTTCCTTAGTTTCTAGATTATTCCACTCTTAAAATATTTACACTATTGGTCCTTCAAATTTTTCATATTTACACTTTAACCCCTCTAATTTTGAGTATTTACTCTTGTGCAACAAAACTTTTCTCACTTTTACAATTTAGTCCTTTCTTGAATTAATATATCATAATATACTTCTCAATATTGACATATCTCAAAATTTACCCTTTTTTTTCACTTTATTTCCTTATTTTACTATATCAAGGATAATATCTTACTGTAAATATTTTCAGGGTATTACACACACTCTCGAGGCACATAGCAGGATGCTCAGATGAGCTATGTATCAGGACACTTATCCGGGCTGAACAGGAATCTTATAAGAGTTTTATTCAGGGAGTTGATAGAGCTTAACAGATAACTCCGAAGAGTTAATATCAAAGAGCATCGGATAAGGTAACAAGGAAATCAAGCGAGCCATGATAGGAAGCCCATAAGAGCTTATATCAGGACGCTCACATAGAGCTGCGTTTGTGTCCGCATTATATGCTGGATCACAACCGATCGAATCACGTAACAGGATGCTTACACAGAGCTGCGGTAGTGCACAACACAAGCAGAATCACTACCGATCAGAATGCTCGCAAGAACTATTTAACAGGATGCTCGAGAGGGCTTTAACAGGATTGCTCGTCCGAGCTATATTATGTCTGTAACATATGCAGGACCACATGTAATATGGGAAATCACATATATCCATCGAATTTCATTATTCAAACGGAACTTAATACTTTCCGGATATGATTGAACATATAATTATTTCATTTATTTTTAACATTCATATAATTCATACAATCACATACCACATTCAATCCAAGCATATAAATAAACACAATTCAGTTACAAGAACTTACCTTGATAATCGTTCATATAAAAAATTCTACTAATCCGACACTTTTTATTTTCCTCAATCCAATTCCATATTTGATCTTTCCAGATCTATATAAATGAATTTAATCATCAATTTATCACATTTCATATTCAATTATATTCAATTTACATCCTAGGTAAAATTACCATTTTGCCCCTAAACTTTTCATAAATGATAATTTCATCCCTAGGCTCGGAAAATGAAATTCATGCAATTTAATCCTTATTCCAAGCCTAACTGAAATTTTCATATAACATTTACAGCACATGTATTTCACAAAATTTAGAATTTTCCCACAACTTTTACATCTTTGCAATTTAGTCCCTAAATCATAATTTCATTAAAATTCTCTTTGTAAAACTTGTTTATCTATCAACAAATTTTCATTTTCTACCATAAATTTCAAAATTTCAGCATATTCATGCATGTAAAAACTTTGTTACTTTGATAACATTTCAAATTAATCCCCAAAATAGATATATTAGATTATCTTGATCTCAAAAATATAAAAATTACTAAAAATGGGACAAGAAAACATACCTAATTAAGCTTGATTAGTTTCATTTCTCTCTCCTAAGGTTTCCATAGAATTTTTGGGGATCAAGATGATATAAATTGATATTATTTCTTTTTAATTATTTATCATCCATTAATTTTTCCACATTCCAATTTAGTCCTTGCCTTTTTCTAATTTCCCATGGATGATTAATCAAAAATATCTACTAACTTTTCTTTAATGGTCTAATTACCATATAAGGACTTCAAGTTTTGAATTCCATAGCTATTTGATCCTTCTGGCTATTAGAATTCAACTTTTGCATTCTATGCAATTTGGTCCTTTCCCTAATTAAGCACATAATTGGTAAAAAAATTTTATCATAATTTTCATATGACATTCCTATCATAATGCAGATCATGCTATAATATTAAAATAAATTTTCTTTCCGGCTCGAATTTGTGGTCCCGAAACCACTGTTCCGATTTCACTAAAAATAGGTTGTTACATAACAACTATTCCTCATCTAGTGTCGCAGCAAGCTGTTGAATGGTTTGATTCACCATCTCTTCTGGTTTATTAAAGCTATCGTTAATTTCTTCCATATAAGACAAAGTTTTGTATTCGGATTCTTTCACTTGCAGTTATTTTTTGCGTCGAATAGCTTCTCTTCACAGTGATCGAGCTAACTTCTCAATTTCCAGTTCAAACTCTAAGGTCCCCGATTCTAACCTAGTCATAAGTAAAATAAACAAAAATTAGAATTATTTTCCAGTCCTCGGCAACGACGCCAAAATTTGATGGCTGTCAAGACCACTAAATTTAAATTTCCTACACTCTAACTGAATTAAATAGTACCATAGAGAAGTAGGGTCGATCTCACAAGGACTGAGATTTCTAATATCATTTTTAACGTGACCAAATTCCAAAGTCATAGTAGTTATCGTGCCCATGACTTGTAGCGTGCTGAGCTGAAAATAAAATGAATGGGGTTTTAACTGATCAAGGTTAAAAATATAAAATAAATAGAACAAATAATATTTTAATTATAAATGCAAAATGAAATTAAATTAGGAAATCAAATATTCAAATTCTTAGCCTTAGAATAGGAATATTCTAGACTCGAGTCGATCCTTGAAAGTGAGTTTTCCATTCTAAACGATAAGCTAGTTATAGCGATCAAGGACGCTTTAACCGCCAACTCTTCCTTGTGTAGTTGATTTCAGTATGCCCTACAAACCAACCCATACTGACTATCTAACCACATAACACGCGCCTACAATTTAAGATCTCAACAGCCTTACGATCTAAAGGAGCCTAAATCATATTAACGGCCTCAATCGTGTGGGTCGTTTAAATTCGATCACTATCTCCCCTGACAGAATCCAACTAGCTTTTTCCTACCTAGACACACTAATTTTTTTGCAGGAACCTGAATGGGACAGATGACTGACTTGTCTTCCTATCTGTACACCAAACAACTTCAATCCAACGCGTGCTTTTTGAGTTGAAATTGAATTAAATTTAAGGGATGATTGTAACTATCCTATATTTTGAAGAGATAATGAATGTCGTGTTGTAAGGTTTTTAGCGTGGAATCATTTCTCATGATTCTCGATCAGAATGATAACCGACCTAAAGAGATTAGTTGATCATGAAATTAATCATACTTGATTAGATTATAAGAGTGGATTTTAATGAAGGTTAATAGCTAAAGAAGGGAGAGGACTAAAAGGGGAATTGCACCAAAGTATAAAAATAGTAAGGAAATGACAAATTGCTTCAAATGCAATAAACACAATAAAATGCTAAATTGTCTTTTCAATTCGAGTGTGTATTCTCATGCCACAATTACAAGCCTTTACTACACCTATCAAAGAACCAATTTCACATTATTTGCTCCTAGAATCATGCTTAACAACCTACCACAATATCAAATTTTCTAAATATATAATTTGTCAAAGTCAAAAGTGCAACAGTCCAGTTTAGACCCTAATCGGAATAGTGGTTTTGGAACCACAAATTCGAGTTAAAAAAATATTTAAATATTATTTTCTATGTCTATTATATGTGAATTAGTATGTATAAAAATTTCGTACGAAAATTTAATCGTTTGTATGCTCAATTTGATAAAAGGACCTAATCGTGTAAAATGTAAAAGTGGCTTTCTAATTGTTAAAGTGCCTATTTGATATGTCTTTGTAAATGAAAGGTTCTTATGTTGATATTTGACCATTGTAAGATTGAATGGACATTAATGACCTTGTATATTAATGGATTAAATGTTAATTAAATAAGGGTAAAATGGTAAATGGATTATTTATGTATTATTAATAAAACCAAAATCAAAATTTGGTGTTATAATCATCCATATAGCCGAATGTTGAGAGAAAAAGAAGAGAAAAATATGGTTTTAGGGTTCGGCACTTATTTTGTTTGATCAAGGCATGTAATTTTCTCGATTTTTGATAATTTCTACGTTTTTATAATCGTTGCTTAGTATACTATCAAGCCCATGTCTCAATTTCTGATTTTTTTGATGATTTTGAGTTGATAAATTGATGAAACTATGAGTTTTAAGAATTTTGATGTTAGTCAATTAAAGATATGTGTTGGGTTAGTATATTTTGTCTTTGAATTTTTGATGAATTTGAGTAATTTGGACTAAATTGAGAAATTTGTAAATTAAGGGACTAAAATTTGAAATAAATGAAATATTTGGGCTTGTATGGGCTATATGAAAATTCGGCTAGACATGTGTATAAAGAAATTATGTGTATTTTGTGATTTTGTGAAATAGGAACTAAAGTGTCAAAATGTGAAAATGTGAGGGCTAGTTTGTAAAGTGCCCTAAATATGTGTTTTTGGATTGATTTTAATGAATATGAAAGTGAATAAGTTAAATTTTAACTTATATAGATCAAGAACTAAAGAAAACAGAATTAGATCAGGGAAAGTCGAAAGTCGTCGAGTTGCCAATTCCGTCTATACAAATCCGTACGAGGTAAGTCGATATACAAATAAATGTGTTTGAATTGACTTATTCAAGTATATATGGCATTGTATTGTGACGAATGATAATATGCGAGCTGAATATGATATATCCGAGAAAGTATCGACAAAGTTCCGACGTCCGAAAAGCTTCGTACGAACTTTAGGAATATTTAGGATACATATGTCATGACATAGGATCCGATATGTGTTATCGTGTAAGACCACATCTAGGACATTGGCATTGACTTATGATTTACGTGTAAGACCACGTCTGGGACGTTAGCATCGTATTTGATTTCATGTAAGACCTTGTTTGGGACAGTGGCATCGATATTTGATTACATGTAAGACCACGTCTGGGACGTTGGCATTTTACGAGCTTTCTGAGCTATCTGCGTATGCTTATGATTCTAAACGGTTCAACGGGCATTCCGAGAAGCGAATGAATATATGAGATGTGTATCTGATTCAGGTACGTTTGAAATGTATACTATTTTTGAGAACAAATGTAAGTATATGTACAAGTGATGATATGTGATATAAGTATGAGAAATTAAGTTATTTGTGCAAATGAATTGAGTATATGGGAAATTTACATGAATTATGTGGTTTGTGATAGTATCTTGGCCATGAAGTATATGTATTTTTTATGTTTATATGCTTGAGTTGATAAATTTATTTGTTTATGGCTTACTAAGCTTTTGAAAGCTTAGTTTGTGTGTGTTTGCATTGTTTTATAGATATCGTAGCTATCGAGAGTTCGGGGATCGTTGAGGATCATCACCACACTATCCAACTCTATTTTGGTACATTTTGAAAGTGCAAATATGGGAGTATGGCATGTATAGGCTAGAAGTAGTTGAATATGTGTTGTGAAGTGTATATATCTAGCCATGTGATTTGGCTTGGTTTTGGTTGTGTATATAAATGAGTTTTTTGTATGAATTATGTGATGCAATATTATCTATGTGAAGTGTTTTGGATGGCCAAGAAAGTTGGTCAATTTGGTAAGTTTTTGGAATGTGCCTAGTATGAAATTTGGTAAGGTTTTGGAATGAGATTTGATTATATGATTAAAGATTATGAAATCATATGTTTTTATATGATTTTGACTTATGGGATGGCATGTTTTGGTATGTGTTACAAGCATGAATTTGTTTTCAATGATATGGCATTAATGATGAATGTTTTGTGATTGAAATTGGTTGGAAATATATTGTAAATGTGTTTGGTTTGATGCTTTCAGGTTTGATTCAAATTGGGTGGCAAATTGGCTTTTCAAATGGCCTACTTTTGTCTACACGGGCAGAGTCATGGGTGTGTGTCTCAACCGTGTGCGATACACGGTCATGTTGCACGGCCGTGTGTCCCTTCAGGTACCCTACGATTTTAAGTCAGTCATGAGCATGGCCAAGAAACATGGGCGTGTGGCTAGCCGTTTGATTTAAGTTAGTTTTGACCATGGCCAAAGCACACGGGCATGTCTTGTGGCCGTGTGATTAAGTCAGTATATATGTTCTGATTTGACACGGTCTAGACACACGAGCGTGTGACCTTTGTAACTTTGAAAATTGTTAAATTTTTGAAAAATTTTATATGAGCTCCTTTTAGTCCCGAACCTTTTCTAAAGCATGTTAAAGGTCTCATTGACCTATGTAAGGGACTCTATATTGAAGTATAAAGATGATGCTATGATGATTGAAAAATGAATGTTAAATGTCCTGATTTGTTCGGTAACACCTTTAACTCTAGTCTGGCGATGGATACGGGTTACTGGTGTTACATTTGGTTAGTATCAGAGTTATGGTTTAGTCGATTCTAGGACTAACGTAGCATATGTGAGTCTAGCTATACATGCCATATTTATGAACTGTGATAGTGTGATGAATCCTGACAATGAAAATGTGTTTTTATATAGCAAATAGATCCCGAAAAAGCCGTAGCTGATGATGTAGAGAGTAATGCACCTGCTCCCGCGCAAAGGACAGTGCCATCTGACTCCAGACCGGCTACAAGTAGCCATGATGGAGAGGCTAGACAAGCCTTCTATCAGAAGATGAATGATTGGTTCAATCAGTACATTAGAACTAATCCGACTGTACAACAATCCCCAATTCCACCTGTTCATCAACAAGCTCCTGTTATGCCACAAGCTAATCTGACTTAGTTGAATAAGCCTCCAGTTGATAAAATTAGAAAATATGGGGTCGAAGAGTTTCGATCTACCACTAGTGATGATACTAAGAGAGCCGAGTTCTGGCTAGAGAATACGATAAGAGTATTTGATGAATTGTCATTGAATCCCAATGAATGCATAAAATGTGTCATTTCACTTCTGAGAGATACGGCGTATCACTGGTGGAAGACTTTGATATTAGTTGTTCCGAGAGAACGAGTACTTGAGATTTCTTCCAAGCTGAATTCCGAAAGAAATACATCGTCAGAGATTTATCGACCAGAAACGTAAAGAGTTTCTTAAGCTTAAATAAGGTCGTATGTCTGTTACTGAATACGAGTGAAAATTTGTAAGACTAAGTCAGTATGCTCGAGAATGTGTATCTATTGAGGCAATAATGTGAAAAAGATTTGAAGACAGTCTGAATGAAGATATTCGTTTGTTAGTCAGGATTCTTGAGATCAAAGAATTTGATGTGCTTGTTGAACGAGCATGTAAAGTCGAAGAACTCGGAAAAGAGAAAAACAAAAGCTAATTTAGAAGCTAGAGAAGTGCGAAAGGGATCATCGAGCAAGTCATTTCAATCTGCATCAAAGAATTTTCGAGATGATTATAGTCGTTCAAAGACTAATTTGGTACATGCGAGTAGAGATTGTACGAGATCACATTCGAGTTTTAGAGCTTCAGCTACATCTGTTGCCAGTGTTGGAAATGCTCGATCTGATCGCTCTGAGTTGAAACACTGTGGTAAAAGACATCTCGGCAATTGTAGATTATATGATCGAGCTTGCTTCAAATGTGGATCTTTAGACCATTTTATCCGTGATTGCTCCGAGTCTGTTAAGCAAGAGATTATGCGAAATCCAAAGCCAAGTGGCAATGCATCTTGTGGTAGACCTCCAAGAAATACGGGATGTGAGTGGCAGTCAGAGGGGAACAAAAGACACTACTATTAGATCCGAGGGTCGTGCACCTGCCAGAGCCTACGCCATTCGAGCTCGTGAAGAAGTTTTGTCTCTAGATGTTATAACTGGTACTTTCAAACTTTATGATACTTTTGTGATTACTTTGATAGATCCAGGGCCAACGCATTCTTATATATGCATGAATTTAGTGAATAGTAAGACTTTGCCTATAGAGTCTATTGAATTTGTAATTAAAGTATCGAACCCCTTAGGCAGATGTGTTTTGGTTGATAAAGTCTGTAAGAATTGTCTATTAATGTTCTGAGACATTTGTTTTCCAGCTGATCTGATGTTATTACCTTTTGATGAGTTTGATATAATTCTGGGTATAGATTGGCTAATTTTGCACGATGCTATTGTAAATTGCAAACGAAAAACTATTGATTTGAGATGCAAGAATGATGAAATAGTTCGAATTGAATCTAGTGATTTAGATGGATTGCCAGCTGTGATTTCGTCAATAAAAGCTCTAAGTATTGTAAGAAAGGGTTGTGAAGCCTATTTGCCTATGAGATTGATTCGAAAATGTCAGAAAAGAAAGTTGAATCAGTGCCTGTTGTCTATGAATTCCCTGATGTGTTTCCTAAAGAACTTCTGGGATTACCTCTGATCTTAGAAGTTGAATTTGGTATTGAGTTAGTACCGGGAACTACTCCGATTTCAATAGCTCTATATAGAATGGCTCTGACCGAGTTAAAAGAATTAAAGTCTCAGTTACAAGAGTTGACTGATAGAGGGTTTGCTAGACTGAGTTTCTCACCTTGGGGTGCACCAGTTCTGTTTGTGAAAAAGAAAGAAGGTATGATGAGAATGTGCATAGATTATCATCAGTTGAATAAAGTGACTATCAAGAATAAGTATCCTCTGCCACGAATTGATGATTTGTTTGATCAATTGAAAGGAGCTACTATATTTTCGAAGATAGATTTGAGATCAGGCTATTATCAATTGAGAGTAAAAGACTCAGACATTCCGAAAACTGTATTCAGAATGAGGTACGACCACTATGAGTTTTTAGTTATGCCATTTGGATTAACAAATGCACCTGCTATCTTTATGGATTTGATGAACAGAATTTTTAGACCCTATTTAGATCTATTTGTTGTTGTATTTATTGATGACATATTGATTTATTTGTGTGATAGATCCGAGCATGTTGAACATCTGAGAATAGTGCTACAGACTTTGTGAGATAAGCAATTATATGCGAAGTTTAGCAAATGTGAATTCTGGTTATAAGAAGTCGGTTTTTTAGGCCATATTGTATTAGCATCAGGTATCCGAGTTGATCCAAGCAAAATTTTAGCTATTTTAGATTAAAAGCCTCTGAGAAATGTCTTCGAACTCCGTATTTTTCTGGGACAGGCTGGTTATTACAGACAATTTGTAAAAGGCTTTTCGATGATTGCGACTCCGTTGACGAAGTTACTTTAGAAATATGTGAAATTTGAATGGTCTGAAAAGTGCCGGAAAAGTTTTGATCAGTTGAAAGCCCTATTGACTAAAGCTCTAGTGTTAGTACAACCCAAAACTGGTAAAGAGTTTATGATCTATAGTGATGCTTCGTTGAATGGTTTGGGATGTGTATTGATGCAAGAAGGAAAAGTTATAGCTTATGTTTCTAGACAGTTGAAATCGCACGAAAAGAACTATCTGGCGCACGACCTTGAGTTAGCTGCGATTGTGTTTGCTTTGAAAATTTGGTGCCACTATTTGTTTGGCAAGAAATGTCACGTATATTCTGATCATAAGAGTTTGAAATATCTGATGACTCAGAAAGATTCGAATTTGCGACAGAGAAGATGGCTAGAACTGTTAAAAGACTATGAGCTTGTTATTGACTATCATCTGGAAAAAGCAAATGTTGTTGCTGATGCTTTGAGTCGAAAATCATTGTTTTCTCTACGTGCCATGAATACTCATGTAGTTTTGTCTGATGAGGATTCTGTTTTAGCCAAATTGAAAGCGAGACCGTTGTTTTTACAACAGATTATTGATGTTCAAAAGGCTGATAATGAGATAATCGTAAAACGAGCTCAGTGTGATTTGAATTCTGATTCTGAATTTAGAGTTGATAAAGATGATTTTCTGAGATTTCAAGATCGAATTTGTGTTTCGAGAAATCCAGAATTAATTCAGATGATTTTAAATAAAGCTCACAATAGTCGTTTATCTATTCATTCGGGTAGTACGAAAATGTATAATGATCTGAAACAACTTTATTGGTGGTCTGGTATGAAGTGTGAAATCTCTGAATTTGTTGTGAAATGTTTAATCTGTCAGCAAGTTAAAGCTGAACATCAAGTGCCCTCTAGTTTATTACAGCCGATTATGGTTCCGGAATAGAAATAAGATAGAGTGACAATGGACTTTATTTCAAGTTTGCCTCTATCTCCGAGAAAGAAAGATACAATCTGGGTTGTAGTTGATCGATTGCGAAATCAGCCCATTTTATTCCAGTACGATCTAATTATTCGCTTGATAAATTAGCTGAGTTATAAATTTCTGATATTGTAAGATTGCATGGTGTGTCATTATCTATTGTGTCAGACAGAGATCTGAGATTCACATCGCGATTTTAGAAGAAATTGCAAGACATTTTGGGTATGAAATTGCATTTTAGTACTTCTTTTCACCCAGAAACGGATGGTCAATCTGAGCGGATTATTCAGATTCTCAAAGATATGTTGAGATGTTGCATTCTTGAGTTTGAAGGTACGTGAGAACAATATTTACCTTTGATTGAATTCGTTTATAATAACAGTTTTCAATCGAGCATCAAAATGGCATCATACAAAGCCTTATATGGTCGCAAATGTCGTACACCTTTGTATTGGATTGAGCTCAGTGAAAATAAGATACACAGGGTCGATTTGATAAAAGAGACTGAATAGAAAGTAAAAGTGATTCGAGATAGTCTGAAAGTAGCTTCTGATCGTCAAAAATCTTATGCTGATTTGAAATGAAAAAATATTGAATTTGAGATCGGCGACAAAGTGTTTTTGAAAGTATCCCTGTGGAAGAAAGTACTTCTATTTGGTAGAAAAGGCAAATTGAGTCCGAGGTTTATCGGGCCATATGAGATTACCAAGCGTATCGGGTCAGTTGCTTATAGATTGTTGTTGCCACCTGAGCTAGAAAAGATTCATAATGTGTTTCACGTATCGATGCTTCGATGATACAAATCCGATCCTTCGCATGTGATTCCACCGTCTGAGATTGAGATTCAATCTGATATGACCTACGAAGAAGAACCGATCTGTATCTTAGCTTGCGAGATTAAAGAACTGTGAAATAAGAAAATTTTGTTGGTAAAAGTAATGTGGCATAGACACGGTGTTGAAGAGGCTACGTGGGAGCTTGAAGATATTATGAGACACCAATATCCGAACTTATTCAACGGTAAAGATTTTTGGGGATCAAAATCTCAAAGGGGGGAGAATTGTAACAGTCTGGTTTAGACCCTAGTCGGAATAGTGGTTTTGGGACCACAAATTCGAGTCATAAAAATATTTAAATATTATTTTCTATGCCTATTATATGAGAATTAGTATGTGTGAAAGTTTCGTACGAAAATTTAATCGTTTGTGTGCTCAATTTGATAAAAGGACCTAATCACGTAAAATGTAAAAGTGGCCTTCTAATTGTTAAAGTGCCTATTTGATATATCTTTGTAAATGAAAGGTCCTTATGTTGATATTTGACCATTTTAAGATTGAGTGGACATTAATGACCTTGTATATTAATGGTTTAAATGTTATTAAATAAGGGTAAAATGGTAAATGGATTATTTATGTATTATTAATAAAACCAAAATCAAAATTTGGTGTTATAATCATCCATATAGCCGAATGTTGAGAGAAAAAGAATAGAAAAATAAGGTTTTAGGGTTCAGCACTCATTTTGTTCGATCAAGGTATGTAATTTGCTCAGTTTTTGGTAATTTTTACGTTTTTGTGATCATTGCTTAGTATACTATCAAGCCCATGTCTCAATTTCTGATTTTTTTTATGATTTTGAGTTGAGAAATTGATGAAACTATGAGCTTTAAGAATTTTGATGTTAGTAAATTAAAGATATATGTTGGGTTAGTATATTTTGTCTTTGAATTTTTGATGAATTTGAGTAATTTGGACTAATTTGAGAAATTTTTAAATTGAGGGACTAAAATGTGAAATAAATGAAATATGTGGGCTTGTATGAGCTATATGAATATTCGGCTAGACATGTGTATAAAGGAATTATGTGTATTTTGTGATTTTGTGAAATAGGGACTAAAGTGTCAAAATGTGAAAATGTGAGGGCTAGTTTGTAAAGTGCCCTAAATATGTGTTTTTGGATTGATTTGAATGAATGTGAAAGTGAATAAGTTCAATTTGAATTTATATAGATCAAGAATTAAAGAAAATAGAATTAGATCGAGGAAAGTCAAAAGTCGTCGAGTAGCCGATTCCGTCTATACAAATCCGTACAAGGTAAGTCGATATACAAATAAATGTGTTTTAATTGATTTATTCATGTATATATGACATTGTATTGTGATGAATGATAATATGCAAGCTGAATATGAGATATCTGAGAAAGTATCGACAAAGTTCCATCGTCCAAAAAGCCCCATATGAACCTTAGGAATAGTTAGGATACATATGTCATGACATAGGAGCCTATATGTGTTATCGTGTAAGACCACGTCTGGGACGTTGGCATCAACTTATGATTTACGTGTAAGACCACGTCTGGGACGTTGGCATCGTATTTGATTTCGTGTAAGACCATGTCTGGGACAATGGCATCGATATTTGATTACATGTAAGACCACGTCTGGGACGTTGGCATTGGACGAGCTTTCTGAGCTATCTGCGTTTCTTTATGATTCCGAATGGTTCAACAGGCATTCCAAGAAATGAATGAATATATGAGATGTGTATCCCATTTAGGTATGTTTGAAATGTATACTATGTTTGAAAACAAAGGTTAGTATATGTACAAGTGATGATATGTGATATAAGTATGAGAAATTAAGTTATTTTTGCAAATGAATTGAGTATATGAGAAATGTACATGAATTATGTAATTTGTGATAGTATCTTGGCCATGAAGTATATGTATTTTTTATGTTTATATGCTTGAGTTGATAAATTTATTTGTATATGGCTTACCAAGCTTTTGAAAGCTTACTTTGTGTGTATTTGCATTATTTTATAGATACCGTAGCTATCGAGAGCTCGAGGATCGTCGAGGATCATCACCACACTATCTAACTCTATTATGGTACATTTTGAAAGTGCAAATATGGGAGTATGGCATGTATAGGCTAGAAGTAGTTGAATATGTGTTGTGAAGTGTATATATCTAGCCATGGGATTTTTGGTATGAATTATGTGATGCAATATTATCTATGTGAAGTGTTTTGGATGGCCAAGAGAGTTGGTCAATTTGGTAAGTTTTTGGAATGTGCCTAGTATGAAATTTGGTAAGGTTTTGGCATGAGATTTGATTATATGATTAAAGATTATGAAATCATATGTTTTGGTATGATTTTGACTTATGGGATGACATGTTTTGGTATGTGTTACAAGCATGAATTTGTTGTCAATGATATGGCATGAATGATGAATGTTTTGTGATTGAAATTGGTTGGAAATATGTTCTAAATGTGCTTGGTTTGATGCTTATAGGTTTGACTCAAATTGGGTGGCAAATTGGCTTTTCAAATAGCCGACTTTTGTCCACACGGGCAGAGACATGGGCATGTGTCTCAGTCGTGTGTGATACAAAGTCATGTTGCACGGCCAAGGCACACGGGCGTGTGGCTAGCTGTGTGACCCAAGTCAGTTTCGACCACGGCCAAGGCACATAGGCGTGTCTTGTGGTCGTGTGATTAAGTCATTATATATGCTCTGATTTGACACGGTCTAGACACACGGGTGTGTCTAATGCAGTGTGAGGCATACGGCCTGTTCACATGGGCGTTTGACCTCTGTAACTTTGAAAAATGTTAAATTTTCAAAATAAATTTTATGAGCTCGGTTTCGTCCCGACCCTTTTCTAAAACATGTTAAAGGTCTTGTTGACCTATGTAAGGGACTCTGTATTGAAGTATGAATATGATGCTATGATGATTGCGAAATGAATGTTAAATGTTCCGATTTGTCCGGTAACACCTTTAACTCTAGTCCAGCGACAGATACGGGTTAGTGGTGTTACAAAAAAGTCTGATTTTTTTATCAGTCCAAAAATAATTCTACAATTTTCAATTTAGCCCTACAACTTGCTTTTTGTTCTAGTTTAGCCCAATTTTCCTTGTTTTTTAACTTTGACACTCCAATTGTGTCCCTAATAAAATTTAAGCAAGAAATCACAAGCTTAGTAACATTCTATTTAAAAATTGACAAAAATTAGGTACATTAAACACATAAAATTAGCTCGCTACCAAATTCCCCCTACTTATCCAATGCTTGTCCTCAAGCATGTAGTGCATTTCCATACTGAATACCATCAATAATTTTGTTTCGAAATCAAGTCTCATTTAAAAGCTATGTGCAATGCAAATAATTTAGGTGTTAGCACGAGTAAGAATTTACTCAGTTTAACCAACAAGTGTTTATAAAATTCTAACAATGTGCAAAATCAATCATTGCACTAAATTGAAGCTCAATCAAACTTGCAAGGCAATTGTTCTCAATCAAATTATTCAACAAGTTTGGGACATAGTCAAATCTTTTTACGCAAGATAAGATGACAACCCAAGCACCTCACCCCGGTTACTCAATATGACACGTCTCCAAATGGATTAATTTTCCCTACTCATGGCAGCTTGGTTAGCGGAGTGTTTTCAAGTTTTAGTTCGTCACTTGAATATTTTGACGCAAGGTGAGATGACAACACAAGCATCTCATCTCGATTACTTAATTTGGTCATATTTCCAAAATCTTCACCCATAACTAAGCCATTAACGGAGTAGTATGTGTATATATATTATTTTTATTTTTATTTTATATTAACAAAAAAGTAAAATGATTAAAATGAGATACAAGTACTTTATTAAGCAAGTTTAAAGAGCTAACAATTTCCATGAGATGTTGATTTAACCACAATATTTTCAATTCTGCAAAACACTTGTTAATCAAACTAAGCCATGAATCACCTAACCATTTCAATTACATAAGCATAAAAATTAAATGTTCAATTTCAAACAAATTAAGGAATAATCTCAGTATAAGAATTAACACCTGCAGTGAAGAGTAAATAACAATATGACATGTCCTACAAATCCCCCTACTTAGCTCACATTGCCCTCAATGTGCAATAATAAAAGAATAAGAAAGAGAAGGGTCAAGCATACTCCCTGTGTATGTTTAACTTGATGGGTTGATTCGTGTAACGCCCCCACGCCCGATACCGTCACCGGAGTCGAGCTTGAGGTGTTACCGAACATAATTTATCAAATTAAGAACTTCGAATCATTTGTTTCTACATTCACAGCTTTCTAGCTACCTGCATCACAGTTACAAGAAAAATCATATCTCGAGTTACGAAACTCGAAATCAAGATCCATAAATTTTCCCTAAATCTAGACTCATATATCTATTCACTAAATTTTTTTCTAGAATTTTTGGTTGGTCCAATTAGTACATTTTATTAGTTAAAGTTACCCCTATTTCAGAACTTGACTGGACTGACCTCTGTTTACTACGAACCATATTTCTCTCTGTGAAAAATTTATATGACCATTCCGTTTGTTTATCCTGAAACTATACTCAATAAGGATTCCAATAATATAAAATAAACCATATAATTATTTTTTTAAAATTTATGGTGAATTTCTAAAGTTGGAACAGGGGATCCAGAAATCGCTCTGGCCCTGTTTCACTAAAATTCAAATATCTTCTAACATATAATTCCTTTACCTATTTCGTTTGTTTTATGTGAAACTAGACATATTAGGCTTCAATTTAATATTAAATCCATCACCAAATTCGATTTCTATGATTTTTAGTAAATTTTCAAACTCACATCAGTGTTGCTACAATGTTCTGTTTAAAGCAAATTTCATCTTTTCATGAGTTCTTATGGACTAGATAACCTATTAACCTTCCATGACATCAAACATGATCTAAATTAGCCATTTCCATGACTTATCATTATCAAGCATTTTCTCAACCAAATCACCGCTATATCACAAAATTATTTACACAAAGTAGGTATATTGCTATACATGTCATAGTTAATTTTTACAAGCCATTTACCAAAATAAAAGTCCTTCGGATAGTGTGATCGAACCTTCGACCTATCCCGATTCCCGAGCCGGCTTGTTCAAAACTACAGTGAATAAAAAGGAGGGAGTAAGCATAAATGCTTAGTAAGTTCATATGCAAATAACAAGTAACATAACAATACAATTATATCAAACAACCTTAGCATGGTATCACCAAAACATATATCACATTTCTAAACATCATTCATCATCTTACCACCTTATCGTTGTTGTATCTATTTTCAACCCGAGGGTTAAGTACATACCTATCCAAAGTGTCCATTTCACAACACTTACCAAAACGTCACTTGCATTTTAAGTGTTCTTCCATTTCACTAGAAATTTTACCCGTTGAACACATCGGAATATAACTCGGATACATGGATAATTTGCACATAAGTGCCACATATGTAATCAAGCAATCATGTAACCCGCCCCTAAGTGAACTCGGACTCAACTCAACGAGCTCGGGCGTTTGCATCCATAAGTGAACTCGGACTCAACTCAACGAGTTCGGATGCCTAGTTACATCTCACGAACTCGGACTCAACTCAACGAGTTCGGACATTCGCATCCATAAGTGAACTCAGACTCAACTCAACGAGTTCGGATGCTCAACCATCCCAGTGACATGTCACTTGTATCCTAATCTATTCCTAAGGTTCAAACGGGATTTTCCTCGGACACATATCCTTGCCATCTTCCGTAAAATACTGAAACCAATACTCGGTAGTACTTTATATTTAACAAATAATACACATAATTTGCATTTTATTCGAAAATAACCACAAAGCATATATTTCATGATAAAAATCAGCATATCATATAATTAAAATTAATAACATATATTTCATGATAAAAATCAGCATATCATATAATTAAAATCAATAACTTAAAAATAACAATTATGCTACATTATTTACACATGAACTTACCTTGGTACCAAAATATAAAGATTTTGCAATTTAGTCCACAATCTTTTCTTTTCCTCGATTGGGGTCGATTCCACGTCTTTCTTGATCTAAAATAACACATTTAGCTTATTTAATACTCACATTATCAAATTAGTCTTTAATTCAAATTTTAGAAAAATTACAATTTTACCCCTAAACTTTTGCATATTTACACTTTTGCCCCTAATCTCGGGATTAAACTTAATTCCTTATTCTTATGTTTTATAACATGCTGATCACTTTTGCCTTCTATGGCAACATCAAATTCTCACTCTAACATGTACTTATGACTATTAGGTATTTTTGCCGATTAAGCCCTTTTCCTCGTTTTCACTCAAAACCAAGTAGCACAAGTTGTCTAACTTAATTTAAAACCTCATATTCTATCATAAAACATCAAAATTCACAAATTTCACCTATGGGTATTTTTCCAAATATGAACTCTAACTCAAAATATTACTATCATAAGCCATACCGAGTTACCCGAATTTCAAAAACGTAAAAATCATTAAAAACAGGGCTTGGAATCACTTACTACGAAGCTTGAAAGTTGAAGAAACCCTAGCTATGGAGAGAGGGAGCATTCGGCAGCAACTAAGGAAGATGATAACCAATTTTGTGTTATTTTTCCCTTTTTATTTCATTTAATATCCAAATGACCAAAATGCCCCTCCTTACTAAACTTTCAAAAATTCCTTCCATGTCCTAATTTTGTCCATGAACTTAAAATTGGTCAAAGTACCATTTAAGACCTCCTAATTAATATTTCAAAGCAATTTCATACTAAAAACTTCTAGAATGCAAGTTTTGCAACTTATTCGATTTAATCCCTAACTTTAAATTAAACTCGTTATGCCAAAAATTTCTTCACGAAATCTTCACACAATTATGCAATCATATCATAAACCTCAAAATAATTATAAAATAATTATTTCTATCTCAGATTTGTGGTCACAAAACCACTATTCCGATTAGGCCTTAATTCGGGATATTACAATTCGGTTCCGATTTGGTTGGGTGTTTGTTTCAACAAATTGTAACACTGAAATTTGACAAGGCGTCCCACGCCGTAGGAGAAATTTATTTATATTTTTTAATAAGCTTCCATAAACCTCAACCACGTAATTGACTTATCACGTGAGCACGTCCTAAAAGCATTTTTTTTGTCTTTTTTGACTTTGTCGCCTCCACCATTTTTAGCTTTGGCTCCATACATAAAAAATTCCTCACATATGTATAGGCGTGAGGGGCATTTCATTCCTTCGACTCAAATTACCCACCTTTCGACATCTTATGCAAGTCTTACAAAATAAGTAAGCATCACAAAAAATGTGTGGCCAAAATAATTTACACTCAAGTACCTTATATACAATATGTTTAAGGCTGAAATGCCCTTTACAAGCGTAAGAATGGAAAAAAGCCAAAATAGATTATATCTCAGTTTCTACAACACATCATCGAATTACCTGATCAGAACAGTGTTTCATAGGTAAGGGTCGTCCCAAATATAGTACCGTAAATCTCGTTTGATTTTTTTCCTTTTCAGAGTGTGGTAAGTTAAAAGAGATACTATTTATAGCGAGGTAATTTACCATATCCGCGTACTATGGGTAAATTGCTTGTACCGAAAGTATATTCTCATTTGAGAAGTCATCCTTTCATGGTATATCATTTATTGAAAGTGGCAATCGACTTAAGTGGTCTGCTACTAAGTTCTCACACCTTTTCTTATCTTTAATCTTAAGGTCGAACTCTTGTAAAAGTAGAATCCATCTAATCAACCTCAATTTTTCCTCTTTTTCTTTATTAAATATTTTTAAGTTGCATGGTTAGAGAAAACAATTATTTTAGTTCCTACCAAATATGATCTAAATTTTTCCAAAGAAAAAGCAATAACTAATAATTCTTTTTCAGTGGTCGAATAGTTATTTTGGGCAACATGTAAGGTTTTTAAGGCGTAAGAGATAATATAGGGTTCCTTTCCGATTCTCTGCCCAATGACGACTCCTACATTGTGATCACTTGCATCATACATGATCGCAAAAGGATAATCTTAATACGGTGGTTACACTATGGGAGCTGAAACAAACTAATGCTTGAGAGTATCGAATGCATCATTGCAAGCTTGATCGAATTTGAACCCTTTTATCTTTTGCAAAAGATTTCATAGTAGTTGTGAAATCTTCAAAAAAATATTTAATAAAACGCTTGTAAAAACCCGCATGGCCAAGAAAAAAAACTAATTTCCCTCACTGTTATGGGGTATAAAAGTAAGTTAATTACGTTAGTTTTGGCCTTATCGACCGCAATCACTTTAGTAGAGACAACATGACTTAAAATTAATCCCTTATCAACCATAAAATGGCATTTTTCATAATTTAGAATGAGACTAAATTCTATACATCTTTCCAAAATCTTAGTGAGGTTTGACAAACATTTACTGAAAGAATTACCATAAATCGTAAATTCATCCATAAATACCTCAATTATTTTCTCGACATAATTGGAAAATATTCTTACATACACTTTTGGAATATGGTCGACGCATTACAGAGTCCAAACGACATCTGTCTATAGGCGAATGTGCCAAAATGACACGTGAACGTCATCTTTTCTTAGTCCTTTGGTTCCACTAGAATCTGGAAGAAACCTAAATAGCCATCAAGACAAAAATAGTGAGATTTACCGGCTAAGCGTTCAAGCATTTGGTCAATGAAAGGAAGTGGAAAGTGGTATTTTTGAGTTAAAGCATTTAGCTTTCTGTAGTCTATCAAACTCTCCACCGATTTTGGACCTAAGTAGGAACTATTTCACCTACTGAATTTTTAATTACAGTCACACCAGTTTTCTTGGGCACTACATGAACTAGGCTAACCCAGTTACTGTATGAAATTGAGTACATCATTCTGGTGTCTAATAATTTTTAAAATTCCTTTTTCACAACATCCATCATCGATGGATTGAAACATTTTTGAGCTTCTTTTTTCAGGTTTGCATTTTCCTCTATCGGAATCCTGTGCGTACAGGTTGAAGGACTTAAACCTTTAATATTGACAATCATCCATCCGATCGTCCTTTTGTAGTTTCTCAAGACTCGAACCAAGTTCTCTTTTTCTAGTCTCGAACCAAGTTCTCTTCTTCCAAGCTCGAAATCTTACTTGAAACTATTATCGGTAAAATGTTTCCTTCACCCAAGAAGACATACTTTAAATGTTTTGGTAACGGTTTAAGCTCCAATCCCGAATCTTACAAAACGGAAGGCAAGAGTTTAGTTTGCGAATGAGACAATTCAAAATTTTTACCTAGACTTCTAGGGAACTATGGTGCCTCTATGTGAATGACAGCTTCACGTATTGGTTCTTTGATCGTCAATAATTCTTTTAGTTTTTCCATAACATTGAGATCTAAACTCCTATAAAGCATAATTTTTAATTCATCCTCTTCGTGATATTCAAAATGTAAGTTTGTCAATTGTTCAATTATATCGACACTAGATACATTTGTTATTGCACTAAGGAGGTCCATGGCCTCACAAACATTGAACTTGACCACTTCACCGTCAAATTCTATAGTAAATGTTCCACTCTGGACATCAATTTTCATTCACATGGTGCTTAAAAATAGTCTCTCAAGTAGAATATCAAAAGAATTTGTCAAGTTGTCATCCTTTATGACAATGATGTAAAAATCTACAAGGAAGATTAGTTCATTTACTTTGACGAGGACTCCTTCAAACACCCCTTCCGGGTACACAACTAACCAATTAGCTAATTGAATGATCACCTTTTTTTTTTCAAAAGACCCGTGTTTAGTAATTTATAAATAGATAGATGAATAACGTTAATAGATGCACTTAAATCACACATGGCCTTTTTAATGCAAACATTACCTACATTGTAATATATAGCAAACATACATTGGTACTTATACTTAGGCAGAATTTCTTTTATAAAACTGCGAAGACGTTTTGTCTTACACTTACCCTTTCGTTACCCAGAAGCTTCTTCTTGCCAATGTCTAATTCTTTTAAGAATTTCATATGGTGTGGAACTTGCTTTATTGCATCAAGTAGGGGAATGTTAATTTTAAATTTATGGAACGTCCCTAGAATTTCTTTCTCTTTTTGCTCATTTTTACATTTGGTGAGCTTTTCAGGGAATGGGGGTGGTACCATGAATGATTTCTATAGCGCCGACTCCATAGTAGCTGTTGGACTAAGTTTATGTTCTTCCCATCTGGTGTCGTGGTCATGACTCGTGCCAATTTTTTACTCAAAAATTGTTCCATTTCTTAAAGTCATATCAGTTTCATTTTGTCATGAATTTGGCTCTATTTGAGACAGAAACTTTCCTTAGGATTCCAAACGACTAACCATAAGTGCAAGCTTACTCATTTCTTATCTAGTTCTTGTAGGTGTATTTCAGTCTTCCGTTGGAACTTTTTGGTACTATCAGCTAATCTCTCCATTATGGCCTCAAGAGATAACTTTGGAGGTTGAAATTGTTGAGTTGGGGTGGCCTTAGCTGATACGATTGGTTGTACTGAGGATTCGATCCATAGCTCAAATTTGAGTGATCTTTCCACCCCTCATTGTAAGTATTTAAATGTAGACCATAGTGCCTTTGGGGTGGCCCTAGAAAGTTCCCAACGACATTTACTTGTGTTGTTGTATCCTCATGTAAAATCAGATACAAGTCTGTTAGATGATCAGGCATGGCACAAATCTCGTACAACTGAGCTAGGTTTATTTTTCCTATAAGTAAATTTTGAACTACATTAGTGAGCTTGTCAATTTATCTTCTAATGATAGAGAACTCAGCCTATGAACCCGTCTCTAGGTTCTATAATTGGTCAAAATTGTTGGGAATTCGCAGTCATGGTTGAAATTAATTCTCTTACTCTTTGAGGAGTCATGTTAACAAGTGTCCCTCCATTGGCAGCATCAATCATCTTCATTTCCATAAGAAGTAACCCCTAATAGAAATATTGAATAAGTGATTGTTCAATTAGGCCATGTTGTGGGCAACTCCCACACAATTTCTTGCATTATTCTCAATAGTCATAGAGCAACTAGGTCTTCTTTTTTCATATTCCGAAAATATCTCTCCTTAATTTGGTTGCCCAAGTAGTTGGAAAGAACCTAACAAGAAACAAGTGACACATGTCAAACCGTGTATTAACTGAACCTGGAAGTAAATAAAATAGTCACTTTTTAGTAGAGTTGGCTAACAAGAAAGGAAAAACTTGAAGTTTAATTTGATCTTTGGTTACTCTTTGAGGTTTCATTTGGTTCCACAGCGAGCTATCAAATGGTTTGGTTATCCATCTCTTCTAGTTCACTAAGAATATCATTAATTTCTTCGGTGCAAGACAACGTTTCGTATTTGGATTCTTTCACTTGCAATTGTTTTTAGCGTCGCTTCTCTTCTCAGTGATCGAGCTAACTTTTCAATTTTCGGTTCAAACTTTAAGGTCCCCAGTTTTGACCTAATCATAAGTAAAAGAAATGAAAATTAGAATTATTTTCCAGTCCCCGGCAACGATGCCAAAATTTGATAGCTATTGAGACCACCAAATTTAAATTTCCTATGCTCTAACTGAATTAAATAGTAGCATAGAGAAGTAGGGTTGATCCTACAGGGACTGAGATTTCTAATATTATTTTTTATCTGACTAGATTCCAAAGTCATAGCAATTGTCATGCCCACAACTTGTAACGTGTTGAGCTAAAAATAAAACGAAGGGGGTTTTAGTCTATCAGGATTAAAAATATAAAATAAATAGAACAAATAATAGTTGAAATATAAATGCAAAATGAAATTAAATAAATGAAATTAAATTAGGAAATAAAATATGCTAATTCTTAGCCTTAGACTCAAAATATTCCAGACTCGATTCGATCCTTGAAAGTGAGTTTTCCTTTCTAAACAATAAGCTAATTATAGCTATCAAGGATGCCTTAACTGCCAACTCTTCCTTGTGTAGTTGATTTCGGTATGCCCTACAAACCAATATATTACATAATCATAAATATTAATATAATAAGAAATTTTACTTAAGTTATATACAATATTTCTATTAAAATAAAACATTTCTATAAAATTTATGTTTTGTAACATCCCGAATTAGGGCCTAGTCGGAACAGTGGTTTTGGGACCACAAATCTGACGTAAGAAAATTTATTTTTATTATATTTTTATGGTCTAAAATTTTACGGAATGATTCTGTGAAAATTTCGTTCGAAAATTTCGACGTTTGGGCACTCAATTTGGTCAAAAGGACTAAATTGTAAAAAGTGCAAAAGTTGAGTTCTACATGTTAGACGTGTCTAATTGTTATGAAATTTTAAATGGGAGGTACTTAAATGGTAATTAGACCATTTTATAACTTGTTGGACAAAAATGGCCTTGAATGGATAAAATTTCAAAGAAAGGCAAAAAAAGGGCATTTTGGTCATTTAGGGGTAAAATGCATTAAAAGACAAATTTTAAAACCCAAATGTGTCCCTTTCTTCTTGCTTCAGCTGAATTTACCAAGAGCAGCCATGGTTAGGGTTTGGCCAAGCTTCCAAGCTCAATAGTAAGTGATTCTGAGCCCCGTTTTTAATGTTCTTTACATTTTTGAAATCTCGGTAACATGTTCTAGCTATTTCTACCATTATTTTGAGCTAGGGTTTGTGTTTAAAAATTTACCCATGAATAACATGCTTGTATTTTGATGTCTAATGGTAGAAAATGAGTGTTGGGTGTTTAATAAACGACTTTTACTAAGCAGTTTTCGATGAAAACGTCCGAAAGGACCGTTTTGTAAAAGTTGTAAAATTGGTCATAAATGGGTGATTTAATGGAAATTGGGGGCTATCATAGTTATGAAAAATGATCAGAATGTCATAAAACATAAGAAAATATGATTAAGTTTAATTTTCGAGCATTGGGGCAAAAGTGTAAATATGCAAAAGTTTAGGGGTCAAAATGAAAATTTGTAAAAATATGATTTTTGGACCCCTCTGAATAATGTGACTAATTAGTAGACTAAATGTGATATTATAGATCAAGGAAAACAAGATTCGGGCTTAGAACGAGGTTGAATAAGGTTAAGCACAAACTCGAAATAAATAGTCGTACTCGAAACCGAGGTAAGTTCATATGTCAACGATAATGCAATGATATTATTATTGTTCATACTTGAACTTAAAATGATGTGTTGACATTGTGTGATGGATATTTATTTAGTTGATATAAGATTATATATTGTAACAAATGCCAAATTATAATTATATGCAATACCATGTTTATTTTATGGACTAATGTCTAAATAAACATGGAAATGTGTTGAATTGGATGTACATTGCATGAGCAGCTATGCATAATGATATACTTGATGGAAAGAGAAAATCTCGGTTGAATAAAAAGGGAAATTCGATGGATAAACTATGATTTACATGAGACTTGAGATCCTCTATGTGTTGCAGAAAAGGGTTTAGCCTGGACTGGTAATCCGAAGATCTCAAGTATAAGAAGGATCTAGTCTGGACTGGTGTTCCTTGAGTGATTGAGCCTCTCGAAGAATATGTGTGCATTGTGGATTTAGCCCGGACAGGTAATCCGATTAGGGTCTGAATTTAGCCTGGACTGGTAATTCAGATCCAAGCTCATTGAGAGTGCTTGTCGTTACAAGGGATTTAGCCTAGACTGGTAATCCCGACATCACTCCATGAGTTTATATTACGGGGGATTTAGCTTGAACTAGTAATCCCGCCGTAAGATGTGAGGTTCGCGGGAGTGCGCACATGAAATGATCACTTGTATGAATTGACGAAGAATGGGATATCCATCGAGATTCCGAGAAATTCAACGAGATTAATATGAAAAATGAAATAAAAGGTTCTTGCCATGATACATCATGTATGTTATATGATATTATTATGATGCATATGAGTTGTCATGTTTGGACAAGTGCAGTGCTAAATGATAGCACAGATAAGTACTCGAAACCCATGAGCACATGTTTGACATGTGAAATGAAATGGACTTGTGATGATAGTGCAAATGAATGAATGATATTTATGAGAATAATTTCTATGACAAATTTGTGATGGTTATTATCTTGTTGCACTAAGACAGATTTGGTACAGCAGCATTGGTTTGAATTTAAAAATCCACCAAAAATAGTGGAAATTGAGTTAGAGACTGAACTAAATATTAAATTAAATCTTAATGAGTCTAGTTTCATGTAAAGGAAACGGTGTAAGCAAAAGAATTTTGTAATATGAGATATATGAATTCTTGTGAGACAGAGTCGGAGTGATTCCAGACTCCCCTATCTCAAATTTGGAAAATCACTGAAAATTGTAAACAAATAATTAAGAGTTAAAATTCATATGAATGAAATTCTTAATGAGTCTACTTTCAAGAAAAGAGATGGGAACATTATCCGAGTCTTGTACTATGAGATAAATAAATTTTAGTGATGAAAGGTCGAAGCTATCAAACAGGGAAACAGGGGAGACTTTGAATAATAAACTGTACTTATTGGCTAGACTAAAAATTCTGGAAATTTTATGGTAAGAATATATACGAGTATAGTTTTAGGGAAAATTAACGGATATTAATTTAGAATTCCGTAGCTCTAGTTATAAATAATTTATCGACTATGACTCGAGTAGACAGCTTGACCAGAATATGAATAAAAGTGTAACTATAGTTGTTTTACTTAAGGAAACATGTTATATTAATGCTTATTATTTTCATATGGACTTACTAAGCCTAAAGCTTACTCTCTCCTTTCCATTTCTTTTAGTTTTGACAGGTCAGCTCGGGGTGGAGATCGTCGGATGCAGCATCACACTATCGAGCCATTACCCTTGGAGTATTAACATGTATATGTTATATGTTTTTAAGTGAGTGGCATGTGTAGAGACTTAATTTTTCTGTGATCAATGTTGTTGTGATTAGCCAAATGTATTGGCTTATAATGATTTGTTATATGTAGCCATGAGATGTGGCTTATAATGAATTTGGCTTGGAAGCCTATTTATCTATGATATGTGTAAATGTCTTGTGATATGGGTATATGATTATGCTTGTTCACTATGTTTAAGAAGTATATGGCATATGTACATGGTGAATGCCTTAGGACCATTCGAGGTGGTTATGGCTATGGAATAAATGTGTGATATGGTAATAAGTTGTTAGTGCCCTGAACATGGATGTTTAATTTATAAGTTAGTAAACAAAGTATAATGGTATAAGTGATTAATAAGATGACAAGGTCACATGAATGTGTAATAATGTGGCTAGATTATTTTATCACAAGTAGGAGGAACAAATGCATAATAACGAACTATTGAGGAATGCCATAGAAATCATGTATGTGTGTGCTTGTAAAGATGACAAAAAAAAAAGAAAATTAGCCTAAGTTTTGACTACACGGGCGTGTGTCTTGGCCGTGTGTCTTTAATAGAATGTTAAGGATTAAGTCAGAGAGTTACACGGGCCGAGGACACGGGCGTGTCCAGAGCCACACGAGCGTGTATGTCTATACAGCCTACCCACACGGGTGTGTGACTCTCCAAAGCTAGAAAGTTGTTAAGTCGCCCAAAGTTTACCGAATGTTTTCGATTTTGTCCCGAACTGCCCTAATGTATGTTATAGGCCTCGAAGGCCTGTATAAAGGACGATATGCATGTGTTCAAAAATTTTTAATTTTGGGCAAAATTTGGTGACTCAGTTTTGTATGATTATGAATGTTTAAGTCCGGTAATACCTCGAGCCCTGTCCCAGCGTTGGATACGGGTGAGGGGTGTTACATGTTTTATATTAAACGAATTTGTATTGTGTTATTATTATGTAAAAGTAAAATTAATTATTATGTTCGAAATAAAAGTATTTATAATTTATAAAACATCAAAATTATTTGAATATGTCTAAGCCCACCTGACTAGAATCGATCCAAATCTAAGAAAATTTGAACCCAAAAAAGTCCAAATATGAAAGTGCCCGAGTTTGAGAAAAATTGAGCCCCAGAAAGCCTAAGCTTGAGCTAATCATAATCGAAAATAACCCGATCCAAGCCTGTTCGAACTTACCCGTTTGCCACCTCTACCAATTACTTATCAAGATGAGGGAGTTATGGGTCCTAATCGTATTAAGTTGAAGTCCATTCCAAGAAGGGTTAGATCAACAATTGTTACCACTCCAAATTTAGACATATTTCCCTTTGTTGCACTCTTCCCCGAATGATTCCCTTCCAAACTCATGTGCCTATTGGTCTATCTTGCATCAACTCAAAGGGGATTGATCTATAATATTTCGCTTTAAATACTAGAGATATTAAAGGATCCGATGAAGTTATTATTCACCATGCTTGCTTGCTTAATACCCAAACCTTCCTCTGAAACGGGGGTATATAATTTCTCTCAACTACACAAATACTGTTTCAATTGGCCAATATCATACCCCCACCAAAAGAATTAAATAATCTTATCAATTGTATCACAAGCCGCAGATTTAAAGGAGGAAAACCTATAAAAAGGTATCAAAGCTAACCTTCCACTTGGCAATCGCTTTCCATAGTGTTAATTTGTTATTAATTTTATCATTGATATCCTGAAGAAATCATTCTACTTCTATAGTTTCCTAGCTCTACTCTCAAATATTTGTTTGGCCTATCAACTCTTTTAATAATTAGGATTCCAAGATATCATATTTTCTCCTAGAAGTTGATAGAATGATTGAGGAGAAACTCTAATTTATCATAATTTATAACTCGATTTGTCTTTTTAACTTTTATAATTCCAAAATATCACGTTTTCGCCTACAAATTGATAGAAAGATTGATAAGAAATTCTAATTTGTCACAATTTATAACTCGACCTAATAAGATATAAAACTTCATCAAATACTCTTTAAAGTTGACTCCTTTTAAGTAGAAGTTGACTTTTAAATGAAATAAATTTATTATCTTCACTTATGTAAATTTTACTAAGAAAAACTATACAAATGTGAATAAAAAATTATCATATGTTACATTTGTTTATTTTAATTTTTTTTTTAAAAATAAATTAAAAATAACTATAAAAGATTTCAGTATGAATATATCCATAACAATATCAAATATTTATAAATTTTGAAAATCATAATTTTTCTCAGCATAGTTTATAAAACTCAAAATTTTGTTTATTTCTAATCAAGTTTTCTCGAGGCTAACTAGTTAATGCTATCGTGCTGGTATATGGGCATCCAGGAAATTTGATTCCCTAGTTTTAATATTGTTTTATTGTGAAATTAACTAAGAAGGTGTGCTAAATTATCAACATTTTTATTTATATCACATCTTGGTTTTTTGTCCCATGATCCCACTGTATCTAATCAAACCCAATTAATTACTATTTCCCAACTGCTCCTACCTTTTTCTTTTTGGAGCCTTTAATTTATTTGTTATTGTTGTAGCAATTTTGGAAAGAGGTTGTCTACTTATGTTCACTTCAACACCAAATTATGTGTTCACTTTAACTTATTAATTCCAGAATTCCTTAACATCATCAGTGTTGCCCCAATATTATACTTCAAATCATATATAATTTTGATACCAGAATTAATGACTACTATTTCCTTAGGTGACCACTTCCGAGATGCTCTCGCTTTCTAAATTACTGGACTATTCAAATTATAAAATTATTTTAGCTTTAGTAGAATTAAAATTTGAGTTATTTACATTTTGTTTGTTAAATTATCATCTTAATAGTTTGGTCAATCAACTATTAAAATGTAATATTATTCTTATATTAACTTCCAAATTCAAGAGAGACTTAGGCCCCCAAAATCAAATTAAATTTGGGTTATAATATTTCATAATATCTGATAATGCTAAATAGTTAGCAAAGAGTAGGAAAATTTTTGTAACCTTAGAAGCATTTGCTTTAGGATTTTCTAAAGCTTGTTATTTCCGACAAATATATTTACAAGTTTCCCCAACCTTAAACCCAATGTCATTAACACAAATAATTAAAAGGAAAAAAATTAAAAACATTATTCCATCTACATTAAATTCCTAAAATGCCACCACCACCAACCGCCATTACAGCACAGCTTCAGCTTTACCTTCTTCACCACCTCCTGCATGATTCATCCCATAACCTAACAACGTTGCCGTTTAACGCCGTCAAATCCTGATAACGGTACCACCTTGCTTCCCCTTTCCTCAACCTCAACACTCTTTCCCAACTCTCCCACCACTCCCCGCAGCACCTCCCTTCACCACAGTCACTCCATTCCGTTACCGTCATCCCACCGTCGACGTCTACGTCATCATCCACGTAATAAACAGTCAACTTGAATTTCCCTCCTTTGGTCACCAACTGCGAACCGCTTGTTTCTGAGACGGAAGCTGGAGGGGGAGTTGAAACTGAAGCTGAAGGGGTCGGCTTTTCATCGGCGCCGAGAATCGGTCGAGACTTATCATGGGCAAGATCAGAAATAGACGCCGATGGCTTCTGGTCATTACTTTGAACGGAGGCGCCGACGACGGCTCTTATCCTCCAAAAACTAACCGCAGCAGTGAGAACAGCAATCCACGTCCACAGATTATGAATAACCGTGAAAATCCCAAAACTCACATAGTTAAATGCCAAAGCTTCGAGTGGAGATTCCAACACCTGATTCATTTTTGTTTGGTCCCCCAACTCTAAAATTCGGCTGTCTGAAGATATTCTAGTTTTGGTTCTGTTTCTGTGTTTTATAAGGGAAAATAAAAATCAGAGGCCTATAGAAATGGTAAGGTAGAGGAGAAAGAGAACACGACAAAGAAAGCTAAGCCATAGATGGAGAGAGCAAGTTGAGGAGATTAATGGAGATGCTGAGAATCGAAAGGAAAGATGCTAATTTGCTAAGATTGATCCATTTACTTATACACAATTCTTATTATAATATAGCGATACTATTATTAAAAAACATGGGCAGGTGTGAAATCAGGAGGGTTGATATTTACCGTCCCTTGCCCTTCTCGTAAAAAGCTGACCATTCGTTTACTGCAGCAGAATATATAACGATTTCTAGGGGTAAATTGTACTCTAAGTTTATGTTTTGATTATTTTATTATAAAATATTATAGAATAGTTATTAAATTATTTAAAAAAATTTATTTAAATTATTAAATTATTTTAAAATTTTTATTTGAATTACTGAATTATTTAGATTTTAGTTTAAATTCGTGATACTCAAAATAATTTAATAAAAAAATTAATTTATAAAAGAAAAAGAGAAAAAAAAAGCATTCTATTAGTAGAAACAATGTAAACAGAAAAGATAATACAATAATAATTTTAATAATTAAATTACTTAAATAAAAAATTTTAAATAATTTAATAATTATTTTGTAAATTGTAATTTAGAGTTAAGTAATTTACCCTTCTTGTATATATGACTTAAGTATGGAAAGTATCTCCTCCTTGGGCCTTCCACTCAAATTTTAAAAAGATCTGTGACTACGTATCATTATTATCCATTTTCAATAAAAAATAAAAAGATAGTATCACGACATAAAATCTCAGTTTCTCAATTTCAAGACGTGGAAGGATTGTTTTATTTGGTTATAACTGCAGTTACCGTTTACTCAGCGTTAATATAAAGAACATGCGTTTAATGCTTCGTGCAATCTTTTGAATCGGATTGAAAATGATCGGTTCTCAAGGAATTATCCAATGGGTCTTTTGAGTTAAGGAACGAAGATGAGATTAAAAGTCCGATTCCAACAGTTTTAAACTTTTCAATGGCGTTTAATGCTTCGTGTTCCAAAGCACTGAAGGTCTTCGGCGAGGACGTCTATTTGTTCTTGGAACAACAACAGTGCCTAATGGTAAACGTTTGAAGCGAGGACGATCAACGAAAGGTCGCGGGTGGCGAGTGGCGGTAAACTTGGTAATTTTATAGAACACTTGGGGTTTGTTTCATTAGCTTGGGCTTTAATGGCGGATTCGTATCCGTTGAAGTAAAAATAGTAGATGTAAAAAACGGTGGCGGGTTGAATCCAAAGTAAAGATGTCGGGATGTGATGTTTACGCGCCAACTCCGTGGCCCAATGAAGGAACAAGGAGTAGACAATGCAAGTGATGGTTTGCGTTCGTTCTCACTGCTTGTTATAAACTCGGAGATGGCTTCTTTGCCTCGTCGCCTAAGTTCAGACAGGTAATGGTCTGTGTCATCACCGGCTTGGACTCCGTTTTCGTAGCCATTGGAAAAGGGTGAAAACGATAGGCCTTGAGCGGTGGGGACTTTGGCGTCATGCGACGGCGGGCGGAGATGCTGGTGATGAAAGTTACACGTATAGATGCTTGGCGAATTGTAAGGTGTTAGCAGCCCTAGATGTTAGACCTTCAAAATTTTAGTGCTCATAACAAAGGGGCAGTAAGATTAGGGGATGAAAGAAATGACAAAATCCTCGCATTGGTTGTTGAGGACCAAGCAATAAGATTAGGGGAAGACATTTTCTGTAAGAATGGATGACTCAAAATGATAAGACTTATCGCTCTCAAAGAAAATGCCTGTATCCCATCTTCCACCACATATGGATGGTTTTGTCCTTTTGTATGTATGTTTCCTTTGTGCATTGGAATCGCAAATACGACATGACTGTAGAATGAGTCAGGGAGGCTAAAGCCACTAAAACAAGCAATAGGTCAGACTTATTGACTGGAATTCCAAGTACTCGAGCAAGTTAGATTGTTGTAATCAAATCCTTGTTATGAAATGAATGTTTTTCTTTTATACGTGAATATAACCCTATTAATAACATTTTTAAAATAAAGAGATAAAATTATATTCAATTAAAATTGATTACTCTCTCTTTTTCTTTTTTTCAAAAAACTAAAATTATACCTTAATTCTATATTAAAAAAAAAGACCTTATTTATTTGTATAAATAAATTATTTATTCAATATTTAAAATTTAAAAATAAATAATTATAACTCTTTTTTTATGTTAGAATTGAATTAAATCTATCAATGATTAAGTGGCTCAACCAATCACATAAAATTGAATATAAACTAAATCCTTTGTGAATGATAAAAAAAAAACTGAGATAAATAATCTATTATTGTACTTGTTTTATTTTTTAATAAATATTTTAAATTTTTATAATTTTTAATTAATTAATTATGAAAGTTAATGGTTTAATGAAGGTTGCTTTTAGGCATAATAATTTATTTGACATTTTAACATTATAAAAAAATTTATTTTAGTCTTTCATTTTATTTTTTATCTATTTTAATCTTTAAATTTATATTGTTTGTCAAATCACCTCAAAATGAATGAAAAAATTAATGTTTGTTAACTTTGTAAATATGCCACGTTGGTAATTTAATTAATATTTTATAATTTTAAAAAATTAAATATGCTTTTATAATTTTTAAAATTAATTTGTATAATTTTTTTGGAAAATTTTAAATTTTTAAAAATTAATTAATTAATTATATAACATTCACATTGTAACTAATGTGATTTAATAAACAACACAAATTTAAAAGTTAAAAATACAAAAAAATAATTAAATTTAAATGGTGAAATAAATGATTATGTTTTACTTTTCAAATTACTGATTTTAAGGGAGTCCAAAAGGAGACGTGACTGTTGGGTGATAGTAAGGTACGTGGGGACCGACGAATGGTCGGTTAAAAAAAGCAGTGCGTCACGTTTATCTTGCTTTTAATATATATATATATATATGTAGTATGTACTTCCTCCCATAAACGTGTGGGTGAGGTGCGTTAGGAGCAATAGAGCTTCATAAGAACTCATCCTTAGATAAGTCAAATATCTGAAAGATGTGAGGTTTGAAAAGAATAGAGTTAGGTAGAGAAGATTTGGAGCTCCTACTTCAATAAAATAAAAGAAGACAATAATGATGATTAATGATGATGAAGAGAAGAGAATGATAGTAATTATCATGTTTAGGTCAAGTAAACAAGGAATTGTTCAAACTTTTTGAAGCCATTTGCTTCATTTATGTTTTGTGTGTGAAAAAAAAAGTACTACTGCTGCAAAGATGGACACATTATTCACACGCGGGTTTGAAATTATTCTACAATGTGATACATGTATTCTTCCCAATAATATTGTTAAATCCTTTGCCAACACTGCTATTCCACAATACAATACTCGTGCATTTTTATTTTAACAAAATCACAAATCTTCTCCTTTAACCATGTTCTTGATTCAAACCCACCGTCAGGATTACAATCACCAAAAAATTTATTGTTGCTAACCAGAATATATCCTCAATCATAATTTATATAAAATATAAAATAGGTTTGGAAAATGACACATATATTTATTAAAATATGATTTGATGTGATGATATGAATATAAGAATATGTTAAAATTTATACAAAATAAATTAATGTGTTAAAATTTATATAAATATATAATATCTTGAATTGAATTATGGCATGTAAAATATCGCATACATGACACAAATTTAATGAATGGCGTGAATTAAACCTAACAATTTTAAAAATTATTATATGATACAAATACACAAACAACAAAAATACTTGTCAAAATTAATATTAATAACATGATTATAACAACTAACAACCTCTCGGCCCTAGAAATGAAAGCTTGTATTTGATCCCAACTAAACTTTTTAATCTCGTACTGAGTTAAACAAATTAATTAATGGCATTGGTTAGTTGTCATAAATAAAACCCATCTCTTTAGTTTTTAATTATAGTGAGTTTGAAAAAGGAATTTCTGCTTTCTAACCCTGAATACTTCCTTCATGGTCGGTTAATGCTTTCTAAATATACACATTCGGTAGTAGGGAGTATTAGTTGCTTTTCAATTTCATTCTCAGTCAGGTGATAGGTAAACAAGGCTCAAGTTTCTTACTATTGTCGAAACCACTTTTTAATTTTTTTTTTTTAAATGTGGTAGGGATCGACTTTGAAAAAGAAAATACGGAGTCCCCACCAATCTTTTTGTTTAGGTGTGATTGGATCACCAAGAAATTTGGTCATTTTAATAAAACATTTTGCTTTACTAAAACAACGATTTTGGTCTACGTAAATATGAGAAAACGGGTTCGGGAGTTAGTTACGTATGAGGAAGGATTAGCACACTCACTACGCCCAAAATTGGTACCAAATCAATTAAATATTGTCCTTATGTCTGAGATTTAAAAGAGTTTTTGAAATGTGATTCCTGTAATACCCTGAAAATATTTACAGTAAGATATTATCCTTGATATAGTAAAATAAGGAAATAAAGTGAAAAAAAAAAAGAAATATTGAGATATGTCAATATTGAGAAGTATATTATGATATATTAATTCAAGAAAGGACTAAATTGTAAAAGTGAGAAAAGTTTTGTTGCACAAGAGTAAATACTCAAAATTTGAGGGGTTAAAGTGTAAATATGAAAAATTTGAAGGACCAATAGTGTAAATATTTTAAGAATGGAATAGTCTAGAAACTAAGGAAAATGGATGAATTAGGACCAAATTGAATAGATGAAGAAACTATGAGGGACTAAATTGTAATTTTACCAAATTAAATGATGACTTAAGGATGGAATTTTAAAA
Source organism: Gossypium longicalyx (assembly GCA_025698465.1). NCBI lineage: Eukaryota > Viridiplantae > Streptophyta > Magnoliopsida > Malvales > Malvaceae > Gossypium > Gossypium longicalyx. The sequence continues at coordinate 19,786,496 of CM047000.1, forward strand.
GATAATGAAGGGCAAAATGGTCAATTGGAAGAGAGAAATCTAGAAAGTAATAATGATGCTAGAGATATTTTGATATTTTATAATTATTTAATTAGATAAATATTATTTTATTAATATTTTAATAAGATATTTTATTATTATTTTATTATTATTTTATTAGTATATAAAGAAAGAAAGATGAGAAATTCTCATCCATATTTCCCATGCACTAACGTGAGAGAAAGAGAGGAAGAAAGAAAGTTTTGCTTTCTTTACAATTTGGTCCTTTTTACCAAAAATTCACCATTTTTCACCCAAAAATCAAATGAATTTCCATAGCTATCAAGAGAGAAAAATGTTAAGGAGACCATGGGGAGTTAGAATCTCAAGTTGGATTCAAGAAATAGAAACTGGAGGAGAGAGAAAATCAAGTTAAAGATTAGTATCAATAGAACAAGGTAAGTATATCAAGATTTCAATATGTTTTTAAGTTTGTTATTATTGACAAAGCATGGAAATAATGTTATAGTAGAGTTTTCTTACATAAGGTCCTATGTTGATGATATGTTAGTGAAGAGAAAATAAGAGAAAGTGATGAGAAATAGTGTAGAAAAAGAAAATAAGGGTGTTATAACATGGTAATTAATATTTTGTACTAAAACAGTTTTGGACAGCAGCAGCAGTCTAACTTTGAAAAATCATAAAAAATTGTAGAAATCTAATTATAGGATGAATAAAATATGAAATTAAATCTTATTAAGTCTAGTTTCTTATAGAAGAAATTATGTAAGCAATGGAATTGTAAATCATGAGATATGATGAATTTTTTGAGACAAGGTCAGAATAATTTCGGGTTCCCCTGTTCTGACTTTGTAAAATCATAAAAAATTGGATAAAAATAATTAGGGGTTTAAATTTATATTTTTATAATCCTGAATGAGTCTATTTTCAATATAAACAAACAGGAACATCATTTGAATTCTGTACAAGGAGATAATTAATTTTTAGTGAAGAAGGGTCAGAACTGTTAGACAGCAGAACAGGGGTAATTTTAAAGAATAAACTGTACTTATTGGATAAACTAAAAATTCTGAAAATTTTATGGTAAGAAGATATATGAGTCTAGTTTCAGGGAAAATTATCGGATCTTAATTTTGAGTTCTATAGCTCCAGATATAAATAATTTAGTGACCATGATGCAGATAGACAGCTTGAATATTCATAAAAGTAAATAATAAAAATTATGGATAATGTTACTTACAAGTGTATTATCTACATTAAGGATGTGGAATGGAGAGGAGGAGGAGGAAAAATATGTATGAATATTCATCTAGCATGGCTAATTTGCATATTCTAGGCTCAAGGACTAAATTGAATAAAAGTAAAATTTTATGGGCAATTTTGTAAAAATGTCAGAAATGATCAAATTGCATGAAATGGATTATTTTATTATTTAAATTACAAAATTGAATGAAATTATTAATTTAGTTCAAGATCGAGGGAAAACATGTTTTAGGGATTAAATTGAAAAGTGTTGAAAGAATAAATTGAAAAGTGTTGAAATTATGGAAAATTCTGATATTTTATAGAATTCATGGACTATTATCAATATATATGAGAATAATATCTGGAAATAAGGATTAAATTGCAAGAATTTTATTTTCCTGACCCTAAGGATGAAATCGTCATTAATTAAGAGTTTAGGGGCAAAATGATAAATTTTGCCTAAAGCATTAATTAAATGCATTAGTATATGAAATGAATGAAAATGATGATCAAATTTATTTATAAAGATCCGAATGACTCAAATATGAGACTCGATCGTGAAAAAGAAAAGATATCGGATTAATGAAATTATAAACACAAACAAGCAATGAGGTAAGTTTGTGTAACTTGAATTGTATTTTAAATATTTGAAATATGTGGTTATGTGATGAAAATATGATTTGAATATTCAATTCATGATATTTGATGAAATATTGATAATACTCGAAATAAATTGAAAATAAATCTCGGTTGAATGGAAAGGAAAAATTCGATGGATCTCTGCGAAAAGGAATTGACGGTAAAAGGATCTAGCCGGACGGGTGATCCTATCCTCGATATAGCCCTCCCGAAGAATATGTGTAAAATGGATTTAGCCCGGACGGGTAATCCGAATCGTCAGTCCAATTTAGCCTGGGTGGTAATTCGGATCCAAGCTCATTAGAGTAATTGTCGTTGCGAGTGGATTTAGCTCGACTGGTAATCCCGACAATACTCTATGAGTTTATATTATAGAGATTTAGCCTCGGACCGTAATCCCCATTGTAAGGATGAGGTTCGCGGGAGTGTGCTCTCTCGATATGAAACGTGTAAGACCATGGTTGAAAGATACCATGGCAACTCGATATGAAATGTGTAAGACCATGGTTGAAAGATACCATGGCAACCGATATGAAATGTGTAAGACCATGGTTGAAAGATACCATGGCAACCTGATATGAAATGTGTAAGACCATGGTTGAAAGATACCATGGCAAACTCTGATATGAAATGTGTAAGGCCATAGTTGAAAGATACCATGGCAACGTGATATGAAATGAACAAGACCATGGTTGAAAGATATCATGGCAACATGACAGAAAATGAGTAAGACCATAGTTGAAAGATACTATGGCATCATGTCAAAGATAAATAAGACCGTGGATGGGAGATGCTATGACATCCGTTGAACAATTGATATCCGTGTAATATGTATCGATGACGAATGGTTATATGAAATGGTTGTGTGTAATGTTTACAAGAACTGGTCATATGGAAATATATATATATGTACAAAATAGTTGTATGAAATAATTATGAAGATAGATAAACGAAATAAGTATGAGTACGTGGAATATAATTTATGTTAGGTTTGATATAAGCTATTATCGGAATAAATATACATAAAATATATGGAAATGATGGAGCATGAAATATTAATATAATGAAATGAATCATATATGCTTATGAAGAAACGGTAAGAGCATGATATGTTTCATGACATGTACATATATGATTATCTTTGATATGTTGATACAAGAAAATTATGTAAGTTGAGACTATTATTGAACTCAAGTACGATATGTCGAGAAAATAATTATATCAATGTTGAATTTATATGAGATATGTGCAAGTACACTAACAATGTTACTGTTTGATGCTTATACAAGTACTAATCTGTTGATTGAATGGTAATATATTTATTTACATGATGCATTGAATCGGTAAGCATTTAAATTTTTTTTTTAAAGTAATCTGCAAATGGTAGTAATGCTCCGAAACCCTGTTCTGGCAACGGATACGGGTTAGGGGTGTTACAATTCCTTTTGAAACATTTGAATGGCTTGAGTTGGTTGTCAAAATTCTCTTGTTTCGGAGGAATGCAGCATCACATCCAGCACGCTAGGACACGATTCTTTATACCCCCGAAAACAACGATAAATTTTGACTTTCGAAAGTTTATATGTTGAAAACCGCAAAAGGATGCCCAATTATTTAGTCCAACAAAAAATCGAAACCCAGCACAGTAGGGCACGATTCCCCGAATTTCTAAACATCGAGCATTGCCTCATTTTTGAATTTAAAGAACATGAGTGAAATTCTAAAGGAATATTCGATTATTTTGAATAAACGGGAAATAGCAACCTAGCACGATAGGGCACTATTCTCCGAATTGCCAAACATCGAACATTACCTCCGTTTTGAAGAATTTTTAAAGATATGAGTGAAATCCCAAAGGCATATTCGATTATTTTGAACAAACCGGAAATCGCAACCCAGCACGATAGGGCACGATTCCCGAATTGCCAAACATCGAGCATTGCCTTCATTTTAAAGAATTTTTAAATGAATAATTATAAAAATAGCTTAAAACGCGTTAATGCGACTTGAAATAAAACGAAATTAATCTTAAAGATTTGGACTTTATAAAACCACGTTTTGTAAATCAAGTGGAAAACAATGATATGGGATAATATACACACATAAGATACAATATTTGATGAGTAAGGGTAATGTTTCTTATTTAATCGACTAACAAAATAAACAATTAAGTATAACTAACTTGAAGAATATAACCCAATTTCAATCATGCATGGGAAATAATTGATATAATAACACAATAATGAATACAACATGCCACTATGACATACATAACCTAATACACCACAATCGATACAAAATGTCCGAAACAAAATAATAATTAAAGAAGACTATGGTATAAGACAAATTTAAAATAATGATGAATATGACACATGCATTGACGAATTGATCAATTAGAAACCATTTGTAAAGACAAACTAAATATGTACGTGCAATTATTGGAAAACGTATTATAGAATGAATATTTTTAAAATTAAGAAATATACAAAAGAAAAAAAATGTTTATTGAAATATATACATGAAAATTTAAATAATGTATAAGGTATTCAAAAATAACAAAAATACATTGTAAAATATAATCTTTAGAAATGCATGCAATAGGTTTATAAAAACATATATAGGTATAAATATATTTAAAAAGTAATTGTTTGTAAAGAATACGCACTTTAGTAATGCATCTAAGGTTAAATTAACTTCATTATAAGCCATATAGAATAGACTTAAAAACATATCTTTATATACAAAGAAAACTATAGGTATAAAGTACGTGGAGTTAGTAATATATATAGATTAGTTATAGACATCAATGAACATATATATACATATGATAATAATTTAAAAAGATATATTATGTAGGGTTATGTAATACAATATAAGAATAAATTTAAAAGAAATTATATGTATAAAATAATATAAGATTAATAATATGCATGAAATAAAATTAACTTTATTATAAAGTGTATATATATATGTATAATAGTGTATGTAAAAAAAAGACATTACAATAGCGATTTTAAAAACGAAATAAAATCATTAAAATAACTTAAAATATAAAAGATAGGTAAACAAAGATTTAAAAAAATGTTGAATGCATCTAAAAAAATGATAATGAACCATGAAATGAATAAATAAAAAAAGGAACTCAATTAAAATAGAACTAAAATAAAATGGACAAATTATAAACGAAATGAACTGCTGAAATAAAAAAAGGACCAGCGTGTAACATGCGCGAATGCGCAGGGACCAAATCTAGAAATAATCCAGACCCCCAAAATGCAGTGTTGAAACACGGGCCTAATTGCAAACATGCGTAAATTACAGGAAAAATTACAAAAAAAATAAAACAAACAATATGCAATTGAGCGACCGCGCAAAGGGGAAAGACCTAGCGCGCAAATAACCCTCACTGGTCCGAGACGCGCGGATCTGGGCGCATCAGGGTCGGGTCACTGGGTCACTGCTCTTAAACGGTACCGTTTTGAAGCCATTGGAATTGGCCTAAAATGACGTCGTTTCCTTCGTTTTATAAAAACCAAAATTTAAAGAAACCCTAAGCTGACTCTTGGCCATTTGAAAAGAAAACAAAACAGATCCTAAAGCCACTTTCCTTCCCCTCTCATTCGGCCGAATCAAGAGGCGCCCTTGGACTGCCATTTGGTCTCCATGTTTAGCCACCGGTTATCACGCGAAAGCCTAATTCGACTCCGTCCAATCGCGAATCCAAGGCTTTGCTCAAAAGCTTCAAAGTCCTCGCCTAAACTTCGATTATGACGAAGTGAGCAAGGATTCGAATGAGCCACTATGAAGGTAAATCCTCTTTTTTTTACTAATTTTTAAACGAACATGGATCACAAAGAAAGCAAAAAAAGACGAAGGAGATGTTAGATTCAAAACAATCACCTCTTTCAAAAATCTTCAGAAACACTTTTTTTTCTTTTGTATTTCAGTATGCGTGTATTGCTTCTGTGTGCGTAAAAAAAAAACTTACAATCGAAAAGCAATAAGGCTTTATAGCCGAATAATCAAAAGAAGAAAAAAATCAAAAATTTTTCTATTGGCTGCTATTCTTGCTGCTGCTTTTGTTTTCTTTCACAGGTACGGAGTGCGTGGCGCGTGTACGGAGGCTATGCTGGCGCAGGCGTGGCTGCTGGAGGGTACGGAGGCTAGGGCTACTGCGGCGCAAGCAGAAACTGTTAGGGTTCTGCCTTGATTTTTTTGTTTTTTGGCTGTAAGGTATTTGGGTCTAGGTTTGGGCTTGTAATAAGTTTGGGCTAAGGTATTAGTTATTGGGTCATGTAATTGGGACATTTTAATGGACTGTTAATTTTTTGTTTATTATTTTGTATTTTGGGTTCTTTTTTGGGCCCGGCAAATTGGCCTAATTACAACTATTATTTTTTCTTTTTATAGAGCAATTTAATATGAATTTATTTTATTCTTCTTTCATTAATTGATTGCGTGATATAGGTTGAATTGAATGGGTTCTTGTTGATACTTTGTTTGAAAATTACTCAGTATTTACCTACGGTGGCGTCAGGATGTTTTCAACCTATTTTTCTCTTGCCAAATTATAAACACATCAAAAGGGTTTCTCACAACAATTAAAACAGTTTGAGTTTTCGAAATGGTTGTTTGGCTGCTAGGAAAGGAAATGTATACTTCCATTTCCGCATAATTTGAACGTGTAACTATCTCAATTTACAGGATTCTTCGGAGTTATCTCATGTGATAATATATTTAATCATAAATAGCATTTAAGTTAAAGATAAAGAGTTTAAATCTACTTTCATGATTTGGCCTATTTAAGTATCGTTTGTGACTCTGACCCAATAAAGATAAAATTTCAAAGTTATAACGGAGCATAAGCATCCCAATAGCACAATACTAGATGTGTTAGAGATTCCAACCCCTCAATACAAACCATACATTTATAAAGAAAAAAGTTTTAGACATTTAATTTTAGCTACTAGTATTTAATTTATTTTACAGAAAACTGTGTCATGTGTTATTATGTTTATATTATACTTTATTGTGTAGAAAATGAAAGATCATACTCGGGTTCCTGATAGGATGTCAACGCCATGTTTTGCATGATTTAGAGCTTGGACCAACGTAATCAATGTTGATCTTACATCCCCTTCTTCATAAGCACTTGTAAGGTAATTGTGCAGCTCAATCTGATCCTGTTTCACAGTAGAAATAACAACAATAAGGTATTACTTCTGTGATCTTAGATTCATGCAAAATTGCTCAAAACTTGTGTACATTGCTATTACTTTATGATCCATTTCTGCAACTTCATCCATTACTCCTTTAAACTATTCAAAGGACCCTGGCTCCCGAGTGACCCTATAGAAATAAGCTTCTAGTCCTTTGAGGCCTCTTCTTTCCACCATCGCTTGAACTTGAATTAGCTGTAAAACTTGAAGATGCAAGACTATTCCGACTGTCATCTGATCGAGTCGTCTCTGTGGTTAAATCCTATACCATCAAGCATTCAAAGCCATAGATATTGTAAGCAGAGAAGGAAACAGTCCTATAGCAAGGTGACTTGAAGGTCATACCATTTGATCTTCTGCTCTTGAACTGTTTAGAAGGTCTCTAAGGATGCTTATGAAAGGGATGGCCCCAATTCCTAGCCCACAAGGATTACTAGCAAAATGTAGACAACACCAAGAAGATGATGAGAATACCATAAGGCATTGAAGCCTGTCAATCCGTGAAGGGTGCTGGGAATCTCAATACATTTTTGCGGAAGTAACTTGTTGCTAATATAAATGTAATGGCCATTAAAATCACCATAGAAACCCCTGTCACACCTACAACACCAATCAAGAGTTCTGAATATGTGGGTCTTTCGCCATGACTGAAATCAGAGGCTATGAGAGCAAATCTTTCTGGTGAAGCCTTAGTCAAGCGGATAAAATCACAGGACAAGTGGCTTCCTGCATGAACCAAGACTCCAATGGCTATACAACATGCAATTCTCTGTGAAATTGAGGGAACTAAAAATTGGTTAAAAATAACTTAGCAAGTGTGTGCGAGAATGAGTTTTCTAAGTCCATTAAGTAGTGTTTTCTACCTTATGGAAATTAATTTTTTTCAACAAAAGCAACAAATGACCTTGCTTTTGTGGAGCGAAGCCAAGTCAATGTGATTCGACAAACTGGTAAAATGATTAGAGCCATATTGAGCTTGAGAGTCTCGGCAGCCCCTATGTCCCATAACTTGAAATGCTGCCCTGTTTTTATATTGCAGGAATTTCCAGGCGAATAAGGTAGCCATTGCCATCACCCAAGTTGACAAAATCCATCCTCTTTGCCAGCTTTCTAATATCAAACACCAGAGCTTAAACAACACTCTTAAAAACATGATTTTGGTGTTAGAAAATATGGACATTACATATATAATAACGGTGATTACATGTTATTATTTATTACCATGATTAGTTAACTCAAATTAAGTGTGATCTAATTTGGTTAAAGTTTTATTGTGCTTTAATTATTAAATAAAGTATGGGTCAAATATGTGTACATACTATAATAATTAAGTAGGAATTAGTGCTAATATGCCAAAATTATAAATATTAGGGTTATGGTCTCCAAATTACATACAAGATAACTCTTCTAATATCAAAGAGAGAGTAAATATTCTCTGAATTTCTTGTGTGTTAATTTGGAAGATCAAATCCTCAAGATTCGAAAAAACTTGAAGAAATTTATGGATTCAGGTACGTTTCCGCATCTAGTTTTATTCTTGTTTCATTATTGATGATTTGACATGACAGATCATGATTTATAATTTCTTAAGTTTTATATTATATCTTAATTTATGATTCTAACAAATGGTATCAGAGTCTCGTCATATTAAATCATTGAAATTGATTGGGATTCTTCATTTGAATGATTGATTTATGAAATTTTATAGGTTTTATATTTCAGATATATATGTTGATCTTTAAAGGTTTATATTAAAGTATTTTTTTAAGATCTTGATTACCTTGAATTCATATTAAAATTTTAGGGTTTTGTTTTAATTTTTAATTTGGGTGATTTTTGAATTGATGAATTTAATTATAGAGTTTGTAATATTTGTATAATATTACTTCAGCGAATGATCATGTTAAATTCAAGATTTTTATTTGAAATTCATTCTTCGTTGGTCATTTGTTTCAATTTCTATTTACAAGTGTTTCAATTTCTATTAAATTAAAAAAAAACCTATACGACATTTAGTTAATAAAAAAAAATGGAAAAGAAGTTCATAGTATAGAAATTGATTCATATATATATGTTTCGTATGTTTGGTTTATATATATATATATAAATATATATGCATGTTTTGATTGGTTTAATGTATGTTGTTTTGGAAAATTATATAAATATATATGATTACCTTTTAATTTGATTGAAAGATGAAATTAAAAGAAATATTTTGAAACAAATAAATTCAATTTTTGGCTTTGGGTTTAATTAAGGATGTCTAATATTTTAAATAGATTAGTTGAAACAAAATGCTGCCAAAAGTGACCTCTTTTGCATAAATTAGTTTACTTAAAATATTAAGATGATTATATGTTTTTGTGATTCATGTGTTTATTGATTGACCCAAAAATAAGTTAATATTTAGAAGAATTTCAACGACATCTATGGTGATAAATGTGTGACAATTATAAGGTATTTTATGTGAACAATAAGTTAGTCGAAAGATTAATTAATTGTTTGACATGATTTATTTTGTCAATGTTTGATTGTTACAACAAGAGTATCACTTACTGTTAATATTATTGTCCAAAGACTTGATATTAATGTTGTGTTTGGTATCTTGAGGTGGGATTAACCATTATCTTGAATTTATTGTTTACTTATGAATATTGATGTGAGGTGGTTGTCTTTTTTTTTTGTTCTATATTCAGCTAGTTCATCTTCTGCTGCCATAATATCCACTAATATAAATTATATACCCATGCTTAATAGGACTAATTTTAAGGAATGGAAAAGACACTTATAGTGTTTGGCTGTATGGACATAGACATTACACTAAGGGAAGAACAACCTATACCTCTCACTGTGGAAAGCACTCCTAATGTTAAGAGAGATTCTGAGAGGTAGGATCATTCAAATTGCATGAGTCTAATAATCATGAAGTACAGCACTCCAAAAGCCTTTAGGGGCACAGAGTCTGAAGAGATTACTTAGGCTAAGGGTTTCCTTGACGAAATTGAGAAACATTTTGCTAAAAACGATAAGGTTGAGATGACATCACTTCTGACTTCTTTGATGTGTATGAAGTATAAGGGTCAAGGAAACGTAAGAGAGTATATTATGGAAACGTTCCATATTGCTTCAAGACTTAAGGCACTTAAGTTCGAGTTCTCTGAGGAATTACTTGTTTTTATGGTTTTGGTATCGCTTTCTGCACAATTTAATCAATTTAAAATTAGTTATAATTGTCAAAAGGAGAAATGGACACTAAATGAGCTCATTTCTCATTGTGTGCAAGAAGAAGAAAGGTTGAAGTGTGATAAGTCTGAAAATACTCATTTGGCCAATTCCCCTAAAGACAAAGGAAAGAAAAGAAAATATCAGAATAAAGTTGCTAAGGGTCTAGCTCAAAAGAAATAACAGCAAGCTACAGAGAGTTGTTTCTTTTGTAACAAGTCTGAACACATGGAGAAAGATGGTACCAAATATCATGCTTGGCGTGCAAAGAAAGGTATAATTCTTAATTTGGTCTGTTTTGAGGTTAATTTAGCTTCAGTACCTAGAACACTTGGTGGATAGATTCTGGTGCTACTACTGACATAAGTGTTTCTATGCAGGATTGCCTAAGATACCGAAAGCCAAGTGATGGTGAAAGACACATCTTCATGGGCGATGGAAAATCGGTAGAAGTGGAAGCGATTAGGCATTTTAGGTTGTTATTATGAACATATTTTTATTTGGATTCTAAAAGACACTTTTATTGTACCGCCATTTAGACGGAATTTAGTTTATGTTTCTTCATTGGACAAATTTGAATATTATTGTTCATTCGGAAACAATCAATTTAGTTTGTCTTTAAATTCGAATATTGTTGTAACTGGTTATTTAAATACTTATGACAACATTTATTTGCTAGAAACAGTTGCATCCTATAATGAAACCTTGCATGTGGAATCACGTGGTATTAAAGACAAATTAAATAAGGAAAATTCAAAATCATTATGGCATAAGCGCTTCGGTCATATATCAAAAGTTAGAGTTGAACACCTTGTGTCTGATGTAACACTCCTAACTCATATCCGTAGCTAGATTAGGGTTATGAGGCATTACCGAACAAAACACAGCTCAAACAGGCGTTCATTACATTTCATGCTTCGTAAATTAACCACATCAATGCACTTATCCAATTCAAATTTCTAATCATAATACTACAATATTCACATCAATCACATATTAAAAATATTATTTAAGTCTATATTATTATATAACATATATCGTGCATATATCAAAATAAACATTTTCAAAAACTGACTATCAAACGTTTTATTCCAATACATGCTCATAATATACGTAATATGCGATATCACATGGCATATAAACCAAAACACATTCATCATAAACAGCCTCATCAAATTATCAAGTATAAAATTTTTAAACATCAAAGTCATGTACTCATTTTAACTAATTAATATAAACCATTTTAAAACACATACTACAAATCAAAGTATACTCAATTTACAAATTCAATAATCAAGCCAAACCACATATATCTATTTATTCACCTCATGAACTATTTGGCTAGCACAATAACCTAAATTAAACTATTTTCACTGCATAGTAAACACATATATTTTACACATAAACAATCTTTATAATAAGACCAAATATACCTCTTCACTCATAACGAAACTATGCGCATATGTCCACATTAATTTAAACCCTCTTGAGCACAAATAACAACTAAAAGTACACCCATTTTACATGTTAAATACCATATCACATACTTAACAATATGAGTCCAATACCTTAGTTGAATATGCTCATACACATTATTCATCATTTCAAACCAAATCACCAATACCAACATACTATTCCAAATCGACTCAAAATAACCATATTCTTTAATCAAATTATTAAAGCCTAACCTAGTCCACACATAACCAATACAACAAATTCAACATTAACATTTTACTAAACACTTGACTAAATAATTTAAACCATCATTGTCGAATCACAAAGTTGATTATAATCATCACATATATTTTCATCACATAACCGAATACACAAGCACATTATAAACAATTTCTAAATTGATTCATATATCAAACACACCACATACAAGTACCATGAAACCTAATTCCCCACATGAACATATATCATGATCAAAACTACATAATCATAAGCATCATTTCTAGCCATTTTTGCATGGCTTTATATTTACAATTTCAAAACCAACCAAAACATATGCTAGCCTATACATGCCATAAGTTTATAATTCAAGCTTTTAAAATACCAAAACAACGATTGATAGCGTGACGGATTTCCTTGACGATCCACGAACTTGTAACTAGCTTCCAAAATCTATAAAACAATGAACGAACCAACACACAGTAAGCTTAAATAGCTTAGTAAGTCATAAGCAATTAAATCATTTCAATGACATACATAATTCAATTAAACTAGGCCGAATCATGCAAACCTTAACCACATATACATTTATCATACTTGCAAATTCATATATCGACACATGAACATTAGCACTATATTATCACTTGGCCGAATGTGAACAATCACATGTACATATAAGTCACTTTTTATATCATGCATAGTTTATTTCATCATTTCCATAACAAAACTTACCTTACTTTCATATTTATTTAACTTCACACATACCTGAACCATTTAGCTTGTTTTCACATTCGATCTTAACTTCATATTGCCCGTTGAACCATTCAGAATCGATAAGGATACTCAGATAACTTGAAAAGCTTATACAATGCCAACGTCCCAGACGTGGTCTTACATGAAATCACATATCGGAATCCTATGTCATGACATATGTAACCTAACTATTCCTAAGGTTTGTACGGGGCTTTCAGACGTCGTAATTCGATCAATTCAAGCTCATATGTAATGCTCCCATGCTTAATTCGGCATATACACATACATTTGTAATAATTCAATTTGACACTTATAAAATATATTCATTCAAATTTAACAACATTTATTTACTTATGAACTTACCTCAAACAGAGACGAACGAACTAGAGCGACTATTCAACAACTTTTGATTTCCCCCGATCCAAATCCGTTTTCCTCTTTTCTTGATCTAAATTAGTATAGATTAGACTTATTTAATCACATATGTACTCAAATTCACCCAAAAACACATAAAAGGGCAATTTGCACTTTAACCCCTAACATTTCACAATTTTCACAATTTAGTTCCTATTTCACAAGACACAAAATACACATAATTTCATTAAACTCTAGTATAGCCAAATTTTACTAAGGTTCATAGAAGCCCATTTCTTTCATTTATTTCACATTTTAACCCCTCAATTTACAAAATTTACAATTTAATCCTAAATAGATATTTTTACCAAAAATCACTTAATTAAACATATTAATCTAACAACATATTTTTATTTTCCATCATCAAACAACAAAAACCACAAGCTATCATCAATGGCAATTCATGAATACATCATCAAATTCAAAAATTCAGGTATGGGCTAGCTAGTATTCGAAGCAACGATCTCAAAAATATAAAAATTATCAAAAATCGAGCTAAACACATACCTAAATTGAAGAACACAAGGGCCGAACCTAACTTTCTCTTTTCTTTCTTTTTCCTTTGAACTTTCGGCCAAAGATGAACGAAAATGCATGGCCATTTGTTTTGTTTATTTTTTTATTACATAATATTAAACATTTACAAATTTAACCTTATTAATATAAGCCCATTATCGTCAATGCATATTTCCAATGGTTAATTATCAACATGAGGACCCCACATTATAAAGAACATAGTAACTTAACACTTTAACAAATAGCTAGCCAATTTTACATTTTACGCGATTAAGTCTTTTTATTAAATCGAACACTCAAACGATAAAATTAAATCACGAAAATTTTACACATATAGATTAACATGCTGTAGACACCAAAAATAATATTAAAATATTTTTTGACTCGGATTTGTGGTCCCAAAACCACTGTTCTGAATAGGATCTAAACCTGGATGTTACAACCCTTCTGCCTTCGGGATTTTTGTCCCTGAAAATCTTACCGACGAATAGGTCTGGGTAACATTCTCTCATAGCATCCTCGGGCTCCCACATAGCTTCTTCAACCCTGTGTCGATGCCATAAGACTTTTACTAAAGAGATTTTCTTATTTGTTAATTGTTTAATCTCGTAATTTAAAATTCGTATCGGTTCTTCCTCGTATGTCATATCAGATCGAATCTCAATCTCAGACGAGGAAATCACATGCGATGGGTTAGATCGATATCGTCTAAGCATCAATATGTGAAATACATTGTGAATCTTTTCTAATTCAGGTGGCAACAACAATCTGTAAGCAACCGGCCCGATACGCTCAATATTTCATACGGCCCAATAAATCTCGGACTTAATTTTCCTTTACGACCGAATCGTAGTATTTTATTCCATGGAGATACTTTCAAAAAAAACTTTATCCCCGATCAGAAACTCAATATCTTTCCGTTTCAAGTCTGCGTACGACTTCTGACGATCTGACGCTGTTTTTAGACTTTCACGAATCACTTTTACTTTCTGTTCAGTCTCTTTGATCAAATTGACCCCGTGTATCTTATTCTCACTGAGCTCAGTCCAATATAAAGGTGTTCGACATTTGCGACCGTACAAAGCCTCGTAAGGTGCCATTTTTATACTCGGTTGAAAGCTATTATTATATGCAAATTCAATCAATGGCAAGTATCGTTCCCACGTGCCTTCGAACTCAAGAATGCAACATCTCAACATATCCTCGAGTATCTGAATAATCCGTTTGGATTGACTATCTGTTTGCGGATGGAAAGCAGTACTGAAGTGTAGCTTCGTACCTAATACATCTTGCACTTTCTTCTAAAACCGCGATGTAAACCTCAGATCTCTATCAGAAACAATAGAAATAGGTACTCCGTGCAATCTCACAATCTGAGAAATGTACAACTCAGCAAGCTTATCAAGTGAATAATCTGTGCGAACCGAAATGAAATGAGCCGATTTAGTCAATCTATCAACAACAACCCAAATTGCATCTTTCTTACTCGATGACAAAGGCAAACCTGATACAAAATCCATCGTAATTCTATCCCATTTACACTCGGGAATCATAATCGGCTGAAGTTGTAACGCCCCCACGCCCAAAACCGTCATCGGAATTAAGCTTGAGGTGTTACTAATCTTATTTTACCTTTTTAAACAATTCTAACTACTTATATTAATTTTCGGAATAAACTGTTTTTCTGTGTCATGGTTGCTTAAAAATTCATATCTCAAGTTACGAAACTCTAAATCCAATTTCGTAAATTTTCCCTGAAACTAGACTCATATATCTATTTTCTAATTTTTTTTCTAGAATTTTTGGCTGGGCCAATTAGTACAGTTTATTAGTTAAAGTCTCCCCTATTTCAGGGTTCTACTGCTCTGAACTCTGTGTATTACGAATCATATATATCTCTGTAAAGAATTTCAATGACTATGAAGTTTATTTTTCTTAAAACTAGACTCAATAATAAATCTGTACATATAAATTATGGCTTCTAATTATTTTTATACAATTTATGGTGAATTTCCAAAGTCAGAACAGGGGATCCAGAAATCACTCTGGCCCTATTTCACAAAAATTCAAATATCTCATAAATTATAATTCACATACCTGTTTTGTTCAATCCATATGAAAATAGACTCATTAAGCTTAAATTTAATAACTTAATCATTATTTAATTCCATTTCTATGATTTTTAGTGATTTTTCAAATTTACATCACTGCTGCTGTCAAATTTTGTTTTATGGCAAATTTCATTTTACTAAGGATTTTCATGTGATAGTTACTACTTAATCATACATACTATTAAACATGTATATCATCAGCCATTCTATTAGCTAATCACTAGCAAATATTTACACATCATTCATTGATCATATCATATCAAAAGAAACCAAGTTCCTATACATGCCATACACAAAACGAAACGTCTAACTATACCAATGTAATTTCTTCGATAGTGTGATCGGGTCTCCGACGTTTCCTTCGATCCCCGAGTGGCTTGATAAAAACTATAAGAAAAAGAAAATAAGAGAGTAAGCACTAGGCTTAGTAAGCTTACAAGCAAATAAATTACAACATTCAACATAATGAATAAATATACATCAAGTCATCTAGCCTCATAAACTTTCTTTACTTCTCGTTTTCTACCTTCTTCTTTACTCACTTACCTTCTTTCTTACCTGACCTTTCACTATTCATAAATATAATCTACCTTCCCTTTTTGCTGATAATTCACTATGATTTAACATATACAATGACCCGATGAACCACTCGGAATACTAAGGATATTAGGGCCGTTCCTGTCTATCAATGTCCAGCCAATGCCATGTCTTTGACATGGACTTACATGAATTATTCCTGTCTCCAAAGCCATATATCTGATACGGACTTACATGGCTCATTTCTATCCTGTCCTGTCAACCCCAATATCCTAATATTCCTAAGGTTTAAACGGGGCTTCCTAATGCTTTTTCTCTACTACTTCGCCTTTAATTCGACTTTAAATATTCTAAAAAAAATAAGTATATAAATGCTGGAAATTAACAATAATAATGTAAAACATAAGAATATTGCATTTATTTACTGTAAACTTACCTCGATACAAAATGTGACTAAACTTTACAATTTAGTCCTTTACTTTTTCTTTTCCCCGATCTACTCCTGAATTCCGTTCTTCTTGATCTATAATAGCAAATTTAACTTATTTAATACATACATTCATTAAAACAGCATTTAACATGAATTTTGGCAAAATTACATTTTTGCCCCTAAACTTTTGCATAATTACACTTTTTCCCCTAGGCTCGGGAATTAAACTTCATCCCTTATTCTTATGTTTTATGACATGTTGATCATTTTTCCCTTCTATGGCAGCATCAAATTCATACTCTAACATGCACTTATGACTATTAGGTATTTTACCGATTAAGCCCTTTTACTCGTTTTTACCTAAAACCGAGTAGCACAAGTTGTCTAACATAATCTAAGGCCTCATATTCTATCATAAAACATCAAAATAAACACTTTTCACCTATGGGTATTTTTCCAAATATGAACCCTAACTTAAATTATTGCTAGCATAAGCTTTATCGAGCTACCGGGATCTCAAAAACGTAAAAATCATTAAAAACGGGGCTTGGACTCACTTACTATGGAGCTTGAAAATTGAAGAAACCCTAGCTACGGAGAGAGCAAATTTCGGTAGCAACTTATGGAGAAGATGACCATTTTGTGTTATTTTTCCCATTTTATTTCATTTAATATCCAAATGACCAAAATGCCCCTCCTTACTAAACTTTTAAAAATTCCTTCCATGTCCTAATTTTGTCCATGAACTTAAAATTGGTCAAATTGCTATTTAAGACCTCCTAATTAATATTCCAAAACAATTTCATACTAAAAACTTCTAGAATGTAAATTTTGCAACTTATTCGATTTAGTCCCTAACTTCAAATTAAGCATTTTATGCATAGAATTTCATCACGAAATTTTCGCACAATCATGTAATCATATCATGAACCTCAAAATAATAATAAAATAAATTTTTATACCTCAAATTTGTGGTTTCGTAACCACTGTTCCGTTTAGGCCCTATTTCGGGATGTTACATTTCTCCCCCCCTTTAGGGATTTTCGTCCCCGAAAATCTTACCTGTGAAGAGATTTGGGTACTGTTTTCGCATAGCCTCTTCAGGTTCCCATGTAGCCTCGTCTACCCCATGTCTATTCCATAGTACTTTCACAAGTACAATACTTTTGTTCCTTAATTACTTTACCTCTCGAGCTAGAATCTTTACTGGTTCTTCATCGTAAGTCATGTCTGGCTGAATCTCAACCTCTATCTGAGAAATCACATGTGACGGATCTGAACGATAACGATGTAGCATAGACACATGAAATACATTATGAATCTTCTCTAACTCAATCGGCAAAGCTAACCGATATGCTAATGGTCCAACTCTCTCAATCACTTCAAACGGTCCAATAAAACGTGGACTTAGTTTGCCTTTCTTGCCAAATCTAAGAACTTTCTTCCACGGGGATACTTTCAAAAAAACTTTGTCACCAACTTGATATTCAATCTCTTTTCTCTTCAAATCGCATCGACTTTTTGTCCGTCTCAAGTCGCTTTCAAGCAATCTCGATGATTTTTACTTTCTCTTCTGTTTCCTTAACTAGATCAACCCCGTAAATCGATCTTCCTTAAGCTCGTCCAATACAAAGGTGTGCGACATTTACGTCCATACAAAGCTTCATAAAGTGCCATCTTCAAACTCATTGATAACTATTATTATAGGCAAACTCTACTAATGGTAAATATTTTTCTCAATCGCCTTGAAATTCCAAAGATACACGACATCTAAGCATATCTTCAAGTACTGAATAACTCTCTCGATCGATCGACCGTCGGTTTGAGGATGGAAAAGCTGTACTAAAACTCAACTTTGTGCCCAAAGCCTTCTGTAATTTCTTCCAAAATCATGAAGTAAATCTTGGATCTCTGTCTGAAATGATCGATAATGGTACCCCGTGTAGTCTGACTATCTCTGAAATATACAACTCGGCCAACTTGTCAAGTGAATAATCCATACAAACTGGGATAAAATGAGCCGACTTCGTTAATTTATCAATCACAACCCATACTGCATCTTTCTTTCTCAGTGTAAACGGCAATCCTGTCAGAAAATCAATAGTAATTCGATCCCATTTCCACTCAGGGACTAGCACGGGTTGCAATAAACCTGAAGGTACTTGATGTTCGGCCTTTACCCGCTGACAGATCAAGCATCTAGAAACAAACTCTGAAATGTCCCTTTTCATTCCTACCCACCAATACATTTTCTTCAAATCATTATACATCTTTGTACTACCTGGATGAATAGACAAAGAACTACTATGTGCTTCCTGTAAGATCTTTCGAATAAGCTCATCATTCTTCTTGACGCATACCCTATCTCTCGAACATCAAACAACCGTCAGAATTGATCTGAAAATCTGACTCTATATCTGACTCACACTGATCTCTTTTGGCTAACAACTCACTGTCATTTTCTGAGCTTCACAAATTTCTTCAAGAAACATCGGTTTGGCTCTCAACTTAGCTAAGATAAAACCATCATCTGATAAGGCTAGACTAGTGTTCAAAGCTCTTAATGCAAACAAAGATTTCCTACTCAAAGCATCAGCAACAACGTTTGCCTTACCTAGGTGATAATCGATCACTAGCTCATAATCTTTAATCAACTCTAACCATATTCTTTGCCTCAAATTCAAATCTTTTTGAGTCATCAAATATTTCAAACTTTTGTGATCAGTAAATATGTGGCACTTCTCACCGTACAAATGATGTCTCCAAATTTTTAGCGCAAAAAAACAATGGCAGCTAGCTCTAAATCATGTGTCGGATAGTTCTTCTCATGTGGCTTTAGTTTGTCTAGAGGCATAAGCGATTACCTTCCCTTCCCGCATAAGTACACAACCAAGTCCATCCATGGACTCATCAACGTAAATCACAAACTCCTTACGGTTACGATTGTACTAAAGCAGAGCTTTAGTCAACAATGCTTTTAACTTATCAAAATTGCGTTGACACTTCTCGGTCCATTCAAACTTGACATCCTTTTGCGAGCAATCTTGTCGTGTGGGTAGCTATCATAGAAAATCCTCTACAAATCGTCTATAATATCCTAAGCAAGACCAAGAAAACTTCTAACTTTCGATACATTTCTAGGAGGCTTCCAATTAACAATGGCTGAAATCTTGCTCGAATCAACCTTAATACCTTCACGAGACAATATGTCCAAGAAAACCAACTTCTCGTAACGAACTCACTTTTCTTTGAACCGGGCATACAAATCGATTATCTCTCGAATCAGAAACCGTTCTCAAATGCTCTGCATGCTCGATCTCATAATGAGAATAAATCAAAATATCATCAATGAACACAACTATAAACTTATCCAGTGCGGTCCGAAAATTCGGTTCACTAAGTCCATGAAAATGGCAGGACCATTAGTCAAGCCAAATGGCATCACAAGGAACTCATAATGACCATACCTAGTCCGAAAAGCGATCTTCAGGACATCGACTCTTTAACTCGCAATCGATAGTATCCAGGATCTCAAATCTATCTTGGAAAACACAAGAGCTCCCTTCAATTAATCAAACAGATCATCAATTCTAGGCAATGGATACTTGTTCTTTTTATTGTTACCTTGTTAAGTTGCCGATAATCTATGCACAATCTCATCGATTCGTCTTTCTTTTTCACAAATAGCCTTTGGTGCACCCCATGGTGAACTACTGGGTCTTACAAAGCCTTTATCTGTTAATTCTCAGAATCGAGCTTTCAATTCTTTCAATTCCAACGGAGCCATTCTATAAGGAGCAATAGAAATGAGCGTGGTACACGGAATCAACTCAATACCAAACTCAACTTCTCTAACAGAGGCAAACACGGTAGTTCTTAGGAAACACATCGGAAACTCACATACCACATGAGCATCGATTCAATTTTCAATTCGGATCTTTAGTGTTCAACACAAAAGCAAGGTAAGCTTCATACCCTTTTCTCAAACATTTACGAAAGCGGACATAATAGAAATTATGGAAAATGAACTATCGACTCTTCGAATTAACCGAATAATTTCACCATTTTCACACTTCAACTCAATGAATTTCTTCCCACAATTCACTATCACATCATGTGTAGTCAACCAATCCATACCAAGAATCACATCAAACTCATCAAATGGCAATAGCATGAGATCGGCCGCATAAAACAGTAACCTCTAATCATCAAAGGACAATTTCTACATACTTTATCTACTAATACATGCTTGCCTAATGGATTCGATACTTTAATCACAAATTTGTAGATTCTATAGGCATACTTATACTAGGCATCAATTTCTTGCAAACATATGAATGAGTTGAACCCGGATCAATCAAAGCAATGACATTAATATTATGTAGAGAAAATGTACCCGTAATCACATCGGGAAGGATGCCTCTTCGCGCGTGTAACGAATAGCATAAGTCCTGCGGGGGCTCTAGCATCCGGTCTCACAACCGAATCTCTTGAGGTACCTCACATTTACTCCTACTCCGGTTGCCTCGGTAATCTACCTCTAGTAGGAGCATTTCCGGATCTAGCACTCTGTGTTATCTCTCGATTAGTTACCTCTGGACATTCACGTACAAAATGATCTGGAGCACCGCATTTATAACAAACATTTTCGCCTACCCGACAAGGACCATAATGAAGTCTACCACACCATGGACACCCTAATCTACCCTGTCCAACATTACCTACACTCGCAAATCGAGGTGGTCCGAGCCTTGAATCCTTAAATCTCGCCTCTATTT
Source organism: Gossypium longicalyx (assembly GCA_025698465.1). Taxonomy (NCBI): domain Eukaryota; kingdom Viridiplantae; phylum Streptophyta; class Magnoliopsida; order Malvales; family Malvaceae; genus Gossypium; species Gossypium longicalyx. The sequence continues at coordinate 19,808,031 of CM047000.1, forward strand.
CGACTAGAATACCGGCCGAGAAACTAGATCTCGTAGAAAACTCCTTTGGCCTTTTGGATGTAGCTTGGAATGACTCGCTCATCTGTCTCTTCTTTGTATCTTGTGTCTCTGTCTCAACTTTGCCTTTTCTTTTAACAGCTCCTCTACGCCTTACAGTGCTCTCTCAACTAAAATAACGAACTCTTTTATTTCTAGGACACCCAATCGATGATCGGATATCATCATTTACCCCATCCTCAAACCTTTTACACATGGTAGCCTCTGTGGACACACATTCTCTAGCATATTTACTAAGCTCCGACAAATTCGCGCTCATAATCTGTCACCGTCATATTACCTTGTTTCAATTCCAGAATTCCTTTCTCTTCGATCAATAAACCTCTGATGATGTACTTTTTAAGAAATTCTCTCTGAAAGAAATCCCAAGTGACCCTCTCCTTTGGTACAATTGATACAAGTGTTTGCCACCGGTGGGTAGGTTTGAGTCTTAAGAAGTGATACTACACATTTCATACATTCCTCGAGTGTACAAGATAATTCGTCAAAGACTCGATAGTATTTTCTAACCAAAATTCTGCTCTTTCTGCATCATCATCCTTTGTTGCTCGGAACTCTTCTACCCCTTGTTTCCTGATTCTATCAATCTGGTGGCTTTTCTCTTATCACTTTGTACCTATGATTGGGGAAGCTTGAGCTGCATGGGTAGCCTGAGAATCATGAGGGTGGAGGTCTAATCGCCGGATTCGCACGAACGAACTCGGCAAACAAATCATTCAAAGCTTGGAAGAGAGCTTCTCGAGTCACTCCTCCCCGATTAATCAGCATCGCCTATTCTCGGATGCGCGCCCTTCCGCGCGAGAAGCGGCGATTACTTTCACATCATCATCACCAGCTCGCTTCGGGATCCATTACTATAAAACAAAATATTTAAAAATCGTCAGGAGTCGTCACACTATCAAAATACAAGAATGGCATGTATAGCTAGACTTTTACTCACACTAACTGTTCCGAGAATCGACTAAACCTGCTCTGATACCAATAAATGTAATACCCCCACGCCCAAAACCGCCATCGGAATTAAGCTTGAGGTGTTACTAATCTTATTTTACCTTTTTAAACAATTCTAACTACTTATATTAATTTTCGGAATAAACTGTTTTTCTGTGTCATGGTTGCTTAAAAATTCATATCTCAAGTTACGAAACTCTAAATCCGATTTCGTAAATTTTCCCTGAAACTAGACTCATATATCTATTTTTTAGATTTTTTCTAGAATTTTTTGCTGGGCCAATTAGTACAGTTTATTAGTTAAAGTCTCCCCTATTTCAGGGTTCTACTGCTCTGAACTCTGTGTATTACGAATCATATATATCTCTGTAAAGAATTTCAATGACTATGAAGTTTATTTCTCTTAAAACTAGACTCAATAATAAATCTGTACATATAAATTATGGCTTCTAATTATTTTTATACAATTTATGGTGAATTTCCAAAGTCAGAACAGGGGATCCAGAAATCACTCTGGCCCTATTTCACAAAAATTCAAATATCTCATAAATTATAATTCACATACCTGTTTTGTTCAATCCATATGAAAATAGACTCATTAAGCTTAAATTTAATAACTTAATCATTATTTAATTCCATTTCTATGATTTTTAGTGACTTTTCAAATTTACATCACTGCTGCTGTCAAATTTTGTTTTATGGCAAATTTCATTTTACTAAGGATTTTCATGTGATAGTTACTACTTAATCATACATACTATTAAACATGTATATCATCAGCCATTCTATTAGCTAATCACTAGCAAATATTTACACATCATTCATTGATCATATCATATCAAAAGAAACCAAGTTTCTATACATGCCATACACAAAACGAAACGTCTAACTATACCAATGTAATTTCTTCGATAGTGTGATCGGGTCTCCGACGTTTCCTTCGATCCCCGAGTGGCTTGATAAAAACTATAAGAAAAAGAAAATAAGAGAGTAAGCACTAGGCTTAGTAAGCTTACAAGCAAATAAATTACAACATTCAACATAATGAATAAATATACATCAAGTCATCTAGCCTCATAAACTTTCTTTACTTCTGTTTTCTACCTTCTTCTTTACTCACTTACCTTCTTTTTTCTTACTGACCTTTCACTATTCATAAATATAATCTACCTTCCCTTTTTGCTGATAATTCACTATGATTTAACATATACAATGACCCGATGAACCACTCGGAATACTAAGGATATTAGGGCCGTTCCTGTCTATCAATGTCCAGCCAATGCCATGTCTTTGACATGGACTTACATGAATTATTCCTGTCTCCAAAGCCATATATCTGATACGGACTTACATGGCTCATTTCTATCCTGTCCTGTCAACCCCAATATCCTAATATTCCTAAGGTTTAAACGGGGCTTCCTAATGCTTTTTCTCTACTACTTCGCCTTTAATTCGACTTTAAATATTCTAAAAAAAATAAGTATATAAATGCTGGAAATTAACAATAATAATGTAAAACATAAGAATATTGCATTTATTTACTGTAAACTTACCTCGATACAAAATGTGACTAAACTTTACAATTTAGTCCTTTACTTTTTCTTTTCCCCGATCTACTCCTGAATTCCGTTCTTCTTGATCTATAATAGCAAATTTAACTTATTTAATACATACATTCATTAAAACAGCATTTAACATGAATTTTGGCAAAATTACATTTTTGCCCCTAAACTTTTGCATAATTACACTTTTTCCCCTAGGCTCGGGAATTAAACTTCATCCCTTATTCTTATGTTTTATGACATGTTGATCATTTTTCCCTTCTATGGCAGCATCAAATTCATACTCTAACATGCACTTATGACTATTAGGTATTTTACCGATTAAGCCCTTTTACTCGTTTTTACCTAAAACCGAGTAGCACAAGTTGTCTAACATAATCTAAGGCCTCATATTCTATCATAAAACATCAAAATAAACACTTTTCACCTATGGGTATTTTTCCAAATATGAACCCTAACTTAAATTATTGCTAGCATAAGCTTTATCGAGCTATTGGGATCTCAAAAACGTAAAAATCATTAAAAACGGGGCTTGGACTCACTTACTATGGAGCTTGAAAATTGAAGAAACCCTAGCTATGGAGAGAGCAAATTTCGGCAGCAACTTATGGAGAAGATGACCATTTTGTGTTATTTTTCCCATTTTATTTCATTTAATATCCAAATGACCAAAATGCCCCTCCTTACTAAACTTTTAAAAATTCCTTCCATGTCCTAATTTTGTCCATGAACTTAAAATTGGTCAAATTGCTATTTAAGACCTCCTAATTAATATTCCAAAACAATTTCATACTAAAAACTTCTAGAATGTAAATTTTTCAACTTATTCGATTTAGTCCCTAACTTCAAATTAAGCATTTTATGCATAGAATTTCATCACGAAATTTTCGCACAATCATGTAATCATATCATGAACCTCAAAATAATAATAAAATAAATTTTTCTACATCGAATTTGTGGTTTTGTAACCACTGTTCCGTTTAGGCCCTATTTCGGGATGTTACAAAAGTAACCCAGATGGTACCTGATGTTCAGCTTTGACTTGCTAACAGATTAGACATTTCGAAACCAATTTTGAGATATCACGCCTCATACCAAGCCACCAGTAAAGCTATTTCAGATAGTTATACATTTTCGTACTTCCCGGATGAATAGATAATTGACTACTGTGAGCTTCATTTAAAATCATCTGAATCAATTTTGAATTTCTCGAGACACATATTCGGCCTCTGAACCTCAAACAACCCTTAGCATCAATTCGAAAATTTGAATCATTATTCAAATCACATTGAGCCCGTTTTGCTAGCAATTCATTATCAACTTTCTAAGCTTCGCAAATCTGTTGCATAAATAGTGGTCTCGCTTTCAACTCAGCTACAATCGACCCGTCATCAGATAGAGCCACATGCATATTCATCGCACAAGGAGCAAAAAGAGATTTTCGGCTTAAAGCATCAGCAACAACATTGGCCTTTCTCGGATGGTAGTCAATCACTAGCTCGTAATCTTTTAACAACTCTAACCATATTCGCTGTCGTAGATTCAGATCTTTCTGAGTCATCAAATATTTTAAGCTTTTGTGACAAAATAAACGTGACATTTATCACCGAACAGATAGTGGCACCATATCTTCAACGCAAACACAATAGCTGCCAATTCCAGACCGTATGTCAAATAGTTCTTTTCGTGCGGCTTTAACTGTCTCGAGGCATAAGCTATGACTTTGCCTTCCTGCATCAAAACACAGCCCAGACCATTCAAATATGTTTTACTATAAATGATAAATTCTTTACCCGACTCTAGTTGAACTAGCACCGGAGCTTCGGTTAACAAAACTTTCAACTAATCATAACTTTTTTGGCACTTTTCTGACCATTCGAACTTAACATCTTTCTGTAGTAGTCTCGTCATTGAGGTTGCAATCATTAAGAAACCTTTTACGAATCATCTGTAATAACCAGTAAGTCCCAAAAAATTTCAGACTTCAGATACATTTCCTGGAGGCTTCCAATCTAATATCGCTGAAATCTTGCTTGGATCAACTTGAATACCCGATGCTGATACAATATGTCCCAAGAAACCAACTTTACGCAACCAAAACTCACATTTACTGAACTTCGCATACAACTATTTATTACACAAATTCTGTAGCACTATTCTCAGATGTTCGACATGCTCAGATTCATCATGGGAATAAATCAAGATGTCATCTAAAAATACAACCACAAATCGATCCAAATAGGGTCTGAAGATCTGATTCATTAGATCCATAAAAGCAGCAGGTGCATTTGTAAGTCTGAAAGGTATAACCAAAAACTCATAGTGTCCGTACCTCGTTCGGAAAGCAGTTTTCGGCACATTGGAGTCTTTTACCCATAGTTGATAGTAACCCAATCTCAAGTCAATCTTTGAAAACACTGTAGCCCTTTTCAACTGATTGAACAAATCATCAATTCATGCCAGAGGATATTTATTCTTTATGGTCACTTTATTGAGCTGTAGATAATCAATGCACATTATCATAGTTTTGTCTTTCTTTTTCACAAACAAAACTGGTGCACCCCAGGGAGAAAAACTTGGTCGTGTGAAACCTTTATCTGTCAATTCTTACAACTGGGCTTTCAACTCTTTTAATTTGCTCGATGCCATTCTATACAGAGCTATCGAAATCGGAGTTGTCCCCGGTACTAACTCAATGCCCAACTCTACCTCTCGGATCGATGGCAAACCCGATAATTCTTCAAGAAACACATCCAAATACTCGCACACGACTGGTACTGATTCAATCTTCTTTTCGGTCATTTTAGAATTGAGTACATAGGAAAAGTAAGCTTCACAACCTTTTCTTGCATATTTTTGAGCTAACATCGAAGAAATCATTGCCGGTAAACTATTCAGATCTTTAAACTCAATCCAAATTATTTCATCATTCTGACATCGCAAATCAATAGTCTTCCGTTTACAGCTCATAATAGCATCATTCAACGTTAGCCAATCCATGCCTAGAATTATATCAAATTCATCGAATAGCAACAACATCAAATCAGCCGGAAAACATGAACCTCGAATCATCAACGGACAATTCTTACATACTTTATCAACCAAGACACACCGACCTAAGGGGTTCGATACTCTAATCACAAACTCAGTAGATTCTACAAGCAGAGTCTTACTGGATACTAAAGTCTCACATACATAAGAATGAGTTGATCCATGATCAATCAATGCAACAACACTAGTATCATAGAGAGTGAAAGTACTGGTAATCACATTTGGAGACGAAACTTTTTCGCGAGCACAGATAGCATAAGCTCTGACAGGTGCGTGAGCCTCAGATCTAACAGCCGTGTCTTTAGTTCTCCTCTGGCTACCATTCACATTACCCGTGTTCCCAGGTGGTCTACCTCGAGCTGACATGTTACTTGGTCTCGTATTCTGCACTATGTTTTGCTTAGTTAACTTAGGGCGTTCACGAATGAAGTGATCCATCGATCCACATTTAAAACAAGCCTGATCACTCAATCTACAATTACCAAAATGTCATTTACTGTAATGTTTGTACTCAGGTTGGTTCGATTGGATGTTACCAACACTAGCTACTGAGGTAGCTCTCGAGCTCACGGGTGGTCTGTCTCAATCCCGTCTAAAATGACGCACAATAGCCTTTGAATGGCTTAAATCATCCTAGAATTTCTTTGATGTTGACTGAAATGACTTACTTAATGATCCCTTTCATGAATCTCTAATTTTGAAATTGACTTTTCTTTTCTCTTTCCTGAGCTATTCGGCTTTGCATGCTCGCTCAACAAGTACAACAAACTCTTTTATTTCGAGAATCTCAACTAGCAGTTTAATGTCTTCATTCAGCCCGTCTTCAAATCTTTTACACATTATAGCTTCAGTCGAAACACATTCCTAGGCATATCTGCTGAGTCTCACAAATTCCCATTCATATTCTGTATTCTTTGCGTTTTTTGATCAATGAATCTCTAACAGATGTATTTCTTACGGAATTCAGTCAGAAAGAACTCTCAGGTAACCCGTTCTTTTGGAACTACTGATACTAGTATATTCCACCAGTGATACGTAGAATCTTGAAGCAAAGATACAGCACATTTAATACACTCATCAAGGGTGCATGATAGCTCATCAAACACACGGATAGTATTATCAAGCCAGAATTCAGCTCACTTAGCATCGTCATCAACAGTGGCTCTAAATTCTTTATCCCCGTGTTTTTTGATTTTATCAATCGGGGGCTTCTTTAATCTCATCGGATCAATAACTTGAGGTATTACAGGTATTTGAAGAGGATTAAGCAGGGGTGGTGGTTGTTGAGCAGCCGAATTTGTACGGATATATTGTGTGAACAATTCGTTCATCATCTAGAAGAAGGCTTGTTTAGCCTCTCCTTCGTGGCTACTTGTAATAGGTCTAAAATCATATTGCACTGCCCTTGAGCGGGAGCAGGTGCATTACTTTTCATGTCATCTGCTACGGCTCGATCGGGATCCATGTACTATACGAAAACACATTTTAATTGTCAGGAATCATCACACTATCGCAATATATCAAGATGGCATGTATAGCTAGACTCACACGCGCTACGTTAGTCCTAGAACCGACTAAATCGTAGCTCTGATACCAATCAAATGTAGCACCCCTAACCCATATCCCTCGCCAGATTAGGGTTACGAGGTATTACAGAACAAAACACAGCTCAAACAGGCATTCATTACATTTCATGCTTCGTAAATTAACCACATCAATGCACGTATCCAATTCAAATTTCAAATCATAATACTACAATATTCACATCAATCACATATTAAAAATATTATTTAAGTTTATATTATTATATAACATATATCATGCATATATCAAAACAAACATTTTCAAAAACTAACTATCAAACGTTTTATTCCAATACATGCGCATATTATACTTAATATGTGATATCACATGACATATAAACCAAAACACATTCGTCATAAACAACCTCACCAAATGATCAAGTATAAAATTTTTAAACATCAAAGTCATGTACTCATTTTAACTAATTAATATAAACCATTTTAAAAAACATACTACAAATCAAAGTATACTCAATTTACAAATTCAATAATCAAGCCAAACTACATATATCTATTTATTCACCTCATGAACTATTCGGCTAGCACAATAACCTAAATTAAACTATTTTCACTGCATAGTAAACACATATACTTTACACATAAACAATCTTTATAATAAGACCAAATATACCTCTTCACTCATCACGAAACTATGCGTATATGTCCACATTAATTTAAACCCTCTTGAGCACAAATAACAACTAAAAGTACACCCATTTTACATGCCAAATACCATATCACATACTTAACAATATGAGTCCAATACCTTAGCTGAATATGCTCATACGCATTATTCATCATTTCTAACCAAATCACCAATACCGACATACTATTTCAAATTGACTCAAAATAACCACATTCTTTAATCAAATTATTAAAGCCTAACCCAGTCCACACATAACCAATACAACAAATTCAACATGAACATTTTACTAAACACTTGACTAAATAATTTAAACCATCATTGCCGAATCACAAAGTTGATTATAATCACCACATATATTTTCATCACATAACCGAATACACAAGCACATTATAAACAATTTCCAAACTGATTCATATATCAAACACACCACATTCAAGTACCATGAAACCTAATTTCCCACATGAACATATTTCATGATCAAAACTACATAATCATAAGCATCATTTTTAGCCATTTTCGCATGTCTTTATATTTACAATTTCAAAACCAACCAAAACATATGCTAGCCTATACATGCCATAAGTTTATAATTCAAGCTTTTAAAATACCAAAACAACAATTGATAGTGTGACGGATTTTCTTGACGATCCTCGAACTGTAACAGACCACAAATCTAAAGTTGGGAAAATTATTTTTATTATTATGAGGTTTTAGCATGATTATATTAGTGTATGAAAAATTTGGGAAGTTAATTTTAATATTTGTGAGCCCGATTGTGAAAAACGACTAAATCGCATAAAAGGCAAAAGTTGCATTTTAGTACCCAAATGTGTTAAATAGCTAGAGAACTAAAATTGAAGGATTTTAAAGTGAAATTATACCCTTTTTAATTGTGTTGGCTGGCCATAAGATAGATATTAAACAAATAGTCAAGGTTTAGGCAAGTGTGTCATGATTTGGTGATAAAATAGTGCCTAAAAGCCTAGCTATTATTTTCTTCTTCTCCATCTCTTCTCTCCATCGAAAATATCAGCAAATATGGAGGTTTGTAAGCTAAAAATTTGTAGCAACTTATTCCTCTCATAATGTAAGTGATCTTGATGATTTTCTTGATGATTTTTACATTTTTGGAATGCTTGTTTTATGGGCTTTCAAATGAGAGGACTACCTTGCAAAATGGTGATAAGTCTAGGGTTTCACCATGTGAATATTCATGTTATTTTCTAAAATTTTATGGAAGAATATGAGTCTTATAAGAGTTCTAAACAACTTTTGTGAAGGGTGTTAGCATGAAAACACCTAAAGGGACTATTTTGCATAAGTTAAAAAATAGGTGATAACTGTGTGAAATAGTGGGATTTTGGTGATGCTATAAAAGTAAAAAAGGGTCAGATAGTCCTAAGATACAAAGAAATTCAATAAAAATCAAATTTCGAGCATAGGGGCAAAATGGTCATTTTGTCAAGGTTTAGGGGCAAAATGGTTATTTTACCAAAGAAGTAAATTTATGAATTCCTAATTGTAATTAGTGATTAAATGAGTATATTTTGTTATTATAGATCAAGTTTTTCCAAATCTGAACTTAGACCGGGGGAAAACCAAGCAAGTCGATTAAACCGACTAGTCGAGTACATTTTGTAAACCGAGGTAAGTTGTATGTAAATAATACAACTACATTGTTAATGCATGTATTCGAATTTTTATTAATTCGATATAGTATGAGTTGCTAGATTGTGAACTGAGAACGCATATTAATGATTGAGATAATAGAAAGATCCCGTTGGAACCCTAGGAAACAAACCGGATATTCATGCCATGACATTCGGGTTATTTTTGTGCCTGTGTAAGACATGTCTGGGACATGCATTGGCCACATAATGATAGCCAGTGTAAGACCATGTCTGGGACATGACATTGGCATTGAGACGAGTGCTAGTGTAAGACATGTTTAGGACGTGCATCGGCCTCGATGATGATAGCCAGTGTGAGACATGTCTGGGACATGCATCCGCTAAGAGTTGTGCTAGTGTGAGACATGTCTGGGACATGCATTAGTATGTATATACGAGAGCTAGTTTAAGACCATGTCTGGGACATGGCATCATCAACTACCCCACGTCTGAGGCTTATAGAATATCTGATAGTATTCTGAAAGGTCCAACTTTAAAGGTTATGAAAGTGGTTTAATAAGGAAAGTATAATAATGTTGTGAGTGGTGCAGGTACCAAGTTGGTATGCATGAGTAGTGAGCTCAAATTAGAAAATGTGACTTGAGTAGTCGATAATGAGTAAGTCAAGTTTATGTTTACCTTTGAACTACATGTATGATGACTAATGGTGAAATTGTTGTTGTATATTTATTTATATGCGACTTACTAAGCTTTATGCTTACTCTCTTTCCTTTTCCTTTACTTTCAATACCGCTTAGCTAGCTCAAGGATCCCTTGAAGTCAGAGATATTGATCACACTATCAGCAATAATTCTCAGTATAGTAGGATTTATATTTTTTATTATGGCATGTATAGGACTAGACATTATTATATTGTGTCTTTGAAAATTGGCCAATTGTGTTGGCTTGGAATTGATTCCACATTTCACATTAAGCCTTGAAGGAGGATAACAATCATTTTGAGTTTATAATAGATGCATCTTCATGCTTGATTTGGTATTGGTTGGTATTGACATGAAAATATACATACTAGGGTGGCAATGAGACTTGGTAAATAGCCTCATATTGTCCACACGGGTAGGCACACAGGCGAGTGTCTAGGCCTTGTGTGACTCACGGACAGCCCCATGGGCGTGTGAGAAGGCCGTGTGTCTCCTGCACTTAGAAATTCAAGTCAGAATGCAAGGTGATGGTCACATGGGCAGAGACACGACCGTGTGTCTCAGCCGTGTGGAAGGGCATTGCCTAGTACACGGGCATGTACCATGGTCGTGGGATGCTGACATCAGAAATAGAATACCCAGATTTTTGCACACGGGTTGCACAACGGGCATGTCGTGGCCGTGTGAAAGGACAAGGGCAAGGGACACAGGCGTGTGTCCCGGCCGTGTGAAGTATGCACCTATTTTATGAAAAATTGTAGAATTAAATTGACCACATGGGTATGGGACACGGGCATGTCCCTAGCACACGGATGTGGGCCCTATACCCACATGGGCGTGTGGAGGCTTAAAGCATGAATTTCTCTGAGTTTTTCTTGAGCCATCGGTTGGCCCTGAACCACTTTGAATGGATGTTTTGGGCCTCTTTAGCCCTATTAAGGGGCAAATTGAATATGAAATGAAAAGTTTTACATTGATTAAAATTTTATGGCCCAATTTACTAAGATTAGTTTAGGGCAAACTGAATATGAAATGAAAAGTTTTACATTGATTAAAATTTTATGGCCCAATTTACTAAAATTAGTTTAGTTTAAGCTCGGTAGCACCTTAAACCCTGTTTCAGCGTTGGATACGGGCAAGGGGTGTTACACGAACTCGTAACTAGCTTCCAAAATCTATAAAACAATGAACGAACCAACACACAGTAAGCTTAAATAGCTTAGTAAGTCATAAGCAATTAAATCATTTTAATGACATACATAATTCAATTAAACTAGGTCAAATCATGCAATCCTTAACCACATATACATTTATCATACTTGCAAATTCATTTATCAACACATGAACATTAGCACTATATTATCACTTGGCCGAATATGAACAATCACATGTACATATAAGTCACTTTTTATATCATGCATAGTTTATTTCATCATTTCAATTACTAAACTTACCTTACTTTCATATTTATTTAACTTCACACATATCTGAACCATTTAGCTTGTTTTCACATTCGATCTTAACTCGATATTGACTGTTGAACCATTCGAAATCGATCAGGATACTTGGATAACTCGAAAAGCTCATACAATGCCAACGTTCCAGACGTGGTCTTACATGTAATCAGCTATTGATGCCACTATCCCAGACAAGTTCTTACACGTAAATCACAAATCAATGTCAACGTCCCAGACATGATCTTACACGAAATCACATATTGAATCCTATATCATGACATATGTATCCTAACTATTTCTAAGGTTCATACGGGGATTTCGGACGTCTTAATTCGATCAATTCAAGCTCGTATGTAATGCTTCCATGCTTAATTCAATCCGGCATATACACATACATTTGTAATAATTCAATTCGACACTTATAAAATATATACATTCGAATTTAACAACATTTATTTACTTATGAACTTACCTCGGTCAAAGACGAACGAACCGGAGCGACTATTCAACAACTTTTGATTTCCCCCGATCCAAATCTGTTTTCTTCTTTTCTTGATCTAAATTAGTATAACTTAGACTTATTTAATCACATATGTACTCAAATTCACCCAAAAACACATGAAAGGGCAATTTACACTTTAACCCCTAACATTTCACATTTTTCATAATTTAATTCCTATTTCACAAGACACAAAATACACATAATTTCATTAAACTCTAGTATAGTCGAATTTTGCTAAGGTTCATAGCAGCCCAGTGCTTTCATTTATTTCACATTTTGACCCCTCAATTTACAAAATTTACAATTTAATCCTAAATAGACATTTTTACCAAAAATCACTTAGTTAAACATATTAATCTAACGACATATTTTTATTTTCCGTCATAAAAAAAAACACAAGCTATCATCAATGGCAATTCATGGACACATCATCAAATTCAAAAATTCAAGCATGGGCTAGCTAGTATTCGAAGCAACGATCTCAAAAATATAAAAATTATCAATAACTAAGCTAAATACATACCTAAATTGAAGAACACAAGGGCCGAACCTAACTTTATCTTTTCTTTATTTTTCCTTTGAACTTCGGCCAAAGATAAATGAAAATGCATGGCCATTTGTTTTTTTTTTTTATTACATAATATGAAACATTTACAAATTTAACCTTATTAATATAATGATAAAACCTATTAATATAAGCCCATTACTGTTCATGCATATTTCCAATGGTTAATTATCAATATAAGGACCCCACATTATAAAGAACATAGCAACTTAACACTTTAACAAATAGCTAGCCAATTTTACATTTTACGCGATTAAGTCCTTTTATTAAATTGAACACTCAAACGATAAAATTAAATCACGAAAATTTCACTCATATAAATTAACATGCTGTAGACACCAAAAATAATATTAAAATATTTTTCTAACTTGTATTTGTGGTCTCGAAACTACTATTCCGGATAGGGTCTAAACCGGGCTTTACATCTAATGGTATTTTAGAGTCCCTTGATTTTACACACTTTGATGTTTGTGTCTATTGCATTAAGGGAAAACAAACCAAAACCAAGAGATTGGGTGCCAACAGATCTTCAGACGTCTTAGAATTTATTCATACTGAAATTTATGGGCCATTCCCTTCGACATCTTGGATATTCATAAACGATTATTCACGTTATGGGTACCTATATCTCATTCATGATAAATCTTAGTCTCTAGATGTGTTCAAAGCTTATAAAGTTGAGGTTAAGAATCAACTCAACAAAATGATTAAAAATGTCAAATTTGATCGTAGTGGTGAGTACTACGGTAGATATGATGGCTTAGGTGAACAATATCCAAGACCATTTGCAAAATTCCTAAAAGAATGCAGTATTGTCCCATAGTACACCATGCCAACGTCACCTAGTATGAATAGTGTAGCTGAAAGACGAAACAAGAATCTTAAGGATATGGTAAGGAGAACGATTACCTATTCTACCTTACCTGAGTCCCTTTGGGGAGAAGCATTAAAAACAACAGCTTACAGTCTGAATAGAGTACCTAATAAAGCAATTACAAAAACACCTTATGAGTTTTAGACAGGTCAAAAGTCTGGTTTAAAGCACTTTCACATTTGGGGATGTCCAACGAGGCAAGGCCTTATAGTCTACATGAAAAGAAATTGGACTTCAAAACAGTGAGTAGCTATTTTATTGGTTATTCTGAGTGATCTAGGGGATATAAGTTTTATGATCCCATAATAAGGAATATTTTTTAGACGGAAACTGTAACATTTTTTTAGGATGTTGAGTTTGGGGGGAGAAATAAGGTTAGAGACATTGCTTTTGAGGAGGAATTGGATTCAAACTCAGTTCCTACCATCACTTTTGATAATGTTCAGGTTCTCATACCTATCATTGATCAAGAAGTGAATCCAAAACCTCAACAAGACAATGTTGAACAACTCCTCATTCAAGATGAGGTAATTGTTCCAGAAGAACAAACTCAACAACCTCAAGAACAAGTGTCATTAAGGAGGTCCACAAAAGAAATAAGAAATGCTATTCTAGATGATTATGTTGTATTTCTCCAAGAATATGAGGTTGATAATGGAATGATGGAAGATGATCCAATCAACTTTCATCAGGCCATGAAAAGTTCTAATTCTCAAAAGTGGATTTATGCCATGAAAGATGAGTATAAGTCTATGCAAGATAATAAAGTTTGGGAACTTGTCTCATTACCTAAAGGCACAAAACCAATTAGTTGGAAATGGATATTTAAAACCAAGAGGGATGCAAATGGTAATGTGAAGAGGTATAAGACGCGTCTTGTAGCTAAAGGATATACTCAGGAAGAAGGCATTGATTTCATAGAGACTTTCTCTCCAGTTTTATCGAAAGACTCCTTCAGGATAATCATGACGCTTGTTGCTCATTTTGATCTTGAGTTACATCAAATGGATGTTGAGACTATGTTTCTTAATGGCGACATTAAAGAAATATTTTATATAGTGCAACAAGAAAACTTTAAGTTGGAAGACTCAAAGAATATGGTTTGCAAATTGAAAAAATCCATCTATAGACTCAAACAAGCTTCCCGTCAATGATACCACAAGTTTTATCAAGTAATTATTTTATTCGATTTTAAGATGAATATTGTTGATGATTGTGTGTATCACAAATTCAATGGGAGTAAGTACTTATTTCTGATTCTATATGTTGATGACATTTGCTTGTCACTAATTATATAGGTTTATTGCACGAAACCAAGATGTTTTTATCTAAGCATTTTGAGATGAAAGATCTTGGGGACGCCTATTTTGTTTTAGGAATTCAGATACATCGAGACTGATCTCGGGGTGTTCTTGGATTATCATAAAAGAGCTATATCAATAAAGTACTTAAAAGGTTTGACATGCAAAGTTGTAGACCAGGTGACACCTCTTTCACTAAAGGAGACAAATTTAGTTTTACTCAATGCCCTAAAAGTAACCTTGAAATTCAGGAAATACAAAAGATTCCCTATGCATCAGCTATTGAAAGTTTAATGTATGCTCAAGTATGTACGTGTCCAGATATTGCGTCATTGTTAGGATATTAGGCATATATTTAAGCAACCTTGGTATAGACCATTGGATAGTAGCTAAAAGGGTTATGAGATATCTCCAAAGAACAAAAGATTACATGCTTACTTATAAGAGATAAGATCTTTTGGAGGTCATAGGGTATTCTAATTCTGATTTTGTTAGGTGCCAAGATAGTAGGAAATCTATATTAGGCTATATTTACCTATTAGCTAGAGGAGCCATATCCTAGAAAAGTGTCTAACAAGCACTTGTAGCTTTATCCACTATGGCAGCAGAGTTTGTAGTATGCTATAAGGCATCAAACCATGGAATATGGTTGTGAAACTTTGTCACTAGGCTGCGTATTAGGGAGAATGTAGAAAGACCACTCAAATTATTTTGTGACAATAATTCAGTAATGTTGTATTCCAATAACAACAGGAGTTCATCTAAGTCAAAGCATATTGACATAAAGTTCCTAGTTGTGAAAAAAGAGTGCAAAATGGTCAAATATCCATACAGTACATTGGGACAAACTCCATGATAGTGGATCCGCTCAGAAAATATTTACCACCCAAGGTCTTTCATGAGCACACTGCTCACATGGGTGTTACATTGTTTGAGGATATCATGGTTTATTGGGAGTTTATATTTTATTTGCTTTATGTTTGTTTTCAGACATTTATGTATTTGGTTATTTTCTGATCAGAAATGAAGTATTCAATTTATTCTCTCTATTTGTTATTTTGATACTGACCTCACTTAAGTTTAAAGAAGACTAGTTGGAAATAGACATGTTTAGATCATATTGTTTGTAATTTTCATGCTAGACATTTATACTTGATCTATGTCATTTGTTTGTGTTAATATACGTGATCAAGGATGGATTTAGTTATGATATATGTAATGAAAGTCGCTTTGGTTCTATGTTTGCATAATTAATGGACGAGATTGTTCAGAATACCTTTGGATATGATAGGAAAATTTTTGAGCTCATAAGGTTATATAATGACATGTAATTATAAAGTAATTAGTATATATATGTGTAGTCCAAGTGGGAGATTGTTGGAAAATATGAACATCAGATATATAATAAAGGTAATTACATGTTATTATTTACTATCATGATAGGTTAGACCAAATTAAAAGTGATCTAATTTGGTTAAAGTTTTATTGGGTTTTGATTATTAAATAAAGTATGGGTCAAATATGTGTAGATACTCTAGTAAATTAAGTTCTAATCAAATTCTAATTAATGATGGGCTAATTAAGAATTAGGGCTAATATGTCAAAGTTATAAATATTAGGGTTATGGTCCCCAAATTACATACAAGATATCTTTTTTAATATCCCATCCTTAGAAAAGAAAGAGCGCATATTCTCTGAATTTCTTGTGTGCTAATTTGAAAGATCAAATCCCCAAGATCCGAAAAAACTTTAAGAAATTCATGGATTCAAGTATGCTTCTACATCTAGTTTTATTCTTGTTTCGTTCTTGAGGATTTGACATAATAGATTCTAATTTATAATTTCTTAAATTTTTTATCATATCTTAATTTATGATTTTGGGTCTAACAAAACTTATGTTCTGACTCTACCAAAATCTTGCTATAGTTCATATAAGTATCTCTTTGTAGGAGTAGAGTTTCCACCTGCCATAACTAAAATGGACCCAAAATGAGGTCCAATTTTATTTGCAACATGGCATACATTATACCCATAATTTGTGGGCTAAAATATGTGATATATAATTTACCTCAATGTACCCCAAATTCTCGGGATCCAGCTCTTCCATGAACCATGATTAGTGAGGCATATTCTTCAGCTTGTTCTTTCAACTTGGATAGCTTGTTATTATAAGCTGTGTTTAAAAACATTAAAATCAAACAAAATGATCCAACAAAGTTTAATGACGCTGAGATGGATAATTGAGCCAAACTTCAATTTATAGTTCGATTTTGTATTAGAACGACTAAGATTATATACTACAGGACATCAATCCATAAAACATTTTTATTTGGGAGTTCAAATAATAAGGATGTGCCATTAACAACAGTGCAATGGTACCATCCAGTTGTTCCCTTTTTCTTCTTAATTATTAACTTATTCAAGTTGATTTGTTAGTCAAAATATGTTATTTTTTAATCGAATCCGGTATCTATATTTGATAAAAATTATATATTTTGTATTAAAAAGTTAATTGTAAATTTGTTTAATTCTAAATTTAATACAGTGTAATAAATATAATTTTTTTATTTTAGGGATGTTGATGAAAGTTAATTTCTAATATTATTAGCTAATTATGAATTTTCATCAAAAACTTGAAAACTCTGAAAAGTTAATACTGGTATTTTTTTAGTATATAACTATTACATCTAATAAAAAAAATAATACAAATACAAATAAGAAATGATGTATAATGTAAAATATAGTCCCATAAAAATAAATAATTAGCGTTTGATTACCTCTTGTACTTCTTCCTTTGTCACTCTCCCAGTCAGCCCTGCACAGATTTTTTTTAATCCAAGTTAGAATAATCAGCTGCATGGCACGTATATTGTTTTCATTATAATTCTCTCTAAAAAAAATTGCTAATAGTAAAATAACCATATCAACTCCTCGAACTCATAAAGTTACTTGCAACCTCGTCAATTGGGCAATAGGCGGCTCAGGTTTTTAATCTACAGGTGATTCACGTTAGGAGTGAGCATTCGATCGAGCTGACGAATCATATTTTATTATCTTAATTTGATTTGAAATTTTCTCGAATCGAGTCGAGTAAGATGAAATTCGAATCGAATAGAATATATTTGTTCGAGTTAAATTTTATAAAATAATTTTGAGTCCTTATAACCACTGTCACCTATATTAATAAAATTTGTCTATCTTAATCAAAATTTTTATTAACTTTCATCACCTCTTAATTTATTTATTAAATTTTTATATACGGGTTAGCTTCTTTGCCTGCTTAGTTATTTCAATTATCTTCAGATTCTTGTCACTATGTATTTTGAAATTAAAAAATATATTTAATGTAAAAATGTGATTTTTTAATAAAAGTTATTTTAAAGATAAAATGTGAAATTGATACCAATATAAAATTTTAACATGAATATTTAATGGCATAATTAATAATTCAATTTTAATATAAATATTCAATATGACTAAACAATTCAATAATATAAATAATATAAAATGTGAAATTTAATTTAATAATATAAATAGTAGATATAAATAAAATTATTACTATTTATGTTTAGTGATTTTTTTTTTTGGATAATTTAGATTTTTTATTTGAGAGTAAAGGGTGAAAAGTAAAAATTTAGGGGGAAAATAAAAAATTTTGGGGAATAAAAGTTTGAGGGAAAGTAAATAGGGGGAGTAAAATTTTGGAGGGAAAATATTAAAAAAAATTGAGGGGGAGGGGGGGGAGGATGGGTTTGGGGTAGATGGGAGGTGAGATGGGAAGGAAGTATAAATTTTAGGGGGAAAGTGGGAAGAAGTAAAAATTTTGGGGGAAAATAAAAAGTTTTGAGAGTTTTTTGGAGTAAAATTTTGAGAAAAAGTAAATGGAATAGTAAAATTTTGGTGGGAAATGGATTTTGGGTAGATTGGGGGGGTTAGGATGGAAGGGGAGTAAAAGTTTTGGGGCGAAAGTGAGCAGGAGTAAAAGTTTTGAGGGAAAAGTAAAAAGGTTTGAAAGTTTAGGGTAAAAATGTAAAATATTATAGTTTGATATTCGAATTATTCGAGTTATTCGAATTCGAAAACTCAACTCGATTCAAACTCGAAATTCGAAAAAAATTTGAGTTGACTCGAATAACTGGATTCGTTTAACTCAAAATTAAAATTTTTTTCAATTTTTTCGAGTCGAATCGAATTTTGTTCACCCCTACTTCACGTAACTATTAAAAATTCTTCTCAATTTTCACCCACCAAATAATAGCATTATTTCCAAGATAAATAAATAAATTAAAATGACTCTTTTTTTTTAATTTAAGTTATTTTACTCTTCTTAATCTAATCCTTACATAGATTAAATTGTAAATATATATATGAATAGCTTTTACCTTTTTCAACACTTTAAATTCAAGTTTTTATGTCTTACAATTTGATCTACATGTTTCAAATATGTTTCATGCTATAATACCCAAACTAACATTTAATGCCTAAATTAACAATTAGACTAAAAAATAATCTTATTGATAATTTAAGGATTTAATTAAAACATTTATACCTATCCATGGGTCGAGTAACCTGACTGACTCGAAGGCCCGCTCGGAAAGTGAAAAGGTTTAGGCAAAAACATAAAACCCGTTTAGAAAATGGGTTGGGCCTCGGGTAAGGCTTTTATGGCCTGGGCTTGACACAAATTTGCAAAAAGAAAAAAAAATATTGTTTTCCCACTATTTTGATATTGTTTCACTATTATCTTACTACTATTTTGTTGTTATTATTTGAATATTATATAACTCTTATCTTAATTTTGCTACAGCTTTGAGGCATTTACTTGTTAAGTTACACCTATCTTAATGTTACTTTAAGTATAATTTTTTTTTTTAAAATTTATTTTTAATTTATTGAGAAACATTTATTTTAATGTTTTTGATGTATTAGATATATATATATATTTTAAAAAGTATATATAAAAAAAATATAAAAAATTTAATATGGGCGAGCCGGGTCAAACTCAAACTTTAGCATTTTTATCTAGACCGAATTTGACTAAAATTTTAGACCCATTTTAAGACCTACTTAATACCAATTTAGGGCCAAAATAATAAGTACTGACAACCATATTTAAAATTGAAGAAAAACATACTTACTAAATTATAACACGGTAATTGACCAAAAAAGGAAATTATAACACGCTATATAGGAAAAAAATTATATAAGAAATATTTTTTTTATAAGAAGTGCACATTAAAAATAAATAAGAGTTTATTTAAACTCATAAAATTGAGACTTTAAAATAGGAACAAGACAGCTTGTGTTCAACTCTCATGCGTTAATTTACATTTATTTTTATAGATTATATAAAATATATATACTGATAAAAACACACAAAATAATATCAAAATAATATTTATTACTTTATGAAAAGAAGTAATTTCAAACTATTTCTCAATTGATTTAGTGTCCGATTAACTTACATTCCTACAACAAAAGATCTAATTTCGTGTAGGTTACCACACAAATGACAACACAAAACTTGCCCAATTAAACATCTTCATATAATTATTTCAAGTTCAATTAATCATCCTCAAATTTTTAATTGAACTTTCAAAGTACCAATATTAAATCAACCAAGTTTAAGCCTTAAATGTCACCTTAACTATGATGTTGAGCTTATTTAAAACACAATGATCATATTATACATGTACACTTGAATCCGACATGTTAAAGTTACTATTTTAAATTTGACTGATACTACTTTTTTGATGCATCAGATCCAAGTGACGTGTTTTCACACTCGGTTTCACTAAATTCTTGACCATCATGAAGGTCATGTGTTTAAGAAGGTGATCCACACTTATATTATGATTCAACAGTCAGCACATTGCGTTCAACCTATCATAACTGACATTAAATTGAGTTCCTTGGTCTCTATATAAAAAGGTGCAGAACACAGTGTGGTCATGGGAGCTTTGACATCATTTGATATATAGAATCAATGTCACACAAGGATTATTGAGAATTCAATAAGCAATAATCAATACAAAAAGCAGTCATTCGAGAATAATATATGCTCCCCGATTCAAATAGGATTACTGAAGCTACAAAACTGGATAATTGGATCCTCTGTGCTCATTTAAATTGAGTTAGGTGTTGTATTGATATTGATCATGTCTAATGTGGTTTTGGAACATATCCGTCAACAGCAAAGTTTCGGGAGGCAGCAGGGATTGCTAAGCAAATTCCATCAAGTTCAGGACTTGCAACTATTTGACATCCCAAACGAGACCTGAGATCATTCAAGAACATGGCAAATGGCAATCTATTTAGATTAAATTTCGCATGCACACACACACACAAAAAAAAGAAAACACTCCGGCAGATTATGAAGAACTCACTGAAGTTTCGGTAAGCCCAAAAGGCCAGGTCCAACATGTCATTCTCCTCATCAGCTGGATCTTCCAATTTATTATAGTACTCCATGTCCTAACGAAGGAGTCAATAGTTAGAGGATAATCAGGTTGAAATAACATTAGTATGTACTAACATAAACCAATTAACATGTTTGGTAAATATAATGCCAATAGCATACCATCACTATGACATGGCATGTTGAACAAGCAAGTGAACCCTCACATGATCCTGAAACGTCAGTACAAACAGACATTAATTATTAGCAATGAAAGGGTTCGGTAAACAAATTACTCCAAGAAGAGTTAGCTCCAAGGAAAGCTAGAAAATTATGGGTTCAATTACGGATCATGATCCTTGCCTTCAAGTTCTATATCATTTTCATGAGCTGCTTCCAGCATAGACATTCCAATAGGCACTTGAATAGGAATTTCTTCTCCATCCTTTGAAACAAATGTGACAGATATCCTGCCAAATAAAACAATCTACCGTGAAGAAAAACAACCAAATTAAAAAAAAATAATCAATTTTAGATTCAATGCATACGGATCCATTAAGTGTATAAAGAGTAAATGTAGGGGGAGGGGGCACTCAAAGTCCGCTTTCAAAGTTGGTGAATGACATAAGACGCAATCTAAATCTCCCACCAACTAAAAAAGTGGAAGAGCCACTTCATGCAGAGATGGACAGTAGACCAGAAAAGCACACCAACAAAATCCACAACTAATTGAAGGCTCATGCATACGTAGATGCAAGTCCTATTAATGGGTTCCGGAGTTCAGGATGCCATCCAACCTAAAATCTTTGCTAAGGCATTAACTGACCTCCAAAGTTCAAGTTTGCTTTGAAGCATGCCAAATATGTCAAACAATATTTCGTCCTGACAAAGAAATGCTTTTCCTAAGTAGTATCAATATAGAATAGCTTAAAATGACAAGTTGTAAATCAAAATTAGGTTTGTGTATTTCTTCTTTAATGTTTGTGTCCATTCTAGAAAACAAAAAGGAATCAGCGAGTTTATATAAACTAAATAGACAATTCACCAATATAAGAAGATTAGCACTAAATAAAAGATCCATCACTTCATCCCACGGTCATAGACACCATGCTGTTACAAATTTTTTTTAAAAAGAACTTACATTCCTTTCTCTTCATCCGCTCCTGCAGAAGCACCGCCGGAAGCTGAGGTAGAAAAACCGTGATGCTTTTGAAATATGGAACCTTGAAAGGCTCTAGTTTCTGGCAGTAATTCAAGCTGTCCAAAAAGAATTGAATAAACAAGAAAAAGACAATGGGAAAATTTCCCTAATAATTTGCTGAACACGAAATCTTTTATTTTTTTCAAGAGAAATAGTTATAATTGAAATCCTTTCTTATCCAAATCTGAAAGCATAATATCAATCATATGTAAAGCATAATATCAATCATATGTATGCCGTTCTTCAATATTTATACTAATACCAACCATAGATGTGTCATACTTCAATGTTTCAGAAATTATTTTCTAAATATCCTGGCAACTATCGTCACCTCCAGCTTATTAGTATCCAGATCTCATCAAATGTTTGTCTGAGTTCAATCATATTTTCTAATGTAACTGTCATCCAAGATTAAGCACTATTAGTCTATTTTGCTATCCCTTTGACAAATCCAATAATGCCACAATGACCAATGTTAATCAAATCATTCCATCTCCTTAGAAAATAAAATCAATGCCATACCATTTCCTTTCTGTAGACAAGACAAGAGACCGTTCTTTCACAAGAAAACTGATCTGCACTAAGTCATCATAAGCTCATAAAAAACCACAATAATTTCAATATGTTAACAACGAATATATTCAAGACCATCTAAAGCAAAATCATTTGCTCATTGACTAGCATAGTTAACACATTTCTTCTCCTGATATCATAACTAGCTAACCATGAAAGAAGCTAATCTCATTAGAGTTCACAACTAAAACTTCCACTTTAATCCTGATAAACTGCTATGTTTTCCATCATTTACACTCCACAGTCCAATATTCCCTACAGGGTCAAGCATGTCATAAGCGGCAGGATAACTTGGCCAATTGTCAACAACAACCATATATATATATATATATATATATATTCTCTTATTGAAATATAAGAAAATAATCATCACTAACCGTAGACACACTGGTATTGACTGCAATGCCTTTGTGTATATCTTGATCTAGACATATATGCATATCCACCTGTCAAAAAAAATGCAAGGTGTATATCTTGCTCAAAAAGATAGTTTCATACAAACCATGCATTTGTAGGAGCCTAAAAACTATACCACAATCATCAAAACCCAGTTGTCAACTTAGTAACTAAAAGGGTATCACATTTTTATTTAGAAATATCTCTAAAAATTAGTATTGCCAATAGCAAATAATAAAACTAAAATTCAAATCATAAGAAATGAAGTCAAATTGAAAAGAAAAGTATACCTCTTGATAGCTCCTTGGCAACCCGAAATCCAACCCTACAAAGCCTAGAAATTAACAGAACTTGAAATAGAAAAGCAGGCCCTATTTAAGGAGGACGGGGGGGAAGGCTTTAGAGCTAAAATTTTTCAAACTTTAACAAACACATCAAAGTCCAAATGGACTTGCATGTAGAGCGAATTAATCAATAAAGTTCAACTGGGTATTCATCTAAGCTGCTGCATATTGATATAAACAAGTACTTAAATCTCCAGAAAAGAAGACATAACGAAAAAAGTGAGTAAGCGAGGAACTTTAGGAAATAAAATATAAATATATGCACCTTTTGTAACGAGATAAGAGGAAATTGGAACTTAGCCTGGGACAGTGATCTCTAATGCGCTTTAAGACGAAAACTCTTACTAGTTTTGAAGGCAAATGGTGGCCGCCGGCGAGGGCAGTTGGCTGAGGTTAGATGAACAAGTTTCCTAGAATAATATGCGCCGTAGAGACTAAAAGGGAGAAGAAGAGAGATTGAACGACGCCATTTGAAGGAACTTTGACACTAGGAAAAGGAAAATAAAATGTTATTACAGTGGAGATGCGGGGGATCGAACCCCGTGCCTCTCGCATGCAAAGCGAGCGCTCTACCATTTGAGCTACATCCCCTTGTGGTTATAAGTTATTTATTAATATTTATTTTTAAAATTTTAAATCAATTGAAATATAATATTTTCAATGATTTATTTCTTACATATTTGATAATACAAAATAAAAATAACTGAATAGAATTTTTCTGCGAAAAAGATAAGTAGATAATAGCTATTTATAATTTATTTTAATTTTTATTAAATTTTAATTTGGTTTAAAATAAAATGGAATATTTAAAAGTTAAGGATAAATGTAAAATATTTTTTATAATTTAAAATTTATATTTATCAAATAATCTAATTGTATTCAATATTTAATTTTAAGCAATATGTCAAAAAAATTATAATTTAAATTTAGTACATAATTTTTAATACTTAATTATTCAACACTTATACATCACTCAATTTTCTAATATATCATACATCACCTTAGACATCATAATTAAACGTAAACTACATTTCAGGCCACATATCTATGCTAATTTTTTTTTTAAATTTTTCTATCTAATCATAAAAATTACAAAATAATTAATCAATTAATAGTATAAATTTTGTAACGGAAAGATGATTTGACTATTTTAAAATAAGCATATTATAGTTTATAAATAAAATATATATATATATATATATATATATATATATATAAACTTGGACGGCGTAAGTAAAGTTCTTGTTTTCTAAAAGAAAATGATTGTTGATGTTGCTTATTCTAAAATAAAATAAAGGTATAATTACTTATTGGCCTTTTAATTTTATAAAAAAATATTTTAATCTTTTATTTAATTTTTCATTTTCTTTTACTTATAAACTTATATTTTTTTTGTCAAATTATACCAAAATGAATGAAAAGTTAACTGACGTGGAATACACATAGACGATATATCAATATTTAATTAATTTTTTTAAAATTTTAAAAATTTAAAAATTATATATAAAAATTTTAAAAATTAAAAATCATTAAAATTATTTAAAAAATTATTTTTAATATATATTTTTTAAAATTTTAAAATTAATTAAATTCTTTTGTATCATTTATATGGTAATCTACATGTATTCCACGTCAGTAAAAATATTTTGGAGTTATTTGATAAAAAAATATAAATTTTAAGATTAAAAAAATAAAAAATTAAATTGAGGGGTAAAATATTGTTTTATAAGTTAAAAAGTGAAAAAATTCATTATACTTAAAATTAAAATAAAATAGGGGGCTGCACTTGCACACAAAGTTAGAAAAGCAAAGAAACGAAAGCGATGTTTGGTCCAATCACGGTGACACGGCATCTAAAGTTGAGTTGATCTATCCCTTTAAGTACGTTTTCATTTTTTTCTTTCCCATCGATCTCCTCCTCACTCCACCACACAATAATAATTTTTTAAAAATATCACTTCTTTATTATTATTATTATTATTATTATTATTATTATTATTATTATTAATTACTATAAGATAATAATTACAAGTAGCTATACATTAATCTATCCTTTTTTTTTTAAAATTATCCTTACATATCCTCACCATGTTTGAATGATTTAAAAATTATTAAATCCAAATAAGTAAAAAATCAGACTTATTTAGAAAATAAATATTATTTTATTATTTTATTAAATCTTCATTAAATTCGAAATTAATTTAGGAAAATCTACAAAAATAGTCACTTTTATTTGCTTCAGGTTACATTTTAGTCACTTATGTTTGAAATGTTACGTTTTAGTCACTTATGTTATTATTTTGTTACGAAGTGATCACTCTACCGTTAAGTTCCGTTATCTCTCTAACGGAAATCCTAAGTGGCAGTCCAACTAGATTTTAAGTGCCAACTTAGATTTCTAAATGGGATGAAAATAGAATTTTAATTAAAAAATTTAATTTTTTAAATACCTTAACTAAAAAAACTGTTCATCTCCTCTTTTCAGTGGATTTTTTTAATCAAACTGATTGCTTCATAAAGATGGATTCAATGGAGGGTTCAGATATGTCTTCTTTGAATTCTTCTTCAATACTGAAAAACAAAAGAGTGGATTTTTTATTGTTTAATGAAAACTCTAAATTAAAATTCTTAATATTTTCTTTTACTTTTTGAAATTGTTTGTAAACATGTATTTTATTTTGCGTCAGTAGACATTCCATAAA
The DNA here is from genome assembly GCA_025698465.1 of Gossypium longicalyx. Lineage (NCBI taxonomy): Eukaryota > Viridiplantae > Streptophyta > Magnoliopsida > Malvales > Malvaceae > Gossypium > Gossypium longicalyx. The sequence continues at coordinate 19,834,525 of CM047000.1, forward strand.
ATGCAACCAGAAACATGTTTTCATGAACATATTTCATTCAAACTAATTTTAAAATTTTTAGAAAAGGGTTGTTACTTTCACTGTTCTTGTTCCTAATTATTATATTTTCTAGTTCTTTCACAGTTCTTGAATAATTGGTTTCTCAATCAAATTTTTCTGATCTGAATCAACTTGTATGTCCACAATCTCTTTGTGGGTATTCCAGATTATTCTTTCTTATTACTAATTTCAACTATTTTGATCTTAATAATAGTTTTTCCAGTCAAATGAAAAAAAAAAACTCATTGAAAAAAATAAGAGAAAAATTTTAATTAATTAAATTTTTTTAATTAAAAATCTATTTTCATCCAATTTAAAAATCCAAGTTGGCACCTAAAATCTAGTTGGACTGCCACCTAGGATTACCGTTAGAGAGATAACGGAACTTAACGGTAGAGTGATCACTTCGTAACAAAATAATAACATAAGTGACTAAAACGTAACATTTTAAACATAAATGACTAAAATATAATTTGAGGTAAACAAAAGTGACTATTTTGTAGATTACCCATTAATTTATATAGATAGCTCAATGAGGGTAAAATTCTCAATAACTATTTTCTTATCTATAAAATTGAAACTCAAGTCTTCATTTGTATTGATACGTGGTTAAAACTTTTATTAAATACTTATTTAAAAAGTGTCAAAATTCTATCACCTTATCTTTACTTTTAATATTGTATAAAAAATAAACTTAAAATTTTAATTTTAATTAAAAGGATAACCGACTTCTTATCACTCGATTTACAATTATCAGTATTTATTTTTTTAAATAATTTTTTTCTCAAAATTATCATGTATATTAATCAAACTTTATAAAAATAAAAATAATGTAATGTTCTTAATTTGAAGAAATTATAATATGGTGTAAAAGGGAAAAAAATAATGCAAGGTATTTAATTAATTAAATTAATATGAGAATAGAGCTTTAAAATCTATGGAAATGGAAACCAACGCAAGTAGCAGCTAAAAGAAAGAAATAGAAGAACCAAAAAAACAGAAAACACCATCCTCCGACAGTCACCTTACCCAAAGCAAATGTTGATACGACAGTCAATGAAACATCAAAACACTTGGAAATAGTTTAAAACCAGAACAAGAAGAACTACCAATCTGATTTCTCTAACGATTATTTTTGTCTTTTTTATTGTTTTCTTCTTTTTTTTTTCCTTTTGAATCATTTTCCATACTCCTTTTCTGCTTTCCAATGGCTTTTCTTCTTCAGGTTCTCTGCTAACTCCCACCATATTCGCATTCAGGTAAGAAAATTTCCTTTTTGGTTCAATTTTTCAGATTTTTTTTTCCAAGTAATAAAACTTGGGGTATGTTGATCAAACAGGGAAAAGAAAAACTAATTTAGCTGAAAGAGACCATTTTGTGTTGATGTATCATTGCTGACAATGTTTTAAGGTTTCAATCTACAAATTTGGCTAGCTTTAATTTTGCAGATCTCAATGTTAAAACGAAGCTTGTGGTTATATAAACAAAATTTTGTTATCTGAGTGCAGGTGCAGGCTTAAAACCTAAAAAGTCTTTTACTTCCATTCTTTGTTAAGTTCTTGATTATGTTATTTCTTAGCTTACTTTCACATTATGGAAGTGGATGGAATTCTATTTCTTTGATCTAGGTGAAGGAAACAATAGTGTGTTTGAATTGTTCATCTTGTTTGTTCTAAAGGTATTTGATTCATTGGTTTAATCATGGACATGTAGTGGAAGATCCCAATCTTGGATTTCATCCCACTACTACACAGAAGATTCAATCATGGATGATCAAGGTGGTAGCAAGTCGACCGGGATCCGGCAGATTGTTAGACTAAAAGAAATCCTTCAGAAGTGGCAAACCATCACGTTATGTACGATGCCGAATACGGATACCCCACATTCAGAAGAAAACCATGGAGTTTTCTGCCCACCAATCAACCAAAGGCTCAAAAACATTATGTCTTTTGATTCTGATGAGGACAGTTGCCACGGTTCCGAACCGCCGCCCGATGTTCCTAAGGGATATTTAGCAGTTTACGTCGGACCAGAGCTTCGAAGGTTTATCATCCCGACAAGCTACCTCAGCCATCCTGTCTTCACTATTCTGCTGGAGAAGGCTGAGGAGGAATTTGGGTACGATCACAACGGTGGACTTACGCTCCCTTGTGAGATCGAGACCTTCAAGTATCTCCTCAAGTGCATAGAGAACCATCCAAACAATCACCCAGTTGGCAGCTCAGTTTCTGAACAGGTCCTTCATCTGAGTTTAAGCTAAAGCATTTACTCTGCTTTGCTATTCCACATGCTTAAGGGACAAGTTACATAGTTTGTTCTGATTTGCAGCTGGAGATTCATTAAATACTGGTCATGGACTTTTGGGGTTGAAGCAATTTCACTTTGTGAGCATTTTTTTTTTCTCTTTTGTTAATTGATGAACAATACTAAAGTTTTAGGAAGAAAATTGTTCAGGTGTCTAAGAGGGGGGAATGTAACCTCTCTGTCCGTATCGGAATGTGACTGTTATCTTACATTTGGTTAGTAATAAGATACTTCCGTCGATGCCGAGATGGGTAGATGCTTCTATGACTTTAGCGGGCAGTGTTGTGGTTGTATGTATTCACTATTTTGTCTCCAAATGTTGGATTCTAAAATGATGTTGTGGGTTTAATTTCTGGCAAAATTGAATGTTTGGAACCTTTGGTGGAGGAAGCACATGCTATGGTAAAGTGTGGTTGCATGAATAATGTTGGGGTGCAATGCAATGCAAGTAATTTTTAATATAAAATATTGAAATGTCATGTGGGAATTGGATAGTATGCCCCAACCAGATCTAAGCATTGAGCTGTCCCATTTCTGCCAAGTTATTACACTTATACAATCTGGTATTATAAGCTCATATGATTATTTATTTATTCATATTTTATAATGAATCCTAAAACTGCACATGATCCAAAAGATTGCCACCCCAATGCTCAATGGAAAAGATGCATTCTTTTTGTGTTTCTTTTATTTCACTGCAATAAATAGAATAGTTATCATGTTTACCAGTTTATTTTATCCTCTCTAATCCATTAGTTGCTCTTGTATTTTATAATATTGTTATTATATAAATAACAATTATAAATATTTAATAATTACAATTATAAAAAAATTGCTTTAAACTTATCTAATCTATTTAAATTTTGATAAGGTATTTTTATTTAGTTGTTTAAAATATTTTATTAAAAAAACTTTAAAAGCTTAAATTCCATTATCAAAAAGTGTATTTACAGCTTCTTGTACCAACTTTTCTTGACAAATTATTAATTTCCTTCGTGTTGATCTACTTGTTAATAGATTGATAAAAATATTATTTCTATAAATAACTCTTCTATAGAGACGGAAGATGTAAAGTTTTTATTGGACCTCATTTGTATTGATCGATTGTTGTTTGATAAAAAGCATAAAAATACTCGTGTGGTTTGATTTTGTAAATACCTTATATTTTTCCTACTATACAATCTTGAGAAACTTGTTACTTTTTTAGAGCTATTAAAGGTAGTTCATACGCTTTATATTATTTGATTTGCTAATTAAAGAGAGAAATGATATGAACAATTATAAATGGAAAAGTTTTAGTGAACATGCAGTGTATGATTTTGAGGTAAATTTCATGCATGTCTATAATGATTTATGAAATTTTTGCTAACATTAGCATTATATCAGGTTTGATATTTTAGATGTAAATTTTATCCATACATTTCATTTACAATAAACTCCATGCATGACTTGACTATTTCTTTCTAGTTAATTGATGATGCAAAGCTCTTGTACAAAGGATTTTAAAAGTTTTTTTAATTGATTTCATGCCTTCTTATGGCTAAACAAAATAACAAGTTATTCGTTTCGCTGGTTCTACTTCATTCCCCGAAGTGAATGTAGCAATACTTAACAATTATGAAAATAGAACCTATTGTCATTATTGGCAAATTGATAAAAGATGGATAATTCAAAATGTTGCTAAATATTCATTCTTAAAATAGAATGATTAATGAATTATACTAATTAATCATTCCTTGAAGCGGATGATATCTATATGATCTTATTGGTAAGGAATATGATATATGCTTACATTATGGTTTGAATTGTTTTTATAACATTCCTTAAAGTAAATGTCTGCAATAAATATAATAAATTTTATAGTCACTTTTAATCATTAAAGTCAATTTGGACATTTGAAAATTTTGGCATATTTCTTGAAGCGAATATTACATATAATTGTTTGGAAATTATATATATATATATTGTTGAGTTAGTAGCATTATAGGCTTCACATTGATTTAAACATTTCCAGTAATAAATGACATAATAGTACTTATTTGTGGATACAAAGTAAAAAGAATGACAATAAAATTATCAATTGTCACAATTTATATTGACATCATTAGTACAATTGAAATGCATGTTAAAGTAAACAGAAGTTTACTGATACAAATACATTTTGTAACACCCCTTACCTGACCTGATCGTCGTGCCTGAGCTACAGGATGCCACATTTGTTGTCGGAACAACTATTGTCAATAATATTGTAAGCAATCATTCAAACATACATTTATGTCTTAAACACATTTATAATATAATACATATATAAATTCGAGCCTTAATCAAGCTTATGAAAGCTCTTTTGTTGACCCGAGTATGAAATAAGATCAAATTGTAAAGTTTTGAAAATTCAAGAACGACATCGTGACATCGCTTCCTCTACATCGCGACTTTACCAAACAGTTTGTCATGTTGTGACGTCTAGACTTTCGAGTCATGACATCACATACTGTCAACTGATATTGCGATGATGATAGTTACTCGTCGAGATAACAACTTTGTTTTTGGTAAAAATAAAGCCATTTGGTACCTATTTCATGTCAACCCTTCAATATTGCCATTTGATGCATCCAATATATCAATCAACCATTTCCACAATTTGGTATCAAACATATCAACTCATCTTATACAAATTCAACCTATTCAATCATGCATTTAGCCATTTAATACCATCATCTTCCCATACCATTTCACACACAAATTTTTCATTCAAGTGTTGTATATGTAGCTTACCACATTACCAAAACATACACATACAAATATATAAACTATAGTATTCTTAAAATTAACATTAACTAAGGTCAAACCAAAATTATCATTCTCAAGTTAACTCATATATGGACACCTATTCACATGCCACATAACTGGACTTTAAAACATTTGAAAGACTATTGAATCAATAATGAGATAATGTGATATTCTTGTAAATCCATACGACACGTTCCACAAGTTGACAATATACAGGAAAAAAGAAAAACAACAGGGTAAGCATTTTGAATGCTTAGTAAGTTCATAAGTATTAAAAAAAAAACTTACCTCATAGTACAGTAAAACACAATAAGCTACTTAGCTTAGCAAAGTTTGCCTAAACATGGCAACACATATAAAAAAGGTGGTTTGACATATGATCACATCAAACGGTAATTTAAACATGTATCAACTCAATTAACTAAAAACTAACTTTTGAATTTCATATTCATGATCAATTCAACCTTTAACCATTTGAATATCAAATTCATATCATACTCATGAATCCTGAAACACGAATTGCTCATTTGAGCTAAATACATATACATGTCAGGTTACCCGTCCAGGCTAAACCTTTCAATTGACATCAAGCTGCTAGTCCAGGCTAAACTTGTCACAAATATCTTTGATGCACCATTTTCTTGTCGAGCTGTAAATATAAACACATGTCAGGTTACCTGTTTGGGCTAAACCTTTAAAACAGCATCAGGTTACTCGTTCGAGCTAAACCTGTGTCTCAAATATCTTCGATATACCAAATGCTCGTTTGAGTTGAATATATATATTCGTGTCATGTTACCGTTCGAGCTAAACCTTTAGTGACATATTCGATTTCTTGGCCAAGCTAAAACTATACATGTAAGGTTACCCATTCAAGCTAAATCTTTAAAACAAAACTAGGTTACTTGTCCAAGCTAAACCTATGTCACATGTATCTTCGAGTCCGCAACAAATTCCAGATCTCAGTAATCAATCTATTTCAGTGTGCACAAGACCTTTACTAAGTTTATTCGAGCATTTTCAACACACACACACACACACACACATATATATATATATGACAATTTCTTTACAATTTAGTCCATATATCACATTTTGTACCAAACCACAAACAATCCAAATTTCAAAAAAATATACACATATTCTCAATTTAAATACATAACAATTCAAATACAATCATACCATACGAACTTACATGATTAAATCAGCAAACAAGTTGAATTGCAAGGACTAGTAACTAATTTTGTCTTTTCCTCGATTATCCTCGATCTGGTTCAAATCTTAATCTAGATAATAATTCAGTTTCATTTATCAATTCCACACATCTTATATCATTCTATTATAAGCATATATTAGTTCAATTTCATTATTCGAATGCTCCCTAAAGTTATACATTTTATTCAATTTAGTCATTAAAATTGAAATTGCAATAACTTTCAAATTTGAGATTCAACTTTGAAACCGACTTAATTACATCCTTCTAAGGCCTTCTACTGTTCATAATTATAGAAATTTTACACTAATTTCAAAATTTATACACTTTAGTCCCTAGGTTTAAAACTAACAATTTTCACTTTACAAACTAGTTTTTTTTTCATATTTAAGCTTAACATCTAACCATTCAACACCAATTTCATCAAGAACTCATCAATGGAAAATTTTAGAAACTTTTAGAAACTTTAATATTTTTTGAAACTTGGTACATGGGCTAGCTAAATCAAGCTCCCACGACCTAAAAAACATACAAATTACAAGAAAATGACTAAATTGAACTCACCTACTAATAGCCGAAAGCTTGAAGCTTTCTCTTTTGCTTCATGAAGATGATGAGGATGAGCATAAAACTGTTTGTTTTCATTTTAATTTGTCTCATATACTTAAGTTGATAATTAAATAATCTTAATTAGTTTAATTAAACTTAATTAAACTAATCTTAATCATAATTAACCATTTTGGTGGATTCAACCTAGTATCCACCATTTTTTGGACAAATAATAATGATCCAATTGCTCAATTGGTCCTTCAACTATTTAAAAATCCATAGTGATAAAGTTTTACCACTTTTACAATTTAGTCCTTGTACCTTAACTAACTATCCATTTAACAAAATTAAGAGGCCAAACTTTAATTAACCTTTATAATAACCTCGTAAATATTAAATAATAATATTTACTAATTTGAACATCAGAAATGTGGCTTTGAAACCACTGTTTTTGACACAACTGAAAAATGGGTTATTACACATTTATTAATTGGCATGACCAATTAGACCATTCTGGATCATATATGATAAGAAAATTAATTGAGAATTCATATGTACAATCATTAAAGAACTAAAAGATTCTTTAATTTAAAGAATCCTCATATGTTGCTTATTCTCAGTGAAAATTGAATATTAGAAACTTATTAATGAAAGTTGAGATTTAATGTCTTCCATTTTGAAATAAATTGGCACTTATTTAGCCACCATACAGATGATTTTGATATTATATGATTTTGGTAGATGCATCTACAAAATAATCACATGTGTTATCAACTCACAATTTGTCGTTCGCGAGATTGCTTGTTTAAATAATTAATTTCAGATTATGCAATTAAGAAAATTCATCTTCCTAATGCTAGTGAGTTTATATCTCAGACTTTTATTGATTGTTGTATATGAGTTTGGAAAATTTTTGTAAAACTTGTTATTTATGTAACACCTCTAACTCATCTCCGTCGCTGGATTTGGGTTATTGAGTATTACGGCACATATCAGAACAATTTACATCGTTAAATCATTCATTTAATAAATTAAATAACAACATTTGAATTTTCATTTCATTGATATCAAAATCACATTTACGACCCTAAATCGAGCTTACAAGGCCATAAAAATGGTTTCGAAACAACCTGGGGATAATTTGAATCAAAATAGAAAAATATTAAAAACTTGAAAAATTTTGGAAATAGGGATCACACGGCTATGTGTCCAAGCCGTGTGAAAAGAGCCCAGACCGTTTGACTCAGAAACATGGCCATGTGGTCAACCATGTACAAATCGAAATATGGGTCACACGGCCATGTCCCAGCTTGTGTGTCCACGTGTGTGAGTATTCAAAATAAGGTCACATGACCGTGTTGCAGATCGTGTGCCAACCCATGTGTGTATTCTTAGTGAGGTTACATGGTCGTGTCGTAGATCGTGTGTGTATTCGAAGTAAGGTCACAAGGCCGTGTCAAAGACCGTGTTTGTATTCAAAGTAAGGTCACACGACCGTATCGCCAGGCCATGTAACTCTCTAAGACCGTGTGAACAATCCTGCACTTAAAATTAAAATGACACACGGTTGTGTTTGGCACACAGCCATGTGACAAACTGTGTCCCAGGCCGTGTGCTACCAAAATAACCCCTAATATAAGCCAATTCAACAACCCTTTCTTACACAGCAAGACAAACCATTTCCAAACACTTTCACACATTAAAATACAATCAAACATGCCTAAAACATGCCAAAATCAATCAACCTATGTGCCTAACCAATATTCTCTTGTTGGCACCACATATAAACAACATTTAACAACTAAAAAAATTCATCTATTCAAACAATTTAACTAACAATAAACATGCCAAATTTGTTACCAAATGGGCATCCATATATACCATTAAACATACCATAACTTCATATTACCAAGATGTCAACAAAGCATTCTGTATAAATACTAACTTTGCACAAAAGTTTATTTACAACCAAAGTACTAAAACATGTCCAAGCATTTACAAAATGAGCATCCTACATACATGCCAGAATTAACCATATTTCAAAACTTCAAAATCTACTGAATAGAGACGATGGTAGGTATGAGCTCCATTGATCCGATCAACACAATTCAAAAGTTTAAAATCTACTTGGAAAATTATAACACCCCAAACTCAGCCTAGACGTTATGGCTGGATCTAGTGATATCACATGATAAGGTGTTTGAAAACCGTGCCGTCGCGATAAAACCATTTCCATTGAATTACTTATCTTAATATCTTATTAGTTCCAAAATCGTGTTACTCATTTATTCGATAGTTTCAAAATGTTATTCGTTGTGGAAGCTTTTAAAATAGTTTAAACATTCGGGCGTTTTCAAAAATCATTTGTTTCTTTTGAAAACTGAGATTTCCTACTACTAGTAGTTGTAATCTATAACGTAAAGATAAGTAAAACACAAAACCAAACCAAAGTCCGAAAGTTCAATTACAACAAAAAATATTAACCAGTAAAAATATACTAAAAATAAAAACAATAATCATAAATTAAAACCATGACAGTCTAGAACTGTGGTCACCATCGAGTCTTCCACTACACCGATCCATCTAGGTCTGGGGATTATCTATGCACATTAATCAGAGAGGGGTGAGTTTTCATAAACTCAGTGTGTAATCCTGCAGAAAACAACAAACAATCAGTAATCACAGTACACAGTCAAACAGTCTTGGGCCTAAGCCCCTTTCAGTATTAGTAACGGTTTGGGCCTTAGCCCATCTCAGTATCAGTATCAGTCATGCAGTTTTCATTAACAAAGTCCTACCCAAGCAGCCTCTACACACCATCTCCGTCCAACCCTACACTCTATGTGGGGATTAAATCAACCCACCTATCCCTACACTCTAGATAGTACCGAATGCGGTACAAAATAGTAATTTGGAGCTGAGCTGCCAGTATATCAGGCTTAAAAGCCTTTCAATACACTTCCTTCAAATAATATCAACCCAACCCAATGCAATGCAACATATAATGAAATGCCATGCTATTACCGGTTTTTCAGATACACATTTAGTTCAATATACATGCTTGTATATAACATGCTCAGTACAAAATTCACACAATCAATATCACACAGTTAAAGGTCTAAGTAGTGCTTACCGACCTTACGAAAGGTTCACAATCGACTTGGGCAACCCGTGCAACCTTCACAGTCATTTCAGTAAAAATGGGTTGACACGCCCATGTGGCTTGCCCGTGTGGGCCACACGAACAGATTAGCCTTGGCTCGTGTAGATCACACAGCCTAGCCCAAATTTCCACACGCCCGTGTGGCCCACACGGTCCAAATCAGTCTGGCCCGTGTGTTGTACATTGCTTACCTGGCCATCACACGGCCGTGTCTTGTACGCACGGCCTAGCCTCATCGATCACACGCCCGTGTTATGGCACATGGCCTACCACACGAGTGACCACATGCCTGTGTGGTGTCGATAGTGAGGTTTTCAGCTTTAGCAGACACCTCGTTTTCTGTGCAATCGAATACACACCTGTATCATTTTTGACGCAAAAGCCATTCCCAAGTACTCCAAGGCCTAAAATTAAAATATCAATATCAATATTTACAGTTTTTCAAGCGAACTTAATACTTAGAAATGAATAAAACTCGGCTTACCACCAACAATAGCTCCCCAGAAACGATACCAAGAGACAATATATGCGATTTATCACCACAGCCTCTTCCTACGCCATTAATAGAAGAATAAACACATTACTAAGTAATCATTATCAACCGCAATGGAAGAGACGAGGGAGACTTATCGAACCCGAATCAAAATACACCTCTATCGAGCGGTTTAAACTTACCTTTGATTGAACCACTGCGATTCTCACGAATCCAGAATCTCCAACAATCGATTATGAGTCCTTAAATCTTTCCGAAACTGAAATTAACGAACTCCCATTAATCACCAACTTAAAAGCAACAAATAGAAATTTCGTCAATAGAAACTTACCGAAAAGGGGGAGAGAACCCTTGTACAAGAAGGAAGCAAAATAAAAACCGAAAAGGGGAGAGAAGTAAGGCAAAATTTCGACGGAGAAAAGATAAGGAAAAAGGTAAAAAATTTCCTTCAATAAGAGGGAGAAAACCAAATTGGAGAAGGTAATAATAGTTAAACTAAAACACTAACCCAATCCCTTATTTCGCTCGCTACACTTCCTACTACACATCCACTACTCGGTATTTTAGTTCAGTTCAAACTCCTACACAGCACAAATAGTAAAAATAACACCTTTGCACGCACAGGGATTCGAACTCAAGACCACCTGCATACCAACACCCTACTTAACCACCAGACCAGTAGGCCCATTCTGATATAAGCTTATCAATAATTAAATAAAAGCCTATTGACCAAAGATTGGGTTTTAATAATCAAAATACCAAAATTTGCCCAAGTCATGGCTTGAACTTGGGACCTTCCACACATACCCAGAATACTTAACCACTCAAGCAGACAGATATTTGTGTCACACATTAGCAAAAAAAAATTTAAATTTTGAGGGGTTACAACTCTACCCCTTAAAGAAAATTTCGTCCTCGAAATTTACCTGATCAGAATAAATGAGGATATTGCTGACGTATTGCATCCTCAGGCTCCCACGTGGCCTCCTTAGTGCTATGATTGCACCATAGAACCTTCACCAAAGGTATAGACTTCCTCCTCAGAACCTTTACGTCACGATCCAAAATCTGAACTGGCTCCTCCTCAAAGGTCAAGTTCGGCCTAACCTAAATCTCCTCAACAGGAACAATGTGAGTGGGGTCAGAGCAGTAGTACCTTAACGTGGAAACGTGCAACATGTCATGAATAGGATCCAATTTTAAAAGTAGCTCCAATTGATAAGCAATCGGTCTCACTCGCTTCAGTATACAGTAAGGGCCAATAAATTTAGGGCTCAACTTACCCTTACGACCAAACCTCAAAACCTTCTTCCATGACGAGACCTTGAGAAATACGGAGTCTCCCATAGAATACTCAATCTCGCGTCTCTTCAGGCCCACATAAGACTTCTGCCTGTCAGAAGCCGCTTTCAAATGATCCCGAATCAATCTAACCTTATCCTCTATCTTAGAAACCAATTCAGGACCCAGAACATGTCGCTTGCCCAACTCAGTCCAATATAAGGGAGTGCGACACTTACGACCATATAGTGCCTCGTAAGGTGCTATCTAGATGCTGGACTGGTAACTATTTTCATAGGAAAACTCCGCTAACGGTAGATAATCCTTCCAATTGCCTCAAACATCAATAACACAGCTCGTTAACATGTCCTCCAGTATCTGAATCACTCTCTCAGATTGACCATCGGTCTGAGGATGGAACGCAGTACTGAAGTCCAACCTTGAACCCAGAGCCTCATGTAACTTCCTCTAAAACTGAGACGTGAAACGAGGATCCCTATCAGAGATGATCGAAAACGATACCCCATGCAGTCTTACTATCTTAGAAATATAAAGCTTTGCCAACTTCTACAAAGAATAATCTGTCCTAACTGGGATAAAGTGTGCAAACTTGGTCAATCAATCCACGATGACCCATATTGAATCCTTCTTAGTAGGTGTTAAAGGTAACCCACTAACGAAATCCATCGTTACTCACTCCCATTTCCATAACGGAATCTTAATCGGCTGTAGCAAACCCGAAAGCAACTGATGCTCAGCCTTAACCAGCTGGCATGTCAGACATCCAGCCACAAAATCAGTAACCTCTCGCTTCAATCTTGGCCACCAATATAACTTACGAAGGTCTCGATACATCTTATTTCTGCCAGGATGCATAGCATAAGGGCTACTATATGCCTCTCTCAATATAGACTGTCTCAAAGCAATATTATTCGGAACACAGATTCTCCCATGGAAACAGAGTACCCCATCACTATTCAGTCCAAAATCCATAGTGCTACCACTCTCAATCTGTCGAAATTGAAGACCTAAAGACTCATCCTCTAGCTGCTTACCTTTAATCTGCTCAATCCATGTCGGCTTAACTGAAGCTCGACTAATGAGCTACCATTATCAAATAAGCTTAGGCAAGCAAACATCGCCCTCAAATCAGTCACAGCTCTATGACTCAGTGTATCAGCCACTACATTGGCCTTGTTTGGATGGTACTCAATGGTGTAATCGTAGTCCTTAAGCAGTTCAATCCATCTACGCTACCTAAGATTCAGCTTATTCTAAGTAAGGAGATACTTGAGGCTTTTGTGATCAGTGTAGATGATACACTTCTTATCGAACAGATAATGCCTCCAGATTTTCAGTGCAAATACCACGACTGCCAGCTCCAAATCATGCGTCGGATAGTTCGCCTCATGTGTCTTAAGCTGATGAGATGCATATGCTACCACCTTACCATCTTGCATCAACACACATCTCAAACCGACATGTGATGCATCACTATAAATTGTGAACTCCTTTCCAGATTCAGGCTGTATCAGAATAGGAGCCTTAGTCAGTACAGTCTTAAACTTCTCGAAACTCTCTTGCTATGCATTAGTTTAGTTAAACGGTACCCCCTTATGTAGCAGCTTAGTTAAGGGTGCTGCAATTAACGAGAAGCATTCCACAAACCGCCGATAATAACCCGTTAGCCCCAGAAAACTATGGATCTCAAACACATTCCTAGGCTGCTTCCAGTCCAACACGGCCTCAATCTTTCGAGGGTCAACACTAATCCCCTCAGCATAAACCACATGACCCTGAAATGTTACTTCACGCAACTAGAACTCACACTTGCTAAACTTAGCATAGAGCTGCTTTTCCCTCAAAGTCTGAAGAATAGCTCTAAGGTACTTGTCATGCTCATCCTCAGTCCTCGAATAAACCAGTATGTTGTCGATGAACACCATCACAAATCGATCTAGATAAGGCTAAAATACTCAGTTCATTAGATCCATGAAAGTCGCCAGTGCATTCGTTAGTCCAAATGGCATAACTAGGAACTCGTAGTGTCTATAATGAGTCCTAAATGCCGTCTTAAATAAGTCAGCTTTCTTAACCCTTAGTTGATGATATCTAGAACATAGATCAATCTTGGAAAACACAGACGCCCATCAGAACTGGTCAAACAAATCATCTATCCTCGAAAGTGGATACTTTCTTAATGGTCAACTTGTTCAGCTGACGGTAGTCGATGCACATCCTCATGGATCCATCCTTCTTCTTAACAAACAGTACCGATGCTCCCTATAGAGACACACTAGGGCAGATGAACCCACAGTCCAATAACTTCTGAATTTGATCTTTAAGCTCTGTAAGCTCCTTCTGTGCCATTCTATAGGGAGAGATAAATACCGGAGCTGTACTAGGAAGGAGCTCTATCCCAAAATCTACTTCATAATTCGGAGGTAACCCCTGTAGGTCTTTAGGAAAAATGTCTGAAAAATCCTTTACTGTTCTGATGTCCTTAACAGTGGAGTCTCCAGAATAAAAAACACTTACGTAGGCCAAAAATGCCTCACATCCCTTATGAACCAACCTCTCCACCACCAGCGCAGAAATTACATTAGATAAATAATTATGGCGTTCTCCAACCAATACTACCTCATTATCCTCCTCAGTCCTCAATACGACCCTCTTAGTCGCACAGTCCAAGCTAACACGGTGCTTGACCAACCAGTCCATCCCTAGAATTAAGTCAAACTCCCCAAATAGAAGCTCCATCAGATCAGCCAGAAAAATTGCCCCTTGAACCTCTAAAGGGATGTCTCTAAACTACTTGTTAACCCTTATAGATTGCCCCAACAGACTTAATTCGGTAACCTCACTCGTAGTACTCTCAACAAAAATTCCCAAGTTTTTAGACACAGTACAGGCTATATAGGAGTGAGTGGATCTTATATCTATTAATGCAATATAAGGTACATCATGAATAAGGAACGTACTTGTGATGATGTCTGGAGCATCTCCATCCTCTCGGTGACGTGCAGCATATACTAGAGCCGGCTGTCTTACCTCAGTCTGTCTAACACCTCTGTCGGGTGCTCTCTGTCCATGGCCTATGCCATTACCACCCCTAGCCTGACCACGACCTCTCAGTGGCTGTTGTACTACTCTTTGTGGCTATGCATTACCAGTACCCTGAGCTTGCATCTGATCAGCCCTCAGTGGACACTTCCTAATACGGTGGTCCAATGATCCACACCTCAGACACGCCCTATTCCTCCTCCAACACTCGCCTTGGTGGTGTCTACCACAACCTACACACAGCTGCTGTCTAGTAGCAGCAACAGGTGACCCAGCTCTAGCTGGCCTTTTTCTTAGGCCTTTGTATAGAACTCGAGAGCTCTGAATCCCTCTTATTCTTACCTCTCTCTCTGTCACAGTTTTGGCGCTCAGCGTACTTAACCTCCTCGGCGATTTTCGCCTTCTCGACCAAGGCAGAAAAATCTCGCTCTCTCTGCAGAGCTATCAAAACCCTCAAGTTATTCCTAAGGCCATCCTCAAAGCGGACACATCCCTCGTAGTCAGATCCCACCATACCTCACGCATAGCTGCCCAGTCTCAGAAACTCAGCCTCATACTCAGCCACTATTCGATCTCTCTGTGTCAGATTCAGAAACTCCCTCCTAGGGGCGTCCACATAACTGGCTCCCACATATTTCCCCTAGAATACGGTCTTAAAGAACTCCCAGGTTAGATGTTCGGGCTGAGTGCCCTCCTTAATAGTCAGCCACCATTGATAAGTCTCATCCCGCAGTAGTGAGACTGCACCTTTTAATTTCTGCGCGGGGGTACAATCGAGATCATCTATGATCCTCTCCGTGGCCTCAATCCAGTATTCGGTCACATTAGGGGTGATCCCAGTAACACCCCTGAAGACATTAGGAGTCGTTCGTAATTGACCCTCGGCCTCCAGATTTAGTGTTGGGCCCAAGGACCCTCTCCAAAACTTTAGCATAGCCTGGAACAATGCGTCGTCCCCAGCCATGCTATCTTGAGACCCAGTCTCAGTAGCCGGCGACACTGGCATCTCACTTTTATCCAAATTAAGCATGCTGCCAGATGACAATGACTCAGCTGAGCCCCTCTACAGCCTCCTCCATGGCCTCTAGTACCCCGTCCGTAGATACCTCGTGTACTCATATCTAATCAAATTTATCTGTATTAAAAGTTTTATGAATTAGTTACAGTTCCAGTGCTTATTAACAAATATTTTATGTAAAGTAGTGCTAGAGTTTGTTTTCGATTGTCAAAGTCTTTCGTAGTTTACTATAGTTTTGGTTTAACTACAGTTTTCAGTATATATTAACTAGAGTATTTTCACATTTTACTACCTACAGTAGTTTCAGAATATCATAGCATTTTCAATTTAAGCAAAAATCAATTTCAGAACACTTACAGGATCGGCGTCGGAGACTCAGTGTACCATATACTCAGTAGAAACTTTTCAAATCATTTGAAAATCAATCCTTTAAAAACCAAAATTTAAAAACCCATAATCCACAGCTGAGTTTTGTAACCTGGCTTTGATACCATTAAATGTAACACCCCAAACCCGGCCTAGACATTATGGCTGGATTTAGCGATGTCACATGATAGGGTGTTTGAAAACCGTGTTGTTGCGATAAAACCATTTCCATTGAATTACTTATCTTAATATCTTATTAGTTCCAAAATCATGTTACTCATTTAGTTAATAGTTTCAAAATATTATTCATTACGGAAGCTTTTAAAATAGTTTAAATATTCGAGCGTTTTCGAAAATTATTTATTTTTTTGAAAACTGAGGTTTCCTACTACTAGTAGTTGTAATCCATAAGGTAAAGATAAGTAAAACCTAAAACCAAACCAAAGTCTGAAATTCCAATTACAACCCAAAAATTTAACCAATAAAAATAGACTAAAAATAAATCCAATAATCATAAATTAATACCATGACAGTCCAGAATTATGGTCACCATCGAGTCCTCTGCCGCACCGATCCATCTAGGTCTGGGGATTACCTGTGCACATTAATCAAAGAGGGGTGAGTTTTCATAAACTCAGTGTGTAATCCTGCAGAAAACAACAAACAATCAGTAATCACAGTACACAGTCAAATAGTCTTAGGCCTAAGCCCCTTTCAATATTAGTAACAGTTTGGGCCTTAGCCCATCTCAGTATTAGTATCAATCATGCAATTTTCAGTAACAAAGTCCTACCTAACCAGCCTCTACACACCATCTTCGTCTAACCCTACACTCTATGTGGGGATTAAATGAACCCACCCATCCTTACACTCTAGATAGTACCGAATGCGGCACAAAATAGTAATTTGCAGTTGAGCTGCCAGTATATTAGGCTTAAAAGCCTTTTAGTACACTTGCTTCAAATAATATCAACCCAACCCAATGCAATGCAACATATAATGAAATGTCATGTTATCACAGGTTTGTTAGATACACATTTAGTTCAATATACATGCTTGTATATACCATGCTCAGTACATAATTCACACAATCAATATCACAAAGTTAAGTGTCTATGTAACATCCCGAATTAGGGCTAGTTAGAATAGTGGTTTCGGGACCACAAATCTGACACAGTTAAAATTGTTTTTATTATATTTTTATGGTCTACAATTTCACGAGATGATTTCATGAAAATTTTGTTCAAAAATTTTGACGTCTAGGCACTAAATTTGGTCAAAAGGACTAAATTGTAAAAAGTGTAAAACTTGAGTTCCAGAAGCTAGAGGTATCTAATTGCTATAAAATTTTAAATTGGAGGTCCTTATATGGTAATTAGACCATTGGTTAATTTGTTGGACAAAATTTGACATGAAATAGGTGAAATAGAATATTTTTAAGTTAGAGGTATTTTGGTCATTTGGTAATTAAAATAATAAAAAGGGAAAATAAAAGTCAAATTTATGCTCATCTTCAACCTTTGGCTGAAATTTGCATGGAAGCCATGGCTAGGGTTTTGTTCATGCTTTCCAAGCTCAATAGTAAGTCCGTTCTTGCCCCGTTGTTAATGATTTTTATGTTTTTGAAATCCTCGTAACAAGATCTAGCTATTTCTACCATTTATGTGAGCTAGGTTGATGTTTAAAAATTTACCCATGAGTTATATGCATGTGGTTTGATGTTTAATGGTAGATTTTGCAAGTTTATGGTTAGAGAAACGACGTTTACTAAGTGATTTTCGGTAAAAATGCATAAAAGGACTAAATTGTAAAAGTTATAAAATTTATCATAAAAGTGTGAATTAGTGGAAATTGAGGGCTGATTTAGTTATTAAAGTTGTTCGGCTAGGCTTAAAGTATAAAGAAATTGAATGAAAATCATTTTACGAGCCTAGGGGCTAAATTGCAAATATGTGAAAGATTAGGGGTAAAATTAAAATTTGTAAAAGTATGATTTTTGGGTCAATTTGAATAATGTGAGTAATAAATAAGCTATATTTGAAATGTTATATCAAGAAAACTGAGATTCAGGCTTAAATCGGGAAAGTACAAGATTATGGACTAAAATGGAATAATTAGCTGTGCTTGGATTCGAGGTAAATTCATACGTCAATAATAATGCAATGTTAAACTTGAGTGTTAATTCTTGATATTACATGAATTGTAAGTTCATGTGTAAATGTTGCAATGATATATCATGTTTTTAATATTTTGTTAATGTATGAGTTTATATGATTACTTATTATGTCAATTGTGTGAATGATGTTGTAATCTATGAACACGAGATTGTGAATGAATTCGACAAACATGAGATATCAAGAAAATCCCGTTTAAACCTTAGGAATAGTTTAGGATACAATGTGACATGTCACTAGGATCTATGTGGATATGAGCTCATGAACATATGTGTAAATGTGATATGTGAATCTGAGTGCTGGTCTTGTACGTCCTACCGGTAGCTGGGTAGCTCAGCATGTGTTGCGAGTACCTGTCAGCTTGTGTGAGCAGCCCGAGTAGTTACGTCTTGATTGTCAGCTTATGTGAGCAGGCCCACAGTTAGCTCTTGAGTGAGCAATATGTGATTGTGATATGAAGTAGCATGTGGCTACGTTTGAAGCACTATGTGCAAGCCTTCCGCATATCCAATAATATTCCGAGTGTTTAACGGGTAAACTTGTAAGTCAATCCACAAGTAAATTAATGAAGAGAGAATATGACATTGTGATTTGAGCTGGTACAGGTATGTACACTAAACTCACGAGTAATGCCTTGATATATGATGTTTCATGATAAAGAGGCATGTGGGTGATAAGTAAGTCAAAGGTTTTGAATGATGAATAAACTTATGTTTATGTTTATGATTATGTTATTATGTTATCATATGATAGTTATCATAGTATTGCACTAAAATAGTCTTGGACAGCAGTAGTTGTGTGACTTTGAAAACCCACCAAAAATTGTGGAAATTAAATTAGAAACTGAATAAGATATGAGATTAAATCTTATTGAGCCTAGTTTCACATAGAGGAAATGGTGTAAACAAAAGAATTTCATAATATGAGATATTTGAATTTTTGTGAGATAGGGTTAGAGTGATTTTGGGCTCCCTTATCTTAACTTTGGAAAATTACTAAAAATTATTAAAAAAAATAATTATGGGTTAGAATTTATATGAATAAATTCTTGATGAGTCTAATTTCAAGAGAAATAGATGGGAACATTATCTGAATCTCGTACTATGATATAATTAATTTTTAGTAAAGAAAGGTTGAAGTTGTCAAATAGCAGAATAGGGGTAACTTTAATGAATAAATTGTACTTATTGGCTAGACCAAAAATTCTGGAAATTTTATGGTAAGAATATATGTGAGTCTATTTTCAGGGAAAATTTGCAGATCTTAATTTAGAGTTCTATAACTCAAGTTATAAATAATTTAGTGACTATAACTTGAGTAGACAGCTTGACTGGAATATGAGCAAATAGTGGAATTTTGTGTAATTTCGATTGTGTTGCCATGAGAACATGTTGTAAGAATTTGGCAAAAGCAAGTTAATAAATTGCTTATTATTATTTTCATACGGGCTTACTAAGCTATAAAGCTTACCCCTCTCCTTTCCATTTCTTTTAGTGTTGTCAGGTTAGCTCGAGGTTGGAGATCGTCGAAGGCAGCATCACATTATCAAATTATCAAGCCGGGGTATTAATAAAACTTAAGTGTTTTCAAGTGAGTGGCATGTATAGAGACTCAGTACTTTATGATATGTGTTTCATGATTTGGCCAATTGAGTTGGCTTATAATGATTCATTTGTATAGAGCCATGAGATATGGCTTATATTTGATCATTGGGTTGTAAACCTAATTGATTTTGCTTGACTGTTCTAATGTCTTGATGATGTGCATGTTGTGATGGCTTTTTATCGATGGATGTATGATATGGTATGCATATTTGATGGATGAACTTTGATCAGTAGATGTGACCATATTCTTAGTATAAAAGTGTAAATTTAGAGTAAGTTAATGATGTTGATGAAGAATGAAATTGGTGTGGAGTGCCTTAAAGAAACATGTTAATGTGAGTGACTGATATGTGACATTAAGGTTATAAATTAGACATGACTATGAATGCTAGATGATTAAGTTGAGAATATTAGCATGAAGATAACCATGGTATAAGGGTATAAGTGGTATTGAAGATGACAAGGCCAAATGAATATGGTTTGGTATGTCTAGACTTGTTATAAAATGAGTATGAGAAATACAAGTATGGTGACATGCAAATGCTATATTTGTCACCTAATTGAAGATGTTTAATAACTAAATGGATGCCATGTTATATGCCTTTGATGTTGTATAAATGTGCGAGGGTTTATGGTTGACCAAGGCTTGGAAAATAGCCTAAGTGTTGGCCACATGGGCAGAGACACGACCGTGTGTCTCAGCCGTGTGAGGGACACAGCCTTAGCACACGAGTGTGTGACTTGGCCATGTGACTCTATTTCATTGCTGATGTCATAAATAGAGAGTTACAAGGGCTGAGGACACGGGCGTGTGTGACCACACGGCCTACCCACATGGGCGTGTGACTCTCCAAACTAGAAAATTTTCTAAGTGTTGTAAAAAGTTCGTAAGTTCTCGGTTTAGTCCCGAACCACCCCCGATGTATGTTTTGGGCCTCGTAGGCCCGTATAAGGGACGATATGCATGTGTTTGAATGTTTTTGAATTGGTTGAAATTTTATGGCCCGATTTTATGAAATTGTGTACGTTTAAGTCCAATAATGCCTCGTACCCTATCCCAGCCTCAGGTACGGGTAAGGGGTGTTATAGTCTAAGTAGTGCTTACAGACCCTACGGAAGGTTCACAGCAGACTTGGGCGACCCGTGCAACCTTAATAGTCATTTCAGTAAAAATGGGCTCACATGCCCATGTGGCTTGCCCGTGTGGCCCACACGCTTAGATTGGCTTTAGCCCGTGTGGATCACACAGCCTGGCCCAAATTCCCACACGCCCGTGTGGCCCACACGGTCTAAATCAGTCTAGCCCGTGTGTCACACACGGCCTACCTGGCCATCACAAGGTCGTGTCTTGTGCGCACGGCCTGGCCTCGTCGATCACACACCCGTGTTATGGCACATGGCCTACCACACGGGCAACCACACGCCCTTGTGGCGTCGACAGTAAGGTTTTCGACTTTAGTCAAAACCTCATTTTTTGTACAATTGAATACACACCTGTATCATTTTTTACTCAAAAGCCACTCCCAAGTACTCCAAGGCCTAAAATCGAAATACCAATATCAATTGTTTGTGGTTTTTCAAGCGAACTCGATACTTAGAAACGAATAGAACTTGGCTTAACACTAACAATAGCTCCCCAGAAACGATTCCAAGACACGATATACATGATTTATCACCCACAGCCTCCTCCTAAGCCATTAACAGAAGAATAAATGCATTACTAAGTAATCATTATCAACCGCGACGGAAGAGACGAGGGAGACTTACCAAACCCGAATAAAAATACACCTCTATCGAGCGGTTTAAACTTACCTTCGATCGAACCACCGCGATTCTCACGAATCCAAAATCTCCAGCAATCGATTATGAGTCCTTAAATCTTCCCAAAACTGACATTAACGAACTCCCATTAATCACCAACTTAAAAGCAACAAATAGAAACTCCGTCAACAGAAACTTACCGAAAAGGGGGAGAGAACCCTTGTACAGGAAGGAAGCAAAATAAAAACCGAAAAGGGGAGAGAAGCAAGGCAAAATTTTGGTATGGAAAAGATGAAGAAAAACGTCAAAAATTTCCTTCAGTAAGAGGGAGAAAACCGAATTTGAGAAGGGAATAATGGTTAAACTAAAAAACTAACCCAATCCCTTAATTCGCTCGCCACACTTCCCACTACACATCCACTACTCGACATTTTAGTTCAGTTCAAACTCCTACATGACACAAATAGCAAAAATAACACCCTTGCATGCACAGGGATTCGAACTCAAGACCACCAGCATACCAACACCCTACTTAACCACCAGACCAATAGGCCCATTCTGATATAAGCTTATCAACAATTAAATAAAAGCCTATTAACCAAAGATTGGGCTTTAATCATAAAAATACCAAAATTTTCCCAAGTCATGGCTTGAACTTGGGACCTCCCACACACACCCAGAACACTTAACCACTCAAGCAAACAGATATTTGTGTCACACATTCGCAAAAACAAAAATTTAAAATTTGGGACGTTACAAAAATGATAATAGAAGTAAGTATATGAAATACTTAGTAAGCTTCCACAATACAATTCAACTTACCATACTCACTAAATAGCTATTTGAACTTAGTCATTCAAGAAACAACCTTATTACAACATGGATCAATAATTCCAAGTAAGTAACATTTAAATGTACAAAAATTCAGAATTCATAATTTGCTTACTCCAATGAAATGGTTCCATATAAGTTAACTTTTATTCTTTTGATGGATCTTTGTAAACTATTCAATACATAAGTCTAGAAACAGATGATGCTCATTTGAGCTAATCAGATACAAAGTAAATGTGTCAGGTTACCCGTCCGAACTAAAACAATGACAACACAAAAAATAGCCTGACCAGGGCTATGTATACATGTAAGGTTACCAGTCGAGGCTAAACCTTTAAAACGACAATGGATTTGCCAGTCTAGGCTAAATCCGAGGCACATGTATTTTTAAGTTCGCAACACATGCTGGAGCTCGGTCCAGAACAAAAATTTAGTCAGAAATCTCATGAATAAAACTTTTTCTCGATCCATCGAAATCATTTCAGAAATTTAGCACTTTTCACATAGACCAATTCAATTTAGTAGTTTTAAAATATATATACCAATAACAGAATTTAATAAATGAGTTATAACTAAGGAAAATAGTGTGGACTTACTTGTAAGATGATTCAACTATTAGGGACTAATCTATAATTTTCCCTTTTCCTCGTACGTCCCTCACTTATTGAGATTCTTGATCTAAAGTATAGTTTAGTTTAATTAAATCAATTCAAACCAAATAAACAATTAATTTATGCATTTAAGTCCTTTTTGTCAAATTTACCCCTAAACTTTACCCTTTATGCATTTTAGTCCCTAAACAGAAAACTATCAAATTGAGCACAATTAAGCTTAAATTAAGCTAGCCAATTTCATATCTCCGATGAACATCCCTTATATTTTTCTATTCCACAATTTTACAACTTTAACAAATATATCCTTAGTAATCCAAAATAAATAAAATTTACTTTACAAAGTAATATTATTTAGCTATCAAGCTTTCAAAACCATCATAAAACTTCAAAAACCTCGTAAATTCCACAATGGCACATGTCAAAACATTTAAAATTTTTTGTGAATTAATACCCAGATTAGACAGGACCTAGTGCAATGATCTAAAAAACATAAAGATCAGTAAAATGAAAGTCAAATACGTACCATGCATGCACCCCTAAGCTTGGCCGAAAGTTTCTCTATTTCATCTATGGTGTTTTGGTTTGGAAAGGGTGAAAGAAAGAAGATGATCATGAATTTTCCATCATGTTTTGTTTAAAATTCATTTATTTACTCAATTACAATTTTACCCTTTTATTAACATTAAACTTTAACAACTACAAGCCCATAACCGTCCACTATAATAAGTGATGGTTTAATTATCATTTAAAGCCACCAAATCAAGTTTCTAAAACTATTGGACCCATTTTACTAATAGAAATAAACTTTCTCAACTTTTACGTTTTAATCTTTTTTACTTAATTGACTATCTAAACGTTAAAATTTTTTGACTAAATCTTAAAACGACATTATAGAAACTCCATAAATATTAAATAAATAATAAAACACTGACTTACTAGTCAAAATTGTGGTCTCGAAACCACTATTTCTGACACTACTAAAAAATGAGATGTTACAATTTATGCCCATAATGGTTTAAAGAAATTATCTATTAAACGCCTTTGATTAATATCTAAACCATTACTTATGAGAACAAAACTTCCTATTTCAACATGAGATTATGTTGATTTACGTGCTACAACATTGTACACATCAAGTCAATAAGTTATAAATACTCCCTTTTATAATTGGCTTTTAGTCAAGAGCTACATATTTCTCATCTTAAAATTTTTTGTATGTGTGTTATATGTTCAATTTATCTACCACAACACATAAATATGGGCCTTCATAGGAAGTTTGGAATGTACATTGATATGAGTTTCCTTATATTATTAAATATTCTTGAGCTATTAATTTGAGATTTAATTATGACATGAGTTATCAATTATTATGAGAGAGTTTTCCCAACATTAGGGGGAGAGTATAAAAAGCTAGATGAATAAAGTACTTGAAATGAATTATCATTATCTAATATCCTTATACAAAGCAATGTGAACCAGAAGTTCAACAAATAATTCATTTTACGGAAAAAATTGCCAAATGCATTTACTAATCTAATTAGAATAATTAAGTGTTATATATCAACTAATATTTTAATTTGAATTGAAGTCCCAATAGGACAACTTATTAAAGTAAATGAAAGTAATGCATGCTTGAAGTATAGTAGATTGATTGGTTCTAATGATAAAAAAAATCCTCGTAAAAAGAGAGTAGAAAACATTCAAAATGGTCATATAGTGAGGGTAAGGGTTCATGAAGAGACCCACGGAATAACTAAATTATAAAACTCAAAAAAAGATTCAAGTACCTAGAATTGAAAATGAAATTGAAAATGATGAAAATAAAAAAGATCTCAATAAGTTATGTCAATATGAGAAAATATAGAACCAAAATGAAAAAATATGGTTGCCGAAAATATTTTTTTACTTACAATGTTGCTATTCAAATAGCAAAAGAAAGTGAGGATATTGAGCATAATCTATTGAGGAATGTAGAAATAGAAAAAGATAGGTTAAATTAGAAAGATGCAATTTAGGCAGAATTGAACTCACTCGCTAAATGTAAGATTTTTGGACCAATAATCGAAAAACCTAAAGATGTAAAGTCGATAAGATATAAATGACTATTTGTACAAAAACAAAATGAGTAAAAAGAACTCATAAGATATAAAACAAACTTGTAGCACAAGGATTTTTGTAAAGGCCCGACATTGATTATGAAGAGATACATTCTCCAGTGGTGGATGCAATCAAGTTTAGTTATCTTATTAGTCTAGTAGTATGTGAAAGCTTGAGATGTGCCTAATGGATGTCGTTACAACCTATTTGTATGACTCATTTGATAATGAAATTTATATGAAAATCCATGAAACATTTAAAATCCCAGAAGAATATAGAGTTCCCCGAGAATATTGCTCGATTAGATTAAGTAAATTCTTATATGGATTAAAACAATCTAGACGTATGTGGTACAATCATGTAACAACCCGTTTTTTAGTGGTGCCAAAAATAGTGGTTTCGGGGCTACAATTCTGACTAGTGAGTCAGTAAATATTATTTATTTAATAATTATGAGTCTATTGCAGTGTCATATTAAAGTTTGGCTTAGTAGTTTTGATGTTTGGTTGGTTAATTAGGTAAAAAGAACTAAATTGTAAAACTTGAAAAAAATTAATCACTATTAATATAAAGGTGCTAAATGATTATAACATCATGTTTGGAATGTTTTAAAAGGAAAATATACCTTATTAATATAGTGGACGGTTATGGGTAAGCATATTTGTTATTATATAAGTTTAATAAAGGGAAAATTAGTAATTTAATAAAAAAGTAAACAAAAGATGAATAAGCCATCATTTTCTCCAAAATTTCCTTCTACCACCGAAACACCATTGCTATGGATGCTTAAGGTTCGACCAAGCTTCTAGTGTGCATGTAAGTGAAATTTTAATTCGTTTTTAGCAAATTTTATGTTTTTTGAGATTGTTGTAGCTTAATCTAGCTAACCCAAAGACTAATTCGTAAAACTGTTAAAGGTTTTGTAACTTGCCATTAATGAATTTTAAGTTTTCTTGAAGTTGGTTGATAGATTCATGAGGTTCATTGCTAAATAAGATTATTTTGTAAAGTAATTTTTGTTACTCTTGAACTTAGGGATTGAACTGATAAAATATTGAATTTAGCAAGGAATTTTTGTGAAATTTGGTGGTTAGTGGGCTGTTGAAGGACTATATTGATTTTGGCACTAAGGTATTATGTTGAATTGTGAAAAAATGTAAATTTCGATTTAGGGACTGAATTGCATAAAAGGTAAAAGTTTAGGGTAAATTTATAACAATGAAATTAAAGGGATCATATGCATTTAATAAGTATTATAAAGTTTTATATCTTGATAGTTTGTAATTAATTATTGTTTAGATCAAGAAACAAATAAACTGGACAATAATAGTGGAAAATGAAATATAGCAAAGTAATCATCGGTGTTGCGTTCATCATCAATTTTTGGTAAGATAAGTTCGTATAGTCTGTAAAATGATTTAAATGTGGTTTTTTTTGAATTGATGTGTTGTGTATGTTGGTGAATGCTTTATCTTGTATAGAAATCTTAAACTTTATATGGATCAAAATCCAATGATCTTGTATTTGAGGTATGTGATTGAAAATGAGAATTATATGGATGATATCATGTAAATGTGATAATGGTTAAGTAATTAAATGATATGGTTATGAAACAAGGCCTGTATGAACTTTATGAATGCCTAGGATACAAATGACATGTCGTTAGGGTTATTACCATTTCGGGTGCTGGTCTTGGTTATCCTACCGATGGCTAAAATCCTGCATATGTTGCGGATTCTTCACAGCTTGTGTGAACATTGTTCTCACATACCCAATGTTAATTCTCTATGGTTCATCGAGTGAAAATTGGATATATGAAAGGGTTATTTGATATACTAATTGGTTATATGAAATGGCAAAATGGTTATATAATACTGAATGTAAAAGATGATATTTGCACCAATGTGATTACTTGTGTATGATTGTTAAGTATGGATTAGTTATATGTTCATCTGTGAAAGTATTAACTTGTATAGACTAACCATGAGTATATGCTTTTGCTCGTGAATTGGTATAATTCATGTTTTAATTGTTTTTAAACTTGGTAAGTTAAGTTAATTTTCATACGAGGTTACTAAGCACTGTGTTGCTTACAATTATTTTGTTTGGTTTCTTGTAGATCATTAAAAGTTGCTGTCAGTTGGAAGTCAAGTTGGAACTCACACTATTTCTTCATCGACTCGGTAGATTTGTGATCATTTTGTGTTAGGTTATAAGTGACATGTAATTAGGTATGTTGGGTTATAAGTATGTAAGTTCAAGTTGTGTTTTGAAATAGTATGAAATGTTAAATATAAGTGGTTGGTATGTTTTGAGATAAAGTGGTATATTTACATGTATATATGCCTATGTTATTTGGTGAATTTTGCTTAAGGCTTGTATGGTGAATGAAAATTAAAGGTATGCAAATTGTATATGGTAAGTGAATGGTGTTTGCATGGTATTGAATGGTAGTTGCAAATGTTTGAATTGAGGTGCCAATTGTGGCCTATTGGTTAGGCACTTAAGATTAATGAAATATGTGTTTTAGGTATGTTTTGATGTTATTTGAGCAAGTTTGAGAGATGGATTAATGTTGCTTGTAGATTAAGTGAAAATAGATTTGGTAACCTGTGGAAAAATGGTCATTTAGGTGCGTATAGGATGATACATGGCCTAACACATGTCTGTGTGCCATACACGGGTATATGGCACGACTGCATGGTCTATGTAATTTAGGTTTCAATTTGCACACACAACCACAGTCTATTTCATGGCTGTGTGACTCCTACCACATAGCTTCTACCTTTGCACACGGTTAATCAAGACGACCATGTCTTGTAGTGTAACACTCGTATCCCGTCTTCGTTACCAAATTAAGGATCAGAGTGTTATAGAACCAAACAGAACAATTTATCTTAATTCAGAACAAAGATTCAATTAATTTATAAACTTATATCAATTCATAGAATAAATATTCACTTAGGCCTTAATTTAGGTTTATGGGGCCCTAAAATTAGTTTGAAAGCAATCGAGGACCAAAATAAATTAAAATATAAATTTTAGGAAAAACTTAAAAATTTGGAAAACAGGGCTAACACGACCATGTGACCAGGTCATGTGACATAGCTCAGACTGGGTGAGCTTTTGAAGTAAGGACACATGGCTATGTCCCAGCCCGTGTCATAGACCGTGTAACTTACTGACTTAGCTCACACAGTCGTGTAGCAGGCTGTGTGCTAGCTCGTGTATCCTGCTAACTTGAGATACACGACTGTGTCTCAGCTCGTGTCCCAAACCTTGTGAAACCTACACTAAAACTAATAGATCACACACGGCTGTGTAGGGTGACTGTGTGTGGCATAGGGCCATGTGATAACCTGTGTCCCAGACTGTTGCTTCCAAATTAACCTCTTAAACCAGCTAAAATCAAGCCAAAACTTGCCCAATAAGGTACACCTAAAACATAAACCATTCCGTAACCAAAACAATAAAAAACCATACACTTAAAACATATCAAATTAATAACCTGAACTTCTAACCAATGTACCACTCATAGGTACCTCAATTATAACCAAACATTCAAACTGTAACACCCCTTGCCTGTACCTAGTGCCGGGACAGGGCTCGAGGCATTACCGGACTTAAATATAAACATTCAAACAAAATCGGGTCGTACAAATGCGTCCAATTTAAAACCATTCATACATATACATGTCATCCCTATTACAGACCTACGAGGCTCGAAACATCCATTGGGTGTAGTTCGAGACTCAACCGAGACCTTTCGGAACTTTTATAACACTTAGAAAATTTTCTTAGCTTGGAGGGTCACACGCCCATGTGGGTAGGCCGTGTGGTCACACACACCCGTGTCCTCAGCCTGTGTAACTCTCTATTTATGATGTCATCAAAAAAATAAGGTCACACGACCAAGTCACATGCCCATGTGCTTAGGCCGTGTGGCTAATTAAATTCCAAAAATCAGGTGCAGACCTCACATGGCCTATGCACACGCCCATGTCTTGAGGCTGGGTCCTTTACACGGCTGAGACACACGGCCTTGTCTCTACTCGTGTGTTTGCTACTGGGCATTCTATTTTACCTAATTAGGGTACAGGGGGCACACGGCCGAAACACACACCTATGGGGGTTGACTGTGTGTCACACACGGCCTAGACACATGCTCGTGTGTCTACACGTATGGACAACTTTGAGGCTATTTTCCAAGCCAATTGCCACCCTTATTTGCACAAACACATACATGACTTCAAAGGCACTTAACATGGCATAATTGAGCACTTAAGCATACACGAACAAGACATGGTCATGATCATTTCATCTTTACTTATACATGCATACGACTTCATTCTTTGTCAACCCCAACTCACCAGTTCTCATTTAAGCCATGGTTATCATCATACTAAACAAATCCCACTTAAATCATCAAGCATTCATAGCCACGACACATCTCATCACATACACACAACCACCAACCACATAACAATTACATGGGCACATGCGTACTTGAATAAATAGGCTTACAACCCAATAATCAATATGAGCCACATCTCATGGCCTTATACAAAATGAATCAAATATCATCATAAGCCAACATATTTGGCTAACTAATATGACATATAACAAAAAGACCAAGTCCCTATACATGCCATACTCAAAATGTTGAGACTAACTATACCCAAATATCCAATTGATAGTGTGATCGAGTCTCCAATGTCCTTCGATCCCTAAGCTAGCTTGGCGATACTATAAGAATATGGAAAGGAAGAGGAGTAAGCTTAAAGCTTAGTAAGTTTACATGCAAATAAATAGCAGCATAATCATGAATATTATACAATTAACATGACATAACATACATATATGTCATCATAGCTTCATAGGCATAACTTACTCATTTTCAGTCTTACCAAAAGTTCATCACATATCGAGCTCACTCATATGAGTTTTTCATACATACCTGTACCAACTCGTAACACATTCTCATAATTCCTCATCCTTGACTTACTTGTCGAATAACCCACTGATTTACCCATTGAACACTTGGAATACTATTGGATACATGAAAAGCTTGCACATAGTGCTTCATACGTAGCCACATGCTACCTCATATAACATATCACACATTGCTTGCTCTCAAGCTAATCACGAGCCTGCTCACACAAGCTGATAGTCAGGATGTAACTTCACGGGCTGTTCACACAAGCTGACAGGTACCCACAACACATGCCGGGCTGCCCAGCCATGGGTAGAACATACAAGACTAGCACCTGGATTCACATAGGCACATATTGCGTAGCTCATGAGCTCAACTTATATAGTTCCTAGTGACATGTCACATTGTATCCTAAATTATTCCTAAGGTTCAAACGAGATTTTCTCGATGTCACATCTTTGTCGAACTCGTTCACAATGTCATTCTCATAGACCATAACGTCATTCATACACTCATCATAACAATTAAACATAGAAACTCATACATTAATAAAGCATTAAAACATGACACAACATTGTATGATTTATACACGAACTTACCTCGGTACAAAAATATTAAAATCGAATTTAATCATCGTACACCTTGTTTTTCCCCTGATCAAGGTCCGTTCCTTGTTTTTCTTGCTCTATAATACCAAATTTAGCTTATTTAATTCCCACATTATTCAATTCAGTCCATAACTCATACTTTGACAAAATTACCTTTTTACCCCTAACTTTTCACATATTTACAACTTAGTCCCTAGGCTCGTAAAATGAAATGTGTCCATTTCTTTGTCACCCAAGCCTAGTCGATCCTAATACATACTCATATCAGCCTACATTTCTCATTAAAACATACATCTTACTACTCATTTAACATCGTTTACAAATAAGTCCTTTTTATGCATTTCCATAAAAAATCACTTAGTAAAAAAGATGTTAAACACACATTACCATGAAACATCAAAATACATGCATGTCACACATGGGTAGATTTTTGAACATGATCCCTAGCTCAAATAAATGGTAGAAATGGCTAGATCGGTTGATGACAACTTCAAAAATACAAAGAATATTAAAAATAAGGCTAGTATGCACTTACTATTGAGCTTGAAAGGATGAACAAAACCCTAGTTATGGCTCCTTAGAAATTTCAGCAATAGGGGAGGAAGACGAACACAATTTTAGACTTATTTTCCCTTTTTATTCTTTTATTAACCAAATGACAAAAATGCCCTTAAGGCATTTTTTTGAAATTTTACCTACCCATGCCCATTTTTGTCCATAAAAATAGAAATGGGGCAAATTGCTATTTAAGGACCTCTAATTAATAATCCATGGCAATTTCATGCTTAAAGCTTCTAGAACTCACATTTTGCAACTTTCGCAATCTAGTCCTAAATGTCAAATTGGACACTGGAAACACGACAATTTATACATTTTTACATACCCTTTTTAACTTAAAATCATACAGTTTCGATAAAATTCTTGTCAAAAAATAATTAATTTTTATAAAATAATTAAAGTGCAATTAAAATATGAACATGTTGAATTTTTTTTAATTTTATAATTAATTTTGATGAATTTTGGTTATTTTAGATAGATTTGCATAAATGGCGAAAAATGGTTTGGCAGACACTGCTAGAAGCACAAAATCGAGAAGTAATTTGAAGTATCGAGGCGAACTAAATTTTAGCCTAAGACGGTCCAAAATTATATGTATTAATTCATAATATAATTAATTTTAATTTATATCCAATTTAATTTGGGTTAATAAATTATTATTAATTAATTATGAAAAAGTGGTCTAGTTGAACTGAAACGAGTGAACCGAATCGACCAAGAAATGGACAGCCCAAAATGTAACACCCCTTACCCGTACCCGAGATCGAGACAAGGTACGAGGCGTTACCAGACATATACTATGACACTTTCGAAAAGTACGGGTTATAAAATTTCATTCTAATTTAAAACCGACTAAACAACATCGTAGTGTCTCGACTATAGACCTATAAGGTCCAAAACATACATTAAAAGCAATCCGGGACTAAACTGAGAACTATAGAAAATTGTAGTAAAATTCCTAGGGTTATACCTCACACACCCGTGTGGAGGCAAAGCACACGCTTGTGTGCTTGGGGACACGCCCGTGTGTCCCACCTGTGTTGAATTATTTGGATTTATTTTCCATTTCGAACCTATAGGGGTTTTCACACGGCCAAGCACACGCCCGTGCCCCTGGCTCATGTCCCTCACACGGCCTAGACACGCTCGTGTTCAAAAACCCAGACATTCTATTTATGACATCATCATTCATTTTGAAGCACACGGCCAAGGCACATGCCTGTTGTCTAGGTCGTGTCCTTCGCACGGTCGAGACACACGGCCGTGTCTCTGCCCGTGTGTTTACTACCATGCAAACTGACCTAAAATTTTAGGTGCAGGGGACACACGACCAGGCAACACGCCTATGGGGCTGACCGTGTGTAGACACATGCCCCTGTGTCTACCCGTGTAGACATTTTTAGGGCTATTTTCCAAGCCTTTGGTCACCTCTAACATCCATAAACACTTATAAACTTCAATGATATTTAACATGGCCTAATTATATTATTAAAAAACCTTGACATAACTCATTGCATGTTAACCACATCTCATTGGTTTAGTACACGCTTAATTATCCTTTTCATATTAGGGATTAACATAGCATATTTTACATTTTACACTTAGGCCATATTATAACCATATACCATTATATGCTATGTCCACTCTCAAATTATTAAGTCCCATACAAGCATCCATCCATGATAAACCTCATCATCATATATCATGGAACATTTAAACATTACCATGCATCATTAGTAGGTTTATAACCTATATCAATATGAGCCATATCTCATGGCCATATACAAAAGAATAAGTATACCATTTAAGCCCTTACAATGGCTAGCCAATTGACACATATAACAAAATAACCAAAAATCATATACATGCCATTAAGCAAAATAAAAGTATCTATATACCAAAATGGGACAAGTTGATAGTGTGTCGATTCTCCAACCGTCTTCCAATCTTCACGAGTCCATGAGCTCTGTAAGACAAGGAAAAGAGAAGGGCGTGAGCATTTATATGCTTAGTAAGTCTGGATAACTGGAAAGTAAACTTATCGGTTAATTAGCATACAACCATATTTAGGCAATAAATCCAACAAGCATGAAATAGTTTCCTTATCACATTCACTCAATCATCAAGTTAGTCTCAAAACAATACATCATATCATTAGTCTTAGATACCATTCTTCATTTCATCATGTTAATTTCATTGAATTTCTCGAAAATCTCAATGGATAGTCCAATTACTTCTAGTTATACAAGTGATCATCTCAAGTACGTGCTCCCGTGAACCTTATTTCTTACGGTGGGATTACCAATCTAGGCTAAATCCCCCGTAGTATTAACTCATAGAGCAATGTTAGGATTACCAGTCTAGGCTAAATCCCTTTCAACGATAATTGCTCTCATAAGCCCAGCTTTGAATTGCCAGTCCAGGCTAAATTCAATCCTCAATCGGATTACCCATCCGGGCTAAATCCTTAATGCAACCATATTCTTCGGAAGGCTCGATCACTCAAAGAGCACCCGTCTGGGCTAGATCCTTTCTATTTTGAGATCATTCGATTACCTGTCCAGGCTAAATCCTTTTCTGCAACACATGCATGATCTCATGTCATGTAAGTCATAATTTATCCATCGGATTTCCCTTTCTATTTCAACCAGGACATTTATCATCCTTCATTTACACTAGTATATTTCATGGATTATCATGCAATGAATATCTAGAATTTAATACATTCAAGGACATGTATATTTAAGTATATTAAAAGTTTACTTCGGGTTATACGAACTTACCTGGTAATGGCTCCGGTTTTGTATTCTGATTATTTCGAAACCTTTCGTTTACCACGGTCAACCTCCAGAATTGATTCCTCGGGGTCTATATCAATAAAATTAGATTATTAATACATCACATTATTCGTTTTAGGCCTAAAAGTACCCCCAGACAAAATGACCATTTTGCCCCTAACCTTTCACAATATTTACAATTTTTTCCTAAGTCTCGTATAATGAAATGCATGTAATTCCTTGGCTACCCAAGCTTAGCTGAATGTTATTCACACTTATAGAAGTCTATGTTTTTCCTTCATTCCATATTTTCCTACCCATTTCCATAACTTTTACAATTTAGTCCTTTAAGCCATTTCCATTAAAAACTACTTAGTAAAAGTTGTTCACCATCCTTTAAACCCTCATATTCCTTTATAAATCATCAAAACACAAACACCACATGCATGGATAAATTTTTGAACATGAACCCTAGCTTGAAATATAGGTAGAAATAGAGAGAGCATGTTACGAGGATCTCAAAAATACGAAGAACATTAAAAATAGGGCTAGAGAGCACTTATTATTGAGCTTGAAAATGTTGAAAACCCTAGCTATGGAGACCCTTAGAATTTTGGCAGCATGAAGAGGAAAATTAGCTGATTTTAGCTTGATTTTTCCCTTTTTATTTAGTTTATTACCAAATGACCAAAATGCCCTTCCTTACTAAACTTCCAAAATTTTCCATGCATGTCCATTTTTGTACAAAAACTTAAAAATTGGAAAAAATACTCTTTAAGGACCTCTAATTAACATTCCAAAACAATTTCATACAAATTGCTTCTAGAATCCAAGTCTTGCAATTCATTCAATTTGGTCCCTAATTTCCAATTGGACACCTTACACATAGAATTTCGTCATGAAAATTTAACACATGCTTATTTACATATCCTAAACCTCATAATGATCATAAAATAATTATTTTAAAGATGGATTTCTGGTCCTGAAACCACTATTTTGATTAGGCCCAAATTCGGGATGTTACACAAAAACTGTCCCAAGAGCTGACCCAAATTAGCTTATTAGCTGATTGTTTAAGCTTGAAAAGAGGACCATGAAGACTTTTTCAAGTTACATTCAAACCCCTCCACAATTGGTGGCTTTGTAGATATGGCCCAAGCTAAATTTAGCAATGTTGAAACCATCAACCTTGCCACATGTGTGGCCGGCCAAGGGATGGCTCTTTTGGCTGCTATTTTTAGCTACTTTTAGCAGCCATCTTCAGCTATAAAACCCCCCTTGGCTGACCATTCAACACATCTCATTCATTCACATCTTTTCTCTCTTCTTTCCACTTTCTCTCTTCTTTGCCATTCCAAATTCTCTTGCTCTCTTGCTTATTTCTTCCCTTGGAAAAGGGGTGTTCATTAGCCATTTTGGAGCAAAATTGAAGTGTTCATAGCATCTTTGGTCGACGAGGACAATGGAGAAGGAAGAACGGAGCCAACTAGTCAAGCCACAGAGAAACACTGGATTTGATTCTTGTTCCCTATCTCTTTAATTTTTGTTGTTGTTATGATGAACATATCTATGAATATTTATGTTGTTGGAATGGTTAATTTAATCAATTTAGCTTGAATTTAATTCGTGTTAGGTTGATTGCATTTCGTTTGCTAAAATTGTTAAAATTGTGTTTATGTTGTTATAGGCCTCGGTAAGATGCTTGGTTAAGTAAAATCATGACTAAGTTACTCTTGCATTACAATTGTGAGATAGCTAATGAATTAATTATTTAAACAGATTGAAATTGTAATTAATGGACACGATGATTTAATCGATTGCATGTTTAATCATCTAAGGTAGTCGAGGTTAAATTAGCAATGTGATGTCGACGATACATTTGCCTTGCATAATTGCAAGATTATCGTGATTAAACTGTTTCAAGGTAAGGATAATTTGTTACCTCACATAGTCTTTTATGTGCTTATTAAATCGTGTTAATTGTTTGAATTGACAGAGGGATATGTTTAAGAGATTATTTTGATTTAATAAGTATGTATGTGCAATAACATATTTGCCTATTAAGATTTGTTTAATTGGTTGAATTGACAGAGGGATATAGTTAAGAAATGAATGGGTTTTGGTAGGTGAGTATGTTCATAAGTTAGCAGATTATCGAGTTGTCATGAATTTATTCGTAACAATATAAATATGAGTTTAATAATTCTAAGTTAAGAAATGTAATTAATCTAACACAATTATGTCATCTTGATTAAAATCGTATTTTGAAATTGTGCATTTGAGATTCATTTATTTAGTTTACTTAGTTTAAAATCTTAATTTTTAATCACCCTCTTCAAACAAAATATTTTTCTTAACCAAAGTATTTTAAATAGCATTCATAAGTAATTCTTTTCACAGTCTCTGTGGGTACGATAACTCGACATTTACTTGTCACTTTATTTCTTGTTGCGATTGTGTACACTTGCACATTTCTGTCATTCCAAGTTTTTGGGGCCGTTGCCGGGGACTGTTTTAAAAAGTCATTATTTGTGAATTTGTTAGTTTTGCATTTTTGGTTTATTTTTCTATTTAAATTTTAACTTAATTAATTTTTCTATGATTATTTTAGCTGTTTATGAGTATTGACCGAATGATCGATTTACTCCCTATAGACCCTAAGATTGAATGAACTTTTCGGCAGCAAAGAAGACAAGCAACTCAGAGAAGGACCAAAGAGATGAACTTCAAAAATCCGAATCAAGGAAACGGAGCAGACCCTGCTCAAAATCCTATCCTTATTACTGATGATAGGCATAGAGCTTTAAGATAGTATGCAGTGCCAGTGTTTAATGATCTTAATCCGGGTATTAGGAGATCTAAAATAGAGGCACAATAATTCGAGCTGAAGCCAGTCATGTTCCAAATGCTTTAGACAGTGGGCCAATTCAGTGGAATGCCTACCGAAGATCCTCACCTACACTTAAATGGAGGTGAGCGATTCTTTCAAGTTAGCCGGAGTACCCGAAGATGCATTACGATTGAAGCTATTCCCGTATTCACTAAAGGATAGAGCTCGAGCCTGGTTGAACTCATTGTCACCAAATTCAATTTCCACATGGAAAGAGTTAGCAGAAAGATTCCTTATGAAGTATTTCCAGCCTAGCAAGAATGATAAGTTGAGGAACGAGATCACTGCTTTCCAACAAATGGATGATGAATCCTTGTATGAGGCATGGGAAAGGTATAAAGTATTATTACGGAAGTGCCCTCATCACAGAATCCCACATTGCATCCAACTTGAGACATTTTACAATGGTCTTAATGCTCACACGAGGATGGTAGTGGACGCTTCTGCTAATGGTGCTCTCCTTTCTAAGTCTTATAATGAGGCTTATGAACTCATTGAGAGGATTGCTAGCAACAATTATCAATGGTCAACCAATCGAGCAGCGTCAGGAAGATGAGTCATTGGAATACATGAAGTAGACGCTCTTACTTCACTCACATCTCAAGTATCATCAATATCCTCAATGTTAAAAAATCTTACTACTAATGGGTCTAATAGTTTTGCAGCACAGCTACCAAATCAATTTGAAAATATGGCCTGTGTCTATTGTGGGGAAGGACATTTGTTTGAAGAATATCCAACGAACCTAGAATCCGTGTATTACATGTGTAACCAGAACCAAAATTGAGGAAGGCAAGGATTGCAATCCAATTTCTATAACCCATCATGGTGAAACCACCCGAATTTTTCTTGGAGTAACCAAGGGGCAAGAATCAGTAACAATTATGCCTAACCTAGATCGACCCAGCCACTTAGTTTTTCCCAACAAGTTCAGAAACCAACCCAAGACGAACCATCCAATAGCCTAGAGATTTTATTGAAGGCATACATGGCGAAAAATGATACCACTCTAAGGAATTTGGAGAATCAAGTGGGCCAGCTTGCAACTGAACTCAGAAACCGACCACAAGGTGCTTTACCTAGTGATACGAAGAATTCGATAAATTCAGGGAATGAGCATTGTAAAGCATTGGCATTAAAGAGTGGAAAGACATTAGAGCCCAACACCATAGAAGTTGAAAAAGAGCCAGTTGATGCTCAAGACTCAGAGGACGTTCAACCGAGTGTTGAAATTCTAGTTTCACAAGAACCAGAATCAGCAAAATCTGACAAGACCAACTAATTTTGATCAACTAACAACTCCATTAGATGCAGAATTGCCACAAAAGACGAATCAACCAGTTCTAGTAAAGAAACCTCCACCACCCTACCCTTAAAGACTTCAGAAGCAGAAGAAGGAAATTCAATTCAAGAAGTTACTAGATATACTCAAGCAACTTTATATCAACATTCCGTTGGTTGAAGCACTTGAACAAATGCCGAACTATGTCAAATTCATAAAGGATATCCTGTCTAAAAAAATGAAGGCTTGGAGAATTTGAGACGGTAGGCCTGGAAAAGGAATGCAATGTATATCTTCAAGACAAACTACCCCAAAAATTGAAGGATCCTGGATGTTTTACCATACCTTGCAATATTAGAGCAACATATTGTGGTAAGACACTATGTGACTTGGGTGCGAGTATCAACTTGATGCCCATGTCAATATTTAGGAAGTTGGTGATAGGTGAAGTTAGACCTACTACAGTT
The DNA here is from genome assembly GCA_025698465.1 of Gossypium longicalyx. NCBI lineage: Eukaryota > Viridiplantae > Streptophyta > Magnoliopsida > Malvales > Malvaceae > Gossypium > Gossypium longicalyx. The sequence goes on from CM047000.1 coordinate 19,873,400, forward strand.
ACACTTCAACTAGCAGATCGATCCTTAGCACACCCAGAAGGAAAAATCTAGGACGTATTGGTACGTGTAGACAAATTTACTTTTCCTGCTGACTTTGTGGTTCTAGACTTTGAAGCAGACAAGGAAGTGCTAATCATTTTAGGAAGGCCTTTCTTAGCAACCAAAAGGACCCTTATTGATGTGCAGAAGGGAGAGCTTACTATGCGTGTTCAGGATGATCAGGTAACATTTGACGTTTTTAAGTCTATGCGATTTCCTAACACAATTGATGATTGTTCTGCAGTGTCCGATTTAGAGGAGTTAATCATGGAAAAGGAACTCAACTATGTTGAGGACCCATTGGAACAAATTTTGACATAAGATCCTCCAAATGATAAAGAGGAGGATGAATACTTAGCTTTGTTAGAAGCTAATAAAAGGAGATTTAATCCGCAATCCCACTTTGAATCTTTGGAGTTAGAGAAAAGGGATTATGCCCAACCAAAAGCGTCAATCGAGGAGCCACCTAAATTAGAACTGAAGGTACTTCCCTCACATTTGAAATATGTTTATTTAGGTAACTCTTCTACTCTTCCTGTGATTGTTTCAACAGAATTAACTACTGAGCAAGAAGAGAAACTCATCCTGGTATTGAAACAATTCAAGAAGGCTATCAGATGGACCATAGCCAATATCCGCAAAATTAGTCCATTGTATGCATGCACAAGATTATCCTAGAAGATGGCGAAAAAGGGACTATTGATGGATAAGGAAGACTGAAACCCATCATGAAGGACGTAGTCAAGAAAGAAATCATCAAGTGGTTAGATGCGGGTATAATTTACCTCATCTCAGACAGCTCATGGGTAAGTCAAGTCCAGTGCGTGCTAAAAAAAGGAGGTATCACGGTCATTGAAAATGAGAATAACGAGTTAATACTGACTAGAACGATTATGGGATGGAGAATTTGCATCGATTACTGGAAGTTAAACAAGGCAACTAGGAAAGATCACTTTCCTTTGCCGTTTTTGGACCAAATGCTGGATAGACTCACAGGGTGAGACTATTACTATTTTCTCGATGGATACTCGGGGTATAATCAGATTACAGTAGCACTGGAAGATCAGCATAAGACAACATTCACCTACCCGTACCGTACATTTGCATTTAGGCGCATGCCATTTGGTTTATGTAATGCCCCTGCTACCTTTTAAAGATGTATGATGTCTAACTTTACTGACAAGGTTGAGAAATATTTGGAAGTCTTTATGGATGATTTTTCAGTATTTGGAGATACATGTGATGATTGTCTAGCCAACCTAGCCAATGTACTGAGGCGATGAACAAACCTTGTACTTAACTAGGAAAAGTGCCATTTCATGGTATGAGAAGGTATTGTTCTAGGGCAGCGGATAGCGAGACATGGAATCGAGGTAGATAAAGCAAAGGTAGATGTTATTGAGAAACTCTCATCTTCAACATCGGTAAAGGGTGTTAGGAGCTTTTTGGGCCATGCCAGTTTTTATCGAAGATTCATCAAGCACTTCTCCAAAATTGCTAAACCTTTATGCAAATTATTGGAGAGGGACGCGATATTCAAATTTGATGAAGAGTGCTTAAGAGCTTTTCAAGATTTGAAGAGTCGACTAGTTTCGCCACCCATAATCATCACATCAGACTTGGATTTGCCATTTGAATTGATGTGTGACGCAAGTGACTTTGCTCTAGGAGCTGTTATGGGCCAGCGAAGGACAAAGTCTTTCATCCCATCTACTACGCAAGTCGAACTCTGACAGGAGCTCAACTGAATTATATGGTAACAGAGGAAGAGTTACTTGATATTGTGTTTGCTTTTGATAAGTTTTGATCTTATCTTGTAGGTACCAAAGTGACTGTCTATATAGACCACTCAGAAATTAAGTATTTACTTGCCAAGAAAGATGCTAAGCTGAGACTAATCTGATGGGTACTTCTACTTCAAGAGTTCGATCTAAAAATTCAAGATCGAAAGGGAGTGGAAATTCAAGTAACAGACCACTTGTCCAGATTGAAGCCGCAAGAAGGGAACTCTCTTCTTATACAATTCGAGAGATGTTTCCAGATGAACACATACTGAAGGTAAATCGTGTCCATAATACCCCTTAGTTTGCTATTATTGCTAACCTTTTAGCTCGTGGGTTGATGCCGATTGATAAGACGTATCATCAAAAGAAAAAGCTTCTTCATGATGTGAAGTACTATTTCTAGGAAGAGCCGTATATGTTTAAAAAGTGTACAGATCAAATGATTAGGAGATGCGTGGTAGAAGATGAAGTACATAAGATTTTATAACATTGTCACTCAGCTCCGAGTGGGGGACACTTCAGAGGTACACGTACTATAGCCAAGGGATTGCAAGCTGGATTCTTTTGGCCAATACTATTCAAAGATGCATATGCTTACATAAAGAGTTGTGATTGATGTCAAAGGGTCGAAAATATCACCAACAGAAATGAGATGCCTCGAATAAAAATTATTGAGGTAGAATTATTCGATGTTTGGGGTATTGACTTTCTCAATCCTTTCCCTTCGTCTTTTGGTCACAAGTACATATTAGTAGCAGTAGACTATGTGTCTAAGTGGGTTGTGGCAGAGGCATATTCAACAAACGATGCTAAGGTTGTGATGAAGTTTTTGCATAAGCATGTGTTCACAAGGTTTGGAACCCCAAGAGCCATCATTAATGATGAAGGGTCCCATTTTATGAACAAGTGGTTGAAATGGTTACTTGAAAAACATGGAGTCAAGCACAAGTTTGCCATAGCTTACCATCCGCAGATGAATGGGCAAGCTGAATTAGTGAACAAAGAGATTAAAGGCATACTTGAGAAGGTAGTTTGCCCGAACTGACGAGATTGGATGATGCTTTATGGGCCTACAGGACAACATATAAGACACCTTTAGGGATGTCATCTTATAGGTTGGTCTTTGAGAAAGCTTGTCATCTTCCCGTGGAGTTAGAGCACAAAGCTTACTGGGCTCTCTAACAACTCAACTTGGATCTTAAGCTTGCTAAAGAGAGACAGATGATCCAACTCAACAAGTTAGAAGAATTTCGAATGTTCTCATATGAGAATGCCAAATTACTCAAAGAAAGACTTAAGAAATGGCATGACAAGCATATTTGAGTTCGAGAATTTGAAGTAGGTCAGGAAGTTTTGTTATTTAATTCTATATTAAAGTTCTTTCCAAGTAAGTTAAAATCACGTTGGTCCAGTCCATTTACGATTCATCGAGTCTATCTGTACGGAGTTGTTGAACTTTAAGGTAAGGGTGGTAATTTTAGAGTTAATGCTTAAAATTTGAAACATTACTGGGGAGATAAAATTGAACGAAATCAAATCTCGTTCATTTTATCAGATATTTAATTTTTCTTGTTCTTCTTTTCGAATAAATGATTTAGGGTATATTTTCGGGACTGGTCTGTTTAAATAAATTCTGTTTAGGAGATTGGAACTTAAGTGGGACCACTTGTGACTCCTCTAATCTTTTCTGGGAATTGATTTTGACATAATTTTCTGAGAAATTATTCCCTAAATGGCAAAATAAATTTTTAAATTTTCAAATATATTGATCCAAGTTTTAAAATTGTAACTCAATTTCAAATTTTCATTAAGTCTAAGGACTTAATTGAACTATTTTTAAAATTTGGTTGCTCTTTTTGTAAATATTAAAAATTAGATGCCTCTTGTTGTAAATATTTTAAAAAAGCATCTAGAATAAATGTTTTTAGTTTTAAAAAAAAAGATAATAATTAATAATATATAATTATGTCCATTATAATACATATTAATTATTATCAACCTTATATAGAGTTAGGATTAGTTTTAATTTAATCATATTTTATTTGATGAGTTTTTATCTTAATAAATTAATAGCAAATAATAATTCAATATGCATTATATTAATTATTAATTGTTATTTACTTTGAGTAGAATTAGAACATAGAATTTTTAATTATTAAATTATACTAAGAATTCCACTCTAGTTCCTACTCCTTTCACTATAAATTCCACCCATTTATTCTTATTTTTTTCATTCATACACCATTCCCTCCAAAAACACCAAAACCCTTAAGTGCCGAAACCTCCTAGCAATTCCCTAGCCATAGCATCGCCCAGCTGATCGGTCAACAACACGCCGCACGCCTACCTCGCGTACGCCTACTCCATTGCGTGCTGCAATACACGCCTGGTCCTACTCAGCACCTATCTGCTCCTTGGCACGCCTGCTGCTCCGGTGTAGCTGCCCAGGCTGTGTCCCGCACCAGCGCCTAGCTTCCGTGCACACCAACACCAGGTGTAACAACCCTAGCCCGTATCCAACGCCGGGATAGGTTTCGAGTTGCTACCGGACTTAAACTTAACCAACTATATAAAACCAGGCCGTAAAATTTTGATCAATTTAAAACTTTTCATTTCACATACATTTTGTCCCTTAAACAGGCTCACGAGGCCCAAAACATGCATTAGAGACGGTTTAGGACTGAACCGAGAACTTAAGAAAAACTTGGAAAAATTTCATGCTTCAAGGCTCCACACGCCCGTGTGGGTATAGAGCACACGCCCATGTGCTGGGGACACGCCCGTGTCCCTAACCTGTGTCCAAAAACCTGAACATTCTGCCAATTTGGTCATGAACAAATTGAAGCCACACGGCCAAGGCACACGGCCGTGTCCTATGGCCGTGTCCTTCACATGGCTGAGACACATGGCCATGTCTCTTGCCCGTGTACTCACTACCATACATACTGACTTCAAAAACTTAGGTGCAGGGGACACACGGCTAGACAACACGCCCATGGGGGCGGACTGTGTGTCACACATGGCCTAGACGCACGCCCGTGTGTCTACCCATGTGGACAAATACAAGGCTACTTTCCAAGACATTTTGTTACCCTCACAACACATGCACGCATACTTATACAATAGCATATAACATGACAAAATTAGGCACTTAAACATTCCTAACATGTCACGACCATGGCAATTTCACATGCAATAGATATTATAGATTTTACTCACATCTTTACTACATTCATGCCATAATCATTATAAACTCACCACGTAAGACCATAGCACATTCATGCATATTTAAAATGGGTTTACAACCCCATAATCAAAATAAGCCAATACATTTGGCTAAAGCAATATCACATACTTGAATATTTAAACTCCTACACATGCCATAGACTCAAAGTGCTTGAAATCACTTACACCAATAGCGATAGCTTGACAGTGTGATAATATCTCCGACGAACTCCAACCTAAGCTAACTTGTCAACACTAGAGAACATGGGAAAGAAAAGGGGTAAGCTTTATGCTTAGTAAGTTCATATGAAAACAATAAGCAACTGATTAACATGTTTTATCAATGTTCCCAACATATTCTCAAGTTCATGATAAGCTATCTTATTGTACAATAGTCAATAAATTATTTATATCTGGAGCTACAAAACTCCAAATTAAGTTTAGTTAAATTTTTTTTTGAAACTAGACTCATGTATCTTTCTACTATAAAATTTCTAGAATTTTTGGTTTAGCCAAATAGTACAGTTTATTCCTCAAACTTACCCTTGATTCACTATCTGACAGTTCCTACGCTTTTGCACTAAAGTTCAATTATCTCATAGCACAGGACTCGAATAATGTTCTCGTCTATTTCTCCTGAAAATAGACTCATTAAGGATTCTAAAAATATAAATTATAACTCATAAATATTTTTGTATATTTTATAATTATTTTCTCAAATTAGAACATTGGATTTCGAAGTCATTCTGACTCTGTTTCACACAACTTCAAATATCTCATTATAGGAAATTCTTTTGCTTACACGGTTTCTTTTATAAGAAGCTAGACTCAATAAGATTTAATTCATATTTTATTCAGCCTCTAACTTATTTTCCACTATTTTTAGTGTATTTTTTAAAGTTACACCACTGCAGTAGCCCAAAACTGTCCAGGCTAATTTACTCATTCACAATTATTGTTCACCAAATTAATACATCATCATTTCATCTCTCATGGTAAGAACACATAGCTATGCATCATAACCATGGACCTATAATCTCAATGTCATCAAATATCAAAGACTTAGTTCAAATCATGCCATTTTCATAGTTTTCACCCAATACTATATACATCATAGATTATCACATATCAAAGCATTACTCATAATTTTAGTGTACATACCTGTACCACCTCATAATAAAGTATATAATTATACCTTCTTTAACAGGCCCTCCTTAGGGCTTTCATCACATCATCCATTATAATACCCGTTGAACACTCGGGATGCTTAAGGATGTTCAGAATTGTCATACACCAAATAGAATACTAAAGCCATGTCCCATACATGGTCTTACATGGATCCACATATTGTTGCCATATCTCGGATATGGTCTTATACAAGGTCTCATGTCAGTGCCGATGCCATGTCCCGGACATGGTCTTATACTAGCACATATATCATCACATTTTCATCAAATCGTCACAAGACAATTCCAATAAAGGCATATATCCATATTTTCTACAATATCAAATATTAAGCACATGATAATGAAGTCGATAAATTACTTTCATACAAACTTACTCGTTTCAAAGGAACAACATATTCCATCAATCTTCCAAAATATTAAATCATATAATATATGCAATATTAATAAGGAATGTAATTCAAACATAACTTTGCATTATTATTATCATACGAACTTACCTCGACACCAAATTGGTAAAAGAGGCCTAAACATCAATTTCTCGTTTTTCCTCGTTCGAAGCTCGAATCTCGTTTTTCATCATCTATAACATCACATTTAACTTATTAAAATAGTATACTAATCAAATTAGTCCAATGACACATTTTGGCAAAATTTCCAATTTTGCCCTTATACTTTGCCAAAATTACCAAATTGCCCCTAGACTCGTAAAATGATTTTTTATCACATTTCTTTACTCCTTAAGTCTAGATGAACCATTTTCATAACTAGAGCAACTCATAATTTCAACTATTTCACACATTTACAACTTGTTTTATAACTTTGCAAAATAACCCATTTTAAGTGTTTTCATGCAAACTTCTTTCATAAAAGTTGTTTATAACGCTACCAAGACTCATATTCTTCCATAAAAACTCAGAAAAAAACTTATACGCTTTCATGGAAAAATGCTAGACTCTTAATCATTTTGCAAAAAAGTCCCCTCTTTTGAAAGCTCATGCTTTTGAGGTTCCAAAAATGTAAAAATCATCAAGAAAGACATTAAAAATCACTTACTAGCATGGGAGTTTCTTTGCTGAAATTTTCCAGCTTCAAAACCCTTTTTCTTGGCTGGAAAAATTGGTGGTAAGAGGAAGAATGAAAAGAATGAAAAGAATGAAAATAAATAGCTAGGCTAGGCATTATTTAATTACATAAAATGACATCACCCATCTAACAAGTTGACCATTTGAAATTTCTTGTCCCATGGCCGGTCACTACATTTAAAATGGGTCTAGTTGCCTTTTAAAGGCCCCCAATTTTAGTGCTCTAGCCATTTAACACATTTAGGCATCAAAACATAACTTTTACTTTTTACGCGATTTAGTCATTTTTCAAAATTGGACTAGAAATCGCTAAAATTAATATACCAAAATTTTTATGCACCTTTGTAAACATGCTATATCACATAAAATAACATCAAAATAATTTTCTCTAGCCTCAAAATAGTGGTTCCGAAACCACTGTTCTGATTAGGCCCAAAATCAGGCTATTATATTTCTTCCCCCTTTAGGGATTTTCGTCCCCGAAAATCTTACCAGAAGAAGTTGCTTTCACTTTCACGAGTCACTTTCACCTTTTTCTCACAACTTACAGTTCAACTCAGTCTCATACTCAAGATTTCCTGTAGCTTTTCCATAATTGAGGTATAAACCACGGAGCTCAATTCGAAATGCTGGAGACTGACATTTTAAGAACTATTAACTCAGATACATAGCTCGGCCAAATCTGTCAAATAATATATCTGTACATACTAAAATAATTATGCAGACTTCCATCATCAATCTATCACAATTCAACTTGCATCCCTCCTTTTTCTCGGGGATGAGAGATATCCCGATACGAAATTCATAATAGTCCTTTCTCATTTTCTTCCCACTGTCATCACTGACAGTAATAATCTCGAATACATTTAATATTCGGCTTTACCCTATAGATAATTCAACATCCTTTGGAAGAATAGACAAGATACTGCTGTGAACTCTGTACTCAATTCTCTATATACCCCAGAGTTTCTCAGTACTCAAATCTTACTCTGAAATAATAGTAACAGAAACCAGAAATCAAGTCCTCCCTGCAAGTCCAAATTAAAAGTCGAATCATGCTGTACTTGTTTAATTTACCACTTATAGCTACATTTCTAAACTCTGGTCATCCACTGTTTAGAAACTTTACTAACATGAATCAAATGATTCCAACTTCATAGATGTGGTCTCTTTATTAATCAGGACAACTTTACTTATAACAACATCTCTCGAATGATTGAAATCCAACTAATATGTTTCTGTATCATATTTTCAAGAATAAAATTTCTTCATCTCAAACTATACGTCTACTTACCCGTAATTGCACAACATTATTCCCGAACCAGAGAATAAACTTAATGCACATGACTTAATTTATCTTTGTTGATAATAATCCTTTACACGAAGATTAGAGAAATCCAAATACTAGAATTCCCACACTTCCATAATCGAACTAGTAGCATAATCATAATAGACATTGTTATCGCAAGTCAAAGAATACCCTTAAAGACGAGCCAGACTGATAATTCTCGAAATAAGAACGATAGGAACAATCATGATAAAGAATTCCAAGACATAACACTATACCAGAAATTCGAGAATATAACCTAGAAGAAAATAATAAAGAAGATCTGAACGTCCCCTCAGAGAAAACCAGAAAGGAACTACTGTTTATACACTTTCGAATTTCATCATAACAGAGATAATACATTTTCTGGATATAGATAAAACCATAGTCAATAGGAACATCAGAATGGTCTCACATGAATTTTCACCGTCTATTTCATTCTGACATATCGGAATAGAATTCCAAAAAGACAAGAAATGTTGATCATAATTAACTAGATCAACAGAGCTTTCGTCTAATATCACAGTCGCTAGCATCCTCATACACTAAGAATTTCACTAGAAATGAACAACCATCTATATTCCCAAGGATAGAGGAAAATACAAAATACTCAAAAGAGAGAGATGGCTAAAATTTTACTTAATTGGATCCGTCATGCTCAAACATCTTTGCGAATCTGACGTCATTCCTCTGATTATTTCTGTCATCACTAATCCCATGATACTCCATTTTTGCACTCTTTAGTTTCCTATTTGTAAGCTTATACAACATATCTCTCGTTAATTTCTTCATATAACTCTATTCTGGTAAGGGGGTGAAGATTGTAAAGCCTCTAAACTTTCGACTCTCACACATAAACACATTTAACAACAACATAGTATCATGCACATCAATTCACACATTTCAAATTTCCAACTTGTTATGAACACACTTTCACATATCTTAGTAACACTTGCAACTTTATTTCATATGAATACTAGCCAAACATCAGTGAACTTATCACAATATAAATTTTCATTTCTTTTACTCGAATCATCATTAATGTCTAATCAAGTTTCAACACTTAGCCTTATTTTACTTACCAATATTTACCAAATTAGAGAACGTCTTATGGTTTTGAATACATCATTCACTTGGTGCCATAGTCTAACTATGGTCTTATACTAGCTGTCATCCATCTATGTCAATGCCGTGTCCCAGACAGGTCTTACACTGACACATGTCAAACCGATGCCATGTCCCAGACATGGTCTTACACTAGCATGCATATCTTGAGGCTGATGCATGTCCCAGACATGTCTTACACTGGCTCTCGTCTCAAAGCCGATGCATGTCCCAGACATGTCTTACACTGGCTTTCACTATGTGGCTGATGCATATCCCAAACATGTCTTACACTGGTGCACATATCACCTGCACTGCCATGGTCCAACCATGGTCTTATCCGTCAATTCATGATTGAACGATCGTACTCAATTTTAGCGTTCTACTCAATTTGGTCTTTCATTTCAGTTTTCATGCTATCATAACATTTATGAAATCTTTATTCGGAAATTTAAACATAAATGTCAATCACATGCACATACTGATTACACATCATTCAATAGAAGCACTTATATCACATGCACATACTGATTACACATCATTCAATAGAAGCACTTATACTCACATTTTATAATTTCGTGTAAATTTTTCTTTTCATAATCACTTGGCCAAAAGAGTTAGGCACATAACATCGTATGAATACTAACATGCATGGAAGAGCTTATTACAACTTAACTTTCATTTCATTCCACGAATCCACATTCTTTAACTTATGATTATCACATATTGAGTATTAATTCATGTAAAAATCATGAATTTATTTTCATACCTTTCCAATTTTCAACATATCACAAGCACGTTTCAATCATCCCAATATTACTTCTATCATTAACAAGATTTGCTTGGTTAGAAGTCTTTCCTGTCTCAGCAAACAGTTTCGTTAGCGCCAGGAGATATCACATTATCACGAGTAGTACTATGGCATGTATAGCTAAACTCTCTTACGCTATGTTAGTCTGAGAATCGACTAAACTATGCTCTAATACCACTAAATGTAACATCCTTAGCCCGTATCCAATGCTGAGATAGGGTTCAAGGTGCTATCGGACTTAAACTCAACTAACTATATAAAATCGGGCCGTAAAATTTTGATCAATTTAAAAGTTTTCATTTCATATACATTTTGTCCCTTTAACGGGCTCACGAGGCCAAAAACATGCATTAGAGACGGTTCAGGATTGAACCGAGAACTTAAGAAAAACTTGAAAAAATTTCATGCTTTAAGGCTCCACACGCCCGTGTGGGTATAGAGCACACACCCGTGTGCTAGAGACACGACCGTGTCCCTAACCCATGTCCAAAAACCTGGACATTCTGCCAATTTGGTCATGAACAAATTGAAGCCACACGGCCAAGGCACACGCCCGTGTCCTATGGTTGTGTCCTTCACACAGCTAAGACACATGGCCGTGTCTCTTGCCCATGTACACTCTACCATACATACTGACTTCAAAAACTTAGGTGCAGGGGACACACGGCTGGACAACAAGCCCATGGGGGTGGACCGTGTGTCACACATGGCCTAGACGTACGCCCATGTGTCTACCCGTGTGGACAAATATAAGGCTACTTTCCAAGCCATTTTGTTACCCTCACAACACATGCACACATACTTATACAATAGCATACAACATGAAAAAATTAGGCACTTAAACATTTCTAACATGTCATGACCATAACAATTTCACATGTAATAGATATTATAGATTTTACTCACATCTTTACTACATTCATGCCATAATCATTATAAACTCACCATGTAAGACCATAGCACATGCATGCATATTTAAAATGGGTTTACAACCCCATAATCAAAATAAGCCAATACATTTGGCTAAAGCAATATCGCATACTTGAATATTTAAACTCCTACACATGCCACAGACTCAAAGTGTTTGAAATCACTTACACCAATAGCGATAGCTTGACAGTGTGATAATATCTCCGATGAACTCCAACCCACGCTAACCTGTCAACACTAGAGAACATGGGAAAGAAAAGGGGTAAGCTTTATGCTTAGTAAGTTCATATGAAAACAATAAGCAACTCATTAACATGTTTTATCAAAGCTCCCAACATATTCTCAAGTTCATGATAAGCTGTCTTATTGTACAACAGTCAATAAAACATTTATATCTGGAGCTACAAAACTCCAAATTAAGATCCGTTAATTTTATCTGAAACTAGACTCATGTATCTTTCTACCATAAAATTTTAAGAATTTTTGGTTTAGCCAAATAGTATAGTTTATTCCTAAAATTTACCTCTAATTCACTGTCTGACAGTTCTGACCCTTCTGTACTAAAGTTCAATTATCTCATAGCACTGGACTCAAATAATGTTCTCTTCTATTTCTCTTGAAAATATAATCATTAAGTATTCTAAACATATAAATTATAACTCATAACTATTTTTGTACAATTTATAATGATTTTCTCAAATCAGAATAGGGGATTTTGAAGTCATTCTGATTATGTCTGACACAACTTCAAATATCTCATTTTGCTTACATGGTTTATTTTTTTAAGAAACTAGACTCAATAATCTTTAATTACATATTTTATTGAGCCTCTAGCTCATTTTCCACTATTTTTAGTGTATTTTCAAAGTTACACCACTGCAGTAGCCCAAAATTGTCCAGGCTAATTTACTCATTCACAATTATTGTTCACCAAATTAATACATCATCATTTCATCTCTCATGGTAAGAACACATAGCTATGCATCATAAGCATGGACCCATAATCTCAATGTCATCAAGTATCAAAGACTTAGTCCAAATCATGCCATTTTCATAGTTTTCACCCAATACTATATACATCATAGATTATCACATATGAAGGCATTACTCATAATTTTAGTGTACCTACCTGTACCACCTCGTAATAAAGAATATAATTATACCTCCTTTAACATGCCCTCCTTAGGGCTTTCATCACATCATCCATTACAATACTTGTTGAACACTCAGGATGCTTAAGGATGTTCAGAATTATCATACACCAAATAGAATGCCAAAGCCATGTCCTATACATGGTCTTACATGGATCCACATATCGTTTCCATATCCCGGATATGGTCTTATACAAGGTCTCATGTCAGTGCCGATGCCATGTCCCAGACATGGTCTTATACTAGCACACATATCATCACATTTTCATCGAATCATCACAAGACAATTCCAATAAAGGTATATATCCATATTTCATACAATATCAAGTATTAAGCATATGATAATGAAGTCGATAAATTACTTTCATACAAACTTAAATTACTTTCATACAAACTTACTCATTTCAAAGGAACAACATATTCTATCAATCTTCTAAAATATTAAATCATATAATATATGCAATATTAATAAGGAATGTAATTCAAACATAACTTTGCATTATTATTATTATTATCATACGAACTTACCTCAACACCAAATTGGTAAAAGAGGCCTAAACATCAATTTCTCGTTTTTCCTCGTTCTAAGCCCAAATCTCATTTTTCATCATCTATAACTTCACATTTAACTTATTAAAACAATATACTAATCAATTAGTCCAATAACAAATTTTGGAAAATTTTCCAATTTTGCCCCTATACTTTTCTAAAATTACCAAATTGCCCCTAGGCTCGTAAAATGATTTTTATCACATTTATTTACTCCCTAAGTCTAGATGAACCATTTTCATAACTATAGCAACTCATAATTTGAACTATTTCACACATTTACAACTTGTTTTACAACTTTGCAAAATACCCCATTTTAGGTGTTTCCATGCAAACTTCTTTCATAAAAGTTGTTTATAACACTACCAAGACTCGTATTCTTCCATAAAAACTCAGAAAATTACACATATTATTTCATGGAAAAACCCTAAACTCTTAATCATTTTGCAAAATAGTCCCCTCTTTTGAAAGCTCATGCTTTAGGGGTTCCAAAAATGTAAAAATCATCAAGAAAGACATTAAAAATCACTTACTAGCATGGGAGTTTATTTGATAAAATTTTCCAAATTCAAAACCCTTTTCTTGGCTGGAAAAATTGGTGGTAAGAGGAAGAATGAAAAGAAGGAAAAGAAATAGCTAGGCTAGGCATTATTTAATTACATAAAATGACATCACCCACCTAACAAGTTGACTATTTGAAATTTCTTGTCCCATGGCCGGACACTACATTTAAAATGGGTCTAATTTCCTTTTAAAGGCCCCCAATTTTAGTTCTCTAGCCATTTAACACATTTAGGCATCAAAACACAACTTTTACTTTTTATGCGATTTAGTCCTTTTTCGAAATTGGACTAGAAATCGCTAAAATTAATATAACAAAATTTTTATGCACCTTTATAAACATGCTATATCACATAAAATAACATCAAAATAATTTTCTCAGCCTCGGAAGAGTGGTTCCGAAACCACTATTTTGACTAGGCCCAAAATCGGACTGTGACACCAGGCCTACTCAATGATCTGTACGCTGCTCACATCCATCCCTTACTGCACGCTGCTTCCTTGCACACCCGAATGACACACCACCCTTTCACCCATCCTTAGCAAAAAACCCACCAACTTCTTTTAATTTGCCATCTTTTGATTCAAAATTATTTTTCTTAAGAGCTTTTAATTTTTAAAAAAAAAGATGGTAAGACCAATTTTTCTCCTAAATTTTAATTTTATTCAATTATCTAAAATTTCAATTTATTGAATTATTAATATTTATATTAATTAAATTTTTTAGAAAGTAATTGTTACCATCTTATGATTAGGTTAATCATGCCTCGCAAGAGAACTTATGCATCTGCCCAAATTGACAAATCACAAAACAAGTTCCACTGTGAAGAAGCCAAAGCAATATATGAGAGCATCTTCAAGAATTAAAAGATCCATCTAGAGAAAGGCTTCACATTGAAATAGAGTAATCATATTGATTTTATGGCGCGTATTCGTCAGGTTGCTGAAACTCTCAATTGGGAGTTGTTTTGTGAGAATAGACCTAGTGTGGATAAAGAGTTAGTGCGTGAATTCTATGCGAGTTTAATCTCAAGTGAGTTGACGAAAGTTCTAGTTTGCGGAATCAAGGTACCAATAACTTCAAATGCTATTAATGAGTTCTTTGAATTACCTGATTTCAAAAACGATGAATATTCTTCTTTAATGAGCAATATCTAGCCTGAAAATTTGCAAGAAATACTTGAGGAACTTACAGTTCCAGGTTTTAAGTGGACTGTGCCAAAGCAAGGAACCCACACTTGTAGAGGAGAATATTTGATACCACTTGGGAAGGTATGGTTCTATTTCATCCGATTTAGCCTTATGCTTGGTTCGCATGGGACTACAATCTCATTAGAACGAATGGTCTTATTATACTCAATTTTAATTGGAAACACCATTGATGTGGGAAAAATCATCCTGAGAGAAATGCGAAATTGTGCCGTTAGACATTCTGGCCCAGCTTACTTTCCTTTTACGATAACAATTTTGTGCTTGAAAGCTAAAATTCTTACAAACGTAAAGAAGACAGGCTATAGCTAGGGCACAATCACAGATTGGGACCTCTACCGAATAGCTGGAGACTCTGTTCTACAGCAACGAGTTGTGTTCTACAGTAACGAGTTGAAGAAAGTGAGGACCTCGAAGAAGAAGAAAAAGATCCCACAATGCAATCAGCTGAAGTCCTAGATAAGGCGGAACCAATGTAACCAGAAGCTGAACCTGATGTCGAAACTTCAATGTTCAGAACTCAATCACCTCGCCCGAATCTTCGAGATGAGCTGTCAAAGTTGATGGCCATAATGCAACATATGCAATGGCAGCAACACGCTTACTGGAGATACTAGAAAATAAGGGATGACTCAATGAGAAGCGCTTTTATGAAAATATATAATGACCCATTTATTTTTGTGCTTGAGTTTCCAGAGTTTATATTTGAACCATGGAGTCCACTATCGGAGAATGAGCAAAGTGATTCATGCAAAGGCAATAATGATGGAGCAAAAGATGAGTCAAATTCGAAAGGATCTGCAAATAAATAAATGGGGATCTTGACTTTATTTTTTTTTGTTCTTAGGTCATTTTAAGATTAAGTTTAATTAGGAAATTTTATTTTCGCATAATAAAGTAAGAGATGGAAATCATGAATAAAAATGAACAAGTCGCAAAGTATAAAGTGTGGTAATAGGTATATACATGCCTAGGATTGGATTTAGAGAGAGTTTGGTACTTAAGGAGTCAATTTGACTCACCTCTTTGGTACTTATGCAGTCAATTTGACTCACCTCCTCTTTTCTAGAATCCTACCTGGTGTATAGTATCTATTCACTTTAAACAATGAGGACATTGATCATCTTAAGTAGGGAGGACCGGAAAATTGAAATTATTTCCACTCAGAATAAATTTTTCTTTCAGTTATGATTAGGATATACTTTGTTCAATAAATTGAAATTTTGTTAAGTATGCTAAACTTCAGTATAAATAAAGTTATATTATTTCAATAAATTGTTATGTTAGCTTAATAATGACATAAATGTATTTTTAATAAAGCATACAAATCATACCATAAAATTTTAGTTCCTTAGGAAAGTTAGGCATGCATGAAAGTTTAAGTCTTTAGAATTGACTTAGTAATTTCTTGAGGCGAAATCTTAGGAAGCATGGAACGTTGAAAATGATTTAGGCAACTGTTGTTTGGACCACTTGAGCCTTTCAAGCCAACCATGATGAAATTTTATCCTTTGAAACCCAACTTTGAGACTATATGGCCTAATTTTATTTGAACCTTTGCAATATTTAGCCATCGCTTCTCTCTTAATTATCTTTAAATTGTCCCAAACACTAGACTCAACACTATTCAAAGTTTTCTTTGAAAAAAAGTTTGGGGGAGTTGAAAAGAAGTATCAAATGCTCTAAAAAATTATAGTACATACAGTAAAATGCTCGTGTTAAAAAAAAGAAAAAAAAGAGCATGAGTTTTTAAAATAAGATGTATAAAAGAGCATGTGAAAGCAAAGAAAGTTGATGTATTGAAGGTAATTATTTTAAAAGTTTGATGCATGCTGAGTCTAGGGTTTTTAGCCTAAATTTATCTATCTTTTACCTACCCCTAAGCCTAGCCACGTTACAACCTTGTTAAAGACCTATTGATTCAAGTTCCAATGCTACCTACATTAGTGGAGAGAAATTGCTACGTGCAACGTATTATGGCATAAGTTAAACTTTATGATTACAACTTAATCTTGAATAATGGAATAAATTAAATTGGTAAGGGTTAACATGACTTTATTAGGAAATATTTAGTCTAATTTTTGGCTATCATAAGAATGATTGAGATTAATTTGAACGATATGTATACTCAAGTAGCATAACTATTAAATTTCTTATTCCTGAGCATAAGTATATTAAATTCATAATTTTGGGAAGAATGTTGTTTTGAAGGAATTTTTCAAAGGTGTTTTTCGAGATATTCTTTTCAAGTTTGTGCATTATTCGGGACGAGCAATGAATTAAGTTTGGGGGTGTGGAAACACGGAAATTTATACATTTTTACATACCCTTTTTAACTTAAAATCTTACAGTTTCGAAAAAATTCTTGTCGAAAATAATTAATTTTTATAAAATAATTAAAGTGCACTTAAAATATGAACATGTTGAATTTTAGTTAATTTTATACTTAGTTTTGATGAATTTTGGTTATTTTTGACAGATTTTCACAAAGGGCGAAAAATGGCTCGGTAGACACTACTAGAAGCACAAAACCGAAAAGCAATTTGAAGTATCAAGGTGAACTACATTTTAGCCTAAGATGGTCCAAAATTATATGCATTAATTCATAATATAATTAATTTTAATTTATATCCAATTTAATTTGGATTAATAAATTATTATTAATTAATTATGAAAAAGTGGTCCAGTTGAACTAAACTGAGTGAACCAAACCGACCAAGAATTGGATTGCCCAAAAATAGTCCCAAGAGCAGACCCAAATCAGCTTATTATCTGATTATTTAAGCTTGCAAAGAGGCCCTTGAAGACTTGTTCAAGTTGCATTCTAACCCCTCCACAATTGGTGGCTTTGTATATATGCCCTAAGCCAAATTTAGCAAAGTTGAAACCATCAATGTAACGCTCTGAATTTGGGCCTAGAAGGAATGGGCCTTGAGCTTGGGAACACATAAAGGTTTATGTGTGCAAGAAATATCACAATTGCATGTTGGCTTTATTGGCTAAGTATTTGGGCATATTTGGGAGTGTTAGAGAAGTCTTGGGTTTAAACCTGGGCTTTAGCTAAATTTTTTATTTAAGTGAATAAAACCCTTGGTACTTGGAAGTAAGTCTTTTAAATAATTAAGATTAAAATGTGACACAAGATGAGCTTGTAGTCCAGTGGTTGTGGTGTCATTAAGGTGGCAAGGGTGCTTGAGTTCGAGTTACTCTATGCACAAATGAGTATTTATTTTACTCATTTGCTGTGTGAGTGGTAGAGTTTGAATAAAACACCACAAGGGTAGTTGGAATTTGAACTGGTCAAGGAATGGTTTATGGAGAAAATCAAGGAGAAGATTGGGGAGGAAATCATGGAGGGATTTTAAGAGGAAAAAGAGGAGTTTGAAGTGAGGTAGGACTGTGCCGAATTTGCTTGGGAAGTACTCAGAAATTCGGCTGGGGAGGGTGCCTTTCATTTTTCAGCTTTTGGTGATCATTGTTTTTTTTTTTTGGTTTTTCCTCTACAACATCTTAGCCGTATACTTTCCTTGAGTGGCCAAATACATTTCGACCTGTTTTCATAACTCCTTCATCTATTCTTTTGAGTACTACGATCAGTTCTATTTTGCTTCCTTTTCTATTTTTTCACTTCGGCATTCGTTCACCCATACTTCCCATTACAGTTAGCCCTCTAGTTGTATTCTTTTTTTTTTTTGAGTTCTTGCCAGATACATTTTTCTTCTTCCTTTTTGTCATTTCCTTCAATTTTTGTCAAACGACTATACCTTTTCCCCTCTCTTACTTAGACTTCAGTGTAGCGATATTTATCCATCAGATCGGTAAGTATGTTTGTTTCTTTTGTTTCTCTTAAGGGATATCTATTTCCTTTCTTTTTGTGCAATTTTTAACCAAATAATTCCTCTCCCTTACGTGCCGAATTCTTCCTCTCTTATCGTTCGGATGTTGTTTACTTGGTTTGTTACTAGAATTCTTGATGAGCAAAAGGGGTTCTAGCAATAAAGTGATGATAGTGGTGTCGATTGGAAGTGGACGCGTAGCCTCTGCCCCCAAGTTTAAGCGTCGTAGGGTGACGGTGGTTTGGGACTTTCTGCCAGGTTTGTGGAAGGGTGACTGTACCAAACTTTGGATTAAGTAGGCAAATCACAGTTGACCATTTGAGTCAAGGTTCCGGCACTTAGGAATTCTTAGTAGTCTACGTGATCAGGTGTGTAACCATATGCTATGTTGGATGATCGACTGAAAAGCTAAAAGTGTGTGTATTTGTATGCGATTTTCGATAATCGTTTAAAAGCCGAAAGTATGTGTTGTTTACACTGCTATGACTGTAGATCGGTAAAATGCCAAAAAGCCGAAAACATGGCGTATGATGCCACACGAGTGTGCAATCACACGTATGGTGAACCTAGCCCACGAATATGGGTGTTAGACTATAAAGGCCACCACAAGCACTCTCGTGGTCTTGGGCTATTCTGGGCCTCGTTGGGCCAAAATGGGCCGTATGGGCCTAGTGGGCTTGTGGGCTCACACAGATAAAATGTATGTGATGTGGCAAGTGATGTTTGGACTGTGACGTTTGCATAGCTGAGGCTGTTTCTGGGCTAAATGGGCCACACGAGTGTGTTGGCCCACTTGGGCCGAGTATGGGCCTTAGGCCTATTTACACCATTAGGTCTATTTAGGTTACTTAAGTCGCTCGAGGCAACGGTGGACCTTTTGTTGGGTCGTTAAGACCCCAGACTGTAAAATTATCGAATTACCCTTGTAGTGTAAAATTACCGAAATACCCTTGTAGTATAAAATTACCGAAATACCCTTGTAGTGTGAAATTATTGAAATACCCTTATAGTGTAAAATTACCGAAAAACCCTTGTAGTGTAAAATTACCGAAATACCCTTATAGGGTAAAATGACTATTTTGCCCTTGCGGGTAAATGACTGACTTAGACTATGAATTTGACTGATTTGACTGTGATTGTATGACTGTGTTTTAACTTACTTGACTGTGGTTGTAAAACTGATATGCTTTTAATATATGTTTAAATGACTGTTACTGAGCATGGCCATTCTTCATACACGTGTGATGATTGAGCATGACATACACGACATATTGCATGGGGTTGGGACATTGATATGGAGGAAGTACTGTTCTGATAGGGTCGCACGGGTCGCACGAGACGACTGTGTATCCAGTATTGATTTGTTGAAGTCGCATGGGTCACAGGAGACGACTGTAGATCGACGGATGACTTAATGCCGCTTAATCTGATTATGGCTTTGTGCCAATCATATTACAATACTGATGGCTTTGTGCCGATCATATTACAGTACTGATGGCTTTGTACCAATCATATTACAGTACTGATGGCTAGTACTGATGGCTTTGTGCCGATCATATTATAGTACTGATGGTTTTGTGCCGATCATATTACAGTACTGATGACTTTGTGCCCATCATATTACAGCTACTGATGGCTTTGTACCGATCATATTACCGCTACTGATGGCTATAAGCCGTGTATATTTCTAGCAGCTTTGCTGCGTTATTATTTCTGGTAGCTATGCTGCGATATCGGTGTGCTGGCTGGGTGGGTCGATTTTATCCCCACATGGTATGTTGGTTGGTATGGGTGGTGTGTTGGCTGGATTGGGATGGATTGTATTATTGCACTGTTGCAATTGCATTCATCGATCATCGACATCAGAATGGGCTTAGGCCCACATGTATTCTGTTTCTGATTTTGATACTGTATTGGGCTTAGGTCCACACTGTTACTGTATTGGGCTAAGGCCCACATTGTTCTGTCTAAAAAAGGTCTTAGGCCCAGATTGCTTCTGCATTCTGTTATCTTACTGACTGTTTTTATTTTAGGGGATTACACATTGATTTTTCGTGAACTCACCCTGCTTTTAATTTTTCAGGTAATCCTTAGCAAGAGACGGTTTGACGTATCAGAGGATTCGGAGGTGGCCACACTATGGACAATTAAATTTTAGTATTTTGAATTAATTTATCTTAATTACGTATTCTCTTATTTGGGTTTTGTTGTAATAAGGTCTTTCTTCGGTTTGTTTTAATTTCTGGATTTTATCATATTGTTTGCTTAACTTCTAGTTTTAAGACTCGTGGTTTAATAAGAAGACAACGTTTTATAAAACAAATGTAAGTAAACAAATGTTTTTCAAGAAAAGCTTCCGCTGTATTTGAAACATGAAATTTCACTTTAATGTTTATAAAAACTAAGACTTTCTTTAACAACATAAAGTTTTAATCAATCCATCAATCATATGATTTTGAGGTTTTTCAACTACATCAAATTTTACGTTTCACCCTTTAATGTGACACCGCCGGACTCGACCATAACGTCTAAGCCGAGTTTGGGGTGTTACAATAAACCTTTTGCCACATGTGTAACCGGCCAAGGGATGGCTCTTTGGCTGCTATTTTTAGCTAATTTTAGCAGCCATCTTCAGCTATAAACCCCCCATTGGCTGATCATTCAACACATCTCATTCATTCACATCTTTTCTCTCTTCTCTCCACTTTCTCTCTTCTTTGCCATTCCAAATTCTCTTGCTCTCTTGCTGATTTATTCCCTTGGAAAAGGGGTGTTCATTAGCCATTTTGGAGAAATATTGAAGTGTTCATAGCAGCTTTGGTCAACGAGGACAATGGAGAAGGAAGAACGGAGCAAACTAGTCAAGCCATGGAGAAACACATGATTTGATTCTTGTTCCCTATCTCTTTAATTTTAGTTGTTGTTATGATGAACATATCTATGAATATTTATGGTTTTGGAATTGTTAATTTAATAAATTTAGCTTGAATTTAATTTGTGTTAGGTTGATTACATTTCGTTTGCTAAAA
The DNA here is from genome assembly GCA_025698465.1 of Gossypium longicalyx. Lineage (NCBI taxonomy): Eukaryota > Viridiplantae > Streptophyta > Magnoliopsida > Malvales > Malvaceae > Gossypium > Gossypium longicalyx. The sequence continues at coordinate 19,895,224 of CM047000.1, forward strand.
TTGTTAAAATTGTATTTATGTTGTTATAGGTCTCGGTAAGATGCTTGGTTAAGTAAAATCATGACTAAGTTACTCTTGCATTACAATTGTGAGATAGCTAATGAATTAACTATTTAAATGGATTGAAATTGTAATTAATGGACACAGTATAGCTAATGAATTAACTATTTAAATGGATTGAAATTGTAATTAATGGACACAGTACTTAATCAGTGCATGTTTAATCATCTAAGGTAGCTAAGGGTTAAATTAGCAATGGTATCTGACGATACATGTACCTTGCATAACTTGCAAGATTATTGTAATTAAACTGTTTCAAGGTAAGGAAACTTTGTTACCTCACATAGTCTTTTATGTGCTTATTAAATCGAGTTAATTGTTTGAATTGATATAGGGATATGTTTAAGAGATTATTTCGATTTAATAAGTATGTATGTACAATAACATATTTGCCTATTAAGATTTGTTTAATCGATTGAATTGACATAGGGATATAGTCAAGAAATGAATAGATTTTGGTAGGTGAGTATGTTCATAAGTTAGCAAATTACCAAGTTGCTGTGAATTTATTCATAACAATATAAACATGAGTTTAATAATTCTAAGTTATGAAATGTAATTAATCTAACACAATAATGTCATCTTGATTAAAATTGTATTTTGAAATAGTGCATTTGAGATTTATTTATTTAGTTTACTTAGTTTAAAATCTTAGTTTTTAATCACCCTTGCAATAGCCTGGTTTTAGCTAAATCGGAACAGTGGTTTTAGAACCACAAATCTGAGGTTAGAAATTTATTATAATATTATTTTTGGCGTTTTTTGTATGTGAATATGTATGTGTGAAAGTTTTGTGTGTTTATTTTATCGTTTAAGTGGTTAATTTGAGAAAAGGACTAAATCGCGTAAAATAAAAAAGTTACATTCTTTTAGTTAAAAGTGCTTAATTGCTATGGCTTATTAAATGTAAGGTCCTTATGTTGTAATTAGACCATTGACAGTGGATATGGACATTAATGGCCTTATAATTGATGTTTTAAATGTTTAATAATCAAGGGTAAAATGGTAAAATATGTATTAAGTTATAATAAATAAAAGAAAAACAATTTTAAGCTTAGTTGTCATCTTCTTCAACCGAAATAAGAAGTAAAATAAGGGTTTTTGGAAGCTTGAAGGTTCGACCATTGTTGTTCAAACATGTAAGTTCGTTTTGACTCGGTTTTTTATTATTTCTATGTTTTTATGATCGTTGCTTCAAGTACTAGCTAACTCGTGCCTTAATTTTTGAGTTTGTTTGTGATTTTGTAAAATGCCATTGATGATAGCTTGATTTTTTTTTTAATGTTGATGATGTAAAATGAATAATTGTTGATAGATTTTAATGTTTTGTAAAGTGATTTTTGACAAAAGTGTCAAATAAGGATTAAATTGTGAAAAGTGTAAATTGAAGTGTTAATATGTAAAATAAGTGTGAATTATGGGCTACTAGGGGTACTATGGTAATTCAGATAAGCATGGATTAAATTGAATTTTGTGAATTTCGTGTATTTATGAAATAGGGACTAAATTGAATAAATGTGTAACCTTAGGGGCTAAAGTGAAAAAATGCCCAAATATGTGTTTGTGGACTAAATTTAATGTGTTGATGAATAAAAGAGTTAATTTTGAATGTATATAGATCAAGAACGAAAGAAAACAGATTTAGATCAGGGAAAATCGAAAGTTGACGAATAGACGATCCAGTCTGTTTATTCCGAATACGAGATAAGTTCATATGCAAATACATGCTTTTAAATTGAATTAGATATGTATTATTTTTCATTGAATTGCAATGAATATGAATGAGTAATTACAAGTAAGAAACGGTAGAGTTACGACGTTCGGAAGTCCCGTACGAACCTTAGGAATGCTTAGGATGCATTAAGTTTATCGAGATGAGATTACATGTAAGACCATGTATGGAACATTGGCATTGTATTGTGATTACGTGTAAGACCATGTCTGTGACATTGGCATCATTATATGTTTTCGTGTAAGACCACGTCTGGGACGTTGGCATCGATATATGATAACATGTAAGACCATATCTGGGATATGGCATTGTATGAGCTTTACGAGATATATGAGTATCCTTAGTGATTCTGAAGGGTTCAACGGGAAAAGTCAGGTCAAGAATGAATATGAGATTGAGTAAGTGATTCAGGTACATACGAGACTCATATGAGAATTTGTAAAGATGAGGTATTTGATGAATTTACATGTGAATTGTAATGGATGTACTTTGAGAAAGGTTGTGTATCTAAATGTGTTTAATTATAATTTGCTTAGTTGATGAGAATGATGTTGATTATGGTATATATTTATTTTCATTTGGCTTACTAAGCATTTAAAGCTTACTTTGTGTGTTCATTCTCTATTTTATAGATATTCGAAGCGAGCTCAGACTCGGGAATCGTCAGAAGCATCATCACATTATCTGCCAACTAGTTGGTACTTTTGAAGCTTTTTAAATTTGGTATATGACATGTATAGGCTAGTGAGATGTTGATAAGTTTTGAACCATGACTTTAACCATGAGATTTGGCTTGCAAATGATGTACATGTTGGTGTGTGTTTGGCTATTAATTTGGTTTGAGTCATAAAATGATAAGTATATGTGATGTATATATGTTTTCTTGTGTTTTGGTATGTGCTATGGTTGTTGATATGGTTTAATGGTTGTGTGTGAGATAGTATATTTGATGTTTAAAATGACATGTTTTGGTTGCTTATTTTATATGAAAATGTTGTTAAATAAATACTTTTAAGTACTTGATAGATAGGTGGGACATGTGGCTTAAACCAAACCTATTTTAACTCTACATGGTTGAGCACATGAGCGTGTGGTTTGGCCGTGTGTTTGGTGTAACATTCTTAAAACAAGTCAGAGAGTTACACGACATAGACACACGGGCGTGTCTATTGACCGTGTGTGGCACATGGGATGGCTGTAACAGCCCGGTTTAGACCTTAGTTTGAATAGTAGTTTCAGGACCACAAATTTGAGTCAAAAAATATTTTAATATTATTTTTTGTGCTTATTATATGTGAATTAGCATGTGTGAAAGTTTCGTATAAAAATTCAATCATTTGTGTGCTTAATTTGTGAAAAGGACTTAATCGCGTAAAATGTAAAAGCGGCCTTCTATTTGTTAAAGTGCTTATTTGCTATGTCTTCTTAATTGTAAGGTCCTTATAATGTTAATAGACCTTTGGAAGAGTAAGTGGACCATTATAGCCATTTATTTTATGTTTATAAATGAAATTCATTAAGGATATAATAGTAATTAGTATAATTACTATGTATTAAATATAACTAAATCAAAAATTGGCTTCATTATCCTATTGTTGGCCGAATATTAAGAAAGGAAAGAAAGCTTCCATGGTGTTTTAGGGTTCGGCTCTTTCCAAGTTCAATTAAAGGTCCGTTTTTGATCGATTTTTGATAATTTCTATATTTTTGTAGTTGTTGCTCTATATACTATCAAGCCCATGTCTCTATTTCTAATTTTGTTAATGATTTTGAGTTATGCCATTGATGAAACTAGGAGCTTTATGCAGTTTGATGTTAGTAAATGAAAGATATGTGTTAGATTACTGAGTTTTGTCTTTGAATTTTTGATGAAATTGAGTAATTTGGGCTAAATTGTGAAAATGATATTTTGAGGGACTAAAATATGAAATAAATGAAATATATGGGCTTATATGAAGTGTAGGAATATTCTGCCAAGCATTGATTGAATTGAATTATGCATATTTTGTGATTTTATGAAATATGGACTAAATTGCGAAAAATGTGAAATGTTAGGGGAAAAAGTGTAATTAGCCTATTTATGTGTTTTTAGATGAATTTGATTGAATATATGATTAAATAATTTGAATTTGTATTGAATTAGATCAAGAAATGAGAAAATTAGATTTGGATCGGGGAAAATCAGAAATTATCGAATAATCGTTCTGGTCCGTTCGTGTTAGCACGAGGTAAGTTCATAAGTAAAGAAATGTTGTTAAATTCAATTGTATATATATTAATAGTGCCGAATTGAATTATTGTTTGTGTATATGTATATGCCGAATTGAATTAAGCATGGGAGCAATATTTACGACCTTGAATCGATCGAGTTATGACGTCTGAAAGTCCCGTACGAACCTTAGGAGTAGTTAGGATACATATGTCATGACATAGGATTCTGATATGTGTTATCGTGTAAGACCACATCTGGGATGTTGGCATCGATTCGTGATTTATGTGTAAGACCATGTCTGGGACATTCGCATCGTATATGATTTCGTGTAACACCTTGTCTGGGACAGTGGCATCGATATTTGGTTACATGTAAGACCACGTCTGGGACGTTGGCATTGTACGAGCTTATGAGCTATCCAAGTGTCCTTATTAATTTTGAACGGTTCAACGGGCATTTCGAGAAATAAATGAGTATATGAATGTGCATCTGAATCAGGTATGTTGCAGTGTATATGAAATTAAGCAATGAAAGTGAGTATGATTATGATCATTTGATATATGAACTATGTGAAAATGAGATGTGGATACTAGCTAGTGAACTATGATTAAATGAATTATATGAAAAATGTGGTATTGTAATTGTGTTTTGCCATATATGATTCAGGTACATGTGATTTGTGTATGAAATTCTGATATGAAATGTGAGTATGATTCAAATGACGATATGTGAAATATATGATAATGAATGATATGTTATATATGCTCATTATACGAAATTGTGGTCCTATGTTTCGGACATGAGAATTATGGAAAAATGGAACATGGTTTGGATGTGTGATTTGTTATGGTTATTCGGGTTTTGAAATGCATAGAATAATTGATATATTTCTATGCATGAAATGTAATAAATGACCATGTTTCGGTTAGTTATGTAATGAAATTATGCAAGCTTAATTTATATGAATGATCTAATGGTCGTTATTTGAAATTAAAAGAATGGTTTATATGTTCATCGATAAATAAGCCTAATGAAGTTACTTAATGTGGTGATGTGGATTATATAAGATAAGTGATTGAATATGTGTACGGAGTTAACTAAATTTGGCTTATTCAAGTTGAATTATATACATGATCTTGTAAAAATTTATTTGCGTATGGCTTACTAAGCTCTCGGAGCTTATTCTGTGTGTTTTTCCTATGTTTATAGATTTTCGGAGATCTGTTCAGGTTGGAAGTCGGTGGAGACGTTATCACACTATTCAGTTATCATTTTGGCAAATAATGTTTTGAGATTTGGTTATGTGGCATGTATAGGCTATGAGGATGTGAATATGGTTTGGTTTTGTTATGGTTTATGTGATAAGAAAATGGTATGATTTGATGCATATGAATGATTTAATGAAATGGTCAATTTGGTATGTGCTTAATTGTTAAATTTGGTATAAGTTTGGCATGATTTAATGTATGATTGAGATGTTGGTAACATATGATTTAATATGACATTGGCTTATGATTTGATATGATTGAGTATAGATTATAAGCTTGAATTTGGTTGATAATAATATGGCATGAATGATGTAAGTTTTGGTATTGAAATTGGCTAAAATTATAGTGCAAATGTGCTTGGTTTGATGCTTGTAGGTTTGACCCAAATTAGGTGGCAAATTGGCTTTTCAAATGACGTATTTTTGTCCACACGGGCAGAGACATGGGCGTGTGTCTCAGCCGTTTGCGACACACGGTCATGCTACATGGCCGTGTGTCCTTTAGGGTACCCTACGATTTTAAGTCAGTCTTGAGCACGGCCAAGGCACATGGGCGTGTGGCTAGCCGTGTGACCTAAGTCAGTTTCGACCACAGGCTTGCCTTGTGGCTGTGTGATTAAATTAGTATGTATGCCCTGATTTGACACGGTCTAAACACACGGGTGTGTCTAATGCCGTGTGAGGCACACGGCCTATTCACACGGGCGTGTAACCTCTATAACTTAGAAAATTTATTTAAGTTTCAAAAAATTTTGTATATGTTCAGTTTGGTCCCGAACCTTCTCCAAAGCGTGTTTAAGGTTTCATAAACCTTCTAAATGAACTATTTGTGTATGAATTGCTATGATATGATGACGTATGATTATGATTTTGTAATGTTCTGATATGTCCAGTAATACCTCTTAACCCTAGTCTGGCGATGGATACGGGTTAGGGGTGTCACTGTAATAGCCCGATTTAGACCCTAATCGGAACGGTGGTTTTGGGACCAAGAATCTGAGTCAGAAAAATATTTAAAAATTATTTTATGTGATTATTTTGTGTGAATTTATATAAGTGAAATTTTCATGATTTAATTTTGTCGTTTGAGTGTCTGATTAAATAAAAGGACTTAATCGCGTAAAATGAAAATTCAGTGGTTATTTCTAAAAGGGGTTAACTTGTTAGTGGCTTTCTAAATAGAAGCCTTAAAATTGTAATTGTGCCATTTTTAATATAGTTGGACGGTATAAGGCTTATGTTATAAAGTTTTTAAATTAAATCATCAAGGTTAAAAAGGTAAATTAAACTTAAGTTATAATATACATAATAAAACATAAAATAAAGATAACATATGTGTTATTTCTTCATTGTTCTTGCCGAATATAAACAAAAGAAAAAGGAAGAAACTAAGCTAGGGTTCAGCATATATTCAAGCTGAATCAAGATCAAGAACCAAAGAAATCGGATTTGGATTGGGGAAAACAAAAGTTATCGACTAGTCGATCCATACCGGTTTTCCGTTGTTCGAGGTAAGTTTATATGCAAATAGACATACTTAATTTTAATTAAATGTAAAGTATAGATGCTGAATTGAAATATATGATATTATAAATGCAATTTCCGAATATGTATAAGCTTGGTAATCATGTTCGAGCATTCGTTTCGACCGAGTTACGACGTCCGAAAGCCCCGTATAAACCTTAGGAATAGCTAGGATACATATGTCATGACATAGGATTCTGATATATGTGTGCGAGTAAGACCATGACATCGATATGTGATTTCGATATGTGTTTACGAGTAAGACACTGTCTGGGATAGTGTCATCGATATGTGGCTACATGTAAGACCACGTCTGGGACATTGGCATTGTACGATTTATGTGATTATCCGAGTGTCCTATTCAATTCCTAATGGTTCATTGGGCAAAGGTAAATTGAGTTCGAATGTGTTAATTGAGCTATGTGTTAGGTATGAACTAATATGTTACTTACTTGAGGTAAGTTAAGTAAACACCTTGACTATTTATTATAAATCTTGTATGGTACGAATAAAGAAGAAAATGTGTATGCTATATATGTATTTGGCTTATTGAATGAATAGTTAGTATGTCATGAATAACCTTTATATATTTATATATATGTTGAGGTATTTTCAGTTATATAATTAATGTATGTATATGAAATATTATTTCGGTATTAGAGATTATGCACTTGGGTGAATATGTACTAAATTTTAATATGACTATTGCCTTTAAAAGTTGATTACTAACATGATAAGTGACCATATGAGTATTCGACCAAATAAGGATTATGTGTGTATAATGTTATATTGTGATTCTCGAACTTATTTTAATGGTATAAGTATGCTTGATTATTTGGTGACATTTTGGACCCGAAAGTTGAATGAAAATGATTAATTATTTTATGTAAGTATTAGATCAAGGTAAAAAGAAATGGTATATGGAAGTGTATCATTGCATCTTATATGCAGGTTTAAGGTTAAGCATTGGTCATGATAATATAAATTTGGTTTGATAAAATAGGTTGAATATATTCTTGAACTGTTTATTTGCTTATAGCTTACTAAGCTAAGATAGCTTACCTTGTGTATCTTTGTTACTCTGTTTTATAGATTTGGATTCAAGTTACAAGCTCGGGGATCGTCAGCAAAGTCCATCACACTATCTGCTATTTCGGTATTTAAATAGTCGAACTATGGCATGTATAGGCTGGATTTCGTTTTGAAATATTAGATTTTTGGTTGTGTATAATTTAGCCATGCGAAAATGGCTTAAGTGTTATGTTTGAGTTTGGTTTGACTAGACTATGGTTTGCGCCCGTTTTCAACTATTATGCTATGCGCCATGGATTGAAAGTAATTATGATATACGTTTTGAGTATTGAATTTGATTATAAATCTTGGATGTGGTATAAATGTGGTTAGCTTAGATGTGTATTATACTAAAATAAAGTATGCATGTGAACTTTGTTTATTATACTTAGTTTTGATCTAATATGTTTTCTTTTAGTAATAATGATTTATGAGATTGGTTTTAATAATTTGGTGATGGAAATTTTGGATTGGTATGTGGATTAGAAATTGTAATTAGGCTTTGCATGGTATTAAATAAGGAAAATGTTCCATGATTGTTTTTTTATTTACTTGGTATGAATTCAATTATTAAAGTGTGGCTTTGGAACCTAGGGTAAATATTATGAGTTTGTGCTGAAGTTGTTATTTGTGTCCAAAGGTGGTATAGTTAAAATGTTGTAATGTACTTGACCTGTACGTAACATGTTATATCTCTTATATATTAGTTATCTATTTAACCACAAGTGTGAAATGCTATTAAGTTCTACTCGAAAATGATAGATGTCTTATTTATGCATGTACATATATATATGTTCGAATGGATTCATTAAATTTTATTAATGTACAAAATATGAATTCCATATAAACTAATAGTATGATGTTTCATGTAGGAATAAAGAGGTTAATAATGAAATTTATTTTCTATTAATGTATAACCTATGCAAGCACGCAACTTATTTAAGGTTAGGTCTAATATTCAACAGCAAAGATAGTGATGAGTCATATGTTTGGTATATGTATAAGTTATGCTATTGTACTTTGAAATATGTTTTATTTATATTATGAGATGAATGATAGAATTTTTAGGTTTTGATATATGAAATGATTATACCCATTGATGTGATATTAATGTTGGACTGTAATTTATAATGCAAAATTGTATGAAATGTAATATGATTGGTAATGCCTTATGAACCTAATCCGGCGACGGATACGGGTTAGGGGTGTTACAGTTACACTGGCGCATGGACTTGTGGTCGGCCGTGTGACCCAAGTCAGTATACCCTCCAGATTTCCCACGGTAATGGTACATAGGTTTGTCTCCTGCCGTGTGGTGCAAGTCAGTATGTATGCCCTATTTTCACACGGTCTATGACACGAGCGTGCCTAGTAGCCGTGTGAGGCACACGGCCTGTTCACACGGGCATGTGACCCTTAAATGTTTGAAATTTTTGTATGATTCCTTAAGTTTCTGAATGTTATCAGTTTAGTCCTGAGCCTCTTTTAAGCATGTTTTAAGGCCTCGTAAATCCTTATAAGGGACATTTGTGAATGTTTTGGAATGGTTTTGATTATGTGTTCCTAAATGTTTGTGAATGATGTATATTTATCGGTAATGCCTCGTAACCCTAATCTAGCGACGGATACGGGTTAGGGGTGTTACAACCCTCTTCAAACAAAATATTTTTCTTCACCAAAGTGTTTTAAATAGCATTCATAAATAATTCTTTTCACAGTCCCTGTGGGTATGACAACTCGACATTTACTTGTCACTTTATTACTTGTTGCGATTGTGTACACTTGCACATTTTTGTCGTTTCAGACATTTTATCAATAAGATTTCTTCATGAAATTTTCACACAGGCATGTAATCATATCATAGACCTCATAATAATCATAAAATAATTATTTCTACTTCAAATTTGTGGTATTGAAACCACTATTTTGATTATACCCTAATTCGGGATGTTACAACTCTCCCCCTTAGGGATTTTCATCCCTGAAAATCTTACCGGTGAAAAGGTTTGGGTACTGATTTCTCATGTTTTCCTCGATCTCCCATATAGCCTCTTCAACTCCATGTCTTTACCATAATACTTTCACAAGGGCAATACTTTTGTTTCTCAATTGTTTGACTTCCCGAGCCAAAATCTTAACTAGCTCTTCGCCATAAGTTATATCCGGTTGAATCTCAACTTCTATCGGTGAAATCACATGTGAAGGGTCTGATCAATATTAGCACAACATAGACATATGGAACACATCATGAATCCTATCCAGTTTAGATGGCAAGGCCAATTGGTATGCTACCGGCCCTATCCTTTCGGTAATTTTATATGGTCCAATAGAACACGGGCTCAACTTGCCCTTCCGGCCAAACCTGAGGACTTTCTTCCATAGAGACACTTTCAGGAATACCATATCACTAACCTGAAACTCAATCTCTTTTTGTTTCAAATCCGCGTAGGATTTTTGTCTATCCAAAGCGGCTTTTAAACAATCACAAATTACCCTTACCTTTTCTCCGATTTCTTTGACTAAATCAACTTCGTGAATTTGATTTTCTTTGAGTTCGGTCCAATACAAAGGCATTCGACACTTAGGCCCATACAATGCCTCATAAGGCGCCATTTTCAAACTCGACTGAAAACTGTTGTTGTAGGCAAATTCTACCAACGGTAAGTATTTTTCCAAGCTACCTTGGAATTCTAAAATACAACACTAGAGGATATCTTCAAGGATCTGAATTACTCACTCAGACTGACCGTCGGTCTATGGATGGAAAGCGGTACTAAAATTAAACTTTGTACCTAAAGCCTCGTGCAACTTTTTCCAAAACCGTGAAGTGAACCTTGGATTTCTATCCAATATAATCGATGAAGGTACTCCGTGCAATCTCACTATTTCGAAAATATACAATCGGCTAACTTATCAAGCGAATAGCCAGTGCGTACCAGGATAAAATGAGCCGATTTCATAAGCCTATCAACCACAACCCAAATAGTGTCTTTCTTTCTTGTAGTCAAAGGCAACCTTGTCACAAAGTCCATAGTAATACGGTGCCATTTCCACTCGGGAACCATTACTGGTTTAAGTAAACCGAAAGGTACTTGGTGTTCTTCTTGTTACTTGTTGACAAATTAAGCATCTCGAAACAAACTCGAAAATATCTCTTTTCATACTCGGCCACCAATACGATTTCTTCAAGTCATTGTACATTTTCATACTATCTAGATGAATAGACAAATAACCACTATGTGCCTCATACAAAATCTTCAAAATCAACTTAGTATTTTTAGAAACACAAATCCTATCTCGGAACATCAAGCATCCATCAGAACCAATCCGAAAATCTGATTCATTACTTGATTTACACTGAACTCTCTTGTCTGGCAAATCATTGTCACTTTTCTGAGCTTCATAAATCTCTTGGAGAAACATCAGTCTAACTCTCAACTCAACTAGAATCGAACCATCACCGGATAAGGTCAACTGAGTGTTCATAGCCTTCAATGCAAACAAAGATTTCCTACTCAAGGCATCAGCGACCACGTTCCTATTTCCCGGGTGGTAGTCAATCACTAACTCATAATCTTTTAACAACTCCAACCATCTCCTTTGCCATAGGTTCAAATTCTTTTGAGTTATCAAATACTTTAGACTTTTATGATCAGTGAATACTTGACATTTCTAGCCATGCAAATGGTGTCTCCAAATCTCCAACGCAAACACAATGGCGGCTAGCTCCAAATCATGTGTCGGATAATTTTTCTCATGTGGTTTCAGCTGCCTCGAGGCATAAGCTACTACCTTGCCTTCTTGCATAAGTACACAACCTAATCCATTTAAGGATGCATCACTATAAACTAAAAATTCTTTTCCCGGTTCAGGTTGTACTAAAACCGATGCCTTGATTAATAATGCCTTTAATTTCTCAAAACTTTGTTGACACTTTTCAAACCATTCAAACTTGACATCTTTCTGTAACAACCTCATCATCGGAATAGCAATCATGGAAAATCCTTTAACAAACTATCTGCAATAACTGGCTAAGCCTAGAAAGCTTCTAACCTCAGTTACATTCCTTGGTGGTTTCTATTCAACAATAGCCGAAATCTTACTCGGGTCAACTCTAATACCATCACCCGAAACAATGTGGCCCAAAAATCCAACTTCTCTAAGCCAAAATTCACTTTTACTAAACTTAGCATACAACTGTTTGTCTCTCAAAGTTTGCAAAACCGTTCTCAAGTGCTCGGCATGCTCGGTCTCGTCACGAGAATAAATCAGTATATCATCAATAAAAACAACAAGAAATTTATCCAAATATGGTCAAAAAATACGGTTCATAAAATCCATAAATACAGCAGCAGTATTCATTAAACCAAAAGGCATAACCAAAAATTCATAGTGACCATACCTCGTCCGAAATGCAGTTTTCGGCACATTAGACTCTTTAACTCTCAACTGGTAGTAACCGGACCTCAAGTTTATCTTTGAAAACACTGTGGCTCCCTTCAATTGATCAAACAAATCATCGATCCTTGGCAAGGGATACTTGTTCTTTATGGTTACCTTATTGAGCTGTCAGTAGTCAATGTACAATCTCATTGAACCATCTTTCTTTTTCATAAATAGTACCAGTCGCCCCACGGCAAATAACTAGGTCTCGCGAAACCTTTACCTATTAAATCTTGTAACTGAACTTTCAATTCCTTTAATTCTGTTAGAGCCATCCTATGCGGAGCAATCGGAATAGGTGCAGTACCAGGAATCAAATCAATACCAAATTCAACTTCTCTAATAGGAGGTAGTCGAGGCAATTCTTCTGGAAACACATCTGGATACTCACATACTACCGAAACTAATTCAATTTTCAACTTAGACTCTTTTGTATTCAGTACAAAGGCAAGATAAGCTTCATAACCCTTTCTTATACATTTCTGAGCAGACATAGAAGCAATCACTACAAGCAAATTATCTGATTCATCTGGTTCAACCTAAAGAATATCCCCATTTTCACATTTCAGTTCAATAAATTTTCTTCCACAATTTACTACCACATCATGAGCAGTTAACCAATCCATACCACGAATTACGTCAAATTCATCAAACGGTAAAGCATAAGATTAGCCGGAAAACAGTGGCCTCTAATCATCAAAGGGTAATTCTTACATACTTTGTCAACTAACAGATACTTGCCTAGAGGGTTTGACACTTTTATCACAAATTCTGTAGACTTAACGGGCATATTCATGCTAGATACCAATTTCACACAAACGTATGAATGAGTAGATCTCGGATTAATCAAAGCAACAATAGAAGTATCATAGAGAGAAAAAGTACTCGTAATCACATCAAGAGATGAAGCCACTTCGCGAGCACGAATGGCATAAGTCCTCGCAGGTGCTCTACCCTCAGACCTCACAGCTGGATCTCTAGGTGCACTCTTGCTACTTGCTCCATTTCCTGGATTTATCTGTGGCCTCCCTCTATACGTAGTATTGCCCAATCTTGCACTCTGAAATTTCTCTTTTTCAACCATCTCGGGGCAATCCTTGATAAAATGATCATGTGATCCGCACTTGAAACATGTCTGGTTATTCATCCAACACTCACCGGGGTGACGTTTACCACTATGTTGAAACTCAGGTCTATTAGGTCGAGGGTTACCCACACTCGCTATCGAAGTAGTCTGAGCCTTATGACCCGAATACTATTTTCCATGGTTTCTATTCAAAAACCCAACTGAAGCACTTGATCGAGTATTAAACTCTCTCGGTTTCTTAGATGAAGACTGAAATAACTTACCCATATGTCTCTTCTTCAAATCTCAAATCTCAAGACTCTGACTCAACTTTTCTTTTCTCTATAGCCAATTCCTCAGCCTTACAAGCTCTCTCTTCGAGTACAACAAATTCTTTCAGTTCAAGGACACCATCCAACAATCGGATGTCTTCGTTTAACTTATCTTCAAATCTTTTACACGTGATGGCCTCAATCGATACACATTCTCGAGCGTATTTGCTCAGTCTCACAAACTCATGCTTATATTTTGTTACCATCATTCAACCCTTTTTTAACTCGAGGAATTCCTTCCTTTTCTGATCAATAAACCTCTGGCTAATGTACTTCTTACAGAACTCTTCTTGGAAAAATTCCCAATTAACTCTCTCTCTTGGTACCACCGACACAAGGGTGTTCCACCACTGATAAGCCAAGTCTCTCAGGAGGGACATGACACATTTCATACATTCCTCAGGTGTGCATGATAACTCATAAAATACCCTGATGGTATTCTCTAGCCAGAATTCTGCCCTCTCGGGATCATCTTCTATACTCGCTTAGAACTCTTTAGCCCCTTGTTTTCTTATCTTATCAACTGGAGGTCTATTTAGTCTCATGAAGTCCATACCTTGGGGTGCTACGGGAATAGGCTAGGGAATAGGCGAGGGTGGAGAGGGTTGAGCGTTCAAATTCGTTCGAACAAACTTTGTATACCATGCATCCATCATATGGAGAAAGGATTCCCTGCCTCCTTCTCCTCGACTAACTATAGGGGGTCTACTATCAGACAGCACTGCCCCTTTAGTGGGAGCAAGCGCGTTACTTTCAACATCATCCACCACTGCTCTGTCGGGATCCATTTACTATATGAAAACACAGTTTTAAAATCGTCAGGAGTCGTCACACTATCATAATATATGTATGGCATGTATAGCTAGACTCGTACACATGCTACATTAGTCCGAGAATCGACTAAATCGTAGCTCTGATACCACTAAATGTAACACCCCTTGCCCGTACCCAACTCCGAGATAGGGCTCAAGGCATTACTAGACTTAAACATAAACATTCATATTGTAACACCCTTAAACCGTATCCAACGCCGGGACAAGATTCGAAGTATTATCGGACTTAAACTCACTCAAACTTACAAAACTAAGACATGAATTTCTGTCCAAATTTACAACTTTTCATTTACAAGCATAACGTCCCTTATATGGGCCTACGAGGCCTAAAACATACATCGGAGGCGGTTTGGGACTAAACTGAAGACTTTAGAAAACTTTGGGATAACTCAAAAAAATTTTCTAATTTGGAGAGTCACACGCCTGTGTGGGTAGGCCGTGTTGTCACACATGTCCTTGTGGCTTGGGACACGCTCGTGTCCTCAGCTCGTGTAACTCTCTGATTATGACGCTATCAATAAAATAAGGTCACATAGCCAAGTCACATGCCGTGTATTTAGGCCGTGTGGCGAATTAAATTCCAAAAATTAAGTGTAGACTTCACACGGCCTGGGCACACACCCATGTCCTAAGGCGGTGTCCTTCACACGGCTGAGACACACGGCTGTGTCTCTACCCGTGTGTTTACTACTATGCATTCTGTTTTGCATAACTAGGGTGCAGGGGACACACGGACGGATCATACGCCCATGGGGCAAACCGTGTGTCACACACGGCCAAGACACATGCCCATGTGTCTAACTGTATGGACAATTTCTAAGCTATTTTTCAAGCCATTTGCCACCCTTAAGCATTCACATACTTACACTCACTTAATGACATGCAACATGGCACATTTGATTACTCAAGCATTCATATTCATGGTTAAATTATGACTTAGTAATGTCAACGTATCACCTATTCAAACTATCATGCTTTCATATCACATTCCACACCAATTTCATATTTTTCTATCTTCTTTACTAACCTACTTTCAAATTACACACTTGCATCACTTTTATTGTCATACACATTAATAATATTTCATACACCAAACGTACATGCCATCCATCACACTCATTAACCATAAGCAACCATAACCACATTAAAGCATAAACACATTTGCATGCATGCACCAATAGTTAGGGTTACAACCCAAATAATCAATATGAGCCACCTCTCATGACCATATACAAAATAATCATAATACTTTCATGAGCCAACTCGTTTGCCTAATCAATATTACATATAACAAAAAGACCAAGTCCCTATACATGCCATACTCAAAATGATGAGACTAACTATACCCAAATATTCAATTGATAGTGTGATCAAGTCTCCAACGTCTTCCGATCCCTGAGCTAGCTTGCCGACACTATAAGAAATGGAAAGGAAAGGGGGTAAGCATTAAAGCTTAGTAAGTTCACATGCAAATAAAATGGAACTTAAACAAGTATTAATCATACATTTAGCATAATGAACATAATCTTGCATTTTATCAAATCTCTTAAACTCATTCTTCATATATATATACATATTCTCACCACAAGTTCATCATATCTCATGTCATTCTCATGAGTTCGATGTACATACCTGTGCCTACTTGCATATAATAACTTACTTTCTCATCTTTTACGTAATCATCAAGATTACCCATTAACTTCTCTTAGAACTACCCGTTGAAAATTTGGAATACCATCTGATACATCGGAATCCCACACCTAGGTGCCTCATATGTGGCCAACACTACCTCATATCACATATCACATGTTGCTCGCTCTTGAGCTACTCACGAGTTTGCTTGGACAATCTATCAGTCAGGATGTAGCTACACGGGCTACTCACACAAGTTGTCAGGTATCTGCAACACATGCCGAACTACCCAGCCCCCGGTAGAACATACAAGACCAGTATCCGGAATGCCAAAACATGTGTCACATATATCATGAACTCAGACCACAACTCAGTGAGTTCAAATAATATTTCTAAACTATTCCTAAGGTTCAAATGGGATTCTTCGATACCACATTTCTGTAGAACTTGCTCGTAATGTCAATTCCAATGCTTATAGCACCAATCACATATTCATAGAATAATCAAAGCATAATTCATGATAAAATTTAGGCAATAAACTCATGATACAGCATCACATTAAATATGTATGTACTTACCATACATGCAATATTAAAGCATTTAAAGTATGATACATGTTGCATTTGCAAATGAACTTACCTCGGTACAAAATGATAGAAACGAGCCTAATCTTCGTAAACCTTGTTTTTCCCCCGATCAAGACCCGAATCACTTTTTTCTTGATCTATAATGCCAAATTTAACTTGTTCAGTACAAACATTGCTCATATCGACCCATAACACATACTTTGGTAAAATTACCTTTTTACCATTAACTTTTTACTTATTTACACTTTAGTCCCTAGGCTCTTAAAATGAAATGCATGCATTTTCTTGGTTACCCAAGCCTAGCTGAACCTACGCCATGTTCATATCAGCTCACATTTTCCTTTATTTCACATTTTACTACTCATTTTTACACATTTTACAAACAAGTCCTTTTTAGGTGTTTTCACTAAAAATCACTTAGTAAAATATGTTTATCAAACATCAAACTTTCATATTCCTCCATTAAACATCAAAATACAACCATGCCACACATGGGTCAAATTTCATACATGAACCCTAGCTCAAAATATGGCTAGAAATAGGTAGATCGGTTGATGACAACTTCAAAAATGCAAAGAACATTAAAAATGAGACTAGGATGCACTTACTTTTGAGCTAGAAAAGTGAAGAAACCCTAGCTATGGTGTCTCTTGGAATTTCGATAAATACATGGAGAATATGAGCAAATTTTGCTTCATTTTTCCATTTTTATTCTTTTATTTACCAAATGACCAAAATACCCTTAAGGCCTTTCTTTCAAAATTTTCCTATTCATGCCCATTTTTGTCCAAAATTTTAGAACTTGGTCAAATTGCTATTTAAGGACCTCTAGTTAATAATACAATGCAATTTCATGCTTGAAGCTTCTAGAACTCAAGTTTTACAACTTACTTAATTTAGTCCTTAAAGTTAAATTGGACACTTTAGGCATAGAATTTCTTCATGAAAATTTCACACAAACATGTAATCATATCATGGATCATCAAATAATCATAAAATAATTATTTCTATTTTGAATTTCTGGTCTTAAAACCACTGTTTTGACTAGACCGTAATTCGAGATGTTACACATACAAAACCGGGTCATACAAATGTGTCCAATTTAAAACCATTAATACATATGAAAGTCATCCCTATTACAGACCCATGAGGCCTGAAACATTTATTAGGTATAGTTCGGGACTCAACCGAGAACTTTTAGAACTTTTACAACACTTAGAAATTTTTTTTTGAGGGTCACACGCCCGTGTGGGTAGGCCATGTGGTCAAACATGCCTGTGTCCTCAACCCGTGTAACTCTCTATTTATGACATCATCAACAAAATAGGGTCACACGGCCAAGTCACACGGCCATGTGCTTCGGCCGTGTGGTGAATTAAATTTCAAAAATCAGGTTTAAACCTCACATGGCTTGGGCATACGCCTATGTCATGAGGCCGGGTCCTTCACATGGCTGAGACACATGGCCGCTTCTCTACCCGTGTGTTTATACTAGGCATTCTATTTTACCTAATTAGGGTGCAAGGGACACACGGCCGGAACAAACACCCATGGGGGCTGACCATGTGTCACACGTGGCCAAGACACATGCACGTGTGTCTACCCGTGTGGACAACTTTGAGGCTATTTTCCAAGCCAACCCTTATTTACACAAACACATACATGACTTCAAAGGCACTTAACATGGCATAATTGAGCACTTAAGAATACACAAACAAGACATGAACATGATCATTTCATCTTTACTTATACATACATACGACTTCATTCTTTGTCAAGCCCAACTCACCAATTCTCATTTAAGCCATGGTTATCATCATACTAAACAAATCCCACTTAAATCATCAAGCATTCATAGCCGCGACACATCTCATCACATACACACAACCACCAACCACATTACAATTGCATGGGCACATGCGTACTTGAATAAATAGGCTTACAACCCAATAATCAATATGAGCCACATCTCATGGCCTTATACAAAATGAATCAAATATCATCATAAGCCAACATATTTGGCTAACCAATATGACATATAACAAAAAGACCAAATCCCTATACATGCCATACTCAAAATGTTGAGGCTAACTATACCCAAATGTCCAATTAATAGTGTGATCGAATCTCCGATGTCCTTCAATCCTCGAGCTAGCTTGGCAATACTATAAAAAAATGGAAAGGAAGGGGAGTAAGCTTAAAGCTTAGTAAGTTCACATGCAAATAAATAGCAACATAATCATGAATATTAGACAATAACTTAGCATAATATATATATATTTTATCATAGCTTCATAGGCATAACTTACTCATTTTCAATCTTACCAAAAGTTCATCACATACTGAGCTCATTCATATGAGTTTTTTGTACATACCTGTACCAACTCGTAACATATTCTCATAATTCATCATCATTGTCTTACTTGTCGAATAGCCCACTGATTTACCCATTGAACACTTGGAATACTATCGGATACATGGAAAGCTTGCATATAGTGCTTCATACGTAGCCACATGTTACCTCATATCACATATCACACATTGCTCACTCTTGAGCTAATAATAGACTTGCTCACACAAGCTG
The DNA here is from genome assembly GCA_025698465.1 of Gossypium longicalyx. Taxonomy (NCBI): domain Eukaryota; kingdom Viridiplantae; phylum Streptophyta; class Magnoliopsida; order Malvales; family Malvaceae; genus Gossypium; species Gossypium longicalyx. Next base: position 19,914,567 of record CM047000.1, read on the forward strand.
ACAGTCAGGACGTAACTACACGGGCTACTCACATAAGCTGACAGGTACCTGCAACACATGCCGGGCTGCCTAGCCATCGGTAGAACGTACAAGACTAGCACCCGGATTCACATAGACACATATTACATATCTCATGAGCTCAACTTATATAGTTCCTAGTGACATGTCACATTGTATCCTAAATTATTCCTAAGGTTCAAATAAGATTTTCTCGATGTCACATCTTTGTTGAACTTATTCACAATGTCATTCTCATAGACCACAACGTCGTTCATACACTCATCATAACAATTAAACATAGAAACTCATACATTAATAAAACATTAAAACATGATACAACATTGCATTATTTACACATGAACTTACCTTGGTACAAAAATAGTAAAAACGAATCTAATCGTCTTACACCTTGTTTTTCCTCCGATCAATGTTTATTCCTCGTTTTTCTTACTCTATAATACCAAATTTAGCTTACTTAATTCACACATTATTCAATTCAGTCCATAACTCATACTTTGACAAAATTACCTTTTTATCCCTAACTTTTCACATATTTACAACTTAGTCCCTAGGCTCGTAAAATGAAATGTGTCCATTTTCTTTGTCACCCAAGCCTAGCCGATCCTAACACATACTCATATCAGCCCACATTTCTCATTAAAACATACATCTTACTACTCATTTTACATCTTTTACAAATAAACCCTTTTTATACATTTCCATAAAAAATCACTTAGTAAAAGATGTTAAACACACATCCAACTTTCATAATCTACCATGAAACACCAAAATACATGCATGTCACACACATGGGTAGATTTTTGAACATGAAACCTAGCTCAAATAAATGGTAGAAATAGCTACATCGGTTGATGACAACTTCAAAAATACAAAGAACATTAAAAACGGGGCTAGGATGCACTTACTATTGAGCTTGAAAGGATGAACAAAACCCTAGCTATGGCTCTTTAGAAATTTCAACAATAAGGGAGGAAGATGGACACAATTTCTGACTTATTTTCCCTTTTTATTCTTTTATTAACCAAATGACAAAAATTCCCTTAAGACCTTTCTTTGAAATTTTATCTACCCATGCCCATTTTTGTCCATAAAAATAAAAATTGGGAAAATTTCCATTTAAGGACCTCTAATTAATAATCCATGGTAATTTCATGCTTACAGCTTTTAGAACTCATATTTTGCAACTTTTGTAATTTAGTCCTAAATGTCAAATTGGACACTTTATCAACAAGATTTCTTCATGAAATTTTCACACAAGCATGAAATCATATCATAGACCTCATAATAATCATAAAATAATTATTTCTACTTAAGATTTATGGTCTCAAAACCACTATTTTGACTCGACCTAATTTGGGAAGTTACACAAACATTACACCAAAATTTTATCCATTAACATACCTTAATTCAACTTTTATAACCAACCACATTATCATCTTCTAAACATACTATTAAAATTTTCCATTCAACATTACATAACACCTTCACAAGTACTAAATAACTTTTCATATTTTCTAAAACTTCTAATATTAACATTCTTACAACAAAACCTATATACATGCCACAACCCAAAAAGAGATATAAAAGCTACCAAAAGTAAATGGATAATGTGAGCTCTGATGTCGACCCTTCAAGTTGTTTGCAAACTTTAACTACAAAATAACATGAGAAAAATCATTAAGCTTAAATAGCTTAGTAATATCATAGTGTAAAATCTACTTGACTTGCTTTAAGTAACAAAATCACTTAAAAATAATAACATGTTAACTAAAATTCTTAATTGCATTGTCTATAAGTTTTTAAGAAATTCATAATAACTAGAATATGTCAATTCCATGTAATTCTTCATATCGTTTAACCAAGTTCATCATTACTCGGTTCACATACTCAAACCTCAAAACAGGGGCACCAAAGTGCAATCAGGGGTACCAAAGTGCATTTAGGGGTACGAATGTGTTGTTAGTACACTAGAGTGCATTCAAGGGCACGGATGTGCAATCAAGGGCACCGAAGTGTTTACAAGGGCACAGTTGTGCAAACAAGGGCACCGAAGTGCAATCAAGGATATAGAATAGTATACAAGGGCACCGAGGTGCAATGAAGGCACTTTAACATTTTCGTATACATATTAGAACTCATTACAATTTCATAAAATTCATTTCAAATCCAAGAAACGCTAATAATAACCACTTCTCAATCTCATATATATACATGATACTTGCATTCTTAATAATTATATAATTAACTAAATTATATTCACATGTACATACAAAGAGATAAATTAACAAGAAAATAACTATGAACTTACCTACTATTCACTTCCAGTTAAAGTGCAGGGACTACTCCGTGATTTTCCCTTTTTCTCGGTTATTGTCTTTACCACTCGTTTCTTGATTTATATAATAATTCAATTCAACTTATAAATTTCACAGTCACTTTAAATTCAATTCAATGTATAAGACCCTTAAATTTTCTTTAATTACACATTTTCCCTACACTGTTATATTCTTTACAATTAAGTCGCTATCCTCAAAATTCCAAAATTATCAAAATATTAAACTACCATAAGTCAACCGAATTTTCACCCTAACATATTCAGCCCACATATATTAAAATTCTCATAAATTTTTTTATTAATACTAACATTTAATCAAATATAGTCCTTTAACCAAAACTAATAAAAAATACTTTACAATTTCATCATAATCAATAACCAACACTTTAAATAAAAGCTTTAACATAATAAACAACAAGGGTTCATCAATGGAAACATTCAAAAACTTAAACATTTTCAAAAACGAAGGTACAGGTTAGCTGGACCTAGTTGTAATGATCTCAAAAACATAATAATTACAAGAAACGAAATCAAAACAAGCTTACAGATGATGGCCGAACTTAGATCTCCAAAGTTGGTGTCTTTCCTTTCAATTTTCGGTGGAAGAAAACATGAAAGAGATGGTACCAAATTCTGTTTTAATTAATCTTTATCCTATTATTATCTCATTACAATTTTACCCCTGTATTTAGCCAATTCATTATGCAAAATCGTCCACTTAACTTAACTAGGGTCTAATTATCACATAAGTTCTCCTTCTTTTAATAGCTAAACCACTTATCCATACAATTAAATTACGACATGATTTTCTACCCTTTTTACAATTTAATCATTTTCCTTAAACTGACAAGGTAAACCTTAAAATTTCATTATCAAAATTTAATACGACCTTAATGTAACCCTATAAATAATAATAAAATAATAATCACGACCTCACATATCAAAATTGTGGTCCTGAAACCACTAAAAAATGAGATATTACATGTAGCTTCACACGACATCGGGCCGTCACACGGCCTGACCACGCGGACGTGTGACCCCTATTTTGTATTTTTACCTTAATTTTCTGAAATGTTTCAAATGAGTCATTGCTTTTTAAAAAAAATTATTTTATAGCTTCGATAAGCTCAATTTAACACCATTAGTATATGAATGACATGAATTTCATTACATGTTTGATGATTAGTAATTGTTTGGGGATGTTTTTCATCGATATAACATGATTTGATTTTGTATTATTTTGTAGCATCTCGTAACCCTAATTCAATGGACGGAGATAGGTGAGGGGTGTTACAAATCATCTTAGTGAATATTTGCTGAAAGAAGGTTATAAAAATGACCCAATTTGTCCATATTTTGTACACTGATGTATGTAGATCTTTCTTTTATTCACATGCATTCATACCACATGTAATGACCCAGTTTCCAATGGTGTTGGAAAAGACTATTTCGAAATCCTATTTCGTTAAACTGAGCCAGTAAAATATTTAATAAGAATATTTATAGAGTTAATTTATAAATTAATTGGAATTTGGACAACCAATTTAGTCAAAACTATGGTTAATTATGGCCAAGGGACTAAATTGTAAAGTCTCAAATGCTATAGATTTTTAATTAATAAATGGCTTGGGGACTTAAATTGTAATTAAAAAAATGTTCAAAACAACAATTATATCATGCTAAAATATATATTAATGGATAGTATGATTGTATGATTAATAACTTAATCAAAATAAGGTTTGTTTAATTACAATAAGGTTAATTAAGTTAATTAACAATTTAAGCCTACTATATAAATGGAATTTCGGTGGAAAGAAAGAGAAACTCATCTTCTTCAATTGATTCTAAGAGAAGAAGAGGTGCTTGATGCCATTTCTAGGGGTTTTCAAGCTTTTGGCCTTAATTTCAAGTAAGTCCCTAGCCATTTTTCTTTGATCTTTATAGAAATTTAATCATGGGAACTTGATTTAGCTAACCCGTTTACTAATTTGTGAAATTTTTAAAGTTTTATAAAGTTTCCATCGTTGAGAATTGAATGATTTAGGTATTAAATTGTTAGAAAATAAGCTTAGTATATGAAAAAGACTAAATTGTAAAGCTTAATTGTTAGTTTCATACCATAGGGACCAAATTGAATAAAATGAAAAACTACCATAAATTGTTCGTAGGGATAGAAAATAAAAGGTCCCTGATGAGTTTTGGTGAAAACAAATTTTAATTTGAGGCCCTAAATTGAAAGTTATACTTGTCTTAGTTTTATGGACTAAATTTGTAAGACCTACACTCGACCCGATTATCGGATTCAAATATGATGTGTCACAACTTAAAAGACAAATAAATTTGATAAAAATATTCAAAATTTTTAAAATTAATGGGGTCTTGGTGTATACCCCAAATTTTGGCATAAACCCTAGTATAACAATAACAAAACAATCAAATCAATCATACGCTAAGTAAAATAGTTTCATATAAACATTTGGCAGAAGCCTTATAAAAGTTGACAAAGTTATTTAAAGCACAAGATTGATTACTTTCCCATAAAAAAATTTCAAGTGCATCATTGGCAGCTAAGCATCATTCAAAAAAGTTTGGCTTCGCCTAAAAGACAATCCCATAAACCATAATTCTCTAGATTAAACATATATTTTACGAGTTTTTAAAAGTTCTCATAAAACAGTGTTTTGAAAAAAAATTGCAAATTATTATAGGTTTGATTATAGAAAGATCTACACACCATCCTTCTAAAAGGGTCATGCATGATACAAGAATAGCCAAGTGGCTCACTACCAATAGTAACTCTGGCATAGCCCCTCCTACAGAATCTCTTTCTTCAATCAACACGCCTGAAAAGGAAATGTTAATAGAGTAAGTTCAAATGAACATAGTGAGTTCCATTAATATAGGTAACATAAGCGATATACAGGGATACTACTGGTAGACAAGAATTAGTACTCGTAATTATACTATAACAACCTATTTCTTGTGAAACCGAAACAGTGATTTTGGGACCACAAATTCGAGTCCGAAAGAAAAATTGTTTTAATATTATTTCATGGTTTGCATTATGATAGGAATGACATATGAAAATTTCGTTAAGAAAAGTCTACCGATTACATGTTTAATTAGATAGAAGGGACCAAATTGCATAAAATGAAAAAGTTGAGTTTTACTAGCTATAAGTATCAAATAGATATGGAATTCAAAATATGAGGTCCTCATATGAAAAATAGACCAGTAAGAGGAGTTAGTAGATAAATATGATGATTCATCCATGGAAAAATAAAGAAAAGGACTAAATTGGAAATAGAAATAATTCAATATGATAAAAATCTAATATCATCTTATTTCATCATCTTCCCCAAATTAAAAATACATTGAAACCCTAGCTAGAAAAGCTTGAAGAAGACAAACTTATTTGGCTAAATTAGATTAGTATTCTTGTCCCGTTTTTATTAGATTAGTATTCTTGTCCCGTTTTTAGTAATTTTTATATTTTCGAGATTGTAATAACCTAATCTAGCTATCTCGGGGATTAATTTGCAAAGTTATTAAATTATTAAAGTTTTTCCATGGTTGAGTATGCATGAATTATGAAGTTTTATGGTAGAAAATGAAAGGTTGTTGATAGATAAACAACTTTCATAAAGGAAATTTTCATGAAACTGTGATTTAGGGATTAAATTTAAAAAAATTGTAAAATTCATGGAAAAATTATGATTTTTGTGAAATACATGTACTGTTATTGTTATATGTAAAAATCGGCTAGGCTTGGAATAAGGATTAAATTGCATGAATTTCATTTTCCGAGCCTAGGGACGAAATTGGAAATAATTAAAAGTATAAGGGCAAAATGGTAACTTTGTCTAAGATGTGAATTGGATTGAATTGAATGTAAATTGTATTAAATTGATGTTAATTTTATTTGTATAGATCCAGATAGATCAAATACGGAGTTAAATGGAGGAAACGAGAAACTAGCGGATTTATAACTTTTGTGTACATGAACATTGTCGAGGTAAGTTTGTGTAACTAAATTGTATAATTATATATTTTAAATTGAATTGTGTGTATGTGAATGTATAATTGCTATGTTTATGAAAATTAGTTACATATCCGACAATGACCATCAAGTCATAAGTCCCCATTGGACAAATGAAATTCGATAGATACAGGGTTCCCGAATTGGTTGTGGTCATGTATGTGTTGCGGACACACCACAGCTTGAAAAAGCATCCCGTTATTAGCTCTGATGACCTTCCCATTATATGGTTCTTGTGAGCTTCCCGTTAATAGCTCTTCGGTGCATCCTAATTGGTTGTGATCCTGCATGTGTTGTGGACACACCGTAGCTCTTATGAACGTCCCGATATATGGCTCTTTGTGAGCTTCCTGATTAAAGGCTCTTTGTGAGCTTACCGTTAATGGCTCTCCGGAGCTTCCCGATAATGGCTTGCTTGAACCTTCCCGATGTTGGCTTGCTTGAACCTTCCCGTTATTGACTCTTATGAGCTTTTCGTTAATGGCTCTCTAGAGCTTCTCGTTATATGGCTCGAAAGAGCTTCCTATTTATGTGCTCTTATGAGCATTCCCGATATGAATTGACGAATTACAGATTTGTACACTTCGTGTGTGTATCCATCGAATAATGAATAATTCAACTGGCAAAGTTCTGATATGAGATAATTTGAATTCGTGATGAATTATTATGAAAATATACCTGAAATACATGAGTATGATTTGTACATGTTATATGGATTATTTATGTATATGGAAAATTTGATTGATATTGAGCTCAAACATTTTCTTGATATTCATGTGAATTACATGACTAACATGCTTGATGAGGACATGTATTTAGGCATTTGGCCAAATTGGTTTGAGCATGTTTATTTGCTTAGCTTAAATGTGAATTAATTGGTAAGTTAAATTCAATGTTATACGAACTTACTAAGCTTTAAAGCTTACACTATTTTATTTTCCTCTGTGCTATAGTAATTCGGAAGCTCATTAGGTTGGAAGCTTGGTGAAGATATCATCACACTATCCATCGACCCATTTCAGTACAAATATAAAACTAATTTTGGTTGTAGTGGCTTGTATAGGTTAATTGACCAATGTTGGCATATAAATGTTTTTGTTGTAGATAGCCATTGGAATGGCTTATGATTAATATGTTTTGATGCATATATATATAAGTAGATTTACCATGTTTGAAATATGAGTTGATTATGCATATATGCATTTGGTATCAAGGTAAATATAAGTATTAGGATGACATAATGATAAATTATCATTTGAGGTGCTTAAGAGCACATAGGTTGTATGTGGTAGTATGTCATGTTTAAGACATGATTTTAGTATGTTTTGAGTGCTTTTGTAAACCCCAAATCTTTCCTAGACGTTATGGCCGAATCTGCGATGTCACATTGAAGGTTTTCGAAAAGCATAATTTCGTTGAAAACCCGTTCTTTATTAACACTTTTTGTGATCTTAACGAAAATTTAGGATAACTTGTTCATTGTTAAAATTCAAGTCGTTTAAGCTAAATGTTAATCATATTAGATTGTTATTACATTTTAAAACAATGTTTGTTGCGAAAGCTTTCAAAAACATGTTGCATAAACGTGGTGTTTTGGAAAAGCATTTATTTTTTTGAAAAATCCATGGCCTACTACTAATATATATAAATCAAAGTAATAAATCCCAAATTAAAATAAAAACTTAAAGAGGCCTTATTACAAAACAAATACCCAAATTAAATTACTTATAAATTAAAAGTTAAAAATGGAAGCAAATGCGATTGTGTGGCCACCTTCGAGTCCCTCGCAGCACTGATCCGCCTAAGAATTACATGCATAGAAAATAGAAGGGTGAGTTTATGAAAACATAGTGTGTAATCCCTTAACAACAGTCAGACATACAATAGGCATTTACAGTCTAGGCCTAAGCCTGTTTCAGTAAGAGTTTAATTTGAGTTAGGGCCTTAGCCCATTACAATATCAGAATTAGTGTAGGCTAAGGCCCAATTCAGTAGCGGTCACAGTATAGATATGTAATCAGAAATCCTACCCAACCAACCTCTAAACACCACACCATCCAGCCCTACACACCATGTGGGGATAAAATCAACCCACCCATCCCTACACACCAAAAATAGCACCGGTTGTGGCACTAAACAGAAATTGCAGTAGAGCTGCCAGTACATTACACTTCCTCCAATCATAATAACCCATCCCCATGCAACATATCATGCGTGTATGCAACATATATAAAATGGCATGCTCAATACGGTCATACATACATAAGGGCATAACAGTCATTTTACCTCATAGGGACATAACAGTCATTTATCAATTTAGGGTCTAGGTGTACTTACCGACCCAACAGTAGGTCCACAGTCATCTCGGACGACCCGTACGACCTTAACAGTCAAACAGTGAAATTGGGCCCAAGGGCCAAAAAGTACTCCCATGTGAGCTCACATGCCAGTGTGGCCCACGAAGCCAAAAATGGCCTTGGCCATGTGAGCTATACAGCTGGGCCCAATAATCTCCACATATCTGTATGGGTTACCCGTGTGGGGCCCACGAGTTTGTGGGGCCCACACGACCCATTTTGGCCCATCATGGCCCGAATCGACCTTAGACCATGAAATCGGTCATGATCGGCCTTAACGATCTTATGCCCATGTTTGAACATTCGAAAAATCGTAAGAGCGAGCGCACGCTTGTGTAGTGTCGATGGTCACCTATTTCAACTTTTGCTGATTTATGGTAGTGTGGTTACACACCTGTTCACGAAAACGTCTGAATAGTCCACGAGTACACCAACCTACATTCAATCACAAGTTTTGGTTACTCGCATCCCAATCGACTTATCAAAGAACCCTACCAAAAATACTTGTCCAAAAGATTACCTCTCACTTGATTAGATCAGTCGGTTGTGGCTTGCTCACTTAATTTGTTTACAAGAGGCTAATCCATTGGCCGTAGGGGTTATATGCATTCCAACCAACACTTATCAACCATCAAACAAATGAATAGTTTGAACTAGACGAAAAGTCACTTACTGAAAATGCAGAGTCCAGATTAGAAGAAAAGAATAATCAGTCACACCCACACAAAAGCCGAAAGTACAGAGAATGATAAAGGCAAAGTGGAACAATTGTACCCCTATCATAAATCGACAGCACAGGAAAGGTTAGGCGGAAGATTAAAAAGATGAAAGAGAGACGGAAGAAAGAGCAATACCGAGCAGTTGTATAACCACCAATGTCGACAGAGAGCACAGAAGAATCGACATAGAAGAGGTGAAAGAATGATTAATATTCGGTCAAGGTAACAATATGAAAAGAGAGGGGATCTTGTTAAAATAGAAAGAATAGAAGAAGAGGAAGGAGAAAGAAGAGAAGAGAAGAGAAATCGATGGTAAAGGAAGATGTTAAAACAACAAGAATTGAGAGATAGAAAGCAAGGTCATTCGGCCATAGAGGAAAAATAAATGAGAGATGGAGAGGAGAAAGTAATCGGTCAACTAAAGGAATATTAGGGAAGAGCAAAATCGGGAACAAACCAAACGAGCAAAACCCGATGGATTTCTAGCAACAATCGGTCCCAAAAGAAAATCCCAAAAGAAGAAAAAGCATAAAAACTCCAAACGTAGGAATTTGGCACTAAAGACTGAAAGTAAAGCACCAAAATGAAAAAGTCAGAAACTAAAGTGAGAAGGGGAGAATTATCCTAGTCCTAGCCGAATTCTGAGCGCCTAAGTTCAAAATCGGCTCAACTCCTCCACAAACTCAACTTCTCAAATTTTCCTCCTAAAATCTCTCCCCCATTATCTTCTCAAATCTACAAAGCCGATCACTATCCCAATCCCCCATAATCCCTCTTAAATTTTGGCTACACATTCCCCTCACCCTTCAAACACTCCAACTGCCCATTAGCTTCAGAGTTCTACTGATATTCAACCTCTTACATGGCACAACAACAAAATAAAGCCTTCCTTGTGTGTAATAGGTCTCAAACTCAAGACCTTTAGCAGGACTAACACGCCACTTACTCCTTGACCAGTAGGCCCTTTCTGTCATGTTATACTCACATTAATTTAAAAGCCTACTAACTGAAGGCAATGGCTTATTCTAGTAAAAACAAAATTTTGTACAAGTTAAGGCTTGAACTCGGGACTTCTCCAACACTTCTCAGGACTCCTAACCACTAAAGCAAGCATGTATTTTGTGACACAACATACATAAATAAATATATAAGATTTGGGGCGTTACAACTCTACCCTCTTAAAAGAAAATTTCAGCCTCGAAATTTACCTGATCAAGATAGATGCGGGTATTGTTGTCGCCTCACCTCCTCGGGTTCCCACTTGGCCTCCTCTGAGCTATGATTGTGCCAAAGTACTTTAACCAGTGGAATAGACTTTTTCCTAAAAACTTTCACATCTTCATCTAAGATTTGAACCGGATCCTTCTTGAAAGTTAGATCCGGCTTAACCTCAATCTCCTCAGTTGAGATAACATGCATGGGATCTGAGCGGTAGCACCTCAATATAGAGACGTGAAACATATCGTGAATCGATCCAACTCTGGCGGTAACTCAATTTGATAGGCAATCAGTCCCACACGTTTCAGTATGCGGTAAGGCCCAATGAACCTAAGGCTCAGCTTTCCCTTCTGTCCAAACCTCAGTACCTTCTTCCATGGCTAGACCTTGAGAAAAATGAAGTCCCCCACAGAACACTCAATCTCCTTACGCTTTAGATCTGCATATGACTTCTGTCTGTCTGATGCTGCCTTCAGTCGATCCCAAATTAGTCTAACTTTATCCTCGGTATCAGAAACTAATTCAGGGCCCAGAACACGCTGCTCACCCAATTCAGTCCAACATGAAGGAGTACGACACCTATGACCACATAATGCCTCGTAAGGTGCCATCTGTATGCTAGACTGGTAGCTATTGTTATATGCAAACTCTGCTAATGGAAAATACTCCTCCAACGGCCTTGGAACTCTATCACACAACTCCTTAACATGTCTTCCAGTATCTGAATCACCCTCTCTGATTAACCATTTTTCTGAGGATGGAACGCAGTATTAAAGTCCAACCTTGTACCCAAAGCCTCGTGCAACTTCTTCTAGAATCGAAACCTGAAGCGATGATCTCTATAAGATATTATGGAAATTGATACCCCATGCAGTCTCACTATCTCTGACACATACAGTTTAGCCAGCTTCTGTAACAAGTAATTAGAACAAACAGGTATAAAATGGGCAGATTTGGTCAATCGATCCACGATGAACCATACTGAATCCTTCTTAGTAGGCATTAAGGGGAGCCCACTAATGAAATCCATAGTCACTCTCTCCCACTTCCAAAGTGGAATCTGAACTGCCTGAAGTAACCTTGAAGGTAACTGGTGTTCAGCCTTAACCTGCTGGCAAGTTAGACATTTACTCATAAAGTCGGTAACTTCACGCTTAAGACCTGGCCACCAATATAACTCACGAAGATCTCGATACATCTTATTCTCTCCAGGATACATAGCATAAGGACTACTATGCGCCTCTCGTAGTATAGATTGCCTCAAATCAGTATCCTTCGGTACACAGACTCTCCCACGGAAACAGAGTACCCTTTCGCTATTCAGTCCAAAATCTGATGCTTTACCACTCTCTATCTGTCGGAATCGAAGACCCAGTGACTCATCCTCCAACTGTTTACCCTTAATCTTCTCAATCCATGTCGGTTTAAGTTGGAGCTCAGCCAATAAACTACCACCCTCAAATAAGCTGAGATGAACAAATATTGCCCTCAAATCCGCCATAGCATTACGGCTCAGTGCGTCAGCCACCACATTGGCCTTACCAGGATGGTATTCAATTGAACAGTAATAATTCTTAAGCAGCTCAATCCATCTACGCCGCCTAAGGTTTAACTCATTCTGAGCGAGGAGATACTTGAGGCTCTTGTGATCCGTGTAAATGATACACTTCTCACCGTACAAGTAATGCCTCTAAATTTTCAGTGCGAATACCATAATGACCAACTCCAAGTCATGCGTCAGATAATTCACCTCATGAGTCTTAAGCTGACGAGACGCATATGCCACCACCTTACCCTCTTGCATCAGTACACATCCCAAATCAACATGTGATGCATCGCTATAGATAGTGAGTTCTTTCCCAGACTCTGGCTATATCAAGACAGATGCCTTAGTCAGAACTTTCTTAAGTTTCTCAAAACTTTCTTGCTGAGCATCAGTCTAGTTAAACGGCACACCCTTACGCAACAACTTAGTCAGAGGTGTAGCAAATAATGAAAACCCCTCAACAAACCGTCTGTAATACCCTACCAGACCTAGAAAACTTCGAATATAAGATACCATCTTAGGTGGCTTCCAATCCAGAATAACCTTAATTTTTTGAGGTTTAACCCTAATCCCTTCAGCAGATACCACATGGCCCAAAAATGTTACCTCTCGTAACCAGAACTCACACTTACTGAACTTGGCGTACAGTTGTTTCTCCCTTAGAATCTGCTGAACAGTTCAGAGATGTGCATCATGCTCATCTTCAGTTCTCAAATACACCAAGATGTCATCTATAAAAACTATAACGAACTGATCCAAATAGGGTTGGAACACTTGATTCATCAGATCCATAATAGCTGTTGGTGCATTTGTCAATCCAAACAGCATCACTAGGAACTCGTAATGACCATAACGAGTCCTAAATGCTATCTTGTAAACACCAGCCTCTTTGACTCTCAGTTGATGGTACCCCGATCAGAGATCAATCTTAGAGAAGACCGAAGCTCCTCAAAACTGATCAAATAGATCATCAATCCTCGGTAGAGGGTACTTATTCTTAACAGTCAATTTATTCAATTGTCGGTAATCGATGCACATTCGCATGGATTCATCCTTCTTTTTCAAAACTAAGACCGGTGCTCCCCATGAAGACACATTATGGCGGATGAACCCTTGATCCAGTTACTCTTAAATTTGAGCTTTAAGCTCCACAAGCTCCTTCGGTGCCATTCTATAAGGGGCGATGGACACTAGAAGTGTACCGGGAATGAGCTCAAATCCAAACTCAACTTCTCGGTTCAGAGGTAACCCCGGTAGCTCATCGGGAAACACGTCTAGAAAGTCTTTAACTGTCTGATATCCTTAACAGAAGAAACCTCAAAATTAGAAACACCAATGTAAGCCAGATAAGCCTCACAACCTGTACGAACCAATTTCTCGGCCCTTAGTGTAGAAATCACATTTGACAGATAATTCCGACACTCCTCAATTACAACTACCTCGCCACCCTCTACAGTTTTTAGTACCATCCGTTTCATAGCACAATCCAAGTTCACTTGATGTTTAACTAGCCAGTCCATACCCAGTATTAAATCGAATTCCCCAAAAGGGAGTTCCATTAAATCTGCCAAAAAGATAGTTCCTTGAACCTCCAAGGGTACATCCCTGAACAATTTATTTACCCTCACTGACTGCCCTAGTGGGCTCAACACGGTAACCTCACTCATAGTGTTTTCAACCATTATACCCAAAGTCTCAAACACAGTGCATGCTATATAAGAATTTGTAGATCCAACATCAATCAGTGCCGTATAAGGTACACTATGAAAAAAGAACATACCTGTAATAACATCTGGGGTATCTCCGTCCTCCCGACAACGTGCAGCATAAACCAGAATTGGCTGACTCGCCTCAGTACGACCGACACCTCTGCTCGGTGTTCTCTGACCACGAGCCATACCATTACCACCTCTGGTCTGGCCACAGCCTCTCGGTGGCTGTTGAACACCCCTCGACGGTTGTACATTACCCAAACCAGTAGCTTGCATCTGCTCAGGCCTCCGTGGACAATCTCTAATACGGTACTCCAAAGATTCAAACCTAAAACATGCCCTAATCCTTCTCCAGCACTCACCCTGATAGCGTCTCCCATAATTAGCACAGGGTTGTGGTCCAGTAGCAGTAATAGGGGCCCCAACTCTGACCGGCCCATCAAATCTGACCTTTTTCTTAGGCCTTATAATTAAACTTGAGGGCTCCGAATCCCTCCTATTCCTACTTCTGTCCTTCTCATGGTTCTAGTGCTCAGCGCGCTTCACATCCTCGGTGATCTTCGCCTTTTCCACTAATACAACAAAATCTCGCTCCCTCTGTAGAGCTATCAGAACCTTCAAATCATCCTTGAGGCCGTCTTCGAATCGAACACAATACTCATACTCAGTAGCCACTATCCCACGCGTATAACGTCTAAGTCACAAAAATTTAGCCTCGTATTCAGCCACAAATTTATCCCCCTGAATCAAATTTAGAAATTCTCTCCTCTAGGCATCCACATAATTAGCGCCCACATATTTTCCTTGGAATGCAGTCTTGAAAAATTCCCAGGTCACCCAGTCGAGCTGAGTACCCTCTTTAACTGTAAGCCACCACTGATAGGCTTCATCTCGCAACAGTGACACCGCACCTTTTAGTTTCTACTCAGGGGTGCAGTCGAGGTAATCCATTATCCTCTCTGTGGCCTCAATCCAATATTCAGCCACATTAGAGGCAACTCCACCGATAACCCTAAAAATTTCAGCCCCATTAGACCAGAGCTGTCCTGTAACCGACCCACGGCCCACAGTACCAGTATTGGCCCCAGCGTGTAACACTCCAAACCCGACCTAGACGTTATGACCAAATCTGGCGTGTCATATTAAAATGCTTTTTCGAAAAACTCTATCTTATTAATAAATCTTGCTTGAAAGACAAAAGCCACTTGGTTTAATTCTAAAGTCAACTTAATTATTTCTTCACCATTTTAAACCAGCCTTACTTTTAAAAACATGTTTGCTGCGGAAGCAATTACACAATGTTGCGAAAATGTGATGTTTTGAAAAGAGATATCATTTTGGAAAATATCGCTCTACTTTTAACAGAAATAAATCACAATAGTTAAAAACCCCCAAATTCAAAGCTAGAAAATTAGAGAAAAGGCCTTATTACATAAAAAACCCAAAGAGAAAGTAATTTAAGTAATGTAAAAGAAAATACGAAAATTTAAAGCTATTTGTAGTGTGGCCACCTTTGAGTTCTCCCATACGTTGAACCGCCTACTGAGGATTACCTGAAAAATTTAAAAGAAGGGGTGAGTTTACGAAAACTCAGTGTGTACAACCGTCATCGATCATAAAGCATGCATCACATTAATTTGGGCCTAAGCCCATTATAATAATGGTGGCACTGGAGCCTTCGCCCATAGTAGCCTCAATTGGGCCTGAGCCCATGTCATAATCAGAACCAGATTATGCAATGCACAAATACCAAACCAACCCTGCACTCCGTATCTTGTCCAAACCTATACTCCTGTGGGGATTTAATCGACCCACCCATCCCTACACTCTTGATGTAGCACCGGTTGAGGCACTAACCAATTTTGCAGCAGAGTTGCCAATCACATAATAGCTTTAAGCCACTGGTGGATCCACAGTCGTCAAGTGACCATGCGACCCTAAAAAATCATATACTTCCTCCAAATTAATGATCCCGTCCCCCGTGTAGCATAATATCACATGAATGCAAACACATCATAAATGGCATACAATAACAATCATATAACATGTAGGGGCATTTAAGTTATTTTACCCTTCGGAGGGATAACGGTCATTTCGTAAATCGAGGTCTAAGTACACTGACTGACCCATCAGTAGGTTCACAGTTCTCTCGTGCGACCTATACAACCTTTAGCAAACAAATAGTGCGATTGGGCCCAAAGCCCATTTAAGCAGGCCCATAGGCCCACACGACCCATTGGCCCTCCAAGCCCGATTTCGATCCCAGCCATGTGAGTGACACGGTCGGTCCAACGTTTCCCCACCTATTGCTGAATTTTACACATCTAGGGCCTACGGGCCCATTGGGCCCGTATGGCCCAACATGGTCCATTACGACCATAGCCCATGAGTTCGTTCATGGCGGCCTCTACTATTGCATCAGATTTTCTACACGTGCGCTCGCACGTTCGTGAGGCAACTGTCCCGCACTTTTGACTATTTAGCATTTTGGCATTTCGGCTTTTTGCCGTTCTATGATCTATTAGTGTGGGTATACACCTTTTTGCTAAACCGCACTCAAATCCATGAGCTCCAAACCTATAATCAGTCAAGAGGAACAGTTAATTTTTTTACCGATAAAGATCCTAAAACACTTATTCCTAAATCGCTAATCGATACCCACCTTGACTGAATCAGCTTATACTTTTCTTAAAGCGTCTGATTACGAATCCTTCTCACCTCCTTGTGGATTATCTGAATCACAAGCGTAATCCTTTAATTTATCAATGTCTAAAACAAAGTGAATCCTACGCTAATCTAAAGAAAAGATACATGCCTATGAGAGAAATGACAATCGGCCAACACTAGAACCACAAGTCCGTTTACCTCAGATAATCGATCAGATGATAAATAGATCTCTACCACAATTGTATACCTCGAAAACCCTTTTACTTCTTGAGAGGCTAGAATCCACACAACCCCTTTTAGAGAAAGAGTAGGTGATAAAAATAGAATAGTTACTCGGTTTAATCAATGGAAAAGAAATCCATCTAGAAAGAA
This sequence comes from Gossypium longicalyx, assembly GCA_025698465.1. Lineage (NCBI taxonomy): Eukaryota > Viridiplantae > Streptophyta > Magnoliopsida > Malvales > Malvaceae > Gossypium > Gossypium longicalyx. The sequence continues at coordinate 19,931,553 of CM047000.1, forward strand.
CAAGGAGGGTAGCGAGTAACTTACCGGATGTTAGAGAACTTTTGCGAAACTAGAAGCAAAACCCCAAGGGAGGATCAATGCTATATTAGAAAGTAGAGAGGAAGAGAAGTGTAGAAGTCGACTAGAGAAATCAATTAGCAATGTGAGATGTTCGACCAACAGGAACAAGGTGATCAGTTTTTAGGTATATGAAAAGAAATGAATAAATATGAAAGAGAAGGAAAGAATTGCTCGGTTTAGAAGTAAAAGGATCAGAGAGGAAAAGAAAGAATTGAGAAGAGAAGAAGTGAGGGAGAAATCAACCAATAGCAAAACAAGTAGGTTTGCCACAAAAGATGGCCTAAATGGCAACGCAAATTCAGCTATAAATGCAGAGTGCAACCGAGAGTAGAAAGTCTTGAAATCAAAAGGCAAAGGAAAAAAAAATGAGAGAAGAAAACGAAAGAACCCTTCTAGCAAGGTTTGGCTATCACTAAAACAACACTCCAAAGCTAAAAATGACCTAGTTTCCCCCCTTTAGTTTAAACTCTTGTGACCCCAAATTCCTCATTCGGCTGGACACTTCAATATTCAAATCTTTCCTTGATTTTCTCCTAACAATCCATATTATCTTCTCAACTCCCTCCTTATATCTCTAAGACCCATTCAAACTTCATCCTATAGATTTTTAATCAATCTCAACCACTTACACGACACTGATGCAAAATAAAACCTCTATTGCACCATCCAAGCCTCGAACCCTAGTTCTCTAACCCTTATGAGGTGTCACTTACCACCTATACCACAGGTTCCTTTTTGTCAAGCTCTACCCATCCAAATTTAAGAAGCATACAACTTAGAGTCAAAATTCCCTTAATGCTAAAAACCAAAATTTTCCCTATGCCAAGGCTTGAACCCGGGACTTCATAGAGACCCCCAAACACTCCAAAATCACTAACCCAGTAGTGCTAACATGCACTTGTGCCGTTTTCTTACTCTCAAGAATTTTAGGCGCTCCACCCAAGGCCCAATTCCTCTAAGCCCAAAATTTGGGGCGTTACAGCTCTATCCCCCTTAAAGAAATTTCATCCTCGAAATTTCCTACTATCCAATAGTCGCACAACCTAGGTTACAGCACTACGCGCTGCGCACTCTAATTCTAATTTCAAAATAGATAAATAGTACACTATGGATAAAGTATGTACCAGTATTTGCATCTGGAGCGTCTTCGTCTTCTCGGCGGGGTGCTGCATAGACTGAAGCTGGGTGCCTCACCTTAGCATTATCACCTCTTCCTGGTGCACCACGACCTAAACCATTTCCACCCCTGGCCTGACCACGGCCTCTAGGCTACTATTGCCCACCTCTCAGTGGCTGTACATTACCTCTAACAAAGACTTTCCTCTGATACAGTCTTCTAGGACACTTTCTGAGACGATGCTCCATGGATCCACAACTCAGACAGGCTCCTGTTCTCCTCCAGCACTCTTCTACATGACCATTTCCACAAATAGCACAAAGTGGTAACCCAATAGTAGCAACAGGGGGCCCCGCTCTAACTGGTCCATCCACTCTATCCCTTTTCTTAGGCCTCGATCGTAATTGGAGGGCTCAGAATCCCTTTTATTTCTACCCCTTTCTCTTTTCTGGTTTAGGCGCTCAGTGCACTTTACATCTTCAGTGATTTTTGCTTTCTGCACCAAGGCTGCAAAATCTCGCTCCCTCTGAGGAGTAATCAGCACCAGAACACTGTCTCTGAGGCCGTCTTCGAACCGAACACAATGTTCATAATCTATTGCCACTATTCCTTTAGCATACTGACTGAGACGTAAGAACTCTTCCTCGTACTCTGCCATAGATCGGTCTCCTTAAGTCAAGTTCAAGAATTCCTTCCTCCAGGCATCCACGTAGCTTGTGCCCACGTATTTCCCTTGAAACGCCAATTTGAAGAACTCCTAGGTTATCCGATCAGGCTAAGTGCCCTCTTTCACGGTAAGCCACCACTGGTAAGCTTCCTCTCATAGCAGTGACACTTCTCCCTTTAGTTTTTGCTCAAAAATACAATCCAGGTCGTCCATTATTCTTTCGGTGGCCTCTAATCAATATTCGGCCACATTCGATACTTAGTGTTGGGCCATATTAGGCCATATTCGACCGGAGTCTCTCAGAAATCGACCCTCAGCTCTCATTACTAGTGTTGGGCCCAGCGACCCTTTCTAGAATCCTTAACATTGTTTGGGACAATGTGTCGTCCCCAGCTGCTCGATCATACGACCCTGTCTCGAGTACCAGTGAAGCTGGTGCTTCTCTCGTCTCAACATTAGGCATGTGACCTAATACCGAAGATCTAGCCCTAACACTTTTACGGCCTCTACCGTAGCCTCTTGTACCCCTTCTAGTGCTCATTAACACTTCGCGTATAATCTGGCTTAGAAATTTTATGCAATTTAGCTCATAGTGTTAGTAATTAAGCAGATGTTTTATGACAGTAGTAGTTAAGAGTTGTTTTTGCAATCGCAAGCTTGCTATAATTTTAAATTCCTATAGTTTTTCTGTTTACTCTAGCAAAAGAGTCTCAGTATAGTCTATCATTTAATGTAAGCCCAGTAACTATCTATAGTATAACAGTTTAAAATAGATTTTAGTATCAGGAGAACTTACTTGGTTCGACGCTTGAGACTCGGTGAACCACACAACAAAAATCCTTCAAAATACTTCGGAATCGTTTGTAAAATAACTTTAAAATCCAAAAACTAAGGCCTATTTCCCAGTTGAGTTTTGTAAATTAGCTCTGATACCACTAAATGTAACACCCCAAACCTGGCCTAGATGTTATGATCGAATCTGGCGTGTCATATTAAAATCTTTTTCAAAAAACTCTATCTTATTAATAAATCTCGCTTGAAAGAGAAAAGCCCCTTTGTTTAATTCTAAGGTCAACTTAATTATTCGTTAACCATTTTAAACCAGTCTTACTTTTAAAAACATGTTTGTTGCGGAAGCATTTCCATAATGTTGCGAAAATGTGATGTTTTGAAAAGAGATATCATTTTGGAAAACCACGCTCTACTTTTAATAGAAATAAATGACAATATTTAAAAACCCTCAAATTAAAAGCTAGAAAATTAGAGAAAAGGCCTTATTACATCAAAAACCCAAAGAGAAAGTAATTTAAGTAATGTAAAAGAAAATACGAAAATTTAAAGCTGCTCGTAGTGTGGCCACCTCCGAGTTCTCCTATACGTCAAACCGCCTACTGAGGATTACCTGAAAAATTTAAAAGAGGGGGTGAGTTTACGAAAACTCAATATGTACAACCCTCATCGATCATAAAGCATGCATCACATCAATTTGGGCCTGAACCCATTACAATAACGGTGGCACTTGAGCCTTAGCCCATAGTAGCCTTAATTGGGCTTGAGCTCATGTAACAATCATAATCAGATTATGCAATGCACAAATACCCAACCAACCTTGCACTCCATATCCCGTCCAACCCTCCACTCTTGTGGGGATTCAGTCGACCCACCCATCCCTACACTCCTAATGTAGCACCGGTTGCAGCACTAACCAATTTCGTAGCAGAGCTGCCAATCACATAATGGCTTTAAGCCATCGGTGGATCCACAGTCGTCAAACGACCATGCGACCCTAACAAATCATATACTTCCTCCAAATCAATGATCCCGTCCCCCATGCAGCATAATAGCACATGAATACAAACATATCAGAAATGGCATACAATAACAATCATATAACATGTAGGGGCATTTAAGTCATTTTACCCTACGGGGGCATAACGATCATTTCATAAATAAGCATTTAAGTACACTTACTGACCCATCAGTAGTTGTCTCACGCGACCCGTGCAACCTTTAGTAAACAAACAGTGCGATTGGGCCCAAAGCCTATTTAAGCATGCCCATAGGCCCACATGACCCATTAGCCCACCAAGCCTGATTTTGATCCCAGCCATGTGAGTGACACAGCCAGTCCAACATTTTCCCACCTATTGGTGAGTTCACTCATGGTGGCCTCTACTATCGCATCAGATTTTCCACACGTGCCCTCGCACATTCGTGTGGTAACTGTCACCGCACTTTCAGCATTTTGGCATTTTGGCTTTTTGCCGTTCGACGATCTATTAGTGTGGGTACACACCTTTTTGCTAAATCAGACTCAAATCCACGAGCTTTGAACCTATAATCAGTCAAGAGGTACAGTTAATCTTTCTACCGATAAAGATCCTAAAACACTTATTCCCAAATCGCTAACCGATACCCACCTTGACTGAATCGGCTTATACTTTTCTTAGATCGTCTGATTACGAATCCTTCTCACCTTCTTGTGGATTATCTAAATCACAAGCACAATCTGTCAATTTATCAATGTCCAAACAAATTTAATCCTACGGTAATCTAAAGAAAATATACATGCCCAAGAGAGAAATGACAATCGGCCAACACTAGAACCACAAGTCCGTTTACCTCAAATAATCGATCAGAAGATAAGTAGATCTCCACCACAATTGTATCCCTCGAAAACCCTTTCACTTCTTGCGAGGCTAGAATCCACACAACCCCTTTTAGAGAAAGAGTTGGCGATAAAAAGAGAATAGTTACTCAGTTTAATCAATGGAAAAGAAAACCATGTAGAAAGAACAAGGAGGGTGGTGAGTAACTTACCGGATGTTAGAGAACTTTCGCGAAACTAGAAGCAAAACCCCAAGGGAGGATCAATGTTATATTCGGCCACCAACTAAAATCAACACTGAAGAGAAAAGAAAGTAGGGAGGAAGAGAAGTGTAGAAGTCGACTAGAGAAACTTAATTGGCAATGTGAGATGTCCGGCCAACAGGAAAAGGTATATGAAAAGGAATGAAGAAGTTCGAAAGAGAAGGAAAAAAGTGCTCGGTTTAGAAGTGAAAGGATCAAAGAGGAAAAGAAAGAATCGAGAAGAGAAGAAGTAAGGGAGAAATCAACCAACAGCAAAACAAGTAGGTTTGGCACAAAAGATGGCCTAAAAGGAAATGCAAATTCGGCTAAAAATGCAAAGTGCAACTGAGAGTAGAAAGTCTTGAAATCAAAAGGCAAAGGAAAAAAATGTGAGAAGAAAATGAGAGAACCCTTCTAGCAAGGTTCGGATATCACTAAAACAACACTTCAAAGCCGAAAATGACCCAGTTTCCCTCTCTTAGCCGAAACTTTTGTGACCCTAAAGTCCTCATTCGGCTGCACACTTCAATATTCAAATCTTTCCTTGATTTTCTCCTAAGAATCCACATTATCTCCTCAACTCCCTCCTCATATCTCTCTAAGACCCATTCAAACTTCATCCTGTAGAGTTTTAATCAATCTCAACCACTTACATGGCACTGATGCAAAATAAAACCTCTATTGCACCATCCAAGCCTCGAACCCCAGTCCTCTAACCCTTCTGAGGCATTACTTACCACCTATACCATAGGTTCCTTTTTGTCAAGCTCTACCCTTCCAAATTTAATAAACATACAACCTAGAGTCAGGGTTCCCTTAATGCTAAAAACTAAAATTTTTCCTATGCCAAGGCTTGAACCTAGGACTTCATAGAGACCCTCAAACACTCCAAAATCACAAACCCAGTAGTGCTAACATGCACTTGTTCTGTTTTCTTGCTCTCAAAAATTTTAAGAGCTCCACCCAAGGCCCAATTCCTCTAAGCCTAAAATTCGGGACGTTAAACAATGACCCTCTCCAGAATTCACAACATAGCTTGGGACAGTGCGTCGTCCCCAGCCGCTCAATCGTGAGACCCAGTTTCAGTCACAGGTGAAGCCGGTGCCTCTCTAGCCTCAACGTTAGTCATATGACCAGATGATGAAGACCTAGCCCGAGCACCTCCACGGCCTCTTGTACCTTTTCCACGAGCACCTCTAGTGCTCATTATCGATTTGCACTTTTATCTGTATTAACAATTTTATACATCAGTTTACCGTTCCAATATTTATAAACAAATACCTTATGGAAAATACTATCAGTAATTCAAAGTTTTGTTTTTGCAGATCGCAGTCTTACTACGGTTTTATGTTACCCTAAACAGAGTATTTCACTACCATCTACTACCTATAGTAATCTCAGTATTTCAGTTTAAGTAGACAGTAGTTTCAAAACACTTACAGAATCGGCACCGAAGACTCGCTAGACCACACATTTAGAAATAGCATTTCATAATACTTTCCAACCATTTGAAACAGTTCTTTTTAAAAATTCCATGTTTTTAGAAAAACCCAAATCCAAAGTCGAGTTTTGCAACCTGGCTTTGATACCACTAAATGTAACACCCCAAACCTGGTTGGCTGAATCTGTGATGTCACATTGAAGTGTTTTCGAAAAACATAATTTCGTTGAAAACCCGTTCTTTATTAACACCTCTTTGTGATCTTAACGAAAATTTAGGATAACTTGTTCATTGTTAAAACTCAACTCGTTTAAGCTAAATGTTAATCATATTAGATTTTTATTACACTTTAAAACAATGTTTGTTACGGAAGCTTTCAAAAATATGTTGTGTAAACGTGGTGTTTTGGAAAAGCATTTATTTTTTTTGAAAAATCCAGGGCCTACTACTAACAGATATAAGTCAATGTAATAAATCCCAAATTAAAATAAAAACTTAGAGAGGCCTTATTATAAAATAAATACCTTTAATTACTTATAAATTAAAAGTTAAAAATGGAAGCAAATGCAGTTGTGTGGCCACCTTCGAGTTCCTCGCAGCTCCGATCTGCCTAAGGACTACCTGCGCAGAAAGCAAAAGGGTGAGTTTATGAAAACTCAGTGTGTAATCCCTTAACAATAGTCACACATACAGTAGGCATTTACAATCTAGGCCTAAGCCCGTTTCAGTAACAGTTTAATTTGAGTTAGGGCCTTAGCCCATTATAGTAACAAAATCAGTGTAGGCGTTGGCCTAATTCAGTAGCGGTCACAGTACAGATATGTAATCAGAAATCCTACCCAACCAGCCTTTACACACCACTCCATCCAGCCCTACACACCATGTGGGGATAAAATCAAATCACCCGTCCCTACACACCAAAAATAGCATCGGTTACGGCACTAAACAGAAATTGCAGCAGAGCTGCCAGTATAGTACACTTCCTCCAATCATAATAACCCATCCCCATGGAACATATCATGTGTGTATGAAACATATATAAAATGGCATGCTCAATACGGTCATACATACATAAGGGCATAACAGTCATTTTACCTCATAGGGATATAACAGTCATTTATCAATTTAGGGTCTAGGTGTACTTACCAACCTAACAGTAGGTCTACAGTCGTCTCGGGCAACCCGTGCAACCTTAACAGTCAAACAGTGAAATTGGGCCAAAGGGCCATAATGCGGGCCCATTTGGGCCCACATGCCGGTGTGGCCCACGAAGCCAAAAATGGCCTTGGCCGTGTGAACTACACAGCCAGGCCCAATAATCTCCATACATTCGTGTGGTTTACCCGTATGGGGCCCATGAGCTCGAGGGGCCTACACGGCATATTTCAGCCCATCATGGCCTGAATCAGCCTTAGATCATGAAATCGCTCATGGCCGGCCATAATAATCTTTCTCCTAAGTTTGAGCATTCGAAAAACCGCACGAGCAAGCGCACACTCGTATAGTGTCGACGGTCACCTATTTCAGCTTTTGCCAATTTATGGCAGTGTGGTTACACACCTGTTCACGAAAACATGCGAATAGTCCACGAGTACACCAACCTACATTCAATCACAAGTTTCGGTTACTCGCATCCCAATCGACTTATCAAAGAACCCTACCAAAAATACTTGTCACTTGATTAGATCAATCGGTTGTGGCTTGCTCACTTCATCTGTTTGCAAGAGGCTAATCCATTGGCCGTAGGGGTTATATGCATTCCAACCAACACTTATCAACCATCAAACAAATGAATAGTTTGAACTAGACGAAAAGTCGCTTACTGAAAACGTAGAGTCCAGATTAGAAGAACAGAACAATCGGTCACACCCACACAAAAGTCGAAAGTACAGAGAATGATAGAGGCAAAGTGGAACAATTATACCCCTATCATAAATCGACAGCATAAGAAAGGTTAGGCGTAAGATTAAAAAAATAAAAGAGAGAAGGAAGAAAGAGCAATACCGAGCAGTTGTATAACCACCAAAGTCGACAGAGAGCATAGAAGAATCGACACAGAGGAGGTGAAAGAATGAGTAATATTCGGTCAAGGTAACAATATGAAAAGAGAGGGGATCTTGTTAAAACAGAAAGAATCGAAGGAGGGGAAGGGGAAAGAAGAGAAGAGAAATTGATAGTAGAGGAAGATGTTAAAACAACAAATTTGAAAGATAGAAAGCAATGCCATTCGTCCCTGAGGAAAACTAAATGAGAGAGGGAAAGGAGAAAGCAATCGATCAACCAAAGGAATATTAGGGAAGAGAAAAATCGGGAATAGACCAAACGAGCAAAACCCGAAGGATCTCTAGCAACAATCGGTCCCAAAAGAAAAAATCGAAAAAAGAAAAAGCATAAAAACTCCAAACGTAGGAATTCAGCACCAAGGAGTGAAAGAAAAGCACCAAAATGCAAAAACCAGAAACTGAAATGAGAGGGGGAGAATTATCCTAGTCCTAGCCGAATTCTGAGTGCCTAAGTTCAAAATCGGCTCAACTCCTGAGTGCCTAAATTCAAAATCGGCTCAACTCCTCCACAGCCTCAACTTACCAAATTTTCCTCCTAAAATCTCTCCCCCATTATCTCCTAAAATCCCCCAAGCTGATCACTATCCCAATCCCCTATAATCCCTCCTAAATTTTGGCTACACACTCCCCTCACCCTTCAAACACTCTAACCTCCCATTAGCCTCAGAGTTCTACTGATATTCAACCTCTTACATGACACAGCAACAAAATAAAACCTACCTTGCGCGTAACAGGTCTTGAACTCAAGACCTTTAATAGCATTGACACGCCACTTACCCCTTGACCAGCAAGCCCTTTCTGTCATGTTATACTCACATTAATTTAAAAGCCTACTAACTAAAGGCAAGGGCTTATTCCAGTAAAAACAAAATTTTGTACAAGCCAAGGCTTGAACTCAGGACTTCTCCAACACTTTTCAGGATGCCTAACCACTGAAGCAAGCATGCATTTTGTGACATAACATACATAAATAAATATTTAAGATTTGGGGTGTTACAACTTTGATATGGTTTGTAAATATGTAATTTATTGTGATAGGTTGATATCATAATTGCATGAGAAATATGGCTTAGAAATGGCCTTATTATGTCCATACGGGTGTGTGCCTCAGCAGTGTGTGATATACGGCCTAGCACATGAGCATGTGACTTGGTCGTGTGTCCCTTACATCTTAAAATTTTCAAAACAGAATGCTCAAAATTGATTACACAGCCTGACACACGGGCGTATGTCTTGGCTGTGTGACCCTTGTACCTATTTAATGCAAATTATTTTGTTCACACGGCCTAGCACATGGGTGTGTAACTTGGCTGTGTAACATAAGTCAGAGAGTTCCACGGGTATGGACACGGACTAAAACACGGCTGTGTGCCCTATTTTTGAATGCCCATAAAGATTGAGACATGGGCATGTCTCTTGGCCGTGTGAGCCACATGGCCTGACCACACGGGTGTGTGTCCCCTGCATGGTTGAAAAATTTTGAGATTTTGTAAAAAATTCTCTGAATACCCGGTTTAGTCCTAACTTGTTTCTAATGTATGTTTAGGCCTCGAGGGCTCATATAAGGGACATTATCATAGAATTCTAGTATGAATGCTATGTGATTTGAAATATTTATTTACTTGATCCGTAAATTTTGGTAATGCTCTGTAACCCTATTCTGGCGACAAATATGGGTTAGGGGTGTTACATTTATTGGTATCAAAGCTACAGTTTAGCCGATTTTTAGACTAATATAGCAAGTATGAGTCTAGCTATACATGCCATTATATAACCTGTGATAGTGTGATATCTTCTGACCATTTTAAACATGTTTTTCATATAGTAATGTCGTCCAATCAAGCTAAATCCGAAGAAGCTGAGAGCAATGCTCAAGCTTCAGTTCAGAAAGTAGCTTCAAGTAGTAGAAGGCCTGTATATAAAGGCCGAGGGGAAGAGGTTAAAGAAGCCTTCTTCCAAATGATGAATGAATGGTTTACATAATTCGTAAGAACAAACTCGGCTATACAACAACCTTCGCCCCCTCCTGTCTCTCAACTAGTTCCTGATATGCCACAGGATACAGAACTTGTTAGAACTAGTAGGCCTCCTGTAGATAAAATTCGTCAATATGGGGCAGAAGAATTCAAAGCTACAGCCGAAGATGATCCAGAAAGCGTAGAATTTTGGTTAGAAAACACTATTAGAGTCTTGATGAATTATTTTGTACACTAGCCGAATGTTTCAAATGTGTTGTATCTCTGTTAATAGTTTGGCTTACCAATGGTGGAATAGACTAATTTCTGTTGTACAGAAGGAAAAGGTCACTTGGGAATTTTTCTAGACTGAGTTCAGAAAGAAATATATTAGTCAGAGATTTCTAGATTAGAAACATAAGGAATTTTTAGAGCTTAAACAAGGGAATATGACAGTATCTGAGTACGAATAAGAATTTTTCAGATTGAGTAAATATGCCAGAGAGTGTATCCCGACTGAAATCACCATGTGTATGCGGTTTGAAGAGGGTTTAAATGAAGATATCAAGTTGTTGGTTGGAATTATAGAATTAAAAGAATTTGTTGTACTGGTTGACCAGGCACATAAAGCCGAAGAACTAAGTAAAGAAGAGAGACATGTAGAGATGGAAGCTAGAACTTCAAGTAAAAGATTTATACGAAAGTCACAACAGTCGGCTTCAAAGAAATCGAAGAAATATCATGACCATTTTACCACTTCTATGGGGTACTCTGGAGAGTCGAAGTATTCAACGCTCTAATTCGATATCTCAGGCTACATCTGTAGCAAGTGCAGGCAGTGTTGGAAATCCCAAATCCAGATGCAAACATTGTAATAAATTGTATTTTGGTGAGTACTGCATGAGAAGTGGAGCATGTTTTAGATGTGGTTCCTTTGACCACTATCTTAGAAACTGCCTAAAAAAGTCTGAAGAAGACACTGTTCAAACTTCAAGGCCTAGTAACCCTGCCACGAAAGGTAGACCACCTTGTAACCTTGGCAATTTTAGTAGTAGCCGAGGTACGACAAAAGATTCAATGATCAAATTTGAAGCACGAGCATTGGCAATGACATATGCTATTCGTGCACGTGAGGATGCCTCTGCACCTGACGTTATTACTGGTACTTTTTCTCTTCTTGATACTGATATAACTACTTTAATTGATCCTGGTTCTACCCATTCACACATCTGTACAAATTTAGTGTTTAATGAAAATTTATTTGTTGAGTCCACTGAATTCGCGGTTAAAGTATCAAACCCTCTCGGCCAGTAAGTGATGGTAGATAAAATTTATAAGAATTGTTCGTTAATGGTATAGAGTTACTATTTTTTGATTTATTTGATGTTATTGTCGTTTGATGAATTTGATGTGATTCTGGGTATGGATTATGTAACAGCCCGATTTTGGGCCTAGTCGGAACAGTGGTTTCGGGACCACAAATCCGATGCAATAAAATTTACTTTTATTATATTTTTATGTTTTACAATTTCAAGGAATGATTTCATGAAAATTTCATTCGAAAATTTTGACGTTTGGGCACTCAATTTAGTCAAAATGACTAAATTGTAAAAAATGCAAAACTTGAGTTCTACATGCTAGAGGTGTACAATTGTTATGAAATTTTAAATTGGAGGTCCTTATATGGATTTAGACCATTGGATAATTTTTTGGACAAAAATGGATATGAAATAGGTGAGATAGAATATTTTTAAGTTAGGGGCATTTTGGTCATTTAGTGATTAAATGACATAATAAACAAAATAAAAGCCAAATTTTTTGTCCATCTTCAACCCATGGCCAAAACTTGCATGGAGAAACCATGGCTAGGGTTTTTCAAGCTTCCAAGCTCGAATGTAAGTCCGTCCTAGCCGCGTTTTTAATGATTTTTACGTTTTTGAAATCCTCGTAACAAAATCTATCTATTTCTACCACTAATTTGAGATATGGTTAAAGTATAGGGTTTTGACCAATGATGAATATGTGTTTATTTTAATGTTTAATGGTAGAAAATGCATGTTTATGATTAGAGAAACGACTTTTACTAAGTGATTGTCGGTGAAAATGCCTAAAAGGCTTAATTTGTAAAAGTTATAAAATATGTGTTAAAAATCTAATTTAATGGAAAATGTGTGCTGCTATAAGCATGAAAATGATTCGACTATGCATGGGTAGTAAAGAAATTGAACACATTTCATTTTATGAGCCTAGGAGCCAAATTGTAAATATGTTAAACTTTAGGGGCAAAAACGTAATTTTTCCATAATATGATTTTTGGGTCACATTGAATAATGTGACTAATAAATAAGTTAAATATGATATTTCAAAGAAAATGAGGTTCAGACCTAGAATGGGGGAAAAACGAGAAATCAACGGTTAGGTCATTTTCACTATTTTTGGTATCGAGGTAAGTTCATATGTGAATAATGCATTATTATGTTTGTATTTTGAATATTTTAAATTCTTTGTTAATGTGTGGAATGAATGATTAATTATATGGATACAATCGACAAGTTCTGATAAGTGTAAAAAAAATCCCGTTTGAACCTTAGGAATAGAATAGGATACGAGTGACATGTCACTAGGGACCGATGTGTTATATATGTGATTATATGATCCGGGTGCTGGTCTCACACATCTACCAGTGGCTGGGTAATCTGGCATGTGTTGTGGATACCTGACAGCTTGTGTGAGCAGTACTGCATAGTTACGTCTTGACCGTCAGTTGGTGTGAGCAGGCCCGTGATTAGTTCAAGAGCGAGCATTTATGTGATATGAGATATGAGGTAGCTTTAGCTACATATGTGGCACCTATGTGCAAAGACTTTTCGTGTATCCATTTAGTATTCCAAGTGTTCAACAAGTATGGCAAAGATGAGAAAGTAAGTGGTTATGTTACGAGATGGTACAGGTATGTACGTAGAGATTTTAAGTAATGACTTCATGATATTGTGAGTTTATGATCACTATGAAAGTGACTTTGTGATAGCCCTATGATTATTGATTTATGGTCATGATGTATAAATTTATGGAAACACAGTTGATGACTATATGTTAGGCTTTGGGAGCCCAATTGATTGGTGAGATAGTAAATATGGTTCATTTGAATTGTGATTTATCGGTTATGAGTGAAAGGAAATATTTGCCTAATTGCCTATTAAAATGGTTAAGAAAGTATGGAAAGAAAGAGTTTAGAAAATTTGAAATATGTTGAGCTATAGGCATGAAAACATAAATATACATAAGTAATGTGTACTTTTACTAAGATGTTTGAAATGATTTGCCAATTATGAAACATGTTACAATTGAGAGATTATGGCTGCTAGATTAAAGTCAAGTAATGTTAAATTATGTTGATAAATCAAAAGAGAGTAAACATGTGCATAGGTTATATTACAACCTTGAGATTTATAGTCATTTTATATTAACTTATGCTTATATTGTCAAGCATGGTATATGACTAGCATGAGTTATTGATTATTTTCATATGGACTTACTAAGCCATATAATATATCTTAGTCCCTTCCTTTCCCATGTCTTATAGGGTTATTAAGCTGGCTCAGGTTGGAGATCACTGGAGATCCTATCACACTATCAAGCTGTCATGTTGGGTAAATGAATGCAAACCTTTGAGTCTATGGCATGTACAGGGACATAGTCATTTTGTGTATGTGTCATTATGATATGGCCAAACGTATTGGCTTGTAATGATTAAGGATTTGATTTGGTATATAGCCATATAAATTGGCTTATATTGGCTAATGGGTTGCAAGCATATTAATTACTCATATGCCTATGTCAATGTCATTATGTGATGTGGTTTATAATGGTATGTTAATGAAATTAGACTAGATGATACATGTGGGAAGTTGTTATGTTGAATGTGATTGGGTATGTGTGGACTTGATAAAGTATGATGTTATGAGCATGTATTTGTAGTTAATACAAAGAAATCATGAAAGAGTAAAAAAAAAAAAAAAGAAGCATTAAAACAGTTTTGGACAATAACAATAGTATAACTTTGAAAAATCACCAAAAATTTTGGAAATCGAATTAGAGGTTAAATAAAATATGAAATTAAATCTTATTGAGTATATTTTCATATAAAGGAAACAATGTAAGCAAAAGAATTTCATATTATGATATATTTGAATTTTTGTGAGACAGAGTCAGAATGATTTTGGAATCCCCTATTTTAATTTGTAAAAATCATTAAAAATTCTACAAAAATAGTTATAGGTTATAATTTATATGATTAAAATTTTTAATGAGTCTAGTTTCAAAAGAAATAAATAGGAACATCATCTGAATTCCGTATGAGGAGATAATTAATTATTAGTGAAGAGGGGTCAGAACTGTCAGACAGCGAAACATGGGTGACTTTAAAGAATAAACTGTACTTATTGGATAAACCCAAAATTCTGAAAATTTTATGGTAAGAATATATGTTAGTCTAGTTTCTAGAAAAATTAGCAGATCTTAATTTGGAGTTCAATACCTCTAGATATAAATAATTTAGTGACTATGACTCAAGTAGATAGTTTTGTTATGAACAGTAAATATCACAATTATCTGTAATTATTCTGAGATCTCTAGTAATGCTCCATAACACTGTTCTGGCAACAGATATGAGTTAGGAGTGTTACAAATTGGTTAATTTAGCATGATGCTATGGTAAATACCAAAGAAAAGCATATTATATTAAAATGTTAAAATGGTGAAATACTCTGTATCGGATCTGATAAAGTGGACGGGTTGTCTAATGTGATATCAGCCGTGTCAGCACAGAAATATGTCACAAAATGGTATGATGCTTATCTTGTTTATGTCTTGGACACTAAAGTATCTGAGTCAAAGATTAAGTCAGTGCCAGTTGTTTGTGAGTATCCAGATGTATTTCCAGATGAGTTACTCAGATTGCCACTGGTTAGAGAAGTGGAATTCTCTATAAGTCTTGTTCCGAGGACAACATCGGTATCTATAACACCCTACAAAATTAAAAGAGTTGAAAGCACAATTGTAAGAATTGACTGACAGAGGTTTCGCTTGACCTAGCTCATCACCTTGAGGTGTACCAATTTTGTTTGTTAAGAAGAAAGATTGATCTTTGAGATATGTATTGATTACCAGCAGCTCAACAAAGTCACAATTAAGAATAAGTATCCACTTCCTCGTATTGATGACTTGTTTGACCAGTTGAAAGGTGCCATAGTATTTTCGAAGATAGATCTCCGTTCTGGCTATTATCAACTATGGATGAAAGAGTCAAATGTACCAAAAAAAGCTTTTAGAGCCAGGTACAGGCATTATGAATTCCTTGTGATGCCGTTTAGCTTGACAAATTGACCTACAGTATTTATGGATTTAATGAATAGAATCTTTAGACCGTATCTAGATAGGTTTGTTGTTGTATTCATTGATGATATTCTGGTATATTCTTGAGATGGAAAAGAACATGTTGATCATTGGAGAATTGTTCTGCAAACTCTGTGTGAGAAGCAACTGTATGCTAAATTCAGTAAATGTGAACTTTGGCTTTGGGAAGTTGGTTTTCTTGTACATATAGTATATGCTGAAGGCATCAGAGTGGATCCGAATAAAATTCCAGCTTAACTGGAAACCACCAAAAAATGTGTCTGAAGTTAAAAGTTTTCTGGGATAAGTTGGTTACTATTGGGTTTTCAATAATAGCTTCTCTGATGACATGGTTGTTGCAGAAAGATGTGAAGTTTGAATGAACCGATAAATGTCAGCAGAGTTTTGACAAATTGAAAGCCTTGTTAACTGAAGTACTAGTTATAGTTCAGCTTGAATTGGGTAAAGAATTTGTAATTTAAAGTGATGCATCATTGAATGGTTTAGGTTCTGTCTTGATGCAAGAAGGCAAAGTAATAGCCTATGCTTCTAGACAACTAAAACCACATAAAAAAATTACTCGATACATGACTTAGAATTGACAGCTATTGTCTTTGCACTGAAAATTTGGCGGCACTATTTGTCTGGTGAAAAGTGCCATATATTCACTGATCATAAAAGCTTAAAGTATTTGATGTCGCAAAAATATTTGAATCTAAGACAACGCCAGTAGTTTGAATTATTGAAAGATTATGATCTAGTTATCGATTATTATCAAGGAAAAGCCAATGTGGTTGCAGATGCTCTGAGCAAAAAGTCTCTATTTGCATTGCGAGCAATGAATACTCGATTTTCATTACCTGATGATGGTTCAATCATAGCTGAGTTAAAAGTTAAACTGACATTTCTATAGTATATTTACGAAGCTCAGAAAAATGATGATGAGTTACAAGCTAAACGGGTACAGTGTAAGTTAACTTCTGATTTAGAATTTCAGATTGAATATGATGATTGTCTGTTATACAGAAGCAGAATATGTGTACCGAGGAATTCAGAGCTTGTATAAAAGATTTTATAGGAAGCTCATAATGGTACTATGTCTATTCATCCGGGGAGTAGTAAAATGTATATTGATTTGAAAAAGATGTACTGGTGGCTGGGAATGAAATGCAATATTTCTAAATTTGTATCTAGATGTTTGATATGTCAGCAAGTTAAAGCTGAACATTGGGTACCTTCAGGATTGCTACAGCCAATGACAATACCAAAACGGAAATTCGAAAGAGTTACCATGGACTTTGTGTCAGGACTACCCCTATCTCCGAAAAAGAAAGATGCTATTTGGGTAATCATTGACCATTTGACGAAGTCTGCACACTTTATTCAGGTACGTATGGATTTCTCCCTGGACAGATTAGCAGATTTATATGTTTCTGAGATTGTTAGGTTACATGGGGTGCCGGTCTCTATTATATCAGACAGAGATCCATGGTTTACATCCTGATTCTGGAACAAGTTACAAGAGGCTCGGGGTACACAACTACATTTCAATACCGTATTCCATCCTTAGACTGATGGTTAATCTGAACATGTGACACAGATTCTAAAAGATATGTTTCGGTGTTGTGTTTTGGAATTCGAAGGTAATTGGGAAAAGTATCTGTCTTTAGTTGAATTCGTATATAATAATAGCTATTAGTCAAGTATTAAAATGGCACCCTATGAAGCTCTGTATGGTTGTAAGTGTAGAATTCCATTGTATTGGACTGAGCTCAGTGAGAAAAAGATACATGGAGTTGATTTGATCCGTGAAACCGAAGAAAAAGTGAAAGTGGTTCGAGACAGCTTGAAAGCAGCTTCTGATCGTCAAAAATCCTCTGCGAATCCTAAATAGAAAGAGATAGAATTTCAAGTTGGTGATAAGGTATTTCTAAAAGTTTTTCCTTGGAAGAAAGTTCTTCGGTTTGGTTGTAAAGGAAAATTGAGTCCACGATTTATTGGGCCATATGAAATTCCTGAAAGAATAGGACCTATTGCATACCGATTGGCTTTAATACCAGAGCTAGAAAAGATTCACAATGTCTTTCATGTGTCTATGCTACGATGATATCGATCAGAACCTTCACATGTTATTCCTCCGACAAATATTGAAATTCAACCTGATATGACTTACAGTGAAGAACCAATCAAAATTCTGGCACGTGAGATGAAAGAGTTAAGAAATAAAAAGGTAGCTTTAGTAAAAGTTCTTTGTCTACGACACGGAATATAAAAAGCTACTTGGGAACCAAAGGAAACAATGAGGAAGCAATATCTGAACCTCTTCATTGCTAAGATTTTCGAGGACAAGAATTCTTCAAGAGAGGATAGATGTAACAACCCGTTTTTAGTGAAACCAGAATAGTGGTTTTGGGACCACAAATTCGAGTCCGAAAGAAAAATCATTTTAATATTATTGTATGGTTTGTATTATGATAGGAATGACGTATGAAAATTTCGTTAAGAAAATTTTACCGATTACATGTTTAATTAGATAGAAGGGACCAAATTGCATAAAACGCAAAATTTGAGTTTTACTATCTATAAGTATCAAATAGCTATTAAATTCAAAATTTAAGGTCCTTATATGGCAAATAGACCATTGATAAACCGTCATTTATACATATTTTTACCCCATGCTTTGCGCATTTTATGGATGACTTTTTCTTAGAATTGGTGAATTCGATGCTCCTAATTCCTTAATTTCATGTTTTATACTTAGGTGAGCTTAGGAGAGTAAAAGGAACGAGAAACGGACCAAAAACGGAGAAAATGGGCCAACGTACGAAATCAACACAGCCTGGACTTCCTCACACGGGCAGACCACACGACCGTGTCAATTTGGCAGAATCAAAGCACGACTCACATTAGTAGACCACACGCCCGTGCTATTTTAACAGGCTTGACCACAGCCTGAAGTAATCATATACGGGCGTGTCACACGGGCGTGTCCCTGCCGAACCCAAGTTGAGTCCAATTCAGAAAAGGCTAATTCTGAGGGCTTTTAGGCATTCTAAAGCCTATAAATACACCCTAGAAGAGGAGAAAAAGGGACGCACAGAGGATGAAGAAAGGAATTGCTCAAGGAAAGCCAATTGATCCATCTCAAAAGCCGGATTCACCGTCAAGACTGAAGATCTCCCTTCAATTCCCCTTCAGGAGTTTTGGGTTTTCCTTTATGTTTTGTATTCATTATTCTTCTGAGATGTTTTATCTATTAGTTATGAACTAAATCCCCTAAATACCTATGAAGGATGAAACCTAAGACGAATCTTGTTATTATTTTCTGAATTGTATGATAAATATTTGACTTGTTCTTAATTCTGTGTTCTTAATTCTTTTGTTTTGATATTCTAGGATATTGATTCAAGTTAAGCTCTTATGTATAGGAGGAATAGACCATGTCTAAGAGTACATTTGTCATAATTAAGCGGAGTTAATTGCGCGCCTAGAGATAGGGTGACAAGATTTTGCCGGATTAGGGTGAAACCTAATAAGGAGATCCATAGATCGAGTTAATGCAACCCTAGAAAGTTAATTAGAAAGAGATTTCAATTATTCAACCTAGGATTAGACGTTGTTAGTCTCAAGAGAGATAATAATATAACTTAGGGATTTCTACAGATCAAGTTAAATGAATAAATTGTCCGATTCAGAGTCAGAATAACAAGTAAAGTCTAGGTGGATTCTTCCTTAGGTATTGTCTTAATTCAATCGTTTTCCAAAAGTAATCCCCCAATTCTATTTTCTGTGAATTCTTAGTTTAGTTAATTAGTTAGTTAAAACAAACCCCCTTATTCTTAGGTTAGATAATAAAAAGACAGTCATTACTAGTACTTTTAGTTCCTTTGGGTTCGACAATCTGGTCTTGCTAAAACTATACTACTGTTCGATAGGTACACTTGTCTACATCGTGATAATAGTTAGTTTCAAGAACGAGTAATTATAAATATTCAAAACCTGTCACAAAATAACACGATCAAGTTTTTGGCGCTGTTGCCGGGGAACTAAGATATTAGGAACACTCAATTTTTATTACTTTAGCCATTTATTTTCCTTGCGATTTAATTTTATTATTATTTATTAATTTACTTTTTCTTTCTCTTGGCAGGTTTTTATAGTTTATGACTAGAAGAAACCCATCAAGACCACTACTTTTTGACGAAGAAATTGATCGCACAGTTCACAGTAACCGAAGAGAAATAAGGCGAAGCCTAAGATACATAGAGGAAGAGCAAGAGCAAGAGGACGGTATACAAGCCACAACTGAAGAGATGGCTGAAAATCAGGAAAACCTGATACCTCCTGCGATTGCTGTTGATTCAGTAAATCAAAATCCTGCTCCACGCACTATGTACGATTATGCTAAACCTTCTTGAACAGGAACTGAGTCAAGTATAGTTAGACCTGCTATTGTTGCGAATAATTTTGAACTAAAACCTAACACTATTCAAATGATACAACAATTTGTTCAATTTGATGGTTTGCAGGATGAGGATCCAAACACTCACTTGGCAAATTTCCTGGAATTTTGCGATACATTTAATATTAATGGCGTTTCTAACTATGCCATTCATCTTCGGTTATTCCCTATTTCATTTAGGAACAAAGCTAAATAGTGGTTGAGCCTGTTACTACGAGGGTCAATTACTACTTGGGAACAAATGACCAAAAAGTTCTTATTAAAATATTTTCCGCCGGCTAAAACGACTAAATTACGTAATGATATCTCTTCTTTTATGCAGATGGATTTAGAGACACTCTACAATGCATGGGAGAGATACAAGGATCTTTTGCAAAGATGCCCTCACCATGGGTTACCACTCTGGTTACAGGTTCAAACCTTTCATAATGGCCTGAATCTTTCAACTCGACAAATGGTTGACGCAGTTGCTGGCAGAACCATCAACAATAAAACACCTGAAGCTGCCTATGAATTTATAGAGGAGATTTCATTGAATAACTATCAGTGGCAAGTCATGAGGACAAAACCAACGAAAACAGTCAGTGTTTATAACGTCGACTCGGTTACCATGCTCTCTAATCGAGTAGAACTCTTGAATAAGAAAATTGATGGTTTTCTTAGTTCTTCACAGGTTCACCTAATAATGCAGTGCGAAGCAAATGGAGGTGGATCGAATAGTTCAGAATACCCACCATATGGTCACAACATGGGCAACGAGCAGTTAAATTACATGGGTAACAATCCTCGATCTCAAAACAATCCTTATAGTAACACTTACAATGCAGGTTGGAGGAACCATCCAAATTTCTCATGGGGAGGCCAAGGTAATCAGAGACCCCCTCCAAGCTTCCAACAACCACCCTACCAACAAGAGAAGAAGCCGAACCTTGAAGAGATGTTCACAAAGTTTTTATCGGTGTCAGAAGTTCGTTTTTAGAATACCGAGATAGCACTTAAGAATCAACAAGCATCAATCCAAGGGCTCAAAACTCAGATTGGACAGCTTCCCAAGTTTATCTCTGAACGACCACAAGGTAGCTTGCCAAGCAACACAGAATCTAATCCAAGGGAGCAACTCAACGCGATTACTAGTCAAGATGAGGAACGGTTAGTCACACCTGAACCAGAACCAAGGCAAGATAATGAGATAAGTAAAGGTAAAGGTGATGTATACTGCAAAGAACAGAAACTGGTAAGTACAGAATACAAACCTCGTGTGCCATACCCTAATACGACAAGGAAAGACCGCTCAGACGAACAATTTGGTAAATTCCTTAAACTCTTAAAAAAATTACATATTAACTTACCGTTTATTGTAGCTCTATCACAAATGCCAAACGCAATGAAATTTTTAAAGGAGCTTTTAGTAAATAAGCGAAAGTTGGACGAGGCGTCGCATGTGGAGCTAAACGCAGTTTGCTCAGCTATTCTGCAGAATAAGCTACCCAACAAATTAAAAGATCTAGGGAGTTTTACAATTCCTTGCTTAATTGGTAGTTTAGATGTTAATAATGCATTAGCTGATTTAGGGGCTAGTATTAACGTCATGCCCTACAAAATGTTCAAACAATTAGGTCTTGGGAACCCCAAACAGACTAGGATGAGTACACAATTAGCAGATAAGACTATAAGATTTCCTAGGGGTATTATTGAAGATGTGCTAGTTAAAATCGATAAATTTATACTTCCCGTTGACTTCATTGTTCTAGACATAGAGGAGGATACCAACACTTCTTTGATTTTAGGAAGGCCCTTTTTAGCAACTGCTAAAATGATTATTGATGTTGGCACAGGTGAGCTCACACTTCGTGTGGGGGATGAAACAATCACCCTTCAAGCTCGCAATTCTGGCAACACATCGAAAATTGAAGGTCATCGTCTAAACCATTCTACTAAAACTGACAATATAGTGCAACCTACTTTGTAGGAAATGAGTCTGAAGGAAGTACATGAGCCATTCCCAAGTAATAGTAGAGGACCTATTCATGAAGATCGAAGGCTACAAATCGAGGAGCTAGGTGAATGGCAGACGCATAGATTGAGAACACACGATAAACCAAAACCACACCAGAACGAGCTCAATACGTTTCCAAATCAACTTAAGGCTGGAAATAAATTTTTGTTAGATGCCGCAGATCCTTATATTGTTACTACTAAACCGACTGAAGAAATCCCTCTTACGGTACTTAACATTTTCCCATTCGGCACAGTCGAGGTAAGTCATCCCAAGTTCGGCACTTTTAAGGTAAAGAACACCCATCTAAAACAATATCTTGGTGAGATTGATAGCAGGGATGAGGAGTATAAACTCCTCGAACCACCATGACCATTCAATGGAAAGGTAAGTCGAGCTTAGACTATAAATAAGTGCTTCTTGGAAGGCAACCCGAGAACTAACAATATTAATTTCTTTAAATTTTAGTATTTAACACCTAACTTACTAACAGAGATCTTGAATACAGGTTTTCCACACAGACACGGCCAGGTACACGGGCGTGCTAAGGACCGTGTGAAAATAGGGCAGAGATTTTTCCCAAACACGCACTACGATAAAACGACACGGCTGTGCGATATGGCCGTGGGCGAGCCTGCCAAAATAACACGGGCATTCGACACGCCCATGCCTTAGAACCGTGGTTGAACCTGAGAAAATAACACGGGCGTTCGACACGCCCGTGTTCTATACCCGTGGTCAAACCTGTCAACTTAACACGGGCGTAGAGCTGCATACAAGGGCGTGAGAGAAGTGAACGAAGCCAGACACAGTCGTGCGACACGGCGGTGTGCACCCACACGCCCAAAATACACGGGAGTGGGCCGAATGCCAGACGCACCCAAATTCAAAAAAAATGTGAAACACACGGGCTGAAATTGGGGAGGGCGTGTTCCCTGGCCGTGTGCTCTAAAATCTATAAATAGACAGCACTATTCATTGTCTTGTTTACCCAAAATTCTTAGCTCTAGCCGCTGTAAATCCATACACCTGACTCACCACGCCCATGCGCCACTTCCAATCTTGTTTTTGACACTCATTCTCCCCTTTCTAGCATTTATTTACACTTTTCCCTTTAATTGCACTCATTTTTTATACTAGTTATCATAGCAATCTGCATCTTATATGTTATTTTTATCTTTCTATCACTCAAAATTCATTATCTAAAGTAGTTATCATCTTTCTCATGTGAAATTCTTACTCATTACATGATTTCCTTGCCCTACTTGACTAGTTTAAAGTAATTATTCATGGTTAGAATAGCAGACATACTCATGCATTTTGTGTTGACATGTTTCATCCGTCAAGTATAATTGCATTCCATGAAATTCTCTGCCATTCTTATGCCATAAAATTGATTGCTTTGGTTAAGTTGTTAGTCTTAGTAGTTGTGGCTGAAATTATGATTTTTATTTTATTTTAATTTTTTTCTCCATTTTACTTTAACCATTCCTCAAGATGAATTAATGGTTTTGATTGCAGGTACCATGTCGTCTTCACGAGGAAAGAAAACCATCGTCCCCGCTTCGAAGAGAAAGAAGGGGGCGTCATCTTCCTCGGGTCCTACCGCAGAAATTAGCCACCCTTTTCTGCAGTTCCCCATTGGGCCCCAAGAAGAACTTTACCAAATACTCTGGGCCCGACCTTTAACTGCGGGCCACTGCATCGACTGGGTTGCAGTAGAACAAGTTCCATTGGCTGATGCGATTCGGGCCCTCCTAACCACCGACCCTTGGGAGCTTTTCTTTGGGATCATCAAGCTGATGTATCTCGAGCTTACGATGGGACTATGCTCAATGTTTCATCTTCAGACCCTAATGAAAAATTATGATGATCCCGGCACGGTCTAATTTTGCCTAGGCGGATTAGTCCATGAGCTAAGTGTCCCAGAATTCGGTATAGCTTTAGGCCTATATACAGAAGAGTTCATGGATGATAATGACCTCAATTCTCTCAACCATCACATCCACCGTTCTCCCTTACGGTGCTAGGACGCACTCGTACCAAACTCGGCCACCTACGATCCTAGTCGCTCCAAGGCATCAGCTCTCCCTCCATCCTTGAGGTATTTACATTCGATTCTATCTCACACCTTGACAGGACAGAGAGAGAAAATCGGCATTGTCACCACCAACGACGTCTACTACTTATGGTGTATGTCGCACGGGCACGTCTTCGACCTCGCATACTTTATTGCCCTTACCATTCGCCACCAGACATAGTGACATTGGAAAGGGGTCATCTCCATTGAGCCCTATGTGACGCGACTGGTGCGACTCTTTGGGCTCCTCAACACCGCAGCCCAAGAATCATGCTTGACCCTTATTGGCCAGATGTCTCCATAAGGCATCTCGGGCATGCTAAGCATGAGAATGATCGAAAAGCGCCAAGGAACTTACCCTCCTCAATATCGTCTCGCCCAATCTACCGAGGAGGAGGCCCCCGAGGACATTACTGATGATGTCCCTCCACAGCACAAGGACCCACCGTCTCAGCTGCCATGGCCCTCTCATCTAGTTCATACGGCGGCTTCATACGCTGACATCTTTGAGCACCTTACACGATTTGAGCAGCAAAGTTTTCAACGATTTGATCACATTAATGCGACTCTACATCAGATTTGTCAGTATTTTCACATCTCATCGCCACCACCACCTCGCGAACCATTTAGCGATGAAGATGTTTAAAATTTTTATTAATTATTTTATTTTATGTTTTTACTTTTATTTTATCTTCAAACTCCTTTTTATTTTTCCTTACGCCTATCTTTATTAGATTTTATAATTTGTATTTTATAATGACCAACTTCAGCTATTCCATTACGAGTAATTTTGTTTCCTTACATTTCTTAAAAAGTTCCTGGTTTTGTCACAGGTATAAAAGAGCTCCTAAGCTCATCCTCACATAGGAACTAAAAAAAAACTCCACCAGGAAAGGTTCTCCACGACTGCCATGTCCTGCTCGACCACGACTATAGCTACCAACAGATATAATATTCTTTTGGCACAAGACTTATGGACTAATGAACCTCTACCACCACCGGAGTATCCTCCTCCACTCTCACGCCATTTATTCTCCAAAAACTCCAGTTCAAGGAATTCATTCATCATTCAAGAAGTTTCACTTCTCTCCTTAACTTATGATCATAAATTTATCTTTTTCAATATATCTATCTTTGTACATTGAGGGCAATGTACATCTTAAGTGTGAGGGGGATCTTTTATATCACAATTAGAATATGTCTTATTCTCACGTGAATTACTCATATCACTATTAGAATGAATTTTAATTAACTCATGATTTTTATTGATATGTCTTGAATTAAAACATGGGCATTTATGCATTGATTGTTTAAACTTTAAGACATTAGGGAATCAAGCATGATAAGTTGATTTTTGAAGAATTAAAAACTTCTAGGTTATTTCTCTAATTCTAGGTATTAGCTTGAGTTGGAATTCACAAGTTTAAACATCAAAAAGCCATAATTTTTGTGAGATTTTGAGCCTTCAAGAGCATCTATTATTTCTTCCATGCTCACTTTCATTATGAGTGCACCAATATTGAACTGTTATTCTAGAACTTGCTTGATTATGCTGTCAAGACCACACCATTTAATTTGATATGTCAAAATGATAAAGGCATTTAGGTTTAACCCACTCACTCCATAAAAGCTTACCTTCACAATTAACCCTTAGTGAACCCCCTTGAGCCTAACAACCCATTCATTGATTTACCCTCAATATCAACCCATAACTCATTATTGTTGAAATCCCTCAAATAAATTGATCCCTATTTTTGTCGAGATTTGAATTGAATAAATTGCTTAGCTATGTCCTGTTCTAAATAGTTAGTTATTTGACTTGTTCTTAAAAAAATGTATACATATAGGTAGTAGTGATTTTTTGAGCTAAAGTAGTTAAATTCCATATTCCGAGAAAAAAGCTCTGTTGTACGCAATTGATACTAGTCATTTTTCTAGTTAGGTAATCTTTCAATTCAATCTCGATTCTAACCCTTTCTTCCAGCTTGTGACCACACCCTTTAACCAAAGCCACGTTACAACCCTCTAAAGACCTTTTGATTGATGTTTCATCTCAATTTATAGTGGTGGAGATTTGATTTTCATGCAAGCTTATGGTAATAACTTTTCATTATTGAGTATTGAGTGCTTCATTTATTGTCCTTAAAACACCTCGAGTGATTTGAGTGAATCTTTAGTGAGGATGTAAAACTCTGTGATATTTTGAAATCAAGGGTAATTACTTCGATGAGGGGAGACACCTATGTTTTCATGATAAAATTCTCAATTTGGAATGTTTGAAACTTTGATGTTCTTTTAGTTAAATCTTCAATGTATGATTACCTATGGATTACTTTGAGATATTATCGATAGAAATTATAAGTTGAGAAGAATTTATTTTAATTGTGAGTTGAGGATTTTGCTTGAGGACAAGCAAATGCTTAAGTGTGGAGGTATTTGATAAACAATCATTTTTACATATTTTTACCCCATTCTTTACGCATTTTATGGATGGCTTTTCCTTAGAATTGGTGAATTCGATGCTCCTAATGCCTTAGTTTCATGTTTTATTCTTAGGTGAGCTTAGGAGAGTAAAAGGAACGAGAAACGGACCAAAAACGGAGAAAATTGGCCAACGTACGAAATCAACATGGCCTGGACTTCCTCACACGAATAGACCACATGGTCGTGTCAAGTTGGTAGAATCGAAGCACGACTCACATGATTAGACCACAAGCTCATGCTATTTTAACAGGCTTGACCACGGCCTGAAGTAATCGTACACGAGTGTGTCACACAGGCGTGTCCCTACCGAACCCAAGTTGAGTCCAATTCGAAAAAGGCTAATTTTGAGGGCTTTTAGGCATTCTAAAGCTTATAAATACACCCTAGAAGAGGAGAAAAGGGAACGCACAGAGGAGGAAGCAAGGAATTGCTCAAGAAAAGCCGATTGATCCATCTCAGAAGCCGGATTCGCAATCAAGACTGAAGATCTCCCTTTAATTCACCTTCAGGAGTTTTGGGTTTTTCTTTATGTTTTGTATTCATTAGTCTTATGAGATGTTTTCCCTTTTAGTTATGAACTAAATCCCCTAAATACCTAAGGGGGATGAAACCTAAGACGAATCTTGTTATTATTTTATGAATTGTATGATAAATATTTGACTTATTCTGAATTATGTGTTCTTAATTCTTGTTTTGATATTCCAGGATATTGATTCAAGTTAAGCTCTTATGCAGAGGAGGAATAGACCTTGTCTAAGAGTACATTTTTCATAATTAAGCGGAGTTGATTGCACGCCTAGAGATAGGTGACAAGATTTTGCCGGATTAGGGTGAAACCTAATAAGGGGATCCATAGATCGAGTTAATGCAACCCTAGGAAGTTAATTAGAAAGAGATTTCAATTATTCAACCTAGGATTAGACGTTGTTAGTCTCGAGAGAGATAATAATATAACTTAGGGATTTCTAAGGATCAAGTTAAATGAATAAATCGTCCGATTCGGAGTCAGAATAACAAGTAAAGTCTAGGTGGATTCTTCCTTAGGTATTGCCTTAATTCAATCGTTTTCCAAAAGTAATCCCCCAATTCTATTTTCTGTGAATTCTTAGTTCAGTTAATTAGTTAGTTAAAACAAACCCCCTTATTCTTAGGCTAGATAATAAAAAGACAACCATTACTAGTACTTTTAGTTCCTTTGGGTTTGACAATCCGGTCTTGCTAAAACTATACTACTATTCGATAGGTACACTTGCCTACATCGTGATAATAGTTAGTTTCAAGAATGAGTAATTATAAATATTTAAAACCTGTCACAAAATAACACGATCAACCATTAAGAGGAGTTAGTAGATAAATATGAAAAGAAAAGGACTAAATTGGAAATAAAAATAATTAAATATGTTAAAAATCTAATATCATCTTATTTTATCATCTTCCCCAATTTAAAAATACATGGAAACCCTAGCTAGAAAAGCTTAAAGAAGGCAAACTTATTTGGCTAAATTAGGTGAGTATTCTTGTCCCGTTTTTAGTAATTTTATATTTCCGAGATTGTGATAACCTAATCTAGCTAGCTCAGGGATTAATTTACAAAGTTATTAAAGTATTAAAGTTTTTCCATGGATGAGTATGCATGAATTATGAATTTTTATGGTAGAAAATGAAAGATTGTTGATAGATAAACAACTTTCATATAGGAAATTTTCATGAAATTGTGATTTAGGGACTAAATGAAAAAAATGTAAAATTCATGGAAAAATTCTGATTTTTGTGAAATACATGGATTATTATTGTTATATGTAAAAATCTACTAGGCTTGGAATAAGGATTAAATTGCATGAATTTCATTTTCCGAGCCTAGGGATGAAATTGGAATTAATTAGAAGTATAAAGGCAAAATGATAATTTTTCTTAAGTTGTGAATTGGATTGAATTGAATGTAAATTGTATTAAATTGATGTTAAATTTATTCGTATAGATCTAGATAGATCAAAGACAGAGTTAAATCAAGGAAAAGAGAAAGTAGCGGATTAATAACTTTTGTGCGCACGAACATTGTCGAGGTAAGTTTGTGTAACTAAATTATATAATTATATATTTTAAATTGAATTATGTTTATATGAATGTATAATTTCTATGTTTATGAAAATTGATTACATACCCGATAATGATCATCAAGTAATAAGTCCCAATTAGACAAATGATATTCGATGGATATAGGGTTCTAGAACTGGTTGTGGTCTTGCATGTGTTGCAGACACACCACAGCTCGAAAAAGCGTCCCGTTATAAGCTTTCATGAGCTTCCCATTATATGGTTCTTGTGAGCTTCCCATTAATAGCTCTTCGGAGCATCCCAATTGGTTGTGATCCTGCATGTGTTGTGGGCACACCGTAGCTCTTATTAGCGTCTCGATATATGGCTCTTCGTGAGCTTCCTGGTTAAAGGCTCTTTGTTAGCTTCCCATTAATGGCTCTCCGGAACTTTCTGATAATGGCTCGCTTGAACCTTCTCAATATTGGCTCGCTTGAACCTTTCCGTTATTGGCTCGTATGAGCTTCCTGTTAATGGCTCTCTAGAGCTTCCCGTTATATGGCTTGAAAGGGTTTCTCGTTTATGTGCTCTTATGAGCATTCCTGATATGAATTGATAGATTACAGATTTGTACACTTCGTGTGTACTACCCATGTATCCATCAAATAATGAATAATTCAACGGGCAAATTTTTTACATGAGATAATCTGAATTCGTGATGAATTATTATGGAAAGATACCTGAAATACATGAGTATAATTTGTACACGTTATATGGATTATATATGTATATGGAAAATTTGATTGATATTGAGCTCAAACATGTTTCTTGATATTCATGTGAATTACATGACTAACATGCTTAATGATGACATGTGTTTAGGCATTTGGCCAAATTGGTTTGAGCATGTTTATTTGCTTAGCTTAGATGTGAATTAATTGGTAAGTTAAATTCAATGCTAAACGAACTTACTAAACTTTGAAGCTTACTCTATTTTATTTTCCTCTATGCTATAGTAATTCGGAGGCTCGTTGGGTTGAAAGCTTGGCAGAGACATCACCATACTATCCATCGACCCATTTCGATACAAATATAAAACTAATTTTGGCTATAATGGCATGTATAGGTTAATTGGCCAATGTTGGCATATAAATGTTTTAGTTGTAGATAGCCATTGGAATGGCTTATGATTAATATGTTTTGATGTATATATATAAGTAGATTTATCATGTTTGAAATATGAGTTGATTATGTATATATGCATTCGGTATCTAGGTAAATATGAGTATTAGGATGACATAATGATAAATTGTCATTTGAGGTGCTTAGGAGCACATTGGTTGTATGTGGTAGCATGTCATGTTTAAGACATGATTTTAGTATTTTCTGAGTGCTTTGATATGGTTTGTAAATGTGCAATTTATTGTGATAGGTTGATGTCAAAATTGGGTGAGAAATATGGCTTATAAATGGCCTTATTACGTCCACACAAGCAGAGACACGGGCGTGTGTCTCAACCATGTGTGACATACGACCTAGCACATGGGCATGTGACTTGGCCGTGTGTCTCCTGCATCTTAAAAATTTCAAAACAGAATGCTCAAAATTGATCACACGGCCTAGCACACGGGCATGTGGCTTGGTCTTATGACCCCTACACCTATTTAATGCAAATTATTATGTTCACATGGCCTACAACATGTGCGTGTGCCTTGGCCGTATAACCTAAGTCAGAGAGTTACACGAGTATGGACATCGGCTAAGACACGACCGTGTGCCCTATTTTCAAATGTTTACACGGCCTGAGACACGGGCATTTCTCTTGGCTGTGTGAGCCACACAGCTTGACCACACGGGTGTGTGTCCCCTACACCTTGGAAAAATTTTGAGATTTTGCGAAAAATTCTCTGAGTACCCGGTTTAGTCCCGACTTGTTTCTAATGTATGTTCGGGCCTTGAGGGCTCATATAAGGGCCATTATGATAGAATTCTAGTATGAATGCTATGTGATTTGAGATGTTTATTTACTTGATCTGTAAATTTTGGTAATGCTCTATAACCCTGTTCTAGCGATGGATATGGGTTAAGGGTGTTATAGATACTCAACCTATAACACCCCTTAGCCCGTATCCTTTGCCAAAACAGGGTTACGAAGCATTACCAAAACTTTCAAAATATTTTTCAAATAATTCACGTAAATTACTATTCATCAACGGAGATTATTCATATCGTCCCTCAAATGAACCCTCGAGGCCCATGCAAGCATTAGAATCAAGTCGGGACTTAATTGGATACTCTAAGAATCAAGGGACAGGCCGTGTTCGACCCCGTGTAACTCTCTGACTTGTGCACACGGCCATGCCACACGCCCGTGTGCTAGGCCGCGTGGTTAATTATATTCTTTTGAAATTAGGTGCAGGTGTTACACGGCCAAGACACACGCCCGTGTTCTAGGCCGTGTAGCACACACAGCTGAGACACACACCCGTGTCTCTTCCCGTGTGCTCAATTCTGAGCATTCTGTTTCTCAAATTTTAAGGTACAGGGGACACACGGCCTAACCACATGCTTATATACCAGGCCATGTGTCACACACAGTTTAGACACATGCCCGTGTGTTTGCCTGTGTAGACAAAATGAAGCCATTTCTAGCTTCATTTCTCACCAAAAATAACACCAATGACCTACACTTAAACTCACATCCAAATACCAACCATTTCAAGTATTCAAATTAAGAAAACTCTATCATTCAACATGGCATATCATTACATGCATACATGTTTATAATCTTACCTTGGTATATGCCATATGTTAGACATAATTTGATCAACTACTTAACATACATGTAGCTACCATAGTATGACATTACAAGTATGTCAAAAACAACAATTACTAGCCATTCCAATGGCTAGATTACAAACCACATATTTAAGCCATCTATGGCTAAATTAGCCTATACATGCCATTATACCAAAATCATTTTACTATATATACCTAAAATAAGCTAGTGGATAGTGTGATGATACTCCAATGACCTCCAACCTTCGTGAGCTTCCGAGCACTATAAAACAGGGGAAATAAAATAGAGTAAGCGTTACATGCTTAGTAAGTTTGTATAACGAAAACTAAACTTACCAATCCCATTTATTAAATCTAAGCATACAATATCATGTTTTCCATCAACTTGGCAAAATTGCCTAAACACATGCATTCAATCAAACATGTTAGTCACAAAATTTTCATATACATCAAGTGAACATAAATGAGCTCATCATGCAATATTCTTTCAAGACATAATCATTTCATCTCATAATTTTCTCATCGTGCCAAGAGTTTTGTCCGTTGAATCATTGAAATTTCGATGGATAATCGAGTAGTACACTCAAGGTATACGATTCAATAACCCATCAATTATTATTCAAGAGTACCTATAGGGAACTTAATCAAAGAACATACTCTCGAGCCACATATCATATTACAGGATTACCAGTCTAAGTTAAATCCTAATTGTAACATATGCTTGAGAGGGAATATATCAGGATTACCCGTCCAAGATAAATCCTTTCTATAATTAGATCAATAGAATTACTCGTCCGAGCTAAATCCTATCAGCAACTAATGTAGGACCTCATTCATTTCGGAGAAGCACATATATTTATCGAAATTCAATATTCGAACAGAGCTTAACCCTTTTTCACCGTTTCAAACATGTATTCAATTCTTCATCATAGAAATCAAACAATTCATATCAATATAAGTCACATTTCATACAAACACAACATTCAATTAACATATTTACATGCTCGATTAAGTTACACGAACTTACCTCGATAGTGGTTCGCATATAAAATTTACTAATTCGAAACCTTTTCATTTCCTTGATCTAACCTCAAATTTGTGTTGTCCGGATCTATATAAATAACTTTAATCATCAATTTCACATATTTCATTTTCATTTGGACTCAATTTATGTCCTAGGCAAAAATTACCATTTTGCCCCTAACCTTTCCATAAATTCCAATTTCGTCCCTAGGCTCTTAAAATGAAATTTATGCAATTTACTCCCTATTCCAAGCCTAACCAAAATTTCAATATAGAATTTATATCACATATTTTCTATAAATTTTAGAATTTTTCATCAATTTTCACAACTTTACAATTTAGTCCATAAATCATGTTTTCATCAAAAATCACTTTGTAAAAGTTATTTATCTATCAACAACCTTTCATTTTCTACCACAAATTTCTAATTTTCAGCAAATACATCCATGACCTAATTTCCATACTTTGATAACTCTCCAAATTGATCCCCCAAATAGATAGATTAAGCTATCCATGTAACACCCCTAACCCATATCTGTCGCCAGACTAGGGTTAAAGGCATTACCGGATAGATCTGAACATTTAACATTCATTTCACAATCATCATAGCATCATAGTCATACATCACAATAAAGTCCCTTATATAGGTCATCGAGACCTTAAACATGCATTAGAAAGGGGTCGGGACTAAACCGAGCTTACACAAAAATTTTCGAAACTTAAACAAATTTTTGAAGTTTCACAGGTCACACGCCCGTGTGAACAAGCCGTGTGCCTCACACGGCTTTGGACACACCTGTTTGTCTAGGTCGTGTCAAAACAGGGCATACATACTAACTTGTCCACACAGCCAAATGACACGCCTGTGTGCCAGGCCATGTGAAAATTAGAGAGGCTACTGACTTGGGTCACATAGCCAGTTACACGCCCGTGTGTCTATCCCGTGGTCGAAACTGACTTGGCCACACGGCCTAGTATACGCCCGTGTGTGTGACCATGTGGTCTGCCTAGGCTCATTTTGAAATGGCCCTCGAGCAACACAGTTGAGACACACGCCGGTGTGGGCAAAAATAGGCCATTTACAAGGCCAATTTGCCACCCATTAAGGGTCCTCCCTACAATCATCAAAACCACAACATTTTACGACAAATTCTCAACCATTTCTCAACCAAAACATATACCATTCATGCCATAAAATTATCAACCAATTTCATGCTTGAAATACATACCAAATCATATCATTCCATAAGCCAAATACATACCAAAACATATGATTTATAACCATAATATCCATCATTCAATCTCATGCCATAATCTTACCTTTTCTCCAAATAAGCACAATTCAAAAACTTACCAATTTGACCAATTTCTTTGGCCATTAATGAACACATAATATTGACATATTGCATCACATATTTCATACCAAACACTTTTTCATACACACAACCTCAATCAAGCCAAATCACATGGCTAGATATATACATTACCAAAACATATACAATTACTTCTAGCCTATACATGCCATACTCCAATATTTACACTTTCAAAATGTACCAAAATAGAGTTTGATAGTGTGGTGATGATCCTCGACGATCCCCGAGCTCCCGTTAGCTACAATATCTATAAAATAATGTAAACACACACAAAGTAAGCTTTCAAAAGCTTAGTAAGCCATATATAAATAAACTTATCACAAATCACAAATATAAACAAATCATTTATATGATTCATAGCATAATTCAATGTCAAGTTCATATTTCTCATGTAACTCAAATAATTGGAACCACTTGCTCACATGTACATCACATTTCCATATAATACAAATATACTTCATATGTTCACACATATAAACATATACTTTCCTTCCATTCTCAAACTTAATGTACATTTCATACATACTAAAATCGGATACATGTTCACATAGTCATTCATTTTCTTAGAATGCCCGTTGAACCGTTCAGAATCATAAGGATACACGGATAGCTCTGAAAGCTCGTACAATGTCAACGTCCCAGACGTGGTCTTACACATAAATACCAAATCGATGCCAACATCCCAGACGTGGTCTTACACGATATCACATATCGAAAATACTATGTCATGACATATGTATCCTAACTATTCTTATGGTTCATACGGGGCATTTCGGACATCGAAACCTTGTCGATACTTTCTCGGATATCTCATATTCAAGGCAAATAGCCATTCAGTTGAATAGCATATTAGCATAAATAAACCATTTTCAAATACATTTATTTGTATATAGACTTACCTCGTATGGATTCAGATAGACAAAATCGGCTACTCGACGACTTTCGACTTCCTCGATCTAATTCTGTTTTCTTTAATTCTTGATCTATATAAATTCAAATTTAACTTATTCACTTTCACATTCATTCAAATTAATCCAAAAACACATATTTACAACACTTTACAAACTAGACCTCACATTTTCACATTTTGACACTTTAGTCCCTCTTTCACAAAATTACAAAATACACCGAATTTCTTTAAACATGTGCTTGGCCGAATATTCCTATAGCTCATACAAGCCCACATATTTCATTTATTTCACATTTTAGTCCCTAAAAAACTCATTTTCACAATTTAGTCCATTTTACTCAAATTTATCAAAAATTAAAAGACAAAATATACTAACCCAAAACAAATCTTTAATTTACTAACACCAAACTTCTTAAAGCTCATAGTTTCATCAATTGCTCAACTAAAATTCACCAACAAAATTATAAATTGAGACATGGGGTTGATAGTATACTAAGCAACGATCACAAAAACGTAGAAATTATCAAAAACTGATCAAAATTCATATCTTAATCAAAGAAAATCAAAGTCAAATTGAATATAGAAAAATTTTATTTTGATATGTTTATACATGGTAGATAAGATTTGTGTATGGGATATATGTTTATATTTGGTTATTGATTTATTCTTGTGAAGTATAAATTGTATCATGAATTGATTTGGAAGTTAGTATAATGTACTTGTGTACTCGGTTATTTGGTGAAAATATATGAAAGGGTTATGGTCAACTTGGTGATTTAGTACCTGTATATATATGTATATATATATTTGCACAAGATGAAATGGTATGACACATTTATTAACTCAAGGTATATATGTATAAGGATATAAGGTGGTGTTTCGGTTATGGAGTAAATGATGTTTGTGTTTGAGTTATAATATGTAATGCATTAATTAGCAAAATGTATGTCAAGTATAAGTGGTACATTGGAGTATGCTTATGTTATAAAATAATGATAGGTATGACTATATGGATTTGATAATTATTTGAAAATCAATTATTATGCACTAGTAGATCTTGGTTGCCGAATAAACATGACATGAATGTGATTATGTATCGTTTTCAAATGGCACAATATTTGAACATTTTGGATAAATTATTTTAGCGGTTTAATTGGTTAAGTTGATTATATATTTTGGCAGATGCTAAGTAGATTATATAATCATTTATTCATGTTATGCAAATGTAGTAATAAAGCAAACGAATGTTATTATGGAATGTTTTATTTATATGAAAGGAAATAATGTATGTTTGATTGTATAAAGTATGCGCATAACATTTGTTTGATAATTAAAATATTTTATATTTGAATTATTCAAATGTCATCAAAGTTAAAGTATACACATTTGATAAGTATGTGAAATGAAATGCACATATATTAAAAAGATACTAAATGATTAAACTTGTAAAGAAAGTCTGTTCTGAATTGTTTTATGATC
This sequence comes from Gossypium longicalyx, assembly GCA_025698465.1. Taxonomy (NCBI): domain Eukaryota; kingdom Viridiplantae; phylum Streptophyta; class Magnoliopsida; order Malvales; family Malvaceae; genus Gossypium; species Gossypium longicalyx. Next base: position 19,967,740 of record CM047000.1, read on the forward strand.
GGTAATGCCTCGTAACCCCATTCCAGCGATGTATACGGGTTAGGGGCATTACAAGCCCCATATTTTCTAATCTGATCAACCTGAGGCTTAATCAATTGATTCGGATTAACTTGCAACATAGTAGGGACTTGTGGAGGATTAGCCAAGGTTGGGGGTTGTTGTACAGCCGGATTAGTTTTAATGTACTGACTGAACCAATCATTCATCATTTGATAGAAGGCTTGTCTAGCCTCTCCATCATGGCTACTCGTATCCGGTCTAAAATAGGATGGCGCTGTCCCTTGCACGGGAGCAAGCGTAATACTTTCAACATCGTCAACTACGGCTTGTTTGGGATCCATTTTCTATATAAAAACACATTTTCATTATCAGGATTCATCATACTATCGCAGTTCATAAATATGGCATGTATAGCTAGACTCACATACACTACGTTAGTCCTAGAATCGACTAAACCGTAGCTCTGATACTAACCAAATGTAACACCCCTAACCCGTATCAATCGCCGAATTAGGGTTAAAGGCGTTACCAGATAGATCAAAACATTTAACATTCATTTCACAATCATCATAGCATCATAGTCATACATCATAATAGATTCCCTTATATAGGTCATCGAGACCTTAAACATGCATTAGAAACGAGTCGGGACTAAACCGAGCTCATACAAAAATTTTTGAAACTTAAACAAATTTTCAAAGTTTCACAGGTCACACACTCGTGTGAACAAACCTTGTACCTCACACGGCTTTAGACACGCCCATGTGTCTAGGCCGTGTCAAAATAGGGCATACATACTGGAACGACGAAAATGTGCAAGTGTACACAATCGCAACAAGTAATAAAGTGACAAGTAAATGTCGAGTTATTGAACCCACAGGGACTATAAAAAGAATTATTTATGAAATTAATTTTAAACACTTTGGTGATGAAAAATATTTTGTTTTTAAAAAGATGATTAAAAACTAAAGTTTTAAAAACTACGTAAAATAATTAAAATAAAACAAAGAGTTCTAATGCACGGTTCCAAATAAGATTTAATCAAGATAACACACTTGTGTTGGATTAATTACATTTCTTTAACTTAGAATTGTTAAACTTATGTTTATACTGCTACGAACAAATTCACGGCAACTCGGTAATTTGCTAACCATGCTCAGACATACTTATTAAATTAATCAATCTCTTGAACATTTTTCAATGTCAATCCAAGCGATTAATCAATCTTCATAAGCATATAAAAGATTAAGTGAGGTAATAGGGTATTTCTACCTTGAAACAGTTTAATCACAAAAATCTTGCAAGTTATGCAAGGCATATGTATCGCCGAATACAATGCTAATTTAAACTTCAGCTACCTTAGAAGAATAAACATGCACTGATTAAGCATTGTATCTATTAATTATAATTTCAATAAGATTTAATAATTAATTCATTAGTTATTCAACAATTATATTGCAAAAATAACCTAAGCATGATTTTACTTAACCAAGCAATTTACTGAGGCCTATAACAACATAAACATCATTTTAACAATTCAAGCAGGCAGAATATAATCAACCTAACACAAACCTAATTTAAGCTAAATTGATTAAAATAACCATTTCAATAGCATAAATATTCATAAAAATGTTCGTTAAAACAACAACAAAAATTAAACAGATAGGGAACAAAAAGCAAATCCAGTGTTTCTCCGTGGCTTGACTAGTTGCACTGTTCTTCGTTCTTCATTGCCCTCGGCTATCAAGGTGGCTTATGAACACCTAATTGCTGCCCCAAAATGGCTGATGAGAGCCTCTTTCCCAAGAGAATAAATTGACACTTGAACAAAAAGGGAAATGGGATGGAAAAAATTGGAGAGAAAAGTGAGAGAGGAGAAGGGAGAATGAGAGAATGTTGTGGGATGGTTTGAATGATCAGCAAAGGGTGGCTTTTATAGCTGATTGTGTCTGCTAATAATAGAAAATTACAGCAGCCAAAGAGCCCTCCTATGGCCGGCCATCTACTTGGCGAAAGTTGAGACTTTCAACTTTGCCAAAAATAGCCTGAGGCAAATCTACAAAGCCATAATTAAAGGTGGGGTTTGAATGCAATTTGGAAGTCTTTCAAGGGCCTTTTTGCAAACATATTTAATTAGATAAAATGCTTATTTGGGTCAGCATATGGACGGTTCTGGGCTGCTCAATTAGTGGCTGTTTCGGTTCACTCAATTTGGTTCGACCAGTGCGGTTCAACTGGACCCTTTCTCCATAATTAATTAAAAATAATTTATTTAACCCAAATTAAATGGGGAATAAATTAAAATTAATTAAATTATGAATTAATACACATTTCTAGACCGTCTTAGACTGGAAATTAATGTGCCTCAATATTTCAAATTGCTTCTCGATTTTGTGCTTTCAGCAATGTCAACCGAGCCAATTTTTGCCCTTTGCGCAAATCTGTCGAAAATAGTCACAATTAATCAAAATTAAGTACAAAATTAACTAAAATTCACCATGTTCATATTTTTAACACAATTTAATTATTTTATAATATTTAATTATTTTTCGACAAGAATTTAACCTGATTTGCACGAATTTGAGTAAAAATGGGTATGAAAATGTATATAAATTTTTGTGTTTCCACATACTGACTTCTCCACAAGGCCAAATGACACGCCCGTGTGCTAGGCCGTTTGAAAATTAGGGAGGCTACTGACTTTGGTCACACGGCCAGTCACACGCCTGTGTGTCTAGCCCGTGGTCGAAACTGACTTGGCCACACGGCCTAGCACACACTTGTGTGTGCGACCGTGTGGTCTGCCCAAGCTCATTTCGAAATGGCCCTCGAGCAACACGGCTGAGACACGCACGTGTGGGAAAAAATAGGCCATTTACAAGGCCAATTTGCCACCCATTAAAGGTCCTCCCCACAATCATCAAAACCACAACATTTTATGCCAAATTCTCAACCATTTCTCAACCAAAACATATACCATTCATGCCATAAAATTATCAACCAATTTCATCCTTGAAATACATACCAAATCATATCATTCCATAAGCCAAATACATACCAAAACATATGATTTATAACCATAATATCCATCATTCAATCTCATGCAATAATCTTACCTTTTCTCCAAATAAGCACAATTCAAAAACTTACCAATTTGACCAATTTTTTTGGCCATTAATGAACACATAATATTGACATATTGCATCACATATTTCATACCAAACACTTTTTCATACACACAACCTTAATCAAGCCAAATCACATGGCTAGATATATACATTACCAAAACATATACAATTACTTCTAGCCTATACATGCCATACTCCAATATTTACACTTTCAAAATGTACCAAAATGGAGTTTGATAGTGTGGTGATGATTCTCGATGATCCCCGAGCTCCCAATAGCTACGATATCTATAAAACAATACAAACACACACAAAGTAAGCTTTCAAAAGCTTAGTAAGCCATATACAAATAAACTTATCACAAATCACAAATATAAACAAATCATTTATATGATTCATAGCATAATTCAATGTCAAGTTCATATTTCTCATTTAGCTCAAATACTTGGAACCACTTGCTCACATGTGGATCACATATCCATATAAAACAAATATACTTCATATGTTCACACATATAAACATATACTTACCTTCCATTCTCAAACTTAATGTACATTTCATACATACCTGAATCGGATACATGTTCACATAGTCATTCATTTTCTCGGAATGCCCATTGAACTGTTCGGAATCATAAGGATACACGGATAGCTCTGAAAGCTCGTACAATGCCAACATCCCAAACGTGGTCTTACATGTAATCAAATATTGATGCCACTATCCCAGACAGGGTCTTACAAGAAATAAAATACGATGCCAACGTCTTAGACGTGGTCTTACACATAAATACCAAATCGATGCCAACATCCCAGACGTGGTCTTACATGATATCACATATCGAAAATCCTATGACATGACATATGTATCCTAACTATTCTTATGGTTCATACGGGGCATTTCGGACATCGGAACCTTGTCGATACTTTCTCGGATATCTCATATTCAAGGCCAATAGCCATTCAACATAGTTAAATAGCATATTAGCATAAATAAACCGTTTCAAATACATTTATTTGTATATAGACTTACCTCGTATGGATTCGAATAGACAGAATTGGCTACTCGACGACTTTTGACTTCCCCGATCTAATTCCGTTTTCTTTAATTCTTGATCTATATAAATTCAAATTTAACTTATTCACTTTCACATTCATTCAAATCAATCCAAAAACACATATTTACGGCACTTTACAAACTAGACCTCACATTTTCACATTTTGACACTTTAGTCCCTATTTTACAAAATTACAAAATACACCAAATTTCTTTAAACATGTGCTTGGCCGAATATTCCTATAGCTCATACAAGCCCACATATTTCATTTATTTCACATTTTAGTCCCTAAAAAATTCATTTTCATAATTTAGTCCATTTTACTCAAATTTATCAAAAATTCAAAGACAAAATATACTAACCCAAAACATATCTTTAATTTACTAACACCAAACTTCTTAAAGCTCATAGTTTCATCAATTGATCAACTGAAAATCATCCAGAAAATCAGAAATTGAGACATGGGCTTGATAGTATACTAAGCAACGATCTCGAAAACGTAGAAATTATCAAAAACCGATCAAAATTCATACCTTAATCAAAGAAAATCAAAGCCGAACCCTAGCTTGTATTTCTTTCTTTTTCTTTTGATGAATTCGACAACAACATAAATAAAAATGGCTAATTTCACGCTTTTAATTTTATTAAACATATATTAATTCATCAATTACCATTTTACCCTTGTATTATAAATATTTAAAACATTAACTTATAAGGTTATAAATGTCCACTCATATGTTCAATGGTCAAATAACAACATAAGGACCTCTCTTTTAATAAGTAAAATCAATTAAGCACTTTAACAAACAGCAGACAACTTTTACATTTTACGCGATTAGTTCCTTTTATCTAATTAAGCACACAAACGATTAAATTTTTTTATGAAATTTTCACACATGTCAATTCACATATTATAAACACAAAAAATATTATTAAAATATTTTTTTGGCTCGAATTTGTGGTCTCAAAACCACTATTCCGACTAGGGTCTAAACTAGACTATTACAATCCCAATTTCAAAAATATGAAAATTACTAAAAATGGGACAAGAAAACTTACCCAATTAATCCATGAAAGTTTCGTCTCTCTCTCCTAAGGTTTCCATCTATTTTTGGGGAAGAAGATGAGTGAATAAGATATTTTCTTTTTCATCTTTTAATTAATTAAATTGTTTCAAATTCCAATTTAGTCATTGCCCTTTTTCTAAATTTCCATGGATGAGTCACCAAAATATCTACATACTTTTCTTTAATGGTCTAATTACCATATAAGTACCTCTAGTTTTGAATTCCATGTCTATTTAATCCTTGTAGCTACTAAAATTCAACTTTTGCATTTTATGTGATTTAGTCCTTCTCGTAATTAAGCAGATAATCAATAAAAAAAATTTATCAGAATTTTCACATGACATTTCTAATATATTACGGATCATGTAATAAAATAAAAGTAAATTTTACTTTCGGATCGGATTTGTTGTCCCGAAACCACTATTTCGATTTAACTAAAATTGGGTTGTTACAACTCTCCCCCCTCAAGGATTTTCGTCCTTGAAAATCTTACCAGTAAAAAGATTCAGGTATTGATTCCTCATAGTATCCTCTGGTTCCCAGGTAGCCTCTTCTATACTGTGTTGTTGCCAAAGAACTTTTACTAATGCTACCTTTTTATTTCTTACCTCTTTTGTTTCCCAAGCTAAGGTTTTGATCGATTCTTCTTTATATGTCATATCAGGCTGAATCTTTACCTCTATCGGAGAGATAACATGTGAAGGATCGGATCGATACCACCACAGCATTGACAATTGAAAAACATTATGAATCCAATCAAGTTTTGGTGGTAAAACTAACTGATATGCAATCGGTCTGATTCTTTCTGTAATCTCATATGGTCCAATGAACCGTAGACTCAGCTTTCTTTTATGACCAAACCGAAGAACTTTCTTCCAAGGTGATACTTTCAAGAATACCTTGTCCCTGACTTGAAATTCTATTTCTTTTCGTTTAAGATTAGCATAGGACTTTTGGCGATCAGAGGCTGCTTTCAAACTGTCTTGAATTACTTTTACTTTTTCCTCAATTTCATGGACTAAGTCAACTCTGTGTAACTTTTTCTCACTGAGTTCTATCAAATACAATGGAGTTCTACATTTGTGACCATACAAAGCTTCATATGATGCCATTTTAATACTAGACTGATAATTGTTATTGTATGCAAATTCAACTAAAGGCAAATACTTTTCCCAGTTACCTTCAAACTCAAGTATACAGCACCGAAGCATATCTTCCAAGATTTGTATTACACGTTTAGACTGACCATCTACCTTCGGATGAAATGCAGTGCTAAAGTGCAATTGAGTACCTAGAGCTTCTTGTAATTTGCTCTAGAATCGAGAGGTAAACCGGGGGTCTCTATCTGAAATGATGGAGACAGGCACTCCATGCAATCTTACAATCTCAGAGACATATAATTCAACCAATCTATCCAAAGAAAAATCCATAGTACCGAAATAAAGTGTGCAGACTTAGTCAACCAATCAACAATCATCCAAATGGCAAGTCAACCGATCAATAATCATCTAATTGACATCTTTTTTCTTTGGAGATAGGGGTAATCCCGATACAAAGTCCATGGTAATTCTTTCCAATTTCCATTTCGGTATCATAACTGGCTATAATAGTCCAGAAGGCAACTGATGTTCAGCTTTTACTTACTGACATATCAAACATTTAGATACACACTCAGAAATATCTTGTTTCATTCCTGGCCTCTAGTACATCTTTTTCAGATCATTATTCATTTTATTACTACCAAGATGAATAGACATGTTACCATTATGAGTTTCATTCAAAATCTTTTATACTAGTTCTGAACTTTTCGGTACACATACTTTGCCTCTGAATAACAAACAACCATTAGTCCCGATCTGAAATTCTGAGTCAGGAGTCAATTCACTTTGTATCCGTTTTTCTTGCAACTTATTATCATTTTTCTAAGCTTCAGAAATCTGCTGCAAAAACATTGGTCTAGCTTTTAACATAGCTATAATTGAACCATCATCAAATAATGACAATTGGGTATTCATAGCTCATAAGGAAAACAAGGATTTTTTACTTAGAGCATCAGCAACCACATTGGCTTTTCCCGGATGATAATCAATAACCAGATCATAACCCGTCTTCGTCGCTGGAACAGGGTTACGAAGCACTACCAGAACTTTCAGAACAGTTTTCAGATAGTTCACATAAATTACTATTCATCAACTGAGATTATTCATATCGTCCCTTAAATGAACCCTCGAGGCCCAATACAAGCATTAAAATCAAGTCGGGAATTAATCAGAAACTCTAAGAATTTTTTACGACATTTTAAAATTTTCTAAGATACAGGGCTCACATGCCCGTGTGCTCCAAGGGACACGCCTGTGTGACCTTAGGACATGCCCGTGCCACAGACCATGTTCAACCCCGTGTAACTCTCTGACTTGTGCACACGGCCATGCCACATGCCTGTATGCTAGGCCGTGTGGTTAATTAAATTCTTTGAAAATTAGGTACAGGTTTCACACGGCCAAGACATATCCCCGTGTTCTAGGCCGTGTAGCACACACGGCTAAGACACACACATGTATGCTCAATTCTGAGCATTCTGTTCTCAAATTTTAAAGGGCAGAGGACACACGGCCTAACCACATGCCTATGTACCAGGCTGTGTCACACACGGTCTAGACACACGCTCGTATGTCTGCCCATGTGGACAAAATGAAGCCATTTCTAGCTTCATTTCTCACCCAAAATCACACCAATGACCTACACTTAAACTCACATCCAAATACCAATCATTTCAAGCATTCAAATTAAGCAAACTCTATCATTCAACATGGCATATCATTACATGCATTCATGTTTAGAATCTTAACTTGGTATATTCCATATGTTAGACATAATTTGATCAACTACTTAACATACATGTAGCTACCATAGCATGACATTACAAGTATGTCAAAAATAACCATTACTAGCCATTCCAATGGCTAGATTACAAACCACATATTTAAGCCATCTATGGCTAAATTAGCCTATACATGGCATTATACCAAAATGATTTTACTATATATACCCAAAATAAGCTGGTGGATAATGTGATGATGCTCCAATGACCTCCAACCTTCGCAAGCTTCCAAGCACTATAAAATAGGGGAAAATAAAACGAAGTAAGTATTACATGCTTAGTAAGTTTCTATAATGGAAACTAAACTTACCAATCTCATTTTTTAAATCTAAGCATACAATAACATGTTTTCCATCAACTTGGAAAAATTGCCTAAACACATGCATTCAATCAAACATGTTAGTCACAAAATTTTCATATACATCAAGTAAACATAGATGAGCTCATCATGCAATATTCTTTCAAGACATTATCATTTCATTTCATAATTCTCTCATCATGCCAAGAGTTTTGTCTATTGAATAATTGAAATTTCGATGGATACTCGAGTGGTACACTCAAGGTGCATGATTTAATAACCCGTCAATTCTTATTCAAGAGTACCCATAGGGCACTTTATCAAGAACATACTCTCGAACCACATATTGTATTACAGGATTACCAGTCCAGGCTAAATCATTTATGTAATGTATGTTCAGAAGAGCTCAATTAGGATTACCAGTTCAGGCTAAATCCTAATTGTAACATATGCTCGAGAGGGATTATATCAGGATAACCTGTCCAGGATAAATCCTTTCTATAATGAGATCAATAGGATTACTCGTCCGAGCTCAATCCCATCAGCAACAAATGTAGGACCTTATTCATTTCAGGAAAGCACATATATTCATCGAAATTCAATATTCAAACGGAGCTTAACCCTTTTTCACCGTTACAAACACGTATTCAATTCTTCATCATAGAAATCAAACAATTCACATCAATATAAGTCATATTCCATACAAACACAACATTCAATTTAACATATTTACATGCCTAACCAAAAATGAAATTTATGCAATTTACTCTCTATTCCAAGCCTAATTGAAATTTCAATATAGAATTTACAACACATATTTTCTATAAATTTCAGAATTTTTCATCAATTTTCAAAACTTTACATTTTAGTCCCTAAATCATGTTTTCATCAAAAATCACTTTGTAAAAGTTGTTTATCTATCAACAACCTTTCATTTTCTACCATAAATTTCTAATTTTTAGCATATACATCCATGACCTAATTTCCATACTTTGATAACTCTCCAAATTGATCCCTCAAATAGATAGATTAAGCTATCTCAGTTTCAAAAATATCAAAATTACTAAAAACGTGACAAGGAAACTTACCCAATTAAGCCATGAAATTTTTTTCTCTCTCTCCTAGGGTTTTCATGTATTTTTGGGGAAGAGGATGAGTAAATAAGATGACACTAAATTTTTCATCTTTTAATTAATTAAATTATTTCAAAGTCCAATTTAGTCATTGCCCTTTTTCTAAATTTCCATGGATGAGTCACCAAAATATCTACATACTTTTCTTTAATGGTCTAATTACCATATAAGGACCTCTAGTTTTGAATTCGATAGCTATTTAATCCTTGTAGCTACTAGAATTCAAGTTTTTCATTTTATGTGATTTAGTCTTTCTCGTAATTAAGCACACAGTTAATAAAAAAAAATTTATCAGAATTTTCACATAACATTTCTAACATATTATGGACCATGTAATAAAATAAAAATAAATTTTATTTTCAGATCGGATTTGTGGTCTCAAAACCACTATTCTGATTTCATTGAAATTGGGTTGTTACAAAACCTTTTGAAGAGGTTTAGACATACTAAACATAATATGCCAATGGCGTTCACAATTCTTAGATGAACTCAATTTGTCAACTTACTACGACACATGAGCGGACACTATCGAACGTTAAACCATAACTTATTACAATGCACACGTTTTACACATGACCTATACTTGTGCCAGAACCAGACCCATTCATAATCATATCAATCAACTGTATTCGTATGCATATACTTCACCCTTTAACTCTTTACATCATTTCGATTTAGCTGGTCATGTTTTCTCATGATTTGCCAACCTAGTTTGCAATATAGTTAACCTACTGAAGGCATTACAAACATATCTCCTTCTCTTTCATCACATTTCACATATAGACAATGCTGGGTTTGTGTAGTATAAAGGCTTTTTTACATTAAAACATGAACTGACCATACTCACGCTGACGATACTGGTTTAACACCATAAAACCAGACACTACACATTACGTTATTGAGATAGGAACACTTGCCTTACATAATTTATACAATAAGAGGATTTATAATACATGGAAGTAAGAATGAACTTACCAAAAAATTTACTACAGTAATCTACTTAGCAGGTCCTTTGCCCTTGCTGCTTGGACCTTCATTAGCTTCTTGAGCTAAAAAGAGAGACAATTATATCTATTAGATCATTAAACTACTGAAATTTAACATACATGCATGAATCCTTAGCTTGCAACCAAGAATTAGGAAGTTTCCTTCCTCACAAGTAGTTCTAAAACCTATGCATACTTCACTATAAATAAGTAAATACCTTCAAAAATAATCTAAGGGTTTACTAGAAATTACTACTAAACCGGTACTAACGGTGGAGTCAACTAGATACTGGAAACTCCTCGTTGGCGATTCCAACTTAGAAGTTTCTAAAGATTTAATAAAGAACGTAAGGAAAAAGAAGAAGTAGAAGTAAAACATAAAAACATGCTCTCTACCTATCCTTATATAGTAGAGACAACCAGGAACAAAACTTAGTAGAAATTTAAAGGATCCCATGATCACTCTAAAAGTTAAAGAATGAAATAGTTTAGTATCTAATCATCTAGAGTACACTAGTTTAGTTCTAACTAGGTCTCAACTAAATCTCAACATGACAAACCAAGCCAGCACAAAATATACTAAACATGGAAACACATATATCAAGCTGTGATCGTGACGTCAAGTGTTTCAGAAAGAAGTAGATTCCTCTGGCAATGGTTTTTTGGAGGAACCACAGTACTGAGAAGGCTACGTGGGAGCCCAAGGATGTGATTCACGAACTGTATCCTCAAATGTTTGAACCAAGTAAATTTCAAGGCTGAAATTTCTTTTAAGGAAGGGAGAGTTGTCACGCCCCAAATTTAGAATGTTTTGATTGTGCTTTGTGAACAAGTAAATTGATTAGGTCTAGTGGTTAGTGTTGGAATGCCGGTGCCCCCAAGGCGCAGCGAAAAAATAAAATTTTGACAATCCAAAACATGGATCCATGTGCGAGGAACAAATCAAGAAAAAATTATGATAATGGTTTCGAGATTATCGAAACTTCAATCTGAGTAGACAACGACGCCTCGGAAATGAGAATTCAGAACCACTATCGAACCAAGTCACAACTTTTCAAATGCTGACCTCTACGTAATCCACCCAATTGACAATGAACGGAAGAAGTCCCCAAAACTATTTTAGAGATTTCTTTGCTTGACGGCTGCTAGACCACTCAAGCTAGATTTTCGGGTTTTATTTATATCTAACTCCCCTTTTTAATTTGTATATTTATAATGAATCTTAATTCACAAAATTTTAAAATAAATAAATATAATAATGTTTTAACCAAAAATTATAATTACATTAATTATAACAAAGATTTCGGTAAACTATATTTATTTAAATTTATATACGAACCAAATTTATATATTAATAGAATTATGTTCTCATTATGTGTACAACATCCTTGTACATATAATATGTTCGATATTTGATTGCCCAATTAAATTAATTCTATAATTAATTTAATTCATGTGACAACCAAACACAATACCAACTATGTTTTATTCCGATCATCTCAACCATATGGTGTGACCCTGTAGGCTCTTGTAACGTTAGCAGTAATACTAGAACGATTCTAATGTTACATACAATGAGTGGCATCTAGCAATGCATCGTTGCTACCTAAGTTACAAGAAGTCATGATTCGACATAACCTTTTATGATTTACCTTTCATGCATTAATCCTTAAGTCCTTTATCTCTGGAATGAACATAAGTCATGGAATAGTCACACTTGCATAGTCCATCTCATGTTTCTTGATATCTTGAGTAGACTATGATATACAAATAAGTATGGCATCTCATATCAGCTTATTTGAGCATGGCCATGCATTTCTAGTCTCACTCAATCAAGTGGCCTAAGATATTACTCTCATCATGTAGGAGGGACTTATTCTATATTGATCAACCATATCCCTCTACATAGATTGTGGTATATCCAACATCAGCCTTTATAGAACAACCAGTTACGGTTTACATTTAACTGTATCAAAATATACAACTCACGATGTTGGGATAATGATAATCATAAGTCTGAGGATTATATACATATTAATCACTATGAGTAATGTTGTGACAATTACATAATAATCCAAGAAACATACTCATAGCGGGTCAGTCCAATATGTTGTTCTCTAACACACATATTCATGCACTGATTTTGACACTCCATATCAATGACAACTCTTTATCATCATTCAACTACATGTTAGTCTTAATGCATGATTGTTGTCCTAGTCAACAATAATACTTGACTAAGGATCTTTTAAGAATAATCATATTATTCTCAGGACATTATTATAAAACAATTTATTTATACACAGAAAAGAAACTGAAATAATAATGGAAACGCCTTATATTAATAAACATGGTAAATCAAGTATGTTATTACAACCATCTCATGATTGATCTTTGGGCATACTCTTACAGTTAGGTGTTTGTGTGTTTTCCTCTATAACCCGAGCTTGAATCCCTGATGCACAAGTGTCGAAATATTTTTTTCTGTTAGCCGAATTCGTTATTTTGAAAATGTTGAACTTCTTCAAATTCATTTTTTTTTGTTTTGTTATTTTTTAAAAGAAAATTAAAATTTTATTTTAAATTATCATATTTTTTGCAGCCATTTTTCATTATTCTCTCACTTACATTCCCCTAATCGTCCTCACTCCCCATTTCCCCTCAAATTCTCATTTGTGTACCATTCATTCTCTCTCTATTCTCATTTTGTTTTTTCTTTCTTTCTTTTCCTTTTAATTATAGTTTGTTTCTTTTTCTTTTTTTTGTTAACTTCATGTTCTCTTTTGTTTCTCTACTTTGTTATTGTCGTCCAAGCTATTGAACGGTGCTTGCCATTCTCACTTTGTTCTTTCCCTCTCTACTAGTAAGCTTGTTTACTAAATCACTGCTGGTTTGCTCTTATTTCATACTCTTTTGACTCTCTGTTAATTCGTTTCGCTAGCCAAATTCTTGCTGGTTGTCTGGTTGGTTTTAATCATTCTTCTTTTTCTTGTAAGGTGCGCATAGAGGTTAGGAACTTTAGCATTCAAACACATTTGTTGTTTGTGTTTAGCTAAGGTGTAGGACTTCGTTAAACATTTTCCGTATGTGTGTGTGCTACGCCTAAACCATACTTTACTTGTAATGCCCCGTACCCGAGAACGTCACCGGAGTCGAACACGAGGTGTTAACAGACTTAATTCATTGCTTAAACAGCTCAAACAATTTAATTTTAGAAATTCCAGACAAGCTGGCTAACTGCATCACAGTCGCTTAAAAATTCATATCTCGAGTTCTGAAACTCAAAATACAATTCTGTAAATTTTCCCTAAAACTAGACTCATATATCTATTTACTAATTTTTTTATAGAATTTTTGACTAGGCCAATTAGTACAGTTTATTAGTTAAAGTCTCCCCTGTTTCAGGGTTCGACTGCTCAGACCTCTGTGTATTACAAATCAGATATCTCTCTGTACAGAATTTCAATGACTATGAAGTTTGTTTCTATTAAAACTAGACTCAATAAGAAATCTGTACATATAAATTATGACTTCTAATTATTTTTATACAATTTATGGTGAATTTCCAAAGTCAGAACAGGGGGTCCAGAAATCGCTCTGGCCCTGTTTCACAAAATTTTAAACATCTCATAAAATATAACTCATATACCTGTTTCGTTTCTTCCATATGAAAATAGACTCATAATTCTTCAATTCAATGTTTTATTCATCATCTAATTATATCTCTACTATTTTTAATGATTTTTCAAATTCACGTCACTACTGCTGTCTGAATCTATTTTATGGTAAATTTTACCTATTTCATGGTTTCCATGGATTAACTAGCAATTTGACATACATAACACCAAATATGATCATAATTAGCCATTCCAATGGCTAATCATTACCAAGCATTTTTATACTACTCAATAACCATATCATAAGACCATATATACAAAATGATTATAATGCTATACATGCCATACTCAAAATATACAAGCCATTATGCCAAGATGGTATACGGATAGTGTGAGCGTGCCTCCGACCGCTCTCGATTTCCGAGCTGACTTGTCAACACTACAAGGAATGAAAAGGAGGAGTAAGCATAAATGCTTAGTAAGTTCACATGCAAATAGCAAGTAACATAACCATATAAGTAAACATAAAACATCATTTGCATAATCCTCACCAAGTCATTCATATCATATTTTCATTTATCATCTTACCATATTGTTGTTATATCGATTTTTCAACCCGAGGGTTAAGTACATACCTGTTCAAAGTATCCATTTCACAACACTTACCAATACATCCCTTTCATCTTGAGTATTCCTCCATTTGAGTAGAACTTTACCCGTTGAACACATCGGAATATAATTCGGATACATGGAAAGTTTGCACATAAGTGCCACATATGTAGCCAAGCTACTATGTAACCCGCCCATAAGCGAACTCGGACTCAACTCAACGAGCTCGGGCGTTCGCATCCATAAGTAAACTCGGACTCAACTCTACGAGCTCGGGCATTCGCATCCATAAGTGAACTCGGACTCAACTCAATGAGCTCGGATGCCTAGTTACATTTCATGAACTCGGACTCAACTCAACGAGTTCGGACATTCGCATCCATAAGTGAACTCGGACTCAACTCAACGAGTTCGGATGCCCAAATATCCCAGTGACATATCACTTGTATCCTAATCCATTCCTAAGGTTCAACGGGACCTTTTTCCCAATCATGTGTCTCAACCATCTTCTACGGAATACCGATACCGATACTCGGTAGTATTTCACATTTTCCAAGTATATCACATAATTTGACATATTATCAAACAATTATCATGAGTATAATATTTCATAATAATTATCATATCATTTAAATAACATAAAAACATTTAAAATAATAACTATGTTACCAACATTTACATATGAACTTACCTAGTATGCTAAAAATGGCTACTTTTACCATTTCGTCCACAACTTGGTATTTTCCCCATTTTAGCCCGAATTTCAGTTTTCCTTGCTCTATCATTTAAAACATAGTCTAATTAGGACTCACATTATTCAAATTGACCCAAAATCATATTTTGGAAAAATTATAATTTTGCCCCTAAACTTTTGCATATTTACACTTTTTCCCCAAAGCTCATAAATTAAACTTCAGCCTATTTTCTTATGTTTTATGACATGCTGATCATTTTTCCCTTCTATGGCAACATCAAATTCTCACTCTAACATGTACTTATGACTATTAGGTATTTTTACCGATTAAGCCCTTTTGCTCCTTTTCACTTAAAACCGAGTAGCACAAGCTGCCTAACATAATTTAAAACCTCATATTCTATCATAAAACACCAAAATACACAAATTTCACCTATGGGTATTTTTCCAAATATAAACCCTAGGTTAAATTATTGCTAGCATAAGCTAAATCGAGCTACCGGGACTCCAAAAACGTAAAGAACTTGAAAAACGAGGCTAGAATGGACTTACAATCGAGCTTGGAAGCTTGAAAAACCCTAGCCATGGTTTCTCCTTGCTATATTCGGCCATGGGGTTGAAGATGAGCAAAATTGGCTTTTAATTTTGAATTTTAATTCATTTTACCCTTAAATGACCAAAATGCCCTTACTACTAAACTTTCCGAAAATTCCATCCATGTCCAATTTTTGTCCATAAATTTAGAAATTGGTAAAATTTCTATTTAAGACCTCCTAATTAAAATTTCAAAACAATTTCATATTAGAAACTTCTAGAATGCAAGTTTTGCAATTTATTCGATTTAGTCCCTAATTTCAATTTAAGCACTTTATGCATAAAATTTCTTCACGAAAATTTCTCAAAATCATGCAATCATATCATAGACCTCAAAATAATCATAAAATAATTATTTCTATCTCGAATTTTGTGGTCACAAAACCACTATTCCGACTAAGCCCAAAATCAGGATATTACAACTCTCCCCCTTTAGGGATTTTCGTCCCCGAAAATCTTACCAGAAAAGTGGTCTTCACTTTTAATCTCATATTCGGTGCCAAAGAACTTTCACTTAGGTTGTACCTCCAATACATCTCTTTAATTTCTCATATGATCTGAAAGCTTACAGTCTCAACTCTCAACTGTTCTTAAATTTTCAACCTTTCTCAGTTTCCCATGATATCATGACATAAAACCCGGATCTTAACTTGATTAATGGAGATCGAAATTCCAAGAAATCCAACAATCAAAGAGACCTGAATTTCCATGAATCTGATGAGTAGGAATTCATTCAATACAGATATGATTTATAGATCTCGCCAAACATTTAACAATAGGATACTTCACATTTTCCTCTTTCTGCCATGAAAATAATTCTGATATGGTCTCAAGAATAATCCTTCTCATTTCCATCCCAATAACAACACTAACAAGGATGATTTTGATAGATCCCAATGCTCGGCTTTAACCCCTTTAACAACTCCGATTTTATGTAACATCGAATGCTCTAAACTATCACATTACCTCACTATCTTGAAACACATCACAATTCATACAACAATACATTACTGAAAGTCAGGAAGTCTTTACTCAATGTAGACTAGTCTAGTTCAGACGCTTCGGTTACCAATATTCTCATCTATCCGAACTTTGTCAACATGTAATAAACTTTTCAACTTTCACAAAATGAAAACCTTATCATTCGTAGTGACTTTAACTAATATCCAACTCTTTCTAATAAATATACACTTCTCGTTCAGGCTATTTACTCTTTTATCCGTACAAAATGAAATTCTATTATCAGACTTGGGAAAAATAATCCTGAAATAATTGTCGCATGAAATCTTTCAAATAGATAATTCACCATACCGACTGAAACTCGCGCTTTTATCACTTATGCCTTTACTGCTGTCAAATCCTTACATAGAAATTAGAAAAAAAACCCCAATACTAAAATCACCATATTACCAAAATCAAATTAGAAGTATAGTCATATTTGACATGATTATCACGAGCTGAAGAACGCACTTCGAACACGAGTCATAATTGACAAATTATGGAACAAAGATAACAAGAAAACCGAATAAAGAAATCCAAAATAGAGAAATCCAGAATAGAGGAATCCAGAATAAAGAAACCCAAGATATGATACTATGCTGGAGAATCGAAAACCAAGCCGGAGAATCGAAAACCAAACTCATAGAGAAAATATGGAATACCCCGATAATTCTTCAAAGAAAGAAAGTCCAAAAGAAAACATCATTTAATCCCAATGGAATCAAATATAACAAGAACAATATATCTTCCCATACATATATATCAGATGAAGCATCAAGTAGAAGAAAGCAGAATCATAATATCATATGTATTCTCTCATCAATTTTTATCAGATTTAAATGAAATAGAATACCCGATGAAATAGAGCAATATAAATTATAAACCAGTCAGACTACCAATGCTTTCATCCAACACCAGGATTAAAAGACATTCCCATATAACAAGAATTTCTTCAAAAGATCAATAACCATAGAAATATTTTCGAGAACGGGTAAACACATAGAACATCTCAAAAGAGATCGCTAAATCTGTCCCATCATAACTATCACACTCAGATAGTTCACATTTCAAATATCATTTCCCCAACTAGTTCTCACGTCACAAATTTCATATTAAACTATTCACTAAAAAGGCCGATTCGAATAAATTTTGATTTACACTTTTCTCGACCTTGCACACTGAGTAATTCGGTTTACCAAGGAGAATTCCTTTTCTAATCGGGACAAGATATAATTCCAATAATCTTTACGTCAATTCGATACTTTATCATGTCTCGACTTTACTTATCAGCTCATTTTCAATCTCTGATCATACTTATAATTATTCTATCACTGAACTCTTTGGGTTCTCAACCGGAAACTTATTCAATACAAATCTCATGAAATTCCATTATAAGTACCATTTCGGTAAAGGGGAGGGGTTGTAGGACCTCTGACTCGACTTTCTTATACATACACATATGACACAACTTCCATCATCATAACAACATCATCAAAATCATGTCATTCATTCATGTTGGCTTACACCAATTTTCCTATTGTCCCATTTAGACAATATACTTATGCATACATTCTATGTTTTCTAGATAGCTTTACTTATCCATTCATTTAATTAAATTAAGTCATGCTCATGACATCATATAAGGCCAAACAAACATAGATATTTGCACCACAATCATAACTTTCATTTCGTGCATCATCATGTACATATCATTACAATCATATAATTCAGTCCAACAATTTAACACAGATAAGTTCATTTCATTATAATCCTTTATCTCATAAAAATTATATATCATTAGCATTCATCAACATTCGACGTTCAAATCAAAAAAAGGACATTTTCATTCGTATCATAATATTATGACTTTTATTCATACCTCTACTACTTTCAATCTATTCCGTTCATCTTATCAAGTAAGCCATATACACTACATCATATGAGCATTAAGCAAATATGAATATTTATCACATATGTATCATAAACCTTTATTCATACTTTTCTGAACCGATACTTATCATAATCATAATTTTACTCAAATACCTTCACATAACGTTGAACATGGTCGGCGCAGCTCGGTTGGAGAGTACCCTGTCTAAATAAGATGGTACTCATACGCGTCGGAAGACATCACACTATCACAGATCAGTGGCATGTATAGCTAAACTTTTACACATGCCAGGTTAGTCCGAGAACCAACTAAACCTACTCTGATACCACCAAATGTTATGCCCCGTACCCGAGACCGTCACCGGAGTCGAACACGAGGTGTTAACAGACTTAATTCATTGCTTAAACAGCTCAAACAATTTAATTTTAGAAATTCCAGACAAGCTGGCTCACTGCATCACAGTCACTTAAAAATTCATATCCCGAGTTCTAAAACTCAAAATCCAATTCCGTAAATTTTCCCTGAAAATAGACTAAAATATCTATTTACTAATTTTTTTATAGAATTTTTGGCTTGGCCAATTAGTACAGTTTATTAGTTAAAGTCTCCCCTATTCCAGGGTTTGACTGCTCTGACCTCTGTATATTACGAATCATATATCTCTCTGTACAGAATTTCAATGACTATGAAGTTTATTTCTCTTAAAACTAAACTCAATAAGAAATCTGTACATATAAATTATGACTTATAATTATTTTTATACAATTTATGGTGAATTTCCAAAGTCAGAACAGGGGGTCCAGAAATCGCTCTGGCCCTGTTTCACAAAAATTTAAACATCTCATAAAATATAACTCATATACCTGTTTCGTTTCTTCCACATGAAAATAGACTCATAATTCTTCAATTTCATGTTTTATTCATCATCTAATTATATCTCTACTCTTTTTAATGATTTTTCAAATTCACGTCACTACTGCTGTCTGAATCTATTTTATGGTAAATTTTACCTATTTCATGGTTTCCATGGATTAACTAGCAATTTGACATACATAACACCAAGTATGATCATAATTAGCCATTACAATGGCTAATCATTACCAAGCATTTTTATACTACTCAATAACCATATCATAAGACCATATATACAAAATGATTATAATGCTATACATGCCATACTCAAAATATACAAGCCATTATGCCAAGATGGTATACGGATAGTGTGAGCGTGCCTCCGACCGTTCCCGATTTCCGAGCTGACTTGTCAACACTACAAGGAATGAAGAGGAGGGAGTAAGCATAAATGCTTAGTAAGTTCACATGCAAATAGCAAGTAACATAACCATATAAGTAAACATAAAACATCATTTGCATAATCCTCACCAAGACATTCATATCATATTTTCATTTATCATCTTACCATATTGTTGTTATATCGATTTTTCAACCCGAGGGTTAAGTACATACCTGTTCAAAGTATCCATTTCACAACACTTACCAATACATCCCTTTCATCTTGAGTATTCCTCCATTTGAGTAGAACTTTACCCGTTGAACACATCGGAATATAATTCGGATACATGGAAAGTTTGCACATAAGTGCCACATATGTAGCCAAGCTACTATGTAACCCGCCCATAAGCGAACTCGGACTCAACTCAACGAGCTTGGGCGTTCACATCCATAACTGAACTCGGACTCAACTCAACGAGCTCGGATGCCTAGTTACATTTCACGAACTCGGACTCAACTCAACGAGTTCGGACATTCGCATCCATAAGTGAACTCGGACTCAACTCAACGAGTTCGGATGCCCAAATATCTCAGTGACATGTCACTTGTATCCTAATCCATTCCTAAGGTTCAACGGGACCTTTTTCCCAATCATGTGTCTCAACCATCTTCTACGGAATACCGATACCGATACTCAGTAGTATTTCACATTTTCCAAGTATATCACATAATTTGACATATATCAAACAATTATCACGAGTATAATATTTCATAATAATTATCATATCATTTAAATAACATAAAAACATTTAAAATAATAACTATGTTACCAACATTTACATATGAACTTACCTAGTATGCGAAAATGGCTACTTTTACCATTTCGTCCACAACTTGGTATTTTCCCCATTTTAGCCCGAATTTCAATTTTCCTTGCTCTATCATTTAAAATATAGTCTAATTAGGACTCACATTATTCAAATTGACCCAAAATCATATTTTGGAAAAATTATAATTTTGCCCCTAAACTTTTGCATATTTACACTTTTTCCCCAAAGCTCGTAAATTAAACTTCAGCCTATTTTCTTATGTTTTATGACATGCTGATAATTTTTCCCTTCTATGGCAACATCAAATTCTCACTCTAACATGTACTTATGACTATTAGGTATTTTTACCGATTAAACCCTTTTGCTCCTTTTCACTTAAAACCAAGTAGCACAAGCTGTCTAGCATAATTTAAAACCTCATATTCTATCATAAAACACCAAAATACACAAATTTCACCTATGGGTATTTTTCCAAATATAAACCCTAGGTTAAATTATTGCTAGCATAAGCTAAATCGAGCTACCGGGACTCCAAAAACGTAAAGAACTTGAAAAACGGGGCTAGAATGGACTTACAATCGAGCTTGGAAGCTTGAAAAACCCTAGCCATGGTTTCTCCTTGCTATATTCGGCCATGGGGTTGAAGATGAGCAAAATTGGCTTTTAATTTTGTATTTTAATTCATTTTACCCTTAAATGACCAAAATGCCCTTACTACTAAACTTTCCAAAAATTCCATCCATGTCCAATTTTTGTCCATAAACTTAGAAATTGGTAAAATTTCTATTTAAGACCTCCTGATTAATATTTCAAAACAATTTCATATTAGAAACTTCTAGAATGCAAGTTTTGCAATTTATTCGATTTAGTCCCTAATTTCAATTTAAGCACTTTATGCATAAAATTTCTTCACGAAAATTTCACACAATCATGAAGTCATATCATAGACCTCAAAATAATCATAAAATAATTATTTCTATCTCGAATTTTGTGGTCACAAAACCACTATTCTGACTAGGCCCAAAATCAGGATATTACATTACTACCCTTTTTGCGTTAATAGGTAGTTGCTACCAGATCATGTTTGTATTCTTCTTTTACATTAAACACACTAATGTTGGCTACAGTTTTTTACATAATAACATCGCATATATATTGCTATTCTTTACACAGTAATGTTGAATATAGGGCTTTTATTTTACAAGTTTAATGTTGCGTACATGCTACAGTTCTTTTTACATGCTAATGTTGCATAAATGGATGCTATTTTTTTACGTAAAAATGCCGCATATATGATGTTGTTTTTACACAATAATGCTGAATATAGGGCTATTATTTGCTATGTTTAATGTCATATGTATGACTGTCATTTCTTATGACCAATGCTGCATGCATACATGTATTTTGGCTGTTGTTTTTTCTTTAGTACAATGCCGAGTATAAGTGTCGTATATGTTATTGATCATCCTATTTTGGCACTATCATATTTATGTAATTTTTGCATGTAATTTTCCACATACACACCATGTAATTTGCTACTCTTTTATATGTATAATATCGCATATCAACTGTGACATTTAGTTGGTGACATACTACCGATGATCGCGTAGCACTGAGTGTGTGCTTGTGAGGCATGTATTTCAAGAGCATGATTACCATACCTGTATATTGAAATACTTAAGAAACTTGATATGCCATGACTATGTACGACATAACACATTTACATAGGGTTGGGCTTTCGTGGGTGACGGAGGAGTTTTGTGGAGCTCTAGCGATTGCATCTGCGTTATAAATTCTGGTGTTCTAGTAGAGATATTGCACCCTAGAGTTCTATTGGAGTTTCGATGATTTATCCGCACTATTTTGGTAGCTTGTTTGTATTGTTAGCAGTTTAACCGCATTTTGATATTGGTAAGCCATCGTTGTCGAGCAACCTAGGATGACTTAACAAGTGGTTTATACATGTTAAGCTACGATTTCCACTATTTTGGCGTTCAGTAGATGAGTTATGGGAACTCGTGGTGTGTAATGGATAGTATGGTAGGACTTGCATTATATACATGATCATGACATTCATCTTAATTAATTTAACTCAAGTGGGTTAAATGCTTGTTTATGATGTATATTGTATTTCCACTTTATGTTTGTTTAGTCTCACACTAGGCTTTATATGCTTACTCCTTAGTTTCACACTTTTAGGTAACCAACGGACTTAGGGTTTGGCTTGACACGGCATGTCTCGGATTGTTCTATTCAGATGGGTTGATTTTTTATTTTGTTTAATATTATAATGATTACAGACTAGGACTTATGGTACTGATTTCAAAACTTTAACACTTCATATGGTTTTCATTAATTTCATAGGCATGTTTTATTTTTGGGATTTAATAATGGGACCAATATGCATGTAACCGGATTAAATATAAACTTGGACTTAAAAACTTGCACGAGTTTACTAAGCAATCATTGTAGATTTTACTGCGTAAAATTAAGTGTTATGGCTCGAGCTTTTAAAAGTAAACCTAATGTTTTCAAAGCGATGTGATAAATATGTAACTGGGCTTAATTAGTTATTTGAACCAAGAACAAGTTTTTACGAGTTTCAATACAACCCTTCAAACCTTTCCAAAATTAAGTATTAGCGATTTTTGACACAAATAGCCTTCTTGGCCACCTTGGTGGTTAATGTAAACTTTTAGATAGACCCGTAATGCCTAGACCAGGTTCGGGAGGTTACATATAGTGGTCTCAGAGCCACTCGTCCTGCCTCGTTAGTGATGGTAGGGTAAACCTCAGTGAGGATGCTGAGCTCCTAAGGGAGTGAATGTAATCCCTAGGCAAATCCCACATCGGCAAATCACATGAGAATCTTAGGCTATATAAAGGGGTAGCAACACTTAAGTGGTAAGAGGTCATTTGGAGGTGTATGGACACTCCCAAGAACAAAGCCATGAGAGTCATATGCTCCCAAAGTGGACAATATCTTATTGGACTAGGTGTTGGTTATGACATTTATTAGTATCAGAGCTAGATTCAAAGCTTAGCCTAAAATTTTTAAAATTGCATGCATGAAAATGTTACACAGGTATTTTGGTAAATTTACCATAATAGTTGGAAATGTGTTTATTTTTTAGAAAAATTCAAGACTTCGACGTCGATCTAAGTAAGATACTTTTACTTTATCTACTTTATCTAAACTGATAAACTCTAGGGACTGTAGAAGAAGACTTTCTACTTTAGATGAAAACTGTGTTACTTCCGTAAAACTATAGACTTAGGATTAAAATTACCTAAGTTAATTTTTAGAGCTTCTAAACTGTAGATAGTTAATGAGTACCCACGGTAAACAAGGACATGGTGGGCGTCGTTGAGTGGCTTAAGTTGAGTCCTTCTCTTTGGGAAGCATGCCCAATCTTAAGAAAAGTAAAACTACTGAGATGCTTCTGCCTGAGGCTGATACTTAGGGTATAGAGGACGATGCAGTGTCTTATGCTATGCTTAAGGCTTTACAGAGGGTGACTGGGCCCAAACTAGATATGTGGATCGAGGGTCAGTGACTAAGCAACTACTATCGAATAGGCCTAAGGTTTTTAGGGGTGTTAGTAGGACAACCTCGACGATGGCTGACTATTGGTTAGAAACCATCGAGAGGATTTTGGATGAGTTAGACTATACTCCTGAGCATAAATTGAAGGGAGTTGTATCGTTGCTTAAGGAGGAAGCCTATTATTGGTGGTAGTTGATAGTGATGGGTACTCAAGTAGAGCGCCTGACCTAGGATTATTTCTTAGAGGCTTTCCAGAATAAGTACATGGGTATGAGATACATGGAGGCCCGTAAGTTTGAATTCATTGGGCTCAACTAGGGGAGCATGACAATGGTTGAGTATGAGGCTGAGTTCTAAAGACTCAATAGGTATACCACGGAAACGGTTGTTTTAGAGCAAAGTAAGAGTGTTTGGTTCATGGACAAATTTAGGTACGATTTAAAGATACATGTAGCTCCACATCAGGAAAGGGTCTTCGAAACGTTAGTGGAGAAGACTAAGATTGTGGAGAAGGTTAAGCGTTTGGAATGCGAGAGGAGAGAAAAAGGTTGAGTTTAGAATAAGTGGAAGATAGGTTCTTCAAGGCATAGTTAAAGGCCCTTGAAACGTGCCAGAGAGGTAGCCATACAACAGTCAATTATCACTGCACTAGTTGTTCCAGTTTTCACTGGAGGACCTTAGGGATCAATCAAGATTTTATCGTGTGAGTTCTATAATAAGTGCCATCTAGGCATGTGCTGAAGGAGGTTAGGAGTATGTCTGGGTTGTGGGTCGACAGATCATTGTGTGAGGGATTATTCGTGTAGGGGTAATCAAATACAAGCTCCAGTCTAGTATCAGGCTCCACAATAAAAGGTTCATCAGTTACCTCTGAGGGGCCAAGGTCAAACCTGGGGTAACAATGTGAGAAACGCTGGTCAGGGTCAAAGAGCACCGTGTCAAGGTGCTAGCGGGCTAAGGCGAGGCAACTTGCACTGGTCTATGCTATGAGATGTCATAGCATGTACATTTTCTGTTCATTTTGCACATTTCTTTGCTCTAATCGATTTGAGTCTATGCATTTGTACGTTGCTAGTGGCATGTCTAGTAAGTTGGGTGTTAATGTAGAGAAGACAGTTAGTGATGTGATTGTAGTGAAGCTGTTAGGGCAATCAGTTACAGTAGACAAGGTCTACAGATGGTGTCCGTTGAAGGTTCAAGGTGAGGTGTTCTAGACTGATCTAATGGAGTTACCTTTCGATGACTTCAACTGGATTTTAGGGATAGATTGGCTAGTTGAATTTTGGGCTAGTTTAGATTGTGTGACTAAGCAGGTAGTACTGAAGACAGTGGATGAAAAGGAAGTGTTTCTGGTTGGGAAGGGCCGAGACTACCTGTCCAATAGGTCTCCACTATGGTTGCAGAAAAGCTTGTGCAGAAAAGGTGTGAGGCTTACACAACTTATGTATTAGACTTGAATGTAGACTTTTCGATCGTGGATAGTATGTGAACCATTAGAGAGTTTTCGAATATCTTTCCCAAGGAACTGCGAAGGTTACCTCCAGATTGAGAAGTCGAGTTTGGGATCGAGTTGTTGCCTAGAACAGCTCCGTTGTCTATTGCTCCCTACTGTATAACACCAAAGGAATTGAAAGAGTTGAAGGCTTAGCTTCAGGAACTTCTAAATCGGGGGTTTATCAGGCTTAGTGTTTCTTCTTGGGGTGCTATTGTCCTGTTCGTTAAAAAGAAAGACGACACCATAAGATTGTGCATTGACTATAGAAAATTGAATAAGTTGATTGTTAAGAATAAATACCATTCATCAAGGATAGATGATCTATCTAATCAGTTTCGGGGGGTAACTGTGTTCTCCAAGATTAATTTAAGATTGGGGTACTATCAGTTGAAAGTGAAGGAACTCGATGTATTTAAGAGTGCATTCAGGACTCGGTATGATCATTACAAGTTCCCTGTGATACCCTTTGGTCTAACTAATATTGTAGCTGCATTTATGGACCTTATAAACTAGGTGTCTTAACCATATATTGGTCTACTCTAAGTCCAATATCAAGCATGATGAACAGCTAAGAATTGTTCTATAGATTCTCTGGGAGAAGAAACTCTACGCTAAGCTAAGTAAGTGTGAGTTCTAGTTAAAGGAAGTTATGTTTTTGGGCCACGTGGTGTCTATTGAGGATATTCGAGTAGACCCAAAAAAGATTGAGGCTATACTGGAGTGGAAACAACCTAAGAGCGTCTTTGAGATTTGAAGCTTCCTTGGATTGACAGGGTATTACAGAAGGTTCATAGAGGGGTTTTCTCTAATTTTTGCTTTGTTGACTAAGCTGTTGAGGAAAAATACTCCTTTCAAGTGGGGTTTTGAACAACAAGCTAGCTTTGAGAAGCTTAAGTCTGTGTTGAATCAAGCACTGATTTTGATTCAACTTGAGTCAGGGAAGGAGTATGTTATATATAGCGATGCATCACACACGAGTCTTGGTCATGTTCTGATGTAGGATGGGAAATTCGTAGCCTATGCTTCAAGAAAGCTCAAGTCGTATGAGTGCAACTATTTTGACTTATGACTTAGAGCTAGCAGCGATTGTGTTTGCCTTTAAGATATAGAGGTACTACCTATTTTGGTGAAAAGTGTACTATTTACACGGATCACAAGAGTCTTAAGTATCTCACTTCTAGAAAGGAGTTAAACTTACGACAGCGAAGGTGGATCGAGCTATTTAAGGATACGACTACTTGATCGAGTATCACTTGAGTAAAGCTAATACGGTAGCATGTGCTCTGAGCAAAAGACTAATGACTGAGTTGAATGCTAAGTTTGCCAAGCTAAGCTTGTTTAAGGATGGTAGTTTGTTAGCGGAGTTGCAAGTGAAGCCTACATAGGTTAGTCAGATCATTGAGAAGCAATAATTGGATGGGGATTTGTTACTTTGATTTAAGCAAGTAGAGGAAGGTAAGCCTAAGAACTTTGGTATTAACTTTGATGGTATCTTGTGTTTCAGAGGAAGGTACTATGTGCCTAACGATTTTGATTTGAGGTAGTTGATTCTTTAGCAAGCGCATAGTAGCCCTTATGATATGCATCCTAGAGGGAATAAGATGTACAGTGATCTAAGTGTCTTGTATTGGTGACCGGGCTTAAAATGGGATGTGACAGACTTTGTGTTTAAATGCTTGATATGCCAGTAAGATAAGGTTGAGTATCAGTTTCCTTCTGGATTATTGCAGCTGGTTAAGGTTCCTTAGTGGAAATAGGAGAGGGTCATGTTAAACTTTCTTAGTGGGTTGCCCTTATCACCCGCTAAGAAAGAGTCGGTATTGGTCATCGTGGACAGATTGACAAAGTTAGCACATTTTTTGCCTGTTCCTATTAACTATTCTATTCAGAGATTGACTGAGATGTACATCTCAGAGATTGTGAGATTGCATGGGTATCAGTATCAATTATTTTAGATTGAGATCCTTGTTTCACGTCTCAATTTTGGAAGAAGTTGCATAAGGCCTTGGGTACTCGTTTGGATTTCAGTAGAACCTTCCATCGCCAGACTGATGGTCAATCCGAACGAGTCATTCAAGTATTGGAGGACCTGTTGTGGAGTTGTGTGATTGATTTTAGGGGTATTTGGGAGGAGAACTTGCCTTTGGCAGAGTTTGCGTATAATAATATCTTCTAGTTCAATATTTAGATAGAGTCATAGGTATCGTACTTTGTTTTGTTGGATTAATATGGGTGAGAGGAAAGTTTTGGGTCCAAATTTAGTTCAGGAGACTGAAGGTAAAGTCAAGCTAATTCATGACAGGTTGAAAGCGGCTTTAAACAGATAGAAGTCCCATGCAGACTTGAGTGGAAGGATATTGAGTATAGTGTGGATGATTGGGTGTTTCTTAAGGTATCTCTGTGGAGAAAAGTTCCGAGGGTTGGTTCGAATGGCAAGTTGAGCCCTAGGTTCATTGGGCCTTATTAGATCATTAAGAGAATTGGGTTGTTGGTTTATCAACTAGAGATACCTCCAAAGTTAGATTGGATCCATGATGTGTTCTATGTCTTGATGTTGAAACGGTGCTAATCTGACCCTTTGCATGTACTTTCGATCAAGGAGATTGAGGTAAGATTGAATTTCTCGTTTGAAGAGGAACCTCTTTAGATTTTGGATCGTGAGGTCAAGTGTTTGAGAAAGAATCATATTCCTCTGGTTAAGGTTTGTTGGAGGAACCACGGTACAGTGGAGGCTACGTGGGAGCCCAAGTGTAACAGCCCGATTTTTAGTCAATTTGGAATAGTGGTTTTGGAACCACAAATTCGAGGTCAAAATATTTATTTTATTATTAATTTAACATTTACAACATGTTATTTGATATGTGTGAAAATTTCGTGAGCTAATTTTATCGATTGGTTGGTTAATTTGTGAAAAATGACTAAATCGCGTAAAATGCAAAAGTGTTGTTCTAATAACTAAAGGTATTAAATAGCTATGGAACATTAAAGTAAGGTCCTTATGCTATAATTAGACCATAATTAAATTTAGTGGACATTATTGGATATATTATCATGTAATTTGAAGGTTTTTAACCAAGGTTAAAAAGGTAAATTAGTAAATAATTGATAATTTAATAAAACCAAAAGCTATTTTATTTATTATCATCTTCCTTAGCCGATTTTTAACAAGAACCATAGCCATACTTAGGGCTTCCATTCGGCCAAGCTTTCATTTTCTATTAAGGTACGATTTTTGTCCCTTTTTTAATAATTTTTATGTTTTTGAGATCATTGCAGCTAAGTCTAGCTAGTCCAGGGACTATTTTGCAAAACTGTTAAAGATTTGCAAAACTATTTTATGTTTTTCAGAATGCATATTCGGTTTCTGAATCTCAAACAGTCATCAACATCAACTCGAAATTCTGAATCAGCATTTGAATCACATTGAGCTCGTTTTGCTATCAACTCATTATCAACCTTCTGAGCATCCCATATTTGTTGAACAAATAACGGTATTGCTTTCAATTCATCTATTATCAAACCATCATCAGACATAGCCATATGTGCATTCATTGTACGCAAAGCAAATAGTGATTTTCGGCTTAAAGCATCAGCAACAACATTAGCCTTTCTCGGGTGATAGTCAATCACAAGTTCGTAGTCTTTTAGCAACTCTAACCATCGGTGCTATCTCAAATTCAGATCCTTTTGAGTCATCAAGTACTTCAAAATTTTGTGATCAGAATAAACATGACATTTCTCACCAAACGGAAGTGACGTCAAATTTTCAATGCAAACACAATAGCTGCCAATTCTAGGTCGTGTGTCGAATAGTTCTTTTTATGTGGCTTCAACTGTCTCGAGGCATAAGCTATAACTCTGCCTTCCTACATCAAAACACAGCCCAAACCATTTAAAGATGCATCACTATAGATAACAAATTATTTACCCAATTCTGGCTGAACTAACACTGGAGCTTCGGTCAAAAGGGCTTTCAGCTGATCAAAACTTTTCTGCCACTTTTCTGACCACTTGAACTTAACATCTTTCTGAAGTATCTTCGTCATCGGGGTTGCAATCATAGCAAAACCTTTCACAAACTGTCTATAGTAACCAGCAAGTCCCAGAAAACTGTCTATAGTTTCCAGTCAAGTATTGCTGAAATCTTATTTGGATCAACCCGAATACCTGATGCTGAAACAACATGTCCTAGAAAACTAACTTTGTGTAAACAGAATTCACATTTACTAAACTTCGCATACAACTGTTTTTCTCGCAAAGTCTGTAATACAAGTCTCAAATGCTCAGCATGTTCGGTTTCACCACGAGAGTAGATCAATATATCATCAATGAACACAACAACAAACCGATCTAAATACTGCCTGAAGATCCGATTCATCAAATCCATAAAAACAGCAGGTGCTTTAGTAGTGTAATAGCCCGATTTAGACACTAATCGGAACTGTGGTTTCGAGACCACGAATCCGAGTCAGAAAAATATTTAAAAATTATTTTCTGTGATTATTTTATGTGAATTTATATCTGTGAAATTTTCGTGATTTAATTTTGTCGTTTGAGCGTCCGATTAAATAAAAGGACTTAATTATGTAAAATGAAAATTTAGTGGTTATTTCTAAAAGGGGTTAACTTGTTAGTGGCTTTCCAAATTGAAGCCTTAAAATGTAATTGTGCCCTTTTTAATATAGTTGGATGGTATAAGGCTTATGTTATAAAGTTTTTACATTAAATCATTAAGGTTAAAAAGGTAAATTAAACTTAAGTTATAATATACATAATAAAACATAAAATAAAGATAACATATGTGTTATTTCTTCATTGTTCTTGCTGAATATAAACAAAAGAAAAAGGAAGAAACTAAGTTAGGGTTCGACATATATTCAAGCTCAATCAAGGTTCGGTTTTGTTCAGTTTTTGATAATTTCTACGTTTTTGCGATCGTTGCTTAGTAATCTTCAAGACCTAAGCTTTAATTTTTTATTTTGATGAATATTTTAAGTTATGCCATTGTTGATAGCTTGTTATTTTTGTTTTTTGATGATGAAATATGAAAGATATGTTTTAGATTAACATATTTTGTATTGGAGTTTTTGACGATTTTGAGTAAATAGGACTAAATTGATAAAATAATAATTTAAGGGACTAAAATATGAATTAAATGAAATGTATGGACTTATGTGGTAGTGGGTAAGATTCGAACAAACATAAGTATAGGGAAATTTTATGTATTTTGCGTTTTGTGCAATAGGGACTAAATTGTAAAAATTGTAAATGTTAGGGGTAAAATGGTAATTTGCCCATTTATGTGTTTTTGGACTAAATTGAATGAAAATATTTTTTAATGAGCTTAATTTGAATATGTTTAGATCAAGAACCAAAGAAATCAGATTTGGATCAGAGGAAAACAAAAGTTATCGACTAGTCGATTCGTACAGGTTTTTCGTTGTCCGAGGTAAGTTTATAAGCAAATAGACGTACTTAATTTTAATTAAATGTAAAGCATAGATTCCAAATTGAAATATATGATATTATAAATGCAATTTTCGAATATGTATAAGCTTGGTAATCATGCTCGAGCATTCGTTTCGACTGAGTTACGACGTCCGAAAGCCCCGTATGAACCTTAGGAATAGCTAGGATACATATGTCATGACATAGGATTCTGATATATGTGTACGAGTAAGACCATAGCATCGATATGTGATTCCGATATGTGTTTACGAGTAAGACCCTGTCTGGGACAGTGGCATCGATATGTGCCTACATGTAAGACCACGTTTGGGACGTTGGCGTTGTATGATTTATGTGATTATTCGAGTGTCCTATACGATTTCGAATGGTTCATCGGGGAAAGGTAAATCGAGTTCGAATGTGTCAATTGAGCTATGTGTCAAGTATGAACTAATATGTTACTTACTTGAGGTAAGTTAAGTAAACACCTTGACTATTTATTATAAATCTTGTATGGTGCGAATAAAGAAGAAAATGTGTATGCTATATATGTATTTGGCTTATTGAATGAATAGTTAGTATGTCATGTATAACCTTTATATATGTATATATATGTTGAGGTATTTTCGGTTATATAATTAATGAATGTATATAAAATATTATTTCGGTATTGGAGATTATGCACTTGAGTGAATATGTACCAAAATTTAATATGACTATTGACTTTAAAAGTTGATTACTAACATGATAAGTGACCATATGATTATTCGGCCAAATAAGGATTATGTGTGTTTAATGTTATATTGTGATTCTTGAACTTATTTTAATGGTATAAGTATGCTTGATTATTTGGTGACATTTTGGACCCGAAAGTTGAATGAAAATGATTAATTAGTTTATGTAAGAATTCAGACAAGAAAAAATAGCTAAACCGGACACTAAAACCCATAAATCGGAAGCCAATAATTCAGAACCGGAATAAGAAAAGTCAAGAGTATTCGTGGAATAGCTTATTCTGAGTTGGAATTGACACAGATTAAGCCGGAATAGAATAAGAAAGAAAACTAACTATAACATGACAATGGTATAAGTATGCTTGATTATTTGGTGATATTTTAGACCTGAAAGTTGAATGAAAATGATTAATTAGTTTATGTATTATTGTATCTTATATGCAAGTTTAAGGTTAAGCATTGGTCATGATAATATAAATTTGGTTTGATAAAATAGGTTGAATATATTCTTGAACTGTTTATTTGCTTATAGCTTACTAAGCTAAGATAGCTTACCTTGTGTATCTTTGTTACTCTGTTTTGTAGATTTGGATTCAAGTTACAAGCTCGGGGATCGTCAGCAAAGTCCATCACACTATCTGCTATTTCGGTATTTAAATAGTCGAACTCGAACTATGGCATGTATAGGCTGGATTTCATTTTGAAATATTAGATTTTTGGTTGTGTATAATGTAGCCATGCAAAAATGGCTTAAGTGTTATGTTTGAGTTTGGTTTGACTAGACTATGGTTTAAGCTATTTTCAACTATTATGCTATGTGCCATGGATTGAAAGTAATTATGATATACATTTTGAGTATTGAATTTGATTATAAATCTTGGATGTGGGATAAATGTGATTAGCTTAGATGTGTATTATACTAAAATAAAGTATGCATGTGAACTTTGTTTATTATACTTAGTTTTGATCTAATATGTTTTTTTTTTAGTATTAATGATTTATGAGATTGGTTTAATAATTCGGTGATGGAAATTTTGGATTCGTATGTGGATTAGAAATTGTAATTCAGTTTTGCATGGTATTAAATAAGAAAAATGTTCCATGATTGTTTTTGTTATTTACTTGGTATGAATTCAATTATTGAAGTGTGGCTTTGGAACCTAGGGTAAATGCGCACTAGTATTTAAACGTTAAGGCATATTCGGTTATGCTCTATTGAATTAAATTGTATGTGTAATTATTTGCTAAATTATGTAATAAAGTTTTCAATTAGTTATATTATGAGTTTGTGCTAAAGTTGTTATTTGTGTCCAAAGGTGGTATGTTAAAATGTTGTAATGTACTTGACTTTTACGTATCATGTTATATCTCTTATATATTAGTTATCTATTTAACCACAAGTATGAAATGCTATTAAGTTCTATTCGAAAATCTTATTTATCCATGTACATATATATATGTTCGAATGGATTCATTAAATTTTATTAATGTACAAAATATGAATTTCATATAAACTAATAGTATGATGTTTCATGTAGGAATAAAGAGGTTAATAATGAAATTTATTTTCTATTAATGTATAACCTATGCAAGCACACAACTTATTTAAGGTTAGGCCTAATATTCAACAACAAAGATAGTGATGAGTCATATGTTTGGTATATGTATAAGTTATGTTGTTGTACTTTGAAATATATTTTGTTTATTTTATGAGATGAATGATAGAATTTTTAGGTTCTGATATATAAAATGATTATACCCGTTGGTGTGATATTAATGTCGGACTGTAATTTATAATGCAAAGTTGTATGAAATGTAATATGATCGGTAATGCCTTATGACCCTAATTCGTCGAAGGATACGGGTTAGGGGTGTTACATTTGATTGGTATTAGAGCTACAGTTTAGTCGGTTCTAGGACTAACGTAGCGTGTGTGAGTCTAGTTATACATGCCATATTATATACTGTGATAGTGTGATGACTTATGACATCTTAAAATGTGTTTTCATATAGTAAATGGATCCTGACAGAGCTATAGCTGATGATGTCGAGAGTGCAGTGCCTGCTCCCGTGCAAGGGATAGTGTCGGCTAATTCTCGACCGAATTCGAGTAATCAAGAAAGTGAGGCTAAACAAGCCTTCTATTAAATGATGAATGACTGGTTTACTCAATATATCCAAACTAACCCGGTTGCACAACAACCTCCATGCCCGACTAATCCAACTTCGATGCTTGCTATGCCTCAAGTAAGTGATCGACTGAGATTGTATAAGCCACCTGTTGATAAAATCAGAAAACATGGGGCTGAAGAGTTTAAAGCTACCGATGATGATGATGATGAGTGAGCTGAGTTCTGGCTTGATAATACTATCCGTGTGTTTGATGAACTGTCCTGTACTCTAGATGAATGTTTGAAATGTGCTATATCCTTGCTTCGAGACACAGCATATCACTAGTGGAATACCCTGGTATCAATGGTTCTGAGAGAGTAGGTGACCTGGGAATTCTTTTAGACTGAGTTCCATAAGAAATATATTTGCCAAAGATTTATTGATCAGAAGCATAAAAAATTTCTAGAGCTGAAACAGGGTCGGATGACCGTGACAGAGTACGAGTGAAAATTTGTGAGACTTAGTCAATATGCCCGAGAGTGTGTTTCTACTGAAACCATAATGTGTAAGAGATTTGAAGATGGATTGAATGAAGACATTAAACTGTTAGTTGGCATACTTGAGATAAAAGAGTTTGTGGTACTAGTTGAACGAGCTTGTAAAGCTGAAGAGCTCGGGAAAGAGAAAAGAAAAGCTGACTTTGAAGCTAGAGATGCACGCAAAAGAACATCTAGTAAGTCATTCCAGTCGACATCAAAGAAGTTTCGAGATGATTTCAGCTATTCTAAAGCCACTTCAGGTTACTCCAGACGGGATCAGAATAGACCACCAGTGAGCTCGAGAGCTACCTCAGTAGCGAGTGTGGGTAATTTCAGATCGAATCAACTCGAGCATAAACACTGTGGTAAACGACATCCCGACAGTTGCAGATTGCATGATCAGGCCTGCTTTAAATACGAAACGACAGATCATTATATTCGAGATTGCCTAGTGTCAGCTAAGGAAAATCCAGTGCAGAATACAAGATCGCGTAATACTGCAGCTCAAGGTAGACCACCTAGAAATCCTGGTAATGCGAGTGGCAGTTAGAGAGGGACTAAAGATACGACAGTCAAATCTGAGGCTCGTGCACCTGTGCGAGCCTATGCTATTTGTGCACGAGAGGAGGCTTCATTCCCAGATGTTATTACTGGTACATTCACTCTTTATGATACTAATGTAATTGCATTGATTGATCCTGGTTCTACCCATTCTTATGTGTGTGAGACATTAGTATTCAGCAAGACTCTGCCTGTTGAGTCTACTGAGTTTGTGATTAGAGTGTCAAACCCCTTGGGTTAGTGTGTTATGGTTGATAAAGTATGTAAGAACTGTCCTTTGATGGTTCGAGATTTGTGCTTTCTGGCTGATTTGATGTTGTTGCCATTTGATGAGTTCGACATAATTTTGGGTATGGACTGGTTGACTTTGCATGATGCCATTGTGAATTGCATGAGAAAGACTATTGATTTATGGAACCAGAATGATGAGATTGTTCGAATTGAATCTAGTGATATAAAAGGGTTACCAGCAGTGATTTCTTCGATGTTAGCTCAGAAATATGTGAGAAAAGGGTGTGAAGCTTATTTTACCTACGCGCTTGACAGTAAAATGATCGAAAGGAATATTGAATCAATACCTGTTGTATATAAGTATCTAGATGTGTTTCCTTAAGAATTATTGGGTTTGCCACCTATCCGGGAGGTAGAGTTTGGTATTGAGTTAATGCCTGGGACGACTCCGATATCCATAACTCCGTACAAAATGGCACCAATAGAATTAAAAGAATTGAAAGCTCAGTTGCAAGAGTTGACAGATAGAGGTTTCGCATGACTAAGTTTCTCTCCGTGGGATGCACCTGTGTTGTTTGTGAAAAAGAAAGACGGAACTATGAGAATGTGCATTGATTATAGACAGCTCAATAAGGTGACTATAAAGATAAGTATCTGTTGCCACGGATTGATGATCTGTTTGATCAACTGAAAGGGACTACAGTGTTTTCGAAGATAGATTTAAGATCAGGCTATTATTAGTTGCAAGTTAAAGACTCGGACATACCAAAGACTGCTTTTCAAACAAGGTACAGACACTATGAGTTTTTGGTTATGCCTTTCGGACTCACTAATGCACCTGCTGTTTTCATGGATTTGATGAATCAAATCTTCAGACCGTATGTGGATCGATTTGTGGTTGTGTTTATAGATGACATTTTGATATATTCCCGTGATGAAGTCGAACATGCCGAACATTTGAGACTTGTGTTACAGACTTTGAGAGATAAGCAGTTGTATGCTAAATTCAGTAAATGTGAGTTCTGGTTAAGTGAAGTCAGTTTTCTGGTTCATGTGGTATCAGCATCGGGTGTTCGATTTGATCCGAGTAAAATTTCAGCTATACTTGATTGGAAACCTCCGAAGAATGTTTCTGAAGTTCGAAGTTTTCTGGGACTTGCTGGTTATTACAAACAGTTCATGAAAGGTTTCTCTATGATTGCAGCTCTGATAATGAAGCTATTGCAAAAAGATGTTAAGTTCGAGTGGTTAGAGAAGTGGCAGAAATGTTTTGATCAGTTGAAAACTCTTTTGACCGAAGCTCTAGTGCTAGTTCAGCCAGAATTGGGTAAAGAATTTGTTATTTATAGTGATGCATCTTTAAATGGTTTGGGCTATGTTTTGATGCAGGAAGGCAAAGTTATAGCTTATGCTTCGAGGCAGCTGAAGCCACATGAAAAAAACTATTCAACACACGACCTGGAATTGGTAGCCATTGTGTTCGTATTGAAAATTTGGCGCCACTATCTGTTCGGTGAGAAATGTCATGTTTATTCTGATCATAAAAGCCTGAAATACTTTGACTCAGAAAGATCTAAATTTGAGACAACACCGATGGTTAGAATTGCTAAAAGACTATGAGCTTGTGATTGACTATCACCCAGGGAATGCTAATGTTGTTGCTGATGCCTTAAGCCGAAAATCACTATTTGCTTTGCGTGCAATAAATGTGCATATGGCTATGTTAGATGATGGTTCGATGATAGCTGAATTGAAAGCAAGACCGTTATTTGTTCAACAAATTTATGATGCCCAAAAGGTTGATAATGAATTACTAGCAAAACGAGCTCAATGTGATATGGATGCTGATTCAAAATTCAGAGTTGATACTGATAACTACTTGAGATTCAGAAACTGAATATGTGTTTCAAGGAATTCAGAGTTGATTCAAATGATTTTGAATGAAACTCACAACAGTCGGTTATCTGTTCACCCAGGTAGTACAAAGATATATAATAATCTGAAACAGCTTTATTGGTAGCATGGTATGAAACGAGACATTTATGATTTTGTTGCAAGATGTTTAGTCTGTCAACAAGTAAAAGCCAAGCATCAAGTACCTTCAGGATTACTTCAGCCGATTATGATACCAGAGTGGAAGTGGGACAGAGTTATTATGAATTTTGTATCTGGTTTACCATTGACATCGAGCAAGAAAGATACAATCTGGGTTATTGTGGATAGATTGACTAAATTGGCTCATTTTGTTTCAATACGTACAAACTACTCACTAGAAAGAACTGGCTGAAATATATGTTTCTCAGGTCGTGAGATTACATAGTGTGCCTATATCTATTGTCTCGGATAGAGATCCGAGGTTTACATCGCGGTTTTGGAAGAACCTGCAAGATGCACTAGGTACGAAATTACATTTCAGTACTGCTTTCCATCTGCAAACAGATGGCTAGTCTGAGCGGATTATTCAGATACTTGAGGATATGTTGAGATGTTGCATTCTCGAGTTTGAAGGTACGTGGGAACGATACCTACTTCTGATTGAATTTGCATATAATAACAGCTTTCAATCGAGTATCAGCACCTTATGAGGCTTTGTATGGTCGTAAATGTCATACACCATTGTACTAGACTGAGCTCAATGAAAATAAGATACACGGGGTTGACTTGATCAGAGAAATTGAACAGAAAGTGAAAGTGATCCGTGAAAGTCTGAAAGCAGCATCAGATCGTTAGAAATCTTATGCGGACATGAAACGTAAAGATATAGAGTTTCAGATCGGAGATAAAGTTTTCTTGAAAGTTTCACCGTGGAAGAAAATACTCAGATTTTGGTGGGAAAGGCAAATGAAGTCCGAGGTTTATTGGGTCATATAAAGTAACAGAGCGTATCGGGCCAGTTGCTTACAGATTATCGTTGCCACCTGAGTTAGAAAAGATCCATAATGTATTCCATGTTTTGATGCTTTGTAGATATCGATCTGACCCTTCGCATGTGATTAGTCCGTCTGAAACAGAGATTAAGCCCGATATTACGTATGAGGAAGAATCGATTCCTATTCTGGCTCACGAGATTAAAGAGTTGAGAAATAAGAAGATTTCATTAGTTAAAGTACTGTGCCAGAAACACAGAGTTAAGGAATCAATGTGGGATCCAGAGGATACAATGAGAGAATGCTATCCGAACCTATTCACCAGTAAGATTTTCAGGGACGAAAATCTCTAAGGGGGAGAGTTGTAACAGCCCGATTTAGACCCTAATTGAAACGGTGGTTTCGGGACCATAAATTTGAGTCAAAAAAATATTTAAAAATTATTTTCTGTGATTATTTTGTGTGAATTTATATCTGTGAAATTTTCGTGATTTAACTTTGTCGTTTAAGTGTCCAATTAAATAAAAGGACTTAACCGCGTAAAATGAAAATTCAGTGGTTATTTCTAAAAGGGGTTAACTTGTTAGTGGCTTTCTAAATTAAAGCCTTAAAATTGTAATTGTGCCATTTTTAATATAGTTGGACGATATAAGGCTTATGTTATAAAGTTTTTATATTAAATCATTAAGGTTAAAAAGGTAAATTAAACTTAAGTTATAATATACATAATAAAACATAAAATAAAGATAACATATGTGTTATTTCTTCATTGTTCTTGCCGAATATAAACAAAAGAAAAAGGAAGAAACTAAGTTAGGGTTCGACATATATTCAAACTCAATCAAGGTTCGGTTTTGTTCGGTTTTTGATAATTTTTACGTTTTTGAGATCGTTGCTTAATAATCTTCAAGACCCAAGCTTTAATTTTTTATTTTGATGAATATTTTGAATTATGCCATTATTGATAGCTTGTGATTTTTGTTTTTTGTTGATGAAATATGAAAGATATGTTTTAGATTAACATATTTTGTGTTGGACTTTTTGATGATTTTGAGTAAATAGGACTAAATTGCAAAAATAATAATTTGAGGGACTAAAATATGAAATAAATGAAATGTATGGACTTGTATGGTAGTGGGTAAGATTCGGCCAAACATGAGTATAGGGAAAATTTGTGTATTTTGTGTTTTGTGCAATAGGGACTAAATTATTGTAAATGTTAGGGGTAAAATGGTAATTTTCCCATTTATGTGTTTTTGGACTA
The DNA here is from genome assembly GCA_025698465.1 of Gossypium longicalyx. Classification (NCBI taxonomy): domain Eukaryota; kingdom Viridiplantae; phylum Streptophyta; class Magnoliopsida; order Malvales; family Malvaceae; genus Gossypium; species Gossypium longicalyx. The sequence continues at coordinate 20,007,552 of CM047000.1, forward strand.
AATTGAATGAAAATATTTTTTAATGAGCTTAATTTGAATATGTTTAGATCAAGAAAAAAAGAAATCAGATTTGGATCGGGGGAAAATGAAAGTCATCGACTAGTCAATCCGTACAGTTTTTTCGTTGTCCGATGTAAGTTTATAAGCAAATAGACGTTATTAATTTTAATTAAATGTAAAGTATAGATGCTGAATTGAAATATATGATATTATAAATGTAATTTCCGAATAGGTATAAGCTTGGTAATCATGTTCGAGCATTCGTTTCGACTGAGTTACGATGTCCGAAAGCCCTGTATGAACCTTAGGAATAGCTAGGATACATATGTCATGACATAGGATTCCGATATATGTGTGCGAGTAAGACCATGGCGTCGATATGTGATTTTGATATGTGTCTACGAGTAAGACCCTGTCTGGGACAGTGGCATCGATATGTGGCTACATGTAAGACCATGTCTGGGACGTTGGCATTGTACGATTTATGTGATTATCCAAGTGTCCTATCCGATTCCGAATGGTTCATCGGGCAAAGGTTAATCGAGTTCAAATGTGTTAATTGAGCTATGTGTCAAGTATGAACTAATATGTTACTTACTTAAGGTAAGTTAAGTAAACACCTTGACTATTTATTATAAATCTTGTATGGTGCAAATAAAGAAGAAAATGTGTATGCTATATATGTATTTGGCTTATTGAATGAATAGTTAGTATGTCATGAATAACGTTTATATATGTATATATATGTTGAGGTACTTTCGATTATATAATTAATGTATGTATATGAAATATTATTTCGATATTGGAGATTATGCACTTGAGTGAATATGTACTAAAATTTAATATGACTATTGCCTTTAAAAGTTGATTACTAACATGATAAGTGACCATATGAGTATTCGGCCAAATAAGGATTATGTGTGTATAATGTTATATTTTGATTCTCTAACTTATTTTAATGGTATAAGTATGCTTGATTATTTGGTGACATTTTGGACCCGAAAGTTGAATGAAAATGATTAATTAGTTTATGTAAGAATTTGATCAAGGTAAAAAGAAATGGTATATGGAAGTGTATCATTGTATCTTATATGCAGGTTTAAGGTTAAGCATTGGTCATGATAATATAAATTTGGTTTGATAAAATAGGTTGAATATATTCTTGAATTGTTTATTTGCTTATAGCTTACTAAACCTTGTGTATCTTTGTTACTCTATTTTATAGATTTGGATTCAAGTTACAAGCTCAGGGATCGTCAGCAAAGTCCATCACACTATCTGCTGTTTCGGTATTTAAATAGTCAAACTCGAACTATGGCATGTATAGGCTGGATTTCATTTTGAAATATTAGAATTTTGGTTGTGTATAATTTAGCCATTCGAAAATGGCTTAAGTGTTATGTTTGAGTTTGGTTTGACTAGAATATGGTTTGAGCCGTTTTCAACTATTATGCTATGTGCCATGGATTGAAAGTAATTATGATATACGTTTTGAGTATTGAATTTGATTATAAATCTTGGATGTGGGATAAATGTGGTTAGCTTAGATGTGTATTATACTAAAATAAAGTATGCATGTGAAATTTGTTTATTATACTTAGTTTTGATCTAATATGTTTTTTTTAGTAATAATGATTTATGAGATTGGTTTAATAATTCGGTGATGGAAATTTTGGATTCGTATGTGGATTAGAAATTGTAATTCGGCTTTGCATGGTATTAAATAAGGAAAATGTTCCATGATTTTTTTTGTTATTTACTTGGTATGAATTCAATTATTAAAGTGTGGCTTTGGAACCTAGGGTAAATGCGCACTAGTATTTAAACCTTAAGGCATATTCGGTTATGTTATATTGAATTAAATTGTATGTGTAATTGTTTGCTAAATTATGAAATAAAGTTTTCAGTTATTTATATTATGAGTTTATGCTGAAGTTGTTATTTGTGTCCAAAGGTGGTATAGTTAAAATGTTGTAATGTACTTGACCTTTACGTAACACGTTATATCTCTTATATATTAGTTATCTATTTAACCACAAGTATGAAATGCTATTAAGTTCTATTCGAAAATGATAGATGTCTTATTTATGCATGTACATATATATATGTTCGAATGGATTCATTAAATTTTATTAATGTACAAAATATGAATTTCATATAAACTAATAGTATAATGTTTCATGTAGGAATAAAGAGGTTAATAATGAAATTTATTTTCTATTAATGTATAACCTATGCAAGCACATAGCTTATGTAAGGTTAGGTCTAGTATTCAACAACAAAGATAGTGATGAGTCATATGTTTGGTATATGTATAAGTTATGCTGTTGTACTTTGAAATATATTTTATTTATATTATGAGATGAATGATAGAATTTTTAGGTTCTGATATATGAAATGATTATACCCATTGATGTGATATTAATTTCTGACTGTAATTTATGATGCAAAATTGTATGAAATGTAATATGATCGGTAATGCCTTATGACCCTAATCCGACGACAGATACGGGTTAGGGGTGTTACAAGTAAGTCCAAAAGGCATGACTAAAAACTCATAGTGTCTGTACCTCGTTCGGAAAGCAGTCATTGGCACATCATAATCTTTAACCTGTAACTGATAATAGCCGGATCTCAAATCTATCTTCGTAAACATTGTAGCCCATTTCAGTTGACCAAACAAATCATCAATTCGTGGTAACAGATATTTATTCTTTATAGTCACCTTATTGAGTTTTTTATAATCGATGCACATTCTCATAGTTCCATCTTTCATTTTCACAAATAACACAGGCACACCCCAGGGAGAGAAACTCGGTCACGCGAAACCTCTATCTATCAACTCTTGCAACTGTGCTTTCAACTCTTTTAATTCAGTAGGTGCCATCCAATACGGAGCTATTGAAATCGAAGTCGTCCCCGATATTAACTCAATACCAAACTCTACCTCTCGGATAGGTGGCAAACCCGGCAATTCTTCAGGAAACACATCTGGATACTCGCATACAACTGGTACGGGTTCAATCTTCTTTTCAGTCACTTTACTATCAAGCACATAAGCAAAGTAGGCTTCACAACCTTTTCTCACATACTTTCGAGCTAACATCGAAGATATTACTACTGGTAAACCATTCAGATCATTAGATTCAATCTGAATAATCTCGTTGTTCTGACATCTAAAATCAATAGTCTTTCTTTTGTAATTAACAACAGCATCATGCAAAGTCAGCCAATCCGTATCCAAAATTATATCGAACTCGTCAAAGGGTAACGACATCAAATCAGCTGGAAAGCATGAATCTCGAATCATCAACGGGCAATTTTTACACACTTTATCAACCAGAACACACCGTTCCAGAGGGTTTGATACCCGAATCACAAACTCAGTAGACTCAACAGGCAAAGTCTTACTAAATACTAATGTTTCACACACATATGAATGAGTCGAACTAGGATCAATCAATGCAATAACATTAATATCATAAAGAGTGAAAGTACCGGTAATAACATCTAGGGAAGAAGCCTCCTCACGAGCACGCATAGCATATGTTCTGGCAGGTGCACGAGCCTCAAATCGAACTGCTGAATCTTTCATTCCTCTCTGACTGCCACTCACATTACCCGAATGCCTGGGTGGTCTACCTCGCACTGACATATTACTCGGTCTTACATTCTGAACAGTGTTTTGCTCAGTTAACATCGAGAAATCTCGGATAAAATGATCCATCGATCCACATTTAAAACAAGACCGATCATAAAATTTACAATTTTCAGAATTCCATTTACCACAATGCTTACACTCGAGTCTGTTCTGCCAAACATTGCCAACACTAGCAATCAAAGTGGCTCATGAACTCACAGGAGGTCGATCTCGATCTCGTCTAGAAAAGTCCGAAGTATCCCTAGATCGACTAGAATCATCTCTGAACTTCTTCGATGCTGAGTAAAAAGTCCTACCCGATGATCTTTTACGGGAATCTCTGGCTTCAAATCAGCTTTTCTTTTCTCTTTCCTAAGCTCTTCGACTTTGCAAGCTCATTCAACAAGTACCACGAACTCTTCGATTTCAAGTATACCAACCAGCAATTTAATGTCTTCGTTCAAACCATCTTCAAATCTTTTACACATGATAGCTTCGGTTGAAACACATTCACGAGCATATCGACTGAGTCTCACAAATTTACAAGTCATACTGGATTACGGTCATATGACCCTATTTCAATTCCAGAAATTCTTTGCGTTTCTGGTCGATAAATCTCTGGCTGATGTATTTCTTACGGAACTCAGTCTAAAAGAATTCTCAGGTTACTCGCTCTTTCGGAACCACCGATACTACTATATTCCACCAGTGATATGTGGTGTCTCGTAATAAAGATATGGCACACTTTAAACATTCATCCGGAGTACAAGATAGCTCGTCGAACACACGGATAGTATTATCAAGCCACAACTCAGCCCGCTCAGCATTATAATCATCAGTAGCTTTAAACTCTTCGGCCCCGTGTTTTCTGATTTTGTCAACAAGTGGCTTAAGCAAACTCAACGGATCACTCACTTGAGGCATAGTAGGTATCAAAGATGGATTAATCGGGGGTGGAGGTTGTTGTGTAGCCAGATTAGTCCGGATATATTGCGTAAACCAATCGTTCATCATTTGGTAAAAGGCTTGTTTAGTCTCTCCCTTTTGGTTACTCGAGGTCGGTCGAGAATCAACCAGCGCTGTCCCTTGCGCGGGAATAGGTGGTATGCTCTCGACATCATCAGCTACAGCTCTGTCGGGATCCATATACTATATGAAAACACATTTTCAAATGTCAAAGGTCATCACACTATCACAGTATATATTATGGCATGTATAGCTAGACTCACACATGCTACGTTAGTCCTAGAATCGACTAAACTATAGCTCTGATACCAATAAAATGTAACACCCCTAACTTGTATCCATCGCCGGACTAGGGTAACGAGGCATTACAGAACATAAGTACAATTCCGAACATTCTCATGTTAACACAATTCATATTTATATGTATACAGATATATCATTAATTCAACTAATTAAACTATTAAAATAATTAAAACAAAATTTACAAATAATGTACTATTATGAACTGAATAAAAACCACATTAACCTTTTACTTATCCCACTACCCAAAATTTACCTATACATACTTATTGATTTCGCTAACAAGCCACATAGTCAAGCTTATTTTTATTTTACACAATAAACTCATACCAAAATTCACCTCATACTAATATCGTGTGTTTTAAATTTACTAAGGCATTTCATGTTGTAACACAATACACGTCCATTCCTATTTCATAATTGAAACACATGTTCAAATAATATTATATACATATATACCTAGAGGTAATGCACTTGCACATATCATTGCCACGCCATGTACCAAAACATATCATTAAGAGCAAGAATCAAATTACAAGTCAATTACTACTTTATCTAAATTTCAACACCTAACCGAACATATTTAACAACTAAGTTTATTTACTTTTATGCAATTTCACAAGAATGACCCACATTCAAATTATCTAAATATGCCTAGTTTGAATACATATACCAAAATATTCATACCATATTTAAGATCTTTAATCAACTTCAATGCTCAAAAACACATACTATATTTACATCCCATCCATGGCACATAGCATGATAATCGAAAATAAGTTCAAACCATAATCTAAACAAGGCCAACTTCAAACATGATACTTAAGCCATTTTCGCATGGCTAGATTACACACAACCAAAAATCCAGTATTTTAAAACGAAATCCAGCCTATACATGCCATAATTCAAGTTCAATTATATAAATACTAAAGCTGTAGATACTGTGGTAAACTTTGCTGATGATCCTCGAGCTCGCAACTTGAAACCAAAATCTATAAAATAGAATGAACATGAAAACACAAAGTAAGCTATAAAAGCTTAGTAAGTCATAACCAAATAAACATCTTAATGATGTAATCAACTCGTTTTAAGCTAATCCAAATTTCATTATCATTATCAAACTTAACCTCAAATCTACAAATGAAATAAATAACACATTTTCATACGTGAAATCTACCTTATTCAAATACCTATTTAATCAATTTGACCTAATAATATTCAGCTTTCAAAGCCAAAATGGTGAATATAATCAAACATACACATATGCATTTATATATGCTCAACAACCATAATATAACATCATGTACATATACCATTTATATGGCCGAATATTCATGATCACAAATATGCACTTATACAAGAATCAATTCTTCAATATTCATGCCATTTATTTGCAAGGCCAAATACACATACTAAATTCACATGTAATCTTCATTTGCATCACACGTAATTAGTAATAAGTATCAAATTACTTATTTACCTTAACTCAAGTAAACAACAAGCTAATTCATACCTGATCATTTAGCTCGTTAAACATATTCAATAACCACTTCAGCATAAAATATTTTAGGCACAAACTTATAATAATTCACTGGCACAAAACCTGCTAGGCCTAAGCCTGAATCACACACCGGCACAGGGCCTGCTAGACTCAAAGTCTGATTTTATACACCGACAATAAGCCTGCTAGGCATAAAGCCCGATTTAATTCACCAGCACGAGGCTTGCTAGGCTCAAAGCCCGAATATCACTATTATAAAGCTGTCTCATAAACAATTCATATATCGAACATTTCAGATATTCCATATAATTCATATAGACTTTCAAATGTTATAACTCAATCGAGTTAAACTCAAATATGTTGTTTCTATGCTTTATCACATTCAGCTATCTCTATTATAAATCCTTGAATTCCAAATCAGCATATCGAACTAAGTTACATTCAAAATTAATGATGCTTAATTGCTTAAAGACTTACCTCGGACAATGAAAAACCGGTACGGATCGGCTAGTCGACAACTTTAGTTTTCCCCCGATCTAAATTCAATTTCTTTTGTTCTTGATCTATACAATTGCAAATTAATCCCATTCAAACACAATTTCATTCAATTTAATCCAGCAACACATAATGGGCAAATTACCATTTTACCCCTGATATTCATACTTTTACAAATTAGTCCTAATTGCATAAAACACAAAACAAGCAAAATTTGCTCATGCTATACTTAGGCCGAATACTCCCCACACCCATATAAGTCCTCACATTTCATTTATTTTTCATTTTAGTCCTTCAATTTATTATTTTTGCAATGTAGCCATAATTACTCAAATTCATCAAAAATTCCAATACAAAATATATTAATCCAAAACATATCTTTCATAATTTATCATCAAACATCACAAAACACTAATATTCATCAATGGCATAACTCAAAATATTCATCAAAAATAGAAATTCTAACATGGATCGGATAGTATTCGAAGCAACGATCTCAAAAACGTAAAAATTATCAAAAATCGAAATAAAAACATACCTTAATTTAGCTTCTAAATTACCGAATATTCATCGCTTTCTAAACCTTTATTTTCTTTCAGTTTCGGTCATGCAAAATAAAAGTATGAGCACTTTACTTTATTTTATGTTTTATTAACATATTAACATTTTAATAAGTTTACATTTTTAACCTTTAAAATAAAATTATAAAACCATTATACACAAGGCCACTACCATCCATAACATTTAAATATGGTTTATTTACAACATAAATGCATCATGAAATGAAGACATCATCAATTCAGCCCTTTTTAATAATACCCACCAAATTTTCATTTTACGCGATTAAGTCCTTTTTATTAAATTAAGCACACAAACGATCAAATTTTCATACGAAACTTTCACACATGCAAATTCACATATAATAAACACGAAAAATAATATTTAAATATTTTTATAACTCAGATTTGTGGTCCTAAAACCACCGTTCTGACTAGGGTCTAAATCGGGCTGTTACATTGTGAATCTTTTCTAACTCAGATGGCAACAACAAATGATAAGCAACTGGCCCGATACGCTCAATAATTTCATACGGCCCAATGAACCTCGGACTCAAATTGCTTTTTCTAATAAATCAAAGTATTTTCTTCCATGGTGAGACTTTCAAAAACACTTTGTTACCAATTTCAAATTCAATATCTTTTCATTTCAAATCCGCGTAAGATTTCTGACAATCAGAAGCTGCTTTCAGACTATCTCAGATCACTTTTACTTTCTATTCGGTCTCTTTTATCAAGTTAACCCCGTGTATCTTATTCTCACTGAGCTCAATCCAATACAAAGGTGTACAGCATTTGCGACCATATAATGCTTTGTACGATGCCATTTTAATGCTCGATTGAAAACTGTTATTATATACGAATTCAATCAAAGGAAAATATTGTTTCCACGTACCTTCAAACTCAAGAATGCAACATCTCAACATATTCTCTAGAATATGAATAATCCGCTCGGATTGACCATCCATTTGCAGGTGAAAAGTATTTCTGAAATGCAATTTCGTACCCAAAGCGTCTTGCAATTTCTTCCAAAATCGCGATGTGAATCTCGAATCTCTGTCTAACACAATAGATAATGGCACACCATGCAATCTCACAATATCATAAATGTATAACTCAGCTAACTTATCAAGCGAGAAAACGGATCGTACAAGAATAAAATGAGCTGATTTCATCAATCGATCAACTACAACCCAGATAGTATCTTTCTTTCGCAGAGATAGGGGCAAACCCTATACAAAATCCATCGCCACTCTATCTTATTTCCATTCAGGAATCATAATTGATTGTAACAAACCAGATGACACCTGATGTTCAGCTTTAACTTGTTGACAGATCAAACACTTTAAAACAAAGTCAGAGATGTCTCTTTTCATTCTAGACCACCAGTAATGATGTTTCAAATCATTATACATTTTCGTACTACCTAGATGTACAGATAAACGATTGTTGTAAGCTTCATTCAAAATCATCTGGATTAACTCTGAATTTCTCAGAACACAAATTCAATCTCGGAATCTCAGACGATCATCTTTATCAACTCTGAATTCTGAATCAGAATTTAAATCACACTGAGCTCGTTTTGCTAATATCTCATTATCAACTTTCTGAGCTTCGCAATTTTGCTGAATGAATAACAGTCTTGCTTTTAATTTAGCTAAAACTGAACCATCATCAGACAACGTAATGCAAACAGTGATTTTCGACTTAAAGCATCAGCAACAACATTTGCTTTTCCCGGATGATAGTCAATCACAAGCTTATAGTCTTTTAACAGTTCTAACCACCTTCTTTGTCGCAAATTTAGATCTTTCTGAGTCATCAGATATTTCAAACTCTTATGATCAGAATATACATGACATTTCTCACCAAACAGATAGTGGCGTCAAATCTTCAAAGCAAATACAATCGCAGCTAACTCAAGGTCGTACGTTGGATAGTTCTTTTCATGTGGCTTTAACTGTCTCGAAGCATAATCAATGACTTTGCCTTTCTACATCAAAACACATCCCAGACCGTTTAACGAAGCATCACTGTAGACCACAAATTCTTTACCCAATTCTGGCTGAACTAACACCGGAGCTTCAGTTAATAGAGCTTTCAATCAAAACTTTTCTAACACTTTTCAGGCCATTCAAACTTCACATCTTTTTGAAGCTGTTCTGTCAATAGAGTCGCGATCATTGAAAAGCCTTTTACGAACCGTCGATAATAACCAGCAAGTCCCAGAAAACTACAGACTTTAGAAACATGTCTCGGAGGCTTCCAATCCAGAATAGCCGAAATCTTGCTTAGATCAACTCTAATACCAGATGCCGACACAACATGTCCCAGAAAACCGACTTCTTGTAACCAGAATTCACATTTGCTAAACTTCGTATACAATTGCTTATCTCGCAAAGTCTGTACCACTATTCTCAGATGTTCAGCATGTTCAGTTTCATCACACGAATAAATCAAAATGTCATCAATGAATACGACAACAAATCGATCTAAATATGGTCTATAAATTCTGTTCATCAAATCCATAAAAATAGCAGGTGCATTCGTTAATCCAAAAGGCATAACTAGAAACTCATAGTGTCCGTACCTCGTTCGAAAAAGTTTTTGGCACATCAGAGTCTTTCACTCGCAACTGATAGTAACTCGATCTCAAATCTATCTTCGAAAACACGGTAGCTCCTTTTAGCTGATCAAACAAATCGTCAAGTCGGGGCAAAGGATATTTGTTCTTGATCATCACTTTATTCAACTGGCGATAATCAATGCATATTCTCATTATACCATCTTTCTTTTTCACAAACAGAACTGGTGCACCCCAAGGTGAGAAACTCGGTCTAGCAAACCCTCTATTGGTCAACTCTTGCAATTGAGACTTTAATTCTTTTAGTTCGGTCGGAGCCATTCTATATGGAGCTATCGAAATTGGAGTAGTTCCGGGCACAAATTCAATACCAAATTCAACTTCTCGAATCGGAGGTAATCCCGGAAGTTCTTCAGGAAACACATCAGGGAATTCATAGACAACAAACACTGATTCAACTTTCTTTTCTGTTACTTTCTAATCAATCATATAAGCAAAGTAAGCTTCAAAACCCTTTCTCACAATACTCAAAGCTTTCATTGAAGATATCACAGCCGGTAATCCATTCAGATCACTAGATTCAATTTGGACTATTTCATCATTCTTGTATCTCAAATCAATAGTTTTCCATTTGCAATTCACAATAGCATCATGCAAAGTTAGCCAATCCAAACCCAGAATTATATCAAACTCATCAAAAGGTAATAACATCAGATCAGTCGAAAAACAAATGCCTTGAAACATCAGCGAACAATTCTTGCAGACTTTGTCAACTAAAACACTTTTACTTAGGGGGTTTGATACTCTAATCACGAATTCAGTAGACTCTACAGGCAAAGTCTTACTGGATACTAAATTCATGCATATATACGAATATGTTGATCTAGGATCTATCAAAGAAATCACAGAAGTATTATAGAGAGTAAATGTACCCGTAATCACATCTAGAGATGAAGTTTCCTCACAAGTTCGAATGGCATAGGCTCTGGCAGGTGCTTTAGCCTTGGATCGAACAACAGTGTCTTTAGTCCCTCTTTGACTACCACTCACATTTCCCGTATTTCTGGGAGGTCTACCTCGAGCTGAAGTGTTAATAGGTCTCGGATTTGGTACAATTTCTTGCTCGACAGACTTGGGGCAATCACAGATAAAATGGTTTAATGATCCGCATTTAAAACAAGCCCGATCATACAATCTACAATTGTCGAGATGTCTTTTACCATAGTGCTTGCACTCAGGGTGATCAGATCTGAAATTTCCAACACTTGCAATAGAAGTAGCTGGAGCTCTAAAGCTCGAATGAGTTCTAGTACGATCTCTACTCGAATGCCCCACATTAGCCTTTGAATGGCTAAAATCGTCTCAGAATTTCTTTGACATAGACTGAAATGATTTACTTGCAGATCTCTTTCTCACATCTCTAGCTTCAAAATCAGCGTTTCTTTTCTCTTTCCTAAGCTCTTCAGCTTTGCACGCTCGTTCAACAAGCACTACAAACTCTTTTATCTCTAGAATCTCGACTAACAATTTGATGTCTTCATTCAAGCCATCTTCAAATCTTTTGCACATTATTGCCTCAGTTGATACACATTCTCGTGCGTACTGACTCAGTCTTACAAATTCTCGCTCGTATTCTGTAACAGACATACGGCCTTGCTTCAGTTAAAGAAACTCTTTGCGTTTCTAATTAATAAATTTCGAACTGATGTATTTCTTTCAGAATTCAGTTTGAAAGAAATCCCAAGTGACTCGCTCTCTTAGAATCACGGATATCAATGTCTTCCACTAGTGATACGTCGTATCTCTCAGAAGCGAAATGACACACGTTAAACATTCATCGAAAGTCAATGATAATTCATTGAATACTCGTATTGTATTTTCTAACCAGAACTCGGCTCTCTCAGCATCATCACTAGTGGTAGCTCGGAACTCTTTGGCCCCATATTTTCTAATTTTATCGATCGGAGGCTTACTCAACTGAATAGGATTCGCTTGTGATATAGTAGGGACTTGAGGAGGATTAGCCGGGGTTGGGGGTTGTTGAACAGCTGGATTAGTTCTTATATATTGGGTGAACAATCGTTCATCATCTGATAGAAGGCTTGGCTAGCCTCTCCATCATAGCTACTCGTAGTCGATCTAGTATCGGATGGCATTGTCCCTTGCGCGGAAGTAGGCGCATTACTTTCAACATCATCAACTACAGCTCGTTCGGGATCCATTTCCTATATAAAAACACATTTTCATTGTCAGGATTCATCACACTATCGCAGTTCATAAATTTGGTATGTATAGCTAGACTCACATACGCTACGTTAGTCCTAGGATCGACTAAACCGTAACTCTGATACCAATCAAATGTAACACCCTTAACCCATATCCGTCTCCAGAATAGGGTTAAGAGGCATTACCGGACAAATCAGAACATTTCACAAATAAATTCACAAGCAACATTCAAACATATTCATATATCATTACAGAGTCCCTTATTTAGGTCAACGAGACCTTAAACATGATTTAGAAAAGGGTCGGGACTAAATTGAATGCATACAAAATTTTTCAAAATTTAAACATTTTTCAAAGTTCTACATGTCACACGTCGGTGTGAACAGGCTGTGTGCCTCATACGGCTTTAGACAAGCCCAGTGTGTCTAGGCCGTGTCAAAATAGGCCATACATATTGACTTGTCCACACGGCCACAAGACATGCCCATGTGTCAGGCCATGTGAAAATTAGGGAGGCTACTGACTTGGGTCACATGGCTGGCCACACACCCGTGTGCCTAGCCCGTAGTTGAAACTGTGGCCACATGGCCTAGCACACGCCCATGTGTGTGACTGTGTGGTCTACCCAGGCTCATTTCGAAATGGCCATTAAGCAACACAGCTAAGACACATGCCCGTGCCCCTGCTCGTGTGGGCAAAAATAGGCCATTTACAAGGCCAATTTGCCACCCATTAAGGGTCCTCCCTACAATCATCAAATAGGCAACAATTACACATCAAATTTCAACCATTTCATAATCAAAACATTCAACATTCATGTCATATCATTATAAACAAATCTCATGTTCATAACACATACCAATTCATGTCATTCCATAAACCAATAACATACCAAAACATATGGTTTATAACCTTGATACATTTCATTCATTCTCATACGAAATTCTTACCCAATGCTACAATATGCACATACCAAAACATACCAAATTGACTATTTCTTTTGGCCAACCAAATGCACATCATAATGGCACACTTACATCACATATCATATATCATAATCAAACCATAAGTTCAAACACAAACTAACCATACCAAATGGCATAGTATATACATTACAAAAAGATATCCTAATACTTCTAGCCTATACTTGCCATACTTTTATATTCATAATATCAAAAGGTACCAAAATAAGGTTCCCTAGTGTGGTGACGATCCCGACGATCCCTGAGCTCTTGGTAGCTTCGATATCTATAAAATAGTTGAAAAACACACAGAGTAAGCCATACACAAATAAACTTATCATTCAAAACATGAAAGCATCATCAAATTAAATATACTCCATCACCAAATACTATCTCAAACCACATAGTTCATATACATTTCACATATTCCCAATTCATTTACACATGTAGCATATTTTCTCATACTTATAACACATATCATCATTTGTACATATACTTACCTTTTATTCTAAAACATAGTATACAATTCAAACGTACCTGAATCGGATACACGTCTTATATAATCATTCGCTTCTCGGAATGCTTGTTGAACCATTCGAAATCATAAGGATACGCAAATAGCTCGGAAAGCTCATACAATGGCAACGTCCCAGATGTGGTCCTACATGTAATCAAATATTCTATCCCAGATAGGGTCTTACATGAAATCAAATATGATGCCAATGTCCCAGACATGGTCTGACACGTAAATCATAAGTTGATGCCAATGTCCCAGACGTGGTCTTACACGAAAAAACATATCGGATCCTATGTCATGACACATGTATCCTAACTATTCTTATGGCTCATACGGGGCTTTTCTGATGTTGTCTCATTATTGGAGATTTCTCGGATAACACTTAATGAGCTCGAATAGTCATTCATCACAACTCAATACCATATAAGCAATAATAATTCAATTCAAACACATTTATCTGTATATTGACTTACCTCGTACAGAAATGAACGGAAACGAGCAACTATTCAACGAATTTTGTTTTCCCCCAATCTAATTCCATTTTTTTTTGGTTTTTGATCTAGACATATTCAAATTTAACCCTTTTATTCACCAAATTATTCAATTCAATCCAAAAACACACATTTAGGGCAATTTACAAATTAGCCCTCACATTATCACATTTTAACACTTGAGTCTTTAATTCACAAAATCACAAAATACATATAATTTCCATATGCCCATGTGAGGTTGAATTCTCATAGTATTCATATAAGCCCACATGTTTCATTTATTACAGATTTTAGTCCTTTAAAATCTCCTTTTTACAATTTAGTCCAAATTACTTGAATTCATCAAAAATTCAGAGACAGAACTTAGTAATCTAACACATATCTTTCATTTACTATCATCAAACTTCATAAAACTCATAGTTTCATCAATGGTTTAACTCAAAATCATCATAAAAAATCAAAAATTGAGGCATGGGCTTGAAAGATTACTAGGCAACAATCACAAAAATGTAGAAATTATCAAAAATCGATCAAAACACATACCTTAATCCTCAAATTTCCTAGCCGAACCCTAACTCAATCTTTTTCTTCTTATTTCTTTGATGAATTTGGCAAAACAAGTGAAAATAAAGCTTTAATTTTGATTATGTTTTATTATAATCATTATAATAACCATTTTACCAATTTAGCCTTACTATAATAAACATTTAAGCTAATAATGGATGTCCAACAATGTCCATTTAATATCTCAATCGTCTAATAACATAATAAGGACCTCACCTTTAATAAGACATAACACATAGGCACTTTTAACATATGGAACGTCACTTTTACATTTTACGCGATTAGGTCCTTTTATCAAATCGAGTACACAAACAATAAAACTTTCACACGAAATTTTCACACATACTAATTCACATATAATAAGCATGAAAAATAATATTAAAATATTTTTTGACTCAGATTTGTGGTCTCGAAACTACTATTTTGACTAGGGCCTAAACCGGACTGTTACAATATCGATCTCGTACCGCACGCAAAATAACCTATTGGCATGCCAATCGTACTCTATCCTACATACTTATCATGTCATCTTTCTTTTTCACAAACAACACCGGTGCACCTTATGGAGAGAAACTCGTTCTAGGAAAACCTCTATCTGTCAATTCTTGCAACTGAGCTTTCAATTCTTTTGACTCTGTCAGAGCCATTCTGTACGAAGCTATCGATATCAGCGTTGTACCCGATACCAATTCTATACCAAACTCAACCTCTCTAATAGGTGGCAAACCGGTAACTCTTCAGGAAATACATCTAGATATTCACATACAACTGGTACTGATTCAATCTTTGTTTCTGTCACATTCTTATCGAGCACATAAGCAAAATAACCTTCACAACCCTTTCTCACATATTTCTAAGCTAACATCGATGAAATCACTACTGGTAAACCATTCAAATCATCTGACTCAATCCGAATAACCTCACTATTCTGACATCTCAGATTAATCGCCTTTTGTTTACAATTTACTATAACATCAAGTAATGTTAGCCAATCCATACCCAGAATTATATCAAATTCATCAAATGGTAACAACATCAGATCAGCCAGAAAACAGAAGTCCCGAATCATCAACAGATAGTTTTTGCACACTTTATCAACCAAAACACACTATCGCAGTTTATATATATGGCATGTATAGCTAGACTCTCACATGCTACGTTAGTCCTAGAATCGACTAAACCGTAGCTTTGATACCAATAAATGTAACACCCCTAACCTGTATCCGTTGTCGAAATAGGGCTACGAGGCATTATCAATCAAATACAGCATACAACATACATTTCTCATACATGAATCCAATATCACATAAACATAAATCAAACATAATCATATTTTCCCTTATAAGGCTTCACAAGACCTTAAAACATGCTTGGAAAAGGTTCGAGACTAAACCGATAACATTTTAAAACTTTAGGAAACTTAGAAAATTTTCATGCATACAGGGTTCACATGCCTGTGTGAATAGGCCATGTGCCTCACACGGCCACCAGACATGCTCGTGTCATAGGCTGAGTGGAAATAGGGCATACATACTGACTTGCATCCCACAGCCAGAGACATGCCCGTGTGCCATGACCGTGTGAAATCTGGAGGGTATACTAACTTGGCCACATGGCCGGCCACACGCCCATGTGCCAGCCTGTGTGCCAAACATGACCAGTAGACACGCCCATATGTCTAAGCCGTGTAACTCACTGACTTGTTCTAACTAGGATTCTGGGGTCACACGGTTGAGTCACATGCCGGTGTGCTCATCCGTGTGGCACGAAAATAGGCTTCATTTAAGCTATTATTCCCACCTATCATTCAAGTTCCCACCTATCATTCAAGTACCTAAAATCATTCATTTGGCATCATTTTCATATACAATAGGCAACCAAAAATGACCATTTTATGCATATTTCATGCCATTTAAAATCCATCCATTTACTACTCAAATCCATAACCAAAATCATGCCAAATCAATATGCCATGACCTTAACTTCTATATGCATTTTCTCAACATCTTATTAACTAATTCATGCCACAAAATGTACCAATTCATCATCTTTAAACTAAGCCACAACATAAGGCATTATATGCATCATTTATCACTTATCAAACTTATGAATTAAGCCAACTTATATGGCCAAATACACACCAACATCTACAAGCCAAATCTTATGGCTAATATCATAACTTAAAACTTATCACCTAAATAGCCTATACATGCCATATAATATATTTGCAAAGCATCCAAAAATACCAACAAGTAGTCGATAGTGTGATGACGGTTCCTGATGATCCCCGATGTTTGAGCTAGCTTCGATAATCTATATAACAGGGAAAGAACACACAAAGTAAGATTTAAAAGATTAGTAAGCCATATACAAATAAAATTACCAAATGATTTAACACCATTTCCATCAAATAGGCAAACTATGAATAAGCACATATAAATTCACAAACCTTTCCCAATGTATACATATTCAATATCACATGTGAATTCATCAAATAATTCCCTTTTTTTCAATATTCGTATGAATCTCGTACGTACCTGAGTCACTTAACTCGTTCACACATTCTTTTTCAGCTTAACTTGGCCCATTGAACCTTTTGGAATCATAAAGGATACTCAGAAATCACATACAGCTCGTACAATGCCATATCCCAAATATGGTCTTACTTGTTATCACATATCGATGTCAATGTCCTAGACATGGTCTTACACGAAATCGTATAATGATGCCAATGTCCTAGACATGGTCTTATACGTAATCACAATACAATGCCAATGTCCCATACATGGTCTTACTTGTAATCATATCTCGGTGATCCTAATGTCATGACATTCGTATCCTATACTATTCTTAGAGTTCGTATGGGACTTTCAGATATCATAACTTCGTCGATACTTGCTCGTATTTGCTCGTTCAACATTTAGCAATTCAATGACAAATGAACATTTATAAATCAATTTAAAGGTATCTATTTGCATATGAACTTACCTCGTAGTCGAAATAGAGGGACTGGATTGATTATTTAATAATCTTTGATTTTCCATGATCTAAATCTAATTTCTTTCGTTCTTGATCTATATACATTCAAAATTAACTCATTTATTCATAAAATCATCCAATTTAGTCCACAAACACATATTTGGGAATTTTTACACTTTAGCCCCTAAAGTTCCCCCATTTTTATAATTTAGTCCCTATTTCACAAATACACAAAATTCACACAATTTAATCCAATTTCACCATATCCAAATTTTACATAGGCCCCTAGCAGCCCAAAACTTTCATTTATTTCACATTTCAACCCTTTAATTTACAATTTTTACAATTTAATCCTTAAAATGCATTTTTAGCTAAAATCACTTAACAAAACTTTAATATCTAACATCAAGCTTTCATATTTCATCATCAATCATTCAAAATCTCAAGCATTCATCAATGGCACTTCACAAAATCATTAACAACTTCAAAATTTTAGGCATGGGCTAGCTAGAATACAAAGCAACAATCTCAAAAACATAAAAATCATCAAAAATCGAGCAAAGAACATACCTTAATCAAGCTAGGAATTGGCCGAATATCACAAGCCCTAAATGGCTTTCTTCTTTCTCTATTTTTGGTTCAAAGAAACAAATATGAACATGTTTTCATCTTTTGTTTTATTTATTATTCATTATTTTATTTAATTACCAAATTAACCTTAATTAAAAGCCACCAAATTTCATTTTATTAAGCCCATTTATGTCAAATTCCACTATCAATGGTCTAATTTCATTATAAGGACTTCCACATTTAAATTTCATAGCCAATAGACACTTTTAACAAGTAAAATGTAACTTTTGCATTTTACGCGATTTAGTCCTTTTTCTTTTATTAAGCTTTCAAACGCTAAAATTAACTCACGAAATTTTCACACATATATAATCACATGTTGTAAACATATAAAATAATATTAAAATAATTTTTTGACCTCAGATTTCTGGTTCTAAAACTATTGTTCTGATTTAGCTAAAACCGAGTTGTTACAACTCTCCCCCCTTAGGGATTTTCGTCCCCGAAAATCTTACTGGTGAATAGGTTTGGATATTGCTTTCTCATAGCATCCTCGGGTTCCCACGTAGCTTCTTCAACTCAGTGTTGATGCCATATTACTTTCACTAACGCTATTCTTTTATTTCTCAACTCTTTGATCTCACGAGCCAAAATTCGGATCGGTTCTTCACTGTACGATAAATCTGGTTAAATTTCAACTTCAGTCGGGGAAATGACATGTGAAGGATCAGATCTGTATCGTCATAGCATCGATACATGAAATACATTATGAATCTTTTATAACTTAGACGACAATGCTAGCCGATATGCCACTGGCCCAATTCGTTCAGTAATCTCATATGGTCCGATGAATATCGGGCTCAATTTTCCTTTCCGACCAAATCGTAATATCTTTTTCCACGGTGACACTTTCAGAAACACTTTATCCTCGATCTGAAGCTCAATATCTTTCTGTTTCAAATCTACGTAAGATTTTTGTCGATCCAAAACTGCTTTCAAACTATCACAATTTATTTTCACTTTTTCTTATGCTTATCTGATCAGATCAACTCCATGAATCTTATTCTCGCTTAGCTCAGTCTAGTACAATGGTGGTCTACATTTACGACCGTATAGAGCTTCGTACGGTGTCATCTTTATACTCAATTGAAAGCTATTATTGTAAGCAAATTCAATTAGCGGTAGATATTTTTCCCACGTACCTTCGAATCTAAGTCATCCTATAATACCATATATGAAGAAATACTAAGTCATCCTATACCGAATCTAGAACTTTGGTTCTTCCCAGAATTTGTGCTACTATATAATGCATATAAGGTTAAACCACATATCCTCGAGTATCTGAATAACTCGCTTGGGTTGACCATCCATCTGCGGATGAAACGAGGTACTAAAATGTAGCTTTGTACCCAGTGCGTCTTGTAGTTTCTTCCAAAATCGCGACATGAACCTCGAATCTTGATCCGAAACAATGGGAATAGGTACCATGTGCAATCTCACAACCTCGGAGATATATAACTCAGCTAACTTATCAAGCGAGATATTTGTACGTATAGGGATAAAATGAGCTAATTTCGTCAATCTGTCTACAATGACCCAAATCACATCTTTTTTTCTTGGAGATAAGGGCAAACCTGATACAAAATCCATAGTCACTCTATCCTATTTCCACTTGGGAATCATGATTGACTGCAATAAACCTGACGGCACTTGATGTTCAGCTTTGACTTGCTAACAAATCAAACATTTCAAAACAAATTCTGATATATCTTGTTTTATGCCATGCCACCAATAATGTTGTTTCAAATCATTATACATTTTTGTGCTTCCCAGATGCACTAATAAACAACTACTATGTGCTTCGTTCAAAATCATCTGAATCAACTCTGAATTTCTTGAAACACATATTCAATCCTTGAATCTCAAACAATCATCAGAATCAACTTGAAACTCTGAATCAGGAATTAACTCACACTGAACCCGTTTTACTTGTAGTTCATTGTCAAACTTTTGAGCTTCACAAATCTATTCTATAAATAATGGTCTCGCTTTCAACTCGGTTACTAACAAGCTATCATCACACAAAACCAAATGTGTATTCAAAGCACGTAAAGCAAATAAGGACTTTCAGGCTTAAAGCATCAGCAACTACATTCACTTTTCCCGGATGATTGTCAATTATCAATTCATAGTCTTTTAACAATTCTAACCATTTCTACTATCGCAAATTCAAGTCTTTCTGAGTCATCAAATATTTCAAGCTTTTGTGATCGGTATAAATATGACATATTTCAAGATCGTGCGTCAGATAATTCTTTTCATGTGGCTTCAACTATCTCGAGGCATAAGCTACAACTTTGCCTTCCTACATCAAAACACAACCCAGGCCATTTAATGATGCATCACTAAAAATTATGAATTCTTTACCCGACTCAGGCTGAACTAACACTGGAGCTTCAGTCAATAAAGCTTTTAACTGCTCAAAAATTTTCTGGCATTTACCTGACCACTCCAACTTAATATCTTTTTGAAGTAATCGTGTCATCGGAGTCGTAATCATCAAAAAGCCTTTCACAAATCGTCTATAATATCCTGCTAGTCCTAGAAAATTGCGGACCTCAAAAACATTTCTCGGAGGCTTCCAATCTATAATCGCAGATATCTTACTCGAATCAACCTGGATACCATCAGCTGAAACAATATGTCCCAGAAAACTAACCTCTTGTAGCCAAAACTCATATTTGCTGAATTTTGCATACAACTGCTTATCTCTCAAAGTTTTTAGTACAATTCTCAAATGCTCGACATGTTCAGATTCATCATGAGAGTAAATTAAAATGTCATCAATAAATACAACGACAAAGGATCTAGGTACGGTCTGAAAATTCAGTTCATTAAGTCCATACACACAGCAGGTCATTTGTTAATCTGAAGGGCTTAACAAGAAATTTATAGTGTCCATACCTCATTTTAAAAGTAGTCGTACATCAGAGCCTTTAACTCGTAAACTGGTAATAACCCGATCTCAAATCAATTTTCGAAAACACTGTTGCCCCTTTTAATTGATCAAACAAATCATCAATCTGTAGTAGAGGGTATTTGTTCTTTATAGTTACTTTATTCAGCTATCTGTAGTCAATACACATTCTCATCATGCCATCTTTCTTTTTCACAAACAACACTAGTGCACCCCAAGGAGAGAAACTCGGTCTAGCAAAACTTCTATCCATCAATTCTTGCAACTGAGCTTTCAATTATTTTAACTCTGTCAGAGCCATTCTGTACGGAGCTATCGATATCGGTGTTGTACCTGATGCCAATTCTATACCAAACTCAACCTTTCTAATAGGTGGCAAACTCGATAACTCTTCAGGAAATACATCTAGATATTCACATACAACTAGTACTAATTCAATCTTTGTTTCTGTCACTTTCGTATCGAGCACATAAGAAAAATAAGCTTCACAACCCTTTTTCACATATTTCTTAGCTAACATCGATGAAATCACTACTGGTAAACCATTCAAATCATCTGACTCAATCTGGATAACATCATTATTCTGACGTCTTAGATCAATCGTCTTTTGTTTACAATTTACTATAGCATCATATAACGTTATCCAATCCATACCCAGAATTATATCAAGTTCATCAAATGGTAACAACATCAGATCAGCCGAAAAATAGAAATCCCAAATAATCAATGGTCAGTTTTTGCACACTTTATAAACTAAAACACACTTGCCAAAGGGGTTCGATACTCTAATCACAAATTTAGTAGACTCTACAGGCAAAGTCTTACTGGATACTAAATTCACACATATATACGAATGAGTTGATCCTGGATCTATCAATGTAATCACATTAGTATCATAGAGAGTAAAAGTACTGATGATAACATCTGGAGATGACGCTTCTTCGCAAGCGCGAATAGTGTAGGCTCGTACAGGTGCTCTAGCCTTTACCCTTACATCAGAATCTTTAGTCGCTCTCTGGCTACCACTCACATTTCCCGTGTTTCTGGGTGGTCTACCTCTAACTGCAGTGTTACTCAGCCTCGTGTTTTGTATCGTATCTTGCTCAGCCAACTCAGGACAGTTATGAATGAAATGATCTAATGATCCACATTTAAAATTGGCCCAATCATTCAATCTACATTCACTGATATGCCATTTTCTACACTGTCTACATTCAAGTAGATTTGGTTTCACACTCTCGACACTAGCTATAGAAATAGCCAGAGCTTTAAAGCTAGAATGTTGTCTTTCACGATCTTTGTTTGAATGTCCCACAAATGTATTAGAATGATTAAACGAGTCTCGAAATTTCTTCGATGCAGACTGATAGGATTTACTAGTTGATCTCTTTCTCGAATCTTTTACTTCAAAGTCAGCTTTTCTCTTTTCTTTACTAAGATCTTCAGCTTTACAGGCTCGTTCAACTAAAACAACAAATTCTTTCAATTCAAGAATCCCGACTAATAGTTTTATATCGTCGTTCAATCTATCAAGGAACCGTTTACACATGATCTCCTCAGTAGACACATATTCTCGAGCATACTTGCTTAAACGTACAAATTCTCTTTCATACTCAGTGACAGTCATTCGACCTTGTTTCAATTCTAAAAGCTTTTTATGCTTCTGATCAAGAAATCGCTGACTTATATATTTCTTTCAGAACTCAGATTGAAAGAACTCCCAGGTAACCCGTTCTCTTGGAACCACAAATATCAATGCTTTCCACCAATGATACGCATTATCTCTCAGTAAGGATACAACACACTTGATACATTCATCAGGAGTACAAGACAATTAATCGAATACTCGGATCGTGTTCTCTAGCCAGAACTCAGCTCTCTTAGCATCATCATCAATGGTAGCCCAAAACTCCTCAGCCCTATGTTTACGAATCTTATCCACTGGCAGCTTGTTCAACAGTGTCAAATCTATAACTTGAGGAATAGTAGGGTTTTATTGAGGAACAAGTGGGGGTGGAGGTTGTTCAGTAGCTGGATTCATTCGAACGAACTTTGTAAACCACTCACTCATCATATAGAAAAAGGCTTGTTTAGCCACTCCGTCATTGCTACTCAAAATTAGCCTAGAACCAGCCAGCGCTGCCCCTTGAGTTGGAGCGGGTGCATTACTTTCCACATCGCCAGCTAAAGCTCGTTCGGAATCTATTTACAATATGAAAACACACTTTAAGCTGTCAAGAATCATCACACTATCGCAGTTTATATATATGGCATGTATAGCTAGACTCTCACATGTTACGTTAGTCCTAGAATCGACTAAACCATAGCTCCAATACCAATAAATGTAACACCCCTAACCCGTATCCGTTGCCAGAATAGGGCTACGAGGCATTACCGATCAAATACAGCATACAACATACATTTCTCATACATGAATCCATTATCATATAAACATTAATCAAACATAATCATATTGTCCCTTCTAAGGCTCTACGAAACCTTGAAACATGCTTGGAAAAGGTTCGGGACTAAACCAATAACATTTAAAAACTTTAGGGAACTTAGAAAATTTTCATGCATACAGGGTTCACACGCCCGTGTGAATAGGCCGTGTGCCTCACACGGCCACCAAACACGCCCGTGTCACAGGCCGTGTGGAAACATGGCATACATACTGACTTGCATCACACGGTCGGAGACACGCCCGTGTGCCATGACCATGTGAAATCTGGAGGGTATACTGACTTGGCCACATGGCCGAACACAAGCCCATATGCCAGCCCGTGTGCCACACACGGCCAGTAGACACACCCTTGTGTCTAATTCGTGTAACTCACTGACTTGTTTTAACTAGGATTCAGGTGTCACATGGTTGGGTCACACACTTGTGTGCTCATTCGTGTGGCACGAAAATAGGTTTGATTTTAGCCATTATTCCCACCTATCATTCAAGTACCTAAAAGCATTCATTTGACATCATTTTCACATACAGTAGGCAACCAAAATTGACCATTTCATGCACATTTCATGCCATTTAAAATCCATCCATTTTTCTACTCAAATCCATAACCAAAATCACACCAAAGCAATATGCCATGACCTTAACTTCTATATGCATTTTCTTACCATCTTATTAACTAATTCATGCCACAAAATATACTAATTCATTATCTTAAAACTAAGCAACAACATAAGGCATTATATGCATCATATATCACTTATCAAACTTATGAATTAAGCCAACTTATATGGAGAAATACACACCAATAATTACAAGCCAAATCTCATAGCTAATATCATAACTCAAAACTTATCATCAACTAAATAGCCTATACATGCGATATACTATATTTACAAAGCATCCAAAAATACCAACAAGTAGTTGATAGTGTGATGACGGTTCTTGATGATCGTCGATGTCCAAGCTAGCTTTGATAATCTATAAAACAGGGAAAGAACACACAAAGTAAGCTTTAAAAGCTTAGTAAGCCATATACAAATAAAATTACCAAATGATTCAACACCATTTCCATCAAATAGGCAAACTATGAATAAGAAAATATGAATTCACAAACCTTTCCCAATATATAAATATCTAATATCACATGTGAATTCATCAAATACTTCCCTTTTCAATATTCGTATGTGTAACGCCCCAAAAATCTAAGTATTTATATTTGTGTGTCATGTTGCATAATGCATGTCTGCTTCAGTGGTTGAGTGTCCTAAGGAGTGTTGGAGAAGTCCTGAGTTAAAGCTGTGGCTTGTGCAATATTTTGTTTTTATTTGATTAAACATTGGCTCTAGACAGTAAGGTTCTTAAATAAATATGATTTAGTTATTTCATAAAAAGCTTGTTGGTCCAAGGGGTGAGTGGCGTGTTTCTAATGCTAAGGGACTTGAGTTCGAGTTCTACTGCACGCAAGGGATGTCTTTTTGCGGCTATGCTGTTGAAGTGTTTGAGGTGGACTAAAATTGATTTTTGAATGGGTCTTGAATTGAGTGGTTGAGAGGGAGTGGGTGGCATGGAGGTATAGTAGGAGGAAAAAGGGGGATTTGGATAGAGGTTGGACGGTTGGAGCATGTAGTTGAAGTGTAGGAGGAGTTTGAAAGAGATTTGAATTGGTCAGTTGAGGGTCTAAATGAGAGATTTGGGGAGAGATTAGAGGAGTAGATCAAGGAATGGGTGGTAGTAGTCTACCGAAAGTGGGTTTCCCTTCATGCCAATTCGGTCTTAGGCATTTGGTGTCAAAATTGCCAACTTTGCTCTCTTCTTTTCGGTAGTTTTTCCCTTCTTGCTTCCTTTCTCTTTTTGGTTTTGTGTTTGTTTTGGTAGCCAAATTTTATCTTGGCATTTCTCTCCTTCTACTTTCTTTTCGGTTTTTCTATCTTTCCTATCATGCTCATCCTTATGCCTTTATCGAAAATCTTTTCTTTCTTACTCTTTTGAGCAGTAGTCGTATACCCCTCTTCTCTTCCCATCTTTATTCTTTCGGTTTTTGTCAATTGTGTAACCTAAATACATCCTCTCCTCTCATTTCAGTTATCGGTTCTCTTCTCCCTCCATGTTTTTGGTGATTAGCCGAATATTTCATTCCCTTTACTCATCTTTTTGTGTTTTGTTTTCGACTTTGAGAGAGTTCTCTAACGATCGGTAAGTGCTCATGATTCCCTTTCTACTTCTCTCTACTTTAGGATCTTTCCTTCTAAACATCTTTTTCTTTTTGTTGTTACCGATAGGAGAATGATTGTTACACTTCGCCTCTATCATTCTCTATACTTTTGGCAATTGGTGGGTATGGCCGATTTTTCTTTCTCTCTAATCTGGACTCTGTGTTTTGGTAAGTGGTTTTCGTCTAGTACAAATTGTTCAATTGTTGATGGTTGATAAGTGTTGTTGGAATACAGATAACCACCTAAGGCCTATTGATTGGTCTCATACAAACAGATTCAGCGAGTGAGCGATAATCGGCTGATCTATTTAAGTGAGGGGTAAGTTTTTAGACATGTTATTTTGGTAGGGGTTGTGGATAGGTCGATTGGTATGCGATTAACTGAATCTTATGAATGAATGTAGGATTGGTTTACTCGTGGACTTTTCGCATGCTTCACAATAGGTGTGTATTCTCACTGCTATTAAAGTAGATCAGCAGAAGCCGAAAAAGTATGATTGTTGACACTATACAAGTACGCACTTGCTCATGTAATAGCTCGAACCCATTAAACATGGGCATTGGATCGTAGAGTCCACCATGAGTGATTTCATGGGCTTAGACCGTTTTGGGCCACGTGGGCCAAAATAGACCGTGTGGACACTACAGACTCGTGGGCCTCACACGAGTAAAACCACACAGATGTGTGGGGATTATTGGGCCAGGGTGTGTAGTTCACATGGCCAAGGTCATTTTTGGGCTTTATGGGCCACACAGGCGTGTGGGCCCACATGGGTTGTGTTATGGGCTTTCGGGCTCATTTCCACTGTTTGATTGTTAAGGTCACACAGGTCGCCTAAGACGACTGTGGACTTATTATTGGGTCGATAAGCACACTTAGACCCATACTGATGAAATGACTGTTATACCCCTAAGAGGTAAAATGACTATTATACCCCTAAGAGGTAAAATGACTGATATACCCCTATGATATATTTGACTATATTCGAGCATGACATTTTGCATACACGTATTTTATCATGACATGACATGTTGCATGGGGTTGGGTTTGATATATTTGGAGGAAGTGTACTGCACTGGCAGCTCTGTTGCATATACTATTTAGTGCCGCAACCGGTGCTATATTTTGGAGTGTAGGGATGGGTGGGTCGGTTTTATCCCCACATGGAGTGTAGGGCTGGACGGACTGGAGTGTAGAGAATGTGTAACACCCCAAACCCGGCCTAGACGTAATGACCAAATCTGGCGTGTCATATTAAATGCTTTTTCGAAAAACTTTGTCTTATTAATAAATCTCGCTTGAAAGAGAAAAGCCCATTTGTTTGATTCTAAAGTCAATTTAATTGTTTGTTAACCATTTAAACCAGCCTTACTTTGAAAAAGATGTTTTTTGCGGAAGCATTTCAACAATGTTGCATAAACATGATGTTATGAAAACAAATATCATTTTGGAAAAATCGCGCTCTACTTTCAACAGAAATAAATCATAATAGTAAAAAAAAAAAACTCAAATTCAAAGCTAGAAAATTAGAGAAAAGGCCTTATTACATCAAAAAACCAAAGAGAAAGTAATTTAAGTGATGTAAAAGTATTTATGTAAATTTAAAGCTGTTAGTAGTGTGGCCACCTTCGAGACCTCTTATACGTCAAACCGCCTACTAAGGATTAGGCCCTAGTCGGAACAGTGGTTTTGGGGCCACGAATTTGAGTTAGAAAAATATTTAAAAATTATTTTCTGTGTTTATTATGTGTGAATTAGTATGTGTAAAATTTTCGTGATTTAATTTTGTCGTTTGGATGACTAATTAAATAAAAGGGCTTAATCGCGTAAAATGAAAATTTGGTGGTTAAATGTAAAAGTATTTAATTGAACTTGTCTTTATAATTTGGAGCATTTATTATGCAATATAACCATTTTTAATATGATGGACGGTAATAACCATTGCTTATAATGGTTTAAAATTTTAATTAAAAGGTTAAATAAGTAAAATAATAAACATGTTATATATAATAAAACATAAAATAAGTTGTCATGCATTTTCTTTCATAAAATCATCATCGAATATCAAAATAAGAAAGAAAAAGAAAAATCTTGGATGGTTCGGCCATGGTTGATCTTGATTAAGGTATGTAACTAGCCCGGTTTTTTATAATTTTTACGTTTTTGAGATCATTGCTTCGAGTACTACAAAACCCAAGCTTTAATTTTTTTTTATTTTGATGAATATTTTGAATTGTGCCATTGTTGATAACTTGTGATTTTTTTTGTTTGATGATGAAAAATGGAAGATATGTTTTAGATTAACATGTTTTGTATTGGAAATTTTGATGATTTTGAGTAATTAGGACTTAATTGCAAAAATAATAATTTGAGGGACTAAAATGTGAAATAAATTGAATATATGGACTTTTTCGAGAGTGGGTAAAATTCGGCCCAACATAAGTATAGGGAAATTTTGTGTATTTTGTGTTTTGTGCAATAGGGACTAAATTATAAAAATTGTAAATGTCAAGGGTAAAATGGTAATTTTCCTATTTATGTTTTTTGGACTAAATTGAATGAAAATATGTTTGAATGAGCTTAATTTGAATATGTTTAGATCAAGAACCAAAGAAATTGGATTTGGATCGGGGAAAAACGAAAGTTGTCGACTAGTCGTCTCGTTCCGTTTTCCATCGTCCGAGGTAAGTTTATAAGCAAATAGATGTACTTAATTTTAATTAAATGCTAAATATATATGCTGAAATGACACAATTAAATGTCTACTTTGGTGGTTAATGGCCCTGAGAAGTGTTGGAGAAATCTTGGGTTCAAACTTGGGCTTTAGCAAAAATTTTGGTTTTACGTGAATAAAACCCTGGATGCTTGGATGATGGCCTTTTAAATTATTTTGTTAAATAAATGACACAAGAAAGCATGTGGTCTAGTGGCTGAGGCATCATTAAGGTTGTAAGGGAGTCTGGGTTCAAGTCTTGGCTCTTACAATTTATTTTCGTTTTTCTCTTAAGTGAATCTGGACGCTGGCATATATGTCTTAAAGTTAAATATGGACATTTTTATCATAGAAAAAGCCTGTGGTGGAGTGGCAAGGTGGCGTGTTGTGCAACTGTGAGGTCTGAGGTTCAAGTCTTGGGATGTACAGTGGAGTATTTATTTTGCTATTTGAGCTGTGTAGGAGTTGAAAGTCGATAAAAGCCAAAAATTTAAAACTTCGGCATTTGAGGCCTCACGAGCGTGCAATCGCTCATGTGGTGAATCGAGCCCACAAACATGGGCGTTAAACTATAGAGGCCACCACGAGCACTCTCGTGGTCTTGGGCTATTCTAGGCCTCATTGGGCGAAAATGGGCCGTGCGGGCTTATGGGCCCACACAAATAAAATGTAAGTGATGCGGTAAGTGTTGTTTGGACTGTGACGTTCGCATAGCTATGGCTATTTCGGGGCTAAATAGGCCACACGAGTGTGTGGGCCGCCCACTTGGGCCGAGTATGGGTCTTAGGCCAATTTACATTGTTAGGTCTGTTTTAGTTACTTAAGTAACTCGAGGCGACGATAGACCTTCTATTAGGTCGTTAAGACCCTGATTTGTAAAATTACCAAAATACCCCCGATTTGTAAAATTATCGAAATACACCCAATTTGTAAAATTACCAAAATACCCCTGGTTTGTAAAATTACCAAAATACCCCCGATTTGTAAAATTACTGGATTACCTTTGTAGTGTAAAATTACTAAAATACCCCTGTAGGGATAAATGACTATTTTTCCCTTGTGGGTAAATTACTAACTTAGACTATGAATTTGACAGATTTGACGGTGATTGTATGGCTATGATTTGACTGACTTGACTATGATGGTATTATGGGCATGACATCCTGCATACATGACATATTGCATGGGGTTGGGATTTTGTACGGAGGAAGATCTGTTCTGCTAAGGTCTCACGGGTAGCTGAGACGACTGTGGATCCACCAAAGGCTTTAAGCCAAACATTTGTATTGATCTGTTAAGGTCACACGGGTTGTATGAGATAACTGTGGACCGAACGATGGCTGAGTGCCGATCATTTTACCTAAGGCTTTGTGCCAATTATATTACCGTGATTGATGGCTTTGTGCCGATTATAGACTTGTTATCAATGGCTTAGTGATGTCCTTCTTACTGATGGCTTTGTGCCATGCATATTATCGAAGGTTTAGTGCCGTTCTTATTACCGAAAGCTTGTGCCCGTTGCTAAAGGCTTTGTGCCAAATTGAGGGCTTTGTGCCGTATTTATGGGTCTATGCCATCTTGTTATGGTTTATAACCATTCTAATTATGGCTCTGTGTCGTTCTGTCTACGGCTTTGAGCCGTTCTATTGACTTAGTGCTGCAACTGGTGCTAAGCTTGGTGTGTTGGATGGGTGGGTCGATTTTATCCCCACAGTAAGTGCAAGGTTAGACGGGGGCAAGTGCAGGGTTGGATGGGATCGCATGCATCATTCATACATTATACATACTATATACCTAATTCCGTTACTGATTCTACAATGGGCTAAGGCCTACTTGACACTATTTATTGATATGGGCTAGGCCCAATTGGTTTCGTTATGGGCTAAAACCTAAGTGATTTGTATTAAACTTTGGCCACCTATACTCTGAACTAAATTGTACTGTTTCTGTTAAAGGGCTCAGGCCCAAACTGTTTCTGTTTCTATTTCGGTATACTGACTAATACTCTAGTAAGGGGATTACACAGTGAGTTTTCGTAAACTCGCCCCGTTTTTAATTGTGCAGGTAATCCCCAGCGTTAGGTGGTTCAGTGCTGCGAGGGACTCGGAGATGGCCATACATTGCTTATGTTTTTAGATTTGTTTATTTACTGTTGCGTATTTCTTTTTAATTGGGTTGTAATAAGGCCTCTCTTAATTTTAATTTTTATTTTAATTTGGGATTTTATTTACTATTTTTTATAATGGTTAGAAATAGATCGCGGTTTTCCAAAACAACAACTGTTTTCAAAACACTACGTTTTTGTAACTTAACTTTTAAACATCACATTTTCGTAAATTGGTTACTTGTAGAATTAGCTTCCGCAAAGGAAAAAGGAATTTTTGGAAATAAAATTAAGAAGTTTTCAATGTACTACGTTTTAAATAAGAAGGGTTTCTAATGAAAACATGGTTTTCAAAAAAACACTTCAATATGACACGCCAGATTCGAGTCTAACTTCTGGGCTGGGTTTGGGGTGTTACATATTGTAAGTGCTCCCAAGTCTCGTTTTTAATGTTCTTTGCATTTTTTAAGTGTTTGAAGTATGATCTATCCATTTCTACCATTATTTTGAGCTAGGGTTCATGTATGAAATTTGACCCATGTGTGACATGGTTGTATTTTGATGATTAATGGAGGAATATGAATGTTTGATGTGTGATAAACATCTTTTACTAAGTGATTTTTAGTGAAAATGGTTAAAAAGGACTTGTTTGAAAAAGGTGTAAAAATGAGTAGTAGAAATGTGTTTTAATGAGAAATATGGGCTGATATAAGTTAGAATATGAGTCAGCTAGGCTTGGATAGCCAAGAAATTACATGCATTTCATTTTACGAGCCTAGGGACTAAAGTGTAAATAAGTGAAAAGTTAGGGGTAAAAAGGTAATTTTACCAAAGTATATATTATGGGCCGATATAAATAATGTAAGTATTAAATAAGTTAAATTTGGCATTATAGATTGAGAAAAACGTGATTCGAGTCTTAATCGAATGAAAAATAAAGTTTACAAGGATTAGGCTCGTTTCTATCATTTTGTATCGAGGTAAGTTCATTTGCAAATAATGTAACATATACCATTCTTTAAATGCTTGATATTGCATGCCTGGTAAGTATGTATATATTTAATGAGATGTTGTACCATGTGTTTAAATGCTAACATTTTTATTATGAATGATGCATTAATTATTCCATGAGTATGTGATTGGTCCTATGGATATTGAAATCGACACTACGAGCAAGCTCAAAGGAAATATGGTATCGAAGAATCCCATTTGAACCTTAGGAATAGTTTAGATACAAGTGATATGTCACTAGGAATTATGAAATCTGAACTCATTGAGTTGTGGTCTGAGTTCATGATATATGTGACGTCCGAACTCATTGAGTTGTGGTCTGAGTTTGTGATATATGTGACACATGTTTTGGTGTCCAGCTACTGGTCTCGTATATGTTATTGATGGCGAGGTAATCCAGCATGTGTTGTGGATACCTGACAACCTGTATGAGCAGACCCGTGAGTAGCTCGTAAACGAGCAACATGTGATCTGAGATATGAAGTAGCATTGGCTACATATAAGGCACTTAGGTGCAAACTTCCGATGTATCCGATAGTATTCCAAGTGTTCAACGGGTAGTCCTAAAGAAAGTTCAATGAGTAATCGTAACGATTGCATCAAGACACAAAAGTAAGTAATTATGTGCAAGTGGGCACAGGTATGTACATCGAACTCATGTGAACAACATGAAATATGATGAGCTCGTGTTAGGAACATGTATTTATATATGTATGAGGAATAAGCTTATGAGATTTGATAAAATACAATATTATGTTCATTATGTTAAATGCACGGATTATGCTTGTTTAAGTTGCATTTTATTTGCATGTGAACTTACTAAGCTTTATGCTTACCCCTTTTCTTTTCCATCTCTTATAGTTTCGCCAAGTTAGCTCAGGGATCGGAAGACGTCGGAGGCGCAATCGCACTATCAATTGAACATTTGGGTATAGTTAGCCTTATTATTTTGAGTATGGCATGTTTAGGGACTTGGCATTTTGTTATGTGTCATATTAATTAGCCAATGTGTTGGCTCATGATGTTATTATGATTATTTTGTATATGGTCATGAGAGGTGGTTCATATTAGTTATTTGGGTTGTAACCCTAATTATTGATGCATGCATGCAAATGTGCTTGTACTTTAATGTGGTTATAGTTGTTTATGGATAATGGGTGTGATGGATGACATATATGTTGGGTGCATGGAACATGGCAAATGTGTATGCAATAAATATGGTACAAATGTATAACTCGAGAATAGGTTAGCAAAGATGATAAACAAATATGAAATTGGTGTGGAATGCCATATGAAAGCATAATAGTTTGGATAAGTGATAGGTTTACATTGACAAGTCATAAGTTAACCATGAATGTGTATGCTTAAGTGATTAAATGTGCCATATTGCATGTCATAAAATGGATTTAAGAATGTGAGTGCTTAAAGGTGGAAAATAGCTTGGAAAATAGCCTAGAAATTGTCCACACGGTTAAACACACGGGCATGTGTCTAGGCCGTGTGTGACACACGGTCTGCCCCATGGGCGTATGGTCCGGCCATGTGTCCCCTACTCCCTAATTATGCCAAACAGAATGCCCACCAGTAAACACAAAGGTAGAGACACAGCCGTGTGTCTCAGCTGTGTGAAGGACACGGCCATAGGACATGGGAGTGTGCCCAGGCCATGTGAAGTCTGCACTTAATTTTTGGAATTTAATTCGCCACACGGTTTAAGCACACAGGCGTGTGACTTGGCCATGTGACCATATTATGTTGATGATGTCATAGTCAGAGAGTTACTCGAGTAGAGGACACAGGCGTGTCCTAAGCCACACGGGCGTTTGTGACCACACGGCCTACCCACACGGGCATGTGACTCTCCAGATTAAGAAAATTTTCTAAGCCTTTCTATTATTTGCAAAGTTCTAGGTTTAGTCCCAAACCACATTCAATGTATGTTTGGGGACTCGTGGGCCCATATAAGGGACAATTTACATATGTATGGATGAAATTGATTTGAACGAAAATTGTATGGCCTGATTTCGTCTGAATGTGTATGTTTAAGTTCGGTAATGCCTCGAACTCTGTCCCAGCTTTAGATACGGGTAAGGAGTGTTACACTACCCGTTATTGGCTCGCATGAGCTTTCTGATTATGGCTCTTATGAGCTTTTCGTTATACAGCCCAGATAAGCTTCCCATTACATGGCTCACATGAGCTTCCTGTTATATGGCTCGGGAGAGAGCATCCCGTTTATGTGCTTATATTAGCATTCTCAAATATGAATTGATGGATTATAGATTTGTACACTTTGAGTGTACGACCCGGGTATCCATCGATATTTTAAATGATTCAACAAACAAACTCTTGATATGAGAAAATAAATGAATTTAAAGTGAATCATTACCTATATATACATGAAGTATATGGAATTGATATATGAATAGAAGAAGTGGAAAGTTATGAACATGGAAACTTGATATTATTGAGCTCATACATTTTCCTTGACATTTATGTGAAATATATGTCTAACATAATTTATGAGGATATGTGCTAGGGCATTTAGCCATCTTGCTTGAGGATGCTTTGTATGCTTACCTTATGTGTGAAATAATGGTAAGTTAAATTCCATGTTATATGAACTTACTAAGCATTAAATGCTTAATCTATTTTATTTCCTCTGTTTTATAGTAATTCAGAAGCTCAATTTGGTTGGAAGTTGGTCGGAGCAACATCACACTATCCCTCGGCTTATTTCAGTATAATTAGTAAATTATTTTTGGTTATAATGATATGTATAGGTTAAATTAGGCCATTAATGGCATGTATGTGATTTTGGTTGTAAATAGCCACTGATATGGCTTGTGAAAGATATGATTTGTAAAGTATATAAGAGTCTATACAAGGTTGATATGTGTTTGAAAAGGATGAGTGATGGAAATCATATGGATAAATTAATGAATGGATGAAATGGCATATTAAGTACAAAGATGTTTTTATATTTATTAGATTAACTTGATAAAAATGAAGACTTGGTCATATGTACTAATATGTCATATATGATACTTGGTATTGGCTTGTTTTGGATGTATTATATTGGCTTGAGAATATGTTTAAGTGTTTATGTAGGTGGAAGGCAAAATTTGGGTAAGAAATATGGCTTGGAAATAGCCCTATTTCGTCCACACGGGCAGAGACAAGGGTGTGTGTCTCACTATGTGTGACACACGACCTAGCACATGGGCGTGTGTTTTGGCCGTGTGTCCCCTGCATCTTAAAAAATTCAAAATAGAATGTTCAAAATCACACGGCCTGGAACACGGGCGTGTGGCTTAGCTGTGTAACCCCTGCACCTATTTAATGTAATTTTTTATGTATACATAGCCTAGCACACGAGTGTGTGACTTGGCCGTATGACCCAAGTTAGAGAGTTACACAAGTACTAACACGGGCTGGGACACGATCGTGTGCCTTATTTCGAATGCCCACGCAGCCTAAAATACATGTGTATCATTTGGCCGTGTGAGCCACATGACCTGACCACATGGGCGTGTGACCCCTGCACCTAGGAAAATTTTAAAATTTTGTGAAAAATTCTCTGAGTACCTAGTTTAGTCCCAACTTACTTCTAATGCATGATTTGGGCTTCAATGGCCCATATAAGGGACATTATAATTGATTTTTGATATGAATGCCAAATGATATGAAACGCCTGTTACATGTTTTGTAAACTCTGGTAATGCTCTGTAACCCTGTTCCGGCGACAGATATGGGTTAGGGGGGTTATAGTTGTTCACTCAATGCATACAAAAAAAGGGAAGAAAAGCTGGATGGCCATAAAAGTGGACTTGGAGAAAGCCTATAATAGAATCAGGTGGGATTTTATTAGAGATACCTTATCGGATGTTGGATTTCCTTCAAATCTGTCTAAGATTATTATGGAATGTATTACAATGGCGTCCATGCAAATTTTGTGGAATGCAAAGCCTTCAGCTGAATTTTATCCAAGCATGGGTATTAAACAAGGCTGTTCGATGTCTCCTTATATCTTTGTGTTATGCATGGAGAAATTGGGTCAACTTATTCACAAAAGTGTGAATGATAAAATTTGGAAACCTATTGTGTTAGGTAAGAATGGTCCTCCGTTTTCGCACCTATTTTTCATTGATGATCTTTTCCTATTTGCAAAAACGGATATAAATCAGGCAAGGAATATAAAGGATGTGCTTAATACGTTTGGAGCTGCCTCCGGTCATATAGTTAATGGGCTCAAAACTACAATGTTTTTCTCTGGTAATATTGATTCCAACTATGCTAATGCTATTTGTAGTGTTATTGGTTTTCACCAAACTGATGATTTTGGGTATATTTGGGATTGCCTCTTTTCCACCGACGTATAACAATGAACACCTTCAAATTTGTTGTAGACAAGGTCAGACAGAAGTTGGATAACTAGAATGCTAAGACACTTTCTATGGCGAGAAAAATAACTTTAGCTCGATCTGTTTTGTTATCCATTCCCAACTATTTTAAGCAAACTGTAAAAATTATGTCTAGCATTTGTATTAAAATTGAAATAATTTCTCAGAGATTTATATAGGGGAGCTCTGAAACTACTAAGAAATCGATTTTGGTTAGGTAGGGAGATTGTTGTCAGCCTTTATCTAATGGGGGATTTGGTATCTGATACCTTAAATAACAGAATGAATATTTTATGTTAAATTTGGGATTTAATCTCTTAACTAATGATCAAGCGTTATGGGTAAGGGTGCTCCAATTTACGTATAAACTCTTGAAGGAATGCCCCGAGGATATTTTTAAAAGTAAATGTTCTTTTGTGTTGTTTGTCCCCTTTTGCATCAAAGTTTTCTTTGGTTAGTTGGTAATGGGAATCTTATCAAATTTTAGATTGATAATTGGATAGTAGAGGTGGGTCCTCTTATTAACCATTGTTTGGCTCATCCTTGATTGATGAGTCCATCACTCTTCGGGAGGCCATGAATACAGAGGGTAACTAGAATTGGGAGTATATGCAGTGTTTTTTAACTGAAGATATTTTATCCTATATAGGAGGCATTTCGACGCCGAACTCTCGTGTAGGCCTTGATGGAGTTATATCAAGTTAGACTTCTAATGGAAATTTCAGTATCAAAGCAACCTATGGTTTGCTGAGAAAAAATTCCTTAAACCCACCGGAGGTAAAATGGAAGCTTATTTGGTCTTTAAATGTTCCACAACATGTTCGTCACTTTATTTGGTTGGTGTTCAAGGAATGCATTTTTACTAATAAGGAATGTTGTAGAAAAGGCTTTTCTGATGACCCCTCATGTAAGATTTGTGGAGACGTTGAAGAATCTTGTCTTCACGTGTTGAGAGATTGTTGTCAAGCAAAAGAAGTGTGGAAACAGTTAATTCCTTCGAGGATTTCAAACCGGTTCTTCTCTTCTTCGTTGGATGAATGGTTATCTAGTAATTTAAAAAATAAAGTTGATGTTGTATTTCAGGATGTAAATTGGCCTTCTCTTTTTGGGATTGTTTGTTAAAGGATTTGGAAATAGCGAAATTTATGTGTGTTCCAAGATGTCCATGTTAACATATTCAATGTGATCAAATTATCGTGGTGGTGGGTGAGATCTATTAAGCAGGAGCATGTTGATACTGGGGGAAACAATCTGCATCGAAGTAGGGATGAAAGATGGGCTCCCCCGCCTACTGGGTTCTTTAAACTTAATACAAATGGTGCCTATAATCCAAATTTGGGTATAGCTTATTCCGTAGTAGTGGCTCAAGATGAGCAAGGTAGATGGATATAGGGATTAGGAAGAAATATTAGAAGATGTAGTGTACTACAAACTGAGCTTTGGGCCATTTATGATGGCCTCCAAATAGCTTGGGAGGATAAATGGGCAAATGTTTATTGAAACAGATTATGCTTTGGCTATCAAAGGTATCCAAAGTGGTCATAAAGGTCATTCAAATAGAGATTTGATTTTGCGTATCCAAGAACTGTGCAAGCGCTAGTGGAGAGTGCTCATAAAGCAAGTACCTAGAGATGTGAATTCTGCTGTTGATACCTTAGCTAATCTGATGAAAGATTCCCCCATTAGCATGAGAATGTTTTATGTAACTCATTCATTAGTTGATGATCAAATACGTATTGATAGATATTTTTGGTTATCCAACCTGGTTCCTACTGTTAACATGTAATTGATGTTGTTTTTTACTTGTTACCAAAAAAAAATAAAATTAATTATACAAGAGAGAAAATTAAGAATAATTTCTTTTTTATTTATTTTAGAAAATATGCACTCCTTTATTTTGCTTGATTTCTCTCTAGTTTTGCACAGCTAACAATTAAGATATCTTTCCATCAAAATGAAAAAAGAACAATAGAGACATCTATTTTTTTTTTTTTTTGTAGAAGAAAAATATTAGACTAAAACAAAACTAGTCTAATTTTCGTCGATTACATCAAATATTGTGTGATAAGCAGCAGTTTCCAATAAACTTCAGACATAGATCGAAGGTTTATCAAGGATGATTAATTGGTTCAAGCTTCCCAAAATTTGCAGCGACTTTGTTGCCATCTCTTGATAAAAGTCTAAGCTTCACTTGCCAATTTTTAGCAATCCAAGTGTGGAGCAGTCTAACTTTCGCTATATTGTTTACACAAGCAAAACCAGAATGCAAAATTTCCAGTAAGAGAGCAAATTAAGACAACTACTTTAACTTCTATGGTTTTCCTTTATTTTTTAGGATTCAAAATGATAAAAAAAAATTAAAATATGTTGTTACTCTCTATACTTTTAAAATTTTTGAAATTTAATCTTTGTACTTTAAAATTTAAAAATTAAATTATGTTATTTTTTTAATTTAAAAATTTTAGTTCAATCATTAACAACGCTAGTAGTTTCCATCAAAATTTATCAACTTAACCTGTTTATTTTATATAAATTATATGTCATGTCATATGAAGATAATTTAATCAACATGCCAAGTTAACAAAATTTGACAGAAAAAAATTAAATATTTTAATGATTGTACAGAATTTTTTCAAATTGAAAAAAATAAAATACCTTAACTTTTTAACTTTCTAACTAGGGACTAAATATCAAAGTTGATCAAAATAGTGAGATTGGCCACGTATTTTAACCCAAAAAAAACATATTTTTGGGAAATTAGATAAAATTATATTCATTATTACTTAGAAAATTATATAAGAGAAGGATATTAAGGAGTAAGAATGAGTAAAATTCGATTGAATTCATTAAAATAAAAAATTTTGAATTTCGAGTTATTCGATTTTTTCGAGTACCTCGAATAAGTAATTCGAGTTTGAGTTGAGTTAAATTTTACAATTCAAATAACAGATTAGTGTAAATATCATTTTGATCCTTGTCAATTTTGAAAATGAGCAAATTTGTCTCTCCTAATACAAAAAATACAAAAATAAAATAAAATAATTTTCGAAATCAAAATATTTATAAAAATTACAATATATATATATATTTTAAAAAAATTGTAAAAGTTTTTAAATAATCTAAAGAATATATAAAGAAATTTAAATTTTTAAAAATTTTCTAAAATAATAATTTTGGAATCTAAATAAATTAATTAATGATTCAAGTTTATCATACTAAAATATCTTTTTTTTTCTTATTTTTCTTTGAAAAAATTTTCAAATATATAGTTTCAAAACTACGTACTCTAGTATGAAATTAATTATATTGTAACAAGATTTTAATTTAAAATATTTAATTTTTTTAATTTCATTTTATTCAACTAAACTAGAATTTTATTTCACTCAATTCGACTCGAAAAAAATTCAAATCGAGATAGAATGATAAAATAGGAATGGACAACTCGATTACTCGAAATTTTTTCATTTGATTCAATTCGACTCGATTGAATGCTCACTCCTGTTAAGGAGAACAACATTTAGTTAAGTAAATAAATATTATTGTACAAAAAAATTAATTAAATGCTATTTTAGGAAATAAAACAATATTCCTTCTAAAAAATAAAATAATATTGTAACATCTTAAATCTTTAACCATTGGGATTTTTTTTCCATTTATAGTTTGATCAATTAGTCTTGGATGTGTGGTAAATCATATTTAGAGAATTTAAATTTAAATATTGAATATGATTTTTTTAGAAAGGATTACCATAAACTTGAAAAAAGTTTATTTTTATAAATTCTATAATTGTTATAAAAACTATTTTAATTAAAAAAAAGTGATATAACTTTTCTTAAAAAAATATTTTTTAAAAAAATTGTAAGTAAATTAGTAATGTTTTAATTTAATTTTTTAAAATATCCACTCAAATAAATCTAATAATTAATCATTCACGTTCTTTAAATTCATTAAGCTAGTATTTTTAAAAATAATAATAATAATTACAACTTGATGCTCAAGTCTGGTTTGATGCAGCAAATACAACAATCACAATAATTTTCATAAAAGAAATCACAATAATAAAATCCCAAGATTGAAACTTGTTTTGGAAGCAAAACTTAAGTATTTTTTATATCAGAAAAGTTTCTATATTAATGGCTAAAAATTAATTAATGATAAATAAAAAAGTGATGGTTGATTGGTCGGTTGGTTGACGTGGGACCAAAACACATAAGCCAACTTGTCCAAGGGCCACTTCTACATAACTGAAAACAGAAGCTAACTCCACTCACCCTCCCACTCCAAACATATGTATTCATTAAAATTTATGTTTAGAATATATTTACTGAAAATTAATGCATTGATTAGACCTTTTATTTTTATACATAATAAATCTCTCCATATGACATTTCCTTGTAAAAAAAAATAGTCAAATCCGTTTACAGGAAGCTCCTTGTCAAATTTCTTCAATTTTCCTTTTTACAAAAAAAAATTACTTGGATTTTCCTACAGCTTTACGTACTTATAGTAATTTCTTGGGCAACAAGTTTTAGTTTTTTTTTTTTTTTTTCATTTAAGTTGGTGATTCTATTTCAGTCTATTGGTAGAGTCGATTCATAGCATTTGGGGGTTACCATATTTAGTTCAATAGTCACTCTCTATATATTCAATGCAATTGTTGCTGCCTTAGACCTCACTCATTCATACTTTTTTCTTTTAGGTATGGTATTGGATCTTCACCTCCACTGGAGTAGGGGTTATCGAGGGATCGAATTCGAGAATTTTTTCTTTCTTTCTTTTTAGATACTCAAAATTATCTATACATCATTTTCTTGATATTTTGTTATTAAGCGATTCCTCATAAAAAACAAGTTGAATTTTTGTTTTTTTTTTTAAAAAGTACTATTTGTAGTTAGATTTAAATCTGTACCTACTTTCTTTTCAAGTTATCTAATTTACTGCAACCATTAGATATCTCCATTTAGCAGTGTCCAACTTTTTCAGTACTATATAACATAGCCTTTGAAACTGATCTTTTGTGTGTCTTTGATTTTTATCCATATCCTAATTCCTCATACATTCCTTCCTTTCTGCCATTTCAGGAACCTAAAAAACAATGGCTTCAATCAGTGTCTGTGAGCGTTTGGGTGAATCTCTAGCTACTCATCCACAGCAGGCAAAGTCTATCTTGTCAAGGTATAATGTAAATAAGTGCTGCCTTCAAAGTTCTGGTCTTTCTTTGTTATTTTTTATTACATTGTTTATATGTCATATTGCAGGATTGAAAGCCTTGGAAAGGGTATTCATAAGTCTCAAAAGCTGCTCTCGGTTCTCGATAAAGAGGCCGGAAATCAAGCACTTGATGGGATGGTGGTGGAGGTCCTCAGGTCCACTCAGGTCACAATAAAACAAACCCTTTCTTTGGTTATGTTTCATGATGAGAATATTGGACTGATATGTTACCATTATCTAATAGGAAGCTGTAGTGTCGTCTCCATTGGTTGCCCTTGCCATTCGTTCAGCTCCTGGAGTTTGGGAGTACATTGCTGTGGAGGTCCAAAAGCTTTTTGTGGAGGAAATGCCCGTTGCTGAGTATCTACGGTTGAAGGAAGAACTTGTTGACGGAAGGTAGGTAGTTTTCTCTTACAGCTCCTGGTTTATGTTATGTTTGAGTTTATGTTGAACAATGCTCAATGATGTGGTTCAGCTCCAAGGGCGAGTTTATGTTGGAATTGGACTTTGGTGCATTCAATAATTCTGTTCCTCGTCCATCTCTTTCAAAGTCCATTGGTAATGGCATGGACTTCCTCAACCGCCACCTTTCTGCCAAGCTATTTCAAGACAAGGAGAACTTGAACTTGTTGCTTGAATTTCTCCAAATTCACTGCCAGAAGGGAAAGGTAAAAGTTTCACTTTCACTATTTGTTTTTCCTTTATACATCAAAACTCAAGAATCGTTCAATGTTATGCCACAGGGTATGCTGTTGAATGACAGAATCCAAGATGTGAATTCCCTCCAACATGCATTGAGGAAGGCCGAGGAGTATCTGACTCC
This sequence comes from Gossypium longicalyx, assembly GCA_025698465.1. Taxonomy (NCBI): domain Eukaryota; kingdom Viridiplantae; phylum Streptophyta; class Magnoliopsida; order Malvales; family Malvaceae; genus Gossypium; species Gossypium longicalyx. The sequence continues at coordinate 20,049,820 of CM047000.1, forward strand.
CCTAACGTCGGATACCCCGTACTCGGTTTTCGAGAAAAGGTTTCGGGAGATTGGTTTGGAGAAGGGATGGGGTGATAATGCTGAGCATGTTCTTGAGATGATCCATCTTCTATTGGATCTCCTTCAGGCACCTGATCCTGTCGCACTTGAAAGCTTCCTTGGAAGAATCCCATTGGTCGCCAATGTTGTAATCATGACTCCCCATGGATACTTTGCTCAAGACAATGTTTTGGGATACCCTGACACAGGTGGTCAGGTTGTTTATATCTTAGATCAAGTTCGTGCCTTGGAGGAAGAGTTGCTTCATCGTTTCAAGCTGCAAGGACTCGACATTACCCCACGTATCCTAGTCGTGAGTATCTGAATGTTAATTCGGTTTCGATCATTATGTTTAATGCTTAATTTGGCTGTTTATGTACCAGATTACTCGGCTCCTCCCTGATGCTGTAGGAACAACTTGCGGTCAGCGTCTTGAAAAAGTGTATGGAACCAAGTATTCTGATATTCTTCGGGTACCCTTCAGAACTGAGAAGGGAATTGTACGTCCATGGATCTCACGATTCAAAGTCTGGCCTTACCTGGAGACTTACACTAAGGATGTTGCAGCTGAGATCACCAAAGAGTTCCAGGGCAAGCCTGATCTGATTGTTGGGAACTACAGTGATGGAAACATTGTTGCTTCTTTATTGGCACATAAGTTTGATGTTACACAGGTTTGTTAAATGCCAATTAATTGAACAAGTTCCTTGCTGTATTTTGATGTTTCCCGTGCAATCTAAAAACTTGGTTTTCAATGTTTTATGCAGTGCACTATTGCTCATGCACTTGAGAAGACGAAATACCCGGATTCAGACATTAACTGGAAACAGCTTGAGGATAAGTATCACTTCTCCTGTCAGTTTACTGCTGATCTTATTGCTATGAACCATACTGATTTTGTCATCACCAGCACCTTCCAAGAGATTGCTGGAAGGTAATCTATCTCCCACTTTACTAAATTTGGTTCCCTTGTACGTTGTAAATGTTGCCACCTATTTGAGTCCCTAACAATGTTTCCATTCCATGATTTTCAGCAAGGACACTCTCGGCCAATACGAGAGTCACATTGCTTTCACTCTTCCAGGGCTCTACCGCGTTGTTGATGGGATCGATGTTTTTGATCCCAAATTCAATATTGTCTCCCCTGGTGCTGATATGAGCATATACTTCCCTTACACGGAAGAGAAGCGAAGGTTGAAGAAGTTCCACCCGGAGATTGAAGAGCTTCTTTACAGCCCTGTTGAGAATACAGAGCACTTGTGGGATTTTGGTCCTATTTTTACACCCTTTTTCACTAGATTTTGTGTTCAGTGTTAACAATGTCTTGAATTGTTGTCTCACAGATGTGTACTAAAAGACCGCAACAAGCCGGTTCTGTTTACCATGGCAAGGTTGGACCGAGTGAAGAACTTAACTGGGCTCGTAGAGTTCTATGCCAAGAACAGCCGGCTGAGGGAACTGGTTAACTTGGTTGTAGTAGGTGGAGATAGGAGAAAGGAATCCAAGGACTTAGAAGAAAAGGCTGAAATGAAGAAGATGTATGAACTTATCGAAAAATACAAGTTGAATGGACAATTCAGATGGATATCGTCCCAGATGAACCGTGTGAGAAATGGTGAACTCTATCGTTATATTTGCGACACCAAGGGAGCATTCGTTCAGCCTGCTATATACGAGGCTTTTGGCTTGACTGTTGTTGAGGCAATGACCTGTGGACTACCAACATTTGCAACATGTTACGGGGGCCCTGCTGAGATTATAGTTCACGGAAAATCGGGGTTCAACATCGACCCTTATAACGGTGATTTGGCTGCCGAGACCCTCGCCAATTTCTTCGAGAAATGCAAAGCGGATCCATCTTATTGGGATGAGATCTCCCAGGGAGGGTTGAAACGCATACAGGAGAAGTATACATGGCAGATTTACTCCGAGAAGCTATTGACTCTCACCGGAGTTTATGGCTTTTCGAAACATGTAGCTTACCAGGAGCAACGTGGGCGCAAGCGTTACATTGAAATGTTGCATGCATTGATGTATAACAATCGGGTAAAACAATCATGTCTATTATTATTATTACATCAAACATCATTTTACTCTTTCATTGAACTGAAAATTTCATGTTTCTGAATGTTTAATTGTGTGCTTTACAGGTCAAGACTGTTCCTCTAGCTGTTGAGTAAAGAAACAGCAAAAAGCTGCTTGGAAACCAAGGAATTTCCAAGAATGATTGCTATTGAAGTTTTATTTTTGCTTTTTTTTTTTTTTTTTCAATTTGGTAAATGTTTAATTTCAACTTTGGGGTTTCCCCTTGGAATGTTTTGAACTTTGGGTTTGGTCCCATTGATTGCAATAAAGTATGATTTATCTATCTTTAATTTCTCTTAAATGATGTTTCTATTTAAGTTTGAAGAGGATAAAACTTATAATTATATTAAATTTTGATTTAATATGTAATTTGATATACATATTTTGATTTGGTATAACTATGCAGATAAAATAATACCTCATTGAAAATGTTGTTGGTAATTGTGATTAGTGAAAACAGTTTCATATATATAAATACATTGAAATTAAATTAAAGTTTCCAATAAGTTTAGATATGAGATTGTAGGTTAAAACAAAATTAATTTATAATTTTGATAATTATGAATGAATGGCAGGGTGGTTTGTTAAATTGAACACCAATGGTAATCTCTTAACAATCTTTAATTAATCCTTGTAATTAGACAAGTTAAACTGCGATGAATTCTCTCATGTAGTCTTAGGGAATAAACATTTAAAATTTAAAAATATAATATTCATGATAATTTTTTAAATTCATGGTTTGTTAATTACTTATTTAATAATGCATTTGAATTTCTTATAATTTATTTGAATTTGACAAATATTTTTATATTTTTTTAATATAAATTATATTATTGATAATAGATACACCATTTACATAATTTCAAATCCACAAATTAAAAAAGAAATTACTATCAATAACTCAACAAGAAACTATTCTTCAACTTAAAAAAAAATTCCCTTAGAACAATTTTATTGATCATAAAAAAAGAAATCAAGCTTACAACCTAAGTAGTCACCTTGCTTATTAAGCAAGTTGAAAGAACAAGAAGTTGAGAAAAAAATATGTTTGGTTAAAAAATTTTAAAATAACTATCTAGAAAATGAAAATATGAAAATTAGAAAATAATAAAAAGTTGTTTTCATTATTTGTACTAAAAATGATTTGTACTTTAAATTAATTCATCCTAATTCAAACTCATATAAATTAAAAAATAGTCTTTTTCCTAAATTGTTTTTCAAATATCTATATAAATGTAATTTTTTATTTTATTTCTCAAATTTCTATTATAGAAAAGTAGTTATCAAACATATTTTTATATTTTTATTATGAAAATAAATTTTTATTTTTTTTTTTATTTTTTTTTTTTTAAAATAAAAAATGAAAATAATTTTTTTTTAAAACCAAATATGGCCTAAGTTTCTAAATAATTAAATCAAATAAAACTCTAAATATCCTAATAAAAATAATAGTAAAGGAAACATATGACTTGTTTAGTAATACTTAGAAAAATCACTTTTGACTTGAAAACCACTTTTGAAAGAAAAGTTGTACTAAACAAATTAATTTTAGCTTTTTAAAAGCACTCTTGAAAATCATTATTTGAAAAGGAAAAACTAAAATTTTTAGTTTTTACTCTCTTAAAAACACTTTTAGTGTTTAATTACTTTTTCACCCTTTCAACAACATAGTACTTTCCTTTTTTTTGGCATAATTGTAAAAAAAAACCCTCAATGTTTGAGGGCTTTTGGTTTTGTGCCTTTGATCTTTTTTTTTTTATTGACACCCTCAACTTTATGATTTTTTTAGAAACCAACTCAATTTTAATGATAAACGTAAGTTGATCGTTAGTCAAATGCCGGTCAACAAAATAAGTCTATGTAACGTCATAAATGACGCCATCGAAATTTTTGATAACAATGTTAAACACTTAAATCTTAAATCAAATTTTTCAAAAATTCTTCTCAAAAATATTTTTCCAACAATTTTTAAAAGTACTTTTTAAAAACATTGCTAAACTAGACCACAATTGGAGCAGAAGCAATTCGAGAAATCCTTTTTACTTCATATATTGACAAATTAACTATGAAATCAATTTGAAAAATTACAAATAAAATGACCAAATCATTACACACAGAAAACCCTAACAAAGTGTTCGCTAATCCATTTTTGCTCTACTTTTTTTAACATTATAAAATATAATTTTAATTTAATTTTGGTCTTTTTATTATTCTTAAATTTAAGATTTAATCTTTATATTTTAATTTTTAACATAATTTAATCTCTATATTTTTATTATGTTATTAATTAGTCTAAATATTTAATATAGTTAACTTTTCAATTAAATTAATGCTATATGATAATATATAATTTAAGTACCCTAAGGGTCTTAGACACTAACACATCTTCTAATTTCTTTTGGGATTGTCTTGCATTTCTTTTAGCATTAGAAGGAAATGGTAAAATTTCAATTTTGTCCTCTATACTATGCTGAAATTTGATATTTAACTTACATACTTTAATTTTTCATAATTTGGTCCATTTATTTTTATAATATCATTAGTTAGTTTAAATAATTAATATAGTTAACTATTTCAATGAAAATGCTGATGAAAAATTTAATAGAAAAATTTTAAAATTAGTAATAAATAAATATGCATTTTTAAATCTGGAAAATAAAAATGTTAGATTTTTAAAAATAAAAATAAGAACTACATTCTAAATATAGTACATGCATAGAATATTTTAAAATTTAAAATATTATTATATAATTAAAAAAAACAATTAAGAGTAAAAAATAATACAAATTAAAAATTGATTGGAAGCTCGTTTGTGACTTTTTTATTGTCGGATAATAATAACACACTATGAGATGGACATACGCACGCAATGACGATCTTCATTCAATGATTTTCTTCATAGGACAGGTTTGTCTCCAACATTTGATATAATTTCTTTTCAATTATAAATAAATAAGTAAATTCTTCAAAAATAAAGTCAAACTAGAGCAATGTTAAATATAATGGTGAACTGAACTTAGTCGCCATGAGTGGTTCTAAGGTGTTTTATAGTTTTGAAATGTATTCCAAGGCTTTTGATCAGACCAAAAATAAACAAAATACAAATGGAAAAGCATTCCAAGGGTTTTGATCACGTAAAGGGCAAGACATTGGAATCACTGCCTAATGTATTGATTTGGTCCTCAAATACATGTTGCCGAGGAAGAGAAAACATAAATAAGGGCTTAGGGGGCATCTCAATGTTTTCCATACGCCCATTCAACATTTCTACAACTCGTTTCATTGAGGGTCGATCTCTCTGTTTCATTTGGATGCACCATAATCCCACCATTCTCATCTTCCTTCCTATTTCATAACTCTCATCCACCACATTATCCATCGTTTCCATTACCTTTTCATATATCCATTCAGGGAAGTAGGCTTCAGTGCCGCTAGAACCATCTGTGCTAAAGCTGGTTATTTGTTTGAACTGCTGCTTCCCACCTACCATCTCCAACAGCAACATCCCATAGCTATACACATCGGATTTATGCGAAGGGTTTCCCAGATTTCTAATGAATATCTCAGGAGCGATAAAGCCAATAGTCCCTCTTGCACTCGTCATCGTCACATAGCTATGGTCTCGAGAGTATACTTTGGCTAATCCGAAATCAGAAATTTTGGGGTTCAAACTCTGGTCAAGCAAAACATTTTGAGGCTTTATGTCGAGATGCAAAATCCTTGATTCGCAACCATTGTGCAAGTATTCTATCCCTTGAGCGACCCCGATCGCGATTTCGAGAAGCTTAGCTATCCCAACTGAATTCTCTGCCTCCTCTTTCGACAGTAAATCCTTTAACGATCCGTTAGGCATGTATTCGTAGATAAGAGCTTGTTTAGAGCCATCCCAACAGAACCCCAACAAATTAATAACATTGAAATGGTGTATCCTACCTATGGTGGCAACTTCAGCAATGAAATTGTCGCCAATAATAATGTCAGCAGACTTGAGCAATTTGACAGCAATGATGCGACCATCAAATAGTTTGCCTTTGTAGACATTACTATATCCACCTTCACCTAGTTTATCCTTGAATCCATTTGTCATCTTCTTGATATCATTGTAGGAATAGTTGCTCAATAGATTTGAGCGATAAGTTTTGATGAACTCTTCGGCTTTTGGTCCATCTGAAGTGGTTTGATTCTTCTTCTTCTTCTTCAGATAGGCAGTTGAGATTAATGAAGCTCTGTTCTTGTACACAAGTAGGGCTACAATTACGATAATTGAGAAGATTCCACATGCAACACCTGTGGACATGCTTACACGTTGAGATTATAAAAGAAGCATTTTTTTTTTTTTTTTTTTTGATGATTTGGTAAAGGAAAACATTTCCCACGAGCCCCTTAGATGATGAACTACTTCAAAAATCAATTATATATTATATAATACCATCTAAAAACGTTTAATATATCATTTACCTATAATAATCTTGTGCACTTGCGACAGTTTTGGCCTGCACAAAAAAAAAAAAACATTCCACGACAAGGGTGTGTTTAATAAATTATTAAAAAATTTAAATTGTTGAATAAAATAGATAGGTAACTACTTATTACTCAATATAGAAAATATTAAGTTGTTTTTATTTTATTAAAAAATTAAAATAAATTATTTTTTTAAAATAAAATATTTCAATTATCATATTTATTTTTTATCCATAATAATATGAAATTTATATTAATAAAATTAAAACTAAGAAATAAATAATTTTTTTAAAGATTAATATTTACTTTTATTAAACAACATAATTGTATTCAATCCTTATATTTACTAATTTACCAAACAATCTTCTAACATGAAGTCAAACTTATCAAACTTAATATTAAAAATTCAATGTTTAATTTTTCAACATTTAAATTTTTAATTTATCAAACACAAGTCTATATAATTATTTTAAATTTCACTAGCAATTGTTCTATTTTAACTAATAATAATAATCAACCAACATTATTATTATTATTATTATTATTATTATTATTATTATTATTATTATCTCACTAACTGTTTTGAAAGTTGCGGCTCTTTACTTGAGAACATTAATATGACAGTTGAGAGCTTTGCTCTCGCTAACTGTTTTGGAGGTTGCGGCTTTTTGCCTACGATCCTTAATATGATAGTTGAGAACTTTGCTCTCGCTAACTATTTTGAAGGTTGCGGCTCTTCGCCTACGAACCTTAATATTACAGTTGGGAGCTTTACTCTCGCTAACTGTTTTGGAGGTTGTGGCTCTTCGTCTATGAACCTTAATATGATAGCTGAGAGCTTTGCTCTCACTAACTATTTTGGAGGTTGTGGCTTTTCACCTATGAACCTTAATATGACAACTGAGAGCTTTGCTCTCGCTAACTATTTTAGAGGTTGTGGCTCTTTACTTGCGAACTTTAATATGACAGTTAAAAGCTTTGCTCTCGCTAACTATTTTGGAGACTACGACTTTTTGCCTACGAATCTTAATATGACAAAAAATGCTACTGGAAAAAGATTTTTATTCATAGGGTAAGGAGTCATACATAGTATTTTTTGAGATGTCAGGCATTCTAGGTTCGTGGTACAACTGTGCCCTCTATTCTTGCTAGTTTATATACTCCATATCATATCTTTTCTATCACTTTGTATGGTCTTTCCCAATTTGAAGCCATTTTTCCTCGCTGGGAGTTAGGTAGGTTGGCTTCAATGTTGGTCACCCACTTGAAACTACTTGTTTCTAACCTTGGAGTTATAGTAGTGAGCTATTTGTTGGGCGCGTGCTGTATTTATAATTTCAGTTGTCTCTCTCAATTTGTCGATCAGATCGAGGTTGAACCTAAAGGCTTCTTGATTAGCTTCATCATCGAAGTGTTGTGTTCTATGTGTCCTCAAACTAATCTCCACAGGGATTATAGCTTTTGTGCCGTAATCAAGAGAAAAAGTTGTTTCTTCCGTCACCGTGTAAAGTGTAGTTCTCAAGGCCCATAAAATTTCTAGTAGTTCTTCTTGCCAAACTCCCTTAGTTTCGCCCATATTTTTTTTTAAGGATTGTCAAGGTTTTCTTATTTGGAGGTCAATGCAAAACTGCTCGAATTTTCCCCAAAATTGTGTGTTGTTGTCCATGATAATTGTGTAAGGTATCTCAAATCTACAGACAATCGATTTCCATAAAAAAGACTCCATTTGCTTTTTTGTGATGGTCGTTGAAGCTTCGACTTCGGTCCACTTGGTGAAGTAGTCCACAACCACTACTATGAATTTCTTTTGTGTTGTGGCTATAGGGAACGGACCAATGATATCGACCCTTTAAGTTACAAAAGGCCAAGGACCTGACATGATCCGAAGGGGCTCTGCCGGTTACCGCTATATTTTAACGTTCCTTTGGTAATCATCGCATTTGTGAACTAATTGATAGGCGTCCTCTTGTATGGTAAGCCAATAATATCCTTGTCTAAAGATATTTTGTGCGAGTAATCTACCTCCCAAGTGGTCCCCACAAATTCCTTCGTGGATCTCTCTCATAATGTATTTGGCTTTAGTCATTGATAGGCACTGCAATAGTGGATGGGAAAATCATTTTCTATATAGTACAGCCTCCAGAATGGTGTATCTATTAAACGTAGGATGAAACGCGTTGTTTTAATTTAGCACGTAATGAGTTTGCAATGTCTAGGTATCTAATTCATATATCGAGAGTTTAGTAAATATTCATAGTTTGCAATAATGACATACCTCGCAACCTTGCCTTATAGCTTTGCAAGCTCTTTCCTATCTTGACTTTCTTGTTCACCTTGCAGTGTACTGATTATCAGCATTATCCATGTCTCCTCTTGGGCCATACAGAGTATTTAGGGCGCATCATAGCTCGAGGCTTCCTTATGCTCAAGCAGGATTTTTCCTCTTTGTTCAATAATAATAGAGGATGCTAATTTTGACAAAGTATCGACGCGTGTGTTGTCATTTCTTGAGAGCTATTTAACCTCAGCCTTGTCGAATCCTACGAGCAATTGAGTTGCCATCATATGATATTTTTGTAGCACTACTTCTTTTACATTATATTCATCATTTATTTGCTTCACCACTAATTGGGAATTTGTGTGGACAATCAGATCCCTTGCTCCTTACTGGCATGCCAGTTGTAATCCTGAGATCAATGTTTCATGTTCGGCGGTGTTATTCGATGTTTGGAACCCGAACGATAATCTCTATTGCCATTCATTGCCATACCAATTGTTAAGTAATGTTTTTCTTGTATCTTATTGATAGGAATGTTGGGGTATTTATACATATGGTTATAAGTACTATTACAGCTCATAGCAGGGTCCCACTACTTTGTCTTGATTCTATTGCCTCTGGTATTGACATTCTCTACGAACTCTAGGTCTGTTGGGTACGTGTCTACGAAGCATGCGGTCCTTTTTGGTTTTGGGACTGGCACTCTAGGTGGGCTTTGTACTTACTAGACACATGTCTGGATGGCCTGCAGAGTACGTGGCCCTTTCAGTGAGTCATTTGGGTGCACGCGAAGTGAGATTGCGATCTTCCCTAGGTTTCTGCGAGCTGGGTTTGTAACTTTGCGTTGCGAGCTGGATCCGCGGGCTGGTCCTACGACCTTGCCCTGTGGGCTTGCGCAAGATTCTCGTGAGCTAGGTCTATAACCTTGCCTTGCGAGCTGGTATGCCTTGTTGTCTACTCGTGGTCAGGTTGTAGGTCAGAGGTTTAGATCCTTTCTAGGACTCGGGTCTCAAGTTATTGACATGTAACATCTCTTTATCCTTTTTATGTCTGTGAACACTAATTCTTTCAAGGAATTATTCATCCCAACAATAATGTTGTTTCTAGGTTTGAAAATGTTTTCTCCCCTTTAACTAAGGTTAATATAACTTTTAGTGTTTTGACCTGGTAATTGGGTCAACTTTGATATTTTTTAGTCTATTTTGGTACATAAATTCATCTATTTTACTTCTTAAACTTAGCAAATGTAAAAGTTTTATGATGTATTATCTCATCAAATATTAATAGAATCCAAGTTCAATATTAAAATAAACCTAGCTGCTAAGTTCATATATCAAAATAGAAAATAAAATAGTAAAAATACCCTAGTAAAACTAATTACCAAGTCTAAATTTAAAAATTGTATTAACCCTTTGCTTAATTCATCTAAATAAATTGGTTGCTTATTTGCATCAATATTTTCTATATATTTATATTATCTTGACTCGAACACTTTAAAAACAAATTGACATGGTTACACAATATTAAGTGCAAAACAGTAGCTATCATGAATACTGGGAAGAAAACTAAAAATTACTAACATAGAGTTATAGTAATTGATTTAAGATAGTACTTGTTTTACGAAGAAAGATAAATTATACTAATTGAGAAATAAAAGAATGGGAATGAAAGGAGAAATTTACTTGGAGGAGTTGGTGTTGTTGCAGCCATCGTCACACAGGCAAACAACTTTTGTCCCATCAAAACCACACCGCCCTTTTTTCTTAATGCAATTCTTGCAATCCACATTACTCTTCCATTGCAATGGAAATCCAGCAGCCAATACTTTACTGAGCTGACTCAGCTCAATATCACCGTTATTAACGCTACTAACATTTATGTCGGCACTGGATACCGGCAGCATAACCAGATTGCAATCCCTTGGAGTGATGGAATTGTTGAAGCTTCGTTCGGTTGGTTTCATTTGACTTCTGTTAACATATCTCCCTAGATAAAGCCGGGACTGTTGATCATTGCAAGTGTAGTTCAAGGCGGTTTGGTCCAGGAAATCTTGAGGAGGCTCAAACTGAGATGGGCATTTGAAGAAGGTTAAGTTAATATTCCAGTCAGGGAGAAGGAGACCAGAGCTAGGACTGGTAAAGTTGCGGAAAGAATGACATGAAGCGGTGTTGATGTCCCGGTTGAGACCGGTATTGACCAAGGTGATGAGATTGACGACGCCTTTATCGTAGGTCGACTGGTTGAGGAAGATGTTTTTGACTTGATATGGTTGGGTTGAGATCATGAGGATGGGAACTGGGGTGGATTCCTCCCCCTCCTCCTCCTCGTCGCATAAGATTTGGTAGCCAGGGAAGCCGCAGTCTATGGTGCCAGAGCCAAAAGTGCGTTGATCGGAGAAGGGAAAAGGGAAGTCTATGTGGTCACAACGGAAAGGAGGACAACGACTGTGATTGGAGGTGTGGGTTTGGGATTGAATTAATAGGATATGTAAGGTGAAGAAGATTACGGTGGGAATGGGATTCAGCATGGCGCACGACGACCAGGCGAAGCGGCAACTTACCTGCCGTTTACGTTTATCACTTGTACTGGTTGATGGTTGGATGGAAATGATCCAAAGTCGTCATCACCGACGACTTCTTCAAGTCAATGATGTTGATGGAATTCTTACATTATTTTACTATTCATCCAATTGGGAAAATTTCTTTTTTTTTTTTCTTTTTTTTTTTTAAGTTAGTCGATGGTTTGAATGCATGATGAAATTCATTCCATCACACAAGGGATTTATGCCCCAATCAAATTTTAAAACTCCACTAATGATTTTCTCTGCTTTTGTATCCTTGCCCTATTTGTTTTATATCCGTGCTCTTCTCTGAAAATTGGTTCGAAACTAGAATAAAATTGTATATTTTTATAATAATAAAAATATTATTTTATTAATTTATTAATTTATATTTTTATAATTTTAAAAAATTTAATTATTTTTTATTATTTTTAAGGGTTAAAGTATAATTTTATTATTATTTGTATTGAATTAATTAATTATTTATTTTAAATTATAGAATAAAAATTTTAAAAATTAAAATATGTTCATTTCTTTATACATTTTGTACCTTTAAATTTTAGTCTTTACTTTTATTTTTAGAAATATAGTCCTCTACTTTGATTCAAAATTTCAGCACCAATTATTATCATTGTTAAAATTTTTCTATTAAATTCTCTAGTGAAGAAATTTAAATTTTTTAATATAAAATTTTAAAATTAAAAAAATTCACATGTAACGATAGAAACATTATTAAAAATATTAATTATAATTTTTTCTTAAAAACACTTATTCTAAATTGTCAAGATAAAATATTTTTTTTGAATAAACTAAAAAGATGATCACTTATATATGAATTAGATTTTAATTACTGAAATTACGTTTTAGTCATTAAAATTTTAATCCCGTTATTCAAAAAAAAAACATTATAAAATATGATATGGAACAAATTCTGTCGTTAAAGGCTCACGTGTCACCCGGGTCAGTGCCACATAATTATATACATTTTTAACCTTTTTTTATCTTTTACTTTATTTCTTCACCCGTCTCTCCCTACTCCTTATTCTTAGTCAACGCCATGCCTTCAACTGATGCACACCAGCACCGAACTCTCAGCCATTGAGCATCTTAAACCACCATCTTCACCACTTAGCTTCCCCACTCAAACCAGCAACACCAAACTCACACACAACACACTTCCTTCCAACTCACCCTCTCCAATAGTTCATTTTCCCCAAGCCTAACAACATTCACTGCTACCATCTACACACCCCACAATTCAACATCACCACCATTCACCATCATCATCTCCACCTTTCTCGGTCCCACTGCCTCCACTATATTGATCGCCTTTTTGCCTATTACACCTATAACCGAAATCAAATCCCTCAATCCACTACTCAACAACAACAACCAAACAAACAAAAGGAGGTTTTCCTGAAGCCTATCGAGATGGAAGCCAACAACCGAAAAAAATCAACAATCGAAAATTAGAAAAGAAATAAGAGAGAAAAGAAGAAGTGAATCAAGGTAAATCCAAGACCCATTTGGGTTTGTGGGTTTCATAAGTTTCGGGGTATCAATCGAAGAATCCCTATTGTGAAAGAAGGCGTTGTTATAATAATAAGACACAGTTGAAGCATCGTGGCGGTCAGACGACGGTGAAAGGCGTATCAGGTCACTCCTTCCCGATCTTTGGCTTTATGTTTTCAAAGCTCTCAAGTGAGTTTTGAGGAAATCTAATCCGTAAAGGTGAAAGATGATGAAGAGGGGAGCATTTTGGAGGTGAGTTTGGTCGGAAATATCACCGGACGACGGTGGCAACAGTTGGGCGACGGCTAGGGTTGTGAAGGGAGAAGAAATAGAGAGAAAAGGAGAAGAAGAGATAAAAAAAGAAGAAATAAAAAGAACCAAAATTAAGTGAAAAAAGAAATGTAAAAAAATTACAAAACCTATCTGATCTCAGGTGAAAAAGAAAGGGAAGGATAAAGGGTAATTGTGCCTTCAATCCATTTTAATGACAATTTATGTGATGTCAAACTTCCATAATTTTTTTAACGACTAAAATGTTACAAATTAATAATATTAATGATTAAAATATAATAAATTAAAATTTAATGACCAAAATGTAATTTAAATTATACATAAGTGACTATTTTTATAGTTTACTTTTCTTTTCTATTAGAATAGTGTTTTTACACAAAATTGACATTAGCATTTTGATTAAAATTGTTAACAATATTAACTATTTAGACTAATTAATGACATTATAAGAGTAAAATGACTAAATTATGTCAAAAATTAAAATATATAAATTAAATTTCAAGTTTCAACATAGTTTAAGGGTCAATTTTTGAAATTCGATCATTGTCTTATAATGTCAAAAAAACTGATACAAACCTAAAAGAAATAAGAAGTCATGTTTTAGTTTCTAAGACTTTTAGGGTATTTAAGTTATGTAATAATATTTGATACACTACCAATGAAATTTTTAGACTCCACAAATAAGGTTAGGGGATGACAAGTGTCCTATAGAGGTAGACGTGATCATGGGCTAGGCCACCCGCCCGGGCCCCAAGGTCCACTCGGAAAGTGTGAGGGCTTGGGCAAAAATATAGGCTTGAAAAATGAGTTTGGAGAAAAAATAAGGCACGTTTTTGTCAATAGGTCAGGCCTGAATTTGTCTAAATGTTTTTTCATTGCTGTTTGTTGTAGTTTTGTTGTTATTTGTTGCCATTTTGAAGTTGTTTTACTTCTATTTTGCTTTTATATTGCTACTATTTTATTGTTATTGTTTGGATATCATATAACTCTTATTTTATTATTAATTTTGCTAGTATTTTAGAGGTATTTATTTGCTAAATTGCAACTATCTTAGTGTTATTTAAGTAAAAAAAATTTAATGTATTTTCAATTTGTTGGGAAATATTTATGTTGACGTTTTTAATGTATTTGATGTATTATATTTTTTAAATTTTTTTATATAAAAAATAATATATAAAAAATTAATGCGGGTGAGTTAGACACGGGTGCAGCATTTTTATCCAGGCCCAAGTCTAGAAAATGGGCCTAAAATTTTACATTGGCCTGATCCGAACTCAACCCAATCCTACCCATGATCAAGTCTATATAGGGATATAGTAAAAAATTAAAATAAATAAATAAATATTTTTTTAAAAAGACACATGACAATTTTTTAAGGCTACTTGTGGAATAAAAAAGTACACTGCCAGTGTACTAAATACTAACCCTTAAATTATATATAACCATGCAATATTTTAATAAAAAGTCAATAATATTACCTATTTAGACTAATTATATAATATTATAAAAATATAAAAATTAAATTATGTTAGAATTTAAATTATATAAAATAAATCTCAAACATTAAGAAAATTAAAAGGATCAAAACTAAACTTTTAACATTTGTTTATATGAAAAAATATGAAAGTGCCCATTGTCAATAAAAAGGAAATTCGTTTCCTTTTATATATAGTTACATATTTTATAGTGCTAAAATCTCTAACGATGGTTGAGAATACTACAGTTGAGAATAGTCTTAAGCTTAATAGCATCGAGCAAAAATAGTTGATGTAGGTTTACAAAGTGGATTAGTTGGCCTCAAGATGAGATTGGGCTACCAACTTGATACAACCTTCAAATTAATGTATCAATTGCAATGGGATCTTTATTGGTAAAAGTATCATGAAGTTCTTTGTCTTACGAGTTGAATTGTATTTTGCTTCTTCTACTTTAAAAATAGGCAAATTTGTAACACCTCTCGTCTGACTCGATCATCGGGTTCGAGCTATAGGATGCTACATTCGTTGCTGGAGCAACTACAGTCAATTTACTATAAAATATTCATTTATACATGCAATTCAATGTGAAAAACATTCATTCATGGTTAAACAATCAAAATCGAGTATTAATCGAGCTTACGAAAGCTTTTTTATCAACCCGAGCTCGAAATAAGACCAAATTGTAGAGTTTTAGAAACTCAGGGTGACCGCCTCTCGGGTGCGACACATGAACATTGGGGTTGAGAGAAATTAACACAAATACAACAATCAAATAAGAAATGCTACGTGCGGTGTCTACAAGTATGATAGGTCAATTGTAATATAATTTGTACAACAGGATACAGGAGTAGTCTAAGGATCTAACCCACATGTGTCGGCGATTGAACAAATTCTAGCTACAAACATGCAAATAAAGAATCTAAACAACTACTCGCTAAATAGCATAGTACGGCGGGCCATGAAATTAAGCTTAATAAAACTGTTTATCTAACTAATTATAAAAGGACTAAATCATAAAGCATACAAAGTTATAAAACTATTAAATCAAATATGAACATTAGTTGGTTGACTTCAATATGGTTCACTAATTATCGAATTAGGGATCTAAATTGCTTAAACTCATAAAATGGCTTCATTTTACCTTTCGGTCTCAATTTTACCAAATTAGACAAATTAGTCTAGTTTATCTCTCGATCTCACCGGTTAACACTTAGGCTAATGAATTGATGCCCAATAAGATTACCTCTTGGTCTCACTTGTCTTGATCTACCATTAGGGGTGTCAATCCTAAGTTTTGAGGTTCATTCAATTTAGTCCAATTTGTTACAATTTAGTCCTTGACCTAAAAATTAGTTTACTCACATCTCCATCAACCAACCCCTTAGGGTTTAGTTACCCATTACCATACTAAAGCTATCAACCATCAAATAAGCAACTAAGAAAGCCATTAACATAAAACTCAATAAGAAGATGAAAGTTGTGGCTTTTACTTGGAAAAAGTTGAAAGAGAAACAACTAACAACAAAGTAAATGAGAAAAAAACAATAAAGATGAGATTTTTAATGGATGAAAATAGAACAAACTAAAATCATATTAAACTAGAGATGAAAATGTCATTACAAGCAAGTTAAAAGTCCTAAACATGTAAATAAATCTAAGCTATAGTGTTAGCTAACTTAATAATCACATTTTAATTTTTTAATCCACCAACATCCACTAACATATATTAGAAATTGTTTTAATTGCCATTTTGAACCTTTGGCTAATTGTAATTTAAGTCTCTAAGTCTTTGTCTAATTAAAAACTTATAGCGATAAGACTTTTATAATTTAATCCATGTACCTTAATTAAGCAATTAATAAATAAAATTGAAGGATCAAACTTTAAAATTCTTTCATACCAACTCCATAAATATTTTAATTTAATATTTACGAACTCAATTTACAAAAATAGGGTTCCGAAATTGCCTTTTTCGGCACTAATAAAAATCGGGCTATTACAAAATTAGTCCCCATATGTTAGATAAAAAAGGTAGTTAGTCCTTTTGTTAAAAATTACATTAGTGTAAGGTATACGTAGCATGCCACATGTAATTATCTAGTTATTTTGTCAGCGACACCAATTTTTAACAATGTAAATGGATGAAATATTTAACAGAAATGACAAACTTGCTCTTTAATCTAACATAAAAGGTCTATATTACTCATTTTTTAAGTAAAGGGGGGAAAAATGCAATCTAACTTCTAGTACAGAGGCTTTAATGGTACTTTTACCCCTTGTCACTTTATTTCCTATGAATGCATCTGATCATGTTCAACCAATTACAATATAGAATTCAATACTATAATGCACAACAAACAAATGTTAAGCTAATATGAAAAGAACCAGACTTTCAAGATTTGAGCCTCAATCTTTGCCAACTATGCAAATGTAATGATCCAATTTTTAATGGTACCAGAAAATAAAGGTTTCGAAAACCCATTTCCGTAAACTGAGTCCACAAATATTAAATATGAATATTTACGAGGATAAAATAAAAATTTATTAAATATTGGTCCAGTAATTTTGCCAAATTTATAGTTAATTGAGGCCCAATGAATAAATTATAAAATTCCAATTGTTATTGATTTTTAATTGGTCAAAGTTTTAGGGACCTAAATAACAATAAACCAAAGGTCCAAAATAATAATTAGACCATGCATAAAGTGGTGGAAGTGGGTGTCATGTCTTATTATGAATAAATGATAATTAAATTAAAGTTAATTAAACCAAATTAAGGTAATTAAACTAAATTACTTAGATTAATTAAAATATAAAAAGCTTGAGATAATGGAAAATTCCACTATCTTCTTCTTCAAGCACCGTCCACCATTAATAAAACCAAATAAAAACCCTTCCAAGCTTTGCAGCATTCGGCCAAGGAGAAACTAAGGTAATTAGGTCATTTTTCATGAAATTTTTATAGATTTAAGGTCATGAAAGCTTGATTTAGCTGACCCATGTATCAATTTGTAAAACTATTAAATTTTTAAAAAGTTGTCACTATTGATTTCTCTTAGAACTAGACTCGAAATTGATAGATTTTAAGCTTAGAATATAAAAGATACTAGATTGTAAAGTTAATTTAGCTTATTTGTTAAATTTGTTACATTAGGGACCAAATTGAATAAATGTAAAACTTATCATGAAGTTATGTTAGAAATAGAATGTTTAAGGTCCTTAATAAGAATATATGAAATCAAATTTTAATCTAAAGCTAGAATCAAAAGTTATGACTATCCCAAGTTCAAACACTAAATTGAATAAAATGCAAAATTTTAGTGATATTGAAAAATCAAGTTCATATAGGTTCATACATATCATAACATAGAATGGAAATAATTGGTATTGATTTATCATATAAAATGATTATTTAGATCAAGATCAGATCAAAGTGGAGTTAATCGGGGGAAAACTAAAATCCCAGATTAGCCCACAAAGTATCCACTTTACATATTTTGAACAATTAAGTTCATATGGAACTTACCACCCTATTTATTTTATCTACGAATTATACTTCAATTTATCTATATGTTAGAATTAGGTAGAATTCAATAATTTAGACACATATGACTTAAATGGACTAAATTGAATAGTCATATGAATATTGGTTATTATGAAATAGTAAAAGGTGCAAATATGAATGTTGAATGATCATTGGACCCGTGAATGAAATATGTAATAATGTACAGGGATTGGTATTGACATATCTAGGGAAATGATGCCCGTGTTAACTTAGTAAAAGGTTAGGATATGTATGGCATGCCATTAGGATACGCGCGTTTTATCAGGGATATTACATGTTATTATGATATTTTAGATTTGTTGCAAACTCTCGGGTTATACATATAATAGGTTTAGCCCACATGTGTAACATCGATATAATGTCTATGGCGCCCTAAACCCGATTGAGATGGCCTGACTCAAATTTTGAATGTCACATTAGCCACCGAAGTGACTCTCCTTACCGGCCAACCAACAAATCACAAACCAACTATCATACCAATTTAAAACATGCTTACATAAGTAATTTTAAACAAACAACATACATCATGCTTCGATCATCATAATACAATGAAAAAGTACCAAGGGTAAAATTGCCATTTTCACACATCGTAAACATTAAATACGTGAATTATAAACTTGAACCAACCAATGTCCTGAGCATTTTATTTTCAAGCATTTGTGAAAATTTTGGTTTAAAACGATCTTTAAAACTCACTTCCAAAAGGAATCTTAAGGACTGAATATTAATTTTTCCAAAATATTTGAAAAAGTTATTTTAAGAAATTGAAGCTACCCTACTAAAATTCAAGGGATTAAATTAAGATGTGAAAGTGCTATACATGTTTTTCTAATCGTATTAGCAAAAATTAATTTACACTAGGAAAAGAAGCAAACACATAGACACCTTCGGACCCTAGCATGTAACGTGCGAACCCCTATCACCAAACACATACGAATCCCTATCACTAGATACCCGCGAGTCCCTATCATCAGATACCCCCTACACCAAATACCTGCGAACCATATGGCGGACCCCTTATTACATTTGAAAATTTAACAATCTATCTACCACTGTAGCATTTTTCAAGCATATTTCTGGCAGTATAAACACACAAACAGTTATAAAAGTCCTTAAACAGTTCATAAAAAGTCTAATAACAAATCCAAATCAAAAGTAAAATTTAGCCCCTCAAGTTTGCACCCACATTGCCATATTTATGAACTAAAAATCATCTCACATGCATAATTAAAGATGCCTTTGCCTTTGGATCATCAACTTGCTCACTTCACCACTTCACTCTATTTGTGTCACTGCAAAAATGTTCACAAAAGAGTGTGAGCTTAACCAAGCTCAATGAGTATTTAAGATGCTACAGTAATCCACAAATGCAATATTTAAAAACAATTAACATATGGCATCATTAACATCATATCTTATTGATGCATTGGCTACTTGTGAGAATGAAAAATACATGTTAAAACACTCATTGGATACACAAATCTTCATTACCCCGTACTTGACTCATAGAGTCTATATCGGACCCATAAAGTGTAGCATGAAGTTAGCACTCTTCTATACACCAACAAGACCATAAATAGAGCAATGCTCTACATTCCTTATCCCTCCACATGCCACAACAATAAACACATATATGAGTACTTAAATTCTATGGAATGCCAAATATATTAAATTTTTTTAAAGGTTCATAAGGCTAATATATCCAATTCACAGAATAGTTTTCTAGTTTATGCACACTCACTCACTTCACATTCATATCACTTGTCACTTTCACATAAAGCACCTCAAGTGCAAACACTTTTTTTCAATGAGTCATATACACTTTCATATAAAAAATGTGTGCATAAAACCAACTATCCACAAAGCGTATTCAGTCATATAATCAGCACATATATTCACATCACAACTTACACATGTCACAACACATGTAAGCTTGCTTATAAAAATAACAAAGTTCAAGTAAGAACACTTAATCTTATGACTTAGATTAAATGATTTGACCAACTAAGCCCCTTTTAACTCACTAATTTGCACACCAAATATAGCACATAAGACCACTCACCTTAGCAACTTGCTTGCACAAAAAAGCTCAAGTACGCTTTTGCTTCCCTTTGTCCTTGCTTGTGAAGGCTCCCAATTGAGTTGGCACTTCACATATACATTAAACATAATACAAAGGCATTATAAAAAACATCAAACACATTTAAATTCCACCAAAATCATAGATTAAAACCTACTAACTTTTATGCCGAAAACTTAGCTAGTTTTGCCGAAATAGATATTTAACCACTCAAATCTCGTTTCTAAGCTTAAATTTCAACTTCATACCTCCTAAATATCACCTAATTACAGATCTAAACCATCAATTTTATCTAATTACACGAATCTAATTTTTTTGGAAAAATCAAGCTTATTTGAACATTAAGAAAGTGAAAACGTTCAATTTGTTTAAATTACCAAATGATTTGTTAAATCAAGGTTAAGAACCTTTTAATTAGATCAAATTGATTTAAAAATCATTTTAAAACCTAAGCTCAACTAAGTAAAACATAATCCACCATTTTCAAGCTAAAACTCAACTTAAAATCACTTGATCTATTGAAATCTTAATTAAATCATTTAAATTTCGAATTGAAATAACATATTACTTAGTTTTATCTTAAAAAGTCAGAATCTCACCTTAATTTGACAAAAATGACGAATTTAAAATCAAATTTGAACTAGGATGTGTAAAGAACAATAGAGAATTTGAGGATGAAAACTTGATTATTCTACGAAATTGAAAGAGGAATTTGTGTTTAGTAAGCTTAAGATTCAAAAATGATGAATCAATTTCGGGAGAAAAGCTCTAATTTGGTATTTAGCAAAATTTTGATTGAATGGAGAAAATGAGAAGGAAGGGATAGTAGGGGTTGTTAAGTAGGCAACCAATTTTTAAAAATTGGATCATTGCTCATTTAACCACCTCTAGTTTCTTCTCTTTTTCAAATAGGTACTTATTTTCAATTAAAAGCTATTTTCAAAATTATTTTCAAATTCAATCTCATTTTTAAAATCCGTTTTAACCAAATTATTTCCTGGACACTTAATTTCAATTTCTTAACCCAAAATTTTAATTGTAATTATTTTAATATTTAATTTTAATTATCCCTAATTATTTAATTATCTAACCTAATTACGGTTCCCAGTTCACTAATCCCCGATTTTCTGACCTAATTCTACTAGCTCGATTTTTGGGGTGGAAAAAACCCTCCCCCTTAAAAAGCAATTTTGTCCTCGAAATAACTTGCAGTCACATTGATCATATCTTGGTCCTGTGATTCTCTAACTGCATAGACTTGAGCTGGTCCTCCAAATTCGTTTGGAACAGCTACATTGTGCGCAACTGTCCTCTACGCAACCCATCTGTCGTTACCACTTTTGCATCAATCTCTAGCAAGTGTGGGACTCTATGTCTGGGACACATCATTCATCTTCAGACAATCATTCAACAAGTGATCCTTTGAACCACACCAAAAATAAGCTCTAGTTATCTTCCAACACTCTCCCAAATGTTTACGTCCACAATACTCGCACATCAGCCAAATAGATGGAAACCTTAAAGTAACCACTATCGTACTCCGTGGATAAGACTGACTCGATTGAACTCGTGTTGTGTACTCCTATCAGACTTCTACGATTCTCAACTCCTCTTAACTGATCTCTCCGAATCAAATATATCATTTTTTGGATATATAATATTCAAATATAAGTATTAATAATTACAATAAAATAAATAAAATAAGCACACCAACAATAATAATTTTATCAATATATAATAATTGTATAATAAATGAGTTTTAAATGATTTATTAAACGAACTTTAATCCAACATAAATAAATATATTCACAAGCATAAATGAATTGAACATGCTTTTACTCGTGTTTGGTTCATTTAATAAACAAATATTAAAATTTTATTTATATACATTTATTTAATAAAAATTGAGTTGCTTATCCCTATTGATTTAGTGTAACAAGCCATTTTTAGTGAAATCGAAATAGTGGTTTTGGGACCAAAAATCCAAGTCTGAAAGGAAAATTATTTTAGTATTATTGCATGGTCTGCATTATGGTAGAGAATTCATATGAAAATTTCGTTAAGAAAATTTTACCAATTTCATTTTAATTTAGGGGGAAAGGACTAAATTGCATAAAATGTGAAAGTTGAATTCTAGCAGCTAGAAGGATCAAATAACTATGGAATTCAAAATTTGAGGTCCTTATAAGGTAAATAGACCATTAAAAGAAGTTAGTAGATATTTATGATGATTCATCCATGGAAAATTGAATATAGAAAAGGACAAAATTAGAAAATTGAAATAATTAAAGATGATAATAAACTAATATCATTTTATTTCATCATCTTCCCCAAATTAAAATACATGAAAACCCTAACTAAGAGAAAAGAGTTCAAGCAAGCTTAATTGGCTCAATTGGGTAAGCATTCTTGTCCTGTTTTAAGTAATTTTTATATTTTCGAGATCGTAATAACCTAATCTAGCTATTTTGGGGATCAATTTGTAAAGTTATCAAAGTATTAAAATTTTTCCATGGACGAGTATGTTGAAATTTTGAAATTTATGGTAGAAAATGAAATATTGTTGATAGAAAATCAACTTTTGTAAAGGAAATTTTCATGAAATTGTGATTTAGGGACTAAATTGAAAAGATATAAAATTCATGGAAAATTTCTAATTTTTGTGAAATACATGGACTGTTATTGTTATATGAAAAATTCAGTTAGGCTTGGAATAAGGATTAAATTGCATGAATTTCATATTCCGAGCCTAGGGACGAAATTAGAATTAATTAAAAGTATAGGGGCAAAATGGTACTTTTGCCTAAAATGTGAATTTGATTAAATTAAATATGAATTTCATTAAATTGAGTTAAATTTACTTGTATAGATCCGGATAAACCTTGTATGGGATTGGATCAAGGAAAACAAAAAGTATCAGATTACTAGATTCTCGTATACGAACAAGTATGGAGGTAAGTTCGCGTAACTAAATTGTAAAAGTATATGTTTGAATTGAATGCTGTGTATGTGTATTGTATAATTGACATGTATGAAAATCGGTCACATATATGATAATGCTTGATAAGTATTAAGTCCCGATTGAATAAATGAAATTCGATGGATATAGGGTTCTTGAATTGGTTGTGGTCCTGCATACGTTGCGGACACACCATAGCTCGAAAGAGTGTCCCATTATTAGCCCTCTTGAGCTTACCGTTATACGGTTCTTGCGAGCTTACCGTTAATAGCTCTTCGAAGCATTCCGATCGGTTGTGATCCTGCATGTGTTGTGGGCACACCGAAGCTCTTATGAGCGTCCCGTTATATGGCTCTTCGTAAGCTTCTCAATTAAAGGCTCTTTGTGAGCTTCCTGATTAATGGCTCTTCGGAGCTACCTGATATGGCTCGCTTGAACTTCCTGATATATGGCTATCAGAAGTTCCCTGATTAATGGCTCTTTGGAGCTACCAGTTATAGGCTCGCATGAGCTTCCTGATTATGGCTCTTATGAGCTTCCTTTTATACAACTCGTATAAGCTTCCTGTTATATGGCTCACATGAGCTTCCTGTTATATGCTCGAGAGAGTGCTTCCCAATTATGTGCTTTAATAAGCACCCCTGAATAAGAATTGACGGAGCACTAACTCGTACACCTCGTGTGTATTACTCAGATATCCATCGATATTTTAATGATTCAATGGACAAAAATCTTGACGTGAGAAAATATAAGTTTTAGATAAATTATTTCTCAAATGTCCCTAAAATACCTGGGAATTGTTATACGATGAAATCATCTATGTTTTCTTGATATTTATGTAAATTATAAGACTAACTTGTTTGATGAGAACATATGATTAGGCAATTGGCCAAAATGTTTTGGATGCATGTTTTGTATGCTTACTTTAAATAAACATGATTGGTAAGTTAAATTATTGTTGCACGAACTCACTAAGCATTAAATTCTTACTCTGTTTATTTCCTCTATTTTATAGTACTAGGCAGCTTATAGAGGTTGGAAGCAGGTCGGAGCAAGATCACACTATCCTTCAGCTCACTTTGGTATAGTTAGGATATTACTTTTAGCATAATGGCATGTATAAGCTAAGTTAGGCCAAATAATGAAATATTTTGGTTGTAATTAGTCATTGGAATGGCTAATGATGGTATGTTTAATGTTTATATATATGCATGAGGTTGTTTTATGTTTGGTAGGTGAGTATGCTTGGATTGGTATTTTAGGTATAAACATGTTTAAGTAAGTATTTGATCATTTGAGTAAGTTGGATGATTAAAAAAATGTTATGATATACCATGTATAAGACTTAGTTTTGGCTTGGTTTTAATGTCTTAAATTGGTTGGTGAATGTTTTAAAGTGTTGATGTAGGTAGAAGACAAATTGGGTGAGGAATAAGGCTTGGAAATGACCTTATTTTGTCCACACGGGCAGAGTCAAGGGCATGTGTCTCAGCCATGTGTAACACATGGCCTAGCATATGGGCGTGTGTTCTGGCCGTGTGTCCTTTGTATCTTAAAAATTCAAAACAGAATGCACAGGATTTTTTACACGGCCTAGCGCACGAGCGTGTGACTTGGCCGTGTGGCCTTTGCACTTACACACGGCCTAGCACATGGGCGTATGGCTTGGCCGTGTGACCCAAGTTAGAGAGTTACACAGGTATGGACACGAGTTGGGGCACGGCCATGTGCCTCACATCGAATGCCTATACAACCTAGAACACGGGTGTGTCACTTGGCCGTGTGAGCCACATGGCTTTGCCACACGAGCATGTGACCCCTGCACCTCGGTAAAATTTTGAAATTTTGCAAAAAATTCTCTAAGTTTTCGGTTTAGTCCTGACTTGATTCTAATATGAATTTTGGGCCTCGAGGGCCCATTTAAGGGACAATATGTTTGATTTCTGATATGAATAGTAAATGAAATGAGTTAACTGTATTTGATTTGTAAACTCTAGTAATGTTTCGCAACCCTGTTCCAGTTATGGATATGAGTTAGGGGTGTTAAATTTATTGGTATCAGAGCTACAGTTTAGCCGATTCTCGGACTAACGTAGCAAGTACTAGTCTAGCTATACATGCCATTATATAATTTGTGATAGGGTGATAACTCTTGACCATTTGAAATATGTTTTTCATATAGTAATGTCATCCAACCAAGCTGAATCCGAGGAAGCTGAGAGCAATGCTCAAGCTTCTGTTCAAATAGCTACTTCAAGTAGTAGAAGGCCCGTATCTAAGGGCCGAGGTGATGAGGCAAAAGAAGTCTTCTTTCAAATGATGAATGAATGGTTCACTGAATTCATAATAACAAATCCTACTGTACAACAACCTCCTCCTCCTGTCCCTCCATCGGTTCCTAGTATGCCACCAGGTACAGAATCTGTTAGAACTAGTAAGCCCTCGGTAGATAAAATTCGTTAATATAGGGAAGAAGAATTTAGGGCTGTTGCTGAAGACGATCCAAAAATTGTAGAATTTTAGAGAATACCATCAAGGTTTTAGATGAATTATCATGTACACTGACTGAGTGTCTGAAATGTGCTGTATCACTATTAAAAGACTCAGCTTATCAGTGGTGGAATACTCTAACTTCTGTTGTATCAAAGGAAAACATTACATGAGAATTTTTCCAAACATAATTCAAAAAGAAAAATATTAGTCAAAGATTTCTCGATTAGAAAAGAAAAGATTTTTTAGAGCTCAAAAAGGGGAATATTACTATATCTGAGTACGAGCGGGAATTTGTTCGGTTAAGTAAATATACCAAAGAGTGTGTTCCGACTGAAGTTGCTGTGTGTAAACATTTTGAAGAAGGATTAAATGAAGAAATAAAGTTATTGGTTGGAATTCTAGAATTAAAGGAATTTGTGGTGTTAGTTGATCGAGCACATAAAGCCGATGAGCTAAGCAAAGAAAAGAGGCAAGCAGAGATAGAAGCCCGGACTCTGAGTAAAAGATTTATGGGAAAGTCACAATCGTCGGCTTCAAAGAAATTGAAGAAATATCATGATCTTTGTACCACGTTTGTGAGGTATTCTAGGAGAGACCGAGGCTTTCAACGTTTTAACCCGAGATCTCCAGCCCCATCCGTAGCAAGTAAAAGAAGTGTCGGTAATCCTAAACCTAGATGCAAACATTGTAACAAATTACATTTTGGGGAGTGCCGTATGAGAAGCGAGGCATGTTTTAGATGTGATTCTCTTGACCACTATCTTAGAGATTCTTTAGAAAAGCCTAAAAAAGATACTGCTCAAACTTCAGGGCCGAGCAATCGTGCTTCAAGAGGTAGACCACCTTGTAACCCCAGTAATGTTAGTGGTAGCCGATGAGTGACAAATGATTCAACTGTCAAATCTGAAGCACGAGCACCGACAAGGACATATGCTATACGTGTACGAGAGGAGGCCTCTGCACCTGACGTTATTACTTGTATTTTTCTCTTCTTGATACTGAAATTACTGCTTTGATTGATCTTGGTTCAACACATTCATACATATGCACAAATTTAGTGTCTGTTAAAAACTTACCTGTTGAGTCCACTGAATTTGTGGTAAAAGTTTCAAACCTCTTGGGCCAGTTTGTGATGGTAGATAAAATTTGTAAAAATTGTCCGTTAATGGTAAGAGATTATTGTTTCTCGGCTGATTTGATGTTGTTGCCATTTGATGAATTTGATGTAATTCTGGGTATGGACTGGTTAACTCAGTATGATGCAGTGGCAAATTGTAAGCAGAAGCATATTGTATTAAAATGTCAGGATGGTGAATTACTCCATATTGAATCTGATAAATTGAACGAGTTATCTAATGTGATATCAGCCGTGTCAGAACAGAAATATATCAGAAAAGGGTATGATGCCTATCTTGCATATGTGTTGGACACTAAAGTATCTGAATCAAAGATTAGGTCAGTGTCGGTTGTTGGTGAGTTTTCCGATGTGTTTCAAGAGATATTATCCAGATTACAATCGGTCAGAGGGGTGGAATTTTCCATAGAACTTGTTTCGGGAATGACACTGATATCTATAGCACCTTACAAAATGGCCCCTGCAGAGTTAAAAGAATTAAAATCACAGTTGCAAGAATTGACTGACAGAGGTTTTGCTCGACCTACTTCTTCTCCTTGAGGTTCGCTGGTTCTATTTATTAAAAAGAAATATGGATCTTTGAGATTATGTATTGATTACTGACAGCTGAACAAAGTCACAATAAAGAACAAGTATCCATTACCTCATATTGATGACTTGTTTGATCAATTGAAAGGTGCCACTGTATTTTCAAAGATTGATTTTCGTTCTTGTTACTATCAGCTACGAGTGAAAGATCCAGATGTTCCAAAGACAACCTTCAGAACTAGGTATGGGCACTATGAGTTTCTTGTGATGCCATTCGTCTTGATTAATGCACCTGCGGTATTCATGGATTTAACGAATAGAATTTTTCGATCGTATTTGGATAGTTTTGTTGTAGTGTTTATTGATGATATTCTGGTATACTCCCGAGATGAAAATAAACATGCTGACCATTTGAGAATTGTGCTGTAAACTCTGCGTGAGAAATGGTTGTATGCCAAATTTAGTAAATGTGATTTGGCTTCGAGAAGTTGGTTTTCTCGGACATATAATATCAGCTGAAGACATCAGAGTGGACCCAAACAAATTTCAGGAATTGTTAACTGGAAACCACCAAAAAATATGTTTGAAGTCAAAATTTTTTTGGGATTAGCTGGATATTATCGAAGGTTTGTAAAAGAGTTCTAAATGATAGCTTCTCTGATGACTCACTTATTGCAGAAAGATATGAAATTTGAATGGACTAATAAATACCAACATAGTTTTGACAGATTGAAAACCTTGTTAACTGAAGCACCCGTGCTAGTTCAACCTGAATCGGGTAAAAAGTTTATAATTTATAGTGATGCATCATTGAATGGTTTGGGTTGCATCTTGATGCCAGAAGGTAAGGTAATAGCCTATGCTTCTAGACAGCTAAAACCACATGAGAAGAATTACCCGATACATGATTTAGAATTGGCAACCATTGTATTTGCACTGAAAATTTGGCGACATTATCTATTTGGTGAAAAGTGTCATATATTCACTGATCACAAATGTAACAACCTTTACCCATATTCAAAGCTGGAATAGGGTACGAGGCATTACCGGACTTAAACACAAACAAACATACATTTCTGAGCCATAAATTTTCATCAAATTTTAAAACCATTCATAATGTCCCTATTACGAGCCTATGAAGCCCAAAACATACATTGGAAGCGGTTTTAGACTAAACTGGTTACTTTAGAAAATTTTACAACACTTAGAAAAATTTTCCACCAAACAGGGGTCATACGCCCGTGTGGCTTAAGATATGTCCGTGTGGCGGCTTGGGACACGCCCGTGTCTTTAACCTGTGTAACTCTCTATTTGTCACCCAAGAATAAATTTAAGATACATGGCCAAGTCACACACCCATGTGCTAGGTCGTGTGGTCGATTTAATCATTTTGATTTTTCATAAAATAGGTGCAGACTTCACACACCCAAGACAGACGCCCATGCCTGAGGCCGTGTCATCCATACGGCTGAGACACAAGCCCGTGTCTCTGTCTGTATGCTCAATTCTAAGCATTTTTTTTGTAAAAATTAGGGTGCAGGGGACACACGGCCTAAACACATGGCTGTGGGACAAGCCGTGTGTCACACACGGCCTAGACACACGCCTGTGTGTCTACTCGTGTGGACAAAAATAAGGCTATTTACCAAACCATTTTGACCCCTTTTTGAAGCACATACCTGCACAACACAACATAGTACCAATTCTAGCATATATATACAACCAAATCAGCCACAACCAAGACATCAACACAACACTCACATGCTACCATCTATCATACACAAACATCACATACTCATTAACTCAAACCAAGTAAAGCTCCACATCCATGAAAGGCATCGTCAAATAAAGCACTTATACCAATAGTAGCCGATTTCCAATGGCCATATAGAAAATGAACTATCAACCAATATGAGCCAACACATTTGACCAATTCAATTATGACACATAACAAAATAACCAAGTCCCTATACACGCCATAACTCAAAATGTTGAAATCATTAGTACCAAAATAATTGTTGATAATGTGAGTGGATCTCCAACAATCTCCGATCCCCGAGCTAGCTTGGTGACACTATAAGACGAAAGAAAGAAATGGGAGTAAGCTATATAGCTTAGTAAGTTCCTATGCAAATAATAAGCATCATATCTAAACATTTAACATACAATTAACATGATAATAATTGACATAAATATCATTAAGATCTTGTAACCATAACTTACTCAATCATAACCTTACCGAGGGCTTATCACATATCGAGCTCATTACTTATGAGTCTTACGTACATACTTGAGTCATCTTGAAATGGATTTACACGCAATTCACCTTTGACACACTCGTTAAATTACCCGTTGAACCACTTGGAATACTAAAGGATGCTCGAGAATCTCATACACACAGTATTGTACCAATGCCATATCTCAGATATGGTCTTACATTTAATATTGTATCGATGCCAATAGCCCAGCTATGGTCTTACATGAAGTCTTATATCGATGTCATATCCTAAATATGGTCTTACACGTAAATCTCAGTAACTCTAATGTCATGACATTTGTATCCTATCTATTCTTGAGGTTCAACCGAGATTTCACGCTTGTCAGAACTTTTTCGCATACTTCTAAGGGTAAATCACAATTCATACAATATAAAGCATTTAAAACATAATTAAAACAATGCATTATTTGCATACGAACTTACCTCGGTACAAAAATAGTGGAAATGGGGCCTATTCGTCAAACACATTGTTTTTCCCCCGATCTAAGTTCGGACCTCGTTTCTCTTGATTTATAATAGAAAATTTAACTTATTTAATATTCACATTGTTCAATTCAGCCCAAAATTTATATTTTAGAAAAATTACATTTTTGCCCCTTAAACTTTGACATTTTTACATTTTGGTCCCTAGGGTCGTAAAATGAAATGGATTCAATTTCTTTGATTCGAAAGCCTAGCCTAACCTCTTTCATGCTTATAACAACCCACATTTTCCATTCTTTCACATTTTTATTACTCATTTTATAACTTTTTACAAATAGGTCCCTTTTAGGTGTTTCATAAAAAATCACTTAGAAAAACTTGTTTATCTAGCATAAAACTTGCATAATCTACCATTAAACATCAAAATACACACATGTCTAATATGGGTCAAACCCTAGACCTTAATCATCTCTCAAATTAGTGGTAGAAATAGATAGATCGAGCGTTAACAACTTTAAAAATGTAAAGAGCATTAAAAACAGGACAAGAAAAGACTTACAATCGAGCTTGAAAGTTGGCCAAACCTTAGCTATATCTTCCTTCTAGTTTTCAGCACAAGGGGGAGAAGATGGACGAGGTTTTTGGCTTGATTTTTTTGATTTTTAATTCATTTATTTACTATATGACCAAAATGCCCCTAACATAAAACATACAATTTCTCTTACCTCATGTTCATTTTTGTCCACTAACTTAACAAATGGTATAATTACCATCTAAAGACCTTCAATTTAAAGTTTCATAACAATTAGATACCTCTAGCATATAGAACTCAAGTTTTTCACTTTTTGCAATTTAGTCCTTTTAACTAAATTGAGTGCTCAAACATCAAAATTTTTGAATGAAATTTTCACAAAACCATTTCATAAAATCGTAGACCATAAAAAATAATAAAAATAAATTTTTATACGTCAGATTTGTGGTCCCGGATTCACTGTTCCGACTAAGCCCAAAATCGAACTGTTACAACTCTTCCCCCTTTAGGGATTTTCGTCCTTGAAAATCTTACCAGAAAATAGGTTTGGGTACTATTTTCTCATAGCTTCCTCAGGTTCCCACGTAGCCTCTTCAACCCCATGTCGTTGCCATAAAAATTTCACTAGGGCTAATACTTTTATTTCTCAACTGTTTAACTTCCCGAGCTAAAATCTTGATCAGTTATTCACCATAAGTCATATCAGGTTGAATCTCCACTTCTGTCAGTGAAATCACATGTGAAGGATATGATCGATAACGATGCAACATAGACACATGAAACACATTGTGGATCCTTTCTAACTCTATCGGTAAAGCTAACCGATATGCCACTAGCCCTATTCTTTCAACAACCTCATACAGCCCAATGAAACATAGACTCAACTTGCCTTTACAGCCAAATCTCAGAATCTTCTTCCACGGAGATACTTTCAGAAATACTTTATCACCAATATGCGTATGAATTTTATCAATCTGAAGCGGCTTTTAAATAATCACAGACTACCTTTACTTTTTCTTCGGTTGCTCTAACCAAATCAACCCCATGAATCTTTCTCTCACTGAGCTCGGTCCAGTACAACAGAGTTCGACTGTAACATTTCGAATTTGGGCCTTGAAGTATTGGGCCTTGAGTTGGGTTCGTAAGGAGGTTAAATATAAGTATTTAATTGTGCAAGGAAATGACACAATTAAATGTCTACTTTGGTGGTTAATGACCCTGAAAAGTGTTGGAGAAATCTTGGGTTCAAACCTAGGCTTTAGCAAAAATTTTGGTATTAAGTGAATAAAACCTTGGATGCTTGGATGATGGCCTTTTAAATTATTGTGTTAAATAAATGACACAAGGAAGCTTGTGGTCTAGTGGTTGTGGTGTCATTAATGTTGCAAGGGAGCCTGGGTTCAAGTCTTGGCTCTTACAATTCATTTTGGTTTTTCTCTTAAGTGAATCTGGACACTGGCACATATGTCTTAAAGTTAATTATGGACGTTTTTATCACAGAAAGAGCCTGTGGTGGAATGGCAAGGTGGCGTGTTGTGTAACTGTGAGGTCTGAGGTTCAAGTCTTGGGATGCGCAGTGGAGTATTTATTTTGCTATTTGAGCTGTGTAGGAGGTGGAGTTGGACTGGAACTCTGTGGTTGAAGTGGTCATAAGAATGAGGAATTTTTCCTAATGGTTGAAAACAATCCCACATCGAGAAGCTAACATGAGAATTGGTAAGAATCTGGCATTAAATAGAGTGAACCAGATGAGTTGGGGAGGAAGATTCAATGCAGGATGTGCCAAAGTTGGCGATCGTGCACGTCAGCGCGTTCTCATAAACAGGTGTGTATTCACGCCCTTCTTTGTTGGAAGTCGAAAAAAGCTGAAAAGCTGAAACTTCGGCATTTGAGGCTTCACGAGCGTGCGATCGCTCGTATGGTATATCGAGCCCACAGATCATGGGTGATAGACTGTAGAGGCCATCACGAGCGTTCTCGTGTGCTGGGGCTGTTCTGGCCTCAATGGGCCGAATGGGCCTCGATGGGACCGTGGGCTCGCTTGAGTAAATCTAACTGTTAGGTGAGAAGTAGTTAGGCTTGTCATGTCGTGTGCATGCATAGGCCGTGTGGGCCCAATGGGCCCGTGGGCCCCACACAGATTAAATCTGCGGTAAGTGATAAATGTTGGACTGGGCTTTGTAGGTCACATAGCTGTAACTAAATTTGGGCTAAATGGGCCACACGAGCGTGTGGGCCCACTTGAGCTGAGTAATGGGCCTTAGTCCCATTTGCACTGTTATGTCTGTTTAGGTTACTTAAGTCGCTCGAGACGAAGGTGGACCTTCTGTTGGATTGTTAAGACCCTCAATTTGTAAAATTACCAAAATACCCCCAATTTGTAAAATTACCGAAATACCCCCGATTTGTAAAATTGCCAAAATACCCCTAGTTTGTAAAATTGCCAAAATACCTCTAATTTATAAAATTACCAAAATGCCCTTGATTTGTAAAATTATCGGATTACCCTTGTAGTGTAAAATTACTAAAATACCTCTGTAGGGTAAAATGACTATTTTGCCCTTGTGGGTAAATGACTGACTTGGACTAAGAATTTGTTTGATTGACTGTGATTGCATGATTGTGTTTTAACTGACTTGACTGTGGTTGTAAAACTGATATGTTTTTAGTATATGTTTAAATGATTGTTACTGAGCATGACCATTTTGCATACACGTGTGATGATTGAGTATGACATACACGACATATTGCATGGGGTTGGAATTGTGAAACGGAGGAAGAAATTGAGTATCGCATGGTTGCTTGACGACCGTGGATCCACCGATTGAGGATCGCATGGTTGCTTGACGATCGTGGATTCACCGATTAAGGATCGCATGGTTGCTTGATGATCATGGATCCACTAGTGGCTTTTAAGCCCAA
The DNA here is from genome assembly GCA_025698465.1 of Gossypium longicalyx. NCBI lineage: Eukaryota > Viridiplantae > Streptophyta > Magnoliopsida > Malvales > Malvaceae > Gossypium > Gossypium longicalyx. The sequence goes on from CM047000.1 coordinate 20,083,439, forward strand.
TATATGATTATTGACGACTCTATGTCGATCATATTTACCCGAGGCTGTGTGCTGACTATATTACCGTTGCTGATGGCTATGTGCCTAACATGAAACAGCTACCGATGGCTTAAAGCCAATTATTTTGATTGTGGCTTTGTGCCAACCTAAAAATGGCTCTATGCCATCTTGACTATGGCTTTGTGCCAAACGTATATACTTTTGGCTATGTGCCTAACATACTTATGGATGACTCTGTGTGAATCATATTTACCCAAGGCTGTATGCCGATTATATTACCGCCGCTGATGGCTAAGTGCCAAACATAATACAGTTACCGATGGCTTTGCGCCAATTATAATACCGCTATTGAAGGCTTTTTAAGCCCAATATATGATTAGCAGCTTTGCTGTAATGAAGATAGTACCGCAACCGGAATACCATTGATGTGTATCGGATGGGTGGGTCGATATTTATATCCCTACATGATGTGTACCGGGGGAAAGAGTTGATGTGTAACGGTTGGATTATTGGGATGGGATAGCATGCATCCATGCATTCACACATTCTGTTCTGTTATTGGTTTGGGCTGGGCCTAATTGATTCTGTTATGGGTTGTGACCCAAATGACATTGTGATAGGCTTTGGCCCTCGTATGCTCTGAATCGACTGGGCATCTTTATTATTGTAAGCGGGCTCTGGCCTAGGCTATTTTCATTTTAGTTTTCAGATATCTTGATGTTACTCTAGTAAGGGGATTACACACTGAGTTTTTGTAAACTCACCCCATTTATTAACCATGCAGGTAATCCCCAGCGTTAGGTGGATCGATGTCGCAAAGGGACTCGGAGACGACCACACAACTGCACATGTTTTTCTATTTCGTTTATTTAGTTAAGCACTTTGGTTTTGATTTGGGTTGTAATAAGGCCTTTTTATTTCCTTAACTTTTTATTTGGAATGTTTATTTAGTATCTCTAATATCTGTTAGAAGTAGGACACGGTTTTCCAAAACAAGAACTATTTTCAAACACCACGTTCCGCAACATTTTCAAAATGCTTTCACAACTTAACTTTTGAACATCACGTTTTCGTAAATTGGTTACTTTTAGAATTAGCTTCTGCAAAGTAAAAAGGAATTTTGGAAATAAAATTAAGAAGTTTTCAATGTACTACATTTTAAATAAGAAGGGTTTCTAATGAAAACATGGCTTTCGAAAAACACTTCAATGTGACAGCCAGATTCAAATTTAACTTCTGGGTCGAGTTTGGGGTGTTACATCGACACTTGCAACCATACAATGCCTTATACGGTGCCATCTGTATACTCGACTGAAAAATGTTGTTATAAGCAAATTCAACCAATGGTAGATATTTCACCCAACTACCTTCGAATTCTAGAACACAACATCGAGCATAACTTCGAGTACTTGAATTGTTCTTTTAGACTGACTGTTGGTTTGCAAATGAAATGCGGTACTAAAGTTCAACTTTGTACCCAAAGCCTCTTGCAACTTTTTTCCAAAATCTCGAAGTGAACCTCAGCTCTCTATCCAAAATAATAGAAATAGGCACTCCCTGCAATCTCACAATCTCAGAAATGTACAATTCGACTAACTTATCAAGTGAGTAGTCAGTACGTACCAGAATAAAATGAGTCGATTTCGTCAATCTATCAACAATAATCCAAACAACATCTTTATTTTTCGGAGTTAAAGGCAACCTAGCTATGAAGTCCATCATAATCCTATCCCATTTCCACTCGGGTACCATCACTAGTTGAAGTAAACCCGAAGGCAGTTGGTGTTCAGCTTTTACTTGTTGACAAATCAAACATCTCGAAACAAACTCTGAAATATCTCGCTTCATACCTGACCACCAATATATTTTCTTCAAGTCGTTATACATCTTTATACTCAACAAATAAGCGAGATAAGCTTCACAACCTTTCTTTACATATTTTTGGGCAGACATCGAAGAAATCACAACAAGTAACTCACCCGATTTATCTGAATCAATTTGAAGAGTTTCACCATTTTCACATTTCAGTTTAATAATATTTCTTTTACAATGCACTATAGCATCATGTAGTGTCGACCAATCCATACCCAAAATAACATCTAATTCATCAAATGATAACAACATTAAACCAGCCAAAAAATAGTGGCCTCGAATCATCAAGGGACAATTCATGCAAACTCTATCAACTAATACATGTTTGCCTGAAGAGTTTGACACTCTAATCACAAATTTAGTAAATTCAATAGGTAAGCTCTTACTAGCTACCAATTTCATACAAACATAAGAATGAGTCGATCCAGGGTCAATCAATGCAACTACATTAGTATTATAGAGAGAAAAAGTACAAGTGATAACATCAAGAGATGAAGCATCCTTAAGAGCACGAATGGCATAAGCCCTGGCAGGTGCTCTAGCATCAGATATCACGGCTGTATCTTTTGTTACACCTTTACTGCTAGTTCTATTCTCGGTATTTCTCAATGGCCTGCATCTGTTATTAGTATTACTCATCCTCGTACTCTGAAATTGTTCTTTCTCAGCCATCTTAGGGCAATCTCGGATAAAATGCTCCTGAGAGCCACACTTTAAACAAGCCCGGTCATTCATCCTACACTCACTGGGATGTCTTCTTCCACAATGTTGACATTCAGGTCTGTTAGACCCTACATTACCCACACTTGTCATTAAAGTAGCTTGAGATTTAAAGCTCGAGTATTGCTTCCCGCGGTCTCTGTGAGAATACCCAACTGATACATTTGAACGAGAATACATTTCTTTAGATTTCTTTGACTGAGATGGAAATGACTTACTCGTTGGTCTTTTCCTCAAATTTGTAGCTTCACAATTAGCTATCCTCTTCTCTTTATTCAACTCTTCGGCCTTACAAGGTCGCTCGACTAACACCACATGTAACAGCCTGGTTTAGACCCTAGTCGGAATAGTGGCTTCAGGACCATAAATCTGAGTAAAAAAATATTTTAATATTATTTTTTGTGCTTATTATATGTGAATTAGCATGTGTGAAAGTTTCGTTTAAAAATTCGATCATTTGTGTGCTTAATTTGTGAAAAGGACTTAATCGCGTAAAATGTAAAAGTGGCCTTCTATTTGTTAAAGTGCTTATTTACTATGTCTTCTTAATTGTGAGGTCCTTATAATGTTAATAGACCTTTGGAAGAGTAAGTGGACCATTATAGCCATTTATTTTATGTTTATAAATGAAATTCATTAAGGATATAATAGTAATTAATATAATTATTATATATTAAATATAACAAAATAAAAAAATGGCTTCATTATCCTATTGTTGGCTGAAAAAGCTTCCATAGTCTTTTAGGGTTCGACTACTTCCAAGTTCGATTAAAGATCAAGAAATGAGAAAATTGGATTTGGATCGGGGAAAGTCTGGAATTATTGAATAATCGTTTCGAACCGTTCGTGTTAGCACGAGGTAAGTTTATAAGTAAATAAATGTCATTAAATTCGATTGTATATATATTAATAGTGCTGAATTGAATTATTACTTGTGTATATGTATATGCCAAATTGAATTAAGCATGGAAGCAATATTTACGACCTTGAATCGATTGAGTTATGACGTCTGAAAGCCCCGTACGAACCTTAGGAATAGTTAGGATACATATGTCATGACATAGGATTCCTATAAGTGTTATCGTGTAAGACCAGGTCTGGTACGTTGGCATCAATTTGTGATTTACATGTAAGACCATTTCTGGAACATTAGCATCATATATGATTTCGTGTAAGACCCTTTCTGGGACAGTGGCATCGATATTTGATTACATGTAGGACCACGTCTGGGACGTTGGCATTGTACGAGCTTATGAGCTATCCAAGTATCCTTATTGATTCTAAACGGTTCAACGGGCATTTCAAGAAATAAATGAGTATATGAATGTGCATCTGAATCAGGTATGTTGCGATGTACATGAAATTAAGCAATGAAAGTGTGTATGATTATGATCAGTTGATATATGATCTATGTGAAAATGAGATGTGGATACTAGCTAGTGAACTATGATTAAATGAATTATATGAAAAATGTGGTATTGTAGTTGTGTTTTACCATATATGATTCAGGTGCATGTGATTTGTATATGAAATTCTGATATGAAATGTGAGTATGATTCAAATGACGATATGTGAAATATATGATAATGAACGATATGTTATATATTCTCATTATACAAAATTGTGGTCCTATGTTTTGGACATGAGAATTATGGAAAAATGGAACATGGTTTGGATGTGTGATTTGTTATGGTTATTCGGGTTTTGAAATGCATAAAAAGAAATTGATATATTTCTATGAATGAAATGTAATAAATGACCATATTTTGGTTGGTTATGTAATGAAATTGTGCAAGCTTAATTTATATGAATGATCTAATGGTCGTTATTTGAAATTAAAGGAATGGTTTATATGTTCACTGATAAATAAGCCTAATGAAGTTACTTAATATGGTGATGTTGGATTATATAAGATAAGTGATTGAATATGTGTATGAAGTTAACTAAATTTGGCTTATTCAAGTTGAATTTTAATCATGATCTTGTGAAGATTTATTTGCTTATGGCTTACTAAGCTCTTGAAGCTTATTCTGTGTGTTTTTCCTATGTTTATAGATTTTCGGAGATTTGCTCAGGTTGGAAGTCGATGGAGACATCATCACACTATCCGGTTATCATTTTGGTAAATAATGTTTTGAGTTTTGGTTATGTGGCATGTATAGGCTATAAGTATGTGAATATGTTTTGAGATGTAAATGTATGTTTTGCCAAATGATATGGCTTGATAATGGATGTGAATATGGTTTGGTTTTGTTATGGTTTATTTGGTATGTGCTTAATTGTTAAATTTGGTATAAGTTTGGCATGAAGATGGATAAGAAATTGAGATGTTGGTAAGATATGATTTAATATGACTTTGGCTTATGATTTGATATGATTGAGTATAGATTATAAGCTTGAATTTGGTTGATAATAATATGGCATGAATGGATGAAAGTTTTGGTATTGAAATTGGCTGAAATTATAGTGCAAATGTGCTTGGTTTGATGCTTGTATGTTTGACCCAAATTGGGTGGCAAATTGGCTTTTCAAATGGCCTATTTTTGTCCACACGGGCAGAGACACGGGCGTGTGTCTCAGCCGTGTGTGACACATGGTCATGTTGCACGGTCGTGTGTCCCCTAGGGTTCCCTATGATTTTAAGTCAGTCTTGAGCACGGCCAAGGCACACGGGCGTGTGGCTACCCGTGTGACCCAAGTCAGTTTCAATCACGGTCAAGGCACACGGGCATGTCTTGTGGCCGTGTGATTAAGTCAGTATGTATGCCTTGATTTGACACAGTCTAGACACACGGGCGTGTCTAATGCCGTGTGAGGCACACGACCTGTTCACACGGGCGTGTGACCTATGTAACTTAGAAAAATTATTTAAGTTTCGAAAAATTTTGTATGTGTTCAGTTTGGTCCTAAACCTTCTCCAAAGCATGTTTAAGGTTTCGTAAACCTTCTAAAGGGTCTATTTAGGTATGAATTGCTATGATATGATGATGTATTATGATTTTGTAATGTTCCGATATGTTCGGTAATACCTCTTAACCCTAGTCCAGCGATGGATACGGGTTAGAGGTGTTACACCATAAATTCTTTCAGCTCTAAGATCCCAACTAACACACAAATATCCTCATTCAATCCATCCTCAAATCTCTTGCACATGATAGCCTCAGTGAAAACATACTCTCGAGCATATTTGCTAAGTCTGACAAATTATCGCTCATACTCTGTCACTGACATTTGACCCTGTTTCAACTCAAGAAATTCCTTACGTTTCTGATCGATGAACCGCTGACTAATATATTTCTTTCGAAACTCCTCTTGAAAGAATTCCCAGGTAATCCTCTCTCTCGGTGCCACAGATACTAGTGTATTCCACCAATGATATGCAGAATCTCTCAAAAGTGAGATGGCACACTTTAAACACTCATCCGGCGTGCACGACAACTCATCAAATACCCTAATGGAGTTTTCGAGCCAAAACTCGACTCTCTCGGGATCATCATCCATATTAGCTCTGAAATATTCAGCCCCGTGCTTTTGGATCTTATCAACCGGGGGCTTGTTCATTCTTACAAATTCCATACCTTGTGGAGCTACAGGAACCGGTTTGTAACAGCCTAATTTTAGGCCTAGTCGAAATAGTGGTTTCGAGACCACAAATCTGAGCAAGGAAATTTATTTTTATTAAATTTTTATAGTCTACAATTTTACAGAATGATTTAATGAAAATCTCGTTCGAAAATTTCGACGTTTGGGCACTCAATTTAGTCAAAAGGACTAAATTGTAAAATTGTAAAACTTGAGTTCTAGAAGCTAGAGGTGTCAAATTGCTATGAAATTTTAAATTGGAGGTCCTTAGTTGGTAATTAGACCATTGGATAATTTTTTGGACAAAAATGGACATGAAATAAGTGAAATAGAATATTTTAAAGTTAGGGGCATTTTGGTCATTTAGTAATTAAAAGAATAAAAAGGGAAAATAACCCAAAAATGTGTCCATCTTCTACCTCTCTTGGCTGGAACTTTCATGGACACCATGGCTAGGGTTTTGTTCAAGCTTTCAAGCTCCATAGTAAGTGTATCCTAGCCCCGTTTTTAATGTTCTTTACATTTTTTAAGTCCTCGTAACCCAATTTACCTATTTCTAGCCATATTTTGAAGTAGGATTCATTTTTAAAATTTGACATTCATGGTAGATTATGAATGTTTGAGGTGTGATAAATGTCTTTTACTAAGTGATTTCTAGTGAAAATGGCAAAAAAGGACTTATTTGTAAAGTTTGTAAAATGAGTGGTAAGATGTATGATTTGATGAGAAATGTGGGTTATAAAAAGGGTTCAGGTAGGCTTAAAGTACAAAGAAATTGAATGAAAATCATTTTACGAGCCTAGGGGAAAAAGTGTAATTATGATAAAGTTTAGGGGCAAAAATGTAATTTTTCCATAGTATGATTTTTGGGTCACAATGAATAATGTGACTAATAAGTAAGCTAAATGTGATGTTATAGATCAAATAAAATGAGGTTCAGACCTTGAACGGGGGAAAAACGAGTAATTGACAGTTAGGTCCCTCTTTGCCATTTTTGGTGTCAAGGTAAGTTCATGTGTAAATAATTCAATGTTGTATCATGTTTTAATGTTTTATTAATGTATGAGTCTCTATGTTTAATTGTTATGACGAGTGTATGAACGACATTATAGTCTATGAGAATGAAATTGTGAACGAGTTCGACGAATATATGACATCGAGAAAATCCCATTTGAACCCTAGGAATAATTTAGGATACAATGTGACATGTCACTAGGAACTATATGTGTTGTGTTCATGAGATATGTGATATGTGTTTATATGAATCCGGGTGCTGGTCTTGTACGTTCTATTAGTGGCTGGGTAGCTCGACATGTGTTGCGGGTACCTGTCAGCTTGTGTGAGCAGCCCGAGTAGTTACGTCCTGACTGTTAGCTTGTGTGAGCAGGCCCGTGATTAGCTCGAGAGCGAGTAATGCGTGATATGTGATATGAGGTAGCTTGCGGCTACGTATGAAGCACTATGTGCAAGCTTTTCGTGTATCCGATAGTATTCCGAGTGTTCAACGGGTAAATCAGTAAGTTATTTGACAAGTAAGTCAATAATTAGAAAATATGAGAACGTGCTACGAATGGGTACAGGTATGTACTTATAACTCATGAGTAAAGGACTCGGTATACTATGAATATGTGGTAAGAATGTATTCGAGTAAGTTACGCTTGAGAAATATCAATAACCTTATGAATATTGATTTACACTTAAGATGAATGGATACATGATAAGATTTTATAATGGTCATGTGATAGGTTTATGAGCCTAATTGAATTATGATATAGTATGGTTATTTATTTAAATTGTGCTTCATTGGATATGAGGAAAAGGAAAGACAGACATAATTGCTGAATAAAGTCAATATGAGAATATAGTAAGATATGAGTTTAGACATGTGAAAGATGATTGAACTATATGTTGAAATTATGGTCACTCATAAATAATGTGCATGTGATTAAGAGGATGGAAATAAATTGTTAAATAATGTGATATGTTATAATAGGGAGACTATGGTGGCTAGGCTAATGCCAAGGCATGAAAATGGTGTTTATAAGTTAAATGAGTAAGCACTATGAATGAATAAGTGGTAATCATGAGATTTAATGCAAATTGTAATAATAGTATCCTTATGGATGGATAAAGTAAATGAATGTTAATAGTTGTTTATTATTTGCATATGAACTTACTAAGCTTTAAAGCTTACTCCCTTTCTTTTCCCATCTCTTAAAGGTTAATTTAGCTAGCTCTGGTTGGAGACTGCTGGAAATGCCATCACACTATCAAGCTATCATTTAGGTATAAGTGAAGCAAGTATTTTAAGTTTATGGCATGTATAGGGACTTGGTCTTTTTGTTTATGTGTCATATTAATTTGGCCAAGTGTGTTGGCTTATAATGATTTGGTGATTCATTTGGTATATGACCATGAGATATGGTTCATATTGATTATTGGGTTGTAAACCTAATTATTTATGCATGCATGTGTCAAAGTTTTGATGATGATGGATGGTGTTATATGTCATATAAATATGATGAATGAATGATGGTATTGATATGATATGTTTTGACCATGAATATGAAATTAACATGAATTGAATTGGTAGTATAATGCTATTAGCAAGATGGATTTAGGTATGTGAATGACATGTTATTGTTGGTTTTGGTTGGCTTAAATGCATTTATATGCTTAAGATTGTGTCATGTGATGTTGTGTGAATGTGTGCAAGTGAGGGTGGCAAAATGGCTTGGTAAATGCCTTGTTTTTGTCCACATAGGTAGACACACGGGCGTGTGTCTAGGCCGTGTGTGACACACGGTCTGCCCCATGGGCATGTGACCCGGCCGTGTGTCCACTGCACCCTAATTAGGTAAAACAGAATGCCCAGTAGTAAACACACGGGCAGAGACACGGCCATGAAGTTTGCACTAAAGTTTTAGAATTTAATTCGCCACATGGCCTAAGCACACGGGCGTGTGACTTGGCCGTGTAACCCTATTTTGCTGATGACATCATAAATATAGAGTTACACGGGCTGAAGACACAAGCATGTCCTAAGCCACACGGGCGTGTGTGACCATACAAGCGTGTAACCCTCTAAAATAAGAAAATTTTCTAAGTGTTGTATAAGTTCTGAAAGTTCTTAGTTTAGTCCCAAACCACCCCCAATGTATGTTTTGGGCCTTGAAGGCCCATATAAGGGATGATATGTATGTTTATGGAAAGTTTTAAATTTGGACGAAAATTCATGTCTCGATTTTGTATGATTGTGTGAGTTTATATCCAGTAATGCCTCGGACCCTGTCCCGATGTCAGATATGGGTAAAGGGTGTTACACGATCGAGGAATAGGTGGGGGTGGAGGAGGTTGGGCGTTCATATTTGTTCGAAAAAACTCCATATACCACTCATTCATCATGTGGAGAAAGGCTTCTTTAGCCCCTTCTCCCTGACTAACTGTAACAGTTCGGTTTAGACCCTAGTCAAAAAATATTTTAATAATATTTTTCGTGCTTATAAAATGTGAATTGATATCTATGAAAGTTTCGTGTGAAAATTTTATTATTTGTGTGCTTGATTTGATAAAAGGACTAAATCGCAGAAAATGTAAAAGTAGTATGCTACAAGAATAAGTGCCAAATTGCTATGTCTTCATATATGTGGGATCCTTATGATGCAATTATACCATTGAATTAATGTATGGACATAGTTGGACATGAGTTAGTGGATTTTGAATGATATTAGTAAGGTTAAAAATGGTATTTGATTATTAAGTTAATAAAATTAAAACCAAAGTTAAATTTTAGTCTATTTTCTTTCTTCTTGCCGAAAAAAAAAAGAAAAAGAAAGCATGGAAGCTCAACTAGGGTTCAACCATTGTTAAATTCAATTAGGTAAGAATGCGAACTCTGTTCTTGATGATTTCTACGTTTTTGTGATCGTTGTTTGATATTCTATAAAGCTCATGCCTAAATTTCTGATTTTGATGATGATTTTGAGTTATGCCATTGATGAAATTAGAATTTTTGTGAAGTTAGTTGATGAAAAATGAAAGATATATTTTGGGTTAGTATATTTTGTCTTTGAATTTTTGATAAAATTGAGTAATTTGGACTAAATTGTGAAAATGATATTTTGAGGGATTAAAATGTGAAATAAATGAAATATATGGACTTGTATGAATTCCATAAAGATTCGGCTAAGCATGGGTGTATAGAAATTTTATGCATTTTGTGATTTTTGTGTCTAGGGACTAAAGTGCAAAAATATGAAAATGTAAGGGCTAGTTTGTAAAATGCCCTAAATATGTGTTTTTGGATTGATTTGAATGAATGTGAGTTTGAATAAGTTAAATTTGAATTTATTTAGATCAAGAACAAAAGAAAAATAAATTAGATCGGGGGAAAACAAAAGTCGTTGAATAGTCGTTCGTTTCCGTTCATTTCGTACGAGGTAAGTCAATATACAAATAAATGTATCTGAAATGGTTTATTTATGTTTATATGCTATTGAACTATGTTGAATGGATATATGTCTTGAATATGAGATGTCCGAGAAAGTATCGACAAGGTTTTGATGTCCGAAAAGCCCCGTACGAACTATAGGAATAGTTAGGATACATATGTCATGACATAGGATTTCCGATATGTGTTTTCGTGTAAGACCACGTCTGAGACGTTGGCATCAACTTATAATTTACATGTAAGACTACGTCTGGGATGTTCACATCGTATTTGATTTTGTTAAGACCCTGCCTGGGATAGTGGCATAGATATTTGATTACATGTAAGACCACGTCTGAGACATTGGCATCAACTTATGATTTACATGTAAGACTACGTTGGCATTGTACGAGCTTTCTGAGTTATCCGCGTATCCTTATGATTCCGAACTGTTCAACAGGCATTCCAAGAAATGAATGACTATGTGAATATGTATCCGATTCAGGTACGTTTGAAATGTATACTATGTTTGAGAACAAAGATAAGTATGTGCACAAGTTATGATATGTGATATAAATATGAGAAATAAGTTATTTGTGCAAATGAATTGAGTATATGGGAAATGTACATGAATTATGTGCTTTGTGATAGTATTTGACTATGAAGTAATGTGTTTAGATCATGTTTATATGCTTTAATTGATAAGTTTATTTCTATATGGCTTACTAAGCTTTTGAAAGCTTACTCTGTGTGTTTTTCAACTGTTTTATAGATATCAAAGCTATCGGAAGCTCGGGGATTGTCGAGGATCATCACCACACTATCGAATTATATTTTGGTACCTTTGGAAAATGTATATATTGAAGTATGGCATGTATAGGCTAGAGGTAGCTAAATATGTTTTGTGAAGTATATATTTAGCCATGTGATATGGCTTAATTATGGTTGAACTTATGGTTTAATTTTGGTATATGATATGTGATGCAATATTGGTATGTTTTTGAATTGTAATTATTTGGAGAAAAGGTAAGATTAAGGCATGAGATTGAATGATGTATATTATGGTTATAAATCATATGTTTTGTTATGTATTTGGCTTATGGAATGATATGATTTGGTATGTGTTTCAAGAATGAAATTGGTTGATAATGTTATGGCATGAATGGTATATGTTTTGGTTGAGAAATGGTTGGGAATTTGGCATAAATTGTTGTGGTTTTGATGATTGTAGGGAGGACCCTTAATGGGTGGCAATTTGGCCTTGTAAATGGCCTATTTTTGCCCACACGGGCAGAGACACGGGCGTGTGTCTCAACCGTGTTGCTCGAGGGCCATTTCGAAATGAGCCTGGGCAAACCACACGGTCGCACACACGAGCGTGTGCTAGGCCTTGTGGCCAAGTTAGTTTCGACCACGGGCTAGACACACGGTGTGTGATTGGCCATATGACCCAAGTCAGTAGCCTCCCTAATTTTCACATGGCCTGGCACACGGTCGTGTCATGTGGCCGTGTGGACAAGTCAGTATGTATTCTCTATTTTGATACGGCCTAGACACACGAGCATGTCTAAAGCCATGTGAGGCACATGACCTATTCACACGGGCGTGTGACCTGTGAAACTTTAAAAATTTTTTAAGTTTTGAAAAATTTTGTATGAGCTCGGTTTAGTCCCGACCCCTTTCTAATGCATGTTTAAGGTCTCAATGACCTATATAAGGGACTTTGTATTAATATTTGACCTTTGATATTATGATGTTTGTGAAATGAATGCTAAATGTTCCGACATGTCCAGTAATGCCTTTAACCCTAGTCCAGAGATAGGTACGGTTTAGGGGAGTTACACTAACCATAGGAGGTCTACTATCAGACAGCGTAGCCCCTTGAGCGAGAGCCAGTGAATTACTTTCAACGTCATCAGCTTCACCTCGATCAGGATCCATTTACTATATGAAAACAGAATTTAAAATTGTCAAGAGTCATCACACTATCACAATTCAATTATGACATGTATAGCTAGACTCTTACATACGCTACGTTAGTCTGAGAATCGACTAAACCGTAGCTCTGATACTACTAAATGTAACACCCCTTATCCGTATTCGACACTGGAACAGGATACGAGGCATTAACAGATTTAAACACAAACAAACATACATTTTCAAGCCATAAATTTTTGTCAAATTTTAAAACCATTCACAATGTCCCTGTTACGAGCCTACGAGGCCCAAAACATACTTTGGAAGCGGTTTAGGACTAAACCGGTTACTTTAGAAAATTTTACAACACTTAAAATTTTTTTTCACAAAACAGGGGTCACACGCTTGTGTGGCTTAAGACACGCCCGTGTGGGCAGGCCATGTGTTCACACACGCCCATGTCACTATCCCGTGTAACTCTCTGTTTGTCACTCGAGAACAAATTTAAGGCACACGGCCAAGTCACACGCCCGTGTGCTAGGCCGTGTGGTCGATTTAATTATTTTGATTTTTCATAAAATAGGTGCAGACTTCACACACCCGTGCCTGAAGCCGTGTCATCCACACGGCTGAGACACACGCTTGTGTCTCTACCCGTGTGCTCAATTCTGAGCATTTTGTTTTGTAAAAATTAGGGTGCAGGGGACATATGGCCTAAATACATGCTCGTGGGACAAGCCATGTGTCACACACGGCCTAGACACACGCCCGTGTGGACAAAAATAATGCTATTTACCAAGCCATTTTGCCTCCTTGATGCACACACCTACACAACACAATATAACACCAATTCTAGCATATACATACAACCAAATCAACCACAACCAAGACATCAACACAACACTCACATGCTATCATCTATTATACACAAACATCACATACTCATTAACTTAAACCAAGTAAAGCTCCACATCCATGAAAGGCATCATCAAATAAATCACTTATACCAATAGTAGCCAATTTCCATTGGCCTTATACAAAATGAACTATCAACCAATATGAGCCAACACATTTGGCCAATTCAATTATGACACATAACAAAATAACCAAGTCCCCTATACATGCCATAACTTAAAATGTTGAAATCATTGGTACCAAAATAATTGTTGATAGTGTGAGTGGATCTCTGACAGTCTCCAATCCCCAAGCTAGCTTGGTGACACTATAAGACAAGGGAAAAAAATGGGAGTAAGATATATAGCTTAGTAAGTTCCTATGCAAATAATAAGCATCATATCTAAACATTTAACATACAATTAACATGATAATAATTGTCATAAATATTATTAAGATCTTGTAACCATAACTTACTCAATCATAACCTTACTGAGGGATCATCACATATCGAGCTCATTACGTATGAGTCTTACGTACATACTCGAGTCATCTCAAAAAGGATTTACATGCAATTCACCTTTGACACACTCGTTAAATTACCCATTGAACCATTTAGAATACTAAAGGATACTCGGGAATCTCATACAGACAGTACCATACCAATGCCATATCCCAAATATGGTCTTACATGTAATCTCATATCAATTCCAATAGGTCAGCTATGGTCTTACATGAAGTCTCATATCGATGCCATATCCCAGATATGGTCTTATACATAAATCTCAGTAACCCTAATGCCATGACATTTGTATCCTATCTATTCTTGAGGTTCAACTGGGATTTCATGCTTTTCGGAACTTTGTCAAATACGTCCAAGGGTAAATCACAATTCATACAATAATAAAGCATTTAAAACATAATTAAAACAATTCATTATTTGCATACGAACTTACCTCAGTACAAAAATAATAGAAATGGGGCTTATTCGTCAAATAATTTATTTTTCTCCCTATCTAAGTCCGAACCTCGTTTCTCTTGATCTATAATAGAAAATTTAACTCATTTAATATTCACATTTTTCAATTCAGCCCAAAATTTACATTTTGGAAAAATTACATTTTTACCCCCTAAACTTTGACATTTTTATATTTTGGTCCTTAGGCTCATAAAATGAAATGGATTCAATTTGTTCGATTCCTAAGCCTAGATGAACCTTTTTCATGCTTATAACAGCTGACATTTTCCATTATTTCACATTTTTACTACTCATTTTATAACTCTTTACAAATAGGTCCTTTTTAGGTGTTTAATAAAAAATCACTTAGCAAAATTAATTTATCTAACATCAAACTTGCATAACCTACCATTAAACATCAAAATACACACATGTATAACATGGGTCAAACCCTATACCTTAATCATATCTCAACTTAGTGGTAGAAATAGATAGATCGAGTGTCAACGACTTCAAAAATGTAAAGAGCATTAAAAACTGGACAAGAATAGACTTACAATCGAGCTTGAAAGTTGGACAAACCCTAGATATGTCTTCCTTCTAATTTTTGGCACAAGAGGGAGAAGATGGACAAGGTTTTTGGCTTGATTTTTTTGCTTTTTAATTCATTTATTTACCAAATGACCAAAATGCCCTTAACTTAAAACATACAATTTCTCTTACCTCATTTCCATTTTTGTCTACTAACTTAAAAAATGGTATAATTAGCATCTAAAGACCTTCAATTTAAAGTTTCATAGCAATTAGACACCTCTAGCATATAGAACTCAAGTTTTGTACTTTTGCAATTTAGTCCTTTTAACTAAATTGAGTGCTCAAACGTCAAAATTTTTGAACAAAATTTTCACAGAACCATTTCATAAAATTTTAGATAAAAAAAAATAAGAAAAATAAGTTTTTTTATGTCATATTTGTGGTCCTGAAATCACTGTTCCGACTTAGCCCAAAATCGGGTTGGTACAACAAGAGTTTAAAGTATCTGGTGTTGCAAAAGGATTTAAATATGAGACAGTACATATGGCTTGAATTATTGAAATATTATGATCTGGTTATCGATTATCTTCCGGGAAAAACAAATGTGGTTGCAGATGCTTTAAGCAAAAAGTCTTTGTTTGCTTTGTGAGTAATGAATACCTGGTTGTCATTGTCAGATAATGTTTCACTCATAGCTGAGTTAAAAGCTAAACCGATATTTCTATCGCAAATTTGTGAAGCTTAGAAAAACGATGATAAGTTGCAAGTTAAACGGGTACAATGTAAGTTAATTTCTGATTCAGAATTTCAGATGGGGTCTGATGATTGTTTATTATTCTGAGGTAGAATATGTGTACTGAGAAATTAAGAGCTTATACAGAAGAATTTGCATGAAGCTCAAAATGGTATTATGTTTGTTCATCCGGAAAGTAATAAAATGTATAATGACTTGAAAAATATGTACTGGTGGCCAGGAATGAAACGTGATATTTCTGAGTTTGTATATAAATGTTTAATATGTTAGCAAGTTAAAGCTGAATATCAGGTGCCTTCAGGATTATTACAGTCAATTACAATACTAGAATGGAAATGGGAAAGAATCTCCATGGACTTTGTGTCAGGATTACCCCTATCACCGAAAAAGAAAGATGCCATTTGGGTAATCATTGACTGTTTGACAAAGTCTACACACTTTATTCCGATACGTATGGATTTCTCCCTAGACAGATTGGTTGAATTATATGTCTCTGAGATTGCCAGGCTACATGGAGTGCCGATCTCTACTATTCCAAACAGAAAACCACGGTTCGTATCCCGATTCTGGAACAAGTTGTAAGAAGCTCTGGGGACACAACTATATTTCAATATCACATTTCATCCTCAGACTGATGGCCAATCCAAATGTGTGATACAGATTCTAGAAGATATACTTCGGTGTTATATGTTAGAATTCGAAGGTAATTGGGAAAAATATTTGCCTTTAGTTGAATTTGCATACAATAATAGCTATTAGTCAAGCATTAAAATGGCACCGTACGAGGCTCTGTATGGTAATAAATGTAGAACTCCATTGTACTGGACTGAATTTAGTGAGAAAAAAGATACATGGAGTTAATTTAATCTGTGAAACTGAAGAAAAGGTAAAAGTGATTCGGGATAGTATAAAAGTAGCTTTTGATCATCAAAAGTCTTATGCCGATCTTAAAGAAAAAGAGATAGAATTTCAAGTTGGAGACAAGGTATTCTTGAAAGTGTCACCTTAGAAGAAAGTCCTTCGATTCAGCCGCAAAGGAAAACTGAGCCCACGGTTCATCGGACCATATGAGATCATTGGAAGAATCAAACCTGTTGCGTACCGATTAGCATTACCACCAGAGCTTGATAAAATTCATAAGGTTTTCCACATGTCAATGTTGCGATGGTATCAATTAGATCCTTCACATGTTATTCTTCCAACAGAAGTTGAGATTCAGCCTGACATGACTTACAGTAAGGAACCAATTAAAATTCTGGCACGTGAGACAAAAGAGTTAAAAAATAAAAAAGTAGCTTTAGCAAAATTTCTTTGGCAACGACACGAAATAGAAGAAGCTACCTGGGAACCTAAGGAAACAATGAGAAAGCAATACCCAAACCTCTTTATTGGAGAGATTTTTTAGGACGAAAATTCTTTAAAGGAGAGAGTTGTAACAGGTCATTTTAAATGAAATTGGTATAGTGGTTTTGGGACCACAAATCCGAGTCTGAAAGAAAAAATTATTTTAATATTATTGCATGGTCTGCATTATGGTAGAGAATTCATATGAAAATTTCAACAAGGAAATTTTACTGATTTCATGTTTAATTAGGGGAAAGGACTGAATTACATAAAATGTGAAAGTTGAATTCTAATAACTAAAAGGATCAAATAGATATGGAATTCAAAATTTGAGGTCCTTATAAGGCAAATAGACCATTAAGAGAAGTTAGCAGATATTTATGATGATTCATCCATGGAAAATTGAATAAAGAAAAGGACAAAATTGGAAAATTGAAATAATTAAATATGATAATAAACTAATATCATCTTATTTTATCATCTTCCCCAATTTAAAATACATGGAAACCCTAGCTAAGAGAAAAGAGTTCAAGCAAGCTTAATTGGCTTAATTGGGTAAGCATTCTTGTCTCATTTTTAGTAATTTTTATATTTTCGAGATCGTAATAACCTAATCTAGATATTTTGGGGATCAATTTGTAAAGTTATCAAAGTATTAAAAATTTTCCATAGATGAGTATGCTGAAATTTTGAAATTTATGGTAGAAAATGAAAGGTTGTTGATAGATAAACAACTTTTGTAAAGGAAATTTTCATGAAATTGTGATTTAGGGACTAAATTGAAAAGATGTAAAATTCATGGAAAATTTTTTATTTTTTTTGAAATACATGGACTGTTATTGTTATATGAAAAATTTGGTTAGGCTTGGAATAAGGATTAAATTGCATGAATTTCATATTCCGAGCCTAGGGACGAAATTGGAATTAATTAAAAGTATAGGGACAAAATGGTACTTTTTCCTAAAATGTGAATTTGATTGAATTGAATATGAATTTCATTAAATTAAGTCAAATTTACTTGTATAGATCCGAATATACCCAGTACGGAATTAGATCGAGGAAAACAAAAGCATCGGGTTAGTAGATTCTCGTATATGAACAAGTATCGAGGTAAGTTCGTATAACTAAATTGTAAAATTATATGTTTGAATTGAATGTTGTGTATATGTATTGTATAATTGACATGTATGAAAACTGGTCACATATCCGATAATGCTTGATAAGAATTAAGTCTCGATTGAATAAATGAAATTTGATGGATACAGGGTTCTCGAATTGGTTGTGGTCTTGTATATGTTGCGGACACACCATAGCTCAAAAGAGCATCCCGTTATTAGCCCTTTCGAGCTTTCCATTATATGGTTCTTGCGAGCTTCCCGTTAATAGCTCTTCGGAGCATTCCGATCGGTCGTGATCCTACATGTGTTGTGGGTACACCGCAGCTCTTATGAGCGTCCCGTTATATGGCTTTTCGTAAGCTTCCCGATTAAAGGCTCTTTGTGAGCTTCCTGATTAATGGCTCTCCAGAGCTACCTGATATGGCTTACTTTAACTTCTCGATATATGGCTATCCAGAGCTTCCTGATTAATGGCTCTTCAGAGATACCCGTTATAGGCTCGCATGAGCTTCCTGATTAATGGCTCTCCAAAGCTACCTGATATGGCTTACTTGAACTTCTCGATATGTGGCTATCCAGAGCTTCCCGATTAATGGCTCTTCAGAGATACCCGTTATAGGCTCGCATGAGCTTCCTGATTATGGCTCTTATGAGCTTTCTGTTATACAACCTGTATAAGCTTCCCGTTATATGGCTCACATGAGCTTTCTATTATATAGTGCTTCCGGGTTATGTGATTTAATATGCACCCCCGAATATGAATTGATGGATCACTAATTTGTACACCTCGTGTGTATTACCCGGATATCCATCGATATTTCAATGATTCAATGGACAAAAATCTTGACGTGAGAAAATATAATTTTTAGATAAATTATTTCTCAAATGTCCCTGAAATACCTGAGAATTGTTATACGATGAACTCATCTCTATTTTCTTGATATTTATGTAAATTATACAACTAACTTGTTTGATGAGAACATATGATTAGGCAATTCGCCAAAATGTTTTGGATGCATGTTTTGTATGCTTACTTTAAATGAACACGATTGGTAAGTTAAATTCTTGTTGTACGAACTTGCTAAGAATTAAATGTTTACTCTGTTTATTTCCTTTGTTTTATAGTACTAGGCAGCTCGTAAAGGTTGGAAGCGGGTCAGAGCAAGATCACACTATCCTTCAGCTCACTTTGGTATAGTTAGTATATTACTTTTAGCATAATGGCATGTATAAGCTAAGTTAGACCAAATAATGAAATGTTTTGGTTGTAATTAGCCATTGAAATGGCTAGTGATGGTATGTTTGATGTGTATATATATATGCATGAGGTTGTATTATGTTTGGTATGTGAGTGTGCTTGGATTGGTATTTTAGGTATAAACATGTTTAAGTAAGTATTTGATCATTTGAGTAAGTTGGATGATTAAATAAATGTTATGATATACCATGCATAAGACTTAGTTTTGGCTTGGTTTTAATGTCTTAAATTGGTTGGTGAATGTTTTAAAGTGTTGATGTAGGTGGAAGGTAAATTGGGTGAGGAATAAGTTTTGGAAATGGCCTTATTTTTTCCACATGAGTAGAGACACGGGCGTGTATCTCAGCAGTATGTGACACACGGCCTAGCACATGGGCGTGTCTTTTGGTCGTGTGTCCCCTGCATCCTAAAAATACAAAACAGAATGCTCAGGATGTTTCACACGGCCTGGCACACTGGCATGTGACTTGGCCGTGTGACCCCTACACCTACACATGGCCTAGCTCATGGGCATATGGTTTGGTCATGTGACCCAAGTCAAAGAGTTACACGGGTATGGACACAGGCTGGGACATGGTCGGGTGCCTCACATCGAATGCCCACACAACCTGGAACACAAGTGTGTCACTTGGCCGTGTGAGCCACACGACCTGGCCAAACGGGCGTGTGACCCCTACTCCTAGGCAAAATTTTGAAATTTCACGAAAAATTCTCTGAGTTTTTGGTTTAGTCTAGACTTGATTCTAATATGTATATTGGGCCTCGATGGCCCATTTAAGGGACAATATGTTTGATTTCGGATATGAACAGTAAATGAAATGAGTTAATTGTATTTGACTTTTAAACTCTAGTAATACTCCGTAACCCTGTTCCCATGATAGATATAGGTTAAGGGTGTTACATTTAGAGCTCAGCATGAATCTCATTTAAGCGCACTCTCCTCGAAACCTAGTGTTTTTTTTTCTCATCATCTTCTCATTCTTTGCATTCCTGTTATGAAATTTCATGGTAAGCTCCTTTTTTTTCTTTTTGAATATTTTCCTTTCAATTTTGATACTCATTAACTTATACATTTAATTACTTGTCTTTTATTTTATAGATCTGAAAGGGGTTTGAGCTTTCAAATTTGAATTCAACTACTTTTTTTGCTAATTCTTTATTTATTTGTTTGTTTTATTTTTTATGATTTATAATTGTATCCGTTGGAAATTAAAACCTGAAGATTAAAATAATACTCAATGTGTGTTTTTCTTTCATATTTAAATTTAAGTTTTCATAATTTTTTTCTTGTGTTCTAATATGCATAATAAGACATAATTAGTGCATAGAAACACAATTTTATTAAGGTGTTGTTTGGTTATGGCTTTTATCACTAGATATTTTTGTGATTTGGATTTAAAGCTTTTCTTTTTAAAAATTGAAATAGTATGAATTGAACAATATTTTGCGTTAGAATTAACTTTGCATTTTAGCATGTTGCATTTAAAATTGAATACGATTTCATGATATACAATTTGCTTTTTGTTCCATAGGAGCCCTTTAGGAAGCAAAAGTATGTAGTAATAGCAATAACAATCAAAGGGGAGCTTTAACACATCTTGAACTTTATTTAGGCTATTGATTCTGTTAAGAACTCACCTAAATGACTTGATTCGTGCAAACCCTTTACCCGCTTCGCTCTACCAAATACCATGTATCCATGTACCTTTTCTTTTGTTGTGCATTACCATGACCCCTTCTCTCCGAAAATAGAAATTTTTTTATATGGTTTTTAATCATTTAGATAAAATTGCAAAATCATAAACGAGCATTAATCAACAAAACCAAAAATTTTGTTCATTGAGACAAACTTGCAAGCCTCTCATAGTTTGAATGTTAAGAAGAGAACTCTACCACTATGCAAAAGCTTCAATCTTTATGTTGATGTTCATATCTGTTTTGTATTGCTTATAAATAAAATCAATTTTTATATCAATTTTTTAACCTGACCCAAACAAATCAAAACCCACCATGTTCACTCTATATTTTAGATAAAATCAATTTTATATTAATTCATACTTATTATTAACATGTATTACTTAGATGTCAATCAATTAAAAGTTAGGCATAAACGAACTTGTAAGTTTTTTTTTTCTTTTTGATAAAATAGGGCCCTATAAATTAATTTCAAATTTTGGGTATAAAATCTTAAATCTTTTAGATGATTCATTTGCTTTAAATTAGTTTAAGTCAACCTAACTCTCGAAAATAGAAATTTATAAAGGAAATTCTCCAAGACACCGAAATAAAACGCAAGCAAACTCAAAATAAAGAAGCAAGGAAAGAACTAAAAGAGCAATTCACACAAGGTGTTTGAGTAAATGCTCTAAAAAATATTTAATGAATGGAATGATTATAACTGAGGGGAAGCCTCTATTTATAGTTGAGCTCCCCCAGATCTAATGGTACAATTTAAATTACATGGACGGTCAAGATTAGAGCCTATCTATAATTGAGAGTCCTAAGGGATTTTAATTCTATACATCTTTATCCTTTAGGATTTACATTAATTGCCCTAGCAACTCTAGTTTTACTGGAGTGTTCTATAGGCGACCAAGACTTCAAGTAGATGGGCTTCTTCATATGTTCCACGAGTCGGACCAGTTCAAGCAGGTTAAATGAGCCTATTTAAGCAGTTGACCCCCATGAGATGTTTTGTGCATAATGTTCCTAGGCTTTGATTTGAGGTCTGTGACACTACAACATAGTGCCACAAAATAGAAAATGAAAGCCTATACAAAAAAATGGTTCAAAGGTTCTCTTGGAAGAAAAAAATGAGCTACTAACATTCTCCTTTAATCTAGGAAGTTGATGAGAAAAAATGGCTCAAGGAGTAGTTATCCTACCATTGCTTGACAATGTCTCGAAAGCATCCTTAAACTTCATAAATTGCCCTAACTATGAAGCTACCAAACAAGCATAACAAATAGGGGGCTATTGCACCAAAAAAAGTAAAATATAAAATATGAAGCAAAGATTAAAAACAATAAACCTTTAAGAAATGAACTCTAAAATTATACAAATAGGCAACAATATATAAACAAGATAAAAACAATAACTCTTTAAGAAATGAACCACAAAATTATAAAAACATAACAATAGCAATAGGCAACATCTAAACATGACTTATACTTACCAACAAAGATGGCAGTGGTGAGCCTTTGATACCTGCAATAAACATATTATAAAGAATGTGACATTGAGAACATCTTAAACTATGAAAAAGGCACTTTTGATTATACACTTACACATGTGATAAAGAATGAATAAGTTCCAGCAAATCACCAGTTGAAAACCTAATATGATCCAAGAGGAACATGATAATGGGTTGGCTTTGTGTTTCACTGAACAACAAAGATAAATTATATAATAAGCAAAAATTACAATCAAAGATTGAAGGCAATCAAAGTTTAATTGTGATCTTTATCACGAATAATAAAAAATTACATAATCATTTAGACAAAATTGTAAAATCATAAACAATCATTAATAAACAAAAACAAAATTATGTTCATTGAGACAAACCTGCAAGCCTATTATAATTTGAATGTTGAGAAGAGAACTCCACCACTATGCATAAGCTTCAATCCTAATGTTCATGTATGTTTTGTACAACTTATAGATAAAATCAATTTTATATCGATTTTTAAAATTATTTTTCAATCTGATCTAAATAAATAAAAACCTACCATCTTCACTCCATGTTTTAGAGATAAAATCAATTTTATATCAATTTCATACTTATTTTCAATGTAATATCCTGATTCAAGGGCTAGTCAACATAATGGTTTCGAGACCACAAATTCAACTCAATAAAATTTATTTTTATTATATTTTTATGGTCTACGATTTCACAAAATGATTTTGTGAAAATTTCGTTTGAAAATTTTGACGTTTGGGCACTCAATTTAGTCAAAAGGACTAAATCGTAAAAAGTACAAAAGTTGAGTTCTACATGCTAGAGGTGTCCAATTGTTATGAAATTTTAAATTGGTGGTACTCATATGGTAATTATACCATTGGTTAAGTTGGTGGACAAAAATGGACATGGTTAGGCATGTTTCCAAATTTTTTCATTAAGGGCATTTTGGTTATTTAGTTATTAAAATGAATTAAAAACAAAATTAAAAGCCAATTTTTGTCCATCTTCAACCTCTTGGCCAAAAATTGCATGGATAAACCATGGCTAGTGTTTTTCAAGCTTCCAAGCTCGATTATAAGTCCATTCTAGCCCAATTTTTAATGATTTTTACGTTTTTGCGATCCCTGTAACAAGATCTATCTAGTTCTACCATTTATTTGAGCTAGGGTTGATATTTAAATTTTACCCATGAATTATATTTGTTTATTTTGATGTTTAAGTGAAGAATTTGAATGTTTTTTGTGTGTTAAACGACTTTTACTAAGTAGTTTTTGGTGGAAACGCTAAAAAGGACTAATTTGTAAAAGTTATAAAATTTGTCATAAAAGTGTGATTTAGTGGAAATTTTAGGCTGATATAGTTATGAAAATGATTTTCCTAGGCTTAAAGTGGAAATAAATTGAATAAAAATAATTTTACGAGCCTAGGGGCAAAAGTGTAAATATGATAAAGTTTAGGGGCAAAAATATAATTTTTTCATAGTATGATTTTTGGATCACATTGAGTAATGTGACTAATAAATAGACTAAATGTGATACTATAGATCAAAGAAAACGAGATTCGAACCTAGAACGGGAGAAAAACGAGAAATTGATGGTTAGGTCCCTTTTGCCATTTTGGTGTCGTGGTAAGTTCATGCGTAAATAATGCAACCTTATGTTATGTATTTAATATCTCGATATTGGATGAATTGTATACATTTGTTTTTACGAAATTGATTAATGACGATTTTGATGAAGTTTCGAGAAATGGGAAATCCTAATTTAACCTCAAGAGTAGAATAAAAATGTCATGATATTAGGGCTACCGAGATTCCAAATAAGACCATATCTGGGATATGGCATTGGTATGTGATTCCGTATAAGACCATGTCAGAACTTGGCATCGATATGATATTTCATGTAATACCATATCCGGGATATTGCATTGATACGGTATTATGGGTATGAGAACTGTAACACCCTTACCCGAGTTCGACGCCGGAACAGGATACGAGGTGTTATCGGACTTAAACACATACATACAAACATTTTCGGATCATAAAATTTCGCTCGATTTTTAAAACCTTCAACTTCTTCTTAACGACCCAAATATAGACCTACGAGGTCCAAAACACGCTTTGGAAATGGTTTGGGAATAAACAAAACACTTTAGAACACTTTGTAAAATTTCAAAGCAGACAGGGGCACACGCCCGTGTGGAAGGGCGACACGCCCGTGTGTCTTCTTACTATCATCGTGTTGAAGGCCCGTGTGGCTCACACAGCCTGAACATATCAGGACATGCCCGTGTCCCTAACCCATGCAAATTTATTTCTTGATTCGAACCTACAAGGGTTTTCACACGGCTTGGCACATGCCCGTGTCCCCCACACAGCCATGACACGCCCGTGTCTCAGCCTGTGTACAAAAAACTTGACATTCTGCTTCTGACTTCAGCAACCCTTTAAAGGCACACAGCCATGGTACACGCCCGTGTACTAGGCCGTGTCCTCCACACGATTGAGACACATGGCCATGTCTCCGCCCATGTGGTTGCTACCGGGCATTCTGTTTTGGCAAATTTAGGTGCAGGGGACACACGGCCTGACTAAACGCCCATGGGGCAAACCGTGTATCACACATGGTTCAGACACATGCCCGTCTGTCTGCCCGTGTGGACAAAAACAAGGCTATCTACCAAGCCTTTTTTCCACCCTTACCTGCACCAACCTACACAACACCAAACATAACCAATCCAAGCTAAACACACATAACCAAAACAGCCACAACCATAAGAATTTTCATCAAATGCATTTAACAATAGTCAATATTATCCAACATTAATGGCCTATACAAAATGAATATCATATCCATATGAGCCAACACTTATGGCTAAATTAACATGACACTAAACAAAAAGACCAAGTCTCTATACATGCCACACTCAAAATATTTAAACTAGCTATACCAAAAGCTTTAGGTGATAGTGTGATCGATGCCTCCGACGTCCCTTGATTCCCGATGCTAGCTTGGCAGCACTATATGAAAATAGAAAAGAGAGGGAGTAAGCATAGAGCTTAGTAACTTGCATGTAAATAAGTAACAACATCAACCATGCATATTTAAACACATATCATATTATAAATCAACACAACATTCTTGAGTGAACAAAGGTAGATGTCACTACATACTTATATATCACAAGTATAAGCCAAAGATGACAAAATCGTCCCAAAATAATTTTCATAGATAGAAACTCATGTTTTTCTTACCATTAAGGCATCATAACTAGACTCATATCTCATGAGTTTTGACTAAGAACCTGTACCACTCACAACATGATTATATCATTTCATATCTTTATAATAAGCTTTTAAATAACTTGTGAAACCATTTGGAATACTAAAGGATATCTGATAAGCCTCACACAAAAGGGTAAATTGCCGATGACATGTCCCAGACATGGTCTTACACTGGCTCACATGTCGAGGTCGGTGTCATGTCCCAGACATGGTCTTACACTAGCTCTCATCTCAATGTCGATGCCATGTCCTAGACTTGGTCTTTCTCTGGCTCTCATAACATTGTCGATGCCATGTTCCAAACATCGTCTTACACTGGCTCTCATAATGTGGCCGATGCTATGTTCCAAACATGGTCTTACACTGGCTCTCATAATGTGGTTGATGCCATGTTCCAAACATGGTCTTACACTGGCTCTCATAATGTGGTTGATGTTATGTTCCAAACATGGTCTTACACTGGCTCTCATAATGTGGCTGATGCCATGTCCCAGACATGGTTTTACACTTGCACACATATCACCCAATGTAATGGCATGGATATCCAGTCTATTCCTAGGTTTAACCGGGAATTTACCACATTAAATTTCATCATGCATTAATCATAAGCATATTCAATATTATTTTGCAAAATCACACATAATAACGATAAAGTTGCCTTACTTACGTACAACTTACCTCGGTATAAAAAGGTGGGCGATTAGTCTGTTTTTAATCCACTAGCTTGGCTTTCCCCCGGTCTAGGTCCGGATTTCGTATTTCTTGATCTATAATGATAAAATTTACTAGTTTAATCATCACATTAATCAAGACATTTTATAAACCATTTTTTGGCAAAATGACCAATTTTCCCCTAAACTTTCACAAAATTAAGATTTTACCCCTAGGCTCGTAAATTGATTTTCATCAAATTTTCTCACTAACCAAGCCTAGCCAAATTCTTTATATATTAGAAGCAGCCCACAATTCCAATTATTTCACACATTTACCACATAATTTATAACTTATGCAAAATGGTTCTTAGTTAGGGTTTTCATGAAAACTACTTCACAAAACTTGTTTATTTAACAACCATAACTCATTTTATTCTATAAAATTTCAGCGACCAACATGAGTACTATCATGGCAAAACCCTAGACTCTCAACCATTTTGCAAAATAGTCCCCTCATTAGTTAGCTTATGCTACAAGGATCCCAAAAATACAAAAATCATCAAGAAAGACCATCAAAGTCACTTACTTGCAAGAGTAAAGAGTGGCTGAAATTTTGAAGCTCCAAAACCCCTAAAATGGCTAATATTTTCAGTGGTGAAGAGAAGAAATGAAAAAGATGATAGCTAGTCTTTAGGTTTATTATTTTTTTATCAATTTAGTCACCTAACATTTGACAATCCCTTGAATTAAGGCTCAATGTCCAGCCACTAATAATTTATTGGTCTATTTACTCAATAAGAATCTCTACTTTAATGTTCAATAGCTATTTGACACCTTTAGCTAGTAGAACAAAACTTTCGCACTTTATGCGATTTAGACCTTTTTTGCAATTAAGCATGCAATCGCTAAAATTATTTCACCAAATTTTTCATGCACTCATATAATCATGCTATAACACATTAAATAATAAAAAATAATTTCTCCAACCTCGGGTTAGTGGTTCCGAAACCACTTTTTCGACTAGGTCCAAAATCAGGCTGTTACGATTCTCCCCCTTAGGGATTTTCGTCCTCAAAAATCTTACCAGTGAAAGGACTTGGGTATTGGTCTTTCATGGCCTCCTCGGGCTCCTATGTGGCTTCTTCAATCCCATGTCTATGCCATAATACCTTCGCAAGTGCTATACTCTTATTCCTCAATTATTTAACCTCCCGAGCTAAAATCTTAATTGACTCTTTGCCATAAGTCATATCTAACCGAATCTCAATCTCTTTTGGCGAAAGAACATGTGAAAGTCAGAACGGTAATGGCGCAACATCGGCATATGGAAAATATTATGGATATTCTGTAACTCGGATGGAAAGGCTAGTCGATAAGCTATCAGTCCAATTCTCTCAATCACCTCATGAGGTCCAATAAAACGTGGACTTAATTTTCCTTTCTTACCGAATCTGAGGACTTTCTTCCACGGGGATGCTTTTAAAAACACCTTATCACCGAATTGACACTCAGTTTCTTTTCGTTTCAAATCTGTGTATGATTTCTGTCTATCAGAAGCGAACTTTAAACAATCACGAATTACCTTTACTTTTTCTTAGGTCTCTTTCACTAAGTCAACCCCGTGAATCTAATTTTCTCCGAGTTCGGTCCAAAACAAAGGCGTTCGACACTTACACCTTTATAAAGCCTCATAAGGCGCCATTTTCAAACTCAACTGATAGCTATTGTTGTAGGCAAACTCTACCAGCGGTAAATACTTTTCCCAACTGCCTTGGAATTCAAGAACACAACACCGCAACATGTCTTCAAGAATCTGAATTACTCTTTCTAAATGATCGTCAGTTTGCGGATGGAAAGCCGTGCTAAAATTCAACTTTTTCCCCAACACTTCTTGTAACTTTTTCCAAGATGCAAGGTGAATCTTGGATCCCTATCCGAAATAATCGACAATAGTACTCCATGAAGTCTCACAATCTCATAAATATACAACTCAGCTAGCTTATCTAGTGAGTAGTCAGTACGTACCAAAATAAAGTGAGCTAAATTCGTTAATCGATCAACTATGACCAAAACAACATCTTTCTTTCTTGGTGACAACGGTAATCCAAAATCCATGGTAATTCGATCCCATTTCCATTGGGGGACCATCACAGGCTGAAGTAAACCCGAAGGTACTTGGTGCTTGGCTTTCACTTGCTGACAAATTAAACACTTAGAGACAAACTCTGAAATGTCTCTCTTCATTCCCGACCACCAATACAATTTCTTCAAGTCATTGTACATTTTCACACTACCTGAATGGATATTCATACAACTGCTATGTGCCTCATGCAAAATTTTTCAAATAAGCTCATCATCTTTGGGTACACAAATTCTGTCTCGAAACATTAAACATCCATCTGAACCAATCTGAAAGTCTAATTCTATGTCCGATTCGCACTGGTTTATCTTAGCTTACAATTCTTTATGACCTTTCTAAGCTTCACAGATCTCTTGGAGAAACGTCGATCTAGCTCTCAACTCTACTAGTATCGAACCATCATCGGACACAGTCAACTGAGTATTCATAACTCTCAAGGCAAATAAGGATTTCCTACTCAGGGCATCGGTGACCACGCTACCCTTCCTCGAGTGATATTCGACCACCAACTCGTAATATTTTATGAGATCTAACCATTTCCGTTGGCGAAGGTTCAATTCCTTTTGAGTCATCAAATACTTTAGACTTTTATGGTCGGTGAATACTCGGCATCTCTCGCCATACAAGTGGTGTCTCCAAATCTTCAGTGCGAACACTATTGCGGTTAACTCCAAGTCATGTGTCGGATATTTTTTTTCATGCGGCTTCAGTTGTCTCTAGGCATATGCTATTACCTTGCCTTCTTGCATGAGCACGCACCCCAATCCATTTAAGGATGCGTCGTTCTACACTACAAATTCTTTTTCCAGTTCTGGATGCACTAAAATTGGGGCTTCAATTAACAACGCCTTACGTTTCTCGAAACTCTATTGGCATTTTTCCGTCCAATCGAACTTGACATCTTTCTGTAGCAACCTCGCCATCGGAGTAGCAATCATGGAGAATCCTTTAACGAATCATTGATAGTAACCCGCTAAACCTAGAAAACTTCTAATCTCCGATACATTCCTTGACAGTTTCCACTCAACAATAGCCGAGATCTTACTTGGGTCAACTCTAATTCCATCACCCGACATGATGTGTCCTAAGAATCTGACCTCTCGGAGCCAAAACTCACTTTTACTAAACTTGGCATACAACTGCTTATCTCTTAGAGTATACAAAATAGTTCTCAAATGCTCCGCGTGTTCACTCTCATCACAAGAATACATTAATATATCATCGATAAAAACAACAACGAACTTATCCAAGTACAGTTGGAAAATATGGTTCATTAAGTCCATCAATACCGCAGGAGCATTTGTTAAGCCAAAGGGCATGATAAGGAATTCATAATGGCCATACCTCGTCTGAAAGGTCATTTTCGGTACATCTTGCTCCTTAACTCTTAGCTGGTAATAGCCAGATCTTAAGTTTATATTAGAAAACAATATGGCTCCTTTCAATTGGTCAAACAGATCATCGATCCTTGGCAAAGGATACTTGTTCTGCACAGTCACCTTGTTGAGCTATCTGTAGTCTATACATAATCTCATTGACCCGTCTTTCTTTTTCACAAAAAGTATCGAAGCACCCCACGGAGAATAGCTCGGTCTCGCAAAACCTTTATCCGTTAACTCTTGTAGCTGAGCCTTCAACTCTTTTAACTCCAACGGTGCCATCCTATACGGGGAAATCAATATAGGCGCAATACCGGGGACTAACTCGATTCTAAACTCGACTTCTCTAGTTGTAGGTAGTCTTGGCAACTCTTCCGGAAACACACCTGGAAACTCACAAACCACTAGCACTAACTCAATCTTTACTTTTGACACTTAGGTATTCAACACAATTGTGAGATAAGACTCATACCCTTTTCTCATATATTTCTCAGCCCTCATAGAAGAAATCACTACAGGTAAGCTACCCGGTTCACCTGATTTAACCCGAAAAATTTCCCCATTTTCACATTTCAGTTCAATGAATTTCTTTCCACAATTCACTATAACATCATGGGTAGACAACCAATCCATACCAAGGATAACGTCAAACTCATCAAACGGTAATAACATGAGGTTAGCCTGAAAACAATGACCTCTAATCATCAAAGGACAATTTCTACACACTTTGTCAACTAACACATGCTTTCCTACCGGGTTTGAGACTTTTACCACAAATTCTATAGACTCGACAGGCATATTCATGCTAGACATCAGTTTCACACAAGTATACAAATGGGTAGACCCCAGATCAATCAAAGTAACAATAGAAATATTGTGAAGAGAAAAAGTACCTGTAATCATATTCGGTGATGATGCCTCTTCACGAGTGCGAATAGCATAAGTCCTTACAGGTGCTCTGTCCTCGGACCTCACAGTGGAATCTCTAGGCGCACCTCTACTATTAGCCCCTCTTTCCAGGTTCTTCTATAGTTTACCTCTCGAAGGAGCATGTAACACCCCTTACTTGACTCTGAGGTTGGGACTAAGTACGAGGCATTATTAAACTTAAACACATGCATTCCAACATTTACAAATCATAAAAACTTGATCAAATTTAAAACTTTTCAAAACTTGTCTAGAATTCCTTATTATGGGCCTACGAGGCCCAAAACAAGTTTTAAGGATGATTCGGAACCAAACCTAGTCCTTTAAAGAACTCTAGAAAATGACTCTTAAAATAGGGGCACACACCCGTGTGGAAGGGGCGACACGCCCGTGTGGCCATCTTGACATGGCTGTGTTGAAGGCCCATGCAGTTCACACGGCCTAAACACATCAGGAGACTCTCGTGTCCCTAACCCTATGGAATTAATTCCTAATTTGAATCTACACGGGTTTTCACATGGCCTGGCATACGCCCATGTCCATGGCCCGTGTCTCTCACACGGCAATAACACGCCCGTGTCTCAGCCCATGTCCAAAAACCTTAACATTCTGTTTTTGACGTAAGCAACCATTTAGGGGCACACGGCCAAGGCAAATGCTCGTGTGTTAGGCCGTGTGGTGAATTTAATTCTACATTTAGGGTGTAGACTTTAAACGACTGAGACACACGGCCGTGTCTTTGCTCGTGTGTTTACTACCATGCATACTAACTTGAAATTTTAAGGTGCAGGGGATACACGGCCAAACAACATGCCCATGGGGCTGACTGTGTGTTGCACACAGCCTAGACACACGCCCGTGTGTCTACCTTGTGGATAAAACAAGGCTATCTACCAAGCCTTTTTGCCACCCTTACTTGCACCAACCTACACAACAACAAATATCTCCAATTCACACCGCAATATAAGACTAAATCAACCATAACATGACATTCAAATGCAAAACTCATAATACTCTAATAGTCAAACATGCACTTGATCATTCATACATTTTGTTCATCTAGGGAAGCATCATCATTTGCAATTATGAATAATGAATATTAACCATTAACCATGGCCTTATACAAAAAAAAGAAGGTTTTCGTTCTAAGCCAACACAATTGGTTAGCTTAACAATATGACATATAACAAAAAGACTCAATCCTTATACATGTCATACTCAAGATAATAGAACTAACTATACCAAAAGCTTCGAGTGATAGTGTGAACGATGCCTCCGACGTTCTTTGATCCACGGGTTAATTTGGCAGCACTACAAGAAAATGAAAAGGAAAAGGTAAGCACAAAGCTTAGTAAGTTGCATGTAAATATCAAAATAACAACCATGTTACCACATGTGATCATACTCCTAATATATCATAACTTGCACAAAGAGTAAATGTTCATAACACAACTTGCTCATGTTCATTCCTTGCTATTCATACAACAAGAATAGAGTTCACATATCATCAATTTCATATAAGTACCTGTACCACTCACAACATAGTCATCATTTTGACATAAACCGTAAATTTCCCATTGAACCATTTGGAATGCTACAGGATAATCACTAAGTCTCAAACATAGGGTATGATGCCGACGCCATGTTCTAAACATGGTCTTACACTGGCTCTAACATCTAAGTTGATGCCATGTCCCAGACAGGTCTTACACTGACTTCTATACATCGAGGCTGATGCCATGTCCCAGACAGGTCTTACACTGGCTCTCACTTATCTATGTCGACGCCATGTCTCAGACAGGTCTTACAATAACACACCTCAAGCCGATGTCATGTCCCAAACAGGTCTTACACTAACACACCTCAAGCCGATGCCATTTCCCAGATAGGTCTTGCACTGGCTCTCACTTATCTGTGTTGACAACATGTCCCAGACAGGTCTTACACTGACACACCTCAAGACAATGCCATGTCCTAGATAGGTCTTACGCTGGCTCTCATCTATCAGTACCGATGCCATGTCCCAGATAGGTCTTACACTAGCACACACATCACCCAAATGTCATGGCATGGATATCTAAATTATTCCTAAGGTTCAACTGGGAGTCTCTACTACATCAATTCTCATCATGCACATTCACAGCAATAGTCCACAATTTTTTCCATATTAATTATACAATACATAAATACAGATAAGTTACATCATTTACGTACAACTTACCTCAGTATACAAAATGTAGTCGACTAATTGTATTTAATTCGCTTGCTTTACTTTTCCCCGATCTAAGTCCGGATTGCGTATTTCTTGATCTATAATAATAAAATTTCACTCATTTAATCATCACATTAATAAAAACATACTACAATTAACAATCCAGCAAAATAACCTACGATTTTGCCCTTAGGCTCGTAAATCAATTTTTATCGAGTTTCCTCATTAACCAAGCCTAGCCGAACTCTTTTTATACCTATAGAACCTCACAATTTCAAACATTTCACACAATTACCACCTATTTTATAAGCTTTACAAAATAGCCCATTTAGGTTTTTTCATGAAACCCCTTTCACAAAAGTTGTTTATTTAACAACCAAGATTCATTTTCTTCCATAAAATTTCAGCTAAAAACATAAATGCTTTTACGGAAAAACCCTATACTTTCATCCATTTCGCAAAATAGTCCTATTGTTAGAAAGCTCATGCTATAAAGGGTCCAAAAATACAAAAAATCATCAAGAATAACCTTCTAAATAACTTACTTGCAAGAGATACAAATGGCTGATATTTTTAGCTCTCTAAACCCCAATTAGTTGCTAAAAAAAATTAGTGGAGAAGATGACACCATAGCCTCTCTTTTCTTTATTTTTATTTTAGTCAAATAAGTCACCAAATATCCACCTAACCTAGTCAACATGACTCTCTTTGTCCCCTATGGCCGGCCACCTCTTTTAAAAAGGGTATAATTGCAATTTAAAGACCCCAAATTATGGTTCTCTAGCTATTTAACACATTTAGCTAGTAAAACAAAACTTTTTCCCTTTATGCGATTTAGTCCTTTTTCATAATCGAGCTCACAATCGCTAAAATTAATTCACCAAAATTTTCATGCACTCATATAATCATACTATAACACCAAAATAATAAAAATATTTTTTCAACTCTAGATTTGTAGTCCCAAAATCACTATTCTGACTAGGCCCAAAATCGGGATGTTATAATTCTCCCCCTTAAGGATTTTCGTCCCCGAAAATCTTACCGACGAAAAGGTTCTGGTATTGGTCTCCCATAGTCTCCTCGGGTTCCCATGTGACTTATTCGACTCCATGCCTATGCCACAACTTTCATGAGTGCTACACTCTTGTTTCTCAATTGCTTAACCTCCCGAGCCAAAATCTTAACCAGCTCTTCGTCATAAGTCATATCTGAACGAATTTCAAGCTCTATTGATGAAAGAACATGTGAAGGATCCGAACTATAACGGCGCAACATCAACACATGGAAAACATTGTGGATCTTCTCTAACTCAGATGGCAAGGCAAGTCGATATGCTACCGGTCCAATTTTTTCAGTCACCTCATAAGGTCCAATAAACTGCGGACTTAATTTTCCTTTCTTATCGAATCGTAGAACTTTCTTCCACGGGGACACTTTTAGAAATACCTTATCACTGACTTGAAACTCAATTTCTTTTCGTTTTAAATCAGCATAGGATTTCTATCTATCCAAAGCCGCTTTCAAGCAATCTCGAATCACCTTTACTTTTTCTTCGATTTCTCTGACTAAGTCGACCCCATGAACCTGACCCTTTCTAAGTTCAGTCCAATATAAAGGCGTTCAACACTTACGTCCATACAAAGCCTCATAAGGTGTCATTTTCAAACTTAACTGATAACTATTGGTTTGCATGTGAAAATCAGAATCTAAAATTTAATTTCGTCCCTAACGCCTCTTGTAACTTCTTCCATAACCGTGAGGTAAATCTCGGATCTCTATCCGAAATAATCGACAAGGGCACTTCGTGAAGTCTCACGATCTCAGAAACATACAAATCAGCAAATTCCTCAAGGGAGTGGTCAATACACACCGGTATAAAATGTGTCAACTTTGTAAGCCTATCAACAACAATCCAAACGTCATCCTTTTTCTTTGGCGTTAAAGGCAACCCTGAGACGAAATTCATGGTTACCCGGTCCGATTTCCACTCGGGAATCATTACGTGCTGAAGCAAACCCGAAGGTACTTGGTGTTTAGCCTTCACTTGCTGACAAACTAGACATTTAGAAACAAACTCTAAAATGTCTCTTTTCATTCTCGACCATCAATACATTTTCTTCAGGTCATTATACATTTTAACATTACCCAGATGGATAGATAAGCAACCACTATGTGCCTCACGTAAAATAATTCGAATAAGCTCAACATCTTTAGGTACACATACCCTATCTCGGAACATCAAACAGCCGTCGGTACCAATCCAAAAGTCTGATTTATTGCTCGTCTTGCCCTAAGTCATTTTAGCTTGTAAATCCTTATCACCCTTCTGAGCTTCACAAATCTCTTGTAGGAATGTCGGTCTAGCTTTTACTTCTGCCAAAACTGAACCATCATCAGCCACAGACAACTGAGTATTTATTGCCTTCAAGGCGAATAATGACTTTCTACTCAGAGCACTAGCGACTACATTCGCCTTTCGTGGGTGGTAGTCAATTATCAACTCTTACTCTTTTATCAACTCTAACCATCGTCGTTGCTGTAAGTTCAACTTCTTTTGAGTCATCAAATACTTGAGTCTTTTATGGTCGGTGAACACTCGACATTTTTCATTATACAAATAGTGTCTCCATATTTTCAATGTGAACACAATTGCGGCCAACTCTAAATCGTGCGTCAGGTAGTTTTTCTCGTGTAGATTCAACTATCTCGAGGCGTAGGCTACAACCTTACCTTCTTGCATGAGCACGTGCCCTAATCCATTCAAGGAGGTGTCGCTATATACCACAAATTCCTTTCCCAATTCTGGTTGCACTAAAGCTGGGGCTTCGGTCAATAAAGCCTTTAATGTCTCAAAACTCTATCAGCACTTATCTATCCATTTGAACTTGACCTCTTTCTGTAGCAACTTCGTCATCGGAGTAGATATCATAGAGAATCCTTTAACGAATAGTCGGTAGTACCTCGCTAAACCTAGGAAGCATCTAATCTCTGATACATTCCTCGGTGGTTTCCACTCAACAATAGCTGAGATCTTACTCAGATCAACTCTAATTCTATCACCCGATACGATGTGTCCTAGGAATCTAACCTCTTGGAGCCAAAACTCACTTTTACTAAACTTGGCATACAACTGCATATCTTTTAAGGTTTGCAAAATAGTTTTCAAATGCTCCGTGTGCTCTCTTTCATCACAAGAATAAATTAATATATCATCAATAAAGACCACAACGAACTTATCTAAATACGGTCAGAAAATACGGTTCATTAAGTCTATGAACCCGCAGGGGCATTTGTTAAACCAAAGGGCATGAGAAGAAACTCATAATGACCATACCTTGTCCGAAAAGCAGTTTTTGGCACATCTTGCCCCTACTCTAAGCTGGTAATAATCGCACCTCAGGTCAATCTTTGAAAGGGAGATAAGCTTTGCAACCTTTTCTCAAATATCTTTCCACAGTCAAAGACGATATTACTACAGGCAAGCTATCCGCTTCACCTAATTCAACCCGAAGAACATCCCCGCTTTCACATTTCAACTTGATAACTTTTCGTCCACAATCCATTACAACACCATAAGAAGTCAACCAGTCCTTACTTAGGATTACATTGAATTAATCAAACGGAAATAACATAAGGTTAGCCAGAAAATAATGATCTCTAATTGTCAAGGGACAGTTTCTGCACACTTGGTCTATTAACACATGTTTGCCTAACGGGTTAGACACTTTTACCACAATTTTAGTGGACTCGACTAGCATGTTCATATTGGGTATCAATTTCATACAAATATAGGAATGGGTAGACTCTGGATCAATCAAAGCAACAACATGTATATCATGGATAGAAAAGGTACTCATAATCAGATCGAGAGATGCAGCCTCTTCACGGGCGCAAATGGTGTAAGTCCTTGCAGACGCTCTGCCCTCGGACCTCACAGCAGCATCTCTAGGTGCACCTCTACTGCTAGCCCCACTTCCCGGGTTCTTATGTGGTCTACCCCTCTAATAAGTCATAATTTATACATATTTTTATCCCCTGCTTAGCATATTTTTGGATGAATCATCATTAGATTTATGGAATTTGATGCTCCTAATCCTTTAATTTCATGTTTTATACTTAGGCGAGCATAGGAGAGTAAAAAGAGCGAGAAACAGGCCAAAAACGGGGAAAATGGTCAACATGGGAAATCAACATGGCCTGGACTTCCTCACACGGGTAGACCACACGCTCGTGCTTATTTAACAGACTCTGACACGACCTGAACTTCCACACACAGATAGACCACACGCCCGTGTCTTTTTAACAAACTCAAACACGGCCTAAGCCGCCTCACACGGGTGTGGCACATGGCCGTGTCCTTGTCAGGCCCAAGACTAGTTCTATTCAGAAAACGGCACTTTAGAGGGTTCAGAGGCATTCTAAAGCCTATATTAACACCCTAGAGGAGGATTAAAGGGGACACACGAAGTAGGAGGCAAGGAATTACTCGAAGAAAGCTGATTGATCCATCTCAGAAGCTAGATTCTCCTTCAAGACTGAAGATCTCCCTTAAATTTTCTTCAGGGATTTTTGGGTTTCTTTATGTTTTGTTATTATTATTCTTCTGAGATGTTTTCTTTTACACATATGAACTAAATCCCCTGAATACCTAAGGGGAATGAAACCTAAGATGATTCTTGTTACTATTTTCTGAATTATAATATAAATACTTAATTTGTTCCTAATTATGTGTTCTTAATTCTTGTTTTAATATTCCAGGATATTGATCCAAGTATTGATGTACTTATTTAGAGGAGCAAAAGTCCCTATCTAAGAGAAGATCTAGCATAATTAAGCGGAGTTGCATGCAATCCTAGACATAGGACGACATAAATCTACTGGATTAGGGTCAAACCTAATAAGGGAATCCATAGATTGAGTTAATGTAACACTAGGGGTTTTAATTAGAAAGAGATTTTAATTAATCAACCTAAGGTTAGACGTTGTTAGTCTCGAGAGAGATAATAATATAAATTAGGGATTTCTATAGATCAAGTCAAGTGAATAAATCGGCTAATTCAGAGTTAAATAACAAGTGAAGTCTAGGTGGATTTTTCCTTGGGTATTGTCCAAATCAATCAGTTTTCCCGAAAATATTTCCCCAATTCTCTTCTTGTGCATTCTTAGTTTAGTTAATTAGTTTAGATAAATCAAATCCCCTTATTTTTAGGCTAGATAATAAAAAGAAGGTTAATACTAGTACTTTTAGTTCCTGTGGGTTCGACATTCCGGTCTTGCTATAAGTTATACTACTATTCGATGGGTGCACTTGCCTTTATCGTGATAATAGTTGGTTTTCAAGTACGATCAATTATAAATTTAAAACTTATCACGCACATCAATTTTTTGGCACCGTTGCCGAGGAACTAAGATATTAGGAACGCTTGATTTTTATTACTTTAGCCATTTTTATTTTTATTGCAATTTACTTTTTATTTTTAATTTTTCTTTACTAATTTTTATTTTTCTTTATTTCTGGCAGGTTTTTATAGTTTATGACTAGAAGAAACCCGTCAGGACCTCTACTTTTTTATAGTGAGATCAATAGCATAGCTCGCAGAAACCGAAGAGAAATAAGGCGAAGCCTACAATACATAGAGGAAGGGCAAGAGGACGATATCCATAATACAACCGAGGAGATGGCCGACAATCAAAATAATCAGTTACCTCCTGTGGTTGCTGCTGATCTAGTAAATCAAAATCCTACTCCCCGTACTATGTATGATTATGCTAAACCACTCTAACAAGAACTGAATCAAGTATAGTTAGGCCTGTTGTTGCTGCAAATAATTTTGAACTGAAACCTAACACTATTCAAATGATACAACAGTTTGTTCAGTTTGATGGTTTGCAGGACGAGGATCCAAACACTCATTTGGTGAATTTTCTAAAATTCTGCGACACTTTTAAGATAAATGGTGTTTCTGATGATGCCATTCGCCTTCGGTTATTTTCCTTTTCATTAAGGAACAAAGCAAAACAGTGGTTAAACTCGTTACTGCGAGGGTCAATCACTACTTGGGAATAAATGACCGAAAAATTTTTATTAAAATATTTCCCACTGGCTAAAATAGCTAAACTAAGGAATGACATCTCTTCTTTTGTGTAGATGGATGATGCATGGGAGAGGTACAAGGATCTATTGAGAAGGTGCCCTCACCATGGGTTACCTCTGTGGCTGCAGGTTCAAACTTTTTGCAACGGTGTGAACCCTTCAACGAGGCAACTTATCGATGCAGCCGCCGGTGGAACGCTAAACAACAAAACACCTGAAGAGGCTTACGAATTTATTGAAGAAATATCATTGAATAACTATCAGTGGCAGGTTATAAGAACAAAATCGATGAAAGTTGCTGGTGTTTTTAGCCTCAATGCGGTTACTATGCTCTCTAACCAGGTAGAAATTTTAAATAAAAAGATTGACGGTTTATGTGGTTCTACTCAGGTACATCCAGTGATGAGGTGTGATTCAAGTGGAGGAGGAGTACACACAGATTATCCAACCTTCAACCCTAGCACTGAGGAGGAACAAGTTCAATATATGGGTAATAATAATTCTAGATCTTAAAATAACCCATATAGTAACACGTATAATGTAGGTTGGAGGAACCATGCCAACTTTTCGTGGGGTGGTCAAGGAAATCAAAGGCCACAACATCCCCCAAGTTTTCAACAACGACCTTACCAGTAGGAAAAGAAGCCAAACCTTGAAGAGATGCTAACGAAATTCATCTCAGTGTCTGAAACACATTTTTAGAACAACGAGGCAGCTCTTAAAAATCAACAAGAGTCAATTCAAGGGCTCGAGAATCAAATAGGCTAGTTGGCAAAGATGATTTTTGAACGACCATAGGGTAGCTTGCCGAGTAACACTAAAACTAATCCAAATGAGCAACTCAATGCAATCACTGTTCGAGATAATGAAGGGTTAGTTGAACATAAACCAGAACCGAGGCAAGGAATGGTGGTAAGTAAAGGTAAGGATGAGGTGGACCACAGTGAGCAAAAGCCGGTAAGTAAAGAATATAAACCTCGTGTGCCATACCCTAGTGCGACAAGGAAAGACCATACGGACGAGCAATTTGGTAAATTCCTTAAATTATTAAAGAAATTACATATTAACTTATCATTTATTGAAGCTCTTTCGCAGATTCCAAATGCAATTAAATTTTTTAAGGAGCTTTTAGCAAATAAGCAGAAGTTGGATAAGGTGTCGCATGTGGAGTTAAACGCAGTTTGCTCAGCCGTTTTACAGAATAAGCTACCCAACAAATTGAAAAATCCATGGAGTTTTACAATTCCTTATTTAATTGGTAGTTTAGATGTTAATAATGCATTGGCTGATTTAGGGGCGAGTATTAATGTCATGCCCTATAAAATGTTTAAACAAATAGGTCTTGGGAAACCCAAACAAACTAGGATGAACATTCAGTAAGCAGATAGAACCATTAGATTTCCTAGGGGTATTATTGAAGATGTACTCGTTAAAGTTGATAAATTTATTTTCCCAATTGACTTTGTTGTTTTAGATATGGATGAGGACAGTAAAGTGCCTTTGATTTTAGGAAGACCCTTTTTAGCAACTGTTAGAACTATTATTGATGTTGGTACAGGTGAACTCACACTTCGTGTAAGTGATGAAATAATCACTCTTCAAGCTCGTAATTCGTGTAACACATCACATAGTGAGAGTGGTTGTATAAATCATGCTGCTAATACTGATCATGTGGTGCAACCTTCGTTGCAGGATACACGTTTGAAGAGCATAAATGAGCCATGTTTAAATAACAACAAAGGACCCATCTATGAAGAACGAAAGCTTTAGATTGATGAACTAGATGAATGGCGAACACAAATTCCGGAGAAACCCAAAGCACACGAAAAATCACATCGACACCATGATAAGCATAGGGATGAGACAAAGCAAATTAAATTTGGGGATAAAGTATTGATAGATGAAAAGGACCCCCGAGTTGATACTTCAGAGCTTAACACAGACAGAGCGACTCCTTTCAAGGTACTTAATGTTTTCCCATACAGTACAGTCGAGGTAAATCATTCTCAATACGACATTTTTAAGGTAAATATTACTCGACTTAAACTCTATGTGGATAATAGAATTGATAACGAGAAAGAGGAGTCTCGACTCCATGATCCACCGTAATCATGCGAATGAGAGGTAAGTCGAGCTTAGACTCTGAATCAGACGATTTATTCATTCGACTTGTTCCGTAAAAATCCCTAAATTATATTATTATCTCTCTCGAGAATAACAACATCTAACCCTAGGTTGATTAATTGAAATCTTTTTCTAATTAACACCCCTAGTGTTGCATTAACTCGATCTATGGATTCCCTTATTAGGTTTCACCCTAATCCAGCAAAATCTTGTCACCCTATCTCTAGGCGTGCAATCAACTCCGCTTAATTATGACAAATTTACTCTTAGACAGGGACTTTTGCTCCTCTGAATAAGCGCATCAACTTGAATCAATATCCTGAAATATTCAAGCAAGAATTAAGAACATATAATTAAGAACAAGTCAAATATTTATCATACAATTCAGAAAATAATAACAAGATTCGTTTTAAGTTTCATTCCCCTTAGGTATTTAGGGGGTTTAGTTCATAATTATAAAAGACAACATCTCAGAAGAAAATTGAATACAAAACATAAAGAAAACCAAAAAATCCTAAAAGGAAATTGAAGGGAGATCTTCAGTCTTGAAGGAGAATCCAGCTTCTGAGATGGATCAATCGGCTTTCTTCGAGTAAATTCCTGCTTCCCACTCTGTGTGTCCTTCTAAATGCCTCCTCTGGTATTTAAATAGACTTTTTAATGCCTCAAAGCCCTCAAGAGTGGCCTTTTTCGAATAGAACTCAACTTGGCTCGACAAGGACATGCCCGTGTTCGATTGCTCCAAACCATGTTAGAGTCTGTTGAATAGACACGACCGTGTGGTATACTCGTGTAAGTCGTGCTCAATTCTTCTAAAAGGGCACGAGCGTGTGGTCTACCCGTGTGAGGAAGTCCAAGTCGTGTTAATTTCCCATGTTGGCCTATTTTCTCCGTTTTTGGCTCGTTTCTCGCTCTTTTTACTCTCCTATGCTCACCTAAGTACAAAACAAGAAATTAAAGGATTAGGAGCATTGAATTCACCAAATCTAAGGAGAAATCATCCATAAATGTGCTAAGCATGGGATAAAAATATGTATAAATCACGGTTTATCAAATACCCCCACACTTAAGCGTTTGCTTGTCCTCAAGCAAAATGCTCAACTCACAATCAAAATCAATTCTTTTCAACTTCTAATTCTTATTAATGATATCTCAAAATAATCCATAAGTAATTGTACATTGAGAATTCAACTAAAAGAACATCAAAGTTTCAAACATTCCAAGTTGTGTATTTTATCACGAAAACATAGGTGTCTCCCCTCATCTAGGTAATTACCATTGATTCAAAATATCACAGAGTTTCACATCCTCACTAGAGATTCACTCAAATGACTTGAGGTATTTTAAAGACAACAAGTTAAAGCACTCAATAGTCAATATGAAAAGTTATTACCATAGGCTTGCATGAAAATAAAATCTCCACCACTATAAATTGAGATGATACATCAATCAAAAGGTCTTTAGAGGGTTGTAACGTGGCTTTGGTTACAAGCTAAAAGAAAAGGTTAGAATCGAGATTGAATTGAAAAATCACCTAACTAGAAAAATAACTTATCATCAACTGAATACATGTGAGCTTCTTCTCAGAATATGGACTTAAACATTTAAGCTAAAAAACAAATAATTACTACTAATATAAATATGTGTATTGTAATTTTTTTTAAGAACAAGTCAAATAACATAGACTAACTATCAAAGATAAAACTTAGCTAAGTAATTTATTCAAATCAAATCTCGACAAAAATGGGGATCAAAATAATTTAGGGGATTTCAACAATAATGGGTATTGGGTTAATATGGAGGGTAAATTAATGAATGGGTTATTAGTCTCAAGAGGGTTTACTAAGGGTTAATTATGAAGGTAGGCTTTTATGGAGTGAGTGGGTTAAACCTAAGTGCCTTTATCATCTTGACATATCAAATCAAATGGTGTGGTCTTGACATGCATAATCAAGCAAGTTCTAGAATAACAAATCAAGATTGACGCACTCAAAGCAACAATAAAAGTGAGCATGAAAGAAATAATAGATGCTCTTAAAGGCTCAAGATCTCACAAGAATTATGGCTTTTTGATGCTTAAACCTTGTGAATTTTAACTTGAGATAATACCTAAACTTGGGGAAACAACCCTAAAAAATTGATAATTCTCAAAAGTCAACTTATCATGCTTGATTCTCTAATTCCTTAAAGTTTAAACAATCAATGCATGAATGCCTATGTTTTAATTCAAGACATATCAATAAAAATCATAAATTAATCAAAATTCATTCTAATAATAATATGAGAAGATCACATGAGAATAAGACAAAATTTAGGGATTTTTCTGATAAAGATATAAACAACCCCCCCACACTTAAGATGTACATTGTCCTTAATGTACAATGATAGATATACTACAAAGTATAAAATCATAAGATAAGGAGAGAGGTGAAACTTCTTTAATGATGAATTGAATCCTTGAATACTATAAATTGTTCAATAAAAATCATAAAGCCTAAAAATGAAATAGTATTAAAGGAAAATAAATTAAAAAGTAATTTAAGAAGATAAATAAAGATACAAGTGAAAATAAAAATAATAAATAAAAAGTCTTTAAACATTGTCGTCGCCGGATGGTTCGCGAGGTGGTGGTGGCGATGAGATGTGAAGGTGCTAACAAATCTGATATAGAGTAGCATCAATGTGATCAAAGCACTGAAAAACACTGCTGCTCAAATCGAGTAAGGCGCTCAGAGATGTCAGAGTATGAAGCCACCGCATGAACTGGACGATAGATGGGTGGTGGCTGAGACGGTGGGTCCTCATGACATGGAGGGACATCATTAGTAATTTCCTCTAGGTCCTCCTTCTTGACAGGCTGGACCAGGCGGTACTGGGGAGGGTTGATTCCACGTCGTTTCGCGATCATCCTCATATGTAACATACTCAAGATGCCTTGTGGGGACATTTGGCTGATGAGAATAAAGGCGGATGATTGTGCTGCTGTGTTGAGGAGGTCGAAGTAGCATGCCAGGCAAGTTACATAGGAGCCAATAGAGATGACTCCCTTCTTATGTCGCTCGGTCTGATGGCGAATGGTGAGGGAAATGAAATAGGCAAGGTCAAAGACGTGCCCATGTGCCATACTTCATAAAAAGTAAGCGTCGTGAGTGTTGACGATACCACTGCTCTCTCACTGCCCTGTCAGAGTGTGGGCCAAGATGGCGTATAAGTACCTTAGGGATGGGGGGAGAGCCAATGCCTTGGAGTGGCTAGGATCGTAAGTGACCGACGCAGGGACTAGGTCCTT
The DNA here is from genome assembly GCA_025698465.1 of Gossypium longicalyx. Classification (NCBI taxonomy): domain Eukaryota; kingdom Viridiplantae; phylum Streptophyta; class Magnoliopsida; order Malvales; family Malvaceae; genus Gossypium; species Gossypium longicalyx. Next base: position 20,128,101 of record CM047000.1, read on the forward strand.
CCAACAATTTGAAGGAGAATAGTGGATGTGGCGATTGAGACTGTCGAAGTTGTCGTCATCCATGAACTCCTCCGTATATAGTCCCAAAGCGATACTGAACTCAAGGACGCTTAACTGGTGAACTAAGCTGTTGAGACGGAACTGGACCATTTTGGGATCATCGAACTCTGTCATAAGTGTTTAAAGGTAAAAGGTCGAGCAGAGTTTGAGTGTGAGCTCAAGGTAAGTTGGCTCGACGATTTCGAAGAAGATCCCCCATAGTTCAGTAGTTAGGAGAGCCCAGACCGCGTCAACTAGTTGGATCTGCTCTAGAGCAGTCCAATCAATGCAATGGCCTACACCTAGGGTCGGGCCCATAGTATCTAAAATAGTTCCTCTTGGGGTCCCATGGGAAACTGTAGAAATGGGTGTCGTATCTCGGCGGTAGGACCTGAGGAGGATGCTGCTCCTTTCCACTTTTTTGAAGTGGGGACTGTGGTTTTCTTGCCACGTGAAGTTGACATGGTATACCTGCAATGAAAAGTCAAAGTTAAAACAATACTCCCCAAGAATAGCATGGATAAGTATGCAAGTATGTTAAAATTAAAGAAGAATACTTCATGGGCATCACAGGAAAAATGTGAGATGTACCGAAAAGTAACTAAATTCTTATGGAAGTCATTATGAACAATAGGAACATGAGAATAGTGCTAAATGAAATACCTAGTGAATGAATGCATGTGGGTTTGATAATATGAAATATGGTGTGGGTAAGCATGAAATCCATTGAAACAAGAAAAATGGATGAATGTAGCATAATGTATTGACTAAAATGGCAAATTTCTAACAAAGAGCATAAGTATTACTATCATTATAATCATGAATATTACTCAAAATAGTCAAATAGAATAAGAAAATCATAAAATAAGTAAAATATTTGAAGAGAATAGAGAGAAAAGAGTAAACAAACGTAAGAAGGAGGGGCTTGGGTCGTCGAGGGTGGTGCTGTGGTCGGCACACGGGCGTGGCAGGGAGGGCATGTGAAAGGGTTCCAGCGGCTAAGGTTTGATGTTTGGGGAAGAGGATGATGAATAGTAGGGGTTTATATAGATTTTAGGCACACGACCGTGAGGCACGCCCGTGTGCCCTAATTTTAACCCGTGTATATCGTGATTTTCAGATGTGGGCGCGTCTAAAATTCGGCCCACGCCTGTGTTCTTTGGGCGTGTTGATGCACACGGCCATGTTGCACAGCCGTGTCCTGCTTCGTTCGCTTCTCTCACACCCCTGTTATTTTGTCAGTCTTGACCACGGGTAGTGAGCACGGGCGTGTTGCACGCCCATGTTGTTTTCTCAGTTTCAACTATGGCATCTAGACACGGGCATGTCATATGTCCGTATTGTTTTGATAGATTGATCCACGGCCATGTTGCACGGTCGTGGTAACTTATCAACTCTCATGTTAGGGAAAAATTCTTCCCTGTTTTTACATGGTCATTTCGCATGGTCGTGTTGCCTTCCGTGGTATGGGCACGGCCTAAGGCATGCCCGTGTGCCTGGCCGTGTGGTTCTAGAAAACCTGTGTTCAGTGACTCAGTTAGTGAGTTATATGTTAAAAACTAAAATTTAAAGAAGTTAACACTGTTAATGCTCGAGTTGCCTCCCGAGAGGCGCTTATTTATAGTCTAAGCTCGACTTATCTATCTGTTGCATGGTCATGGTGGTTTGAAAAGTTTACACTCCTCATTTCTACTATCAATGTTATCAAAATAAGGTTTGAGATGAGTACTGTTTACCTTGAATGTACTGAATTTGGGATGAATTACCTCAACTATGTTGTATGGGAAAATAGCAAGTACCGTAAGAGGGATTTCTCCATTAGGTTCAGAGGTGGTAATGCGAGGGTCTGCAGTAGCTAGTAGTACCTTGTCTCCAACCTTAAGTTGATTCGGTGAAGCATTGGATTCGTCATGGCATAGTTTTGGATTATCGTGTGTTCTCAGTTTCTGTGTCCACCATTCATCTAGTTCCTTGACTCGTAGCCTTTCTTCTTCATAGATGGGTCCTCTGTTATTACTTGAACATGGCTCATGTATGCTTTTCGGATCTATTTCCTGCAAAAAAGGTTGCACCACATGGTCAGTTTTAGTGGTACGGTTTATACAATCACCCTCGATATTTGATGTGTTACTTGAATTGAGAGCTTGTAGGGTGATTGTCTCATCACCCACACGAAGTGTGAGTTCACCTATACCAACATTGATAATGGTTCTAGTAGTTGCTAAAAAGAGCCTTCCTAAAATTAGAGGCACGTCATTATCCTCATCCATATCTAAAACAACAAAGTCAACTGGGAATATAAATTTATCAACTTTAACGAGTACATATTCAATAATACCCATAGGAAATCTAATGGTTTTATCTGCTAACTAAATGCTCATCCTAGTTTTTTTGGGTTTCCCAAGACCTAGTTGTTTAAACATTTTATAAGGCATGACATTGATACTAGCCCCTAAATTGGCCAAAGCATTATTAACATCTAAGCTACCAATTAAACAAGAAATCGTAAAACTCCCTGGATCTTTCAATTTGTTGGCCAACTTATTCTGTAGTATGGCTGAGCACACTACATTTAACTACACATGCGATGCCTCATCCAACTTTCTCTTATTTGTTAAAAGCTCCTTTAAGAATTTGATTGCATTTGGCATCTGCGAAAGGGCTTCAATAAATGGTAAGTTAATATGTAGTTTCTTTAATAATTTAAGGAATTTACTGAATTGTTCGTCTGTGCGGTCTTTCCTTATCGCATTAGGGTATGGCACTCGAGGTTTGTACTTTGTTCTTACCGGTTTTCACTCACTATGGTCTACCTTATCCTTACCTTTGGTTACCACAATTCTTTGCCTTGGTTCTGTTTCAGGTTCCACTAACCCTTCCTCATCTTGGACAGTAATAACGTTAAGCTGCTCCTTTGGGTTAGTTTTCGTATTACTTGGCAAGCTACCTTGTGGTTGTTCAGAAATAAATTTCACGAGCTGTCCTATTTGAGTTTCAAGTCCTTGGATCGACGCTTGTTGATTTTTAAGTGCTGTTTCGGTATTCTGAAAGTGAGTTTTCGACGCTGAGATAAACTTTGTTAGCATCTCCTCAAGGTTCGGCTTCTTTTCCTATTGGAAGGTGGTTGTTGAAAACCCAGAGGATGTTGTGGCCTTTGACTTCCTTGACCACCCCATGAAAAGTTGGGGTGGTTCCTCCAACCTGCATTATAAGTGTTACTATATGGGTTATTTTGAGATCTAGAATTATTGTTACCCATATATTCAACTTGTTCCTCCTCATTGTTGGGGTTGAAGGATTGATATTCCGTGTGTGCTCCTCCTCCATTTGAATCGCACCTCATAACTGGATGTACCAGAGTAGAACCACACAAACTGTCAATCTTTTTATTCAAAAGTTCTACCTAGTTAGATAGCATGGTAACGGTATTGATGTTGAAAACAGCGGTTGTTTTCGTCGGTTTTTTCCTCATAACTTGCCATTGATAGTTATTCAGCGATATTTCTTCAATAAATTCGTAAGTTGGTTCAGGTGTTTTGTTATTCAAAGTTCCACCGGCGGCTGCGTCGATGAGTTGCCTCGTTGAAGGGTTCACATCGTTGTAGAACGTCTGAACCTATAGCCAAAATGGTAACCCATGGTGAGGGCACCTTTTCAAAAGATCCTTGTGTCTCTCCCATGCATCATAGAGTGTTTCTAGATCCATCTGCACAAAAGAATAGATGTCATTCCTCAACTTAGCTGTTTTAACTGCCGGAAAATATTTAAGTAAAAACTTTTCGGTCATTTGTTCCCAAGTAGTGATTGACCCTCCTGGCAATGAGTTCAACCATAGTTTAGCCTTGTTTCTCAATGAAAAGGGAAATAACCGAAGGCGTATGGAATCATCAGAAATGCCATTGATTTTAAAAGTATCGCAAAACTCCAGAAATTTTGCCAAGTGAATGTTTGGATCCTCATCTTGCAAACCATCAAACTGAACAAACTATTGCATCATTTGAATTGTGTTAGGTTTCAGTTCAAAATTATTTGCAGCAATAGCAGGCCTAACTATACTTGACTCAGTTCCTGTTAAATTAGGTTTAGCATAATCAGCAGGATTCTAATTTACTAGATCAGCAGCAATCGCAGGAGGTAGCAGATTTTTCTGATTTTAAGTCATCTCCTCGGTTGTCGTGTGAATGTCGTTCTCTTGCTCTTCCTCTGTGTATCTTAGGCTTCACCTTATTTCTTTTCGGTTTCTACAAGCCATGCGATCGATCTCACTATCAAAAAGTAATGGTCCTGACAGGTTTCTTCTACTCATAAACTATAAAAACCTGCCAGAAATAAAAAGAAAAATTAGTAAAGAAAAATTAAAATAAAAAGTAAATTGCAATAAAAGTAAAATAGATAAAGTAATAAAAATTGAGTGTACCTAATATATTAGTTCCCCGGCAATGGCGCCAAAAAATTGATCGTGATGGTTCATGATAAGTTTTAATAAATTTATATTTGACCGTTCTTGAAGACTAACTATTATCACAACGAAGGCAAGTGTACCTATCGAACAGTAGTATAGTTTTAGCAAGACTAGGATGTCGAACCCAAAGGAACTAAAAGTACTAGTATTAACTCTTTTCTTATTATCTAGCCTAAAAATAAATGGGTTTGTTTTATCTAAACTAATTAACTAAACTAAGAATGCACAGGAAGAAAATTGGGGAAAATACTTTTGCGAAATTTGATTGATTAGGACAATACCCAAGGAAAAATCCACCTAGAATTCACTTGTTATTTGACTCTGAATCAGACGATTTATTCATTTGACTTGTTCCATAGAAATTCCTAAATTATATTATTATCTCTCTCGAGACTAACAACACCTAACCCTAGGTTGATTAATTGAAATCTCTTTCTAATTAACACCCCTAGTGTTGCATTAACTCGATCTATGGATACCCTTATTAGGTTTCACCCTAATCCAGCAAAATCTTGTCACCCTATCTCTAGGCGTGCAATCAACTCCGCTTAATTATGACAAATTTACTCTTAGACAAAGACTTATGCTCCTCTGAATAAGCGCATCAACTTGAATCGATATCCTGAAATATTGAAGAAAGAATTAAGAACACATAATTAAGAACAAGTCAAATATTTATCATACAATTCAGAAAATAATAACAAGATTCGTCTTAGGTTTCATTCCCCTTAGGTATTTAGGGGGTTTAGTTCATAATTATAAAAGACAACATCTCAGAAGAAAATTGAATACAAAACATAAAGAAAACCCAAAACTCCTGAAGGGAAATTGAAGGGAGATCTTCAGTCTTGAAGGAGAATCTGGCTTCTGAGATGGATCAATTGGTTTTCTTCGAGTAAATTCCTACTTCCCACTCTGTGTGTCCTTCTAAGTGCCTCCTCTGGTGTTTAAATAGACTTTTTAATGCCTTAAAGCCCTCAAGAGTGGCCTTTTTCGAATAGAACTCAACTTGGGCTAGACAGGGACACGCCTGTGTGACACGCCCGTGTTCGATTGCTCCAAACTGTGTTAGAGTCTGTTGAATAGACACGGCCGTGTGGTCTACTCGTGTAAGTTATGTTCGATTCTGGTAAAAGCGCAGGTGCGTGTGGTTTACTCGTGTGAGGAAGTCCAAGCCATGTTGATTTCCCACGTTGGCCCATTTTCTCCGTTTTCGGCTCGTTTCTCGCTCTTTTTACTCTCCTATGCTCACCTAAGTATAAAACAAGAAATTAAAGGATTAGGAGCATCAAATTCACCAAATCTAAGGAGAAATCATCCATAAATGTGCTAAGCATGGGATAAAAATATGTATAAATTACGGTTTATCATACCCCTTTCCTACCATTATTAGTTACTTTCATCCATGCCGTGTTGAATTTAGTCATGCTTTTGCTATGCCATTTTCCATAAAATCTCTGTTGTCAATTGATTTATGTTATGAAGTTCGATTGCTTTTGGTTGAGCTTTGTTAGTGTCATTAGTTTTTGGTTGAACAAATTATTTTAATTCATGGTTAATTACTTTTTGGATTTGTTAGCATATGTTATCTTCTATGTTATCTTTTTCGGTCATTAAGACATGAAACCGTTCTTCTTGTAGGTATACCATGTCAAATTCACGTGGTTAGAAAATCACCGTCACAGCTTCAGAAAAACGGAAGGGACCCGGAGACACATCAGCAAGCGCTTCTGCCGAAGTGTGCCACCCCTTTCTCTAGTTTCCCTTGGGACCCCAAGAGGAACTATTCCAAATACTACGGGCTCGACCCCTAGGTGCGGCCATTGCATTGATTGGGCCGCACTAGAACAGATCCAACTTACTGACGCGATCCAAGCTCTCTTGACTACTGACCCATAGGGGCTCTTCTTCGAGATTGTCGAGCCGACATATCTCGAGCTCACATTAGAACTCTGTTTGACCTTTTACCTTCAAACCGTTATGACAGAGTTTGATGATCCCGGAATGTTCCAATTTCGTCTCGGCAATTTAGTTTGCCAGTTGAGTGTCCCTGAGTTCGGTGTCACTTTGGGACTATATACAGTGGAGTTCATGGACGATGACGACTTCGACATTCTCCATCGCCACATCCACTATTCTCCTTCACTTTGCTGGAAGGCCCTAGTCCCTGCTTCGGCCACTTACGACCCTAGCTGCTCTAAGGCATCGGCTCTCACCCCATCACTGAGATACTTACACGCCATCCAAGCCCACACATTGACAGGACGGTGAGAGAGTACCGGTGTCGTCAACACTAACGACGTCACTTTTTTATGGAGCATGGCGAATGGGCACATATTTGCCCTCGCCATTCGCCATCAGACAGAGTGGCATAGGAAGGGAGTCATTTCCATCGGCCCTTATGTAACTCGCCTGGTGCGGCACTTCGGTCTCCTCAACGTGGTGGAGCAATCATCCTCCCTCACCCTTATCGGTCAGATGTCCCCACAGGGCATCTCGAGTATACTCCATATGAGGATGATCGAGCGACAACGTGTATTTCATCCTCCTCAGTACCACCTTGTCCAGTCAGCCGAGCAGGAGGATCTAGAGGACATTACTGATGATGTCCTTCCACCACACGAGGATCCACCATCTTAGCCACCACTTGTGCATTGTCCAGTTCATGCGGCTGCTTCACTCTCTGACATCTCTAAGCACCTTACTCGATTCGAGAAGCAATATTTTCAGTGCTTTGATCACATTGATGCAACCCTACGTCAGATTTGTCAGCACCTTCACATCTCATCGCCACTCCCACCTTGCGAACCATCTGGTGATGAGGATTTTTGAAACTTTTATTTATCATTTTCATTTTTATTTAGATTTTTAAATTACTTTTTATTTCTCTTTAATACTATTTTTATTTTATTTTTAGGTTTTATAATTCTATATTAAGTAATTTATGTTTTTCTTTACGAGTAATAATGCTACTTTGTATTTCCTAAAGAGTTATTGATTCTATCGCAGTTAAGAAGAGCTCCAAAGCTCACTATTACTTAGGAAATTTCAACTCCACTGGGAAAGGTTCTCCACGACTGCCATGTCCTGCTCGACCACGACCATAACTACCACCAGTTATAATATTCTTTTGGGGCAGCACTTGTGGACTAACAACCTCTACCACCACCGGAGTATCCTCCTCCAATCTCATCCTTGCCTTAGCCCATTACTTTCCATAACTCCAATTCAAGGAGTCCATTTAAGATTCAAGAAGTTTCACTTCTCTCCCTATCTTATGATCTTATATGTACATTTTTCAGTAAATCTATCTTTGTACATTGAGGGCAATGTACATCTTAAGTGTGGGGTGGTTATTTATATCATTATCAGAAAAATCACTGAATTTTGTCTTATTCTCACGTGACTCTCTCATATCACTATTAGAATAAATTTTGATTAATTTATGATTCTTATTGATATATCTTGAATTAAAACATAGGCATTTATGCATTGATTGTTTAAACTTTAAGTAATTAGAGAATCAAGCATGATAAGTTGATTTTTGAGAATTAGAGAATCAAGCATGATAAGTTAATTTTTGAGAATTAAAATTTTTTTAGGTTATTTCCCCAAGTTTAGGTATTATCTTGAAGTTTAAATTCATAGAGTTAACATCAAAAAGCCATAATTTTTTTGAGATCTTGAACCTTTAGAGCATATATTATTTCTTTCATGCTCACTTTTATTATTGCTATGAGTGCGTCAATATTGATTTGCTATTCTAGAACTTGCTTTGATTATGCATGTCAAGACCACACCATTGATTTGATATGTCGAGATGATAAAGGCACTTAGGTTTAACCCACTCACTTCATAAAAGTCTACCGTCATAATTAACCCTTAGTGAACCCCCTTGAGCCTAACAAGCCATTCATTGATTTACCCTCAATATTAACCCATAAACCATTATTGTTGAAATCCCCTCAATTAATTTGATCCCTATTTTTGTCGAGATTTAATTTGGATAAATTGCTTAGCTATGTTCTATTCCTGATAGTTAGCAAAAGTCTATGCTACTTGATTTGTTTCTAAAAAAAAATGAAGTTGATGTAATTGAGATTTGTCGTCTAGTATATTATGAAATTAGGAATGTAATTTGTCAGTTTTAGTGATTTTTCTAGCTAAGTGATTTTTTAATTCAATCTCGATTCTAACCCTCTTTTTCAACTAGTGACCACACCCCCTAACCAAAGCCACGTTACGACCCTCTAAAGACCTATTGATTGATGTATCATCTCAATATATAATGGTGGAGATTTGATTTTCACGCAAGCCTATAGTAATAACTTTTCATATTGACTGTTGAGTGCTAAAATTGTTGTCCTTAAACACATCAAGTGATTTGAATGAATCTTTAGTGAGAATTTTAAACTCTGTGATATTTTGAATTAAAGGTGATTACTTAGATGAGGGGAGACACCTATGTTTTCGTGATAAAATGCTCAACTTGGAATGTTTGAAACTCTGATGTTCTTCTAGTTGAATTCTCAATGTATGATTACTTATGGATTATTTTGAGATATTATTGATAGGAGTTATAAGTTGAGAAAAATGAATTTTTAATCGTGAGTTGAGGATTTTGCTTGAGGACAAGCAAACGCTTAAGTGTGGGGGTATTTGATAAGTCGTAATTTATACATATTTTTATCCCCTGCTTAGCATATTTTTGGATGAATTATCATTAGATTTGCAGAATTTGATGCTCCTAATCTTTTAATTTCATGTTTTATACTTAGGCGAGTGTAGGAGAGGCAAAAGAGCGAGAAATGGGCCAAAAATGGAGAAAATGGGTCAAAGTGGAAAATCAACACAGCCTGGACTTCCTCACACGGGTAGACCACATGCCCATTCTTATTTAACAGACTCTAACATAGCCTGGACTTCCACACACGGATAGACCACACGCCCGTGTCTTTTTAACAGACTCAAACACGGCCTAAGTCGCCTCACACGGGCGTGGCACACGGCCATGTCCCTGTCGGGCCCAAGACTAGTTCTATTCAGAAAAGAGCACTTTGGAGGGTTCTGAGGTATTCTAAAGCCTATATTAACACCCTATAGGAGGATTAAAGGGGACACGTGGAGTAGGAGGCAAGGAATTACTCGAAGAAAGCCGATTGATCCATCCCAGAAGTCGAATTCTCCTTCAAGACTGAAGATCTCCCTTAAATTTCCTTCAAGGGTTTTCGAGTTTCTTTATGTTTTGTTATTATTATTCTTCTGAGATGTTTTCTTTTACAAATATGAACTAAATCCCCTAAATACCTAAGAGGAATGAAACCTAAGATGAATCTTGTTACTATTTTCTGAATTATAATATAAATACTTGATTTGTTCCTAATTATGTGTTCTTAATTCTTGTTTTAATATTCCAGGATATTGATTCAAGTATTGATGTACTTATTCAGAGGAGCAAAAGTCCCTGTCTAAGAGAAGATCTAGCATAATTAAGCGGAGTTGCATGCAATCCTAGACATAGGAAGACATAAATCTGCTGGATTAGGGTCAAACCTAATAAGGGAATCCATAGATCGAGTTAATGCAACACTAGGGGTTTTAATTAGAAAGAGATTTCAATTAATCAACCTAGGGTTAGACATTGTTAGTCTTGAGAGAGATAATAATATAAATTAGGGATTTCTACGGATCAAGTCAAGTGAATAAATTAGCTAATTCAGAGTTAAATAATAAGTGAAGTTTAGGAGGATTTTTCCTTGGGTATTGTCCAAATCAATCAGTTTTCCCAAAAATATTTCCCCAATTCACTTCCTGTGCATTCTTAGTTTAGTTAATTAGTTTAGATAAACTAAATCCCCTTATTTTTAGGCTAGATAATAAAAAGAAGGTTAATACTAGTACTTTTAGTTCCTGTGGGTTCGACATTCCAATCTTGCTATAAGCTATACTACTATTCGATAGGTGCGCTTGCCTTTATCGTGATAATAGTTAGTTTTCAAGTACGATCAATTATAAATTTAAAACTTATCACACACATCACCCTCGAAAGAGCGTTACCCGATCTCACACCTTGATCTTTATCTTTCTCGACCATCTCGGGACAGCTACGAATAAAATGGTCCAGCGACCCACATTTTAGACAGCCTCTTTCATTACCACTGGTCTTACACTGGCTCTCATAATGTGGCCAATGCCATGTTCCAAACATAGTCTTACACTGGCTCTCATAATGTGGCCGATGCCATGTTCCAAACATGGTCTTACACTGGCTCTCATAATGTGGTAGATGCCATGTTCCAAACATGGTCTTACACTGGCTCTCATAATGTGGCCGATGTCATGTTCCAAACATGGTCTTACACTGGCTCTCATAATGTGGCCGATGCCATGTCCTAGACATGGTCTTACACTAGCACACATATCACCCAATGTAATGGCATGAATATCTAATCTATTCTTAGGTTCAACCGGGAATTTACCACATTAAATTTCATCATGCATTAATCATAAGCATATTTAACATTATTTTGAAAAATTAATCATTCCTCACATAATAACGATAAAGTTGTCTTACTTAAGTACAATTTACCTCGGTATACAAAAGGTTGGAGACTAGTCAGTTTTTAATCCACTAGCTTAGCTTTCCTCCGGTCTCGGTCCGAATTTCGTATTTCTTGATCTATAATGATAAAATTTATAGTTTAATCATCACATTAATCAAGACATTTTATAAACCACATTTTTGGCAAAATAATCAATTTGCCCCTAGACTTTCACAAAATTATGATTTTACCCCTAGGCTCATAAACCGATTTTCATCAAATTTTGCTCACTAACTAAGCCTAGCCAAATTCTTTGTATACTAGAAGCAGACAACAATTCCAATTATTTCACACATTACCACATAATTTATAACTTATGCAAAATGGTTCTTAGTTAGGGGTTTCATGAAAATTACTTCACAAAAGTTGTTTATTTAATAACCATAACTCATTTTCTTCTATAAAATTTTAGCAACCAACATGAGTACTGTCATGACAAAACCCTAGACTCTCAACCATTTTGCAAAATAGTCCCCTATTAGTTAGTTTATGCTACAAGGGTCCCAAAGTTACAAAAATCATCCAGAAAGACCATCAAAATCACTTACTTGCAAGAGTAAAGAGTGGCTGAAATTTTGAAGCTCCAAAACCCATAAAATATCTGATATTTTTGGTGGTGAAGAGAAGAAATGAAAAAGATGATAGCTAGTCTTTAGGTTTATTATTTTTTTATCAATTTAGTCACCTAACATTTGACCATCCCTTGAATTAAGGCTCCATGTCCAGCCACTAATATTTTATTGGTCTATTTTCTCAATAAGGACCTCTAATTTAATGTTCTATAGCTATTTGACACCTTTAGCAAGTAGAACAAAACTTTTACACTTTATGCAATTTAGTCCTTTTTCGCAATTAAGCATGCAATCGCTAAAATTATTTCACCCAAATTTTCATGCACTCATATAATCATGCTATAACACATAAAAAAATAAAAAAATAATTTTTCTGACCTAGGGTTAGTGGTTTTGAAACCACTGTTCTAACTAGGCCCAAAATCAGGCTGTTACAAGAACCCTGAGTATCCTTAGCATTCCAATGTGGTTTAACGGGTAAATAAAAGATGAGTATGAGAATGAAATTACTATGAGTAAACAAGCATGTACGTAAGCCTATAATTGTAAATTCATGATTATTGTGAAAATAATTGTATATTACCCATTGTGATTGATAGTACACGTACTTGTGATGTTGGATATATGATAAATATAAATGATGATTACATGTTAAGCTATTGGGAAAAATTGAGATGTGATCTAATATGTTTATGTGCTTAAATTGTATTTTCAACAGGTATGTTACGATTGAGAAAGTATGTGACCATATTTTGAGTGGTACAAGTATGTACACAGAACTCATGTGAAGTGAGTTTGGTATACGATGAATTCTTGGTGAGAATATACATGAACAAGTTATACTTGTGAAACATTGATAACCTTGTGACAAATGATCTATATTTATGATGAATGGATGCATGATAATATTTGATAATAATCATGTGATAGGCTTAAGAGCCTAATTGATTTGTAATATTTTATGGTTCATTTATTTAAATTGTGTTTCATTGGATATGAGGAAAAGAAAGACAGGTCTAATTTTCAAATGAAGACATTATGAGAATATAGTAAGCTACGAGCTTAGACAAATGAAAGGTGGTTGAACTATATGTTGAAATTATGATTACTCACAAATAATGTGCATGTGATTAAAAGGATGGAAATAACTTGTTAGTTAATGTTATATGTTATAATGGGAAGATTATAGTGGCTAGGCTAATGCCAAGGCATATAAATGGTGTTTATAAGTTAAAGGAGAAAGCACTATGAATGAATAAATAAAAATCTTAAAATCTAATTCCAATTGAAATTATAGTACTCTTATGGATGGATAAAGTAAATGAATGTTAATAGTTGTTTATTATTTGCATATGAACTTACTAAGCTATATTATATAGCTTACCCTCCTTCCTTTCCCATGTCTTATAGGTTAATTTATCTAGCTCGGTTTGGAGACCGCTGAAGATGCCATCACACTATCAAGCTATCATCGTGGGTAAAAATGAATACAAACCTCTTAAGTTTATGGCATGTATAGGGGCTTAGTCAATTATAAATGTGTCATTACGATTTAGCCAAAGGTATTGACTTGTAATGGTTAAGGGTTTGATGTAATGTGAAGCCATGTAAATTGGCTTATATTGATATTTGATTCATTTTGTATAAGGCCATGAGATGTGGCTCATATTGATTATTGGGTTGTAAGCCTATTTATTTAAGTATATATGTGCCCCTGCAATGGTAATGTGGTTGGTGGTTGTGTGAATGTGATGAGATGTGTTGTGGTTATGAATGTTTGATGATTTAATTGGGATTTGTTTAGTATGATGATAAACATGGCTTAAATAAGAATTGGTAAGTTGGGCTTGACAAAGTATGAAGTCTTATGCATGTATAAGTAAAGATGAAATGATCACGGTCATGTCTTGTTTGTGTATGTTTAAGTGCTCACTAAAGCCATGCTAAATGCCTTTGAAGTCATGTATGTGTATGTGCAAATAAGGGTGGCAACTGGCTTGGAAAGTAGCCTCAAAGTTGTCCACACGGGTAGGCACACGGGCATTTGTCTAGACCGTGTGTGACACACGGTCTGCCCCCATGGGCTTGTGATCTGGCCGTGTGTCCCCTGTATCCTAATTTGGTAAAACAGAATGCTCAGTAGTAAACATACAGGCAGAGACACGGCTGTGTGTCTCAGCCATGTGGAGGCCACGGCCTAAGCACACGGGCGAAAGACTTGGCCATGTGACCTCAATTTAGTTGATGATGTCATAAATAGAGAGTTACACGAGCTGAGGGCACGGGCGTGTCTCAAACCACACGGGCGTGTGACCCTCCAAAATAGGAAAATTTTTCTAAGTATTGTATAAGTTCTGAGAGTTCTCAGTTTAGTCCCGAACCACATCCAATATATATTTTGGGCCTCGAGGGCCATCTAAGGGACGATATGCATGTGAATGAAAAGTTATAAATTTGGACAAAAATTCAGGTCTCGATTTTGTATGATTGTGTGAGTTTATGTCCGGTAATGCCTCATACCCTATTCCAGCATCAAATACAGGTAAGGGGTGTTACATTCAAACTCCTATTTAACACAGTTCTAACATGTATTACTTAGATGACAATTAATTAAAAGTTATGCATATAGAGACTTATAAGTTTTTTTTATTATTTTGATAAAATAGTGCCCTATAAGTTAATTTCAAATTTAGAGTATAAAATATTAAATTTAAGTAAATTTATAATGTAATCTATCAATTTGATATAAGCAAGCTCCTATCAATTATAAAACAGATTTATCATCTATGTTAAAGTTGGGATATGGTTAAAAGTAAATTTTAATTTAAGTTATTATTAATGAAATTAATATTTAAATTTAAATTTTATTATAAAATTGATATAAAATATAAAAAATTAATTGCTATTGAAATTTTATTTTTGTGGCGAATGTTTAATTTCAACGTGAGTTGTTTTTGTCCCTACCCCAAATTTCCATCTTTTCACAATGTTTTTGAACCTTGGGCTTGTTCTAATGTTTTTCAATATGTGTATATTTAAGTTGCGTTTATAATTTATACCACGTTTAGTTTGCTGTAATAGAAAATAGTTGTAATGGAATAGAGCTGTAATTAGTAATTTAATCATTTGGTTAAATAGAATGGAATAGAACTGTAATGGTATTCTTATATTTGGTTGAATGGAATGATGTTGTAATATCATAAGAAAAAAAGTTGAAATGACCAGAGTAACCTTTGTAGAATTTTTTTAGGTAGATAATTATTATTTTTATTAAATTTTAATAGGACTATTAAATGTAATTTAATAAAAATAAAAATAAATAATTTAATCATATTTTAATATAATTATTATTAAATAAAATTTAATAAAAATAATGATATATAATTTAATAATATGAATTAATAAAAATTATAACATAATCTCATGGAATCATAGTTGCCAAAATTACAAATATTGATCCAAAAATAATAATTATTCTCATTTTTATACATATGAAAATATCAAACACTATACACCAAACAAACCCCAGCAAGCAAACCCTTATTTTAACTTCTCTATATTTTTCCCCAACCCATTAACACAAATCTAAAAATACTCCTCCAAAAATATCAGAAAAGAAAAAGGGCCCTGCTGCTCCAATTGATGTATCTTTAATCTGAATCACTTTTTATACTCTCTATGGCCTTCAATCCTCTTGGTCTCTGCATCATGCGAAAACCCCACATCAAAAACATAAATAATAGGAAAAAATTATTGCATTATAGGAAATGTAAAAGAAGAGAAACCAAATCATATGTTACCTTCTTAAAACTCTCTTTTTTCTCTAACTCCATATCTTTCTTGGCACATATCAGCCAACCATGCCCTAGGGCTCACCAACTGCCACCACAGCCCACCAATACATGTCAAATTTACACAAAAAATATATATGAAGCTTATATATATGCTTGATATAAAAAAATGTTTACTTACAAAACTAAACTAAATTATGATTCAACAAAACAAACCAAGTTGCTATTTTCGAGTCTTAGTTTGACAATAGTTGAAAGAAAGCAGATAAAAGTTGTATGATCAGTTGTGACACTCATGAACTTATATGTACACCAAGTTAAAAAAGGCAAACTAAAAACTAAAACAATCTAACTAACATTAAGCTATGTGTAACCCTATATACATGTTTGTAATGATTTCATTTGTTGATAAATAATTCCACTTACTCTTGTTCTTTGTTGATTTAGTCCTCCACTTGCAGGAGGTTATTCAAGACGTATTAGGATTGAGTGACCCGAATCCTTATTTAAACAAAATACAGTGGTAAAATAAAATAAAAGTAAAATTCATATAGAACTATACTTCTTTTATTTTATTTTAGAATAAGGTTTTTTAAACCTTATTAAACTCCATATATTTGATATTTGATTAGAATAAGGTGTTTCAATCTTATTACACTCCTATTAGAATATGATTTTACAAGTCTATAAATAGACATAGTCTACTCCTCTTGTAATTATTCGAATTTGACTTAGTGAATTATCTTCTCCTCTACCCGTGGTTTTTTTCCCGAAAGGATTTCCATGTAAAATCTATGTGTTCTATTTTTTTCTCTCTTTTCTTTGCGATACATTGTCATTATTGATGTTCTATTTTTCACAAATTTGTACCCGAACTTCTGAGTTGTTCATCTCAATTATGGTAATAGCGTCTTTGAAGTATGAAATTTCGTTGTTGGATCACAACACCAAATTCGCATTGTGACAGATAAAGTTGCAGGTAGTTCTTGCACAAATGGACTTGGAGGATGCTCTACTAGGTATATATAAGATTCCTTCGACATTGACGGAAGAAGAGAAAAGGTGTAAAGATCGAAAGGCGTTAACACAGTTACATCTGCATTTCTCGAATGAAATTTTGCAAAGATGTGATGAAGAAGAAGATCGCCGCTGCATCATAGAAGAGGCTGGAATAAATATGTATGTCGAAAACTCTAACCAGCAAGCCGTACATGAAGCAGCGTCTTTATGATCATCGTTTGGAGGAAGGTACGTCTGTGCACGAACACTTAATATTGTTTAAAGAAATCCTCTCAAACTTAGAGGCTATGGGGGTTCAGTATGGTAAGAAAGATCTAGGGTTGATTCTACTTTGTTCGTTGCCCCCGTCTTATTCAACCTTTAGAAACATGATTTTATATTGCCGCGAATCTTTCACAGTTGATGAGGTTTATGATTCTTTGACCTCATATAACCTGACTCTTAGGGAGAAGGTCTTATTGTTCATGGGAGACAAGATCGGGATGCTGATGACGATCGTGGAAGGACACAGGAACGGAATCCTCGCGGTAACTCTAGGGTTAGATCGAAGTCTTTAAACAGAGGTAAAAATTTTAACTTTTGCAAGAAGAAAGGACACATTAACCTGAGTGCTATAAGCTACAGAACAAGATCAAAAGGAAGGTTGCAAATCAAAAGGGAAAACAACCAGAAAAAACCAATGAAGCTGTGTTGTAAAAGACTACAACGATGGTGAACTTCTAGTCGCTTCTGTCAACAATTCTAAAGTGAGCAAGGAGTGGATCCTTGATTCGGGCTGTACCTTTCACATGAGTCCCAATCGGGATTGGCTGAGAACTTACGAAACAGTATCTAAAGGTGTTGTTTTAATGAGAAATAATACTTCGTGTAAAATCACAAGTTTTGGAACAATTAAAGTTAAGATGTTTGATGGAGTTGTCAAAACACTTAGTGACGTGCGACATGTTCTAGAATTGAAGAGAAATTTAATTTTTTTGAGTACTCTTGATTCAAAAGGGTACAAATACACAGCAAAAAGTGGGGTCTTGAAGATTTCTAAAGTTTCTCTCGTTGTGATGAAAGGGCAGAGAAAGACTGCCAAGTTATATGTTCTGTAGGGTTCTACTGTTACTAGTAATGCAACTTTCACTTTTTTTTTCTTGTCTGATGATAAAGTTACTAGACTTTAGCATATGCGCCTAGGGCATATGAGTGAGAATGACATGGAAAAATTGAGCAAAAGAAGACTTCTTGATGGGTAAGGAATTTGCAAACTGAAGTTTTGTGAGCACTGCATTTTTGGGAAGCAAAAGAGAGTTTGATTAACCAGAGAAATCCATAACACGAAGGGAGTATATTCATTCTGATCTATGAGGGTCATCTAGAGTACCTTCGAGAGGTGGAGCTAATTATATGCTAACTTTTATTGATGATTTTTTCAAAAAAGTTTGGGCGTTTTTCCTAAAGTAGAAAAGGGATGTATTTTCTACATTTAAGTATTGGAAATTGAAAAATAAATGGGAAAACAAATAAAACACCTCCGCATAGACAATGGCTTAGAGTTCTGTGCTAATGAATTTAATGAACTATGCAAGTCAGAAGGGATCATGAGACACTTGACAGTTCATCATACTTCACAACAAAATGGCATTGCAGAACGAATAAATAGAACGATCATTGAGAAAGTTCATGTATGTTGTCGAATGCTAACTTACCAAAGTCGTTTTGGATCGAAGAAGCCTTTACTAAATATTTTTTGATCAATCGATCTCCATCCATTACCATTGAGAAAAAGACTCCTCAAGAGCTATGGTCTGGTAATCCTACTGATTATTATGATTTAAAGATCTTTGGGTGTCCTGCGTATGCTCATGTTGATAATGGAAAATTGGAACTGAGATCCATTAAATGTGTTTTTCTTGGTTATAAAGCTAGTGTAAAAAGGTATAAGTTATGGTGGCCTGAAAAAAGAAAAGTTGTGATTAGTATAGATGTTGTTTTTGATGAAACTGCTATGCTACCTAACTTATCTCTTAAAGACTCTTCCAATAAAGAACATCAAAAGCAAGTTGAGCATCAGATTATTTTAGAATCTACAATAGAGTCGACTCCTTAAGCCATTATAGAAATTCAGAATAGAGTTGCTTCTTCACCCTAATACTCTATCGCCAAAAATGGAACTAGAAGAGAGATTAAACCTCCAAAGAAGTATGTCGAGGCTGATCTAGTTGCTTATGCTTTAAATGTGGCTGAAGATATAGATGCAAATCAAGAGCCATCTAATTATTTTGAAGCGGTTAGCTATGAAGACTCCAAAAAAAATGGATGTTTGCTATGCAAGAGGAGATGAAATCACTCCACAAAAACAGAACATTTGATCTTGTGAAACTTTCTAAAGGTAAAAAGGTTGATCATTGTAAATGGGTGTTTAAAAAGAAAGAAGTGACTCTAAGAGTTGAAGAACCCAGATATAAAGCAAGACTTGTTGCAAAGGGTTACAGTTAAATTCCAGGAGTGGACTTCACAGATGTGTTCTCCCTAGTTGTGAAGCATAGTTCGATTAGAGCTTTGCTTAGTATTGTGGCCATGCATGATTTGGAGCTTGAGTAGTTAAATGTAAAAACTGTATTTTTGCATAGATAACTTGAGGAGGATATTTACATGCAACAACCAGATGATTTTATAGTCTTAGAAAAAGAGGACTATGTTTGCTGGTCAAAAAAGTCCCTTTACTATTTGAAACAGTCACCAAGACAGTGGTACAAGAGGTTTGATTACTTTATGACTTCTCATGATTTTAAAAGAAGTAGCTTTGACAGTTGTGTTTACTTTAAGAAAAATAGTGATGGTTTTTTTGTGTATCTACTCCTTTATGTTAATGACATGTTGATCGCAACGAAAGATAAAGGAAAGATAAGAAAGGTCAAAGCCCAACTAAGTGAAGAATTTGAGATGAAAGATTTGGGACCAGCAAAGAAGATACTAGGTATTGAGATTCTTAGAGATAGAAAAGCAAATAAATTGTTCCTAAGTCAGAAGGGGTACATTGAGAAAGTTCTTTGTAGGTTTAATATGCAGAGTACTAAACTTATTAGTACTTCTTTAGCAGCTTATTTCAGACTTTTATCAACTTTGTCTCCACAATTAGATGATGAGATTGAGTACATGTCACATGTTCCATATTCTAGTGCAGTGGGATCTCTCATGTATGTTATGATTTGTTTACTTCCAGATTTATCATATGCAGTCAGTGCAGATAGCAGATACATGGCGAATCCTGGTAAAGAACACTGGAAAGCAGTTCAGTGAATTTTAAGATACTTACGAGGTATTACTGATGTTTGCTTACAGTTTGGAAGAATTAGAGATGGAGTTGTTGGGTATGTTGATACTGATTTTGTTGGAGACCTTGAAGATCTCTCAAAGGTTATGTCTTTACAATCGGAGGTTGTGCAATCAGTTGGAAAGCCACTTTGCAAACTACAGTCGCTTTGTCTACCACTAAAGCTGAGTACATGGCGATAACTGAGGATTGTAAAGAAGTCATTTAGTTGAAAGGACACTTTAGTGAACTCAATGAAGACCTTCAAATCAATACATTATTTTGTGACAGTTAGAGTGCCATCTTCCTTACAAAAGATCAAATGTTTCATAAGAGAATAAAACACATTAATGTTCGGTATTATTTTGTTGGTAATATTATTGCTCGTGGTGATACTGTTGGCAAACTTAGTACTCATGAAAATCCTGCAAATATGATGACTAAGTCACTTCCTATAACCAAGTTTGGTGCTTGAGGAGAACTTATTCATTGATAGTTTGTGATTTTAACACCCCTTACCCATACCCAAGAATTGGACCAGGCACGAGGCGTTACCAGACATGTACTTGATCAATTTCAAGAAATACGGGTTACAAAATTTTGTTCCAATTTGAAACCAATCAAACAACATCTTAATGTCCCTATTACGGGCCTACGAGACCATAAACATACATTAGAATGGTCCGGGACTAAACCGAGGGCCTAAGAAAATCTTAAAAATATTTCTACGTTCATGTCACACACGCCCGTGTGGAGCCATTGCATACGCCAGTGTGTTTTGGGACATGCCTGTGTCCCTAACCCGTGTGGAATTAATTAAATTTATTTTTTTTCAATTCGATCATACAGGGGTTTTCACACAGCCAAGCACATGTCCGTGTCCCAGGCCCGTGTCCTTCACACGGCCTAGACACGCCCGTGTGGTCGCCCGTGTCTAAAAACTCGAGCATTCTATTTATGACAACAGAATGCATTTAGGGGAACACGGTCAAGACACACGCCCGTATGCTAGGCCGTGCCCTCCACACGGTTGAGACACACGGCCGTGTTTCTACACCTGAGTTCACTACCATACATTCTGACTTGAAATTCTAAGCTACAGGGGACACACAACCATACCCTAAGCCCTTAGGGCGATCCGTGTGTCACACACGGCCTAGACACACACTGGTGTGTCTACCCGTATAGATCTTGTTAGGCTATTTCGCAAGCCTTTGGTCACCCTCTAACATCCACTCTCACTTATAGGTTTCCATAATACATAAAAAGGCCTAATTATACATCTCAAATGACCTTGATAAACCTCATTGCATGTAAACCTCATCTCATCAGTTTTACACATGCTAGGTTATTCCCTTTGTATTAAGGGTTTCTATACCTTAAAACACTTTTAAGATTGGCTCATTATTAAAACTCATTACCAATTATGGTTTAGCCATTCCATGTAATTTGGTCACATTACATGTGTTTAAATGTGATATACCATGTTTCATCCTCACTAGCACACTTGAACATAAACATGCACAAATTTGTAGGTCATAACCTACATTAAAATGAGCCAATTCTCATGGCCATATACAAGTGAACATGTAACTTTTACAAGCCTTCATAATGGCAAATCAAATGACACATATAACAAAAAAAACAAAAGCCCTTTACATGCCACTGAACAAAATAAAAGTATCTATATACCACAGCTGAACAAGATGATAGTGTGTTGACTCTCCAACCGTCTTCCAATCTTTACGAGTCCTCGATATGACAGCCCTAATTTGACCCTAGTCGGAAAGTGGTTTCGGGACCACAAAACCGAGTCATAAAAATAATTTACCATTATATTTTGTGCTGATTACATGTGTAAATGCAATTGTGAAAGTTTCATGCTTTAATTTTGTCATTTGCATGTGAAATTTCAATAAGACTTATGTGAGAAAATTGTGAAATGTGATAGGCTAATTTTAAAAGTGATCTATTAATGCCTATTAATAAAAAAGGGGACTTGCATGTCAAATTATCCATTATTGGATAGTGGCCGGCCATGATATTGTTAATATATATAATATATATTTTATATTAACCTTTTTATTCTACTAAATGACTTAATGAATAAAAGATAGTTGAATATTGGTTAGTGGGAGGAGAAACCAAAGTAATTCATCTTGTTCCTCCCATTTGAAACTTGAAAGGAGAAAGAATAAAATTTTTGTTTGAGTTTCGGCTATGGTGATTGCTAGAAGAAGGTATGTTTAATGCCACCTTTAGAAATGTATGCATAATTTGGATGATTAGTTTGAATTCTACCTATTCCATGGATTAAATTTAGGCTATTTGGAAGTTTGAAATTCGGCTAAAAAGCTTGAAATTTTAGTTGAAGCTTTGATGTCATTAGCTTGGAAAATTATGTTGGATGTGTTAAGTTACTTGTTATTTTAACTTAAACGTTGAGGTTAGCATTTGGGTTGTTGAATATGCCGAATTTGGATAGGTTAGCATTTGGGTTGTTGAATATGCTGAATTTGGATTTAGGGAGAGAAATAGGTAATCAGTCATGCTATTTTATTGATAAAATAATTGTTAAATGCTTCATATGTTATATAAATGAGCTTGTAAGTGAATTTGAATACTTGGAAAATTTTGGATGAGAAGTGCCGAATGTGATTTTTGGGTGTGACTTAAGGGGTAAAAATATGGTGGCTTGAGTTTAGTAATATTCGGCCATATGTGATGATATATTGAGCCTTATATATTCGGTCTTATAGATATGTACCTATGTAATGATATAATGAATTTGGTATATCCGGTTATATAGGTAAATATTTATGGAGTGTTCCAATTGAACTTGTAATTTCGACCACATATGTATATATAAATAAATATATATTTGTAAAGATATGTTTGATCTTGCATATTCTACTAAATAAGTGATGATGGTATATGAAGTTAAATGTGGTTTTGTAAACTTGTATAGATGTGTGAAAGTATATTTTAATTTATAATGATATTTGGCTCTGGAAGTGATTTGAAAACTTGCAAAATGCTAACCTTATAAGTATTCAGCCAAATTGGTAGATATGATAATCATGTGTGGTTATGAAATTGTTAAGTTAAAATTTATTATTCATTGATTTAGTAAATTAGTTTATGAAATTCGAATATGCAAGGTAATAAGTTAGTAAAATGTTCCTTGATAGTTTTAATCTATTATTATATAGGGATAAATGTAGTTGTTGAGTGTAGCCTAGTAATATATTCGATTTTGTATGAGTAGGGCATATGTATGATGTTTAAATAGCTAGTTAGTAAGGTCATTTGTACCTTAAATATATGATATACATGTATTAAATTAAATTGCTTAATTGATAAGTAATTGAATAAATCTATTTGTTTTAAATCAAGCTCAAGAAGCGAGAGAAAGTGTCGAAATTAGATAGGGAAAAGAGAAAGCAATCAAGTAGTCTATCCATAACTGTTCAAATATATTCGAGGTAAGTCTTTGAGTATTGAAACTTAGCTTATGATTTGAAAAAAAATCATGGTATATAAGCATAATAAATAAATTGTGACCTATTGGTTCTACTTGAATTATGTAGTGGAATAAATAATTTGTGCATATGACTTGTAGCCGAATGGTTATAGAAATCATGTTGGATAGCGAAACGAAATCGTGTTCTTTGTATGTGGCTATTGAGCCGAAAGTGGAATGGTTGATAAGCACGTTGTGCTTGTGTTCAAGTAATGTAAATGAAATGCTAATGTGTTATGATATATATATATATATGTGCATGATAATGGAGAATTATATCCGGGCTAAGTTCCGAAGGCATTCGTGCTGGTTTTATATCCGGGCTAAGTCCCGAAGGCATTCGTGCTGGTGTTATATCCGGGCTAAGTCCCGAAGGCATTGGTGCTGGTGTTATATCCGGGCTAAGTCCCGAAGGCATTCGTGTTGGTGTTATATCCGGGCTAAAGTCCCGTAGGCTTTGTGCTGGTATTATATCCAGGCTTAAAGTCCCGCATGCTTTGTGGTGGTAATTGGATTTGGGTTTTAAACCAAGCAGACTTAATGCCGATGATTGGAGTAAGATTATGATTTCGAATGTTCATAGTAAACTACCATTGAATATGTCAAATACATTAAGTTGGTCAGGTATGTATTATATACTTTTATATGTTAGATTGATCGGAATTGAATCATGAATGCGAAATGAGAAGTATATGTGAAAATCTCATATGTGTATGTGTGTATTCGGTTATGGTGAAAGGTTATATGAGATTGATTTGGTGATATACATGTTAAATAATATGAATGCAAGAATGGGTAATAAATCTGCTTGGGACAGCAGCAGTAATGTGATTTCGAAAAATCACCATAAATTGTAGGAGTTGAGTTAGAAGCTGAATAAATTATGTTATGAAATCTTAATGAGTCTAGTTTCTTATAAAAGAAACCGTGTGAGCAAAAGAATTTCCAATAATGAGATATTTGAAGTGGCGTGGAATAGAGCAAAATGACTTCGAGGTCCCCTGTTCTGTTTTCAGAAAATCATTATAAATGGTAAAAAATGGTTATAAGATAAAATTTATATTCTTAGACTCCTTAATGAGTCTAGTTTCAAATGAAATAAACGATAACATATTTCAAATTCTGTATAATGAGAAATTTCATTCGTAGTGAAGAGTGGTCAGAATAGTCAAACAGTGAAACAGGGGAAAATTCAATAAAAATCTGGTATTGATTGGTCAAACCAAAAATTCTGAAAATTTGATTGATGGAAGATATATGAGTCTATTTTCAGGGAAAATTAACGGCACTTGATTTGGAGTTTCTTAGCTCCAGTTATAAATAATTTAGTGACTGTTGCTCAAGAAGACAGCTTATAATGAATTTGTGATTTTGTTGCAAACATGGTTAAAACTTGTTAATGAGATGCTTTTTTGAGTTTTCATGATCTTATTTGTGATTTCAATATTTGGTTTTAATTGAGTTCAGATTCAAGTGAGGTGAATTTGCTAAATATGCATTATGATCATGGATACTTGCCCAAAATGGCAATTATCTAGGAATGATTTCTTGAAAATTTGAAATAATCGATCTATAAGTAAATTAATTGTTTGCATTGCTTAAAACTTACTAAGCATTGAAGCTTACTCCGTGTTCTCTTTTCCATTTTTTTATAGGTTTATACTTTAGCTCGAGTTGGAAGGGCCGGAGATATCATCACACTATCGAGTCATTATGTGAGTTGAGAAGATTGTATATCATCATGGTTTAAGGCATGTATAGGATAGACTATAGGTAGAATGATATTTCGACTTTGTATACATTATAGCCATGCGAAGATGGCTTGCTTATTTTGTTTAGAGAAGCCTTATAATTGAACTAATGTGGTGAAATGTTTTAGTTGTAACTTGATAGTAGTTAAATTGTTATTAGATATTCGGTTATGTTTTGATAGTGAGTAATTTTGGAAATTTATAAGAGCTCTTATGGAAAATCAATGAGACATGTTTGCATTGTTGATAATTTATGTCTGGTAAGTATCTTTGACCTTATAGAAGTTTTGTTCAGTCAAGTAATACCTCATAACCTTATTCCGGCAACGGATACGGGTTAGGAGTGTTACACTCGGGCTCTGAAAAAAATGGGAAAATAGAGGGGCAAGCATTTACATGCTTAGTAAGCCCGAATAACTGGAAAGTAAACTTACTGATTAATTAGCATGCAACCATATTAGGTAATAAAACCAACAAGTATGAAATGGTTTCCCTATCACATGCACTCAATCAACAAGTTAGTCATATAACAATGCACCATATAACTTGTCTTAGATGAGCTCATTATTCAACATTTTCATTTATATATCTCATGTTAATCCTGTTGAGTTTCTCAAAAATCTCGATGGATTATCCATTTACCGTCAAGTCATAAGAGCGATCATCTCATGTATGCACTCCTGCGAACCTCACATCTTACGGCGGGATTACCAGTCCAAGCTAAATCCCCTGTAATGTAAACTCATAAGGTGATGTCGGGATTATCAGTCCAGGCTAAATCCCTTATAGCGACAAACACCCTTAATGAGCTCGGATCTGAATTACCAGTCCAGGCTAAATTTAGACCCTAATCGGTTTACCCGTCCGGGCTAAATCCACAATGCACACATATTCTTCGAGAGGCTCGATCACTAAAGGAACACCCGTCCAGGCTAGATCCTTTCTATATTTTAGATCAACAGATTACCCGTTCGGGCTAAATCCTTTCTGTAACACATACAAGATCTCAAGTCACATGTAAATCATGGTTTACCCATCGGACTTCCTTTTTAACCTCAACTGGGACATTTATCATCATGTTATTATTAATAACATATTTCATGGATTTTCATGCCATCATCAAATACAATTATCATACATTCATAAAGCATGCAATTAGGCATATTATGAATTTACTTTAAGTTATTCGAACTTACCTGGTACTTGTTTCGGTTTCGCATTTTGATTATTTCGAAACCTTTCGTTTTCCTCGATCAACCTTCGAAATTTCTTCCTCGAGGTCTATAACAATAAAAATGAATCATTAATACATCACATTATTCCTTTTGAGGCTAAATTTCGCCCCCAGACAAAATGATCGTTTTGCCCCTAACTTTTCACATTTTTACGATTTAGTCCCTAGGCTCATATAATGAAATGCATGCAATTTCTACCTTACCCAAGCCTAGCCGAAGGTTCTTTCCTCTTATTGTAGCCCACATTTTTCCATTATTTCATATTTCTACCACATATTTTACATCTTTTGCAAAAAGGTCCTTTTAGGGGTTTTTCATGAAAAACACCTTGAAAAAGATGTTTAACACACATCCAACTTTCATATTCCTCCATAAAACATCAAAGAATAAACATGCCAAATATGGGTCACTTTGAAAACATGAACCCTAACTCCAAATATGGGTAGAAATGGAGAGAATAAGCTACCGGGATTTCAAAAATACAAAGAACATTAAAAACGGGGCTAGGGAGCACTTACTATTGAGCTTGAGAAGCTTGAAAACCCTAGCTATGTAGAACCCCAAATTTTCCGTAGCAACTTGAAGAATATGAGCTGATTTTTTGCTTATTTTCCTATTATATTTCATTAATTAGCCAAATGACCAAAATGCCATTAACCCATTTCTTTAAAATTTTATCCATACATGCCCATTTTTGTCCAAAAACTTATAAATTGGGAAAATTTCTCTTTATGGCCTTCTAATTAATAATCTAAAGCAATTTCATACAAATTTCTTCTAGAATCCAATTTTTGCAATTTATTCAATTTGGTCCTTATTTTCCAATTGGACATCTTACTCATAGAATTTCTTCATGAAATTTTAACACATGCATATTTTCATATTCTAGACCTCATAATAATCATAAAATAAATATTTTGACGTCGAATTTGTGGTCTCGAAACCACTGTTCTGACTAGACCCTATTTTGGGATGTTACATTTCTCCCCCTTAGGGACTTTCATCCCTGAAAGTCTTACCAGTAAACAAGTTCGGATATTGGCTTCTCATGGTTTCTTCTGGCTCCCATGTAGCCTCTTCCATTCCATGTCGGTGCCATAATACTTTTACCAAAGCTATATCTTTATTTCTCAGCTGTTTAACCTCACAAGCTAAAATCTTGACTGGTTCCTCACCATAAGTCATGTCCGGTCTAATTTCAATCTTCGTCAGTGAAATCACATGAGAGGGGTCTGATCGGTATCGCCTTAACATAGATACATGGAACATATCATGAATCTTTTCTAGTTCTGGTGGCAATGCCAAACGATAGGCTAATGGTCCAATTCTTTCAGTGATCTCATATGGCCCGATAAATCGCAGACTCAGTTTGCCTTTCCAGCAAAATCTCAATACCTTTTTCCATGGAGATACATTCAAGAATACTCTATCTCTAACTTAGAACTCAATCTCTTTTCTTTTAGATTGGTAAATGACTTTTGCCTATCTGATTCCGCTTTTAAATAGTCACGTATCACTTTAACCTTTTCTTCAGTTTCCTTGATCAGATCAACTCCTTGAATCTGACTCTCCTTGATTTCTATCAAATACAATAGAGTTCGGCACTTCCTACCATACAAGGCCTCATAATGCGCCATTTTCAAACTCGTTTGAAAACTATTGTTATAGGCGAATTCTACCAATGGCAGGTATTTTTTCCAACTACCCTGAAATTCGAGGATGCAACATCGCAACATATCCTCAAGAATCTGAATTATCCGCTCAGACTGACCATCAGTCTACGGGTGAAAAATTGTACTAAAGCTCAATTTTGTACCCAAGGCTTCTTGTAATTTCTTCTAGAATCTCGAAGTGAATCTCGAGTCACTGTCTGAATTAATTGATAGTGGTACCCCGTGCAATCTCAAAATCTTAGATATGTATAAGTCGACCAATCTATCAAGAGAGTAATCCATCCTCACCGGGATAAAATGAGCTGACTTCATCAACTTATCTGCCACAACCCATATAGCATCTTTCTTTTTCGGGGTAAATGGTAATCTTGTCACAAAGTCCATAGTAACTCTGTCCCACTTCCATTCAGGGATCATTATAGGTTGTAACAAACCTGAAGGTACTTGATGTTCAGCTTTGACTTGCTGACATATCAAGCATTTTGATACAAATTCAGAGATGTTTCTTTTTATGCCTTTCCACCACTACATTTTCTTCAAATAATTATACATCTTGGTACTTCACAGATGAATAGACAAATGGCTATCATGTGCCTCTTGCAAGATTTTCTAAATAATTTCATTTTTCCTTGGTATACAGACTTTGCCTTTGAACATCAAACTTCCATCAGGACTGATCTGAAAGTCTGATTCAATGCCCGACTCACATTGAGTTCTTTTAGCTTGTAGGTCACTATCATTAGTCTGAGCATCATAAATTTCCTGAAGAAATACCGGCCTAGCCCTTATCTCTGCCAAGACTGAACCATCATCAAGCAACGCCAATCGAGTGTCTATGGCTCTCAGTGCAAATAAAGATTTTCTACTTAGCGTGTCAGCGACCACATTCGCCTTTCCCAAGTGATAATCAATGATCAGCTCCTAATCTTTAATTAATTCTAACCATCTCCCCTGTCTTAGATTCAATTCTTTTTGAGTCATCAAATACTTCAAACTCTTGTGGTGAATGAATATACGACAAGTCTCACCATATATCACCATATAAGTAATGCCTCCAGACTTTCAAGGCAAAAACAATGGCGGCAAGCTCTAAGTCGTGCGTTGGATAATTCTTCTCATGTGGCTTCAACTGTCGCAAAGCATAGGCTATCACCTTACCATCTTGTATAAGTACACAACCCAATCCATTTAAAGATGCATCACTGTAGACCACAAACTCTTTTCCCGGCTCAGGTAATACTAAAACAGGAGCTTCAGTCAGCAAGGTCTTTAACTTTTCAAAACTCTGCTGACACTTTTCCGTCCATTCAAACTTAACGTCTTTCTGTAGCAATCTCGTCATTGGAGTCGCTATCATGGAGAATCCTTTTACAAATCTTCGGTAGTAACCGGCTAAGCCTAAAAAGCTTCTAACCTCAGTTACATTTTTAGGTGGTTTTCATTCAACGATAGTAGAGATCTTACTTGAATCAACTCGGATGCCTTCACCCAAAATAATATGACCCAAAAACCCTACTTCATGGAGCCAAAACTCACTCTTGCTAAACTTAGCATACAATTTTTTTCCCGTAAGGTCTGCAACACAGTCCTTAAATGTTTCGCATGCTCTATCTCATCCTTGGAATAAATCAAAATGTCGACAATGAACACAACGACGAACTTGCCCAAGTATGGCTAAAATATCCTATTCATTAGGTCCATGAATACGGCCGGTGCATTCGTCAACCCAAACAACATGACAAGGAATTCATAGTGGCCATGCCTCGTTCTGAAAGCTGTCTTAAGCACATCTGATTCCTTAATTCGTAACTGATAGTAGTCAAACCTTAGGTCTATCTTAGAGAATATAGTGGCTCCCCTCAACTGGTCGAACAAATCATCGATTCTTGGCAGAGAATACTTATTCTTGATAGTTACCTTATTTAGTTGCCGATAATCTATACATAGTCTCTTCGAACCATCTTTTACATAGTCTCTTCGAACCCTACCTTTCTTCTTTACAAACAATACGGGAGCACCCCAAGGCGAAAAACTCAGCCTTGCAAAACCTTTATTCGTCAACTCTTGCAACTGTGCTTTTAACTCTTTCAGTTCGGTTGGTGCCATCCTGTACGGAGCAATAGAAATAGGAGTGGTTTCTGGCACCAGTTCAATACCAAACTCTATCTCTCTTTTAGGAAGTAATCCAGGTAATTCCTCCGGGAACACGTCTGGATATTCACATACTATTGTCACGGACTCAATCTTTAACTCCGTTTCCTTATTATTCAGTACAAAAGCAAGGTAGTCTTCGTACCCTTTTCTCACATATCTTTGAGCAACCATTGATGTAATTACAACCGGCAGTGTATCCAATTCTCTTGAATCAACTCATAGAATCTCACAATCTGGACACTTCAATGCAATATACTTGCTACCATAATTCACAATTACATTATACAGGGCTAACCAATCCATACGAAGTATTACATCAAACTCATCAAATGGCAATAACATAAGGTTAGCCGGAAAGCAACGACCCTGAATCTTCAAAGGACAATTCTTACAGACTTTATCGATTAGAACTGACTTGCCTAATGGGTTCAACACTCTGATAATAAATTCCGTAAGTTCAATGGATATATTCATACTAGACACCAATCTCATACAAATGTATGAATGTGTCGACCCCGGATCACTTAACGCAACAACACAAGTATTAAAAAGAGAAAAGGTACCCATGATAACGTTAGGCACAGAGGCTTCCTCGAGCGCGTATTGCATACGTTCTTGCCAGGGCTTGAGCCTCTGATTTTGCAATGTCTTTGGCCGCAACTCAACTACTACTAGCACTTTTAGGATACCTTGGAAGTCTACCTCCTGAAATAGGAGTACTCGACTTCAAGGCTAATTCCATCTATTTATCGATTTGCTCTGGCAGTCTCTGAGGAAGTGGTCAAGGGAACCACATCTGTAGCATGCACCGCTCTTTATTTGGCACTCTACGAAGTGAAATTTATTGCAGCTTTTGTACTTCAGCTTTTGGTCATCTACACTCCCCACACTAGTCACCATCGGGGAGGACGACTTCTGGTTGCGTCGTTTGGAGCTTCTCGCTCTACCCGAATATCCTAGCGATGAAGTGGAGTGTTCATGTTGGCTCATTGATTTCTTCGTGGGAAATGAGAGCGTCTTACCACTGGATCTCTTGCTCGCAACTCGAGCTTCTCTCTTAACTTGCTTCCTTTCATTATTGAGCTCATCGACCTTCTTGGCCCAATTAGCTAATGTAGTGAACTCTCGTATCTCAAGGATCCCAATCAATAACTTGATTTCCTCATTCAGACCTTCCTCGAAGCGTTTACGCATTTTTGAATTTGTTTGGACCCATTCAGTTGCATTCTGACTTAGTCTCACAAATTCCCTTCCGTATTCCGACACCGTCTTATTTCCTTGTTTGAGTTTCAGGAACTCCTTTCGCTTCAAATCTAGGAACCTTTGACTGATGTATTTCTTTTTAAACTCGGCTTGAAAGAATTCCCAAGTGAGGTTTTCTTTTGGTACCACTGAAGATACAGTCTTGCACCAGTGGTATGCAGTATTCTTTAAGAGAGATACAGCACACTTTAAACACTCCTCGGGTGTGCACGATAATTCGTCCAATACTCTTATAGTATTCTTGAGCCAGAACTCGGCTCGTTCAACATCATCATCAATCTTAGCCCTAAATTCCTCAGCCCCATACTTTCTAAGCTTGTCGACAGGGGCTTTTCCAATTCTTACAGGTGCCATACATCGTGGCAATTCCTCATCAGGTTGGTTAGGGGGGAGGTCGGGGTATGTTGTGGCGATTTCTCAAATAATCCCCAAAACCACTCGTCCATCATGTCAAAGAAGGTGGCTCTAGCCTCTTCTCGGCCTTTAGACACAGGCCTTCTACTACTATTAGAAATAGCTCATTGTACAAAAGTTAGAGCATGGCTCTCGGCTCCCTTGGACTCATCTTGTGCTTGATTAGAAGACATTTACTATATTCAAAGACAATTAAACAGTTAGGAGATGTCACACTATCAACGTTCGTATAATGGCATGTATAGTTAAACTCGATACACTCTACAGTAGTCCTAGAACTGACTAAACCGTAGCTCTGATACCACTAAATGTAACACCCCTTACCCGTACTCGAGACCGGGACCAGGTATGAGGATTTACTAGACATGTACTTGAACAATTTCGAGAAATACGAGTTACAAAATTTTGTTCCAATTTGAAACCAATCAAACATCGTCTTAATGTCCCCATTATGGGCTTACGAGGCCTTAAAAATACATTGAGAAAGGTCCGGGACTAAACCGAGGGCCTAAGAAAATCTTAAGAAAATTTCTAGGTCAATGTCATACACGCCCATGTGGAGCCATTTCACACGCCCGTGTGTTTTGGGACATGCCCGTGTCCCTAACCCGTGTGGAATTAATTAAATTTATTTTTTTCAATTCAAACCTACAAGGGTTTTCACACGACCAAGCACACGCCCGTGTCCCTGGCCCGTATCTTTCACATGGCCTAGACACGCCCGTGTGGTCACCCGTATCCAAAAACTCGAGCATTATGTTTATGACGTCAGTACGCATTTAGGGACACATGGCCAAGATACATGCCCGTGTGTTAAGCCGTGTCTTTTACACGGTTGAGACACACGGCCGTGTCTCTACCTTTGTGTTTACTACCATGCATTCTGACTTGAAATTCTTATCTGCAGGGGACACACGGCCATACTCTACGCCTTAAGGCGATCTGTGTGTCACACACGGCCTAGACACACGCCCGTGTGTCTACCTGTGTGGACCTTGTTAGGCTATTTCCCAAGCCTTTGGTCACCCTCTAACATCTACCCTCACTTATAGGTTTCCATAATATATAACAAGGCCTAATTATACATCTCAAATGACCTTGATAAACCTCATTGCATGTAAACCTCATCTCATCAGTTTTACACATGCTAGGTTATCCCTTTGTATTAAGGGTTTCTATACCTTAAAACACTTTTAAGATTGGCTCATTATTATAACTCATTGGCAATTATGGTTTAGCCATTCCATGTAATTTGGTCACATTACATGTGTTTAAATGTGATATACCATGTTTCATCCTCACTAGCACACTTGAACATAAACATGCACAAATTTGTAGGTCATAACATACATCAAAATGAGCCAATTCCCATGGCCATATACAAGTGAACATGTAACCTTTACAAGCCTTCGTAATGGAAAATCAAATGACACATATAACAAAATAAACAAAAGTCCTATACATGCCATTGAACAAAATAAAAATATCTATATACCACAGCTGAATAAGATGATAGTGTGTTGACTCTTCAACCGTCTTTCAATCTTTACGAGTCCTCGAGCTCTGAAAAAAATAGGGAAAAGAGAGGGGTAAGCATTTACATGCTTAGTAAGCCTGAATAACTGGAAAGTAAGCTTACCGATTAATTAGCATGCAACCATATTAGGTAATAAAACCAACAAGCATGGAATGGTTTCCCTATCACATGCACTCAATCAACAAGCTAGTCATATAACAATGCACCATGTAACTTGTCTTAGATGAGCTCATTATTCAACATTTTCATTTATATATCTCATGTTAATCCCGTTGAGTTTCTCAGAAAGCTCGATGGATTATCCATTTGCCATCAAGTCATAAGAGCGATCATCTCATTTATGCACTCCCGCGAACCTCACATCTTATGGCGGGATTACCAGTCTAGGCTAAATCTCCAGTAATGTAAACTCATAAGGTGATGTCGAGACTACCAGTCCAGGCTAAATTCCTTATAGCGACAAACACCCTTAATGAGCTCGGATCTGAATTACCAGTTTAGGCTAAATTCAAACCCTAATCAGATTACCCGTCCGGGCTAAATCCACAATGCACACATATTCTTCGGGAGGCTCGATCACTCAATGAACACCCGTCCAGGCTAGATACTTTCTATATTTGAGACCAACGGATTACCTGTCCAGGCTAAATCCTTTCTGTAACACATACAGGATCTCAAGTCACATGTAAATCATGGTTTACCCATCGGACTTCCTTTTTAACCTCATCTGGGACATTTATCATCATGTTATTATTAATAACATATTTCATGGATCTTCATGCCATCATCAAATACAATTATCATACATTCATAAAACATGCAATTAGGCATATTATGAATTTACTTTAAGTTATTTGAACTTACTTGGTACTTGTTTCGGTTTCGCATTTCGGTTATTCTAAAACCTTTTGTTTTTCTCGATTGACCTTTGAAATTTGTTCCTCGAGTCTATAACAATAAAAATGAATCATTAATACATCACATTATTCCTTTCGAGGCTAAATTTCACCCCCGGATAAAATGACCATTTTGCCCCTAACCTTTCACATTTTTACGATTTAGTCCCTAGGCTCGTATAATGAAATGCATGCAATTTCTACCTTACCCAAGCCTAGCCAAAGGTTCTTTCCTCTTATGGCAGCCTAAAATTTTCCATTATTGAACATTTTTACCACATATTTTGCACCTTTTACAAAAAGGTCCTTTTAGGGGTTTTTCATGAAAATCACCTAGAAAAATATGTTTAACACACATCCAACTTTCATATTCCTCCATAAAACATCAAAGAATAAACATGTCACATATGGGTCACTTTTAAAACATGAATCCTAACTTAAAATATGGGTAGAAATGGAGAGAATAACCTACCTGGATTTCAAAAATACGAAGAACATTAAAAACGAGGCTAGGGAGCACTTACTATTGAGCTTGAAAAGCTTGAAAACCCTAGCTATGGAGAACCCCAAATTTTCGGCAGCAACTTGAAGAATATGAGCTAATTTTTGGCTTATTTTCCCATTTTATTTCATTAATTAGCCAAATGACCAAAATGCCCTTAAGCCTTTTCTTTAAAATTTTATCCATACATGCCCATTTTTGTCCAAAAACTTAAAAAATTGGGAAAATTTCTCTTTAAGGCCTTCTAATTAATAATCTAAAGCAATTTCGTACAAATTGCTTCTAGAATCCAAGTTTTGCAATTTATTCAATTTGGTCCTTATTTTCCAATTGGACACCTTACTCATAGAATTTCTTCATGAAACTTTAACACATGCATATTTTCATGTTCTATACCTCATAATAATCATAAAATAAATATTTTGACGTCAGATTTGTGGTCCCAAAACCACTGTTTCGACTAGACCCTATTTCAAAATGTTACAGTGATGAAGAACTTGTTCATTGAGAATTCGTGTCAAGGTGGAGATTGTTAGAATTGAGTGACCTAAATACTTATTTAAATAAAATACAATGGTAAAATAAAATAAAAGTAAAATCCATATAGAACTACACTTCTTTTATTTTATTTTAGAATAAGTTTTTTAAACCTTATTAAATTCCATCTATTTGATATTGATTAGAATAAGGTGTTTCAATCTTACTACACTCCTATTAGAATATGGTTTTACAAGCCTATAAATAGACATAGTCTACTCCTCTTGTAATTATTCGAATTTGACTTAATGAATTATCTTCTCCTCTTCCCGTGGTTTTTTCTCGAAAGGGTTTCCACGTAAAATCCATGTGTTCTTTTTTTCTTTATCTTTTCTTTTCGATACATTGTCATTATCGACGCTCTACTTTTCACAGGATGTCTTTTGGATCTTCACCAATTTTACCACTCTCATGAGCACCAATAGGATTGAAGTAACGCAGTAAAATGATACGCTAATCTGGTTTAGCCTTCTGAATATCTCTTGTAATTTCTTCAAGGAAAAATTGGTAAATATAAGGAAAAGTTTATCGATTAAATACAATAAATGTACAATTCTTGTGAATTAAGAAAGGAAACATTTTAGAACAGTCTAGTGTCACGAATCAAAGTTCAGAGCCCATGATTGCACCAAATGCATCCAATGGAGGTCTATTGTTTAGATGGGGATCATTTGGCCTGTAAGAACTGACCCGATTTGGTAAGCTGTTGGAGAAGCCTGTCAAATTGAAGCCTGGTTGGCTCGCTAATAAAGATATGGCAACTTAGGGTATCTTGATAAGTATGGGAACTAATCGTTAAATATTGATATGGAATCATTTCTTGTAAAGATTAGATTTGATATGATTTGATGTAATCTTGTAAATTCCTAAAATTAAGGGATAGACTAATCTCGTCCGTCAATGTAATTTAATCTTGACCATCGGTTTTGGGGAGCTCAACTATATAAATAGAGAGTCTCCCCTTCATTTGTACTCACTTCATTCATTATTTCATTATTCTTTGAGAATAAGAGAATATAGCGAGCATTTACTCAAACACCTCTCGTGCGTTCTTTTTGTTGTTCTTTCTGTTGTTGTTTTTTTTTACTTCTTTTGGCATAAATTGCTTCCGCTATACAAATTGATACCTTGGAGGAGTTCTAAAAGAATCCTCACTTGAGTAAAGATTGACTTAGGCGACTTTGGATAAACGAATCGCGAGACGAAAGATCTGGCCCCGTGACACTAGTACTTTCCTTGGTCTGTCCATAAAGATTCATGACCTTCAACTTAAAATCCTCAACACATGATATTTTCTCGGGTTAGCCATACACAGTTGTGGAGGATAAGAATACCATCTACTTAGTAAAAAAAAATGTGAATACGTATAGCAACAAAGTAAAAGAAGAATAAGGATGCAATCGCATTTTCTAGTGGTGTTCGTGTTTATTAACACTTTTTTGGCATAAAAGCATTGACATGTAATAAATTCCTTAATTGATTTCTTGGCACTCAACAATCCTCATTTAGACATATCATAGAAATAAAGTGTTTTTGAGATTATATCTCTTTAAGCACCGAATCAGTAATCAGTGAGAAGGAGATAGAATAAAAATCACATCATTTCTCCACATTTATCTGTAATAAAATAATGAAATAAACTTGTAATAGGATAATCTATTCAACCAAACAACTATTTACTATGAGCCACGGAATATAATTGTAATGGTTATGCCTAAGATGGCATTAGTTTTCATTCATAGAGCTGCTGAGATTCCTTTTTAAGACAATCATATATTAACTAGACAAGAATTAGTGATTAATAATAAAGAATCATTTAGAAAAGAATTATAGACCATAACAAACAAAGGGGATGTTTTACCATCTTGAACTTTAATTAGGTTGTTGATTTTGTTTGTTCCACTCAGACCCACCTTTTCTTTTGCTGTCCCTGACTATGTAGATTAAAAGGCAGTTTAATGAATCGAACGGGGTGTATGCATCTGGGTTTGAATTAGATTGGGTAAACGGGAGAATCACAGTCAAAGGAACTTAGGTTTTTGGATTTGTGATTGGGAAAATTAGGGTTTTGATAGGGGGAGATTTTTGACAGATGATGGAAGGTAGGGGTTGAAGTTGGTGAACGAATGGAGAGGGACTTAAAGAGGGGGAAAATATATAGACATTAGGAGGGTGGATTGATGGTACTTGAAGGGGAAAATGCAAGGCTATGCATGAGCAGGGAGGAGGTGAGGAGAGGAAAAAGGCACAGCACATGCGGCAGCCCCTACACGTGCAACGGTGGTTCTGAGTGGTGATGGTGGTGCTTTTGCCTCTGTTCTTCCTTTATTGTTAATTCCTTTTCAAAGGTATAACTTCCTAAAGCAATTTTTCTTAATTAGGTTAGATTAGATTAGAATTTTCTTTGTTTTCTAGGTTTTCCTTTTTGTTTGATTGTTGGTATGTTTTATCAGTGATTTGGTGAGAGGGGCTTTATCTGATTGATTTTGGGAAATAAAAAGGTTTGATTTTGCTTGATAAGTTGTGTCGGTTTTCATAGGTGGTGTCCATTTTCCCATGGTTTAAAATTTTGATATCCAATCAAACATTCAGTATTGCAGTCACAGCTGAAGAGCATAAAAATGAGACAGAGAAAGAATGGTTCTTCAATTAAGCATCCAAATCTGTCTGATGCTGAAGCAAAACCACAAAAGAAATCTCCATATTCTTCAAAGGATGTATTCTTGACTTGTTTGGGATTTCGAATGCTGAATGCGTTGTTGATTCAAACTTACTTCAATCCAGATGAACACTGGCAAGCACTTGAAGTTGCGCATCGTATTGCCTTCGGGTACTCCCATTTCTCTTTAGAACTATTACCCGAAGAATCATAGATATTCTTGATAACTGTTATTGAAGCATTGGAATGTGTTGGAAATTGTAGTTTAGTGATATCTGATAGAAAGTGATGATGGGTTTTATGTCTGTTTTATTTGATGAAATGAGTAGGTATGGTCATTTGACATGGGAGTGGGAGGAGGGAATTCGAAGCTACTTGCACCCAATGATGTTTGCTTTCTTTTACAAACTTCTCGCATTATTGCGTCTTGATATACCATGTGTCATGGTAAATACAAATACATTTCTGGTTTAATCTCTGCCTGCATGTATAATATATATATATGTGTGAATGTCCATTTCCTTATGCATGATATCCATATGAATCCATGTGTTATTGGGTGTTTGTGCATTCTTTTTGTTGCATACATTTGCATTAGCAATACTATGCCCAAATCTTTTCCGACTTGTCCAAAATAAACATGGATATATCTGTCAACTTGTAGATTAGTATATGGTATGGAATTTATGGATGATACTAGGTGCAGCAATGGTTATGCTAAAAATGAGTTCCCCTCTTTATTTTGGTATTCCTGTAATTTTGCAATTTCATTCCTCTTTAGCAATTGGCATGTGCGTCTAATTATTTTTTACTGAATCTGTTTTTTTTTTTTTTTTGAAAATTACTGAATCTGTTGTTAATTTAATTTGAACTGCTAAAATAATCCTTGTTAAAAGTGAGATAAAGATTTTGGCTTGAGTAATTTCATATAAAGATCATCAAGGTTGACTTTTATTGTAATGGGGAAGCATCTTAACAAAATCCAGCCGTTGCTGTTCTTTGTAGGAAATACTGTGACTGATAAATAGTTTTTTATATCTTCGGAGCTAATATAGATAGAGAAATCAAACCAACTACATATTTGATAGCAGGATCTATTTATAGTTTTAATGTCTTAACAGAGGACCTAAATTTGCTAGACCAACAATTGTTGAGTTCGGCCTTTTGACCTTGATTCTTCTGAGCCATAGGTGGACATGGCCCTTGAGAATGTTTAGTGCCATCTGAACTATATGAAAAATGTCAAGTTTATAAAGAAAAGTGGATACTGAATTTTATGTGTATGTTTTTCTAATATTGGGTTTATAGAACTATGATTTTTGTCATTTGTTGCTCATAGATGTTACTTTTGATAATTAGTACCTAGAAAACAATGGTTATGTTTGCATTCTTTTATTCCATTCATGAAGTTATATCTATTTGCTTTTCTCTCATCATTAAATGAAGCTTTGAGTGCAAAAAATTGTGGCTTATTTATTTGTTTTTCAATGATTTATTGCTTATATCAATTTGTTATCTCATTTGTAGATTAAGGCCCCACGACTGCTGCAATCGATATTTTCTGCGGTTGGTGATTTGTACTTGTATAAACTTTCATTTGTCCTGTTTGGTGATGGTGTTGCAAAATGGGCAGTATCCTTTTGCTAAATCTTCTTAATAGACTTTTGCTACCTTTTACTATGAAGCTGTTGTTTTGGTTGTTGTCAATGGAGCTTTTTGACAATGGATTACGTACTTAACTTTTTTTCTTCAGCTATTTTCTCAATTGGCAAACTGGTTCATGTTTTTCTGTTTCAATCGCACATTTTCAAATAGTTTGGAGACCACTCTCACTCTTGTAGGCCTTTACTACTGGCCCTCAGTGAGAAGTTCTTTGAACAAAGCTCCTTCAGGTTCGAGAAAATGGGGTTTGGCCCTAGCGGCATTAGCTTGTGCCATTAGACCAACAAGTGCTGTTACTTGGGTGTATGTTGGCCTACTTGAGTTATACTTGACTCATGACCGCCTGAGATTTATATTTGTGGAGTTGATTCCTATTGGGTAGATATTGCTTTCTCCCTCATTTTCCCTTGAAAATATTGTAGATGTTTGTGCTGAAAATGCCTCATCTATTTTTCTCATATTCATCAATTTTTTTAATGATATAAATTATCATAGTTGTGGTTGAAATTCTTGGCTTGAGTATAGTATCAAATTATGACTTATGAGTGCAACGAGTGGCACTAACTTTAGAGTCACCACTCACCTTGACAGTAATTGTTCACAGGAGCATATGCAACATCTTGATGAAATCTCAAATTATTTTCAATAGGTCAGGGCATGTGCACATTAGGAAAAAAGGAAGAAAGAAAGAAAAAGGAGATAAATGAAACATTCAATACTGTATGTTTTGGCTCATTTTGGCAGAAAATATTGTTTCTTGGTTCTTAGATTGCCTAGAAATTTAGTAATAAACATTAGACAAATTTACTCTGCTACACAATTGTAGTCCTGAATTTCTTACTTATTCTTAGTTCGATATTTATATTCAGTCTCATTCATAGCTTACAATTATAAGGTGGATGATGTATCAATTAAAGTTACATTTATTCATTTGCTATAAATGTCATATTTTTCATGAAATAGAGTAATCTAAATTTAATATTTCCAAATAAAGATAAATTTGGATTTGTTTTCAGACTACACTATTCTATTCCCTGTGTGTGTGTGTGTGTGTGTGCAGTAAATGCCGGTGCTTCTTGCAGATGTGATCTTTGAGAAACAGTCAATACTTAGCCAACTTATGGCAACCATAGATAACTCATGAAAATGGATGGATGTAGAATATTCATTTAGCCTTCAAAGTGCTTGTATGAAAGCATTTGTTTTTAGACATCAGTTGGAATTCATTTTCTATTTTACTGTTTTCTTCGTGGATTGTCTTACTCTTAAGTCTTAAACCTATTTCCCTAATTTAACAGGAGTGTGGTGCTTGGAATTACGTGTTTTTTGGATCGTCTAATGTATGACTCCTGGGTTTTAGTACCACTTAATTTTCTCAAGTTCAATTTTCTCTCCTCTGGCGGAGATTATTATGGAACTCACAAGTGGCACTGGTACTTCACTCAGGGATTTACAGTAATGGTATTCACTTTTCTACCATTTTGTGTTGCTGGCATTATCAAGTCTAAATATTGGAAGCTTTCTGGGCTTATTCTATGGGTTTTAGGACTTTACAGCATACTTGGTCACAAAGAATTCAGGCTAGTTTCTCTATCTTCTAATTCATTCAGTTGAGAATTCCTTATTTACCTTTGTTCTGCTATCATCTAATTCATCTGTTTTTTATTAAGAAATTCTACTTCATCTGTTAACTGCAGATTTGTCCTCCCTGTACTTCCTATAAGTTTGATATTCGCTGGATATTCACTAGCTGCACTTGAGGAACGTGGTTCTCGAAATGGTGAAAAGAAAAGATCTTCCTGCATTTGCAACAAATGGCCTTCCAGAAAGCAACTTGCCATCTTCTTCTTGCTTGCATCCAATATTCCAATGGCCCTGTATATGAGTTTGATTCATCAGGTATATCGAATGCCTTGTCAATTCAAACAAAATTGTTTAATTTGTGCCTTATTACGTCACTTAAGTTGTCTGATTGCTTACATCGAAACATGTTTGCAGGCCAGTTTGGGCTGGGTTTAGGTAGCGCATTAATGCTTTCTCTTTCTGCCCATCTGGCCCAAATTTTGTGCCCTATGTATTTTACCCCATTTGAATTAAATAGCAAAATATTGATTAGTATTTGGGTAATGGCCTAATGTGTTTGGGTTAGAAGCCTAGATAAATGTTAAATATATAATATAATTTATAAAATAAAGTAGTAAATATTTACTTGAATTCAAACTAAGCCAAGCTCAGGATTGAAAATTTTTGCTCAAGACCTGGCTTGCTTTTGTAATGTATTTTATTTTTTTACCTAAGCCTGTTTTTTGGTCCTATTTTTGTCCAACCCTTCTTAATTATCTGTTAGGTCTTCAGGTTTGGATGGATGATCTGAACCTTAGACATGTCTACTTTCCTGGGTTGTTTTTGTTCTTATCACTTTTTGTTTTAATTTTTATTTTCAAACATTTACATTATTAATTGATGTAGTTTCTCTCGTTGTTGCCCATTTCATTTATTTATTATTGTCCTAAAGTGAAACAAGAGAATAGGAAAAGATCCTTTACTATGTTGTTTTGTTGAATATTCTACGATACTTTTGGTTCTCTTGATGCTAAATCTCAAACTTGCAAGACAGAGAGGAACTGAGGATGCGATGAACTATCTATCTAAAGAAGCTGCAAAAGGGAAAGTGAAAAGTATCGTTTTCCTAATGCCTTGCCATGCCACACCCTACTATTCCACTCTGCATAACAACCTGCCTATGCGTTTCTTGGATTGCGCACCCAGGTTAGTCGTTTGCACTCTTTTTACTTTTTGTATTTATGCTTTTGTTGCTTTGTAGCTCTAATGCTATTCACATGCCATGCAGTAAGGGAATGCCTACTGAATCGGACCGTTACATGATGGATCCAGTTAGTTTTGCAGTAGATTTTGCAAAAAATTGGTCTCACCCTAGTCACATTGTATTGTTTGATTCAGAGGAGAGGCACTTGAAGGATTTTCTAGTTTCACATTCTTTTAGAGAGGTATGCGCTAATACCAGTTTGTTTTATCTATGTATCAAGCCATTCTTGATGGTGTTACTTGTTTCTAGCAATAAAGCAATTGCTTCTTTATAACTACAGGTTAGAAGGTTCTTCCATGCTCACTTTAAGGTGGACCGTGATCTTCAAGCATCCGTTGTTGTATACGCTGACTGACACGTAAAAGTTTCTAAAACCTGTTTCGGAATCTAGCCTTGATCTTTCTGAGCGTTTTTTGTTTCCAGATGATGGAATTCATTGATTCTTTTTAGAAATTTTGTTTTTTTAAAAAATGAATTTGAACTTGAGAAAAAAAAACCATAGCTGCTGGTGGTACTATGTTCTATATTTAAGACGATCCCTGGTGATAAAACGATAATTCACGTTTTTCATGTCATGTTAACATGCTTATGTTGTTTGAAGTATTGAGCATTTACATTTTGGACTGTTGAAGGAAAGGAAAAACAATTACTTTATGTTGATGTAACCTTTATTTATTTCAAAGATAATCTGATTAGGTTTGATTCATGGGACTTAATTCTGAGAGTAGAGCTAATAGAATTGATGTGCTTGCATCCCAAGCACCATTTATGTGGGTAGCAATCCTGGTTTAACATAGCATTCAAAAAGATTTTCCTCTTGTACGAGAAAACACTACAGGGGAACTGTTCAAAAAATCCTTGGTGAAACTATGTATCCTTTGTTTTACAGTTTTATCTATTTGAGGGAGTAGCAATTTCGGGTTAGGAACAGTGGTTTAGTTTACGTCTGTGTATATATGAAAATTCCATCGTATTAATGTTTTACTTTATTAAAAAAAAAGATTTTTAAGTAAATTTTATATGAAGATATGTTGAGTTGATCCGTGATATCAATTTGAATAAAATACTAAATTATGACACATTTACAATGCGAAAAGTATGTAACTAATATATTTATAGAAAACTAATATAAAAAATAAATGAAGTTTTAATTAAATGGTGAACTACCTAAAGGGGCATGATTTAATTATTTTTTGATGACTGGTTTAAATTTGGTAAATTTTTGTAAATTTGCTTAAAACAATTATTTGAGAAATTAGGTTAATTTTTTTGAAAATTTATCGATTTATGTTGTTTTCGGAGAGAAAAAAAAACTTGTCCTTCAGGGCGTGTTTTCATTGATTTGCCAGAGAAAGCACGTTTTGTAGGGTGTATTTTCTGCCCATTCCTAAAAACGCGTTCTACGTGACGCGTTTTCTCTGTCATATATGTGAAAACGCGTCTTGGAGGATGCTTTTTCTTTTCTACAAATTTTTTAATTTAAAAATTTGTAGATTTATTATTAAGTGCTGAAAGTAACATTTTAGCTTCATTCTTAATGCGTTTTTGAGTGATTATTTGATGATAATTGTAAATTTTATTATCCTAATTCTTTAAACTCATGTTTTGATGCTTAATAGAACACTTGAGATCAAAATGAGCGAAAACCAAAAAATTAGAGTAAGCTATAAGAGCCACATGGGTTGATCCATTCTACACAATCGTGTGACCCACACGGGCTATCACACGACCATGTGGTATAGGCCATGTTGATTGCGCGAATTTGCACTCTGAACAACAAAAAAATGCGATTTTTAAGTTTTTTGGGTATTCCAAGATGTATATATGACAAAAATAAAAAGATAGGAGGGGGCGTCATAGAATATTCAAGAAAACACCTCGAAAAATACCATTGGAGCTAATTCTGAAGCAGATTTTCTTCAAGATTGAAAACTCCTAGTTGATTTCCCAGGAGATTATAACAAGTTTTTTTTTATCTTTCAGATATACTATCTCTAAGATGTTTTTATTTTCAAGTATGAACTAATTTTCTAAATACCTAGAGAGATGAACCCTATGATAGATTCTGTCGTTTGATTTTTATTTTATGCAATAAATACTTAGTTTCTTGTGTTTAATTATGTGTGTGCTCAATTCTTGGTTTAATATTTTTAAACTATTGATCCATGTTTGATGTGCTTAAATTAGAGAAAGAATAGACCTATTTAAG
The DNA here is from genome assembly GCA_025698465.1 of Gossypium longicalyx. Classification (NCBI taxonomy): domain Eukaryota; kingdom Viridiplantae; phylum Streptophyta; class Magnoliopsida; order Malvales; family Malvaceae; genus Gossypium; species Gossypium longicalyx. Next base: position 20,172,730 of record CM047000.1, read on the forward strand.
AGTAGATATTGTATAATTGAGTGAAGTTGCATACAATCCTAGAATTAGGACGATATAAATATACCGTATTAGAGTCAAATCTAATAAAGAAATCTATAGATTGAGTTAATGGGATAATAGGGGTTTTAATTACAAAAAAAAATTCAATTAATCAACCTATAATCAATTGCTCTTACTCTCGAAAGAGGTATTAGTATAATTTAGGGATTTCTATGGATCAAGTTACTGAGTAAAGAAATTGTGTAATTTAGATTGACAATGAAAGATGGAATCTAGGTGAATTCTTTCTTAGGTATTGTTTTGCTTCTTGGTTGTTAATCCTTTATTTCTTGATTTATTCTTTGTCGTGTTCATTAGTTAATTAATTTAGTTAATATTAGTTATTAATTAATCACTAGATTTATTCGGTTAAATAATAAAAAGACAGTAATTACTAGTACTTTTAGTCTTCGTCGGAACGATATCTTTGCTCACTGTAGCTATACTATCAATTGGTATAGGCACTTGTCTTGGTCCAATTTTAGTTAGTTTTTGCGGACATCATTTATCCGGTGTTTAAGATAAACATTGTTATAGTTATAAGGTATGTTTGAATTTACTAATATTTTTCCCTGTAAAAGACACAAACCATATACAACATTAATTTATTAAATTTTCATTTAAATCTTTCAAGAATTACAATGTTTGTAGCATGACCTAACATATTCAAAATCCTTAACTTAAAAACTTATGTACATGCATCCCAATTGTAGTAAACAAGATATGTATATTTTAAATAAGTGTACATTGCAAATGTAAAACAAAGTAAACAACTTCAGAAAATTAAAAATAGACATAATCATCGATCTCCTAAATGTGCGCCAAAACCGGGTGTACATTGCAAATTGCAAATGTAATTGTTTTCTATTTATTTAAACGATGAGTAAATAAATAAAGTTAATTTCACATTTCACTATTATGCCTTTTGTATTTATGTTTTTTATATTTTGCATGCATAGTGAAATTGTGACAAGCAAATATTAGCTCATTCATTGTCTAAGTTCAAACTGAAGATAAGTGGCATTGTAAGAATGTTTACATTGCGAGAAAGACAACTTACTTCAGTAGATAATCTAAATGAGTCTATAATCCCGTAAAAGAATCAAATTATGCATTTGATTCAAATACTGAGAAGGATTATTATGTCGTCTACAATTCCAATTAGGGAGATGGCTAGTTTTGGCTATCGGAGCAGTTGACTCCACAAGTAGAGACATAGATGTATTCATTGGTAGAATGATAAATTAGACTGGACCCAAGATAAATTAATTTTGAATCCATTTGTGAATTAATTCAATTGTGACATTCATGGTGTGATTTACCTAAATCCTGAGTAAGTCATTGACCATGCGTATGCAACTCATGTGCTTTGATATAAATGGAGGCTTATGCTTTAAAGATAATCGAGCCTATAGCCGGTATGTTGGGCACATGACTTGTGTATGGCATGGCTTTACTGGCAATAGTGAAATTCATAACTCAATTAAAGAGTTAATAATATCCTCTCATTGGTATTATATGGATTGATAAATATGGAACATGGCTATTAGGGTTTGGTGTGCCTCTACCTAAGGCGGGCTCTTATGGATCACTACATGTGGTTTGGTTCTAAAGACAGGGTACGTGAACTAGCAAATTCCTCGATCCTCACCCATTATAGGCTCATTTAGACCGAGTTCTGTTCAGGGGAATACATTTCCCTATGGCTATACGGAGATGAAAATCTCATGAAGACATAGATACGGATGTATCCCGAAAGCGATCCACCATCCTATACGGAGGTGAAAACCTCACGAAGGACTAGTTTCTCACTCCTACTTAAAAGGGTAAGATCGGGCGGACATGCAATGCAATATGCGAAAACATTCCAAGACTCGAACTGATAAAGCAAAGATCACAAAAAATGACTAATAAAATGCAATGAGAGGATTGTAATTTTAAACTGGATTTCTAATTTTCGACAAAAAGATAGAAAATAATCAATTTACGGCTTGACTCTCTTATTTGTCCCCAGTGGAGTCGCCAAGCTGTCGAAACCATTTTTTTGAAAAACGGGGTCGTCGACTTTTTATTTTGAAAATGAAAATGAGGAGTCGCCACCAATCTTTTTTGTTTAGGTGTGATCAGATCACCTCGTAATTTGATTGTTTTAATAAAATATTTTGTTTTACTAAAACATCAATTTTGGTCTACGAAATTCGAGAAAACGAGTTCGGGAGTCGTTTACGTACGAGGAAGGATTAGCACCCTCGTAATGCCCAAAATTGGTACCTAATTGATTAATTAATGTCTTAATGTCGAAAGTTGAAAATCCATAAAGAATTTAAAAATACGATCCTCTTTTTTATTAATGTTAATTTTATAAAAAAATATTTGGATAAATTGAAGCGGAGGCTAAAAACCTTCTTGTTCCGAAGTAATAAAATGTCACATCCAGTACGTTAGGACACGACATTTTAAACCCTTGAGAATAAGCTTATCTTTTGATTTTCAAAACTCATGCATTTTAATTTTAAAAGGATATTCGGTCATTTGGGTCAAACGAGAAAAATCAAAACCCAATACGTTAGGGCACGATCTCTCGAATTTCCAAACACGGAATATTGTCTTTATTAAAGAATCTTTTTTTATGAATTTAAGGTAAAAATTGATATAATATTTAAAAATGGTATGCGAATGAAATTGCCGCGCGAATGAAAACGAATATACTAATAAGAACGATTTACGAAAATTGCATAGTGTACACTAATTTAATAATATAAATAATCAAAGATGAATGAGATAAATAATAACAATGATAATAATAACAAAGTATGCATATAAAAGGACAATACCAACTAAAAAAAAATAAAGACAAAGAAACAACTACACAAATAAATATAAGGGAAAATAATTTGTAAAAATATCGCAAACAAGGAATCAAGTTATAGTAAATATAAAATTAAGGACATAATTTGTAACAAAATACATAATAATAATAATAATAATAATAATAATAATAATAATAATAATAATAGTGAAATATAAGAGCACATAAAAACACAAATAAGTGAACTTTAATTATTAAAAAGGTTAAAGAAATAAATAAATGAATAAGATGATAAATAAAACAATTTGATTGGAAATTATAAAAAGAATACAAGTAAATAAAACAAATAAAACAAAAGCAACAAATAATATTAATGAAACAAAAGAGGAAGTATAATAATAATAATAATAATGACAATAATATTAGATTAACTAATTTAATAATGAAATAACAAAAATAGCAAAGGGGACTAAATTGTACTTTTAAACAGTAATGTGGGGCAAACCAGAAATAAATAAATAGGCAAGGACCATGTTATAATCCATTTAAACATCAAAATGATTAGTACAACGATTAAACGCGCGGATCCCCACTGGACAAAACCGAATCGGGCCTCGGGTCATCGAAAACGGCGCCGTTTTTAGGCGCCCATCTTCTCAAATAATATGAGGACCAAATTAAAATAAGGCAAGACTAAGTGATAAAATTAAAAAAGGAAAAGGATCAAATCACAACAGGTCGAAAAAGCGGAGGGATTAATCATACAAATAGACCAATTTCTGAAAACACGCGGACCCTTTAACTGGGTCAGGTCAAACCACGGGCTGAGCTGCAAAACGACACCATTTTGGGACTATTGAAGTTAGCCCTAAACGACGTCGTTTACAAGGCCTATAAAACCATTTTTTTTTTGAAAAATTCATTCTTTTCATTATTTCTAAAAAAAAAAGAAAGAGGGTTGATTTATCTCTGGTCCGTGCGATCTCCGGTCATCTGGGCCACCGTGGCGATCGTCGGTCAATGGCAAAGGCGCCGCCGTCCACGGTAGTCGAAAAAAACCGAAAAGTCCACTTTAATCGTCTCATTATCCTCGTCCTAAATCTTAGAACAACACACTCAAGGGCCTCACCAAATCAAAAGGAGTCAAAGAAACCTTTCGGTTTCACCTTCTCTGGTCGTCGAGCGAAGGTAAAAAAAAAAAAGAGTTGTATTTTTATATGTATCTATATATATGTGTACAATGTTTGAAATAGGCTATGAAAAATGAGAATACCTAGTCTATTTCTGTAATGGCCTAAATTCAAGGTTATCGGAATAGTAGTTTCGTAATCATAAATCCGATTTATATTTTAATATTTTTGCATGAATATTTATATGATAGGAAAATCGTATTAAAATATTGATAGAAAAATTTTATTGATTTAGTGGTTAGTTAGAAAAAGGAATTATTGAAGAAATAATTGGGTAAAAACAAGGTATCGGGACCTTGATCTCGTAAAAATAAGTAGGAAATATTTTTATAAATATTTATAAAATGTTATTAATGTGGTATTAAAATTTCGTTAGAAAATTTTAACGTTTGGGTAGGTAATTAAATAAAAAGGACTAAATTGAAAAGGGTGTAAAAATTACTACAAGGATTAAATAGCTCAATTGTCAAATGAGGAGGGAACTAAAGAGCAAATAATCCCAAAATAGATATTTTGGGCTGCATAAGCTGAGAAAAATCAGGAGAATTATTGAAATAAGGGCAAAATAGAAAAATAACAAAATTTACTAAATAAAAGTAGGACTAATTTGGAATATCTAGAAATCTCTTCATTTTTCTTCATTCTCATCAGCCAAAAACGCCATAGGAGGGTTTTCTAAGCTGATATTTCATAATTTTTGCACCAAGTGAGTTAATCCTTGCCCATTTCTTATAATTTTTGTGTTTCTAAGACTTTTACAACTAGGCCCTACTATTAAATTCATTAGTTTTTGATTTCATGGATGAAATTGAAAGTCACCATGGTTGAGTGCTGTAAGTTAATGATGAAATAGAATGAAATTTAAGCTTTAATTTGTTTATGAGATGATTTTATTAGGTAATTTCAATAGAAATTGATTTTTATGACCTAATTGTGAAAATGTTTGGAATTAAAGTCTATTGCTGAAATTCTGATTCCTAAAGGTTATAAATTAGTTTAAAGTGATAGAATAAATTGTTAATTGAGAAAAATAAGGTCAATTGAGAGGCTAATTAAGTAGGGATGAAATTGTTATTTATTAAAAGCTTAGGGGAAAAATGGTAATAAACATCTTGCACTAAAACAATATTGGACAGCAGCAGTAGACTAAATTTGAAAAATCACCATAAATTTTATAAATCTAATTAGAAGATGAAAAAAAATGAAATTAAATCTTATTGAGTCTAGTTTCTCATAGAATAAACGGTGTAAGCAATGGATTTGTAAATAATGAGATATAATGAATTTTGTGAGACAAGGTCAGAATGAATTCAGATTCCCCTGTTTTGACTTTTAAAAATCATAAAAAATTTAAGAAAAATAATTAAGGGCTTAAATTTATATGTATAGAATCCTGAATGAGTATATTTTCAATAGAAATAAACGGTAATATTATTCGAATCTTGTATGAAGAGATAATTAATTTTTAGTGAAGAAGGGTCAGAACTGTTAGACAGCAGAATAGGGGTGATTTTAAAGAATAAACTGTACTTATTGGCTTAACCAAAAATTCTGAAAATTTTATGGTAAGAAGGTATATGAGTCTAGTTTCAGGAAAAATTATCAGATCCTAATTTGGAGTTCTTTATCTCAATATAAAAATAATTTAGTGACTATAACTCAAGTAGACAGCTTTGAATGAACCATAAATAATAATGAAATTATAGAGAATATTGCATATGAACATGAAATGTATTAAATTGATAATTAAATTTATTTATTTAGATCCAGAAGATTCAAATACGAAGCTAGATTGAGGAAAGGAAAAATTTTGGGATTATTAGATTTTTGTATACGAACAAGTATCGAGGTAAGTTCGTGTAACTTGAATTATATTCTTAAATGCTTGAAATGTATGTTATTGATGCGAATAATTTGAATGTTCATTGTATGAAAATTGATGAAACGTTGATATATTTGATTAAAAGGGGAAGAAATCTCGGTTGAATGAAAGGAAAATTCGATGGATCTCTAAACAGGAATTGACGGTAAAAAGGATCTAGCCCAGACGGGTGATCCTATCCTGATATAGCCCTCCTGAAGAATATGTGGAAAATAGATTTAGCCCGGACGGGTAATCCGAATTAGGGTCTGAATTTAGCCTGGACTAGTAATTCAGATCCAAGCTTATTAGAGTAATTGTCGTTGCAAGGGATTTAGCCTGGACTGGTATCCCGACAATACTCTATAAGTTTATATTAAAGGAGATTTAGCCTGGACTGGTATCTTGACAATACTCTATAAGTTTATATTACAGGGGATTTAGTCTGGACTGGTTATCTCGCTGTAAGGATGAGGTTCGTGGGAGTGTGCTCTCTGAAATGGAAATGTGCGCACATGAATATGAATTGAAGGACCCGGAAATTGTACACTAAAAGTGTACCTCTGAAAATCCATCGAAAATTTCGAGAAATTCAATGGGATAAATATGGAAAAATAATAAGGGAATAGAAATCATGATATTGATGAGTTCATCAATCATGGTATATATTATTGACACATGAAAATTATTGGACTAACTTGAATGTTGAGTTGTGTAATATCCCGAATTAGGGCCTAATCGGAATAGTGGTTTTGTGACCACAAAATCCGAGATAGAAATAATTATTTTATGATTATTTTGAGGTTTATGATATGATTGCATGATTGTGTGAAAATTTCGTGATGAAATCCTATGCCTAAAGTGCTTAAATTGAAATTAGGGACTAAATCGAATAATTTGCAAAACTTGCATTCTAGAAGTTTCTAGTATGAAATTGTTTTGAAATATTAATTAGGAGGTCTTAAATAGCAATTTTACCAATTTCTAAGTTTATGGACAAAATTGGACATGGATGGAATTTTTGGAAAGTTTAGTAGTAAGGGCATTTTGGTCATTTAAGGGTAAAATGAATTAAAATACAAAATTAAAAGCCAATTTTGCTCATCTTCAACCCCATGGCCGAATATAGCAAGGAGAAACCATGGCTAGGGTTTTTCAAGCTTCCAAGCTCGATTAGCAAGGAAAACTGAAATTCAGGCTAAAATGGGGAAAATACCAAGTTGTGGACGAAATGGTAAAAGTAGCCATTTTCGCATACGAGGTAAGTTCATGTGTAAATGTAGTAACATAATTGTCATTTTAAGTAATTTAATGTTAATTATATGATATACTGATTTTTATCATGAAATATATGCTTTGTGGTTATTTTCGAATAAAATGCAAATTATGTGAGCTACTTGTTAAGTACAAATTGTTACCGAGTATTGATTTCGGCAATCTACGGAAGACGGCAAGGATATGTGTTTGAGGAAAATCCCGTTTGAACCTTAGGAATAGATTAGGATACAAGTGACATGTCACTAGGATGGTTGAGCATCCGAACTCGTTGAGTTGAGTCCAAGTTCACTTATGGATGCGAATGTCCGAACTCGTTGAGTTGAGTCCGAGTTCACTTATGGATGCGAACGCCCGAGCTCGTTGAGTTGAGTCCGAGTTCGCTTATGGGCGGGTTACGTAGTAGCTTGGCTACATATGTGGCACTTATGTGCAAACTTTCCATGTATCCGAATTATATTCCGATGTGTTCAACGGGTAAAGTTCTACTCAAATGGAGGAATACTCGAGATGAAAAGGGACGTATTAGTAAGTGTTGTGAAATGGATACTTTGAACAGGTATGTACTTAACCCTCAGGTTGAAAAATCGATATAACAACAATATGGTAAGATGATAAATGAAAATATGATATGAATGTCTTGGTGATGATTATGCAAATGATGTTTTATGTTTGCTTATATGGTTATGTTACTTGCTATTTGCATGTGAACTTACTAAGCATTTATGCTTACTCCCTCCTTTTCATTCCTTGTAGTGTTGACAAGCCAGCTCGGAAATCGGGAACGGTCGGAGGCATGCTCACACTATCCGTATACTATCTTGGCATAATGGCTTGTAAATTTTGAGTATGGCATGTATAGCATTATAATAATTTTGTATATATGGTCTTATGATATGGTTATTGAGTAGTATAAAAATGCTTGGTAATGATTAGCCATTGGAATGGCTAATTATGATCATTTTTGGTGTTATGTATGTCAAATTGCTAGTTAATCCATGGAAACCATGAAATAGGTAAAATTTACCATAAAATAGATTCAGACAGCAGTAGTGACGTGAATTTGAAAAATCATTAAAAATAGTAGAGACATAATTAGATGATGAATAAAACATGGAATTGAATAATTATGAGTCTATTTTCATATGGAAGAAACGAAACAGGTATATGAGTTATATTTTATGAGATGTTTAAATTTTTGTGAAACAGGGTCAGAGCGATTTCTGGATCCCCTGTTCTGACTTTGGAAATTCACCATAAATTGTATAAAAATAGTTGGAAGTCATAATTTATATGTAAAGATTTCTTATTGAGTCTAGTTTAATGAGAAACAAACTTAATAGTCATTGAAATTCTGTACAGAGAGATATCTGATTCGTAATACACGGAGGTCAGAGCAGTCAAACCCTGAAACAGGGGAGACTTTAACTAATAAACTGTACTAATTGGCCAAGTCAAAAATTCTATAAAAAAATTAGTAAATATATATATGAGTCTAGTTTCAGGGAAAATTTACGGAATTTAATTTTGAGTTTCATAACTTGAGATATGAATTTTTAAGCGACTGTGACGCAGTTAGCCAGCTTGTCTGGAATTTCTAAAATTAAATTGTTTAAGCTGTTTAAGCAATGAGTTAAGTCTGTTAACACCTCGTGTTCAACTCCGGCAATGGTCTCGGGTACGGGGCGTTACATTTGGTGGTATCAGAGCAGGTTTAGTCGGTTCTCGGACTAACCTAGCATGTGTAAAAGTTTAGCTATACATGCCACTGATCTGTGATAGTGTGATGTCATCCGACGCGTATGAGTACCGTCTTATTTAGACAGGGTACTCTCCAACCGAGCTGCGCCGACCATGTTCAACGTTATGTGAAGGTATTTGAGTAAAATTATGATTATGATAAGTATCGGTTCAGAAAAGTATGAATAAAGGTTTATGATACATATGTGATAAATATTCATATTTGCTTAATGCTCATATGATGTAGTGTATATGGCTTACTTGATAAGATGAACAGAATAAATAGAAAGTAGTAGAGGCATGAATAAAAGTCATAATATTATGATACGAATGAAAATGTCCTTGTTTTGATTTGGACGTCGAATGTTGATGAATGCTAATGATATATAATTTTTATGAGATAAAGGATTATAATGAAATGAACTTATATCGTGTTAAATTGTTGGACTGAATTATATGATTGTAATGATATGTACATGATGATGCACGAATTGAAAGTTATGATTGTGGTGCAAATATCTATGTTTGTTTGGCCTTATATATGATGTCATGAGCATGACTTAATTTAATTAAATGAATGGATAAGTAAAGCTATCTAGAAAACATAGAATGTATGCATAAGTATATTGTCTAAATGGGACAATAGGAAAATTGGTGTAAGCCAACATGAATGAATGACATGATTTTGATGATGTTGCTATGATGATGGAAGTTGTGTCATATGTGTATGTATAAGAAAGTCGAGTCGGAGGTCCTACAACCCCTCCCCTTACCGAGATGGTACTTATAATGGAATTTCATGAGATTTGTATTGAATAAGTTTCGGTTGAGAACCCAAAGAGTTCAGATGATAGAATAATTATAAGTATGATCAGAGATTGAAAATGAGTGACAAGTAAAAAGTCGAGCCCGTAAAGTATCGGATTGACGTAAAGATTATTGGAATTATGCACTTATTCCAGTTAGAAAAGGAATTCTCCTTGGTAAACCGAATTACTCAGTGCAAGGTCGAGAAAAGTGTAAATCGAAATTTATTGAATCGGCCTTCTTTAGTGAATGGTTTAATATGAAATTTGTGACGATGAGAACTAGTTGGGGAAATGATATTTGAAATGTGAACTATCGAGTGTGATAGTTATGACTGGACAGTTTTGAGCAGTCTCTTTTGAGATGTTCTATGTGTTTACCCGTTCTCGAAATATTTCTATGGCTATTGATCTTCTCAAGAAATTCTTGTTATATGGGAATGTCTTTTAATCTCGGTGTTGGATGAAAGCATTGGTAGTCCGACTGGTTTATAATTTATATTGCTCTATTTCATCGGGTATTCTATTTCATTTAAATCGATAAGAATTGATGAGAGAATACATATGATATTATGATTTTATTTCTTCTACTTGATGCTTCATCTGATATATATGTATGGGAAGATATATTGTTCTTGTTATATTTGATTCCAGTGGGATTAAATGATGTTTTCTTTTGGACTTTCTTTCTTTGAAGAATTATCGGGGTATTCCGTATTTTCTCTATGAGTTTGGTTTTCAATTCTCCAGCATAGTATCGTATCTTGGGTTTCTTTATTCTGGATTTCTTTATTCTGGATTTCTCTATTTTGGATTTCTTTATTCGGTTTTCTTGTTATCTTTGTTCCATAATTTGTCAATTATGACTCATGTTCGAAGTGCGTTCTTCAGCTCGTGATAATCATGTCAAATATGACTATACTTCTAATTTGATCTTGATAATGTGGTGATTTTAGTATTGGGATTTTTTCTAATTTCTGTGTAAGGATTTGACATCAGTAAAGGCATAAGTGATAAAAGCGCGAGTTTCAGTCGGTATGGTGAATTATCTATTTGAAAGATTTCATGCGACAATTATTTCAAGATTATATTTTTCCAAATCTGATAATAGAATTTCATTTTGTACGAATAAAAGAGTAAATAGTCTGAACAAGAAGTGTATATTTATTAGAAAAAGTTTGATATTAGTTAAAGTCACTACGAATGATAAGGTTTTCATTTTGTGAAAGTTGAAAAGTTTATTACATGTTGACAAAGTTCGGATAGATGAGAATATTGGTAACCGAAGCGTCTGAACTAGACTAGTCTACATTGAGTAAAGACTTCCTGACTTTCAGTAATATACTATTGTATGAATTGTGATGTGTTTCAAGACAGTGAGGTAATGTGATAGTTTAGAGCATTCGATGTTACATAAAATCTGAGTTGTTAAAGAGGTTAAAGCCGAGCATTGGGATCTATCAAAATTATCCTTGTTAGTGTTGATATTGGGATGGAAATGAGAAGGATTATTCTTGAGGCCATATCAGAATTATTTCCATGGCAGAAAGAGGAAAATGTGATGTATTCTATTATTAAATGTTTGGCGAGATCTATAAATCATATCTGTATTGAATGAATTCCTACGCATCAGATTCATGAAAATTCAGGTCTCTTTGATTGTTGGATTTCTTGGAATTTCGGTCTCCATTAATCAAGTTAAGATCCGGGTTTTATGTCATGATATCATGGGAAACTGAGAAGGGTTGAAAATTTAAGAACAATTGAGAGTTGAGACTGTAAGCTTTCAGATCATATGAGAAATTAAAGAGATGTATTGGAGGTACAGTCTAAGTGAAAGTTCTTTGGCACCGAATATGAGATTAAAAGTGAAGACCACTTTTCTGGTAAGATTTTCGGGGACGAAAATCCCTAAAGGGGGGGAGAGTTGTAATATCCCGAATTAGGGCCTAATCGGAATAGTGGTTTTGTGACCACAAAATCCGAGATAGAAATAATTATTTTATGATTATTTTGAGGTTTATGATATGATTGCATGATTGTGTGAAAATTTCGTGATGAAATCCTATGCCTAAAGTGCTTAAATTGAAATTAGGGACTAAATCGAATAATTTGCAAAACTTGCATTCTAGAAGTTTCTAGTATGAAATTGTTTTGAAATATTAATTAGGAGGTCTTAAATAGCAATTTTACCAATTTCTAAGTTTATGGACAAAAATTGGACATGGATGGAATTTTTGGAAAGTTTAGTAGTAAGGGCATTTTGGTCATTTAAGGGTAAAATGAATTAAAATACAAAATTAAAAGCCAATTTTGCTCATCTTCAACCCCATGGCCGAATATAGCAAGGAGAAACCATGGCTAGGGTTTTTCAAGCTTCCAAGCTCGATTAGCAAGGAAAACTGAAATTCAGGCTAAAATGGGGAAAATACCAAGTTGTGGACGAAATGGTAAAAGTAGCCATTTTCGCATACGAGGTAAGTTCATGTGTAAATGTAGTAACATAATTGTCATTTTAAGTAATTTAATGTTAATTATATGATATACTGATTTTTATCATGAAATATATGCTTTGTGGTTATTTTTGAATAAAATGCAAATTATGTGAGCTACTTGTTAAGTACAAATTGTTACCGAGTATTGATTTCGGCATTCTACGGAAGACGGCAAGGATATGTGTTCGAGGAAAATCCCGTTTGAACCTTAGGAATAGATTAGGATACAAGTGACATGTCACTAGGATGGTTGAGCATCCGAACTCGTTGAGTTGAGTCCGAGTTCACTTATGGATGCGAATGTCCGAACTCGTTGAGTTGAGTCTGAGTTCGTGAGATGTAACTAGGCATCCGAGCTCGTTGAGTTGAGTCCAAGTTCACTTATGGATGCGAACACCCGAGCTCGTTGAGTTGAGTCCGAGTTCGCTTATGGGCGGGTTACGTAGTAGCTTGGCTACATATGTGGCACTTATGTGCAAACTTTCCATGTATCCGAATTATATTCCGATGTGTTCAACGGGTAAAGTTCTACTCAAATGGAGGAATACTCGAGATGAAAAGGGACGTATTAGTAAGTGTTGTGAAATGGATACTTTGAACAGGTATGTACTTAACCCTCAGGTTGAAAAATCGATATAACAACAATATGGTAAGATGATAAATGAAAATATGATATGAATGTCTTGGTGATGATTATGCAAATGATGTTTTATGTTTGCTTATATGGTTATGTTACTTGCTATTTGCATGTGAACTTACTAAGCATTTATGCTTACTCCCTCCTTTTCATTCCTTGTAGTGTTGACAAGCCAGCTCGGAAATCGGGAATGGTCGGAGGCACGCTCACACTATCCGTATACTATCTTGGCATAATGGCTTGTAAATTTTGAGTATGGCATGTATAGCATTATAATAATTTTGTATATATGGTCTTATGATATGGTTATTGAGTAGTATAAAAATGCTTGGTAATGATTAGCCATTGGAATGGCTAATTATGATCATTTTTGGTGTTATGTATGTCAAATTGCTAGTTAATCCATGGAAACCATGAAATAGGTAAAATTTACCATAAAATAGATTCAGACAGTAGTAGTGACGTGAATTTGAAAAATTATTAAAAATAGTAGAGACATAATTAGATGATGAATAAAACATGGAATTGAATAATTATGAGTCTATTTTCATATGGAAGAAACGAAACAGGTATATGAGTTATATTTTATGAGATGTTTAAATTTTTGTGAAACAGGGTCAGAGCGATTTTTGGATCCCCTATTCTGACTTTGGAAATTCACCATAAATTGTATAAAAATATTTAGAAGTCATAATTTATATGTAAAGATTTCTTATTGAGTCTAGTTTAATGAGAAACAAACTTAATAGTCATTGAAATTCTGTACAGAGAGATATCTGATTTGTAATACACGGAGGTCAGAGCAGTCGAACCCTGAAACAGGGGAGACTTTAACTAATAAACTGTACTAATTGGCCAAGTCAAAAATTCTATAAAAAAATTAGTAAATATATATATGAGTCTAGTTTCAGGGAAAATTTACGGAATTTAATTTTGAGTTTCATAACTTGAGATATGAATTTTTAAGCGACTGTGACGCAGTTAGCCAGCTTGTCTAGAATTTCTAAAATTATATTGTTTAAGCTGTTTAAGCAATGAATTAAGTCTGTTAACACCTCGTGTTCAACTCCGGCAATGGTCTCGGGTACGGGGCGTTACAAGTTGTGCATATTAGGGTAATAATGCATTGAATGGATATATGAATGTTTATTGCATTGTATTGAAATATTAGGTGAGTATAATTCTTGTTACATGGGCTTACTAAGCACAAAGTGCTTACCTTGTTTCTTTTTCCCCTATTTTATAGTGTTAAGAGCTCGGAGGTCGGATTCGGTCAGAGATACATCACACTATCAACCTCAAGACTTCGGTATATAAAGAAACTCTATTTTGGAAATCAATGGCATGTATAAGCTAATAAAGTAAATGTTAATATGAAATGAATGTAAGGTCAGCCATTGGTATGGCTAACAAATCTTGGTTTTGGTATGTGATGAGGTTGTCTTATAAATATGCTTGAATCTATCTTGAAAATATGTTGAATTAGATTGGTTGATATGGATTGGTCTCGGTTTAAAATTAGCAGGGAAGGTTAGATATCTATAAAGGGGCTATATTGAGTAAAAAAAATTCGTAAACTCCGGTAATGCCTCGTACCCTATTCCGACAACGAATATGGGTAGGGGGTATTACAATTTCGATTGATGTGTTTCCTCTTTTTTGTATTCAAAATCTCGTAAAAAAATTACAACTTATTTCTGATGACTTTTTATAGCTGAAATTTTTTACAATATTTTTGTTTTCGCTATTGTTTTCTGCTGTTGTGCTCATCTGATTTGCAGGTACAAATCCAGCTGGACGGTGGCACGAGGCAATGGTACGGAGGGTACTAAGCCAGGCTGTTGGCTGCTTGTGGCATGAGAGGAGTAGCTAGGGTTTGTTGCAAATGTTAAGGTTTTGGGCCTTTTTGGGCTTAGAGTTTAGTTGGGCTATTTGGGCTTGGGTATTGAGTTTGTAGATTGGGTAGTTTTGTAACATTTGGACATTGGACTATTATTTTGGACTTCTTTTTTGGTATTTTTATTTATTTTTATTGGTTTTGGGCCTAGGCCAAAATTGGCCTATTACAGCCGAATCTGGTGATGTCACAAGGAATGGGTTTTGAAGACCGTGTTGTCTTGGTAGACCATCAATATTTAAAACTTATTAAAACCACAAATTAGTCAGTTTCTTTACCAAAACTTATTACAGCGGAAGCCTTAATCGTTATAGTTTTGAAAACCCAATCGTGTTTTTAGGAAAACCTTTGTTTGCATAAAGACCGTTTGTTTGTATAAAGACCGTCGTTTTAATAAAAAAATTTTACCTAAGCAATCAAATTGACAAGCAACCCAAAATAAACAATTAAAAACCAAACAGTCTAAAGAGCCCCAAAAATTACAAACTCCCAAATAAATCTAAAAAAATCATTAAAATAAACCTTAAATGCTAAGTTTAACAATTGAGTGGTCACTGCTGAGTCTCTGCTGCACCGATCCGTCTAAGTCTATGGATTACCTAAACAGAAATAGACAGAAAAATGTGAGTTTATGTAAACTTAGTATGTAACCCAACAAAAATAGACATGCAGTACAAACAGAATCATATGCACGGCCAGATACAAATACAGATTTGGGTTCAGGCCCATGTCAGATACAGTAAACAGAATTAGATAATTAGAATCCTACACCCATCCTCTACACACCATCTCCGACCATCCCAACATACCATGTGGGGTTAAAAACACCCACCCATCCTTGCACACCATAATGTGCCAATACGACACAAATCAGATATAGTGCAGCCAAGCTGCCAGATAATAGACGATGATCGCCGCACAGAACACTTCCTCCGTAGATAAATCCCACCTTAAAACAGATGCAGATAACAGATACAGAATTACAGAATAAACATGCTTAACATACTTAGGTACAGAAAACAGACATGCTTACATAGTATAGTCAAACATACATTCAGTATCCTACTCAGATCAGTCTATCAGAATTCCATTTCATATAGAATAGGGTTTATTTAGCCCTTATCGACCCTCCAGTAGACCCATAATCGAGCGATACAATCCGTGCAACCCTAAAAAAAATTACGTAAATATGGGCCCACATGCCTGTGTGGGCCCACACACCCAGATTGGCCTTGCCCGTGTGGCTCACACAGCTTGGCCCGAGGATCCACATGCCCATGTGTCATGTCTGTGTAGGCCCATATGCCCAACTCGGCCTAGCCCGTGCGGCCCACACGGCCACACTCGAGCCACCACACGGCTGTGTTCTACGCACGGTCATGCCTTCGTCAACCACACGGCTGTGTTCTCGCACATGGCCTACCACACGGATGACCACATGCACATGTGACGTTTACAGTAAGGTTTTTTGACTTTTGCTTACGTTTATTTTTTTACATTTCAAGAACACACCTGGTATCGATTTGATGCTAAAATAGACCCAAGCCTTTTGTAACCTAAAAACAGAGTATCCAACATCTAAATTAACAATTAAGTCACGAATTCCTCAAACCCAAATCCAGCCAAACACAATTACTTACCACGATCACACCCGTCTATTCGCACAAATCAGACCGTTGGGCGACAACCACTACTTCACATCCTTCTCCTACAGCATAGAATTCAACTATTACAACCATTTATCGACCATCAATAAGATCGTCCAAAATTCCAACAATCAATTGTTAACAATCAACCCAATTCCACTTACCACGTTGATTAACGAATCCAAAAGACATTACAGTAACAACAGTTACACTAGGAAACAACCGAAATCCGAGGAAGAAGAAAAAAGAGATTGAAAGTGGAAAAAGAAACAACAGAGAGCAAGAGAAAAGAAAATAACGTCAAAAATTTTAGAAATTCTAAAAAAAGATAAAACTTTTGAAAACAAATAAAATATAAGATATGACACTAAATCCCTTTATTTCCTCCCACTTACCCACTATCTCAACCTTCTCAGACTTTCAACTCAACCGAGACTCTACAAGCCAACCGAGCAAAAATTAAGCTCCTACGCTCACATAGGGATTTGACCACAAGATCTCCAACACACCAACACCCTTACCACTTGAACTAGCAGGTTCATTCTGATATGGTTTCACAAGTAATTTAATATAAGCCCACTAAGAAAAGGTAATGCTTAATTCCAAAAATAACCAAAATTTACAAACATGGGACTTGAACTCAATACCTCACACACACACACCTAGAGCACTTAACCACTGAAGCAGATACATAGTTGTGTCAAATTTTACAGCAGCAAAAAATAATTATTTGGGGTGTTATAGACATGAGATTGTAAATTGGGCCTAGGAGCCCATAATCGAGACCAAGACCTAAAAACTGGTCAAACCGGACCCGATATGAGAAACAAGGCCGACGGTCCAATAGGTGGCTAGATCATACCGGTCGGATCATCATTGACTTGGGCTGAACAGGCAGCAACCAAATCGGTTCGGGGTGCCATAAGGGTGTCGCACCTACATCACCAGACACGACAGTGCCGGTGGCTGTAACTACATCGTCCCGATCCCTAGTGGCAGTTGATCGTCGATAATTAAGTAGTGGAAGAGTTACACTCCTACTAGACTCTATTAGAGAATTTGATTTTAGATTAATTGTTCCAAAAATAATATTATTTTAATAGTTTAATATTAAATTAAATTTAATATTTATCTTAATATTAAATTTAATTTAATGTTTATCTTGTAAATAAATATTATATTATTTTAATAATATTTAATAGTAAATTTAATCTAATAAAGATTATATTATTTTAATATTAAAGTGATTAGCTTTAATCATAGTTGAACTCTCTAAATTCTCCTTATATAAAGAGAGACTTGGGTTATTATTTACACAAACTTGAATTCAAAAGAAAGTTGTAGAGAGAAAAGTCTCTAAAGAGATTATTCCAGAAAATTTCTAGAGATATTTTTCTAATTTACAACTTGACCCAAAAGTTTAGAGAAATTGTAAAATTACCTCACTAATAATTTTTGTGAAAAATTTTCTGATTCGAAGCGAGCCTACACTCGGCAGACGTTAGCTTGTGGATAGCAGAGAAGACTACTAGGTCGAAGTGCTCGTCTTAGACGAATCGAAAAAGTACAATTTTGATTAAGTGTTTATTAGGATATCACAACCAAGATCTTGTTTTGGAAAAAAATTTAAAACTTTGGTTTTTCCCTAAATTTATTTTCTGTTGTGTTTTCCAAACCCATTTTTCCAACAGGGTACGCCTATGGTTCTATTGCAGTACTTGGGGTGGCAACTCCACTGGGACTTCGACCTTGTCTTCATGTGCACGTCAGGGTTACTTTTTGGCCTTCTCTTCATGTGCAAGTCAGGGTTGATCTTCAACCTCGTCTTCATATGTATGTCGGGGTTGATCACTAACTTTATCTCCTTCCTTCATGGAAGATTGCAACCTTGTCCTAGCCACTCATAGTGCATCCCCCTAGTTGAGTTGACGTTTGCAAGGATAACCCAGCTCGAAAGAAAAACGATGCTGGGGGTGTTTGCGACATTATCGGCGGGCCAATATATGGTGTCGTATGGGGTGATAGCGTATGAGGTGTGTAATAGAATGTAGAGGGTGGCGATCATACGAAATATATCCTTGGAGAAAGTGTCGATGCAAGGAATGATTGCGCGTGCTGTGGTGCTGGTGTAAAATAAACTAGTAAGTGTTGTGATGATGGTGTAAAATAAAATGGGTTAGTGACAAGAATAAATGATAGTGACAAGAATAAATGAACCATACTTGTAGCGCCCATTCCCAATCCTTAATTTTTTTAAGCCAAAAGGCTTTTGCCATGAAATTTTTGAGAAGATATGGCATGGAAAATTACAAGCTTGCCAATACTCCAATTGCTCAAGGTGAAAAGCTCGTCAGTAATGAAGATGTTGAAAGAGTGGATAAGATAAGCTATAGAAGCTTGGTTGGATGCCCATTTTACTTGATTGCACCCAGGCCAGATATAATGTTTACTATAAGTTTATTGTCGAGGTACATGCATTGCAACAATATAATCCATTACAAAGCCACCAAAAGATTTTTGAGATATGTAAAAGGAATATTGAGCTATTGAATGAAGTTTATGAAGTCTGAAAAAATTAAGCTACTTGGCTACTCAAATAATAATTGGGTGAGATCTATTGAGGACATGAAGAGTACCTCTGGTTACTTCTTCACTCTAGGGTCAAGTGATTTTGCTAGTGCTCAAAGAAGCAACAATTAGTAACACAATCCACAATTGAAGCAGAGTATGTTGTAGGCGCTGTAGTTGTGAACCAGGCCATTTGGCTAAGAAAGCTATTAAATGACTTGAACATAAACCAAGAGGAAGCAATAAAGATTAAGTGTAACAATGAATTTGCTATTGCAATTGCAAAGAATCTATTATTCCATAGGAAAATGAAACACTTCAAGATTAAGTATCACTTTGTGAGAGAAGTGGAGGAAACAAAGGAGGTAACACTAGTTCATTGTAGTTCACAATATCAGTTAGTAGATATTCTAATAAAGCCTTCTGGAAAGATGAAGTTTGAGAAGTAGAGATATGATATTGGATTTCGCAGTATGAAGGCCAAACATGAGTGTTGTTAGATGGCCAACCATGCATTAGTGAACAACATAAATGGTGAAAGTCTAATTTACGAGTACATATGGTAGACAACATATGGCAAACAGTTCAAGTTGTAAGTCACTTAGAGAACAAACATGGCGAACAACATAAATGGTAGATTGTCAATATGCAAACTAACATACAGAGAGTTCTTATGCTACAAGCTTGGCAGATTGTCTAAGCACATTGGCGAATTGTCTAAGTGACTGCTCGGCGATAAAACAAATTGAAAAATGAAGAGCTAGATGTCTTCTTAGAGCAAAAAACCAATGTTTTGGTTTAATCTTTTCTTTATTTCTTATGTTAAGATACTTAGTTAGAAACAAACTAAGTTGGTAATGATTTGATGTGTTTAGGTGCTGATTATATAATCAATTTTGTACAAGTTAAGTTTTCCTATTTTCAAGATGTTAGTTAGATTAGTTAAGTTGTTTGGAAAATAAAAAGATATATATTGTAACCTTTTGAAATGAAATTTGAAGAGTGTTGAAAATCAATTCGTCTTGTTGGTTCATTTTTTTCGTTTTGCTTTCTTTCTTAGTCTCAAAACACCAACAATCTAGAGTATTTTTGTTAAATAATTTATTGCATGTTCTTCATATTATGAAAAATCTTGTTTCAATTTCTAAATTTGCCAGGGACAATGGAGTTTTTTTTTTTAATTTCATGCCCATTATTGCTTGATCGAGTGAACGTAAAAGTATAGTGTTGCTTTGAGGGATAGAGATAGATGACCTTTACAAATATGGTATCGGTATAGATTATTAACTTCCAACAGATAGTCAAATTCTTGCAGTCATAGAACCTTCGTTATGTATTGAGTGGATCCCAACTCAATTAGGAGAATTACTTTAATGTCCCTTTATATTTTAAATAAATTATATTATTTGAGGGTGCTTTAGTCTTTCTATTTTAAAAACTAATAAGATTATGCATATGATGGGATTCGAACCCATGCCAATTGGGTTAGCAAAATCTTAAATTTGCCATTCAAACCAATGCTTCATTTTAATTTGATTATGCACACTTTATTACCTTCATCAATTGTATACCTATATTAATAATGTTGTTGATTGAGATGGTCCTACAAATTAACTCGACATCAACTTAGGATTAATGAAAACACTATAATAAATAATGATATTCATTTAGTAATCTTAATCTAATGTATTAATGCGTTTGAATTTCGTTTTACTTAGAATTTAATCTAATATTTTTATTTTAATATCGTACATATTTAATGTGTTATTATTAATTAGTTCAAATAATACATTTTGTTATTTATTTATGTTACTTTAAAATACAAATTTGTGTTCTAAATACATAACTTTCTCACGCATACGCATGTGGTAAAATTTTTAGTACTAATAATAGTCCTTTAATGTTTTACACTACTAGTAATGAGAATTTGTATGAGCTATGGCATAGATGACTGGGTCATGCAGTCTTTGATTCTTTGTTTTAAATGTTGTGAACTTGTATTGTGAAGCTTCCCAGTACTATGAGTAATATAGTATTTGTTGCTAATCATATGGGTAAGAGTCATGAACTTTCCTTCTCACCCCCACATACAACTTACTATCAACCTTTTGAATCAGTATACACTGATTTATAGGGACTTACACATGTTGCTTATACTTGACATTATTGGATATATTTACTAAAGTCAAAATTAGAAGCGGTTGTTGCTTTTAACATTTTTTACAAGCTAGTACAAACACAATTTGGTGGTTGCATAAAGGAGGTGCAAATTACGGGAAGGGGGAGAGTATTGAAGTTTTTATTCAACGTAGCATCGAATAACATCAAGCATCGTTTGACTTACCCTCACACTTCTTAGCAAACTGGTGTAGTCAAGCGCAAACATAGACACATTGTTGGACTTGGGCTAACACTTCTTGTTAAAGCATTTATGTAATTTCAATGTTGGTCCAATGCCTTCTTTAGTGCGGTCAATATAATTAATAAGCTTTTTATGTAACACTCTAAATTTAATTTAGGAGTCTAATCAGATTCAAAAAGTTATATTAGTCACCGAAATGACTCATTTGTTCAACTGTTCATTTATTACACAACAAAATATAATTTAAAAAAGAACTCACATCACTTTTTTTTGACACAATGCCTAAAATTAGGCATAACTCCTCCCTAACCCATAAATAGGAAGATAATCCGCTTTAACACACTCAAACCCACGTCCTTCTACATTGATAACAATGCCCATGCCAATTAAATTAACTAAGACTCAATCTACTAATAAGACTTAAACTTAAACCCTCTATATTACAAAGTCTCAACATTACCCATATATATAACCAAGGTCTCATTGTCCTAAACTTCCCGCCGGATTTGTGGACTCTTTATAACTACTTTAGCTCCAATAATTCAATCTAATTCAAAGCAACATACCATATTTTATAAGAAACATAAAAAAAAAGAAGAAGAAGAAGAAAAAGAGTAGTAGCTAGCTACTAGTAGTTTCTATTTTTATATATATAGCTCAATAATTGAATTGAGAGAGTCACTCCCATATTTTTCAACGTAAAAGTTCCACGTTAAACGTCGGATAAAGTAAAATCCAGACAAGCTATCAAATTACCATTTGATATCAATACTACAACGTAATGAACCCAAAGATGATTCTTTTCATAATAAGACAAAAAATTGTCCTCCAACTTAATGAAATGGCCTTAATTTCCCAAATTTTCTCTGTCCCTCGACTTTAGTTAGATCCGACATAGAAGGTGAACAAAGCACATGCACTTTAATTTCCTAAAATCATCACTGTTATATTTTTACTGCTCTACTTTTTCATTTCCCCGAACTTTTAGATCTTAAGAAAATACAAAATCAAGCTAAATTTTACAAAGCTTGAACTCGAAATTTTATGCTAAATACCATTATCCAGGTCAAGGCGGTCCTCATCTTTTCTTATTTCAATTTCCACATGCATGGCGTTTTTTGGACATCTGTTTTAACAGAAATCTTGATGAGCAGTACTTTGACAAAATCTCATCAACTCGTTATTTTATTTATTTTGTTTTATTCTTTCTTTTTTGTCGGAAAGAGGGGATGAATAGAAGAAGAAGGCATAGTTTTTGCTTGGTGGGAGTTTAGAATTGAGGACAATATCACATGCCATGTCGCTTTTTTGGTTTGAAAGCTTTGGATTGTAGTGCCATACTTGAATTTGTTGGGTGCAAAAATACAATGTTTCTTCACTCACCACACCTACACTTGGAATATTATTTAATGCTAAAGTTTAGCACCTCCCAAACCCCAAACCTATTATTGCTTAACCCACACTCTTGAAAATGATAGCATTTTTTTTTTTTTAAATTTTGCTTTTGTATGCAGCAACAAAGATCCAAACAATCAAACAAGCATTTCCTTTCAACATATTTAGACTGGGAATTTTGCCTAATTTATGTATCTATATCTACATTTTATTCATAAAGGGAGTGAGTGAGTTCTGGTGTAACTCCCAACTCCCTATCTAAACTAAGTTTAAATATAAAAAAGCTTAGCCCTTCTTTTCCTCGTCAAAACATTATTTGGCAGTTTAAACAATTTGTACTTTTTTTAAAATAAAAGTTTTAAATTATTTTACTTTAAATTTTTATATTGGCCAAGACTATCGCTAGACAATTTCTACGGAGTAGTGGTTGTTTAACTCATCACTTAATCGTGTGGACAGAAGTTCGATTCCCACTCATAGAGTTGAAGCACATTTCATGGCTAACCGTTTATCTCTTTGAAAAACATTCGCAGATGAAAGGATTAGTCACTGCTGCTTACTATGTATATCTTAATTACGAAAAAAATAATAAATTTAAAAAATCTTTAAAGTGATGTGAATAATTTCAGAAGCATTTAATATAAAAATAATATATCAATGAGGTATTTAAGATTTTTACATTTTAATTATAGTTATTTATAAAAGTTACTCGGTCAAAAATATTTTTCTATAGTTCAATTTATTTTTAAATATAATTAATCTTTAAAGAAATTCACCCAAAAAAGGCTGTGATAAATTTTAGTAGAAGTTAAGGACCTTACGGAGCCAACAGTCCATAACCCATAAATGGAATGACGGACAATTAGTTTAAGAGTTGTTTACCTATAGTTTCATAAATTTGCTACTTTTTACTTACAATTTGTATATTTTATTATTAATATAATTCTAAGAATTAATTTAATATTTTTTAAAAAAATTAACAACTTGAATCTAAAATTCTAAACCCTAATACATGTATGTTTTAAAAAAAAAAAAAACTAAATATGAAGGTGAAGATTTATTGGTGACTTGATAAGGGATTCATGAACTATCACTTTACCTTTTTCCATAAGTTAACCAGAGGCGGAGCCAAACGAGAAATTTTATGCTAAAAAGATCTAAACTGAATTAATCTTCAAGAGGGATTGGAAATGCAATTTATCCATAAAATCCAAGGGGACTAAAGCCTTTGGATTGGCCCCTAAGTTAAGTGAAGCATAGCCATATATCACTTTTAACAACATGGCAACCATATGGATATGTGGAGGAGTTCATATCATCTTTAGCTACATTGGACGAATTTTTTACTACAAAACAGGCATGAAGAGTTATCCATATAAATGGATTTGAAGCTTTTGTTTTGTTCAGTGATTTGTCCATTCCGGCTCAGTTTCTAGGCCCCTCTTCATGGTCTCCTAATTATATATTCACATGACATATATTGTTACAATATATGTCGTGGACCCTAAACCTGTTTCCCTTTTATCTTATGAAATATACTATGTTCTACTATCTTCCCTTTTATATATTCATGTCATGTCATGTGCAGCTTCAGCAATTGGAAGGTATTGTTTTTGTCTTGAACCATGTTCATACATAAGAAATATGGGTACTCCAATCTTTCCTTTCTATCTTTGAATATCTTGTGTTTATTTATTTGAATACCAACATATATACCAGATTCATGAACAAACTAGAGTTGCCAATTCCCATACCCTCTCTTGGGTGAGGTGCGACTTAATATATGGCAAAACCCAATAAAACTAACTCTAGATATGGTTCAATGAACCAAAAAATATCATTCCCACTGCTCCTATATGCTTTTTGGATAATCTCCAACTTATTATTTACACCAATATTGTCAGTATTGGACTGTACCTAAGCTAAAAACTGCTACTGCTGCTTCAATCACTGAAATAATAACTGGAATAGTCAAAACCACTTTGATCTGGTAAAAGAGGAAACTTGAAATCCAAAAAAAAAAAAAAACCGGTTAAAAAATAGAAAAAAAGTATTATTTTAACAGAAAATTTTGGATTTTTTATGGTATTTTAGTTCATTTTTATCTTTAATTTTATAAATGTTGCTGTGGTGCATGTGCGTGGGTGGTGTGGGGAGTGGGGGGCATATGAGAGACATGAAAATATAGGTCAGATCTTCAAAATTAAAAGCAAAAATAGGGACAAAAATTCCTCAGTCTAACATGCACCTATCATCACTCCATATCTGATTTCCTCGACCACCTCTCACGTGGGATCATTTCTTTCTTTTTAACCCAAATTATTGCATTATATAAAAAACATTTTCAAACATTAACCGGTTCAATTAAAGTTTATTAAAATTATAAATTGTTTAATTTTTTTGGTTTCGCATTGGGTTTAGATATATATTAACAGTAGGTTTATTAAGAATAACTTGGAAAGGTATTGGAGCTTTAAATTTTTAGATACTTAAGTTAGTGAATTTTTAGAAGAAGGAAATTGAGTTTTAAAGAAATAATAATTTTCGTGTTTGGTCTTTTTTTGATTGGTTGAGATGTTTTTATCTGTCATGAACTCATGATCATCACTTTTCAGGACCTTATATTTGTTGGCTGGAGCATCCTTATTCCACAAGGGTATGTCAAGGTTCATGTAATTGTTGTTTCCTACTTTGTCTTATTTTGGAAAATGACTGTATGAAATAGTGACACCATGTCATCTATATTCTTTTTTTTAATAGTTTAATATCACATTAAAAAATTTATTTTGAAAAAGAATTAAATCTAAATGAAAATTTTGAAATTCAGAATGAAATTACTGACGTGACATTAAATTATTGAAAAGAGATAATATCATTATTTCATACAATCCTTCCTCATTTTATTCATACATTTGTCAAGTTGCATTACTTACCTTAAAGCACCAAGTGTAGTGATGTAATTGATAACACTTGAAATAGGGACATCTAGATTATGAAAAATTAATTTAAGAATTAAATGAAATTTTAGTTGAAATGATAAAAGCATTGATAATTACAATATTTTGGACTCAGATCTCATTAAGTGTATTTTTTATATTTCATGTGATTTAAAATGAAAAAGAATTATATCAATAATGAGATTATTAAAAGATATTATCAAAATTATTAGAAAAATCAATCAAAATTTTGATAATTAGATAAAAAGTAAATATAACTAAAATTAAACCTTTTAGAAGTTGACACAAGCCATCTCATCTTCTTGTTCTTGGGGGATTGTCTTTGAGCCTCTCTTCAATAAACTTGTCATTTCTATTGTTGTTTAAACCCATTTGCCTCTGTTTTTCTAATTATTCTTAAAGAAATTTGTGTTGGAAGATAAATGCTCCTAAAGTGATTTCATTTTCTCTTCTATTTCTGTTAATTGTTGAGATCCTGATTGGGGGATTCATCAAGTGACCTTGGAGGTAATAATTATAAATTTATGGTGAGACTTTTGAAATTATAAGACAATTTATTAAAATAAGGTAAAAGATTTTCTTAATTTCACAAACAGACTTTAAAATTATTACGTATTATCATTTATATTTTGTCATCACTCTATCCTCAAAAGTTATAATAAAAAAAAAAAAAAAAAAAAAGGATGGCAGGTGTGAGAATGGGAGATAAAACTTGGAGCCGAGGCAGCTTGGTAACCACATCACACATCCTTAAACGCGTCTTAATTAGCAATCTTTTCTTTTCGTGTTTTCCACTCACCAAAGTCTTCCATCATTTATGGTAACATTGCTTTAATTTCATTAAATTATTTTAATATTTTCTTTCATCATAATTTGAATCCACTTTTTCTTTCAATAATAATTTTTGGACTTATTTTAAGAAAGTAAATTTTATTTTATGATTTTTAATAATATTCTTTTAAAAAATTAATTTTCGAGATAAAAAAAACCAATAACAACTTTGGTATTTATTAAAATAAAATTTACATAGAATTTTAAATTAATCTTTACTATTTTAATAATTTTTTTTCATTATAAAAATAAAAATAAAAATAAAAATCGGTTTGAATAATCTCATTTTTTTTTATATTTTAAAAATCGTAGGAATATTAGCATTCCGATAGATTTAGAATTTTTTTTGTAAACCCTACCACTCGTCCACCGATCATGGAAAGATAATTGTGAGCAAGTCAAATGAAAGCAAGAAAATGCAGCAAAGGTAGCAGTTACAGAACGCCTGGCCCTAACTCTTAAAGAAAGGGCATCTCTAACGACCCAATCATTTGCAGTTTGAACTTTGAACATGATCATATTATTATTTCAATTTCAAGACTAATCACCTTTTCTAATTTTTAATTACAAAGGTCATTTTGTCCACTTCTTGGCTTCGGCTTCTTGTCTCAGAATATGGACACTTTCTTTTTTCTTCAGCTACCTCTTTCTTGCTGTTGCATTATTTTATGAAGAAAATTGGGGCTTTGATTTGCCTATGCAATTTCCAAGCAAGTCTGGGGCATCCCACAACCTTACTTCACTAATACTCTAATCAATTATGCACCATAATTAAATTAAATAATCATTATGGATTGATCAATCTCATTTAGTGAGTCTTTGACAGATTCTCTATAAGACCGATAGCATGCCTGGATTTATGAAAAACTTTTCTTTTAACATTTTGGGTAAATCCTCATGAATCAATTTTCAATTATATTATCATATATTTTTGGGTTAATATATTATTTGGTATTTGATTATATCTTCCATATTCATTATAAATCGGAGTTTTTCAATTTGATACTTCACTTCTTTTTTGTCCTAATTAAGTATCTATATTTTTTACTAAAACACATGTATCAAACATTCATTAAGCTACATCATGCCATTTAGTTTAATATCAAATTGAATATTAAAGCTAAATTCAAATGGTAAATTGAAATAAAAAATTCTGATACCAACTTAAACATTGAAATTATACTCGGGTATCAAATGATATTATTATATTTTTTGTTTCGCAAACTGTCAGCCTCGATCTTTATTGTTTGAGAAAAGATTGAATGACAATGATCCCATATCTCTTTTGCCGTCCTTTTCTTCATTGATGCCATATATAAAAATGCTACACATTTCTAAAATTAATAAGAAAAATGAACTTCAATTCTTATTATATAAGAAAAAGAAAACAAAAATGAAAAACAATGATCCACAAATATGATTTCCGACAGGGCTTTTAGTTTAGCCGGCGTGAACTCGGTTAAATCTCTCTACAATCATGTCTTGTTTCTTAATCTACACCGCCTAATCATATGCATTATTATATAAATAAATATCCTTACATAATGTACAAGTTGTGAACCATGCAAACGACCACATGGGAACTGTCATATGATCAACAAGCGTAAAACTCGACAAGCTCTGCCAAAGACTCAGGCTGATGAGGGTCAGCATTTTCTAGCATCCAAAGCAAGTGTTCGAATAACACCACCTCACACGACACGTTGATGACGGCGTCGGGGTCATTTTCGCCGCTCGACCATTCCGCGAGTTCACGGAACAAAGGGTTTTCGACGATGTCGGAGCTGATAAGGTACCGTCTCCGGGATTTTCCCACGTAGACGGGCTGACGATTGACGTCCGACGACACGTCTTCGTAGGTGTCGGAAGCGGCGACTACGGAGCTGGACGCCGGACGGCTTTGCTTGTGGTTGAATGAATTTAGCTTCTTCAGAACTGATTTGAGCTTCATTAGCTTGTTGCCGCCTTTTGCCATTGGGGGGTATAAGGATTTTTTGAGAAGGGAGGGAGGGGAGGTGGGGTGAGCGATGGAAAGGGTAACAAGGTTCGTAGTTTATAAAGGAAGTTGGGGGTTTCGGAATGGCAAAATCGTAAATTTGGTTATATGAATTGGGCTCATATGTCAAAGGGGTTGGCCATGAATAGCAAATCTATTATAAAATTCGAATATGTTTGTCATCTACATTAAATTCTATTATTATTATTATCTGATTTATTTAACAATATTATTATTTGATTTTTAATTATGCTATTTACTGAATATTGAATTAAGTAACTAAGAAGTAAAGTGAATAAGATATTCAAATTCGTGGACTCGGATAATAAATATTCGAATATGAATTTATTCTTTCTTAAATTAAAGTAGGCTCATAAATAAATATTCAAGAATTAAGAATTTATTACAAATAGTAATTAAAATATTCAAATCTTAATAATATCCTAATTATCAATATTTAATTATAAAAAAATAAATTAAATCTTAAATTTTATTTTGAATAAATTAACCACTTCAAAAAAATGAAGTAATTTAATCTTTGTTAATACAAAAGTGAGTATCTAAGGACAATTTATCACAACATTAATGTTTTTCATTAATTTTATATAATTTTAATTGATATAATAACAAATTTAGCTTCAAAATATACATATTCTCATTATTTATTATATTTTTTGAAGCTAAAATTATTTATATATATATATATATTCTTTTTTATCTTTTTAGATTTTTAAGAACTTTATACGTTTTTTGGGATAAATTTTTAGAATCCAAACATAATATATAAACATTATGAGCTTAATTGGTTATAATATCAATAAATATTATACAATTGATGAAAAATATTAATTTTCATAATTAATTAGCCTTAGTTGCTTACTTTCAAAATTGATCAATATTAAATTATTTTGTTTTTTTTTGAAAGGGATCAATTTGCTCAATATTAAAATTGAGAAGAACTAGAGAGGTGTTTTTACCCATTAAATAATGGGCTTACATCTTTTTCGACGTTTATCATGGGTACATTTAGTATTCTTAATATGATATATTTATATATATATATATATATTTTGTGTATAAAAATATATTACTATACTAAATTACATAGAAAAAGACTAAGGGATACAAATACTTCTTTCCCTATCTACTTCAAGAGATATATTTATGTGTTTAAATTCCATTTTACTCACAATTCAATCTAATCTTTTAGTTGAACATTGTAAATGTTTTTATGTGTTATTATTAATTAATTTCAAATAAATTGTATGTTATTTTTAACACACATCCGTATTCTAAATGCATGGCTCCACATGTATAAATGTGTAATAGAATTTTTTTTTTTTTGAAATTTTTGGATTAAAATTTTTTTTATACATTTTTGGGATAATTTTTTTAATTTATTATTATATTAATCAAAATGATGTATAATTGATAAAAAAAAATATTAATTATCATTGTTAATTAGTTGAAATCTTTTAAAAGGAGGAATTTACCTAACATGGAAAATGAGAATAACTCTTGGAATAGGTGTTTTTTACCTGTTATAAAATGACAAAGGGCCTGCACCTTTTACAAAAACCCCTTGTTTCTGAAATGTTTTACATAAATTGCCCTTTGCCACCGGTTTGGTTTGGTGAATAATTTAATAACTTAATGATGAAGAATCTTGCATTGTTTAAATGTAAACATTAAAATATGATGGTAATGGATTCTAAACATATTAGGAATTTGTCAAATGTTTTATTATTTTAATGCACCTTAGAATAATAATCCATGTGTCATATCTTCACGTTGTATTTAAAACTATCAAAACAAATTATATATGATTAAACTGAAATGGTTGGTTAGATGTGAAGCAAAATTTGAGTAGCCTTACCTATTTACACAACAAGACAAACTAGTTATGTTTTAGAACCAAAAAGTTAAATGGTTTCAACTACTAAAATGACCACTATGGTTAGGGATGGCAACCAAATCAGTGGGATGCTGCTCTCATCCTTCACACTCAATTTGCACCATGCCCTATCCCAATTTTTATAACAAAATCTTATTAATGTTAAGATGTTGATAAGACAATACATTAATTTGTGTTTTAGAGGTGAACATGACAAATTTGTAGACCATGAGAATCCATCAAAACATATTTAAAAATTAAAATTATGAACTGCACCTGTCTGTCAGTAGTGCGGGATAAGGTTGTTTCTGGATGCTTATGAATTTTGATTGTTTCTTGGGAAACAAACAATGCATGTCTTGTCATTTGCAGCAACCAATATCTAATGAATTCCACTTTCAATCCCCCCTTTTTTTTTTCTTAATAAACTTCAGATTGTTAATTATATATGTATCAAATTTTAAAAGCAAGGAGAAAACCGTCAATATCATAAACAATTTTTACTTCAATTTTGAACAAGTGTCATGAGATGAAAAAGAGAAAAAATGGTCCTCATAGAAACGAGGTTTTTACTTTTTTTCAGCTTTTATGATTCACCACCTTGTTAGATTTCAAACGTACCTCTTCCAAGGCACGTTTAGGGCACTTTGTTGTTTAATGCTATTGTTGGTATTTGTTTGGATTATATGTTTCAGTGCAATCAAATTTTTTCTTTTTTATTTTTTCCCTTTTAATTGGAGATTTTTCTCTAGTGAAATTTCACCAACTTAAATTGGTTTATTTCCATCATTTATAACATATTCAAGATGTTATCTTTTTTTTTTTTTTTCACTTCATCCACTTGGTAAAAGTTTACTTTATTCGCTTAATTATTATAAAAACTAGAGTAAACTATTTAATTGGTCATCTAATTTTTAAGGCATTTTCATTTCAATTATTCAAGTATTAAATTTTTAACAGTAGTTAACTATACATATTACATTATGTTTGCACTTTCATTTTGGTCATCCAACTTTTAGGTCACTTTCATTTTTGTCACCAAAAAAATATCTTTTTAAAGCATTAATTGGGGTAAAAACAAATTTGTGTATTATTTTAATTTCTACCACTTTTTCACTTTAATCCTTTTTTTTTACTCGAATCAATACTTTTACCAAATATTTTTTAGGTGACCAAAATGAAAGCAACGTAAAAGTTGGGTGACTAAAATGAAAGTATAAACATGATGTGGCATGTACAATTAACCATCGTTAAAGATTTAACACTTGAAAGACTAAAATAAAAGTGTCCTAAAAGTTGGGTGACCAACTAGGTAGTTTATCCTAAAAGCTAAGAGAATTATAATAAGAATAAAACAAAAGAGTTGAGAAAAATGAAAAGATAATTCAATTTTCACTTGGGATACAAAAAGCTTATACATGCACACTATTTTTTAGGGTCTCAATCACCATAGGTTACAAAAACATAAATAGGAGAATTAAGGTACCATATAGATTTTTTAGGGGTTAGAAGAGAATAAACCCTTGGAGGTTTTAGAAGTTATATGGACATCCATTTATCAATGAATTTACAACACTCCCTCTTGGATGTCCATCAAAAAAAATGTGCCTCGTTAAAACCTTTTTATGAAAAATCCAGTAGGATAAAAATCTAATGAAAGAAAAAGAGTAGACAATATCCTATTGCAAGTTGTCTTGTTAGAAACCTTTATTAGGAAAATTGAGTGAGACAAAACCTTCATTAAAGGAAAAGAGTGCAGTGTGTTTTAGACTCCCCTACTAGAAACATCATAATACATCTTTAAGCTTACACATTCTAATCTTGTATACTAGTCTTTCAAACATTATGGTCGGCAATGCCCTGGTAAAAAGATCTACCAAATTATCATTGGAACAAATTTGTTGAACTTCTGTATCATCTTTCTTCTCAATATCACGAGTGAAGAATAATCTTGGTGAAATATGTTTCATTTTGTCACCTTTGATGTAATCACTGTAACACCCCTCACTCGTATCCGACGCAGGGACAGGGTTTGAGGCATTACCAGACTTAAACATTCACAAACATACAAAATCGGGTCACCAAATTTCACCCAAAATTAAAACTTTTCAAACACATGCATATCGTCCCTTATACAGGCCTTCGAGGCCTAAAACATACATTGAGGCAGTTCGGGACAAAATCAAAAACATTTGATAAACTTTGGGCAACTTAATAAATTTTCATGCTTTGGAGAGTCACACGCCCGTGTGTGTTGAACTATGTGGTCACACACGCCCGTGTGGCTTGGGACACGCTCGTGTCCTCAGCCCGTATAACTCTCTAGTTGTGATGTCAGCCAAACAATTTAAACCACATGGCCAGGTCACACACCCGTGTGCTAGGCCGTGTCCTCCACACGGCTGAGACACACGACCGTGTCTCTACCCGTGTAGCCAACACTTAGGCTATTTTCTAAGCCTTTTGTTGCCCTTAATCTCTTTCATACTTAAACATATCATAAGCACGTGTTATAACATCAATTCAATGGTCAATCATTCTTTAATAAAACCTAATTAAAGTATTTACATGTTGTCATACATGTGTTCTTATGTTACACCGAGATAGACATTCCAACTCAGATTCAATAGCCATGACCACTTCGTATGGTCCTAAGGCATTCATTATACACATATGCCATACACTTCCCATTCATAGTAATCAAGCAAAATCACATAACCACATCACAAGACATTAACACATAACATAGATAAGTAGGCTTACAAGTCATAATCATTATAAGCCACATCTCATGGCTTTATACATTGAATCAATATAAGTCAACATCTTGGCCAAAACATAAGATCACATATTAGTGATTAAGTCCCTATACATGCCACTCACTTGAAGACATTAAAATTCATCAATTCTCCAAAGGAGTTAGCTAGTGTGAAGTTGTCCCCGACGATCTCCAACCCCGAGCTAACCTGTCAACACTAAAAAAGTGGAAAGTAGGGAGTAAGCTTAAATCTTAGTAAGTCCATATGAAAATAATAAGCAAATTGTAAACATGATTCCATGGGAATATAATCATAATTACACTTTTACTTATTTTCTGGTCATGCTGTTTTCTTGAGTCATAGTTACTAATTTATTTATATCTAGAGCTATAGAACTCCAAATTAAGAATTGTAAATTTTTCCTGAAACTATACTCACATATATTATTACCATAAAATTTTCAAAATTTTTTGTTTATCCAATTAGTATAGTTTATTCATTGAATTTACCCCTATTTCACTGTCTGACAGTTTTGACCTCTCTTCACTAGAAACTATTTATCTCATAGTACGGGACTTCAAATGGAGAACCGCTAATTTTACCAAAAACTAGACTCACATATATTCTTACCATAAAATTTTCAGAATTTTTGGTTTATCCAATTAGTAAAGTTTATTCTTTGAATTTACCTCTGTTTCATTGTCTGACAGGTCCGACCTCTCTTCACTAAAAATTATTAATCTCATAGTACAGATCTAGGATATTGTCCCTGTCAATTCCTCTTGAAAATAAGCTCATTAAGAATTTTAAGCATGCAAATTATGACCCATAATTATTTTCATAAAATTTTTAATAATTTTCCCAAGTCAGAACAGGGGATTCCAAAATCATTTTGACACTGTCTCACAAAAATCCAATTATCACAAAATATGAATTTCTTTTGCTTTCATCATTTCTTTTATGAGAAAATAGACTCATTAAGATTTAATTTCATATCTTATTAAACCTCTAATTCAATTTCTACCATTTTTGGTGATTTTTCAAAGTCACATAACTGCTACTATCCAAAACTGTTTTATTACAAAATTTCACTTTTACATAATTTCACTTACTCTGTTCTATCTTATCAAAAGATTCGCTCAACTATCGAGCACATTGCTCACAAATTTTCACATCGATATACCTACACTTATTCATCACATAATCATGTACATATGTATTTTCACTTAGTAAATTTCCTATTGAACTCATCAGAATAATAACAGATACCCAGTGGCCTGTGCATATACCACTCTTGTAACCGAAGCTCTCTGGTACGCATAGTAGCCAGCACTTAGTACTACACATGCGACCTATCAAGCTAGTACACATAATAGTCTACACTTAGTACTACACACGTGACTTAACCATCTAATACACGTAGTAGCCTACACTTAGTACTACACACATGATCGAAGTTAATGGGTACGCATAGTAGCCTGCACTTAGTACTACACATGCGACCTATCAATCTGGTACACGTAGTAGCTTGCACTTAGTACTACACACGTGACGGATCATTTGTATCTCTTCTATTCCGAAGGTTCAATCGACAAATTCTTCACTTTTCAACATTTTACTAACTCGTTCTTAGTCAATTCTGATTCGTAGTTTACATCAATTGATCATTCTATAGGCAGCCACATCTCATATAATAACAAAAGATAATAACATAAAAAGAATCAAAATATTATTTACATACAAACTTACTCGTTCCAAAGAAACAACATTTTTCATCAAACTTCCAAACCTTTACCGGACGTACTCGAATTGTGGCTTCATTCACATAGCAATATCTCATAATCACATGCATTGCAACATTTTCATCATAATAGCAAAACATCAAGAACATGTTATATCATCAAAATAATCACATAATATCAAATTATTCACATATATATACTTACAACTTGTGTAATATTAAAGCATTAGCATTCAAATACAATATTGTATTATTAAAATCACATGAACTTACCTCGAATACGAAAACGACCATTTGTACCATTTTTATCCACAGCTTGGTATTTTCCCGATTTTAGCCTAAATTTTGATTTTCCTTTATCTATCATTTCAAATATAGCCTATTTAGGACTCACATTATTCAAATTGACCCAAAAATCATATTTTAGAAAATTTATAATTTTTCCCCTAAACTTTGCCAAAATTACACTTTTACCCCTAGGCTCGAAAAATGATTTTTATTCAATTTCCTTACTCTTTAAGCCTAGCCTAACCAATTTCATAACTGAAGAAAACTCTAATTCTCATCATAACACCCTTTTATACCCTTTTTACAACTTATGCAAAACGGTCCTTTCAAACGTTTTCATCGAAAATCGCTTAATAAAAGTCGTTTAGTTAACTCCCAACATTCATTTTCTACCATTAGACCTCAAAATACAAGCATGTCACTCATGGGTAAATTTTTAAACATGAACCCTAGCTCAAATTAATGGTAGAAATAGGTAGAACATGTTACCGGGACTTCAAAAATGCATAGAACGTTAAAAACGGAGCTCGGAATCACTTACTATTGAGCTTAGAAGCTTGGCCAAACCCTAACCATGGTTGCTCTTGATACACTCGGCTGAAGTAAGAAGAAAAGGACACATTTGGGTTTTAAAATTTGTCTTTTAATTCACTTTACCCCTAAATAACCAAAATGCCCTTTTTACTATTCTTTCAAATTTTACCCAACCAAGGCCATTTTTGTCCAAATTTTTAAGACTTGGTCAATTTGCTCTTTAAGGACCTCTAATTAATAATCTAATTCAATTTCATGCAAATTGCTTCTAGAGCACAAGTTTTACAAATTATTTGATTTGGTCCCTGAGGTCCAATTAAGCATCTTTCACATAAAATTTCCTTATGAAATTTTCACACAAGCATAGAAATACATCAATGACCTTATAATAATCATAAAATAAATATTTCTATCTCGGACTTGTGTTCTTGAAACCACTATTCTGACTAGGCCCTAATTCGAATGTTACAATCACCATTCAATTGAACCATATATGTTTCATTATCTTTGTAACACCCCAATGTTTAACCGATCGACCGACAAACCGAGGTGTTACTAAAAGAACTGATTGACATGAAATTAAAAAAAAAAAACAAATTCACCGCTTAAGCCATATTAAGAATGGAAAATAGCGAACAGAGACTAACGATAAACACATATGACATAAAGAATGTTGATATTGCAGTTCTCAAAGGATACTGCGAACTTTAGAATTATTAACTCCAACCGAATGCATATATAAATCGCTTAAAACAGAATACCATTTGCAGAGCGAAGTTGATAATTGGCGAAGTAGAACATTCAATCAACTTGTACAACACTTATCTCGAATAAAAGAAAGATACAGCTAAGTATAACAAAACCAAGTTACTAGCTAGCTAAGACTGATAGTTGCCTCAATATGTACATGTTACAAAAATATTCAACAAAAGAATGGCTCATAAAATACAACTCATAAGTTACCATAGCTCAGACATACATTAAAATACAACTCACACATGCTTTACAATATAGATAGAGTTTCTATACAACTATATTGTAGCATCAGTACGCACTAATGTTTCAAAAAATCACTCCCCACCTACGCTACAGTGCTAGTTCGCATATAGTACTTTACATAATCAGTAAGCACATACTTTGCATAGACATTTCACACATATAACTTTATGTAATTAGTACGTACACACTTTGTATAGACAGTTCACACATAAAACTTTATATAATTAGTGTGCACATACTTTGCATAGACAATTCATACATAAAACTTTACATAATCAGTATGTAACACCCCTTACCCGTATCCGATGTCGGGATAGGGTTCGAGGCATTACCGAGTTAAAACATTAACATTCACACAAAACCGGTCATAAAATTTCGTTCAAATTTTAAAACTTTTCAATTTCATGCAAATTGTCCCTTATAAGGGTCTACGAGGCCCAAAACATACATCAAATGGGGTTCGAGACTAAACTGAGAACTTTAGAAAAATTTCCTACTTTGGAGAGTCATACGTCCGTGTGGGTAAGCCGTGTGGTTACACACGTCTGTATGGCTTGGGACACGCCTATGTCCTCAGCCCATGTAACTCTTTGACTATGGCGTCATCATACAATTAGGGTCACACGGCCAAGTCACACGCTCGTGTGCTTAGGCCGTGTGGCGAATTAAATTCTCGAAATCAAGTGCAGACTTCACATGGCCTGGGCACACGCCCATGTTCTAAGGCCATGCCTGCCACATGGCTGAGACACAGTCGTGTCTCTACCCATGTGTTTACTACTGGGCATTTTGTTTGCATTAATTAGGGTGCAGGGGAGACACGGTCTAACCACATTCCAATAGGGCAGGTTGTGTTCACACACGGCCTAGACACATGTTCGTGTGTCTACCCGTGTGGACAAATTTTAGGCTATTTTCCAAGCCATTTTTCACCCTTAAATGCTCATTTGCTTATTCATCTAAGATGGCATGCAACCTAGTATATTTAGTCACTTGGAAACTCATAAACATGATTATTCCATGCCTTTGTAATGACGACATGTCACTTATCCAAAACATCATACTTTCATATGGCATTCCACGCCAATTTCATATTCATTCATTAGACTAACTCTACTTTTAAATTACCTAATCATACCATAGATTTGGCTACTTATTAACTATGATTCATTCACTTAGCACATGTGCCATTCATCACACATCTCATCCACAAACAAACACATCAAACATAAAACATTGCATGCATGTATAATTGATTAGGGTTACAACCTAAATTATCAATATGGATCATATCACATGGCCATATACAAAATAAATCAAATATTTCCATAAGCCAACACATTTGACTAGACCAATATGACATATAACAAAAAGACCGAGTCCCTATACATGCCATACTTAAAATATTGAGACTAACTACACCACAATGTCCAATTGATAGTGCGATCGGGCCTTCGACGTCCTTCGATCCCCGAGTTGGCTTGGCACACTATAAGAAAGTAAGAAAGAGAAGGGAGTAAGCATAAAGCTTAGTAAGTTCACATGTAAATAAATAGCAACATGATCATATATATATATATTTATGACATAACCTAGATTTACTTGAGTGTTATTATGAATTCATAGATATAACTCAAATTTGTAAACATAATTATACATTTTCAATCTTACCAAACATTCATCACATATCGAGCCCATTCAAATGAGTTCATCGTACATTCCTGTACCAACTCAAATCACACTGTCATATTCTCTCTTCATTGATTTACTTGTTGATTAACTCACAAGTTTACCCGTTGAACACTCCGAATATTATTGGATACGCGGAAGACTTGCACATAGTGCATCAAATGTAGCCACATGCTACCTCATATCACAATCACATATTGTTCACTCACGAGCTACTCATGGGCCTGCTCACACAAGCTGACAGTCAGGACATAACTACTCGGGCTACTCATACAAGCTGACAGGTACTTGCAACACATGTCGGGCTATCCAGCCACCGGTAGGACGTATAATACCAGCACCCAGATTGACATATCACATATACACACATATTCATGAGCTCATATCCACATAGTTCCTAGTGACATGTCACATTGTATCCTAAACTATTCCTAAGGTTCAAATGGGATTTTCTCAACATCTCATGTTTGTCGAATTCATTCACAATCTCGTGCTCATATGTTACAACATCATTAATACACTTGACATAATAAGTAATCATATAAAATCATACATTAACAAAATATTAAAAACATGATATATAATTGCATTATTTACACATAAATTTACCTCGATACAAAATATGAATAATTTATACGTTTTAGTCCAAAATCTTGTTCTTTCACCGGTCTAGGTTCGGACTCCGTTTTTCTTGATCTATAATAGAAAATTCAGCTCATTTAATCATCATATTGTTCAAAGTAATCCATAAATTACAATTTTGAAAAATTACAATTTTGCCCTTAAACTATCACATAATTACAACTTAGTCCCTAGGCTCGTAAAATGAAATGTGTTCATTTTATTTGATACCCAAGCCTAGCAAAACTTATAACACACTCATATCAGCCCATATTTTCTTTAAAATTAGATTTTTAACCACTTATTTTACAACTTTTACAAAAAGGTCCGTTTTAGGTGTTTTCATGAAAAATCACCTAGTAGAAGATGTTTATCACACACTAAACTCTCATATTTCTCCACAAATCATCAAAATACATGCATGTCACACATGGGTAAATTTTAAACATAAATCCTACTTCAAAATAAGGGTGGAAATAGGTAAATCAAGCTACGAGGACTTTAAAGATGTAAAGAGCATTAAAAAGGGACTTGGAAGCACTAACAATCAAGCTTGAAAGTTGAACAAAACCCTAGCTATGGTGTCTTGAGAGTTTCAGCCAAGCATGAAGGAGATGAGCATATTTTTGCTTTGATTTTCCCTTTTTATTCTTTTAATTACCAAATGACCAAAATGCCCTTAGAGTCTTTCTTTAAAATTTTTCCCACACATGTCCATTTTTGTCCAAACTTTTAGAAATTGGTTAAATTGCTAATTAGGACCTTCTAATTTATAATCTAAAGCAATTTCATGCTAAAAGCTTCTAGAACACAAGTTTTGCATCCTATTCAATTTGGTCCCTAAAGTTCAATTGGACATTTTATGCATGAAATTTCTTCATGAAACTTGCATACAAGCATGAAATCATATCATAGACCTCATGAGAATCATAAAATAATTATTTATATTTCAGATTTGTGGTCTCAAAACTACTATTTTTACTAGGCCCTAATTGGGGATGTTACAATTCTCCCCCTTAGGGATTTTCGTCTTCGAAAATCTTACCGGTGAAAAGATTTAGGTATTGGTTCCTCATGTTTTCCTCGGTCTCCCATGTAGCTTCTTCAACCGCATGTCTTTGCCATAAAACTTTCACAAGGGCAATACTTTTGTTTCTCAACTGCTTGACCTCCCAGGCTAAAATCTTAATCAGCTCTTCGCCATAAGTCATATTCGGTCGGATCTCGACCTCTGTCGATGAAATCACGTGCGAAGGATCGGATCGGTACTGGCGCAACATAGACACATGGAACACATCATGAATCTTTTCCAATTCGAATGGTAAGGCTAACCGATAGGCAACTGGCCCTACTCTCTCGATAATTTCATACGGTCCAATAAAGCGTGGGCTTAGTTTGCCTTTCCTACCAAACCTCAAAATCTTTTTCCATGGGGACACTTTCAAAAATACTTTATCATTGACCTGAAACTCAATCTCTTTCCGTTTCAAATCTGCGTACAATTTTTGTGTATCCGAAACGGCTTTCAGACAAGCTCGAATCACTTTTACCTTTTCTTCGGTTTCTTTAACCAATTCAACTCCATGAATCTGATTCTCTCTGAGTTCTGTCCAATACAAAGGCTTTCGACACTTACGCCCATACAATGCCTCATAAGACACCATTTTCAAACTTGAGTGAAAACTGTTGTTATAGGCAAATTCTACCAATGGTAAATACTTTTCCCAATTACATTGGAACTCAAGGACACAACACCACAACATATCTTCAAGGATCTGAATTACTCGCTCAGACTGACCGTCGATTTGCGGATGGAAAGCGGTACTAAAATTCAATTGTGTACCTAAAGCCTCTTGCAACTTCTTCCAAAATCGCGAAGTGAGCCTCGGATCTCTATCTGATATAATCGATAAAGGCACTTCATGTGAACTCACTATTTAAAAAATATACAACTCAGCTAGCTTGTCAAGTGAATAGTCAATGCGTATCGGTATAAAATGAGCCGATTTGGTTAATCTGTCAACCACAACCCGTACGACATCTTTCTTTCTTGGTGTTAAAGGCAAACCCGTCACGAAATCCATAGGAATACATTCCCATTTTCACCCGGGAACCATCACAAGATGAAGTAAGCCTGAAGGTACTTGGTGTTCAGCTTTTACTTGTTGACAAATTAGGCATCTTGAAACAAACTCGGAAATATCTCTTTTCATACTTGGCCACTAATAAAATTTCTTCAAATCATTGTACATTTTTGTACAACCCGGGTGCATAGACAAACGACTACTATGGGCCTCAAGCAAAATCTTCTGAATTAACTCATTATTCTTAGGAATACAAATACTATTTTGGAACATTAAGCAACCATCAGAACTAATCCGAAAACTTGATTCTATATCCGATTCACATTGGACTCTTTTGGCTTGCAATTCACTATCACTTTGTTGAGCTTCATATATCTCTTGAAGAAATGTTGGTCTAGCTATCAACTCGGCTAGAATCGAACCATCATCTGCTAAGGCCAACTGAGTGTTTATAGCCCTCAACGCGAATAAGGATTTCCTACTCAAGGCATCGACGACCACGTTCGCCTTTCTAGAGTGATAATTAATCACTAGCTCATAGTCTTTTATCAACTCTAACCATCTCCGTTGCCGTAATTTCAAGTCCTTTTGAGTCATCAAATACTTCAGACTTTTATGTTCAGTAAACACCTGACATTTCTCACCATACAAATGATGTCTCCAAATCTTCAACGCAAACACAATGGCAGCCAACTCTAAATCGTGTGTTGGATAATTCTTCTCATGTGGTTTCAGTTGCCTCGAGGCATAAGCTATTACCTTGCCTCCTTGCATAAGCAGACAACCCAATCCATTCAAGGATGCATCACTATACACCACAAATTCCTTTCCCGGTTCAGTCTGTACTAAAATTGGAGCCTCAATCAACAATGCCTTTAGCTTCTCAAAACTCTGTTGCCATTTTTCCGTCCATTCGAACTTAACATCCTTCTGTAACAGTTTCGTCATCGGAGTAGCAATCATGGAAAATTCTTTAACAAACCATCTGTAGTAACCGGCTAAGCCTAGAAAGCTTCTAACCTCTGACACATTTCTCGACAGTTTCCATTCAACAATAGCTAAAATCTTACTTGGATCGACTCAGATGCCATCACCCAAAACAATGTGCCCTAAGAATCTGACTTCTCGAAGCCATACAATTGTTTGTCTCTTAAGGTTTGCAGAACCGTTCTCAAGTGCTCGACATGCTTAGTCTCATCACGAGAATCAATTAGGATATCATCAATAAAAACAACGACAAATTTAAACAGGTACGGTCAGAAAATATGATTCATTAAATTCATAAATATAGCGGGCGCATTCGTTAAACCAAAAGGCATAACAAAAAATTTGTAGTGACCATACCTCGTCCGAAATGTAATCTTCGGTACATCCGAATCTTTGACTCTCAACTGGTAGTAACCGAACCTTAAGTCTATCTTCAAAAATACTATGGTCCCCTTCAATTGGTCAAACAAGTCATCAATTCATGGTAAGGGGTACTTGTTCTTTATGGTTACCTTATTGAGCTGTCTGTAGTCAATGCACAATCTCATCGAACCATCTTTCTTTTTCACAAATAACACCGGTCCGCCCCACCGAGAATAACTGGGTCTCGCGAAACCTTTGTCCGTCAACTCTTGTAACTGAACTTTCAACTCCTTTAACTCCGTTGGAGCCATCTTGTACGGAGTGATCGAAATAGGTGCAGTGCCCGGAACTAATTCAATGCCAAACTCAACTTCCCTAATTGGAGGCAATCTAGGCAACTTTTCCGGAAATACATCTGGATATTCACATACTACCGGTACTGACTTAATTTTCAACTCAGACACCTTCATATTCAACACAAAGGCAAGATATGCTTCGTAACCTTTTCTCATATATCTCTAAGCAGTCATAGAAGAAATTACTACAGGCAAGCTATCCGGTTCATCCAATTCTACCCAAAGGATATCACCACTTTCACATTTCAACTCAATAATTTTCATTCTACAGTCTACCACTACATCATGCATGGCCAACCAATCCATACCAAGTATTATATCAAATTCATAAAATGGAAAAAGCATGAGATTAACCGGAAAATAATGACCTCTAATCATTAAAGGGCAATTCCTACATACTTGGTCAACTACCACATGCTTACTTAG
This sequence comes from Gossypium longicalyx, assembly GCA_025698465.1. Lineage (NCBI taxonomy): Eukaryota > Viridiplantae > Streptophyta > Magnoliopsida > Malvales > Malvaceae > Gossypium > Gossypium longicalyx. Next base: position 20,215,975 of record CM047000.1, read on the forward strand.
AGGGTTTGACAATTTTACCACGAATTCTGTAGACTCGATGGGGCATATTCATGCTAGACACCAACTTCACACATACATACGAATGGGTAGATCCCGGATCAATCAAAGCAACAACAGAAGTATCATAGAGAGAAAAAGTACTCGTAATCACATCAATGGATGAAGCCACTTCACGAGCGCGATTGGCGTAAGTCCTCACAGGTGCTCTTCCCTCAAGTCTCCCAGTTGGTTCTCTAGGTGCACCCTAGTTACTCGCTCCATTTCCCGGATTCTTTTGTGGTCTTCCTCTAAAAGCAGTATTGCCCGACCTCGCACTCTGAAATTTTTCCTTTTCAACCATTTCAGGACAATCCTTGATAAAATGGTCATGTGAAGCGCACTTAAAACATGCCCGACTATTCATCCAGCATTCGTCGGGGTGACGTCTGCCACAATGTTGGCACTCAGATCTATTAGGTCGAGCGTTACCCACACTCACTATTGAGGTAGTTTGAGCTTTATGACCCGAATACTGTTTCTCATGGTTCCTGGTTAAAAATCCTACCGAAACACTAGATCGAGTATTAAACTCTTCTGGTTTCTTAGTTGAGGACTGAAATGATTTGCCCATCTGTCTCTTCTTCAAATCTCGAAACTCTAATTCTGCATTTCTCTTCTCTTTAGCCAATTCCTTGACTTTACAGGCTCTCTCCACAAGCACAACAAATTCTCTCAGTTCAAGTACACCCACCAACAACCGGATGTCTTCATTTAATCCATCTTTAAATCTTTTGCACATGATGGCCTCAGTCGATATACACTTTCGAGCGTATTTGCTCAGTCTCATGAATTCACGCTCATATTTCGTTACCATCATTCGGCCCTACTTTAACTCGAAGAATTCCTTCTTTTTTTGATCAATAAATCTTTGGCTAATGTACTTCTTACGAAATTCTTCTTGGAAGAACTCCCAATTAACTCTCTCCCTTAGTACCACCGACACAAGGGTGTTCCACCACTGGTAGGTCGAGTCTCTCAGGAGGGACACAACACACTTCATGCATTCCTCAAGAGTGCATGATAACTCATCAAACACCCTAATGGTATTTTCGAGCTAGAATTCTGCCCTTTCAGGGTCATCATCTTTACTAGACCGAAACTCTTCGGCTTCTTGTTTCCGAATCTTATCCACTGGAGGTCTATTCAGTCTCACAAAATCCATAACTTGAGGTGCTATAGGGATAGATTGAGGAATAGGTGGGGGTGGAGGGGGATGAGCGTTCGGGTTCATTCGAATGAACTCCGTATACCAGGCGTCCATCATGTGGAGAAAGGTTTCTCTACCTCATTCTCCTCTACTAACAATTCCGGGTCTACTCTCAGTAGGCACTGCTATTCAATTTGGTCCCTAAAGTTCAATTAGACATTTTATGCCTGGAATTTCTTCATGAAAGTTGCACACAAGCATGCAATCATATCATAGACCTCATGAGAATCATAAAATAATTATTTCTATTTTAGATTTGTGGTCTCAAAACCACTATTTCTACTAGGCCCTAATACGGGATGTTACACAGTACGCATACACTTTCTATAGACAGTTCACACATAGAACTTTACATAATCAATACTCATATACTTTGCATAGATAGTTCATACATAGAACTTTACATAATCAGTATGCACATATTTTGCATACACAGTTCATACATAGAACTTTATATAATCAGTATGTATATACTTTGCATAAACAATTCATGCATAGAACTCTACATAATCAGTACGCACATACTTTGCATGGCCATTTCATGAACCCTTCCTTGTGCTAGCTTCTGTTCCTTTCATCGCTTCGAAGAGCCTATATTTCCTTTATACAAACCTACCTCCTTAAATCCTAGTTAATTTGAACATATTCGTGCTCCCCCGTAAGGCCGGGGTCTTTCACCAATCTCGATTTGCATTTACATGCCTTATTGGAGGCAAAACACATATTATTTCATATCATTATTCTCCATTCGATTCTCCCATCACAATCACACTTCAACAGTCACCTCCATTTCCATTCTTTCCTCCATTCTAAATATTGAGCTTGTACACCAAGTAAGGAGTAACCATCTGAATCTTTCACACACACATTCATTAAAATCATTACAATTTGCTAACACAAGAATGCTCACTTGAGAATCAACTCACGTAGGTTGGTAACATTTATATCAATCAATACTAACAAATTGTTAGAAAATAAGTTTTACATAGATTTAAGGCACACAAGGAGCAACAAAAGACATAACCAAACCTTACTTGGTCAGGTGACATCTTTAAGTTATATCGTCATTATTTAAGCACAATAGTTAAAGAAACTTATCGAAAATCTTTCAAGAAACTTTTATATACTCATTAGGCTTTTTCTCTTTCCATTAGAAGCTTCACCTACTTCTTTACTATTGTTGAATCCAAAACATAAGTTAAATAAGCATTCTAGTTTTTCAAGATCAATCTCCAAGCTAAAACTCTAGAATGAAAATCAATAATCGCATTATGCCTAGCTAAACAGTCCAAGCCCAGAATAGTATCAAACTCGTAAAAAATCAATTGCATTAAGTCGGATGGAAAGATGTGTCCGTTAAAATTTCAAATGCAGTCTTGAATTACTCTATCTATAATTGTACTTTGACCAAGGGGATTGGTAACCAAAACACTTGTTTTGGCGAGAATGACATTCAAACTCTTCTTATCAACCAACTTTATGCAAGTGTATGAATAGGTTAAACTCGGGTCAATTAATGCATGAATGCAAATGTCAACAAAGTAAAGTTACTCGCAATATCATCTAGAGCTTCAATGTCCTTCTTAGCTCGCATCATATAAGCCTAGCTGAGGCTTTTGATCTCGGCATAACTGTGGTTTTTTTCAAAGCCCCCTAAGTAGAACTTGACTTCGCATCCATACCAGACCTTAATTCATGATGAGCTTCACGAATTGATTTTACAGAAAGCTCAGTGTTTTCACTGCCTCTCTTTAGACAATATCGCACCTGGTGATCTTGTTAACTGCGTCCATAACAAGCACCCAAAGTTTTCCAGCAAGTACCCATATGCACTACAGCAAAACAGGTTTTTAGCCGCTATAGATAACACCGCTAAATTTTGAGGCATTTATGTGGAAAAACGTCGCTATAGAACATGACCTTTAGCGGTATTTTTCATGGAACATGACCTTTAGTGATGCTTTCCCCACAAACACTGTTATAGAACATGACGTTTAGCGGCGCTTTCCCCACAAACGCCACTAAAGAACATGACCTTTAACTGCGATTTCTCCACAAACACCGCTAAAGAACATGACCTTTAATGGCGATTTCCCTACAAACGTCACTAAAGGTCAAGTTCTTTAACAGCACTTTTCCCAAAAATGCCGTTAAAGGTCATGTTCTTTAGCGGCGTTTTTGGTAAAAGTGCCGCTAAAAGTCATGTTCTTTGGTGGGGTTTGTGGAAAAAGGCCACTAACTTTAGCATATTTTTAACAACCTATTTTCATTCATATAGAACTCGAATTATCGACATAATTTCCTGTAACATCAAATCTAACCAAAAACTACAAATCTAAATGATACTTCAAATTCAATGAAATAAATATGTATATGATCTAAATTAATAAATGAAATAACAAAATATATTATATTCAAAAGTTATATTGTTAAAATATTCTTACAATAAGAAAACAAACGTCTAAGATGACAGATTTTGCGACTGTTGAAACATCTTCATCATATGCTAAAGCTATAGCTGGAGTTCATCATATTTTCTACTTGCCTTTGCTTCCCTCGCTGCTGCCTTCGCTTCAAGTTGTAGCTAGAGTTCTTCATATTTTCTTTGAGCCTCTACCTCTCTCAATACTACCCTCACTTTAAGTTGAGCAATTTGCTCAACCGTGCTCGCTTGCATCTGAGCCATCTGGTCTTTTAACCTATGAACTTCAGCTTGAGTCTGATTCTCCGAATGCATGTATTGTTGCGAGCTGGATCCAAAATATTGGGTTGGGTTAACAAAATATCCTTGAAATTAAACGCTACCATACCTTTCAGGACCCAAAATGTAACACCCCTTACCCTTGTCCAACGCCGGGACAGGATACAAGGCATTACTAGACTTAAACGCAAACGATCATGCAATCCAAGCCGTAAAATTTTGCTCCAAATTAAAACTAATCAAATATATTCATAGTGTCCCTATTATGGGCCTACGAGGCCCAAAACATGCATTAAAAATAGTCCGAGACTAAACTGAAAACTTTGGAAAGTTCTGGGAAAACTTAGAAATTTTTCTCATAAAACAGGGTCACACGTCCGTGTGGACATAAGGGCACGCTCGTGTCTTCAGGCCGTGTAACTTTCTGTTTATGACATCAGCACACAATTTGAACCACACGGCCAAGCCACACGCTTGTGTCACCAGCCCGTGTTCCTTACACGGCTTTGAGACACACGGCCGTGTCTCAGCCCGTGTAGTCAACACTTAGGCCATTTTTGAAGCCTTCATGTTGCCCATAATCCCTTACAACTTTATACACGTCACAATCACAATTCATAGTAGCATTTTAATGATTAAAACACTCTTTATTGAGACACAACATGACATTTTCAAGGCATCATTCACGTTTTACATATTCTCACATTATACCGATTCTAGGCATACCATATCTCATTTATTTAACCAAGTCAAATATTTTACCACTTATTCTCTTATACCATGATTATCAACTTATCCATCCAACATTCACGTTCAAGGCATTATTATCTTACTTTCCCTATTATATATTAACCATGGTCATGACCACTTTGAATGGTCATGAAGCATTCATCACACATGCATGTCACAACACCAATCATGCATGGCCAACCATCATGCTCACATCATTTCATCACAAACATTATAACATAGCATGGATAGATAGGTTTACAAACCATGCTTAATATGAGCCACACCCTATGGACATATACAATAAATCAAAATAAGCCAACACATTTGGCCAAATCATAGAACACATATCATAAAATTTAATCCCTATACATGCCACTCACTTGAAACTTCTCAACCTATGTATCAATATCTCAAGGTGATAGCTTGGTAGTGTGATGTTGCCTCCGATGTTCTCTAACCCCGAGCTAACCTGACAACACTAAAAGAAATGGAAAGGAGGGATTAAGCTTTACGCTTAGTAAGCTCGCATGAAAATAATAAGCAAGGAATTAATATGCTATTTCAATTTCTCTCTATTTATTAAAATCCAGTCAAGTTGTTTTCTTGAGTCATAGTCACTAAATCATTTATATCTAGAGCTACGAAACTCCAAATTAAGATCCATTAATTTTCCCAGAAACTAGACTCATATATATTTTTATCATAAAAGTTTCAGAATTTTTGGTCTAGCCAATAAGTATAGTTTATTCTTTAAAGTCTCCCCTGTTTCGCTGTTTGATAGTTCTGACCTCTCTTCACTAAAACTTAATTATCTCTTAGTACGAGATTCGGATAATGTTCTTGTCTATTTCTATTGAAAATAGACTCATTAAGGACTTAGTCATATGAATTTTTTATTCATATGAATTTTAACTTATAATTATTTTTGTACAATTTATAGTGATTTTCCCAAGTCAGAATAGGGGATTCTGAACTCATTTTTGTTCTATCTCACAAGAATTCGAATATCTCATAATATTAAATTCTTTTGCTTCTTCTATTGAAACCAGACTTAATAAGCTTTCATTTCATATTTAATTCAACATTTAATTCAACTTCCACAATTTTTGGTGGATTTTCAAATTCAGACTATTGCTGCTATCCAAACAGCTTTAGAGCAACAAAATGATGTTCATCATAAGATTGCCATAAAAATATTATTTTTGTATGTATCATTCATCTATTTGCATTCTTACCACAAGTCCATTTCATTTCACATGTAAAACACATGTTCATGGGTTTCGAGTACGTACCTGTGGTATCTCTTAGCATAACCACTTATCCAAACATGACAATCATATGCATCGTACTAGTATCATCTAAGCATAGATGAGTTTATCATTTCAAGTATTTCCATTTCTACTTCTCATGTTAATCCCGTTGAATTTCTTGGGGATCTTGATGGATAGTCCATTTACCATCAATTCATACAAGTGATCATCTCAATACGCACTCCCACGAACCTTACATATTAAGGCGGGACTACCAGTCTAGGCTAAATCCCCTGTAGAATAAATTCATAGAGCAATGTCGGGGTTACCAGTCTAGGCTAAATCTATTTCAATGAAAATTGCTCTCATAAGCTCGGATCTGAATTGCCAGTCCAAGCTAAATTCAGTCCTCAATCGGATTACCTGTCCTGGCTAAATCCTTAATACACACATATTCTTCGGAAGGCTTGATTATTCAAGGAACACCTATCCGGGCTAAATCCTTTCTATACTGAGATCTATGGATTACCCGTCCGGGCTAAATCCTTTACTGCAACACATGCAGGATCTCATATCATGTAAGAAATGATATATCCATCAGATATCCCTTTTTATTCAACCGGGACACTTTATCAACTTTTCATTAGTACAACCTTTCCCATGTATTATTTCACAATGTCTATCAACATTATAATTCATGCATGAATACACATTTTAATGTTTATTTGAGCATTAATTCATACAATAAAAATAACATATCACCTAGTTTTCATACAAACTTATTCATTTCATTTAAAATGCCAATTTCCATCAAATTTTCATTAACATCAAATTCAATACAATCATAGCAAGATATATTTCATTTCATGTATAACAATAATAACATGAATAATATGCTCATTAAATCACGCGAACTTACCTCGAATACGGAAATGACAAAATTACCATTTTAGTCTAAAACTTGTATTTTTTCGACTTAATCCCGAATCTCAATTTCCTTTATCTATCATTTCAAATATAGCCTATTTAGGACTCACATTATTCAAATTGACCCAAAAATCATATTTTGGAAAATTTACAATTTTACCCCTAAACTTTCACATATTTACAATTTAGTCCCTAGGCTTGTAAAATGAAATGTGTTCAATTTCTTGATTACCCAAGCCTAGCCGAACCATATTCAAGCTTATGGCCGCCCACATTTCTCATTACAACATATTTTTAGTTACCTATTTTACACATTTTTCAGTTTAGTCCTTTTTAGGCTTTTTCATGAAAAACCACTTAGTAGAAGGTGTTAAATACACTCCAATCTTTCATATTCTACCATTAAACATCAAAATACTAGCATGTCATGCATGGGTAAATTTTTAAACATAAACCCTAGCTCAAAATAATGGTAGAAATCAATAGAGCATGTTATCGGGATTTCAAAAATGCATAGAACATTAAAAACGGGGCTCAGGATCACTTACTATTGAGCTTGAAAGCTTGGAAACCCTAGCCATTGCTTCCCTCTTGATTGACACGGCCATGGGAAGAAGAGGGACACATTTGGCCTTTAATTTTTGTCTTTTAATTCATTTTACCCCTAAATGACCAAAATGCCCTTTTTACCATTCTTTCAAATTTTACCCTTCCAAGCCCATTTTTGTCAAAATTTTTAGAACTTGGTCAATTTAATCTTTAAGGACCTCTAATTAATAATCTAATTCAATTTCATGAAAATTGCTTCTAGAGCACAAGTTTTACAAATTATTCGATTTAGTCCTTAAAGTCAATTAAGCACTTTTCACATAAAATTTCCTCATGAAGTTTTCACACAAGCATAGAGACATATCATAGATCTTATAATAATCATAAAATAATTATTACCATCTCGGATTTATGGTCTCAAAACCATTGTTCCGACTAGGCCCTAATTCGGGATGTTACACAAAACTTCAGTAATAATTTAGTTATCATTGTCGTCAAGATTAACAGAACTATCACTCGAAGCGATCGCTTCATACTCCGCCCTTTTATCCTTTAGTTTCTCCTAATAAATCAATCAAAGAGTTAGAAACGAAATATATAATTAAAACAAATGCAACATAACTTAACATTATTTGCATTACAAACGAGGAATTAAACCATTATAATTAAACATGATAAATATTTTAAATAATTCAAATTTTATTAAGTAAATATACCATAATTTCTGCAGCTTCAGTAGTCATAGGAGATCCATCTTTCTTTCTATATGTAACGTCAAAAAGCTGAAGGCATCCAACTTTTTGACCAGACGACAGTTCCTACAATATAGTAGGAATTTAGTAGAAAGTAATTAATACTTGACACAATTAATAAATTCAACATACCTCGTCATCAGCTACAAAAGCAAAACTTTTCAACCCAACTATGTGCGTGAAATTTTTTTTTTTGCCTACTTATAGTTCCAATTCGCTCACGATCCTACATTATGAAATTATTATTACGTATATATTAAACACTATAAACCGAAACAATTATAAGAGTTTAGAAGTACGTAATACATCTCATTTCTTTGAATTCCAAAAGCTAATTGCATCTTCCCATTGGTACTCAGCATTCTCGGTGAGACATTTTTCAATTTCTCTTCGAGGCTTATATTTTTCTTAAAATATTCCTTCTTTAAAGCACTTTTATAGTCTCTCCATTTTTTCTTAATGCCTCCTTCACATAATTATCCGAGACCTCTAAAGAAAATCTTTTTTGCAAATAAAACAAGTTTAGAAAATAAATATAAATGAAACTTAAACCAAAGTATTATAAATTACATTCACGTTATTACCTTAATATTATCGAGAGCTTGATTTTTGTTACTATCAGGCATATGATTCCATGACTTGTAGTTGATAGGTAACAGATTGGCATTTTGTGCTATAATGCCCAAGTATCCTACTAAAAGTTGAGCTTCTAATCCAATAGGCTGACCAAGACTGTTTCTAGCTACTTTGACACGCTCGACAGAATTTAACTCGTATAAATCTTTTAATAGCGTACGTCCTCGAGTTTTGTGCCTCCCACCACTTTCAGCTAAAAAAATGGTATATTATAATATAAGAATTTGAAACAAAAATCAATAATAAAAGTCAACATGCATGTGCACCATTTTTTTATATCGGTGGAAAACAGATAGAAAACTGGTCCACCAAGTTTTGCTTCATAAGGGAGATGGATTAGCAAGTGCACCATAATAATGAAGAAGAAAGGTGGAAAGATCTTCTCTAAATTGCATAAAGTCAAGGCGGCTCGATCTTGTACTTTCTCAAGTTCTTCAACAATCAAAACTTTGCCACAAATAGCTTTCATTATATTGGATAGTTCAATTATACAAGACATCACCTTTTTTGACATACAACACCGTAAGGCAACTGGCAATAAATCTTACATCAAGATGTGATAATCATGTGATTTTAGAGAATATAATCTTTAATCTTTAAGACTCACAGATCGAGATATATTTGATGCATACGCTTCTAAGACCTTTATATCCATCAACATTGTGCAGAACACTTCTTTTTCTTTCTTTAACATTGCAAAAATAGAAGGCGTCAATCGAGATTTCCCATTCGGAAGTAATTGGGGATGAAGATCACGCCAAATTCCCATGTCAACTAGATCAAGTTGGCTCTGAAGATTGTATTTCAATTTTCTATTAACATTCAGAATTGTCCCAATGATGTTCTCGCAAACATTCTTTTCAATATTCATGACATCAAGATTGTGTCGCAAAATGTGATGCTCCCAATAAGGCAACTCAAAAAACATACTTCTTTTTTTCTACAAGTCCGCCTCATTAGGATCATCCTCTTCATCAGATTCATAATCAATCTGTCGGTCAACATCGCCAACATACACCTCCCTCGGTCTTCTCTTTGTTTGCGTGTTGGGTGGTTGATATATCTTCCCATAATTGAGATTGATATCGTTTAACATGAACAAGATTTCAAATTCAATGATTTTCTTATGAGCTTCTTTGAAGTCTTCAGTACCATCAAATAGTGTCCTCTGATATCTAAATATATGATTTCTATCTAACCACTGACGATGCCCCATATAAGAGAACTTCTTCCTATTATATAACCACTTTTACATTTTTGCGCCGTACAACAAGGACAAGCATAATGTCTTTTGGTACTCCAACCAGATAAATTGACATAAGCTAGGAAATCATTAATAGTCCACAACAAAGCTACACATAAATAAAAGTTCTCCTTTCTCAAGACATCATATGTTTCAACACCCGCCCATAACTTGTTCAACTCTTCAATAAGTGGCTGCATATAAATGTCAATATCATTTCTGAGACCTTTCTCTCCAAGGATAATCATAGATAAGATAAAAGAAGATTGCTTCATGCAAAACCACAGAGGCAAATTGTAAGGAACAAGCACTATAGGCCAAGTACTGTACAAAGTACTCATGATTTTAAAAGGATTAAATCCTTCAGATGCTAGCCCAAGCCTCATATTCCAAGGATCGCTTGCAAAGCTTGGAAATTTACTGTCAAATGATTTTCAAGCTAAAAAATCCACAGGATGCCTTAATAATCCATCATCAGTTTGTTGATCATGATGCCACTTCATAGACTCGACTGTCTTTAACGACATGAAAAGCCTTTGAAGCCTTGGTATTAGTGGAAAATATCGCAAAATCTTTATTGGCTTCTTTCTTGATTGTGCCTCATCTTCATCCTTATTCACATCGTCTGTATTCCTATTCATCCAACGAGATTTACTGCAAACATGACAAGACTGTTGGTTTTTTCAATCACCCCAGTACAACATGCAGTCATTTGGGAAACTATGAATTTTATCGTACCCAAGGCCTAAATCTTTTATCAGTTTCTTCATATTTTTGCATGAATGAGAGATTTTTTTCAAATGGAAACATATTTCTCGAAAACTTTAATAGCAGTGTAAAAGAATTTTCAGTCCACCCTCCCAAACATTTTAAGTGAAAAAGTCAAATGCAGAATGAGTTTGAAAATTTTGATCCCTCGTAAAATACTTCATCCATTTCATTAAGTAACTTGTAGAACTTCGCCTGTAACACCCCTAACCTGTATCTGGTACCAGAATAGGGTTACAGAGCATTACTAGAGTTTTCAGAACATTTACAGATAATTCATGTCAATTACTATTTATTTTACGATATTATTCAAAATGTCCCTTACATGGACTCTCGAGGCCCAAAATAAACATTGGAATTAAGTCGGGACTTGATTGGGAACTTGAAATTTTTTTTTGTGAAATTTCTTAAAATTTTCCTAGATACAGGGCACACACACCCGTGTGGTCAGGGCACACGCCTGTGTGTCCATAGGACACGCCTGTGTCACAAGCCATGTTTGAAACTATATAACTCTCTAACTTGTGCCACACGGCCAGCCACACGCCCGTGTGCTAGGCTGTGTGGTTAATTAAAATTTTCAAAATTAGGTGCAGGTTTCACACGGCCAAGACACACGCCCGTGTTTTGGGCCATGTAGCACACACGGTTGAGACACACGCCCGTGTCTCTTCCCGTTTGCTCAATTCTGAGCATTCTATTTCTCAAATTTAAGATGCAGGGGACACACAGCCAAACCACACGCCTATGTGCCAGGTTGTGTGTGACACACGGTCAAGACACACACCCGACATACACCCGTGTGTCTACCCATGTGGACAAAATAAAGCCATTTTCTAGCTTTATTTCTCACCCAAACTTTGCCAATAACCTACACCAAAACTTTCATTCACATACCAACCAATTCAAACATCATAACTAAGTTAATTCTAACATCTAGCATGGTATATCTTTACTTGCATTCATGATTATAATCTTACTTTTTTTTTGTGAACATACATGTTAGCATAACTTAATCAACTACACTAAACACATGTATATTCATCATAGTATAACCTTATAATTTTACCAAAATAAATCTTTACTAGCCATTCCAATGGATAGATTACAATCAACGATTTACATGCCAATATGGCCAATTAACATATACATGCCATTATAACCATAACTGATTTACCATATGTACCAAAATAGGCCGATGGATAGTGCGAGTGATCTCCTCCAAGCTTCAAATCCAACGAGCTTCTGATTTATTATAAAACAGGGAAATAAAACTAAGCATATAATGCTTAGTAAGTTCATATAACATGGTACTTAACTTACCATTCATTTTATTTCAAGATAACATGATTCAATCAATTTGATCTCAAGCCCTACACATATCCTCATTGCCCTTGTTAGTCAAACATTCCACAATATTATCAAGAAACATATATGATTTCACAATAATCCGATTTCCAGAAACATATACTTTCCACATCACGTATCCATTTAACATGTATAAATCATATATTTATATTACAAGTATATTTTCATAATAATTCATCTCAAATTCAGATTATTTCATGTTAAAACTTTACTCATATCATTCGAAACATCAATGTCACATGAGTAGTACACTCAAGGTGTACAAATCTATAATCAAGGATAAACATATTCACCAAATAAATTCCATGTACAAATATCATCATCTCATATTTCCATATATCAATTATCATGTATTATCATTTTCATGTATTTCAGGCAGATACGTGTAATAACTCATTTCTTATTCATATCTTCTCATGTCAGGATTTTTACTCGTTGAATTTATCTGAAATATCGATGGATACACAGGTAGTACACTCGAGATGTACAAATCAGAATCTGTCAACTCATATTTAGAGGTACCCATTAGAGTACATAACCAGAGAGCACACTCTCGAGCCATATATCAAGATGCTCAGATGAGTCATGTAACAAGACACTTATCTGGGCTAAACAGAAAACTCATAAGAGTTTTACTCAAGAAGCTCATAGATCTTATCAGATATCTCCAAAGAGATAATGTAACACCCCTAACCCGTATCCATCGTCGGACTAGGGTTAAGAGGCATTACCGGACATATCAGAATATTTCACAATCAAAAGTCATGCATTGTCATATCATAGTCAAACATCAACATTAAGTCCCTTTCTTAGGTCAATGAGACCATAAACATGCATTAGGAAGAGGTTAGGACTAAACCAAATACATACAAAATTTTTTCGAAACTTAACAATATTTCTAAGTTACAAAGGTCACACGCCCGTGTAAACAGGCCTTGTGCCTTGCACGGCATTAGACACGCCCGTGTGTCTAGGCTGTGGTAAAACAGGGCATACATACTGACGTAACCATACAGCCACAAGACACGATCGTGTGTCTAGTTCGTGGTTAAAACTGACTTGGCCAATGATCTGACACACGCCCGTATGTGTGCAACCGTGTGATCTGCCTAGGCTCATTTCGAAATGGCCTTTGAGCAACATAGCAGAGACACACGCCCGTGTCCCTGCCCGTGTGGGCAAAACTAGGCCATTTTCAAGGCCAATATGCCACACATTTGGGTCCTCCCTACAATTCCAAAATCAAACATCATATATGCAACATTTTCAGCCAAATTCAACTCTATACATATATCAATCAATCCATAATATCATCAAACAATTTCATACTCATTCTCTATATCAAAGCATATTAAAATCACATGTTAAACATTACCAAATTCCCAACCATGAACATACTAAAATGACTATTTCACTTGGTAATATACATATATATATATCTCTAAACATATCACATTATTTTCCTTTTCAAACCATACTCAAATAACTAATGCATCATCAATGTTATACTCATCATTTTACTTATAGGAATATGAATCTTAAGTCGAAAATACATCCAATATTTCACCTCAATGCTCAAGCTAAATCATATAACCAATTACACTATACATATGACCCATGAATCATACTTCCCAAAATAAGCTCAATACATAAGCAAATATACACCATATTAACATCATAATTAAGCCATTTTTTCATGGCTATATAAATACACAAATCAAAATGAACCATCTCAAAACTAGCCTATACATGCCACATAACCAAAACTCAAAGCTTTTTATTTATCGAAGCGATAACCGGATAGTGTGATGACGTCTCTAACAAATTCCAACCCGAGCAAGTCTCTGAAACTCTATAGGCATAGGAAAAACACACAGAGTAAGCTTTGAAATCTTAGTAAGCCATAAGCAAATAAATCATTTTAATAATATCTATAAACCAATATCACTTAATCGAATTTATCAAATCTCAATCACATATACATTTATTGTACTCGTAAATTCATAAAACCATATTAAATAACTCCACTTATCTTATTTATCAATGAACGTATAACCATGTTTTCAAATTCAAATAACAACCGTTAACTCAATCATATAAGTCAAGCTCGCACATATTCATTACATCACCAACCAAACCATGGTCTTTTATTACAAATCATACCTAAGTTATATTAACTTCTTTATAAACACTTCCAAACTAGAACATCTATAATTTTCTTATTCACATAAACCAAATTCGCATACATGAATCAGATAGCCAACTCAACCATTTTAATTTCATTATCTGTTCAAGTTTTCGAACCAAGTAATCATACATCAAAGTCATGTTTCATGTTTCTTAAATCTCATATCCGAAACATAAGACCACAATTTCATATAATGAATATATATAACACATCATATTACTCATCCTTATTCAAAGCCATATCTTACTTTCATTTCACATCTTTAATCTTATAAATAGCATTAATAATGCTATTCAATCCAACTCATTTCATCATTCATTTACATAATTTTTCATCTACTTCATACTTAACATCATCAACCACATAGGTTTCGTACATACTTGTACCATTACATTCTTATCTATCACATTTATCACTTCAATGCTCGAAGCACTAATTCATTCGATCATCCTTGAACATTCAACGAACTCGCACACTTAGTGCCAATTAATTAGTCGAAGCTATAATTATATCGCACAGTTAGTGCCATTACATTAAACCGAACTTATATCGATATCACACACATAGTGCCATTTACTCAGCCAATGCTGTTATAATCTCGCACACTCAGTGCCATTTTAATAGCCGTAGCTATTTCATTCATCGCACACTTAGTGCCTCAAATTCAATTCATATTTTACATACTTCAACTTCACAATCATATTCCTTTACAACTCAATTCAGCACATATAATGTACATACATTTCAATTTAATAACATTTATGTACTTATGAATTTACCTCGTACTAACACGAACGGACCAGAACGACTATTCTATCATTTCTTGATCTAATTCAATACAAAATTCAACTTATTCAATCATATATTCAATCAAATTCATCTAAAAACACATAAATGGGCTAATTACACTTTTGCCCCTAACATTTCACATTTTTTGCAATTTAGTCACTATTTCACAAAACACAAAAATATTCAAAATTTGACCACACCCATGCTTGGCCGAATTCACCTTGGGTCCCTAGCAGCCCATTAATTCAATTTATTTCACATTTTTACCCCTCAATTTACAAATTTCTCAATTTCTTCCTTAATACACATTTTTATCAAAAATCACTTAATTAAACATAATAATCTATCAACAAAGAGTTATTTTTCATCATCAAAAAACAAATTAATCACATTATCAACAATTGAAAATCTCAAATTCATCATCAATTCCAAAAATTAAAACATGGGCTAGCTAATTTGCGAAGCAACGATCTCAAAAACGTAAAAATTATCAAAAACCAAACAAAATTCATACCTCAATTTTAACTTCAAAGTGCCGAACCCTTAAACAATTTAAATGGCTTTCTTTTCTTCTCAAAACTGGCCATAAAAGATGAACACCCACTAACTTATTGATTTGTTTTATTTATTTCTTATTAATATACAATTTACTATTTTAAACTTGGTAATTTAATTGGAAAACTATATAACGTAAGCCTATAACCGTCTATCCCATGGTTTAATGGAAAAATTTCAACATAAAGATCCCATCTTTAATAAATCAAAGTAATTAAGCATTTTAACAATTTGAATGCCACTTTTACATTTTACGCGATTAAGTCCTTTTTTCAAATTGAGCACACAAACGATAAAATTTTCATACGAAACTTTCACACATATTAATTCACATATTTTAAGCACGAAATATAATATTAAAATATTTTTTAACTCAAATTTGTGGTCCCGAAACCACTGTTCCGACTAGGGTCTAAACCGGGCTATTACAGATAATATCAGGGAGCATCGGATAAGGTAATAGAGAGTTCAAGCGAGCCATGTCAGGAAGCTCATTAGAGCCTATTTTAGGATGCTCATGTAGAACTGTGTTTGTGTCCAAATTATATGCTGGATCACAATCGATCGAATCATGTAATAAGACGCTCACACAGAGCTGCGCTAGTGTGCAACATATGCTAAATCACTACCGATCAAGATGCTCGTAGGAACTATACATCAGGATGCTCAAGAGGGCTTTTATCAAGATTACTCGTCTGTGTAACACCCTCTACCCATATCCATTACCGGAATAGGGTATGAGGTATTACCGGAGTTTACTGAATATTTTCAGATAATTCTGAGTCATTTATTATTTATATTTTGAAAATAATCATAATGTCTCTCTATTAGGCCCTCGAAACCCAAAACACACATTAGAAACCAACCGGAATTAAATCAGGATCATAGAAATTTTTTTTACAAAATCTTAAATTATATTTTCATCTAAGTACTTACCATTTCAATGCTCCTTATAATTAAACATGTTACCATTCAATCAATAGCTTGGCACTAGTCTAAGCGTCAAACAACAACATTGTTAGTATACTTGCACATATTTCATATAAATTCAACATTGATATGCCTATTTTCTCGACATATCGCACTTGAGTTTAATAATAGTCTCAATTTACATAATTTTCTTGTTTCAACATATCAAAAATAATCATATATGTACATGTGTCATGAAACATATCATGCTCTTACCATTTCTTCATAAGCATATATCATTCATTTCATTATATCAATATTTCATGCTCCATCATTTCCATATATTTTATGTATATTTGTTTCGGTAATAGTTTATATCAAACTTAACATAAATTATATTCCATGTACTTATACTTATTACGTTTATCTATTTTCATAATTATTTCATACAACTATCTTGTACATATATTTCCATATAACCTGTTCTTGTAAACATTTCACATAATCATTTCATATAACCATTCATCATCTTATACATATTACCTGAAAATCAATTGTTCAATAGATGTCGTAGCGTCTCCTATCCACGGTCTTATTTATCTTTGACATGATGCGATAGTGTCTTTCAACTATGGTCTTACTCATTTTCTGTCATGTTGCCATGGTATCTTTCAACCATGGTCTTATTCATTTCATATCACGTTGCCATGGTATCTTTCAACAATGATCTTATTCATTTCATATCACGTTGCCATGGTATCTTTCAACCATGGTCTTACACATTTCATATCAGGTTGCCATGGTATCTTTCAACCATGGTCTTACACATTTTATATCAGGTTGCCATGGTATCTTTCAACAATGGAGAGAGCACACTCCCGCGAACCTCATCCTTACAGCGGGATTACCAGTCCAGGCTAAATCCCCTGTAATATAAACTCATAGAGTATTGTCGGGATTACTAGTCTAGGCTAAATCCCCTGCAACGACAATTACTCTAATGAGCTTGGATCTGAATTACACACCAAAGCTAAATTCGGACCTAATTGATTACCGTCCAGGGCTAAATCTATTTTACATGTATTCTTTGGGAGGGCTATATCAGAATAGGATCACCCATCCGGGCTAGATCCTTTTTATCGTCAATTCCTTTTCCAATGATCCATTGAATTCCATTCCATTTGACCGGGATTTATTTTCAATTTATATCGAATATTATCAATATTTCATCAATTATCATGTATTAAACATTCAAATCATATTTTCATCACATAACCACATATTTCAAGTATTTAAAAATACAATTCAAGTTACACAAACTTACCTCATTGCTTGTTTGTGTTTATAATTTCATTAATCCGATATCTTTTCTTTTCCACAATCAAGTCTCGTATTTGAGTCGTCCAGATCTTTATAAATAAATTTGATCATCATTTTCGTTCGTTTCATATTCTAATCTATTTAATTAATGCTCTAGGCAAAATTACCATTTTTCCCCTAAACTTGTAATTAATGACTATTTCGTCCTTAGGGTCAGGAAAATAAAATTCTTACAATTAATCCTTATTTTCAGCTATTATTTTCATACATATTGATAACAGTCCATGAATTCTATAAAATATCAAAATTTTCCATAATTTCAACACTTTTCAATTTAATCCCTAAAACATGTTTTTCCCCCGATCTTGAACTAAATTAATAATTTCATTCAATTTTGTAATTTAAATAATAAAATAATTCATTTCATGCAATTTGATCATTTTTTATATTTTTACAAAATTGCCTATAAAGTTTTACTTTTATTCAATTTAGTCCCTGAGCCTAAAACATGCAAATTACCCATGATAGATGAATATTCATACATATTTTTTCTCCTCCTCTCCATTCCACATCCTTAATGTATATAACACACTTGTAAGTAACATTATCTATAATTTTTATTATTTACTTTTATGAATATTCAAGCTGTCCATCTGTGTCATAGTCACTAAATTATTTATATCTGGAGCTATAAAATTCAAAATTAAGATCCACTAATTTTATATAAAACTAGACTTATATATATTCTTACCATAAAAGTTTCAGAATTTTTGGTTTAGCCAATAAGTATAGTTTATTCTTTAAAGTTACCCCTGTTCTGCTATCTAACAGTTCTGACCCTTCTTCACTAAAATTTAATTATCTCATCATACAGAATTCGAATGATGTTCCCGTTTATTTATATTGAAAATAGACTCATTCAGGATTCTAAAAATATAATTTAATCCCATAATTATTTTTATCCAATTTTTTATGATTTTCTAAATTCAGAATAGGGGAACCCAAAATCATTCTGACCTTGTCTCACAAAATTTATTATATCTCATGATTTACAATTTCATTTCTTACATAATTTCTTCTATAAGAAAATAGACTCAATAATATTTAATTTAATATTTTATTCATCCTATAATTCGATTTCTACAATTTTTGGTGATTTTTCAAAGTTAGACTACTGCTGCTGTCCAAAACTATTTTAGTGCAAGATATTAAACCATGTTTATAACACCCTTATTTTCTTTTTCTACACTATTTCTCATCACTTTCTCTTATTTTCTCTTCACTAACATATCAAGAATATGGGACATTATGTAATAAAACTCTACATTAACATCAATCCCATGCTTTTTCAATAATATCAAACTTAAAAATATATTGAAATCATGATGTTCTTACATTGTTCTAATCTTCATCTTGATTTTCTTTCTCCTCCAGCTTCTATTCCTTGAATCCAATTTGATATTCTAACTCCCCGTAGTCTCCTTAACATTTTTCTCTCTTGGTAGCTATGGAAATTCTTTTGATTTCTAGGTGAAAATAATAAATTTTTGGTGGAAGGACTAAATTGTAAAGAAAAGAAAACTTTCTTTCTTTTCTTCTCTTCAAACGTTTGCATGCATATGCATGGAAAGATGATGAGAATTCTTCATCTTTCCTTCCTTATATATTAAATAAATATTAATAAAATATTAATAAATATCTCATTAAAATATTAATAAAATAATATTTATCTAATTAATTAATTTAAAATATCATCAACATAATCATTACATTCGAGAATTCTCCCTCTTACTAATTGACCATTTTACCCTTCATGATCTTTTAGAATTTCATCCTTGAGTCATCACTTAGTTTGGTAAAATTACCATTTAGTCCCTCATAATTTTTCACCTTATTCAATTTGGTCCTAATTCATCCATTTTCCTTAGTTTCTAGATCATTCTACCCTTAAAATATTTTCACTATTGGTCCTTCAACTTTTTCATATTTACACTTTAACCCCTCAAATTTTGAGTATTTACTATTGTGCAACAAGACTTTTCTCATCTTTACAATTTAGTCCTTTTTTGAATTAATATATCATAATATACTTCCCAAGGTTGACACAACTCAAAATTTTCCTTTTTGTCACTTTATTTTCTTATTTTACTATATCAAGGATAATATCTTACTGTAAAAATTTTCGGGGTATTACAGTCTGAGCTAAATCCTGTCCGCAACATATGCAGGATCTTAATATTAATATAGGAAAATACTGTATCCATCAACTTTCGTTTATTCAAACGAGATTTAGCATTTTTCAGGCATTATCAGGCATGTGATTATTTCTTACATTTACAATATTCACAATACTCAAATAAACACTTTTCACATTCATTTCAAGCATAAAAGTAACATTATTATCATTTATCATTTATTGGGCATTATCTTTTATTTCGGGCATTATCACTTATCGGGCTTTGTCGGATATGTTTTCAATGTCATATATTAATATGATTTTTATATAATTCACAAACACAACAATTAATTCAAGCATATAAGTATACACAATTTAGTTAAACGAACATACCTCGACAAATGTTCATGTACGTAAAATCTACTAATCCGACATTTTTCTCTTTTCCTCGTTCTAACTCCAAATTTGGTCTATCCAGATCTATACGAGTAAATTTAAAATCAATTGAATAAAATTTAACATCAATTCAGTCCAATTCACATCTTAGGCAAAATTACCATTTTGCCCCTAAAATTTTAATTAATGACAATTTTGTCCCTAGACTTGGAAAATAAAATTCATGCAATTTAATCCTTATTTCAAGCCTAACCGAAATTTTAGTATAAAATTTACAGCATATGTATTCTATAAAATTCATAATTTTTACTTCAATTTTCACAACTTTACAATCTAGTCCCTAAATCATGTTTCCATCCAAATTTACTTTATAAAAGTTGTTTATCTATCAAGAACCTTTCATATTCTACTATAAATTTCAAAATTTCAGCATATTTATCCATGAAAAAATTTTCATACTTTGCTAACTTTTCAAATTAATCCCCAAAATAGATAGATTAAGTTATCTCGATCTCGAAAATATAAAAACTACTAAAAATAGGACTTAAAAAGGGGACTTGAATACTTACCTAATTTGGCCAAGAAAGCTTGCTTTCTCTTTCCTAGGGTTTCCATGCAAATATTTAGGAAGATGATGATAAATGATGATATTTTGTTATTTAATTAATTTATCATCTTTAATCATTTTTATTTCCAATTTAGTCCTTAGCCTTTTTCTAATTTTCCATGGATGAATCATCCAAAAATATCGACTAACTTTTCATTAATGGTCTAATTACCATATAAAGACCTCCAATTTAAATTTATATAGCTATTTAATTCCTTTAGCTATTAGAATTCAACTTTTGCACTTTGTGCAATTTGGTCCTTTATCAAATTAAACATGTAATCGATAAAATTTGCTTTACGAAATTTTCACACAATATTATTATCATACCGTAGATCATAAAATAGTATTAAAATATTTTTTTTTGGACTCAGATCTGTGGTCCCGAAACCACTATTCCGATTTTATCCAAAAATGGGTTGTTACATCGTCGCTTCTCCATTTGGCTCTTCATCAAGTACACTTCTTCCTGTTTTGATAAAAGCATTTCCATCAATATCACAATCATTGGATGCAATAATTTCAGGTGGAAATGATTGCAAACCATGACTGCACATATTAAATGCATCCTGCAACATACCTTTCATGTCATCTTCTCTAACAGACTGATAGTAAAGCATTATGAGGATAAGCCTGATTAATCGTTGAAGAGGTTCTATGAGGTGTACACTTTCCATGAAAAATCCATTTTTTATACCCCCGAATAAAGCCATCAACAATTAGATGTTCGTAGGCAACATCACGAATATGCCAATTGATGTTGCCACACTTCTTACACGAGCAAAGAATCATATTCTCTTGGCTTGCATTTTGAAATGCAAAATTTAGAAAACTTTGTACTCCATTTTGATAGTCGTTGCTTACCCTTGACAAATTCATCCAACTCTTATCCATTTCATAGTTCTTGAAGTCTAAGGTTGATAATAAATTACGGTTACTTAAGTGTTCTAAATTGATTTAAATCATGTCATTGTACTAAAATAGATAATACATATTAAGTATCAAGTATCTAATGGGTGTAAACTAATTCAGGTTAGTTGTTTATTTGTAAGTACAATTAAGAGTAGGGAAAAACAATAGTATAGCCCAAATTTCTGTGATTTTTATATATTTTGATCCAAAGTTTTATGTAAGTTATGATATGATATATATTTATGTATTATGTAAGTTATGATATGATATATATTTATATAAGTTATGTAATTTATGATCCAAAGTTTTTTTTTATTCTTTAAATGTTTATGTAAGTTATGATTATCATCTTTAAATTTTAACTTGAAATTTTAACCCTTTCATTATACTCTTTTAATTTTTTAAATTTGTGTTTTTATCACATTTATGTTTACTATACTTAAAAAGAAAAAAAATAACAAATTAATAATTATATGTTAATAAAGTTAATAATTGTTAATTTTTCATCTATTTTGAGTTAATATTTAAATTAAATTTCCGTGAACTTTTTAACTTTATACTACACATTAAAATCAATCAATTTATTTTTATGATAATATTTATGAAAAATATTAAAATAATTTTAATATTAAGATAAATATTATTTTCCTTTGAAAAATTATTTTAATTAAATAATAATTATTTCTAAGATAAATATTTTATTTTATTTTATTTTTGAAATTTGAACTTTAAACTATATACTTTTAAGGATAAATAAAAATATTATTTAAATTTAATTTTCTATGAAAATTTTAACTTTAAAACTAAATATAAAAATTAATGAATTTAAATTTAGAATTTAAAATAATAAATTAATAACCCAATTAAAATCCAAAAGTTAGAACTCAAGTTATCATCTTCCTCTTCTAATTTGTAATTTTTAATGTAGTTATTATCATGTGATAATAATTAATATAAAATATTTATAAGAAAACAATAACTTTAAAATTTTAATATACTTGAAATGAGTAACTTTATTAGAAGAAAAATTAAAATTAAAATTAAAATTAAAATTAATTTTAAATTTGAAATATGATATTAATTTAAGTCATTTTACTTAATAATTAATTTATCTCAAATAAGTAAACACAAATGGTCAAGAGGCTGGCAACATCTCATCAAAGGAGAAAATACATAATAAGTACAAGCGAAAAGAAAGCAGCAGTTATAAAAATAAGGGTGAAATTCACTGCTATTACCTTTACACACTTTGGCCTACGAAATTCGATCTGACCAAAAAAGAGAAAGAAACAGAATATTTGAAGCTCAGTACCTGCCCTGCAAAATCGTGCTCTATATCAAGAACTTGCTGATGTAATCACATAACATAACTATATGTGGCTATTTTAATCACATAAGAAACTTAATAAGTGAACTGAAAACCAGTAACACCAAAGCTATCACCACATATGCTAGTTCCATAAGATAAACTAAATTCAAACATATGGTCTTATTCGTACCTGGAAGACAAGATGTTTATTCAAATCAACAGTGAATTTGTGTGCAACCATCTTCGCAACTGCATTAAAGAAAAAATTTGTTTAGTAAAGGATTCATAAATTACTAATTCTTTTTAAACGATAACAAAAAGAGTGAGGATGACACAATATTTCACTTATGTCATACTACTCTATGGTATTTGTACCATTACTTAACCTCAAAATTCCAATTTTCAAACACATTTCAACATTCAACACTCGAGAATTTTCTTAATAGAAAATTTTCTCAAACAAATTGTAACACCCCTTACCCGTATTCGACGCTGGAACATGGTACGAGGCATTACCGGACTTAAACATAAGCAAACATACAAAACCGAGACATAAATTTTCGTTCATATTTAAAATTTTTCATATACATTCATATCGTTCCTAAAACGAGGCTATGAGACCCATAACATGCATTGGAAGTGGTTCGGGACTAAACCAAGAACTTTGGAAAATTTCACCACACTTAGAAAAATTTTCATGTTTTAAGAGCCACACGCCCGTGTCTCTAACCCATGTAACTCTCTGTTTGTCATCCAAGAACAAATTGAAGTTACAAGGTCAAGGCACACGCCTGTGTGCGTAGGCCGTGTGGTTCGATTTAATAATTTTGATTTTTCATAAAATAGGTGCAGACTTCACCCATGTGGACAAAAATAAGGCTAATTTCCAAGCCATATTGTCACCCTTCCATGTACAAACCTACACAACAAAACATAACACCATTCCAAGTATATACATTCAACCGAATTAGCCATAATCAAGACATCTATACATCTTTCACATGCTACCATTTATCACATAAAAACATCACCTACTTACCAACTTAAACCATGCAAACTACCACATCCATGAAAGACATCATCATATGTATATATATACTTAAACCAATATTAGCCAATTTCAAAGGCCATTTACAAAATGAATTATCAACCAACTTAAGCCAACACATTTGGCCAAATCAATTATGACACGTAGCAAAATGACTGAGTCCCTATACATGCCATAACTTAGAATATTGAAATCATTGGTACCCAAAATATTAAGTTGATAGTGTGACTGGATCTCCGACAATCCCTGATCCCTGAGCTAGCTTGTTGACACTATAAGACAAGGGAAAAGAAAAGGGGAGTAAGATATAAGGCTTAGTAAGTTCCTATGAAAATAATAGGCATCATAATCACACATTAACATACAATATACATGAAGTAAATTTAACATAAATGTCATTATAACTTTCATCATCAAACTTGTTCATTCACAATCTTACCAGGGGTTCATCACATATCGAGCTTATTATTTAATGAGTTTTACGTACGTACCTGTACCAACTCGCAACATAACATAACCTTTCATAGCATTGACATTCTCGTTGGATTTCTCGTTGAACCACTTGGAATACTAAAGGATACTCAGGAGTTTCGGACATATAATACCATACCAATGCCATATCCCATATATGGTCTTACATGGGATCTCATATCGATGCCAATAGCCTAGCTATAGTCTTACACGAAGTCTCATATCGATGCCATATCCTAGATATAGTCTTACACGTAATCTTAGTAACCCTAATTTCATGAAATTTGTATCCTAACTATTTCTAAGGTTCAACCGAGATTTCTCACTTGTCAAACTTTGTGGATAATAGCAAAAATGGATTTAATCGTCAATAACCATGTTTTTCCCCCGATCAAGGTTCGAACATCGTCTTTCTTGATTTATAATAGAAAATTTAAATTATTTAATTATCACATTGTTCAATTCGGTTCGAAAATCACACTATGGAAAAATTACCATTTTGCCCCTTAACTTTTCACATTTTTACAAATTAGTCCTTAGGCTCGTAAATTGAAATGAATTCAATTTCTTTGTTACCCAAGCCTGGACGAACCATATACATACTCATATTAGCCCACATTTTTCATCAAATCACATCTTTACTACACATTTTATAACTTTTTACAAATAGGTCCTTTTATATATTTCCATAAAAAATCACTTAGTAAAAGTTGTTTATTACACATCAAACTTTCATTTTCTACCATAAAACATCAAAACACATACATGACATACATGGGTAAAATTTTAAACATGAACCCTACTTCAAAACAATGGTAGAAATAGAAAGATCAAGTGAATACGACTTCATAAACATAAAGAGCATTAAAAACGAGGCTAGGATGTACTTACAATCAAGCTTGAAAGATGACAAAACCCTAGCTATGGTGTTCTTCCAAGTTTCAGCCAAGGGTGAAGAAAGATGAGCAAATTTTGCCTTTATTTTCCCTTTTTATTCTTTTATTAACCAAATGACCAAAATGCCCTTTTCCCAAATCACTAAAATTCTCTTACCTTATGTTTATTTTTGTCCACTAACTTAACAAATGGTCTAATTATCATATAAGGACCTCTAAATTAAAATCTCATAGCAATTAGACACTTTTAACATATAGAACTCAACTTTTGCACATATTACAATTTAGTCCTTTTGACTAAATTGAATGCTCAAACATCAAAATTTTCGAACAAAATTTTCACGAAATCATTCCGTAAAACTGTAGACCATAAAAATATAATAAAAATAATTTTTTCTATATCAGATTTGTGTCCCGAAACCACTGTTTCGACTAGCCCCAAAATCGGGCTGTTACACAAATTATGTTGGCTTGTTTCTTTAATAGAAAATTTTCTCAAACAAATTATGCTTGTTTCTTTAATATAAAATCAACTGTTGAGAATAAATTTAACTTGTCCAAGTAAGAAAACAAATGACATGATCATGAAACTATGGTAAATATGATGAAGAACGCCAAGAATTCTAGAGATATCTAATTTGATTACAAATAATACATATAGTTCTCAAAAAAATTATGCTTGTTCCTTTAATAGAAAATCAACTATTGAGAATAAATTTAACTTGTCCAAGTAAGAAAACAAATGACATGATCGTGAAACTATGGTAAATATGATGAAGAACGCCAAGAATTCTAGAGATATCTAATTTGATTACAAATAATACATATAGTAAAAAAATGCATGCAAAACTCATCAATAGAAAACCCATTAAATATCCAATCAACCAAAATGCATATACATATAAAAGGGGACAATGCTATAAAAGAATGAAAAAATAAAACCTTTTGAATATGCTCAGTGGTGATGTTCATCAATTGTGGAGGCTGCTGCAAATTTTCCTCTTTACAAAAGGAAAGAAACCTTACTTAACTGAAAAATAGAATGAATTTTAAAAAAAATATATAAAAAATAGAATGAAATGAAAATTTACCAGAATTTTTTTGGTTTTGGCTAAGAGAACGGTGATGAGAAATTTTTTGTTGTTGTTGCTGGTGAAGAATTTATATAGAAGAGAAAAAGGTTAGGATTTGAAATATAACAAAAAAGAGAGGATTTGGGGAAAAATGTAGGGATTTTGATCAGTTAAAGGAAATTGGGGAAGAAATAAAGGGATTTGGGAAAAATAACTTATTTTCGGAAATCTGATTTGGGGAAAAACTAAAGCAATTTTGGGGCTAACAAAATGACGTCGTTTAAGTCAAATTTAATAAATATTTACGACGTTTATGAAAAACACCACTAATGTATAACCTTTGCAGCATTTTCAATCCAAACGCCAATAAAAATGCGGCTAAAAATGATGCCTCTTTGCAAAATTTTAATACATTTTCGAGGCATTTTTGGTCCAAACGCTGCTATTGCTTCCTTTTGCAGCGTTTATAATACAAACGTCGCTATAGCTCTAACCTTTTGTGGCGTTTTCTGATTAGTACTAGTAATGTATAACATTTGCGTTGTTTTTGGTCCAAACGCAACTAAAAGCTTAATATCCTGTAGTGATAGTTCTTTCCGTAATAGTTGCAAGTAAAGACCTTCATCTTTATTGGCCCAATAGTGCTATCTATAGACGTGGCTTGTTGTCCACTACGGTCCCATTGGGAACCATTTGACAAAAAACCTCTTGATGGCGCAGAAAAAGAAAACATTTGTTGTCTTTGGTCCTTTTAGCACCTACAGTAAATAAAGAACCAGTAGCTCCACATTTACTTCTTTCACGATCCTTGATCTTATTCTTCTCTTGGATAATCAATTTCATCCTTAGAGCTTTAGCCATCAAAGCGGTTAAGTCTCGCATTTCAAGTGTTGCTAACATCATTTGGATTTATTCATTTAAACCTCACTCAAACTTGACACAAATTTCTTCCTCTGTCAGCATCAAATCTCGGGTGTATTTGCTTAATCTGACAAATTCACGCTCATACTCAAATACAATCATCCTTCCTTGGTTGAAATTTAAAAATTATCTCTTCATTTGCTAAAAAAAAGTTTGTTAATGTACTTTTCATGAAACTTCCGCAGAAAGAATTCCCAAACCACTTGTTCGCGTAGAGTGATGCTTGCCACGGTACCTAATAATACTAGAAAGAACATATGTTTTCTCCCTACTTATTGGTTAATTTGTCCCCATTTAGTTATCTTTCACACAATTTTAGCATTTTCAGTTCAGTAAATTACATTTTACAGCTCAGTGGATCTTAGCCTATTTATCCTTAATTTTGTCATGTTTTGGTACTGATGTTGTTGCATGAGTATTTCCAGATTGCGTCTAAAATTGTCGCCGCACTTGACAGCTGTCTGGATAAGAACAAAAATGTGTGAGTTGTCCAATCTGGTACAACCAACTTGTACGTACAGAGGCAGTATGATTCTGATGAAGGGACACCTGTGCTATTTGGATAAATATTAATATTCACGTGAAAAGGAAAAAAAAGGATAATCTTTTGGGGGTATTATCTTCTTCAATCTATCCTTTGAAGCTTTTCGACTATGGCGACTTAAGTCTCTTATGGGTGAACCGCCGTGAAAGGGAAGCAAATTAGCTCCTGACAAGGAGCCTTAAGTGCGACATAGAGGGAATGGAGAGATTCAAGTTGAGATTGTCTAAGAATAGTATTCTCCACTTGTTTCTTTTATATTTCTTTTCTAAACGATGATGATTACTTTCTATTTCTAGGCCAAATGTTATTTTATTCAATCTTGCTTCCACTGTTTAATCTTTGGGTTTGAATGTTTTTAGCATGGAAGTGTTATTGCGGTCACTGACACTAGAAAGTGCAACAACAGTTCAAGCTAACAAGCATGAAAACGGAAGTTGCTTGAGAATTAGAGGAATTTAATCCACTTGTTCTTAATAGTGTTCAATTGCCATCATCGGAAGGTGTGGTTAATATGCATGTTTAAGTTTTAGATATTCATTGCAATTTAATGTATCGACAATCACCTATCCTGTTGAATATTAATGTTGGGGATCCAAGTTTATCATTATCATATTTTATCTTATTGTTTTTGAATTATTACATAAATAACTACTTTCATAATTTATCTCGTTTCTATCTATTTATTGCACTAACATTGATAGACAAAAGACAACCACCCTCGTGGGATCGATATCCGACAGACTCATATCTGTTTATTATACTTACATCGACAGTGTATGCTTGCACATTATTGTTGTGATGTTAAACAGCCGATCAAGTTATGGCACCGTTGTCGGGGATGGCATTTGTTTGATATTTATTTTTGTTTTTGCACTTTGTTTTTTATTATATAATATTTAGTTGTCACTAACTTGTTTTCTTTTTGTCGCTATTTTCACATTTTATTTTAGGTGTTTGATGACCCGTAGCTATTCGGAGTTTATTGCCGATTTTTATCCAGAAATTGAAAGAACCGTTCAGAGAAGATTTCAAGAACAAAGGAATATGGCTTTACCAAGAAACAATGAGGTCATACCCCAGTTGCAACACCAAAATGCTAATGACCCACCGTTGCCGCAAGACGCTCAAATACAAAACAGGACTATACGAGACTTTGTAGTACTTGTCTTAAATGACTTACAACCAGGAGTTGTTAGGCCAGCAATCCAAGCTAGGAATTTTGAACCCAAGCCAGTAATGTTTCAAATGTTGAATTCTAATGGGCAATATGCTAGATTGTCACATGAAGATGCACGAGAACATCTTAAATCATTTTTATTAATTTGTTCTTCCTTTAGTCAACAAGGCATTCTTGATTACGCTTTGAAGATGTAATTATTTCCTTATTACTTGCAGGGAAGAGCTCGTACTTGGTTCCTTGGACTACCTGCCGAATCAATTACTTCTTAGAATGCACTATAACACAGTTTGTTTTGCTCTTTAACCCGCTGACAGTGAATGCTCGTCTTTAAAATGATATTATAGTTTATCATTAGCTGGATGATGAGAACCTTCACACTACATGGGACCATTATAAATATTTACTCCAATATTGCCCCATGCACGACATTCGATAGGAAACACAAATTGAAATTTTCTATAATGGGTTGATATCTCACATGAGGAATCTTGTTGACACATTAGCCAATGGTCCTTTGCTTGATTGTACTTATAATGATGCTGTTGGAATTCTTGAGAGAATTGCTCAGAATGATTATCAATATCATATCTTTAGAGTTACACAAGTAAAAGCTACTCTGGGAGTTATTGAATGGTGCTCAAGTTTCTTCTCTTGCAAATATGATAAAAAAATATGCAAGGGACTAGTGACGTTGCACCTATACAAGTCGCTCAACAAGTTGATGTTCCCACCTTTTGTTGTGAGATTTGCAGTGACAACCATAGCTATGAAGATTGTCCACAACATGAAGAGAATGCCTTTTATGCAATAACATTCCCAACAATTCTTATGGCAACTTTTATAATAATTCTGCACGCAATCAACAATCTTAGGAAACTCAGATTGCTGGTTAAAATGTTGTGACATTCCAATATGGGAATATATCTACTAAAGGCAATTATAATCTAAGACAAGAGAATTATAATAAACAAAAGTAGAAATACAATCAGCACACTCAGATGCATCCACAACAAAGCCATATGCATCTACACCAGAATCAGATGCAACACAACACTCTTCAATTTCGAATCAACATGTTCAAGAACATTGACAACAACAGTACATGCAAGCTTCTCCTTCTAACCTATTAGCAGCTCTTGAGGCTTTAATGCAAGAGTATATTACTCACACAGAAGCTATTGTGCAAGGGAATTCATCTTCTATTCGGGAGTTGAAGGCACAATTAGGAAAACTTACTTCAAATTTGAATACTCAACCACCAGGCACACTACCTAGCGACACGAAAAATCCCAGTTCGAGGGGGAAGGAACACTGCAAGGCTATCACTCTTAGGAGTGGTAAACAAACTGACAAGCCAACTATAGATTCTACTATAGCACCTCAAGATACTGGTGAAGTGATCCCTAGTAAGAAGGTTGAATCTGAAGAGCTTGTTGATGTACCAGACAAAGAAGTTCCATAAATTGTCACTCATATGCCTAATGTTCGACCCTCAAAACTTTCGACGTAATCAAACGTGTCGGCGCAATCAAAAGTACCTCCACCTTTACCTTTTCCACAAAGATTCAGGGAGAATGAGCAAGACAAGCAGTACAAATAGTTCCTAAACACACTAAAGCAACTTCATGTCAACATTCCTTTAGTAGACGCTCTTGTGCAAATTTTGAATTATGGGAAATTTATAAAGGAGCTCATGTCCAAGAAGAACAAGCTCAGTGATATTGAAACTATTGTACTCACAGAAGGCTGTAGTGCTGTTTTGACAAATAAGTTACCCCCAAAAATGAAAGATTTCGGAAGCTTTACTATCCCATGTTCAATTGGAAACCATTATTTGGGCAAGGTTTTATGCGACTTGGAAGCTAGCAAGTTGGGAATTAGTCATATGAAACCTACTATAGTGACATTGCAACTAGCAGATCGATCCTTGGTTCAACCTGAAGGGCAAATAAAAAACATTTTAGTTTGTACGAATAAATTCATTTTTTCGGCTGATTTTATCATACTTGATTGCGAGGTAGACATGGAGGTTCCCATAATCTTGGGATGGCCATTTTTAGCCACTGGACGAACTCTTATTGATGTTTACAAAGATGAACTGACTATGCGACTTAATGACGAGCATGTTACCTTTAGTGTTTTCGAATCTATTCAATTCAAGGATAAATAAGAATGACATACTGTTGATGTACTACATGATCTAATTGAGGAAGAATTCAATGACTAAAGCACAAAAATTTCTGAGGAGTTTGTAGTGACATATGATAATGAATTCTTAGATGATTGTGAAAGCATGGTTGAATTAATAATATTGAACTCAAGCATGAATGGTAGATTGAATCCTTAGACTTAGTCAACAGAACAGCTGACGAAGCTCCTACACTGGAATTGAAACCACTACCTACTCATCTTAAATACATCTTTCTTGGTGCTAACAATACTCTCCCAGTTATTATCTCCACAACACTAGATGTAACTCAAGAAGAGAATTTGGTCCATATTCTTAAGCAACATAAACGAGCTATTGCTTGGAGTATTGCCAATATTTGAGGCATTAGTCCATATTTTTGCATGCACAAGATCAAGTTAGAAGATAAAGGCAAGCAATTGATTAAGCAACAAAGAAGATTAAACGAAAAGATGAAGGAAGTTGTTAAGAAAGAAATTATAAATTGGGTAAGTCCAATGCAGTGCGTTCCTAAAAAGAGTGGTATCATTGTGGTTAGCAACGAAAAATATGAATTATTTCCTACACTCATTCCTACGGGATGGCTAGTCTGTATGGGTTATCACAAACTTAATGATGCCACAAGGAATAACCACTTCCCACTTCCTTTCATTGACCAAATGTTAGACAGGCTTACTAAAAGAATTTATTACTTCTTCTTAGACAGTTATTATAGGTACAATCAAATTGCTATTGCATCGGAGGATCAGGAGGAAACAACTTTCACCTGTCCCTTTGGTACTTTTGCTTTTCGAAGGATGCCTTTTGGTCTTTGCAACGCACCAACCACATTTCAAAGGTGCATGATGGAAATATCTTGGATATGATTGAAGATTCTTTAGAGGTATTTATAGATGATTTCTCAGTCTATAGGAATGATTTTGATCATTGCACTGACAATTTGGATAAAGTATTGAAGCGATATGAAGACACACATTTTATTCTAAATTGGGAAAATTGTCATTTCATGGCAATTGAAGGCATTGTGCTAGGCCATCACATCTCTAGTCAGGGCATTGAAGTAGACAAAGCTAAAGTGAAAATCATTGATAAATTACCTCTGTCGACAAATTTGAAAGGTATTCGCAATTTTCTTAGGCATGTGGGGTTTTACCGAAGATTTATTAGAGATTTCTCAAAAATTACAAAACCCTTATGTTCATTGCTAGAATAGAATCGAAAATTCTTCTTTGACGATGCATGTTTGGATACATTTATTCAATTAAAGAAGTAGCTAGTAAATGCACCCATTGTCATTACACCAGATTGGCCTCAACCTTTTGAAGTTATGTGCTATGCAAGCGACTTTGCTGTGGGTGCTATTCTAAGACAATGTAAGGAAAAATATTTCACACCATCTATATGCTATCAAAACTCTTACAGAGGCTCAAATCAATTATACCACTATAGAGAAAGAATTGTTGGTTGTAATATTTGCTTTCGACAAGCTTCGTTCTTATCTTGTTAGCGCAAAGGTTACCGTATTTACTGATCACTCAATGTTGAAATATCTTTTTTGCGAAGAAGGATGCAAAACCAAGACTGATATACTAGATCTTACTGTTGCAAGAATTCAACATCAAGATAAAAGACCGCAACGGTTCAGATAACCAAGTTGTAGACCATCTGTCTCAATTGGAAGTTGGTAGCGAAGATGGAAACATACTTCAAATTGTTGATGCATTCCCAGATGAGAAGTTATTTACTATAGATGCAACCCCTTGGTATGCGGATTTGGGTAATTATCTAGTGTATGGAAAACTCCCATTGGGTGTCATAGGCCATAAAAAAGAAATATTTCTTCATGAAGTAGTGAAGTATCATTGGAACGAGTCGTATTTATTCAAGGTATGCAATGACAGCATTATTCGGCGTTGTGTTCCGGAAGAGAAAATGCCTTAATCCTGAAGCACTATCATGATGCTCCTTGTAGAGGTCATTTCGATGGCATGCGAACTGCTGCTAAGGTTCTCCAATCAGGATTCTACTAGCCTTCATTATTCAAAGACGCCCACAATTTTGTGAATCAATACGATAAGTGTCAACGCACTGGTTCTATACCCTGACGTAATGAAATGTTGCAGTAGCCAATTATAGAGGTTGAATTGTTCGATATTTTGGGTATGGATTTTATGGGACCATTTCCAAGTTTATTTGGAAATATTTATATATTAATAGCTGTTGACTACATCTCGAAGTGGGTTGAAGCTGTTGCAGTCCTAAAGGATGATGCAAAGACAGTGCTTAAATTTTTTTCACAAGCATATATTCACCCGCTTGGGCACACCAAAGGCATTAATTAGTGATCAGGGTACACACTTTCATTGCAACCAAGTGACACCCGCACTGAAGAGATATGGAGTTAATCATAGAATGGCTACTACTTATCATCCGCAAACTAATGGACAAGTCGAAGCATCAAATCGACGAATTAAAAACATTATTGAAAAGGTTATGAACCCTTTGAGGAAAGATTGGTCTTTCAGACTGGATGACGCTTTATGGGCATTACGGACAGCATACAAAACTCCATTAGAGATGTTAACGTATCAGTTGGTTTTTGGGAAAGCATGTCACTTGCCAGTTGAACTAGAGTATAAAGCAATGTGGACAATTAAGCTAGTGAACATGGACTATGAAGTTGCTGGAAAGAAAATGTTTATTAGAATCACCAAACTAGAGGAGATTAGGCGAAATGCCTATGAAAACACTGCAATTTACAAGGAAAAGACCAAATGATAGCATAAAAAAATTATTTTCCAGCGACAATTTATCGTAGGTCAACAAGTTTTATTATTCAATTCTAGACTAAAATTGCACACGAGTAAATTACGATCACGTTGGTCTGGACCTTTTGAAGTTGCCGAAGTATTTCCTCATGGTGCAGCCACAATCAGAGATTTCCATGATAGACTCCAGTTCAAAGTGAATGGACAATGGTTGAAACACTATTTTGGGAATAGTAATCAAAAGTAGGCAGAGACCATTAAATTGGTAGAAAAAAATTTAATTTTTATTGAATTTATCATTATGTAATTTTATTTTATTTTTTGTTTTTGTTCAAGTTTGTTTTACTTTTTTTTTTTGCAGAATAATTAGGTACTGTTTTCGACGCACTTGGCCTTTTTATCAACGCAATTCGTACTATTGTACTGTCACTTATGACTCATCAAGAATGAGGGCATATCACCAAATGAGTGATTTGTGTAAAGCCCAAAGAAAAGAAGAGAAAGTGCTCTAAAGACAAAAAGCGCAAGAAGGAGGAGAAAAAGAGAAGGAGGAAGAAACATCGTACAGCTACATCGTGCAGCCACATCTGTGGCTTAGGAAAATTGAGTTAGTTTATTTTTATTTTTTTTAGCTATAGTGTTCATGCATTGCACGTACCTGTAATTTTTATTTTTTTAGTGCACATTGTCGTTGCATTTCTATTGTCATTTCATTTAAATTTTAGTACATTGAGGACAATGTAAACTTTAAGTTTGGAAGAATGCATATGGGGTTTGGAAATACACCCACAATTTAAAAATTAATTTTTTTTTAGTTCAATGAAGCATGCAAGATTTATTTATGGTTAATGCAACTGTGTTTGAAAATTTTTGTTACGTTCGATGCTTAATTCTTGAATCATGTGAATTATCAATAAATGAGTTAGATAAATTTGACTAAATGTTGTATTTTCAATTCTTTGATGAATGATTTAGGTTGCATTAGTAATGGATGACTAGTGGTATTCCTTTAATCTTGAATGAATCTGCCTTTTACAGCTGCTTATTTATATATAGTTATGAATAAGAGACACTCCAAAGTGGTTGTGTACTATAAAATGTAAAGAGGGAACACTCCAATGCAAGCATTAGAAAAATGAATGTGGCCAAAGGATGTCACTGAATGAGTGTGTGTCAATGCAATTACATACATCATGGGGGTTTGTTGCACTCCATCGCTACTTCTCAGGAACAATGGTATAGTAATGCAAAGATATACCTTATTCACACACAAAAAAAGAAACATATATTGTACAATAAATGTTGTGTTGGTAGATAGAATTTATGATTTAAAGCATGATACTGGTTTTGATGAAGTTGCAATCTTATTCATTCATACTTATGTATTATCGATGCAATATTTTGTCATTTGAATGTGACTTATTCATTGGGATTTTAGGTGATTCAAGTTGCTACAATGATCATTTTCCTTAGTGAATTCTTGTGCAGCCTTACTAGTTTCTGTTTTACTTGAAGACAAGTAAAAACTCAAGTTTGGGGGTGTGTGATGGTATTAGAAAGAACATATGTTTTCTCCCTACTTATTGTTTAATTTGTCTCCATTTAGTTATCTTTAGCACATATTTTAGCATTTTCAGTTCGGTAAATTGCATTTTATAACTCATTGGATCTTAGCCTATTTATCTTTAATTTTGTCATGTTTTGGTACTGATGTCACTACATAAGTATTTCCAGATTGCACCCAGAATTGTCGCCGCACCTGATAGCTATCCAGATAAAAACAAAAATGTGTGAGCTGTCCAGTCTGGTATAACCAACTTGTACATACAGAGGTAGCATGATTCTGATGAAAGGACACATGTGCTATTTGGATAAATATTAATATTCACGTGAAAAGGAAAAAGAGGGGAAGCTTTTTAGGGGGTATTATCTTATTCAACCTATCTTTTGAAGCTTTTCAGCTATGGCAGCTTAAGTCTCCTACGGGGTGAACCGACATGAAAAGGACACAAATCAACTCTTGACAAGGGGCCCTAAGTGCGACACAGAGAGAATGGAGAGATTCAAATCAAGATTGTCACTACTTAAGCCATATTAAGAATAATAGATAACAAACACATACAATATAAAGAATGTCGAGATAACAATTCTCGAAGGATACTAAGAACTTTAGAATTATTAACTCTAATCGAATGCATATATAAATCGATTAAAATATAATACCATTTGTAGAGCGAACTTGATAATTAGCAAAATATAAAAATCAGTTAGCTTACACAAAACTTATCTCAAATAAAAAAATAGATACAACTAAGTATAACAAAACCAAGTTACTAACTAACCAAGACTGAGAGTTGCCCCAATATGTACATGTTACAGAAATATTCAATAAAAGAATGATTCACAAAAGGTTGTATTCTGGCTAAGTCCCTTCGAAAAGTCTGGAACAACCTAGAAAACCTGAAATGGGAAAAGAGGAAAATTGCGTAAGTTCAAAATAAACTTAGTGAGTTCCGAAAATCTATAACCTTTAAGTCGAAGGTTATATAATTAAAAAGGGACATCACAAACATATAAGAACACAACCAATCATATGTGCATGCTTATAGAATAAACATTCATTTCAATTACACACATCCAGCATGTTGAAAGTTAACAAAATAAGACCCAACCGACGCGGTATGCTTTACGCAACAGCTCACACATTCCCACGGTTCGCGCATTACTATAGTTCATGTAATATCACAGCTTGTGCATTGATATAGCTCATATGTTGGCACAACTTGCATGATGTTACAATAATTGTATTCCACAGGTCACATATTCCTCAACTCACATATTCATGTCGAGCATTGGACGGAAAGGTTCTTAAAAAGATTTAGTCAGGTAATTCTCCTAATTACTCTAACCTTAGAGCATTTGGTTGTCCTGCTTATGCTCAAGTTAGTTAGGGAAAGCTTAAACTAAAGGCGGTGAAGTGTACTTTTCTGGGTTTTGCTGTTGGGACAAAAGGCTATAAGTTATAGTGCCTAGAAACAAGTGAGATCATCGTCAGCAAATATGTTTCATTTGATGAAACATCAATGATTCTATCAAAAAGTGGGTCACCGAGTCAAAACAACACTGAAAAGCCGAGTGTTTCAAGCAAGGTGGAGCCCGAAACAAAAATAGATGGTGGCATCACGACATTGCAAAGTCATGATGAACAGGGGTGACGTCTCGACGAAGAGAATCGCCACGTCACAACATCATATAGAAATCATGAAACCAATGTCTCTTTGATGCAACATAAGGTTTTTGAAGCCACTCCATCCCAATCAAAGACCTCTAAATCTCAACTTTAAGATTATAAGTTATCCCGAGATAGAAAAAAGGCAAGAGATCAAACCATTGCAAAATTACTGTGAAGGAAATTTAGTGACATATGCTCTAAGTATTGTGGAGAGCATTGATTCAATCGATTCTTTGAATTATTCAGAGGCGATTTGAGCTTTTGATTCCAGCAAGTGACTTGTTGCTATGGAAGAAGAGATGGAATCCCTTCAAAAAAATGTCACTTGTGAAATGATATACGATTTGTACAAGTATACACGTTGAATCAAGTAATAAAGTGATAAGTGAGTATCATTCCCACGAAGATCGGATTAAGACACAAAATTGGTCAAGTTATTATAATAAAATACAATTAATGTTATGACAAAAACAGCGATAAGTATGTAGTGGCAATTAACCAAATAGTGATGTATGTAATATGTGGAATTAATGAATACTTGGAAATGCTGTGGCAAAAGGAGAGTAGAAATGTAATGGAAATTATGAGAATTACTATGGGAATATTACGTAAATGAACAAATAAATAACTAAATATGTTGTGGAAAAGATACTACAACAGAGAATAAGGATAGAGTGATGTTGATTTGAAAGGTTGGGATTACCGAGAATTGACCCTTACTGTCAATAATGCCTTGGCAAAATCGTATCTACTTTACTGCACAGAAGAATTCTAAAATGGCATACCTTTCGCGAGAGCAAAACCTCCAGTTACATTGTCCATGTCTAAAGGCTTTTTAGATATCTTGCATGGGTTCCATTTGTATAACCGTAACTCTATGTCTAGAGTCGACTATAAGTGTCTATCGAATAATTGCTCATTTCATTTAATTTTAATCCAACCAATCCAACTATTTTGGAATTAGAATCAGTTTATAAGTATGCAAACAGTCTTCTATGTCTAGAGATCATTTGTATTTTAACTAAGAAATAAGAACAATCAAATGAAACAGTAAAGTAAATTAAATATATACTGCATCCATAAAAATAGTTTAAGGTTTCATCAAAAGTAATCCCAATCCTATGAGATTTAGCTCATAGGCTAGGAAATAAAATTCCAAACCAAAATATTATCTGACATTGTGTTCAACTACATCAATTCAATCTTTCGAAGGAATACTTGTAACACCCCAAACTCGACTTAAACGTTATGGCCGAATCTGACGAAGTCACATGAGAATGCGTTTAAAATCGTTTTTACCCAAAAATCGTTCTAGTTACCACCATTTACTTAACTCAGAAAACAAATATTGATTAATTTGCTTGAAAACATTTCTTAGTGTTTTTGTCCAACCCAAACGTCCGTACGGCTTATCAGTAAAATAATGCCACACTTACGACTCGAACTTGGAATCTCAGGCATAATCCCTTACCCCTTAACCACTAGACCACCAGGCTCATTTTGTTAAGTTCCTACCAATAAATTCTTATAAGCCCATTAACCAAAAGTCAAGCTTTATTCAAATAAAACCCAAAATTTAGCCCAAGATAAGGCTCGAACTTAGGACCTCTCAAACACACCTCGGAGCACATAACCACTTAAACCACATATATTTTATGCCAAAATGATTCGAAATAAAAGTCTCGATATTTCCATGCTCAACAATCACAAAACTTGTAATTACAGAAATTTGGGGCGTTACAACTCTACCCCTTGAGAGAAAATTCGTCCTCAAATTTTTTTACCTAATCAGAAAAAGTAAGGATACTACTATCGCATCGAATCCTCTAGCTCCCAATTAGCTTCCTCAGTGCTATGATTCCGCCACAATACCTTCACTAAAAGAATGGAGTTTCTACACAGAACCTTAACATCACTGTCTACAATCTGAACTGGCTCCTCCTCGAACGTTAGATCTGGTCTAACCTCAATCTCCTTCACAGAGATCAGAGCGGTAACGTCTTAACATCGAGACATGAAATACGTCATGTATGCAATCTAACTTCAGTGGTAGCTCTAACCAATACGTGACTGGCCCAACTCGCTTCAGAATCTGGTACGGCCCAATAAACCGAAGACTCAGCTTACCCTTGCGTCCGAACCTTAGAACCTTCTTCCATGGCGAAACTTTAAGAAAGACCAAGTCCCCTACAGAATACTCAATGTCCTTCCTCTTCAAATCAACATAAGACTTCTAACTATCAGAAGCTGCTTTTAGATGCTCTCAAATCAACCGGACTTTATCCTCAGTCTCTGAAATCAACTCTAGACCCAGAACATGTCGCTCACGCAACTCATTCCAGCACAAAGGAGTACGACACTTACGACCATAAAGTGCCTCATACGGTGCCATCTGAATACTAGACTGATAGTTGTTATTGTAAGCAAACTCTGCCAAAGGCATGTACTTCTCCCAACTACCTCGGAAATCCATAATACATCCCTTCAACATATCCTCCAGTATCTGAATCACCCTCTCTGACTGACCATCTGTCTGAGGATGAAATGCAGTACTGAAGTCAAGTCATGAACCCAAAGCCTCATGAAGCTTCTGTCAAAATCGAGAAGTAAATCGAGGATCCCTATCAGAGATAATCAACACTGGAACCCCATGTAGTCTTACTATCTCTGAAATGTACATCTTAGCTAGCTTTTGCAAGTCCGTCCTAACCAGAATGAAATATGCCAACTTGGTCAATCGATCCACGACGACCCAAACAAAATCCTTCTTAATGGGTGTTAAAGGCAACCCACTAACGAAGTCCATCGTTGCTCGCTCTCATTTTCACATCAGTATCTTTACCGGCTGTAGAAATCCCGAAGGTATCTGATGCTCAACTTTAACCTGCTGACAAGTCAGACAGCGAGCAACGACATCAGTCACCTCATGCTTCAACCTTGGCCACCAGTACAACTCTCAAAGATCTTTATACATCTTATTTCCACCAGGATGCATAGCATACGGACTACTATGCGCTTCCCTCAAAATCGACAGCCTCAAATCCTCATCATTAGGTACACAGATCCTACCTCAGAAGTATAATACCCCATCATTATTCAGCCCAAAATCTGTAGTAGTCCTAGTCTCAACCTAACGAAATTGCAACTCAAGAGACTTATCTCCTAACTGCTTATCCTTAATCTGATCCAGCCACGTCAGTCTAACCTGTAACTCAGCCAGGAGACTCTTATCGTCATAAAGGCTCAGTCGAGTGAACATTGCTCTCAAATCGATCATAGCCCTACGGCTTAATGCATTGGCCACCACATTGGCCTTACTAGGTTAATACTCAATACTACAGACGTAATCCTTAAACAGCTCAACCCATCGACGCTGCCTAAGATTTAACTCCTTCTAAGTGAGGAGATACTTGAGGCTCTTGTGATTAGTGTAGATGGAACACTTCTCACCATACAGATAGTGCCTCTAAATCTTTAATGCAAAGACAACTGCAGCCAACTCCAAATCATGCATCGAATAATTAACCTCGTGAGTCTATAGCTGTCAAGACGCATAGGCAACTACCTTACTGTCTTGCATCAAGACGCAACCCAAACCCACATGTGACGCATCACTGTAAACCATGAAGCCCCTACCAGGCTCAGGCTGTATCAGAACTGGAACCTGAGTCAAAACTGTCTTGAGCTTCTCAAAGCTCTCCTGCTGTGCGTCAGTCCAAACAAAAAGAACTCCTTTACGCAGTAACTTAGTCAACGGCGCTGCGATCAACGAGAAACCTTTTACGAAACATCGCTAATATCCTGTCAGCCTCAAAAAACTGCAGATCTCCGACACATTCTTCGGTTGTTTTCAATCTGACACAGCCTCAATCTTACGAGGATCAACATGAATCCCCCCAGCAGACACCACATGTCCCAAAAAAATTACTTCCTGAAGCCAAAACTCACACTTAGAGAACTTCTCATAAAGCTGTTTCTTACGAAGAATCTGTAGAACAACCCTGATATGCTTATTGTGCTCATCCTCAGACTTAGAGTAAATCAAGATGTCATCGATAAACACCACCACGAACCGATCTAAGTATGGCTGAAACACACGGTTCATCAAGTCCATAAACGCCACTGGTGCATTTGTCAGCCCAAAGGGCATAACTAGGAACTCGTAATGTCCATAACGAGTCCTAAGTGCCGTCTTATGCACACCAGCCTCCTTGACCCTTAACTGATGATAACCTGATCACAGATCGATCTTTGAGAACACTGACGTCCCTCTGAATTGGTCGAACAAGTAGTTAATTCTTGGAAGTGGGTATTTATTCTTGATTGTCAACCTATTCAACTGACAGTAGTCGATACACATCCTCATCATATTGTCATTCTTCTTTATGAACAAAACCGGTGCTCCCCATGGAGACACACTAGGACGAATAAACCCACGATCCAACAGCTCTTGAATTTTAGCCTTAAGTTCTGCTAGCTCCTTCGGCGCCATTCAATATAGGGCGATAGACACCGCAGCTGTACCAGGAATCAACTCGATACCAAATTCTACCTTACGGCTCTGAGGTAATCCTAGTAGTTCCTCTGGAAAAACATCTGAAAAGTCTTTCACAGTACGAATGTCCTTAACCGAAGAGTCCATAGAATTAGAAACACTGATATAGGCCACGAACATCTCACATCCTTTTCTCACAAGCTTCTCTACTACCAACGTAGATATCACATTACTCAGATAATTCTGTCATTCTCCAATCACGACTATCTCATTATCCTCCTTGGTCCTCAGAACAACCCTCTTTTCAACACAATCTAGACTTATGCGATGCTTTATCAACTAGTCCATGCCCAAAATTAAGTCGAACTCCCCAAACGGAAGTTCCATCAGATCAGCCAAGAATACTGTTCCTTGGACTTTTAATGGAACATCTCTAAATAGTTTACTGACCCTAATAGACTGCCCCAACGGACTCACCACTGAAATCTCACTAGAAGTGCTCTCACACAGAATTCCCAACGTCTTAGACACAGAACATGCAACATAGGAATCTGTAAAGCCTATGTCTACCAGTGCAATCTAAGGTACATTAAGAATTAAAAATGTACCCGTGATGACGTCTGGAGCATCTCTATCCTCACGACAACATGCAGCATAGACAAGTGCAGGCTGCCTCACCTCAGTCAACCTAGCACCTCTACCTGGTGCTCTCTAACCTCGACCCATACCGTTACCACCCCTAGCCTGACCTTGGCCCCTAGGTGTCTGTTGTACCTCTCTCGGTAGCTGTGCAATCTCAACAACCAGAGCTTGCATCTGATTACTCCTCAATGGAAAATCCTTAACACGATGCTCAGTCAAACCACACCTCAAACAAGCTCCAGTATCCCTCCAACACTCTCTTAGATGACGTCTATTACAGAGCTGACACATCGCCACCCCAACAGGAACAGCAACAGTAGGCCCAGGTCTCATGGGCCCATCAGTCCTAGCCTTTTTCTTAGGCCTCATCCTAGTATTCGAAGGCTCAGAATCCCTCTTACCCTTCCCCTTCTCATGGTTTTGGTGCTTAGAGCGCTTTACCTCCTCGACAATCTTTGCCTTCTCAACCAAGGCTGAGAAATCCCTCTCCCTCTGTGGAGCTATCAGAACTCGAAGACTGTCTCGCAGACTATCCTCAAACCGAATACAGCACTCATACTCTACTGCCACCATGCCCCTCACATAACGGCTCAGTCTTAGAAATTCAGCCTCAAACTTGGCTACCGAACGGTCCCCCTGAGTGAGATTCAGGAACTCACGTCCCTAGTATCAGTGTAGCTAGCTCCTACATACCTATTCTAATAG
Source organism: Gossypium longicalyx (assembly GCA_025698465.1). Taxonomy (NCBI): domain Eukaryota; kingdom Viridiplantae; phylum Streptophyta; class Magnoliopsida; order Malvales; family Malvaceae; genus Gossypium; species Gossypium longicalyx. The sequence continues at coordinate 20,259,471 of CM047000.1, forward strand.
GCGATCTTAAACAAATCCCATGACAACCGGTCGGGCTGAGTGCCCTCCTTAACAGTTAACCACCATTGGTACGCCTCATTGCGAAGTAGAGATACTGCCCTCTTGAGCTTCTGCTCATTAGTGAAGTCCAAATCATCCATTACGCGCTATGTGGCCTCCATTCAGTACTCGGCCACACTCAGAGCAACTCCAGTGATGCCTCTGAATATCTCAGCCTCATTCGACCTGAGTCATTCCGTAACCGACCTACAGCCTCTGAATCCAGTACTGGCACCAACGACCCTCTTCAGAATTCGCAGCATGGCCTAGGACAGTGCGTCATCCTCAGCTGCACGGTCATGAGACTCAGCACCAGCCTCAGTAACAGGTGACACCAGCGTCTCGCTAGTGTCTAGATTAGGAATCATATCAGATACAAAGGACTCGGCTCGAATCCCTTTACGACCTCTACCTCGGCCTCTAATACCCCGTCCACGAGTACCACGTGTGCTCATCGTAACTAAAAAATTAATTTGTATTAAGAGTTTTATGCAAATCAGTTTACAGTTTCGATAATTATTAATAGATATTTTATGTAGAACAATATCAGAGTTTCAGAATCAGTTATCGCGAGAAGCAGTCTCACTAAAATTTCAGTCCACACTACCTATAGTGTTTCAGTAAAGTACTACCTACAGTAGTCTCATAACACACACAGAGTATTTTAGACAGATTAAGACAACATTTCAGGATGAACATGCTTTTAGACAGTACATATCAGAATTTTAGAGAACTTACAGGATCAGTGTTGAAGGCTCGGTGTACCACATACTTGTTATCAAAATTATTTTAAATCATTTTACAAAAACCAATTATTTTTGAAACCCAAATCCACAGTCGAGTTTTGCAACTAGAATCTGATACCACTAAATGTAACACCCCAAACCCGGCCTAGACGTTATGGTCGAATCTGGCGAAGTCACATGAGAATGTGTTTAAAACCATGTTTACCCAAAAACCGTTCCAGTTACCACCATTTACTTAACTCAGAAAACATATCTTGATTAATTTATTTGAAAACATTTCTTAGTTCGCGAAAGCTTAAGAACAAATAAAGTTGCAGCTCCAAAATTCATAAATCGTATTTCAAAATTTCGAACTTAAACCAAACAGTATGAAACCAGGAATTACATAATTACTCCCAATTATAGCAATTAAAATAATAAAAGTATTAAAAACCTTTAAAACCAGAGTGTATGTAGCAGTGGTCACCGTCGAGCCCCCCCTCTACACCAGTCCATCTACTGCTGGGGATTACCTGACAAATAAAATAATAAAGGGGTGAGTTTTTGTAAACTCAGTGTGTACATCCCCACAGTAAAGCATGCATGTAAACTGATAACAGTCGAGCAGTCATAATCGAGCCTAAGCTCCTAACATAATCAGTGTAGGCTTTAGCCCACTCAGAACAGTATCAGATACATTTGAGCCTTAGCCCATACAGTTATACATGCATATCAAGTAGTACAGTGCATGCCCACTAACCCTGACACCATCTCTGTCCACCCCTACACACCATGTGGGGATAAAATCAACCCACCCAGCCCTACACACCAAGTATGGGGATAAATCAACCCATCCAACCTTACATATCATAAGGTACCGTGAAACGACACATATCAATAATTGCAGCGAAGCTGCCAGATAAGCGGCTAAAGAGCCTTTCAGTCTTCCTTCTCTTCAATATCAAACCCAACCCAATGCAATGCAACATAATTAATGTCATGGCATGATTTCAAACAGTAATCAAATCGTATGTACTATACTCAGATCAAATCAATATTTATACACATGCTAAGTATAACATGCTAGCATACATCTCAATATCATGTCATAGAACAGGGCCTAAGAAACGCTTACCGACCCCTTTAATAGGTCACAGTCGACTAGGGCAATCTGTACAACCATCTAGAACAAATCAGATTATTAGGTTCACATGCCCCTGTGGCCTGCCCATGTGGCTCACACAGCCCAAATTGGCCTTGGCCGTGTGGATCACACGGCCTGGCCCAGATTCCTACATGCCCGTGTGGTTCACCCGTGTGGGCCCACACGTCCGTATGGCTCACACGGCCCAATTGGTCTAGCCCATGCCTCGCACACGGCCTAGCCAACCTCACATGCCCGTGTCCATCGTGCCCGTGTGGCACGTGCACGGCCTGGCTCGTTGATCACATGGTCGTGTATCGCCACACAACCTCCACATGGACAGTCTACACGCCCGTGTGGCATCGACAGTTTTGATTTCAATTTTCGCCGAGACCCGTTTTCTATGAAATCAGAGTACACACCCAGTTTCGATTGAAGCCTAACGCAATCCCGAACACTCCAGAACCTATTATTGTCAATCGTAAGCCAAATTTTTAGTCTCTTTATTCGAATAGTTTAGAATAGACAAATCCCAAAACGAGAGATCTATTTACCTTCAACGGCTAACGGCGATTGCTCGATGTTTAGAACCCTGATTAGTTATCAAAAAAACCTTGATTGTCCCTAAGCCGACGGAACCGCTGGCAGTATGCCAAGACTAATTGAAAGAAAGAGCAACGGAGGAGAGGGGTAAAAGAAATAAAATTTCAGCAGCAAGGGGTTTGGGAAAAGGAGAAAACGGTAGAGAGGGAAAAAAGAAAAAGAAAAAGTAGGTTAGGCAAACATCTGATAAACCCTACCCCCTTTAGTGTTTTAGTCCAACCCAAACGTCCATATGACTTATCAATAAAATAATGCAACACTCACGACTCGAACTCGGGATCTTAGGCATAATCCCTTGCCCCTTAACCACTAGACCAGCAAGCCCATTCTATTAATTTCCTACCAATAAATTCTTATAAACCCATTAACCAAAAGTCAAGCTTTATTCAAATAAAACCCAAAATTTAGCCCAAGATAAGGCTCGAACTTGGGACCTCCCAAACACACCCTAGAGTACATAACCTCTTAAACCACATATATTTTATGCCAAAATGATTCAAAACAAAAGTCCCGATATTTCCATGCTCAACAATCACAAAAGCTGTAATTACAGAAATTTAAGGCGTTACAACACTAATAGAAATAATGAAAGAACTTCGGGAAACAACTCTCACTTGCCCAATCCATACTTCAGTAGCACAGTGTCCTAGGATAACTAAGAAGGATTGCCTTCGACTTCCTTTCCTTTATGCAACTGAACCCTTATTCACACCTATGGATCTCTTCCACTTTTTTTTGTTCGTCTCTTTTTTGGGTTTCCTCCTTTGGCTTTTTATAGGCTTTTTCCTAGGAAAAATCCACTAACCCAAGATTATCTTCTCCTCTTTTTAAATTCTTTTTTAATCAATCTAAGATTATATTCTCCTCTTTTTTAAATTCTTTTTTCAATGACCCAATATTATCTTCTCCTCTTTTTAAATTTATTTTTTTAGGATAAAAACCAACATCCCAGTATTATCTTCTCCTCTTTTTTAGGCAATTTTTTCTGGTACAAGAAACTGGTATGTGTTGAGTGTTGACTCGATCTTCCTAGAATTGCCACGACATTCGTGCTAACAAAATGTCCAACCTTTTGCCCCGGCAAACCTTTACTCCTTTATTTCTCGTTCCTCAACCTGCACCTGCTAAACCACCAAACACAGTCCTATCACAAGCAATTAAAAGTACCTAATATTTAAACATAGTCCGAGCTCTTAATGAAATTATGAAAATACAAATGAAATGTCCTAAAATGCAACTAAATATACCTAAGTACAAGTAATTAGCTGGGTCTAAAGGCATGAAATATAACTCTTTTTAAGAGTTATCAAAGAATGAGACTTGGCAACTCAGTAAACCACCCACCAAAAAGAAAATAGTGGGTTGCAAGTGGGTGTTCAAAAAGAAGGAAGGATCGGGTCAATGTGACATAAGATAAAAGGTAAGGTTGGTTGCAAAGGGCTACAGTCAAGTTAATGGAGTTGATTTTCATGATGTGTTCTCTTCTGTTGTAAAGCATACGTCTATTCGGGCACTATTAGATCTTGTTGCATTACACAGTCTCGAATTAGAGCAGTTAGATATGAAAATTACATTCTTTCATGGTGACCTAGAGGAGGACATTTACATGTAGCAACCTGAAGGCTTTAGGATCGAAGGTAAGGAAGATCATGTATGCCTTTTACAAATATCTTTGTACGACCTGAAGTAGTCTCTTCGATAGTTGTATAAGAAGTTCGATTCCTTCATGTTAAGTATCGGTTTCGCTCAGAGTAAGTACGACAGTTGTGTGTATTTACAACTTTTAGATGATGAATCATTTATTTATTTGTTGTTTTTTGTTGATGATATGTTAATTGCGGCTGAAAACCCATTAGAAATAAACCGACTTAAAACCATGTTTAACTCTAAGTTTAAGATGAAAGATCTTGGTGCAGCCAAGAAAATTTGCCACTCTGGCAAGCTATTTTTGTCACAACAGAGATACATCTAAAGAATTCTCGAGTGGTTTGGAATGTAAGATTCTAAACCAGTTAGTACTCCTTTAACTGCGCACTTCAAAATTTCAGCTTTAGAATCACCACAAACCGAATACGAAGAAAAGTACATGTCCTCGATTCCTTATTCCATTGCATTAAAAAATTTAATGTATGCTATGGTTTGTACTTGTCTCGATATTTCACATGCTGTTAGTGTAGTAAATAGATACATGATCAAACTCAAAAAATTACACTGGCAAGTTGTTAAATGGATTCTTAGATATTTGAGGGGGCATCCAATACTTGTTTGGAATTTGGAAGATGTTCAAAAGGTTTAGTCGACTATGTTGACTTTGATTATGTGGGAGAGTTAGACAAAAGAAGATATCTCACAGGTTATCTGTTCGTTTCCAAAAATTGCACTATTAGTTGGAAAGTCACCTTACAGGCCACTGTGGCATTATCAACTACAGAGGCAAAATATATGGCCATCACAGAAGCTGTGAAAAAGGCCATTTGGTTGTGAGGTCTATTCAGGGAACTAGTTGACAAAAATGACAAGACTATTGTATACTGAGATAGCCAAAGTGATATACATCTCACTAAAGATTAGATGCATCACAAAAGAATAAAGCACATAGATATTTGGTACCACTTTGTTAGAGAGGTGATCGTTCAAAGAGATGTTCAGATTCACAAAATCGGCACAGAAAACAATCCAACCATTATGATAAATAAAAAAAGTCTTCCAATTTCCAAGTCCAAACATTACTTAGACTTGATAAGTATTTGACAAAGATTGAGTTAGGCTCTTGACAGGGCTCAACAAAGAAGATGTTTTGAAAATATGAGTCAAGGTGGAGATTTGTGGAGTGTACCTCGCATTCTAGATGAAACAGAGCTGATGTCGTGATAAGGAAGAGCCATTGTCACAACAACACGACATCAATATCCTAACGAGAAGAATCGTCAGATCTTGACGACACGAAGAATGACATTCTGACAAGGCAATATGCCACATCACGACGTGGAGACGTATTCCCTACTAAACCGGATTTCTTCTCCAAGTTAAACTTTACTATTCTAATCAGATTAGTCATGAATTTTAGCCAATAAATAGGGCTTTTAGCAATCTTAGAGAGTTTAATTCAACAACATAATTAAGAGAGTTTTGTGAGAATTTTGTAATTTTGAGTTTAGGTTTGTTTGTTCCTCCATATTGTATTCCTCTTTTGGTATTTTCTGTTTTAGTAAAGCTTTTTTTGCTTGTGATTTTTTATTCTCTTCGAAAGAGTTTTTTCACGTAAATATTTGTGTCCAATTTTCTCATTTTTCGTTATTGTTGCATAATTCGAGTTTAACCCAAAATATTGTATAAAAATTCACAAGATGTTGCGACTTCAATAAATTTCATAAAATATAAATATCATTTAGTTTTTAAAATGATTTTCTTTTGATCCTATGGTATCACAGGCTAATTATTTGTTAAACAAATATATAAATTTTATTTTGTTTTCTAAACAATCTTTTTAAAAATCCCAAGGCCCCATGAAGTTATATAATTTATAGAATATTTACAATTTATTTTCATGTTATGGGTTTGTATTGTGATGTCTTAATTGGCTTTGTGATGTAATTTTTCATTTTGTTTCATTGTGTAATGGTGTGTTTTTCTCTCTGCAATTTATATATGTGTATTGATTCGTATTATTCACATTGATCGAGTTTATATTCTAATACAATGATAATTTTAGGTTATCATCAGGGTGCTATTCAAATATTCAATAATTATTATCATAAAATAATATCATTTTTCATGAATGAAACAAGATATTTCTAAAGTTTTTTTTATTAAAGTTTCCATTGAGTTCCCATTAGAATTTTTGTTTTAAAAATAAATTCGTTTAATTAATAATAAATTAATTTTTATGACAATATTTATTTTTAGATATTAAATTTAAATTTGTTATTTTAAAATTGAGAATAACACATTATTAAATGATACCATTTTTCTTAAAGAACCTTGTAAGGGTGCTAATACTTTTATCACAGACAACCGTACTCTCGAACTCAATTTTTGCTTTGCAAATCAAAATTATCTTTTTAATTTAAAATTTTTATTAAAAGAATGTGTTTTTAGATAATTAATCACACATAATAAAAAAAAATTAGTTTCCACTTCATATTTTTAAGAATTTTCTTGTAAAGGACTTAAAAAACTGTTACCACATTAATTATGCCCGATATAAATATGGTTAAGCAAATTAATTATCATCTTTGCAACATTGTGGATGTCACCTATTGTTTGATTAGCATTATCAATATTTGATTAATAACATTAGTTGGTGTGTAACTTTGTCTCCTTATATCCCTTTTCGATTTAAAACCTGTAAAACTAGATTAATTAAATTATGCTTTTAAGTTGACGTAATTTTTGTTACATTTAGATTTCCTTTTTACTTTTATTTTTAGGTTTTACTATTTAGGTCTAATTATTAATATTATTAATTTTTTTATTAAATTTAATAGTGCAACATTTATAAATTAAAAAAAGACTCACTTAATAATCATGTAATAAAAAATAATATTTTAATAAATTTGATGTTAACAGAAAAAATTTAATAATTTTACTTATTTTTTTACATTTCAATTTAAATGAATTCAATTAGGAGGAAAAAAAAATTAAATTCTAAAAGTTTGAATAACATAGAGATATTTTAACTTATTAGAGTCCCCTGAACGGTTAAAATTTTGGGCCATTATATTAATGTTCTAAACTTCAATGACAATGTTTATGGGTTCAACCTTTTTAAGGCCCAATTCAAGGCGTTGGTGCTTTTAGTAAACGTTAATTGCCTTTGTATTTTCTAGAGCTAGAGCTTATTTCGGGCTCAGATCAGTTCGGATTGTGAGTCTTTTGGCAAACAGCATTAGAAATTATAACTCGTTCATGGTGTTGGTTTATATTTGAAGGATCAGAATATCTTTTATTGTTTTTATTATATTTTTATTGACAATTGAATAACTTTTTTATCTTGCTTATTAAATTTATAAACCTAATATTTATATTCTAAATATTTATTTTAAAACCTCAAATATATTATACTAAGTCTAAACCTAAATAATATACTCATTATTACTCAAACTCAAAATAAAATAATTATATCCCAAATCTCAAGTCCAAAATAAAAAAAATTAAACTCAATATCTAAATACAATTTGTAAAAGTTAAAGCCCAATTCAAAATCTAATTTAAAATATAATATTTTATCTAGAGATTAAATTTTTAATAATATTTTTTGTATTATTAGTTATAATTATAAACATGTATTTTAATATACTAAATTACACATAACTATTGATGCTATATTTTTTTTATTATAATTTATAATATAATAATAGTTATTATATTAATACTTATCAAATATATTCTTTCATTAATATTATATCACATACTATAATAGTATAGTAATGCATAATATATTAATTATTATCGTATACTATTGTTTATCATACTGGTTGAATTATGTTCTAAGTCCCTATACTTTTCCTACATTTAAAAGTTAGCTCTCCTAATATATTCTATAATGTTATATCATAGCATATAATATATTAATAGTTTATATATATGCATCATTGATTAAAGACTATAATATCATATAATACTATATTTTTTATTATGTTTTATAATATAATAGTAGTACATTATATATTAATTATTAACATATATTATTGTTTACTATTATACTGGTTGAAATATACTTTAAGTCTCTATATTTTTTATATATTTGAAAGTTAACCCTCCTACCACACTATATAATGTTATACCATATCAAATAGTATATAATATATTAATAGTTTATATATATGCATCAATATGATTGAACATTATAATATTATGTAATATCATATCTTTTTATTACAATCTATAATATAATAATAGTTATATATAATAGTAGTACATATATATATATATATATATATATTACATATATTGTTTATTGTTTATTGTTATACTAGTTGAAATATGCTCTAAGTCCCTATACTTTTCGTACATTTAAAAGTTAGCCCTCCTACCATATTATATAATGCTATATCATATTATATTATATCATATATTAATAGTTTATATATATAAATGAATGATTAAACATTATAATATCATATAAAACTATATCTTTTATTATAATCTATATTATAATAGTAGTACATTATATATTATATATTATTGTTTATTTTTATACTAGTTGAAATATGCTCTAAATCCCTGTATTTTTTGTATATTTGAAAGTTAGCCTCCTATATCATATCATATAATATATTAATACTTTATATATGCATCGATGGTTAAACATTATAATATCATGTAATATTATATTTTTATTATAATCTATACTATAATAGTTATATATGTATTAATATTTTTAGTAAGATCATAAAATTATATTAGATTATTAATGTTTATTATAGTTGTTCAGTTATAAAGTCGGGGTTTTTTAGCTTTGAGTTGGATTTATCTCGAGCTTAAGCCAGATCAATCTCAGGGTTGGGTGTGTTACAGACTCAGGTTTTATCGAACTCAGATTCTATCGGGTTCGAATCTATTATGGACTTGGGTTTTCTCAAACTCGACTTGTTACAAGTTTAGATCGACAAGGATTGACTTTTGGACTCGAGCCTATTTTGCTAGCTCTAATTCTTTCTAGATCATAACCGATAAATTTTTATTATTGGGAAAAAATATTATATTGAGTTATGTTTTGAAATATTGTTTTGAGGGGTCTAATTTTTCAATTATTCATGTCTGATTTAGAAAAAAAATACCGCATGTAACACTCCTGATTTTGGGGTTAGAAGTTTTGAGCGTTGTGGTTAGGGTTAGTGAGTAGGTTGAGCTATTGTGTTTAGTTGCACGTTTTGATGCTAGAATGGGCTTGCTGGTCTGGTGGTTAGTTGTGTTAGTGTATCTCTAAGTCATGTGTTTGAATCTTTGTGGGTGTGTTTTGGAGAAATATTATGACTTGTTTTGAGTTTAAAATTAATTATTATTTTTATTTATTATTATTATTTTAAATTGTTACTGCTTTCTTTTCTTTTCACGTTCTTCCTCTCTTTTCTTTTTCTTTTTCTTTTTCTTCTGTTAGGGAAACGGTTTCGCTTGCGGATTTTGGAGAGCTTCGCTTATTTCTCATATAGTCAGTGTCTAGACGTCATTGATTCCAAATAAGGTGTGGGTTTCAAACCTTTTAAATTTTCATTAACGAATTAAGGTTTGTTTCTGTGAAATTGGAAATCATTGTGTGCTCGTGGAATCGACCATTCGAAAGGGGTGATTGTCATGGAGTAGCTTAGAATTGGGTGTGATTTTGATATATTTTTGAGTAATTAAGGATTGGGGAACGTGTCAGCAACAAAGGCATGTTCGGTAGTCTTTTTCGGTGTGGTTTCGTGACCACACAGGTGGCAACATGGGCGTGTGCCCCCATATAGGTAGTTCACACAACCATGTACAGTTAGCAATTAGGGTTTCTGGGCAAAATTGGTACTACATGGCCGTGTGGCTAATTTGGGGAAATTAGTTGATTTTCACACGACCGTGTCCCCTAGACACATGGGCATGTGCGTTTGGGAATTAAGGTTTTAGTGATTTGGTGTCACACGACTGTGTGGCTAATTTGGGGATTTAGGGATCCCACACAGGCATCTGTTTTGGACACACAGTTGTGTCTAGTGGGCCATACGGGCGTGTGAGACCCTTACACAGCCATGTCTGCCCTGTACTCTATTTTAGCACAAACGGACATAGAGTTACATGGCCATGTCCCTGGCTCACACGGACATGTGCCTTCTCCCACACGGGCATTTTGACCCCCACCTGGCCTAGCTTTTTCCACACGGCTGTGTGGTCCTAAGCCACCAATTTTAGTTCTGTGTATGTTTTCGATTTGGAAATGTGTCTATGTGTTTCGACCCTTAGCTAGGCTTTAGTGAGGGAAGTTAAGACTCTGATCTAGGCTTGGTTTATGTGTTATTTGTGACTGTTGTGTGAGATATCTGTTTCTGAACTCAGTTAGCCAGGCGTGTGCATGTCTGTTTTTGTCTGACCGTTTGTCGATGTGTTCATTATTTCTGTTAGGTTGTAAGCATACATGCAATTGCATAAAGTAATTTTTGGGTTGGTTGTGAAGAGAAGGAATACTAATTCTGATCTGATCTGGCTGTTTAACTGTAACTTATTGGTACAGTGGTTTACCGCACTGTATCGCATGTACGTCAGCTTTGCTACGTACTATTATCTGATCTGGTAGTTTAAACTGCAACATAGCTATACAGCAGTTTACCGTAATGCACTGTACTGCATATACGCTAGCCTTGTTGCATATTATTATCTGAGTGGCTTAGTCCACATACATGGTGTGTAGAGTTAGATGGTCTTTTCGAGGTCTTATATGGTGTGTTGGTTGGATGAGCTTAAACAACTCTTTTGGGGTGTGATCAAGGGATGGAGAGGTGTTTTGGCTGGATGGGTGGGTTTTTAATACTTGATTGCATTCATATGCATTTGGATGTGAGCTACTTGCCTGTAATTGGTCTGTTCGTCATAACATTGTGATGATAAGTATTATTGTATTGATCTATGACGGGTTTATCTATTGAGTATTTTGTGTGTGATTTGGTGTGTTTTGACTGTTGCGTATTTTCGAAACGTTGGTTTCGAGTTTGTTTTCTATTATGTGTATCTCTGTAAGTACTTTTCGTTATTAAACTATTGTTTGGTTTCTGATTTGTAATTCCGTTGTTAGATACATTTTGAACTCATACTGAGCTTGTGTAGCTCACCCCCTTAGTGTTTCCCTTGCAGGTAGATTTTTAAATTCGGATGCTGGACTCGGTATGCATAGGTCTCGGGCAGTCATGATTAAAGACAAGTTAACAATTTTTCTTTTTAGTTCCCATTTTGATATACTGTTACGAACTATAAGGTTTTACAAAAACTGTGGTACAAGTTTTGTTTTGGATTTTTCTCGTAAATCTTATTTTGTTCATAAATTAAACTTAACTATAATTTTTCTGATTGAAATCTAAATGATTAAATGTTTTGGTTTGTAAATAGAAAAAGGTGCTTGTAATGGATTTGAGATAATTTGTTTTGTAAAATTTTCCTACGATTAATTCGGTGATCAATTTAACCTCCAAGATTCGGTTTAAATTTCTAAGTCAGGTTTCGGAGTGTTACACATCATACGATGATTACTGAAGTTCTTTTTAATATATAAAACTTTTATTAATATTAATGAGTAAATTATATTAATTTTTTTATAGAATTAAGGTATTTATTATGTTTCTTTATAATCCATAAAGATTAATTTTTTGGTGTTTATGGTTGTCTCTCCAACAATTTTATTTCTTTGGATCTTCACTTTGGAGTGAAATGTACATTAATCATTTCACTCAACACATATTGATATAATACTTTGTTAATATTTGCTCTAACATGATAATACTTAGAAAGTAATTAATAAATTATTTAAAAATTGATAAAAATAAAAAAATATTGAGTTGATTTTAGAGCCAATAAATTAAGATTTAATTTTGGGTGGAGATTATTGGCATATTGTGTAACAGTCTGGTTTAGACCTTAGTCAGAATAGTAGTCTCGGGACCACAAATCTGAGTTAGAAAAATATTTTAATATTATTTTTCGTACTTATGATATGTGAATTAGCATGTGTGAAAGTTTCGTATGAAAATTTAATCGTTTGTGTGTTCAATTTGATAAAAGGACCTAATCCCGTAAATTGTAAAAGTGGCCTTCTATTTGTTAAAGTGCTTAATTGATGTCTTATTAAATGTGAAGTCCTTAAGATGCAAATAAACCATTAGCTTAATGGATGGACATAAATGGTCATATGTTTAATGATTAAATGCTTTTATATCAAAGGGTAAAATTGGTATTTGGTTAATATGATAATTAAAATAAAACAAAAGTCATATATTTTGTTCATTTTCATATATGGTTGTCGAAAATACTAAGTAAAAGAAGAAGAAAAAGAGTTTAGGGTTCGGCTAAGGTTTTACTTGATTGAGGTATGTGTTTTGATCTATTTTCGATAACTTCTATGTTTTTGTGATCGTTGCTTGATATTCTATAAAGCCCATGCCTACATTTCTGATTTTGATGATGATTTTGAAATATGTCATTGATGAAATTGTGAGCTTTATGAAGTTAGATGATAGAAAATGAAAGATATTTGTTGGGTTAGTATGTTTTGTCTTTGAATTTTTTATGAATTTGAGTAACTTGGGTTAAATTGTAAAAATGAGAAATTGAATGACTAAAATGTGAAATAAATGAAACATATGGACTTATATGAACACTAGGAATATTCGGCTAAGAATGTGTCTAAAGAAATTTGGTGTATTTTGTGATTAGGGACTAAAGTGTAAAAATGTGAAAATGTGAGGGCAATTTGTAAAATGCCCTAAATATGTGTTTTTGGATTGATTTGAATGATTTGGTAAATAAAGGAGTTAAATTTGAATTTATATAGATCAAGAACCAAAAAAAACGAAATTAGATCGGGGAAAGTCGAAAGTCGTTGAATAGCCGTTCGTTTCTGTTCATACTCGTACGAGGTAAGTCTATATACAAATAAATGTGTTTGTAATGGTTTGCTTATGTTTAAATGCTATTGAACAATGATGAATGGCTTATTGAATTGAATATAAGATATCCGAGAAAGTATCGACAAAGTTTCGACGTCCAAAAAGCCCTATATGAACCTTAAGAATAGTTAGGATACATATGTCATGACATAGGATGCAATATGTGTTATCATGTAAGACCACATCTGGGATGTTGGCATTGACTTATGATTTACGTATAAGACCATGTTTGGGACGTTGGCATCGACTTATGATTTACGTTTAAGACCACGTCTGGGACATTGGTATCGTATTTGATTTCGTGTGAGACCCTATCTAGGACAGAGGCATCAATATTTGATTACATGTAAGACCACGTCTAGGACGTTGGCATTGTAAGAGCTTTCTGAGCTACCCGCGTATCCTTATGATTTCGAACGGTTCAATGGGCATTCCGAGAAACGAATGATTATATGTGATGTGTATCTGATTCAGGTACGTTTGAAATGTTTACTATGTTTGAGAATAAAAGGTAAGTATATGTACAAATGATGATATATGTTGTAAGTATGAGAAAATATGCTATATGTGTAAATGAATTGGGAATATGTTAAATGTATATAAACTATGTGGTTTGAGATAGTATTTGGCCATGGAGTTTATGAAAATTGAAGATGCCTTCATGTTTTGAATGTTAAGTTTATTTGTATATGGCTTACTAAGCTTTTGAAACCTTACTTTGTGTGTGTTTGCATTGTTTTACAGATATCAAAGCTATTGAGAGCTCGGGGATCATCGAGGATCGTCACCACACTATCGAACTTTATTTTGGTACCTTTTGACATTGTGAATATAAAAGTATGGCATGTATAGGCTGGAAGTATTTGGATATGTTTTGTAATGTATATATCATGCCATGTGATATGGCTAGTTTGTGTTTGAACTTATGGTTTGATTTTGACATATGATATGTGATGCAAATGTGCCATTATGATGTGCATTTGGTTGACCAAATGAAATGGTCAGTTTTGGTAAGTTTTGGTATGTGTATATTTGAGAAATTGGTAAGTTTATAGTATGTGATTGAATGAAGTAAAATGATATTATGAAACAAATGTTTAGATGATTTTGTCTTATGTTTTGGCATATTTTGGTATGGTTATTAAGCATGAAATTGGTTGATAATGTTATGGCTTAATTGGTGTATGTATTGGTTGTGAAATGGTTGAACATTTGGTATGCAATTTATGGTTATTTGTTGCTTGTAGGGAGGACCCTTAATGGGTGGCATTTTGGTCTTGTAAATGGCCTATTTTTTGCCCACACGGGTAGGGACACGGGCGTGTGTCTCAACCATGTTACTCGAGGGCCATTTCAAAATGAGCCTGAACAGACCACACGGTCGCACACACATGCGTGTGCTAGGCCATATGGCCAAGTTAGTTTCGAGCATGGGCTAGACACACGGGCGTGTGACTGGCCGTGTGACCCAAGTCAGTAACCTCCCTAATTTTCACAAGGCCTGGCACACGGGTGTGTCTTGTGGCCGTGTGGACAAGTCAGTATATGTGCCCTATTTTGACACGGCCTAGACACACGAGCGTGTCTAAAGCCGTATGAGACACACGGCCTGTTCACACGGGCGTGTGACCTGTACAACTTTGAAAAATGTTTAAGTTTTAAAAAAATTTTGTATGAGCTTGGTTTAGTCCCGACCCCTTTTTAATGCATGTTTAAGGTCTCGTTGACCTATGTAAGGGACTCTGTAATGATTTATAATTATGTGTGAATGATGTTTGTGAATTAATTGTGAAATGTTCCGATTTGTCGGGTAACGCCTTTAACCTTAGTCCGGTGACGGATACGGGTTAGGGTTGTTACATATTTTGTGTTTGGGTCGGAGCTAAACCTATCCATGAGTTGAGCCACTCGACCCAGCCCAAAAGCTTGTCTGAAAAGTGAGAGAGTTTAGGCAAAAATGTAGGTCTAAAAAATGAACTTGTACAAAAAAATAAGGGCTGTTTAGAAAATGGATCAGGCTTCAGGTAATAATTTTTTGGCCAGGCCTGGCATGACTCAAAGTTGCAAAAAGATTTTTTTTTTTTGTTTTCTTGTTGTTTTCCTACTATTTTCTTATTGTTTTGTTGTCATTTTATTATTATGTTACTAATATTTTGTTGTTTTTGTTTGGATATTGTATAATTTTTATTTTATTGTTAATTTTACTATTATTTTATATGCATTTGCTTGTTAAGTTGTAGATATCTTAATATTACGTAATTATAAAGATTTTTTTAAATTTATTTTTAATTTGTTGAAAAATATTTATTTTAATATTTTTGGTATTTTTGATGTATTATATTTTTTATAAAATAATATAAAAATTTAATACAAGAAAATTAGATTTGAGTTTTTAACATTTTTATTCAAGTCGAACTTGGACAAAATTTTAAACACATCTTTCAAATCGAACCAAACCCAAACCTATTAAATGAGTCTAAAATTTTGTCATGACCTAACTCGAAACCGATCTGATCCATGGACAAGTCTAGTGATAGCAAGTTGGGTCACTAGTTGGGACTTGGGAGACACATGCAAATAAGAAAAAGAAAATTGAGGGAAAAAGACCGAAGAAGGAAGTTGGAAAACAAAATCACAATCTTTTGTTGGAATCCAAGGGCGTAGTACCCCCTCCGTGTTCTAACAATGCGGGGAAAAATAAAACAACAAAAAAAGGAAAAGAGATACAAAAGAGGCTTTTTCTTGTCCGACCATAAATATGAAAACAACAAAAGATTATTATTATTATTATTATTATTATTATTATTATTATTGTGAAGAACTCAGAAAAATCCTCTAGGGAAAACCCGCCTCTTCCTTTGTTTTACTCCTCCTCTACCAGAGGAACCGATTCAGCCTGTAATTAACACAAACATGGCAACAACGTAGTTAGCAGTTTGCAACTTTCACTTGGACTAACATGAACCAAAGAAAGGAAATGGATATGATGCAACCTACCAGCTTGCGGTACTTAAGAGCATAAAACATCTCCAGGTAACGGCGGCTCTCGCGACGGTCAAGGTTGGAAACGTGCTTCCAGAACCCATACACTCCCGTCAGTGTTAATAGCCTCTCCGAGTATATCTGCCATGTGTATCTGATTCCAACAATCCAAACAATCAACATCCTTACAACAAACATTAACCAAAAACTACATGTTATTTACTTGCATGTAATTCAAAAATTTGTGAGCTTACTTCTCCTGGATACGTTTCAAGCCACCCTCAGAGATGTCATTCCAGTGAGATGGGTCTTTTTTACATTTGTCGAAGAAGTCAACAAGGATCTCTGCAGCTTGACCACCATGGTAAGGATCAATGTTGAACCCAGATTTACCGTGGACAATGATTTCAGCTGGTCCACCTTTGCAGGTAGCAAATGTGGGCAATCCGCAAGTCATGGCTTCAACAACCGTTAATCCAAAGGCTTCGTACAATGCTGGTTGTACGAAGGCACCTTTTGTGTCGCAAATGTAGCGGTACAGCTCACCATTCCTAACTCGGTTCATTTGCGATGATATCCATCTGAATTGACCGTTCAATTTGTATGCTTTTATCAGCTCAAACATCTTCTTCATTTCGGCCTTCTCTTCTAAATCTTTGGATTCCTTTCTCCTGTCTCCACCTACGACAACGAGGTTAACCAACTCGCGCAGCTTTGCATTCTTGCCGTACCACTCGACAAGTCCGGTTAAGTTCTTAACACGGTCCAGCCTTGCCATCGTGAACAGGATCGGCTTGTTGCGGTCGTTTAGCACACATCTGTTGGGACAACAATGAACAAATCATTAGTTCAAATACGAATTTGCTAATAACATGTAGGTAAAACATTTTGGTGTGTTGTACTTACAAGTGTTCTTCGTTCTCGACTTTGCTATAAAGGAGGTCTTCAATCTCGGGGTGGAAATGCTTCAACCTCCTCTTCTCCTCGGTGTAAGGGAAGTATATGCTCATGTCAGCACCGGGAGACACGATGTTGAATTTGGGATCAAATACATCGATACCGTGTACGACTCGGTATAGACCAGGAAGAGTGAAAGCAGTGTGACTCTCATATTGACCAACAGTGTCCTTGCTGAAGTCATCACAATATTGTGTGTTAAAACTGTACAAAAAAGCATATCAAGAATACATATACACACATATATATACCTTCCTGCAATTTCTTGGAAAGTACTAGTGATGATGAAATCTGTATGGTTCATTGCAATAAGATCAGCTGTAAATTGGCAGGAGAAATGGTATTTATCCTCGAGCTTCTTCCAGTAAATATCGGAATCTGGGTACTTTGTTTTCTCCAAAGCATGGGCAATGGTACACTGCAAAAGAATGAAATAAAATCATTCATTAGACTGAAATATGATAAAGGGAAAACAAAGTGAATTAGTCTCTTAAAAACCTGTGTGACTCCCAATTTATGAGCCAGCAACGAGGCAACAATGTTACCGTCACTATAGTTTCCGATGATGAGATCGGGCTTGCCTTGCAACTCCTTGGAAATTTCGTGAGCAACATCCTAAAGCCAAAGAGATTTTTACTTGTAAATATTACAGATTATCTATAGGAATTGGATACAAGAAGATCAATGGTTCACCTCAGTGTAAGTTTCCAAGTAGGGCCAGACTTCGAATCTCGAGATCCATCTACGTACAATTCCCTTCTCTGTTCTAAAGGGTACTCGGAGGATGTCGGAGTATTCCGTTCCGTATACCTTTTCAACTCGTTGACCACAAGTTGTTCCAACGGCGTCAGGGAGAAGTCTGGTAATCTGATCAGCAACAACAACCAAAATCAAATATTGAAAGGAAATCAAAATAAACAAATAAAAAGTTCATAAAATACTAATAACCAACAGCTCTTACAATTAAGATTCGAGGGGTAATGTTGAGTCCTTGCTGCTTGATACGGAGGACCATCTCGTTCTCCAAGGCACGGACTTGATCCAAGATGTATACAACCTATAAGTAATAAGTTAAAGGATTTATACATTTATAAACTTTGTTTTATACACAAATTATACCAAGGCTTAGAAGGCTAACCTGACCACCGGTGTCGGGGTACCCCAAAACGTTGTCTTGAGCAAAGTATCCGTGAGGAGTAAGGATGACAACATTGAACACCATGGGGACTCTCCCGAGGAACTTCTCAAGGGTGCAAGGATCAGGGGCCTCGAGAAGATCCAAAAGGAGTTGGATCATCTCCAGCACACGCCCCGCGGTATCACCCCAACCTCTCTCCAAACCGATTTCCTGGAACTTGTGTTCCAGATCAGCGTACGGTGTCTCAGCTGGCAGTGTACCAAGATATTCTTCTGCCTTCCTCAATACATATTGAAGGGAATTCAAGTTTTGAATTCTGTCATTCAACATCATGTTCTGCAAAAACACCAACTAAGACATTCAGGACGCTAAATTCATCATTTAAATCTTATGCTAAGAAATCTATGTTTTAGTATATGCAGATTTCAACTATAAAACACAAGCAACTGGTGCTTTATGTTGCATACCTTTCCTTTGTGGCAATGGACTTTGAGGAATTCAAGCAAAGGGTGCATACTCTCCTTGTCATGGAACAATTTAGCCGAAAGGTGGCGATTGAGGAACTCAACGCCATTACCGATAGACTTGGAAAGAGTTGAGCGAGGGAAAGATGCATTGAAGGGCTCAAAATCCAATTCCAAAACGAAATTGCCATTTGTACTGCAAGAAAAATCAAAGAAACAGTGTTAAAATGAGTACTTACGAGTGAAGTAAACAGAAAATGAACAATTTTCAAGATACCTTCCATCAACAAGCTCTTCCTTGAAGTGAAGATACTCTGCAACAGTGAGTTCCTCAACAACAAGGGCGTGGACATTCACTTTAATATACTCCCAAACACCAGGCCTTGGACGAACTGCAAGTGCAACCCATGGTGGCAACACGATCGCTTCCTACAACACAAATATCACTAAAATCAACACTTGTGTCACGATAAAACCCATAAGAGAGAACAAAAGAAAAAGGGTTTGTTTTATACCTGACTAGCTCTTAATATTTCAGAAAATGCTCCATCAGCGAGCTTCTTTCTGGTTTCTTCAGGGATGGCTTCAAACTCTAGGATAATTTGATGGTGTTGCAGAATCCCTTTTCCCTTACCCTCGATCCTACAATAGAAAACAACAACACTAAGCATTTGCAAAAGGAAAAGCAATCGTTGAAGGGGTTATATTTATATTACCTTGTGAGCAAAGCCAAAACCTCGTTTCTATGGGCAAAAAGGGTGTCATCCAGACGCTCTCGGAGGCTGTGTACTCGGGTGATCACACGCTCTGCCATTTTTCCAACTAAAAAAATAGAGCAAAAAACAGAGTGAGTGATTATGTAACATGATTATTAGTAACGGAGATGGATAAGCACCAAAAAAAGTCAAAACCAACATGGATCGTATACAATTCTAGAAGACATTATTTTTTTTTCTAAACCTACCACCTTAAGCCACCAACCACATGGAATAGACTTTAATGTTAATCAAACTATGGTTACTGTTCAACTTAATTTTGTTGCAACAAAACATTTAGGAGATGTGATTTTTATTCTTCTTTTTTATATTATTTAATTAATACCCATTAATTGAAACAGAAAGATAATATTAATGGAGTTGAAAGAAAATCCTCAGAACAGCCATTTATTGAGTGGAGATGGCAGTGTTTTTGTATAGAAATTGAAGCAGAGTAACCCCTCTGTTGGTCGAGAAAACAAGAATTTTTGTTTCAACATTTTGAGTGGAGAAATTTTGTTCCTTGGCTGGTGGAAGAAACTAGAGCCCAAGTCTCAGAAGCAGAAGGTGAAGAAAGAAGAGCAACATGGGGGATGAAGAGAATTCAAAGGCAAAGAAAGTAAAAGAAAGAGAGAAACAGAAACAGAGGAGCAGGTAAACGAAACTAACCAAAGGGAGGGGTTTAACTAAACGAAGGAGAATGGAATGAGAGATGCTGGAGTTTCAGCCCGAATTTATAGAGAAGAAAGCTGCAAATGCAAACAAATGACACACAGGAACTGCTGTTTAGAAACTTACTATTTGAGCTTCACACCACTTAATTATTTAATTTAATGCTTTAAGCTGGTAATTACAGACACTAAATTTTATTTATTTATTTGTTTTTTTTAAAGATTTTAAGCAAATGTTTTTCTCTTCCAAAAAGCGGAGAATGAAGCATTGTTACTGCACTCACCAATCATTCAACAAAGCAAATTTCCTTTTTCTATTCTTCTCTTTTTAAATCTTAATCAATTCAAGTGCAACTCTTAAATGATATTTGAGAATAAAATATTAATTTTATTTTCAATTCCACTTTAATTTATAATGAATTTTCATCCTAGTTTGAGGTAATTAAATTATTAAATTTCAACTATTTTTTAGTCATGTCATCGTAAATAAAAATATGTGTTAATATCAAATAAGAAAATTACCTCCCCACCCATCCCTCTCCCCCTTGGGTAATATTTGTGAATCTGAAAATTTTAAGTGTAGGCCATTGTCAACCTGAAGATCCAGAGAACATATACAGGGCACTTGTTGCTGTGTCTGGTTAGTGATAATAAACTTGTGCCAAATTTTATTTATTACTCTCACAATTCATAACTTATATGGTACAAGGGATTGTGGTTTAGTTAAATTCCATTTTTCTATTTTATTTAATAATTATTTATATTTTAATGAGATGATGATGATGTGATAGAAATTTGATTAGTTGACAATTCTTTTTAACCACAAGTATTAATTTCAGTAACGGAATTAAAATTTAAATATTTGGATTGATTAAAACATACTTAACCAATAATTTAGGTAACTCATATTGAATTAAACCTTAATAGAAAAGCATAGGTTAAATGTGGGTTGTAAAGTAAATTAATAAATTTTACATTTCTATTTACTTAAAAAGTTGGTCAACTACTTTTTTTTTTTTTGCATAATAATATAAAAAATATAAAGAAGGTGGTAAAGTGTAGGGACCGTAATCAGAAATTGCAGAAAGGGTGAATGGTGAAATACAGGTGCTTGTGATCATCACCTTCTTTTCTTTGTTTTTCTTATTATTGCAAAAATATAAATAAAAATGTAGGTGAAGTAAATTTTCAGCAAATATTTTTTTTTCTTTTGATTAATGCGATGTGACAAAGGGGTTATGTACAGATTTTTTTATTAATTTCACGAATAAAAATTAAGGTGAGATTTATTTTTTTATTTCATAATTAGTTTTAAAAAATTAATATTTATTTAATATTTTATTATGAGTGAGAATATGATATATTAACAAATAATTTTAAAAAATTATCATGTATTTTTTAATCTATTTTTTAATATTTTACTATATAATCTTATAAGACATTTGTTACTAGTAGTGTACCGAATAATTTCTCTAAAAACAAATATAATATAAATGTTTTAAAATCTAAAAAAATATTTGGTATATTTTCAGGAGAGTTTTTATAATTTACAAGTAAAATTTAGAGTTGACAAATATCATATAGAAATATAATAAAATATTTTTTTTTAAAAAATATGACAAAATTTTAAAATTATTTGTAAAATAAAAAAATACACTCACCCTTAAATTTATATAATAAAAATTGAGATATACAAAGTAAAAATGCATTATAATCTTAGCCAACTAAATATCCCAAAAGTAGCTATTAGTATATAAGATAGTTACTACTGTAGTTCTGATATTAATAAGTATCAGTTTAAGTATGTTTGGATGTATTATTTTAAATATATTTTAATTACATATATTTTTTAAAATTATTAATTAAGTGTAATAAATAATTTAAATGGATGATTATATTTTATTTTTTAAAGGAAGTTATTAAAAATAGGTAAACATTTAAAATATTAAAATGTTGTACTAATTAATATAATTTGATATTGTTTGAAACATACGGAAACAAAACTTAAATTATTTAACATTGGTTTAAGATCAAAACAGTACTATCATATTAGTTAAAAAGTCAATCAAGCCATTAATTTAATAGAAAAAACTTGTGTAAGTTCATTAGATTCAAATTTGATCTCTATATAACACATTCACCTTCTCATTTACTAATTATAATGTAATTTGCTTATATAAAAATAAAACAATGAAAAAAGAAGACAAAGAATGTTCATAGTATATACCAACAAGAACCAAGGAAAAAGAAAACAAAAACACCCAACTCAAAGCTTTGTTTTGGACAACACACACAAACAACACAAAAGAAGCAATGAGAATTACCTTGAGCTTGCAACAATGAAGGAAAACTAAGCAAGAAATTAAATATATAGATAAAAGTTGTACTAAAACGAACAAGAATGTTGCAAAAGGAAAGAATGTTAATGGGATGGGAGAAGAGTTGATATTATACAACCTTAAACCTCATCTCAATCACCACGATTTTTTTTAATTTTATTAAAAAAAAAAAAGTAACGGACAATGCAATTTCTCTCCCCTCAATTCAACTTAATTCTCATCTCAAAATCGATTTTATTTAAATTTTAAAACTCAAATCTAATCTTAAAAAATTAAAACTTCTCCAACTCTTGTTGGATCTTACCCAAAATATTAAATATTTTTTAATTTTTACATGATTAATTAAATACTTATTATAAAAATAAAAACATCTGTTGAAATCTTAAAAAAAAAATGTAAACTTCATTGGGATTGATTTTGTAATTAGAATTTTTTAAAAATTAACTCTTTGAATAACTTAGAGCTTAATTTATACAATAATTTAAAAAAATTATTTTTCAAAATTTTGATTAATAAAAATATAAGTAAACTTTTTCTGTTTATAGACAATGGCTGATTCTTGTGGTTTATTATTGTATCTAAGTTTTTTTTTTTTTTTTTTCCTTTCTATGGTTCGTGTAGTCTTTGACTTAAGAATAAATGATTTTAGATATTATTCTGCTTGTTTTTTGTTTGAATTTTCTACTTGTTTTGGATAAAATAAAATCCTATGAACAATTTGCATTGTCAGAATGAGGTGTCACAGCTCGCCAGTTAAGATACAGGGGTGGGGTCACAGTTGTCTAAAAGAGTAGTGAAAACAATGAAAAAGATCCTAGGTTAAGCAACGTGTCGCGATTCTATTGGTTTGTTGTGAAAAGTGAGGTGAGAAATAAATCTAGTTGGCATGTTGGGTCTAGTTGGGAGACAGCGAACTCTAGAATTGAATAAGCAGAATCATCGATATCCGACGTGGCTTCAGAGCACCGGTAAAAAAACCTTACGAGAATTACTAAATAAATTAATTTATTATTTTATGCATAAAAAATTATTTAATTTAATTACATTGCATTGACAATAAGTTTTATTTTTTTAATAAAAAAAGCTGATGAACATTGTTGTCAATGCATAAAATTATTGTTTTATGAGTGCGTTGAAGCGTATTATTTTCTTATTTATGAGTTGAAATAATTTTAAATATTGTGTTAAAAAAACAGATATGATTAAAATCTATAATAAATTTTGTTAAAAAATTATAAAAAAATAATAACAATAAATTTTAACTTATTAATCTCGAAGAATGGTATTTATATTTAAATTCTCACAATTTGTAAAAGAGAAGTGGGATGCGAGCATGGGTAGCAGGTTTTATTAATTTGTATTTAAATAAGTTTTTATGTTTAATCTATATTTAAATGAGTTTTAATTTTTTTTAATTTGTATCTAAATGGTTTAATTATGCTTTTGGTCTCACATTTAATCATATTTGGTATAGCTTCATCTCTTTATTTTTTATAATTTCATTAATCAACCCAAATAAATACTTTTTTTAATTAATTCGGTTATAAATTTAGAAAACACCCCTTTCAATGTAAAAAGCCCATACCAACATAATGAGTTAGAAGAAATATTTAAAAAAAAATACATAAAATTTAACTAAAATAGTTTCTAATATTAACTATTTGATTTAACCACTACAGAATTAGGGATCAAATTTTGCCCAATTAAAACATAGGGACTATAGTTTAAATTCAAGCATAAATAGAGCGATCAAAACCAAAATCTGACCTATCTAAATAAATCATAAATATTCTAGCCAAAAAAAATTAACCATAAATATAATTTACTTCATTTCAAATAAGGTTTTTTTTTATAATTTAAAAAAAAAACATAAAGCCTCATTTGAATATAATAAAAATATAAAACTTATTTAAAATATTTTCATAAACTTGTTGATATTTTAGTTTAGGAGAAAAAAATGAAATTGTTGATAGATTGAGTGGAATATATGTTAGTAAGAAGAATGAAGAAAATGGAGTTTATCATATGTTATTGCTTAGAATCAGTAGGGCGGTTCGTTGAGAAATTTAGGTAAACAAATTGAAGCTATGAAGCAAAAATGACCCAACAATTGGGTTGTTTATGATTTATCTAATTTGGTTTGGTTTATTACCATATAAATTCATGTTTTGCCGTACGCCAACTTGGTCAATAAAAAATCATGATTCGTCTTATAAATTGGTTTGTTTTACTTTTTGGAATTAAGCAAAATGAGATTGTTAAAATGAAGAAAAATAAAACAAGCAAGTAAAGAAACATAGGATGAATTTGGGATTTAAAGAAATAGGGAAATGTGGCAGTTATTCGTAATTCTTACCAAATTCGCTCTTAATCTATTATTTTTTATTTTAGAAAGATTTGATTTAACAAAAGGGAAAAAGTAAGTTGGTAGCACCATTAAAGAAAATTTGCTGATTTCGACACACGTATATAGTTTTATTTATTTATTCCAGTTTGACATATGTCTTAAATTTATTGTAATTATATGGTTAAAACTATTTTAACCTAACAAAGAAATACTTAAATTGAATAGGATAGTTTAATATCTTGAATAGGATACTTAAATTGAATATGGTTAAAACTATTTGACATTATTTGTAACTTGAATATTTTGGTTTCTCTAAATGTATTATACTTTGGTTAAAATAAAGGGTTTCCACGAACAAAAATCAAACAATAAAGATTTATTTTATTAAAAAAAAAAACATAACAACTACGAGTTTACAACAACTTTTAAACTAATGAAAATATCATTTATTTTTAATCATCTTGTTAAATTCATATTTAAAAATTTTAAATAAAATAAAAATTATGATTATTATAAATTTAAAAATAATTATAATTTTATAAAATTAAAAATAATTAATATTTAAGTTACAATTGTACTAATTTTAAAATAGAATTATTGCTCGAATAGAAATCTAAGACTAAAATATAAGAAAAAGTTGTGGTAATTATAACTATAATAACAAAAAAGTAATATTAATTTGAAAAATAATTTAGTTAGATAAGAAGTCATGGTAATATTAGAATAGACTTATTATTTTAAATTAATTACAACTTAAATTAATATTACAATTATATATAGATTGAAATTAAAATTTAACTTTATAAATAAATACATTTATATTAAATTAACTTTATTATTTTAGATTAATTATAACTTAAAATCCTATTTTAGTTATATATAGATTAAAATTAAGATTTAGAGTGTCGATTGAGTCTTAGCTCGATTGGCATTGGCATTGTTGTCAATGCAGCGGGATCGAACGTGGGTTCAAGTGTGCTGAAGCCATTATCCTCCTATTTGAACTTATAATGAGATTTAAGAAAAAGATTTAGAGTTATAAATAGATGATTAGCATATTTGCCCAAAAAATGTCATATATTTTTTTGAACATTAATTTTATTATAGGTTCTTGTCATATATGTTTTTATATATATAAAATGTTTAGAACTATCCATATTCTTTTCCCAACTCTTAAAAAGAAGGGTATTGCATTTTAGAGTGCTCGAACTCACGTCTTCTTTCAGTAGTAACAATATCAATATCAATCAACTAATCAAAGTAATATTTAATTCTTATATTAATTCTCTATAAATATATTGTATAATTATTTTTACCCAAATTGTAGTGTAACAAAATTTAGTATAAATTATATGAAAATAATTTCAATAAATGCATGTATAGTAAATTTGTTTTAAGATGATTAGCTCTAGCTGTTTAATTTTTCCAAAATTTAGAATTTTTCATTGTAATTATTATTTGAAATTTCGGATAAAGAAGTAGGGTTATTACCAAAATAAACAACTAAAAATCTTTTAATTATTGTGCCCCCACAAAATTAGTTAGGAGAAACTTTAAGATTGTTTCATAAATTATAAAAATAATGTTGAACTATTCTCCCCCTTTTGAGTCCATCTTCATATTTATTTATTTATTTAATCTGGAAAATAATTTGAAGGGCCGCAATTAATTATATTTGCCTAGGTAAGATTATTTACGTAACATCATTTTATGTTTATATATTACACATATAAATAATTATATAAATTTAATATGAAAATAAATAATATAATTATTTCTTTAAATATATACAATTGAATCAAAATCAAAGCTTAATGTGTATATTTAAACCACAAGTAAAATTTCATATGCATAATTGCACGAAATCAAAATTTATATATCAAATTGTGCATTGAAATTAAATTAATATTTAATTTTGATATCAATTCCCTTGAAATTTCGACTAATGTTTTCTTAATCTATTTCTCTTGTCTAAAATATATATCACCCAATTTGTTTAACAAAAAATATTAAAAGTTAGAAAAATAACACTGTTTTTTTTAATATCTATTAAAAACAATAAAAAATAAATTCTATCAAAACTCATTTAAATTTTTAAATGAATAGTTAAAACATTCATTTTAAAACAAATTTAATAATAGCAGATAGAAATTTTTGGAGTCTTCTAGAAGTATTTGGATAGAGTTTTGATAGCACATGTATTGATTAGACTTGTAGATAAATGTAATTATGAGATGTGGTGTGATAATTATTCACTTCATCTTTTAATTATGTGGTTGGGAATTGATCTTTGTTCATGAGAATGGATTACATTTCATTGTCAGTCGATTACCTTTTTAGGGAGTACCATTGGCATTAACGAGGGGATTAGTTATTACTACCGGCGGTGGATACCCTGATTACGAAAAAAATAAAAAGAAAGAAAAGATATTAGTTAAAATCTTCTTAAAATGGAGGATTATTATATGCTGAGGTACCTTGTAACACCCCAAAATTCGGCTTAAAAGTTTTAATCGGATTTCGGAGGTCACATTGGCCACCGAAATGGCTAAAAACAAAACATTGATTTAGAAATGAAGTTCATTTCGAAAAACATTTTTACTCGCAACTTATTGAAACTGAAAACGAATTTTACCAAAATATTTTGCAACATAGAACTTATTTTTCGCTTAAAATTTACTTGGAACCAAATAAGCATTTACTGAACTAAACAAGTTTGCAACCAAAACGAAGATAATAAACCATTAACTGAAACTTTAATTCAAAATTTGTAACATAACAAAATGTTCTTTACCTCGCAAGGGAAAAGTTTCAATCTCAAAACCTATGATCGAGCACGTAATTTGCCAAATAAGTCAAACCAAAATCCCAGAGTTTTTACGAATGTTCAAAGTCCAAATGAAACATATACTACAGTCCACAAAATTTATTTACAGTCCGAATGAAAATAGTTTATCAAAATTTACGAAAAAATTTATTTAAACCCAAATTGAATTGAGAAATTCTAAGACGTTCGATTTGCTGAGTCCAGCTCCTAATCACGAGGGTTACCAGAAAAGAGGAAACTAAGAGGTGAACTATAAAAGCTCAGTGTGAATCTAAAACATATATAATTAAATGAAGCTGTACAAAACAGTAAGTGCAGTAACATACATTAACTCAAACTTACAGAGACAAGATTCAAACAATGTAAAAATTCATAACAGAATAAAATAGAATGTTTGACAAACAGTTGTGCAAATATCAAATTGCAATGACGTATGTCCCAAACCCACCTATCCAACCTCTACATACCATCTCCACAAATCCCCCCCCCAGACACCAATAAAAGTTTATTGAATCCTTTCCAACCTCTACACACCAATAATTAGGTTATGATGGACCTATCCAACTGAACACACCTTAATCTAGTCATATGCCACTTTTATTATAACAGTTATACCGCTAAAATATATTAATGTAGTAAAATTGCCGAATCAAACTTCCTTCTCTTCAATGTCAACCGAATCACAATGCATATGAAAAATTCTCACTAATTAGATACATATATTTATCAAATATCAAATCAGACATTTTCCAATCCAGTCACAAATATCCGAATAGATAGTGCAGAATTTTTCGATTATCACATTCAACCATTTCATATTGTGAATTTGTCAAATGACATATCATACTTATTTATACGAACGAAAGAGCTTAAATCATGAAATTTTAATATGCATAAATAAATTCAAACAAAAATAGTGTCGCAGATACTTCTATAGAGGCTTAATCATACAAGGGAACACTGAGGGACTAAAACGAAACATAGCAAAACAGTGGAAAAATTGTGAAACCAAGACTATATAGCCATGTGGGAGGCTCCATATCATCTGGCAGAAATACACGGCTGTGTGATTGAGGCACATGCTCGTGTGACTGAGGGACACAGCTGTGTAGCTAAGAGACACGCCCATGTGACTGAGATACACGACCATGTGATTGAGATACACGACCGTGTGGGCAGACCGTGTAACTCTCTGACCTCATGTGTTAAAATTTCATAATTTAGGAGTAGAGTAGACACGATCGTGTGGCTGAATAACACGCCCGTGTGCGATCGACAAAATTCCCCAAAAAGAGGTCACACGGCCGTGTGACTCGTAAACTTACCTAATTTCTAAGTGGCACATGGCCGTGTGGACCGCCCGTGTGCGGCACATGCCCGTGTGGTTGCCCATGTGGTCGATAAACCACCACCAAATCTGCTACAAAATCATGAAAATTCACGAAAATAGGTGCTTGATTACATATGTTTAAGGAAACACACCTTAAATTGCGATTCCAAGCCCAACGAATGATTGAAACATCTTAACTCAACCAATTCTAAAAATTCATTTACAATTACACATCGACCCATAAGTATTTAACCATATTAATAAAAAAGGGTTGACCGAAACTCTTCTAAAAATTAAAAAAATACTTACACTACTTCCGCTTCAATTCCTTTTAGAGTGTAACCCAGAAGACAGACAAAACTCTAAATAACCCGTAAAGACGAAGGCTTAAAACACACATAGAGGGAAAAACGCCGCAAACTTCCTAAGATCTCTGGTGCATCAATTTTCAAAAGAAAGAAAGACAATTGAAGAAAAGGAATAAAAAAGCAAAGAAAGGAATGATTGCAGGAGGAATTTTAGAGATTCTTTTATTCAATAATTATAAATAAAACAATAAAATTTAGAAAGATTTAACCAATCAATTTTTTTTAAGAATTGGAACCAAAATTTAAAACAAAATTTCACTTTGCGCACACAAGGATTTGAACACAGAACCAAAGGCAAACTAACAAACACCTTACCACCAAACTAGTAGACTCATTTTGTCTTTAAAATACAAAGACTAATTTAACAATCCATCCAAACATTTGACTTAACCAACAAACCTTAATACTTTTTGGCCCTAATTTCGAGGTATTACATACATGAATTTAACAACCTATACCTACTTGGTACTTAAGTTTTTTTATGGACATAGTTGGTACTTAAACTTGGAAATAGTAAGCCAACTTAGTACTTTATTTTAGGTACTTAACTAACATCGTCAATTTTAATTTTAATTTTATTTTTTTCCACGTGTCAAAATGTGAAGCTACCACATGGTGTCACTACATATTTTAACAATGTTAGTCAAGTACATAAAAAAAGTATTAAGTTGGCTTATAGTTAAGTCCATGCTTAAGTACCAATTAAGTCTAAAAAAAGTTTAGATACCAAGTAAGTATAAGTTTTCAAGTTTAGATATCTTTATATATATTAACCCTAAAATAGAATGGGTTTATATAGAAGGTGAGCTTGGCATAAGTTCCTCCATATAGGGTATCATTCCATGTGTAGGTAATAATAGTTATGGGATGCTATAAGTACAAACACAAGAGTACCCTACTTAAATATGGTAGGATCTGATGATTATATTTTATAAAGTCAACGACAGAATTATGAAAATTTTATAAAATATAACAAAAGTATTCAAATTGATCTTAATGTCATTTGTGGAGTATGCCTTGCATTTCGGTCAAATTAAGACACAAACAGAGAGTGACATCGCGACGAGGAGCTATGTGACATCATAACGATGCGACGATTCAATAGGGGAGAAGTAGAAACGACATGGCGACATGTCATGCAATTTTCTCAGTTTTCTTCTTCCAGTCAAATTCTGATTATTTGTCCCAGTCAAATTTTGATTAGTGTAGATTATTTTAAGATTATTTGACCTAAGAATTTAGCCTATAAATAGGCCATTTTCTGCCCTAGAAAGATTAACCCACAACACATTTAAGTGTTAGCTTTTACAAGCTTTCAGAGAATTTTGTGTCTAAGTTTTGAGGATTCTTATTTTCGGGTTTCGGGGTTTAGTTTTTATCTCCATCTTTATACTCTTCATTTTTGCTGATTTAGTGAAATTATCTATAACACCCCTAACCCGTTTTCATTTTTGGATTAGGGTTATTGGATATTACGATAGTTAACAAATCCGATAATATCTCAAAATAGTTTAGAAATCAATTTAAATATCAATAATCAATATCCAATCATTATTCATAGCATATATGTGAAAACGAAACTTAAATCGGGCCTATAGAACCTAAAAATCAGTTCGAAAACAAGTAGGGACTAATCTGAAACAAAACATAAAAATATGGAAAAAAACTATAAATACGGGTTACACGGTCGTGTGACAAGGCTAAGGAATGTGGTCCTAAGCTACACACTCGTGTCCTCAAACCATGTACAACTCGATGTTGTGAAATATAGGGTCACATGGTCGTGTCACCAGGCCGTGTAACAAACTGGGACCGTGTGAAACATCCTGCACCTAAAATCAATCAGATCACATAGTCGTGTGGGGTGACCGTATGTGACACACGGCAGTGTGGCAGACTGTGTCACAGGTCGTGTGTACCTAAAATTGTCTTCAAAATCAAACAATTTCAATCCAAAACACTTAGGCTACAAGTCATACTATTTCTATCTCTTAAACCTACCTAAAATACATCAAAATGTGCCAAAATATACCATATAACATTCAACCTAAGTGCCTAACCAATGTGCCTTCATTGGCACCACAATTCAAACATTTAAAATGCAATTCACATACATCATTTACCAAATCACAAATAATGTAACCAAGCATTTCAAGAGCATGAATCATACCACTTATGTATACTTGACTATACCACACCAAAAGTACCTATTAGGTAGTACCTTAACCATTTTTATAAAGTTAAACATACACAACATGGTTATACATATTTGTACTTATAAACTTTTAGTACATGCCATTTATAGCTTAAACCAAAATGACCATTCCACAATAAATTATAAACATAGGAATCAGATGATAAGCTACCAAATTCAAGTTGCTAAAACACCAAAAATGTAATTTCATCTCAAAAGGCACAAAACATCCCAAGATACCTATTAACATAAACATATCAAAATAACCATTCAAAATGCATTTAGATACCAAATCTTGTATTAATAATCACACATCACAACCAACCAAAATACCAATTAGGATTATCATCAATACACATACTATATGCATCAAATGGCACAAAATATAACCATTTCATGTAATCATTTCATATAACCATTTCATCTGAACGTTTCATTTTATCATTTCATTCACACATTTAACACATAATCCTTCTGCATATTACATTTCGTTTCAATAATTCATATAAATTTCTCCATTTAATGTCTAATTTCATATAAATTTTTTCATATATTACGTTTCATTTTATACATTTAACACCCGATGAACCAAATGAAATAACATTGGATACGCGAGAAAGATGCTCATACAAGCTGTAATTGTAATTGCTCTCACGAGCCATATCTGTAAATGCTCACACAAGCTGTGAAATGGGCCTGCTCACATGAGCTATGGGTCAAGATGTTAGGCTACACGATACTGCTCACATGAGCTGTGGAGATTCCGCAACAAATACAAGACCTCAGCCATTGGTAGGACATCTAAGACCAGCACCCAAAATAGTAAATAACCTTAATGGCATGTCATTTGTACCTAAGTATTCACAAGATTCATATGGGCCACTTTATAAATTCAAATAATATAATATTATTCATATTATACCATTATAAGTACACATCCATATAGTTCCTATATTTCAGATATAATTATCAATTTAGCTAACACTGCAATTTAGTTCAATTATCTAATTATTATATATCAATAATTTTACTTACTTCTATCATGAATAATAATTAACATACGACAAAAACAACAATCAATAAGTTAAATCAATGTACAAACTTACCTAGTAAAAAACAATTACAAATGCGATGCCATCGACTATTTCACTTACTTCGTTTTTCCACGATTTGCATCCGGTTGATTTGTTTCTTGATCTATATAATAATTTAATTCAATTATCCAGTTCAAATAATTTTAAATACTAAAATTCATGTAATTGACCATTTAATCAACATTTCACACTTTTACCCTAAACTTTTATCTTTTATTCAATTTAGTCCCTAAATCCGAAACTTTTGAATCTATTACAATTTAAACAAATCAATGCTAACCAAATTCTATATAGTCCTTATATAGCTAACATTTATTAATTTTTCACAATAATTACATGTAATTTTACTATTTTAACAACTTAGTCCTTAAAATTTAAAATTAACCAAAATCACTTTACAAAATAATCCTATTTAACTATCAAGCTTAATAATCCATCATTAAACTTCAAAGCATAACAAATTCATCCATGACATAACTCAAAACATTTGATAGTTTCATAAATTAGTCACTGGGCTAACTAGATTAAGTTACAACAATCTCAAAAACATAAAAATTACTAAAAATGGGTAAAGAATAAACTCACATGCAAGAAGAACAAGTGATTGAACCTCAAAATTCTTTCAAAAATGGTGTTTCGGTGGTAGAGAAATAAGAAAGAAGATGACAACAATTCAAGCTTATTTACATGTTTTACCATTTTTATTTTAATAAAATAATTTAATTTTTAATACATAATTCATTAAAACCCACTAGTAATCGTCCACCATAAATAATTATGACATATTTTCCATTTAAAACCATCAAATTATTCATTTATACCCATTTAATCCATATAAACTAATAGAGATTAACTTTTGCAGCTTTTACGATTTAGTCTTTTTTCTTTAATTAACTATCTCAATATCAAAATTTTTGGACTAAACTTCAATATACCTATATAATCACTCCATAAATTTTCAATAAAAATATTTGAATTTATGGACAAACCACTTGTACTTAACAATTCGTTCAATTAACTAAAATCATCAAATCAAAATTTAATATAATAACATAATTGACTCGTAACGAATTCACTTACTGGATTTGTGGCCCCAAAATCACTATTTTCGACACCGCTGAAAAATGAGCTGTTACATTATCTTTATCTGTGGTTTTTTATGCTCTTCGAAGGGGCTTTTCTACATAAAATTTGTGTGTTCAGTCTTTTCAATTGCTTCATTATTTTTCTTATTCAATGCTTATACATGTGTATCCTCAACAAACTAGTATCAAAGCTTGATTCAATTTTCACATTCAACCCATTCAAAGATGGAAACACCAAGGTTCAACATTGAAAAGTTTGATGGCATCACAAATTTCAATTTTTGGCAAGTTCGAATGATGACAATTCTAGTTCACAACAGTCTAAAAAAGGTCATTATTGGGAAAAATCCCAATAATCTAGATTAGTTAGAATGAGAAGAGTTTAATGAGAAGGTCCTATCTGCAATTCATTTGTGCCTCACGAATTGTGTATTGTAGGAGGTGTTGATGGAGAAAATGACATTTTCCTTGTGGAAAAGGTTAGAAACCCTTTGCACGACAAAGTCTCTTACTAACTGATTGGTGTAGAAACATCGACTATATACATTCTATATGGACAAAGGTGAGCACCTTAGAGGTCACATCAATAAATTTATTACTCTTTGGAATGATTTAAAGAATGTTGAGGTTCAAATTGATGATGAAGATCATGCTATGCTATTATTGTACTCTTTACCCCTTCATATAAGTCTTTTAAGGAAACCCTGATTTATGGCAGAGATAAACTATCGTTCGAAGATGTGAAGGGTCACTTGTTAAGTAAGGACAAACTCAATTATGAGTTTGGTTTGGATAATAAGTCAGATAGGCAAGCCTCGATTTTGGTAGCATCAATGAATTGGGACAAGTGATGTCAGTACTATAAGAAGTTAGGTCACGTTAAGGTAGATTGTTACAAACTACAAAATAAGAGGGCTACTGAGAGCAACAAGGAAGAATTATTTGATGCTAATTTGACTGGCGACAAGGGTGATGATTGGTTGTTGTTGTGTACGATTGAAGGTCTAAGTTTAAGTTTGAATGGATCCTAGATTCGAGGTGTTCTTTGCACATGTGTCCCAACAGGAACTGGTTATCCACATACAGTTCAGTTGAAGGTGGAGTTGTGCGTATGGGGACGGTTAATCCAGTAAAACAATTGATGTAGGTATCGTTCAGATAAGGATACATGACGGGACAATTAGGACACTATTAAATGTTAGATATATACCTGATTAAAGGAAGAATCTCATCTCCCTGAGTATGTTAGACTCGAAGGGTTGTAGAATTAATATCGAGTCAAGTGACATTAAAGTGTCTTGTTTTGATGAAAGGTCGAAAGTCTGGTAGTCGTTATGTTTTATAAGGTTCAACGGTGATTGGTAAAACAGTAAGTCCCTCGTCTGTTAAGGACTTGGAGTCAACTCATTCAAAATAGAGGTAATTTGGTCATAAAAGGGAAAATGTAACAACCTGTTTCTTAGTGGTGTCGAAAATAATGGTTTTGGGGCCACAAAACTGACAAGTGAATTCGTAAATATTATATAATAATATTTACGAGTCAAATATAGTATTATAATAAATTTTGATTTTACAATTTATGTTATTTGAATGAGTAATTAAGTTCAATTGATAAATGATTAAAGTCAAGTGGTTTTGGAAAATGAGGTTTCAGAATTTCATTTTTATAAACCGAGCTTGTAAATATTTTATTAAATATTTACAGAGTGTTATTAGAGTTATATTAAAATTTGGTTAAGAAATTTTAACATTTGAATAGTTAATTAAACAAATTAGACTAAATTGTAAAAGACATAAAAGTTGAATTCTATTAGATGAAGGTGCTAAATAGTGAAATTTATAAAGTAATAAGGTTTTATGTGGAAATATACCAAAATCAATTGGTATAAACGGTTGGTAGATTATTTTTAACTATATGTCATAATTATTAAAATAATGTTAAGTTTTAAAAAATATATAATAAAACAAAATCTAACATTTTAATTTCTTTTATGTTATTTTTCTTCCCCATAACTGAAACCTCCATTGAAGGATAGGGAGCTTTCAGTCAAGTATAATTCCATTGCATGTGAGTGTTTTTTATTCTGTTTTTAATGATTTTTTATGTTTTTGTTATTGTATTAGCTTAATTTAGCAAGTTCGAGAGTCAATTTATAAAGTTGTTAAAAGTTTAGGGACTTGCCATGTTAGGGTTTGAATATTTTTTTGAATTTAGATGATATATTATTAATTTTGGTTGTTAAATAAAGAAATTTTGTTAAGTGATTTTTAGTGATGTTGTGGTTTAGGGACTTATTTATGAAAATAGTATAATTTCATGGTAACATTATGAAATGATAGTTTAAATGGGTTGGTATGTGTTCTTAAGAAGTTGGGCTAGCATGTATAGAGGGTAAAAATAGTATTTTTACAAGTTTCAAAATTTAGGACTAAATTGCATAAAAGTTAAAATATTAGGGTAATTTTATAAATTATTAATAATAGGGTCTATAAGTTTAAATTAGGTATTTAATTGTTGGAAATTGGATTAATTAAATGAGAATATTTATTTAGATCAAGAGCCGATTCAATCGGACTTAAATCGAGGAAAAGCTAAAACGTTGGATTAGTTGTTAGCTACGTGTTTACAATTGTTTTTGTCAAGGTAAGTTCATAATACTATTCCCATGTTTATATGCATACTTTATTATTATTAGATGTAATGTTGCTATTATCTATTGAATGATTAGAAAATAAATAATAAAAGAATATAGTGAGTATGTGATGAACCTGAATATTAGGCATTGAGCCAGTGATTATTTAGCATGCCTTGAGCCGATGATTAATTTTTCACATCCTGAAAATTGGGTTGGTAGAATTAGACATTAGATTACGGATCTGAGAGAAAAAAAATTAAATTTTGTGTGATAGGAATTAAAATAGGATTAAATAAATAATTAATAATAGTAAAAATACTAATTAAATTAAATAATTATGGTATTAATAATCGAGGAGTAGTAATAATAATAATAATAATAATAATAATAATAATAATAATAATAATAATAGAGACTAATTTGGAGTAATAGTTAAAGTAGAGGTTAAATGTGTAAATTAAGGCTAGTAGTTGAAAATGGAGCTATTAGAAGAAGGGAGAAATAGGAGAGGACTTAGAGGGCAAATAGCCCAATTTTAAAAAATTGGTTGGCTATAAAAGCCACTTGCCGCCCAAGCTCTCTCTATTTATTTTTCATTTTTCAAATTTGTTAGATCTAGATTAGGAAATTTTCTCTCAAAATATTTCTGCATCTCTCATATTTTCCTGGCATACAAACACTCTTTATTCTTTCAATTTTACAAGAAAATCACTCTTTCTTCTCCAATTTCTCACCTAAACTTAGCTCATTTTTGCCCAATTGGTGCAAATTCGTGGAGGCTTTTGAATTAAAGGTAAATCTATTATTTTCTTATGTATTAAATTTTTATTAAGTATTTTTAATTTGAATTTTCATAAATCTAAGTAAGAAAATTTAAGATTCATGGTTTTAAAGCTATCTTTTGCATAAAAAATGGTGAATCTCATAATAAAGAGCTAGGAGATGTTTTTAAAATGATTTTCAATATATTTTGACGAGATTAAGAGGTTTACAAATTCAATTTATCAAAATATTTAAGTAATTGTATGAATTAAATGGTTGTCTTTTGAGAATGAGGATGAACAAGGGTTTTCGAGAAAAGTAGTGTCTAGTAAAATTGAGTTGAATTATCGGCCTAGATCTATAATCAGACACAATTTAAGGGGTTAGGAGGTAGAAATTAAGAATTTAATTAAATTAAAAAAAAGAGAAGAAATTAAGCAAAATAGATTGTACGAAATAAGCAGAATAAGTATGTGTGAGTGGAAGGCTGTTGTATGAACACAAAGAGATAAGTTAGATTGTTTTTGAATGCTTAGTAATATGTATATTTTTGTGCGAAGCTAAAAACTTTGGTGGAGCCCTAACAAACCGAGATAAAGGTAAGCAAAAAGTTTTTTAGTTCAAAAAGCCGTGGTGAGCTACAGGTGAGTGCATTTGTATGCCATGTTTTAGCATGAATTGCGAAATCTAGAGAGTCGAAATGTTGCTTGCGAACCCCCACTTGTGGTATGCGAACTATTCCTTGTAGAAATCCTTGCAATTTTGGTTGAATCATTGACTATACACTGCGCGATTTTAATAGTGCAAAATGCATGAACCTATAATATACATATACATGGGCTTTATTTTACATATAATATATATTAATGGATTTTGGTGTTATATATATAATATAATATACATATATATGCGTGGGTTGTTATACATAAATTATATTGTATGCGTGGGTTTTATTATGTACATATATGCATAGGTCTTATTATATAATATATATAATTATGGGTATGGTTTTATCTAATAAATAAATTTACAAGACTTTTAATGTATACTAAAATTTGACGTGACAAAAGTCACTAAATAGGTATGTATATATATTCGTATATGATTATGTAATGCTTGCGAACGAATATAAAAATAAATATTATAATATGGATTTTTATAACATGTGAATTTTATTGATAGTGCACATATATGCATGCACGAACCCTTAAGTGAATTATGAGATTTATGATCTAGCGAATTTTGATTAGTTCAAAATTATATTATTCTGAAATGCTAAGTGCAAGCTCAATAGTAATGCGAGCCAATTATATTGTGTAATAAAATGTGATTAAATAGATTGTTGGCAATGTGAATGCTTGAAACCGTTAGATATCATTGTTATGCCATAGGATTGTAAGTACTCACCCCTTTTTATTATGTGTTGGGCATTGTGGCCTAGAGATGGCGTTGGAGAGATAAGGGAATATCGAGCATAGCTCCATTCACCATAGATAGTGTGGTATGTTTAGAGAGTGTAAGCATACGTACGACACTTACATAGAGATAGCGTACAACTTTATGAGTCATGTGGTGTGTTTTGGAGATCCGTTTATCCAATAAGTATATAATTTGACTATGTTTCATATTTTTGAATTGCCAATATATCACTGTATTGTGTATGAAAATTGTGTTACATGTGAATTTTTCAAGTATGTTCAAATCCTTACATGTTTGGTGTGTTTCCTTGTGTTGTATGCATGTGTACTCAATAAGCTTTACCAAGCTCACACTCCTTACTTTACCTTGTGGATAAATAGTTTGCGGGTTAGTGAGGAGGGTGTTAAATCGATGATTCATCACAAGACATTTTTAGAGTATGTGTGTTGAGATTTTAAACTTTAAAGTGAAGGAAATGTGGGTCGTTCCAAGGGTTTAGTACTAGAATTAGACTTAGACTTTTAAATAAAATTTTCAATGGGTTGTAACGGATATTACAGACTATTTGTTTTTTTTTTAGACTTTTGAACGTTATATTTGCTTGCTTGATTGCTTGATTGGATGGTTTTATTACCTGCTTAATGTGATGATAATTAAATGAACTAAAAAATTTTTACAGCTTAGGGAGAATGTTGAGTATTAAGGTACACTTTATACCTTCTGGTTGTGTGAATGAAATGATTAATTTAGAAAAAGCATACATTGAGGTCTAATTTCCTAAATGAAATACTCTACAAATGCGTAGTATGTAAGGTTGGTAGGTGTGGTTCGTAAAGTTTTATATGGAGAGTTACCTCAATGGCTAATGTGATTCATTAACAGGCCTTGAGTCGATGATTACTTAGCAGGCTATGAGTCGGTGATTACTTAGTAGGCTATGAGCTGGTGACTACTTAGCAGGTTATGAGCCGGTGACCATTTAGCAGGCATTGAGCCCGTGATTATTTAACAGGCCTTGAGCCGGTGATTACTAAGCAGACTATGAGCCGATAATTATTTAGTAGGTATTATGTACCAGTAACATAGACTGTAACGATGACTTGAGATTCTACGTGTGTTGCGGTTACTCTAAAACTTGTGTGAGTAGCATCGTGAGTCGGTTAAATTTCTAATAGTTAACTCAGTGAGTGTTATCTTTTCGATTATCTAAAATGAGTTGTTATTATAATGATGACTTGGTTTATGATCATTCATCATGTGGTATTTTAATGATATGAATTGTTCAGGTCTAAATGTTTCAGAAATTTGAAACGATGGTATATTGGCAAGAATTGTTAGTTTCATACTTTGTATGTTTTATAATTAAGTAAAAACGTTATATGATTTATATAGGTGAGTTTGAATATGTCGGTATGAACACTTTAAACAGAAAGGTGATGCGTATTTGTTACGTGATGAATGAAATGTGTTCATGGCATATTTATTATTACATGCTCTATAATATGTTTGAAATTGTATACTTCATTGTTACATTTACTAACCTTATTAGGTTTGTGTTGTATAGGATAGTAATGTAGGTACATGCTCTAATGCATGAATATATACATTATAATTATGTGTTAAATGGTATATAAAACAACTATACGAAATGTTTATATGGAAATAGATATATGAATGGTTATATGAAGTGTTTATACAAATTATTTGTTGATTTATAAACATGTAAAAAGGGATAATTGAAATGAATATTAAAATAAAGATATTAAATGTTAAGTGAATATGTGAAGGCTGAGTTATGTACCAAATGTGTTTTCGGGTATATATTTGAAAACACAATAAAGTTACATGTATTATATATATGAACACACCAATGATGTGAGGTTTGTAATGTGTATAGTTAGTTAATGAACTTACGACCAATATATTGAATTATCCTGTAAAATGGTTAAGTTACATCTTTTTTGGTAAGTTCAAGTTTAAGATTATACGAGCTTACTAAACACTATTTGCTTATTTAGTGGTTTTCTTTGTCTTGTAGGTCATCAAAAAGCTCGATCGGTTGGAATCTAGTCAGAGTATATTCATACTATCCATTCTTCATCTTGGTAGAAGATTTAGTTATTTTGTTGTTAGGTTATAAATGGCATGTACGAGGAGCCTTTGAGATAATTTGTTTATGATAATGTTGCTTATAAGTTAGTTTGAGTAAGCTTTGTGGTTGTATATCTATGTTTGGTATCTTTGGTTATGTTTGAGACTTGGAGTGCTTTTATTAGCTAAATACCTTTTCTGACTAGCTTGATATGTGATAAATAGATGTGTTGAAATGGAAGTTTTATTATGTCTTAAAGGTAATGTCATGTAAATTTTGAGTATGGGTTTTGATTAGATGTTTAATTTGTGGTGCCAATGAGGGTACATTGGGTAGACACTTAGGTTTGGATGTTTGCTATGCTTTGAACTTGTTTGAATGCATTTGAAGGTAAAACAATTTTTGGTTTAGGGTTTGGTTTGTTACTGAAGTAAAATGTGATAGTTGCTTTGATTTTAAGTCATTTTCAGGTACACATGGCCATGTGACGCAGACGGCCTACTCACACGGCCATGTGTCTTATTATTTTTTATTGCAGGTTGGTTCACACGGGCAGAGAGAGTTATACAGTCTGGGGACACGGCCGTGTAACCCTGAGGAACACGGGCATATGGGGCAACCACACGACCATGTTTGGGGTCACATGGGCTGGCCTCTTTCGCATGGCCTGGCTACACGACCGTGTGACCCCTATTTTTGCTTTTTGCTTAAAATTTTGTAGAAGTTTCAGTTTAATACAGACTTGATCTTGGTTTGTTTTAAATGTTCAACAAGCTCGATTTAGGTCCCAAATAGTTTAAAAAGCATGGACATGATTATCGATGAATTATTTTGATTATGTTTGATTTGAAATATGAGTTATGTTAAATTTTTAATAGCTGTAATACCTTATAGCTCGGGACAGTGACCAGACCGAGTATAGGGTGCTACAGAAAAAGGTATGACCATTTTGAATAAGAGAAGTTCTCTTTGTGGTACAAGATTTGGAAAGACAGAGCACTATGTTCGTGGAAAGCAGACCCGAGTCAGTTTTGATTTGGCAGTGCACAAGTCGAAGACTAGAAGTCTTCCAATTTTAAAGTTCAAGCATGGCTTGGACTTAGTAAATATCCTACAAAGTTCAAGATAGGCCCATGGCGGGCTCGACAAAGAAGGCTTTGTGGAAATATGAGTTAAGGTGGAGATTTGTGGAGTATGCCTCGCATTTTGGTCAAATTAAGACACAAACAGATAGCGATGTTGTGACAACAAAATAAGGGAGAAGTAGAAACGACGTCGCAGCGTCACGATAGGGGACGTGTCATGCAATTTTCTCGGTTTTCTTCTTTCAGTAAAATTTTGATTATTTGTCCCAGT
The DNA here is from genome assembly GCA_025698465.1 of Gossypium longicalyx. Taxonomy (NCBI): domain Eukaryota; kingdom Viridiplantae; phylum Streptophyta; class Magnoliopsida; order Malvales; family Malvaceae; genus Gossypium; species Gossypium longicalyx. The sequence goes on from CM047000.1 coordinate 20,301,423, forward strand.
CGAACTCTGATTAGTTTAGATTATGTTAAGATTATTTGATCTACAAATTTAGCCAATAAATATGTCATTTTTTACCCTAAAAAGATTAACCCATAACACATTTAAGTATTAGCTTTTACAAGTTTTTAAGGAATTTTGTGTTTAAGTTTTGATGGTTCTTATTTTCGGGTTTTGGGGTTTAGTTTTTATCTTCATCTTTGTACTCTTCGTTTTTGCTGATTTAGTAAACTTATCTTTATCTATAGTTTTTTATCTTCTTCGAAGAAATTTTTTCAAATAAAATTTATGTGTTTGATCTTTTTAATTTCTTCGTTATTTTTATTATTCGTTGCTTATACGAATTTATCCCGACATAATTTGATGATGACCCGTATCAACTACTCTACAAACAAATCCTTGGTATTTGACCTAACAAATTACATGAAATATAACAAAGTGATGATATGGATAAATATAGGTCCACATTTTTACATTATTCATATTCGCAATATTTTGAAGCAAAACTAAGAAATAGGGTAGTGGTTCCCCCACTGTGTGTTTGTAAGGTGTAATATTGTTTAAGGGAAGCCTTTCCTTTTTAATAAAAACTCCATTAACAAAGCATATAATGATAAAAGATGTACCTATTTGAAACTAGAAAAGGAAATAATTTATTAAAGTCGAAGGCACAATTGAGAAGTTGAGTTAAAAATGACCTCCCAATGAATAATTATTATTCTAATGATGACAGAGACAATCATGCCATTCATAACCATTGCCTCTTTAAATTAAATATGGTAACAAAGAGACCAAATTTCTCCAATTCAAATCGAAAAAGAAAAAGAACCCAAAATTCCCAAAACTTTAAGATTTATTTATAAATTTGTATAAAAAGAAAGACATCAACATTTTCGTTCCAATAAACTAATTTTTATGATATGATCATGGGATGTGCCTTTTAATTTAATATTATTCAATCCCAATCTAATTTTTCTATGTCAAACACAACTTTTTAAAATTAAAAAATTTATATATGAAAAAGAAAACCTTTAATAATGAATTCATTTTTGATTAAAATATGTTTTAAGTTAATGTATTTTTCGTACATTTAAAATCTAAGTCCAATTGTTGACATCATTAAATTTATTCTATTACATTTTGAAATAGTTAAAAAAAAAAAACTTTACTTGATAGTCATCTAATAAAACATAACATTGCAATGAAATTGAATTCAAGGTAAAAATTTTAGTGTTGTTAACAATTGAACTTGCATTTTCAAATCTGAGAAATAAAGGGATTAAATTCCTTGAAATAAAAGTAGAACTAAATTCCAAATATATGGAAAGTTCATGGACTTAAAGCATATTTTAACTATACATTTTTATTGATTTAGGGTCAAAGCATAGCCTTTAGCTTAATATAGTGCTCAAGTCTTTCATATCCAAAGGTAACAATGTCAGCTTTTTAGTGTTTAAATCATTTTTTAGGCTTGATTTGATAAAGTTAATTAACGCCCCAAAATTCTTATACCTGCTTTTGTGAAAATTTGACACAAATGTGTACTTGCTTCAGTGGTTAAATGTTCTGGGAGTGTCTGAGAGGTCTCAAATTCAAGCCTTGTTGTTGGTAAATTTTGGTATTTTTCTGATCTAAGCCTTGTGGCTGGGGAGTGGACTTATATTTAATTATTGGTAGAATTATATCAGAATGAGCTTACTAGTTTGAGTGGTAAGGGAGTTGGTGTGTTGGAAGCCCTATGTTGGGATCCACGCGCGAGCGAGGGTATTATTATTATTATTTTGCTCAGTTGACTTGTAGAGTCTTGGTTGAGTTGAAAGTCTGAGGAGGTTGAGATAGTGGGTTAGTGTGAGATAATTAAGGGATTAGTGGGTGAATCTTTTTATTTTATTTTATTCCTTTTATTTTTGAAAAATTCCCAAATAGTTGACATTCTTTTTGTTGTCTTGAAAAACAAATACTTTTGCTATCTCGTGTTCGAAATTCTGTCGAATCTGTTCAACAATTTTGGTTTTCAATTCTTCTGTGTAATTATGCATGTTGGTGAGTATAAGGCGTGATAGTCGCGTAGATTGGAGTGGTTGTTCTTTAACATATACAAATCATTTCTACTCATTTGTTTTGTTGACTGATTTTAAGTTTTGCCAACAGTAAATCAGGGAGAGCGAGGCTCTTCTCTTGCGAAATCATAGTCATTAATATTTGGTGGGTTGGGGTAAGTGCTAATCGTGCGAATTGAATTGTTGCTGATTTTGTAGTCATGAATTGATTGTGTTTTAAGTCTGATTTTAGGTGTTGTTATGTCGTTGTTAGGCTTTGAAAGGCTCGGGAGTGGTTTCACAGTGAATCGATACCAGGTGTGTACCTGAAACGCAAGAAAATGAGGTTTCAAAAAAAGCCGAAAACCTCACTGTTGACGTCACACGGCCGTGTGGTAGGTCGTGTGCGACAACACGGCCGTGTGATCGACGAAGGCCGAGCCATGTGCAAGACATAGCCGTGTGATGGCCAGGGTGTGGCCATGTGGGCTACACGGGCTACGCCAATTTGGGTGTATGGGCCCACATGGGCACGCCACACAGGCGTGTGTTATTTGGGCCAGGCCCTATGATCCACATAGACAAGGCCAATTTGGGTGTGTGGGCCCACACGGGCGAGCCACACGGGTGTGTGGACCCATTATAATGAAATTTTTAGTAAGGTCACACGGCTCGTCCCAATCGACTGTGGGCCTATCGTAGGGTTGGTAAACACTATCTAACCCTAAAACCAAGCGATGTGTTAGACTGTGATATGATTATGAGCATACCTATAATTGTATATCTATATCTATTTATATAAGCATGTTAAATATGATTTGTCTTTTAATTTTGTATGTGTGATCTGATACTGTGATTGGGGTGGGATGATATATATTTTGGAGGAAGTGTTCTAAAAGGCAGATTATGCCTAAAATTTGGCAGCACAGCTACATTATATCTGATATGTGCCTCATTGGGTACAGCATGGTGTGTAGGGCTAGGTGAGTGTTTTAAACCCCACATGATGTGTAGGAATGGTCGGAGATAGTGTGTAGAGGCTAGGGGTAGGATCCTGATTTTTGTTTTTGACTACATATCTGTATCTATATCTGAGATGGGCTAAGGCCCAAATCTTCATCTAAATCTGTAATGGGCTTAGGCCCAAGACTATATTTGACTGATATCTGTTACTTAACTCTGCTGGGTTACACACTGAGTTTACGTAAACTCACCCTTTTTCTATTCGTCTGTATAGGTAACTCACAGTCGTAGGTGGATCGGAGTTGTGGAGTCCCTCGATGACCACATGTTCGGACTGGTTTAAGTTTTAACCAATCTATATGTTCTGATTTATTCTGGGTTTGTTTTATGTAAATTGGACTTTATGGATTGTTTTACTTTAAATTGGGTTAGACCACGATTTAGTGATTTAATAACTGTAAAACATGTTTTAACTCGGATTTTATCAGAAGCATGGATTTTCTTAAACCTTGAACGGTTTTTTAAAAACAACGACTTTTAAAGCTTCTGTTACGAAATATGTTTTATCGTTAGATAATTAAATGACGTTAGATAATTAAATGAAAGAAAGTTTTGAAATTAGTAACGGTAAAAAAGGTTACACGAATTGGAAAGGATTTTGAGTTTAACGACAATAGTTTTTCAACTCATTTCATGTGTCGCTTCCGGATTCGACCATAACGTCTAGGCCGGGTTTGGGGTGTTACAATAGGTCTCAAATTTCATGATATGTTAGTAGGATAGATTTATAGTTATTTTTGAATTTGTTTAATTTTATATTTAATTTGTTAAATTAGGGTTGATTTGAGCTAATATTAATCAATTGTAAATTTTCATAAAATCAATTCTATAACCAAAATTAAACTAAAAAAAATTAATATCATTATCTTCAGATATCAAAATATATAACTTTTGTCAAATATTGTATTAGATTAAGAAAAAATGTAACACCCATAGTCGGCTTGGACGCCAGCCAAATATCGAGATGCCACGCCACTGTCTCATGTCACATACATTAAGTAGAAAGCTTATTGTTAACAAAACGTCCATCATTTTACGGTTCATATTGGTTTTAAGTCAATCATTCAAGATAGTTACCATAGCTACATGCTAAATTTACAATAATTAGTCTTATAAATAATTTTAAACATGCATAAGGCCCATTTAGCAAAATTCTCAAACTAGGACCATAGGTATCGATACTGACACTAAGGCATCAATACTACTTGGAAAATCAATACCAAATTTGCATTCTGTTTCTCGCCAAATTTCAAAACATTAGAAAATATCAGTACCTTTTGCAAGGTATTATAATTACATCACGAGTATCGATACTCTGGCCAAGGTATCGATACTAAATCTTTATTCTAACTTCCTGCACGTTTCAAAATACAGAGGTATCGTTTCTAAAACCTGATCATTGATACCTTTAATCTAGACCTAAAAAATGCAACATATATAATTAATTAACCCATTCCAATTTAGTTCCTAAACATCATGGATCAATTACTTTGGTAAATAATCATTCAATGACCTAATTAACAGTTCAATATCGTAAAACCATGTTCGAGCAAGTAACGTCAATCTATCCACATGTTCACGAACCCAAGCATAACAATAACATGTAATCCTTATGAACCGAACCAAAAAACTGCAAAATGTCTAGGAGTTAACATGGTCGTAACAAGTCTACCACATTGTCTTTTTCCCCAAAACATAAATAAATATAGAACGTACGGAATAATGTAAAAGTGTTGCTTGGATCACCTCTAAGAACCACACTGCTCACACCGGCACACAACTAATCTACAATGCTTAAAGAAGGGAGTGGGTGAGCTTAACAAGCTCAGTGAATGCCTAGAACAACTACCATGCAAACAGTTCATCAAGCATTAACGAAACAACCATATAGCTTAACCTTAACAATTCCAACTTTAGTGTCATAATATACTTACTCGTGCATTATTATTAGCTCTTGAACATATTCACTTTTAAACATATAGCATATTTCACATATAGTCACCTAACATACAAGCATATATCACCATACTCATATAATCTAATGATGTTTAAGCATATGTCATTATACTCGTAAAATCACATAACATTTAAGCGTATACTACAATAATCTAAAGCATCTTTATAGATAAATTGCATAATGGTCATATGTCATATAAAAACACATCACAATACACACATATTCATAAGTTAAGATAAATTGGCATAGCAACCACATACTCATTTAGACAAAAATCACATTACACATTTATGCACTTTAAGACAATTTGACACTTAAGCTAGGAAATATAAAAGTGAGCTCTATCATCACTTATCGGATACATGGATCTCCAACACACCAAACATAGACTCATAGAGTCAAACATGTCCCAAAAGTGAAACATAAAGTTAACATTCTCTTTATTTCCCTTCACATGTCCCGTTGAATGGAGCTTAGGTCACATTCCCTTATCCCTCCAACATGTCCCAAGGCCTCAACGCCCAAAATCACTATACATATAGGTGAGTATTCATAATCCTATATCATGCCTCCAATGGTTTCAATAATCACAAGGCTAAAATATCCGAAATCAAACACACATCACTTACTGATTATCCGTGCACAATCATTGCATATTTGCATCTTTAGCAAAACATTGTCACTGACATTTAACATATACTTAACATGTACATATTTGCACTTTTCACAATAGTTATCATAACCACATATCACATGTTATATAATCTCATCTCAATTCACATATTCACAAACACATAAGCACTTTATTCACAAGATAACACATGTATGAGAAAGCTTACACTCAAAATTTAGAGTAGGGGTTTAGGCTACTACTAAATTCCCAAATAACGCATTGAATCATGTCCACAAGCAATTATTCCAAACACTCACCAATTACGCTTTCACTGAAAAGTCGAAAGCTCAAACTAGCTTTTCCTTGCCTTTATCTCTACCCGTAGAAGGTTCTATCGAATCCGAAACTTCAACACAACAAATTCGCAGAACAATACATCCAAAAATCAGTCAAGGACTCATTACAAGCATACAAAACATAAGCTTAAACTAAGTTCTCATGTAACTGAAACCTTTAACATAATAGACTTTAAATTTTAATATCTCGATCTATACTTAATCTTTTTGCCTAAAACCAATTTTGCTCATCTTATAATTCATGTACAACTAATTCCCAACCTTTAAAATATAATAAAATACTTCGTTCATAGTATCGACTTTTTCGACTAGCTATTTTCTAATAATTCAATAAAACTCAAGAATCCTTTAACGAAACTTCAAAGTAAGCTTAGAAACCTTCTAATCATGTTAAAACAAGTTGAAAAACACTTTGAAATCACATATTTATGCAAAATCTCGAATTCACCATTAACGGCCCAATTTTCGGCTTTTATTTAAAACATGCAATTTAATGGCTAAAAATTTGGTTTTAAAGACTAAATAACATTTAAAACTAATAGAAAGATGAATCGTTACCTTAGTTGACGAAAAATCGAGCGTTTAATTGAAAACACGAAAAACCCATAAGCTTGACAATGGAGGAACTATGGTATTTTTTTGGTGTTTTTCTTGGTCTTTTATAGAGGTTTAAGATTCAAGGGTGATAGAAATCAAGTATGACTAGGAATTAGAAATAAAAATTGATTGGGAGAGTAAAGGGAAAACAAAGGGACAACACCAATATGGGGGAGGAGAAGTTGTTGTGAAAAATATTTGGAAAAGGGGGGTTTTAGGTTGATTTTGGACATTTGGTCAAATTACTTCATAAAAACTCTTAGTTTTGACTCTTTTGCAAATCAGTCCTATTTTCAAAATTAAAGTTATTTAAAACTCATTTTCAAAAATTGATTTAATTTTCTAAAAACCATAATTGAAAACATTACAGATATGCCATGTCACAAAATTTTGAATACTCTAAGGCTAAAATAAGGCTAAAATTCCTAAAATACCCCTAAACTCATAGGCCCTATTTTGGGGTGTTACAAAAAAAAAAAAGTAACATAATAAAAAAAGTGTGAAGTGTAAGGCATGAAAGAAATGGATTTATCATAAATTTGAGATTTAATTTCTTTAACTATTTTCTTTTGATGAAAGTCTATTTAATTATTTTTAATAAATGAAAAAAGTTGAATATAATGTGGGGATGAAGTAAAAAAAATCTTTTTGGGTTGGAATTAAATTGTTTATTTTTACGGTAGTAAAAATACAATTTCACCATTTTAATAGCTTACATCTTTATAATTTTTAAAGGATTAAATCAAATATTTATCATTCTTTAGAGCTGAAGTGTAATTTTTCTATTATTAATTTAAAATTTTATAATTATAAAAGGACCTAAATGAAAATTTTTCATGGGTTTGGCCCTACCAACCCTCGCTTTGCCATTGAGATAATATTTAAGTTAAATTAATTACAAATCCTTTTAGTACAAATTTAAAATGAAATTAGTTTATTTTTTTATAATTATGTATAATTTAACATTTGTTGATTTAATTTCAAGATAAATAAGAAAAATGAAAAATTGAAGGAATATTTAATATTAAAGAATATTTATTTATTATATTTTAATTTGACATGAAACATTAACTTTAAATACTTCTTTTAATGTTTTAAGGTAAAAGTATAGTAGACCTATTCATGGGTCGGGTCACCTAGCTTGGCTTGAAGACCCACCAGAAAAATGGGAGGGTTTGGCAAAAATATAGCTATGAAAAATGGACTTGGGCAAAAAAAATAAGGCCCGTTTAGAAAATGGGCCAGCCCTTAGATAAGGCTTTTTTTGCTCGGACTCAGCTCGGCCTATCCCAAAATTGAAAAAAGAAAAAAAATCTACTTTTTTCTTATTATTTTCTTGCTATTTTCTTACTGTTTTGTTGTCATTTCACTATTATGTTGCTACTATTTTATTAGTATTGTTTGAATATTGTATAACTATTATTTTATTGTTAATTTTGCTACTATTTTTGAGGCATTTGTTTATTAAGTTGCACCTATGTTAGTGTTATTTAAGTATAAAGATTTTTTAAATTTATTTTTGATTTGTTGGGAAACATTTATTTTAATGTTTTTAGTGTTTATGATGTATTATTTTTTTTTAAAAAATTATATAAAAATTTATATGGGTGAGTTGAGCTCGAGTTTTAATATTTTTATCCGGGCTGAGCTTGGGCAAAATTTTAGGTCCATTTTTCGAGTCGGGTCGGACTCGGGCATATCAAATAGGTCCAAAATTTTGTTAAGGCCCTACCCTAATCTAACCTGACCTGGCCCATAGGTAGGTCTAAAGTATAACATTAATCATTTATGTTTTCGCGTGCACTGTCACATCCCAAAAACTGGGTTAGAAGAAGTTGGGTTAGTGAAACCAAGAGTAGTTACGTACTTTTTTGAAATAAGGTTGTGAAAATTTTGTAAGCGAAGTGATCTGATTTAGTGGTTAAGTGTTATGTTTGCATGTGAGAGGTTTTGGGTTCGAATTCTTTCCCTTGAATTTTTTGTTATTTTTATTCCTATCTTTGACTTGGATATTAACCTTATCTATTACTTTAACTCAACTGATGATAAGAATGAACCTATTGGTTTAGGGGTAAGGCTTCAACTAACCTATAGGTCTCGTGTTTGAATTATTTGTATGCAATGTGGGAATTATTTTTTTTTTTTGTTTTAGACTTTGGAGAAAATCTGATGTGGATAACTAATAGGATTTAGTGGGTGGTTAAGGGAGATTTAGTGGGATATGAGTAGTTTTCTTTTTGAAAATTATCTCAATATATTCCATAATTTGCTTCTCCTCAATCTATCGTCTCCTCCTTCCTTTCCACGTTCCTATTTTCCAATTTTCTTTTCTGTTGTTTATTTCTTCTTGCTTTTCTCTTTTTTGACATTTTTTTCTCCCTTTCTACCTTGTTCTCTTTTCTTTCCTTCATTTTCCACTTTTCCTTGTTGTTATTCCTTTTCTGATTGTTGGGGTCATCACCATATCTTTGTTGCATCGCCAATTTCATTATGTTAGCGCTTGTGCTGAGCTTTTGAGCGAGTGCTTATTCTTCCATCTTAGTGTAAGTATCAGTTGTTGTTTTTTTGTTCTTTGTATCAAGGATAATTATCTTTGTCTCGCAAGAAGGGTAGGTAAATTCTGTTGACTAATTGTTCTTATTTTAATTCTTTTTGTGCTCCTGTTAGGTGAGAATCGAGAGACGTGGAACTCTCACTTGGCAATTAGTGAGCATTAGGAATAGTTACTTCAATCGGGGTAAGCGACTTTGAGTTGTTGTTAAGGGGATAATTTTTGTTAGCATTAATGACGTTTAAATTTTTGCTTGTGGTTGATTTAGTGATTGGGTATTCGTATATCATTGTTAATTAGTCATTTTGAATGTCTTATTAGGGTCTAGAATTGTGCAGTAATGCCGTGTTTCAGGAACGATCAGGTGTGTAATGAAAATCCCAAAAAACAATGAATAATGTAAAACCAAAAAGCATTCTATTGACATCACACAGACAAGTGGGTCCATTATCTTAAAATTTTCACTTAAGCCCGTTTGACTCTGAAATTCGTAATTAGACCTCTTGTGGGGTCCATTTGGCTTAAATAAGACTTGAAATGAGACATCTGTTGATTTGTGTCTGTATGTGATACAAGTAAAGTATGTGAAAAATATATGTAAGATTTGTGTTCTGATAACTCCGAAAGCATGATTACGTATGAAAAGTATGCATGACATCTATTTATGGAATATATGTGTTAGTTTATTTACGTATATGCATCAGAATGGGTTTGATATGTGATGGAGGAAGTGTATTCTAGCAGTATTACTACAATTTTGGTGGTTAAATTGCAATATCTGTGTGGCAGCTCAGCTGCACCTTTATGAGTGGCATACCACCACGACCCAGTGTGATTGGATGGATGGACTATTGTAGTCTTAATTGGTGTGATTGGTTGGACGGAGTTAGCAGATAGGGGTAGGATTTGTGGCTGCATCTATACCTGAATCTGTGTCTGTATTTGTATCTGAATCTGAATATGCATCCATACCTGATTATGAAAATACATATGATTCAGTATTTGAGAATATGTTTGAATTTGTATTTGGAGACATATTTGTTTATTTATGTATATCTAATTTGTTGCTTGTGATGTGTTACACACTAACCTCGTAAGCTTACTCTTTGCTTGTTTTCCTCTCAAGTAACCTACAAGTTTAAGACCGGATGGCGTGTGAGAGCTCAGATTGGTTTTTTCCGCATAAATGGTTCGATTTGTTAATAATTGAACTTTTCTAGACTTTCGATTTTGATTTAATTTTTTAATTTAATTTTGGTTTTGGTTTTTGTGGTGATTTTTGTTATTCAGTTATAAATTTCTGCATGATTTTTGTTAAATAAAATAAATGTTTGATTTACAAAAAAATAAACAAGCTAAGGAGTTTCCGCTGTAAATTTGAAATGAGTTTTTATGTAAATTAATAATGAATGTTTCAGAATATGACCAACTGGCAAACTGTATGTTTTCACTTATCAAAATCACAGTTTTCAAGTTATCAACTCTGGAATTTCTGTCGCAAAGTTTTTATTCAGAATTACGAGTTTTATGAAAAAAGTGACATAAGCGTGATGATTTCATAAAATTGGAATTTTAAGTTAGCAGTTGATAAATTCACATAAGCATTTTAAAAGTGGCAAATTTTTCTATCAAATAATTGTGGTGAGTTTTATAAAACTTTGATTTTCGATTTTGTAACGAGTTACGTTTTGGAAAATAAAGATTTCTATGTATTAATATATTCCAGATTCGACCATAACATCTAGGTTGAGTTTGGGGTGTTACATGAAGTCTTGAGTAATGCAAATGCAACAAATGGTTTCCTCATATATCAATACATTACTTGTAACGACCCGATAGTCATGGGTGTTGGAAAGTGCATTTTCGAGACTCCATTACTGTAAATCAGACTTGTAAATATTTATTAAAAATATTTAATAAGTTAGTTGTGTAGTTAATTAGGTTTTGGTTAGGTGAATTTGCATGAATTAAGAATAATTAGGTATAAGGACTAAATTGCATAAAGGGTGAAAGTTGAATAATAGATTAAAGAAAAATATTAAAGGGAGTAAAAAATAATTATGCCATTGTCCTCTAAATGAAACGGCATAAGGTGTAATGTTATTATAAAATTTAAGTTAAAATATATATATATATATTATAATATAAAACCTTAAGAATTAAGTATATATATATTATAAAATTATAATAAAACAAAATAAGAAAAAGAGAAAGAAAGAGCTAAAACAAAATAGAAAGGAAAGAAAAGAAAAAGGGAAAGAAAGAAAGGAAAAAGGCAAGGCTAGGGTTTCAAAGTTCCAAGTTCAATTGGTTAGTCAATTTAGTCCATTTTCTTTTAATTTTTATGTTTTTAGAATCCCGGTGTTAAGTACTACCTGACCTATGTCGAAATTTTAAAAATTATTGAGTTTTTAAGTGTTGCCTGTGTTGAATAATTTTAAAATTAGGGACTAAATTGATAGATTTTTAAGTTAGAAATGAAAAATGATTGAATTGTAGAATAAATTGTAAACTTTACTAGGAACTAAATAGTGAAAATTTGAAATTTAGGGATTTAAGTGACAATAGGGAGTTAAATTTAGTTTAAAGTGGAAATTGAATGAAAATATAGAATTAAATGTGAAGAAATAAAGTTAGTCTCAATTTAGGGACTAAATTGGAATTTAGACAAATATTAAGTAAAAATTAAAATATTCAATATGAAATTGAATTGTGTTGGATTGATGAATTTTAATTGTTTTAATTCCGTAGCTAACGTCGTACTGGAATCCTCGACTAAAAAGGGAAAGATAAAGTCGACGGGGAATAGTTTAGAATTTCTGGTTTGTATTTTTATAATCCGAATCTAGTTATTAATTATTGTATTTTGATTTAATGCTTATGGTAAGTGGTTGAGGGGAGTATTTGACATTTTGGTATTGAATTGAATTAAGTTGATGGAAATTGATTGAATTGGTATATATATATTATGATTGTATTGATTATTTGAATTGAATTGAATTGAATTGAATTGAATTGAATTCACGTGTATATGTGATTATATGAAAAATTTATATTGGATATTGGTTGTTTTTGAAATGTGAAATTAAACCCTATTTACTGTATCGGGTTAAGTTAGATATAAATAGCATGCCATAGGATTAGAAGAGTTTAGGGATTTCTTTGATTTCGAGTCGATGAGGCACTGGGTGCCAATTTACTTCGGTTTAACTGATGAGACACTGGGTGTCAATTTTCTAATTTGGATTTATTCGATGAGGCACTGGGTGTCAATTTACTACTTCGAATTTATTTGATGAGACACTGGGTGTCAATTTACTACTTTGAATTATTCAATGAGACACTAGGTGTCAAACTGGTGTGTTGGTTGGATCCGTGTATCCGTCCGAGCCCGAGTCATGTTAATAGGGGTAAACATATAATTAAAGTTTTATAATTGATATTGAAATGGCATGGTATGAGAAATGGAATTGAGATAGTGAACTGAAAATAGAATGTAAAATATGTTGTAAATACATGGAATACACAAGTTATATACTCATGAATTGAATATGGAATGGATAGTGCCATTGTTTAAATGATATGTGAACAAATTATGGAAAGCTATTATATATAGCAAGTGATGAAAATTGAGTATGGTATATAATGATGTATTCATGAATTGAGTAATGCATAGCTAATGTCATTGTATGAATAAATGTGGTTTTAAATATTGAATTGTGCCTATAATTATTATGTGCATATTATATTGTTTTATCTTTAAATATTTGGATTATAGAAATACCACTGAGTTTTACTCAGCATACGGTTTTGTTTTCCATGCGCAGGTTAGGTACTTAACTTTTGATTGACAATTCAGCATTTAACAATGATCCCGATCTCAAATGTGGTGGTGTTTATCTTTTGTATCGGCATGTACCTAGGGTGTTTAAATAATAGTTATTTTGTGGTTTGATTGTAAATGTGGTTATAATTTTAATATTGGTTTGGTATATACATATGAATATGTGTTTGTGTTTGAAGCTATATCCTGGTATGGTAAATTGAACCAAATCTAGATAGGTGCTTGTGAATTTAATTTTATATTTAAGTGCTCATGAACTAGGCAAAATGGATTGAATTTGGTATGTTTATAATTTGAATTTGAATGATGTTTTCATAATATAATTTGATGATATAATTGTGGTACCAATGAGGGTACATTGGTTAGACACCTAGGATGATTGTTATGAAATTTTGGATGTGCTTGATCTATTTTGAATAGGTTAAATGAATGATTTTTGAATTGCTTAATGTCCAAGCTTGCAGGGAATGGTAAGCTTGTCGTTTAAGGTACATTTTGAGTCTACATGGCCAGACACACGGCCATGTGAACCCTGCAGCTTTGAAAATTTTTAATATTTTTTTCAGAAAATTCCCTGAGTTTCCGAATTAGTCCCGACTTGTTTCTAACACGTATTTTGGGTCTTGATGGCTCAAATAAGGGACAATATGTATGAGTTTAATTGGTTCTGACCTAAATATTATATGATACGAAATGTTTGAAATTTATGTCTATTTGATCGGCAAACTCCGGTAGTGCTCTAAATGTAACACCCCCTAACCCTATACCGTCGCCGGTACAAGATTACGGAGTATTACCGGTCACTACAGTTCAAACATAAACAATACAGAAATAATTATTAAGTATTTCAGAAATTTGTCTTACTGTCCTTTTTATGGGCCCTCGAGACCCAAAATAGAGATTAGAAACGATTCGGGACTCAATTAGAAGCTTATAAAAATCTTCATAAAATTTCTGAATTTCCTTTAATGAACAGTACCCACACGCCCGTGTGAATTAGGGACATGCCCATGTGTCTCCATGACACGCCCGTGTTGTCACCCCGTATGACTCCCAAGGCTTGGACACGCCCGTGTCCTTTACCCGTGTACTCCTCTGACTTATTGCTCATGAACAAATTAGTTTCACATGGCCAAGTCACACGCCCGTGTGCTCAGCCCATGTGGAATTATTTTCAATTCGAACCTAATGTAGTTTTCACACGGCCATGCACATGCCTGTGTACTGTGGCCGTGCACTTCACACGGCCAAGACACACACCCGTGTCTTTGCTCGTGTGGCCATTTCTGAGCATTCTGTTTACATTATTTTTGATGTAAAGGACACATGACTTGCTCACATGCCCGTGTAAGGGTCGTGTGTCTCACACGGTTTGATCACACGTCCGTGTGCCAGGCCGTGTGGACTCAAAATAAACCTTATAGTTCAAGTTTACCAACCCTGCAAACTTCAATAACAAGCAATTTAAAATCCAATTTTTTAACCAATCCAAAACATGATTAAATACATCCATTTCACATTAGAATCATCAATGTTACGATCCAACACGAGTGTATTAGTAAGTGTTTAACATAAAACTTCCAAACAGTGTACTTTGGTACCATTTGAATCAATTCAAATTAAACAATATAAAAAACAATATTATAAACATAACTTTTCATTTATGGCTAACCATTATCATTCTTACACAAAATAACTTCAAAAGATAACCTAGGTACATGCCATTTCTCAAAATAAGATTCATCACCAAGTATTTGAGTTCGGGCTTGTCTTGGATGCTGAGTTGTTAGTCGCTTTCGTACCTAACCTACGCACGGAAACAAACCGTACGCTGAGTATGCACTCAGTGGTATTTCTATAAACCAACACTTAAATCATTATTGACACAAAATGTATTTAAGCTATTAATTTCAAATCTAATAGCACTACTTATATTCAAAGTTCTTTCTCCATGAAACATTCAGTTCAATTATGTATCAATCAATAATAGTAGATTTTCATTACAGTAGCACAGTCATTCAGTTGTCCAGTATAGTAAATTTACCCCTATTAACATAATTTGGACTTTGACGGATACATGGATACAACCAACACACCAGTACGACACATTGTGCCTCGTCGGCTTTGCCGAAGTAAATAGTAACAGTACGGTACATAGTATCTTATCGGATTAAACCGAAGTAACATAAATAGTACGACACACGAAGTGCCTCATCGACACAAATTCGAAGTAACAGTACAGCACTATTATTGCCTCATCGACCCAAGGTCGAAGTATCCCTGTACAGTTCCAATCCTATGGCATGCCAATTGTATCCAACCTAGCCCGACACTGTTAATAGGGTATACAATTTATTTTAAATTTCAGATAACATTCGAATTACAATTCAATTCAACACTTCCAAAATAAGAATAGCAATACTTACCTTTATTTTACTTATCATTTACAATAATAATAAAAGCAACAATCAATTACTAAGTTCGGTTTATAGAAATACAAACCGTAATTTTTCAGATTACTCCTCGTCTACCTTCTCTTTTCCTTTCTTTGTCGATGTCTCTGGTACTACGTTAGCTACAGAAATTAAACAATTTATACTATTAATACAATAACAATTTCACAATGAATAATTGAATTTCTATTTAATCCATACCTAAATTTTTAATTTAATACTAATTAACACATTTGTTTTTATCACTCAATTTCATACTTCATTTCTATTCAATTTCCTATCATATTCTTCTTAAACATTGAACATTCATGGTAGAACCCTAATCTCAAGTTTCATTCAATTTAGTCTCTCAAACACAAAACTTATAGCTTCTTTTACAATTTAATCCCTTAATTAAATCTAACTTGAAATTTATTCAATTAAACCCCTAATTCAACAATTTATTCAATATAATCCATGTCTAAAAATCTATTAACTTTCAAAATTTTCACTTACATCAAGTAATATTTGTCCCTATAACTCCAAAAACATCAAAATTATAAAGAAAGAGGCTTAATTGACTTACTAAATTAAACTTCAAGCTTCAAAACCCTAATTTTCCCCTTTTTCTTTTCTCCTTTCTTTTCTCCCAATTCCTTCTCTGTTTCGTTTCTATTCTTTTTCTTTTTCTTTGTTATTTCTTTTATTTCTTTTATTATACTTTATACTTTATACTTTATTATTATATTATATTATTATATTAATTTCTTAAATACTAAGTATATAATATATGTATATTATACATACACATGGAATAATATTTTCCATACATTTGGCACTATTCCCTTTTATGGGTTATTTGCTAATTTAGTCCCTTCAATTTTCTTTAGTCTATAGTTAAACTTGTGCACTATATTCAATCTAGTCCTTACACTAAATTAACCTTAATTCAAGTTAATTCACTTAACTAAAATCTAATTAATCACTTAACTAGCTTCGTAAATATTTCTAATAAATGTTTGTGAACCCAATTTTCTGAAATTGTAAGTTAGAAACTCGATTTCTGATACCCATAAATTTCGGGTCATTACGTTTCTCCCCTCCTTAATAAATTCCGTCCTCGAAATTTACCTGAAAAGAGATGGGGGTATTGAGATCTCATTGTATCTTCCAGTTCCCATGTTGCCTCTTCAATATTATGACTTGTCCATAATACTTTCACTAAGGGAACCCGTTTATTATGCAATTCTTTTACCTCTTGGGCTAATATTTTAACCGGTTCTTCTTCATATGACAAATCAGGTCAAATTTTAGTATCCTGAGTAGAAATAATATGAGATGGATCTGATCGATATCTTCTGAGCATAGAGATATGAAAAACATTGTGAATCTTCTGTAGTTCCGGAGGTAAAGCCGATCGATAGGCAACCGATCCAATTCTTTCCACAATCTCATATGGTCCGATATATCGTGGGCTTAGTTTACTTTTCTAATCAAAGCTCAGAATCTTCTTCCAAAGAGAAACTTTGAGAAATACTTTATCCCTAACTAAATACTCAATGTCCCGACGTTTCAAATATGCATACGATTTCTCTCTGTCAAAAGCTGCTTTCAGTCTTTTTCAAATCTTCTTAACAGTACCCTCTGTTTCTTGAATCAATTCTGGTCCAATCACTTTCTTCTCATTCAATTCTGTCCAACATATTGGTGATCGACATCTCCGACCATATAAAACTTCATACGGTGCCATTTGAATACTTGATTGGAAACTGTTATTATATACAAATTTAGCTAACGGTAGATAACATTCCCAACTTGACTCAAAATCAATGATACAAGCTCGGAGCATATCTTCTAAAATCCGGATAACTCTTTCTGACTGTCCATCGGTCTGTGGATGAAAAGCTGTACTAAAATGAAGTCGAGTACCAAGAGACTCATGTAACTTTTTCAAAAACCTTGATGTAAACCGTGGATCTCAGTCTGAAATTATCGATACAAGAATACCATGCAATCTCACAATTTCCGGGATGTATGTTTCTGTAAGTTTCTGAAGTAACCCATTCATTCTAACTGCTATAAAATGAGCTGACTTTGTAAGCCGATCAACAATCACCCAAATAGTATTTTTCTTACTTGATGACAATGGTAATCCTGTTACAAAGTCCATTGTGATGCAGTCCCATTTCCATTCAGGAATGTTAATAGGTTGAAGTAAACCAGTCGAAACCTAATGCTC
The DNA here is from genome assembly GCA_025698465.1 of Gossypium longicalyx. NCBI lineage: Eukaryota > Viridiplantae > Streptophyta > Magnoliopsida > Malvales > Malvaceae > Gossypium > Gossypium longicalyx. The sequence continues at coordinate 20,319,071 of CM047000.1, forward strand.
GGGTTTAACTCATTGACATGTCAAACATTTAGCCACAAATTCCACTATATCCCTTTTCATGCCCAGCCACCAATATAGTTTCCGTAAATCTTGGTACATTTTTGTTCCTCTAGGATGTAATACAAATGGACTGTCATGTGCTTCTAGGAGTATTAACTCTTTCAATTCTGAAACATTCGAAACACAAATCCTATTATGAAATCTCAAACAATTACGTTCATCAATGCTGAAATTCTCTGCTACACCACTCTGAACCATTTCTTTTCTTTTCACTAGCTTGTCTTCTTTTAACTGGGCTGACTTGATTTGTTCTAACATCACTGGTTTCATTTTTATTTCAGCCAATAAACCTCCATCATCACTAATACTAACCTGTGTAAATATTGCTTGCAATTCGGTTGCAGCTTTTCTACTCAATGCATCAGCTACTACTTTAGCTTTACCCGGATGATAGTCAATAACACAATCATAATCATTTAGAAGATCTATCCACCGATGCTGTCTCAAATTCAACTATTTCTGTGACAAAAGATACTTAAGACTTTTATGATCAGTGTAGATGTAGCATTTCTCACCGTATAAATAATGTTTCCAAATCTTCAGAGCAAAAATCAAAGCTGCTAGTTCCAAATCGTGAGTCAGATAATTACGTTCACGCAGTTTCAATTGTCATGAAGCATAAGCAATTACTTTCCCACTTTGCATTAGTACACATCCGAGACCATTTAAAGAAGCATCACTGTACACAATAAAATCTTTTCCCGACTTTGGTAAAGTCAACACTGGTGCTTCTGTTAACATTTGTTTCAATGTTTCGAAACTTTTCTGACACTGCTCATTCCAAACAAATGGAACATTCTTTTGCAATAATTTCGTCATTGGTAAAGCTATTTTCGAAAATCCATTCACGAACCTTCGATAATATCTAGCCAATCCGAGAAAACTACGTACCTCTGACACATTTTTAGGAGTTTTCCATTGTAAAATTGCTTTAATTTTCTTTGGGTCCACTGTAATTCCATCTGCCGATACCACATAACCAAGATATACTACCTTTGACAGCCAAAATTCACATTTACTCAATTTTCCATACAATTGTTTCTCCCATAATGTTTGCAAAACAATTTGAAGCTGCTGGTCATGTTCAAATTCAGACTTTTAATATACCAAAATATCATCAATAAAGACTACTACAAATTGGTCCAAGTACGGCTGAAAAATCCGATTCATAAGATCCATAAAAGTAGCTGGAGAATCTGTTAACCTAAATGGCATCACTAAAAATTCATAATGCCCATACCGTGTTCGAAATGCTATCTTTGGTACGTTGCTTTCTTTCACCTTTAACTGATAATAACCCGATCTTAAATTAATTTTCAAAAACACAGAAACTCCTTTCAATTGATCAAACAAATCATCAATATGAGGTAACAGATATTTATTCTTGACGGTCACTTTGTTCAACTGTCGGTAGTCAATACATGACCGCATCGAACCATCTTTCTTCTTAACAAATAACACTGGAGCTCCCCACGGTGATGTACTAGGTCATATAAAACCTCGATCCAATAAATCTTGCAGCTATACTTTCAATTCCTTCAACTCAGTTGGTGACATACAATATGGAGGTATCAACACTGGATCTGTACCCGGGTATACTTCAATAACAAATTCAACTTCCCGATTAGGAGGTAATCCAGGTAATTCTTCAAGGAATACGTCAGGAAATTCACATACAATTCTGATTTTACTACATTTACTTTCCACCAAATTTGAATTTATTACATATGCTAAGAAAGCAGCACAACCATGATAAAGAAGCTTACTAGCTTTGATTGCCAAAATAATACGAACTGTTCCACTGGTCCGAATACCATTTACTTCAATTTGATCACCGTTTTCATTCTGAATAGTGAACTTCTTTTTATACCAGTCTAATATTACTCCATATTCTGATAACTAGTCCATACCCACTATAATGTCAAAGTCGCCAAATAGCATAATCAATAAATCAATAGGAAAATTTCTATCTTGAATCATTAATGGACTTCTTTGACATACTCGATTCACTAATATTGTTTGCCCCAGAGGACTAGACACCTCTTCTGTTACTCTAGATAGTTCAGGTTTTAATTTTCCCGTCTCAACTAGTTCTGTATTAACATAAGAATGTGACGATCCCGGATATACTAAAGCATAAACGGGTTCTAAATGTAATAGGAATATACCTGTCACCACATCGTGTGCATCTCCTTCTTCTCGAGTTCTTACAACACATGCTCGGGCTAGAGCTCTAGCTTTCGATTATTGAGTGCCAACTTCACTTGTTCTTCTAGCACCTCCACTACTGACTAAACCACCTCTACCTGACCTTTGACCTCTAGAAGTAGATTTAGATCTCTGTGATACCGTTGGTGTTGCTTTGTCAATCTTTGGATAGTCTTTTACAAAATGATTAGTGGATCCACATCGGAAACAATCTCCCATTAATCTCCAACACTCTTTCTTGTGTTTATTCCCACAGTGTTGACATTTCAGAATTTCAATATTTCGAGATGGCCCTCTAATGCTACTGGTGGAAACTGTCGTTTGTCTACCATGATTTCTGTCACTTCTATCTGATCTAAAACCAAATCTTCCACTGGTTCGAAATTCTTTTTATCTCTTAGGTTGTGGATTAGAGCTTGTAGTTCCGAGACGCTTTCCAAGTGAACGAGAAATTTCAGGCTTTTTGTTTAACCCCAACACTTGCTCAACCATTTTGGCTCTCTCAATTAAATTCGCAAATTCAGTAATCCATAGGGACACCAACTATAATCGTAATTTATCACGCAGTCCTCGTAAAAACCATTTACATCTATCAGCTTCAGTCGGTACAAATTCAATTGCATATCTACTCAATCTCAAAAACTCCCATTCATAATCTGCTACAGACATCTCACCTTGTTTCAGCATTAAGAACTCCTGTTTTCTGTCTTCCATAGATAATTGTCCCAAATATTTCTTTCGAAACTCTCTTAGAAAGAAATCCCAACCAATCTGTTCCTCCGGCACATGTTGAGTTACCGATTCCCACCATACATACGCTTCTCCTTGTAATAAAAAAAAGCCACACAATAATTTTTCCTATGGGGTACATTCAAGTTGCTTCAGGATTCTCTTTGTAGTCTCTATGCAATTTTCAGCTATAGACGGGTCAAATCACTTTGATCCCAGAAATTCGGTAGCACCATACTTTCACAACTCTTTAATCGGGGATCGTTGAGTTGGAGGGGTACGAGTTATTGCAGGTATAGTTCCTAATGCTCTTTGCAGAGCATCTACTATCACTCTAAGTATTTCTGTATTATCTATTTCTCTAGTATCACTCCTTTCAACATTTGGCGATTGATTACCTACCGATTTTGTAACACCCCAAACCCGGCCCAAACGTTATGGCCGAATCCGACGTGCCACATTAAAGTTAAAAACCCATGTTTCATTTTAGTGTTAAAAACCCGTCTTTTGTTAAGCTAAAGTGAATGGAAGCTGGACACCAGGTAGGTATCCACAACAGAGGAGGTGAGCCATGAAGGCTGCTTAAGTACCAAGCTCTTCGATTGGATCCAATCCTAGACATGCCCACCACCATTGCCACACTTTGGTTGTATCGAGTTGAAATTCCTTTGAGTAGTTATTATCTTTGTTAAATCGAATAATTGTGACGTCGTGTTATTTAAAAAAAATATCGTTTTGGAAACACGCCCTATGTCTATCCCATTTGAATTATTATCAACCAGTTTAAAGTTATTGAAAATAGAAATAATCCCCGAAAAATAAAGAAGAAAATTTAGTTAAAATGGCCTTATTACAACCCAAGATTAAATAGTAAATAAAATAAATTAAGGAAAATCAGTCACTTATTTCAAAGCCCAAAAGCGATCACCATGGCCACTCTGAATCCCCTCCGGCTCCAAGTCACCCACATCAAAGCCCACCTGCAAGGTTAAGAAAGGGGGTGAGTTTGGAAACTCAGTGTGTAAGAAAACCCATCCAAAGCCCAAGTCAGCTCAAGCCCGTTGAGCCTAAGCCCATTCAGTTAACAGTGGGTACTGGGCCGAAGCCCTTTTCAAAATATAGTAAACTGGGCCTTAGCCCCTTTTTCAGATAACAGTATGACTCATAGGCCCATTCCAGAATAGAGCAGTCATATTCATGTATGCAAGCCCAACCCAGCCTATAACCAACCGCTAACTCCACCTGAACCAGCCCTACACTCTATGTGGGGAATAGCTCAACCCACCCACTGCAGACTCCACAAATTGCGGCATTGATTGCCGATTATCGATAAATTGAGGCAAAGCCTCTAGTACGTGGACGAGCCACTTTCAAGACTTCCTCCATCAATATCCCACCCCATGCATCGATAATAATAACATGGCATGCATAAATAACATGATCAAACATGCATTTCGGTCAACCTTAACCCTAGGGGTATCTCAGTAATTCCACTCCTAGGAGTAAATCTGTAAATTTTCCACCTATAAAGGTATTTAGTAATTTATCTATTTTAGGGTTTTCATGCATATACTCACTTTTCACGTATTAACAAAAACATTTACCGAGGGTTCTTACCGAATTGGGCCTGCTGACCCATTATCCCAATTTTGGCCCATTAAGCCCCAAAATATTGAAGGCACAGAAATCTTGCACTCTACGGTCTAAACACTGTAGTTTACCAGAAACGTTAATCGATTTACCTCATGAGCATTCGCACACTCGCAAGTCCACAAAATACCAATTTTTCGGCATTTCGGCATTTCGGCTTTTACTGATCTAGACTAAGAAGGGGTGTCAGTTACACACCTATTTTATGACGATTCGCTAATGAGATCCACGCACGAGCTACCTACAATTATATTACTACCACGTTAATCTAACTACCGAAACGAACTACATAATAACTCCTTACCTTATTTGGCCATAACACTTTAGGCACTAGCAATCCTACCTTTGCCAAAGTTTACGACTAGACTTAGATCCCGTCGCTCCACCTGTCCAAGCCCTTGATCAGCAGCCTCTAGATCACCTTACTAACAAGACAAAATAGTTATCACAACCCCTTAGGGCTACAAGTCCAAGTCGACAGCCTCCCTAACCTTTAAGGGTTTCGGCTTTCCTAAAATACGAAATAAAGACTAGATTGAAAAGACTTACCACCGGTTCCTTCGGTCAATGATCCCAATTAATCTCTACTCAATTTTGATGCCGATCTAATCCCTCAAATGATAACAAAATTTGAGCCTTCAATGATCTCAATATTGGGTTAAGTCCCTAAAAGTGTGGGGTTTTCAGCTTTTGCTGGAACTGTGTAAAGAAAGATGAAATAGGAGGGTTTTGCTGTGGTCTAGTCGACAGAAACTTAAGGTTTAGAGAACTAGAGAGTCAATCAAGAATGATGAAAAGGATAAGAGAATTGGCTAGAAGAAATCAGCATAGAAGAAAGTATAGTTTTCGGGATTTCGACTTTTTAAGGCAAATGGCTATGAAGGTTTTAGAAACGTCTGAAGAAAAAGATGGAGATGCACAGGTGGATAGAGAGATTCGGCTATAGAGGAAGAGATGAAAAAGAAAAAGTTGATGAAGAGAGGAGAAAAGAAAGAAGAGGAGAATGGTCAGGAAACAGCACAATTTTCCCCTAATACCGAATTTGTACTAACACTCAACCTAGTCGAATTTTGCCCCCCTAAAGCATCCCTTGGCCGGCCAACTCTTGCTCCTCAAGAGTCCACCATTCGACCAACACTACTCTCCCTAATCAGCTTCTAAATCCTCTCCCTTATCCCCTCCTTACTAATCCCTTAAGCAATTTAAACTCCTCCTGACAGACTTTCACTTCAATTCCATTACTTACCTTTTCTGTGCATAAAAATTAATATCACTAATTTGCTTACCTTGTGACTCGAGCCTTAGTTCTCCTTGGTCATCCACCTGCCACCTCTAAAGCCAGCTTACCACAGGCTTCCCTGTGTTTTATTTTACCCAATTAATACTTAAAAGCCCAACCAACCAGAACCCCTTTTTCTTATGGAATTAAAATTAATTAAAACTACCGGGTTTTTTTTTAACCTATGCTTGGGCCTTCTAGAGGCCCACTAACCTAAGTAAATCCACGCCAAGCAGACAGAACACCAAAAATTTAAAATTTTCCAACATTCACAGAATTCCCGAAAATTGGTGCGTTACAACTCTACCCCCTTAAAGAAATTTCGGCCTCGAAATTTACCTGATCCAAATAGTTGAGGGTATTGTTGACGCATAGTCTCTTCTGACTCCCAAGTAGCCTCTTTCCTTCCATGATTATGCCACAACACTTTTACCAATGGAACCGACTTCCTTCTTAAAACTTTAACCTCTCGATCTAAAATTTGTATGGGTTCTTCTTCAAAGGTCAAATCAGTCTTTACTTCAATCTCCTCCATTGGCACAACATGTGAAGGATCCGATCAATATCATCTTAACATAGACACATGAAAGACGTCATGGATTCTGTCCAACTCCGGTGGTAATTCTAACTGATACGCTACTGGCCCTACCCGTTTAAGAACCTGATAAGGCCCTATAAACCGCAGACTCAATTTGCCTTTCTTGCCAAACCTCAAGATCTTCTTCCAAGGTGAAACCTTCAAGAACACCATGTCCCCAACAACGAACTCAATCTCTTTGCGCTTTAGATCCGCATACGACTTCTGTCTATCAGATGCCTCCTTTAAGCGATCTCTTATCAACCTAACCTTACTTTCAGTATCTGCCACCAACTCCGGTCCAAGCACTTGTCGTTCACCCAACTCTGTCCAACACGCAGGTGTACGACATCTCTGCCCATAAAGTGCCTCATATGGAGCCATCCGAATACTTCTTTGGTAGTTGTTGTTGTATGCAAACTCCACCAATGGCAAGTAGTCCTCCCCACTACCATGAAAATCGATAATACAACCTCTTAACATATCCTCCAAAATTTGAATAACCCTTTCCGATTGTCCATCTGTCTGTGGGTGAAAGGTAGTACTGAAATCCAATCGTGTACCCAATGCCTCTTGCAGTTTCTGCCAGAACCGAGATGTAAACCTAGGGTCTCGATCAGAAATAATCGACATTGGCACTCCATGCAGTCGCACTATCTCCGCCACATACAACTTGGCCAACTTTTGCAGTGAGTAATCAGTACGAACAGGTATGAAATGGGCAGATTTCATTAACCTATCCACAACTAGCCATACAGAATCTTTCTTGGTGGGTGTCAAAGGTAGCCCACTCACAAAGTCCATAGTTACTCTCTCCCACTTCCATAGTGGAATTTTCACCGGTTGCAGTAATCCAGAAGGCAATTGGTGCTCGGCTTTAACTTGTTGGCACGTTAGACATTTCCCAACAAATTCAGTCACCTCTCGCAGATCTCGATATAACTTATTCCCTCCAGGATGCATGGCACAAGGTCCATCATGAGCCTCCTTTAAAATCAATCGCCCCAATTCAGGGTCTTTCGAAATACAAACTCTTCCACGAAAGCACAGAACTCCGTAAGTGTTCAGTCCAAATTCCTCATTCTCACCATTCTCAACTTGCCGAAACCGAAGAACTAACGAATCATCCTTCAACTATTTTTCTTTAATCTGCTCAGTCCAAGTAGGCCTCACTTGTAACTCTGCCAACAGACTTCCATCGTCGAATAGACTCAAACGTGCAAACAAGGCTCTCAAATCAGTAACAACCCTTCGACTCAACGCATCGGCCACCACGTTAGCCTTACCTGGGTGGTACTCAATCGGACAGTCGTAATCCTTAAGCAACTCAATCCATCTCCTTTGCCTTAGGTTTAGCTCCTTCTGAGTCAACAGATACTTAAGACTCTTATGGTCCGTGTAAATAATACACCTTTCTCCATATAAGTAATGTCTCCAAATCTTAAGTGCAAAGATCACTGCTGCCAACTCCAAATCATGAGTAGGATAGTTTCCTTCATGAGGCTTAAGCTGTCGCGAAGCATAAGCGACCACCCTACCCTCTTGTATCAGTACACATCCTAACCCCACATGCGACGCATCACTATACACAGTGAAGTCCTTCCCAAACTCCGGTTGAATCAACACTGGCGCTTCAGTCAGAACCTTTTTCAGATGCTCGAAAGCTTTTTGCTGCTTCTCAGTCCAGACAAATGCTACCCCTTTCCTTAACAGTTTCTTCAATGGTGCAGCAATCAGAGAAAATCCTTCTACGAACCTTCTGTAATAGCCTGCCAAACCCAGAAAAATCTAAATTTTTGATACTGACTTCGTTGGTTTCCATTCCAAAAATGCCTCAATTTTTCGAGGATCCACCCTAATTTCTTCAGCAGAAACCACATGACCTAAAAAAGTCACTTCTCGCAACCAGAATTCACACTTACTAAACTTCGCATGCAGTTGTTTCTCTCTCAATACTTGCAGCACAATACGTAGATGCTCCTCATGTTTCTCCTTGGTTTCTGAATATACCAGAATATCATCGATGAAAACTACCACGAATCGGTCCAAGTAAGGTTGGAACACCCGATTCATCAAATCCAAGAAAGGGGCAGGCACGTTCGTCAGCCCAAACGGCATAACCAGGAACTCATAATGACCATATCGAGTTCTGAATGCTGTCTTATGAATATCCACTTCCTTTACCCTTAGCTGATGGTATCCAGATCGAAGGTCAATCTTGGAAAATACCGAAGCTCCTCTAAGTTGGTAAAATAAATCATCAATTCTTGGCAGTGGGTACTTGTTCTTTATCATCAGTTTGTTCAACTGGCGGTAATCGATGCACATCCGCATTGTCCTGTCCTTTTTCTTCACAAACAGGACCGGTGCTCCCCATGGAGACACACTAGATCTAATAAAGCCTCTATCCAACAACTCTTGGATTTGAGCTTTCAGTTCCACTAACTCCTTCGGTGCCATCCTATAGGGTGCAATGGATACTGGAGCTGTTCCAGGCAGCAAATCAATTCCAAACTCAACTTCCCGATTCGGAGGTAATCTAGGAAGCTCCTCTGGGAAAACATCTCGAAACTCCCTAACAGTCCTGACGGTATCCACAGTCAGATCCCCAGTTTCAACTTGATTTACAAAAGCCAAGTACGCCTCGCATCCCTTACGCATCAGTTTCTCAGCTTTTAAAGCCGATACCACATTGGACAAGTAATCTCTTCGTTCCCCAATAATCATTACCTCTTTATCCTCAGCAGTTCTTAACACCATCCTCTTAGCTGCACAATCCAGCGTTGCCCTATGCTTAGCCAGCCAATCCATCCCTAAGATCAAATCGAATTCTCCGAACGGCAACTCCAAGTCTCCACAGAAAATCCTACCTTGGGTCTCTAAAGGCACCTCCCTGAAGAGTTTCTCTACTTTAACCGAGTGACCTAAAGGACTTATCACAGTTACCCCACACACAGTCTCCTCAAAGTGAACACCCAATGCCCCAGAAATGGCATATGCAACATACAAATAAGTTGACCCCATATCTATCAGAGCAGTATAAGGGATACCAGAGATAAAAAACGTACCAGTTATGACATCAGGTGCGTCACCCTCTTCACGGCGATGAGCAACATATACCAAAGCTGGCTGACGAGCCTCAGTATTAACAATATCCCTACCGGGTGCCCCATGTCCACGACCATTACCACCGTGGCCTTGGCCACGACCTCTCGGCGGCGGCGGTCCACCTCGCGCTGGTTGGACAGGTTGCACAGCCCCTTGTTCAACCACTTGAGCCTGAGCTGGCCTCTTAGGACAATCCCTGATCCTATGTTCCTTTGGTTCACAACGAAGACAAGCCCCAGAACGCTTCCAGCACTCCCCCAGATGCATTCTTCCACAATCTCCACAAGCTTGTGGTCTAACTGTATTCACCGGAACCGCTCGAACTTGTTCCTCCATCCTAGCTCTCTTAACATTTCGGTTCACAGCACCAGCTGGTCCAGCATCCCTCCTGAACCGGTTTCGATCCCTGTCGCGGTTCTTTCGTTCGGCTTACTTCACCTCTTCAGCTATCTTAGCCTTCTCTACCAGTGCAGCAAAATCGCGCTCTCTCTGCGGAGCTATGAGCACCCTTAGCTCATTCCTAAGGCCATCCTCAAAGCGAACTCTGCGCTCATATTCAGTGGAGACAATGCCACTAGCGTACCGGCTCACTCGCAAAAACTCTGCCTCATATTCAACAACGGTCTTACCACCCTGGGTCAGGTTCAGGAATTCCTTTCTTCGTGCATCCACATAGCTAACTCCGACATATTTCACCTTAAAGGACTGCTTGAACAGCTCCCATGTTACCCTCTCAGCTGGGGTACCCTCTCTCAAAGTGATCCACCACTGATACGCCTCGTCCCGCAGTAATGACACCGCCCCTTTTAACTTCTGCTCTACTGAGCAATCCAGGTCATCCATAATCCGCTCCATGGCTTCTAGCCAGTACTCCGCCACATTTGGGGCTACTCCAGATATACCCCTAAAAACTCCGCTCCGTTGGCCCGGAGTTGCTCCGAAATGGACCCTCTATTCATGGGCCCGACATTAGCTCTAGCCACCCATTCCAAAACTCTTAACATGGCCTGGGACAGAGCGTCGTCCCCCGCGGCCTGATTATACGGCCCATTTTTACCCACCGGTGGTCGTGCTACTCCAGCGGGTATGTGTTCAGAAGACGAAGATCCAGCTTGAGTACTACCTCGGCCTCAACCACGGCCTCTTCCCCGAGTAGCTCTCGTACTCATTTCGGTTTATCTGATTACGAATTTTATGATATTAGTATAATGTTCAATTGTTTATTACAAGATGTCTTATGGAAATGTAGCAGTTTAAGGATTGTTTTCGTAATGTCGTATCCTAGTTACAGTTTCATTTCTACCGTTTTACAGCTCTACCCTATCTAAAGTATCATAGTAGGGTCTCAGTTCTATTCGTAGCATTATATCATTATCACATAACGTAAAAAGAGTATACTTACAGACTTGGTGCCAGGGATTCAGTGCGCCACCTCTTCCTCCAATCCATTTAAAACTCAAAAACCATGTTTTTGATCACAGAAAATAGAAATTTAAAATTTTGATTTTGAAACACCCTTGTAACACCCTTGTTTTGAAACTCTTGATTTTAGCCCCATTTTAAAAACCAGAAAAACCTGAACCATTTTAACGTGTATACCTTGTAAAACTTCTTTGAAAAGAACTTCCCAATACCATTTCCAAAAATACCCTTCTTAGGTCTAAGTTTTCGAAAAGATTTTTGGCCGAATTCGACGTGCCACATTGAAGTTAAAAACCCATGTTTCATTTTAGTGTTAAAAACCTGTCTTTTGTTAAGCTAAAGTGAATGGAAGCTGGACACCGGGTAGGTATCCACAACAGAGGAGGTGAGCCATGAAGGCTGATTAAGTACCAAGCTCTTCGATTGGATCCAATCCTAGACATGCCCACCACCATTGCCACACTTTAGTTGTATCGAGTTGAAATTCCTTTGAATAGTTATTATCTTTGTTAAATCGAATAATTGTGACGTCGTGTTATTTTAAAAACAAATATCGTTTTGGAAACACGCCCTATCTCTATCCCATTTGAATTATTATCAACCAGTTTAAAGTTATTGAAAATAGAAATAATCCCCGAAAAACAAAGAAGAAAATTTAGTTAAAATGGCCTTATTACAACCCAAGATTAAATAGCAAATAAAATAAATTAAGGAAAATCAGTCACTTATTTCAAAGCCCAAAAGCGATCACCATGGCCACTCTGAATCCCCTCCTACTCCAAGTCACCCACATCAAAGCCCACCTGCAAGAAAGGGGGTGAGTTTGGAAACTCAGTGTGTAGGAAACCCATCCAAAGTCCAAGTCAGCTCAAGCCCGTTGAGCCTAAGCCCATCGATTGGGCGATCAGTGGGTACCGGGCGAAGCCCTTTTCAAAATCTGAGAACCGGGCCTTAGCCCCTTTTTTGAGATAACGAAGATGACCCATAGGCCCATTCGAATAGAGCGGTCATATTCATGTATGCAAGCCCAACCCAATTTATAACCAACCGCTAACTCCACGAACCAGCCCTACACTCCATGTGGGAATAATAGCTCAACCCACCCACCGCAGACTCCACGCATTGCGGCAAAGATTGTCGCCAGATTATCGTAAAATTGAGGCAAAGCCTCCAATACGTGGATGAGCCACTTTCGGTACTTCCTCCATCAATATCCCACCCCATGCATCGAGATAATAATAACATGGCATGCGAAGAAATAACAACAGTCAAACATGCATTTCGGTCAACCTTAACCCTAGGGGTATCTCAGTAATTCCACTCCTAGGGGTAAATCTGTAAATTTTCCACCTATAAAGGTATTTAGTAATTTATCTATTTTAGGGTTTTCATGCATATACTCACTTTTCACGTATTAACAAAAACATTTACCGAGGGTTCTTATCGAATTGGGCCTGCTGGCCCATTATCCCAATTTTGGCCCATTAAGCCCAAAAATATTGAAGGCACAGAAATCTTGCACTCTGCGGTCTAAACACTGTAGTTTACCAGAAACGTTAATCGATTTACTTCATGAGCATTCGCACACTTGCAAGTCCACAAAATACCGATTTTTCGGCATTTCGGCTTTTTGGCTTTAGCCGATCTAGACTAATAAGGGGTGCCAATTGCACACCTATTTTATGACGATTCGCTGACGAGATCCACGTACGAACTACCTACAATTATATTACTACCACGTTAATCTAACTACCGAAACGAACTACATAATAACTCCTTACCTTATTCGGCCATAACACCTTAAGCACTAGCAATCCTACCTTTGCCGAAGTTTGCGACTAGACTTAGATCCCGTCGCTCTACCTGCCCAAGCCCTTGATCAGTAGCCTCTAGATCACCTTACTAACAAGACAAAATAGTTATCACAACCCCTTAGGGCTACAAGTCCAAGTCGACAGCCTCCCTAACCTTTAAGGGTTTCGACTTTCCTAAAATACGAAATAAAGACTAGATTGAAAAGACTTACCACTGGTCCCTTCGGTCAATGATCCCAATTAATCTCTACTCAATTCTGATGCCGATCTAAGCCCTCAAATGATAACAAAAGTCGAGCCTTCAGTGATCTCAATATTCGGCTAAGTTCCTAAAGGTGTGAGGGTTTCGGCTTTTGCTGAAACTGTGTAAAGAAAGATGAAATAGGAGGGTTTTGCTGTGGTCTAGTCGACAGAAACTTAAGGTTTGGAGAACTAGAGAGCCGGTCAAGAATGATGAAAATGATAAGAGAATTGACCAGAAGAAATCGGCACAGAAGAAAGTATAGTTTTCGGGATTTCGGCTTTTTAAGGCAAATGGCTATGAAGGTTTTAGAAACGTCTGAAGAAAAAGATGGAGATGCACAGGTGGATAGAGAGATTCGGCTATAGAGGAAGAGGTGAAAAAGAAAAAGTTGATAAAGAGAGGAGAAAAGAAAGAAGAGGAGAATGGTCAGGAAACGGCACAATTTTCCCCTAATGCCGAATTTGTACTGGCACTCAACCTAGCCGAATTTTGCCCCCCTAAAGCACCCCTTGGCCGGCCAACTCTTGCTCCTCAAGAGTCCACCATTCGGCCAACACTACTCTCCCTAATCAGCTCCTAAATCCTCTCCCTTATCCCCTCCTTACTCAATCCCTTAAGCAATTTAAACTCCTCCTGAAAGACTTTCACTTCAGTTCCATTACTTACCTTTTCTGTGCAGAAAAATTAATATCACTAATTTGCTTACCTTGCGACTCGAACCTTAGTTCTCCTTGGTCATCCACAGGCCACCTCTAAAGGCAGCTTACCACAGGCTTCCCTGTATTTTATTTTACCCAATTAATACTTAAAAGCCCAACCAACCAGAACCCTTTTTTCTTATGGAATTAAAATTAATTAAAACTACCGGTTTTTTTTAACCTAAGCTTGGGCCTTCTAGAGGCCCACTAACCTAAGAAAATCCACACCAAGCAGACAGAACACCAAAAATTTAAAATTTGCCAACATTCACAGAATTCCCGAAAATTGGTGCGTTACAGGGTTTACACTGGGTGTTGCAACATTAAATGTTAAATACATAATAGGGTGTTATGCCAATTACACACGAACTTACCTCGGTACAAAATATGGTCAACTAATTCGATTTAGTCCAAGATCTTGCTCTTTCCCCTGCCTAGGCCCGGACTTCATTTTTCTTGATCTATAATAGAAAATTTCACTTGTTTAATTACCACATTATTCAAAACAGCCCATAAATCATAGTTTGGAAAATTATAGTTTTACCCTTAAACTTTTCTTGGTTACCCAAGCCTAGCCAATTCATATTCCCTCCTATAGCAGCCCACATTTTTCATCAAATCACATTTTAACACCTATTTTTACATGTTTTACAAACAAGTCCTTCTAGGTGTTTTCAATAAAATCACTTAGAAAAAGATGTTCATCTAACACCAAACTTCCATATTCCTCCATTAATCATCAAAATACATGCATGACAGACATGGGTAAATTTTTGAACATAAACCCTAGCTCAAAATAATGGTAGAAATAGCTATACCATGCTTCAAGGATCTCAAAAACATCAAAAAAAAAAAAAAACTAACACCAAAATAACTTACATACAAGGGAAATGGCTTGGAATTTTTTTTCACTTCTCCAAGTATGAGAATCAGCTATGGCGTTAAGGAGGAAGAAGATGATAGCTTTTTGGCTTTTCTTTTTCTTTTATTATAATAGGCTTTTGTCATCAAAATACCACCTTCACCAACTTTGACTTTTCATTTATTACACTCCATGTACATCCATCATCTCCCTAAATGGTTTAATTACTCAATAAGGACTTCAAATTTTAAGTTCCTTAGCTAACCAACACATTTAGCTAATAGAACACAACTTTAGCACTTTACGCGACTTGGTCCTTTTTCACAAATTATGCATGCAAACGGTAAAATTTCTTAACTAAACTTTTACACAATCCTATTATCATGCTATAGACCTCAAAATAATACTAAAATAAATTTTATGACCTTAAATTTATGGTCCCAAAACCATTGTTTCGACTAGGCCCAAAATCAGTATGTTACAACTCTCCCCATTTAGGGATTTTCGTCCCCGAAAATCTTACCAGTAAAAGGGTTTGGGTATTGGATCCTCATTGTTTCCTCGAGCTCCCACGTGGCCTCTTCAACCCTATGTCATTGCCATAACACTTTTACAAGGGCAATACTTTTATTTCTTAATTGCTTAACGTCTCGAGCTAAAATTTTAATCGGTTCCTCACCATAAGTCATATCTGGTCGTATCTCAACCTCTATCGGTGTAATCACATGTGAAGGGTCTGATCAGTATTGGCGAAACATAGATACATAGAACACATCATGGATCTTTTCCAATTCAGATGGCAGAGCCAACCGATATGCTACAGACCTTATTCTTTCAGTCACCTCATATGGTCCTATAAACTGCGGACTCAATTTGCTTTTCCGACCAAATCTGAGAACTTTCTTCCATGGGGACACTTTTAGAAATACCTTATCACTGACTTGAAACTCAATTTCCCTTCGTTTTAAATCTGCGTAGGATTTTTCTATTCGAAGCAACTTTCAAGTAATCTCGAATCACCTTTACTTTCTCTTCGGTTTCTTTGACTAAATCGACCCTATGAATCTAATTCTCTATGAGTTTAGTCCAATATAATGGTGTTCGGCACTTATGCCCATACAATGCCTCATAAGGCGCCATTTTTAAGCTCGACTGAAAGTTGTTATTATAGGCAAATTCCACCAACGGCAAGTACTTTTCCCAACTGTCTCGAAATTCGAGGACACAACACCGGAGCATGTCTTCAAGTATATGTATTACTCTCTGTCTGACCATCAGTTTGCGAATGGAAAGCGGTACTAAAATTTAACTTTGTACCTAAAGCTTCTTGTAACTTTTTCCAAAATTGTGATGTGAATCTCGGATCCCTATCTGAAATAATAGAAAAAGGTACTCCATGAAGTCTCACAATTTTAGAAACATACAAATCAGCTAGATTATCGAGTGAGTAGTCGGTGCGTACTAGAATAAAGTGAGCCAATTTTGTTAATCGATCAACTACGACCCAAATGGCATCTTTCTTTCTTGGTGAAAACGGTAATCTCGTTACAAAATCCATAGTAATCCGGTCCCATTTCCATTTGGGAACCATCACAAGCTAAAGTAAACTCGAAGGTACTTGGTGCTCAGCTTTCACTTGCTGACAAATTTAGCATTTTGACACAAACTCTGAGATGTCTCTTTTCATACCCGGCCACCAATACAACCTTTTCAATTCAATATACATCTTGGTACTACCCGGATGAATTGACATACAACTACTATGTGCCTCGTGAAGAATTTTCCCAATAAGCTCGTTATCTCTAGGTACACAAATCCTATCCTAAAACATCAAACAACCATCAGAACCAATGCGAAAATCTGATTCAACACCCGACTCACATTGAGCTCTCTTGGTTTGCAAATCACTATCACTTTTCTGAGCCCCACAGATCTCTTGAAGAAATGTCGGTTTAGCTTTCAACTCTGCTAGTATCGAACCATCGTCAGAAAAAATCAAATGAGTATTCATAGCTCTCAAGGCAAATAAGAATTTTCTACTCAAGGCATCGGCGACCACATTCGCCTTGCCCGGGTGATAGTCAATCACCAACTCATAATCTTTTATCAACTCCAGCCACCTCCATTGCCGCAAATTCAACTCTTTTTGAGTTATCAAATACTTTAGACTTTTGTGATCGGTGAATACCCGACACCTCTCACCATACAAGTGATGTCTCCAAATCTTTAACGCAAACATAACGGCGGCTAGTTCTAGATCATGTGTCAGATACTTTTTCTCGTGTGGTTTCAATTGCCTCAAAGAGTAGGCTATCACTTTGCCTTCTTGCATATGCACACTACCCAATCCATTTAAGGATGCATCATTATAAACCACAAATTCCTTTCCTGACTCGGGTTGTACTAATACCGAGCCTCAGTCAATAATGCCTTTAATTTCTCAAAACTCTGTTGACACTTTTCTGACCATTCGAACTTGATGTCCTTTTGCAACAATTTTGTCATCGGAGAGGCAATCATGGAAAATCCTTTGAAAAACCTTCAGTAATAGCTGGCTAAGCCCAAAAAGCTTCTAACCTCGGATACATTTTTCAGTGGTTTCCAATCAACAATGGCCGAGATCTTACTTGAATCAACTCGAATCCCATCACCCGATACAATATGCCCCAATAATCTGACTTTTCTAAGCCAAAACTCACTTTTGCTAAACTTAGCATACAACTTTTTTTCTCTCAAACTTTGCAAAACAGTTTGTAAGTGCTCGGCATGTTCAGACTCATCACGAGAATAAATCAAGATATCATCAATAAACACCACAATAAATTTATCCAAATAAAGTCAGAAAATTCGGTTCACTAAGTCCATGAAAACTGCAGAAGCGTTCATTAAGCCAAAAGGCATCACTAAAAATTCATAGTGACCATACCTCGTCTGAAATGTAGTTTTTGGCACATCTGAGTCTTTAACTCTTAACTGATAGTAACCAGACCTTAAGTCTATCTTGGAGAATACTGTGGCTCCCTTCAATTGGTCAAATAAATCATCTATCCTCGGTAAAGGGTACTTATTCTTTATTGTCACCTTGTTGAGTTGTCGATAGTCAATGCATAGTCTCATCGAACCATCTTTCTTCTTCAAAAATAAAACTAGCGCACCCCACGCTGAATAACTAGGTCTTGCGAAACCCTTATCTGTTAATTCTTGCAATTGGGTTTTCAACTCCTTTAACTCAGTCGGAGCCATCCTATACAGAGCAATAGAAATGGGTGTCGTACCCAAAACTAGGTCAATACCAAATTCTACTTCTCTAATCGGAGGCAATCCAGACAATTCTTCCGGAAACACGTCCGGATACTCACATACTATCGGTATTGACTCAATCTTTAACTTTGACTCTTTTGTATTCAACATAAAAGCAAGATAAGCTTCGTAACCCTTCTTTACACATTTTTGAGCGGTCATAGAAGAAATCACCACAGGCAAGCTATTCGACTCATTTGATTCAACCTGGAGAATATTACCATTTTCATATTTCAGTTCAATAAAGTTTCTCCCACAATTTACTATTACATCATGAACAGTTAACCAATTCATACCAAGAATTACGTCAAATTCGTGAAACGAAAAAAGTATAAGGCTAGCCGAAAAGTAGTGACCTCTAATCATCAAAGGACAATTTTTACATATTTTATCCACTAACACGTATTTCCCTAACGGGTTTGAAACTTTTATCACAAATTTCGTAGATCCAACAAGTATGCTCATACTAGACACCAATTTCATACAAATATAGGATTGGGTAGATCCCAGATCAATCAAAGCAATAACAGTAGCATCATAGATAAAAAATGTATCCGTAATCACATCCAGGGATGAAGCCTCTTCGCGAGCGCGGATGGTGTACATCTTTGCAAGGGCTTTGCCCTCAGGACTTACAGTAGACTCTTTAGGGGCATTCTTACTGCTCATTCCATTACTCAGATTTTTCTACGGTCTACTTCGACTAGCAGTGTTACCCGATCTTGCACTTTGATATCTTTCCTTTTTTGCCATCTCAGAGCACTCTCTTATAAAGTGGTCTGGGGAACCACACTTGAAACAAGTCCTGTCATTCCCTCGACACTCACTGGGGTGACGTCTACCGCATTGGGGACATTTTGGTCTACTTGGTCGAGCGTTACCAATACTAGCAATTGAGGTGGTCTGGGCCTTAGTACCCAAATACTGCTTACCTCTATTTCTATTTGAAAACTCAACATAAGCATTGGAACAAGGATGGAAGTCCCTGGACTTCTTCGATGTGGACTGAAATGACTTTCCCATATATCTTTTCTTTGAATCCTTAGCCTCAAACTCGACCTTTCTCTTCTCTTTGGCCACTTCCTCGGCCTTACAAGCTCTTTCAACGAGTATAATGAACTCCTTTAACTCAAGCATACCAACAAACATCTGAATGTCTTCGTTTAATCCGTCCTCAAACCTCTTTCACATAATGGCTTTGGTCTGTACACATTCTCTAGCATACTTGCTGAGTCTCACAAACTCAGGTTCGTATTCGGTTATGGTCATTCTACCTTGCTTCAACTCAAGGAACTCTTCTTTTTTGATCCATAAATCTCTGACTGATATACTTTTTTCAAAACTCCTCTTGGAAAAATTCCCATGTTACCCTCTCCCTTGGTACAATCGAGACAAGTGTTTTCCACTAGTTGTAAGCCGAATATTTAAGCAGTGATACAACACATTTCATGCATTCTTCTGGTGTGCATGACAATTCCTTAAAAACCCGGATGGTGTTTTCGAGTAAAAACTTTGCTTGTTCTGGGTCATCATCAATGCTAGCTCGAAACTCTTCGGCTCCTTGCTTTCAAATTTTATCCACTGGAGGTCTATTCAGTCTCATAAAATCCATGCCTTGGGGTGCTACAGGAACAGGTTGAGGGATGGGTGGGGGTGGAGGGGGTTGAGCATTCGGGTTAGTCTGAACGAACTCCATGTACCAAGCATCCATCATGTGGAGAAAGGCTTGCTGAGCCCCTTCTCCTCCTCTCTGACTAACTGTGGGAGGTCTACTCTCTTGTGGCATTGTCCCTTTAGTAGAAGCAACTGCACTCCTTTCTATATTGTCGGCGTAAGCTCGATTGGGATCCATTACTATATAAAAAAAACACAGTTAAGAAGGTCAGGAGTCGTCACACTATCACAATGTATTTATGGCATATATAGCTAGACTGGTACACTAGCTATGTTAGTTCGAGAATCGAATAAATCATAGCTTTAATACCACTAAATGTAACACCTCTTACCCGTACTCGATGCCAGACCAGGGTACGAGGCATTACTGTACTTGAATGCAATCAAACACACAAAATCGGACCATAAAATTTCGTTCCAATTAAGGTCCTTCAAACATATATTTAATGTCCCTTAAACGGGCCTACGAGGCCCAAAACATGCTTCGGGAAAGATTTAAAACTAAACCGAGAACTTTTGAAACTTTTACAACACTTAGAAAAATTTTCATATTTTAGAGAGTTACACGCCCGTGTGGGTAGGCCGTGTGGTCACACACGCCCGTGTGGCTTGGGACACGCCCGTGTCCTCAGCTCGTGTAACTCTTTAACTATGACATCATCAACCAAATAAGGTCACACGACCAAGGCACACACCCATGTCCTTAGGCCGTGTGGCGAATTAAATTCTAAAATCAGGTGTAGACTTTACACGGCCTGGACACACGCCCATGTTCCAAGGCCGTGTCTATCACACGGTCGTGTCTTTGCCTGTGTGTTTACTACTGGGCATTCTGATTTGCATTAATTAGGGTGCAGGGGACACAGGGCTGGATCACACGCCCATGGGGCAAGCCGTGTGTCACACACGGTCTATATACATGCCCGTGTGTCTACCCGTGTGGGAAACTTTAAGGCTATTTTCCTAGCCAATTGCCACCTTTATTTGTACAAACATATATATGGCTTCAATGATACCTTAACACTCATAAACATAGCTTAAGCATGACAACTTGCAATCATATTATACTCGTATAAGACTCCCTAATATGACAAATCAAATCTTACCAATATGCATATACGTATAAGCAATATTTCTTAGACTTGCATGCATGCATTTTCATACCATCTTATACACATACGACATTCATCAACATTCAATCATCAGTAACCATAGGCCATATCATAATAGAATTGGCACATACATACATGAATGAATAGGTTTACAACCCAATAATCATTATGAGCCATATCTCATGGCCATACACAAAATGAATTAACATCATTATAAGCCAACCCATTTGGCTAGACCAATATGACATATAACAAAAAGACTAGGTCCCTATATATGCCATACTCAAAATGTTGAGACTAACTATACCCAAAAGATCCAATTGATAGTGTGAACGAGCCTCCAATGTCCTTTGATCCCTGAGCTAACTTGATGATACTACAAGGAAATGGAAGAGAGAGGGGGTAAGCATAAAGCTTAGTAAGCTTGCATGTAATTAATAAGTAATACGAATATGCATTTCCATACACATACATAACATAACTTGACTTGTCTCATTCTCAATAATCATTGTAGTCATACCCTACTTCATTCAATTTGTATGATATTCAATAGAACTCAATATCATAATTTCTTTATTCTCCTCTTATCGAAGTTTTATCATTTCGTAATCTCAATACTACGAGCTTGACGTACATACTTATATCCTTTCAACATGACCATACCTCGTCATTTCTTTGACACATCCTCGGTTTGCCCGTTGAACCATTTGGAATACCAACAGATACTCAGGAAACCTCGTTCAAATAATAAGATGCCAATGCCATATCCCAGATATGGTCTTACATGGGATCACCACACGATGCCAATGCCATGTCCCAAACATGGTCTTACATGGGATCTCATATGTCGATGCCAATACCATGTCCCAGACATGGTCTTACATGATAACACATACTGGTGCCGATGCCATATCCCAGATATGGTCTTATACGGGATCTCATCAACCCCAAATGTTGTGATATTTGTACCTTAAGTATTCTTAAGGTTCAACCAGCTTTCATCACCTCGATTCTTTATCGAACAATATCAATAATACTGACAAAGACAAATATACAATTCATGCAACATTAAATGTTAAATACATAATAGGATGTTATGCCAATTACACACAAACTTACCTCAGTACAAAATATGGACAACTAATTCGATTTAGTCCAAGATCTTGCTCTTTCCCCTGTCTAGGCCCAGACTCCGTTTTTATTGATTTATAATAGCAAATTTCACTTGTTTAATTACCACATTACTCAAAACAGCCCATAAATCATATTTTGGTAAAATTATAGTTTTGCCCTTAAACTTTCACATAATTACAATTTAGCCCCTAGCAATGTGTCCATTTTCTTGGTTACCCAAGCCTAGCCGATTCATATTCCCTCCTATAGAAGCCCACATTTTTCATCAAATCACATTTTTAACACCTATTTTTACATGTTTTACAAACAAGTTCTTTTAGATGTTTTCAATAAAATCACTTATAAAATGATGTTCATCTAAGACTAAACTTTCATATTCCTCCATTAATCATCAAAATACATGCATGACACACATGGATAAATTTTTGAACATAAACCCTAACTCAAAATAATGGTAGAAATAACTATACCATGCTTCAAGGATCTTAAAAACATCAAAAACATCAAAAATATCAAAAACTAACACCAAAATGACTTACATGCAAGGGAAATGGCTTGAACAAAATTTTTTTAAATTTTTTTCTCTTCTACAAGTATTAGAATTAGCTATGGCATGATGGAGGAAGAAGATGATAGCTTTTTGGCTTTTCTTTTTCTTTTTCTTTTATTATAATAGGCTTTTGTCATCAAAATACCAACTTCACCAACTTTGACTTTTCACTTATTATATTCCATGTACATCCATCATCTCCCTAAATGGTTTAATTACTCAATAAGGACCTTAAATTTTAAGTTCCATAGCTAACCAACACATTTAGCTAATAGAACATAACTTTAGCACTTTACACGACTTGGTCCTTTTTCACAAATTAAGCATACAAACGGTAAAATTTCTTAACAAAACTTTTACACAGTTCTATTATCATGCTGTAGACCTCAAAATAATACTAAAATAAATTTTATAGCCTCAGATTTGTGGTCTCGAAACCACTATTCTGACTAGGCCCAAAATCAAGATGTTACATGAGGGGGGTGTTAGGATATTACTATTAGATGTTATCGTTTAGCAATTTGATTCCTAATATGATATTGTTAGTAGATATTATCTTTTAGCAATTCAATTTCTGATAGGATATTATTATTAGATATTATCTTTTAGTAATTTGATTCCTATGTAACTATTACTATATAGATATATATACCCTTGAGGTTTACCAAGAAAATTCAAGAGATTACCCTATTCTTATCCATAATAATGAATGAAGTAAATTATGTTAAGTATATAAAGATTAAATTCTCATAAAATCAAAAGAAAACGTTAGGTACATTAATTACTAATAAATTAACCTTCAATAGTTGGATTATATATATAAATAAAGGTTACACTAATCTTGTATGGGGACAAAAGAAAAATAAAAGAGGTGTGGGTGGGGCTGTTTTGGCAGATATAAAAATGATCGAGGGGGTTTGTAACACCCCTAACCCATATCCGTCGCCGGAACTGGGTTGCGGAGCATTATTGGAATTTACAGAATAAATACAGTTAATTTATGTCATTTACTATTCATATCTGAAACCAATCATATTCAATCATATTGTCCCTTAATTAGACCCTCGAGGCCTAATTTATACATTAGAAACAAGTTGGGACTAACTTGGGATCTAAAAGAATTTTTCGCAAAATTTTTAAAATTTCTTTATATGCAGGGGACACACGCCCGTGTGGCTTACACGGCCAAGTGACACGTTCGTGTCTTAGGTCGTGTGGGTATTCAATGTAAGGCACACTACCATGTCCCAGCCCGCGCTCAAAATTAGGGTGGCTACTGACTTGGGTCACACGACTAGCCACACGCCCGTGTGTTAGGTCGCGTGGACAATTTAATTTTCAAAAATAGGTGCATGATTCACATGGCCAAGACACACGCCCGTGTGTTAGGCCGTGCATTTCACACGGTTGAGGCACACACTCGTGTCTCTGCTCGTGTGACCAATTCTGAGCATTTTGTTTCTCGATTTTTAAGTTGCAGGGGACATACGACCAAACCACACGCCCATGCGCATGGCCGTGTATCACACACGGTTGAGACACACGCCCTTGTGTCTACCTGTGTGGACAAAATAAGGTCATTTCCAAGCCTTTTTTCTCACCCAAATTTTGCCTTTTACGTACATTAATGCTTGCATACATTTACCAACCAATTCAAGACATTAAAACCAAGCCAACATTAACATTATACATGATATATCATCACATGTATTCAAAGTTACCTTTTTTTTTTGAAAGAAACATATATGTTTTCCATAATTCAATCTAACAATACCAAGTACACATATATTAATCATATTACAACCTCATATACATATCCACTAATCATACCATCACTAGTCATTCCAATGGCTAGATTACAAACAACCATTTACATGCCAACATTAGCCAAGTTAGCCTATACATGCTATTATACCAAAATAAGTTTGCTATTTATACCAAAACGAGCTGAAGGATAGTGTGATGGTGCTCCAATGGCTAGATTACAAGTTGGGACTAACTTGGGATCTCAAAGAATTTTTCGTAAAATTTTTAAAATTTCTTTATATGCAGAGGACACACGCCCGTGTGGCTTACACGGCCAAGTGACACGTTCGTGTCTTAGGTCGTGTGGGTATTCAATGTAAGGCACACTACCATGTCCCAGCCCGTGCTCAAAATTAGGGTGGCTACTGACTTAGGACACACGACTAGCCACACGCCCGTGTGTTAGGTCGCGTGGACAATTTAATTTTCAAAAATAGGTGCATGATTCACATGGCCAAGACTCACGCCCGTGTGTTGGGCCGTGTATTTCACACGGTTGAGGCACACACCCGTGTCTCTGCTCGTGTGACCAATTCTGAGCATTTTGTTTCTCGATTTTTAAGTTGCAGGGGACATACAACCAAACCACACGCCCATGCGCATGGCTGTGTATCACACACGGTTGAGACACACGCCCGTGTGTCTACCCGTGTGGACAAAATAAGGTCATTTCCAAGCCTTTTTTCTCACCCAAATTTTGCCTTTTACGTAAATTAATACTTGCATACATTTACCAACCAATTCAAGACATTAAAACCAAGCCAACATTAACATTATACATGATATATCATCACATGTATTCAAACTTACCCTTTTTTTTGAAAGAAACATATATGTTTTCCATAATTCAATCTAACAATACCAAGTACACATATATTAATCATATTATAACCTCATATACATATTCACTAAACATACCATCACTAGTCATTCCAATGGCTAGATTACAAACAACCATTTACATGCCAACATTAGCCAAGTTAGCCTATACATGCTATTATACCAAAATAAGTTTGCTATTTATACCAAAACGAGCTGAAGGATAGTGTGATGGAGCTCTGACCGATTCCAACCTTTACGAGCTTCTAAGCACTATAAAATAGTGGAAAATAAGACAAAGTAAGCATTTAATACTTAGTAAGTTCACGTAATAGGAATTTAACTTACCATTTATATTCAATTTAAGTAATCATGTAAATATCATGCATCACAAATTGACCAATTGTCTAATCACATACACTCAATCAAGCAAGTTAGTCATGAATTTCTAAATAATTTTCAAGTAATAAAAAAGAGCTCATCATTTAATAACTTCCATACACATATACTTTTCTTATCATATTTCCATATAACATATACATTTCGATGATAAATCATCTTAAGTTTAGATTAGCCATAATAAAACTTTGCTCGTTGAATTTATTTGAATATCGATGGATACACAAGTAGTACACTTGAAATGTATGACACTGTAAACCATCAACTCATATTTAGGGTACCCAATTAGAGCACATAATCAGGAAGCACTCTCTTGAGCCATATAATAGGATGCTCATGTGAGCCATGTAACAGGAAGCTTATCCGGACTATAATAGGGAACTCATAAAAGTTTAAAATAGGAAGCTTATTGAGCTTAACAGGTAACTCCGAAGAGCTATTATCAAGAAGCTCCAGATAGCCATATAACAGAAAGTTCAAGCAAGCCATATCAGGAAGCTCAAAAAGAGCCTATATTAGGACATTCATAAAGAGCTGCGTTTGCGTCTGTAATATATGCAGGATCACAATTGATCATATAATAGAACGCTCATAAAGAGTTGTGATAGTCCGCAACACATGCAGGTTCACTACAGATCAGGATGCTCACAAGAACCATATAACGGGAAACTCAAGAGGGCTTATAACATGATGCTTTTTCAAGTTATGGTGTGTCTACAACCTATGGAAGACCACAACAAATCGAGAAATCTTGGATCCATCGAATTCCATCTATTTAAACGGGACTTATACTTATCGAGCAATATCATGCATGTAATTAATTTTATACACTAAACATTTATACGATACACACATATTCAACATTCAATTCCAAAAATATTAATATACATAATCTATTTACACAAACTTACATCGATAAACGTTCGCATCCAAGGATCTACTAATCCGATACATTTTGTTTTCCTCAATCCGACTCCGTACTAGGTCTATCTGGATCTATATAAATGAATTTAATAGCAATTTAATCCATTTCATACTCAACTTAATTCAATTCACACCCTAGATAAAATTACCATTTTGCCCCTATACTTTCTATAAATGATGATTTCGTCCCTAGGCTCAGAAAATGAATTTCGTGTAATTTAATCCTTATTCCAAGCCTAACCAATTTTTACATATAACATTTACAGCACATATATTTCATAAAAATTAAAAAATTTTCCATGAATTTTACATCTTTACAATTTAGTCACTAAATCACAATTTCATGAAAATTCACTTTACAAAAGTTGTTTATCTATCAACAACCTTTCAATTTCTACCATAAATTTCAAAATTTCAGCATATTCATCCATGGAAAATTTCAATACTTTAATATCTTTACAAATTGATCCCCAAAATAGATAGATTAAGTGATTACGATTTTAGAAAAATGAAAATTACTAAAAACAGGAAATGATTACTTACCTAATTAAGCTTGCTTTATTTTCTTTCTCTTTCCTAGGGTTTCCATAGAATTTGGGGAAGAAGATGATATAAAATGATGATATTTTCTATTTAATTAAGATATCATCTTTTATTTTTTTCTTTTTCCAATTTATTCCTTTTCTTTTCCTAATTTTCCATGGATGAATCATCAAAAATATCTACTAACTTCTCTTAACGGTCTAATTAACATATAAGGACCTCAATTTTTGAATTCCATAGCTATTTGATACTTATAGCTACTAGAACTTAACTTTTACATTTTATGCAATTTGGTCCTTTCTATAACTAAACATGAAATTGGTAAATTATCAAAACTTTCATACATCTTTCCTATCATAATTTAGACCATACAATAATATTAAAATAAATTTTCTTTCTGAATCAGATTTGTGGTTCTGAAACCACTATTCCGATTTCACTGAAAACAGGCTGTTACAGGGTTGTCAAAATTTAATTAGATGAGTGATTGGTTAATGACTTTTCTTACACTCCAAGCTTGATTTGATTCTTCAATTTCATTACCTTTTTCTGTTGGGAGTTAGATCCCTCATATTACCATATTTTGTTGGTTGGGTGGTGGTTCTGTTCTAATTCTTTTTGGAATTCCAATTAGGTTTCATATCAGAATAATTATAATTAAAATTAAATTATTATAAAATATAATTGAATTGATAATTGAAATATATTTGAATCTAAATTAATATAAATTTAAATTCTAAATAAAATTTATTCATGATGACATAAAACATAGTTAAAAGGCAAACAGGGGCCTTGATCTCCCTTGAGTAAATGGAAAATCTTCTTTTTAACTTTTTCCCAAAATTTAAAACAATCAATTCAAGGCTTTGTAATTCATTAAATTAAAAACTTGTATTTTTTATCCCTTTGAAAAGAAAAGAACAATTCAATTTAAGTTGTTTTTAACATAATTTTTAACTTTTAACTATCGTAATTTTATAATTTTAGTTTGATCCATCCTCAACAAAAATTCTTGCTTCACCTCTACATGATAAAATTTAAATCAAAATAAAATTTAAAAAAAAAACTCATACATGATATATGATTTATAAAGGATATAACTCTAACTTCGGATTTCAAAAGTATCTTTCTATATTTCAAAGTTTGGAATGAAGAATTTTATAGATGATTTCGGAGAATGGAATGAAATGGGTTTAAATACCCAATAAAAGTGCTAATACACGTGAATGTTATTAATCCAAATTATCCCAAGTTACGATCGATGCATTTTGTGTTTGTTGGTGTGGCTTGGCTTTGCATGGTTACATACACCCACAGATTTGGTGGGGTTCAACTCAGTGAGTTGGTCAAAAAGTTTGCCACCTCTATATTTATACATTAATGTTTTTTTTAAATTGGATCGATTATTAAATCAATTAGGTTATTTATTTGTCAATTTAATTGGTCTGATTAAAAAATCACTAAAAACTTTAAAACAAATAAATTTAAAAATTTTGGTTTAACTATCGGTTCAGTTGATTTTTTAGCTAACTAAATTGGTTCGTACTGATTCTTGACTTACTAGATCAAAACCACTTTCTGGATTGATCTCTCGATTGGTTTTCTATCCAACCAATCTGACTGACAAATCTGATCTAATTCAAACAACACTAATATACACACATTATGTAACCTCCCCAACCCAACCTAGACGTTAGACCCGAATTCAGAAGATTATATTAGCCACTAAAGTGACCCAGTAAGCTATCAGAGTTTTGAAAAAAGGCATTTTAAAACAACTGTTTATCTTTGAAAATAGTCATTTTAAAACAATTGTTTATCTTTGAAAGAAAACTTAGATAATTACCAGTTTATTTACCAACCAAAATTCTTAATTATAATGTAACAGCGGAAAAATGATAACTAATTGTTTTTAATAAAAACAAGGGTTCATGCATAACTAATTAATAATCATAAAACTTGATATCCTAAAATTTAAATTAAATTTCATGCAATATAACAACTCAAATCATAAGTTCCATGCCATCGTTCAAAATAAAGTTATATAGACTTTGAATAATAAAATAAATCAATTAATAAGCCTAAATAATTTAATAAATAGAAACTGAGTCAAGACCCTCCGGATGTCATGCCTGCGTCCTAACCTAGTGGGTTATTTGTAAGGATGAAAATTTAAGGGGGAGTGAGTTGTGATGCTCAGTGTGAGTTCATTCACAAGAAAATCCGTGCAAATAGTCGGTAAGACACATTAAATAATATCGCATAAAATAATTGCAATCAAACATCAAACAACAATTCAAAGCATTGACTTTTCAGTTTAACCATCATTAATATCACAAAAATCACAATAGAAATTTTAGAATAACAAATTTTCAGATTGCCCACAATATACCTATATATACATGTCATAACAGAAATTTAGATTTTTGTGTACATGATCTTATAGAGCCATACCGTTTCAGTTTTAACAAAATAGATCCTATCCCACCGCTACACACCACAACAGGAGTTTCCCTGAACTCTATCCTCCAACACACCAAATTCTGGATAAACCACTACTGGTTCATAGATAAATTACCAATGGTTGTGGACATACAACAAATCCCTGTAGATGGAATCTGCCTCTGGTTGTGGGTTCCTAACAAAATGTATGACATATGAAATTTGCTTTTGACTATGATTTACACAACAAATAACTCGTAGATGGAATTTGCCTCTAGCTATGGGTTCCCAAAACAATGTCTTACAAATGAAATTTTCTTTTGGCTGTGATTTACACAACAAGTAACTTGAAATGGAATCTGCCTCTGGTTGTGGATACCAAGCAAATATATTTATAGATATACTACCAAATTTTCCTTCGTTCACATCATCCCTCCCCATGCAATGCAATGTGACATACTTAATACAAATCAATATTATAACAATTAATATGCTTATAGCATGGTAATTCAGTAGCAAAAGTCAAGCTTTTCATGTAACACCCCAAACTCGGCCTAGATGTTATGGCTATATCTGGCAATGTCACATGATAGTGTTTCTGAAACCTCGTTGTTACGATGAAAATATTCCATGTTATTATCTTTAGTAAACCTTTGTTAGAACTTAGGAAGTCATCTTTATTCATTTAAAACATTTGTTTTGAAACATCCCTCGTTGTGGAAGCTTTAATAAAACAGTCTAAGTGATCATGCGTTTAGAAAATACTTTAACTTTTTGAAAATTGAATTTCCTATGAACAGCAGGTATAAACCTATAAAGTAAAGTAAATAAATAAAAAACCAAATTTAAAACCAAAGTCCCAGAGGGTCCTTAAATTACAACCCAAATAATCAATAATAATCAAATTATAAATCGTAAATTGAAAACCATGAAGTCCAAAAATTACTGTGGTCACCACTGAGTCCTCCATCGCACCGATCCATTTAAGTCTGGGGATTACTTGTGCACATTAAACAAAAAGGGTGAGTTTACGTAAACTCAGTGTGTAGTCTCGCAGAAACAAACAAACAATCAGTATTCACAGTGCACAGTTGAACAGTCTTGGGCCAAAGCCCTTTTTAGTATCAATGACAGTTTGGGCCTTAGCCCATCTCATTACAGTGTCAAAAATGCAGTAGGGCCTTATCCCATCATAGTATCGAGCAGTGATATGATTATGCAAAGAGCAAAATCCTACCCAACCAGCCTCTACACACCATCTCCGTCCAACCCTACACCCCATGTGGGGATATAATCAACCCACCATTCCCTACACTCCAAGAAGTACTGAATGCGGCACAAAACAATAGTTTATAGCTGAGCTACCAGTAAATTAGTCTTAAAGCCTTTCAGTACACTTCCTCCTAATAACAACCCCCAACCCAATGCAATGCAACATACAATGGATGATATGCTCTTATGCAATTTCAGCACATATATTCAGTTAAGATATTAACATGCTCAGTACAAATATCATTCGGTCAATTTCACACATTTAGGGGTCTAAGTAGCACTTACCGACTTTACAGTAGGTTCACAGTCGACTTGGGCGACCCGTGCAACCTTAGAAACATTTCGATAAAAATGGGCTCATAATTTATTATATCTCATAATTTACAATTCCATTTCTTACACTATTTTTCCATAAAAAACTAGACTTAATAAAATTTAATTTCATATTTTATTCAACCTCTAACTCAATTTCCAC
This sequence comes from Gossypium longicalyx, assembly GCA_025698465.1. NCBI lineage: Eukaryota > Viridiplantae > Streptophyta > Magnoliopsida > Malvales > Malvaceae > Gossypium > Gossypium longicalyx. The sequence continues at coordinate 20,350,172 of CM047000.1, forward strand.
TATTTTTGATAATTTTTCAAAGTTATACTACTGCTGTTGTCAAAAACTATTTTAGTGCAAAATGTTAATTTCCAAGTTTATAACACCCTTATTTCCTTTCTCTACAATTTTTTTACATCATTTTCTCTTATTTCTCTTATTTCTCGATAGCAAGAAATTTTAACTTTTCGCCGAATCCTATTTTCTGCGTTTCGGGTACACACCTGGTATCATTTCTGATGCGTAAGCACCCCTAAGCCTACAGAACCTAAAAATCGACCAACATATCTCTTGATTAATCACTTAATTCACTTTTAATCAACCAATTTAGGAAGGAACTCGACTAAAAACCCTAACAAAACCCTTACCTCACTTGAGTAACTACGACTTTACACAATCATAGTGTCGATTCAAAACCACCAACCCCTTGATTAACTTCTAAACACCAAAAAAGAATCCCCCGTTTAGAGATTAACCAAGAACGATTAACAATAGACAAAATCGTTACTTACTGAACACGCGCAACCAACGATGATCAACCGAATCAATTGGAAAGAAAAGAAAGAAACAAAAGGGGAAAAATAATAGAAATTTCAGCAGCAACAAGGGGAAAGAATCGGCAGAGGAGAAAAAAAAAAGAAAAAAAGTCAGAAAAAGTTTGGGGAATTGGAGAGAAAGCCAAAACTCTATTATTATTATTATTATTATTATTATTATTATTATTATTATTTTGCAACAAAAAGATAATCAGATTATTTTCTGAGAACCTCTCCATAATTATCTCTTAAAATCACTCCCTATTAACCCACTAAAACACAACTACTCAGAATTTTGCCCCAACAAAACTCTCAGCCGAAATTGGAGCAAAAATACTATCTCTATGCCATCACAGAGAATTGAACATAGGACCTCCAACATTCCAACACTCCACTTAACCACCAGACCAGCAGGCCCATTTTGATATAAACTAACCAACAATTAAACTTATGCCCTTTGCACAAGGCTAAGGATTTATTTATAAAAATACCAAAATTTTCCCAAGTAAGGCTTGAACTTGGGACCTCTCACACACAACCAGAACACTTAACCACTAAAGCAGACAGATATTTGTGTGTCACACATACACAAAATCAAAAATTAAAATTTTGGGGCATTACATTTCATGTGTTCGAATTAATAGTAACATAAGACATGTTGTACGTACGATTGCAAACATATAGATACAATAGTCATGTGTACTGTTCACAATTCATGCATATATATATAAATACGATATCAATTTATCCAATCAAGTTTTGGATCCTAACAAGTTTCATATTATCAGGGACTTAACTGAACAAAATTAAATATTAAAGTAGTTCGGGAATCAATCAGGGACTAATATGAATAAACATACAATTTTGGGCAAAATTGTAAAATTTGAAAAACTGGGGACACATGGTCGTGCGATCGGACCGTGTAGAAAGCCCTGAACCGTGTTAAGGTGTTATAGGGCTGTGTGGAAAATGCAAAATTGAGTTACAGGGGAGACACGATCGTGTGGCAGGCCATGTGGCTCATGAACTATCCTAGGGTTTCAAGGGGGACATGGTCGTGTGAGGGGTTGTGTGGTCCACAAGCCTATGTTGCAGACCGTGTGGCCCTATCCTAGGCACGATTTTGCTGTAATTCTTTTGGAAAAGAAGACACACTTGTCACTGGGTTCTTGAGCGATGTTCCTCATGTTCAATTTTGATCTAGGGTACCTAAATCGGGTCCTTCAAACGAAAATTACACAAGAGTTAATGTTTGTTTTCAAGATTCGACAATGTTACGAAAGATTCGACAAGAATCAAGAAAGATTGGGTAATCAAGTTTCAAGATTAATGTGGATCGATGGTATTACGAAAATTACAAGTTTTACTAGTAGGAATGATTGAACTTTCTGAACTTGGATGAGAGAAACAAGTGCTATAAATGACAAGATCAACTACCGGTGGAAAACAATTCATGCTCAGGATTTATTTTGACTTGGGAAATGAAAGAAATTCCAGCAGTTGGAGAGAAAAATGTTTTCAAAGAAAAAGATGAAAAAGAAAAGGAAGAAGAAATAGGGAAAAAGAGGGCAAAAATTCAATTTATTTTGGAGAAGGAGACTACAGTTCAATTGCAATTAGGAGAAGAGATTAAATAGCAACATTTTTCAAAATTTTAGGGGTTGAATGGTACATTACCCCTTCAGTCGAAAAAAAAATAGAAATGGGGAGAAAGAGTGGCATGGCTCAAATCTAGGATGCAAGGGAGAAGAAGAGTGCTTGACCATTGGGCTGCTACTCATACTTAATAAGTTTTTACTCTATTTAATATATATTTTAGGGTTGTTTTCATCCTAGTTTGCTGAAATTAAAAAGAAGGGAAAAACTGAGAGAGGAGTGTATAAAACTTGAGACCTCTAGGAAGTGTTTTAATTACTTAACCATTAGACCAAAAGTATTTCTTGGTTATCTATTTCATCTAACCTTATATATTTTGGAGTGTTACACATTCATATAAGCGTTTTTGTTTGATATATTATTAAGATTATCCAAAGGGTTGGAAAAGCCTATAACCTGTTGGTTAAAATAGAGAAATTGTATTTTAATCCATTCTGAAAATTAATAGTTTAATTTACGTTCACTTAACATAATTTTTAACTTTGTTTCTTTTAAAAAATTATAATTTTATCTCAATTTCTAAAATAAAATTTTGAAACATTGATACTTTATCAAAACCCATTTAAAAGAAATTTGGATAATTAAACTTTTTAACATTTAATTAAATTTTATGAACCTCATATAAGATAAATTTACTTTCAATATATAGATTTATATACCGACAATCATTAAATATAATTGTATATATTAACCCTAATTAAGGGTTAATATTTTTTTGATAAATAAAACAAATGATTACATAGAAATATTCATAAATGAGTTATTATGAGTGTTTTCTCCTTTCAAGATCTCTTAAATCTCCAACAAGGGTTCTTCAAATGTATGCAAAACTTCATCCCTTGATAGAGCCATTTTTGCTAAAGTGTCTGCTATCTGATTAGTCTCTCTAAAGACATATCTCAAGTACCACTTTTCTTCAAAGGCTAGATGTAACAACCCGATTTCGGGCCTAGTCAGAATAGTGGTTTTGGAACAACAAATTCGAGGTTAAAGAAATTATTTTTATATTATTTTATGTGTTATAGCATGATTATACGAGTATTTGAAATTTTTGGTGAATTAATTTTAGTGATTTCATGCTTAATTTTGAAAAAGGACTAAATCGCATAAAGAGCAAAAGTTTTGTTCTACTAGCTAAAGGTGTCAAATAGCTATGGAACATTAAAGTAGAGGTCTTTATTGAGTAAATAGACCAATAAAATGTTAGTGGCTGGACATGGAGCCTTAATTCATGGAATGGTTAAAGGTTAGATGACTTAATTGATAATAAAATAATAAATCTAAAGGCTAGCTATCATCTTTTTCATTCCTTCTCTTCACCACAAAAAATCTCAGCAAAAAGGGGGGGGGTTTGAGAGCTCAAAATTTCAGCAACTTCTATCCCTTACAAGTAAGTGATTTTGATGATCTTTCTTGATGATTTTTGTATTTTTGAAACCTTTGTAGTATAAGCTAACTAATGGAGGGACTATTTTGCAAAATGGTTGAGAATCTAGGGTGTTGCCATGAGAGTATTCATGTTTTTTGCTGAATTTTTATAGAAGAAAATGAATCATGGTTGTTAAATAAACAACTTTTGTGAAGTGGTTTTCAAGAAAGCACCTAAAAGGATCATTTTGTGAAGTTTATAAAATAGGTTGTAAATGTGTGAAATAATTGAAATTTTGAGATGCTATAGGTTCAAAGTAGTCTCAACTAGGCTTGGTTAATGTGGAAATTTGATGAAAATCGTTTTACAAGCCTAGGGGCAAAATCATAATTTTGTGAAAGTCTAAGGGCAAAACAGTCACTTTGCCAAAGTAGGAATTTTGGAATGTCTTGATTTATGTGATGATTAAATAAATAAATTTTGTCATTATAAATCAAGAAATATGAAATCCGGACTTAGATCGAGTGAAAACCAAGCTAGTGGACTAAATCAAACTAGTCGCCCATATTTTGTATACCGAGGTAAGTTGCACGTAAATGTTACAATTCTATTGTTATTATGCATTAAATAATTGATATTGCATGAAATGTTCGATTTTTTTATGAATATGCATGATGAGATTTGATGTGGTAAAACTCCCAGTTGAACCGTAGGAATAGATCAGATATCCATGCCGTGATACTAGGGTTATGTGAGCTAGTGTAAGACCATGTTTGGAACATGGCATTGGCATTTATATGAGAGCTAGTGTAAGACCATATCTAGGACATGGCATTGGCCTCGATATGAGAGCTAGTGTAAGACCATGTCTAGGACATGGCACCGACCTTGATATGTGAGCTACTGTAAGACCATGTCTGGGACATGGCATTGGCCTCGATATGTGAGCTAGTGTAAGACCATGTTTGGAACATGGCATCTGCATTTATATGAGAGCTAGTGTAAGACCATACCTGGGACATGGCACCGGCCTCGACTTGTGAGCTAGTGTAAGACCATGTCTAGGACATGGCATCGGTATCTTACCCTTTTGTATGAGGCTTATCGAATATCCATTTATTATTTCGACTGGTTCAACGGGTAATTTAAAGATTATATCATGATTGAGAAAAGTTACGATTCTGTTGCAAGTGGTACAGGTACCTACAAGAAACTCATAAGAATGAGCTCGGGTTATGTATATGAATAGTAAGGGTGAAAATAAGTAAGCTATGCCTATAGTCATTCGAGAATCATGTGCAAGTGTATGATACGTTATGAGTATGATGTTACTTGGTAAAGAGATATTAATTATTTACTTGTGACTTACTATCTTTTATGCTTACTTCCTCTTTTTTCCATTTTCTTATAGTGCTGCTAAGCTAGCTCGGGAATCAAGGGATGTCAGAGGTATTGATCACACTATCATCTAAAGTTTTTGGTATAGTTAGTTTAAATGTTTTGAGCGTGGCACGTATAGGGACTTGGTCTTTTGTTTAGTGTCATGTTGGTTTAGCCATAAGTGTTGGCTCATATGGATGTGATGTTCATTTTATATAGCTTATTGATGTTGGCTAATATTGATTATTATTAAATGCATTTGATGAGAATTCTCATGGATGTGTTCGTTGCATGGTTTGTGTTGATAAGTAGGAGATGTTGGATGTGATAGGAAATAGTTTGGAAATGATGTATGGATGCCTAGGTATTGGCTGATATGGTCATGTGTTTATGTGGTATTGGTATTTTTCAATGTTTTTGTAGGTGGGTACAAGTAAGGGTGACAAAAAGGCTTGGTAAATAGCCTTGTTTTTGTCCACACGGGTAGACACACAGGCATGTGTTTAGACAGTGTGTGACACACAGTCTGCCCCATTGGTGTGTAGTCAGGCCGTGTGTCCCTTGCACCTAAATTTGGCAAAACAGAATTCCCAGTAGTAACCACACGGGTAGAGACACGGCTGTGTGTCTCAACCGTGTGGAGGGCACGGCCTAGTAGACAGACATATGCCTTGGCCGTGTGCCCTAGATGGATTGATGACGTCAGAAACAAAATGTCAAGGTTTTTTCACACGGACTGAGAGACAAGCGTGTCATGGCCGTGTGAAGGACAAGGGCCATGGACACGGGCGTGTGCCAGGTCGTGTGAAAACCCCTGTAGGTTTTAATTGAAAAATAAATCCACACGGGCCAGGGACATGAGCGTGTTCTGATATGTTCAGGCCTTGTGAGCCATACGGGCCTTCGACATGGCCATGTTAAGAGGACACACGGGCGTGTCGCCCTTTCACACGGGTGTGTGCCACTATTTACATTGAAAATTTTTCAAAGTTTTCTGAAGTGTGTAATTTATTCCCAAACTACTTCCAAAGTGTGATTTGGGCCTCGTAGGTCCATATTAGGGATGTTGAAAGGAAGTTTGAAAGTTTTAAAATTTGAGTGAAATTTTATGACCCGAAAATGTTTGTATGCATGTGTTTAAGTCTAGTAACACCTCGTACCCTGTCCCGACGTGGGATACGGGTAAGGGGTGTTACATAGAATTTGTTGAATCCTCATTATTAGAGTGATTTTTGGTCCTCCAATCTTCCTATCACTAATAGATATAACATTCTTGAGGTTGTCCAATTGAATGATGACCTCATCATAACCTTGTTTCTGAAGAAGTAAGCCATCCAATATGCCCCAAAGCTCAGTAATCATGACTGAACATTTTCCCAAGAAACGATTATAGCCCAAAATCCAGGTCTCATTCCCATCACGAATTACTTCAAAAACTAGAAGAAGAGTGAACAATGCCATCAGTATTAAGATAATCACACATACCTAACTTCGGATGATCGAAACTCTATTGCATACTATTCTCTAGAGCTTCATTGTGGATAGAAATAAAATGTTTTGCCCAGCAATACGAAACTCTGATGACTTCCTCCAAATTCATAGCTTTTCCTTGAAAGATGAACAAGTTATGGTTTTTCCAAATGTGCTATAGGATTAGCCTAAAGAAATATGCCCATGCTGAATCGCTTAAGTTATTGGCCGTATGGACCTACAAATTTAAGAATAACTACTTCGAAATATTACTAACAAAAAAAGTCCAATATGATTGGAGGGAATGATTTGATACTAAATTTCCTTCGCATAGGAACAATCCTTAAGGACATGTAAAATACCTTTAGTTATATGACCACAAAGATGGCACGGCTCATCTTGCGCAATACCCCTCCGAACCTTTTCAAAAATTATTCAGAGCCTTTGTTTAAAGATTAACCAGATGAACTATCGAACTCGTTGAGGGCCTGGTATTTTCCAAACTGTATTCTAGTTAGCATCGCTCGAATTCCAAGATTCCTTCTAAGCATCCAATAAGTGCTTTTAAAAGAGAAAACACTCTTCATAGTCCTACACCAGGAAAAAGTGTCCGGGCCCGCTAACTTCAAGGGAGGTGAGACGCTAATGATATGTTAGACGACCTCTTCTAGCAACCAAACCCGAAATCAATCAAGATTCCATGTGCCATTCCCCAATACCATCTCATGAACTTTACACTCAGTAGATATATTTGCATGACCCAAATATACTTAATAAGAGGTCCCACATTGGGAACCCAGTTATCTTCCCAACATCGAATGGACTGTCCATCCCCAATAGACCAGATAATATTATTACGTAGTAAAGGCCAAACCTTCGCAACAACTTTCTTCAAAAAGGAATATCTACTCCTCAGAATGCAGTTTAGCATACCCGCTTGAATACCATACTTAGCTCTAAGAACTTGAACCCATAAAGCTTCTTTCTTAGTGACTAGGCTATAACCAATTTTCATCATGAAGGCTTTATTTTGATCTTCCAATCTCATAATCCCTAGGCCTCCATGTGATCTCGTCTGACAAATATTATCTCACCCAACTAAAGCCATTTTCCTCTTTCTATCGAAAGCACCCAAATGAATTGTCTTGCCATCTCTTCAATTGAGTCACAAATACCCTTAGGAACTAAAGTCGATTGCACAACCTTCCCTATAAAAGAAAATCTTTTAGCATCCCAACTAGAAAGATGATTACGAACTCTTTCCATCAGAAAATATAAGGTGTTGTTAGTAACTCTCTGATGAAAAAGTGGAACCCCTAGATAGTGCCCCCAGTCATGAACTTCCTGAAAGCCTAGTAAGTTATTGATATCCTTCCTTAAATTCTCCTTAACACTAGAGGAAAAAAACACATTAATATTCTTAGAATTAACCTTATAACCAGAAAGCTCACAAAAATTCTCCAAAAAATTCTTGAGAAGACCACTGTGCTTCAAATAAGGTGTGAAAGATTAGTTCTGGTATGTAAGAGCCGAATAGGACACCACTCCCCTGTCGAGATAGCCATATGGAAACGATGTTCCAACCATTCCATGCAAAGGACGAAGATAAACAGGGACAGAGGAAAACCTTAGCGAATTCCCCTTATAGGCTTGAATTTTGGAGTTAGGGCTCCACTCCATAAAACCTACATGGTAGACATTGAAATAGTATTCATTATAGCCTTAACTAATTTAGAAGGAATATATGCTGCTTTGAGAGAAGCTTCTACAAAATCCCATCTTACTCTGTCATAAGCCTTCTCCAAGTCAATTTTGACTGCCATCTAGTGGAGGTTCTTCTTAGATCTCATAGAATGGAAAACTTCTTGCGCAATAATTACATTACCAACAATGTTCCTCCTTACTATAAAGCTAGGTTGTTCTTGGCCTATGATCTTCGAAAAGATGCTCTTGAACTTATTCACAATGACCTTCATAACCAACTTATACGAAATAGAGCAAAGGCTAATAGGTTTGAACTGTGAAAAATTTTCAAGGTTCGAAACTTTAAGGATTAAGACAATAAGAGTGTTGTTAATCTCCAATTTTATGATCCCTCATTCAAAAATCTTTTAAACCCATTCACAAATGACTCATCCTATATTATGCCACTGATTTTTGAAAAAACACCGCGTGGAATCCATCACTACCTGAAGCTTTCCAAAGCGCCATATCAAAAAGAGCAATATTGATTTCCTCATTTGAAACAAGTCTTTCGAGAAAGTAACATATTCTAAATTGAGACTTAAAAAAGCACTTGGGGGTAAACACCCCAACGGACTTAGAACATCTTCATAAAGCTTCTGAAAGAAAATGACCACTTTAGCTTTAAGGACTTCAGGATAAAAAATCCACTCCCCATTAGAATTACATAAAGTTGTAATTTATCAAAATTTCTTCTATATAGCGTGTGCCTGTGAAAATATTTATTTTTGCGATCCCCCAATTTTAACCACTCACACCTCAATTTTTGTTTCCAGAGCAACTCCTTATGGTGTAAAATATTCTCAAGCTCCTCTCAAACCTCTAACTCATGCTGAAGCAGAGAATTAGTCCCAGATAAATCCATGGCTTGTTGAACTTTAGAGAGATTGTGTAATAACTTCTTCCACTGATCTATGTGGCCGTAAACACACTTGTTCTAACTTTTGAGCTTACCAGTAAACCTGACAATCACACTAGCTATGTCACCATCAAAGCTCCAATTATCCTTAATAAAATAAGCAAAATTTGGATGTTGCAGTTATCCAGCTAAAAATCGAAAAGATGATCACTTGAGGAATTAAGAACAGAACAAGAATTTAGAAGCAACAGTCTATGATCTGATTTAATTCTTGTGGGATGAGTAACTGAACAACTTGGGAAATACTCCATCCAAGCTTCATTGCCCACGACCCTATCCAGTCTCTAAAAAAAATGCATTGATGCCACGTAAAAGGAGGCCTCTGAAAACCCAAGTCAAGAAGTTAAGTCTTATCCATGAACTCTCCAAAGAGCTGACATTTGCTCCATTTAACATGAGCACCCTTTTTGTCTTCCGAAGAGAGGATTGCGTTAAAATCACCAATGGCCATCCAAGGATGATGCCCAAAAGGGATAGAAAGACTTAAATCTCTCTAGGGGGCTTTTCTTTTCTGTCTATCGAGACTCCCATAAACAATAGCAATAAATACCGACTGAGAAAGTAGATTAGAGTGAATATATGCTAGAATAAATTGAGGATGATTACCAACCACCTCTAAATCGATCGAATTATTCTAGCCTAACCAAATACTACCAGAAAACCAAACTGCTTCCACTTGATGTGATTTATCCCAACCCAATTTAGCGATGATTATGTCAGCTTTAGTCCTACTGACCCTTGGTTCGAGAAGACTGATAATATCTAGTTTATAATGATTATTATATTCACAAAAAGCTTGCAAAAATTTTTCATTTGCATACCCCTGCACATTCCAAGATAAAATAGATAATTTCATAAAGATAATTAAATAAGAGAGAGGATAAATATTATCTAGTGGTGATTAGTTTGAAGGAGTCTCCAACCGATCTTCTTCCTCCATCAACAAATCATTTACAGATTTCCCATCAAGTTCTGAGACAATAAGATCTACAACCCTCTTCATAGACTAAGTTAAGGAAACCCGAGAATTTTTAGAATTCTTGAAGCGGTTACCCATTCCCTTTAAAGTTTTGTTTAATTTCCACCTGCCTTTTGAACCTGGCACTTTAGCTCCATAACGATTATTAACCTCTTTAGATGAATGATTTCCAGTAAAAAATACTGCCTCCGGCCTCCACACCATTAGGTTTAGGAAGGGTATTCATTTTGAACACCACCACCAAATGATTTTTGGTATCTAAGAGGTCTTCCTTCACCCCCACTGTAACACCCCAAATCCAGCCTAGACGTTATGGCCGAATCTCGAAAATTCCATTAACGATGTGCAAAATTATTTGTTTACTTGCAAATAAAAGTTTTGAGTTTAAAACGTAAAATCTGAAGTTTGACTAATTTTATTTCTTCGAAAAATATTTAGTAAAATTTATTTATTCATTTATTTATTTTAAAATAAAAATGTCATTTAATTGTAATTTAGTTTGAAAACATTTTAAATACTTAATTGTCATTTAATTGTAATTTAGTTTGAAAACATTTAATTGTAATTTAATTGTCATTTAATTGTAATTTAGTTTGAAAACATTTCCAGACTTTTGGAAAATGGTCTTACCAATCTCCGCGACACGCCACAATCGAGTTTTCCAAAAATTCATCCAGCCAGCACAACAAAATGTGAACAGTGTCACAAATACAGATAAATTGCCTTATAATCAAATTCGTGGACAAGCCACCAGAGTTGCAGATAAACTGTCATATAGTCATAATTATGAACAATTTCACATTAACATAGATAAACTGCCATATACCCACCTTTCACATAGTCCACCCCATGCATGTGATATGACCAAAACACTTGAAATCATATAGGCATGTTTAGCATACAAATCACATATGTACTCAAGGTACCAAATTTTCACATTTTATTTTCATACGAATATCACATAAGCCAAATAATCACATAACATGAGAATGAGATGTACATGTTTTTCATATTATTAACAAACATCAATAACACATAACATGCTTTTCACAAATGTATGGTTTAGGAAAGATACTTATTTGATAAAAATCCATAAGAATGACTTATCTCACTTTAAGGTTACAATTAGTATCCACATTTAATCATAATTTAAATAATCATGATTTAAAAAAAAAAAAAGATAAATTTAATTATTTAGTGTTAAAACCCCCACCTAATTTGTAGATCCGATGTGAAACACTCCTTATGAACACTTTCACTTAGATTTAGCCCTAAAAGTCTTATCTAATAAAATCAAATGATGATTAAAACTAGGATTTATCAAGAGTGTCATAGATAATATAACTAAAGTCTCACCACTTTACTTACCCCACAATCTAACACTAGGATCAACAATGTTCACTCAAACGCTAGGGATTTCCCAGATTGTTGTTAGACCCTTCAATAAACATAAGGATCGAGCGTTAATACATGAGGAGAAATAAATCTCAATGACCATTATACCATTCGATTAAGAAGGGGATTAAAGGGAAAAAGGATGATTTCAATACTACTCTTATACTTACACTACTTGGTTAACACAATAAGATCAGAGATTTGTCTTAGTAAAGAACGGAGGAGTCGAGGGATTTATCAAAAGATAACTAGATTAATGATTCTAAAAAGAAAGAAACATTAAAACAAACAGTTTAAGTTTGATCATTGGAAAAAGATGGATGATTTAAGAAGAAATAGGAAAAAATTTCAACCACTAGCAGTGGAGCTACGACGACGACGGTGGTCTGGTGACAAGAAGGGCGATGATTGGATGAAAGGATGTAGGGAAAAAATAGCCAAAAGGTTCAGACACTAACAAAGGATGGAGAAGAGAATAAAAAAGAAAGGGTGGAGGAGAAAAGAGAAATCGCGGTGGCACGTGATGGTTGTCACGACGGTAATGGCGGTGATGCTTGGAGAAAAAGAGATGAGGATGAGGCTATGGTGGTGACACTGTGGAAGGAGGAAATAAAGTAAAAAAGAGGATGAAGGCTAACTAAAAGAGAGAAAAAAAAGATGGAAAATTATGAGATTTAGGAGGACCTATTGGTAGGACAGCAATGAGAGGAGGTTTAAGCCAAAATGGGTGAAAAGAAAGTTGGTCAACCATAACTAGGTTCATTAAACCTCACACAAGGCATTTATGAAGAGAAAAGGCAAGAGAGGGAGACAAGGGAGTAAAAAAAGAATCATGTTTCATCTTCATAAGGAAAGTTTGACTCATAAAGGATGGAAAGAATCTCCCAAGCATGGCATGTATAGGGTGGACGGCAAGGCACATTAAGCATACTAGAATAACTGCAAAAAATTAAATTTAAAGGATGCTAATGCAGAGACTTGAACCTAGGACCCTTAATAAACTAACTAAGCACTTAACCACTTGACCAATCACTTGCTTGTTATCATTTTATTAGAAAATATTTAAAAACATTGAATGACCTTTGTTAAGGGTTTAAAACAAAATTGCACCAAATAGAAATTAATGAGAGGGAAGAGATTCAAACTCAGATCATCCAGGCAGCTCCATCACTACTCAATCACTATAACTGATATTTATTTATTACCAAATGCGCTAAGGTCATTAACCCAATTTCTACTAACCCGATTTTTGGGATGTGACACCCACTTTGATGATAGAATTTTCCTCAAAAGTGGGATTGAAATGCACTACGTACTCCACTTGAAGTTCATTCAAATTAGGAGAATGTTTACCTACAATTAAAACATCTAGTGAATTTGAAAAAGAATAAGAAAAGGGTACTGAGTTACCTGACTTTGAAATTTGGATACTTGCGTTAGCACTAGGTTGTGGCCTACGCAGTTCTCCTAAAGGCCTTGGAAAATCCACAACAAAATCTACCAAATGTTGAGTTTCGTTATTCGTTCCCTCCTCTAATGAAGCCACCACTAATCCTACAAGAGATTAAAAACAGGAGCCTATTAATTTCTCCTTAGAAATATTATTACCTTTTTTATTCCCTTCAAGATTGACATGCTTGGTCCACTGTTCTACTAGCACCCATGGGTCATAATCCCCATCACCAGCCACTGTGGCTTCTAACGTAGCTACCATCAACTTTGCCTCATTCATAGATTCTGTGATATGGGAAATGTTCAGACAACTTTCCTTATTGTGCCCATACTATCCACATGAAAAGCATACTACAGGTAAATTTTCATACTCAATTCTTTGAAGGTAGCCGTTGATGAGAAGCATAGAAATCAACGGTTTCCCTAAATTGACATACACTTCCATACGAGCACAATGACCCCTCACTCTGCTATCAGTGTTAAAATCCAATTTTGAAACTTTACCAATCATTCCCCCAATCTCCCATATGATATGCTTCTTGTATAAGTGACTGGGAAGACCTGGGAATCTGATCCAAGTAAGGAACATATTAGGATATGGTAGCCCAGGATTAAAATCAATTGTCCAAGGCTAGACGGTTAGATATTGACAGAAAATTAACCATGACCCCTAGGATAGAATCTTTTCATAATCCTTGGCATTTTGAAATTTGGCTAAAAAATCCATTTTCAATATCCCTTAATTCAAAAGGCTAAGAAGGTCTCCAATTTCCATATAATCTATTTTGCATGGTCTTGAATCCGATGTTCTGTCCCAGCATCTTGAGCACCACAGAGGTAGCCATTTCCTTTTCAAGAAGATGATATATTCTCTCCGAGAAATCAATGAAGGAAATACCATTAATGACTGATTTTTAACATCCTAATCAGATAGGATAAAGCTTTCATCAACATGTTGGTTATCACTTGCCCTTTTTTTTTTTTGAATATTTTCTTTTCCCACTAACTGTTGGAGAATGATTCAATATTAGTTTTTCTAAATTTAGATTTGGTTAGGTTGTGCTCAGTTTATTTTTTCCTTATTTTTCTGTTTTTTGTTGAGATATGATTCAATGCTAGATTTTTTTCCCATTGAGATTTGTTGTTGTGTAAAACCTATATAAGAGGCTAATCTTTAGCTGAATAAGATGCATCAGTTTTTCCCAAATATACTATAGCTTATTTGTGTCCATAACCTGTTTGATAAGATTACTCTTAGAAACCTTTTTACTATCTCTTATTTTTAAAGGCTGTTTTGAGTTTCTTTCTCTTTGTGCAACTGTCCTCTCTAACATTCTTTGGTATCAAAGCAAGGTTTGATTATTATTAGGTGTATTTCTCATGACGACAAACAGCAATACTATGAGTGTTTCTCAATCGAAATTCCCATTTTCAATGGTGACAACTATGAGTTTTGGAGCATCAAAATGAAGACACTATTTAAGTCTCAAAAATTGTGGGGCTTAGTTGAGAATGGTTATCCTGATGATGATGGGGAGGCTAAGTTGAGAGAAAACCAAAAAAGAGACAACAAAGCATTATTCTTCATTTAGCAAGCTGTTCAAGAGTCAATTTTTTCAAAAATTGCAGTAGTAGAAACTACAAAAGAAGCTTGAACAACATTAAACATGGTGGATCAATGCGCTTTGAAAGTTGTTATAGTGAAGCTTCAGACTCTTCATCGTGACTTTGAGACGTTGCAAATGAAAAGTGGAGAATTCGTACAAGATTATCTTACAAGGTTAGCAGCGGTTGTCAATCAAATGAACTCCAATGGAGAGCAAGTTACAGATCAAACTACTGTTGAAAAAGTGTTGTGGAGTTTGACTCGTTGTAGCTATTAAGGAATCTAAAGACTTAGCTACTTACTCATTTGATGAACTACAGGGATATTTGCAGTCTTACGAAGCGAGATTGAACCGCACAAATGAAAAGTCTGACGAAAAGGCATTCCAAGTGATGGGAGAGCCTCCCAAGTAGCAAGACGATTCATGAAAGGCCACATACAAAGGTGGTCATCGTGGCAGAGGTGGTTATCTTGGTAGAAGAGGTCGAGGCAGAGGTAGAGGTACTGGACATGATGAACAAAGGCAGATGATAGAAAAACATAAGTAATATAGGAGTAATGTTTAATGCTATTATTGCAAGAATATGGGCATATGAAGGCGGATTGCTGGAAAAGGGAAAGACAAGCCAACTATGCAGAAGGTGACGAAGAGATTAAGTTGGTCATGGCTTATCAAGATGACGTTATAGCTACAAAAGACATATGGTTTTTGGACAACGGCTGTTCAAGTCATATGATGGGGATAAAATCTTTGTTCAAAGAGCTGAATGAGTCATACAAGGTGAAGGTGAGACTTGGTGATGACAAGCAGATGCAAGTTGAGGGTAAAGGTACTGTGGCGATAAGCAATAGTCATGGCAACATAAAGCCACTTTATAATGTCTATTTTATTCCTACTTTGTCTCAAAATTTATTGAGCATTGGGCAGCTTATGGGTAGTGGATATTCTATCATGTTTGATGATATGTCTTGTGTGATTAGAGACAAAAAATTAAGAAAAATTATTGTTGATGTTCAGATGGCACCGAATAAGCTCTTTCCTCTTGAAGTCTCTAATGTAGAAAGTCAGGCTCTTGTTGTTAAAGAGAAAAGTGAGTCTAAGTTGTGGCATTTATAGTATGGGCGCTTGAATGTAAAAGGTCTAAAATTGTTGAGTCAAAAGGAAATGGTGTTCGCGCTACCAAAAATTGAGTCTTTAGATTTATACGAAGGGTGTATATTTGGGAAACAATGTAAAAAACCATTTATTGTAGGAAACTCTAGAAGGGCTTCTGAGGGTCTTGGGCTTGTACATGCTGACATTTGTGGTCTCATGAAAACAGAATCCTTGGGTGGAAGTTGCTATTTTTTTCTATTTATAGATGATTTCAGCAGCATGAGTTGGGTGTATTTTCTTCACTCCAAATCAGAAGCATTCGAGACTTTTAAGAAGTTCAAGGCGCTCGTTGAAAAGCAAAGTGAAAGACGTATCAACGCTTTGTGCACTGATCGAGGAAGAGAATTTTTGTTTAATGAATTTAACCAGTTTTGTGAAGAGTAGGGCATACATAGAGAGTTGATAGCACTTTATACACCGCAGCAAAATAGTGTGGTTGAACGTAAGAACGGAACGATTGTCGAAATGGCAAGAAGTTTGCTGAGATCTAAGGGGCTGCCAGATAAGTTTTGGGCTAAGAGTGTTGTTGTTGCTATTTATTTGTTGAATTTGTCTCCAATAAGGGTTTTTCTTAACTGAATACCTTATGAAGCACGGAGTGCTAGGAGACCTTCAGCAAGCCATTTGATGAAAAGTCTGTGAAACACATCTTTGTTGGTTATTGCTCTCAATCCAAAGCATATAAGCTTTACAACCCTTTGAGTGGCAAGGTGATTATTAGTAGGAATGTTGTTTTTGATGGAAATACAAGCTGGGAGTGCAATGAAGAGCAGGTACATCAGCAAATTTCTATGCCTATTGAGGTTTCACAAGATGAAAGACAAGAGTTAAATTCAGCAAGCTCACCTCCTAACTCATCAAGAGCTACAATTTCTGAAGAGCCTTTAGCTGAGCAACTCCTACTTAGAAGATCGACAAGGGCCAGAAAGCCAAATCTGAAATATGTTGATGACACTTATGCATCTTTTCAGTTTGCTCTTGCTGTTTCAGATCCTTTATACTATGAAGAAGCTGCTGAAAAAGAAGAGTGGCGGAAAGCAGTGGAGGAAGAGATAAAAGCTATTAAGAAGAATGGAACATGGGAAATAGTGGACTTATCGAAAGACAAAAGTGCAATTGGCTTGAAGTGGGTGTTCAAAACAAAGTTTGCTGCTAATGGAAGCTTACAAAAACATAAAGCTCGTCTTGTGGTGAAAGGTTATGCACAACAACATGGTGTTAAGTTCGAAGAAACTTTCTCTTCGGTAGCACGGTTTGAAATAGTGAGGCTTATTCTAGCATTGGCTGCACAATTGCAATGGCCTGTTTATCAACTTGATGTCAAGTCAACATTCCTTAATGGAGATCTACAAGAAGAGGCTTATGTAGCACAGCTAGAAGGTTTCATAAAGAAGGGCAATGAAATGAAGGTGTATAAGCTGAAAAAGATGTTATACGGACTGAAATAAGCCCCTCGAACTTGGTACAGCAAGATTAATGGGTATTTCCAGTAAAAAAGGCTACGTGAAAAGTGAGAATGAGCCCACCTTGTATGTTAAAAAGGATGGTAATGATTTCATCATTGTGTGTCTTTATGTTGATGATACCATTTATGCTAGTTCTTCTACCTTTCTTGTGGATGAGTTTAAATCTCAAATGATGAATGAATTTGAGATGTCGGATATAGTTCTACTGCATTATTTCCTTGGTCTTGAAGTTCATCAGGCTAAAGATGGTATTTTTATCTCATAAAGAAAATATGCCAATGACCTTCTTAGTAAGTTTGGCATGCTTAATTGCAAGTCTACAACTACACTCATGAATATAATGAAAAATTGTAGCAAGAAGATAAAAGAGAAATGGTAGATGCAAAAAGGTTCAGAAGCTTGGTAGGTGGTTTAATTTACTTGACGCACACTAGGCCCGATATTGCATTCCCCGTTAGTGTTATTTCCAAGTTTATGTAGCAACCTTCAACAGTTTATTATGGAGCCGCAAAAAGAGTCTTGCGTTATATTGCAGGAACTTTGGAGTATGGTGTTTGGTACTCTAAAACTCCAAATTTCAGATTGTGTGGGTTCACAGATAGTGATTGGGCAAGTTAGTTGGATGATAGACGAAGTATTTCAGCAAATATTTTCACTCTAGGTTCGGGAGTGATCACTTGGAGTTCAAAAAAACAAGCTACAGCGACACTATCAACTTCTGAAGCTGAGTATATAGCAGCAACCTCAATAGCTTGTCAAGCCATTTGGCTAAGAAGAGTGTTAGCAGATCTTGAACATGAGCAAAAGGGAGCAACGGAAATATTTTGTGGCAACAAAGGAACTATTATCTTGACAAAAAATCCAACATTCCATGGTAGAACGAAACATATAGACATTCGCTATCATTTTATATGCGATCTGGTTGCAAAGGAGGAGATAACATTGGAACATTGCAGTACTCAAGATCAGCTGGCAGATGTGCTGACCAAGTCATTGTCCAAAGAGAAGTTTTGTTATTTTAGAGCCTTACTTGGTGTGTGTAAGTTTGAACCAAGGGGGAGTGTTGGTGAATGATTGAAAAATAGTTTTTCTAAATTTAGATTTGGTTGGGTTGTGCTCAGTTTATTTTTTTCCTTATTTTTCTATTTTTTTATGAGATATGATTCAGTGCCAGATTTTTTCCCATTGAGATTTGTTGCTGTGTAAAGCCTATATAAGAGGTTGATCTTTAGTTGAATAAGATGCTTCAGTTCTTCCCAAATATACTACAGCTTATTTGTGTCCATAACCTGTTTGATAAGATTATTCTTAGAAACCTTTTTACTATCTCTTATTTTTAAAGACTGTTTTGAGTTTCTTTCTCTTTGTGCAGTTGTCCTCTCCAACACTAACATATACTTCCAGGATAGAGATGGCAAGGGTGATGACTCCACGACCATCACATCTTCTGGTGGCACCTCCAATTCTTGGAGTGGGACTTTCTTTGTGCTAGGATCTTCAGGAGGATCACCTCCTCATTCATTCTTCTCACACGAAGAGTTCGAAAGAGACAAGAGCATATTCAGGATTATTTTCAATCAATTAAGTGCATTATTTTCGATAATTTTAATATTAAGGGTTAATATTTTCAAACTCTACCGAATAACATGCGCTTGCTTTAATTTACTTGTAATATTATGTGAAGAAATATGACAATATATATTTTAGCTTGGAGTTTAATAAATCAAATGATTTCCCTCATTAAACCCTACAATAAATGAATAACCTTTCTAAAGCACGTACTATTTAAAGTTTTTATTTCATGAAGTAGGTGGCAATATAAAAATGTAAAAGAAATGGTAGGCTTGGGAATGATGATAACTTCAGAGAAATAATGGATTAAACTCCGAATTCAAACACAGCAGTGATTCTTTGATAACAAAACTAACGGTTGCTATGAAATTGCAGGCATGGTGGGGGAAGACTAAAGATTAATAAAGAAATTGTCGTAATCGGAGAGAGCCATTACAGGTAGCCAAAGTGTCATTTTCATGGAATAAGAGCAGTCTAAATGGAGACATGATGTGCAATAAGATAAGCGAATCTGATTTTAATTTTTGTAAATTTCCACTCCAAACCAAAAATAATAAAAGAAATTATTTTCGTACAGAACATACAAACTCGATTTTTCAGTATTTTTGTGATAAAAATATCTTTAATTAGAATTTATATTTTAAATAAAAAAAGTATCTTTCTTATCATTATAGGTAATCATTAGGTATTTTTTTTAACGTGAAAAAATAGATTAAACTCCTACTAATTTATTATTTTTTAACATGTAAAACACTTTTTACTATTTATATCCTTCTCAAGGTATATACCTTTCACTAAGAAGGAAAAAAAAAATTCTTCCTCATTTTCAACCGCTGGACCCTCATCTTCCTCATCATGGAAAATATTGATTGAAATATTATTCATCAGTGTATTGCTTGCAAAAATAAATTTTCAATTATCATGAATTGCATATCAATATTTTCTCTTTTCTTCACTTTGTTTTTATTAACAAAAATATTTTAAATATTGTTATAGAAAAGCAATTCTTCATCAATCAATTTTTTTTCTTGAGGTGTATTCTAACAATGAACGATCATAATCAAATGAAGAAGAAGTTTTATGTGGTTTATCATGGGAAGAAATTAAATATTTATAGTTCGTGGCATGAGTGTGCTCCTAATGTTATTGGAATAAAAAGAAACATTTACAAGTCATTCGAAGCTGAGATGATTACGATTGAAGCGTTCAAGATGTTCCTAAAATCAAGATTGGAGGAGGACAAGGAGGAGAGGTTAAGCTTTGAAGCTTCATCCTGTAATTCGAGTCTAAAAAAATTTGATGTTTGCGTTGAGAATCTGGTAAACATTATGAAACCTTGTAATGAATGATGTGAAAAATAAAATAAAAATAAAATAAAATAAAATAAAGAACACAATTTTTTACGTGGAAACCCTTTCGGGAAAAAACCACGGACAGAAGAGAAGAAAATTCACTATGTCGAATTCATATTAAACAAGAGGAATAGACTATGTCTATTTATAGGCTTGTAAAGCTATATTCTAATAAAACTGAAACACCTTATTCTAATCAATATAAAATAGATGGAATTTAATAAGGTTTAAAAAACTTTATTCTAAAAATAAAATAAAAGAAGTGTAATTCTATATGGATTCTTCTTCTTTTTTTACCACTGTATTTTATTTAAATAAAGATTCGAGTCACTTCATTCTAACAATCTCCACCTTGACACGAATTCTTAATGAACAAGTTCTTCTTCGCGAACTCTCAACGAACAAGTTTTCCACCTCTTCCATAAAACCCCTTAAGGGTTTAACTTTAACAATGAACACCAACCAAGTTTAAGCAATGCTCAAACTTGGTTATAGGAAGTGACTTAGTCATCATATCTGCAGGATTTTCATGAGTACTAATTTTGCTCACAATGATATCACCACGAGCAATAATATCACGAACAAAATGATATCGAACATCAATGTGTTTTGTTCTCTCATGAAACATTTGATCTTTTGTAAGAAAGATGGCACTCTAACTGTCACAAAATACTGTGCTGATTTGAAGGTCTTCATTGAGTTCACTAAAGAGTCCCTTCAACCAAATAGCTTCTTTACAAGCCTCATTAATCGCCATATACTCAGCTTCAGTGGTAGACAAAGCGACTGTAGTTTGCAAAGTGGCTTTCCAACTAATTGCACAACCTCCGATTGTAAAGACATAACCTGTGAGAGATCTTCTTCTATCAAGGTCTCCAGCAAAATCAGCATCAATATACCCAATGACTCCATCTCTAGTTCTTCCAAACTGTAAGCAAACATTAGTAGTACCTCGTAAGTATCTTAAAATCCACTGAATTGCTTTCCAGTGTTCTTTACCGGGATTCGCCATGTATCTACTAACTTCATATGATAAATCTAGACGTGAACAAACCATGGCATACATGAGAGATCCCACTGCACTAGAGTATGGAACATGTGACATGTACTCAATCTCATTATCTATTTATGGAGACAAAATCGATGAAAGTCTAAAATGGGCTGCTAAAGGAGTGCTAACAGGCTTAGCACTCTGCATATTGAACATGTAAAGAACTTTCTCAATGTACCCCTTCTGACTTAGGTACAATTTACTTGCTTTTCTATATCTGAGAATCTCCATTCCAAGTATCTTCTTTGCTGGTCCTAAATCTTTCATCTCAAATTCTTTACTTAGTTGGGCTTTGACCTTTCTTATCTCTCTTTTATCTTTTACTGATATCAACATGTCATCAACATAAAGAAGTAGATACACAAAAGAACCATCATTGTTTTTCTTAAAGTAAACACAGTTATCAAAACTACTTCTTTTGAAATCATGAGAAGTCATAAAGGAATCAAACCTCTTGTACCACTGTCTTGGTGACTGTTTCAAACCGTAAAGGGACTTTTTCAGCAAGCAAACATAGTCCTCTTTTTCTAAGATGTTGAAACCCTCTGGTTGTTGCATGTAAATGTCCTCCTCAAGTTCTCCATGCAAAAATGTAGTTTTTACATCTAACTGCTCAAGCTCCAAATCATGTATGGCCACAATACCAAGCAAAGCTTGAATCGAACTATGCTTAACAACTGGGGAGAACACATCTGTGAAGTCCACTCCTGGAATTTGACTGTAACCCTTTGCAACAAGCCTTGCTTTATATTTGGGTTCTTCAACTCCTGGAGTCCCTTCTTTCTTTTTAAACACCCATTTACAACAAACTGCCTTTTTCCCTTTAGGAAGTTTCACAAGATCCTATGTTCTGTTTTTGTGGAGTGATTCCATCTCCTCTTGCATAGCAAACATCAACTTTTTTGAGTCTTCACAGCTAACCGCCTCAGAATAATTAGATGGCTCTTGATTCGCATCTATATCTTCAGCCACATTTAAAGCATAAACAACTAGATCAGCCTCAGCATACTTCTTTGGAGGTTTAATTTCTCTTCTAGTTCTGTTTTTGGTGATAGAGTATTATGGTGAAGAAGCAACTCTATTCTCAATTTTTGCACTAGCTTGAGGAGTTGACTCTATATTAATCTGATGCTCCGCCTGCTTTTGATTTTCTTTATTGGAAGAGTCTTTAAGAGATAAGTTAGGTAGCATAGCAGTTTCATCAAAAACAACATCTCTGCTAATCACAACTTTTCTATTTTCAGGACACCATAACTTATACCCTTTTACACCAGCTTTATAACTAAGAAAAACACATTTAATGGATCTCGGTTCCAATTTTCCATTATCAACATGAGCATATGCAAGACACCCAAAGATCTTTAAATTAGAATAATTAGCAGGATTACCAGACCATACCTCTTGTGGAGTCTTTTTTTCAATGGCAACAGATGGAGATTGGTTGATCAAAAAACATGCAGTAGAGGCTGCTTCTGCCCAAAAGGACTTCGGTAAGTTGGCATTTGACAACATACATCGAACTTTTTCCATGATCGTTCTGTTCATTTTGTTCTACAACGCTGTTTTGCTGTGGAGTATGACGAACTGTCAAGTGTCTCACAATCCCTTTTGACTTGCACAATTTATTAAACTCATCAGAACATCTAAGTCATTGTCTATGCGAAGGTATTTTATTTGTTTTCCCGTCTGTTTTTAAATCATAATTTTCCAAGACTTAAATGCGGAAAACACATCGCTCTTCTGCTTCAGGAAGAACGCCCAAACTTTTCTGGAAAAATCATCAATAAAGGTTAGCATATAATTAGCTCCACCTCTCGAAGGCACTCTAGATGCCCCCCACAGATCAGAATGAATATACTCCAACATTCCCTTCGTGTTATGGATTCCTCTGGTGAATCGAACTCTCTTTTGCTTCCCAAAAACACAGTGCTCACAGAAATTTAGTTTGGAAATTCCTTGCCCATCAAGAAGTCCTCTTTTGCTCAATTCTACCATGCCATTCTCACTCATATGCCCTAGGCGCATATGCCAAAGTTTAGTAATATCATCATTTGACAAGGAAGAGGAAGCGACAGCTGCATCACCAGTAATAGTAGTACCCTGCAAAACATATAACTTGACAGTCTTTCTTTACCCTTTCAACACAACAAGGGAACCTTTGGAAATCTTTAAAACCCCACTTTCAGCTGTGTATCTGTACCCTTTTGGATCAGGAGTACTCAACGAAATTAAATTTCTCTTCAATTCTGGAACATGTCGCACGTCACTAAGTGTTCTGACAACTCCATCAAACATCTTAACTTTAATTGTTCCAACACCTGTGATTTTACACGAAGCATTATTTCCCATCAAAACAACACCTTCGGATTAATCGTTTCATAAGTTGTAAACCAATCTCGATTGGGACTCATGTGGAAGGTGCGGCTGAATCAAGTATCCACTCTTCGCTTACTTTAGGATCATTGTGAAGTGACTAGAAGTTCACCATCATTTGTAGTCTTCTACAACATCAGCTTTCTTTGGAATTTTTCGGGTGTTTTTCCTTTTGATTCGCAGCCTCCCTTTTAATATTGTTCTGTAGCTTATAGCACTCAGATTTAATGTGCCCTTTCTTCTTACAGAAGTTACAAGTTTTACCTCTGTTTGAAGACTTCGATCTACTCTTAGATTTGCCGCGAGAATTCCGTTCCTGTGTCCTTCCACGATCATTATCAGCATTCCGATCTTGTCTCCCACGAGCAATGAGACTCTCTCCCTGAGAGTCGGGTTTAACCACAAGATGCTTTATCTTATCATATGAGGTCAAAGAATCATAAACCTCATCAACTGTGAGAGACTCGCGACTATATAAAATCGTGTTTCTAAAGGTTGAATAAGACGGGGGCAACGAACAAAGTAGAATCAACCCTAGATCTTCCTTATCATATTGAACCTCCATGGCCTCCAAGTTTGATGGAATTTCTTTAAACACTGTTAAGTGTTCGTGTACAGAGACACCTTCCTCCAAACGATGAGCATAAAGACGTTGCTTCATATGCAACTTGCTTGTTAGAGTTTTCGACATACATATTTGTTCTAGCCTCTTCCATAATGCAGCGGCAGTCTTTTCTTTCATCACATCCTGTAAAATTTCGTTGGACAAATGTAGATGTAATTGTGTTAACGCCTTTCGATATTTACGCTTCTTCTCTTCATCTGTTAAAGTCGAAGGCATCTTATCTATCCCTAGTAGGGCATCCTCTAGATCCATCTGCGCAAGAACTGCTTGCATCTTAATTTGCCACAACGCAAATCTAGTGTTGCGATCCAACAGCGGAATTTCATACTTCAAAGATGCCATTATCGTGATCGAGATGAAAAACTCAGAAGCTCTGATACCAATTTGTGAAAAATAAAATAAAATAAAGAACACACAAATTTTTATGTGGAAACCCATTCGGGAAAAAACCACGGGCAGAAGAGAAGAAAATTCACTATGTCGAATTCATATTAATACAAGAGGAATAGACTATGTCTATTTATAGGCATGTAAAGCCATATTCTAATAAGACTGAAACATCTTATTCTAATCAATATAAAATAGATGGAATTTAATAAGGTTTAAAAAACCTTATTCTAAAAATAAAATAAAAGAAGTGTAATTCTATATGGATTCTTCTTTTTTTTACCACTGTATTTTATTTAAATAAGGATTCGAGTCACTTAATTCTAACAAATGATTAAATCAATCTCATATGATGTATGCATTTATTGTTGGCTATATTATTGGATTGAAGAATGGGAAAGATAGTTGTTATCCAATTTCTATATGTAGATATTAATAGAAGTGAAATTATTTTGTAATGTTGTTAAGGGGGATTGTAAATTTAATAGAAATTAAAAAACTTATATTAAAGGTGAATGATCTAATAATTTTAGTTTTAAAACGAAGTAACCAATGATCAAACATAAGAAGTGTAGAGGTAACTTTTGCAAAGACTATTTTTGACAGAAAAAAGGCCATGGTTGTTAAGCATATATGATAGGTTTAGTTTGCATAAGTGTCTTAATATAGTTTGAAAAAGAAAACCCTAGACCTGTGAATGAAGAATAAATCGCCATTGTTGTTTGAATGAAACTTAGTGAAATTTTGTGGTTGTAAAAGCCATGGTTGTTAAGCATGCATGATATCTTGAGTAGATTGTCATTGAAAAAGAGAACCATTCACTTGTGACTGGAGTAGATTGCTAATGTTGTTTAAAGTACAATAACTTATATTTGAGTGATTGATTAAATGTTGTATTCCATATTATTGAATCTAATATGTACTTTAGAAGTCATTCCTATAGAGGACGAGTTTGGGTAAACAAAGTGAAGGAAGAGTTCATAATATATATTCAAACAAAGAAATCAACTGAATGGTCAAATAAGCTAATAATGTAATTTATTCCATTGGTAATCACAAGGTGAACGAGAGATCATCATAACAATGTAAACCAACATGAACAAGGGACTGAAGAAGACCATTCATATATCAGCGGATTTGAAATTAGAATCATTAGAGGAAATCACAATAAGCTTTTTGGGTGTAGCACAACCAGACATTCTACTGGACACGTCCTTTCCTCCCACACCAGTTGGCCCAACCTGAGATGATAGTATGTAGCATTTGGTTTTTTAACAGATGCTTTTGTTTGAAGAACATATCAAATATCTTAGTGAGAGGGTTTTCCTAGAGGATTATAGTCCAGACATATTCTTCTCCCATATCAAAACTGATTAAATGCATTAACTCCCTTAGTTCACCCTTGTATCCAAGATAGTTTTGCCTTATGTGGTTGTAGAGTGTTTCAATGGCTACAAGAGAAGCAAGAGGAATCGATTGGAATGGATGACTAGTTTTTTTTTGTCACACCTCAAAATTTTGAATCTATATTTTGGACAATTAACCAAGTAGAATTAGTATATGAGCCCATCTAATTAGTGAAATTAGACTGGATTTATTTTGACCCACCCTCTGGCGAACCGTTTAACTGTGTTCCGCCATTTTTGTGGACTCCCATTCTGCAATTGGCGAACTCATATGTTTTGAAGAGATTACCCATGTGAGAACACACTAGTGGCGAGTTCAGTTGTTG
Source organism: Gossypium longicalyx (assembly GCA_025698465.1). Taxonomy (NCBI): domain Eukaryota; kingdom Viridiplantae; phylum Streptophyta; class Magnoliopsida; order Malvales; family Malvaceae; genus Gossypium; species Gossypium longicalyx. The sequence continues at coordinate 20,376,370 of CM047000.1, forward strand.
TGAAGTTAACTGTTTGATAATTAACCATAGTAAGTAGGACACATACTAATTACATGTCAAACCTGTCACACCCCAAAAATGATAGATCCAAAAAGGCAAGTAAGTATGTATGTAAACTGTTTTGGTACTGTGATAGTATAATCTGCCACACTGCTGACTTGTTGGTAAGATAGAGTATTTTTAACACCCCAAACCCGGCCCAGACGTTATGGCCGAATCTGGTGTGTCACATTGAAGTGTTTTAGCGAAAATCGTGTTTTCATAGAAAACCCTTCTTAAAATAAAAGAAACCTTAATTAACTTAAAAAAACACATCTTTCAGTTGTAAAACCTTGTTAAAATATTTGATTTAAGAAAACTTATCATTTAAAAATTTAATTGCGAAAACGTAGAAAACATACTATAATTTCAAAAACCCATGTTCAACTTCTTGTAATTACATTGAAGATAATAATAATTCAAGTAATAATAACACAATGGAAACCTTATTACAATCTGGTCTGGAACATACTTAAAAAGAAGTAAAAACTTAAATGCTTAAAATAAAAAACCCAAGTCCAAATCATCTTGCTAGCTGGCCACCTAAAGTCCTTCCAAACATCGAACCTTCTACTGAGCATCACTTGAAAATAAAATAAAAGAGGGGCTGAATTTTCGCAAACTCAGTGTGTACAACCCTCGACAAGAACAAGTATTCAAAAAAAAAAACAACATCATTCATCAATCATGCAATGCAATCCCATCCAAATTATCCATCCGCTACACACCGACTCCGTCCCCCGTCACACCATGTGGGGATATAAATATCGACCCACCTAACCCACACACCATGGTAGCCCGATTGTAGAACTACCTTCATTTACATATTGGGCTTTGAAAGCCGTTAGTGGATCCACGATTGTCAAGCAACCATGCGATCCTCATATACTTCCTCCGTTCCATAATTCCCAACCCATATGTAACCTAAGCAAAATATCATATGTATGCATGTCGCATCCACAAAACTTACATTCAACACCTAGGGGTATTTTGGTTATTTTCGCCCTTAAGAGCATTTCGGTAATTTTCCCTTAATTACGGTTTTTACTTATCTTGGCCTGTTAACAAGTCCCGTGAGCTAAGATGAACGAATACTATACACCAGGTAGGATTCCAGAGAAGAGGAGATGGGTCATTAAGACCGCTTAAGTACCAAGCTCTTCCTAGATCCAATCCTAGACATGCATATACCCGTTGCCACACCTTAACCCTTTGACTTGTCCACGGTTGCAATATATTAATTAAGTCTTATTTGGATATCATATACTAGGCCCAAAACCCCTTACAGAGCCCAATCAAATTCACATACCTGGATCTGACCCATTAAGCCCAATCATATTCATATGGCCCATTAGGCCCAAATCACCTGTATATGGCCCATTAGGCCCAAATCACATTTATATGGCCCATTAGGCCCAGTCACATTCATATTCATGCTCACGTACAAATTCCTATCACAAAGCATCAATATTCAGTTTTTATTGGGCCCATTTAACCCATTCCGACCCATATGGCCAAATCACAACCCAAGTCCACAAAATCGCCCGTGGGCCTCAGGCAACCTATTGGTTTCCCTCTTACGAGTGTTCGCGCACTCACAAGACTACCGTAGCCAAACTTTCAGCTTTTCAGCATTTCAGCATTTCGGCTTTTCGGCTTTTCGGCTTTTGCCGATTCATTGTGTGTGTGCAGTGTATGTACACACTTGGTAAGCAAGAGTGATGCGATCTCCTTAGCCCAAACCTACAATCGATATCACCCTTCAATTAATCGCATGCTTAATACTTATTTACTCAAAAATCGAAACCTCACCTTAACCTTACCTTAAGCCCAATCCTTAATCACTTTTCCATGATCACGTATTTCCTTGATCTGCACAAATCTTAACTATTAAAACCCGAATAATAGGTGACTCGTATCCAACACAAGTCTCCTTACCAAAACTATAACCATTCGGCTACCTTAGCCAATGGGAGAAGAATACTTACCAAAACCACAACACCTTAAGGAGCAATTCGCCAGAGAGCTAAAACCAAGATCCGATGCTAATTCCCTACCAAAGTTGATTAGAAAGAGTGAGGGACAATAATTGATACTAAACAAAGAAAACTAATTGGAAGAGCAATACTTACACTAGATTCGGTCAAAAAGTATTCGGCCCTTAGAAGATTCGATTTTTTGGCTTTTCAAACTAAGTATGGTGAATAAGGTTTATTTGGTACAGATTAAAGAAGAAGAGTAGTAGAAGAAATTGGCAAAGAAGATTGTGTAGAGAAGAATAGAAATCGGCAGAAAGAAAAGAAAGTAAAATAGAGGGTTTTCGACTTTTTGGATCTTGAAGAGAAAAGGGTTTCTGGCACAAAGTGAAGGGAAATTCGTCATTAACTTCTCAACCCTCCCATTCGGTACCTATTTATAGCTCTGTAATAGCCCAAATTTACCCGGGCTTGTAGGAATTAAATCAATAAAAAATAAAGTCCATTTATACAAGTCCATTTACAATAAACGGGCTTCAAAGCTTGATAAGCCCAGATACCTAAGACCTATACCACTACCTAGTTACAAACTAGCCCAATAACCCAGCAGACCCAACACCAGTACCGGTAGCCCACATTTTTTAAACCCATAAGCCCAACGTACCTAACTACCCAAAACCCGGTACCCAATCCACCCTTAACCCAAAACGTACAAGGCCCAAACAGACCCAAATTAGTGAGGCCCAATACCTAAACCTAATCTAGAAACCCTAGGGTTTCCAGAAACTTCACGCCGCAAATCGCACCTTTTCAACTTCGGTCGTTCCATCTACCCCCATCAACGCCGTGATTCCTGGCCTCGAATTTGGCCGTAGTTAAAGCTGAATGAAAGTAGATCAGCGCCAGCACCATCGCCATCAGGGCCTAATCATCCTGGTTCACTGATTTTCTCGCGAGACATCTGCAAAATGAAAAAACCACAGCAGAAAACAGAGGCAAAATATGGAAAGAAATCAAAAGATTTCTTTCCCAGATTGTAAATCACTCACAAAGGGTTATAAAAACCCATCTTTTTTTTTATTTTGTAACACACGATTTTCCAGAGAGAAATATACAAACAGATTTAACAGAGCACAATATTACCAACTTACAATACCAGTAGCCAATCGACTATAAAGGTGAATGTTTTTAATATATATTACAAATAGTAAAAAGGGAAAGGGATTACCTGACTCTCGTTGAAAAGGGAGAAGGTTTTTGACCCTCCGACCACCGTGCGTGGTGGCGCTTGAGCGCCTAGGGAGACCCCTAGACGGAGACTCAACGAAGCTCCGATGGCCAGCTCTCAGTCCTCTTTCAGAGGATTTTTTTTTTTTTTAAAAACGGTGTTTCAAAATGATCTTAAAACTGGAATTTGGCTTATATAGCCTTAATAGAACGACGCCGTTTTAACTTAATCTAATAAGCCTTAAACGACGTCGTTTCTAGGTACAGGATCCGCGTGTTGACTCGAAAACCCAGGTAGGATCCGCGTGTTTTTGGAAAATGGGCAAATTGCCAAATTGACCCTTCCGTGTTTTCAATTTTTTTAATTTCATTTTATTTTTATTTTAATTTAGCCCCAATCTTTTATATTTATTTCAATTTAATCCTAGTGCCCTTTTAAAAATCAGTTCCAGAGAACGACATCGTTTTGGGATTAGGGTTTAATTACCCAATGAGTCCTTCGATTTTAGCTTGTGTTTTAATTAAGTCCAAATATTTTTATTATTTTGCAATTAACCCCAGATTCTTCAATTAAATTCAATTTTAATCCTTTTTTTATTTTTTTTAATATTAGTTAAAAATAGTATAAACTATTTTTACTATCCAATATATTATTTTTTTTGTTTATCATATATTTTTATTATATATTTTATTTTGTTATATTTGCATTTTACTATATGCTATATGTATTTTCATTATATATTATTTATTTTACTATATTTTATCTATTATATTATTATACATTTTTAATTTATATCATATATTTATTATATATATTATTTATCTTTATATTATACGTTTTTAGTATATATTATTTTTATATATTATTAATTATATTATTCATATTATTATACATTTTATTAATAAATTTAGTATATACTATGTATTCCCCTATATGTATTAATTATTTTACTATATTTTTATATACTTATTAGATTATTATTATTTTATATATTCTTCATATATTATATTACATAAATTTTATTACATATATTTTTATTACTATATGATTTATATTATTATATATCTTTAGTTGTAAATTATATTATACATTATATTTCTTTATATTACCTTTATTCTATTACAAAGTATACATTATTACTAATTAATACATTCTTCATCCTTTTTTAAAAAAGTATACTAATATCTAGTTCATTATTTTTCTTATATACTAAGTTATTATGCTTTAAAATATAATCTACATATATGTATTTTTCATTTTAGAAAAGGGGTTCTCTTTTATCTTTTTTTTTATTATATATTATTTAATATGTTTATAAATAGCCTTTTTATATTTTATATATAGCTTATTTATTTTTAGATTCCCTTTTATTTGATATTGTCTAATATGTTAAATTTTATATATCATTTTGTTCTTGCTTTTTATATTAACATAAAATTATATAGTTATAATAATTTAGACATGTTTGCATGAAATGTTGTTATGTATGTGTTATACAATTTATACTATTGAATTCACTATATTCCATGATGTACTCTGTATGTAACAATGCTATTTATGACCATGCATAAAATAATAGCACATTAGACAATTTAAATCCTCGTTCGTCACCTTTACTATATTTGCATGAAATGATAAAACATATATATATATATATTGAAATTAGGTTATTTTAAAACATATCATTTTTTTTAAACCAAAAGTCATATCTTATTTAATTAAAAAGGAACTTTTAAAAAGAGCAAGGCAATGTTTTGAATACTCAGAAATTCGAGAAATAGTGCCCTAACATGCTGGGTTGCAATTTCTCATTTGTCTAATTATCTAAAATATCCTTTTAAATAAGTTTTACAAATCGCGAGATGATTTTAGTTACGAAAGATTAAAGATGTCATGTCCAATCATGCTGGATGTGATGTTTGTACTCTTTTAAAAACAAACGAATCTTGATTCTTTTCTTAAAACATCACGGTTTTAAGGGTTTTAAGGAAATATCTTTTTTTAATTTCTTTCAAATTTCTGACAGTAAGACAAAATTACTCATTTTGGTACCAATTTTGAGCGTTACGAGGGTGCTAATCCTTTCTCGTACGTAACCGACTCCCGAACCTATTTTCTCATAATTTTGTAGACTTAAACATTTTATAAGGTGATCCAATCATACCTAAAAAGGTTGGTGGCGACTCCCGTTTTCATTTTTCAAAAAGTCGATTCCCATTTTCTAAAACTCAATTTTAAAAATGGTTTCGATAGCTTGGCGACTCCACTGGGGACCTATAAGAGAGTCAAGCCAAAAATTGATTATTTTCTGTCTTAATGTCAGAAATTTGGAAAAATTTTAAAATACGTCATTTTTACATGTGTTTGTTGCATATGTTTGTTATTATTTACACACGCATTGCATTTGCATGACAGTTGTGGTCACACCCTTAAGTGGTAGTGATAAGCTATGCTTTCGTGAGGTTTTCACCTCCGCATGGGCTAGTGGATTGCTTCCGGGATACATCCGTACCTATGTCTTCGTGAGATTTTCATCTCCGCATAGTCATAGGGAAATGTGTCCCCCTGAACCGAACTTGGTCCATATGAGTGCTGGTTTAGGTACCCTTGCTTTAGAACCGAACTACATATAGTGAACTTTAAGTGCTTGCTCCAGGTAGTATGATGATGACCTTTAGTGCCTACCTTTATAAGTTCTTATTTATTATATTTTTTTATATATGTGACACTGACTTGTTTTTCTTATTTTGCTATCATTGCATGTTATTTATCATTAAAAGGTGTCGATTCAAGGTTCGATTTTTGAGTTAGAAAGTTTTGTAATGGGGAACGAATATCTTAATAAAGTGGAGGACAACTCTTTCGTTTGTGCTTGGTCAGAGAAAACCCAGATAGAAAAAGGAAATAGTGTCACCGAAGGATACACATCAGAATTATAGGACTACACTCTCATTAGTGTGATGCAAAATAACCTCCAAGAGTTAAAGGAAATATGGGATTAATAGAGTAATGAAGCCAAGCAGTTGTTCTACAACAGTTATGGGGAATTGCAGTATTTGCTTGACATGAAGATAGATGAACAATTCAAAGTGAGCGTGGGGAATACCGATGGACACTTCTACCATTACAGATGAAGATAGTCACCTCGTGGATGGTAAGGGTATAAGACCTACAAAATTGAATTGGATGGAAAGAATTTTGCTTATGATGGTAGAAAGGCTCACTTACTATAGGACCGCTACCAAACAACAAGCTGGAATTTACTGTGGTACTTTAGGATGTTGTACCTATCAGAAATAATGGAAATGCAAGCCCTAATGGCCGGGACAGCCCAAATGGGCATGAAAGAAAGAGATTAAAGAATATCGTATCATTTAAAGACCTTTAAAATGGAGATTAGCTATGCTGCGAAGATACCTATGCAATTAATTCAAAATGTTCTGTGGGGGCAGAAATTTGAAGACTCTTAAGAAGCACTGAGGATGTTTGATATCATTTTAAGGCAATATGCTGCGAAGCTGGAATGCCTACTTGTTCGCCAATATTTCTTTCAAAATAATCAAAGTAACTTCATAGACATTGGAGGAGGTGTCTTTGGCTGTGGAGCTTACTTCATAGGTGAAGCCGTAATTCAAATTCAAGAGATAGCTGATCATTTACAGATACTGGTAGAAAGGGCGAGCATGTTGACCACCAATATGAGCTACAGTCAGATCGTGGTTGAAAGTTAGCTTTGTTATTACATAGGGTTAAGACTCTGGGCCTACGGGCGAAAGCGTATTTGTAATTCGTTTTATAAAAGATTTTTGTTCCTTAAATAACGTTTTCTAAAATGAAACTGAATCAGAATCGATATCCTTTTGCATTCATGCATTTACATCTCATAGCATCTCATCGCATCATATGCATTCAAAGTTATAGAAAGACCATAATTAGTTAAAGTTATTAAAAAGAGAAAGAAAAAGAGAGAGAGAGAAGAGGGTCACGACTGAGTGAAAAAGAAGTTGAATGGGAATTAACGACGTTCCCTTACATATCCCCGACTTTTGTGTCAGGAGAGATAGCTTACCCGGAGAAGGGGGTGTTTGGAAATGAAAATCATCCCATCAATACATGGGGAAGGGACTGAACAAAGAAACCTTGAGGGTATTCGCCCTTACGAACCGGGAAGTTCTTTAAACAATTGGACTGCAGAAGAACTTCATGTAATCTTTAGGAATTTTACGGAGTAATATTCAGAACACTCTTGTTGCTATAAAGCCTAGGAGTAATGAGATTTCTTTTGAGAATTGGGCTCATGTTCAGACATTTTTATTTTCAATAAAACATACTTTTATTATTTATCCGAGTAAATATTCTTTCATTTTGATTCTTTTGACATTTGACATTTCATGTGAATAGTCATTCTTGAATTCATTTATTCCTTGTATATTCTTTTGTGTGCCTATCATAGATCCCTAGATATCAATGACACGGGCAATGATGCTACAGATTCAGAGTTTCTTTTTGAGCGTGACATGTGTTTAGAGGAATCTTAGTACTTTGAAGATGACAGAGATTGTAATCTATTTTTTGATTTGTTGGAAATAGTAAAGCAAGAAGAGCAGCAAATTTTACCCCATAAAGAGGTGGTAGAGAATTTAGCCTTAGAGGAAGGAAAGGTTGAGAAATTGGAACGTGCATAACTAGAAAGACAAAACAAGACCTTGTTGGGACTATTATGGGAATTCATAGATGTCCATAGGAACATCGGAAGAACACATGCAAGAGGATTCATAATGACCAGGATAAACAAGAGCCTTGGACACTGTTGGTTCACCATGGAAGGGGATCACATCAGTTATATCATAAATGCCGAATTTAATGAGCCAAAAGTTATAGGGCATGTATGTTATGGGCCCGTCAAAAGTTTCAAGTTGACAATGGTTCATCTTTATGGTTGTCGACTGCTCCGTTAAGAGGGTAGAGATAGCTTCATATGCCAATATTACAAAGTCAATAGTCATCGAATTTCAAAAAAAAAAATCATATCCAACTGCACAATGCCAAAAGTTTGCAGTCTTTTCAAAGATAGGGCGCCATACCACAGTACAACAAAGGTTGCCAAAAGAAAAGAAAAAGAAGAAAAAAAACAAATTACAGAAGATGACCGAGACTGGTAAAAATTGGCATAAGAAACTACTGCCTACTCTCTGTGCTTACGCTGGGGCAAACACCTTCAATTCCAGTTGTTTCAAAGGTTCCAACCATCATCCTTGGAATGGGTCCATTGTTTGGCTTTCCTGAGCAGTCTGATGTGCCGTCAATAGTTGCGATGGTTAGCTCCAAGCAGTAGCCATTGGTTTCCAACTATGGGGCATCAGGCCGTACACAGTCTCTGAAGCTTAAATGATAGATTCTTTCTTCAAAATCTGTTTCTGACAAAGTGGATGACGGTATCATGAAGGAAGCTTTCTTAGACTTCTATACAAGTTCAGGGAAGAGGAAACCTGATCAAATCATTATTTTCAGGGATGGGGTTAGCGAGTCTCAATTCAATCAAGTTTTGATCAAGTTATTGAGGCTTGCAAGTTCCTTGACGAGACCCTAAAGATTGTGGTTATTGTTGTACGAAAAACCATCATACCAAGTTTTTTTTCAGCAGGGATCTCCTGACAATGTGCTACATGGTACTGTCATTGACAATAAAGTATGCCATCCAAAAGAAAAATGATTTTTACCTTGGTACCTATGCTGGAATGATTGGAATCACGAGGCAGACCCACTATCATGTTCTCTTAGACCAGGCTGGGTTTTCGGCTGATGATCTACAAAAGTTTGTTCATTCTCTATCCTATATGTATTAAAGGAGCACCACAGCCATATTTGTTGTGGCTCCTATTTGCTACGCTCATTTGGCAACTTCACGGTTGGGGCAATTTATGAAGATTAGGGATGCTTGAAACATCATCGAGTCATGGTGGGATGTATACTCGGGAGTAATCTCTGTACTTCTCGCCTTTCCAGGTTGAAGGATAAAGTCAGCAACTTCATTCTTGTCACTTGAGAATAATTGAACCATCTTTTTGTAGGGTTTGACAAACAAATGCCGGGGATCGCTGTCTTTGGGCAATCCCTTTCTCATGGGTTTATGAATCAAGATTTTTCCTCCAAGCTTTGATGGAGTCAAGAATTGAATACCTCTAATAAACTTAACTTGAAAGTATTCATCCTAAGTAAATGTACCAAGAATGGATGACACAGACTTATGACAAAGAAGGTTCGTCCAAAAGAATTTCATAAAGGAAACCTTATGCTGAAAGAGATCCTTCCCATGCAAAAAGGATGCTGAATTGGGAAGGGTCATATGTTGCAAAGAAGGCTTTCTCTAGAGGTGCACTGATTTTGACAAGAAATGGATAGGAAGAATTTATCTGATCTAGTGAATTTGGACTCGGTCAAGGAGTACTTTGTCTGAAGGAGAAGGGAAGCCAAGGTGAAAACCCGCAAAGGGCACTTTGAGACTTTTATTTCAAAAAAAAAGAAAAAAAGAGGAAAAAAGAAAAAAAAAGAAAAAATAATAAAAAGAAAAAAGAAAAAAAAATGGAGAGGCCAAGGAGAAAACCCGCAAAGGGCGCCTTGAGACCAAAGGGGTTTTGAGTTGAAAACCCGAAAGGGTAACTCAAATTTGGAAAGTCATGCAGTGACCTTGCTATACCGGATTCAACGAGAAGTGAAGTATGTTACATATCGAGGCATCAACAAACTACTTTGGATCTTTTAAACACATGTTGAACTCAAGAAAGTCTTCATGGAGCTGGCGTATAAACGCTCAAGTGGCGATATCTAGGGCATCTAACTTTTGTCCTGTTTGCTATCTTTAGATTCTCTTTCTTCTCAAAGATAGGCTTTCAAATTAATTTCCTTTGTATTTTCTTTGACAAATTCGTTCCAATCTAATTATTCTCAAGATTAAATTCATCTTCCATTATTCTTAAAGTATGTTGTATTAAAATAATGATGGATGAACTAAATAATTTTCACAAATGAAGTTTTGCTCATTACTCTGGAAATTTCTAGATAATACAATAAACTAAAACAGAACAATTGTTCGAAGAATTCACGTAAGTGAGGTTTGAAAGAACTCGAGGAAATTCTTTCTTTAGTCCAAAATGATGATTGGACAAATCAAACGATTCGATTCTAAGAAAGGATCATCTTACAGACATTTTTGGTGGGTCATAGCATTTGAAGAATGGTACAAACCCACAGGCTGAGTAAGAATGACATTTCGAGATAAATAAAGATAAACTTCGACGAAAGAATGAATGGTGACGTCTGGAATAGGGGTCATGTTCATAAACATTTTGCATTATAACAGTTTTAATTAGGAGCATTTGATTCACTTCTATCATAGCATCCTAATCATTAGACATGAACTCATACACATTATACAGGTTATGTCCTTCAAGGGACAATGAAGATTGATGCGCCTTAACCCCCTAAGCAGTAGGGCAACAGGCTAAGACATAGCTGATTTGGCTTTCACGTGCTTACGATGAAGCAAATCTAAGATGATTTGGCATCTCTGTATTGTCAGAGAACAAATCGAAGTTTGGCGTCTCCATATTCGACGGAGAGCAGACACATAGCAGATCTAACCTTCGGATGTTTATACTGAAGCAAGATCCAAGATGGTTTGGCATCCTTGTTCTTACAAGAAACAAATCGAAGACACAACAGATTTGGCTTTCACGTGTTTACGCTGAAGTAAATCTAAGATGATTTGGCATCTCTGTATTGTCAGAGAACAAATTGAAGTTTGGCGTCTCCATATTCGACGGAGAGCAGACACATAGCAGATCTAAAATTCAGATGTTTATACTGAAGCAAGATCCAAGATGGTTTGGCATCCTTGTGCTTACAAGGAATAAATCGAAGACACAGCAGATTTGGCTTTCACGTGTTTACGCTGAAGCAAATCTAAGATGATTTGGCATCTCTGTATTGTCAAAGAACAAATCGAAGTTTGGCATCTCTATATTCGACGGAGAGCAAACACATAGCAGATCTAACCTTCAGATGTTTATACTAAAGCAAGATCCAAGATGGTTTGGCATCCTTGTGCTTACAAGGAACAAATCGAAGACATAGCTGATTTGGCTTTCACGTGCTTACAATGAAGCAAATCTAAGATGATTTGACATCTCTGTATTGTCAGAGAACAAATCGAAGTTTGGCGTCTCCATATTCAATGGAGGGCAGACACATAGCAGATCTAACCGAAGCAGATCTAAGATGATTTGGCATTCTTGTGTTTACAAGGAATAAATCGAAGACATATCAGATTCAACTGTTAGATGTTCTCAAATAGACCCAAGATGATGTGGTATCCTTGTGCTTACAAGGAGTAAATTGAAGGCATAACTGAATTGGTTTTCGCGTGCTTACGTTGAAACAAATTTAAGATGATTTGGCATCTCTGTATTGTCCAGAAACAAATTGAAGAAGCAGATTTGGCGTCTCTGTGTTCGACGGAGAGCAGATCGAAGATATCAACATGACAGTCATGAGTTTGCAAGTAGCAGATTGAAGACCAGGACCCGATAAGACCGGGTAAATTTGGTCTACTTTTATAGTCTTTGCTCTATTCCTGTTACACAACAATGTGCAAAGAGGGGCAGCTGTAATAGCCCAAATTTACCCGGGCTTGTAGGAATTAAATCAATAAATAAATAAAGTCCATTTATACAAGTCCATTTACAATAAACGGGCTTCAAAGCTTGATAAGCCCAGATACCTAAGGCCTATACCACTACCTAGTTACAAACTAGCCCAATAACCCAGCAGACCCAACACCAGTACCGGTAGCCCACATTTTTTAAACCCATAAGCCCAACGTACCTAACTACCCAAAACCCGGTACCCAATACACCCTTATCCCAAAACGTACAAGGCCCAAAGAGACCCAAATTAGTGAGGCCCAATACCTAAACCTAATCTAGAAACCCTAGGGTTTCCATAAACTTCGCGCCGCAAACCGCACCTTTTCAACTTCGGTCGTTCCATCTACCCCCATCAGCGCCGTGATTCCTGGCCTCGAATTTGGCCGTAGTTGAAGCCGAATGAAAGTAGATCAGCGCCAGCACCGTCGCCATCAGGGCCTAATCATCCTGGTTCACTGATTTTCTCGCGAGACATCTGCAAAATGAAAAAACCACAGCAGAAAACAGAGGCAAAATATGGAAAGAAATCAAAAGATTTCTTTCCCAGATTGTAAATCACTCACAAAGGGTTATAAAAACCCATCTTTTTTTTATTTTGTAACACACGATTTTCCAGAGAGAAATATACAAACAGATTCAATAGAGCACAGTATTACCAACTTACAATACCAGTAGCCAATCGAGTATAAAGGTGAATGTTTTTAATATATATTACAAATAGTAAAAAGGGAAAGGGATTACCTGACTTTCGCTGAAAAGGGAGAAGGTTTTTGACCCTCCGACCACCGTGCATGGTGGCGCTTGAGCGCCTAGGGAGACCCCTAGACGAAGACTCAACGGAGCTCCGATGGCCAGCTCTCAGTCCTCTTTCAGAGGATTTTTTGTTTTTTTTTTTTAAAACGGTATTTCAAAATGATCTTAAAACTGGAATTTGGCTTATATAGCCTTAATAGAACGACGCCGATTTAACTTAATCCAATAAGCCTTAAACGACGTCGTTTCTAGGTACAGGATCCGCGTGTTGACCCGAAAACCCAGGTAGGATCCGCGTGTTTTTGGAAAATGGGCAAATTGCCCAATTGACCCTTCCGTGTTTTCAATTTTTTTAATTTCATTTTATTTTTATTTTAATTTAGCCCCAATCTTTTATATTTATTTCAATTTAATCCTAGTGCCCTTTTAAAAATCAGTTCCAGAGAACGACATCGTTTTGGGATTAGGGTTTAATTACCCAATGAGTCCTTCGGTTTTAGCTTGTGTTTTAATTAAGACCAAATATTTTTATTATTTTGCAATTAACCCCAGATTCTTCAATTAAATTCAATTTTAATCCTTTTTTTTATTTTTTTTAATATTAGTTAAAAATAGTATAAACTATTTTTACTATCCAATATATTATTTTTTTTTTGTTTATCATATATTTTTATTATATATTTTATTTTGTTATATTTGCATTTTACTATATGCTATAAGTATTTTCATTATATATTATTTATTTTACTATATTTTATCTATTATATTATTATACATTTTTAATTTATATCATATATTTATTATATATATTATTTATCTTTATATTATACGTTTTTAGTATATATTATTTTTATATATTATTAATTATATTATTCATATTATTATACATTTTATTAATAAATTTAGTATACACTATGTATTCCCTATATGTATTAATTATTTTACTATATTTTTATATACTTATCAGATTATTATTATTTTATATATTCTTCATATATTATATTACATAAATTTTATTACATATATTTTTATTACTATATGATTTATATTATTATATATCTTTAGTTGTAAATTATATTATACATTATATTTCTTTATATTACCTTTATTCTATTACAAAGTATACATTATTACTAATTAATACATTCTTCATCCTTTTTTAAAAAAGTATACTAATATCTAGTTCATTATTTTTCTTATATACTAAGTTATTATGCTTTAAAATATAATCTACATATATGTATTTTTCATTTTAGAAAAGGGTTCTCTTTTATCTTTTTTTTATTATATATTATTTAATATGTTTATAAATAGCCTTTTTATATTTTATATATAGCTTATTTATTTTTAGATTCCTTTTATTTGATATTGTCTAATATGTTAAATTTTATATATCATTTTGTTCTTGCTTTTTATATTCACATAAAATTATATAGTTATAATAATTTAGACATGTTTGCATGAAATGTTGTTATGTATGTGTTATACAATTTATACTATTGAATTCACTATATTCCATGATGTACTCTGTATGTAACAATGCTATTTATGACCATGCATAAAATAATAGCACATTAGACAATTTAAATCCTCGTTCGTCACCTTTACTATATTTGCATGAAATGATAAAACATATATATATATTGAAATTAGGTTATTTTAAAACATATCATTTTTTTTAAACCAAAAGTCATATCTTATTTAATTAAAAAGGAACTTTTAAAAAGAGCAAGGTAATGTTTTGAATACTTAGAAATTCGAGAAATAGTGCCCTAACATGCGGGTTGCAATTTCTCATTTGTCTAATTATCTAAAATATCCTTTTAAATAAGTTTTACAAATCGCGAGATGATTTTAGTTACGAAAGATTAAAGATGTCATATCCAATCATGCTGGATGTGATGTTTGTACTCTTTTAAAAACAAATGAATCTTGATTCTTTTCTTAAAACATCACAGTTTTAAGGAAATATCTTTTTTTAATTTCTTTCAAATTTCTGACAGTAAGACAAAATTACTCATTTTGATACCAATTTTGGGCGTTACGAGGGTGCTAATCCTTTCTAGTACGTAACCGACTCCCGAACCTATTTTCTCATAATTTCGTAGACTTAAACGTTTTATAAGGTGATCCAATCATACCTAAAAAGGTTGGTGGCAACTCCCGTTTTCATTTTTCAAAAAGTCGATTCCCATTTTCTAAAACTCGATTTTAAAAATGGTTTCGGCAAGCCCTATAGCCAAATTATTCAAGCCCAAGTTCCCAATTCAGCTCCACTTACTCTTCACTTCTCATCTCCTCATTTTTCTCCCTAATAACCCCTTGATCCTTTCCTTAATTTTCTCTTTTGAACACTCCCCTTGGAGTCCATCTTCACTCCACTTCCATCCTTCTAGAAGGCCAAAATTAAATTACAAAAATGCTAAGCTAGGATTCGAACCTTGGACCCGCTTGCTAGCTACTAATGCCACCTCACTACACCTTATGTGGCGTCACTTAGCCACTCAACCACAGCCTCTTTTTGTGTCCAATTGTTTCTTCATTTATTCAAAAGCCCACCTACTTGTCAGCCCTGATTCTTTTAATAATTAAATTATAATTTCTTCTACCCCTTAATTCGAACTCAACCTTATCTAAGACCTACTAAAATTATCGCTTGGATAAGAATATTAAACACAATTTTTATCAAAATCGAAAATAAAGAAAATTCAAGATTTTGGGATATTTTTTTGAATTTCAGGATTTTTGGGGTGTAACACCCCAAACCCGGCCTGGAAGTTTGGCTCGAATTTGGCGTGTCATATTGAAGTGTTTTTCAAAAACCTTGTTTCCATTAAAACCCTTCTTAATAATTAAAAACTTATACCCTTTTTAAACCTTGCTAGAAAACCTCAGCTGAATAACATTCTTAACAACTTTGTAAAAATCTTGGCAGTTGCAGAAGCTTAATTTAAAAACAATTGCGGATATGTGATGTTTTGAACAACAGTAGTTGCTTTGGAAAACCGTGTTCTAATACTAGCAATTATAATATCAATAAATAAAATTCCAAATTTGAAATCCAGAAAATTACAACGGCTTTACTACAACCTACATAAAAATATTTAAAAGTAATAATCAAAACTGTAACATAAACATTGTGTGTGGCTTCCTTCGAGCCCCTCGCAGCTCCGATCCGTCTAAGGCTAGAAATTACCTGAAAGGTTAATAAACGGGGTGAGTTTACGAAAACTCAGTGTGAAATCCCATACTATATAAAAGGAACAGTCAGTCATATAAAAGATTTAAAAGTCTAGCCCCAGCCCTACTTACAGTTTCAGTATCAATTGGGCCTTAGCCCATTATAACAGACATACTAGATGGGCCTTAGCCCATTACAGAATAAGAAACATTATAATAACTAGAATCAAAATGATGACCAGGTGATAAAATCAGAATCAGAATCAAAATCAGAATTAGGTGACAGAATCAGAATCAGTGTCAGGTAACAGAATCAGAATCAGAATGTGAATGCAATACCAACCCATATACATCCGTATACACCCCCGTACCAACCTTACACCATGTGGGGAGACAACTCGACCCACCCATCCGCTACACACCACAGAATTTGCAGCATGGTCGCGAGCGTATATTGTGACAGAGTCACCAGTTACAGATATTGTGGCAGAGCCACCAGAACAGATATTTGTGGCATAGCCACCAGAGCGCTTCCTCTATCAATATAACCCAACCCATGCAACATGTCATGTATGGAGAATGTCATGCCCATATTTGAATCAAACAATCACAGTCAAGTCATTCATATCACCAACATGTATTCACAATCAAATCCGTCAACCACACAGTCCAAGTCAGTCACTTGCCCACAAGGGCAAAACAGTCATTTAACACCCTAGGGGCAAAATGGTAATTTTACCCCACAAGGGCATCTCGGTAATTCTACCCTACAGGGGTATTTCGGTATTTCTACCCTACAAGGGTATTTCGATAATTCTACCCTACAGGGGTATTTCAGTAATTCTACCCTACAGGGCTATTTCGGTAATTCTATCCTACAAGGGTATTTCGGTAATTCTACCCTACAGGGGTATTTCGGTAATTCTACCCTACAGGGGTATTTCAGTAATTCTACCCTATAGGGGTATTTCGGTATTTCTACCCTACAAGGGTATTTTTGTAATTCTACCCTATGGGGGTATTTCGATAATTCTACCCTACAAGGGTATTTCGGTAATTTTACCCTACAGGGGTATTTCAGTAATTCTACCCTACAGGGGTATTTCGGTATTTCTACTGTACAAGGGTATTTCAGTAATTCTACCTTACAGGGGTATTTTAATAATTCTACCCTATAGGGGTATTTCAGTAATTCTACCCTACAGGAGTATTTCAGTAATTCTACCCTACAAGGGTATTTCAGTAATTCTACCCTATAAGGGTATTTTAGTAAACTAAAGTATTCTAAACAGGGATAACAATACGAATGGGCCTAAAGCCCATTCTCGGCCCAAATGGGCCCACACGCTCGTATGGCCCTTTTAGCCCAAATCTAGCCACAGATATGAGATTCACCTAGCCTAGTCTATATTTACTACACAATCAAACAACTTATCCAATTGGGCCCGTACACCCATTGCGCCCACATGGCCCATTTCTGCCCATCGCGGCCCGAAGTAGCCATCCTACAGCTAGAGTAGTTTGAAATACACACCTGATAGGACACTGGAGTTAATCCGTGCTCTGAGAACTCTTAACCGACGCCCAACCCAACCGAGAATGCCATAAAGCGAAAGGGATCAGCGAAGAAAGGTACCTTTACTCTTCTCATGGTTCTTTCTATTTAAAGTCAGCTTCGCATCCACTCTTATGTTAGCTTCTCGATGTGGGATCCCTCCATCATCAGACTTTAAATTTAACACCAACTCTTGCCGCCCCCTGTTAGCAAAATAAATGCTCTTTGATTGCCATGAGTTTTGAACCCTGGACCTCCTTGCCAATTCTATGACGCCACCTTCCTGCCTCTTCTGTGGCGCTACTTTGCCACTAGACCACAAGGCTTTTCATGGCATAATTTCTCCAACAATATTCATAAGGCCTACCTACTACACCCAGGGTTTGATTCACCTTAAACCAAAATATCTGCTAGAGTCCAGGTTTGAACCCAGGACTTCTCCAACACTTCTCAGCACACTTAACCACTAAAACAAGCCTTCATTAATGAAATTTACATGCACAACAAAATATTATAAGCTGCCTTCAACCGCTCCCATGCCCAAGGCCCAAAATTTATATGCCAGAATTCAGGGTGTTACAACTCTACCTCCCTTAAAAAAATTTCGTCCTCGAAATTTCCATCTAACCAGGTAGTCCTGTAACATCTACCCCACTATGCTACCACTGCGCACTCTGATCCTACTATCACTATCACACTTCAACTAGAACTTGAAACATCTCATACATACAACACTTATTCACTGAAGCAGACACATATTTATCACACATATACAATTTCTATATCCAAACATCACATCCACATAAAATAAATACCAAATTTAAATTTAGACCAATGTCTAAGGAATCCACAGTATTTCAATTTCTAAACAGACAAAAGTATTCAAAAGACTTACGAATTCGGCGCCGGAGACTCGGTGTGCCACACTTTTTAAGATAAATACTTCAAACAGACCACGTGGTTGAAAATAATTTTCTGAAATTCAACCTTTGAAAACCCAATCCACAGTCGAGTTGTTGCAACCGGGCTCTGATACCACTAAATGTAACACCCCAAACTCGGCCTGGAAGTTTGGCTCGAATCTGGCGTGTCACATTAAAGTATTTTTCAAAAACCATGGTTCCATTAAAAATCCTTCTTAATAATTAAAAACTTATACCCTTTCTAAACCATGTTAGAAAACCTCAGCTGAATAACATTCTTAACAACTTTGTAAAAATCTTGGCAGTTGTAGAAGCTTAATTTAAAAACAATTGCGGATACGTGATGTTTTGAACAACAGTAGTTGCTTTGGAAAACCGTGTTCTAATACTAACAATTATAAGATCAATAAATAAAATTCCAAATTTGAAATCCAGAAAATTACAACGGCTTTACTACAACCTACATAAAAACATTTAAAAGTAATAATCAAAACTGTAACATAAACATTGTGTGTGGCTTCCTTCGAGCCCCTCGCAGCTCCGATCCGTCTAAGGCTAGAAATTACCTGAAAGGTTAATAAACGGGGTGAGTTTACGAAAACTCAGTGCGAAATCCCCTACTATATAAAAGGAACAGTCAGTCATATAAAAGATTTAAAAGTCTAGCCCCAGCCCTACTTACAGTTTCAGTATCAATTGGGCCTTAGCCCATTATAACAGACAGTACTAGATCGGCCTTAGCCCATTACAGAATAAGAAACATTATCAGAACTAGAATCAAAATGAGAATTAGGTGATAGAATCAGAATCAGAATCAGAATCAGAATTAGAATTAGGTGACAGAATCAGAATTAGTGTCAGGTAACAGAATCAGAATCAGAATGTGAATGCAATACCAACCCATATCCATCCGTATACACCCCCGTACCAACCTTACACCATGTGGGGAGACAACTCGACCCACCCACCCGCTACACACCACAGAATTTGCAGCATGGCTACCAGAACAGATATTGTGATAGAGTCACCAGATACAGATATTGTGGCAGAGCCACCGGAACATATATTTGTGGCATAGCCACCAGAACGCTTCCTCCATCAATATAACCCAACCCATGCAACATGTCATGTATGTAGAATGTCATGCCCATAATTGAATCAAACAATCACAGTCAAGTCATTCATATCACCAACATGTATTCACAATCAAATCCGTCAACCACACAGTCTAAGTTAGTCACTTGCCCACAAGGGCAAAACAGTCATTTAACACCCTAGGGGCAAAATGGTAATTTTACCCCACAAGGGCATCTCGGTAATTCTACCCTACAGGGGTATTTCGGTATTTCTACCCTACAAGGGTATTTCGATAATTCTATCCTACAGGGGTATTTTAGTAATTCTACCTTATAGGGGTATTTTAATAATTCTACCCTATAGGGGTATTTCAGTAATTCTACCCTACAGGGGTATTTCAGGAATTCTACCCTATAGGGGTATTTTAGTAATTCTACACTACAGGGGTACTTCATTAATTCTACCCTATAGGGGTATTTCGGTATTTCTACCCTACAAGGGTATTTTGGTAATTTTACCTTACGGGGGTATTTCGATAATTCTACCCTACAAGGGTATTTCGGTAATTCTACCCTACATGGGTATTTCAGTAATTCTACCCTATAGGGGTATTTCGGTATTTCTACCCTACAAGGGTATTTTGGTAATTTTACCTTACGGGGGTATTTCGATAATTCTACCCTACAAGGGTATTTTAGTAATTCTACCCTACAGGGGTATTTCAGTAATTCTACCCTATAAGGGTATTTCAGTAAACTAAAGTATTCTAAACAGGGATAACAATACAAATGGGCCTAAAGCCTATTCTCGGCCCAAATGGGCCCACACGCTCGTATGGCCCTTTTAGCCCAAATCTAGCCACTGATATGAGATTCACCTAGCCTAGTCCATATTTACTACACAATCAAACAACTTATCCAATTGGGCCCGTATGCCCATTGGGCCCACATGGCCCATTTCTGCCCATCGCGGCCCGAAGTAGCCATCCTACAGCTAGCGTAGTGAGAAATACACATATGATAGGAGACTGGAGTTAATCCGCGCTCCGAGAACTCTTAGCTGACGCCCAGCCCAAACGAGCACGCCATAAAGCGAAAGGGATCAGCCAAGAAAGGTACCTTTACTCTCCTCATGGTTCTCTCTATTTAAAGCCAGCTTCGCATCCACTCTTATGTTAGCTTCCCGATGTGGGATCCCTCCATCATCAGAGTTTAAATTCAACACCAACTCTTGCCGCCCCCTGTTAGTAAAATAAATTCTCTTTGATTGCCATGAGTTTCGAACCCTGGACCTCCTTGCCAACTCTATGACGCCACCTTCCTGCCTCTTCTGTGGCGCTACTTTGCCACTAGACCACAAGGCTTTTTGTGGTACAATTTCTCCAACAATATTCTTAAGGCCTACCTACTACACCCAGGGTTTGATTCACCTTAAACCAAAATTTCTGCTAGAGTCTAGGTTTGAACCCAGGACTTCTCTAACACTTCTCAGCATACTTATCCACTAAAACAAGCCTTCATTAATGAAATTTACATGCACAACAAAATTTTATAAGTTGCCTTCAATCGCTCCCATGCTCAAGGCTCAAAACTTCTAGGCCCAAATTCAGGGTGTTACATGGGGCGTTACAACTCTACCCTAAAAGAAATTTCATTCTTGAAATTTACCTGATCCAAACAGTTGAGGATATTGACATCGCATCCCTTAAGTTACACCACTACGTTTCTGCTGCGCACTCTATTTCTAATTTCAAAATAGATAGATCACACACTATGGATAAAGTACGTACCAGTATTCACTTCTGGAACATCTTCGTCTTCTCAGTGACGAGCAGCATAAACCAAAGCTGGTTGCCTTACCTCAATATAGCCTGCATTTTCGCCTAGTACTCCATGTCTACGTCCATTGCCGTCACCACCCCCGCTCGCCCCTTACGGCCCTTTGGCGGTGGTGACCACCCTGGTGGTGGTGAGCACCGCCTTGGCCCACCATCGGCTCTCGACCTATCATTCGGGGGAAATCCTTGATCCTATGCTCCATAGACCCACAAGCTAAACAAGCTCCCATCCTCTTCCAGCACTTGCCTCCATGGCTTCTCCCACAATCAGCACAAGGTGGCACCCTTGGATTAACAGTAGGGGGCCCTGCTCTAACAGGCCCATTAACTCTGGTCCTAGCCCTAGGCATCTATCCAACACCCGGAGTCTCAGCCTCCCTTTTATTCCTACCCTTTCTTCTTCCCGATTTAAGCGCTTAGTGCGCTTAACCTCCACCGCTATCTTTGCCTTCTCCACCAACTCTGAGAAAGCTTGCTCCCTTTTGGAGCTATCAATACCCTAAGGCTATCTCTTAGTCCGTCCTTAAACTTAACGCAACGCTCATACTCCATTGCCACCATTACCCTTGCATACCTACTAAAGTGTAGAAACTCCGCCTCATATTCCACCACTGATTTGTTTCCTTGGGTCAAGTTCAGAAACTCTTTCCTTCTAGCATCCACATAGCTTGCACCCATATACTTCCCTTAGAATGCAGCTTTGAAAAACTCCCAAGTGACTCGCTCCGGTTGGGTGCCCTCTTTCACCGTCAGCCACCACTGGTAGGCTTCTTCCCTAAGTAGTGACACGGCTCCTTTTAGCTTTTGCTCCGGTGAACAATCTAGGTCCTTCATTATCCTTTCAGTGGCCTCCAACCAAAACTCTGCCATGTTAGGAGCCACGCCAGCTATGCCCTTAAAGATCTTAGCCCCATTCGATCGAAGTCGCTCGGGAATGGATCCTCGATTTCCAGTGCCATTGTTAGGCCCAGCGACCCTTTCCGAAATTCTCAGCATTGCCTGTGACAATGTATCTTCTCCCGCGGCCTGATCATACGGTCCATTCCTAGCCACAGGTGAGGCCGGATCCTCTTCTACTTCAGCATCGGGCATATGGCCCGGTGTCGACGATTCAAACCTAACACTTCCGTGGCCTCATCCACGGCCCCTTGCACCTCTTCTAGCACTTATCTTCGATTCGCATATTATCTGGATTAAAATTTTATGAAGTTTTAGTTAGTTTAATAATTACACTGATGCTTTATGAAAATATTTAAGAGAAGATTGTTTTCGAAAATCCTCTACAGTTTCCAGATCCTACGGGCTTTAGTTCCATTCTAACCATCATCTAAAGTAGCCCTCTAACTATCTACTACATAACAATTTAAACAAACTTAAATAAAAGTACTTACTTGGTTCGATGTCGGAGACTCGGTATGCTGCTCAGCAAGATTTCTCCTTTTCCAAAGCATCGCAATCCAAAATATTTTTTTAAATCCAAATAATAAGTAGAAAAAAAAAACCAAATAATAATAAGGCCCAATTCACAGCTCGAGTTTTGTACCCTGGGCTCTGATATCACTAAATGTAACACCTCAAACCCGGCTCAGACGTTATGGACGAATCTGGTGTGTCATATTGAAGTGTTTTAGCGAAAATCCTGTTTTAATTGAAAACCCTTCTTAAAAAAAAAACCTTAATTAACTTAAAAAAAACACACCTTTCAGTTGCAAAACCTTGTTGAAACATTTGATTTAAGAAAACTTATCATTTAAAAATTTAATTGCGGAAACGTAGAAAACATACTATAATTTAGAAAACTCATGTTCAACTTATTGTAATTATATTGAAGATAATAATAATTCAAGTAATAATAACACAATGAAAACCTTATTACAATCTGGTCTGGAACATACTTAGAAAGAAGTAAAAACTTAAATGCTTGAAATAAAAAACCCAAGTCCAAATCATCTTGCTAGCTGGCCACCTAGAGTCCTTCCAAACATCGAACCTTCTACTGAGCATCACCTGAAAATAAAATGAAAGAGGGGGTGAGTTTTCGCAAACTCAGTGTGTACAACCCTCGACAAGAACAAGCATTCAAAAAAACATCATTCATCAATCATGCAATGCAATCCCATCTAAATTATCCATCTACTACACACTGGCTCCGTCCCTCGTCACACCATGTGGGGATATAAATATCGATCTACCCAACCCACACACCATGGTAGCCCGGTTGCAGAACTACCTTCATTTACATATTGGGCTTTGAAAATCGTCGGTGGATCCACGATTGTCAAGCAACCATGCGATCCTCATATACTTTCTCCGTTCCATAATTCCCAACCCATATGCAACCTAAGTAGAATATCATATGTATGCATGTCGCATCCACAAAACTTACATTCAACACCTAGGGGTATTTTGGTCATTTTCGCCTTTAGGGGCATTTCAGTAATTTCCCCTTAACTACTGTTTTCACTTATCTTGGCCCGTTAACAAGTCCCGTGAGCTAAGATGAACGAATACTATGCAATAGGTAGGATTCCAGAGAAGAGGAGGTGGGTTATTAAGACTGCTTAAGTACCAAGCTCTTCCTAGATCCAATCTTAGACATGCATATACCCGTTGCCACACCTTAACCCTTTGACTTGTCCACGGTCGCAATATATTAATTAAGTCTTATTTGGATATCATATACTAGGCCCAAAACCCCTTACAGAGACCAATCAAATTCACATATCTGGATTTGGCCCATTAAGCCCAATCATATTCATGTGGCCCATTAGGCTCAAATCACCTGTATATGGCCCATTTGGCCCAAATCACATTTATATGGCCCGTTAGGCCCAGTCACATTCATATTCATGCTCACATACAAATTCCTATCACAAAGCATCAATATTCAATTTTTGCCTATTATGGGCCCAACAGCCCATTAGGCCCATTTAGCCCATTCCGGCCCATATGGACAAATCACAACCCAAGTCCACGAAATCGCCTGTGGGCCTCAGGAAACCTATTGATTTCCCTCTTATGAGTGTTCGCACACTCGCTAGACTACCGTAGCCAAACTTTCAGCTTTTCGACATTTTGACTTTTCGGCTTTTCGGCTTTTGCCGATTCATTGTGTGTGTGCAGTGTATGTACACACTTGGTAAGCAAGCGTGATGCGATCTCCTTAGCCCAAACCTACAATCGATATCACCCTTCAATTAATCGCATGCTTAATACTTATTTACTCAACAACTAAAACCACACTTTGAGCCCAATCCTTAATCGTTTTTTCCTTGATCACGTATTTCCTAAATCTGCACAAATCTTAACTATTAAAACCCGAATAATAGGTGACTCGTATCCAACACAAGTCTCCTGACCATAACTATGACCATTCGACCACCTTAGCCAATGGGAGAAGAATACTTACCAAAATCGCAACACTTTAAGGAGCAATTCTGCAGAGAGCTAAAACCAAGATCCGATACTAATTCCCTACCAAAGTTGATTAGAAAGAGTGAGGGACAATAATCGATACTAAACAAAGAAAATCGATTGGAAGAGCAATACTTACACTAGATTCAGTCAAAAAGTATTCGGCCCTTAGAAGATTCAGTTTTTCGGCTTTTCAAACTAAGTATGGTGAATAAGGTTTATTTGGTGTAGATTAAAGAAGAAGAGTAGTAGAATAAATCAGCAAAGAAGATTGTGTAGAGGAGAATAGAAATCGGCAGAAAGAAAAGAAAGTAAAATAGAGGGTTTTCGGATTTTTGGATCTTGAAGAAAAAAGGGTTTCTAGGACAAAATGAAGGGAAATTCGTCATTAACTTCTCAACCCTCCCATTCAGCACCTATTTATAGCCCTATAGCCAAATTCTTCAAGCCCAAGTTCCCAATTCAGCTCTACTTACTCCTCACTTCTCATCTCCTTATTTTTCTCCCTGATAACCCCTTGATCCTTTCCTTAATTTTCTTTTTTGAACACTCCCCTTGGAGTCCATCTTCACTCCACTTCCATCCTTCTAGAAGGCCAAAATTAAATTCTAAAAATACTAAGCTAGGATTCGAACCTTGGACCCCCTTGTTAGCTACTAACTCCACCTTACTACACCTTATGTGACGTCACTTAACCACTCCACCACAAGCTCTTTTTGTGTCCAATTGTTTCCTCATTTATTCAAAAGCCCACCTACTTGACAGCCCTGAATTTTTAATAATTAAATTATAATCTCTTCTACCCCTTAATTCAAACTCAACCTTAGCTAAGACCTACTAAAATTATCTCTTGGATAAGAATATT
Source organism: Gossypium longicalyx (assembly GCA_025698465.1). Taxonomy (NCBI): domain Eukaryota; kingdom Viridiplantae; phylum Streptophyta; class Magnoliopsida; order Malvales; family Malvaceae; genus Gossypium; species Gossypium longicalyx. The sequence goes on from CM047000.1 coordinate 20,401,922, forward strand.
AAACACAATTTTTATCAAAATCGAAAATAAAGAAAATTCGGGATTTTGGGATTTTTTTGAATTTTGAGATTTTTGGATTTCGGGATTTTTAGGGTGTTACAGTATTAGTGCATACTAGTGTTAAAGTATCAGCCCGTTAGCAGTATCTAAAGATTTAGTTACAAGGTATCCTTAAATGAGGAAAGAGTTTGCTCTAGACTTTTGGTTGAGTTCTAAGAGCCTATCAAGTGCATGAAAAAGTTGTAGGAGATTTGATTGTCTTTAAGACCATGCCATAGGCGAGTCACCACCAAGGTGTAGTACGCGTGGTTTATGCGAGTACTATTCTAGTTGGTTTTTGTAACGGGATTAGTTGGGAGTGAATTGGATTGATTAGGCTCTCTCTATGGCTGGTCAAATAGTAATGAAAATCTTCGCCAAATTCTCTTTACCTTCCTCGAGATTTTTGTAGGAAAATCAGGAGATTTGGGTTAGGTAAGCATCGTTACATGTCAAAATCCATAGTAAGGGGATAAGAGTTTATATCTAGTGAAGGGGGAAAACTTTCCAGATGGTTCTCTTTCTAATCTGCATTCTGGTCATTCTTTCTAACCTAAATATTCTTTTCTTCTTCTTTAAGATAGAGCTAAGACATCATTTAATCAATGGATGATTCAACTTTCTAGTAAGTCTTATAGCCATGTATGTTACTATAGTTGATGAGTAAAGATGTTAAAAGGTGTAAGAACAGTAGGGTGTGAGTGAAAGGCCCTGCATAGGGGTCGCATGCAATTGAAACGTTGGTAAACTATCTGTAAATTAGGATTCTAATGGAAATTTCATGATTTTGTAAGCAATTGCTACTACTAGATTGGGAAGGACAACCGAAATAGAAACTCCAAGTCGAGGTAAAGGTAGGTTTCTGGTGAGTCTCTAGACTCGACATTTTCACAATATATTATGATGATTCCTTGTATAGTCAATCTTTATATAGATGCGCATATCTTCTTGAGGAGTTGTTGTATGTATGTATGGTTGTGTGTGTTCTCTATGTAACATTTTTATGTATGTACTGAAATGTACGATGTGCTGCATTAAAATGATATGCGTGGTAGGCATGTATGAGAAATTTTGTTTTGGAAAGTAGAGTGAAGTCTATGTAAATGTGTCCAATATGTTATTAGAGTGATGCACGCGAAATTTTGGTTGGTAACAAGGGGGTTCGAACGAAGTATCGAGAACATATGTGATATGATAATGGACCCAACAGTGGTGCTTGATGAAATTCGCTGAGACAGTAAACTCGAGATAAGGCTAGTGTGGTAGATATGTGTAAAGACCATGGCCATGGCATATTCTGGGAATGGAGGATGAGCCACATTTGTCTACTAGGGTTTCTGTGTGTCCCGGGGACGATATTGGGCAAACCTTAGGTGATGATGAGTTTAGGCAAATCCATGTTTGGGAAGCCTTTTGGGTGAGTCACCTGTAAATCCTTTGTGGCAATTTATTTTGGAAAGCTTTTTAGCGAGTCACTTGTAAATCCTTTCTGGCGATTTATTTAGGAAGCCTTTGTGGTGAGTCACCTGTAAAGCCTTTGTGGTAGGTTACTTGTAAAGCCTATATGACATAATATCTAGAAAGCTTGTTAGGCGAATTCTGTAATGCCCAACTGGTGAGTTGTTAGTCTGCCTTTATGGTGAGTCTAGGTATACCTTTGAGGAATTTTCTAAAAGATTCCTCAACAGTGTACTTGACTGATGAATCTACCATCTTAACCCGCTAGGTCAGAAAGAGAGCTTGACATGTATGTAATTATGGGTGGGGTAAGTGTTTGCCAAATCTGGAAGTTTTCCATTTTGTATTGAACTTATCTGAATTTCTATTAGGTGATCTAAAATATTACCTTCATCGAACCAAGTTCATGGTCTGGATCGACGTGAAGGTACGGCATGACTGGTATTTTGACAACCATAAAATCCAGTATATGAATCTGCCGAGAGTAGTGTCTGTAGGTATATCATAGTGAGGAATGTATCCAATTTCTATCTTCAATCGATTTCGAAATGGGATCTGCTATACGGTGGGAAGTTTTTAATCTACCAACCGGGTGGAACGTATACAATGTGGTCGAGTTAAAGGCTGATGTATAGTTATCCGCTAGGAATCAAAAATGTATCCTCCAAAATCTAAAAAGAAGTCCATAATCCTTAAGTAGATTAATTCAACGTCATCGTTTAAAGGTAACAGTGGTTGAAATTGGCTAAGCTCTATTGAACTTATAGGCGTTTATTTGTATTACATGTTCTTGGAATTGAACCAGTGTGGCAAGAGGGACCAAGTCAGGAATGTACCAGGGTAGCAGTTCGAAGAGTGATATTATGCATACAGAGGGACAGTCTTGGGAACATGGCGAATTGTAACACCCCAAACCCGGCCTAGACGTTATGGCTGAATCTGAAAATGTTACGAAGAAGGGTTTTGAAGCCAACTTTCGTGTTTAAAATTTCTTATATTAATTGCTACTAAAAGAGTTCACATTTTTGGAAAAACTTATTATACTCTTTAAATGAACCTGTCATTTATTGCACTTTTAAGTAAAAAGTAATTTTACGGCGGAAGCTTGCAAATCATTATAGTTGAAAACTAAAATTTGTATTTTTAAAAAAACATTTTTTTCATAAAATTGTGATTCTAGTCAAAAGCCGCAATAAAAGAGTAAAAAATACATCCAAAACCAAAATAAAAATCAAATAGTTTGGAGAGTCCAATAATTACAAAACTCTGAGAAATAATCCTTAATTTAAATAAAAAACCATTATTTAAGATAGTTCACGAACTTTTGGCCACAATACAGACTCCGTCGCACCGATCCGCCTATGTTTGAGAATTTCCTAAATAGAACATACAAATAGATGTGAGTTTCCATAAACTCAATGTGTAACTTAACAGAGACATACATGCATAAAATTCAGATTTTCAGTATACCAAAATAGAAACGGACATGAGTTATTATCAGAATTAGATTATCAGACACAAATAGATATGCAAAGTCCTACCCCTATCCTCTACACACTATCTCCGACCATCCCAACACACCATGTGGGGTATAAAACACCCACCCAGACCTACACACCACATAGTGTCTGTACGACACTTAACAGAATAGTTTGCAGTCAAGCTGCCAGTATATCGGTGGAATGTTGCCTCACATAACACTTCCTCCGCAGATACAAATCTTTCCTCATACACAGATACAAATAACAGATAATAGATATAATAGAGTTAACATGTTTTGCATGCTTATATACAGATAACATACATGTTATTACGAACTAGTCAAATCATACATATTAATTTCTAAATGCTCAAATTAGTTTATCAGAATAGTAGATTTCATGCATTAGGGTTTGCATTTTCCTTATCGACCCTACAGAAGGCCCACAGTCGATCGGAACGACTTATGTGACCCTGGGGAAAATTTTAGAATGTTGGGCACACATGCCTATGTAGCCCACACGCCTAAATTGGCCTTGCCCATTTGGCCCAAACGGCCTAGCCCACATCCCACGCACCCGTGTGGAATGCCCATGTGGCCCACACGTCCAAATTGGCCTAGCCTGTGTGACCCACACGACTACACACTCACCTGTCACATAGCCGGCCACAAACTCGTTAGGCGTTGATAGGCCACATTTTTGGCTTTCGTTGAGCCTCATTTTCTTGTGTTTTCAGGACACACCTGGTTCGTTTTTAATGCTACAGCAGTCCCAAGACCACCAAAACCTAGAAAAAACATTACGACGACTAATTAACAACCAATTTATAAATTTATCAACATAAAACTGAATAAACTGAATAGCTTATACGAACTTACCGCAAAAGAAAAAAAACAATTACTATCACGGTTTAAGCCATTAAAGCAAAATTCACAGGTTCACCGCCTTCCCCTATGCCATAAATTCACAGAAATAAAATCCCTTGACTACACCATTACATTATAAAGAAAGAATAAATTCAAATGACCCTACAAAAATCGAACCCTACAGACAAGCGAACCCCCACTTACTAGAACCGCAAAAAAATGCCAAAAATCATAAATGCAACAACTAAAGTAAAGATTGTGAGCAGAATTGAAGGGAAACGAAAAAGAAGGGAATTGCAGAGAAAAGGAAAATAGGGAATGTCAGAAAAGTTCGAGCAGAGAGAAAAATTAAATAAATTTAATTTAATTTGAAACAAAACTCCACTGCATCACAACTCCCACAATGCCACTAACCACCAAATCCCACTAAATTCGACCACTAACCTCATCCAATTACCTCAGAATCCCAAGTCCACCGAACCTCTATCAGACAGCTGAAATAAAAATTAACATTCTTGTTCACACAGGGACTTGAACACAGGACCTCAAGGCAAGCTAACCCCTTACCACTCAAAACAGCAAGCTCATTCTGATATGAGTTTACCAAAAGTATAATATAATCCCACCTAAAAGGGATAAGGCTAGGACTAAAATAACAGGATTTTCCATTACTAGGACTTGAACCCAAGACCTCAAATACACACCCATATCACTTAATTACTAAAGCAGATACATATTTATGATAGACTTTACAGAAGCAAAAATAAATTAGTCAGGGTGTTACAACTCTACCCCCTAAAAGAAATTTCGACCTTGAAATTTACCTTATCAAAACAGATGAGGGTACTACTGAAGCATCAAGTCCTCAGGTTCCCACGTGACTTCCTCAATGCTATGATTTCACCACAAAACCTTAACTAACGAAATAGACTTCCTCCTCAGAATCTTTACGTCTCGATCCAAAATATGAACTGACTCCTCTTCAAATGTCAAATCTAATCTAACATCGATCTCCTCAACAGAAACAATGTGAGATGGATCAAACTGATACCGCTTCAACAAAGAGACGTGAAATACATCATGGATATGGTCTAACTCTGGAGGTAGTTCCAACTGATAAGCGACCGGTCCCACACGCTTCAGAACCCGATACGACCTAATGAACCTAGGGCTCAACTTGCCCTTACGTCTAAATTGCAGAACTTTCTTCCACGGAGATACCTTAAGAAAGAAAAAGTCACCCATAGAGTACTCGATATCCCTCATTTTTAGATTCTCATAGGACTTCTGTCTATTAAAAGCTACCTTAAGATGATCTCGAATTAATCTAACTTTATCCTCAGTCTCGGAAACCAACTCAGGACCCAAAACTCGTCGCTCACCTAACTTAGTCCAACATAACAAAGTATGATACTTACAACCGTACAGAGCCTTGTGAGGTTCCATCTGTATGCTATACTGAAAACTATTATTGTATGCAAACTCGGCTAAAGGCAGAAAATCCTCCCAACTCCCTCAAAAATTAATTACACAGCTTCGAAGCATATCTTCCAGTATCTAAATCACCCTCTTAGGTTGACCATCGATCTGAGGATGGAACACAGTACTGTAGTCTAATCTCCAACCCAGAGCTTCATGAAGTTTCTTCTAAAACCAAGAAGTAAATCGAGAATCCTTATCAGAAATTATCGAAAGTAGAACCCCGTGAAGTCTCACAATCTCAGAAATGTAGAGCTTGACCAACTTCTGCAGAGAATAATTTGTCCAAAATAGAATGAAATGGACGGACTAACCGATATAGAATACTTCTTAATAGGTGTTACAGGTAACCCATTAATGAAATCCATCATCACACATTCCTATTTCCATAAGGGAATGTTAATGGCTTGAAGTAAACCCGAAGGCAACTGGTGCTCAGTCTTAACTTGCGGGCATGTCAAACAACGAGAAACAAAATCTGTTACTTTTTGTTTCAAAATTGGCCACCAGTACAGTTCACGGAAGTCTCAATACATCTTATTCCCACTGAGATACTGTAAGCTAAAAAATATGTAGGATTGTTCCTATATAATTCGTCACCTTTTTACTTAAATTTGTTGTTAAAACCAAGTAATTGCTTAATAAATTAATGAAATATATGAAAATATGAAATTGGGACATAGAAATTATTAAAATATGATTTTATGTTTTATTATATAGTTCTCAAGCAGAAAATGGCTTCTTTTATATTAATTTGAGCATATTATAATTTAAAGCAATAAAGTGGGCCATGCATGCTTTAATTAAATAATAAAATATAAAGTTATATTTAATAATTTATTTTAATATATTTCATTAATAAATTGGGTTTTAATTAATTAAGTAAATTGATTAATTAAAGTGGTTAAATTACATTCTTTGGTCCTCTAAATTATCTACTTTGCTGGACAGGTCTGAGAGCTTTATGTTGATTACAAAACCATCCAAATGGAGGACCAAGTCAACCCAAAATTCAGCTACATGTGAATTTTCATAAATCAAATTTTGGTTTAATTACACAAGGCCCTTGAAGAGTTGAAAAAATCGAAGATTTACCCGGAGATTTGCAATTGACTGAGTTCTGATCCTGATGATGTTGTGGCACTTAAATCAAGCAAAAAACAGCCACATTTCCACAAATCATGGCCGGCCACCCTTGGATGAATTTCCAAAAGATGGACACTCCTATTTTTAGCAAACTAGCTCCCTTGCCTCACCTATAAATAAGACCCTATTTCTCACTTTTCTAATCATCCCTCATCCCTCATCCTTTAATCATCCCTCACTCATTCATCATTCTCACCTTTATCAACTCTCTTATCCCTCACGCCCATCATCATCTTTGCATAAAGAATTTTAGCAAATTATCCTCTTAAAGAGCCCTTGGTCGGCCACCTCGGAGAGCCATTATCAAAGGAGCAAAGTGAAGGAACGAAGGAGCCCTCGTCAGTTAGAGTCTTGGGTGATAACCACTTTGATTTGGGTTTAATCTTTCTTTTCTTTAACTTAATTCAAGAATTTTTGCTATGTGTTTACTGTTCTTGTTTACAACAATGATAGCTTAATTTTATTTAAGCTAGGATGACTATTTTAATTGAATAATATTTATTTGATTTATGCTTATAATGTTTGTGCCTCAATCGACCATGTTTTCAATTAAAATCAAGTCTGTATTTTATTGATACGTGATTGAAATGCACCTAAATTAACTGAGCAATCCTAACCAGACAACAACTAATGGACACATAATTGACATGTGCATGCTCAATTTAGATCCTAACCTGATTAAATTGCAGGTTGCATAACAACCCTAACCAGGCTCTGTTATCTGCATAGTTTTTAGATTTGTGTGATTAAACTGTTTCAAACCTAACACATCCCTCTTACCTCGCACGAATACTAAGAAACCTTTAGTAAATAAGGATCAGTAAAATGCGTATTTACTGAGTAAAGGATTCATAAAGGACCTAATGTGGTTTCCAAACTCATGAAAGATCGGGTTGCCATGAAATGTTTTTTCGAATATTGATAAGCATGTTGATAATAATTTGAGTTTAATTAAAGTAATTGTCCTAGCTTATTTTTGTTATAATTGTTGCTTATTGTGTTAATTTTGCGAAAATCTATTTCATTCATATAGTTGCATGTTAGGATAAACCACATCAGGGATCACTACATTTAGTTTAATATATTTTAATCATCACTTCTCAATTATATTGTTTTTATTTATCAAATTGTTAATATAATTTTAAAAATTAATTGACTTAGCACAAATATAATCCCTGTGGAGACGATAACTCAATACTCACTTATTACTTGATAACGACTATATACACTTGCATAAACCCGAGATTTACAAGTTTTTGGCACTGTTGCCGGGGATTGTCAACTGTTGCCATAGTCATTTTTTGTGAAATTATTCAATTTCAATTTGGTTATTTCTAACATTACTAAATTATTTTTTTAATTTTGTGATTTTCTTTTTAGGTGTTTATAAACATAGATCGGATTATCGATTTACTCCCAATAGACCCTAAAATTGAGCAAACTTTCTGACAAAAAAGACGTAAACGAATATCTCAGAGACAAAACAAGATGGACCTTAGAAATCAGAATCAAGACCAAGGAAATGAAGCAGATCATGTACGAAATGCCATCCTCATTGCCAATGATAGGGATTGATGCATCAGACAATATGCTGTGCCGCTTTTCAATGAGTTAAATCCAGGAATTAGAAGGCCAGATATTGAGGCAACCCAATTCAAATTGAAACCAGTAATGTTTCAAATGCTACAAACGGTGGGCCAATTTAGTGGTATGCCCACGGAAGATCCACATCTCCACCTTCGATTGTTTATAGAGGTGGGCAATTCATTCAAGATAGTCAGTGTGACTGAAGACGCACTGAAGTTGAAGTTGTTTCCATACTCATTGCGAGATCGAGCACGAGCATGGCTCAATTCATTGGCACCAAGTTCCATATCAACATAGTAAGAATTAGCAAAGAGATTTTTACTAATGTATTTCCCGCCTAGCAAGAATGCTAAGTTGAGGAACGAGATCACAATTTTCTAACAGTTGGATGATGTCTTTGTATGAGGCTTGGGAGCGATTCAAAGAGTTACTTCATAAGTGTCCCCATAATCGGATTCCTCATTGTATCCAGTTGGAGATATTCTATAATGGTCTCAATGCACATATAAGATTGATGGTAGATGCTTCTGTGAATGGTGCAATTTTTTCTAAGTCTTATAATGAGGCTTATGAGATCATTTAGAGGATCACGAGTAATAACTATCAATGGAAAACAAATCAAACAGCTTCAGGAAGACGTATAGCTGGAGTTCATGAAGTTGATGCTCTCATTTCATTATCAGCTCAGGTATTGTCTATTTCCTCTATGTTAAAGCAGCTTATTGCTAATACTACTAATAATTTTTCAACTCAGCCTCCATTTGAAGTAGTTTTTTATGTGTACTGTGGGGAAAGTCATTCTTTCGAGAAATGCCCATTGAATCCCGAGTTAGTGTACTATGTGGGGAACCAACATGAAAATAGGAGTGGATAAGGACCCCAGTCTAACTTCTATAATCCTTCATGGTGTAATCATCCCAACTTTTCTTGGAGCAACTAAGGAAATGGACCAAACAACAACTTTATGCAGCATAGACCTAACCAATCTCAAGGGTTTAATCAGCAAGCTCCAAAATCAGCCCAAGCTGAATCATCAAACAGTTTGGAGAACTTGTTGAAAGCATACATGGCAAAGAATGATGCTTTGATCTAGAGCCAAGCAGCAACACTGAAAAATTTGGAAAACCAAATGGGTCAGTTAGCTACGGAGCTTCTTAATAGATCACAAGGAACATTGCCAAGCAATACTGAGAATCCAAGAAACTTGGGTGAATAACATATCAAAGCAGTGGCATTGCGAAGTGGTAAAATTCTTGAACCCCGATTGATTGATGTCAAAGACGAACTTATTGAAAAGGAGGAGAATCAACCAACTGTTGAAATTCCTACACCAAAAGAATCAGAATCTGCAAAGACTGACAAGGTAAATCCTAACTTAGTGAATTCAGATACTTTAACATCTTCTTTGGATGCAGATTTACCTACTCAGAAGAGTTGCTTGATTCAACTGAAAGTTCCATCACCCCCTATTCACAAAGATTGCAGCAATACAAGCAGAAACATGAGGTGCAATTCAAGAAGTTTTTGGATGTTCTGAAGCAATTACACATCAATATTCCATTGGTGGAGGCCTTAGAAGAAATGCTAAATTAAGTGAAGTTTATGAAGGATGTACTATCCAAGAAGAAACGACTGAGTGTGTATGAGACTGTCGCCTTAACAAAGGAGTGCAGTGCATTCCTGTGGAATAAGTTACCGCCGAAATTCAAGGATCTAGGAAGCTTTACGATACCCTGTAACATTGGTGAATCTTACTATGGTAAAGCTTTGTGTTACTTAGGAGCGAGTATCAATTTGATGCCTAATTCTATTTTCAAAATGCTAGGGACAGGTGAAGTAAGACCTACAACTGTGGCGCTTCAGCTAGCAAATCGATCTTTAGCATACCTTGAAGGAAATATCAATGCTGTATTTGTAAGAGTCGATAAATTTATTTTTTCAGCTGATTTCATTATTCTAGATTTTGAAGCAGATAAGGAAGTGCCAATTATCTTTAGAAGACCTTTCCTAGCCACGGGAAGAACGTTAATTGATGTGCATAAAGGCGAACTCACCATGCAAATTCAAGATGATTAGGTAACTTCTAACATTCTTAAAGCAATGAAACTTCCTGATTCGACAGAAGAGTGTTCAGTTATGGAAGAGTTAGAAACCTTGATTTCTATGGAAAGCAATTTTAAAGAAGATCCATTGGAGAAAGCCTTAGGGTTTGACCCTTTGGAGGATGAAGAAGGTGAAGAAAACATGGCTTTGGTGAAAGCCAATCTGAGAAATTTTATTCAATCCACACGGTTTGAACCGTTGGAGTTAGAAGTTAGAGAATTTGTGTAACCCAATTTGTCAATTGAAGAACCACCTAAACTTGAACTAAAGGTATTTATTTCCCATTTGAAATATGTTTATTTAGGTGACTGTTCCACTTTGCCTGTGATTATTTCAGCAGAACTATCGAAAGATCAAGAGGAGCAACTAATTACTGTTCTAAAGAAATTTAAGAAAGCAATTGGTTGGACCATAACTTATATTCGAGGTATAAGCCCTTCATTTTGCATACACAAAATTATTCTAGAGGAAGGTGAAAAAGCTCGAATTGATGGACAAAGGAGGCTTAGTCCTATTATGAAGAAAGTTGTGAGAAAAGAAGTGATCAAATGGTTAGATGCAGGAATCATCTATCCTATTTCATATAGTTCATGGGTAAGTCCGGTGCAGTGTGTACCGAAGAAAGGTGGAATCACGATTGTTAAAAATGAGCGTAACGAGTTAATTCCAAAAAAAACTATTACCGGTTGGAGAATTTGTGTTGACTACAGAAAGCTCAATAAAGCCACTCGGAAGGACCATTTTCCGTTGCCTTTTATGGATCAGATGTTAGATCGACTGGCAGGTAATTAATTCTATTGTTTTTTAAATGGTTATTCAGGATATAACCAAATAGTTGTAGCCCCGGAAGACCAACATAAAACAACCTTTACTTGTCCATACGGTACGTTTGCTTTTAGGCAAATGCCTTTTGGTTTATGCAATGCACTTGCAACATTTCAACGATGCATGATGGCAATATTCACTGATATGGTTGAAAATTTTGTTGAAGTTTTCATGGATGATTTTTCTATTTTTGGTAACACTTATGATATTTGTTTGAGTAATTTGGTTAAGATATTGAAGAGATGCGAAGAGACGAATCTTGTCCTTAACTAGGAGAAATGCCATTTTATGGTTAAGGAAGGGATTGTCTTAAGACATAGAATTTCAAAGAAAGGAATTGAAGTCAACAAAGAAAAGGTGGACGTATTTGAAAGATTATCGGCCCCAATAAATGTGAAAGGAGTCAGAAGTTTCTTAGGCCATGCTGATTTTTACCGAAGTTTTATCAAGGATTTCTCAAAAATTTCTAAGTCGTTGTGTTTGTTGTTAGAGAAAGATGCAGTGTTCGATTTTAACAAAGCATGTTTAGAAGCTTTTTAAGAGCTGAAAAACGGTTAATCTTAGCCTCAATAATCATTACACCCGATTGGAGCACACCTTTTGAGTTAATGTAAGATGTAAGTGATTATGTTGTTGGAGCTGTGATGTGTCAAAGAAAACATAAAGTGTTCCACCCCATTTACTATGCAAGTAGAACCTTGACGGGAACCCAACTCAATTATACGGTAACTGAAAAGGAACTATTTCTTATAGTATTTTCTTTTGACAAATTTCATTCATATCTTATAGGTACCAAAGTTACAGTATTTACTAACCATGCGGCCATTAAATACTTGCTCATGAAGAAAAAGGCAAAATCGAGGCTAATTCGTTGGATACTTTTACTCCAAGAATTTGACCTTGAGATCCAAGATAGAAAAGGTGTTGAAAATCAAGTAGCTGATCATCTATCGAGGTTGGAGCAAAATGAGGTAACTCGATCACATGTGCCTATCAACAAGAATTTCCCAGATGAACACTTATTTGAGGTGAGTCGAGTTCATGAAATGCCTTGGTTTGTTGATTTTGCCAATTATCTTGCGTGTGGATTAATTCCTCAAGAAATGACATACCAACAAAGGAAGAAATTCCTTTATGATAGTCAATATTACTTTTGGGAAGACTCGTTTTTGTTTAAACAGTGTGCAGATAATATAATCTGAAAGTGTGTAGCTGAAAGTGAGATTATTGAGATCTTATATCATTGCCATTCATCTCCAAGTGGGGGACACTTTGGTGGTGCGCGTACTGCAACTAAGGTTTTGCAAGCAGGTTTCTTTTGGCCTACACTATTTAAAGATGCTTATGCCTATGCGAAGAACTGTGATAGATGCCAAAAGAGCAGAAACATATCAAGGAGGAATGAAATAACCTTAACAAATATTTTGGAGATTGAAATATTGGACGTATGGGGCATTGACTTCTTAGGATCATTTCCTTCTTCGTATGGGAACAAATACATCTTAGTTGTTGTGGAATATGTATCTAAGTGGGTTGAAGCTGAAGCGTACCCTACAAATGATGCTAAGGTAGTCATGCGATTCCTACATAAGCATGTGTTTACATGATTTGGGACACCAAGAGCTATTATTAGTGATGAAGGTTCTCATTTGGTGAACAAGTGTCTTAAGTGGTTGCTTGACAAATATGATGTAAAGCACAAGATTGCTACTGCTTATCACCCCCAGTTCGATGGGTAAGTTGAAAGAGTGATCCGTGAAATCAAAGGATCACTTAAAGAAAAAGGTTGAATTTCGAGAAATCCAAGACAAAGTTAAAGGTTAAGATTTTGAAACCGAAATGTCCCATCTCTTAAAATCTCTACCTTTAATTGAGCCCTATTAAAACCTTATAAAAGACCTACTGATTTAATGATTATGTTACCTACATTAGTGGATAGGAAGTACTAAGTTCAACATATGAAGATCATAAATAAGCCTTATGATTGTTTTGCTTGATTGATGAGAAATTATGTTGAATGAAGAATATTATCTATGGCTATGACGTATATACATACTATAATTCATGTTGGCATATCTTGAAACTTAGTATAAAATTTTCAAAATGTTTGCGTATGATCTACTTGTTAATAAAGAAGATCTATGAGCATTAATTTATTAATACATGATTATGGGCCAAGGATTGATGCAGCTTACACTTTTAGCAATTTTGCTTTAGCGAAACCTTGTGCTGTGCATGAACATTACTCGGGACGAGCAATGATTTAAGTTTGGGGGTGTGTAAACTAAAAATTATATAGGATTTTTCCTATATAATTCGTCACCTTTTTACTTAAATTTGTTGTTAAAACCAATTAATTGCTTAATAAATTAATGAAATATATGAAAATATGAAATTGGGACATAGAAATTATTAAAATGTGATTTTATGCTTTATTATATAGTTTTCACGCAGAAAATGGCTTCTTTTATATTAATTTGAGCATATTATATTTTCCAGCTATAAAGTGGGCTATGCATGATTAAATTAAATAATAAAATATAAATTTATATTTAATAATTTATTTTAATATGTTTCATTAATAAATTGGGTTTTAATTAATTAAGTAAATTGATTAATTAAAGTGGTTAAATTACATTCTTTGGTCCTCTAAATTATCTACTATTGCTGAACAAGTCTGAGAGCTTTATGTTGATTACAAAACCATCCAAATGGAGGACCAAGTCAACCCAAAATTCGGCTGCATATGGATGTTCATAAATCAAATTTTGGTTTAATTACACAAGGTCCTTGAAGAGTTGAAGAAATTAGAGATTTACCTGAAAATTTGCAATTGACCGAGTCCTGATCCTGATGATGTTGTGGCACTTAAATCAAGCAAAAATCAGCCACATTTCCAAAAATCATGGCCGAACACCCTTGGATGAATTTGCAAAAGATGGACACTCCTATTTTTAGCAAACTAGCTCCCTTGCCTCACCTATAAATAAGACCCTATTTCTCACTTTTCTAATCATCCCTCATCCCTCATCCCTCACACTCATTCATCATTCTCTCCTCTCTCAACTCTCTGAGCCCTTACTACTATCATCATCTTTGCATAAAGATTTTTAGCAAATTAGCCTTTCAAAGAGCCCTTGGTCGGCCACCTCGGAGAGCCATCAACAAAGGAGCGAAGCGAAGGAATGAAGGAGCCTTCGTAAGTCAGAGTCTTGGGTGACAGCCACTTTGATTTGAGTTTAATCTTTCTTTTATTTAATTTAATTCAAGAATGTTTTCTATGTGTTCACTGTTCTTGTTTACAACAATGATAGCTTAATTTTATTTAAGCTAGGATGATTATTTTGATTGAATAATATTTATTTGATTCATGCTTATAATGTTTGTGCCTCAATCGATCATGTTTTCAATTAAAATCATGTCTGTATTTTGTTCATACGTGACTTAAGTGCACTTGAATTAGCTGAGCGATCCTAACCAGATGACGACTAATGGAAACAGAATTGAAATGTACATGCTCATTTAGATCCTAACCTGATTAAATTGTAGGTTATATAACAATCCTAACCAAGCTCTGTTATCTGCATAGTTTTTAGATTTGTGTGATTAAACTGTTTCAAACCTAACACGTCCCTCTTACCTCGCACGAATACTAAGAAACCCTTAGTAAATAAGAATCAGTAAAATGCGTATTTACTAAGCAAAGGATTCCGAAAGGACCTAATGTGGTTTCCAAACTCATGAAAGATTGAGTTGTCATGGAATATTTTTCTGAATATTGATAAGCATGTTGATAATAATTTGAGTTTAATTAAAGTATTTTTCCTAGCTTATTTACGTTATAATTGTTGCTTATTGTGTTAATTCTACTAAAATCTATTTCATTCATATAGTTGCATGTTAGGATGAATCACATTAGGATCATTGCATTTAGTTTAATATATTTTAATCATCACTTCTCAATTTTATTGTTTTTATTTATCAAATTGTTAATATAATTTTACAAATTAATTGACTTAGCACAAATATAATCCCTGTGGAGACGATAACTCGATACTTATTACTTGATAACGACAGTGTAAACTTGCACAAACCCGAGCGTTACAGATACATAGAATAAGTGCTACTATGTTCTTCCCTTAGAATCGACTGTCTAAAATAAGATTCGTTCGACACGTAAACCCTTCCTCGAAAAGACAAAACCCATTACTATTCAGCCTAAAACCAGACGTACTACCACTATCAACTTGATGAAAACACGGAAGCAGAGAATTATCCCCCAACTATTTTTCCCGAATCTGGTTAATCCATGTCGACTTAACTTACAACTCGGCTAATAGACTTCTATCCTCAAACAGACTTAGGCGAGCAAACATCGCCCTCAAATCAGACATTGCTCTACGACTAAGAGCATCGGCCACCACATTAGCCAACCAGGATGATATTCTATTGTGTAGTCGTAATCTCTGAGTGACTCAATCCATCTATGCTGCCTAAGGTTCAAATCCTTTTGAGTAAAGAGATACTTGAGGATCTTGTGATCAGTGTAAATGATACACCTCT
This sequence comes from Gossypium longicalyx, assembly GCA_025698465.1. Taxonomy (NCBI): domain Eukaryota; kingdom Viridiplantae; phylum Streptophyta; class Magnoliopsida; order Malvales; family Malvaceae; genus Gossypium; species Gossypium longicalyx. Next base: position 20,417,469 of record CM047000.1, read on the forward strand.
CACCATACAGATAGTGCCTTCAGATCTTTAAAGCAAACACCACGACCGCTAACTCGAGATCATGCGTTGAATAGTTTCCCTCGTGTGACTTAAACTGTCAGGATGTATAAGCCACAACCTTACCATCTCACATCAATACACATCCCAAATGACGTGTGATGCATCACTGTAAACCAAAAACTCTTTACCAGATTCAGACTGTATCAAAATAAGAGCTTGAGTCAGAATAGACTTAAGCTTTTCAAAGCTCGATTGTTGCGCATCAATCCAAACAAAAGGAGCATTCTTACACAGAAGCTTAGTCAAATGAGCTACAATCAATGAGAACCCCTCAACAAACCGTTGATAATAACCCGTAAGACCTAGAAAATTGTGGTTCTCAGAAATGTTCTTAGGCTGTTTCCAATCAAGTACAGCCTCAATCTTTCGATCATCAACTCAAAAATGTTACTTCCTTTAACCAGAATTCACACTGGCTCAACTTAACATAAAGCTATTTCTCACGAAGCATCTGAAGCACTACTCTAAGATACTCGTCATGCTCATCCTTAGCCTTAGAGTACACAAAGAATATCGTCGATAAAGACTACGACGAACTGGTCCAGATACAGCTAGAAAACCTGATTCATCAGATGCATGAATGTTATCAGAGCATTCGTCAAACCAAAGGGCGTAACTAGGAACTCGTAGTGCCCATAACAAGTTCTAAAAGTTGTCTTAAAGATGTTAGCTTCCTTAACCCTAAGCTGATGATACCCGAAGTGGAGATCTATCTTAGAGAATACTGAAGCCCCATGAAACTGATCAAACAAATCGTCGATCCTTGGAAGTGGGTACTTATTCTTTACAGTTAGCTTATTCAACTATCGGTAATCGATACACATCCTCATGGTACCAACCTTTTTCTTCATAAACAAAATCGAGGCCCTCCACGGAGACACACTAGGATGATGAACCTGGTAGAAGCTCAATGCCAAACTCAACTTCCCGATTTGGAGGTAGACTCGGTAGCTCATTAGAAAATACATCCAAAAATTTCCTCACTGTTCTAATGTTCTTGACAGAAGAGTCCTCAGAAACTGAAACACTTACGAAGGCCAGATATGCTTCACAACGCTTGCCAATCACAACCACTTACACATCATCCTTAGTTCTCAAAACGGCCCTCTTAGACATGTAATCCAAACTAGCTCGGTGCTCTACTAACCAATCCATACCCAAAATCAATTCAAACTCTCCAATTGGTAGCTCCATCAAAATTTTCGGGAACACAAACCCTTGTACTTCTAATGATACATTCCTATACAATCTATTTACTCGAACCAACACATTTAGCTAATAGAACATAACTTTAGCACTTTACATGACTTGGTCCTTTTTCACAAATTAAGCATACAAACAGTAAAATTTCTTAACAAAACTTTTACACAGTCCTATTATCATGCTATAGACCTCAAAATAATACTAAAATAAATTTTATAACCTCAGATTTGTGGTCCCGAAACTACTATTCTGACTAGGCCCAAAATCAAGATGTTACATGAGGGAGGTGTTAGGATATTACTATTAGATGTTATCGTTTAGCAATTTAATTCCTAATATGATATTGTTATTAGATATTATCTTTTAGCAATTCAATTTCTAATAGGATATTATTATTAAATATTATCTTTTAGTAATTTGATTCCTATGTAACTATTACTGTATAGATATATATACCCTTGAGGTTTACCAATAAAATTCAAGAGATTACCCTATTCTTATCCATAATAATGAATGAAGTAAATTATGTTAAGTATATAAAGATTAAATTCTCATAAAATCAAAAGAAAACGTTAGGTACATTAATTACTAATAAATTAACCTTCAATAGTTGGATCACATATATAAATGAAGTTACACTAACCGTGTATAGGGACAAAAGAAAAACAAAAGAGGCGTGGGTGAGGCTGTTTTGGCAGATATAAAAATGATCGAGGGGATTTGTAACACCCCTAACCCATATTCGTCGCTGGAACAGGGTTATAGAGCATTATTGGAATTTACAGAATAAATACAGTTAATTTATGTCACTTACTATTCATATCTGAAACCAATCATATTCAATCATATTGTCCCTTAATTGGACCATCGAGGCCCAATTTATACATTAGAAACAAGTCGGGACTAATTTGGGATCTTAAAGAATTTTTTGCAAAATTTTTAAAATTTCTTTATATGCAGGGGACACACACCCGTGTGGCTTACACGGCCAAGTGAAACGCCCGTGTCTTAGGTCGTGTGGGTATTGAATGTAAGGCACACGGCCATGTCCCAGCCCGTGCTCAAAATTAGGGTAGCTACTGACTTGGGTCACACGGCTAGCCACACGCCAGTGTGTTAGGTCGCGTGGACAATTTAATTTTAAAAAATAGGTGCATGATTCACATGGCTAAGACACACGCCCGTCTGTTGGGCCGTGTATTTCACACGATTTAGGCACACACCCGTGTCTTTGCTTGTGTGACCAATTTTAAGCATTTTGTTTCTCAATTTTTAAGTTGTAGGGGACATACGACCAAACCACACGCCCATGTGCATGGCTGTGTATCACACACGGTTGAGACACACGCCCGTATGTCTACTCATGTGGACAAAATAAGGTCATTTCCAAGCCTTTTTTCTCAACCAAATTTTTCCTTGTACGTACATTAATACTTGCATACATATACCAACCAATTCAAGACATTAAAACCAAGCCAACATTAACATTATACATGATATATCATCACATGTATTCAAACTTAAATTTTTTTTGAAAGAAACATATATGTTTACCATAATTCAATCTAACCATACCAAGTACACATATATTAATCATATTATAACCTCATATACATATTCACTAAACATACCATCACTAGTCATTCCAATGGCTAGATTACAAACAACCATTTACATGCCAACATTAGCCAAGTTAGCCTATACAAGCTATTATACCAAAATAAGTTTGCTATTTATACCAAAACGAGCTGAAGGATAGTGTGATGGTGCTCCGACTGATTCTAACCTTTACGAGCTTTTGAGCACTATAAAATAGAGGAAAATAAGGCAAAGTAAGCATTTAATACTTAGTAAGTTCACATAATAGGAATTTAACTTACCATTTATATTCTATTTAAGTAATCATGTAAATATCATGCATCCCAACAATTTGACCAATTGTCTAATCACATACACTCAATCAAGCAAGTTAGTCATGAATTTCTAAATAATTTTCAAGTAATAAAAAAGAGCTCATCATTTAATAACTTCCATACACATATACTTTTCTTATCATATTTCCATATAACATATACATTTCTATGATAAATCATCTTAAGTTTAGATTAGCCATAATAGAACTTTGCTCGTTGAATTTATTTGAATATCGATGGATACACATGTAGTACACTTGAAATGTACGACACTATAAACCATCAACTCATATTCAGGGTACCCAATTAGAGCACATAATCAGGAAGCACTCTCTCGAGCCATATAACAGGATGCTCATGTGAGCCATGTAACAGGAAGCTTATCCGGACTATAATAGGGAACTCATAATAGTTTAAAATAGGAAGCTCATTGAGCTTAACAGGTAACTCCGAAGAGCTATTATCAAGAAGCTCCAGATAGCCATATAACAGAAAGTTCAAGCGAGCCATATCAGGAAGCGCAAAAAGAGCCTATATTAGGATGTTCATAAAGAGCTGTGTTTGCGTTTGTAATATATGCAGGATCACAATTGATCATATAATAGGACGCTCATAAAGGGTTGCAGTAGTCCGCAACACATGCAGGTTCACCACCGATCAGGATGCTTACAAGAACCATATAATGGGAAATTCGAGAGGGCTTATAACATGATGCTTTTTCAAGTTATGGTGTGTCTACAACCTATGGAAGACCATAACAAATCGGGAAATCCTGGATCCATCGAATTCCATCTATTCAAACCGAACTTATATTTATCGAGCAATATCAGGCATGTAATTAATTTTATACACTAAACATTTATACGATTCACACATATTCAACATTCAATTCCAAAAATATTAATATACATAATCTATTTACATGAACTTACATCGATAAACGTTCGCATAAAAGGATCTACTAATCCGATACATTTTGTTTTCCTCAATCCGACTCCGTACTAGGTCTATCTGGATCTATATAAATGAATTTAACATCAATTTAATCCATTTCATACTCAACTTAATTCAATTCACACCCTAGATAAAATTACCATTTTGCCCTTATACTTTCTATAAATGATGATTTCATCCCTAGGCTCGGAAAATGAATTTCGTGCAATTTAATCCTTATTCCAAGCCTAAACAATTTTTACATATAAAATTTACAGCAATATGTTTCATAAAAATTAAAAATTTTTCATAAATTTTACATCTTTACAATTTAGTCACTAAATCACAATTTCATGAAAATTCACTTTACAAAAGTTGTTTATCTATCAACAACCTTTCAATTTCTACCATAAATTTCAAAATTTCAGCATATTCATCCATGGAAAATTTCAATACTTTAATATCTTTACAAATTGATCCCCAAAATAGATAGATTAAGTGATTTCGATTTCGGAAAAATGAAAATTACTAAAAACAAGACATGATTACTTACCTAATTAAGCTTGCTTGGTTTTCTTTCTCTTTCCTAGGGTTTCCATAGAATTTTGGGAAGAACATGATATAAAATGATGATATTTTCTATTTAATTAAGATATCATCTTTTATTTTTTTTCTTTTTCCAATTTATTCCTTTTCTTTCCCTAATTTTCCGTGGATGAATCATAAAAAATATCTACTAACTTCTCTTAATGGTCTAATTAACGTATAAGGACCTCAATTTTTGAATTCCATAGCTATTTGATACTTATAGCTACTAGAACTTAACTTTTGCATTTTATGCAATTTTGTCCTTTCTATAATTAAACATGAAATTGGTAAAATTTTCTTATCAAAACTTTCGTACATCTTTCCTATCATAATTTAGACCACACAATAATATTAAAATAAATTTTCTTTCTGAATCGGATTTGTGGTCTTGAAACCACTGTTCCAATTTCACTGAAAATAGGCTGTTACAGGGTTGTCAAAATTTAATTAGATGAGTGATTGGCTAATGACTTTTCTTACACTCCAAGCTTGATTTGATTCTTCAATTTCATTACCTTTTTCTGTTGGGAGTTAGATTCCTCATATTACCATATTTTTTTGGTTGGGTGGTGGTTTTGTTCTAATTCTTTTTGGAATTCCAATTAGGTTTCATATCAGAATAATTATAATTAAAATTAAATTATTATAAAATATAATTGAATTGATAATTGAAATATATTTGAATCTAAATTAATATAAATTTAAATTCTAAATAAAATTTATTCATGATGACATAAAACATAGTTAAAAGGCAAACGGGGGGCCTTGATCTCCCTTGAGTAAATGGAAAATCTTCTTTTTAACTTTTTCCCAAAATTTAAAACAATCAATTCAAGGCTTTGTAATTCATTAAATTAAAAACTTGTATTTTTTATCCCTTTGAAAAGAAAAGAACAATTCAATTTAAGTTGTTTTTAACATAATTTTTAACTTTTAACTATCGTAATTTTATAATTTTAATTTGATCCATCCTCAACAAAAATTCTTGCTTCACCTCTACATGATAAAATTTAAATCAAAATAAAATCTAAAAAAACTCATACATGATATATGATTTATAAAGGATATAACTCTAACTTCGATCACAGAAATTCGGTAGCACCATACTTTCACAACTCTTTAATCGGGGATCGTTGGGTTGGAGGGGTAGGAGTTATTGCAGGTATAGTTCCTAATGCTCTTTGCAGAGCATCTGCTATCACTCTAAGTATTTCTGTATTATCTCTTTCTCTAGTATCACTTCTTTCAACATTTGGCAGTTGATTACCTACCGGGTTTACACTGGGTGTTGCAACATTAAATGTTAAATACATAATAGGGTGTTATGCTAATTACACACAAACTTACCTCGGTACAAAATATGGTCAACTAATTCGATTCAGTCCAAGATCTTGCTCTTTCCCTTGTCTAGGCCCGGACTTCGTTTTTCTTGATCTATAATAGAAAATTTCACTTGTTTAATTACCACATTATTCAAAACAGCCCATAAATCATAGTTTGGCAAAATTATAGTTTTACCCTTAAACTTTCACATAATTAAAATTTAGCCCCTAGGCTCGTAAAATGAAATGTGTCCATTTTCATGGTTACCCAAGCCTAGCCAATTCATATTCCCTCCTATAACAGCCCACATTTTTCATCAAATCACATTTTAACACCTATTTTTACATGTTTTACAAACAAGTCCTTTTAGGTGTTTTCAATAAAATCACTTAGAAAAAGATGTTCATCTAACACCAAACTTCCATATTCCTCCATTAATCATCAAAATACATGCATGAAACACATGGGTAAATTTTTGAACATAAACCCTAGCTCAAAATAATGGTAGAAATAGCTATACCATGCTTCAAGGATCTCAAAAACGTCAAAAAAAAAAAAACTAACACCAAAATGACTTACATACAAGGGAAATGGCTTGAAATTTTTTTTCTCTTCTCCAAGTGTGAGAATCAGCTATGGCGTTAAGGAGGAAGAAGATGATAGCTTTTTGGCTTTTTTTTTTCTTTTTCTTTTATTATAATAGGCTTTTGTCATCAAAATACCAACTTCACCAATTTTGACTTTTCATTTATTACACTCCATGTACATCCATCATCTCCCTAAATGGTTTAATTACTCAATAAGGACCTCAAATTTTAAGTTCCATAGCTAACCAACACATTTAGCTAATAGAACACAACTTTAGCACTTTACGCGACTTGGTCCTTTTTCACAAATTATGCATACAAACAATAAAATTTCTTAACTAAACTTTTACACAATCCTATTATCATGCTATAAACCTCAAAATAATACTAAAATAAATTTTATGACCTCAAATTTGTGGTCCCAAAACCATTTTTTCGACTAGGCCCAAAATCAGGATGTTACAATTCTCCCCATTTAGGGATTTTCGTCCCTGAAAATCTTACCAGTAAAAAGGTTTGGGTATTGGATCCTCATTGTTTCCTCGAGCTCCCATGTGGCCTCTTCAATCCTATGTCATTGCCATAACACTTTTACAAGGGCAATACTTTTATTTCTTAATTACTTAACGTCCCGAGCTAAAATTTTAATCGGTTCCTCACCATAAGTCATATCCGGTCGTATCTCAATCTCTATCGGTGTAATCACATGTGAAGGGTCTGATCGGTATCGGCGAAACATAGATACATAGAACACATCATGGATCTTTTCCAATTCAGATGGCAGAGCCAACGGATATGCTACCGGCCTTATTCTTTCAGTCACCTCATATAGTCCTATAAAACGCGGACTCAACTTGCCTTTCCGACCAAATCTGAGAACTTTATTCCATGGGGACACTTTTAGAAATACCTTATCACTGACTTGAAACTCAATTTCCCTTCGTTTTAAATCTGCGTAGGATTTTTTTCTATTCGAAGCCGCTTTCAAGTAATCTCGAATCACCTTTACTTTCTCTTCGGTTTCTTTGACTAAATCGACCCCATGAATCTGATTCTCTCTGAGTTTAGTCCAATATAATGGTGTTCGGCACTTATGCCCATACAATGCCTTAAAAGGCGCCATTTTCAAGCTCGACTGAAAGTTGTTATTATAGGCAAATTCCACCAACGGCATGTACTTTTCCCAACTGTCTCGAAATTCGAGGACACAACACCAGAGCATGTCTTCAAGTATATGTATTACTCTCTCTATCTGACCATCAATTTGCGAATGGAAAGCGGTACTAAAATTCAACTTTGTACCTAAAGCTTCTTGTAACTTTTTCCAAAACCATGATGTGAATCTCGGATCCCTATCTGAAATAATAGACAAAGGTATTCCATAAAGTCTCACAATTTTAGAAACATACAAATCAGCTAGATTATCGAGTGAGTAGTCGGTGCGTACCAGAATAAAGTGAGCCAATTTTGTTAATCGATCAACTACGAACCAAATGGCATCTTTCTTTCTTGGTGAAAATGGTAATCTCGTTACAAAATCCATAGTAATCCGGTCCCATTTCCATTTGGGAACCATCACAGGCTGAAGTAAACCCGAAGGTACTTGGTGCTCAGCTTTCACTTGCTGACAAATTAAGCATTTTGACACAAACTCTGAGATGTCTCTTTTCATACCCGGCCACTAATACAACATTTTCAATTTAATATACATCTTGGTACTACCCGGATGAATTGACATACAACTACTATGTGCCTCGTGAAGAATTTTCCCAATAAGCTCTTCATCTCTAGGTACACAAATCCTATCCTGGAACATCAAACAACCATCAGAACCAATCCGAAAATTTGATTCAACACCCAACTCATATTGAGCTCTCTTGGTTTGCAAATCACTATCACTTTTTTGAACCCCACAAATCACTTGAAGAAATGTCGGTTTAGCTTTCAACTATGCTAGTATCGAACCATCGTCGGACAAAATCAACTGAGTATTCATAGCTCTCAAGGCAAATAAGGATTTTCTACTCAAGGCATCGGTGACCATATTCGCCTTGCCCGGGTGATAATCAATCACCAACTCATAATCTTTTATCAACTCTAGCCACCTCCATTACTGCAAATTCAACTCTTTTTGAGTTATCAAATACTTTAGACTTTTGTGATCGGTGAATACCCGACACCTCTCACCATACAAGTGATGTCTCCAAATCTTTAACGCAAACACAATGCGGCTAGTTCTAGATCATGTGTCGGATAATTTTTCTCGTGTGGTTTCAATTGCCTCGAAGCATAGGCTATCACTTTGCCTTTTTGCATATGCATACTACCCAATCCATTTAAGGACGCATCATTATAAACCACAAATTCCTTTCCTGACTCGGGTTGTACTAATACCAGAGCCTCAGTCAACAATGCCTTTAATTTCTCAAAACTCTGTTGACTCTTTTCTGACCATTCGAACTTGATGTCCTTTTACAACAATTTTGTCATCGGAGAGGCAATCATGGAAAATCCTTTGACAAACCTTCAGTAATAGCCGGCTAAGCCCAAAAAGCTTCTAACCTCGGATACGTTTTTCGGTGGTTTCCAATCAACAATGGCTGAGATCTTACTCGAATCAACTCGAATCCCATCACCCGATACAATATGCCCCAAAAATTTGACTTCTCTAAGCCAAAACTCACTTTTGCTAAACTTAGCATACAACTTTTTTTCTCTTAAAGTTTGCAAAACAGTTTGTAAGTGCTCGACATGTTCAGACTCATCACGAGAATAAATCAAGATATCATCAATAAACACCACAATAAATTTATCCAAATAAAGTTAGAAAATTCGGTTCGCTAAGTCCATGAAAACTGCAGGAGCGTTCGTTAAGCCAAAAGGCATCACTAAAAATTCATAGTGACCATACCTCGTCTGAAATGTAGTTTTTGGCACATCTGAGTCTTTAACTCTTAACTGATAGTAACCAGACCTTAAGTCTATCTTGGAGAATACTGTGGCTCCCTTCAATTGGTCAAAAAAATCATCTATCCTTGGCAAAGGGTACTTATTCTTTATTGTCACCTTGTTGAGTTGTCGATAGTCAATGCATAGTCTCATCGAACCATCTTTCTTTTTCAAAAATAAAACTGGCGCACCTCACGCTGAATAACTAGGTCTTGCGAAACCCTTATCTATTAATTCTTGCAATTGGGTTTTCAACTTCTTTAACTCAGTCAGAGCCATCCTATACAGAGCAATAGAAATTGGTGCCGTACCCGAAACTAGGTCAATACTAAATTCTACTTCTCTAATCAGAGGCAACCCAGTCAATTCTTCGGGAAAGACGTCCGGATACTCACATACTATCGGTACTGACTCAATCTTTAACTCTGACTCTTTTGTATTCAACACAAAAGCAAGATAAGCTTCTTAACCCTTCTTTACACATTTCTGAGCGGTCTTAGAAGAAATCACCACAGGCAAGCTATTCAACTCATTTGATTCAACCTGGAGAATATTACCATTTTCACATTTCAGTTCAATAAATTTTCTCCCACAATTTACTATTACATTATGAACAGTTAACCAATCCATACCAAGAATTACGTCAAATTCGTGAAACGGCAAAAGTATAAGACTAGCCGAAAACCAGTGACCTCTAATCATCAAAGGATAATTTTTACATACTTTATCCACTAACACGTATTTCCCTAACGGGTTTGAAACTTTTATCACAAATTCCGTAGATCCAACAAGCATGCTCATACTAGACACCAATTTCATACAAATATAGGATTGGGTAGATCCCAGATCAACCAAAGCAATAACAGTAGCATCATAGATAGAAAATGTATCCGTAATCATATCCAGGGATGAAGCCTCTTCGCGAGCACAGATGGTGTACATCTTTGCAGGGGCTTTGCCCTCAGGTCTCACAGTAGACTCTTTAGGGGCATTCTTACTACTCGTTCCATTACTCATATTTTTCTACGGTCTACTTCGACTAGCAGTGTTACCCGATCTTGCACTTTGATATCTTTCCTTTTTTGCAATCTCAGAGCACTCTCTAATAAAGTGGTCTGGGGAACCACACTTGAAACAAGTCCTGTCACTCCCTCGACACTCACTGGGGTGACGTCTACCGCATTGGGGACATTTCGATCTACTTGGTCAAGTGTTACCAATACTAGCAATCGAGGTGGTCTGGGCCTTAGTACCCGAATACTGCTTACCTTTATTTCTATTTGAAAAATCAACAGAAGTATTAGAATAAGGATGGAAGTCCCTCGACTTCTTCGATGTGGACTGAAATGACTTGCTTGTAGATCTTTTCTTTGAATCCTTAGCCTCAAACTCGGCCATTCTCTTCTCTTTGGCCACTTCCTCGACCTTACAAGCTCTTTCAACGAGTATAATGAACTCCTTCAACTCAAGCATACCAACAAACATCTGAATGTTTTCGTTTAATCCGTCCTCAAACCTCTTTTACATAATGGTTTTGGTCGGTACACATTCTCTAGCATACTTGCTGAGTCTCACAAACTCAGGTTCGTATTCGGTTATGGTCATTCTACCTTGCTTCAACTCAAGGAACTCTTTTTTTTTATCCATAAATCTCTGACTGATATACTTTTTTCGAAACTCCTCTTGGAAAAATTCTCATGTTACCCTCTCCCTTGGTACAACCGAGACAAGTGTCTTCCACTAGTTGTAAGCCGAATATTTAAGCAGTGATTCAATACATTTCATGCATTCTTCTGGTGTGCATGACAATTCCTTAAAAACCCGGATGGTGTTTTCGAGTAAAAACTTTGCTTATTCTGGGTCATCATCAATGCTAGCTCAAAACTCTTCGGCTTCTTGCCTTCGAATTATCCACCGCAGGTCTATTCAGTCTCATAAAATCCATGCCTTGGGGTGCTACAGGAACAGGTTGAGGGATGGGTGAGGGTGGAGGGGGTTGAGCATTCGGGTTAGTTTGAACGAACTCCGTGTACCAAGCATCCATCATATGGAGAAAGGCTTGCTGAGCCCCTTCTCCTCCTCTCTAACTAACTGTGAGAGGTCTACTCTCTTGTGGCATTATCCCTTTAGCAGAAGCAACCACGCTCATTTTTATATCGTCGGCCTGAGCTTGATTGGGATCCATTACTATATAAAAAAAACACAATTAAGAAGGTCAGGAGTCGTCACACTATCACAATGTATTTATGGCATATATAGTTAGACTCGTACACTTGCTATGTTAGTTCGAGAATCGAATAAATCGTAGCTCTAATACCACTAAATGTAACACCTCTTACCCGTACTCGATGCCCGACCAGGGTACAAGGCATTACTGTACTTGAACGCAATCAAACACACAAAACCGGACCATAAAATTTCGTTCCAATTAAGGTTCTTCAAAGATATATTTAACGTCCCTTAAACGGGCTTATGAGGCCCAAAACATGCTTCGGGAAAGATTTAAAACTAAACCGGGAAATTTTGAAACTTTTACAACACTTAGAAAAATTTTCATATTTTGGAGAGTTACACGCCCGTGTGGCTTGGGACACGCTCGTGTCCTCAGCTCGTGTAACTCTTTAACTATGACATCATCAACCAAATAAGGTCACATGACCAAGGCACACACCCATGTCCTTAGGCCGTGTGGCGAATTAAATTCTAAAATCAGGTGTAGACTTTACACGGCCTGGGCACACGCCCATGTTCTGAGGCCGTGTCTATCACACAGTCGAGACACACGGTCGTGTCTTTGCCTATGTGTTTACTACTGGGCATTTTGTTTTACATTAATTAGGGTGTAGGGGACACAGGGCTGGATCACACGCCCATGGGGCAAGCCGTGTGTCACACATGGTCTATATACATGCCCGTGTGTCTACCCGTGTGGGAAACTTTAAGGCTATTTTCCTAGCCAATTGCCACATTTATTTGTACAAACATATATATGGCTTCAATGATACCTTAACACTCATAAACATAGCTTAAGCATGACAACTTCCAATCATATTATACTCGTATAATACTCCTTAATATGACAAATCAAATCTTACCAATATGCATATACGTATAAGCAATATTTCTTAGACTTCCATGCATGCATTTTCATACCATCTTATACACATACAACATTCATCAACATTCAATCATCAATAACCATAGGCCATATCATAATAGAATTGGCACATACATACATGAATGAATAGGTTTACAACCCAATAATCATTATGAGCCATATCTCATGGCCATACACAAAATGAATTAACTATCATTATAAGCCAACCCATTTAGCTAGACCAATATGACATATAACAAAAAGACTAGGTCCCTATATATGCCATATTCAAAATGTTGAGACTAACTATACCCAAAAGATCCAATTGATAGTGTGAACGAGCCTCCAACGTCCTTTGATCCCTGAGCTAACTTGACGATACTACAAGGAAATGGAAGAGAGAGGGGGTAAGCATAAAGCTTAGTAAGCTTGCATGTAATTAATAAGTAATACGAATATGCATTTCCATACACATACATAACATAACTTGACTTGTCTCATTCTCAATAATCATTGTAGTCATACCCTACTTCATTCAATTTGTATGATATTCAATAGAACTCAATATCATAATTTCTTTATTCTCCTCTTACCGAAGTTTTATCATTTTGTAATCTCAATAATACGAGCTTGACGTACATACCTGTACCCTTTCAACATGACCATTCCTCGTCATTTCTCTGACACATCCTCGGTCTGCCCGTTGAACCATTTGGAATACCAGCAGATACTCAGGAAACCCCGTTCAAATAATAAGATGCCAATGCCATATCCCAGATATGGTCTTACATGGGATCACCACACGATGCCAATGCCATGTCCCAAACATGGTCTTACATGGGATCTCATATGTCGATGCCAATACCATGTCCCAGACATGGTCTTACATGATAACACATACTGGTGCCGATGCCATATCCCAGATATGGTCTTATACGGGATCTCATCAACCCCAAATGTTGTGATATTTGTACCTTAAGTATTCTTAAGGTTCAACCAGCTTTCATCACCTCGATTCTTTATCGGACAATATCAATAATACTCACAAAGAAAAATATACAATTCATGCAACATTAAATGTTAAATACATAATAGGGTGTTATGCCAATTACACACAAACTTACCTCAGTACAAAATATGGACAACTAATTTGATTTAGTCCAAGATCTTGCTCTTTCCCCTGTCTAGGCTCGGACTCCGTTTTTATTGATTTATAATAGCAAATTTCACTTGTTTAATTACCACATTTTCAAAACAGCCCATAAATCATATTTTGGTAAAATTATAGTTTTGCCCTTAAACTTTCACATAATTACAATTTAGCCCCTAGGCTCGTAAAATGAAATGTGTCCATTTTCTTGGTTACCCAAGCCTAGCCGATTCATATTCCCTCCTATAGAAGCCCACATTTTTCATCAAATCACATTTTTAACACTTATTTTTACATGTTTTACAAACAAGTTCTTTTAGGTGTTTTCAATAAAATCACTTATAAAATGATGTTCATCTAAGACTAAACTTTCATATTCCTCCATTAATCATAAAATACATGCATGACACACATGGGTAAATTTTTGAACATAAACCCTAACTCAAAATAGTGGTAGAAATAACTATACCATGCTTCAAGGATCTTAAAAACATCAAAAACATCAAAAACATCAAAAATATCAAAAACTAACACCAAAATGACTTACATGCAAGGGAAATGGCTTGAACAAAATTTTGTAAATTTTTTTTCTCTTCTACAAGTATTAGAATCGGCTATGGCATGATGGAGGAAGAAGATGATAGCTTTTTGGCTTTTCTTTTTCTTTTTCTTTTATTATAATAGGCTTTTGTCATCAAAATACCAACTTCACCAACTTTGACTTTTCATTTATTACACTCCATGTACATCCATCATCTCCCTAAATGGTTTAATTACTCAATAAGGACCTCAAATTTTAAGTTCCATAGCTAACCAACACATTTAGCTAATAGAACATAACTTTAGCACTTTACACGACTTGGTCCTTTTTCACAAATTAAGCATACAAACGGTAAAATTTCTTAACAAAACTTTTACACAGTTCTATTATCATGCTGTAGACCTCAAAATAATACTAAAATAAATTTTATAAGCTCAGATTTGTGGTCCCAAAACCATTATTCTGACTAGACCCAAAATCAGGATGTTACATGAGGGGGTGTTAGGATATTACTATTAGATGTTATCGTTTTGCAATTTGATTCCTAATATAATATTGTTATTAGATATTATCTTTTAGCAATTTGATTTCTAATAGGATATTATTATTAGATATTATCTTTTAGTAATTTAATTCCTATGTAACTATTACTGTATAGATATATATACCCTTGAGGTTTACCAAGAAAATTCAAGAGATTACCCTATTCTTATCCATAATAATGAATGAAGTAAATTATGTTAAGTATATAAAGATTAAATTCTCATAAAATCAAAAGAAAACATTAGGTACATTAATTACTAATAAATTAACCTTCAATAGTTGGATCATATATATAAATAAAGGTTACACTAATCTTGTATGGGGACAAAAGAAAAACAAAAGAGGCGTGGGTGGAGCTGTTTTGGAAGATATAAAAATGATCAAGGGGGTTTGTAACATCCCTAACCCATATCCATCGCCGGAACAGGGTTACAGAGCATTATTAGATTTACAGAATAAATACAGTTAATTTATGTCATTTACTATTCATATCTGAAACCAATCATATTCAATCATATTGTCCCTTAATTGGACCCTCGAGGCCTAATTTATACATTAGAAACAAGTTGGGACTAACTTGGGATCTCAAAGAATTTTTCGCAAAATTTTTAAAATTTCTTTATATGCAGGGGACACACGCCCGTGTAGCTTACACGGCCAAGTGACACGCCCGTGTCTTAGGTCGTGTGGGTATTCAATGTAAGGCACACGACCATGTCCCAGCCCGTGCTCAAAATTAGGGTGGCTACTGACTTGGGTTACACGACTAGCCACACGCCCATGTGTTAGGTTGCGCGGATAATTTAATTTGCAAAAATAGGTGCATGATTCACATGGCCAAGACACACGCCCGTGTGTTGGGCCGTGTATTTCACACAGTTGAGGCACACACCCGTGTCTCTGCTCGTGTGACCAATTCTGAGCATTTTGTTTCTCAATTTTTAAGTTGCAGGGGACATACGACCAAACCACACGCCCATGCGCATGGCCGTGTATCACACACGGTTGAGACACATGGCCGTGTGGACAAAATAAGGTCATTTCCAAGCCTTTTTTCTCACTCAAATTTTGCCTTTTACGTACATTAATAATTGCATACATTTACCAACCAATTCAAGACATTAAAACCAAGCCAACATTAACATTATACATGATATATCATCACATGTATTCAAACTTACCTTTTTTTTTTTAAAGAAACATATATGTTTTCCATAATTCAATCTACCAATACCAAGTACACATATATTAATCATATTATAACCTCATATACATATTCACTAAACATACCATCACTAGTCATTCCAATGGCTAGATTACAAACAACCATTTACATGCCAACATTAGCCAAGTTAGCCTATACATGTTATTATCCCAAAATAAGTTTGCTATTTATACCAAAACGAGCTGAAGGATAGTGTGATGGTGCTCCGACCAATTCCAACCTTTACGAGCTTTTCAGCACTATAAAATAGAGGAATAAGACAAAGTAAACATTTAATACTTAGTAAGTTCACATAATAGGAATTTAACTTACCATTTATATTCAATTTAAGTAATCATGTAAATATCATGCATCCCAACAAATTGACCAATTGTCTAATCACATACACTCAATCAAGCAAGTTAGTCATGAATTTCTAAATAATTTTCAAGTAATAAAAAAGAGCTCATCATTTAATAACTTCCATACACATATACTTTTCTTATCATATTTCCATATAGCATATACATTTCTATGATAAATCATCTTAAGTTTAGATTATCCATAATAGAACTTTGCTCGTTGAATTTATTTGAATATCGATGGATACACATGTAGTACACTTGAAATGTATGACACTGTAAACCATCAACTCATATTCAGGGTACCCAATTAGAGCACATAATCAGGAAGCACTCTCTCGAGCCATATAACAGGATGCTCATGTGAGCCATGTAACAGGAAGCTTATCCAGACTATAATAGGAAACTCATAAGAGTTTAAAATAGGAAGCTCATTGAGCTTAACAGGTAACTCCGAAGAGCTATTATCAAGAAGCTCCAGATAGCCATATAACAGAAAGTTCAAGCGAGCCATATCAGGAAGTTCAAAAAGAGCCTATATTAGGACGTTCATAAAGAGCTGCGTTTGCGTCTGTAATATATGTAGGATCACAATTGATCATATAATAGGACGCTCATAAAGAGTTACGATAGTCCGCAACACATGCAAGTTCACTACCGATCAGGATGCTCACAAGAACCATATAACGGGAAACTCGAGAGGGCTTATAACATGATGCTTTTTCAAGTTATGGTGTGTCTACAACCTATGGAAGACCACAAGAAATCGGGAAATCCTGGATCCATCAAATTCCATCTGTTCAAACGAGACTTATACTTATCGAGCTATATCAGGCATGTAATTAATTTTATACACTAAACATTTATACGATTCACACATATTCAACATTCAATTCCAAAAATATTAATATACATAATCTATTTACACGAACTTACATCCATAAACGTTCGCATAAAAGGATCTACTAATACGATACATTTTGTTTTCCTCAATCCGACTCCGTACTAGGTCTATCTAGATCTATATCAATGAATTTAACATCAATTTAATCCATTTCATACTCAACTTAATTCAATTCACACCCTAGATAAAATTACCATTTTGCCCCTATACTTTCTATAAATGATGATTTCGTCCCTAGGCTCGGAAAATGAATTTTGTGCAATTTAATCCTTATTCCAAGCCTAACCAATTTTTACATATAACATTTACAGCACATATATTTCATAAAAATTAAAAATTTTCCATGAATTTTACATCTTTACAATTTAGTCACTAAATCACAATTTCATGAAAATTCACTTTACAAAAGTTGTTTATCTATCAATAACCTTTCAATTTCTACCATAAATTTCAAAATTTCAGCATATTCATCCATGGAAAATTTCAATATTTTAATATCTTTACAAATTGATCCCCAAAATAGATAGAGTAAGTGATTACGATTTCGGAAAAATGAAAATTACTAAAAACAAGACATGATTACTTACCTAATTAAGCTTGCTTGATTTTATTTCTCTTTCCTAGGGTTTCCATAGAATTTGGGGAAGAAGATGATATAAAATAATGATATTTTCTATTTAATTAAGATATCATCTTTTATTATTTTTCTTTTTCCAATTTATTCCTTTTCTTTTCCTAATTTTCCATGGATGAATCATCAAAAATATCTAATAACTTCTCTTAATGGTCTAATTAACATATAAGGACCTCAAGTTTTGAATTCCATAGTTATTTGATACTTATAGCTACTAGAACTTAACTTTTGCATTTTATGCTATTTGGTCCTTTCTATAATTAAACATGAAATTGGTAAAATTTTCTTATCAAAATTTTCATACATCTTTCCTATCATAATTTATACCATACAATAATATTAAAATAAATTTTCTTTCTGAATTGGATTTGTGGTTCTGAAACCACTATTCCGATTTCACTGAAAACAGGTTGTTACAGGGTTGTCAAATTTTAATTAGATGAGTGATTGGTTAATGACTTTTCTTACACTCCAAGCTTGAATTGATTCTTCAATTTCATTACCTTTTCCTGTTGGGAGTTAGATCCCTCATATTACCATATTTTGTTGGTTGTGTGGTGGTTCTGTTCTAATTCTTTTTGGAATTCCAATTAGGTTTCAAATCAGAATAATTATAATTATAATTAAATTATTATAAAATATAATTGAATTGATAATTGAAATATATTTGAATCTAAATTAATATAAATTTAAATTCTAAATAAAATTTATTCATGATGACATAAAACTTAGTTAGAAGGCAAACATGGGCCTTGATCTCCCTTGAGTAAATGGAAAATCTTCTTTTTAACTTTTTCCCAAAATTTAAAACAATCAATTCAAGGCTTTGTAATTCATTAAATTAAAAACTTGTTTTTTTTTTATCCCTTTGAAAAGAAAATAACAATTCAATTTAAGTTGTTTTTAACATAATTTTTAACTTTTAACTCTCATAATTTTATAATTTTAATTTGATCTGTCCTCAACAAAAATTCTTGCTTCACCTCTACTTGATAAAATTTAAATCAAAATAAAATCTAAAAAAAAAGTTCATACATGATATATGATTTATAAAGGATATAACTCTAACTTCGGATTTCAAAAGTATCTTTCTATATTTCAAAGTTTGGAATGAAGAATTTTATAGATGATTTCGGAGAATGGAATGAAATGGGTTTAAATATGCAATAAAGTTGCTAATACACGTGAATGTTATTAATCCAAATTATCCCAAGTTACGATCGATGCATTTTGTGTTTGTTGGTGTGGCTTGGCTTTGCATGGTTACATACACCCACGGATTTTGTGGGGTTCAACTCAGTGAGTTGGTCAGAAAGTTTGCCACCTCTATATGTATACACTAATATTTTTTAAATTGGACCGATTATTAAATCAATTAGGTTATTTATTTGTCAATTTAATTGGTCTGATTAAAAAATCATTAAAAATTTTAAAACAAATAAATTTAAAAATTTTGGTTTAACTGTCGGTTTAACTATCGGTTTAGTTGATTTTTTAGCTAACTAAATTGGTTCGTACTGATTCTTGACTTAACCAGATCAAAACCACTTTTCAAATTGATCTCTCGATTGGTTTTCTATCCAACCAATCTGACAGACTGATCTGATCTAATTCAAACAACACTAATATACACATTATGTAACCTCCCCAACCCAACCTAGACGTTAGGCCCGAATTCGGAAGATTATATTAGCCACTAAAGTGACCCAGTAAGCTATCAGAGTTTTGAAAATAGTCATTTTAAAACAATTTTTTATCTTTGAAAGAAAACATAGATAATTACCAGTTTATTTACCAACAAAAATTCTTAATTATAATGTAATAGCGGAAAAATGATAACTAATTGTTTTTAATAAAAACAAGTGTTCATGCATAACTAATTAATAATCATAAAACTTGATATACTAAATTTTAAATAAACATCATGCAATATAACAACTCAAATCCTAAGTTCCATGCCATCGTTCAAAATAAAGTTATATAGACTTTGAATAATAAAATAAATCAATTAATAAGCCTAAATAATTTAATAAATAGAAATCGAGTCAAGACTCTCTGAATGTCATGCCTGCGTCCTAACCTAGTGGGTTATTTGTAAGGATGAAAATTTAAGGGGGAGTGAGTTATGACGCTTAGTGTGAGTTCATTCACAAGAAAATCCGTGCAAACAGTCAGTAAGACACATTAAATAATATCGCATAAAATAATCGCAATCAAACAACAATTCAAAGTATTGGCTTTTCAATTTAACCATCATTAATATCACAAAAATCACAATAGAAATTTCAGAATAACAAATTTTCAGATTGCCCACAATATACCTATATATACATGTCATAACAGAAATTTAGATTTGTATGTACATGATCTTATAGAGCCATACCGTTTCAGTTTTAACAAAATAGATCCTACCCCATCACTACACACCACAACAGGAGTTTCCCTGAACTCTATCCTCCAACACACCAAATTCTGGATAAACCACTATTGGTTCGTAGATAAATTGCCAATGGTTGTGACACACAACAAATCCCCGTAGATGGAATCTACCTCTGGTTATGGGTTCCTAACAAAATGTATCACATATGAAATCTGCTTTTGACTATGATTTACACAACAATAACTCATAAATGGAATTTGCCTCTGGCTATGGGTTCCCAAAACAATGTCTTATAGATGAAATTTGCTTTTGGCTGTGATTTACACAACAAATAACTTGAGATGGAATCTGCCTCTAATTGTGGATACCAAGCAAATATATTTACAGATATACTGCCAAATTTTCCTTCATTCACATTGTCCCTCCCCATGCAATGCAATGTGACATACTTAATACAGATCAATATGATAGTAATTAATATGCTTATAACATGGTAATTTAGTAGCAAAAGTCAAGCTTTTTATGTAACACCCTAAACCCGACCTAGATGTTATAGCCATATCTGGCAATGTCACATGATAGTGTTTTTGAAACCTTGTTGTTACGATGAAAACATTCCATGTTATTATCTTTAGTAAACCTTTGTTAGAACTTAGGAAGTCATCTTTATTCATTTAAAACATTTGTTCTGAAAATCCCTCGTTGCAGAAGCTTTAATAAAACAGTCTAAATGATCATGTGTTTAGAAAATACTTTAACTTTTTGAAAACCGAATTTTCTATGAACAATAGGTATAAATCCATAAAGTAAAATAAATAAATAAAAACCCAAATTTAAAACCAAAGTCTCAGAGGGTCCTTAAATTATAACCCAAATAATCAATAATAATCAAATTATAAATCGTAAATTGAAAACCATGAAGTCCAAAAATTACTGTGGTCACCATTGAGTCTTCCATCGCACCGATCTATTTAAGTTTGGGGATTACTTGTGCACATTAAAAAAAAGGGTGAGTTTACGTAAACTCAGTGTGTAATCCCGCAGAAACAAACAAACAAACAGTATTCACAGTGCACAGTTGAACAGTCTTGGGCCTAAGCCCTTTTTAGTATCAATGACAGTTTGGGTCTTAGCCCATCTCAGTACAGTGTCAAAAATGCAGTAGGGGCTTATCCCACCGTAGTATCAGTAGCAGTAACAGTTATGCAGTAGCAAAATCCTACCCAACCAACCTCTACACACCATCTCCTTCCAACCCTACACTCCATGTGGGGATATAATCAACCCACCCATCCCTACACTCCAAGTAGTACCGAATGCGGCACAAAACAGTAGTTTAGACCTGAGCTGCCAGTAAATTAGGCTTAAAGTCTTTCAGTACACTTCCTCCGAATAGCAACCCCCAACCCAATGCAATGCAACATACAATGGATGATATGCTATTATGCAATTTCAGCACATATATTCAGTTCAGATATTAACATGCTTAGTACAGATATCATTCGCTCAATTTCACACATTTAGAGGTCAAAGTAGCACTTACCGACTTTACAGTAGGTTAGAAACATTTCCGTAAGACGCCCATGTGATCCGCCCATATGGGCCCTAGAACGACGGAAAAATGTGCAAGTGTACACAATCGCAACAAGTAATAAAGTGACAAGTAAATATTGAGTTATCATATCCACAAGGACTGTAAAAAGAATTATTTATGAAATTAATTGTAAAACACTTTGGTGAAGTAAAAATAGTTTTGTTTTAGAAGATGGTTAGGAACTATTTAAAAACTAAGTATATGATTTAAATAAAAAAAGAAAGTTCTAGTGCATGATTTCAAATAAGATTTAATCAATGTAACATACTTGTGTTGGATTAATTATATTTCTTGAACTCAGAATTACTAAACTCATGTTTCCACTGTTACGAATAAATTCACAGCAACCAGATAATTTGCTAACTTATGAACAAATTTACATACAAAAATCCATTCTTCTCTTGATATATCCCTATGTCAATTCAACCGACTAAACAGATTCTAGCAACTGACTAAACAGATTCTAGCAAGCAAACATGTTATTGCACATACATACTCATTAAATTGAACCAATCTCTTGCATATTCCTATGTCAATTCAAATGATTAATTAAATCTAATAAGCATATAAAAGACTATGTGAAGTAACAAGGCATCCCTACCTTGAAACAATTTAATCACAATTGTCGAAACCATTTTTTTTTGTGGGAGATTTTGAAAACAGGAGTCGCCACCAACCTTTTTAGGTGTGATTAGATCACCTTATAAAACATTTTGGTCTTACGAAAATGTGAGAAAATAGGTTCGGGAGTAGGTTACGTACGAGGAAGGATTAGCACCCTGGCAACGCCCAAAATTGGTACCAAATTGGATAGTTTTCTGTCTTAATGTCAAAAGTTTGAAAGAATTTAAAAATAGGATCCCTTTTTAAAACTAGAATAATTTGAGTTGAAATCGAGATTCCTTCGCTCCAAAAGAGTACAAACATCACATCCAGCATGATTGGACACGATATTCTTAAACTTTTGTAACTGAAATCATCTCGTGTTTTACAAAATTTATTTAGAAGGATACTTTAGGCATTTAGACAAACGGGAAATCGCAACCCAGCATGTTAGGGCACTACTTCCCGAATTCCTAAATACAAAAAACATTGCCTTATTTTTAAAAATTCTTTTGGATTAAATGAAATACAAATTTTTAAAACAATGATGCATTTAACATATTACAAGATGTTAATGCTAAATAATATAAACTACATGAAACATACTTTAACATTTCATGCAAATATAATATAGAAAATAATAAACATAAAATATAAAATTACATGGTATACACAATAATATTTCATACAAGGATAACCTAAAATAGCAACATAAATGATCAATTTCCATACAAATATATAAAAACAATAAATAACATAAAAATACAAATAATTTATGAGATAAAATTAACATACTAAAACAATACTAAATAAAAAAAACGAAAACAAATTATGAACATATGTAAAATAAGTCAAAAAATAAAGATGAAAACTAAATACCGTTAAAAAAATAAATGAGGTATTAAAAATATTTAAAACAATATATAAATAATAAAGGAGAATTTAAAAAAAGGTTAATTAATTAATAAAAAATACTATATGATATAATAATTTAATATATATTTATAAAAATAATATTATATTAAATAGGAACAAAACTTTATAGTAAATTTTAGAATATTACATAATATACTAAATATTTAATAATGATATATGTATTATTTAATAATAATTTACAAATTTTTAAAATTATACATAATAATAAATAATAAATAATAAAATAAAATAATATATAATAAAATAAAAATAATATAATGAATAATATATATAATAAATTTTTTACATATATAAATAATGTTTTTAGTAAAAATAAATAATATATAAAATATTTAAAATAAATAAATTATATATAAAAAATTTAAAAAGGATTAAAATTAAATAAAAATAAAACTCTAGGGTTAATTTTAAAATAATAAAAAATTTGGACCTAATTGAAACGCACGCTAAAATCCAAGGGACTCATTGGGCAATTAGCCCTAATCCCAAAAACGACGTCGTTCCCAAAATAAGTTTTATAATGGCCATTAGGACTAAATTGAAACAAAAATAAAAGGTTAGGGCCAAATTATAATAAAAATAAAATGAAATTATAAATATTAAAAAATGCGGAAGGATCAATTGGGCAATTAGCCCTTTAAATAAAAACACGCGGATCCTTCCTGGGTCACGGGTCAACGCTCGAATCCCTACCTTTGAAACAACGCCGTCTTGAAGCCTATCGTTTTAAGCAAAACGACGCCGTTTCCATGAGGCTATATAAGCCAAATTTTGGCCCCAGAAATTCATTTTAAACCCATTTAAAAAAAAAACTCTGAAAGAGGACAGAGAGCAGGCCCTCGGAGCTCCGTCGAGCCTCCGTCATTAGGCTCCCACGCGCCCACGCGCCGCTGCCGACTCCGCCACGTACGGCGGTCGGGATTCGAAAAGCTTCACTTTTCACAGCGGATCAAAAGGTAATCCTCTTATATTTTTTTACAGTACTTTGTATGTATGAAATGCAGGTATCCAAAAGGAAAATAAAGAAAATAAAGCAAGAAGAATCACCTCTGTTTTCTGGCAAAGCTCAAAAAATCTATAATATGTTTCTCTGTGTTTTTATATCTGAAAAATCCCCCCCGTCTTACAGATTAGAAAAGAGGCTTTTATAGCCTTCTGTTAATTGTTACGTTTTGGGAAAGAAATCTTTGATTTCTTTCCATGTTTGCTTCTCTTTTCTGCTATGGTTCCTTCCTTTTGCAAGTACCAGCGAGGATATCACGGCGGTGAGTGCGCTGGTGTTGATTCGTGCGCCAATTACGGTGCGATAGGGAGCTGGAGTCACGGCGCCAATGGAGGCGTCGATGAAGGGTCACTGGAACGGCGCAAGACGAAAAGGCATGACGAT
Source organism: Gossypium longicalyx (assembly GCA_025698465.1). Lineage (NCBI taxonomy): Eukaryota > Viridiplantae > Streptophyta > Magnoliopsida > Malvales > Malvaceae > Gossypium > Gossypium longicalyx. The sequence continues at coordinate 20,442,360 of CM047000.1, forward strand.
TGGAGTGCTTGCAGCGCGAAGCTTCTGTAAACCCTAGGGTTTCCTAACCTACTAACTGATTTGGGCCTTTTGGGCCCCGTGTATCTTTGGGTTGAGGGTGTAATGGGCTACTGGGTAGTTTAGGTTGTCAAATTAACAGTGGGCTTTGTAAATGGACTGAATTTTTTTTTTGTATTTTGGTTTATTGTTTTTATTGGGCCCGGGCAAATTTGGGATATTACAGCTGCCCCTCTTTGCTCATTACCGTGTAACAGAAATAGAGCAAAGACTATAAAAGGACTAATTTTGCCCGGCCTGGCCAAGTCTCGAAATCTTGATCCTCATCTTCTTCAAAGGTATTCTAATATCTTCAAACTGCTTCACTGTAACTCAGGAATGTCAAATCTGCTATCTTCAACCTGCTCCTTGCAAACTCAGGGACGCCATGCTGAAATCTTTGGTCTGCTCCCCGCCTAATACAGAGACGCTAAATCTGTCATCTTCAATCTACTTCGATGTAAACACACAAATGTTAGATCTGCTATCTTCGATCTGCTCCCCGTCTAATACAGGGACACCAAATCTATCATCTTCGATCTGCTTCGATGTAAACACATGAATGTCAGATTTGCTATCTTTGATCTGCTCCCCATCTAATACAGAGACGCCAAATCTGTCATCTTCGATCTACTACGATGTAAACACACGAATGTCAGATCTGCTATCTTCGATCTACTCCACGTCTAATACAGAGACGCCAAATCTATCATCTTCGATCTGCTTTGATGTAAACACACGAATGTTAGATCTGCTATCTTCGATCTGCTCCCCGTCTAATACAAAAATGCCAAATTTGTCATCTCAATCTGCTTCGATGTAAACACACGAATGTCAGATCTGCTATCTTCGATCTGCTCCTTGTCTAATACAGAGACACCAAATCTTTCATCTTCGATCTGCTTCGATGTAAACACATGAATGTCAGATCTGCTATCTTCGATCTGCTCCCTGTCTAATACAGAAATGCCAAATCTTCTTCTTCGATTTGTTCCCCGTCAATACAGAGATGCCAAATCTACTATCGGTGATCTACATTGTCTCCTAAAGGACATAACTTGTAGAATGCGTATGTGCTCACGCCTAATGATTAGGATGCCATGATCGAAATGAGTCAAATGCTCCTAAATAGACATATTATGATGCAAAATGTTATGAAACTGACTCCTATTTTGTACGTCTTTACTCATTCATCCATCAAAGTTCCATCTTTATTTTACTCGAAGTATCAATCATACTCTGCTCGTATGCTTTGAATCAAATTGGTCCTATTGTACCATTCTTCAAATGTTACGACCTGCTAGAGATGATCCTCTCCTAGGATTGAATCATTTGAATTGTCCAATCATCCTTTGGACTGAAGAAGAAATTTTCTCGAGCACCTCCGACCTTCACTCATGAGAATTCTTCAAACAATTGTTCTGTTTTAGTTTCTCGTATTATCTAAAGATTTCCAGAGTAATATGAAAAACTTCATTTGTAAAAATATTTAGTTCATCAATCATTATTTCAATACAACACACTTTATGAATAATGGAAGACGAATAATTTGATCTTAAGAATAGTTAGATAAATCATCAAAAATACGAAAGGAAATTAATCTAAAAATATATCTTTGAGAAGAAAAAGAATCCAAAGATAGTAAACAGGACAAAAATCAGATGCCCTACATATCACAGCTTGGGCTTCTGTATACAAACTTCATGAAGGCTGTTTTGAGTTTAACATGTGTTTAGAATATCCAAAGTACTTTGTTGATGCCCCGGTATGTAACACACTCCACTTCTTGTCGAATCCGGTATAGCAAGGTCACTGCATGCTTTTCAAAATTTGAGCTGCCCTTTCGGGTTTTCAACTCAAAACCCCTTTGGTCTCTAGGCGCCCTTTGCGGGTTTTCACCTTGGCCTCTCTATTTTTTTTTATTTTTTTTTAGAAGTCTCAAAGCGCCCTTTGCGGGTTTTCACCTTGGCTTCCTTTTTCTTTAGACAATGTACCTCTTGACTAAGTCTAAATTCATTAGATTGGGTAAACTCTTCCCATCCATTTCTGTCAAAATCAATGCACCACCGGAGAAAGCCTTCTTCACAACATACGGCCCTTCCCAATTCGGCATCCATTTTCCTCTAAAGTCCTTCTGTATAGGAAGAATCTTTTTCAGTACAAGGTCCCCTTCGTGAAATTCTCTTGGACGAACTTTCTTTTCATAAGCTCGCATCATTCGCTTCTAATACATCTGACCATGACGAATAGCCCTTAGCCTCTTTTCTTCAATCAATTTAAATTTATCATACCGTGATTGAATCCATTCTGCTTCATCCGGCTTTATCTCTGACAAAATTCGAAGAGAAGGTATTTACACTTCAATGGGTAACACTGCCTCCATCCCATAAACCAACGAGAAAGGAGTTGCCCCAGTAGAGGTTCTGACGGACGTTCGATAGGCCAAGAGTGCAAATGGTAATTTCTCATGCCAATCTCTGTAGGTCTCAGTCATTTTCCCCACTATCTTCTTGATGTTTTTGTTGGCAGCTTCCACTGCCCCATTCATTTCTGGGCGATATGGAGATGAATTATAATGTTTGATCTTAAATTGGCTGTAGACTTTCGCAATCGTGCTGTTGTTCAAGTTCAATGCATTTTCTGATATGATCCTCTCAGGCATTCTATACCGACAAATGATCTCCTTTTTCAAGAATCGACCTACTGTCGACTTGGTAACACTAGTATATGAAGCTACCTCTACCCATTTCGTGAAGTAGTTAATGACCACGAAAATGAAATGGTGCCCATTCGAAGCTTTTGGTGATATTGGCCCAATGACATCCATACCCCACATGAAAAAGAGCCATGGAGAAGTCATAACATGTAAAGGTAAAAGTGGTACATGAATCTTGTCCCCATATATCTGGCATTTATGGCACTTTTTGGCATAGTTGATACAATCTCCTTCCATAGTAGACCAATAGTATCCAAACCTCATGATTTTCCTTGCCATTGTAAAGCCATTAGCATGTGTCCCACAAACACTTTCATGTACTTCTTCCAAGATTTGTTTGGCTTCCACAACGTCGACACATCTCAAAAGCATCTGATCTTTCCTTCTTTTATAAAGGATGTCCCCATCTAGTACATATTCACAGGCTAACCTCCTCAAGGTTCTTTTGTCATTCTCAGTTGCCTACTCAGGATATTCACGATTTCTCACATACCGTAATATATCTTGATACCAAGGATGGTCATCCTTTTCCTCTTCTTCAATGTTACAACAATGAGCTGAAACCTCAGAAATACTCATCTTAATTGGTCTCGCATCCTCTTTTTTATTTTCTTTAATCATGGAAGCCAATGTTGCTAAAGCATCTATCATCTGGTTTTCGTCCGGTGGGAGATAATTGAAGGTGATGTTATCAAACTCCTTAAGTAGCCCCAAAACTACCTTTCGATAATTAATCAATTTGGGGTCCATTGTCTCCCATTCACTCCTAAGCTGGTAAATTACCAACACAGAGTCTTCATATACTTCCAGGGTTCTAATTTTTCACTTTTTTAGCTGCTCGAATCCCCATGATGCATGCTTCATACTCCACCATATTGTTTGTACAGTCAAAATCCAATTTGCATGTGAATGGATAATGATCTCCATTTGGGGATACTAAGACTGCCCCGATTCCATTTCCTACAACATTGGATGCTCCATCAAAGTTCATCTTCCATGGATATTCTTTAGTAGTTGTCACATACATCAACTCCTTATTGGGGAAATCAAAGCTCAATGGCTCATAATCTTCTAGAGCTCTGCTAGCCAGAAATTCTACTATTGCGCTTCCTTTTATGGCTTTTTGACTCACATAGACTAAATCAAACTCAGAAAACAGTATCTGCCACCTTGCCATTCTTCCATTTAGGGCTGTTGACTCCATCATGTACTTTAATGGATCAAGTTTCGAAATTAGCCAAGTTGTATGATATAGCATATATTGCCTCAACCTTCGAGTCGTTCAGATCAAAGCACAACACAACTTCTTAATCGGCAAATATCTCATCTCACACTCAGTGAATTTCTTACTGAGGTAATATATCGCTTTCTCCTTTTTTCCTGACTCATCATGTTGACCAAGCACACATCCCATAGAATTACTAAACACTGATAAGTACAGAATTAATGGTCTATCTCGATTGGGCGGAGATAACACTTGAGCGTTTAATAAGTATTGCTTGACTTTATCAAAGGCATTCTGGCATTCCTCATCCCAAGTACCTTGGTTGTGTTTTCTAAGGAGGCGAAATATAGGATCACATTTCTAGGTTAATTGCGAAATAAATCGAGCGATATAATTCAACCTTCCAAGAAAACCCCGAACTTCCTTCTGAGTACGTGGTGGAGGCAGTTCTCATATGGCTCTAACCTTGTCTAAGTCAACCTCTATTCCCTTTTCACTGACCACAAAGCCCAATAATTTCCCCGACCTAGCTCTGAAGGTGCACTTTGCCGGATTAAGCTTCAACTGAAACTTCCTCAATCTCAGGAACAACTTCCTCAAGACTTCAATATGCTCCTTCTCTGTTCGAGATTTGGCAATCATGTCATCAACATAAACCTCAATCTCTTTGTGCATCATATCGTGGAATAAGGTCACCATAGCCCTTTGGTATGTTGCCCCTGCATTCTTTAGCCCAAAGGGCATTACCTTGTAACAAAAGGTGCCCCACAATGTTATGAAGGTGGTTTTGTCCATGTCCTCAGGATACATCTTTATCTGATTGTACCCTGAGAAGCCATCCATAAAGGAGAACAACGAGTATCCCGCTGTATTGTCCACTAAAGTGTCGATGTGTGGTAAAGGAAAATTGTCTTTTGGGCTAGCTTTGTTCAAATCTCTGTAATCAACACACATTCATACCTTGCCATCCTTCTTAGGGACAGGCACAATGTTAGCCACCCATTCTGAGTATTTAACCTCTTGTAGGAATCCAGCATCAAACTGCTTCTTAACTTCATCTTTTATTTTCAGCACAATATCAGGCCTCATCATTCGCAATTTTTGTTGGACTGGCTTGCAATCCTGTCTTATGGGGAGACGATGTACCATGATATCAGTATTCAACCCCGGCATATCCTAATATGACCATGCGAAGATATCTCTGAATTCACGTAACATCTCAACAAGACCTTGTCTCATTTCCTTAGCAATGTGTGTCCCAATCTTCACTTCTTTCCCTTCTTCCAAGGTTATATTCTCTATTGCCTCTTTCTCATGGGGCAGAATTTGCTTCTCCTCTTGTTTCACCAATCTCAACAGACCTGGAGACACATCACAATCCCTGTCATCTTCAAAACCTTGAGGTTCCTCTAAACACATTTCTTGCTCAAAAGAGAATTTAGGATTTGTAGTATCATCGCTCATGTCATTGATATCTAGGGACCTGTGGGGTGCAAAGGAATGTACAAAGGACGAATGAGTTTAAGAATGTCTATTAACATGTTATGAATGAAATGAAAGATTTGAAAGGAATTAAAAGGATAAAAGAACAAAGAATGAAAGAATGTTTGCTCGAATTGATAGTAAAGACGTGTTTTATTGAAACAAAATATCTGAACATGAGCCTATTTCCCAAATGAAGTCTTATTACTCCTAGGCTTTAGAGCAACAAGAGTGTTCTGAAAATTACTATGAAAAATCTTTAAAAACTACAGGAAGTTCTTCTGTAGTTCAATTGTTTAAAGAGCTTCCCGGTTTGTAAGGGCGAATGCCGTCAAGGTTTCTTCATTTAGACTCTTCATTATCTACAACATTGATGTGATGACTTCCTTTTTCGAGCAACCCTCTCTTAAGGTGAATTATCCCTCCTGATATAAAAGTCTGGGCTATATGAGGGAACGTCATTGATTCCCACTCTACTTCTCTTCCACTTAAACGCACCCTTCTTATTTGTTGACGCTTCTCTATTTCCTTCCTTCTCTGTCTGTGATCTGGCCTAAAACCCAAGCCAAAATGGTCTCTCTTCTCCTTTAGTTCTGGAACTTGAATCCCTCCTTGGAGATATCTTCCCAATCCTTTTCCTGGCAAGGCTCCTTTCCCCATTATCATCTGCAAACCTATTCTTGTGGTTCTGGATATTTTAGGCACTGGCACCTCATTCCCCTCTAAAATAAATGTTGCATTAACGAATTCAAAGGGGCGAAAAGAACACTCAACGGCCTCCTCATTCGTCTCTATATAGGGTGCATCACTAGTAACTGCTTCTATGATGTCTTTCTCAGCATTTATGGTGACCAGCCGTCCATCTGTTACTAGCTTCAATTTCTAGCGCAAAGATGAGGGCACCGCTCCTGCTGAATGTATCCAAGGCCTCCCCAACAAGCAATTATAAGAGGGTTTGATGTCCATCACTAGAAAGTCTACCTCATACGTGTTTGGCCCAATCATCAAAGGGATATCAATTCTTCCCATGACCTTTCGCTCTGTGCCATCGAATGCTCTCACTATATTATGGCATGTTTTCATATGAGAACTGTCTATGGGCAATCTGTTCAATGTGGATAATGGCAGGACATTTAAGGCTGACCCATTATCAATAATCACACTCAGCAATGTATATCCTTTGCAGTGAGTGGTAATATGCAAAACTTTAGCTGATCCCATGCCACCAGGTGGGATTTCATTATCATTGAAATAAATGAAGTTGTCAGCGCTTATGTTACTAACCAATCGATCCAACTTGTTGATAGATATATCATTAGTAACGTAAGTCTCGTTGAGCACCTTCATTAATGCCTCACGATGTACCTCTGAACTCAGAAGCAAAGCCAACACTGATATGCAAGCTGGTTGTTTGCACAATTGTTCAACCACGCTGTACTCACTGTGTTTCAGGAATTTTAAAAACTCTCTAGCTTCTTCTTCCTTCATTGGCTCATTAACAAGTACCTCAGCCCCACTCTCCTTCTCAATGTCAAAGGCTTTCACTTTCGTGTTCTCAACTTTGATGCCTCTTGCATCATAACGCTTCCCACTCGTGTGTAGGAACCTTCAACTTGAGCCTCCTTAGAAGCACTAGCTATATCTTCTCTCTCCGGTATTGTCACATTGCCATCATAATTCCAGGGTACCCTCTTGTTATCCTTATAAGGAAAGGAAGCGGGTTTGTGAATAATGACTTTCGGCGCTGCTTGTGTCTCAACTTCATTATTCCTTGGTAGAGAAATAATGATCCTTGGTCAGTTGATTCTTTGATTCTTTGGTTCACCTTCCAATGCGCATATGTGTCCCTCATCTGAGCCAGCTTCCTAAAATTTCAGCTCCTTATTTCCTGAAACTCGTCACATTCCTGAATCTCATGTCCCTCTTCTACATGGAACTCGCAGTAGTCCCTCGCTCCTTTATTTCCTTCTTCATATATTATCATCTCTCTTTTCATCATTTCTTCCCAGATTACTTTCATCGGCATTCTTACCTCGGCCATGTCCTCTTTAATCCTTTTCATACTAGTTTCCCCAATTGTGTTTATCCTTTGATCACCATGGTTCGACAACGGGTTCTCTATACTAGGGGTGTCGTCAAATTTTACGATCCCCATCTTGATAAGTCTTTCCACTACTTTTTTAAAGCTACTGTAATTTTTGATCGAATGCCCGAATATCCCTGTATGGTATTCACATTTGGCATTTGCATCATACCATTTGGGATATGGAGGTTGCAGTGGTTTCAAATGGAAAGGAGCTATTGCGTGCGCATCAAATAAACTTTGATAAAGCTCCTGGTACGTCACTGGGATAGGCGTGAATGAGACCTTCTCAGATTTTTGTCTCGTACCAGATCCCGACTTTTGGGAATCCTGTTGTCCAACTGTAGTTGCTCTGGGCTGACTAACCGTAATCGCTTTTGAGTTATAACTACTCGTATTGTTCACCTCATTATCTTTCCTTCTTGGGGCTGATCTTTTAGCAGTTTCCCCCTCTATTTTACCACCTCTTATGGCATTCTCAATCATTTCCCCTGCCATAACTATATCAGCAAAGCTCTTGGTGGTACTTCCATTCATATGAGTAATGAATGGGGCCTTCAAGGTGTTAATGAACAGCATGGTAGTTTCTTTCTCCAAGAGCGGTGGTTGAACTTGCATGGAAACCTCTCTCCACCTCTATGCATATTGCCTAAAGCTCTCATTAGGCTTCTTTTCCATGTTCTGCAGAGTGATTCTATCAGGAGTCATGTCAGTCACATGATTATATTGCTGCATGAAGGCTTGCGCTAAGTCTCTCCAAGAACCGATCCTAGTGTGGCTCAGTTGATTGTACCACCTAGTCGCTGCCTCAACCAAACTATCCTGGAAATAATGAATCAATAGTTGATCATTGTTTACATAGCCGGTCATCCGCCTACAGAACATGGTGATATGGGCATCAGGGTAAGTAGTCCCATTGTACTTCTCAAATTCCGGCATCTTGAACTTATGAGGAAGCACCAAATCTGGGACCAAACTCAAGTCCTTGGCATCAATTCCCTGACAATTATCAACGTTTTCCAATGCCTTAAATTTCTCCTCTAACCATCTGCAACGTTCTTCTAATTGCCTTGATAATTCGAGTCTCATCTCTTCCTTCTCAGCTATATCTAAATCAGGGATGACTGGATTGGTAGGGTTATCTCTCGGGTTAGATCTCGAGCCAGTTTGGAAGTTTATGGGTGTTCCAGCATTGACTTGTCCATGTTGAGGCCTTACTGTGACGACGGCCTTCGGGGATATACCTTAGGTTGAGTTTGCATATGGAGTGGGGCAAAACCCGGAGGATGATCCTCATTATCCTCTTCGGTGATAGTCATAGGGGCCTTTCCTTTGTCCGTTGCCCTCTTCAACAACTGAGCCATCTCAGCCATCATATTCCTTTGGGCCTCCTTCATTTGATCCTTCATCTCCTGTTGGATTTTTGCCAATTGTTCCTCCAATTGCTCTTGCATTTCTCTCTGAATCTGCTCAAGTCTTTGATCTATATTCTTTTTCTTAGTGCGTGTACCGTAAGGATGTGTTGCTTCCAGGTTTTTTCTTTCTCTCTCTTTCTCTCTCTAATAATTTTAACTAATTAGGGTCTTTCTACAAATTTGAATACATATGATGCGATGAGATGCAAATGCATGAATGCAAAAAGATATCGATTCTAATTCAGTTTCTTTTAGAAAACGTTATTCAAGAAATAAAAATCTCTACACAAAACGGATTACAAATACGCTTTCGCCCTCAGGCCCAGAGTTTTAACCCTATCCAATAACAAAGTTAACTCTCGACCTCTATCTGACACTGACTCTTGCCTTGCACTCAATACATTAGCTTGCGCTGCCAGGTCTTGCAAATGATCAGCAACCTCTCGAATCTGGACTATGGCTTCTCCCATGAGGTAGTCCCTATCTCTGACTTGATCCTGAAAATGATGAATCTCTCCCTTCCAATGTCCTTCTCTTGCCTCAAGCTTCTACAATGCTGCTTCCAACCTCCAATATTGTACTTCATTTCCTCGATTTTGTTTAGACTTACTTTTAACTCGACCGCAGAGTTACAACCTCGGTGATGATGAAGAGATCGTCCAAGCTCAGTCACCTTAGCTTTTAATCCTTAATTCTCTTTCTCTAGGACCTGATTCTGTGCCTGTACCTCTTGGAACTTCTTCTCCTAATATTCGGTTTTGGCTCTTTCTTCTTGAACCTCTTGTTGCCATTACTCAGAAGACTTCCCCAATCTAGCTCTCTTCATTGATAGCTGTATCCTCTTATATTGTGTCTTCAACTCATCACGATCTTCGTCAATCGTCCTCTTTTCTTTCCTCACTTTTTCGACCTTAATTTTCTAAACGTCGACGTCTAAGCTTAGGTATATCTTCTCTTCCTCCAGCTTCTTTATCTTTTTCCCGAGCTCCAAACTCTTTCTTTCGAACTCTTGCTTGATGACTTCTAACTCTGATGGAACCACTCGTAAGTTCTCCTCCACTGGTCGAGCAGCCCCCAAACTCGGCCTAGGGATGTTATCATTGATCCTCTTACTAAACCACCCTTTGTACTCAAGGGTTGTCGTCGGACCTTCAGTCAGAATCTTCACACAGTAAATATTCTTCAAAGCCTCAGAAATCTCTCGCATCTTCTTCTTATAATGATCTCCCTTATATGAGAAATCACTCTGAGCTAACCCTTGTGTTGCTGGTATAAACTGCCCCGCTTTGTATTGCCTTAGGACGAGTAATGGTGCATAACCAAAAACTCCCCAAATTCCAGGAAGAGGTACCCAATCAAAGCTTCCGCAACGATAAAGGAACTCATTAGGAGCCATCCAAGGGGCTTTCCACATAACATCTTCCTCTTGGAGATTCTGAAGTATTTCCATCCACCTTTCCTCTATAATGTTGTCCCTCCTCGGCATAGTGGCTGCTTCCTTTAAGGGAGAATAATCCTCAAAGAACACTCGGCACGGAACCTTATCAACCTTCCAAAAGTGACTGTGGAACCATACTAACAACAACTGTGCTCATCCAATGAATCTACCTTCACTAGCTCTTTGACATGCACTCAAGGATCTAAACGTCTAAGCTAGGATTGCAGGCACAGATGTGTTTTGTTTACCAAGTCGATCGAATAAATCCGCAACTGCCTCATCTACATGCCCCATAGCCTTGGGGAAAATCACCACACCATAAATACTTAAGGCCAAGATATCAACCCTCTTCTTCACATCTAGGTGTGCCAATATCAGATCCCTCAAACTTGCCCACGGAATGCATTTACCATCACCTTTTTGTTGGATTCGACCTGCGGCCCACTGTTCACTTATCCCTGTGATAGAAATTAATTTCTTCACGAAAGTTGGGAGATTAGCAGCCCTAACATAAGCCCTGTTACATTGAATTCTTGGATAGCGAAGCAAGTTCGTATACTCCTCCAAAGTGGGTACTAAGTCTACCTCTCCAAATGTAAAACAACTATAAGCAGGGATCCAAATTTGTACCATAGCTCGAAACATATGCTTATCCACCTTGATGTCTAGCAAATAGGGAAGATCTCCATAATTCTGGTAGAACAACTGCTTAGTCTTGTCATCCCATTGGGCCCAAATGTCCTTCAACTCTTGAAACTCATTCTGTGACAAACTGATACGAGTGAAGTCCCACAACTCTGACGTATACCCCTCAGTGACACTATCTTCTTTCTTTAACTGGGTTTTCTCTGACCACGCACAGACAGAAGCGTTGTCCTCCACTTTATCAAGATATTCGTTCCTCATTACAAAACTTTCTAGAAATCGAACCGTGAATCGACACCTTTTAATGTTGAATGACATGCAATGATAACAAAATAAAATAGGTCAGTGTCATATATAAAAGGTATAATAAACAAGCACTTATAAGGGTAGCTTACTAAAGGTTATTACTGTACTACTTAGGGTAAGCAACTTAAAGTTCACTATATGTGTTTCAGTTCTAAAGTGAGGGTACCTGAACCAGCAGATTCCTCGATCCTCACCCATTATAGGCTCATATGGACCAAGTTCAGTTCAGGGGGACACATTTCCTTATGGCCATGCGGAGATGAAAATATCACGAAGACATAGGTACGGATGTATCCCAGAAGTAATCCACTAGCTCATGCGAAGGTGAAAACCTCACAAAAGCGTAGCTTCTCACTCCCACTTAAGGGTGCGACCACAGCGGTCATGCAAATGCAATGTGTGCGAAAACAAAATAACAAACATTTGCAGCAAACACATGTAAAAATATCGATATTTTTAAAATTTTTCCAAACTTTCGACATTAAGACAGAAAATAATCAATTTCTTGGTTTGACTCTCTTATTCTCCCCAGCGGAGTCGCCAAGCTGTCGAAACCATTTATTTTTGTGGGAGATTTTGAAAACGGGAGTCGCCACCAACCTTTTTAGGTGTGATTGGATCACCTTATAAAACATTTTAGTCTTACGAAAATGTGAGAAAATAGGTTCGGGAGTCAGTTATGTACGAGGAAGGATTAGCACCCTCGCAACGCCCAAAATTGGTACCAAATTGAATAGCTTTCTGTCTTAATGTCAAAAGTTTGAAAGAATTTAAAAATAGGATCCCTTTTTAAAACCGGAATAATTTGAGTTGAAAATCAAGATTCCTTCGCTCCAAAAGAGTACAAACATCACATCTAGCATGATTGGACAGGATATTCTTAAACTTTCGTAACTGAAATAATCTCGTGATTTACAAAATTTATTTAGAAGGATACTTTAGGCATTTAGACAAATGGGAAATCGCAACCCAGCATGTTAGGGCACTACTTCCCGAATTCCTAAATACAAAAAATATTGCCTTATTTTTAAAAATTCTTTTGGATTAAATGAAATATAAATTTTTAAAACAATGATGCATTTAACATATTGCAAGATACCAATACTAAATAATATAAACTACATGAAACATACTTTAACATTTCATGCAAATATAATATAGAAAATAATAAACATAAAATATAAAATTACATGGTATACACAATAATATTTCATACAAGTATAACCTAAAATAGCAACATAAATGATCAATTTCCATACAAATATATAAAAACAATAAATAACATAAAAATACAAATAATTTATGAGATAAAATTAACATACTAAAACAATACTAAATAAAAAACGAAAACAAATTATGAACATATGTAAAATAAGTCAAAAATAAAGATGAAAACTAAAATTGTTAAAAAAATAAATGAGGTATTAAAAATATTTAAAACAATATATAAATAATAAAGGAGAATTTTTTAAAAAAATGGTTAATTAATTAATAAAAATACTATATGATATAATAATTTAATATATATTTATAAAAATAATATTATATTAAATAGGAATAAAACTTTATAGTAAATTTTAGAATATTACATAATATACTAAATATTTAATAATGATATATGTATTATTTAATAATAATTTACAAATTTTTTAAATGATACATAACAATAAATAATAAATAATAATATAATATAATATATAATAAAATAAAAATAATATAATGAATAATATATATATAATAAAATGATATAATATATAATAAAATATAAATAATATAATAAATAATATATAAATAAAAATAATATATATAATAAATTTTTTACATATATAAATAATGTTTATAGTAAAAATAAATAATGTATAAAATATTTAAAATAAATAAATTATATATAAAAAATTTAAAAAGGATTAAAATTAAATAAAAATAAAACTCTAGGGTTAATTTTAAAATAATACAAAATTTGGACCTAATTGAAATGCACGCTAAAATCCAAGGGACTCACTAGGCAATTAGCCCTAATCCCAAAAACGACGTCGTTCCCAAAATAAGTTTTATAACGGCCATTAGGACTAAATTGAAACAAAAATAAAAGGTTAGGGCCAAATTATAATAAAAATAAAATGAAATTATAAATATTAAAAAATACGGAAGGATCAATTGGGCAATTAGCCCATTAAACAAAAACACGCAGATCCTTCCTAGGTCACGGGTCAACGCGCGGATCCCTGCCTTTGAAACGACGCCGTCTTGAAGCCTATCGTTTTAAGCAAAACGATGCCGTTTCCATGAGGCTATATAAGCCAAATTTTGGCCCCAGAAATTCATTTTTAACCCATTTAAAAAAATAAAAAAAAACTCTAAAAGAGGACAGAGAGCAGGCCCTCGGAGCTCCGTCGAGCCTCCGTCATCAGGCTCCCACGCGCCCACGCGCCGTTGCCGACTCCGCCACGTACGGCGGTCGGGATTCGAAAAGCTTCACTTTTCACAGCGAGTCGAGAGGTAATCCTCTTATATTTTTTTACAGTACTTTGTATGTATGAAATGCAGGTATCCAAGAGGAAAATAAAGAAAATAAAGCAAGAAGAATCACCTCTGTTTTCTGGCAAAGCTCAAAAAATCTATAATCTATTTCTCTATTTTTTATATCTAAAAAATCCCCCCCGTCTTACAGATTAGAAAAGAGGCTTTTATAGCCTTCTGTTAATTGTTACATTTTGGGAAAGAAATATTTGATTTCTTTCCATGTTTGCTTTTCTTTTTTGCTGTGGTTCCTTCCTTTTGCAGGTACCAGCGAGGATATCACGGCGGTGAGTGCGCTAGTGTTGATTCGTGCGCCAATTACGGCGCGATACGGAGCTGGAGTCACAGCGCCGATGGAGGCGTCGATGAAGGGTCACTGGAATGGCGCGAGACGAAGGGGTGTGACAATTGGAGTGCTTGCGGCATGAAGCTTCTTTAAACCCTAGGGTTTCCTAACCTGCTAACTGATTTGGGCCTTTTGGGCCCCGTGTATCTTTGGGTTGAGGGTGTAATGGGCTATTGGGTAGTTTAGGCTGTCGAATTAACAGTGGGCTTTGTAAATGGACTGAATATTTAATTTAAATTTTTTTTGTATTTTGGTTTATTGTTTTTATTAGGCCTGGGCGAATTTGGGCTATTACAACAATAATCTTGCAAGTTATGCAAGGCAATAATATCACCAGATACATTGCTAATTTAACCTTCAACTACCTTAGAAGAATGAACATGCACTGATTAAGTACTTTGTCGACTAATTACAATTTCATTCCGTTTAAATAATTAATTCATTAGTTACCTCACAGTCGCAACGCAAGAATAACTTAGGCATGATTTTACTTAATCAACCATCTTACCAAGGCCTATAACAGCATAAACATCAATTTACCAATACAAGCAGGCAGAATATAATAAACGCAAAACAAAAAAAAAATTTAAGCTAAATTGATTAAAATAACCATTTCAATAGCATAAATATTCATAAACATGTTCGTCAAAACAACAACAAAAATTAAAGAGTTAGGGAACAAGAGGCAAATCCGGTGTTTCTCCATGGCTTGACTAGTTGCTCCGTTCTTCGTTCTTCATTAGCCTTGGCTATCAAGGTGGCTTATGAACACCTAATTGCTGCTCCAAAATGGCTGATGGAAGCCTCTTTCCCAAGAGAAGAAATCGGCACGTGAACAAGAGGGAATGGAATGGAAAAAATGAGAGAAAAGTGAGAGAGGGAATGAGAGAATGTTATGAAGTGATGGATGCTTTGAATGATCAGCAAGGGGTGGATTTTATAGCTGATTGTGGCTGCTAAAGATAGAAAATTCCAGCAGCCAAAGAGCCCTCCCTTGGCCGGCCACACACATGGCAAAGTTGAGAGTTTCAACTTTGCTATTTTAAGCTTGGGACAAATCTACAAAGCCATAATTTAAGGTGAGGTTTGAATGTAATTTAGAAGTCTTTTGAGGGCCTTTTTGCAAGAATATTTAATCAGCTAAAATGCTGATTTGGGTCGGCATATGGACGGTTTTGGGCTTCCCATTTAGTGGTTGGTTCGGTTCACTCAATTTGGCTCGACTAGTCCGGTTCAACTAGACCCTTTCTCCATAATTAATTAAAAATAGTTTATTTAGCCCAAATTAAATGGGGAATAAATTAAAATTATCTAATTTATGAATTAATACACATTTCTGGACCGTCTTAGTCTAGAAATTAAAATGCCTCGATACTTCAAATTGCTTCTCGATTTTGTGCTTTCAGCAGTGTTAGCCGGGCCAATTTTCACCCTTCGTGCGAATTTGTCGAGAATAGTCAAAATTAATCAAAGTTAAGTATAAAGTTAAATAAATTCGCCATGTTCATATTTTTAACATGATTTAATTATTTTATAATATTTAATTATTTTTCGACAAGAATTTAACCGGATTTGCATGAATTTAAGAAAAATTAGGTATGAAAAAGTATATAAATTTTTGTGTTTCCACACCCCCAAACTTAATTCATTGCTCGTCCCGAGTAATGCACAAATTTTGAAAAGAATTTCTCGAAAACACCTTTGAAAAATTCCTTTAGAACAAAATTTTTCTCAAAATTATGGATATAAAATACTTATGCTAAAAAACAAGAAATCTGATAATTATGCTAACTTAAGTATACATATTGTTCAAATTAAATTCAACAACTTTTTATAATAGCAAAACTTAGACTAAATGATTTTGTAACAAAGACATGTTAACCCTTACCAAGTTTATTTTTATTCCTTTATTCAAGACTAAGCTACAATCATTAAGCTTAACCTACGTCTTCATATGTTGATTGTAGCAATTTCTCTCCACTAATGTAGGTAGCATGAGGACTTTGAATCAATAGGTCTTTATCAAGGTTGTAACGTGGCTAGGCTAGGGGTAGGTGAAAGATGGATATAATTTGGTTTAAAAACCCTAGACTCAGCCTCAATCGAACCTTCGGAGTTTTTACCTTCGATACACCAACTTGATTTTCATATACTCTTTTGTACATCTCTTTCAAATACATGTGCTCTCTATTTTTTTTTTTGATTAACACGAGCACTTACTTTGTGTATTGCAATTCTCGAGCAATTGATACTTCTTTTCAACTCCCCCAAACTTATTTTCGAAGTACATCTTGAATATTACTGAGTCTAGTGTTTGGTACAATTTTAAGATCATTAAGCGAAAAGTAATGGCTAATTATTGTAAGGGTCGAAAAATTATTAGGCCATATAGTCTCAAAGTTGGGTTTCAAAAGATAAAATTTTACCATGGTGGGCTTGAAAGGCTCAAACGGTCCAAACAATAGTTGCCTAAATCATTTCCAACATTCCATGCTCTCTAGGATTTCACCTCAAGAAACTACTAAGTCAATTCTAGAGACTTAAACTTTCATGCATACCTAACTCTCCTAAACACTAAAAATTTTATGGTACGAATTTGCATGCCTTATTAAAAATGCATTCATGTCATTATTAAGCTAATCATAATAATTTATTGAAATAATAGAACTTTATTCATACTCAAATTGAGCATACTTAACGAAATTTAATTTTTTGAACAAAATATCCTAATCATAATTAAAAGAAAAATTTTATTCAGAGTGGAAATAATTCAAGTTTTCGGTCCCTCCAACTTAAAATGATCAATGTCCTTATTGTTTAAAGTGAATAGATACTATACACCAGGTAGGTTTTTAGAAAAGAGGATGTGAGTCAATTTGACTGCTTAAGTACCAAGCTCTTTCTAAATCCAATCCTAGACATGTATATATCTATTGCCTCACTTTATACTTTATGACTTGTTCACATTTTATTATTGATTTTCCTCTCTTGTTTTACTATGCAAAAAATAAAATATTCTTAATTAAACTTAACCCTAAAATGACCTAAGAACAGAAATAAAATAAAGTCAAGATCCTCCCTTTATTTATTTGCAGACCCTTTCGAATTTGACTCATATTTTTCTCCATCATTATTACCTTTGCATGAATTGATTCACTCCTTCTTTGATAATGGACTCCATGGTTCAAATATAAAATCTGGAAACTCAGGCACAAGAATAAATGGGTCATTGTATATTTTCTTAAAAGCACTTCTCATCGAGTCATCCCTTATTTTTTTGTATCAACAGTAGGCTTGTTGCTGCCATTGCATATGTTGTATTAAGTCCATCAATTTTGACAACTTATCTCGAAGGTCTGGGCTAGGCAGTTGAGCTCTAAACATTGAAGTTTCAGTATCAGGTTCAGCTTCTGGCTCTACTGATTCTAGCTTATCAGGGACTTCAAATGATTGCATCGTGGGATCTTCTTCTTCATCAGGGTCCTCCGGTTCCTCATTTACATCAACTTGTTGCTGTAGGACTGAGTCTCCAGCTACTCGATAAAGGTCCCAATCCGTGATTGTGCCTTGGCTATACCCTGTCTTCCTTACATTCGCAAGAATTTCAGCTTTCAAGCATAAAATTGTTATTGTAAAGGGTAAATGTGCAGGGCCAGAGTGTTTAACGGCACAATTCCGTATCTCCCTCCAGATGAACTTCCCCACATCAATGGTCTTACCAGTTAGGATCGAGTACAATAAGACCATTCGCTCTAATGAGATCATAGTCCCATGTGAGCTGGGCATAAGGCTGAATCGGATGAAGTAAAACCATACCTTCACAAGTGGTGTCAAATATTCTCTTTAACAAGTGTGGATTCCTTGTTTTGACACAGTCCATGTAGAACCCTGAACTGTGGTGTCAAATTTTCAGGCTTTATATTGCTCATCAATGTGGAATATTCATTGTTTTTGAAATCTGGTAATTCAAAGAACCCATTAATAGCATTTGAATTTATCGGTACCTTGATTCCACAGACTGGAACTTCTGTTTGTTTGAAGTTAAATTTGCATAAAACTCACGAGCTAGCTCCTCATCCACACTAGGTCTCTTTTCACAAAACAGCTCCCAATTGAGGGTCTCAGCAACTTGACGAATACGTGCAATAAAGTCTCGGTAGTTGCTCTCCTTTAATGTAAAGCCTTTTTCTGGATGCATCTGTTGATTTTTGAAGATACTTTCGTATCTCACTTTGGCTTCTTCACAGTGAAACTTGTTTTGTGTTTCGTCAATTTGAGCGGAAGCACGAGTTCTCTTGCGAGGCATGATTAACCTAAACAAAAGATGGAAAAATTATTTTCTCAAAAATTTAATTAAATAAAAATTATTAATGATTCAATAAATTGAAAAATTAAATAATTAAATAAAATTAAAATTTAAGAGAAAACTAGGTCTTACCACCTTTTTTGTAAAAATATAAGAACTCTAGAAAATAATAATAACAATGAAGGAAAATATGGCAGTTTAAAAGGAGGGTTGGAGGGTTTGTGGCTTAGGATGGATGCAAAGGTGGTGCTATTTGGGTGTGCAAGGTAGTAGCGTGCAGTAGGGAATGGGAGCAAGTAGCAACGCGCGAGAGCTGGTAGGGACGTGCTAGCCGTGTATGGGGCTTTGTCTAGCAGGCCTAGTGCATGCGCTAGGCACATATGAGGGACACAGCCTAAGCAGTTGGGGCCGGAGCAGCAGGCAGCCAAGGAGCAGCGTGAGGTGCTCAATGCAGCGCGCGATAGGAGAAGGTGCGCGCGAGGTGGGCTTGTAGCATGCTGGGTGTGTGCTAGCCGACTGCTAAGAGCTGCTGTGGCTAGGGGCTTCGGCACTTTGGTGTTTTAGTGCTTTGGGTTTTGAATGTTAGATGAATGGAAAGATGGGTGGTATTTATAGAGGGAGAAATAGGAATTAGAATAGAATTCTAAAATAATTTAATTAATAAAAATTCTAAGTTCTAATCCTAAAGATAACAACAATTAATAATTAGATATATGCATATTAAATTATGAATTGTTATTTAATTTATTTTCAAATAAAATTAATCCTAATTCTATGCTAAATTGATGAAGATTAATATATAAATTATAATAGATATAATTATATATTAAAGATTATCATCTTATTATTTTTATTAAAAACTTATAGAATAAAATCCTAAAATTGATAATAATTAATATATATTATAACGGGTATAATTATATATTAATAATTATCATTTTTTTCTTTTTTTTAACTAAAAATATTTATTCTAGAAGCCTTTTGAAAATATTTACAAAAAGAGGAATCTAGTTTTTATTATTTACGAAAAGAGTAACCAAATTTTAAAAATACTTCAATTAAGTCCCTAAAATTAATGAAAATTTGAAATTGAGTCGCAATTTAAAACTCGGGTCAAAATTGACCTTTTTATTTGAAAAATAAAAAGTTGAGATTTCTATTAAGAGAATAATTTTTAGGAAAATTATGTTAAAATCAATTCCCAAGAAATATTGGAGGGGTCACAAGCAGTCCCGTTTAAGTTCCAATCTCCTAGACAAAATTTATTTAAACATACTAGTCCCGAAAATATACCCTAAATCATTTATTAAAATGGAAAATAAGAAAATTTTAAACATCCAATAAAATGAACGAAATTTCATTCCATTCAATCTTATCTCCCCAATAGTGTTTCAGGCACTGAGCGTTAACTCGAAAATTACCTCCCTTACCTTGGAGCTCGACAACTCCGTATGGATAGACATGATAAATCGTAAAAGGACCGGACCAACGTGATTTTAGCTTACCTGGGAAGAACTTTAGTCTGGAATTAAATAACAGAACTTGCTGACCTGCTTCAAATTCTTGAACTCGAATGTGCTTGTCATGCCATTTCTTAAGTCTCTCCTTGAGTGATTTGGCATTTTCGTAGAAGAATAGCCGAAATTCCTCTAGCTCATTGAGTTGGAGCATCCGTTTCTCTTTAGCGAGCTTAGGATCCAAGTTGAGTTGTCGAAGAGCCCAGTAAGCCTTGTGCTCTAACTCTAAGGGTAGATGACATGCTTTCCCAAAGACCAACCTGTAGGGTGACATCCTTAAAGGTGTCTTGTATGCTGTTCTATAAGCCCATAAAGCATCATCCAACCTTT
Organism: Gossypium longicalyx; assembly: GCA_025698465.1. NCBI lineage: Eukaryota > Viridiplantae > Streptophyta > Magnoliopsida > Malvales > Malvaceae > Gossypium > Gossypium longicalyx. The sequence goes on from CM047000.1 coordinate 20,462,725, forward strand.
TGGACCAATCTCGTCAGTTTGGGCAGACTACCTTCTCAAGTATGCCTTTGATTTCCTTATTTGCCAGTTCAGCTTGCCCATTCGTCTGCGGATGGTAAGCTATTGCAACCTTGTGTTTCACTTCGTGCTTGTATAATAACCATCTTAACCACTTGTTCACAAAGTGGGACCCTTCATCACTAATGATAGCTCTTGGGGTTCCAAACCTTGTGAACATGTGTTTCTGCAAGAACTTAATTACAACCCTAGCATCGTTTATCGGATAAGCTTCAGCCTCGACCGATTTGGACACATAGTCTACTACTACCAATATATACTTGTGACCAATAGACGAAGGGAAAGGACCAAGAAAGTCAATACCACATACATCAAACAATTCTACCTCAATGATGTTTGTTTGAGGCATCTCATTTTTGTTGGTGACATTTCCAACCCTTTGGCATCGGTCACAACTATTTACGTACGTGTATGCATCCTTGAATAGTGTTAGCCAAAAGAATCTAGCTTGCAATACTTTGGCCGCCGTACGAGTACCTCCAAAGTGTCCCCCACTCGGAGTTGAGTGACAATGGTATAAAATCTTTTGTACTTCATCTTCTGCCACACATCTCCTGATCATCTGATCTGCACACCTTTTAAACAAATATGGCTCTTCCCAGAAATAGTACTTTACATCATGAAGGAACTTTCTCCTTTGTTGATAAGTCTTATCAATTGGCATCAACCCACAAGCTAAATAGTTAGCAATATCAGCAAACCAAAGGGTACTATGGACATGACTTACCTTCAGTATGTGTTCATCTAGAAACGTTTCTTGAATTGGTATAATAGGAGAATTCCCTTCTTGAGGCTCCAATCTAGACAAGTGATCTGCTACTTGGTTTTCTACTCCCTTTCGATCTTGAATTTTGTAGATTGAACTCTTGAAGTAGAAGCACCCACTGGATTAGTCTCGTCTTAGCATCTTTCTTGGCAAGTAAGTACTTGATTGCGAGTGGTCCGTATAAACAGTTACTTTGGTACCTACAAGATAAGATCAAAACTTGTCAAAAGTAAATACAATAGCAAGTAACTCTTTTTCTGTTACCGTATAGTTCAGTTGAGCTCTTGTAAGAGTCTGACTTGCATAGTAGATGGGATGAAAAACTTTGTTCCTTCGTTGGCCCATGATAGCGCCTATAACGAAATCGCTTGCGTCACACATTAATTCAAATGGTAGATCCCAGTCTGGTGTGACAATTATGGGTGCTGTAATTAATCGACTCTTCAAATCCTTGAAAGCTTTTAAGCATTTATCATCAAACTTGAACGTCGTGTCCTTCTCCAATAATTTGCATAAGGGTTTAGCAATTTTGGAGAAGTCCTTGATAAATCTTCGATAAAACCCGATATAACCCAAGAAGCTCCTAACACCCTTTACAGATGTTGGAGGTGGGAGTTTCTTTATAACATCTATCTTTGCTTTATCTACCTTGATTCCATGTCTAGTTATCCAATGCCCTAGAACAATTCCTTCTCATACCATGAGATGGCACTTTTCCCAGTTAAGTACTAGGTTTGTTTCTTCGCATCGTCTTAGTATCTTAGCTAGATTGGCTAAGCAATCATCGTACGTATATCTGAACACTAAAAAATCATCCATAAAAACTTCCAAGTACTTTTCAACCATGTCAGTAAAAATAGACATCATACATCTTTGAAATGTAGCAGGTGCATTACATAAACCAAATGGCATGCGTCTAAATGCAAATGTAACGTACGGGCAGGTGAATGTTGTCTTGTACTGATCTTCTAGTGCTACTGTGATCTGATTATACCCCGAGTATCCATTGAGAAAATAGTAATAGTCTTGTCTAGCGAGTCTATCCAGCATCTAGTCTAAGAACGGTAAAGGGAAGTGATCTTTCCTAGTCGCCTTGTTCAACTTCCGGTAATCGATGCAAATCCTGCATTCCGTAACTGTTCTAGTTGGTATCAACTCGTTATTCTCGTTTTCTATGACTGTGATACCTCCCTTCTTTGGCATGCACTGGACTAGACTTACCTACGAACTATCTGAGATGGGATAAATGATACCCTCATCTAACCACTTGATAATATCCTTTTTCACCATGTCTTTCATGATGGGGTTCAGTCTTCATTGTCCATCAATTGTCCCTTTTTTGACATCTTCCAGGATAATCTTGTGCATGCATACAGATGGACTAATACCATGGATATCGGCTATGGTCCATCCGATAGCCTTCTTAAATTGTTTCAACACCAAGATGAGTTTCTCTTCTTGCTTAGTAGTTAATTCTGCTGAAACAATCACAGGAAAAGTAGAAGCGTTACCTAAATAAACATATTTCAAATGTGAGGGAAGTACCTTCAGTTCTAATTTAGGTGGCTCATCGATTGATGCTTTTGGTTGGGCATAATCCCTTTTCTCTAACTTTAAAGATTCAAAGCGGGATTACGGATTAAATCCCCTTTGATTAGCTTCTAACAAAGCTAAGTATTCATCCTCATCTTCATCATTTAGAGGGTCTGATGTTAAAATTTGTTCCAACGGATCCTCAGCATAGTTGATCTCCTTTTCCACTATTAAATCCTCTAAATCGGATACTGCAGAACAATCATCAATTGTGTTAGGAAATCGCATAGACTTAAAAACATTGAATGTCACCTGATCATCTTGAACACGCATCGTAAGCTCACCCTTCTGCACATCTATAAAGGCCCTTCTGGTTGTTAAGAACGGTCTTCCTAGGATAAGCGGCACTTCTTTGTCCGCTTCAAAGTCTAGGATAACAAAATCAGCAGGGAAGATAAATTTATCTACACATACCAATACGTCTTCGATTTTTCCTTCTGGATGTGCTAAGGATCGATCTGCTAGTTGAAGTGTAACCATAGTAAGTCTAACTTCACCTATCCCCAGCTTTCTAAATATTGACATAGGTATCAAGTTAATACTCGCACCTAAGTCACATAATGCCTTACCACAATATGTTGCTCCAATGTTGCAAGGGATGGTAAAACATCGAGGATCCTTCAACTTTGGGGGGTAGTTTGTCTTAAAGATATGCGCTACATTCCTTCGTCAGAGCTGCCGTCTCAAATTCTCCAAGTCTTTATTTATTGGACAGGATATCCTTCATAAACTAGACGTAGTTCGGCATTTGTTCAAGTGTTTCAACCAATGGGATGTTGATATGAAGTTGCTTGAGTACGTCTAGGAATTTCTTGAATTGGATTTCCTACTTCTACTTTTGAAGTCTTTGAGGGTAGGGTGGTGGAGGTTTCTTTATTGGAACTGGTTGATTCATTTTCTGTGGCAATTCTACATCTAACGGAGTTGTTAATTGATCAAAATTAGCTGGTTCTTATGCAACTGGAATTTCAACACTCGGTTGAACTTCCTCTAAGTCTTGAGCATTAGCTGGCTCCTTTTCAACTTCAATAGTGTTGGGCTGTATTGTCTTTTTTCTCCTCAATGTCAACGCTTTACAATGTTCCTTCCCCAAATTTCTTGGATTCTCCGTATCGCTAGGTAAAGCACCTTGTGGTTGGTTCCTGAGTTCAGTAGCAAGCTGGCCCACTTGATTCTCCAAACTCCTTATAGTTGCGTCAATTTTCGCCAAGTATGCCTTCAATAAATTCTCTAAGCTATTGGATGATTCAGCCTAAGTTGGTTTCTAAACTTGTTGGGAAAAACTAGGCGGCTGAGTCGGTCTAGGTTGAGCGTAGTTGTTACTAGTTCTAGCCCCTTGGTTACTCCAGGAAAAATTCGAGTGGTTTCGCCATGATGGGTTGTAGAAGTTGGATTGCAGTCCTTGCCTTCCTCGATTTTGGTTCTGGTTACTCATGTAATATACGGATTCGAGGTTTGATGGACATTATTCGAACAAATGTCCTTCCCCATAATAAACACAAGCTACACCCTCAAATTGATGAGGTGGTTGGGCTACAAAACTGTTAGACCCATTAACGGTAAGATTCTTAAGCATTGAGGATATCGAAGATACCTGAGATGCAAGTGAAGTGAGAGCGTCCACTTCATGTATTCCAGCGACTCGTCTTCCTGGCGCGGATTGATTGGTACTGGTGATCCTCTCAATGATTTCGTAAGCCTCATTATAAGACTTAGACAGGAGAGCACCGTTAGCAGAAGCGTCCACTACCATCCTCGTGTGAGCATTGAGACCATTATAAAATGTCTCGAGTTGGATGCAATATGGGATTCCGTGATGAGGGCATTTCTATAGTAGTTCTTTGTATCGATCCCATGCCTCATACAAGGATTCATCATCCATTTGTTGGAAGGCAGTGATCTCGTTCCTCAATTTAGCATTCTTGCTTGGCGGGAAATACTTCATGAGGAATCTTTTAGCTAACTCTTGTCATGTAGAAATTGAGTTTGGTGGCAATGAATTCAACCAGGCTCGAGCTTTGTCCCTTAGTGAGTAAGGGAACAGCTTCAAGCGTAATGCATCTTCAGTAACTCCAGCTAATTTGAAAGAGTCGCACACCTCCATAAATAGTCTTAAATGAAGATGAGAATTTTCAGTAGGCATTCCACTGAATTGGCTCACTGTTTGAAGCATCTGGAACATGACTGGCTTCAGCTCAAATTGTTGTGCCTTGATTTCAGGTCTCCTAATGCCCGGATTAAGATCGCTAAATACTGGCACAACATATTTTCTTAAGGCTCTATCGCTATCGTCAGCAATAAGGATATGATTTCGAGCAAGGTTTGCTCCATTTCCTTGATTCATATTCTCAAAATTCATTCCTTCAGTTCTTCTCTGGTTCGCTTGTCTTCTTCGCTGTCGGAAAGTCCGTTCAATCTCAGGGTCTACAAGGAGTAAGTCAATAATTCAGTCAATACTCATAAACACCTAAAATTATCAAAGAAAAATTAATTAAGTTAAAAATTAAACAGGAAAATAAACCAAAATGTAAAACTGACAAATTCACAAATAATGACTTCTTAAAAACATTCCCCGGCAACGGTGCCAAAAACTTGGAACGACGGAAAAATGTGCAAGTGTACACAATCGCAACAAGTAATAAAGTGACAAGTAAATGTCGAGTTATCGTACCCATAGGGACTGTAAAAAGAATTATTTATGAAATTAATTGTAAAACACTTTGGTGAAGTAAAAATAATTTGGTTTTAGAAGATGGTCAGGAACTATTTAAAAACTAAGTAAATGATTTAAATAAAACAAAAGAGTTCTAGTGCACGATTTCAAATAAGATTTAATCAATGTAACATACTTGTGTTGGATTAATTATATTTCTTGAACTCAGAATTACTAAAATCATGTTTCCACTGTTACGAATAAATTCACAGTAACTCGATAATTTGCTAACTTATGAACAAATTTACATACAAAAATCCATTCATCCCTTGACATATCCCTATGTCAATTCAACTGACTAAACAGATTCTTGCAAGAAAACATGTTATTGCACATACATACTCATTAAATTGAACCAATATCTTGCATATCCCTATGTCAATTCAAACGATTAATTAAATCTAACAAGCAGATAAAAGAATATGTGAAGTAACAAGGCATCCCTACCTTGAAACAATTTAATCACAATAATCTTGCAAGTTATGCAAGGAAATAATATCGCCAGATACATTGCTAATTTAACCTTCAGGTACCTTAGAAGAATAAACATGCACTGATTAAGTACTGTGTCAACTAATTACAGTTTCAATCCATTTAAATAATTAATTCATTAGTTACCTCACAGTCGTAACGCAAGAATAAGTTAGGCATGATTTTACTTAATCAAACATCTTACCGAGGCTTATAACAGCATAAACATCAATTTAACAATACAAGTAGGTAGAATATAATCAACCCAAAAAAACTTAATTTAAGCTGAATTGATTAAAATAACCATTTCAATAGCATAAATATTCATAAACATGTTCGTCAAAACAACAACAAAAATTAAAGAGTTAGGGAACAAGAGGCAAATCCGGTGTTTCTCCGTGGCTTGACTAGTTGCTCCGTTCTTCATTCTTCATTGGCCTTGGCTATCAAGGTGGCTTATGAACACCTAATTTCTGCTCCAAAATGGCTGATGGAAGCCTCTTTCCCAAGAGAAGAAATTGGCACTTGAACAGGAGGGAATGGAATGGAAAAAATGAGAGAAAAGTGAGAGAGGGAATGAGAGAATGTTGTGAAGTGAGGGATGCTTTGAATGATCAAAAAGAGGTGGATTTTATAGCTGATTGTGGCTGCTAAAAATATCAAATTCCAGCAGCCAAAGAGCCCTCCCTTTGCTGGCCACACACATGGCAAAGTTGAGAGTTTCAACTTTGCTATTTTAAGCTTGGGGCAAATCTACAAAGCCATAATTTAAGGTGGGGTTTGAATGCAATTTAGAAGTCTTTTGAGGGCATTTTTTCAAGCATATTTAATCAGCTAAAATACTGATTTGGGTCAGCATATGGACGGTTCTGGGCTGCCCATTTAGTGGCTGGTTTGGTTCACTCAATTTGGCTCGAGTAGTGCGGTTCAACTAGACCCTTTCTCCATAATTAATTAAAAATAATTTATTTAGCCCAAATTAAATGGGGAATACATTAAAATTAATTAATTTATGAATTAATACACATTTCTGGACCGTCTTAGGCTGGAAATTAAAGTGCCTCGATACTTCAAATTACTTCTCGGTTTTGTGCTTTCAGCAGTGTCAGTTGAGCCAATTTTCACCCTTTGTACGAATCTGTCGAGAATAGTCAAAATTAATCAAAGTTAAGCATAAAATTAAATAAGTTCACTATGTTCATATTTTTAACATGATTTAATTATTTTATAATATTTAATTATTTGTCGACAAGAATTTAACTGGATTTGCATGAATTTAAGAAAAATTAGGTATGAAAAAGTATATAAATTTTTGTGTTTCCAGGCCCACACGCCAAGTGGCCCACTCGGCCCAAATTGGCCTTGGATGTGTGATCCATTTTTAATGTAACCCATGCTAGCTAAATATTCATTTATGTTTTCGCTATTTACTTAGATGTTCATTTAAAGCTGTCTACTTGAGTTAGTGTCACTAAATTATTTATATCTTGAGCTAAAGAATTCCAAATTAAGATCCGCTTGGTGTTTTTGAAACTAGACTCAAATACCTTTCTATCATAAAATTTTTAGAATTTATAGTTTACCAAATAAGTACAGTAAAATCTTCAAATTTATCCCTATTCTACTATTTGACACCTTCACCATTTCCTTACTAAAAATTATTTATCTCTTAGTACGGAATTTGGATGATGTTTCCATTTGTTTCTATTGAAAATAAACTCTTTAAGGATTTAAACATATAAATTTAAGCCCCTAATTAATTTTTTTTCCAATTTTTGATGATTTTCCAAAGTCAGAATAGGGGAACCCAAAATCATTCTGACCTTATCTCACAAAATTTATTATATCTCATAATTTACAATTCCATTTCTTACACTGTTTCTTCCATGAAAAACTAGACTCAAATACCTGTCTATCATAAAATTTTTAGAATTTATAGTTTATCAAATAAGTACAGTTAAATCTTCAAATTTATCCCTATTCTACTGTTTGACAGCTTCAACATTTTCTTACTAAAAATTATTTTTCTCTTAGTACGGAATTTGGATGATGTTTCCATTTGTTTCTATTGAAAATAAACTCTTTAAGGATTTAAAAATATAAATTTAAGTCCCTAATTAATTTTTTTTTGTAATTTTTGATTATTTTCCAAAGTCAGAATAGGGGAACCTGAAATCATTGTGACCTTATCTCACAAAATTTATTATATCTCATAATTTACAATTCCATTTCTTACACTGTTTCTTCCATGAAAAACTAGACTCAATAAAATTTAATTTCATATTTTATTCAACCTCTAACTCAATTTCTTCTATTTTTCATAAATTTTCAAATTTATACTGCTGCTGCTATCCAAAACTATTTTAGTGCAAAATGTTGATTTCCAAGTTTATAACACCCTTATTTTCTTTCTCTACAATTTTTTTCACATCATTTTCTCTTATTTCTCTTATTTTTCGATAGCAAGAAATTTTAGCTTTTTGCTGAATCCCATTTTCTACGTTTCGGGTACACACCTGGCATCGTTTCTGATGCGTAAGCACTCCTAAGCCTGCAGAACCTAAAAATCGACCAACATATCTCCAGATTAATCACTTAATTCATTTTTAATCAACCAATTTAGGAAGGAACTCGAATAAAAACCCTGACAAAACCCTTACCTCACTTGAGTAACTATGACTTCGCATAATTATAGTGTCGATTCAAAACCACCAGCCCCTTGATTAACTTCTAAACACCAAAAAAGAATCCCCCTTTTAGAGATTAACCAAGAACAATTAACAATAGACAAAATCGTTACTTACCGAACACGCACAACCAACGATGATCAACCGAGTCAATTGGAAAGAAAAGAAAGAAATGGAAGGGGAAAAAATAATAGAAATTTCGGCAGCAACTAGGGGAAAGAATCGACAGTGGAGAGAAGAAAAAGAAGAAAACGTCAGAAAAAGTTTGAGGAATTGGAGAGAAAACCGAAACTCTATTATTATTATTATTTTGCAACAAAAAGATAATCAAATTATTTTCTGATAACCTCTCCACAATTATCTCCTAAAATCACTCCCTATTAACCCACTAAAACACAACTACTTAGAATTTTGCCCCAACAAAAATCTTAGCCGAAATTGGAGTAAAAATACTATCTCTATGCCATCACAGAGAATTGAACACAGGACCTCCAACATTCCAACACTCCACTTAACCACTAGATGGGCAGGCCTATTTTGATATAAACTTACCAACAATTAAACTTATGCCCTTTGCACAAGGTTAAGGATTTATTTATAAAAATACCAAAATTTTCCCAAGTAAGGCTTGAACTTGGGACCTCTCACACACAACCAGAACACTTAACCACTAAAGCAAACAGATATTTGTGTGTCACACATACACGAAATCAAAAATAAAAATTTTGGGGCATTACATTTCATGTGTTCGAATTAATAGTAACATAAGATATGTTGTACGTACGATTGCAAACATATAGATAGAATAGTCATCTGTACTGTTCACAATTCATGCATATATATATATATAAATACGATATCAATTCAGCCAATCAAGTTTTGGATCCTAACAAGTTTCATATTATCATGGACTTAATTGAAAAAAAATAAATATTAAAGCAGTTCCAGAATCAATCAGGGACTAATATGAATAAACATACAATTTTGGGAAAAATTGTAAAATTTAAAAAAATGGGGACACATGGTCGTGCGATCGGACCATGTAGAAAGCCCTGAACCGTGTTAAGGTGTTACAGGGCTGTGTGGAAAATGCAAAATTAAGTTATAGGGGAGACATGATCGTGTGGCAGGCCATGTGGATCATGAACTAGCCTTGGGTTTCAAGGGGGACATGGTCGTGTGAGGGGTTGTGTGGTCCACAAGCCTATGTGGTAGACTGTGTGGCCCTATTCTAGGCACGGTTTTGCTGCAATTCTTTTGTAAAAGAAGACACACTTGTCACTGGGTTCTTGAGCGATGTTCCTCACTTTCAATTTTGATCTGGGGTACCTAAATCGGGTCCTTCAAACAAAAATTACATAAGAGTTAATGTTTGTTTTCAAGATTCGACAATGTTATCAAAGATTCGAAAAGAATCAAGAAAGATTGGGTAATTGAGTTTCAAGATTAATGTGGATTGATGGTATTACGAAAATTTCAAGTTTTACTAGTAGGAATGATTGAACTTTTTGAACTTGGATGAGAGAAACAAGTGCTATAATGACAAGATCAACTATTGGTGGAAAACAATTCATGCTCGGGATTTACTTTGACTCGGGAAATGAAAGAAATTCTAGCAGTTGGAGAGAAAAATATTTTCAAAGAAAAAGACGAAAAAGAAAAGGAAGAAGAAATAGGGAAAAAGAGGGCAAAAATTCAATTTATTTTGGAGAAGGAGACTATAGTTCAATTGCAATTAGGAGAAGAGATTAAATAGCTACATTTTTGAAATTTTTAGGGGTTGAATGGTACATTACCCTTTCAGTCGAAAAAAAAATAGAAATGGGGAGAAAGAGTGGCATGGCTCAAATCTAGGATGCAAGGGAGAAGAAGAGTGCTTGACCATTGGGATGCTACTCATACTTAATAAGTTTTTACTCTATTTAATATATATTTTAGGGTTGTTTTCATCCTAGTTTGCTGAAATTAAAAAGAAGGGAAAAAATGAAAGAGGAGTGGATAAAACCTGAGACCTCTCGGAAGTGTTTTAATTACTTAACCATTAGACCAAAAGCATTTCTTGGTTATCTATTTCATCTAACCTTATATATTTTGGAGTGTTATACATTCATATAAGCGTTTTTGTTTGATATATTATTAAGATTATCTAAAGGGTTGGAAAAGCCTATAACCCGTTGGTTAAAATAGAGAAATTGTATTTTAATCCATTCTGAAAATTAATAGTTTAATTTACATTCTCTTAACATAATTTTTAAATTTGTTTCTTTTAAAAAATTATAATTTTATCTCAATTTCTAAAATAAAATTTTGAAACATTGATACTTTATCAAAACCTATTTAAAAGAAATTTGGATAATTAAACTTTGTAACATTTAATTAAATTTTATGAACCTCATATAAGATAAATTTACTTTCAATATATAGATTTATATACCGGCAATCATTAAATATAATTGTATATATTAACCCTAATTAAGGGTTAATATTTTTTGATAAATAAAACAAATGATTACATAGAAATATTCATAAATGAGTTATTATAAGTGTTTTCTCCTTTCAAGATCTCTTAAATCTCCAGCAAGGGTTCTTCAAATGTATGCAAAACTTCATCACTTGATAGAGCCATTTTTGCTAAAGTGTTTGCTATCCGATTAGTCTCTCTAAAGACATATCTCAAGTACCACTTTTCTTCAAAGGCTAGATGTAACAACCCGATTTTGGGCCTAGTCGAAACAGTGGTTTTGGAACCAAAAATTCGAGGTTAGAGAAATTATTTTTATATTATTTTATGTGTTATAGCATGATTATACGAGTGTTTGAAATATTTGGTGAATTAATTTTAGTGGTTTCATGCTTAATTTTGAAAAAGGACTAAATCGCATAAAGAGCAAAAGTTTTGTTCTACGAACTAAAGGTGTCAAATAGCTATGAAACATTAAAGTAGAGGTCCTTATTGAGTAAATAGACCAATAAAATGTTAGTGGCTAGACATGGAGCCTTAATTCATGGAATGGTCAAAGGTTAGGTGACTTAATTGATAATAAAATAATAAATCTAAAGGCTAGCTATCATCTTTTTCTTTCCTTCTCTTCACCACCGAAAATTTCAAAAAAAAGGGGGGGTTGAGAGCTCAAAATTTCAGCAACTTCTATCCCTTACAAGTAAGTGATTTTGATGATCTTTCTTGATGATTTTTGTATTTTTTGGGACCTTTGTAGTATACGCTAACTAATGGGGGGACTATTTTGTAGAATGTTTGAGAATCTAGGGTATTGCCATGAGAGTATTCATGTTGTTTGCTAAATTTTTATAGAAGAAAATGAATCATGGTTGTTGAATAAACAACTTTTGTGAAGTGGTTTTCATGAAAACACCTAAAAGCATCATTTTGTGAAGTTTATAAAATAGGTTGCAAATGTGTGAAATAATTGAAATTGTGATATGCTATAAGTTTAAAGTAGTCTCGACTAGGCTTGGTTAATGTGTAAATTTGATGAAAATCGTTTCACAAGCCTAGGGGTAAAATCATAATTTTGTAAAAGTCTAAGGGCAAAACGATCATTTTGCCAAAGTAGGAATTTTGGAATGTCTTGATTTATGTGATGATTAAATAAATAAATTTTGTCATTATAGATCAAGAAATACGAAATCTAGACTTACACTGAGTGAAAACCAAGCTAGTGGACTAAATCAATCTAGTCGCCCATATTTTGTATACCGAGGTAAGTTGCACGTAAATGTCACAATTCTATTGTTATTACGCATTAAATAATTGATATTGCATGAAATGTTTAATTTTTTTATGAATATGCATGACGAGTTTTGATGTGGTAAAACTCCCGGTTGAACCGTAAGAATAGATTGGATATCCATGCTGTGATACTAGGGTTATGTGAGCCAATGTAAGACCATGTTTGGAACATGGCATCAGCATTTATATGAGAGCTACTGTAAGACCATGTCTGGGACATGACACCGACCTTGATATATGAGCTAGTGTAAGACCATGTCTTGGACATGGCACTGGCCTTGATATGTGAGCTAGTGTAAGACCATGTTTGGATCATGGCATCTGCATTTATATGAGAGCTAGTGTAAGACCATATGTGGGACATGGCATCGGCCTCGACTTGTGAGCTAGTGTAATACCATGTCTGAGACATGGCATCAGTATCTTACCCTTTTGTATGAGGCTTATCGAATATCCATTTATTATTTCGACCGGTTCAACGGGTAATTTAAAGATTATATCACGATTGAGAAAAGTTATGATTCTGTTGCAAGTGTTATAGGTACCTTCAAGAAACTCATAAGAATGAGCTCGGGTTATGTATATGAATAGTAAGGGTGAAAATAAGTAAGCTATGCCTATAGTCATTTGAGAATCTTGTGCAAGTGTATGATACGTTATGAGTATAATGTTACTTGGTAAAGCGATATTAATTATTTACTTGTGACTTACTAAGCTCTATGCTTACTTCCTCTCTTTTCCATTTTCTTATAGTGCCGCCAAGCTAGCTCAGGAATCAAGGGACGTCGGAGGTATTGGTCACACTATCATCTAAATTTTCTTGTATAGTTAGTTTAAATGTTTTGAGCATGGCATGTATAGGGACTTGGTCTTTTGTTTAGTGTCATGTTGGTTTAGCCATAAGTGTTGGCTCATATGGATGTGATGTTCATTTTATATAGGCTATTGATGTTGGCTAATATTGATTATTATTAAATGCATTTGATGAGAATTATCATAGATGTATTTGTTGCATGGTTTGTGTTGATAAGTAAGAGATGTTGTATGTGATAGGAAATAGTTTGGAAATGATGTATGGATGCCTAGGTATTGGCTTATATGGTCATGTGCTTATGTGGCATTGGTATTGTTCGATGTTTTTGTAGGTGGGCAAGTAAGAGTGACAAAAAGGCTTGGTAAATAGCCTTGTTTTTGTCCACACAGGTATGTGTTTAAACCATGTGTGACACACAGTCTGCCCCATTGGTGTGCAGTCAGGTCGTGTGTCCCTTGCACCTAAATTTGGCAAAACAGAATGCCCAGTAGTAACGACATGGGCGGAGACACGGCCGTGCATCTTAACCGTGTGGAGGACACAGCCTAGTACCCAGACATGTGCCTTGGCCGTGTGCCCCTAAATGGATTGATGACGTCAGAAACAAAATGTCAAGGTTTTTGTACATAGGCTGAGACACGGGCGTGTCATGGCCGTGTGAAGTCAGAAACAAAATGTCAAGGTTTTTGTACATAGGCTGAGACACGGGCGTGTCATGGCCGTGTGAGGGACACGAGCCATGGACACGGGCGTGTGCCAGGCCGTGTGAAAACCCCTGTAGGTTTGAATTAAAAAATAAATCCACATGGGCTAGGGACACGGGCGTGTCTCGATATGTTCAGGCCATGTCAGCCACACGGGCCTTCAACATGGCCATGTTAAGAGGACACACGGGCGTGTCGCCCTTCCACACGGGTGTGTGCCACTATTTGCATTGAAAATTTTTCAAAGTTTTCTAAAGTGTGTAATTTATTCCCAAACCATTTCCAAAGTGTGATTTGGGCCTCGTAGGTCCATATTAGGGATGTTGAAAGGAAGTTTGAAAGTTTTAAAATTTGAGCAAAATTTTATGACCCGAAAATGTTTGTATGCATGTGTTTAAGTCTAGTAACACCTCGTACCCTGTCCCGGTGTGGGATACGATACAGATTTGTTGAATCCTCATTATTAGAGTGATTTTTGGTCCTTCAATCTTCCTATCACTAATAGATATAATATTCTCGAGGTTGTCCAATTGAATGATGACCTCGTCATAACCTTATTTTTGAAGAAGTAAGCCATCCAATATGCCCCAAAGCTAAGTAACCGTGACTGAACATTTTGCCAAGAAGCGATTATAACCCAAAATCCAGGTCTCATTCCCATCACGAATTACTTTAAAAACTAGAAGCAGAGTGAACAACGCCATCAATTTTAAAATAATCACACATACCTAACTTCGGATGATCGAAACTCTATTGCGTACTATTCTCTAGAGCTTCATTGTGGATAGAAATAAAATGTTTCGCCCAACAATATGAAACTCTGATGACTTCCTCCAAATTCATAGCTTTTCCTTGAAAGATGAACAAGTTACAGTATTTCCAAATGCGTCATAGGATTAGCCTAAAGAAATAGGCCCATGCTGAATCGCTCAAGTTATTGGTCGTATGGACCTACAAATTTAAGAATAACTACTTCGAAATATTACCAACAAAAAAAGTCCAATATGATTGGGGGGAATGATTTGATACCAAATTTCCTTCAAATAAGAACAATCCCTAAGGACATGTAAAATAGCTTTAGTTATATGACCACAAAGATGGCACGACTCATCTTGCACAATACCCCTTCAAATCCTTTCAAAATTTGTTCAGAGCCTTTGTTTAAAGATTAACCAGATGAACTATTGAACTTGTTAAGGGCATGGTATTTTCCAAACTATATTCTAGTTAGCATCGCTCGAATTCCAAGATTCTTTCTTAAGCATCCAATAAGCGCTTCTAATAGAGAAAACACTCTTCGTTGTCCTACACCAGGAAAAAGTGTCTGGGCCTGCTAACTTCAAGGGAGGTGAGACGTTAATGATATGTTGGACGACCTCTTCTAGCAACCAAACATGAAATCAATCAAGATTCCATGCGCCATTCCCCAATACCATCTCATGAACTTTGCACTCAGTAGATATATTTGCATGACCCGAATATACTTAATACGAGGTCCCACATTGGGAACCCAGTTATCTTCCCAACATCGAATGGACTGTCCATCCCCAACAGACCAGATCATATTATTACGTAGTAAAGGCCAAACCTTCGCAACAACTTTCTTAAAAAAGGAACATCTACTCCTCAAAATGCAGTTTAGCATACCCGCTTGAATACCATACTTAGCTCTAAGAAACTGAACCCATAAAGCTTCTGTCTTAGTGACTAGGCTATAACCAATTTTCATCATGAAGGCTTTATTTTGATCTCCCAATCTCATAATCCCTAGGCCTCCATGTGATCTCGTCTGACAAATATTATCCCACCCAACTAAAGCCATTTTCCTCTTTCCATCGAAAGCACCCAAATGAATTGTCTTGCCATCTCTTCAATTGAGTCACAAATACCCTTAGGAACCAAAGTCGATTGCACACAAAAGTCTATGCTAAAGTAACCTTCCCTAAAAAATAAAATCTTTTATTATCCCAACTAGAAAGATGATTACGAACTCTTTCCATCAGAAAATATAAGGTGTTGTTAGTAACTCTTTGATGAAAATGTGGAACCCCCAAATAGTGCCCTCAGTCATGAACTTCCTGAAAGCCTAGCAAGTTATTGATATCCTTCCTTAAATTCTCCTTAACATTAGAGGAAAAGAACACATTAATTTTCCTAGAATTAACCTTATGACCAAAAAGCTCACAAAAATTCTCCAAAAAATTCTTGAGAAGACCACTGTGCTTCAAATAAGGTGTGAAAGATTAGTTCTGGTATGCGAGAGTCGAATAGGACACCACTCCCCTGTCGAGATAGCCATATGGAAACGATGTTCCAACCATTCCATGCAAAGGACGAAGATATACGGGGACAGAGGAAAACCTTAGCGAATTCCCCTTATATGCTTGAATTTTGGAGTTGGGGCTCCACTCTATAAAACCTACATGGTAGACATTGAAATAGCATTCATTATAACCTTAACTAATTTAGAAGGAATATATTCTACTTTGAGAGAAGCTTCTATAAAATCCCATCTTACTCTGTCATAAGCCTTCTCCAAGTCAATTTTGACTGCCATCTAGTGGAGGTTCTTCTTAGATCTCATGGAGTGGAAAACTTCTTGCGCAATAATTACATTACCAACAATGTTCCTCCTTGCTATAAAGCCAGCTTGTTCTTGGCCTATGATCTTCGAAAAGATGCTCTTGAACTTATTTACAATGACCTTCATAACCAACTTATACAAAACAGAGCAAAGGCTGATGGGTTTAAACTATGAAAAACTTTCAAGGTTTGAAACTTTAGGGATTAAGACAATAAAAGTGTTGTTAATCTCCAATTTTATGATCCCTCATTCAAAAATATTTTAAACCCATTCACAAATGACTCATCCTATATTATGCCACTGGTTTTGAAAAAACACCGCGTGGAATCCATCACTACCTGAAGCCTTCCAAAGCGCCATATCAAAAAGAGCAATATTGATTTCCTCATTTGAAACAAGTCTTTCGAGAAAGTAACATCTTCTAAATTGACACTCAAAAAAGTACTTGGGGGTAAACACCCCAACGGACTTGGAACATCCTCATAAAGCTTCTGAAAGAAATTGACCACTTTAGCTTTAAGGACTTTAGGATCAAAAATCCACTCTCCATTAGAATTACACAAAGCAGTAATTTATCAAAATTTCTTCTATATAGCGTGTGCCTGTGAAAATATTTTTTTTTGCGATATCCCAATTTTAACCTCTCACACCTCAATTTTTATTTCTAGAGCAACTCCTTATGGTGTAAAATATTCTCAAACTCCTTTCAAACCTCTAACTCATGCTGAAGCAGAGAATTAGTCCTAGATAAATCCATGGCTTGTTGAACTTTAGAGAGCTTGGGTAATAACTTCTTCTTCCACTGATCTATGTGGCCGTAAACACACTTGTTCTAACTTTTGAGCTTACTAGTAAACCTGACAATCACACTAGCTATGTCATCATCAAAGCTCCAATTATCCCTAATAAAATAAGCAAAATTTGGATGTTGCAGTTATCTAGATAAAAATCGAAAAGATGATCACTTGAGGAATTAAGAACAGAACAAGAATTTAGAAGTTACATTCTATGATCTGATTTAATTCTTGTGGGATGAGTAATTGAACAACTTGGGAAATACTCCATCCAAGCTTCATTGCCCACGACCCTATCCAATCTCTAGAAAAAATGAATTGATGCCACGTAAAAGGAAGCCTCTGAAAACCCAAGTCAAGAAGTTGAGTCTTATCCATGAACTCTCCAAAGAATTGACATTTGTTCCCTTTAACATGAGCACCCTTTTTGTCTTCCGAAGAGAGGATTGCATTAAAATCACCAATGGCCATCCAAGGATGATGCCAAAAAGGGATAGAAAGACTTAAATCTCTCTAGGGGGCTTTTCTTTTCTGTCTATCGAGACTCCCATAAACAACAACAATAAATACTGACTGAGAAAGTAGATTAGAGTTATGCTAGAATAAATTAATGATGATTACCAACCGCCTCTAATTCGATCGAATTATTCTAGCCTAACCAAATACTGCCAGAAAACCAAACTGCTTCCACTTGATGAGATTTATCCCAACCCAATTTAGCGACGATTATGTCAGCTTTAGTCCTACTAACCCTTGGTTCAAGAAGATTGATAATATCCGGTTTATAATGATTACTATATTCACAAAAAGTTTGCAAAAATTTTTCATTTGCATACCCCTGCACATTTCAGGATAAAACAGAATATTTCATAATGATAATTAAATAAGAGAGAGGATAAATCTTATCTAGTGGTGATTAATTTGAAGAAGTCTCCAACCGCTCTTCTTCCTCCATCAACAAATCATTTATAGATTTCCCATCAAGTTCTGAGACAATAAGATCTACAGCCCTCTTCGTAGACTCAGTTAAGGAAACCTGAGAATTTTTAGAATTCTTGAAGCAGTTACCCGGTCCCTTTAAAGTTTTGTTTAATTTCAACCTGCCTTTTTAACCTGACACTTTAGCTCCATGACCATTATTAACCTCTTTAGATGAACGATTTCCAGTAAAAAATACTGCCTCCGGCCTCCTCGCCATCAGGTTTAGGAAGGGTATTCATTTTGAACACCACCACTGAATGATTTTTGGTATCTAAGAGGTCTTCCTTCACCCCCACTGTAACACCCCAAATCTAGCCTAGACATTATGGCCGAATCTCGAAAATTACATTAATGATGTGCAAAATTATCTGTTTACTTGCAAATAAAAGTTTTGAGTTTAAAACATAAAATTTTGAAGTTTGACTAATTTTATTTCCTCGAAAAATATTTAGTAAAATTTATCTATTCATTTATTTATTTTAAAATAAAAATGTCATTTAATTGTAATTTAGTTTGAAAACATTTTAAATACTAAGGCTCTTATATTATAATTATAAAAATGGTTTTTATAAAGAAACCCGTAGCGGATTTTCATAAAACTATTTAGAAAATTTACGAATTATTATTTCATTTATAATTTAAGAAAAAAATAATAAATTTGGGGGAAAATGACATTATCAAATATACTTAAAAATATCATAATACTATATGCATGCATGATAGTTTTAAAGTCATAAAAATAAAACCACAAACCAATTAGAAGTAAAGTCCAAAGTCCAAAAGTCCACAAACCACAAACCCAAAATCAAATTAAGTTAAAATAGATAAAAAATATCCATGTAATAAAATATATTCTAAGAGGCTCCACTGAGTGTTGATCCAAGTCCTATGTTTAAGTGTTACTTGAATGGTTGAAACACTAATAGGGTGAGCTTTTACGCCCGGTGTGAGATTAACACAAACTTAATCAAATACTTTATAAACATAAACAATAAATAATCATAAAATCATATAACTCAATTTTCATAAATATATCATGCATGATTGTGTCAATGCATATTTCGTAAAAACGATCCAGACTTTTGGAAAATGGTCTTACCAATCTCCGCGACACGCCATAATCGAGTTTTCCAAAAATTCATCCAACCAGCACAACAAAATGTGAGCAGTGTCACAAACACAGATAAATTGCCTTATAATCAAATTCGTGGACAAGCCACCAGAGTTGCAGATAAACTGTCATACAGTCATAATTATGAATAATTTCACTTAACACAGATAAACTGCCATACACCCACCTTTCACATAGCCCACCCCATGCATGTGATATGGCCAAAACACTTGAAATCATATAGGCATGTTTAACATACAAATCACATATGTACTCAGGGTACCAAATTTTCACATTTTATTTTCATACGAATATCACATAAGCCAAATAATCACATAACATGAGAATGAGATGTACATGTTTTTCATATTATTAACAAACATCAATAACACACAACATGTTTTTCACAAATGTATGGTTTAGGAAAGATACTTATTTGATAAAGATCCATAAGAATGACTTATCTCACTTTAAGGTTACAACTAGTATCCACATTTAATCATAATTTAAATAATCATGATTAAAAAAAAAGATAAATTTAATTGTTTAGTGTTAAAACCCCCACCTAATTTGTAGATCCGATGTGAAACACTCCTTATGAACACTTTCACTTAGATTTAGCCCTAAAAGTCTTATCAAATAAAATCAAATGATGATTAAAACTTAGGATTTATCAAGAGTGTCATACATAATATAACTGAAGTCTCACCACTTTACTTACCCCACGATGTAACACTCGGATCAACAATTTCGTCTCAAACGCTAGGGATTTCCCAGATTATTGTTAGACCCTTCAATAAACATAAGGATCGAGCGTTAATACATGAGGAGAAATAAATCTCAATGACCATTATACCATTCGATTAAGAAGGGGATTAAAGGGAAAAAGAATGATTTCAATACTACTCTTATACTTACACTACTTGGTTAACACAATAAGATTAGAGATTCGTCTTAGTAAAGAACGGAGGAGTCAAGGGATTTATCGAAAGATAACTAGATTAATGATTCTAAAAAGAAAGAAACCTTAAAACAAATAGTTTAAGTTTGATCATTGGTGTAACACCCCAAACTTGGCCCAGACATTATGGCCGAATTTAGTGTGTCACATTTGATCATTGGTGTAACACCCCAAACTTGGCCCAGACATTATGGCCGAATTTAGTGTGTCACATTGAAGTGTTTTAGCGAAAACTATGTTTTCATTGAAAATCCTTCTTAAAATAAAAGAAACCTTAATTAACTTAAAAAAAACACACCTTTCAGTTGCGAAAACCTTGTTTGAAACATTTGATTTAAAAAAACTTATCATTTAAAAATTTAATTGCAGAAATGTAGAAAACATACTATAATTTAGGAAACTCATGTTCAACTTTTCGTGTTTACAACGAAAATAATAATAATTCAAGTAATAATAACATAATGAAACCTTGTTACAATCTAGTCTGAAACATACTTAATAAAATAAAAACTTATATGCTTAAAAAGAACCAAGTCCAAATTATCTTGCTAGTTGGCCACCTAGAGTCCCTCCAAATATCGAACCTTCTACTAAGCTTCACCTGAAAATAAAATAAAAGAGGGGGGTGAGTCCTTGCAAACTTAGTGTGTACAACCCTCAACACACAAAGAAAAAAGCATTCCAAAACCATCATACATCAATCATGCAATGCAATCCCATCCAAATTATCCATCCACTACACACCAGCTCTGTCCCCCGTCACACCATGTGGGGATAAAAATATCGACCCACCCAACCAACACACCAATGGTAGCCCAGTTGCAAAACTTATAACACCCCTCACCCGTATCCGACGCTCGGATAGGGTTCGAGGCATTACTGGTAATTAACCTTTACAAACTTACTCAATCGGGTTACTGAATTTTGCTCGTGATTTAACACTTTTCAACGTGTGCGGTTTGTCTCTTATACAGGCCTCTGAGGCATAAAAACACTCCTAGGTGTAGTACGGAACAAAACCAAAATTGTTCGATAGACTTGGGGCACTTTAGGAAATCTTCCCTTAGTTGAAGTGTAACACACCCGTGGGGCTTAGAACACGCCCGTGTTCTTTTTCCAGTATGCAACACGGCCAAGGCACACGCCCGTGGGCTTAGCCCGTGTGCTACACTGACTTCAACCTCACCTTTCTGTTAAATATACACGGCCAAGGCACACGCCCGTGTGCTTAGCCCGTGCTCTATGCTGACTTAAAATTTCAGGTGCAAGGGACACACGATCATAGCACACATCCATGGGAGTAGCCTGTGTGTCACACACGGCCTGGACACACGCCCGTGTGTCTACCCATATAGACCTTGTTAGGCTATTTTCCAAGCCTTTAGTCACCCTCTACTAGCCAATTACACTTATAGATTACTATAGTGCATATTTGGTTCAAATTATCCATTTGTAAATATGAAATTTTGATTAACCTCATTGCATGTGAACCTCATGTCATTGGTTTCATACATGCTAAGTTAATTCTTATCTTGTATTTAATGATTTATATGTCTGCTTGACGTATTAAGATTGGCTCGTTATTATAACTCATTGCCAATTATAACTAAGCCATCGTATATAAATATAAATATGCATAGATTTGTAGGGCATAGCCTACTTCAAAATGAGCCAAGTCCCATGGCCATATACAAAAAAAAAAAACAAAAAGATAAACATATTTTTACATGCCTTCATTAGGCAAATCAAATGACATATATAACAAAATACTCAAAAATCCTATACATGCCATTGGACAAAATAGAAATGTCTTTATACCAAAGCTTGTCTAGTTGATAGTGTGTTGACTCTCCAATTATCTTCCAATCCTTATGAGTCTTTGAGCTCTGAAAAGCAGGGAAAAGAGAGGGGTAAGCATTTACATGCTTAGTAAGCCTGTATAAAGTAAACTTACCGATTATTTAGCATACAACCATATTAGGCAATGAAATCAACAAGCATAGGATAGTTTCCCTATCACATGCACTCAACCATCGAGTTAGTTACATATCAATGCACCATGTAATTCATCTTAGATAATCTCATCATTTAACATATCATCTATACATATTCCTTGTGATAGTCCCGTTGAGTTTCTAGGAAATCTCGATGGATCATCCATTTACCATCAATTCGTACGAATCATCGTTTCAGTATGCACTCCTGCGAACCTCACATCTTACGGCGGGATTACCAGTCCAGGCTAAATCCCCCGTAATATAAACTCATAAGGTGATGTCGGGATTACCAGTCCAGGCTAAATCCCTTATAACGACAAACACCATTCATGAGCTCGGGTCTGAATTACCAGTCTAGGCTAAATTCAGACCGTAATCGGATTACCCGTCCGGGCTAAATCCATAATGCACAGATATTCTTCGGGAGGCTCAATCACTCAAGGAACACCAGTCCAAGCTAGATCCTTTTTTATACTTGAGATCTTCGGATTACCAGTCGAGGCTAAATCCTTTTCTGCAACACATGCAGGATCTCAAGTCTCATGTAAATCATGGTTTATCCATTGAATTCCCTTTCCAACCTTAACCGAGACATTATCCAACAATCCATTATTAAAGATGCAATCCATGCATTTTCATGCCATCAACAATGCAATTATCATGCATTCACAAAACATACAATTATGCATGTTATAGGCTTACTTCGCTGTGTTTCGGTTATTTCAAAACCTTGCGTTTACCTCGATCGACCTCCAGAATTTGTTCATCGGGGTCTATAACAACAAAATTATATCATTAATTCACTACATTACACTTTTCAAGTTTAATTTCTACCCTTGGTCCAAATGACCGTTTTGCCCCTAACCTTTGACATTTTTACTATTTAGTCCTTAAGCTCGTGTAATGAAACACATGGAATTTCTATCTTGCCCAAGCCTGACTGAACATTTTTCTCTCTTATGGCAGCCCACATTTTCCATTATTTTCTCATTTCTACCACATATTTTAAAACATTTGCAAAGTGGTCCTTACAAGGGCTTTTCATGAAAATCACTTAGGAAAAGATGTTTATCACACCTTCAACTTTCATACCCCTCCATAATCCACCAAAATACAAGCAGCTCATGCATGGGTAAAATTTTAAACATGAACCCTAGCATGAAATATGGGTAGAAATGGAGAGAGTAAGCTACCGGGATTCTAAAAATACAAAGAACATTAAAAACGGGGCTTGGGAGCACTTACTATTGAGCTTGGAAAGCTTGAAAACCCTAGCTATGGAGAGCATGAAATTTTCGGCAGCTATGGAGAAGAAGATGGCTGATTTTGGCTTATTTTTCCCATTTTATTTCATTAAAAAGCCAATTGACCAAAATGCCCATAAGTCCTTTCTTTAAATTTTCATCCATGCAAGCCCATTTTTGTCTAAAAACTTAGAAATTGGGCAAGTTTCTCCCCAAGACCTTCTAATTTATAATCTAAATAAGTTTCATACAAATTGCTTCTAGAATCCAAGTTTTACAATTTATTCAATTTAGTCCCTAGTTTCCAATTAGACACCTTACTCAAGGAATTTCTTCATGAAACTTGAACACATGCATAATATCATATTCTATGTCTCATAATATCATATTCTAGGTCTCATAAAATAAATATTTTGATGTCGGATTTGTGGTCCCAAAACCACTATCTTGACTAGCCCCTATTTCGGGATGTTACATTTCTCCTCCCTTAAGGACTTTCGTCCCCGAAAGTCTCACCAATAAACAAGTTCGGATATTGGTTTCTCATGGTTTCTTCTGGTTCCCATGTAGCTTCTTCCACACCATGTCGGTACCATAGACCCTTTACTAAAATCACACTTTTATTTCTCAACTGTTTAACCTCTTAGGCCAAAATCTTGACTGGTTCCTCTCCATAAGTCATGTTTGGTCTAATCTCAATCTCCTCTAGTGAAATCACATGAGAGGGGTCTGATCTATATCGTCTTAACATGGATATATGGAACACGTCGTGAATCTTTTCCAATTCTGGTGGCAATGCCAAGCGATAGGCTAATGGTCCAATCCTTTTAATGATCTCGTAAGGTCCGATAAATCGCAGACTCAGTTTACCTTTCCGACCAAATCTCAACACCTTTTTCCATGGAGACACCTTCAAGAATACTCTGTCCCCAACTTGGAATTCAATCTCTTTTCTTTTCAGATCAACATAAGACTTTTGCCTATCTGATACCGCTTTTAAAAAGTATTGTATTACTTTAAAATTTTCTTCAATTTCCCTAATCAGATCCACTCCATGAATCTGATTTTCCTTAAGTTCTGTCCAGTATAATGGAGTTCGGCATTTCCTGCCATATAAGGCCTCATAAGGTGCCATTTTCAAACTTGTTTGGAAACTATTGGTGTAGGCAAATTCTACCAATGGCAGGTATTTTTACCAACTACCCTGAAATTCGAGGATGCAACATCGAAACATATCTTCAAGAATCTAAATCGATAATGGTACTCCGTGTAATCTTACTATCTCAGAACGTATAAGTCGGCCAGTCAATCAAGGGAATAATCTATCCTTACCGGAATAAAATGAGTCAACTTGGTCAACTTATCCACTGCAACCCATATGGCATTTTTCTTTTTCGGAGTCAAAGGTAATCCTGTCACGAAGTCCATGGTAACTCTGCCCTACTTCCATTCGGGAACCATCATAGGTTGTAACAAACCTGAAGGCACTTGATGTTCAGCTTTAACTTGTTGACATACCAGGCATCTTGACACAAACTCAGAAATATCTCTTTTCGTACCGTTCCACCAATACATTTTCTTCAAATCGTTGTACATTTTGGTACTTCCCAGATGAATAGATAAACGACTACTATGTGCTTCTTGCAATATTTTCCGGATAAGTTCATCGTCTTTAGGTATGCATACTCTCCCTCTGAACATCAAACACCCATCAGGACTAATCCAGAAATCTGATTCAGTCCCTGACTCACATTGAACCCTTTTTGCTTGCAAGTCACCATCATTAAACTGAACATCATGAATTTCCTATAGAAATGTTGGCCTAGCTTTAGCTTTGCCAAGACCGAACCATCATCAAGCAATGTCAAACGAGTATCCATGGCTTTCAAAGCAAATAAGGATTTTCTACTCAAAGCGTCGGTGACCACATTCACCTTTCCTGGATGGTAGTCAATGATCAGATCATAATCCTTAATAAATTCTAACCATCTCCTTTGTCTCAAATTTAATTCTTTTTGAGTCATCAAGTACTTCAGACTCTTGTGGTCTGTAAAGATACGACACATTTCACCATATAAATAATGCCTCCAAATCTTTAAGGCAAAAACAATCGCAGCAAGCTCTAGGTCATTGGTCGGATAATTCTTCTCGTGAGGCTTCAATTGTCATGAAGAATAAGCTATCACCTTGCCATCTTGCATAAGCACACAACCCAATCCATTTAAGGATGCATCACTGTAGACCACAAATTCCTTTCCTAGTTCAGGTAGTACTAAAACAGGAGCTTCAGTCAGCAATATCTTTAATTTCTCAAAACTTTGCTGACACTTTTTCGTCCATTCAAACTTAACATCCTTCTATAGCAACCTCGTCATCGGAGTCGCTATCATAGAAAATCCTTTTACAAACCTTCGATAGTAATCGGCTAAGCCCAAAAAGCTTCTAACCTAAGTTATATTTTTAGGCGATTTCTAATTAACAATAGCAGAGATTTTACTTGGATCACTCGGATGCCTTCACCTGAAACAATATGACCCAAAAATCCAACTTCTTGGAGCAAAAATTCACTCTTGCTAAACTTAGCATACAGTTGTTTTTCTTGCAAAGTTTGCAATACAATTCTCAAGTGCTTCGCATGTTCTGTCTCATTTTTTGAATAAATCAAGATGTCGTCAATGAACACAACAACAAAATTATCCAAATATGTCCAAAAGATCCTATTCATTAGATCCATAAATACGGTCGGTGCATTCGTCAGCCCAAACGGCATAACAATGAATTCGTAATGACCATACCTTGTCCTAAAAGCTGTCTTTGGCACATCTGATTCCTTGACACACAACTGATAGTAGCCAGACCTCAAGTCTATCTTAGAGAACACAGTGGCTCCTCTCAACTGATCGAATAAATCATCAATCCTTGGTAAGGGATACTTATTTTTTATGGTTACCTTATTCAGTTGCCGATAATTAATACATAATCTCATTGAACCATCTTTCTACTTTACAAACAACACGGGGGCACCCTAAGGTGAAAAACTTGGCCTTCCGAATCCTTTATTTGTCAACTCTTGCAACTGTGCTTTTAACTCTTTTAGCTCGGTTGGTGCCATTTTATACGGAGTGATAGAAATAGGAGTTGTCCCTGGCACCAATTCAATACCAAACTCAATTTTTCTCTCAGGAGGTAATCTTGGTAATTCCTCTGGGAATACATCTGAATACTCACATACTATCGGCACAGACTTGATCTTCAACTCTGTTTCCTTAGTGTTCAGTACAAATGCAAGATAAGCTTTATACCCTTTCCTCATGTACCTCTAGGCAACCATTGTCGTGATTACATTCGGCGGCGAACCCAATTCTCTTGATTCGACCCGTAGAGTCTCACCATCCAGACATTTTATCTTAATATACTTACTACCACAATTCACAGATACATCATGAAGGGCTAACCAATCCATACCAAGTATCACACCAAATGGTAGCAACATAAGGTTAGCTAGAAAACAATGACCTTGAATCATCAAAGGACAATTCTTACAGACTTTATCAACTAGAACCGATTTGCCTAATGGGTTCGACACTTTAATAACAAATTTCGTAGGTTCAATGGGTATATTCATACTAGACACCAATCTCATTCAAACGTAAGAATGCGTCGACCTCGGGTCAATTAAAGCAATAATACTCGTATTAAAAAGGGAAAATGTACCCGTGATAATGTTAGGAGCAGAGGCTTCCTCTCGAGCGCGTATTACATACGTTCTTGCCAGGGCTCTAGCCTCCGGTCTTACAGTATCTTTAGCTGTGACTCGACTGCCACAAGCACTTCTAGGGTATCTTGGAGGTCTACCTCGTGCCATAGGAGCACTCGACTTTAGGGTTACTTCCACTTCTTTTTCCGTTCGATCTGGGCAGTCTCTGAGAAAGTGGTCAAGAGAGCCACATATGAAACACGCACCGTATTTTACTCGGGACTCTCCAAAGTGAAATTTTTTGCAGCTCTTACACTTCGGTTTTTGATCATCTACACTCCCCATACTAGTCATCATCGGGGAGGAAGACTTTTGACTTCGTTGTCTAGGACCCTTCACTCTACCCGAATATCCTACTAATAAAGTGGAGCGTTCATGCTGGCTCCTAGCTTTCTTCGTGGAGAATGAGAGTGTTTTATCCAACACAAGTCCCCTTACCATAACTATGAACATCGGCCACCTTAGCCAATAGAAGAGGAATACTTACCAAAACCGCAACACCTAAGGAGCAATTCGGCAATGCGCTAATATCCGAGATCCGATACTAACTCCCTACCAAAGTTGATTAGAAAGAGTGAGGGAAGAACAGCATAATAGATTCATAGCAAAACCGATTGGAAGAGCAAACACTTACACTAGATTCAATCAAAAGGTATTCAGCCCTTGAGAGATTCGGCTTTTCGGCTTTCAAACTTAGTATGGTGAATAAGGTTTATTTGGAACGGATAAAAGAAGAAGAGTAGTAGAAGAAATTGGCAAAGAAGATTGTATAGAGGAGAATAGAAATCGGCAGAAAGAAAAGAAAAAGAAACAAAAAGTTTTTCGGCTTTTTGGAGAAAGGGGTTTCTGGCAACAAGTGAAGAAAAATTTCAGCAGTAGCCTGGCAACCTTGTATTTGGCCCCTATTTATAGCCCTTATAGCCGAATTTTCCATGCACAATTCTCAATTCGGCTCCATCACTTCTTCCTTCTCATCTCCTCGTTTTTCTCCCTAATAACCCCTTGATCTTTCTCTAAATTTTCTCTCCTGAACACTTCCCTTGGAGTCCATCTTCACGCCACTTCCAACCTTCTAGAAGGCCAAAATTAAATTCTAAAAATTTCTAAGCTAGGATTCAAACCTTGGATCTCATTGCTAGCTACTAACGCCACCTCCCTACTCCCTAAGTGGCGTCACTTTGCCACTCCTCCACAAGGTTTTTTTATGCCATTTTCCCCTATTTTTATTTAAAAGCCCAACTACTTGCCATCAGGGTTCCTTAATAATTATTAACGCATAATTTCCTTTTCCCCTAAGTTCAAATTCAAACCTTAGCCAAGACCTACTATTACCTACTTAACCAAAAATACCTAGCACACATTTTTTTATCAGAACCGAAAAAGAAAATTTGAGATTTCAAGATTTTTGGGTTTCGGGATTTTTAGGGTCTTACAACTCTACCCCCTAAAAAAACTTTCATCCTCGAAATTCCAACTATCAGTACAACTGCATAACATAGACTACCACACCACACTCCCACTGCACACTCTAATTCCAAACTAAATAAATAGCACGCTATGGTAAGTACGTACTGGTATTCGTCTCTGGAGCGTCTCCATCCTCTTGACGACATGTGCATAGACCAAAGCTGGCTGCTTCACCTCAGCATCACCAGCACCCCTGCCCGGTGCTCCACGACCCAAACCGTTTCCACTTCTAGCCTGATCACGGCCTCTCGGCGGTTGCTGACCACCTCTTGGTGGCTGTACACCACCTCGGTCCACGACTGGCACCTGACCTAGCATTCTGGGGCAATCCCTGATCCTATGCTCCATAGACCCACAAGCTAAACAAGCTATCATCCTCTTCCAACACTCGCTTACATGACCTTTCCCACAATCAGCACAAGGTGGCACCCCTAGATTAGCAGCAGGGGGCCCTACTCTAATTGTCCCATTAACTCTAGCCCTAGCCCTAGCCCTAGGCATCTGTCCAACACCCGGAGTCTCAGCCTCCCTTTTATTCCTACCCCTTTCTTCTTCTCGATTTAAGTGCTCAGTGTGCTTAACCTCCTCCGCTATCTTTGCCTTCTCCACCAACTCTAAGAAAACTCGCTCCCTTTGTGGAGCTATCAATACCCTAAGGCTATCTCTTAGTCCTTCCTCAAACCTAATGCAATGCTGATAGTCCATTGCCACCATAACTCTTGCGTACCTACTAAGGCGTAGAAACTCTACTTCATATTTCGCTAGTGATTTGTTTCCTTGTATCAAGTTCAGGAACTCCTTCCTTCTAGCATCCACGTAGCTTGCACCCACATACTTCCCTTGGAATGCAGCTTTGAAAAACTCCCAAGTGACTTGCTTCGGTTGGGTGCCCTCTTTCACCGTCAGCCACCACTGGTAGGCTTCTTCCCTAAGTAGTGACATGGCTCCTTTTAGCTTTTGCTCCGGTGAACAATCCAAGTCATCCATTATCCTTCTAGTGGCCTCCAACCAATACTCCGCCATGTTAGGAGCCACGCTAGCTATGCCCTTAAAGATCTCAGCCCCATTCGATCGAAGTCGCTCCGAAATGGATCCCCGATTTCCAGTGCCATTGTTGGGCCCAACGACCCTTTCTAAAATTCTCAACATTACCTGCGAAAATGCATCTTTTCCCGCGGCCCGATCATACGGTCCATTCCCAGCCACAGGTGAGGCCGGAGCCTCTTCTACTCCAACATCGGGCATATGGCCTGATGCCGACGATTCAGCCCTAACACTTTCGCGGCCTCGGCCACGGCCTCTTGCACCTCTTCTATCACTCATTGTCAATTCGCGTATTATCTGAATTAGAAATTTTATGATGTTTTAGTTAGTTTAATACTTATACTGATGTTTTATGAAAATATTTAAAGAGAAGATTATTTTCGAAAATCCTCTACAGTTTGAAGTTCCAGCGGGCTTTGGTTCCATTCTAACAAAATCATCTAAAGTAGCCCTCTA
Source organism: Gossypium longicalyx (assembly GCA_025698465.1). Lineage (NCBI taxonomy): Eukaryota > Viridiplantae > Streptophyta > Magnoliopsida > Malvales > Malvaceae > Gossypium > Gossypium longicalyx. The sequence continues at coordinate 20,492,677 of CM047000.1, forward strand.
ACTTTCTACTGTATAACAATTTAAACAAACTTAAGAATAAGAATACTTACTTGGTTCGACGTCGGAGACTCAGTGTGTCGCTCAGCAAGCTTTTCTCTTTTTCTAAAACAGTGTGATCCAATTTTTTTTTAAAAAATAGACAAAGAAACCAAATAATAATAAGACCCACTTCACAGCCCGAATTTTGCAACCAGACTCTGATACCACTAAATGTAACACCCCAAACCTAGCCCAGACGTTATGGCTGAATCTGGTGTGTCACATTGAAGTTTTTTAGCGAAAACTGTGTTTTCATTGAAAACCCTTCTTAAAATAAAAGAAACCTTAATTAACTTAAAAAAAACACACCTTTCATTTTTGAAAACCTTGTTTGAAACATTTGATTTAAGAAAACTTATCATTTAAAAATTTAATTGCGAAAACGTAGAAAACATACTATAATTTAGGAAACTCATGTTCAACTTTTCGTCTTTACAACGAAAATATTAATAATTCAAGTAATAATAACATAATGAAACCTTGTTACAATCTGGTCTGAAACATACTTAATAAAATAAAAACTTATATGCTTAAAAAAAACCAAGTCTAAATTATCTTGCTAGTTGGCCACCTAGAGTCCCTCCGAACATCGAACCTTCTACTGAGCTTCACCTGAAAATAAAATAAAAGAGGGGGTGAGTTTTCGCAAACTCAGTGTGTACAACCCTCAACACAAAAAAAAAAGCATTCCAAAACCATCATACATCAAACATGTAATGCAATCCCATTCAAATTGTTCATCCGCTACACACTAGCTCCATCCCCCGTCACACCATGTGGGGATATAAATATCGACCCACCCAACCGACACACCAATGGTAGCCCGGTTGTGGAACTACCTTTATTTACATATTGGGCTTTAAAAGCCATCGGCGGCTCATGATTGTCAAGTAACCATGCATTCCTTGTATACTTCCTCCATTCCATAATTCCCAACCCATATGCAACCTAAGGAGAATATCATATATATGCATGTCACATCCATAAAACTTACATTCAACATCTAGGGGTATTTTGGTCATTTTTTCCCTTAGGGGCATTTCAATAATTTTCCCTTTATTACGATTTCCACTTACCTTGGCCCGTTAACAAATCCCGTGAGCTAAGATGAATGAATACTATGCACCAGGTAGAATTCCAAAGAAGAGGAGGTGGGTCATTAAGACCATTTAAGTACCAAGGTCTCCCTAGATCCAATCCTAGACATGCATATACCTTTTGCCACACCTTAACCCTATGACTTGTCCACGGTCACAATTAATTATTAAGTTTTATGTAGTCATCATATTCTAGGCCCAAAACCCTTACAAAGCCAAATCAAATTCGCATACCTGTATCTGGCCCATTAAGCCCAATCATATTCATATGGCCCAATAGGTCCAAATCACATTTATATGGCCCGTTAGGCCCAGTCACTTTCATATTCATGCTCACATACAAATTCCTATCACATAGCATCAATATTCAATTTTTGCCTATTATAGGCCCAACAGCCCATCGGGCCTATTTAGCCCATTCTAGCCTATATGGCCAAATCACAACCCAAGTCTATGGAATCGCCCGTGGGCCTCAGGCAACCTATCATTCTTCCCCTTATGAGTGTTCGCACACTCACAAGACTACTGCAGCCAAACTTTTGACTTTTCGGTATTTCGACATTTCAGCTTTTTAGCTTTTGCCAATCTACTTGTGTGTGTAGTGTATGTACACACCAGGTAAGCAAGCATGCTATGATTCCTTTAGTCACCAACCTACAAACGATATCACCCTTCCATTAATCGCATGCTTAATACATATCTTTACTAAAATCGAAACCTCACCTTAACCTTACCTTGCGCGATAAATATAACAACCCCTTCTTAAATAACTAACCACGATCAACTCCTAGATCTACACCAATCTTAACTATTAAAACCAGAATAATAGATGACTCGTATCCAACACAAGTCCCCTTACCATAACTATGAACATTCGGCCACCTTAGCCACTGGAAGAGGAATACTTACCAAAATCGCAACACCTAAGGAGCAATTTGGCAATGCGCTAAGATCCGAGATCTGATACTAACTCCCTACCAAAGTTGATTAGAAAGAGTGAGGAAAGAACAACATAATAGATTCATAGCAAAACCGATTGGAAGAGCAACCACTTACACTAGATTCGGTCAAAAGGTATTCGACCCTTAGGAGATTCGACTTTTTGACTTTCAAACTTAGTATAGTGAATAAGGTTTATTTGGCACGAATAAAAGAAGAAGAGTAGTAGAAGAAATTGGAAAAGAAGATTTTATAGAGGAGAATAGGAATCAGTAGAAAAAAAAAAGAAAAACAAAAGGGTTTTCGACTTTTTGGAGAAAAGGGTTTCTGGCAACAAGGTGAAGAAGAATTTCAGCAGTAGCCTGGAAACCTTGTATTCGGCCCCTATTTATAGCCCTTATAGCCAAATTTTCTATGCCCAATTCCCAATTCAGCTCCATCACTTCTCCTCGTTTTTCTACCTAATAACCCCTTGATCTTTTCCTAAATTTTCTCTCCTGAACACTTCCCTTGGAGTCCATCTTCATGCCACTTCCAACCTTCTAGAAAGCCAAAATTAAATTCTAAAAATTATTAAGCTAGGATTCGAACCTTGGATCTCCTTGCTAACTACTAACACCACCTCCCTACTCCCTAAGTGGCGTCACTTTGCCACTCCTCCACAAGGCTTTTTGATGTCATTTTTCCCCTATTTTTATTGAAAAGCCCAACTACTTGCCATCAGGATTCCTTAATAATTATTAACGCATAATTTCATTTTCCCCTAAGTTTAAATTCAAACCTTAGCTAAGATCTACTATTACCTACTTAACCGAAAATACCTAGCACACATTTTTTTATCAGAACCGAAAAAGAAAATTCAAGATTTTGGAATTTTTGGGTTTCGAGATTTTTGGGGCATTACAATTGGAGAAAGATGGATGATTTAAGAAGAAACAGGAAAAAATTTCAACCACTGGCAGTGGAGCTACGACGACGACGGTGGTCTGTTGACAAGAAGGGCGATGATTCGATGAAAGGATGTAGGGAAAAAATAGCCAAAAGGTTCAGACACTAACAAAGGATGGAGAAGAGAAGAAAAAAGAAAGGGTGGAGGAGAAAAGAGAAATCGCGGTGGCACGTGATGGTTGTCACGACGGTAATGGCAGTGATGGTTGGAGAAAAAGGGATGAGGATGAGGCTATGGTGGTGACACTGTGGAAGGAGGAAATAAAGTAAAAAAGAGGATGAAGGCTAACCAAAAGAGAGAAAAAAAAAAGATGGAAAATTGAGAGATTTAGGAGGAGCTAGTGGTAGGACAGCAATGAGAGGAGGTTTAAGCCAAAATGGGTGAAAAGAAAGTTGGTCAACCATAACTAGGTTCATTAAACCTCACACAAGGCATTTATGAAAAGAAAAGGCAAGAGAGGGAGACAAGGGAGTAAAAAAGGAATCATGTTTCATCTTCATAAGGTAAGTTTGACTCATAAAGGATGGAAAAAATCTCCCAAGCATGGCATGTATGGGGTGGATGGCAAGGCACATTAAGCACATTGGAATAATTGTAAAAAATGAAATTTAAAGGATGCTAATGCAGAGACTTGAACCTAGGACCCTTAATAAACTAATTAAGCACTTAACTACTTGACCAATCACTTGCTTGCTATCATTTTATTAGAAAATATTTAAAAACATGGAATGACCTTGGTTAAGGGTTTAAAAAAAACTTGCACCAAATAAAAATTAACAAGAGGGAAGAGATTCAAACTCAGATCATCCAGGCAGCTCCATCACTACTCAATCACTATAACTAATATTTATTTATTATCAAATGTGCTAAGCTCATTAACCCAATTTCTATTAACCTGATTTTTGGGATGTGACACCCACTTTGATGATAGAATTTTCCTTAAAAGTGGGATTGAAATGCACTACGTACTCCACTTGAAGTTCATTCGAATTAGGAGAATGTTTACCTACAATTAAAACATCCAGTGAATTTGAAAAAGAATAAGAAAAGGGTACTGAGTTACCTGACTTTGAAATTTGGATACTTGCGTTAGCACTAGGTTGTGGCCTACGCAGTTCTCTTAAAGGCCTTGGAAAGTCCACAGCAAAATCTGCCAAATGTTGAGTTTCCTTATTCGTTCCCTCCTCTAATGAAGCCACCACTAATTCTGCAAGAGATTAAAAATAGGATCTTATTAATTTCTCCTTAGAAATATTATTACCTTTTTTATTCCCTTCAAGATTAACATGCTTGGTCCACTACTCTACTAGCACCCATGGGTCGTAATCCCAGTCACCAGCCACTGTGGCTTCTGGCGTAGTTACCATCGACTTCGCCTCCTTCACCGATTCTGTGATATGGGCAATGTTTGAACAACTTTCCTTATTGTGCTCATACCATCCACATCAAAAGCATACTACAGGTAAATTTTCGTACTAAATTCTTTAAAGGTAGCCATTGATGAGAAGCATAGAAATCAACGGTTTCCCTAAATTGACATACAGTTCCATACGAGCACAATGACCTCTCACTCTGCTATCAGTGTTAAAATCCAGTTTTGTAACTTTACCAATCATTCCCCCAATCTTCCATATGATATACTTCTTGTATAAGTGACTGGGAAGACCTGGTAATCTAATCCAAGTAAGGACCATATTAGGATATGGTAGCCCAGGATTAAAATCAATTGTCCAAGGCTAGACAGTTAGATATTGACAGAAAATTAACCATGCCTCCTGGGATAGAATCTTTTCACAATCCTCGGTATTTTGAAATTTGGCTAAAAAATCTATTTTCAATATCCATTAATTCAAAAGGCTAAGAAGGTCTCCAATTTCCATATAATCTATTTTGCAGGATCTTGAATCCGATGTTCCGTCCCAACATCTTGAGCACCACAGAGGTAGCCATTTCCTTTTCAAGAAGATGATATATTCTCTCCGAGAAATCAATGAAGGGAATACCATTAATGACTGATTTTTTTAACATCCTAATTAGAGAGAATAAAGCTTTCATCAACATGTTGGTTATCACTTACCCCTTTTTGTTGAATATTTTTTTTCCCACTAATTGTTGGAGAATGATTCAAAATTAGTTTTTCTAAATTTAGATTTGGTTGGGTTGTGCTTATTTTATTTTTTCTTTATTTTTCTATTTTTTGTTGAGATATGATTCAATGCTAGATTTTTTTCCCATTGAGATTTGTTATTGTGTAAAACCTATATAAGAGGCTAATCTTTAGCTGAATAAGATGCATCAGTTTTTCCCAAATATACTATAGCTTATTTGTGTCCATAACCTATTTGATAAGATTACTTTTAGAAACCTTTTTACTATTTCTTATTTTTAAAGGCTGTTTTGAGTTTCTTTCTCTTTGTGCAACTGTCCTCTCTAACATTCTATGGTATCAAAGCAAGGTTTGATTGTTATTAGGTGTATTTCCCATGACAACAAACAGTAATACTATGAGTGTTTCTCAATCGACAATTCCCGTTTTAAATAGTGACAACTATGAGTTTTGGAGCATCAAAATGAAGACACTGTTTAAGTCTCAAGAATTCTGGGACTTAGTTGAGAATGGGTATCCTGATGGTGATGGGGAGGCTAAGTTGAGAGAAAACCAAAAAAGAGACAACAAAACATTATTCTTCATTTAGCAAGCTGTTCAAGAGTCAAATTTTTCAAAAATTGCAGTAGTAGAAACTACAAAAGAAGCTTGAACAACATTAAACATGGTGGATCAATGCACTTCGAAAGTTGTTACAGTGAAGCTTCAGGCTCTTCGTCATGACTTTGAGACGTTGCTAATGAAAAGTGGAGAATCCGTACAAGATTATTTTACAAGGTCAGCAACGGTTGTTAATAAAATGAAGTCTAATGGAGAGCAAGTTACAAATCAAACTACTATTGAAAAAGTGTTGCGAAGTTTGACTCCAAAGTTTGATCATGTCGTTGTAGCTATTGAGGAATCTAAAGACTTAGCTACTTACTCATTTGATGAACTACAGGGATATTTGCAGTCTTACGAAGCGAGATTGAACCGTACAAATGAAAAGTCTGACGAAAAGGCATTCCAAGTGATGGGAGAGGCTTCCAAGCAGCAAGACGATTCATGAAGGGCCACATACAAAGGTGGTTATCGTGGCAGAGGTGGTTATCATGGTAGAGGAGGTCGAGGAAGAGGTAGAGGTACTAGACATGATGAACAAAGGCAGATGATAGAAAACAAAAGCAATATAGGAGTAATGTTCAATGCTATTATTGCAAGAAATATGGGCATATGAAGGCGGATTGCTGGAAAAGGGAAAGACAAGCCAACTATGCAGAAGGTGACAAAGAGATTAAGTTGTTCATGGCTTATCAAGATGGCGTTATAGCTTCAAAAGACATATGGTTTTTGGACAGCGGCTGTTCAAATCATATGTCGGGGGTAAAATCTTTGTTCAAAGAGCTGAATGAGTCATACAAGGTGAAGGTAAGACTTGGTGATGACAAGCAGATGCAAGTTGAGGGCAAAGGCACTGTGGCGATAAGCAATGGTCATGGTAACATAAAGCTCCTTTATAATGTCTATTTTATTCCTACTTTATCTCAAAATTTATTGAGCATTGGGCAGCTTATGGGTAGTGGATATTCTATCATGTTTGATGATATGTCTTGTGTTATTAGAGACAAAAAATTAGGAAAAATTATTGTTGATGTTCAGATGGCACCGAACAAGTGCTTTCCTCTTGAAGTCTCTAATGTAGAAAGTCAGGCTCTTGTTGTTGAAGAGAAAAGTGAGTCTAAGTTGTGGCATTTACAATATGGGCACGTGAATTTAAAAGGTCTAAAATTATTGAGTCAAAAAGAAATGGTGTTTGGGCTGCCAAAAATTAAGTCTTTAGATTTGTGCGAAGGGTGTATATTTGGGAAACAATGTAAAAAACCATTTATTGTAGGAAACTCTAGAAGGGCGTCTGAGTGTCTTGGGCTTGTACATGCTGACATTTGTGGTCCCATGAAGACAGAATCCTTGGGTGGAAGTTGCTATTTTTTGCTATTTATAGATGATTGCAGCATGAGTTGGGTGTATTTTCTTCACTCCAAATCAGAAGCATTCGAGACTTTTAAGAAGTTCAAGGTGCTCGTTGAAAAGCAAAGTGAAAGAAATATCAACGCTTTAAGCACTGATCGAGGAGGAGAATTTTTTTCTAACCAGTTTTGTGAAGAGTAGGGCATACATAGAGAGTTGACAACACTTTATACATCGCAGCAAAACAGTGTGGTTGAAAGTAAGAACCGAACGATTATCAAAATGGCAAGAAGTTTGCTGAGATCTAAGGGGCTGCCAGATAAGTTTTGGGCTAAGAGTGTTGCTGTTGTTCTTTATTTGCTGAATTTGTCTCCAATAAGGGTTGTTCTTAACCAAATACCTTATAAAGAGTGGAGTGCTAGGAGACCTTCAGCAAGCCATTTGAAAATATTTGGTTGTATTGCCTATTCTTTGGTAGATTCACATAATCGAAGCAAGGTTGATGAAAAGTCTGTGAAATGTATCTTTGTTGGTTATTTCTCTCAATCCAAAGCATATAATCTTTACAACCCTTTGAGTGGCAAGGTGATTATTAGCAGGAATGTTGTTTTTGATGGAAATGCAAGCTGGGAGTGGAATGAAGAGCAGGTACATCAGCAAATTTCTATGCCCATTGAGGTTTCACAAGATGAAAGACAAGAGTTAAATTTAGCAAGTTCACCTCCTAACTCATCAAGAGCTACAATTTTTGAAGAGCCTTTAGCTGAGCAACTCCCACTTAGAAGATCGACAAGGGCCAGAAAGCCAAATCCGAAATATGTTGATGAAACTTATGCATCTTTTCAGTTTGGTCTTGTTGTTTTAGATCCTTTATACTATGAAGAAGCTGCTGAAAAAGAAGAGTGGCAGAAAGCAATGGAGGAAGAGATAAAAGCTATTGAGAAGAATGAGACATGGGAAATTGTGGACTTACCAAAAGACAAAAGTGCAATTGGCTTGAAGTGGGTGTTCAAAACAAAGTTTGCTGCTAATGGAAGCTTACAAAAACACAAAGCTCGTCTTGTGGCAAAAGGTTATGCACAACAACATGGTGTTAATTTTGAAGAAACTTTGGCAAAAGGTTATGCACAACAACATGGTGTTAATTTTGAAGAAACTTTCTCTCCAGTAGCTTGGTTTGAAATAGTGAGGCTTATTCTAGCATTGGCTGCACAATTGCAATGGCCTGTTTATCAATTTGATGTCAAGTCAGCATTCCTTAATGGAGATCTACAAAAAGAGGCTTATGTAGCACAGCTGGAAGGTTTCATAAAGAAGGGCAATGAAATGAAGGTGTATAAGCTGAAAAAGGTGTTATACGAACTGAAGTAAGCCCCTCGATCATGGTACAACAAGATTAATGGGTATTTCTAGAAAAAAGGCTACATGAAAAGTGAGAATGAGCCCACCTTGTATGTTAAAAAGGAAGGTAATGATTTCATCATTGTCTGTCTTTATGTTGATTATACCATTTATACTAGTTCTTCTACCTTTCTTGTGATTGAGTTTAAATCTCAAATGATGAAAGAATTTGACATGTCGGATATGGGTCTACTGCATTATTTCCTTGGTGTTGAAGTTCATCAGGCTGAAGATGGTATTTTTATCTCAAAAAGAAAATATGCCAAGGACCATCTTAGTAAGTTTGGCATGCTTAATTACAAGTCTACAACTACACCCATGAACATCAATAAAAAATTGTAGCAAGAAGATAAAAGAGAAATGGCAGATGCAAAAAGGTTCAGAAGCTTGGTAGGTGGTTTAATTTACTTGATGCACACTAGGCCCGATATTGCATTCCCTATTAGTGTTATTTCCAAGTTTATGCAGCAACCTTCAACAGTTCATTATGGAGCAGCAAAAAGAGTCTTGCGTTATATTGCAGGAACTTTGGAGTATGGTGTTTGGTACTCCAAAACTCCAAATTTCAGATTGTGTGGGTTCACAGACAGTGATTGGGCAAGTTCGTTGGATGATAGACGAAGTGTTTCAGCAAATGTTTTCACTCTAGATTCGAGAGTGATCACTTGGAGTTCAAAAAAACAAGCTACAGCAGCACTATCAACTTCTGAAGCTGAGTATATAGCAGCAACCTCAGTAGCTTGTCAAGCCATTTGGCTAAGAAGAGTGTTAGCAGATCTTCAACATGAGCAAAAGGGAGCAACGGAAATATTTTGTGGCAACAAAAGAACTATTATCTTGACAAAAAATCCAACATTCCATGGTAGGAAGAAACATATAGACATTTGCTATCATTTTATACGCGATCTAGTTGCAAATGAGGAGATAACATTGGAATATTGCAGCACTCAAGATCAGCTAGCAGATGTGCTGACCAAGTCATTGTCCAAAGAGAAGTTTTGTTGTTTTAGAGCCTTACTTGGTGTGTGCAAGTTTGAATCAAGGGGGAGTGTTGGAGAATGATTCAAAAATAGTTTTTCTAAATTTAGATTTGGTTGGGTTGTGCTTAGTTTATTTTTTTCCTTATTTTTCTGTTTTTTGTTGAGATATGATTCAGTGCCAGATTTTTTCCCATTGAGATTTGTTGCTGCGTAAAGCCTATATAAGAGGTTGATTTTTAGTTGAATAAGATGCTTCAATTTTTCCCAAATATACTACAACTTATTTGTGTCCATAACCTGTTTGATAAGATTACTCTTAGAAACTTTTTTACTATCTCTTATTTTTAAAGGTTGTTTTGAGTTTCTTTCTCTTTGTGTAGTTGTCCTCTCCAACACTAACATATACTTCCAGGATAGAGATGGCAAGGGTGATGACTCCACGACAATCACATCTTCTGGTGGCACCTCCAATTCTTGGAGTGGGACTTTCTATGCTAGGATCTTCAGGAGGATCACCTCCTCATTCATTCTTGTCGCACGAAGAGTTCGAAAGAGAAAAGAGCATATTCAGGATTATTTTCAATCAATTAAGTGCATTATTTTCGATAATTTTAGTATTAAGGGTTAATATTTTCAAACTCTACCGAATGACATGCGCTTGCTTTAATTTACTTGTAATATTATGTGAAGAAATATGACAATATATATTTTAGCTTGGAGTTTAATAAATCAAATGATTTCCCTCATTAAACCCTATAATAAATGAATATCCTTTCTAAAGCACGTACTATTTAAACTTTTTATTTCATGAAGTAGGTGGCAATATAAAAATGTAAAAGAAATGGTAGGCTTGGGAATGATGATAACTTCAGAGAAATAATGGATTAAACTCCGAATTCAAACACAACAGTGACTCTTTGATAACAAAACTAACGGTTGCTATGAAATTGCAGGCATGGTGGGGGAAGACTAAAGATTAATAAAGAAATGGTCGTAATCGGAGAGAGCCATTACAGGTAGCCAAAGTGTCATTTTCATGGAATAAGAGCAGTTTAAAAGGAGACATGATGTGCAATAAGATAAGCGAATCTGATTTTAATTTTTGTAAATTTCCACTCCAAACCAAAAATAATAAAAGAAATGATTTTCGTACAGAACATACAAACTCGATTTTTCAGTATTTTTGTGATAAAAATATCTTTAATTAGAATTTATATTTTAAATAAAAAAGTATCTTTCTTATCGTTATAGGTAATCATTAGGTATTTTTTAACGTGAAAAATAGATTAAACTCCTACTAATTTATTATTTTTTATCATGTAAAACACTTTTTACTATTTATATCCTTCTCAAGGTATATACCTTTCACTAAGAAGGGGAAAAAAAAATCCTTCCTCATTTTCAACCGCTGGACCCTCATCTTCCTCATCATGGAAAATATTGATTGAAATATTATTCATCAGTGTATTGCTTGCAAAAATAAATTTTCAATTATCATGAATTGCATATCAATATTTTCTATTTTCTTCTCTTTGTTTTTATTAACAAAAATATTTTAAATATTGTTGTAGAAAAGCAAATCTTCATCAATCAATTTTTTTTTCTTGAGGTGTATTCTAACAATGAACGATCATAATCAAATGAAGAAGAAGTTTTATGTGGTTTATCATGGGAAGACATTAAATATTTATAGTTCATGGCATGAGTGTGCTCCTAATCTTATTGGAATAAAGAGAAACATTTACAAGTCATTCGAAGCTGAGATGATTATGATTGAAGTGTTCAAGATGTTCCTAAAATCAAGATTGGAGGAGGACAAGGAGGAGAGGTTAAGCTTTGAAGCTTCATCCTGTAATTCGAGTTTGAAAAAATTTGAGGTTTGCGCTGAGAATCTGGTAAACATTATGAAACCTTGTAATGAATGATTAAATCATTCTCATATGATGTATGTATTTATTGTTGGCTATATTATTGGATTGAAGAATGGGAAAAATAGTTGTTATCCAATTTCTATATGTAGATATTAATAGAAGTGAAATTATTTTGTGATGTTGTTAAGGGGGATTTTAAATTTAATAGAAATTAAAAAACCTATATTAAAGGTGAATGATCTAATAATTTTAGTTTTAAAAACGAAGTAACCAATGATCAAACATAAAAAGTGTAGAGGTAACTTTTGCAAAGACTATTTTTGACAGAAAAAGGGCCATGGTTGTTAAGCATATATGATAGGTTTAGTTTGCATAAGTGTCTTAATATAGTTTGAAAAAGAAAACCTTACACCTGTGAATGAAGAATAAATCGCCATTGTTGTTTGAATGAAACTTAGTGAAATTTTGTGGTTGTAAAAGCCATGGTTGTTAAGCATGCATGATATCTTGAGTAGATTGTCATTGAAAAAGATAACCATTCACTTGTGACTGGAGTAGATTGCTAATGTTGTTTAAAGTACAATAACTTATATTTAAGTGATTGGTTAAATGTTGTATTCCATATTATTGAATCTATTAGATGTACTTTAGAAGTCATTCCTATAGAGGACGAGTTTGGGTAAACAAAGTGAAGGAAGAGTTCATAATATATATTCAAACAAAGAAATCAACTGAATGGTCAAATATGCTAATAATGTAATTTATTCGATTGGTAACATAGGTCACAAGGTGAACTAGGGATCATCATAACAATGTAAACAAACATGAACAAGGGACTAAAGAAGACCATTCATATATCAGCGGATTTGAAATTAGAATCATCAGAGGAAATCACAATAAGCTTTTTGGGTGTAGCACAACCAGACATTATACTGGACACGTCCTTTCCTCCCACACCAGTTGGCCCAACCTGAGATGATGGCATGTAGCATTTGGTCTTTTAACAGACGCATTTATTTGAAGAACATATCAGATATCTTAGTGAGAGGGTTTTCTTGGAGGATTATAGTCCAGACATATTCTTCTCCCATATCAAAACTGATTAAATGCATTAACTCCCTTAGTTCACCCTTGTATCCAAGATAGTTTTACCTTATGTGGTTGTAGAGTGTTTCAATGGCTACAAGAGAAGCAAGAGGAATCGATTGGAATAGATGACTAGTTTTTTTTTGTCACAGCTTAAAATTTTGAATCTATATTTTGGATAATTAACCAAGTAGAATTAGTAGGAATTTGTATATGAGCCCATCTAATTAGTGAAATTAGACTGGATTTATTTTGGCCCACCCTCTGACGAACCATATAACTGTGTTCCGCCATTTTTGTGGACTCCCATTCTGCGGTTGGCGAACTCATATGTTTTGAAGAGATTATCCATGTGAGAACACACTAGTGGCGAGTTCAGTTGTTGTGAAGTTAATCGTTTGATTATTAACCATAGTAAGTAGGGCACATACTAATTACATGTCAAACCTATCACACCCCAAAAATGATAGATCCAAAAAGGCAAGTAAGTATGTATGTAAACTGTTTTGGTACTGTGATAGTATAATCTGCCACACTATTGACTTGCTAGTAAGTTAGAGTATTAGTGCATACTAGTGTTAAAGTATCAGCCCATTAGCAGTATCTAAGGATTTAGTTACAAGGTATCCTTAAATGAGGAAAGAGTTTGCTCTAGACTTTTGGCTGAGTACTAAGAGCCTATCAAGTGTATGAGAAAGTTGTAGGAGATTTGATTGTCTTTAAGACCACGCCATAGGCGAGTCACCACCAAGGTATAGTACGCGTGGTTTATGCGAGTACTATTCTAGTTCGTTTTTGTAATGGGATTAGTTGGGAGTGAATTGGATTGATTAGGCTCTCTCCATGGCTGGTCAAATAGTAATGAAAATCTTTTCCAAATTCTCTTTACTTTTCCCGAGATTTTTGTAGGAAAATTAGGAGATTTGGGTTAGGTAAGCATTGTTACATGTCAAAATCCACAGTAAGGGGATAAGAGTTTATATCTAGTGAAGGAGGAAGACTTTCCAGATGGTTCTCTTTCTAATCTACGTTTTGGTCATTCTTTCTAACCTAAATATTATTTTCTTCTTCTTTAAGATAGAGCTAAGACATCGTTTAATCAATGGATGATTCAACCTTCTGGTAAGTCTTATAGCCATGTATGTTATTATTGTTGATGAGTAAGGATGTTAAAAGGTGTAAGAACAGTAGGGTGTGAGTGAAAGGCCCTGCATGGGGGTCGCATGCAATTGAAACGTTGGTAAACTATCTGTAAATCAAGATTCTAATGGAAATTTCATGATCTTCTAAGCAATTGCTACTACTAGATTGGGAAGGACAACCGAAACAGAAACTCCAAGTCGATGTAAAGGTAGGTTTCTGGTGAGTCTCTAGACTCGACTTTTGCATAATATATTATGATAATTCATTGTATAGTCAATCTTCATATAGATACGTATATCTTCTTGAGGAGTTGTTGTATGTTTGTATGGTTGTGTGTGTTCTCTATGTAACATTTGTATGTATGTACTGAAATGCATGATGTGTTGCATTAAAACGATGATACGTGGTAAGCATGTATGGGAAAATTTGTTTTGGAAAGTAGAGTGAAGTCTATGTAAATATGTCCAATATGTTATTAGAGTGATGCATGCAAAATTTTGGTTGGTAACAAAGGGGTTTGGGCGAAGTACTGAGAAAATATGTGATATGATAATGGACCCGACAGTGGTGCTTGATGAAATCCGCCGAGACAGTAAACTCGAGATAAGGCCAGTGTCGTAGATATGTGTAAAGACCATGGCTATGGCATATTCTGGGAATGGAGGATGAGCCACATTTTTCTACTAGGGTTTCTATGTGTCTCGTGGACGATATTGGGCAAACCTTAGGTGATGATGAGTTTAGGCAAATCCATATTTGGGAAGCCTTTTGAGTGAGTCACCTGTAAATCCTTTGTGGAAATTTATTTTCGAAGGCTTTTGGGCGAGTCACTTGTAAATCCTTTTTGGCGATTTATTTAGGAAGCCTTTGTGTTGAGTCTCCTGTAAAGCCTTTGTGGTAGGTTACTTGTAAAGCCTATATGGCATAATATCTGGAAATCTTGTTAGGCGAATTCTGTAATGCCCAACTGGTGAGTTGTTAGTCTGCCTTTGTGGTGAGTCTGGGTATGCCTTTGAGGAATTTTCTAAAAGATTCCTCGATAGTGTACTCAACTGATGAATCTACCATCTTAACTCGCTAAGTCAGAAAGAGAGCTTGACATGTATGTAATTATGGGTGGTGTAAGTGTTTGCCAAATCTGGAAGTTTTCCATTTTTTATTGAGCTTATTTGAATTTCTATTAGGTGATCAAAAATATTACCTTCATCGAACCAAGTTCATTGTCTGGATCGACGTGAAGTTACGGCATGACTGGTATTTCGACAACCATAAAATCCAGTATATGAATCCGCTAAGAGTAGTGTTTGTAGGTATATCATAGTGAAGAATGTATCCAATTTCTATCTTTAATCGATTTCGAAATGGGATCCACTATATGGTGGGAAGTTTTTAATCTACCAATCGGGTGGAACGTATACAATGTGGTCGAGTTAAAGGCTTATGTATAGTTATCTGCTAGGAATCAGAAAAGTATCCTCCAAAATCTAAAAAGAAGTCCATAATTCTTAAGTCGATTAATTCAACGTCATCGTTTAAATGTAACAATGGTTGAAATTGGCTAAGTTCTATTGAACTTATAGGCGTTTATTTGTATTACAGGTTCTTGGAATTGAACCAGTGTGGCAAGAGGGACCAAGTCAGGAATGTGCTAGGGTAGCAGTTCAAAGAGCGATATTATGCATACAGAAGGACAATCTTGGGAACATGGCGAATTGTAACACCCCAAACCCGGCCTAGACGTTATGGCTGAATTTGAAAATGTTACGAAGAAGGGTTTTGAAACCAACTTTCGTGTTTAAAATTTCTTATATTAATTGCTACTAAAAGAGTTCACATTTTTGGAAAAACTTATTATACTCTTTAAATGAATCTGTCATTTATTGCACTTTTAAGTAAAACGTAATTTTACGGCGGAAGCTCACAAATCGTTATTGTTGAAAACTGAAATTTGTATTTTTAGAAAAACATTTGTTTTCATAAAACTATGATTCTAGTCAAATTTCGTAATAAAAGAGTAAAAAACACATCCAAAACCAAAATAAAAATCAAATAGTTTGGAGAGTCCAATAATTACAAAACTCTAAGAAATAATCCTTAATTTAAATAAAAACCATTATTTAAGATAGTTCACGAACTTTTGGCCACAATAGAGACTCCGTCGCACTGATCTGCCTATGTTTGAGGATTACCTAAATAGAACAGACAAATAGATGTGAGTTTCCATAAACTCAATGTGTAACTTAACAGAGACATACATGCATGAAATTCAGATTTTTAGTATACCAAAATAGAAACGGACATGAGTTATTATCAGAATTAGATTATGAGATACAGATAGATATGCAAAGTCCTACTCCCATCCTCTACACACTATCTCCGACCATCCCAACACACCACGTGGGGTATAAAACACCCACCCAGCCCTACACACCACATAGTGTCTATACGACACTTAACAGAATAGTTTGTAGTTAAGCTGCCAGTATATCGGTGAAATGTCGCCTCACATAACACTTCCTCCACAGATACAAATCTTACCCCATACACAGATACAAATAACAGATAACAGATATAACAGAGTTAACATGTTTTGCATGCTTATATACAGATAACATACATGTTATTACGAACTAGTCAAATCATACTTATTAATTTCTAAATGCTCAAATTAGTCTATCAGGATAGCAGATATCATGTATTAGGGTTTGCATTGCCCTTATTGACCCTACAGAAGGCCCACAGTCGATCGGAAAGACTTATGTGACCCTGGGGAAAATTTCAGAATGGTGAGCACACATGCCCGTGTGGCCCACACGCCTAAATTGGCCTTGCCAATTTGGCCCAAACAGCCTATCCTACGTCCTATGAGCCCATGTGGAATGCCCATGTGGCCCACACGTCCAAATTGGCCTAGCCTGTGTGACCCACACGACTACACACTCACCTGTCACACAGCCAGCCACACACTCGTGTGGCGTTGATAGGCCACTTTTTTTGCTTTCATCGAGCCTCATTTTCTTGTGTTTTTGTGACACACCGGTTCATTTTTAATGCTACAACAATCCCGAGACCACCAGAACCTAGAAACGACATTACGACGACTAATTAACAACCAATTTATAAATTTATCAACATAAAACTGAATAGCTCACATGAACTTACCGTAAAAAAAAACAGTTACTATCAGGATTTAAGCCGTTAAAACGAAATTCACAGGTTCACCAACTTTCTTTATGCCATAAATTCACAGAAATCAAATCCCTTGACTGCACCATTACGTTATAAAGAAAGAATAAATTCAAATGGCCCTACAGAAATCAAACCCTACAGACAAGGGAAACCCCACTTACTAGAACTGCAAAAAGAATGCCAAAAATCATAAATGCAACAACAAAAGTAAAGATTGTGGGCAGAATTGAAGGGAAACGAAAAAGAAGGGAATTGTAGAGAAAAGGAAAATAGGGAACTTTAGAAAAGTTCGAGCAGAGAGAGGAAAATTAAATTAATTTAAATTAATTTAATTTAATTTAATTTGAAACAAAATCCCACTGCATCACAACTCCCACAACCCCATTAACCACCAAATCCCACTAAATTCGACCACTAACCTCATCCAATTACCTCAGAATCCCAAGTCCACCGAACCTCTATCAAACAACTGAAACAAAAATTAACATTCCTATTCATACAGGGACTCGAACACGGGACCTCAAGTCAAGTTAACCCCTTACCACTCGAAACAACAAGCTTATTCTGATATGAGTTTACCAAAAGTATAATATAATCCCACCTAAAAGGGATAAGGCTAGGACCAAAATAATAGGATTTTCCATTACTAAGACTTGAACCCAAGACCTCAAATACACACTCATATCACTTAATTACTGAAGTAGATACATATTTATGATAGACTTTACAGAAGAAAAAATAAATTAGTCAGGGAGTTACAACTCTAACCCCTAAAAGAAATTTCGACCTTGAAATTTACCTTATCAAAACATATGAGGGTACTGCTGACGCATCGAGTCCTCAGGTTCCCACGTGGCTTCCTCAATGCCATGGTTCCACCATAAAACCTTAACTAATGAAATGGACTTCCTCCTCAGAATCTTTACGTCTCGATCCAAAATATGAACCGACTCCTCTTCAAATGTCAAATCTAGTCTAACCTCGATCTCCTCAACAAAAACAATGTGAGATGGATTAGACTGATACCGCTTCAACAAAGAGATGTGAAATACATCATGGATATGATCTAACTCTAGAGGTAGCTCCAACTGATAAGCGACCGGTCCCACACGCTTCAGAACCCGATACGACCTAATGAACCTAGGGCTCAACTTGACCTTACGTCTAAATCGTAGAACCTTCTTCTAGAGAGATACCTTAAGAAAGACAAAGTCACCCATAGAGTACTCGATATCCCTCCTTTTTAGATTCTCATAGGACTTTTGTCTATTAAAAGTTGCCTTAAGATGATCTCGAATTAATCTAACTTTATCCTCAGTCTCAGAAACCAACTCAGGACCCAAAACCCGTCGCTCACCTAACTCAGTCCAACAAAGCAAAGTATGATACTTACAACTGTACAGAGCCTCATAAGGTGCCATCTGTATGCTAGACTGAAAACTATTATTGTAGGCAAACTCGGCTAAAGGCTAAAAATCCTCCCAACTCCCTCGAAAATTAATTACACAGCTTCAAAGCATATCCTTCAGTATCTGAATCACCCTCTTAGATTGACCATCGGTCTGAGGTTGGAACACAGTACGGAAGTCTAATCTCGAACCCAGAGCTTCTTGAAGTTTCTTCTAAAACCAAAAAGTAAAGTGAGAATCCCTATCAGAAATTATCGAAACTAAAACCCCGTAAAGTCTCACAATCTCAGAAATGTAGAGCTTGACCAACTTCTGCAGAGAATAATCTGCCCAAACCAGAATGAAATAGACGGACTTGGTCAAATGGTCTATGGTAACTGATACAGAATACTTTTTAATAGGTGTTACAGGTAACCCATTAACAAAATCCATCGTCACACATTCCTATTTTCATAAGGGAATGCTAACGGCTTGAAGTAAACCCGAAGGCAACTACTACTCAACCTTAACTTCCTGGCATGTCAAACAACGAGAAACAAAATCTGTTACCTTTCATTTCAAACTTGGCCACCAGTACAGTTCACGGAGGTCTCAATACATCTTAGCCCCACCGGGATACTGTAAACTGAAAAATATATAGGATTTTTCCTATATAATTCGTCACCTTTTTACTTAAATTTATTGTTAAAACCAAGTAATTGCTTAATAAATTAATGAAATATATGAAAATATGAAATTGGGACATAGAAATTATTAAAATGTGATTTTATGTTTTATTATATAGATTTCAAGCAGAAAATGGCTTCTTTTATATTAATTTGAGCATATTATATTTTCAAGCTATAAATTGGGCCATGCATGATTAAATTAAATAATAAAATATAAAGTTATATTTAATAATTTATTTTAATATGTTTCATTAATAAATTGGGTTTTAATTAATTAAGTAAATTGATTAATTAAAGTGGTTAAATTACATTCTTTGGTCCTCTAAATTATCTATTATTGCTGGACAGGTCTGAGAGCTTTATGTTGATTACAAAACCATCCAAATTGAGGACCAAGTCAACCCAAAAATCGGCTGCATGTAGATGTTCATAAATCAAATTTTGGTTTAATTACAAAAGGTCCTTGAAGAGTGAAGAAATTGAAGATTTACTAGGAGATTTGCAATTGCCTGAGTTCTGATCCTGATAATGTTGTGGCACTTAAATCAAGCAAAAATCAGCCACATTTCCACAAATCATGGCCGGCCACCCTTGGATGAATTTGCAAAAGATGGACACTCCTATTTTTAGCAAACTAGCTCCCTTACCTCATCTATAAATAAGACCCTATTTCTCACTTTTCTAATCATCCCTCATCCCTTAATCATCCCTCACTCCTTCATCATTCTCTCCTCTCTCAACTCTCTTAGCCCTCACGCCCATCATCATATTTGCATAAAGAATTTTAGCAAATTATCCTCTTAAAGAGCTCTTGGTCGGCCACCTCGGAGAGCCATCAGCAAAGGAGCAAAGCGAAGGAACGAAGGAGCCCTCGTCAATTAGAGTCTTGGGTGATAACCACTTTGATTTGGGTTTAATCTTTCTTTTCTTTAACTTAATTCAAGAATGTTCACTATGTGTTTACTTTTCTTGTTTACAAAAATGATAGCTTAATTTTATTTAAGCTAGGATGATTATTTTAATTGAATAATATTTGTTTGATTCATGCTTATAATGTTTGTGCCTCAATCGATCATGTTTTCAACTAAAACCAAGTCTGTATTTTATTCATACGTGATTGAAATGCACCTGAATTAGTTGAGCGATCCTAACCAGAAAACGACTAATGGACACATAATTGAAATGTGCATGCTCAATTTAGATCCTAACCTGATTAAATTGTAGGTTGCATAACAACCCTAACCAGGCTCTGTTATATGCATAGTTTTTAGATTTGTGTGATTAAACTGTTTCAAACCTAACACATCCCTCTTACCTCGCACGAATACTAAGAAACCTTTAGTAAATAAGGATCAGTAAAATGCATATTTACTAAGTAAAGGATTCTAAAAGGACCTAATGTGGTTTCCAAACTCATGAAAGATCGAGTTGCCATGGAATGTTTTTTCGAATATTGATAAGCATGTTGATAATAATTTGAGTTTAATTAAAGTAATTGTCCTAGCTTATTTATGTTATAATTGTTGCTTATTATGTTAATTTTGTTAAAATCTATCTCATTCATATAGTTGCATGTTTGGATAAATCACATCAGGGATCATTGCATTTAGTTTAATATATTTTAATCATCACTTCTCAATTATATTGTTTTTATTTATCAAATTGTAAATATAATTTTACAAATTAATTGACTTAGCACAAATATAATCCCTGTGGAAACGATAACTCGATACTTACTTATTACTTAATAACAATTGTGTACACTTGTACAAACCCGAGCGTTACAAGTTTTTGGCGCCGTTGCCGGGTATTGTCAACTGTTGCCATAGTCATTTTTTGTGAAATTATTTATTTTCAATTTGGTTATTTCTAACATTACTAACTTATTTTTTTTTAATTTTGTGATTTTCTTTTTAGGTGTTTATGAACATTGATCAGATTATCGATTTACTCCCAGTAGACCCTAAAATTGAGCAAACTTTCTGACAAAAAAGACGTAAACTAATAGCTCAGAGACAGAACAAGATGGACCTTAGAAATCAGAATCAAGACTAAGGAAATGAAGCCGATCATGTACGAAATGCCATTCTCATTGCCGAAGATAGGGATCGATGCATCAGCCAATATGCTGTGCTGCTTTTCAATGAGTTAAATCTAGGAATTAGAAGGCCAGATATTAAGGCAACCCAATTCGAATTGAAACAAGTGATGTTTCAATTGCTACAAACGGCGGGCCAATTTAGTGGTATGCTCACGGAATATCCACATCTCTACCTTTGATTGTTTATGGAGGTGAGCGATTCATTCAAGATAGTCGGTGTGACTGAAGACGCACTAAAGTTGAAGTTATTTCCATACTCATTGCGAGATCGAGCACGAGCGTGGCTCAATTCATTGCCACCAAGTTCCATATTTACATGGCAAGAATTAGCAAAGATATTTTTGGTAATGTATTTCCCGCCTAGCAAGAATGCTAAGTTTGGGAACTAGATCACAATTTTCTAACAGTTGGATAACGAGTCTTTGTATGAAGCTTGGGAGCTATTCAAGGAGTTACTTTGTAAGTGTCCTCATAATGGGATTCCTCATTGTATCCAGTTGGAGACATTCTATAATGGTCTCAATGCACATACAAGATTGATGGTAGATGCTTCTACGAATGGTGCAATTTTGTGTAAGTCTTATAATGAGGCTTATGAGATCATTTAGAGGATCGCGAATAATAACTATCAATGGCCAACAAATCAAACAGCTTCAGAAAGAATATAGCTGGAGTTCATGAAGTTGATGCTCTCACTTCGTTATCAGGTCAGGTATCGTCTATTTCCTCTATGTTAAAGCAGCTTATCGCTAATAGTGCCAATAATTTTGCAACTCAGCCACCAAGTCCATTTGAAGTAGTTTCCTATGTGTACTATGGGGAAGGTCATTCTTTCGAGAATTGCCCATTGAATCCCGAGTCAGTGTACTATGTAGGGAACCAACATGAAAATAAGGGTGGACAAGGACCCCAGTCCAACTTCTATAATCCTTCATGGTGTAATCATCCTAACTTTTCTTGGAGCAACCAAGGAAATGGACACAACAGCAACTTTATGCAGCATAGACCCAACCAATCACAAGGGTTTAATCAACAAGCTCCAAAATCAGCCTAAGCTAAATCATCAAACAGTTTGGAGAACTTGTTGAAAGCATACATGGCAAAGAATGATGCTTTGATCTAGAGCCAAGCAGCAACACTGAACAATTTGGAAAACCAAATGGGTCAGTTAGCTATGTAGCTTCGTAATAGATCACAAGGAACATTGTCGAGCAATACTGAGAATCCAAGAAACTTGGGTGAAGAACATATCAAGGCAGTGGCATTACAAAGTGGTAAAATTTTTGAACCCCGATTGATTGATGTCAAAGACGAGCCTGTTGAAAAGGAGGAGAACCAACCAGCTGTTGAAATTCCTACACCAAAAGAATCAGAATCTGCAAAGATGACAAGGTAAATCCTAACTTAGTGAATTCAGATACTTTAACATCTTCTTTGGATGCAGATTTACCTACTTAGAAGAGTTGTCCGATTCAACTAAAAGTTTCATCACCCCCTATTAGCAAAGATTGCAGCAACAAAAGCAGAAACATGAGGTACAATTCAAGAAGTTTTTGGATGTTCTGAAGCAATTACAGATCAATATTCCATTGGTGGAGGCTTTAGAAGAAATGCTAAATTACGTGAAGTTTATGAAGGATGTACTATCCAAGAAGAAATGACTGAATGAGTATGGGACTGTTGCCTTGATAAAGGAGTGCAGTACGTTCCTGTAGAACAAGCTGCCACCAAAATTGAAGGATCTAGGAAGCTTTACGATACCCTGTAACATTGGTGAATCTTATTGTGGTAAAGCTTTGTGTGACTTAGGAGTGAGTATCAATTTGATGCCTAATTCTATTTTCAAGATGCTAGGGACAGGTGAAGTAAGACCTACAACTGTGACGCTTCAGCTAGCGGATCGATCTTTAGCATACCTCGAAGGAAAGATTGATGATGTTTTGGCAATAGTCGATAAATTTATTTTTCCTATGATTTCATTATTCTAGATTTTGAAGCAGATAAGGAAGTGCCAATTATCCTTGGAAGACCTTTCCTAGCCACGGGAAGAACGTTAATTGATGTGCATAAAGGCGAACTCACCATGTGAATTCAAGATGATTAGGTAACTTTTAACATTCTTAAAGCGATGAAACTTCCTGATCTAACAGAAGAGTGTTTAGTTATGGAAGAGTTAGAAACCTTGATTTCTATGGAAAGCAATTTTGAAAAAGATCCATTGGAGAAAGCCATAGGGTTTGACCCTTTGGAGGATGAAGAAGGTGAAGAAAACATGGCTTTGGTGGAAACCAATCTGAGAAATTTTATTCAATCCACACGGTTTGAACCGTTGGAGTTGGAAGTCAGGAAATTTGCGCAACCCAAGTTCTCAATTGAAGAACCACCTAAACTCGAACTAAAGGTACTTCCTTCACATTTGAAATATGTTTATTTAGGTGACTGTTCCACTTTGCCTGTGATTATTTCAGCAGAACTATCGAAAGATCAAGAGGAGTAACTACTTGTTGTTCTAAAGAAATTCAAGAAAGCAATTGATTGGACCATAGCTGATATTCAAGGTATAAGCCCTTCATTTTGCATACACAAAATTATTCTAGAGGAAGGTGAAAAAGCTCGAATTGATAGGCAAAGGAGGCTCAATCCTATTATGAAGGAAGTTGTGAGAAAGGAAGTGATCAAATGGTTAGATGCAAGAATCATCTATCCTATTTCAGATAGTTCGTGGGTAAGTCCGGTGCAGTGTGTATTGAAGAAAGGTGGAATCACGATTGTTGAGAATGAGCGTAACGAGTTAATTCGAACGAGAACTGTTACCGATTGGAGAATTTGTGTTGACTACAGAAAGCTAAATAAAGCCACTCGGAAGGACCATTTTTTGTTGCCTTTTATGGATTAGATGTTAGATCGACTAGCAGGTAATTAATTCTATTATTTTTTAAATGGTTATTCGGGATATAACCAAATAGTTGTAGCCCCGGAAGACCAACATAAAACAACCTTTACTTGTCTGTACGGTACGTTTGCTTTTAGGCGAATGCCTTTTGGTTTATGCAATGCACTTGCAACATTTCAACGATGCATGATGGCAATATTCACTGATATGGTTGAAAATTTTGTTGAGGTTTTCATGGATGATTTTTCTGTTTTTGGTAACACTTATGATATTTGTTTGAGTAATTTGGTTAAGATACTGAAGAGATGCAAAGAGATGAATCTTGTCCTTAACTGGGAGAAATGCCATTTTATGGTTAAGGGAGGGATTTTCTTAGGGCATAAAATTTCAAAGAAAAGAATTGAAGTCGACAAAGAAAAGATGGATGTAATTGAAAGATTACCTGCCCCAATGAATGTGAAAGGAGTCAGAAGTTTCTTAGGCCATGCCAGTTTTTACCAAAGTTTTATCTGAAATTTCTCGAAAATTTCTAAGCCGTTGTGTTTGTTGTTAGAGAAAGATGCAGTGCTCGATTTTAACCAAGCATGTTTAGAAGCTTTTAAAGAGCTGAAAAAAGGGTTAATCTCAGCCCCAATAATCATTACACCTAATTGGAGCACACCTTTTGAGTTAATGTAAGATGTAAGTGATTATGCTGTTGGAGCTGTGATGGGTCAAAGAAAACATAAAGTGTTCCACCCCATTTACTATGCAAATAGAACCTTGACGAGAGCCCAACTCAATTATATAGTAACTGAAAAGGAACTATTTGCTATAGTATTTGCTTTTGACAAATTCCACTCATATCTTATAAATACCAAAGTTACAGTATTTACTAACCATGCAGCCATTAAATACTTGCTCATGAAGAAAAAGGCAAAATCGAGGCTAATTCGTTGGATACTTTTACTCCAGGAATTTGACCTTGAGATCCAAGATAGAAAAGGTGTTGAAAATCAAGTAGCTGATCATCTGTTGAGGTTGGAGCAAGATGAGGTAACTCGATCACATGTGCCTATCAACGA
The DNA here is from genome assembly GCA_025698465.1 of Gossypium longicalyx. Taxonomy (NCBI): domain Eukaryota; kingdom Viridiplantae; phylum Streptophyta; class Magnoliopsida; order Malvales; family Malvaceae; genus Gossypium; species Gossypium longicalyx. Next base: position 20,517,560 of record CM047000.1, read on the forward strand.
GAATTTCCCAGATGAACACTTATTTGAGGTGAGTCGAATTCATGAAACGCCTTGGTTTGCTGATTTTGCCAATTATCTTGCATGTGGATTAATTCCTCAAGAAATGATATACCAACAAAGGAAGAAATTCCTTCATGATAGTTAGTATTACTTCTGGGAAGACTCGTTTTTATTTAAACATTGTGCAGATAATATAATCTGAAAGTGTGTAGTTGAAAGTGAGGTTACTGAGATCTTATATCATTGCCATTCATCTCCAAGTGGGGGACACTTTGGTGGTGCGCGTACTGCAGCTAAGGTTTTGCAAGCAGGTTTCTTTTGGCCTACACTATTTAAAGATACTTATGCCTATGTGAAGAACTGTGATAGATGCCAAAAGAGCGGAAACATATCAAGGAGGAATGAAATAACCTTAACAAATATTTTGGAGATTGAAATATTCGACGTATGGGGCATTGACTTTTTAGGATCGTTTCCTTCTTCGTATGGGAACAAATACATCTTAGTTGCTGTGGACTATGTATCTAAGTGGGTTGAAGCTGAAGCGTACCCTACAAATGATGCTAAAGTAGTCATGCGATTCCTACATAAGCATGTGTTTACATGATTTGGGACACCAAGAGCTATTATTAGTGATGAAGGTTCTCATTTTGTGAACAAGTGGCTTAAGTGGTTGCTTGACAAATATGATGTGAAGCACAAGATTGCTACTGCTTATCACCCCCAGTCCAATGGGCAAGTTGAAAGTGTGAACCGTGAAATCAAAGGTATCCTTGAAAAGGTAGTACGCCCCAGCAGAAAAGATTGGTCTCGAAGGCTCAACGATGCATTATAGGCCTATCGAACAACATGTAAGACACCGTTAGGAATGACTCCTTATCGGTTGGTTTTTGGGAAGGCATGTCATTTTCCATTAGAGTTGGAGAATAGAGTTCACTGGGCTTTGAAGAAGTTGAATTTTGATCTTAAGTAAGTCGGTGAGAGAATGATGTTACAATTGGATGAGTTGGAAGAGCTGAGGTTGTTTTCCTATGAGAATGCCAAAATGTATAAAGAAAGGTAAAAAAGATGGCATGATAGTCATATATGACCTCGTGAGTTTAAAGAAGGGCAGAAGGTTTTGTTGTTTAATTTAAGGCTAAAGTTATTTCCTGGGAAGTTGAAATCTCGATAGAAAGGACCTTATACCATCTATCGAGTTTATCCTTATGGAGCTGTTGAATTATACGACAATTACAGAGGTACGTTTAAAGTCAATGGTCAACGTCTCAAACAATGTTGGGATGGTAACGTTAAGCGAGTTGAATCCTCATTCAAATTAACAGACCCTTGATTTTTCATAAACTTGTTTTGTAAATAAATAAATTATTATTTTTTATTTTCTTAATTTAGTACATTTAATTAATTCTGTCTAAGGAGACTGGAACTTAAGCGGAACCATTGTGACCCCTCCAACCTTTCCTGGGAATTAATTTAATGTAATTTATTAAGAAGAAATTTTCTAATTAAGATTTAAAATTTTTTTAGTTTCATTTGTTTTGTTTAAATTTTAAATTTTTATGTTAATAAAGGGGGTCAAATTTGGCCCAAGTACTAATTAGTTTTTTTAGTAAGATACAGTCTGAATTTGAGGTCCAAGACAGCAAAAAGAGGGAAAGCTCCACACCTATTGCCGCCACTTCCAATGCTTGCCGCCCAAGTAACCCTAATGTAGCTAAGTTTTTGCTACAGGTTGCCCTAATTTTTCCCTATATAAACCCCTCTTCATTCTTCTATTTTTCATATCCCTCAAAGCTATTTGCTTAAACCCCAAAAATCCTTAAACTTTTCTCTTGTGCCGTCAACCTCAAATCCAGAAAGAAACCCTAGTTCTCATTCTTTTTTGCAAAAATCTCCTATAACCACTGCAAAGAGATCATTGGAGCATCAACGTCGCTACCGTACGTAGCCGCTATCACCGCTGCACACCACCATTGCTGTCGCACGTTGCTGTCATCGTCTTAACCTCTTCGCCGTCACAAAGTTTAGTGAAGGCAGATCCTACCCACTTGCCGATTTCTTTTCTTCCCTTGTAAGCATAACTTTGCCAAATTTTTGGGAAAATACCTTGTCTCACAAAAGAACTAGATCGTCGAAGACTACTTTTGAAAACCCGATTATGATCGATGAAGAAGTGAAAGAGAGATTTGATTCAATTTTCTATCATTAACCTATGATGCCGGAAAAAGGTTTTAACTTGAAGAGTAATGATTTGATGGTTGTCCCTGTACCAATTAGAAATACAATCAATGCTCTCAAGTGGGAACGATTTTGTAATGCTCGTTCACTTCCCAATGATGAACTAGTTCAAGAGTTCTATGCAAGTTTGACCACACGAGATGCTATTGAGGTAATCGTTCGAAAGAAAAAGGTACCTCTTACTTCTAAGTCCATCAATGATTTGTTTAACTTACTTGATGTTGAAGAAGATGAGTACTACCCTATGATGAACAACATAAATTGGGATTTTCTTCAACAAGTACTTGATGTTGTGACAAATTCGAGATCCCAATGGATTATAAGAAAGTATGGAAGCCATTCTTGCCGAAGGGAATACCTAAAACCAGTAGCAAATGTATGGTTTTATTTTGTTCGCTACAGTTTTATGCCTATCTCACATAGTTCCACCATCTCGATAGAACGAGTGCTCTTGTTATATGCCATCTTGACAGAAAAGACTATTAATGTTGGGAAAATTATTCTCAATAAGATTTATTACTGTGCTAAAAAGAAGACAGGAAGTGCTTATTTCCCATAATTAATCACTTCACTTTGCTTAAGGGCCCGTGTTAAAACACAAGTGAATTTGAAGGGGCAATATGTCCAAGGGTGCATTACAAGTCATGATATTGAAAGGTTAGTAGAGAAGGTGTAAGAGCTGAATCAAGGTGAGCAAGAAGAACCAACTAGCCAGATACTAAGGAGTCAACAAATGAAACTGAAACTGGATCAGTTACAACCACTGAAGAAGAAGAATCTAATAAGGAACCAAACTATCCTAAACCAGTTGAAGGATCAGAAAACCCTGAACCAATGGTTGAGTCAGAAGAAGAACCAGTCAAGCTAAGTGTTGAACTTGAATATACAACTCCCATGCCAACTTTTGCAAGTACTTCAAGGAAATCAAAGTTGTAAATGTTGATGGATATGTGTAAGTTCATGCACAATCAACAACAAACTTATTGGAAATATGTAAAAATTAGAGATGATTCGATTCAAAATACTTTTAAGTATATCTCTAGCACTTTTGTTCCTAAGTTCCCAGATGTTATCTTTGAGACATGGACGGAAGATACTGATTATACAAGCGGAGAAGGAGCTAAAGAAGACAAGGGGAATGAGTCAGAAAAAAAAAGGGGGGGATTCTTGTCTTTTTAATTATTTATTTTAGGTCTTTAGGAATTTGTTTCTTTAGTAACTAGGATTTAATTTCTACAAAATAAAACATAGCAAGCATGAATAAATGCTTCTTTAAAAAGAAAAAGACTAAGTGATGTGGTAATGGGAATGAACATGTCTAGGATTGGATTATGAGGAAAGACTTGGTATTTAAGCAGTCTTAATGACCCACCTCTCTTTCTTTTTAACCCTACCTGGTGTTTAGTTTTCATTTATTACTTTATTCTTGCAATGAGGACATAGCTTCTTTTTAAAGGGGGGTAAGGCAAATAATTGCTCAAAAGCTTTAAAATTTTCAAGTATGTTTCAATCATTTCTTTCAAGAGTATGTTTTAATAAATGAATGTTTAGAGAAATTATTTGTTAATGAGATAGCTTGTATGCAAGCATGAATGATGATTTTATCTGAGTAATTATATGTTATCATGAAGAATGGGATGATTGTATGATCCTAGTCTTAGGTAATGTTTGCCATGAAAACTTAGTTTCTTTTGAGATTAGACATGCATGAAGGTTTATATCTTTAGAATTGACTTTGTAACTTTCCTGAGGCGAAATCCTAGGAGACTTAAAAATCTAAAATGATATAGGCACTATTTCTTTGGATCGTTTAAGCCTTTTCAAGCCCACCTTATGATATTAGACCCTTGAAACTATAATTTTAAGCTTAAAAGGCCTGTTTATTACAATGAACCTTCATTACAAGCCATCTCTCCATCTTTTGAAGTTATCCTAATTTTGTGCACCCGTCTTAACTAAAGTTGTCTTGGTAAATGACATTTGAGGAAATTTTCAAAGGATGTACATGTTCATGCTAAAAAAATAATTAAAAAAAAAAGAAAAAGAAAAAGAAAGAGCGAAGAAAAGTTTGCCCAGTTTCCACAAAAAAAAAATGTATGAGCATGAGTTCAAAATAAGTTTTAGGGTATTCCAAAGGATCACTTAAAGAAAAAGGTTGAATTTTGAGAAATCTAAGACAAAGTTAAAGGTTAAGATTTTGAAACCGAAATGTCCCATCTCTTAAAATCCCTACCTTTAACCGAGCCCTATTAAAACCTTATAAAAGACCTATTGATTTGATGATTATGTTACCTACATTGGTGGATAGGAAGTACTAAGTTCAACATATAAAGATCATAAATAAGCCTTATGATTGTTTTGCTTGATTGATGAGAAATTATGTTGAATGAAGAATATTACCTATGGCTGTGACATATATACATACTGTGATTCATGTTGGCATATCTTGAAACTTAGTATAAAATTTTCAAAAAGTTTGTGTATGATTTACTTGCTAATAAAGAAGATCTATGAGCATAAATTAATTAATACATGATTATGGGCCAAGGATTGATGCAGCTTACACTTTTAGCAATTTTGCTTTAGCGAAACCTTGCGCTGTGCATGAACATTACTCGGGACGAGCAATGATTTAAGTTTGGGGGTGTGTAAACTAAAAATTATATAGGATTTTTCCTATATAATTCATCACCTTTTCACTTAAATTTGTTGTTAAAACCAAGTAATTGCTTAATAAATTAATGAAATATATGAAAATATGAAATTGGGACATAGAAATTATTAAAATGTGATTTTATGCTTTATTATATAGTTTTCATGCAGAAATGGCTTCTTTTATATTAATTTGAGCATATTATATTTTCAAGCTATAAAGTGGGCTATACATGATTAAATTAAATAATAAAATATAAAGTTATATTTAATAATTTATTTTAATATGTTTCATTAATAAACTGGGTTCTAATTAATTAAGTAAATTAATTAATTAAAGTGGTTAAATTACATTCTTTGGTCCTCTAAATTATCTACTATTGCTGGACAGGTCTGAAAGCTTTATGTTGATTACAAAACCATCCAAATGGAGGACCAAGTCAACCCAAAATTCGACTGCATGTGGATGTTCGTAAATCAAATTTTGGTTTAATTACACAAGGTCCTTGAAGAGTTGAAGAAATCAGAGATTTACCCAGAGATTTGCAATTGACCGAGTCCTGATCCTGATGATGTTGTGGCACTTAAATCAAGCAAAAATCAGCCACATTTCCAAAAATCATGGCCGACCACCCTTGGATGAATTTGCAAAAGATGGACACTCCTATTTTTAGCAAACTAGCTCCCTTGCCTCACCTATAAATAAGACCCTATTTCTCACTTTTCTAATCATCCCTCACCCCTCACACTCATTCATCATTCTCTCCTCTCTCAACTCTGTTAGCCCTCACGCCTATCATCATCTTTGCATAAAGATTTTTAGCAATTAGGCTTTTAAAGAGCCCTTGGTTGGCCACCTCGGAAAGCCATCAGTAAAGGAGCGAAGCGAAGGAATGAAGGAGCCCTCGTCAGTCAGAGTCTTGGGTGACAGCCACTTTGATTTGGGTTTAATCTTTCTTTTTTACTTTAATTCAAGAATGTTTGCTATGTATTCACTGTTCTTGTTTACAAAAAATATAACTTAATTTTATTTAAGCTAGGATGATTATTTTGATTGAATAATATTTATTTGATTCATGCTTATAATGTTTGTGCCTCAATCGATCATGTTTTCAATTAAAATCAAGTTTATATTTCATTCATACGTGACTGAAGTGCACTTGAATTAGCTGAGCGATCCTAACCAGATGACGGCTAATGGACACATAATTGAAATGTGCATGCTCATTTAGATCCTAACCCGATTAAATTGTAGGTTACATAACAACCCTAACTAGACTCTGTTATCTGCATAGTTTTTAGATTTGTGTGATTAAACTGTTTCAAACCTAACACGTCCCTCTTACCTCGCACGAATACTAAGAAACCCTTAGTAAATAAGGATCAGTAAAATGCGTATTTACTAAGTAAAGGATTCCAAAAGGACCTAATGTGGTTCCAAACTCATGAAAGATCGAGTTGTCATGGAATTTTTTTCCGAATATTGATAAGCATGTTGATAATAATTTGATTTTAATTAAAGTAATTGTCCTAGCTTATTTATGTTATAATTGTTTCTTATTGTGTTAATTCTGCTAAAATCTATTTCATTCATATAGTTGCATGTTAGGATAAATCACATCAGGATCATTGCATTTAGTTTAATATATTTTAATTATCACTTCTAAATTTTATTGTTTTTATTTATCAAATTGTTAATATAATTTTACAAATTAATTGACTTAGCACAAATATAATCCCTATGGAAATGATAACTCGATATTTACTTATTACTTGATAACGACTATGTAAACTTGCACAAACCCGAGCGTTACAAATACATAACATAAGGGCTACTATGCGCTTCCCTTAGAATCGACTGTCTAAAATCAGATTCGTTCGGCACGCAAACCCATCCTTGAAAATACGGAACCCCATTCTATTCAGCCTAAAATCAAACGTACTACCACTACCAACTTGACAAAAATGCGTAACCAGAGAATCATCCCCCAACTATTTTTCCCAAATCTGATTAATCCAAGTCGGTTTAACTTACAACTCGGCTAACAGACTTCCATCCTCAAATAGACTTAGGCGAGCAAACATCGCCCTCAAATCAGTCATTGCTCTACGACTAAGAGCATCGGCCACCACATTGGCCTACCAGGATGATATTCTATTGTGCAGTCGTAATCCCTGAGCAACTCAATCCATCTACGCAGCCTAAGGTTCAACTCTTTTTGAGTAAAGAGATACTTGAGGATCTTGTGATCAGTGTAAATGATACACCTCTCACCATACAGATAGTGCCTTCAGATCTTTAAAGCAAACACCACTACCGCTAACTCGAGATCATGCGTTGGATAATTTCACTCGTGTGACTTAAACTGTCAGGATGTATAAGCCACAACCTTACCATCTCACATCAATATTGTAACAACCCTCTCCCGTATTCGACGCCGAGATAGGGTTCGAGGCATTACCGATAATTCACCTTTACAAACTTACTCAATCGGGTTACTGAATTTCGCTTGTCATTTAACACTTTTCAAACGTGTGCACTTTGTCTCTTATACAGGCCTCTGAGGCCTAAAACCACTCCTAGGGGTAGTACGGAACAAAACCGAAATTGTTCAATAGACTTGGGGCACTTTAGGAAATTTTCCCATAGTTAAAGTGTAACACGCCCGTGGGGCTTAGAACACTCCCGTCTCTTTTTTCCAGTATGCAACACGGCCAAGGCACACGCCCGTGGGCTTAGCCCCTGTGCTACACTGACTTCAACCTCACCATTCTGTTAAATATACACGGCCAAGGCACACGCCCGTGTGCTTAGCCCGTGCTCTATGCTGACTTAAAATTTCAAGTGCAGGGGATACACGGTCATAGCACACACCCATGGGAGTAGCCCGTGTATTACACACGCCCGTGTGTCTACCCATATGGACCTTGTTCGGCTATTTTCCAAGCCTTAAGTCACCCTCTACTAGCCAATTACACTTATAGATTACTATAGTGCATATTTAGACCAAATTATCCATTTGTAAATATGAAACTTTGATTAACCTCATTGCATGTGAACCTCATGTCATTGGTTTCATACATGCTAAGTTAATTCTTATCTTGCATTTAATGATTTATATGTCTGATTGACATATTAAGATTGGCTCGTCATTATAACTCATTGCCAATTATAACTAAGCCATCGCATATGAATATAAACATGCATAGATTTGCAGGGCATAACCTACTTCAAAATGAGCCAATTCTCATGGCTATATAAAAGAAAAGATAAACATATTTTTACATGCCTTCACTAGGCAAATCAAATGACATATATAACAAAATACTCAAAAATCCTATACATGCCATTGGACAGAATAAAAATGTCTTTATACCAAAGCTTGTCTAGTTGATAGTGTGTTGACTCTCCAATTGTCTTCCAATCCTTATGAGTCCTTAAGCTCTGAAAAGCAGGGAAAAGAGAGGGGTAAGCATTTACATGCTTAGTAAGCCCGTATAACTGGAAAGTAAACTTACAAATTATTTAGCATACAAGCATATTATGCAATGAAACCAACAAGCATAGGATAGTTTCCCTATCACATGCACTCAACCATCGAGTTAGTTACATATCAATGCATCATGTAATTCATCTTAGATGAGCTTATCATTTAACATATCATCTATACACATTCCTTATGATAGTCCCATTGAGTTTCTAGGAAATCTCGATGGATGATCCATTTACCATCAATTCGTACGAATGATCGTTTCAGTATGCACTACTGCGAACCTCACATCTTACGGCGGGATTACCAGTCCAGGCTAAATCCCCCGTAATATAAACTCATAAGGTGATGTCAGGATTACCAGTCCAGGCTAAATCCCTTATAACGACAAACACCCTTAATGAGCTCGGATCTGAATTACCAGTCGAGGCTAAATTCAGACCCTAATCGGATTACCCGTCTAGGCTAAATCCACAATGCACACATATTCTTCGGGAGGCTCGATCACTCAAGGAACACTAGTCCAGGCTAGATCCTTTTTATACTTGAGATCTTTTGATTACCAGTCCAGGCTAAATCCTTTTCTGCAACACATGCAGGATCTCAAGTCTCATGTAAATCAGGGTTTATCCATCGAATTCCCTTTCCAACCTCAACCGAGACATTATCTGATAATTCATTATTAAAGATGCAATTCATGCATTTTCATGCCATCAACAATGCAATTATCATGCATTCACAAAACATACAATTATGCATGTTATAGGTTTACTTCGAGTTATTCGAACTTACCTGGTATTCGTTTCGGAGCTGTGTTTCGGTTATTCTGAAACCTTACGTTTACCTCGATCGACCTCCGGAATTTGTTCCTCGGGGTCTATAACAACAAAATTATATCATTAATTCACTAAGTTACACTTTTCAAGTTTAATTTCTACCTGGTCCAAATGACCATTTTGCCCCTAAACTTTGACATTTTTACGATTTAGTCCCTAGGCTCGTATAATGAAACACATGCAATTTCTATCTTACCCAAGCCTATCTGAACACTTTTCCCTCATATGGCAGCCCACATTTTCCATTATTTTCACATTTCTACCACATATTTAACAACTTGTGCAAAAAGGTCCCTTTAGGGGTTTTTCATGAAAATCACCTAAGAAAAGATGTTTAACACACCTTCAACTTTCATACCCCTCCATAATCCACCAAAATACAAGCAACTCATACATGGGTAAATTTTTAAACATGAACCCTAGCATGAAATATGGGTAGAAATGGAAAGATCAAGCTACCTGGATTTCAAAAATACAAAGAACATTAAAAAGTGGCTTGGGAGCACTTACTATTGAGCTTGAAAATGTTGAAAACCCTAACTATGGAGGACTTGAGAATTTCGGCTGGTACAAGGAAGAAGAATGGCTGATTTTGGCTTATTTTTCTCATTTTATTTCAATAAAATGCCAAATGACCAAAATGCCCTTAAGTCCTTTCTTTGAAATTTCATCCATGCAAGCCCATTTTTGTCCAAAAACTTAGAAATTGGGAAAATTGCTCTTTAAGACCTTCTAATTTATAATCTAAAGCAATTTCATACAAATTGCTTCTAGAATCCAAGTTTTGCAATTTATTCTATTTAGTCCTTGATTTTCGATTGGACACCTTACTTAAAGAATTTCTTCATGAAATCTTAACACATGCATATTCTCATATTCTATACCTCATAATAATCATAAAATAAATATTTTGATGTCGGATTTGTGGTCCTGAAACCACTGTTTCGACTAGGCCCTATTTCAGGATGTTACATTTCTCCCCCCTTAGGGACTTTCGTCCCCGAAAGTCTTACTAGTAAACAGGTTCAGATATTGGTTTCTCATGGTTTCTTCTGGTTCCCATGTAGCTTCTTCCACACCATGTCGGTGCCATAGAACCTTTACTAAAGTCACACTTTTATTTCTCAACTGTTTAACCTCTCGGGCCTAAATCTTGACTGGTTCCTCTCCGTAAGTCATGTCTGGTCTAATCTCAATCTCCTCTGGTGCAATCACATGAGAAAGGTTTGATTGATATCATCTTAACATGGATACATAGAACACGTCGTGAATCTTTTCCAATTCGGGTGGCAATGCCAAGTGATAGGCTAATGGTCCAATCTTTTTAGTGATCTCGTAAGGTCCGATAAATCGTGAACTCAGTTTACCTTTCCTACCAAATCTCAACACCTTTTTCCATGGAGACACCTTTAAGAATACTCTGTCTCCAACTTGGAATTCAATCTCTTTTCTTTTCAGATCAACATAAGACTTTTGCCTATCCGATGCTGCTTTTAAACAGTCTTGTATTACTTTAACTTTTTCTTCAGTTTCCCTAATCAGATCCACTCCTTGAATCTAATTTTCCTTAAGTTTTGTCCAGTATAATAGAGTTCGGCACTTCCTACCATACAAGGCCTCATAAGGTACCATTTCCAAACTTGTTTAGAAACTATTGTTGTAGGCAAATTCTACCAATGACAGATATTTTTCCCAGCTACCCTGAAATTTGAGGATGCAACATCGCAACATGTCTTTAAGAATCTGAATCGTCCGTTCAGACTGACCATCGGTCTGAGGGTGAAAAGCTGTACCAAAACTCAACTTCGCCCCCAAGGTTTCCTGTAGCTTTTTCTAGAATCTCGAACTGAACCTTGGGTCTCGGTCTGAAATAATCGATAATGGTACTCCGTGCAATCTTACTATCTCAGAAACGTATAAGTCGATCAGTTAATCAAGGGAATAATATGTCCTTACCGGAATAAAATGAGCCGACTTGGTCAACTTATCCACTACGACCCATATGGCATTTTTCTTTTTCGGAGTCAAAGGCAATCCTATCATGAAATCCATGGTAACTTTGTTCCACTTCCATTCGGGAACCATCACAAGTTGTAACAAACCTGAAGGCACTTGATGTTCAGCTTTAAATTGTTGACATACCAAGCATCTTGACACAAACACAGAAATATCTCTTTTCATACCGTTCCACCAATACATTTTCTTCAAATCGTTGTACATTTTGGTCCTTCCCGGATGAATGGACAAACGACTACTATGTGCTTCTTGTAATATTTTCTGGATAATTTCATCGTCTTTAGGTACGCATACTCTCTCTCTGAACATCAAACACCCATCAGGACTAATCCAGAAATCTGATTTAGTCCCTAACTCACATTGAGCCCTTTTTGCTTACAAGTCACCATCATTAAACTGAGCATCACGAATTTCCTGCAGAAATGTTGGCCTAGCCTCTAGCTTTGCCAAGACCGAACTGTCATCAAGCAATGTCAAACGAGTATCCATGGCTTTCAAAGCAAATAAGGATTTTCTGCTCAGAGCATCGACGATCACATTCGCCTTTCTCGGATGGTAGTCAATGATCAGATCATAATCCTTAATTAATTCTAACCATATTCTTTGTCTCAAATTTAATTCTTTTTTAGTCATCAAGTACTTCAAACTCTTGTGGCCCGTAAAGATACGACACGTTTCACCATATAAATAATGCCTCCAAATCTTCAGGGCAAAAACAATCGCAGCAAGCTCTAGGTCATAGGTTGCATAATTCTTCTCGTGATGCTTCAATTGCCTTGAAGCATAAGCTATCACCTTGCCATCTTGCATAAGCACACAACCCAATCCACTTAAGGATGCATCATTGTAGACCATGAATTCCTTTCCCGGTTCAGGTAGCAATAAAACAGGAGCTTCAGTCAGCAATGTCTTTAATTTCTTAAAACATTTCTGACACTTTTCCGTCCATTCAAACTTAACATTCTTCTGTATCAACTTCGTCATCAAAGTCGCTATCATAGAAAATCCTTTTACAAACCTTCGATAGTAACCAGCTAAGCCCAAAAAGCTTCTAACCTCGGTTACATTTTTAGGCGATTTCCAATCAACAATAGTAGAGATTTTACTTGGATCAATTCGGATGCCTTCACTCGAAACAATATGTCCCAAAAATCCAACTTCTTTGAGCCAAAATTCACTCTTGCTAAACTTAGCATATAGTTGTTTTTCTCGGAAAGTCTGTAATACAATTCTCAGGTGTTTCGCATATTCTGTCTCATTTTTAGAATAAATCAAGATGTCGTCAATGAACACAACAACAAACTTATCCAAATATGGCCGAAAGATCCTATTCATTAGATCCATAAATATGGCCAGTGCATTCGTTAGCCCAAACGGCATAACAAGGAATTCGTAATGACAATACCTCGTCCTGAAAGTTGTCTTTGGCACATCCGATTCCTTGACACGCAACTGATAGTAGCTAGACCTCAAGTCTATCTTAGAGAACACAGTGGCTCCTCTCAACTAATCGAATAAATCATCAATCCTTGGTAAGGGATACTTATTTTTTATGGTTACCTTATTCAGTTGTCGATAATCAATACATAATCACATTGAACCATCTTTCTTCTTTACAAACAACACGGGGGGCACCTCAAGGTGAAAAACTTGGCCTTGCGAATCCTTTATCCATCAACTCTTGCAACTGTACTTTTAACTCTTTTAGCTCGGTTGGTGCCATTCTATACGAAGCGATAGAAATAGTAGTTGTCCCTGGCACCAATTCAATACCAAACTCAATTTCTCTCTCAGAAGGTAATCCTGGTAAATCCTCCTAGAGAATACATCGGAATACTCACATACTAACGGCACAAACTTGATCTTCAACTATGTTTCCTTTGTGTTCAGTACAAATACAAGATAAGCTTCATACCCTTTCCTCATGTACCTCTGGGCAACCATTGTCATGATTACATTCGGCGGCGAACCCAATTCTCTTGATTCGACCCGTGGAGTCTCACCATCTAGACATTTTAACTTAATATACTTACTACCACAATTCACAGTTACATCATAAAGGGCTAACCAATCCATACCAAGTATTACATCAAATTCATCAAATGGTAGCAACATAAGGTTAGCCGGAAAAAAATGACCTTGAATTATCAAAGTACAATTCTTACAAACTTTATCAACTAGAACCGATTTGCCTAATGGGTTCGACACATTAATAACAAATTTCGTAGGTTCAACAGGTATATTCGTACTAGACACCAATCTCATGCAAACATAAGAATGGGTCGACTTCGGGTCAATTAAAGCAATAATACTCGTATTAAAAAGAGAAAAAATACCCGTGATAACGTCACGAGCAGAGGCTTTCTCTCGAGTGCGTATTGCATACGTTCTTGCCGGGGCTCTAGTCTCTGGTCTTGCAATATCTTTAGCTGCGACTCGACTGCCACTAGTACTTCCAGGGTATCTTGGAGGTTTACCTCGTGCCATTGGAGCACTCGAGTTCAGAGTTACTTCCACTTCTTTTTCAAATCGCTCTTGGCAATCCCTGAGAAACTGGTCAAGAGAGCCACATCTGAAACATACACCGCTTTTTACTCGGCACTCTCTGAAATGAAATTTGTTGCAGCTCTTACACTTCGGGTTTTGATCATCTACACTCTCCACACTAGTCATCATCGGGAGGAAGACTTTTGACTTCGTCGTCTAGGACCATTCGCTCTACCCGAATATCCTACTGATGAATTGGAGCATTCATGCTAGCTCTTAGCTTTTTTCGTGGAGAATGAGAGTGTTTTACCGCTGGTCCTTTTGCTCGCAACTCGAGCCTCTCTCTTTGCTTTCTTTCTTTCATTATTAAGCTCCTCGACTTTCTTAGTCCGATCAGCTAATGCGGCGAACTCCCTTATTTCAAGAATTCCGATCAAAAATTTGATGTCCTCATTTAGACCCTCCTCAAAGTGTTTACACATTTCTGATTCAGTTTGGACCCATTCAGTTGCGTACTGACTTAGCTATACGAATTCTCTCTCATATTCTGCTACAGTCTTGTTCCCTTGTTTAAGTTCCAGGAACTCTTTTCGCTTCGAGTCTAAAAACTGTTGGCTAATAAATTTCTTCCTAAACTCTGTTTGGAAGAAATTCCAAGTGATATTTTCCGTACGGCACACTTCAAACACTCCTCGGGTGTGCATGACAATTCATCTAACACTCGTGTAGTATTTTCGAGCCAGAACTCGGCTCTTTCAACGTCATCATCGACTTTTTCTCTAAATTCCTTAGCCCTATACTTTCTAAGCTTATCTACAGGGGCCTTATCAATTCTTACCGGTGCCATACCTCATGGTACATCCTCATCAAGTTGGTTAGGGGGTGGGGGCGGTCGTGGTTTGTTAGGACGATTCCTTAGATGATCCCTAAACCATTCATCCATAATATCAAAGAAGGCGGCTCGGGACTCTTTCCGGCCTTCAGACATAAGTCTCATACTACTACTTGATACAACTCGTTGTACAAAAGCTGGAGCATAGCTCTCGGCTCCCTCGGACTCATCTTGTGCTCGATTAAAAGACATTTACTATATTCAAAACAATTTAAACAATTTAGGAGATGTCAAACTATCAAGATTTGAAATATGGCATGTATAAATAACTTTAACATCCTCTACGGTAGTCCTAAAACTGACTAAACTGTAGCTCTGATACCACTAAATGTAACACACACCACTCGTATCTGACGCCGGGATAGGGTTCGAGATGTTATCGGTAATTCACCTTTACAAACTTACTCAATCGGGTTACTGAATTTCGCTCGTAATTTATCACTTTTCAAACGTGTGCACTTTGTCTCTTATATAGGCCTCCGAGGCCTAAAAACACTCCTAAGGGTAGTACGAAACAAAACTGAAATTGTTCGATAGACTTGGGGCACTTTAGGAAATTTTCCCTTAATTGAAGTGTAACACGTCCATGGGGCTTAGAACACGCCCGTCTCTTTTTTCCAGTATGCAACACGGCCAAGGCACACGCCCGTGTGCTACACTGACTTCAACCTTACCATTCTTTTAAATATACACGGCCAAGGCACAGCCTGTGTGCTTAGCCCGTGCTCTATGTTGACTTAAAATTTCAAGTGCAGGAGACACACGGTCATAGCACACACCCATGGGAGAGCCCACGTGTCACACACGGCCTAGACACACGCCTGTGTGTCTACCCATGTGGACCTTGTTAGGCTATTTTCCAAGCCTTAAGTCACCCTCTACTAGCCAATTACACTTATAGATTACTATAGTGCATATTTGGACCAAATTATCCATTTGTAAATATGAAACTTTGATTAACCTCATTGCATGTGAACCTCATGTCATTGGTTTCATACATGCTAATTTAATTCTTATCTTGCATTTAATGATTTATAAGTCTGATTGACATATTAAGATTGGCTCATCATTATAACGTATTCCCAATTATAACTAAGCCATCGCATATGAATATAAACATGCATAGATTTGCAGGGCATAGCCTACTTCAAAATGAGCCAATTCCCATGGCCATATACAAGAAAAGATAAACATATTTTTACATGCCTTCACTAGGCAAATCAAATGACATATATAACAAAATACTCAAAAATTCTATACATGCCATTAGACAAAATAGAAATGTCTTTATACCAAAGCTTGTCTAGTTGATAGTGTGTTGACTCTCCAATTGTCTTCCAATCCTTATGAGTCCTTGAGCTCTGAAAAGTAGGGAAAAGAGAGGGGTAAGCATTTACATGCTTAGTAAGCCCGTATAACTAGAAAGTAAACTTACCGATTATTTAACATACAACCATATTAGGCAATGAAACCAACTTTCCCTATCACATGCACTCAACCATTGAGTTAGTTACATATCAATGTATCATGTAATTCATCTTAGATAAGCTCATCATTTAACATATCATCTATACATATTCCTTGTGATAGTCCCATTGAGTTTCTAGGAAATCTCAATGGATCATCCATTTACCATCAATTTGTACGAATGATCGTTTCAGTATGCACTCCCGCGAACCTCACATCTTACGGCGGGATTACCAGTCCAGGCTAAATCCCCCGTAATATAAATTTGTAAAGTGATGTCGGGATTACCAGTCCATTCTAAATCCCTTATAACAACAAACACCCTTAATGAGATCAGATTTGAATTACCAGTCCAGGCTAAATTCAGACCTTAATCGGATTACCCATCTGGGCTAAATCCACAATGGACACATATTCTTCGAGAGGCTCGACCACTCAAGGAACACCAGTCCAGGCTAGATCCTTTTTATATTTGAGATCTTCGGATTACCAGTCCAGGCTAAATCCTTTTCTGCACCACATGCAGGATCTCAAGTCTCATGTAAATCATGGTTTATCCATCGAATTCCCTTTCCAACCTCAACCGAGACATTATCCGACAATTCAGTATTAAATATGCAATTCATGCATTTTCATGCCATCCACAATGCAATTAACATGCATTCACAAAACATACAATTATGCATGTTATAGGTTTACTTCGAGTTATTCGAACTTACCTGGTATTCGTTTCGGAGCTGTATTTCGGTTATTTCGAAACCTTGCGTTTACCTCGATCGACCTTCAAAATTTGTTCCCCGGGGTCTATAACAACAAAATTATATCATTAATTCACTACATTACACTTTTCAAGTTTAATTTCTACCCCCAGTCCAAATGACCGTTTTGCCCCTAACCTTTGATATTTTTACGATTTAGTCCCTAGGCTCGTATAATGAAACACATGCAATTTCTATCTTACCCAAGTCTATCCGAACACTTTTCCCTCATATGGCAGCCCACATTTTCCATTATTTTCACATTTCTACCACATATTTAACAACTTTTGCAAAAAGGTCCCTTTAGGGGTTTTTCATGAAAATCACCTAAGAAAAGATGTTTAACACACCTTCAACTTTCATACACCTCCATAATCCACCAAAATACAAGCAACTCATGCATGGGTAAATTTTTAAACATGATCCCTAGCATGAAATATGGGTAGAAATGGAAATATCAAGCTACCGGGATTTCAAAAATACAAAGAACATTAAAAACGGGGCATGGGAGCACTTACTATTGAGCTTGAAAATGTTGAAAACCCTAACTATGGAGGACTTGAGAATTTCAGCTGGTACAAGGAAGAAGAATGGCTGATTTTGGCTTATTTTTCCCATTTTATTTCATTAAAATGCCAAATGACCAAAATGCCCTTAAGTCCTTTCTTTGAAATTTCATCCATGCAAGCCCATTTTTGTCCAAAAACTTAGAAATTGAGAAAATATCTCTTTAAGACCTTCTAATTTATAACCTAAAGAAATTTCATACAAATTTCTTCTAGAATCCAAGTTTTGCAATTTATTCTATTTAGTCCCTGATTTTCGATTGGACACCTTACTTAAAGAATTTCTTCATGAAATCTTAACACATGCATATTCTCATATTCTATACCTCATAATAATCATAAAATAAATATTTTGATGTCAGATTTGTAGTCCCGAAACCACTCTTCCGACTAAGCCCTATTTCGGGATGTTACAAATACACATCCCAAATGACGTGTGATACATCACTGTAAACCAAAAACTCTTTACCAGATTTAGGCTGTATCAAAACAAGAGCCTGAGTCAGAATAGACTTAAGCTTTTCAAATCTCGATTGTTGCACATCGGTCTAAACAAAAGGAACATTCTTACACAGAAGCTTAGTCAAAGGAGCTACAATCAATGAGAAACCCTCAACAAACCGTTGATAATAACCCGCAAGACCCAGAAAACTGTGGTTCTCAAAAATGTTTTTAGGCTATTTCCAATCAATTACAGCCTCAATCTTTCGATTATCAACTTAGAAACGTTACTTTTCTTAACCAAAATTCAGACTTGCTCAACTTAGTGTAGAGCTATTTCTCACAAAACATCTGAAGCACTACTCTAAGATACTCATCATGCTCACCCTCAGTCTTAGAGTACACAAGAATATCATTGATAAAGACTACAATGAACTGGTCCAGATACGGCTAGAAAACCTGATTCATCAGATCCATGAATGTTTTCGGAGCATTCGTCAAACCAAAGGGCATAACTAGGAACTCGTAATGCCCATAACAAGTTCTAAAAGTTGTCTTAAAGATGTTAGCTTCCTTAACCCTAAGCTGATGATACCCTGAGTGGAGATCTATCTTAGAGAATACCGAAGCCCCAAGAAATTGATCAAACAAATCGTCAATCCTTGGAAGTGGGTATTTATTCTTCACAGTCAGGTTATTCAACTGTCGGTAATCGACACACATCCTCAAGGTACCAACATTTTTCTTCATAAACAAAATCGAGGCCCTCTACGGAGACACACGAGGATGATGAACCTACGATCTAGAAGTTCTTGAAGCTAAGCCCTAAGCTCCGTGAGCTCTTTCGGTGCCATAGGATATAGAGTGATGGACACCAAAGTTATATCTGGTAGAAGCTCAATTCCAAACTCAACTTCCCGATTTGGAGGTAGACCCGATAGCTCATTAGAAAATATATCCAAAAATTTCCTCACTGTTCTGATTTTCTCGACAGAAGAGTCCTCAGAAACTGAAACACTTACGAAGGCCAGATACGCTTTACACACTTTTCGAACCAGTTTTTCGACTATTAGAGCTGATATCACATTGCATAAGTAATCCCGACACTCGCCAGTCACAACCACCTCCACATCATCCTTATTTCTTAAAATGACCCTCTTTGACAAGTAATCCAAACTGACTCGATGCTCTACTAACCAATCCATACCCAAAATCAAGTCAAACTCTCCAAATGGTAACTCTATCAAATTTTATAGGAACACAACCCCTTGTACTTCTAATGACACATTCCTATACAATCTATTTACTCGAACCAACACATTTAGCTAATAGAACATAACTTTAGCACTTTACACAACTTGGTTCTTTTTCACAAATTAAGCATACAAACGGTAAAATTTCTTAACAAAACTTTTACACAGTCCTATTATCATGCTGTAGACCTCAAAATAATACTAAAATAAATTTTATAACCTCAGATTTGTGGTCCCAAAACTACTATTCTGGCTAGGCCCAAAATCAGAATGTTACATGAGGAGGGTGTTAGGATATTACTATTAGATGTTATCGTTTAGCAATTTGATTCCTAATATGATATTGTTATTAGATATTATCTTTTAGCAATTTGATTTCTAATAGGATATTATTATTAGATATTATCTTTCAGTAATTTGATTCCTATGTAACTATTACTGTATAGATATATATACCCTTGAGGTTTACCAATAAAATTCAAGAGATTACCCTATTCTTATCCATAATAATGAATGAAGTAAATTATGTTAAGTATATAAAGATTAAATTCTCATAAAATCAAAAGAAAACGTTAGGTACATTAATTACTAATAAATTAACCTTCAATAGTTAGATCATATATATAAATGAAGGTTACACTAATCGTGTATGGGGACAAAAGAAAAAAAGAAGGCATGGGTGGGGCTGTTTTAGCAGATATAAAAATGATCGAGGGGGTTTGTAACACCTCTAACCCATATCCGTTGCCGGAACAAGGTTACAGAGCATTATTGGAATTTATAGAATAAATACAGTTAAATTATGTCATTTACTATTTATATCTGAGACCAATCATATTCAATCATATTGTCCCTTAATGGGACCCTCGAGGCCCTATTTATACATTAGAAACAATTCGGGACTAATTTGGGATCTCAAAGAATTTTTCACAAAATTTTTAAAATTTCTTTATATGCAGGGGACACACACATGTGTGGCTTACACGGCCAAGTGACACACCCGTGTCTTAGGTCGTGTGGGTATTCAATGTAAGGCACACAACCATGTCCTAGCCTGTGCTCAAAATTAGGGTAGCTACTGACTTGGGTCACATGACTAGCCACACGCTCGTGTGCTAGGTCGCCTGGACAATTTAATTTTCAAAAATAGGTGCATAATTCACATGGCCAAGACACACGCCCATGTGTTGGGCCGTGTATTTCACATGGTTGAGACACACACTCGTGTCTCTGCTCGTGTGACCAATTCTAAGCATTTTGTTTCTCAATTTTTAAGTTGCCAGGGACATACTACCAAACCACACGCCCATGCGCATGGTCGTGTATCACACACGGTTGAGACACACGTCTGTGTGTCTACCCGTGTGGACAAAATAAGGTAATTTCCAAGCCTTTTTTCTCACCCAAATTTTTCCTTGTACGTACATTAATACTTGCATACATATACCAACCAAATCAAGATATTAAAACCAAGCCAATATTAACATTATACATGATATATCATCACATATATTCAAACTTACCTTTTTTTTGAAAGAAACATATATGTTTACCATAATTCAATCTAACCATACCAAGTACACATATATTAATCATATTATAACCTCATATACATATTCACTAAACATACCATCACTAGTCATTCCAATGGCTAGATTACAAACAACCATTTACATGCCAACATTAGCCAAGTTAGCCTATACATGCTATTATACCAAAATAAGTTTGCTATTTATACCAAAACGAGCTGAAGGATAGTGTGATGGTGCTTCGACCGATTCCAACATTTACGAGCTTCTGAGCACTATAAAATAAAGGAAAATAAGACAAAATAAGCATTTAATACTTAGTAAGTTCACATAACAGGAATTTAACTTACCATTTATATTCAATTTAAGTAATCATGTCAATATCATGCATCCCAACAAATTGACCAATTGCCTAATCACATATACTTATTCAAGCAAGTTAGTCATGAATTTCTAAATAATTTTCAAGTAATAAAGAAGAGCTCATCATGTAATAACTTCCATACACATAAACTTTTCTTATCATATTTCCATATAACATATACATTTCTATGATAAATCATCTTAAGTTTAGATTAGCCATAATAGAACTTTGCTCGTTGAATTTATTTGAATATCGATGGATACACATGTAGTACACTTGAAATGTACGACACTGTAAACCATCAACTCATATTCAGGGTATCCAATTAGGGCACATAATCAGGAAGCACTCTCTCGAGCCATATAACAGGATGCTCATGTGAGCCATGTAACAGGAAGCTTATCCGGGATATTATAGAAACTCATAAGAGTTTAAAATAGGAAGCTTATTGAGCTTAACAGGTAACTCCGAAGAGCTATTATCAAGAAGCTCCAGATAGCCATATAACAGAAAGTTCAAGCGAGCCATATCAGAAAGCTCAAAAAGAGCTTATATCAGGACATTCATAAAGAGCTGTGTTTGCGTCTGTAATATATGTAGGATCACAATTGATCATATAATAGGACGTTCATAAGGAGTTGCGGTAGTCCGTAACACATGCAAGTTCACTACCGATCAGAATGCTCACAAGAACCATATAACGGGAAACTCGAGAGGGCTTATAACATGATTCTTTTTCATGTTATGGTGTGTCTACAACCTATGCAAGACCACAACCAGTCGGGAAATCCTGGATCCATCGAATTTCATCTATTCAAACGGGACTTATACTTATCAAGCAATATCAGGCATGTAATTAATTTTATACACTAAACATTTATACGATTCACAAATTTTCAACATTCAATTCCAAACATATTAATATACATAATCTATTTACACGAACTTACATTGATAAACGTTCGTATACAAGGATCTACTAATCCGATACTTTTTGTTTTCCTCGATCCGACTCCGTACTAGGTCTATCTAGATCTATATAAATGAATTTAACATCAATTTAATTCATTTCATACTCAACTTAATTCAATTCACACCCTAGATAAATTACCATTTTGCCCCTATACTTTCCATAAATGACAATTTCGTCCCTAGGCTCGGAAAATGAAATTTGTGCAATTTAATCCTTATTACAAGCCTAACCAATTTTTACATATAACATTTACAGCACATATATTTCATAAAAATTAGAAATTTTCCATGAATTTTACATCTTTACAATTTAGTCACTAAATCACAATTTCATGAAAATTCACTTTACAAAAGTTGTTTATCTATCAACAACCTTTCAATTTCTACCATAAATTTCAAAATTTTAGCATATTCATCCATGAAAATTTTCAATACTTTAATATCTTTACAAATTGATCCCCAAAATAGATAGATTAAGTGATTACGATTTTAGAAAAATGAAAATTACTAAAAACAGGACATAATTACTTACCTAATTAAGCTTGCTTGATTTTCTTTCTCTTTCCTTGGGTTTCTATAGAATTTGGGGAAGAAGATGATATAAAATGATGATATTTTCTATTTAATTAAGATATCATCTTTTATTTTTTTCTTTTTCCAATTTAGTCCCTTTCTTTTCCTAATTTTCCATGGACGAATCATCAAAAATATCTACTAACTTTTCTTAATGGTATAATTAACATATAAGGACCTCAATTTTTGAATTCCATAGCTATTTGATACTTATAGCTACTAGAACTTAACTTTTGCATTTTATGCAATTTGGTCCTTTCTATAATTAAACATGAAATTGGTAAAATTTTCTTATCAAAACTTTCATACATCTTTCCTATCATAATTTAGACCATACAATAATATTAAAATAAATTTTCTTTCTGAATCAGATTTGTGGTCCTGAAACTACTATTCCGATTTCATTGAAAATAGGCTGTTACAGGGTTGTCGTTAATGACTTTTCTTACACTCCAAGCTTGAATTGATTCTTCAATTTCATTAACTTTTGCTGTTGGGAGTTAGATCCCTCATATTACCATATTTTGTTGGTTGGGTGGTGGTTCTGTTCTAATTCTTTTTGGAATTCCAATTAGGTTTCAAATCAGAATAATTATAATTAAAATTAAATTATTATAAAATATAATTGAATTGATAATTGAAATATATTTGAATCTAAATTAATATAAATTTAAATTCTAAATAAAATTTATTCATGATGACATAAAACTTAGTTAAAAGGCAAACAGGGGCCTTGATCTCCTTTGAGTAAATGGAAAATCTTCTCTTTTAACTTTTTCCAAAATTTAAAACAATCAATTCAAGGCTTTGTAATTCATTAAATTAAAAACTTGTATTTTTTATCCCTTTGAAAAGAAAAGAACAATTCAATTTAAGTTGTTTTTAACATAATTTTTAACTTTTAACTCTCGTAATTTTATAATTTTAATTTGATCCATCCTCAACAAAAATTCTTGCTTCACCTCTACATGATAAAATTTAAATCAAAATAAAATCTAAAAAAACTCATACATGATATATGATTTATAAAGGATATAACTCTAACTTTGGATTTCAAAAGTATCTTTCTATATTTCAAAGTTTGGAATGAAGAATTTTATAGATGATTTCGGAGAATGGAATGAAATGGGTTTAAATACCCAATAAAATTGCTAATACATGTGAATGTTATTAATCCAAATTATCCCAAGTTACAATGGATGCATTTTGTGTTTGTTGGTGTGGCTTGGCTTTGCATGGTTACATACACCCACAGATTTGGTGGGGTTCAACTCAGTGAGTTGTTCAGAAAGTTTGCCACCTCTATATGTATACACTAATGTTTTTAAAATTGGACCGATTATTAAATCAATTAGGTTATTTATTTGTCAATTTAATTGGTCTGATTAAAAAATCATTAAAAATTTTAAAACAAATAAATTTAAAAATTTTGGTTTAACTGTCGGTTTAACTATTGGTTCAGTTGATTTTTTAGCTAACTAAATTGGTTCGTACTGATTCTTGACTTAACTAGATCAAAACCACTTTCCGATTGATCTCTCGATTGGTTTTCTATCCAACCAATCTGACCGACTAATCTGATCTAATTCAAACAACACTAATATACACACATTATGTAACCTCCCCAACCCAACCTAGACGTTAGACCCGAATTCGAAAGATTATATTAGCCACTAAAGTGACCCAGTAAACTATCAGAGTTTTGAAAACAGTCATTTTAAAACAATTATTAATCTTTGAAAGAAAACTTAGATAATTACCAGTTTATTTACCAACCAAAATTCTTAATTATAATGTAACAGCGAAAAAATGATAACTAATTGTTTTTAATAAAAACAAGTGTTCATGCATAACTAATTAATAATCATAAAACTTGATATCCTAAAATTTAAATTAAATGTCATGCAATATAACAACTCAAATCCTAAGTTCCATGCCATCGTTCAAAATAAAGTTATATAGACTTTGAATAATAAAATAAATCAATTAATAAGCCTAAATAATTTAATAAATAGAAATCGAGTCAAGACCCTCCGAATGTCATGCCTACGTCCTAACCTAGTGGGTTATTTGTAAGGATGAAAATTTAAGGGGGAGTGAGTTATGACGCTCAGTGTGAGTTCATTCATAAGAAAATTCGTGCAAACAGTCAGTAAGACACATTAAATAATATCGCATAAAATAATCGCAATCAAACAACAATTCAAAGTATTGGCTTTTCAATTTAACCATCATTAATATCACAAAAATCACAATAGAAATTTAAGAATAACAAATTTTCAAATTACCCAAAATATACCTATATATACATGTCATAATAGAAATTTAGATTTGTGTGTACATGATCTTATAGAGCCATACTGTTTCAGTTTTAACAAAATAGATCTTACCCCACCGCTACACACCACAACAGGAGTTTCCCTGAACTCTATCCTCCAACACACCAAATTTTTGATAAACCACTACTGGTTCGTAGATAAATTGCCAATGGTTGTGGACACACAACAAATCCCCGTAGATGGAATCTGCCTCTGGTTGTGGGTTCCTAACAAAATGTATCACATATGAAATCTGCTTTTGACTATGATTTACACAACAAATAACTCGTAGATGGAATTTTCCTCTTGCTATGGGTTCCCAAAACAATATCTTACAGATGAAATTTGCTTTTGGCTATGATTTACACAACAAATAACTTGAGATGGAATCTGTCTCTGATTGTGGATACTAAGCAAATATATTTATAGATATACTGCCAAATTTTCCTTCGTTCACATCGTCCCTCCCCATGCAATGCAATGTGACATACTTAATACAGATCAATATGATAGAAATTAATTTGCTTATAACATGGTAATTCAGTAGCAAAAGTCAAGCTTTTCATGTAACACCCCAAACCCAGCCTAGATGTTATGGCCATATTTGGCAATGTCACATGATAATGTTTTTGAAACCTCATTGTTACGATGAAAACATTCCATGTTATTATCTTTAGTAAACCTTTGTCAGAACTTAGGAAGTCATCTTTATTCATTTAAAACATTTGTTTTGAAACATTCCTCGTTGCGAAAGCTTTAATAAAACAGTCTAAGTGATCATGCGTTTAGAAAATACTTTAACTTGTTGAAAATCGAATTTCCTATGAACAATAGGTATAAATCCATAAAGTAAAATAAATAAATAAAAACCTAAATTTAAAACCCAAGTCCTAGAGGGTCCTTAAATTACAACCCAAATAATCAATAATAATCAAATTATAAATCGTAAATTGAAAACCATGAAGTCCAAAAATTACTGTGGTCACCACTGAGTCCTCCATCGCATCGATCCATTTAAGTCTGGGGATTACTTGTGCACATTAAACTAAAAGGGTGAGTTTACATAAACTCAGTGTGTAATCCCACAGAAATAAACAAACAATCAGTATTCACAGTGCATAGTTGAACAGTCTTGGGCCTAAGCCCTTTTTAGCATCAATGACAGTTTAGGCCTTAGCCCATCTCAGTACAGTGCCAAAAATGCAGTAGGGCCTTATCCCATCATAGTATCAGTAGCAGTAACAGTTATGCAATAGCAAAATCCTACCCAACCAACCTCTACACACCATCTCCGTCCAACCCTACACTCCATGTGGGGATATAATCAACCCACCCATCCTTACACTCCAAGTAGTACCGAATGCAGCACAAAACAGTAGTTTATAGCTGAGCTGCCAGTAAATTAGGCTTAAAGCCTTTCAGTACACTTCCTCCGAATAACAACCCCCAACCCAATGCAATGCAACATACAATGGATGATATGATGCAATTTCAGCACATATATTCAGTTTAGATATTAACATACTCAGTACAGATATCATTCAGTCAATTTCACACATTTAGGGGTCTAAGTAGCACTTACTGACTTTACAGTAGGTTCACAGTCGACTTGGGCGACCCGTGCAACCTTAGAAACATTTCGGTAAAAATGGGCTCACACGCCCATATGATCTGCTCGTGTGGGCCCACACGCCTGTGGCCCACTCGGCCCAAATTGGCCTTGGCCGTGTGATCCATTTTTAATGTAACCCATGGTAGCTAAATATTCATATATGTTTTCGCTATTTACTTATATGTTCATTCAAAGCTGTCTACTTGAGTCAGTGTCACTAAATTATTTATATCTTGAGCTAAAGAATTCCAAATTAAGATCCGCTTGGTGTTTTTGAAACTAGACTTAAATACCTTTCTATCATAAAAATTTTAGAATTTATAGTTTATCAAATAAGTACAGTAAAATCTTCAAATTTATCCCTATTCTATTGTTTGATAGTTTCAACATTTCCTTACCAAAAATTATTTATCTCTTAGTACGGAATTTGGATGATGTTTCTGTTTGTTTCTATTGAAAATAAACTCTTTAATGATTTAAACATATAAATTTAAGCCCCTAATTAATTTTTTTACAATTTTTGATAATTTTCCAAATTCAGAATAGGGGAACCCAAAATCATTCTGACCTTGTCTCACAAAATTTATTATATCTCATAATTTACAATTCCATTTCTAACACTGTTTCTTCCATGAAAAACTAGACTCAATAAAATTTAATTTCATATTTTATTCAACCTCTAACTCAATTTCCACTATTTTTGATAATTTTTCAAAGTTATACTACTGCTACTGTCCAAAACTATTTTAGTGCAAAATGTTGATTTCCAAGTTTATAACACCCTTATTTTCTTTCTCTACAATTTTTTTGCACCATTTTCTCTTATTTCTATTATTTCTCGATAGTAAGGAATTTTAGCTTTTCGTCGAATCCCATTTTCTGCGTTTCAGGTACACATCTGGTATCGTTTCTGATGCGTAAGCACTCCTAAGCCTGCAGCACCTAAAAATCGACCAACATATCTCCAGATTAATCACTTAATTCATTTTTAATCAACCAATTTAGGAAGGAACTTGACTAAAAACCCTAACAAGACCCTTACCTCACTTGAGTAACTACGACTTCGCACAATCATAGTGTCGATTCAAAACCACCAGCTCCTTGATTAACTTTTAAACACCAAAAAAGAATCCCACTTTTAGAGATTAACCAAGAACGATTAACAATAGACAAAATCGTTACTTATTGAACACGCGCAACCAACGATGATCAACCAAATCAATTGGAAAGAAAAGAAATAAACGGAAGGGGAAAATAATAAAAATTTCGGCAGCAACTAGGGGAAAAAATTGGCAAATGAGAGAAAAAAAAGAAGAAGAAAACGTTAGAAAAAGTTTGGGGAATTGGAGAGAAAACCAAAACTCTATTATTATTATTATTATTATTATTTTACAACAAAAAGATAATCAGATTATTTTCTGATAACCTCTCCATAATTATCTCCTAAAATCACTCCATATTAACCCATTAAAACACAACTACTCAGAATTTTGCCCCAACAAAACTCTTAGCCAAAATTGGAGCAAAAATACTATCTCTATGCCATCACAGAGAATTGAACATAGGACCTCCAACATTCCAACACTCCACTTAACCACCAAACTAGTGGACCCATTTTGATATAAACTTACCAACAATTAAACTTATGCCCTTTGCACAAGGTTAAGGATTTCTTTATAAAAATACCAAAATTTGCCCAAGTAAGGCTTGAACTTGGGGCCTCTCACACACAACCAGAACATTTAACCACTAAAGCAGATAGATATTTGTGTGTCACACATACACGAAATCAAAAATTAAAATTTTGGGGCGTTACATTTCATGTGTTTGAATTAATAGTAACATAAGACATGTTGTACGTACAATTGCAAACATATAGATACAATAGTCATGTGTACTGTTCACAATTCATGCATATATATATATAAATACGATGTCAATTCAGCCAATCAAGTGTTGGATCCTAACAAGTTTCATATTATTAGGGACTTAATTGAACAAAATTAAATATTAAAGTAGTTCGGGAATCAATCAGGGACTAATATGAATAAACATACAATTTTGGGCAAAATTGTAAAATTTGAAAAATTGGGGACACATGGTTATGCGATCGGACCGTGTGGAAAGCCCTGAACCGTGTTAAGGTGTTATAAGGCTATGTGGAAAATGCAAAATTAAGTTACAGGGGAGACACGATCGTGTGGTAGGCCATGTGGCTTATGAACTAGCCTAGGGTTTCAAGGGGGACATGGTCGTGTGAGAGGTTGTGTGGTCGACAAGCCTATGTGGCAGACCGTGTGGCCCTATCCTAGGCACGATTTTGTCGCAATTCTTTTTGTAAAAGAAGATACACTTGTCTCTGGGTTCTTGAGCGATGTTCCTCACGTTCAATTTTGATTTGGGTTACTTAAATCGGGTCCTTCAAACGAAAATTACACAAGAGTTAATGTTTGTTTTCAAGATTCGACAATGTTATCGAAAGATTCGACAAGAATCAAGAAAGATTGGGTAATCGAGTTTCAAGATTAATGTGGATCGATGGTATTACGAAAATTACAAGTTTTACTAGTAGGAATGATTGAACTTTATGAACTTGGATGAGAGAAACAAGTGCTATAAATGACAAGATCAACTATCGGTGGAAAAAAATTCATGCTCGAGATTTATTTTGACTCGGGAAATGAAAGAAATTCCAACAGTTGGAGAGAAAAATATTTTCAAAGAAAAAGATGAAAAAGAAAAGGAAGAAGAAATAGGGAAAAAGAGGGCAAAAATTCAATTTATTTTGGAGAAGGAGACTATAGTTCAACTGTAATTAGGAGAAGAAATTAAATAGCTACATTTTTCAAATTTTTAGGGGTTGAATGGTACATTACCCCTTCAGTCGAAAAAAATAGAAATGGGGAGAAAGAGTGGCATGGCTCAAATCTAGGATGCAAGGGAGAAGAAAAGTGCTTGACCATTGGGCTACTACTAATACTTAATAATTTTTTACTCTATTTAATATATATTTTAGGGTTGTTTTTATCCTAGTTTGCTGAAATTAAAAAGAAGGGAAAAAATGAGAGAGGAGTGAATTAAACCTGAGACCTCTAGGAAGTGTTTTAATTACTTAACCATTAGACCAAAAGGGTTGGAAAAGCCTATAACCCGTTGGTTAAAATAGAGAAATTGTATTTTAATCCATTCTGAAAATTGATAGTTTAATTTAAGTTCTCTTAACATAATTTTTAACTTTGTTTCTTTTAAAAAATTATAATTTTATCTCGATTTCTAAAATAAAATTTTGAAACATTGATACTTTATCAAAACCCATTTAAAAGAAATTTGGATAATTAAACTTTTTAACATTTAATTAAATTTTATGAACCTCATATAAGATAAATTTACTTTCAATATATATTTATATACCGACAATCATTAAATATAATTGTATATATTAACCCTAATTAAGGGTTAATATTTTTTTGATAAATAAAACAAATGATTACATAGAAATATTCATAAATGAGTTATTATGAGTGTTTTCTCCTTTCAAGATCTTTTAAATCTCCAACAAGGGTTCTTCAAATGTATGCAAGACTTCATCACTTGATAGAGCCATTTTTGCTAAAGTGTCTGCTACCCGATTAGTCTCTCTAAAGACATATCTCAAGTACCACTTTTCTTCAAAGGCTAGATGTAACAACCCAATTTTGGGCCTAGTCAGAACAGTGATTTTGGAACCACAAATTCGAGGTTAGAGAAATTATTTTTATATTATTTTATGTGTTATAGCATGATTATACGAGTGTTTGAAATTTTTGGTGAATTAATTTTAGTGATTTCATGCTTAATTTTGAAAAAGGACTAAATCACATAAAGAGAAAAAATTTTGTTCTACTAGCGAAAGGTGTCAAATAGCTATGGAACATTAAAGTAAAGGTGTATTGAGTAAATAGACCAATAAAATGTTAGTGGCTGGACATGGAGCCTTAATTCATGGAATGGTTGAAGGTTAGATGACTTAATTGATAATAAAATAATAAATCTAAAGGCTAGCTATCATCTTTTTCATTCCTTCTCTTCACCACCGAAAATTTCAGCAAAAGGGGGGTTGAGAGCTCAAAATTTCAGCAACTTCTATCCCTTACAAGTAAGTGATTTTGATGATCTTTCTTAATTTTTTTGTATTTTTGGGACCTTTGAAGTATAAGCTAACTAATGGGGGGACTATTTTGCAAAATGGTTGAGAATATAGGGTGTTTCCATGAGAGTATTCATGTTGTTTTCTGAATTTTTATAGAAGAAAATGAATCATGGTTGTTAAATAAACAACTTTTGTGAAGTGGTTTCATGAAAACACCTAAAAGGATCATTTTGTGAAGTTTATAAAATAGGTTGAAAATGTGTGAAATAATTGAAATTGTGAGATGCTATAGGTTTAAAGTAGTCTCGACTAGGCTTGGTTAATGTGGAAATTTGATGAAAATCATTTTACAAGCCTAGGGGCAAAATCGTAATTTTGTGAAAGTCTAAGGGCAAAACGATCATTTTGCCAAAGTAGGAATTTTGGAATGTCTTGATTTATGTGATGATTAAATAAATAAAATTTATCATTATAGATTAAGAAATACAAAATCTTGACTTAGACCGAGTGAAAACCAAGCTAGTGGACTAAATCAAACTAGTCGCCCATATTTTGTATACCTAGGTAAGTTGCACGTAAATGTCACAATTCTATTATTATTATGCATTAACTAATTGATATTGCATGAAATGTTTGATTTTTTTTTTAATATGCATGACGAGATTTGACATGGTAAAACTCCCGGTTGAACCGTAGGAATAGATCGGATATCCATGTCGTGATACTAGGGTTATGTGAGCCAGTGTATGACCATGTTTGGAACATGGCATCAACATTTATATGAGAGCTAGTCTAAGACCATGTCTAGGACATGGCATCAGCCTCGATTTGTGAGCTAGTGTAAGACCATGTCTAGGACATGGCATCGGTATCTTACCCTTTTGTATGAGGCTTATTGAATATCCATTTATTATTTTGATTGGTTCAACGAGTAATTTAAAGATTATATCACGATTGAGAAAAGTTATGATTCTGTTGCAAGTGGTACAGGTACCTACAAAAAACTCATAAGAATGAGCTCAGGTTATGTATATGAATAGTAAGGGTGAAAATAAGTAAGCTATGCCTATAGTCATTCGAGAATCTAGTGCAAGTGTATGATACGTTATGAGTATGATGTTACTTGGTAAAGCGATATTAATTATTTACTTGTGACTTACTAAGCTTTATGCTTACTTTCTCTCTTTTCCATTTTCTTATAGTGCCACCAAGCTAGCTCGGGAATCAAGGGATGTCGGAGGTATTGATCACACTATCATCTAAAGTTTTTGGTATAGTTAGTTTAAATGTTTTGAGCGTGGCATGTATAGGGATTTGGGTTCATTCGTTCGAGTAATAACTATCAATGGCCAACAAATCAAACAGCTTCAGGAATACGTATAGCTGGAGTTCATGAAGTTGATGCTCTCATTTCGTTATCAGCTCAGGTATCGTCTATTTCCTCTATGTTAAAGCAGCTTATCGGTAATAGTGTTAATAATTTTGCAACTCAGCCACCAAGTCCATTTGAAGTAGTTTCCTACGTGTACTGCAGGGAAGGTCATTCTTTTGAGAATTGCCCATTAAATCCCGAGTCAGTGTACTATGTGGGGAACCAACATGAAAATAGGAGTGGACAAAGACCCCAGTCCAACTTCTATAATCCTTCATGGTGTAATCATCCCAACTTTTCTTGGAGCAACCAAGGAAATGGACCAAACAACAACTTTATGCAGCATAAACCCAACTAATCTCAAGGGTTTAATCAGTAAGCTCCAAAAACAGCCCAAGCTGAATCATCAAATAGTTTGGAGAACATGTTGAAAGCATACATGGCAAAGAATGATGCTTTCATCCAGAGCCAAGCAGCAACACTGAAAAATTTGGAAAACAAAATGGGTCAGTTAGCTACGGAGCTTCGTAATAGATCACAAGGAACATTGCCGAGCAATACTGAGAATCCAAGAAACTTGGTTGAAGAACATATCAAGGCTGTGGCATTGCGAAGTGGTAAAATTCTTGAACCCCGATTGATTGATGTCAAAGACAAGCCTATTGAAAAGGATGAGAATCATCCAGCTATTGAAATTCCTACACCAAAAGAATTAGAATCTGTAAAGACTGACAAGGTAAATCCTAACTTAGTGAATTCAGATACTTTAACATCTTCTTTGGATGTAGATTTACTTACTCAGAAGAGTTGTCTAATTCAACTGAAATTTCCATCACCCCCCTATTCGCAAAGATTGCAGCAACAAAAGCAGAAACATGAGGTGTAATTCAAGAAGTTTTTGGATGTTCTGAAGCAATTACACATCAATATTCCATTGGTGCAGGCTTTAGAAGAAATGATGAATTAAGTGAAGTTTATGAAGGATGTACTATCCAATAAGAAATGACTGAGTGAGTATGAGACTGTCGCCTTGACAAAGGAGTGCAGTGCGTTCCTATAGAACAAGCTGCCACCAAAATTAAAGGATTTAGGAAGCTTTACGATAGCCTGTAACATTAGTGAATCTTACTGTGGTAAAGCTTTGTGTGAGTTAGGAGCGAGTATCAATTTGATGCCTAATTCTATTTTCAATATGCTAGGGACAGGTGAAGTAAGACCTACAACTATGACGCTTCAGCTAGCGAATTGATCTTTAGCATACCTCGAAGGAAAGGTCGAAGATGTTTTGATAAGAGTCGATAAATTTATTTTTCCTGCTAATTTCATTATTCTAGATTTTAAAGTAGATAAGGAAGTGCCAATTATCCTTGGAAGACCTTTCCTAGCGACGGGAAGAACGTTAATTGATGTGCATAAAGGCGAACTCACCATGCAAATTCAAGATGATCAAGTAACTTTTAACATTCTTAAAGTGATGAAACTTCCTGACCAAATAGAAGAGTGTTCAGTTATGGAAGAGTTAGAAACCTTGATTTCTATGGAAAGCAATTTTGAAGAAGATCCATTAGAGAAAGCCTTAGGGTTTGACCTTTTGGAGGATGAAGAAGGTGAAGAAAACATGGCTTTGGAAGAAACCAATCTGAGAAATTTTATTCAATCCACACGGTTTGAACCGTTGGAGTTGAAAGTGAGAGATTTTGTGCAACCGAAGTTGTCAATTAAAGAACCACCTAAACTCGAACTAAAGGTACTTATGAAATTTCTCATATTTGTTTAATCAATTGAAGGGAGCCACAGTGTTTTCAAAGATAGACTTGAGGTCTGGTTACTACTAGTTGAGAGTTAAGGAGTCCAATGTGCCGAAAACTGCATTTTGGACAAGGTATGGTCACTATGAATTTTAGTTATACCTTTTAGTTTAATGAATGCGCCTGCTGTATTTAACCCAAGTTGTCAGCTCAATTGGGATCCATTACTAATGAAAACTCAATTTAAAAAGTTCAAGAGTCGTCACACTATCATAACTTACTTATGGCATGTATAGCTAGACTCGTACATATGCTACGTTAGTCTGAGAATCGACTAAACCGTAGCTCTGATACCACTAAATATAACACCTTTTACTCGTATCTGAGGCCAGGATAGGGATCGAGGCATTACCAAATTAAAACATAAGCATTCATACAAAGCCGGGCCATAAAATTTCGCCCAAATTTAAAACTTTTCATTCACATGCATATCGTCCTTTATATAGGCCCTTGAGGCCCAGAACATAGATTGGGTGTGGTTCGGGACTAAACCGAAAGCTTTCAGAACTTTTGCGACATTGAAAAATTTCTTATTTTGGAGGGTCACACGCTCGTGTGTGTAGGCCGTGTGGTCACACACGTCCTTGTGGCTTGGGACACGTTCGTGTCCTCAACCCATGTAACTCTCTGTTTATAATGTCATCAACACAATTAGGGTCACATGGCCAAGTCACACGCCCATGTGCTTAGGCCGTGTGGCAAATTAAATTCCAAAAATTAAATGCAAACTTCACACAGCCTAGGCACATGCCCATGTCCTGCGGCCGTGTTCTTTACATGGCTAAGACACGCGACTGTGTCTCTGCTTAAGTGTTTACTATAGGGCATTCTGTTTTACCTAATTAAGGTGCAGGGGACACACGGTCGGATCACACGCCCATAAGGTAGACCGTGTGTCACACACGGTCTAGACACACGCCCGTGTGCCTACCCATGTGGACAACTTTGAGGCTATTTTCCAAGCCTTTTTCCACCCTTAATAACATATGCACACTTACACATCTCAATGACATCATACATAGCATAATTCGGCACTTAAACATACATAAACAAAAGATGATCATGATCATTTCATCTTTACTAATACATGCATAAGACTTCATACTTGGTCAGGCCAATTTTATGAATTTACATGCACTAAGAGTTATAGATTACTTTCATTTAACATACTTATGCCTTAATTGTCCTCATGCCGTTCACTAAAAATTCCATCAATGAACATTCTTAGCCACAACATATCTCATCACATACTCACAACAACTAACCACATCACAATTGCATAGGCACATGCATGCATATATGAATAGGTTTACAACCCAATAATCAATATGAGCCACATCTCATGGACTTATACAAAATGAATCAATATCATCATAAGCCAACACATTTGGCTAAACCAATATGACAAATAACAAAAATACCAAGTCCCTATACATGCCATACTCACTATACTTAAATTCACTATACCCAAAAGATTAGGTTGTAGTGTGAATCGAGCTCCGACGTCCTTCGATCCCCAAGCTAACTTGGCGACACTATAAGGAAATGGAAAAGAAAAGGAGTAAGCAAAAAGCTTAGTAAGTTTCCATGTAAATAATTAACAACATTAATCATACATTATTATACACATAACATAATAAAATTTATCATAATGTAATCAAGTATCACAGTTACATTTTAAGTCATGTCATTTGCATAATGTACAGTAAGACTCATGATCATAATTCATTCATTCACATCTTACCGAGGTCTCCTCGATTCATAATCTCAATATTTATGAGCTTTGTGTACGTACTTGTACCCTTTCAACATGATCATACCTTATCATCTCTTTGACATAATCTTTGGATTACCCGTTGAGCCATTTGGAATTACTAAAGGATACTTGGGAATTCTCATAAACATAGTAATATGCGAATGCCATATCCCAGATATGGTCTTACATGGGATCATAGATCGAAGCCGATAGCCTAGCTATGGTCTTACACGATGTCTCATATTGATGCCAATGTCATATCCCAGATATGGTCTTACATGGGATCACATGTCGATGCCAATGCCATGTCCCAGACACAGTCTTATATGGGGTCTCATAACGATGCCAATGCCATGTCTCAGAGATGGTCTTACATGGGATCACACATAACCCTAATGTCATGACATTTGTATCCTAACTATTCCTAAGGTTCAATCGGGATTTTGAGGTATCGAACTCATCAAATCGTCATCGGGTCTTTATTAATTAAATCCACAAGGAAAATTATACAATTCATGCAATATTAAAGCATTAAATACATAATAATTGCACTATTTACACACAAACATACCTCGGTACCCAAAATATTGCTACTATTCGATTTAGTCCACAATTTTGTTCTTTCCTCAATTTAGGTCCGAACTCTATTTTTCTTGATATATAATAGCAAATTTCGCTGATCTAATTATCACATTGTTCAAAATAGTCCATAAATCATACTTTGGAAAAATTAAAATTTTACCCCTAAACTTTCACATAATTACAAATTAGCCCTTAGGCTCGTAAAATGAAATGTGTTCCTTTTTTTTTTTTTGCTACCCAAGCCTAGCCAAACTTATATCATACTTATATCAGCCCAAATTTTCTTTCAAATTAGATTTCTAACCACCTATTTTACAACTATTACAAAAAGGTCCTTTTTAGGTGTTTTCATGAAAAACCACTTAGTAAAAGATGTTTATCATGCGTCAAACTTTCATATTCCTCCATTAAACACCAAAATACATGCATGTCACACATAAGTAAGTTTTTAAACATGAACCCTAGCTTAGAATAATGGTAGAAATAGCTAGATCATGCTTCAAGGATTTCAAAAACATTAAGAACATTAAAAACGGGGCTAGGGTGTACTTACAATCAAGCTTGAAAGGATGAATAAAACCCTAGCTATGGTCCCTTGAGAATTTCAGCTAAGGAGGAGGAATATGGACACAATTTTTGACTTATTTTTCCCTTTTTATTCTTTTATTAACCAAATGACAAAAATGCCCTTAAGGCCTTTCTTTCAAATTTTTCCTATTCATGCCCATTTTTGTCCATAAAAATAGAAAGTCAGGAAATTGCTATTTAAGGACCTCTAATTAAACATCCATGGAAATTCCATGCTTAAAGCTTCTAGAACTCACATTTTGCAACTTTTGCAATTTAATCCTAGATGTCAAATTGGACACTTTATCCATAAAATTTCTTCATGAAATTTTCACATAAGCATGCAATTATATCATAGACCTCATAATAATCATAAATTAATTATTTCTACTTCGAATTTATGGTCTCAAAACCACTGTTCTGACTAGACCCTAATTCAAGATGTTACAAAAAGAGTTGCCTCTTCTTTCTCTACACAACTTACTTCCTTTGGAGTTGTGTAGCACCCCTTGCCTAACCCAACTGTCGGGTCTAAGCTACAAAATGCCACATTAGTTACCGGAGGAACTATAAACAAATATAATTCAAGTCACAACATTAACATTCAATTACAAGCTATTTAAGTATAAATAGACTATGCATGCATTTTTGGGTCTTATACGAGCTTATGAAAGCTCTAACGCAACTCGAGATTGAATTAAGACTAAACTACAACATTTTCAAACAAGTTAGTGTCATGAAGTCGGGGGTTCCTCTTCGTGATGCAACATACTGAGTAGGTCTTGTGTTTGATCTTGTCACGATGACACTAGTCTAACATTGCGACGCGGTATGGTGTTTGATCTCGTCACGATGACACTAGTTTGACATCGCAACATGACAAACTGTTTTTGTAATTTCTAATGAACTTCAGCCTATAATTTTTCAATTTAGATATTTTATACATTCAAACCATATTTTTAGTCCAAAACATGTACTGTCGATGAATCAAAATGAGCAATCAACTTACTCAATAGAGCACCAAAGCCATGTTTTCTAGATCAAACCAATCAAATTCTTAAACTACATGTTTAATCATTTAACCTGTGAACATAACCACATCAACCAAAATATTTTCTAATCAACACTCATTTAACCATTTCAACTATGCCAAACCTAATAGAATATGTCAAAATAGACTTATGCTACTTGAAATAAACATTTTACTTACCAAACCATCCATATCATTAATTTAAGTTCAATTTCATCATTTACCAATCCAAGCATTCAACCTATCATATCTACAATCTTTATCATACCAACATTATCAAATGACATCATTGAGAATACAATCATTCCCCAACACCAAACATGTATTACTTAATTCACATAGCTAGTAAATTTCATAAGTTTCACCATTACCAACTTGTCACACAATATTTACACCAACTTGACCATTTACACAACAAAGGTCCCTATGTACATGCCACAAAGTCTAGATTCCAAAATAAATTTATAACTACCGTTTTGGTATAGTGTGAGCTCTATTATTGATCCGGTTCGATAGTTCTACAAAGTGAAAATCTACAAGTAAGGAAAACAACCAGACTAAGCATTCAGAGTGCTTAGTAAGTTCGAAATGACAACTAAGCATACCTTGTTCATTAAAGGCATAATTACCTAATCAAATTAGCATTCATACTAGTTACCCTTTGGCACATTATGTTTTAACTAAAAAAGTATCAACAACACCAAATAAATGAGTCAGTCACATTCCCGAATCATAACTAGTATCGAGACTTTAATGAAATAATCTAACAATTACCATATCAAGTATCAACAATTTCCATTTCATTTCCAATTCACAATTAAGTTTCCATTTCCATTAAATTGAATATCGCTCGAAGGAACTATAGTAAAATGGACTCGGATACATAGGAATATGTTGCTCACACAAGTTGATAGTATATTTATTTTAATAAATTTGATTAATTTAATTTTAATTGATTAAAATTAAATTTCTCAAAAATCACTAAGATTTTCAGATTAATTTTTGAAGAAAATTCTTTAATCAAATTCTCTAGTTGAACAATTCTCATGACCACCTAATTTAAATCAACGTCGAAAAAATCGACTCAGTTAAATTATTTTCAAAGTTAGAATTTTCTTTTGATTCAAATGTAGTTGAATCAAGCTTTTGTTGAGCTAGCGAAGGCACCAATCAGACATATACAATTAGGCTTAAGTTAATTGCAATTATACCTAGAAGCATCGTTTTGATAATTTGCAATTTACTTAATTATGGAGTCAGTCCACAAAAAGTATCATGGTTGAAAAATCGTTATTGTATACTCTTTACGAAGGCAATTCATCCAACTACTTTGTCCAATGACCTCGCCATGTGTATGCTACCTTCATATGATATCTTTAATTCCTTTGAGTTATTTTTTTCACTAAATAAATCTTATTTTATTTCATTGTCACCATTGTTTCTTCCTAATGATTAATATGATCACTGTCAACTAATGATTGTGATAAATTGCTCTTTAAAGAAGAAGCAACCCGTGGCCACGTTCTGTAACAACCCGTTTTTATTCAAATCGAAACAGTAGTTTTGGGACCACAAATCTGAGATTAAAATATTTATTTTATTATTTTAAGGTCTACAGTATGATAGTATGATTGTGTGAAATTTTTTTTAAGAAATTATATCGTGTAAATGCTTAATTTGATAAAAAGGACTAAATCGCGTAAAGTGTAAAACTTGAGTTCTATTAGGTAAAGGTGTCTAATAGCTATAGAACCTTAAATTGGAGGTCCTTATGTTGTAATTATCCCATTTATAAATTTATTGGACATTCTTGGACATGTATTAGGTGATTTTAATGAATTATAACAAAGGTTAAATAGGTAAATTAATAAATAAACTTAAGTAAAATAACATAAAAGTTAAGGTTATCATCTTTATTAGTTTTCTCCACCAAAAATTAAAGGATAAGAGGCCATTTTTGGAGACCTAGGTTCGGCCAAGGCATTTTTATCCAATTAGGTACGATTTTTGTCCCGTTTTTAATAATTTATATGTTTTTAAGATCATTGCAGCTTAATCTAGCTAGCTTAGGGACTAATTTACAAAAATTTTAAAGGTTTAGGGTTTTTACATTTATGAATATAGGTTTATTTTGATTTTTGATGATAGAAAATGTATGGTTGCTGTTAGATAAACAACATTTGTAAAGTGATTTTTAGTAAAATTGTCAATTAGGGATTAAATTAAGAAATGTGGAAATCTTGTGGTTAAATTGTGAAATAAATGAAAATTTTGGGTTGCTAGGGAGTTAATTGATATTCGAATGTGATGGGTTGAAATTGAATTGCATGAATTTGTATTTTTATGAGCTAAGGACTAAATTGTAAAGAAATTGAAATATTAGGGGCAAAAGTTTAAAGTTGCCATAATATGATTTTTGGGCTTAATTGAATAGAATAAAAATTAAATAAGCTAAATTTGATTACATATAGATCAAGAAAAACAAAGTTCGGATCTAGATTAGGGGAAAAACAAGGTTTTGGACTAATCGATCTATTTCGTCATTTTTGCGATCAAGGTAAGTTCGTATGCTAATAAATATTATTGTAATTGTGTTTTAAATGCTTTATATTTGAATTGTTGATGAATATGATAGTACGAAAATGTTCGACAAAGATTCGACTATGAGAAATCTCGGTTGAACCTTAGGAATAGATTAGGATACGAATGACATGTCATTAGAGGTTATGTGATTTGGGTGCTGGTCTGTATGTCCTACCGATGACTGTTAGCTTGTGTGACCAGACCCATTGATAGCTCGAGAATGAGCATTATATGAGATATGAGATCGAGATAGCTTCGGCTATGTATTTGGCAATTAGGGTGCGAGATTCCCGGGTATCTGATATTATTCTAAATGGTTCAATAGGTATATTGAGGATATGGATGAGTATGAGATTGATACGAGTTGGTACAGGTATGTACATGAACCGTACAAGCATTGAATCGAAGAAACTTGTGAATTTCATGTCTAACCTTGTGAATGAATATGTGATAGGTTTGTGGATCAATATGAGGTTATATTATGATATGTTTAATTGCATAAATTGTGCATGTATGGTAAGTTGAGTTTATTACTACACGAACTTATTAAGCTTTATAGCTTACTCTGTTTACTTTTCTATGTTTTATAGTGTTATTGAAGCTTGCACGGATTGGGAGTCGTCGAAGATCTCATCACACTATCAAGCTATCACTTTGGTACTTTTGAACTTATGTATTTGGTTATATGGCATGTATAGGAGTTATGGTCATTTTGGTATATAGTTTGGTAATAGATTTAGCGATTTGAGTTGGCTTGTAAATGTTAAGTGTTTGGTTTTATGTATAGCCATGAGAGTTGGCTTATTTTGGTATATTTGGTGATGTATATATTTGTGCAAATGGTCTTTTTTTGTGTGGTTGATAATTTCCATTTATATGCTTGTTGTGAATTGGCATTATGGATGTCAAATGGTTGAAATTGGAAGTTGATATGCTTATGGTTTTATGGTAAGATAATGTATGTATGAAGCTAATCATTTAGGTAAAATTGTGAATGTGATTGGCATGTTTTGCATAGGCAAGTTATGATGTTATGAGCATTATAGTTTTTGGTATTGATATAGCATGAATTAGACTTGATTGAGATTGGTTGGAATGCCTATTTATATCATGTTATATGCCATTTGGTTTATGTAGGTTGTTGAAAGTTTGGGTAAGAAAAATGACTTGGCAAATAGCCCATTTTGTCCACATGGGTAGAGACATGGGCGTGTGTCTCAACCGTGTGTGACACACGGTCAAGTGACACGGCTGTGTGTCCCCTAGTGTTTAATTAGAAATCAAGTCAGTATGTTCCACACGGCCTAGCACATAGGCCTGTGACTTGGTCATGTGGTATAAGTCAGTATACCTTATAGGTTTGGCACGGCCTAGCAAACGGGCGTGTGAGGCCATTTCAAAGGGCATACGGGCTGGTCACACGGGCATGTGGTTGGCCGTGTGTCCTAAGTCAGAGAGTTACACGGGGTCAGACACGGGCTGGGATGCGACCATGTGATCCCATTTTGAATGCCCACATGGCCTGTGACACGGGTATGTGTCCCCTGTATTTTGAAAATTTTTTCTAAGTGTTCCAAAAATTTCCTAAGATATCGGTTTAGTCCCGAACCACTTCTAAAGCATATTTTGAGCCTCGTAGGCTTTTATTAGGGACGATATGAATGATTGTGAATGATTTATTTTTGGAATGCAAAAATGTATGAGAAATGTATGCTTAATTGTGTCATAAGTTCAATAATGCTCTGTAACCCTATTCCAGCGTTGAATACGGGTGAGGGGTGTTACACGTTCCATATTTATCAATCCATACAATGCCAATTAAAGGATATTGTTAACTCTTTAATCAAGTTATGAATTCCATTATTGCTAGTAAAGCCATGTCATACACAAGTCATGTACCCAACATAATGGTTATCAACTCAATCATCTTTAGAGCATAACCCTCCACTTATATCAAAGTACATGAGTTACATACGCATGGTTAGTGACTAACTCAAGGATTTAGGTCACACCATAAACGTCACAACTGAATTAATTTACAAATGGAGTTAGAATTAATTCAACTTAGGTCTAGTCCAATGTATCATTCTTCTAATAAGTACATCTATGTCTCTACCCATGGAGTCAGCTGCTTCGATAGCCAAGATTAGTCATCTTTCCAATTGGAATTGTAGATGACATAATAATTCTTCTAAGTATTTGAATCAAATACTCACTTTGATTCTTTTACGGGATTACGGAATCATTTAGATTATCTACTGAAGTAAGTTGTCTTTCTTGCATGTCAGCGTTCTTATAGTGCCATTTATCATCAGTTCGAACTTAGAAAATCAATGAGCTAATATTTTTTTGTCACAATTTTGCTATATATGCAAAACATGAAAGATACAAACACAAAAGATATAATAGTGAAATGTGACATTAACTTTATTCATTTATTCATTGTCCAAATACATATAAAAAAGTAACATGTTTACTACAATATGGGCATATTTTCCAACAAAAGGTTCTTTCTTATTTGACTAAAAACAAGATTTAAGGATGAATCTTTTTGAGGAAATGAGAAATGATACATGCTCGGATAGGGTGAAATTTATTAAAGTCAATTTAACAAAGCTACCAAATTTCATATTTGGAAGATTAGTTCACCTGCAACGAATTTTTAGATGGGATCTAGAAATTTTTGGGTTGAGATGTCCGCATACTGTTTGAAGAGCTATATCTTATCTTCAAAATACATTTTGAATAACTTGATTTCGAGTTCGAGAGCTCAAGTTATAACCATTTTACTGAAGACTATGTGTGCAGAATTTTTGGACGGAATTACTACGGAAAATTATTTCATGCTTTAAATCAAGGTTAAATCATATTGGATTCGAGTTTAAGACCTAATTTTGATTGTATATGAGCTAAATATTGCATCTAGTAGGTTTAATTATTTTATTATTTATTTATTCCTAATTTTAGGATAATTTAAAGTTTTTAAAGTTGTTTAGATTTTTATGTTTCTTAGTGAACAAGAAAGTTTAATTCTACTAAAACTACTTATTGTTTAGATTAATTAGAGTTTCATTATACTTAAGAGTTTTATTTGGATGTAATTAGCTATCCTATATAAAGGACTATTCGTTATTCATTAAAGGGATTGATTCATTCATTAATAAAATTTTCAACTCTTGGAGTTAATTTCTGTCGTTCAAGATTCCTTTCTTGTAATTTTTAGAAGCCGTTTTTTTTCTCGATTTTCTTCAAAGAGTTGTAAGAATCCATTCTTCATCCTTCAATTTGCCAAGAATTATTTCTTGGAGGGTTGATTAGAGTCATTAATTTAATATTTTTATGTTTATATCTCAAAGGGTTCAGCTGGATAACTATCTTCTATTAATATTCATCGATTTATTCGATCCATCTTCCACCTTTTAATTTCCATTTTCTTTATTTATCAATTTTTTCAATCTTTATTTTTTTTTCTTTTTTTTAGTTGTTTTTCATTTTTTTCTAAACTTGTTTATTACTTCTTTCAAGTCAAATCCAAATACTTTTTCGAGTCGAACAACTTGAATACAATCTTGTTCTACTGCCCCTTATCACACCCAAGCTTTTGAAGCTCAATTAGAAGCCTTTTACAGTATACTTAAGGAAAACTTTAAGTATAATATTTACAACAAAAAGAAGATGATCAAACTAACAATGAACCTCTAGTAGGTGTGTGTTTGCAAATTGAAGCTGTAAGTACAAAAATTTGAGAGTGAGAAAAGATATTACAATAAGCTCTCAATAATATGTACCAGAGAAATAAAGAAAATAAAGATTTTAAGTGGTTCTCTTGTGTTTGATGTTTGAATATGTTTATCTTACGTCTTGATGTGTCTTTAACTTTTATTTATACCAAGGAATAAGTTTGCAAATGTCTATGACAGTTGAGGATCAATTCTAACCATTGGAAGCATTGAATTTGAGCTTGACTACAGTTGCAAATAGATGTATTGATACAACTCCATTTGTATCAGTAACAGTGCTTTAAAAATATAGTCGTTGGAAACTACGGTATGGGTAGAAGTAGACTTGTGCAAATACAACTCACCATATGTATCGATACAAGTGGACTTGTTGTGATATAAGTCCTAAAGGTTTCACAATTTTCCGTACTAACTTAATTGTAACAGTACAACTAGGTTAGGGTATCGATACTATGCCCTAGACTTGTTTAAAAAGAATTTAAAACACTAATAAACATTTTTCATTGACTAAAAACCATTTATATAAGTTAAGACACATTAAAAACATGTTTTTGAGTACTTTTACAACCAATGACCTTGTCATAAGTGTGTTACCCTCATAGGATATCCTTAATCTCTTTAGGATAAATCTATTCTCCCAATATGATTCTATTTCATCTCACAGTAACTATTATGCCTTCCTTTATGAAAAGTCAATTACTATTGTAACACCCTTTACTCGGTCCGGTCGCCAAACTCGAATAATAGGATGCTACACACAAAAACAAGACAATTACATGTAATTTATATAAGTACCATTCACATACATTAAAATATAATAGACTGAAGTCTACAAGGGTTTAATTGGGAAATTCATGCATGAAACAGGATCAATTTGTAAAATTTCAAAATTTTAAAGTTGGAACCGATAATTTATAGCTATGTATCGATACCA
The DNA here is from genome assembly GCA_025698465.1 of Gossypium longicalyx. NCBI lineage: Eukaryota > Viridiplantae > Streptophyta > Magnoliopsida > Malvales > Malvaceae > Gossypium > Gossypium longicalyx. Next base: position 20,562,526 of record CM047000.1, read on the forward strand.
TATCAATGCATTTTTAAATATCGATACCAAATCACGATCCTGTTAGTTATGGGACCGCCTCTAGACATACTAACGTCAAAAGTGTGAATACTGCAACTAAAGATATAGATTTGAGGCGATGTTCGTAAGTATACAGGTCAGGTTGTAATATAATTTTACAACGCAGTAGGTAAGTACTTTGGGAATTGTACCCAACGGAGGCAAGTACTAAATTAAATTTAACCTAAATTCAAATAGAATTGATTAGTAGTTTACATAAATTATATTACGATAAAACATAAAGGAAGATTTTTAGGGTTTTTTTTATAAATAACGAATTAAAAACTGCATAAATAAAAGAGACTTCGGATAACTAATTTCTAAACTCAATCAAATGCAAACATGGGTGATTAGCTTGTTTTGGTAATCATAAATAATTCCTATCTCAGGTTTCTATTCAATCAACTAGTCGTTACCCTAGCAAAATCTCTCGATCTACCACTAAACTAATAAGTCAGAAAGAACTATTTATCTCTCGACCTCACAGTCCAGACAAGTTCGGGGCTAAGGTGTTCATGGATAGGTCATACCAATTTTGGGTTAATTCCCACCTAAATTACTTTCAAGGGTCGTCAAGCCTAGGGTTTAAATTTTTCCTCTATCGAATAGTTGATCCGCTAAGAAAACCCTACATAGCAATTAATCAATCACACCTCCACCCGCTAATCCCCCACAAGAGGATTAGTTTCTCATGGAATTCATAAACAAAAGAAACTTGATGATAAATATATGCATAAAAAATAAATCAAGAATAAAGTTTAGGAAATCCTGATTGTATTAGATTGCTGAAGCGTAGAAATCCTCAAATGTTTGATTGCGTTTACAAATCAAGTTCTGCGAAGAACACAAATGGAAAGAACTAAAAAGAAATCTAAACCCTAAAAGAAAGAAAAAAATTAAAAACTAAATTACAAAGAAAAACTTAGAATATCAAAAGTTTTCCCTTAACAAGTGTTTAGGAGCCTATTTATAGAGTTAGGGTTGATGTTGTCCTCAACCCTAGGTTAGCTAATACTCTCGTGTTTAACTTTCGATTGTATAGACCAAAATGCCCCTAGCTCGTAATTATCTCTCGTACAGGGTCAGTGTCACGACACCTTAGTATCTGTGTCGCGACATCGAGGATAATGTGTGTAGTTCAGGGATGGCTTCAAGGGTGTGTTGTAACATCCGAATTTTGGGCCTAATTGAAACAGTGGTTTTGAGACCACAAATTGTAACACCCCTCACCCGCATCTGTACCGAGACAGGGTTCGAGGTGCTACCGGACTTAGTCTCAACCAGTAATAAGAAATCAGGCCGTAAAATTTTGATCAATTTTAAAACTTTTCATTTCATATTCAATTTGTCCCTTAATAGGGCTTACGGGGCCCAAAACATACATTCAAGGTGGTTTGGGACCAAACCGATGGCTCAAGAAAAACCCAGAGAATTTCATGCTTTAAGGCTCCACATGCCCGTGTGCTAAGGACACGCCCGTGTCCCGTACCCGTGCGGCCAAGTTAATTCCACAATTTTTCATGAAACAAGTGCAGACTTCACACGGCCTGGACACACCCCCGTGTCCTTTCACACGACCATGACACGTCCGTGGTGCAGTCAGTGTAACACCCCCTACCCGTATTCCGAGCCTAGAATAGGAATCGAGGCATTACCGAACTTAATATGATCAATCATGTAAAAATCAGCCATAAAATTTCTTCTAAATTAAAAACTTTCATACATATATTTAACGTCCCTTATATGGGCCTACGGGGCCCAAAACATACATTCAGGGTGGTTCAGGACCAAACCGTAAACATATGAAACTTTTGCAACACTTAGAAAATTTTCACACTTTGGAGAGTCACACGCCCATGTTTTCAACCCGTGTAACTCTCTATTTATAATTTCATCACCCTTGACAGTTGTACACTTCATATAAATAACAAGAAACGTGTATGGGCTCAATTCTCAATAAATTTCTCATATATATACACAATTTCACGTTATGTAATCATACAACATATATCAGCCATATCTCTATAATCTAAATATGTTTTCATAACAACTTATCTTGATTTCATACTATTTCATATTTAAGCTTAAATAACCAAAGTATTTGAAATATCATCTTTATGCAAATAGTACACATGAGGTATATAATTCCATAATTATGAATAAACACATTTATCAAACATTTTCCATATTCATATATCAATCTCTCATGTCTCCATATATCAATAACTGTCATTTTCATGAATTCCGAGTTCAATTTCATAATTATTTATCTCGTGTTCAATTTATTCCATGTCGAAACTTATTCATTAAAACATTTGAATTATCAATACATATGGACAGTACATTCAAGATGAACAATTATATAATCACAAATGAATTCATTTATCAACCAAGTTCTATAATCATATCTTATCAACTCATACTTCCTTGTATCACATAATTCCATGTAACACTTACCAAACTTTGTCAAATTAGTGAACGTCTTACAGAATTGAGTACTTCGTTTTCTCGATGCCATAGTTCAACTATGGTCTTACACATCTTCACATAATGATGCCATAGCCCAGCTATGGTCTTACACATATTCATATATCGATGCCATAGCCCAACTATGGTCTTACATGAATCACATATCTCACTGACGCCATATCCCGGATATGGTCTTATCTGATAGCATATATCACACCGATGCCATATCCCGGATATGGTCTTATACGAAAATCACTTGTCACTTGTAGTCGGCTACCACTATTCATCGATCGGTAGCCGGAGCTACCATTTTTCATCGATCGTAGCCGGAGCTACCACTTTTCATCGATCGTGCAGCGAAGCTACCACTTTTCACTGATCAGGTAGCCGGAGCTACCACTTTTCACTTGTCATTTGTCCTTGATTAGATAAGTGTAGCCGAAGCTATCACTTATCACTTTCATTTGTCCTTGATCAGATAAGTGTAGCCGAAGCTATCACTTATTACTTGTTGCCATGGTCCAACCATGGTCTTTTCCTTCAATTCATCTTGTCACTGAACTGAAATACTCAATTTGATCATTTATTCAATTTTCATGCTTTTACATTATTCACGATTTTATCATCAATACATAAGAAATAACACATCATGAAATTCATAAAATTAACAAATAATCACTAAAATTTAGCAATATAAACTCACAAGTTCAATTTTTGTATTATAACAATAATTATAATTTCATAATAAATATTCCAAATAAAACATTATATCATTTCTAATCCAACACTTATCGATTATAATCGGGCATGTGATCAATTTATACACAAGTCATTCATATATTTCTGTATATTTTCCTCCTCCTCCTCTCCATCCACATCCTTAGTATAAACAACATACTTGTAGGTAACATTATCCATAATTTTCACATCTACTTAGGTGAATATTCAAGCTGTCCATCTGTATCATAGTCACTAAATTATTTATATCTGAAGCTACGGAACTCCAAATTAAGATCCTATAATTTTTCCTGAAACTAGACTCACATATCTTATTACCATAAAAAATTCATAATTTTTGGCTGGGCCAATTAATACAGTTTATTCATTGAAATCTCCCCTGTTCTGCTATCTGACAGTTATGACCCTTCTTCACTAAAAATTAATTATCTCCTCGTACAGAATTCGAATGATGTTTCTGTTTGATTTTCATGAAAGTATACTCATTCAGGATTCTAAATATATAAGTATAAGCCCCTAATTATTTTTATCCAATTTTTTATGATTTTACAAAGTTAGAATAGGGGAACCCGAAATCATTCTGACCTTGTCTCACAAAAGTTATTGTATCTCATGATTTACAATTCTATTGCTTACATAATTTCTTTTATAAGAAACTAGACTCAATAAGATTTAATTTCATATTTTATTCATTCTCTAATTTCATTTATACAATTTTTTGTGATTTTTCAAAGTTAGACTACTGCTGCTGTCCAAAACAGTTTTAGTGTAAAATGTTGATTTCCATTTTGCCCCAAATATCACAATTCATACAATTCAGTCCTTGCTCAATTAACCCCTCAATTAAGATAATTTTCTCAATTAATAATTTTTCTAGACATTATAAGTTATTTCATAACTATTGAAATTCAGAATTTCCACATAAAACTCTAACTTCAAACTCTTTTACAATTAGGTCCCAAACATTCACTTTCTATTCAATTCTTTCAATAAAATCAGAATATAAACAATTTAAAGCTCTAATTCCATGCCAAATCATCATATATTTCCAAAACTCATCCATAACAACTTTAAAAATTAGCCATGGAATCAAAAACTAATGAAATAATAAGTTGGACTCAATTGTAAAAGTCCAAAAACATAAAAATTTCAAGGAGAAAGCAAGAATTAAACTTACATGAAGCTAGAGTATGAAAACCAGCTTGAACCCTCCTCCATGGTTGTTTTTCAGCTGATCAATATGAAGAGAAATGAAGAGAATTCTAGATATTCCAATTTAGTCTCATTTTTATTTAGCCAATTTTGGCAATTTTCCAATTTTGCCCTTATTTCACCCATTTCCTGATTTTTCTCAGCTATTGCCGCCCAAAATACCTCTTTTGGGCTTATTTGCACTTTAGGTCCTTCCTCATTTGACAATTGAGCTATTTAATCATTTTAGCAACTTTTACATCTTTTTCAATTTAGTCCTTTTTATTTAATTAACCACTCAAACGTCAAAATTTTCTGACTAAACTTTATTATTACCTCACCAACACTCCATAAATATTTATAAAAATATTTATGGCTCGGTTTATGAAGTCAAGGTCTCGATACCTCATTCTCGACCCATTTTAGCTAATTAATTCTTTTAAATCACCAAATTCACTAATTCAAAAATGCTTTTATATTCATATTTGACTCATAGGTATTAATTTATTAAATTTTCAACTCACTCGTCGGATTTAGTGATCTCAAATCTCTATTCCCGATACCACTGAAAATTAGGCTGTTACAGTCAGTGTGCAAAAACCTGGGTATTCTGTTTCTGACGTCAACATCACATGACCATAGTATACGCCCGTGTACTAGGCCGTGCCCTTCCACACAGTTGAGACACATGGCTGTGTCTCTGCCTATGTGACCATTACCATGTATTCGGACTTGAAATTTCTAAGTGTAGGGGATACACGACCTTCTCACACGCCCATGGAGCTGTCCGTGTGTCACACACGGTCTAGACACACGCCCGTGTGTCTACCCGTGTGGACAATATGAGGCTATTTACCAAGCCTCATTGCCACCCTAGTGTGCCTATTTTCATGTCAATACCAAATCAAGCATGATATACATTCATTTAACCATGAAGATGCATCTAATATAGACTCAAAATGAATGTTATCCTCAATCAAGGCTTAATGTAAAGTGTGGAATCTATTCTAAGCCAACACATTTGGCCAATTCTCAAAGACATAAAATAATAAGGTCTAGTCCTATACATGCCATAATCAAAAATATAAATCCTATTATAACGAGTATTACTGCTGATAGTGTGATTGATATCTCTGACTTCAAGGGATCCTTGAGCTAGTTAAGCGGCACTGAAAGAAAAGGGAAAGGAAAGAGAGTAAGCATAAAGCTTAGTAAGTTGCATATAAATAAATATACAACAACAATTTCACCATTAGTCATCATACTCATAGTTCAAAGGTAAGCATAAACTTGACTTACTCATTACCGACTACTCAAGTCACGTTTTCTAATTTGAGCTCATTACTCATGCATACCAACTAGGTATCTGTACCACTCACAACATTATTATACTTTCCTTACTAAATCACTTTCATAACCTTTAAAGTTGAACCTTTCGGAATACTACCAAATATTATATAAGCCTCAAATGTGAGGTAAGTTGCCGATGCCATGTCCCAAACATGGTCTTACACTAGCTCAACTCTTAGCCGATGCATGTCCCAGACATGTCTTACACTGGCTATCATCATCGAGGCCGATGCATGTCCCAGACATGTCTTACACTAGCACTCGACTCAATGTTGATGTCATGTCCTAAACATGGTCTTACACTGGCTCTCATAATGTGGCTGATGCATGTCCCAGACATGTCTTACACTGGCACAAAAATAACCCAAATGTCATGGCCTGAATATCCTATTTGTTTCCTAGGGTTTCAATGAGATTTTTTTCTACTATCTCAATTATTAATATGCATTCTCAGTTCACAATCTAGCAATTCATGCTATATTAGCTCAATGACAACTTAAGTACATGCATTAACAATTTAGTTGTATTACTTACATACAACTTACCTCGGATTATAAAATGTACTCGACTGGTCAATTTAGTCGATTTGCTTGGCTTTCCCCCGATCTAGGTTCAAATTTGGTAAGTCTTGATCTATAATAGGAAAATGTACTCATTTAGTCACTATACAAAATTAAGCAATCCAAAATTCACGTCTTTGGTAAAATGACCATTTTGCCCCTAGACTTTGACAAAAGGACCAATTTACCCCTATGCTCAAAAATTGATTTTTATTGAATTTCCTCTTATTTTAGGTCTATTCGACCCCTTTTTACTCTTATAGCAACTTCAAATTCTCACTATTTCACATATTTATCAACTATTTTACAACTTATGCATAATAGCCCTTTTAGGTGTTTTTATGCTAACACCTTTCACAAAAGTTGTTTATAACACAACTAGGACTCATATTCTTCCGTAAAATTTCAACAACTATCATAAATCCATTCATGGAAAAACCCTAAACTCTTAATCATTTTGCAAAATAGTCCCCTCATTTGAAAGCTCATGCTTCAAGGGTCTCAAAAATGTAAAAATCATCAACAAAGGACATGGAAATCACTTACTTGTTGAGGTGATAAATTGCTGAAATTTCAAAGCTTCAAAAACCCCTCTTTTACTGATATTTTTGGTGGAGAAAGAAATGGGAAGAAGATGATATCATTTTTTTTTAGTCTAAATAAGTCACCTAACATACCAAACACACAAATTTTGTCCCCTTTTGACTCTATGGCCTGCCAAGCACTCTAAAAGGGTCTAGTTGCCCTTTAAAGACCTCAAATTTTAATTCTCTTGTTATTTAACACATTTGGGTACTAAAATGCAACTTTTTCCTTTTATGCGATTTAGTCCTTTTTTGCATTCGGGCTCACAAACATTAAAATTTACTCACCAAATGTTTTGCATGCACTAATGTAATCATACTATAACCTCATAATAATAAAAATAATTTTCCCAACTTTAGATTCGTGGTCTCGAGACTACTATTCTAGCTAAGCCCTAAATCGAACTGTTACACAAATCCGAGGTCATAAAATTTATTTTAGTATTATTTTGAGGTCTACAGCATGATAATAGGATTGTGTAAAAATTTTGTTAAGAAACTTTATCGTTTGAATGCTTAATTTGTGAAAAAGGACTAAATCACGTAAAGTGCTAAAGTTGTGTGCTATTAGCTAAATGTGTTAAATAGCTATAGAACTTAAAAGTAGAGGTCCTTAATGAATAAATAGGCCATTATATGTATGAATGGATGTACATGGAGAATAAAAGTCAAAAAGTCAAAGTTGGTAGGGTTGGTATTTGATGGCAATAGCTAAATGAATAAAATAAAAGAAAAATGGTCATCTTTCTTCTCCATCTTCTTCCACCGAAATTTTAAGGAGAAAAACCCCCATGGAAGCTTGAAATTTTCAGCGCAATAAACCCCCTACATGTAAGTCATTGTGGTGTTAGTTTTTGATGTTTTTGATATCCTTGAAGCATGATATAACTATTTCTACCATTATTTTGAGCTAGAGTGTATTTTTAAAAATTTACCCATGTGTTTCATGCATGTATTCTGATGATTAATGGGGGAATATGAAAGTTTGGTGATAGATGAACATCTTTTTCTAAGCTGTTTTTTATGAAAACACCTAAAAAGACTTGTTTGTAAAACTTGTAAAAATAGGTGTTAAAAATGTGATTTGAAATGTGGGTTGTTATAAGAGGGAATATGAATCGGCTATGCTTGGGTAACAAAGAAATTGGCCGCATTTCATTTTACGAGCCTAAGGGCTAAATTGCAATTATGTGAAAGTTTAGGGGCAAAACTAAAATTTTGCCAAAATATGATTTATGGGTTGTTTGAATAATGTGGTAATCAAATAAGTGAAATTTTCTATTATAGATCAAGAAAAATGGACTCCGGGCCTAGACCGGGGAAAGAGCAAGATCTTGGACTAAATCGAATTAATTGTCCATATTTTTGTACCGAGGTAAGTTTGTGTGTGATTGATACAACTTTTTATCATGCATTTAGCATTTAATGTTGTATGAATTGTATATTTTTCTTCATGAATATTTTTGATGTTGTTCGATAAAGATTTGAGGTGATAAAACCCAGTTGAACCCTAGGAATACTTAGGGTATAAAAATTAAGACATTTGAGTTGATGAAATCCCGTATAAGACCATGTTTGGGATATAGCATCGGCATCAGTATGAGTTACCATGTAAGAACATATCTGGGATATGGTGTTGATATGAGATTTCGTGTAAGACCATGTCTGGGACATGGCGTCGAAATGAGAATTCGAATAAGACCATATTTGGGATATGGCATCGATGTGAGATTCCATGTAAGACTATGTCTGGGACATGGCATTGGCATCTTTTTGTTATGGTAATTCCTAGTGCCCCTATTATCCAAGTGGTTCAACGGGTAGTCCAAGGATTTGTTAAAAAAATGATGTGGTATGATCATGTTGAAAGAGTATAGATATGTACGCCAAGCTAGTAGTTATTGAGATTACAAAATGATAAAACTTCGGTAAGAGGACAATAAAGAAATTATGATCTTGAGTTCTATTGAATACTATGTAAATTGTATGAGGTAGGGTATGACTACAATGATTATTGAGAATGAGATGAGTCAAGTTATGTATGTGTATGAAAATGCATATTCTTATTGCTTATTAATTACATGCAAGCTTACTAAGCTTTATGCTTACCCCCCTCTTTTCCATTTTCTTATAGTATCGCCAAGCTAGCTTAGGGATCAAAGTGTGTTGATAAACCGTCATTTATACATATTTTTACCCCATGCTTAGTGCATTTTATGGATGATTTTTCCTTAGAATTGGTGAATTTGATGCTCCTAATGCCTTAATTTCATGTTTTATACTTAGGCGAGCATAGGAGAACTAAAGGAACGAGAAATGGGCCAAAAACGGAGAAAATGGGCCAACGTACGAGATCAACACGGCCTGGACTTCCTCACACGGGTAGACCACACTGCCGTGCCATTCTATCAGGCTCGAACACAGCCTGAAGTAATCCCACAAGGCCGTGCCATTCTAACAGGCTTGACCACGGCCTGAAGTAAATCGTACACGGGCGTGTCACACAGGCGTGTCCTTGCCGAGCCCAAATTAAGTCCAATTTGGAAAAGGCTAATTTTGAGGGCTTTTAGACATCCTAAAGCCTATAAATACACCTTAAAGGAGGAGAAGAGAGGACACATAGAGGAGGAACAAAGGAATTGCTCAAAGAAAGCCGATTGATCCATCTCAGAAGCCGGATTTACCATCAAGACTGAAGATCTCCCTTCAATTCCCCTTCAGGAGTTTTGGGCTTTTCTTTATGTTTTGTATTCATTATTCTTCTGAGATGTTTTCCCTTTTAGTTATGAACTAAATCCCCTAAATACCTAAGGGGGACGAATCTTGTTATTATTTTCTGAATTATATGATAAATATTTGACTTGTTCTTAATTATGTGTTCTTAATTCTTGTTTTGATATTCAAGGATATTGATTCAAGTTACGCTCTTATACAGAGGAGGAATAGACCCTGTCTAAGAGTACAATTGTCATAATTAAGCGGAGTTGATTGCACGCCTAGAGATAAGATGACAAGATTTTGCCGGATTAGGGTGAAACCTAATAAGGGGATCCATAGATCGAGTTAATGCAACCCTAGGAAGTTAATTAGAAAGAGATTTCAATTATTCAACCTAGGGTTAGACATTGTTAGTCTTGAGAGAGATAATAATATAACTTAGGGATTTCTACGGATCAAGTCAAATGAATAAATCGTCCAATTTGGAGCCAGAATAACAAGTAAAGTCTAGGTGGATTCTTCCTTGGGTATTGTCTTAATTCAATCATTTTCCAAAAGTAATCCCCCAATTCTATTTTTTGTGAATTCTTAGTTTAGTTAATTAGTTAGTTAAAATAAATCCCCTTATTCTTAGGCTAGATAATAAAAAGACAGTCATTACTAGTACGTTTAGTTCCTTTGGGTTCGACAATCCCGTCTTATTAAAACTATACTACTGTTCGATAGGTACACTTGTCTACATCGTGATAATAGTTAGTTTCAAGAACGATTAATTATAAATATTTAAAACCTGTCACAAAATAACACGATCTAGTTTTTGGCGCCGTTGTTGGGGAACTAAGATATTAGGAACACTCAATTCTTATTACTTTAGCCATTTATTTTCCTTGCAAGTTAATTTTATTTTATTATTATTATTATTTATTAATTTACTTTTTCTTTCTCTTGGCAGGTTTTTATAGTTTATGACTAGAAGAAACCCGTCAGGACCACTACTTTTGACGAGAAAATAGAGCGCACAGTTCGCAGAAACCGAAAAGAAATAAGGTGAAGCCTAAGATACATAGAGGAAGAGCAAGAGGACGATATACAAGCCACAACCGATGAGATGGCTGAAAATTAAGAGAAACCTGATACCTCCTGCGATTGCTATTAATCCAATAAATCAGAATCCTGCTCCACGCACTATGTATGATTATGCTAAACCTTCTTTAACAGGAACTGAGTCAAGTATAGTTAGACCTGCTATTGCTGCGAATAATTTTGAACTAAAACCTAACACTATTCAAATGATACAGCAATTTGTTCAGTTTGATGGTTTGCAGGATGAGGATCCAAACACTCACTTGGCAAATTTCCTAGAATTCTGCGATACATTTAAAATTAATGGTGTTTCTGACGATTCCATTCGTCTTCGGTTATTCCCTTTTTCATTAAGGAACAAAGCTAAATAGTGGTTGAGCTCGTTACCACGAGGGTCAATTACTACCTAGGAACAAATGACCGAAAAGTTCTTATTAAAATATTTTCCGCCGACTAAAATGGCTAAGTTACGTAATGATATCTCTTCTTTTGTGCAAATGGATTTAGAGACACTCTACGATGCATGGAAGAGATACAAGGATCTTTTCCGAAGATGCCCTCACCATGGGTTAGCACTCTGGTTACAGGTTCAAACCTTTCATAATGGCCTGAATCCTTCGACTCGACAAATGGTTTGTGATTCTTTGGCGGAACCATCAACAATAAAACACACAGAAAATTGCCTGAATTTATAGAGGAGATGTCACTAAATAACTATCAGTGGCAGTTCATGAGGAAAAAACCAATGAAAGTAGCCGGTGTTTATAACGTCGACTCGGTCACCATGCTCTCTAATCAGGTAGAACTCTTGAATAAGAAAATTGATGGTTTTCTTAGTTCTTCACAGGTTCACCTAGTAATGTAGTGCGAAGAAAATGGAGGTGGATCGAGCAGTTTAGAATACCCACTATATGGTCACAACATGGACAACGAGCAGTTAAATTACATGGGTAACAATCCTCGATCTCAAAACAATCCTTATAGTAACACTTACAATGCAGGTTGGAGGAACCACCCAAATTTCTCATGGGGAGGCCAAGGCAATCAGAGACCCCCTCTAGGCTTCCAACAACCACCCTACCAACAAGAGAAGAAGCCGAACCTTGAAGAGCTACTCACAAAGATTATATCGGTGTCAGAAACTCATTTTTAGAATATCGAGACAGCACTTAAGAATCAACAAGCATCATTCCAAGGGCTTGAAACTTAGATTGGACAGCTTGCCAAGTTGATTTCTGAACGACCACAAGGTAGCTTGCCAAGCAACACAAAATCTAATCCAAGGGAGCAACTCAATGCGATTACTAGTCAATATGAGGAAAGGTTAGTCACACCTGAACCAGAACCAAGGCAAGATACTGAGAAAAGCAAAGGTAAAGGTGAGGAATACTACAAAGAACAGAAACTGGTAAGTACAAAATACAAACCTCGTGTGCCATACCCTAATGCGACAAGGAAAGACCGCTCAGACAAACAATTTGGTAAATTCTTTAAACTCTTAAAAAAAATTACATATTAACTTACTGTTTATTGAAGCTCTATCATAGATGCCAAACGCAATGAAATTTTTAAAGGAGCTTTTAGCATATAAGCGGAAGTTGGACGAGGCATTGCATGGGGAGCTAAACGCAGTTTACTTAGCTATTTTACAGAATAAGCTACCCAACAAATTAAAAGACCCAGGGAGTTTTACAATTCCTTACTTAATTGGTAGTTTAGATGTTAATAATGCATTAGCTGATTTAGGGGCTAGTATTAACATCATGCCATACAAAATGTTCAAACAATTAGGTCTTGGGAAACCCAAACAGATTAGGATGAGCATACAATTAGCAGATAAGACTATAAGATTTCCTAGGGGTATTATTGAATATGTGCTAGTTAAAATCGATAAATTTATATTTCCCGTTGACTTCATTGTTCTAGACATAGAGAGGGATAGCAACACTCCTTTAATTTTAGGAAGGCTCTTTTTAGCAACTGCTAAAACAATTATTGATGTTGGAACAGGAGAGCTCACACTTCATGTGGGAGACGAAACAATCACCCTTCAAGCTCGCAATTCTGGCAACACATCGAAAATTGAAGGTGATCGTCTAAACCATTCTACTAAAACTGACAATATGGTGCAACTTACTTTGTAGGAAATGAGTCTGAAGAAAGTACATAAGCCATTACCAAGCAATAGTAGAGGACCTATTCATGAAGATCGAAGGTTACAAATCGAGGAGCTAGATGAATGGCGGACGCATAAACTGAGAACACTCGATAAACAAAAACTATGCCAGAACGAGCTCAATACCTTTCCAAATCAACTTAAGGATGGAGATAAAATTTTATTAGAAGCCGCAGATCCTCACATTGTCACTACCAAACCGAATGAAGAAGTCCCCCTTACAGTACTTAACATTTTCCCATTTGGTACAGTCGAGGTAAGTCATCCCAAGTTTGGCACTTTTAAGGTAAACAATACTTGTCTAAAACCTTATCTTCGTGAGATTGGTAGTAGGAATGAGGAGTATAAACTCCTCAAACCACTATGACCATTCAATGGAGAGGTAAGTCGAGCTTAGACTATAAATAAGCGCTTCTCGAGAGGCAACCCGAGCACTAACAATATTAATTTCTTTAAATTTCAGTATTTCACACCTAACTTACTAACGGAGATCTTGAATATAGGTTTTCCACACAGACACGGCCAGGCACAAGGGCGTGCTGAGGACAGTGTAGAAATAGGGCATAAATTTTTCCCAAACACGGGCTACGATAAAACACCACAGCCGTGCGGTATGGCCATGGGCGAACCTGCCAAGATAACACGGATGTTCGACATGCCTGTACATTAGAACCGTGGTTGAACCTCAGAAAATAACACGGGCGTGCGACACGCCCGTGTCTAGCACTCGTGGTCGAACCTATCAAATTAACACGGGCATGGAGCTTCATACACGGGCGTAAGAGAAGCGAACGAAGCCAGACACGATCGTGTGACACGACCGTGTGCACCCACACGACCAAAATACATGGGCGTGGGCCGAATGTCAGATGCACCCAAATTTAAAATTTGCGAATCACACGGGCTGAAATTGGGGAACACGAGCTTGTTCGCTGGCCATGTGCCCCAAAATCTATAAATAGGCTGCACTATTCATTATCTTCTTCACCCAAAATCCCTAACCCTAGTCACTGCAAATCTACATGCCCGCCCCGCCACGCCCGTGTGCTGCTTCCATCCCCTTTTTTACGCTCATTCTCCCCTTTCTAGCATTTGTTTACTCTTTTCCCTTTTATTGCACTCATTTTTCATGCTAGTTGTCATAGCAATCTACATTTTATATGTTATTTTATCTTTCTATCATTCAAAATTCATTATCTAAAGTAGTTATCATCTTTTTCATGTGAAGTTCTTACTCATTACATGATTTTCATGCCCCATTTGACTAGTTTAAAGTAATTATTCATGGTTAGAATAACAAACATACTCATGCATTTTGTGTTGACATGTTTCATCCGTCAAGTATGATTACATTCCATGGAATTCTCTACCATTCTCTGCCATTCTTATGCCATAAAATTGATTGATTTGGTTAAGTTGTTAGGCTTAGTAGTTGTGGCTGAAATTATAATTGTTATTTTATTTTAATTTTTGTCTTCATTTTACTTTGACTATTCTTCAAGATGAATTAATGGTTTTGATTGTAGGTACAATGTCGTCCTCACTAGGAAAGAAAGCCACCGTCCCCACTTCGAAAAGAAGGAAGGGGGCGTCATCTTCCTCGGGTCCTACCGCAAAAATTTGACACCCTTTTCTGCAGTTACCCATCGGGCCTCAAGAAGAACTTTACCAAATACTTCGGGCTCGACCTTTAACTGTGGGCCGCTGTATCGACTGAGCTGCAGTAGAACAAGTTCAGTTGGCTGATGCGATTCAGCCCCTCTTAACCACCGACCCTTGGGAGCTTTTCTTTGGGATCACCGAGCTGACGTATCTCGAGCTTACGATGGAACTATGCTCAACATTTCATCTTCAGAATGTAACGACAAATTACGATGATCCCAGCATGGTCCAATTCTGTCTCAGCGGTTTAGTCCGCCAGTTGAGTGTACCCGAGTTCGATATAGCTTTGGGTCTATACACAGAGGAGTTCATGGATGAGAACGACCTCGACACTCTCCATCGCCACATCCACTACTCCCCCTCGAAGTGCTGGTACAATTTAGTCCTCGGTTTAGACACCTACGACCCAAACCGCTCCAAGGCATCAGCTCTCTCTCCCTCCTTGAGGTACCTACACGCCATCTTGGCACACACCTTGATAGAGCGGAGAGAGACCACCGGCATTGTCACCACCAACGATGTCTACTACTTATGGTGTATGTCGCACGGGCACGTCTTCGACCTCGCCTACTTTATCGCCCTTGCCATTCGCCACCAGACAGAGCGGCATCGGAAGGGGTCATCTTCATTGGCCCCTACGTGACTCGACTAGCACGACACTTCAGGCTCCTCAACACCGCAGCCCAAGAATCATCCTTGACCCTCATTGGCCAGATGTCTCCACAAGGCATCTTGAGCATGCTAACCATGAGGATGATCGAAAAGCACCGAGGAACTTACCCTCCTCAATATCGTCTCGCCCAATCTACCGAGGAAGAGGCCCCCGAGGACATTGCTGATGATGTCCCTCCACAGCACGAAGACCAACCGTCTCAGACACTACGACCCTCTCATCCAGTTCATGCGGCGGCTTCATACGCGGACATCTCTGAGAGCCTCACACGATTTAAGCAGCAATGTTTTCAACAATTTGATCACATTGATACGACTCTACATCAGATTTGTCAGCATTTTCACATCTCATTGCCACCCCACCTCGCGAACCATCTAGCGATGAAGATCCTTAAAAACTTTTATTAATTATTTTATTTTATGTTTTTACTTTTATTTTATCTTCAGACTCCTTTTTGTTTTTCCTTACGCTTATCTTTATTAGATTTTATAATTTGTATTTTACAATGACCAACTTCAGCTATTCCATTAAGAGTAATTATTCTTATTTATATCTCCTAAAATGTTCCTGATTCTGTCACAGTTATATAGAGCTCCTAAGCTCATCATCACACAGGAACTAAAAATTACACCGGGAAAGGTTCTCCACGATTGCCATGTCCTGCTCGACCACGACTATAGCTACCAACAGATATAATATTCTTTTGGCGCAGGACTTATGGACTAATGAACCTCTACCACCATCGAAGTATCCTCCTCCACTCTCATGCCATTTATTCTCCAAAAACTCCAGTTCAAGGAATTCATTCATCATTCAGGAATTTGCACTTCTCTTTTATCTTTTGATCATAAATTTATCTTTTTCAATATATCTATCTTTGTACATTGAGGTCAATGTACATCTTAAGTGTGTGTGGGGGGGTCTTTTATATCACCATTAGAATATGTCTTATTCTCACGTGAACTACTCATATCACTATTAGAATGAATTTTAATTAACTCATGATTTTTATTGATATGTCTTGAATTAAAACATAGGTATTTATGCATTGATTGTTTAAACTTTAAGACATTAGGGGATCAAGCATGATAAGTTGATTTTTGAAGAATTAAAAACTTTTAGGTTGTTTCTCTAAGTCTAGGTATTATCTTGAGTTGGAATTCACAAGTTTAAACATCAAAAAGCCATAATTTTTGTGAGATTTTGAGCCTTTAAGAGCATCTACTATTTCTTTCATGCTCACTTTCATTATGAGTGCACCAATATTGAACTGTTATTCTAGAACTTGCTTGATTAGGCATGTCAAGACCACACCATTTGATTTGATATGTCAAAACGATAAAGGCACTTAGGTTTAACCCACTCACTCCATAAAAGCTTACCTTCACAATTAACCCTTAGTGAACCCCCTTGAGCCTAACAACCCATTCATGGATTTACCCTTAATATTAACCCATAACTCATTATTGTTGAAATCCCCTAAATTAATTTGATCCCTATTTTTGTCGAGATTTGAATTGAATAAATTGCTTAGCTATGTCCTATTCTTTGAGCTAAAATAATTAAATTCCATATTCCGAGAAAAAAGCTCACTTGTAATCAACTGATAACTAGTCATTTTTCTAGTTAGGCAAATTTTTTTCAATTCAATCTCTATTCTAACCCTCTCTTTTAGCTTGTGACCACACCCTTTAACCAAAGCCACGTTACAACCCTCTAAAGACCTTTTGATTAATGTTTCATCTCAATTTATAGTGGTGGAGATTTGATTTTCATGCAAGTCTATGGTAATGACTTTTCATTATTGACTATTGAGTGCTTCATTTATTGTCCTTAAACACCTCGAGTGATTTGACTGAATCTTTAGTGAGGATGTGAAACTCTATGATATTTTGAATCAAAGGTAATTACTTAGATGAGGGGAGACACCTATGTTTTCATGATAAAATGCTCAACTTGGAATGTTTGAAACTTTGATGTTCTTTTAGTCAAATTTTCAATTTTTGATTACCTATGGATTATTTTGAGATATTATCGGTAGAAATTATAAGTTGAGAAGAATTTATTTTAATTATGAGAGGAGGATTTTGTTTGAGGACAAGCAAATGCTTAAGTGTGGGGGTATTTGATAAACTATTATTTATACATATTTTTACCCCATGCTTAGCGTATTTTATGGATGATTTTTCCTTAGAATTGGTGAATTCGATGCTCCTAATGCCTTAATTTCATGTTTTATACTTAGGCGAGCATAGGAGAGCTAAAGGAACGAGAAACGGGCCAAAAAAGGAGAAAATGGGCCAACGTACGAGATCAACACGGCCTGGACTTCCTCACACAGGCAGACCACATGGCTGTGCCATTCTAACAGGCTCAAACACAGCCTGAAGTAATTCCACACAGCCGTGCCATTCTAACAGGCTTGACGACAACCTGAAGTAAATCGTACACGGGCGTGTCACACGGGCGTGTCCCTGTCGAGCCCAAATTAAGTCCAATTCGAAAAAGGCTAATTTTGAGGGCTTTTAGGCATTCTAAAGCATATAAATACACCTTCAAGGAGGAGAAAAAGGGACACACAGAGGAGGAAGCAAGGAATTTTTCAAGGAAAGCCGATTGATCCATCTCAAAAGCCGGATTTACCGTCAAGACTGAAGATCTCCCTTCAATTCCCCTTCAGGAGTTTTGGATTTTTCTTTATGTTTTGTATTCATTATTCTTCTGAGATGTTTTCCCTTGTAGTTATGAACTAAATCCCCTAAATACCTAAAGGGGATGAAACCTAAGACGAATCTTGTTATTATTTTCTGAATTGTATGATAAATATTTGACTTGTTCTTAATTCTTGTTTTGATATTCCAGGATATTGATTCAAGTTACGCTCTTATATAGAGGAGGAATAGACCCTGTCTAAGAGTACAATTGTCATAATTAAGCGGAGTTGATTGCGGGCCTAGAGATAGGGTGACAAGATTTTGTCGGATTAGGGTGAAAGCTAATAAAGGGATCCATAGATCGAGTTAATGCAACTCTAGGAAGTTAATTAGAAAGAGATTTCAATTGTTCAACCTAGGGTTAGACATTGTTAGTCTCGAGAGAGATAATAATATAACTTAGGGATTTCTACGGATCAAGTCAAATGAATAAATCATCCAATTTGGAGCCAGAATAACAAGTAAAGTCTAGGTGGATTCTTCCTTGGGTATTGTCTTAATTCAATCGTTCTCCAAAAGTAATCCCCCAATTCTATTTTTTGTAAATTCTTAGTTTAGTTAATTAGTTAGTTAAAACAAATCCCCTTATTCTTAGGCTAGATAATAAAAAGACAGTCATTACTAGTACTTTTAGTTCCTTTGGGTTCGACAATCCGGTCTTGCTAAAACTATACTACTGTTCGATAGGTACACTTGTCTACATCGTGATAATAGTTAGTTTCAAGAACGATTAATTATAAATATTTAAAACCTGTCATAAATTAACACGATCATACGTCGGAGGCATGTTCGCACTATTGATTGGATTAATTGGGTATAGTTAGTCTCAACATTTTAAGTATGGCATGTATAGGGACTTGGTATTTTTGTTATATATCATATTGGTCTAGCCAAATGTGTTGGCTTATAATGATAGTTGATTCATTTTGTGTATGGCCATGTGATATGACTCATAATGATTATTGGGTTGTAAACCTATTCATCTATGTATGTATGTGCCGATTCCATTAAGATATGGCCTATGGTTATTGATGATTGAATGTTGATGAATGATGTGTGTGTATAAGATGGTATGGAAATGTATGCACGCAAATTGCTTATTTGTATATGTGTGTTGGTAAGGTTTGATTTGTCATAATAGGGAGTCTTAAACAAGTATAATGTGAGGAAGAAGTTGTCATGCATAAGCTATGTTTATGAGTGTTAAGGTATCATTAAAACCATATAAGTCTTTGAATAAATAAGGGTTGTAGTTGGCTTAGAAAATAGCCTTAAAGTTGTCCACACGGGTAGACACACGGGCGTGTGTCTAGATCGTGTGTGACACACAGCTTGCCCCATAGGCGTGTAATCCGGCCATGTAACCCTTGCACCCTAATTAATGCAAAACAGAATGCCCATTAGTAAGCACACAAGTAGAGACACAGTCGTGTGTCTCGGCCATGTGAGAGACACGACCTCAGAACACGGGCGTGTGCCCAGGCCGTGTGAAGTCTTCACTTGAATTTGGAATTTAATTCGCCACACGGCCTAAGCACATGGGCCTGTGCCCTGGCCATGTGGCCTTGTTTGGCTGATAACGTTATAGTCAGAGAGTTACAAGGGCTGAAGACACAGGCGTGTCCCAAGCCACACAGTCGTGTGTGACCACATAGCCTACAAACACGAGCGTGTGACTCTCCAAAACATGAAAATTTTCTAAGTATTGCAAAAGTTTGGAAGTTCCTAGTTTAGTCCCAAATCTTTCCCGATGCATGTTTTGGGCCTTGTAGGCCCATATAAGGGATGTTAAGTATATGTTTGAATGATCTTAATTGGAACAAAATTTTATGGTTCGATTTTTAGGTGTTTGATTGTGTTCAAGTATAGTTATGTCTCGTACCCTGTCCCAACATTGAGTATGGGTAAGGGGTGTTACATTTATTGGTATTAGAGCTACGATTTAGTCAATTCTTAGAATAACATAGCGTGTGTACGAGTCTAGCTATACATGCCATAAATACGTTGTGATAGTGTGACGACTCCTGACCTTTTAAATTGTGTTTTTATATAGTAATGGATCATAATCGAGCTGAAGCCAATGATGTAGAAAGTAGCGTGCCTGCTCCCGCTGAAGGGACAGTGTCGTAAGAGAGTAAACCTCCCACAGTTAGTTAGGGAGGAGGAGAAGAGGCTCGGGAAGCCTTTCTCCACATCATGGATGCTTGGTACACGGAGTTTGTTCAGACAAACCCGAATGCTCAATCCTCTCCACCCTCACCTATCCCTTAGGCTGTTCTTGTAGCACCCACGGCATGGATTTTATGAGACTGAATAGACCTCTGGTGGATAAAATTCGAAAGTAAGGAGTCGAAGAGTTCCAAGCTAGCATTGATGATGACCCAGAATCAGCAAAACTTTGGCTCGAAAACACCTTCTGGGTTTTTGAGGAATTGTCATGCACACCGGAAGAATGCATGAAATGTGTTGTATCACTACTTAGAGATTCGGCTTACCACTGGTGGAAGACACTTGTCTCGGTTGTACCAAGGGAGAGGGTAACATGGGAATTTTTCTAAGAGGAGTTTCAGAAAAAGTATATCAGTCAGAGGTTTATGGATCAAAAAAGAAAAGAGTTCCTTGAGTTGAAGCAAGGTAGAATAACCGTAATTGAATACGAGCGTGAGTTTGTGAGACTCAGCAAATACGCTAGGGAATGTGTGTCAACCGAAGCCATTATGTGCAAGAGGTTTGAAGACGGCTTAAACGAAGACATTCGGATGTTTGTTGGTATGCTTGAGCTAAAGGAGTTCGTTATACTCGTTTAAAGAGCTTGTAAGGCCAAGGAATTGGCCAAAGAGAAGAGAAAGGCCGAGTCTAAGGCTAGGGATTCAAAGAAAATATCTATGAGCAAGTCATTTCAATCCACATCAAAGAAGTCTAGGGACTTCCATCCTCGTTCCAATGTTTCTGTTGAGTTTTTAAACAGAAATAGAGGTAAACAATATTCGGGTGCTAAGGCCCAGACCACCTCGATTGCTAGTGTTGGTAATGCTTGACCAAGTAGACAGGAATGTCCCTAATGTGATAGACGTCACCCCGATGAGTGTCGAGGGAGTGACAGGACTTATTTCAAGTGTGGTTCCCTAGACCACTTTATTAGAGAGTGCCTCGAAATGGCAGAAAATGAGAGATATCAAAGTACAAGATCGGGTAACACTGCCAGTCGAGGTAGACCGCAGAAAAATTCGGGTAATGGAGCGAGCAGTAAGAATGCCCCTAAAGAGTCTGCTGTGAGCCCCGAGGGTAGAGCTCCTACAAGGACGTACACCATCCATGCTCGCAAAGAGGCTTCATCCCCAGATGTGATTTCGGGTACATTCTCTATCTATGACGCTATTGTTATTACTTTGATTGATCTTGGATCTGCTGTAACGCCCCAAAATTTAGGCATTTACTTTTGTGTGTGTTGTGTCAAATAAATGCAGGCTTACTTCAGTGGTTGAGTGTCCTAAGAAGTATTGGAGAGGTCTTGAGTTCAAGTCTGGGCTTGTGAAAAATTTTAATTTTTGGCTTGAAGGAACCTTGTCTTCTGTTGGACAGTTTCTTAAATAAATATGGTTGGGAGATATCATAAAATGCCTACTAGTCTAAGGGATAAGGTGTGTGGAGCGGTTTAGAGGGTTTGGAGTTTGAGGCCTGGTAACGCAAGATGAGTTTTTATTTTACTGTTGGGGTTGGGTAGGTGTTGTTGTTTGACCGAAATTGAGTGCCTGTGTGGTAGAGGAAGTTGTGGCCGAATTCTAGGTAGGTGTTGGAGTGAATTTTGGCTGGTTGGGATATGGTTAGGTAGGATGTGTTTGAGAAATCTTAGGAGTGATATGGGGAGAGAAATTAGGAGAGGTTGAAGGGAGTGAGGAAGGTGTGCCGTTTGGGGACTCTGTTTCTTTGCAATTTCAGCTTTGTGCTTTTGGCTAAGGGGGTGTTTTCGGTTCTATTCTTTCCTAGTCTAATATTGCATTTTGGGCCATTCTTTTGATTGTGAATAGCAATTCTTCTTCTTTTCGGGTTAAGTCGGCATTTGGTTTTCTTGAGTGGTTGTTTCTTATCATTGCCGAATAGGCACTATCCTTTTCTTTCCCCAATTGGTAATATTCTTTCTTCTCCTCTCTCTAGTCTTACCGATTACTCTTTCCTCTTCCCTTTTTCGTGAATCATCTTCTTCTTCTCACTTTGCTATTTGGGCTGAACTTCTTCATCCTCTTGTCTCACTTTCGGTTTTGGCAAGTGACCTTGGTACTGTTAGGTTTAGTTTCACGATTCTTTCTCCTCTCCCTCAACTGCTTGCTTTGGCCGAATATTGGTAGGTGCATCTCCGTTTCATACATCTCTTTTTCCTTGTTTGTTTCTCCCTTTTTCTGACATCATTCTCCCTCTCCTTTCCCTTAACACCAATATTCTCCCTTTTCTGTGTTGTTCTTGCAGATTAAGTTGTATTCACGTTATTGTTGTTACATATTAGGCCTACAATTTCCTTCGTCGTTACTGGTAAGTGGGTGTAGTGGAGAAGTGTGGTGCTTCAAGTGTAACTCTAATATTAAAGGGGGTGATTTTTGTGTGTAGGGGGTCATTGAAGGCGGTTGTCATTCTTTTTCCGAAAGCTGAAGGTGCGATTGCTATTGTTGGGGTAAGAAGTCAGTGATTGTTTTGAGACTCCGTTAAGTTCTTTTGATATTTGAGTAAAGTAACTAAATAGGTTTATACTGATTTATCTTCAGGTAGAGAAAGTATACGGAGCGAGGATTAACTCCAATCGCATAAGGTGTGTAATCACACTATCTCTATTGTGAAACGGCAAAAGCCAAAAAACAGGTATCATTGATGCCACATGGGCATACGCTCGCTTGTGTGGTAACCTGAATGCTAAAGCGCAAGCATGGGAATGTGGAGACCACTATGAGCGATTCTGTGGGCTTAGGTTGTTTTGGGCACGTTAGGCCGAAATAGGCCGGGTGGGCGCCACAGGCTCATGTGCCCCATACGGGTAAACCGCACGGATGTGTTGAGATTATTGGGCCGGCTGTGTGTCTACACGGCTAAGGCCATTATTTGGGCCTATTGGGCCACACGAGTGTGTGGGCCCACGTGGGCCATATTATGGGCTTGGGCCCATTTTCGCTGTTTAATCGTTAAGGTGGCACGGGTCACACGAGACGACCGTGGACCTACTGTTGGGTTGGTAAGTACACCTAGACCCTAATTTATGTTATGACTGTTATACCCCTATAAGGTAAATGACGGAAATACCCATATGTGATATATGAATGTTTGAGCATGCCATCTTATTTATGTACATTTATACTATGTTGCATTGCATGGGGTGGGATATATGATATTGGAAGAAGTGTACTGAAAGGCTATAAACCTATATTGGCAACTCTGCTAAAAATACTATTTTAGAGTGTAGGGATGGCTAGGTCGATTTTATCCCCAAATGGAGTGTAGGGCTAGACGGAGTGGAGTGTAGAGGATGGATAGGTAGGATCTTTGTATGCATTTATGATACTGTACTGAGATGAGCTAAGGCCCACACTGATACTGATACTGTATTGGGCTAAGGCCACACTGATATTGCGACTGATATGGGCTTAGGCCTAGTTGTGTAACACTGTATGTTGATTGTTTGATAAGTAGGGATTGCACACTGAGTTTCATAAACTCACCTTTTGTTGTAACACCCCAAACCCGGCCCAGACGTTATGGCCAAATCTGGTGTGTCACATTGAAGTGTTTTAGCGAAAACCATGTTTTCATTGAAAACCCTTCTTAAAATAAAAGAAACCTTAATTAACTTAAAAAATAAACACACCCTTTCAGTTACAGAAACCTTGTTGAAACATTTGATTTAAGAAAACTTATCATTTAAAAATTTAATTGCGGAAACGTAGAAAACATACTAGAATTTAGAAAACCCATGTTCAACTTATTGAAAATAATAATAACTCAAGTGATAATAACACAACGGAAACCTTATTACATTATGGTCTGAAACATACTTAATAAAATAAAACTTATATGCTTAGAAAAAACCCATGTCCAAATCATCTTGCTAGCTGGCTACCCAGAGTCCTTCCAAACATCGAATCTTCTATTAAGCATTACCTAAAAATAAAATAAAAGAGGAGGTGAGTTTCACAAACTCAGTGTGTACAACCCTCGACAAAAACAAGCATTCAAAAAAAAATCATTCATCAATCATGCAATGCAATCCCATCCAAATTATCCATTCGCTACACACCGGCTCCGTCCCCCGTCACACCATGTGGGGATATAAATATCGACCCACTCAACCCATACAGCACGGTAGCCTGGTTGCGAAACTACCTTCATTTACATATTGGGCTTTAAAAGCTGTCGGTGGATCCACGATTGTCAAGCAACCATGCGATCCTCATATACTTCCTCCGTTCCATAATTCCCAACCTATATGAAACCTAAGCAGAATATCATATGTATGCATGTCGCATCCACAAAACTTACATTCAACACCTAAGGGTATTTTGGTCATTTAAGCCCTCAGGGGCATTTCAGTAATTTTCCATTAATTATGGTTTTCACTTATCTCGGCCCGTTAACAAGTCCCGTGAGCTAAGATGAACGAATACTATGCACCAGGTAGGATTCCAAAGAAGAGGAGGTGTGTCATTAAGACCGCTTAAGTACCAAGCTCTCCCTAGATCTAATCCTAGACATGGATAAACCCGTTGCCACACCTTAACCCTTTGACTTGTCCACGGTCGCAATATATTAATTAAGCCTTATGTTGATATCATATACTAGGCCCGAAACCCCTTACAGAGCCCAATCAAATTCACATACCTGGATCTGGCCCATTAAGCCAAAATCACCTGTATATGGCCCATTAGGCCTAAATCACATTTATATGGCCCACTAGTCCCAGTCACATTCATATTCATGCTCACATACAAACTTTCTATCAATTATCAATTTTTGCCTATTATGGGCCCAACAGCCCATCGGGCCCATTTAGCCCATCTGGCCCATATGGAAAAATCAAAACCCAAGTCCACGGAATCGCCCGTGGGCCTTAGGTAACCTATCGTTTTCCCCCTTACGAGTTTTCGCGCACTCGCAAGACTACCGTAGCCAAACTTTCAGCTTTTTAGTATTTCGGCTTTTTGGCTTTTCAGCCTTTCGGCTTTTGCTGAATCATTGTGTGTGTGCAGTGTATGTACACACCTAGTAAGCAAGCGTGATGCGATCTCTTTACCCCAAACCTACAATCGATATCACCCTTCAATTAATCGCATGCTTAATACTTATTTACTCAAAAACTGAAACCTCAACTTAACCTTACCTTGAGCCCAATCCTTAATCGCTTTTTCCTTGATCACGTATTTCCTAGATCTATACAAATCTTAACTATTAAAACCCGACTAATAGGTGCCTCATATCCAATACAAGTCTCCTTACCATAGCTATGACCATTCGACCACCTTAGCTAATGGGAGAAGGTTACTTACCAAAACCGCAACAGCTTAAGGAGCAATTTGGCAGAGAGCTAAAAATCAAGATCCGATACTAATTCCCTACCAAAGTTGGTTAGAAAGAGTGAGGGACAATAATCGATACTAAACAAAGAAAAACTGATTGGAAGAGCAACACTTACACTAGATTCGGTCAAAAAGTATTCACCCCTTAGAAGATTCAGTTTTTCGGCTTTTCAAACTAAGTATGGTGAATAAGGTTTATTTGGTACAGATTAAAGAAGAAGAGCAGTAGAAGAAATCGACAAAGAAGATTGTGTAGAGGAGAATAGAAATCAGCAGAAAGAAAAGAAAGTAAAATAGAGGGTTTTCGGCTTTTTGGATCTTGAAGAGAAAAGGTTTTCTGGCACAAAGTGAAAGGAAATTCGTCATTAACTTTTCAACCCTCCCATTCAACACCTATTTATAGCCCTATAGCCGAATTCTTCAAGCCCAAGTTCCCAATTCAGCTCCACTTACTCCTCACTTCTTATCTCCTCGTTTTTCTCCCTGATAACCCCTTGATCCTTTCCTTAATTTTCTCTTTTCAACACTCCCCTTGGAGACCATCTTCACGCCACTTCCATCCTTCTAGAAGGCCAGAATTAAATTTTAAAAAATACTAAGCTAGGATTCGAACCTTGGACCCCCTTGCTAGCTACTAACGCCACCTCACTACACCTCATGTGGCATCACTTAACCACTCCACCATAGGCTCTTTTTGTGTCCAACTGTTTCTTTATTTATTCAAAAGCCCAACTACTAGCCAACCCTGATTCTTTTAATAATTAAATTATAATTTCTTCTACCCTTTAATTTGAACTCAACCTTAGCTAAGACATACTAAAATTATCACTTGGATAAGAATATTAAACACAATTTTCATCAAAATAGAAAATAAAGAAAATTTAGGATTTCGAGATTTTTGAATTTCGGGATTTTTGGGGTGTTACAACTCTACCCCCTAAAAGAAATTTTTTTCTCGAAATTTACCTGATCCAAACAGTTGAGGATATTGAAGTCGCATTGCTTAAGTTACACCACTACGCTTCTACTGCACACTCTATTTCTAATTTCAAAATAGATAGATCGTACACTATGGATAAAGTACGTACCAGTATTCGCTTCTGGAGCATCTTTGTCTTCTCGTCGACGAGCAGTATAAACCAAAGCTGGATGCCTCGCCTCAGCACGACCTACATTTTTGCCTAGTAGTCCATGTCCATGTCCATTGCCGTCACCACCCCTGGCCTTCTCATGGCCCCTTGGCGGCAGCTGACCACCCTTTGGTGGCTGAGTACCAGCTTGGCCCACTACTGGCTCTCCACTTTGTATTCGGGGGCAATCCCTGACCCTATACTCTATAGACCCACAAGCTAAACAAGCTCTTGTTCTCTTCCAACACTCGCCTCCATGTCTTCTCCCGCAATCAGCACAAGGTGGCACCCCTAGATTAGTAGTAGGGGGCCCTACTCTAACTAGCCCATCAACTCTGGCCCTAGCCCAAGGCCTCTGATCGACACCAGGAGTTTCAGCCTCCCTCTTAGTCTTACCCCTTTCTTTCTCCCGATTTAGGCGCTCAATGCGCTTTACCTCCTACGCTATCTTTGCTTTCTCCACTAACTCCGAGAAAACTCGTTCCCTTTGTGGAGCTATCAGTACCCTAAGGCTATCTCTAAGCCCATCCTCAAACCTAACGCAACGCTCAAACTCCCTTGCCACCATTACCCTTGTATACCTACTAAGGCGTAGAAACTCCGCCCCATACTCCGCCACTGATTTATTGCCTTGGGTCAAGTTCAAGAACTCCTTTCTCCTAGCAGCCACATAGCTTGCACCCACATACTTCCCTTGGAATGCAGCTTTGAAAAACTCTCAGGTGACCCGCTCCGGTTGGGTGCCCTCTTTCACTGTCAGCCACCACTAGTAGGCTTCCTCCCTCAGCAATGACACCGCCCCTTTCAACTTTTGCTCAGGTGAGCTGTCCAAATCCTTCATTATCCTTTCAGTGTCCTCCAACCAATATTCCGCCACATTAGAAGCCACGCTTAAAGATCTCAGCCCCGTTCGATCGAAGTCGTTTTGGAATGGACCCCCGATTTCGGTTGCCATTATTGGGCCCAGCGACCCTTTCCAGAATCCTCAGCATTACCTGTGACAATGCATCTTCTCCCACGGCCCGATCATACTGTCTATTCCCAGCCACAGGTGAGGCCAGAGCCTCTTCTACTCCAACATCGGGCATATGGCCCGATGTCGACGATTTAGCCCTAACACTTCCGTGGCCTCGGCCACGGCCTCTTGCACCTCTTCTAGTACTTATCGTCGATTCGCGTATTATCTGAATTAGAAATTTTATGATGTTTTAGTTAGTTTAATAATTACACTGATGTTTTATGAAAATATTTAAAGAGAAGATCGTTTTCAAAAATCCTCTATAGTTTCAAGTTCCTGCGAGCTTTAGTTCCATTCTAACCATTATCTAAAGTAGACCTCTAACTATCTACTGCATAACAATTTAAACAAACTTAAATAAAAGTACTTACTTGGTTCGATGTCGGAGACTCGGTGTGCCGCTAAGCAAGATTTCTCTTTTTTCAAAGCATCGCGATCCAAAATATTTTTAAAATCTAAAAAGAAGCCAAATAATAGTAAGGCCCACTTCACAGCCCGAGTTTTGTAACCTGGGCTCTAATACCACTAAATGTAACACCCTAAACCCGGCCCAGACGTTATGGCTGAATCTGGTGTGTCACATTGAAGTGTTTTAGCGAAAATCGTGTTTTCATTGAAAATCCTTCTTAAAATAAAAGAAACCTTAATTAACTTAAAAAAAATACACCCTTTCAATTGCAAAAACCTTGTTGAAACATTTGATTTAAGAAAACTTATCATTTAAAAATTTAATTGCGGAAATGTAGAAAACATACTAGAATTTAGAAAACCCATGTTCAACTTATTGAAAATAATAATAATTCAAGTAATAATAACACAATGAAAACCTTATTACATTATGGTTTGAAACATACTTAATAAAATAAAACTTATATGCTTAATAAAAACCCATGTCCAAATCATCTTGCTAGCTGGCCACCAAGAGTCCCTCCAAACATCGAACCTTCTACTGAGCATCACCTAAAAATAAAATAAAAGAGGGGATGAGTTTTCGCAAACTCAGTGTGTACAACCCTCAACAAAAACAAGCATTCAAAAAAACATCATTCATCAATCATGCAATGCAATCCCATCCAAATTATCCATCCGCTACACACCGGCTCCGTCCTCTGTCACACCATGTGGGGATATAAATATCGACCCACACAACCCACACACCCTGGTAGCCTGGTTACGGAACTACCTTCATTTACATATTGGGCTTTAAAAGCCGTCAGTGGATCCACGATTGTCAAGCAACCTTGCGATCCTCATATACTTCCTTCGTTTCATAATTCCCAACCCATATGCAACCTAAACAGAAAATCATATGTATGCATGTCGCATCCACAAAACTTACATTCAACACCTAGGGGTATTTTGGTCATTTTTTCCCTTAGGGGCATTTCAGTAATTTTCCCTTAATTACGGTTTTCACTTATCTCGGCCCATTAACAAGTCCCGTGAGCTAAGATGAACGAATACTATGCATCAGGTAGGATTCCAGACAAGAGGAGGTGGGTCATTAAGACCGCTTAAGTACCAAGCTCTCCTTAGATCCAATCTTCGACATGTATATACCTGTTTACACACCTTAACCCTTTGACTTGTGCACGGTCGCAATATATTAATTAAGTCTTATGTGGATATCATATACTAGGCCCAAAACCCCTCATAGAGCCCAATCAAATTCACATAACTGGATCTGGCCCATTAAGCCCAATCATATTTTTATGGCCCATTAGGCCCAAATCACCTGTATATGGCCCATTAGGCCCAAATCACATTTATATGGCCCGCTAGGCCCAGTCACATTCATATTCATGCTCACATACAAACTTTCTATAAATTATCAATTTTTACCTATTATGGGCCTAACAGCCCATCGGGTGCATTTAGCGCCCATATGGCCAAATCACAACCCAAGTCCACGGAATCGTCCGTGGGCCTCAGCCAACCTATTGATTTCCCCCTTACGAGTTTTCGCGCACTCGTAAGACTTCCGTAGGTAAACTTTCGGCTTTTTGGCATTTCAGCTTTTTGGCTTTTCAGCCTTATAGCTTTTGCTGAATCATTGTGTGTGTGCAGTGTATGTACACACCTGGTAAGCAAGCGTGATGCAATCTCCTTAGCCCAAACCTACAATCGATATCACCCTTCAATTAATCGCATGCTTAATACTTATTTACTCAAAAATCGAAACCTCAACTTAACCTTACCTTGAGCCCAATCCTTAATCGTTTTTTCCTTGATCACGTATTTCCTAGATCTGCACAAATCTTAACTATTAAAACCTGAATAATAGGTGACTCGTATCCAACACAAGTCTCCTTACCATAAATATGACCATTCGGCCACCTTAGCCAATGGGAGAAGATTACTTGCCAAAATCGCAACACCTTAAAGAGCAATTCAGCAGAGAGCTAAAAACTAAGATCCGATACTAATTCCCTGCCAAAGTTGATTAGAAAGAGTGAGGGACAATAATCGATACTAAACAAAGAAAAATCGATTGGAAGAGAAACACTTACACTAGATTCGGTCAAAAAGTATTTGACCCTTAGAAGATTCAGTTTTTCGGCTTTTCAAACTAAGTATGGTGAATAAGATTTATTTGGTACAGATTAAAGAAGAAGAGTAGTAGAATAAATTGGCAAAGAAGATTGTGTAGAGGAGAATAGAAATCGGTAGAAAGAAAAGAAAGTAAAATAGAGGGTTTTCGGCTTTTTTGGATCTTGAAGAGAAAAGGGTTTCTGGCATAAAGTGAAAGGAAATTCATCATTAACTTTTCAACCCTCCCATTCAGTACCTATTTATAGCCCTATAGCCGAATTCTTCAAGCCCAAGTTCCCAATTCATCTCCATTTACTCCTCACTTCTCATCTCCTCATTTTTCTCCCTAATAACCCCTTGATCCTTTCCTTAATTTTCTCTTTTCAACACTCCCCTTGGAGACCATCTTCACGCCACTTCCATCCTTTTAGAAGACCAAAATTAAATTCTAAAAAATACTAAGCTAGGATTCGAACCTTGGACCCCCTTGCTAGCTACTAACGCCACCTCACTACACCTTATGTGGCATCACTTAGCCACTCCACCACAGGCTCTTCTTGTGTCCAACTGTTTCTTCATTTATTCAAAAGCCCAACTACTAGCCAACCTTGATTCTTTTAATAATTAAATTATAATTTCTTCTACCCCTTAATTCAAACTCAACCTTAGCTAAGACATACTAAAATTATCGCTTGGATAAGAATATTAAACACAATTTTCATCAAAATCAAAAATAAAGAAAATTCAGGATTTTGGGATTTTTGGATTTTGGGATTTTTGAGGCGTTACATTCGCTACCTATCTATACAAGTAATCCTTAGGCGGGTCGATGCTGTGAGGGACTCGGAGATAGCCACACCACTGTTAATGCTTTCGTTTTGATTTTAGTAAAAGTAAATTTATTTGGGTAAATTTATGTAATAAGGTCGTTTTAAGTTTTTATTATTATTTGGGATTTTATTTAAATTGACTTTAATCTGTTAGCACTAGGACTCGGGTTTTAAAAGGCAAATGCTTTTCCACTACCATGCCACCTAACCTGTTTTAAAAGCGTCCGCTATGAACTATTTTCAAAATGTAGTAACAATGTTAGTAAGAGATATGGTTTTGCTTAAAAATCTTGAAATTCTTCAAATGTGTAAGATAAGTAGTTTTTCTAAAATGACACATCGAGGTTTTAACACAAATGATCTTTATCCGATAAAACCATGTTTTCCAAAACTCACTCCAATGTGCCATCACAGATTCGGCCATAACATCTAGGCTGGGTTTGGGGTGTTACATCTACCCATCCCTATATTTGTATGAAATTGGTGT
Organism: Gossypium longicalyx; assembly: GCA_025698465.1. Classification (NCBI taxonomy): domain Eukaryota; kingdom Viridiplantae; phylum Streptophyta; class Magnoliopsida; order Malvales; family Malvaceae; genus Gossypium; species Gossypium longicalyx. The sequence continues at coordinate 20,594,033 of CM047000.1, forward strand.
CTAGTATGAGCATGCTTGTTGAATCTACGGAATTTATGATAAAAGTGTCAAACCCGTTAGGCAAATGCGTGTTAGTTGATAACGTATGTAAGAATTGTCCTTTGATAATTAGAGTCACTATTTTTCGGCTAACCTTATGCTTTTTCCGTTTGATGAGTTTGATGTAATTCTTGGTATGGATTGGTTAACTGCTTATGAGGTAGTAGTAAATTGCGAGAGAAAATTTATTGAGCTAATGTGTGAAAGTGGTGATATTCTCCGGGTTGAATTAGATGAGTCGAATAGCTCGCTTGTAGTGATTTCTTCTATGGCCGCTCAAAAGTGTGTAAGGAAGGTTTACGAAGTTTATCTTGCTTTTGTGTTTAATACAAAAGAGTCAGAGTTAAAGATTGAGTCAGTATCGTTAGTTTGAGAGTATCCGGATGTGCTTCTGGAAGAATTGCCTGGATTGCCTCCAATTAGAGAAGTAGAATTTGGTATTGATCTAGTTCCGGGTACAGCACCCATTTCTATTGTTCCGTATAGGATGGCTCCAACTGAGTTAAAGTAGTTGAAAACCCAATTGTAAGAATTGACAGATAAAGGTTTCGCGAGACCTAGTTATTCACCGTGGGGTGCACTGGTTTTATTTGTGAAGAATAAGGATGGTTCGATGAGACTATGCATTGACTACCGACAACTCAACAAGGTGACGATAAAGAGTAAGTACCCTTTGCCAAGGATAGATGATTTATTTGACCAATTGAAAGGAGCCACAATATTCTCCAAGATAGATTTGTTGTGGTGTTTATTGATGATATCTTGATTTATTCTCGTGATGAGTCTGAACATGTCGATCACTTAAGAATTGTTTTGCAAACTTTGAGAGATAAACAGTTGTATGCTAAGTTTAGCAAAACTGAGTTTTAGCTTAGAGAAGTCAGATTTTTTGGGCATATTGTATCAGGTGATAGGATCTGAGTTGATCCGAGTAAGATTTCAGCCATTGTTGATTGTAAACCGTTGAGAAACGTATCCGAGGTTAGAAGCTTTTTGGGCTTAGCCAGTTATTACCGAAGGTTTTTTAAAGGATTTTTCATGATTGCCTCTCCAATGACAAAATTGTTGCAAAAAGACATCAAGTTCAAATGTCAGAAAAATGCCAACAGAGTTTTGAGAAATTAAAGGCATTGTTGACTGAGGCTCCGGTATTGGTGCAACCTGAGCTGGGAAAAGAATTTGTGATTTATAGTGATGCGTCCTTAAATGGATTGGGTTGTGTGCTTATGTAAGAAGGAAAAGTGATAGCCTATGCTTCGAGGCAATTGAAACCACACGAGAAAAATTATTTGACACATGATGTAGAGCTAGCTGCCATTTTATTTGCGTTAAAGATTTGGAGACATCACTTGTATGATAAGAAGTGTCAGGTATTCACTGATCACAAGAGTTTAAAGTACTTGATGACTCAAAAAGAGCTGAACTTGTGGTAACGGAGGTGGTTAGAGTTGATAAAAGATTATGATTTGGTGAGTGACTATCACCCGGGCAAGGCAAACATGGTCGTCGATGCCTTTAGTAGGAAATCCTTATTTTCCTTGAGATCTATGAATACTCAGTTGATTGTGTCCGATGATGGTTCGATATTAGCGGAGTTAAGAGCTAGACCGATGTTTCTCAAAGAGATCTGTGAGGCTCAGAAAAGTGATAGTGATTTGCAAACCAAGAGAGCTCAAGAATCAGATTTTCAGATTGGTTCCGATGGTTTTTTGATGTTCCAGGATAGGATCTGCGTACCTACAGATGACGAGCTTATTAGAAAAAATCCTTCATGAGGAACATAGTAGTTGTATGTCAATTCATCTGGGTAGTACCAAGATGTATAATGACTTAAAGAGATTGTATTGGTGGCCGGGTATGAAAAGAGACATCTCAGAGTTTGTTTCGAAATGCTTAATTTGTCAGTAACTGAAAGCCGAGCACCAATGATAAGTCGTAATTTATACATATTTTTATCCCATGCTTAGAACATTTTTGGATGAATTATCATTAGAATTGTGGAATTTGATGCTCCTAATCCTTTAATTTCATGTCTTATACTTAGGAGAGCATAGGAGAGTAAAAAAAGCGAGAAACATGCCAAAAAAGGGAGAAAATGGGTCAATGTGGGAAATCAACACGGCTTGGACTTCCTCACACGGGTAGACCACATGCCCGTGTCTAATTAACAGACTCTAACACGCCCTGGACTTCCTCACACGGGTAGACCACATGGCCGTGTCTATTTAACAGACTTTAACACGGCCTAAGCCGCCTCACACGGGCGTGGCACACGGTCGTGTCCCTGTCCGGCTCAAGTCTAGTTCTATTCGGAAAAGGGCACTTTGGAGGGTTTTGAGGCATTCTAAAGCCTATATTAACACCCTAGAGGAGGATTAAAAAGGACACACGGAGTAGAAGGCAAGGAATTACTCGAGGAAAGCTGATTGATCCATCTCAGAAGTCGAATTCTCCTTCAAGACTGAAGATCTCCCTTAAATTTCCTTCAGGGTTTTTTGGGTTTCTTTATGTTTTGTTATTATTATTCTTCTGAGATGTTTTCTTTTACAGATATGAACTAAATCCCCTAAATACCTAAGGGGAATAAAGCCTAATATGGATCTTGTTATTATTTTCTGAATTATATGATAAATACTTGATTTGTTCTTAATTATGTGTTTTTAATTCTTGCTTTAATATTCTAGGATATTGATTCAAGTATTGATGTGCTTATTCAGAGGAGCAAAAGTCTTTGTCTAAGAGTAGATCTGACATAATTAAGCGAAGTTGATTTCACCCTTAGACATAGGATGACATAAATCTGCCGGATTAGGGTCAAACTTGATAAGGGAATCCATAGATCGAGTTAATGCAACACTAGGGGTTTTTATTAGAAAGAGATTTCAATTAATAAATCTAGGGTTAGACGTTGTTAGTCTCGAGAGAGATAATAATATAAATTAGGGATTTTTATGGATTGAGTCAAGTGAATAAATCGTCTAATTCAGAGTCAAATAACAAGTGAAGTCTAGGTGGATTTTTCCTTAGGTACTGTCGAAATCATTCAGTTTTTCCAAAAGTATTTCCCCAGTTTACTTCCTGTGCATTCTTAGTTTAGTTGATTAATTTAGATAAAGCAAATCCCCTTATTTTTTGGCTAGATAATAAAAAGAAGGTTAATACTAGCACTTTTAGTTCCTGTGGGTTCAACATTCCAGTCTGGCTATAAGCTATACTACTGTTTGATAGGTGCACTTGCCTTTATCGTGATAATAGTTAGTTTTCAAGTACGATCAATTATAAATTTAAAACTTATCACGCACATCAAGTTTTTGGCTCCGTTGCCGGGGAACTAAGATATTAGGAACACTTGATTTTTATTACTTTAGCCATTTTTAATTTTACTGCAATTTACTTTTTGTTTTTAGTCTAATTTTTCTTTACTAATTTTTCTTTCTTTATTTTTGGTAGGTTTTTATAGTTTATGACTAGAAGAAACCTGTTAGGACCATTACTTTTTGATAGTGAGATAGAAAGCACAGCTTGCAGAAACCGAAGAGAAATAAGGCGAAGCCTAAGATACATAGAGGAAGAGCGAGAGGATGATATTCACACCACAACCGAGGAGATGGTTAAAAATTAAGAAAATCTGCTACCTTCGGGGATTGCTGCTGATCCAGTAAATCAAAATCCTGCTCCACGTACTATGTATGATTATGCTAAACCTACTTTAATAGGAACTGAATCAAGTATAGTTAGGCCTGCTGTTGCTGCAAATAATTTTGAAGCGAAACCTAACATTATTCAAATGATACAATAGTTTGTTTAGTTTGATGGTTTGCAGGACGAAGACCCAAACACTCATTTGGAAAGTTTTCTAGAATTCTGCGACACTTTTAAGATAAATGGCATTTCTGATGATGCCATTTGCCTCCAGTTATTCCCATTCTGATTGAGGAACAAAGCAAAACAATGGTTGAACTCGTTACCGTAAGGGTCAATCACTACTTGGGAATAAATGACCGAAAAATTTTTATTAAAATATTTTTTGCCTGCTAAAACTGCTAAATTGTGGAATGATATCTCTTCTTTTGTGCAGATGGATTTAGAAACACTTTATGATGCATGGGAGAGATACAAGGATATTTTGAGAAGGTGCTCTCACCATGGGTTACCTCTATGGCTGCAGGTTCAAACTTTTGACAACGGTGTGAACCCCTCGATGAGACAACTTATCGATGCTGCCACCGGTGGAACTTTGAACAACAAGACACCTAAAGAAGCTTACAAATTTATTGAAGAGATGTCACTGAATAACTATCAGTGGCAAGTTATGAAAACAAAGATGACGAAAGCTGTCGGTGTTTTCAACCTCAACGCGGTTACTATGCTCTCTAACCAAGTAAAACTTTTAAATACGAAAATTGACGATTTGTATGTTCTTCTCAGGTAAATCCAGTTATGAGATGTGATTCAAGTGGAGGAGGAGTACACACAGATTATTCAACCTTCAACCATAGCACCGAGGAACAAGTTCAATATATGGGTAATAATAATTTTAGATCTCTAAATAACCCATACAGTAACTCTTATAATGTAGGTTGGAGGAACCATCCCAACTTCTCATGGGGTGGTCAAGGAAATCAAAGGCCACAATATCCCCCAGGATTTCAACAACCACTTTACCAGTAGGAAAAGAAGTCGAACCTTGAGGAGATGCTAACAAAATTTATCTCGGTGTCAGAAACTCATTTTCAAAATACCGAAACAGCACTTAAGAATCAACAAGCATCGATTCAAGGGCTCAAAGCTCAAATAGGATAGCTTGCTAAGGTAATTTATGAACGACCACAAGGTAGCTTGCCGAGTAACACTGAAACTAATCCAAAGGAGCAACTTAATACGATCACCGTTTGAGATGAGGAAGGGTTAGTTGAACCTAAACCAGAACTGAGGCAAGGAATTGTGGTAAGTAAAGGAAAAGGTGAGGTGGACCATAGTGAGTGAAGACCGGTAAGTAAAGAGTACAAACCTCGTGTGCCATACCCCAGTGCGATAAGGAAAGACCATACGGATGAACAATTTGGTAAATTCCTTAAATTATTGAAGCTCTTTTGCAGATGCCGAATGCAGTTAAATTTTTAAGGGAGCTTTTAGCTAATAAGTGGAAGTTGGATGAGGCGTCGCATGTGGAGTTGAACGCAGTTTGCTCAGCCATTTTACAAAATAAGCTACCCAACAAATTGAAAGATCCAGGGAGTTTTACGATTCCTTGTTTAATTAGTAGTTTAGATGTTAATAATGCATTGGCTGATTTAGGGGCGAGCATTAATGTCATGCCCTATAAAATGTTTAAACAACTAGGTCTTGGGAAACCCAAACAAACTAGGATGAGCATTCAGTTAGCAGATAAAACCATTAGATTTCCTAGAGGTATCATTGAAGACGTACTTGTCAAAATTGATAAATTTATATTCCCAGTTGACTTCGTTATCCTAGATATGGATGAGGATAGTAAAGTACCTTTAATTTTAGGACAACTCTTTTTAGAAACTGCTAGAACTATTATTGATGTTGGTACAGGAGAACTCACACTTCGTGTGGGTGATGAAACAATCACTCTTCAAGCTTGTAATTCGAGTAACACATCAAATATTGAGAGTGGTTGTATAAATCATGCTGCTAATACTGATCATGTGGTGCAACCTTCTTTGCAGGAAGCACGTTTGAAGAGCATAAATGAGCCATGTTCAAGAAACAACAAATGACCCATCTATGAAGAACAAAGGCTACAGATCAAGGAACTAGATGAATGGCTGACACAGAAATCGAGAACACACGATAAAACAAAACCACGCCATAACAGATTCAGTGTTTCACCAAATCAACTTAAGGTTGGAGACAAAGTACTATTAGATGCAGCAGACCCTCGTATTACCACTTCTGAACCTAATTGAGCAATCCTTTTTACGATACTTAACATTTTCCCATACGGTACAGTCGAGGTAACTCATTCCAAATTTGGCATGTTTAAGGTAAATAGTACTCGTCTAAAACCTTATTTTGATATAATTGATAGTAGTAATGAGGAGTGCAAACTCTTCGCACCACCATGACCACATAACAGAGAGGTAAGTCAAGCTTAGACTCTAAATAAGTGCTTCTCGGGAGGCAACCCGAGCACTAACGAGGTTGATTTCTTTAAATTTTAGTTTTCAACATCTAAATCATTAACTGAGTTCTTGAACATAGGTTTTCCAAATCTATACAACCAGGCACACGGGCGTGCCTTAGGCCGTGCTCATACACGGGCGATGACACAGTTGTGCGATACGGCCGTGTGAAAATAGGGCAATTTTTTTCCAAAACACGAGATTTGATACGTTGCCACGGTCGTGCAACATGGCCATTGGCAATCCTGCCAAATTAACATGGGCGTGCGACACGCCCGTGACTACAAGCTTTGGTAGAAACTGAGAAATTAGCACGGGCATGCGACACACCCATGTCCACCACCCGTGGTCAAAATTGTCAAGATAACACGGGCGTGCGCATATATACATGGGCGTAGGAGAAGCGAACGAAGCAAGACATGGTTGTGTGACACAGCCGTATGCACAAACACTCCCAAAGAATACGGGCGTGGACCAAATACCAGACGCGCCCAAATTTGAAAACCACGAAACACACGGTTTGAAATAAGGGCACACGAGTGTGCCCCACGGCCATGTGCCTCAATATTTATATAAACCCCCACTATTCATCATCCCCTTCCCCAATACCTTAACCCTAGCCGCTGCTCCCACCGCCGCTGTCGCCACCTAAGTTCCGACCATCACCCTAAAATCCACCCTTTCTCCTCCCTTTTTCCTCCATATGCATCAAAATCTTTTCTCTTTTCCTCCCTTCCCTACACATTCCTTTCTTCTTCTCTCTTTCTCCACTCATCCCATGCCTCACCATTGCACCAGCCTCACCACGCCATCGTTACTGAATCTCCAGTATCGATTTTCTCTTCTCTTTTAATTTCTTTTGATGCTTACTATCATGTGATATTGATTTTCCCATATTATTTACATTTTGTTTATTCATTGCTTATCATATCATCCTCATTTTTAGGATCTATTTCACATATTTTATACCCTTTTCTTACCATTATTAGCTAATTTTATCCATTCTGTGTTGCATTTAGTCATGCTATTACTATGCCATTTGCCATAAAATTTTTGTTGTCAATTGATTTATGTTATGAAGTTCGATTGCTTTTGGTTGAGTCTTATTAGTGTCATTAGTTTTTGGTTGAATAAGTTAGTTAAATTCATGGTTAATTCCTTTTTGGATTTGTTAGCATATGTTATCTTCTCCGATTATTAAGACATGATAATCGTTCTTCTTGCAGATATACCATGTCAAACACACGTGGTAAGAAAACCACCGTCCCCTCTAGTTTCCCTTGGGACCCCAAGAGGAACATTTCAGATACTCCGTGCAAGACCCATAAGCGCGGGCCGATGTATTGATTGGACCACTCTAGAGCAGATCTAACTCGCTGATGCAGTTCGGGCTCTCCTGACTACTTATCCATGGGGACTTTTCTTCAAGATCGTCGAGCTGACATATCTCGAGCTCACATTAGAACTCTGTTCGACCTTCCAACTTCAAACCGTTATGACAGAGTTCGATGATCCCAAAACAGTCCAGTTCCGTCTCAACTGTTTAGTTTGCCAATTGAGCTTGCCTGAGTTCGGTATTGCATTAGGACTATATACGGAGGAGTTCATGGACGACGATTATTTCGACACTCTCAATCGCCACATCCACTATTCTCCTTCAAATTGCTGGAATGCCCTAGTCTCTGCTTCGGCCACTTATGACCCTAACTGCTCCAAGGCATCGGCTTTCGCCCCATCACTAAGATACTTACACGCCATCCTAGCTCACACCCTGATAGGACGGTGAGAGAGTACCGGCATCGTCAACACTAACGACGCCTATTTTTTATGGAGCATGGCAATTGGGCACGTATTCGACCTCGCTTATTTCATCGCCCTCGCCATTCGCCATCAGACAGAGCGGCATAGGAAGGGAGTCATTTCCATCAGCCCTTATGTGACTCGCCTGGCGTGGTACTTTGGTCTCCTTAACACGGTGGCGCAATCATCCTCCCTCACCCTCATTGGTCAGATGTCCCCATAGGGTATCTCGAGTATGCTCCATATGAGGATGATCGAGTGACGACGGGGATTTGATCCTCCTCAGTATCGCCTCTTCCAGTCAGCTGAGCAGGAGGACCCAGAGGACATTACTGATGATGTCCCTCCACCTCATGAGGATCCACCATTTCAGTCACCACCTATTCATCATCCAGTTCATGCGGCTGCTTCACTCTCTAACATCTTTGAGCGTCTCACTCGATTCGAGCAATAATGTTTTCAGTGCTTTGATCACATTGATGCAACCTTACATCAGATTTGTCCGTACCTTCACATCTCATTGCCACCCCCACCTCGCGAACCATTTGGCGATGAGGATTTTTGAAGACTTTTATTTATCATTTTTATTTTTTTATTTTTTTATCTTTTTTAAATTACTTTTTATTTTAGTCCTCTTTGATACTATTTTTACTTCATCTTTAGGTTTTACAATTTATATTAAACAATTTATGTTTTCGGCCATCTCTTTATGAGTAATCATGCTACTTTATATTTCCTAAAGAGTTATTGATTCTATCGCAGTTATGAAGGGCTCCAACGCTCACTACTACTTAGGAAATTACAACTCCACTAGAAAAGGCTCTCCACGACTGCCATGCCTTGCTCGACCACGACCATAGCTACCATCAGTTATAATATTATTTTGGCGGAGCACTTGTGGACTAACAACCTCTACCACCACCGGAGTATCCTCCTCCAACCTCATCCTTGCCTCAGTCGATTACTTTCCATAACTCCAATTCAAGGATTCCATTCAAGAAGTTTCACTTCTCTCCCTATCTTATGATCTTATATCTATATTTTTTTAGTAAATTTATCTTTGTACATTGAGGACAATGTACATCTTAAGTGTGGGGGGGTTATTTATATCATTATCAGAAAAATCCATGAATTTTGTCTTATTCTCACGTGACTCACTCATGTCACTATTAGAATGAATTTTGATTAATTTATGATTCTTATTGATATATCTTAAATTAAAACATAGGCATTTATGCATTGATTGTTTAAACTTTAAGTAATTAGAGACATATCAATAAAAATCATAAATTAATCAAAATTCATTCTAATAATGATATGATAAGATCACATGAGAATAAGACAAAATTCAGGGATTTTTCTAATAATGATATAGATAACCCCCCCACACTTAAGATGTACATTGTCCTCAATATACAATGATAGATATACGAAAAAATATAAAATCATAAGATAGGGAGAGAGGTGAAACTTCCTAAATGGAGAATAATCGGCCAAGGCAATGATGAGATTGGAGGAGGATACTCCGGTGGTGGTAAGGTTGGGTTTCACAACCACAGTGTCCAGTGAAGAGGTTATTGTGGTGGTCGGGTAGGACATGGCAGTCTGGAGAACCTTTTCCAATGGAGTTGCAAGTTCCTAAGTAAAGGTGAGCTTTGGAGCTCTTTTTAACTGTGATAAAATCAAGAACTCTTTTAGGAAATATAAAGAAGCATAATTACTCGTAATGAAATAGTCTAAACTATAAATTGTTCAATAAAAATTATAAAACCTAAGAATGAAATAGTATTAAAGAAAATAAAATAAAAAGTACTTTAAGAATATAAATAAATATAAAAGTGAAAATAAAAATAATAAATAAAAAGTCTTTAAACATCGTCATCGCCGGATGGTTCGCAAGGTAGTGGTGGCGATGAGATGCGAAGGTGCTGACAAATCTGATGTAGAGTAGCATCAATGTGATCAAAGCACTGAAAACACTACTGCTCAAATCGAGTAAGGCACTCAGAGATGTCAGAGTATGAAGCGGCCGCATGAAATGGACGATGGATGGGTGGTGGCTGAGACGGTGGGTCCTCATGACGTGGAGGGACATCATCAGTAATGTCCTCTAGGTCCTCCTTCTCGGCGGACTAGACCAGCCAGTACTGAGGAGGGTCGGTTCCACGTCATTTCTCGATCAACCTCATATGTAGCATACTCAAGATGCCCTATGGGGACATCTGGCCAATGAGAGTGAGGGAGGATGATTGTTTTGCTGTGTTGAGGAGGCCGAAGTAGCGCACCAAGCGAGTCACATAGGGGCCAATAGAGATGACTCTCTTCTTATGTCGCTCTGTCTGATGGCGAATGGCGAGGGCGATGAAATAGGCAAGGTCGAAGACGTGCCCATATGCTATACTCCATAAAAAGTAGGCGTCGTGAGTGTTGACGACATCTGTGCTCTCTCGTCGTCCTATCAGAGTGTGGGCCAAGATGGCGTGTAAGTACCTTAGAGATGGGGGCGAGAGTCGAGGCAGGGATGAGGGCCTTCTAGCACTTTGAAGGAGAGTAGTGGATGTGGCGATGGAGGGTATCGAGTTCGTTGTCATCCATGAACTCCTCCGTGTACAGCCCTAGTGCAATTCCAAACTCCGGTACACTCAACTGGTGCACTAAGCCAAGGAGATGAAACTGGACCGTTCTAGGATAATCGAACTGTGTCATGACAACTTGAAGGTGTAGGGTCGAGCAAAGTTCGAGTGTGAGCTTGAGGTATGTCGGCTCGATGATCTCGAAAAATAGGCCCCATGGGTCAGTAGTTAGAAGGGCTCAGATCGCGTCAGCCAGTTGGATTTGTTCAAGTGCTGTCCAATCAATGCAACGACCCACACTTAGGGGTCGGCCCAAAGTATCCGAAAAAGTTCCTCCTGGGGTCCCAAGGGAAACTAGAGAAAGGGGGAGCGCACTTCAGCTGATGCGCTTGCCGATGTGGCTCCGAATCCCTTTCGTTTTTTTGAAACAGGGACAGCGATCTTGTTGCCACGTGAAGTTGACATGGTATACCTATAATGAGAAGTCCAAGTTAAAACAATACTCCCAAGAATAGCATGGAGAAGTGTGTAAGTATGTTCAAATAAAAGAAGAATACTTCATTCGAACTAAAAGAACCATAGAATTCTTATACTACTGGGAATGCAGTAGAGTCTTTAAGGGTTATGCAAAAGCATTTCCACTTATGGTATTGAACCAAGGTCCAAATTTCCCTACATAAAATCATCGATGGTTCAAATCCCCGTTCTTGCATAAACGTGTTTCCTTGAAGTTCTAAAAAAAATTTCTCGAAGTTTGGGTTTGAAAAACTTGAGGAGTTTGTCACTACCGATGGTTCGGGTTCACTAGTTCTTCTAGCTTTTCTCAGAGGCATTATCAAAAAAAAATTTAACTAGAAAAACTAACTAGATATCAAGCGATATATTTCGAATGCAATAAAATAGTAAAAGTCTAAGTTGGAACTTTTAAACTTGACTTTAAAGCTTGCTACTCCATTCGAAGGTTTGTTCCAAACTACTTTACGATGTGGATTGCTTAACCTAGACTTAAAAAAAAAACAAAGAGGAGAAGAAAGATTATAGCAAAATAAAAAGAAAAGAGAAAAAAATAAATTTTAAGGTTTAGGGATTTTAAGATGTTTTGACACTAATGAATGGTTAAAACTATTTAAAATTGTTTTCAGGTTTAATTTTTTTGTATTTTATCCTTAAAAATCGGGTTAAAACAAGGTTTAAGTCATCAAGTTGTGTGACGGGTCAGGTCAACCCTACAGAAAATTGCAGTGATGTCACGACATAGGGGTTCTATGTCGCGACACCCTTGGCAAGATACTACTGTAGCGACACCTTTTGAAATTTCAAACTTAGGGATACACAGATTACTTTGTCGCGGCACAGAGGTGTTTTATCATGACATCGAGCTAAATTGCTTAACTTCTTGAACCTGTTAGTGGTGTCGGTGTAATGCCCCAGAAATACCTTATATTTATTTCTGTATGTTTGTGACACAAAAATACCTATCTGTATCAGTGGTTATGAGTACTGAGAGTGTCTAAGAAGTCTTAGGTTCAAGCCTTGTCTTGAGCAAAATTTTTGTTTTAAGTGAAGAAAGCCCTATCGTTAGTCAGTAGGCTTATAAATAAAAGTTGGTGAAATGTGCCAAAATAGGTCTGCTGTTCTAGTGGAATAAGTGGTATGTTAAAAAGCTAGAGGTCTTGGGTTCGAGCTGAGCTGGAGTATTATTTTTGCTAATGGTCCCGTGTAGTGTTTGAGCTGAACCAAAATGCCGAAGTAGTAGAGGTGTAGTGGGAAGTGTGGAGAGAAAAGTAAAGGATTTTGATGGGAGTGGTTGGATGATTTTAGGAGGGATTTGGGGAGAAAATTATGGGATGAGGGAGTTATCTCGATTTGATGGATGGTAGATTTTGGCTCCCTCTTCTCACTCTCACAATTTCCTTCGATTTTAGCAAAATTTTTCCTCTTCTCATTTTTTTCTCTCTATCGTTCTCTATCCCACTTGCTGCCAATTTTTCTATTTGTATTTCCCCTCTTCTTGTTGCCGAAATCCACCTCTTCTTACCTTTTCTTTTTTTGTTCCTTGTTCAATCATTTTCTGTTGTACAACGGTTGTTTCCCTTGTTCGGTAAGTGGTTTTTCTTAGTTCTTGTGTTTTTTTAAGCAATTAACAGAGGAATCGTTTTACTTACGTTAGGTGCTACTCAAAGACTTTAATCGAGTTCACAGCATGTGTGGACAACAAGATTGTCATTTTCGTCTTGGTAAGATTTTGAACCGGCATTGGAATTAGTATTTCAAGTTATACATTTGGCATTTAATAAGAATGTTTTCCATAGTTGGAATTAATTGAGTTCTTGGGTGTTGGTTTATTGTTTCATAGGTCTTGGAGTGCTTAGAAGTGCTTTTACAAGAAACGGAACCAGGTGTGTAACCACATCACTAAAAACGAGATTCGACAAAAATCCAAAAAATGGGATTGTTGACGCCACACGGATGTGTGGCCGCTCGTGTAATAGGTCGTCTGATCGAACACGGACGTGTGATCGATGAGGCTGGCCGTGTGCGATACACAGGCCGGACCGAATTGGGTCACGTGGGCCACACGAGTGAACCACACGAGTGTGTGGGATTTTTTGGGCCAGGCCGTGAGATCCACATGGCAAAGGCAATTTTGAGCCGTGTGGGCCACACGGGCATGTGGGCCCATACGGGCAAACAATATGGGCTTGTAGGCCCATTTCACTATTTGACTGCTAAGATTGTACGGGTCGCCCGAGTCGACTATAGACCTACTGTAGGGTCGGTAAGCTTGCCTAGACCCTTAATTAACTGAAATGGCTGTATGGTTGATACGATTGTGCATGTTATTTAGCATGATGATGTCCCACTAATTTGATATTGTATGCCCTGATTATATGCATGAAATTATATTATAGCATGTCATATTTGTATATTGCATTACATTGGGATGGGGGTTGATATTGTTCGAAGGAAGTGTACTAAAAGGCCTCGAGCCTAAATTACTGGCAGCTCAGCTACAAACTACTGTCTAGTGCCACATTCGATACTTTATGAAGTGTAGGGATGGGTGGGTTGATTATATCCCCACATAGAAAGTAGGGTTGGACGGAGTTGGAGTGTAAAGGCTGGCTGGGTAGGATTTGATACTGCATATATATGTTACTATACTTAATATTGATACTGTAATGGATCAAGCCCCAAATGCATGATTGCTTCTGTATTGTAATAGGCTAAGGCCCTAATTGAACCTAAAACTGTTACTGACATGGGCTTGGGCACAGACTGCGATTGCATTTTGTCTGTTCGTTTGTATGTGGATTACACACTGAGTTTTCGTAAACTCACCCTTCTGTTTTATCTGTACAGGTAATTCCCAGACTTAGGCAGATCAGAGTGGCAGAGGACTCAACGATGGCCACATGACCCTTTTTACATTGTTCTGTAGTTAATTAGGTTATTAAAGTTTTATTTGGGGTATTTTACTGTATCATGGCTTTTTTGGATTTTTTTTTTTAATTTGGGATTTTTTTTGTTTTGGTTTATAACTGCTATTACAAGGGAAACTCGAGTTTTCAAAAGAACAAAATGTTTTAACAAAATACTCACGAATGCGCAAACGGTTTTAAAAGCTTCCGTGTAGAATAAATGTTTTGAAAGCTTTCAAGTGACTAATTAACGCGATAATAAAATTAATAAGTAATAATGAAAAGATTCTAAACGAAAAATGTTTTAAGAAAAGTTTGGTTTTTCAACACAAGCAACAATTTTCAAACACACTAACATGTGACACCGCCGGATTCGGCCATAACATCCAAGCCGGTTTTGGGGGTGTTACATTTAGTGGTATCAAAGTCAGGTTGCAAAACTCAACTGTGGATTTGGGTTTTTTTAAGATTTAATTTTTTACGAACTGATTTCTAATGATTTAAAATGTTTTACAGAATGTGTGGTACACCGAGTCCCTAGCGCCATCCCGTAAGTTCTCTAAACTGTTATCTGTTTATAAACTAAAAACGCTATAGATAGTATACACCGAAACTACTAAATGTAAATTGTACTGAAAACACTTAAGTTAGTGTATACTGATACTGTTGTAAGACTAATAGACATAGATTAACACTGCGATGTACGAAACAAACTTTACACTTCTGATACTGTTTTCATAAAAATATCTGTTAATAAACACTAGAATTGCAAACTGATGCATAAAACTATTAATACAGATAAAATGCGAATAAACCATGAGCACAAGCGGTACTCGCGGATGGGGTACAAGAGGCTGTGGTAGAGGCCGTAGAGGGGCCCGAGCTGGGTCTTCATCTTCTGGTAACCTACCTAATCTGGATACTAGTAAGACACCAGCCTCACTTGTGACTGAGACTGGGTCTCATGATAGAGCGGTTGGGGATGACGCACTGTCTCAAGCCATGTTATGGATTTTAGAGAGGGTCGCTAGGTCCAATACTGGAGTTGGAGGCCAAGGGTCGGTTACAGAACGACTCTAGTCTAAAGGAGCTGAGCTTTTCAAGGGTATTGTGAGAGTTGCCCCTAATGTAGCTGAGTACTGGATAGAGGCCACATAGAGAATTATGGATGACTTGGACTGCACCCCCAAGCAGAAATTAAAAGGTGTTGTATCACTGCTGCGTGATGAGGCTTATCAGTGGTGGCTCACTGTAAAGGATGGGCACTTAGCCCGATCGATTGACCTGGGAGTTCTTTAAGATCGCTTTCTAGGGGAAGTATGTGGGGGCCAGTTATGTAGATGCTCATAGGAGAGGGTTCCTGAATTTGACCCAGGGTGATAGATCAATGGTTGAGAATAAGGCAAAATTTCTACGACTGAGCCACTATCCACGAGGTATGGTGGCGACTGAGTACGAGCGACGTGTTCGCTTCGAGGATGGCTTTAGGGATAATCTGAGGGTTTTGATAGCTCTATAGAGGGAGCGAGACTTTGTTGCACTAGTTGATAAGGTGAAGATCATCGAGGAAGTGAAGCGTGCTGAGTGCCAGAACTGGGAGAGAGGTAGGAGCAAGAGGGATTCGGAACCCTCGAGTTCCGTTCAGAGGCCTAAAGAAAAGGCCAAAGTTGATGGGCCGATCAGAGTTGGGGCTCCTATTGCTGCTACTGGACAGTCGTCGTGTACTAACTGTGGTAGACACCATCAGGGTGAGTGTTGGAAAAGAACTAGGGCTTGTTTGATGTGTGGTTCATTAGAGCATCGTATTAGAGAGTGTCTGCGGAGGTCCGATCAGATGCAAGCTCCGAGTACTGGTATTGCACCACCACTAAGAGCAGTTCAGCAGCCACCAAGAGGCTGTGGTTAGGCCAGAGGTAGTAATGATTTTGGTTGTGGTCAGAAAGCACCGAAGAGAAGTGTTGGTCATATTGAGGCGAGGCAGCCGGCTCTAGTTTATGCTGCACGTCACCGAGAGGGTGGAGATGCTCCGGACGTCATCACAAGTACGTTCTTTATTTATAATGTACCTTATACTGCACTGATAGATATAGGATCCACTCACTCCTATATAACTTGTACTGTATCTGAGAACTTGGGTATCTTTTTTGAGAGCACTACGAGTGAGGTGACTGTACTGAGTCTGCTGGGGCAATCAGTAAGGGTAAATAAATTGTTTAGAGACATTCTTTTAGAGGTTCAAGGGGCTATTTTTTTGGCTGATCTGATGGAACTACCTTTTGGAAAATTTGATCTGATACTGGGAATGGACTGGTTGGTCAAGCACCGAGTGAGCTTATATTGTGCTACAAAAAGGGTTGTACTGAGAACGGAGGAGGACAGCGAGATAGCCATAATTGGGGAACGTTAGAACTACTTATCGAATGTGATTTCTGCACTGAAGGCGAAAAATTTGGTGCGCAAGGGATGTGAGACGTATCTGGCCTACATCAGTGTTTCAAATTCTAGGGATTCTTCGGTTAAAGATATCAAGACGATTAAGGATTTTTCAGACATTTTTCCTAAGGAGCTAACTGGGTTACCTCTGAGTCATAAAGTAGAGTTTGGGATTGAGCTCCTTCTTGGTACAGCTCCGGTGTCCATCGCCCCTTATAGAATGGCAAAGAGCTTGTGGAGCTCAAGGCTCAAATGCAAGAACTTTTGGATCGTGGGTTCATCTGCCCTTGTGTGTATCCGTAGGGAGCACTAGTTTTGTTCATGAAAAAGAAGGATGGATCCATTCGTATGTGTATTGACTATTGACAATTGAACAAGTTGACGATTAAGAATAAGTATCCCTTACCAAGGATAGATGATCTGTTCAACCAGTTTCGAGGAGCTTTGGTTTTCTCTAAGATTGATCTCCGATCAAGGTATCACCAGTTGAGATTTAAGGAGACTAATGTGCATAAGACAGCATTTAGGACTCGATACGGCCACTACGAGTTCCTAGTAATGCCATTTGGACTGACTAATGTACCGATAGCTTTTATGGATCTGATGAATCGAGTGTTCCATCCCTATCTGGATCGATTTGTAGTGGTATTTATTGACGACATACTGGTGTATTCGAGGACTAAGGATGAGCATGACGAATATCTCAGAATGGTTCTACAGATTCTGCGAGAGAAACAACTGTACGCCAAGTTCAGCAAATGTGAGTTCTGGTTACGTGAAATAACATTTCTAAGACGTAGCTTCTACTGAGAGAATTAGAGTCGATCCTCAAAAGATTGAGGCTGTCTTGGATTGAAAGCAGCCTAAGACTGTATCTGATATCTGTAGTTTTCTAGGACTAGCAGGGTACTATCGACATTTTGTAGAAGGGTTTTCACTGATTACGACACCTTTCACTAAGCTGCTACGTAAGGGTGTGCCATTTAATTGGACTGATGTGAAGCAAGAGAGCTTTGAGAAGCTTAAGATTGTATTGGCTAAGGCCCCTATTTTGATAAAGCCAGAGTCTGGAAAAGAGTTTACTATGTACAGCGATGCATCACATGTCGGTTTGGGATGTGTATTGATGCAAGAGGGTAAGGTGGTAGCGTATACGTCTCTTCAGCTTAAGACTCATAAGGCGAATTATTCGACACATGACTTGGAGATGGCTGCAGTGGTGTTTGCACTAAAAATCTCGAGGCATTATCTGTATAGTGAGAAGTGTATCATTTACACTGATCACAAGAGCCTCAAGTACCTCCTCACTCAGAAAGAGTTGAATCTTAGGCAGGGTAGATGAATTGAGCTGCTTAAGGACTATGACTATACGATTGAATACCATATTGGTAAGGCCAATGTGGTGGCTGACGCACTGAGTCGTAGGGCTATGATTGATCTTAGGGTGATGTTTGCTCGCCTCAGTTTATTTGATGATGGTAGTCTATTGGCTGAACTTCAAGTTAAACCGACGTGAATTAAGCAAATTAAGGGTAAGCAATTGGAGGACGAGTCTTTGGGTCTTCGCTTCTGATAGGTTAAGAGTGGGAATACTGTGGATTTTGGACTGAATAGAGAAGGGGTACTCTATTTTCGAGGGAGAATCTATGTACCAAAAGATATTGATTTGAGGCAGCCCATACTACGAGAGGCGCATAGTAGCCCTTATGCTATGCATCTTGGCAGAAATAAGATGTACCGCAACCTTCATGAGTTATACTAGTGGCAAGGTCTTAAACAGGAGGTTACCGAATTTTTAGCTAAGTGTCTGACACGCCAACAGGTTAAGGCTGAGCATCAGTTACCTTCGGGTTTGTTGCAACCAGTTAAGATTCCGCTTTGAAAGTGAGAGAGAATGACTATGGACTTCGTCAGTGGGTTGCCCCTCACACCCACTAAGAAGGATCCTGTATAGGCCATCATGGATCGATTGACAAAGTCTGCCCATTTTATACCGATTTGTACTGACTACTCTCTGTAGAAGCTGGCTAAACTATATGTGTTTGAGATAGTAAGACTGCATGGGGTACCTGTTTCGATCATCTCTGATAGGGATCCACACTCCACGTCTCGATTTTGGAAAAAGTTACATGAAGCTCTGGGTACAAGGTTGGACTTCAGTATTGTGCTCCATCCTCAGACTGATGGTCAATCTGAGAGGGTGATTAAGATACTGGAGGACATGTTGAGGAGTTGCGTGATTGATTTTCGAGGTAGTTGGAAGAATTACCTGCTGCTGGCAGAGTTTGCTTACAACAACAACTATTAGTCTAGCATTCTGATGGCACCTTACGAGGCATTATATGGCCGTAGGTGTCATACTCCTTCATGTTGGACTAAGTTGGGTGAGCGACATGTTTTGGGCCCTGAACTGGTTTTTGATACTGAGGATAAAGTTAGACTAATTCGAGATCAACTGAAAGCGGCATCTGATAGACAGAAGTCCTACGCAGACCTGAAGCATCGTGAAATTGAGTATTCTGTGGGGGACTCCTTTTTTCTTAAGGTCTCGCCATGGAAGAAAGTACTGAGGTTTGGTCGCAAGGGGAAGTTGCGCCCTAGGTTTATTGGGCCTTATCATATTCTAAAGTGGGTGGGACCAGTTGCTTACCAGTTGGAGCTACCTCTAGAATTGGATCAGATCCATGATGTTTTCCACGTCTCGATGTTGAGGCACTACCACTCTGATCCAATGCATATTGTTTCAGTGGAGGAGATCGAGGTTAGACAAGATCTGACTTTCAAGGAGGATTTGGTTTAGATATTAGATCGCGACATAAAGATTCTGAGGAGAAAATCCATCCCACTGGTTAAGGTTCTATGGCGTAATCATAGCTCTAAGGAGGCCACGTGGGAGCCTGAGGATGTGATGCGTCAGCAGTATCCTTAACTATTCTGATCGGGTAAAATTTCGAGGCCGAAATTTTCTTTTAGGGGGTAGAGTTATAATGCCCCAAAAATACCTTATATTTATTTCTGTATGTTTGTGACACAAAAATACCTATCTACATCAGTGGTTATGAGTTCTGGGAGTGTCTGAGAAGTCTTGGGTTCAAGCCTTGTCTTGAGCAAAAGTTTTGTTTTAAGTGAACAAAGCCCTATTGTTAGTCAGTAGGCTTATAAATAAATGTTGGTAAAATATGCCAGAATAGGCCTGTTGTTCTAGTGGAATAAGTGGTATGTTAAAATGCTAGAGGTCTTGGGTTCGAGCAAGCTGGAGTATTATTTTTGCTAATGGTGCCGTGTAGTGTTTGAGCTGAACTGAAATACCGAAGTGGTAGAGGTGTAGTGCGAAGTGTGGAGAGAAAAGTAAGGGATTTTGATGGGAGTGGTTGGACGGCTTTAGGAGGGATTTGAGGAGAAAATTATGGGATTAGGGAGTTATCTCGATTTGGTGGATGGTAGATTTCGGCTCCCTCTTCTCACTCTCACAATTTCCTTTAGTTTTGGAAAAAAACTTTTCCTCTTCTCATCAATAGGACATCGAAGACCCGTACCTGAAACCATATAATGTAACACCCCTCGCCCGTATCCGACGCTGGGACAGGGTTCGAGGTGTTACCAGACTTAACTCAAGTATACGCATATAAAACTGGGCCATAAATTTTTTTTAACTTAAAACTTTTTGTTCACATGCATTTTGTCCCTTAAACGGGCTCACGAGGCACAAAACATACATTAGAGACGGTTCGGGACTAAACTGAGTACTTAAGAAAAACTTGGAAAATTCATGCTTTAAGGCTCCACACACACGTGTGGGTATAGACCGTAAAGTCACACACGCCCGCGTGGCTTGGGACACACCCGTGCCCTTAGCTCGTCTGCAACACTGACTTTAAAAAACGGCCATGACACACGCCCGTGTGGCCTACCCCATATATAACAGTGATTTTAAAACATGGCCATAACACACGCCCGTATGGCCTACCCGTGTACTAAACTGACTTAAAATTTTAAATGCAGGGGATGCACGGCCATAACACACACCCATGGGAGTGAGTCGTGTGTCACACATGGCCTAGACATACGCCCGTGTGCCTTGCCCGTGTGGACAAAATGAGGCCATTTTGTCACCC
This sequence comes from Gossypium longicalyx, assembly GCA_025698465.1. Lineage (NCBI taxonomy): Eukaryota > Viridiplantae > Streptophyta > Magnoliopsida > Malvales > Malvaceae > Gossypium > Gossypium longicalyx. Next base: position 20,614,567 of record CM047000.1, read on the forward strand.
ATTTTACACAACCCACACAATATCATTTCAATATACTAATTTCGCCACAATAGACACCAATTCATCCATAGAAAGAACATTATATGCATTTACCAAAATGAATAATAGCCATTATTCTAGGCTTGATACAAAATGATGGGCTTTTGGCTTAAGCCAAAATACATAACCAATTTCTCATTAAATTAAACATCCTAGTCTAGCCCTATACATGCCATACTCAAAAGAAGTTTTATACTAAACAAATGCTACGATTGATAGTGTGATCGATATCTCTGACTTCAAGGGATCCTTGAGCTAATTAAGCGGCACTGAAAGAAAAGGGAAAGGAAAGAGAGTAAGCATAAAGCTTAGTAAGTTGCACATAAATAAATATACAAAAACAAATTCACCATTAGTTATCATGCCCATAACTCAAAGGTAAGTATAAACTTAACTTATTCAAGATTTATACTATAACAAATGCTACGATTGATAGTGTGATTGATATCTCCGACTTTAAGGGATCCTTGAGCTAATTAAGCGGCACTGAAAGAAAAGGGAAAGGAAAGAGAGTAAGCATAAAGCTTAGTAAGTTGCATATAAATAAATATACAAAAACAAATTCCCCATTAGTTATCATGCCCATAACTCAAAGGTAAGTATAAACTTAACTTATTCATTACCGTCTACTCAAGTCACATTTTCTAATTTAAGCTCATTACTCATTGATTTCCAAATAAGTACCTGTATCACTCATAACATTATTATACTTTTCTTTATTAAAGCACTTTCATAACCTTTAAAGTTGAACCTTTCGGAATTCTACCGGATATTCTGTAAGCCTCAAACATGGGATAAGTTGTCGATGCCATGTCCCAGACATAGTCTTACACTAGCTCTCGTATATACGTGCTGATGCATGTCCCAAACATGTCTTACACTAGCTATCATGATCAAGGCCGATGCATGTCCCAAACATGTCTTACACTGGCACTCATCTCTACACCGATGCCATGCCCCAGACATGGTCTTACACTAGCACTCATAATGTGGCCGATGCATGTCCCAGACATATCTTACACTAGCACACAAGTAATCCAAATGTTATGGCATAAATATCTGGTTTGTTTCCTAGGGTCCCAACTAGATCTTTCTATTATCTCGATCAATAATATGCATTCTCAGTTCACAATCTAGCAATTCATACTATATCAATTCAATAACAATTCGACTACATACATTCACAATGTAGTTGCATTATTTACATACATCTTACCTCGGGTTACAAAATGTACTCGACTAGTCGGTTTAGTCGATTTGCTTGGCTTTCCCCCGGTCTAGGTTCGGATTTGGCAATTCTTGATCTATGATAAAAAAAAATGCGCTCATTTAGTCACTAAACACAATTAGGCAATCTAATTCACATCTCAGGTAAAATGACTTTTTTGCCCCTAGACCTTGGCAAAATGACCATTTTGCCCCTATGCTCAAAATTCAATTTTTGTTGAATTTCTTCGTATCTTAGACCTAGCTAACCCCTTTTTACTCTTATAGCATCACCAAATTCTCACCATTTTACACACCTATCACCTAATTTCACAAACTTAGCAAAATGGTCCTATAAGGGTTTTCATGAGAAGTTCTTTCACAAAAGTTGTCTATCACACAACTAAGACTCATTTTCTTCCATAAAAACTCAGCAAACATCACAACTATTTTCGTGGAAAAACCCTAAATGTTCAACCATGTTTCAAAATAGACCTCTCATTAGAAAGCCTATGCTTCAAGAATTCCAAAAATGTAAAAATCATTAAGAGAAACTTTCAAAATCACTTACTTGAGAGGCTTAACGTTGCTGAAATTTTTGAATCTTTCAAAACCCCATTCTCTACTAAAAATTTCGGTGGAGGAAGAAGATGGAAAGGGTTGATATCATCCTCTTTTCATCTATTTCTATTTTAGTCAAAATAAGTCACCTAACCCACCTAATTTTAAAATTTTTGTCTCCTCTTGACCCTATGGCCGGCTATGATCCTTTAAAAAGGGTCTAATTCCTCATTAAAAGCCCAAAATTTTAGTTCTCTAGCTAATTGACACATTTGGGTACTAAAATGCAATTTTTGCCTTTTATGCGATTTAGTCCTTTCTCGCAATTAGGCTCAAAAACATTAAAATTAGCTTCCCATCTTTTTCATGCACTACTATAATCGTACTATAACCTCATAATAATAAAAATAATTTTCCCAACTTCTGATTTGTGGTCCTGAGACCACTGTTTCGACTAGGCCCTAAATCGAGCTGTTACATTCCTCCTCCCCTTCGTCCTCAAAAATATTACCGGAGAACAGATTCGGTTATTGGTCTCGCAAAGACTCATCGTGTTCCCATGTGGCTTCCTCGACCCCATGTCTATGCCACAAAACCTTCACAAGTGGTATATTCTTATTTCTTTACTGTTTGTCCTCACGAGCTACAATCTTGATCGGGTCCTCACTATAAGTCATATCCGGAAGAATCTCAATTTCAGTTGTTGCAATTACATGCGAAGGGTCTGATCTGTACCGGCGTAACATGGAAACATGAAACACATCATGAATATTTTCTAATTCTGGTGGCAAATTCAAATGGTAGGCAACAGGCCCTACACTCTCGATAACCTCATAAGGTCCTATGAAACAAGAACTCAACTTGCCCCTTTTTCCAAACCTGAGGACCTTCCTCCACGGAGAAACTTTTAAAAATACTTTATCACCGACTTCAAACTTAATTTCCTTTCGTCTCAAATCCGCGTAGGATTTTTGTCTATCTAAGGCGGCTTTCAGACAATCACGAATCACTTTAACTTTCTCCTCAGCCTCTTTGACTAAATCAACCCCATGAATTTGATTCTCTTTCAACTCAGTCCAGTATAAGGGCGTTCGACACTTTTACCCATACAATGCCTCATAAGGCACCATTTTCAGACTCGACTGATAGCTGTTGTTGTAGGCAACTTCAACCAATGGCAAGTATTTTTCCCAGCAACCTTGAAACTCGAGAACACAATATCTCAACATGTCTTCTAAGATCTATATTATTCTTTCCGACTATCCGTCAGTTTGTGGATGAAAAGCCGTGTTGAAACTCAACTTGGTTCCTAAAGCCTCTTGCAACTTCTTCCAAAACCTCGAGGTGAATCTCGGGTCTCAATTTAAAACAATCGACAATGGAACACCATGAAGCCTCACAATCTCGAAAACATACAAGTCAGCCAATTTTTCAAGGGAGTAGTAGATACGCACTGGTATGAAGTGTGCTGACTTAGTTAGTTTGTCGACAATAACCCATACTGCATCTTTCTTTTTTAGGGTTTGTGGTAAACTGGTCACGAAGTCCATAGTGATGCGATCTCATTTCCAGTCGAGAATCATAATAGGTTGAAGTAAACCTGAAGGTACTTGATGTTCAGCCTTTACTTGTTGACATACTAGACACTTGAAAACAAACTCTGAGATGTCTCTTTTCATGCCCGACCACCAATACATTTTCTTAAGGTCATTGTACATCTTTACACTACCCGGGTGGATGGACAAACAACCACCATGTGCCTCTCTCAAAATCTTCTGAATTAGCTCATCGTTCTTGGGTACACAAATTCTATCTTTGAACATTATACAACCATCGGTACTAATATGAAAATCTAATTCAATCTCTGACTCACACTGAGTTCTCTTGGCTTGCAATTTCTCGTCACCTTTTTGAGCTTCACAGATTTCATGAAGAAAAGTCGGTCTGGCCCTCAACTTTGCTAGGATCAAACCATTATTAGATATAGTCAACTGAGTGCTCAAGGCTCTCAAGGAAAACAACGACTTCCTACTTAAGGCGTCGATGACTACATTCATCTTTCCCGAATGATAGTCAATAATCAATTCATAATCCTTTAACAGCTCTAACCATCGGCGTTGCCTCAAATTTAACTCCTTTTGAGTCATCAAGTACTTTAAGTTCTTATGGTCGATGAATACCCAACATTTCTCTCCGTACAAATGGTGTCTCCAAATCTTCAGCACGAACACTACAGCTGCTAGCTCCAAATCATGGGTCGGATAATTTCTCTCATGTAGTTTTAGCTGTCTCGAGGCCTAGGCTATAACCTTGCCTTCTTGCATAAGCACACACCCTAAATAATTTAAGGAGGCGTCACTATAAATTACAAACTCCTTGCCCGATTCTGGTTGCACTAACACTGGGGCTTCCGTTAACAAAGCCTTTAATCTCTCAAAACTTTACTGACGCTTTTCTGTCCATTCAAACTTGACATCTTTTTTCCAGTAGTCTAGTCATCGGAGTAGCTATCATAGAAAATCCATTTACAAACCGTCTGTAGTATCCAGCTAAACCTAAAAAGCTTCGAACCTTTGTTACATTCCTTGGAGGTTTCCATTCCACAATAGCGAAGATCTTATTTGGATCAACTCGGATTCCATCACCCGACACAATATGTCCTAGAAACCTGACCTCTTTGAGCCAAAACTCGCTCTTACTAAACTTGGCATAAAGTTACTTATCCCTCAATGTCTGTAACACAGTTCTCAAATGCTCCGCGTGCTCACTCTCATCGCGCGAATAAATCAATATGTCATCGATAAAAATGACGACGAACCTGTCCAAGTACGGTAGGAAGGTTTATCAAATCCATAAATACCGTCGGGGTATTTGTTACTCCAAAAGGCATAACAAGAAACTCTTAATGCCCATATCTCGTCCGAAAAGCAGTCTTCGGTACATTTTGTTCCTTGACTCTTAACTGGTAGTAACCCAACCTCAAATCTATTTTAGAAAATACAGTGGCTCCTCTCAATTGATCGAAGAGATCATCGATCCTTGGCAAGGGATACTTATTCTTCACTGTTACTTTGTTAAGCTATCCATAGTTGATACATAACCTCATTGACCCGTCTTTCTTTTTCATAAAAAGTACTGGAGCACCTCATGGTGAAAAACTCAGTCTAGCAAAACCCTAATCTGTTAATTATTGCAACTATACTTTCAACTCTTTCAACTCAGCAGGGGCCATTCTATACAGTGCAATCGAGATTGGTCTTCCTTTCAAAGGAGCACTACTCACCCTCACATCTTGGTTTTTCTCCTTGTCATCAATTTCGGGGCAATCTCGAATAAAGTGGTCTAATGATCCACACTTGAAACAACCTCTTTCATTCACTCGGCACTCGCCGAAATGGTGTCTACCGCACTGTGGATACTCTGGTCTATTTGGCCGGGTGCTGCTGACACTCGCGACAGAAGTGGTCTGAGCTCTCGATGCCATGTTCTGCTTGCTCTTATTTCTACTTGGAAATCCCACTGAAGCATTCGATCGGGTAGTAAATTCTTCGGTTCTCTTAGATGAGGACTGATGTGCTTTCCCCATCTATCTTTTTCTTAAGTCCCGTGACTTAATGGCCGCTTTCCTCCTCTCTTTCACTAGCTCATCCACCTTGTATGCTCTCTCGACGAGTACCACAAATTCTCTTATTTCTAAAATGCCCACAAATACTCAGATATCTTTATTGAGGCCATCCTTAAACCTCTTACACATAGTAGCTTCAGTGGATACGCATTCCCGCGCATACTTGCTGAGTTTCACAAACTCACGCTCACATTCCGTCACAGTCTTATTACCTTGTTTCAACTCTAAAAATTCCTTCCTTTTCTGGTCTATGAACCTCTGGCTAATATACTTCTTTCTGAACTCTTCTTGGAAAAACTCCCAAGTCACTATTTCTCTCGGTACCACAGACACGAAAGTATTCCACCGCTAATAAGCCGAGTCTCGTAAAAGTGACACGGCACACTTCACGCACTCTTCAGGCGTGCATGACAGTTCATCGAATACCCTTATGGTATTTTCTAGCCAAAACTCCGCTCTCTACGGGTCATCATCTATACCAGCCCGAAATTGCTTGGCACTCTGTTTCCGGATCTTGTCTACCAAAAGCTTCTCTTTTCTGAACATGCCCGCACCTTGCGGAGCCACCGGGGCATACTGAAGAATCGAAAGAGGTAAGGGAGGTGGAGTGTTCGGGTTTGCACGAACAAACTTCGTATACCAAGCATCTATCATTCAGAGGTAGGCTTTCCTAGCCCCTCCGCCTTGGCCCATACTCATGGGCTCACTCTCTACTGGCGCGGTCCCTTCTGCGGTAGTCGGCGCATTACTTAACACGTCATCCACCGTGGCTCTATCAGTATCCATTACTATATAAAAAAACACAATTTATAATTGTCAGGAATCGTCACACTATCAATGCATATTTATGGGATGTATAGCTAGACTCGAACTCTGGCTAGATTAGTCCTAGAACTGACTAAACCATGCTTTGATACTAATAAATGTAACACCCCTCGCCCGTATCTTACGTCGGGACAGGGTTCGAGGTGCTACCGGACCTAACTCAAGCATACGTATATAAAATCGGGCCATAAATTTTTTAACTTAAAACTTCTCATTCATATGCATTTTATTCCTTAAACAGGCTCATGAGGCCCAAAAAATACATTAGAGACGGTTCGGGACTAAACCGAGAACTTAAAAAAACTTAGAAAATTCATGCTTTAAGGCTCCATACGCTCGTGTGGGTATAGACGTGTGGTCACACACGCCCGTGTGGCTTGGGACACGTCCGTGCCCTTAGCCCGTGTGCAACACTAACTTTAAAACACGGCTATGACACACGCCCGTGTGGCCTACTCGTGTACTAAACTGACTTAAAATTTTAAGTGCAGGGGATGCACGGCCATAACAAACACCCATGGGAGTGAGCCGTGTGTCACACACGGTCTAGACACATGCCCGTGTGCCTTGCCCATGTGGACAAAAGGAGGCCATTTTGTCACCCATTTTACACAACCCACACAATATCATTTCAATATACTAATTTCGCCACAATAAACACCAATTCATCCATAGAAAGAACATTATATGCATTTACCAAAATGAATAATAGCCATTATTCTAGGCTTGATACAAAATGATGGGCTTTTGGCTTAAGCCAAAATACATAACCAAATTCTCGTTAAATCAAACATCCTAGTCTAACCCTATGCATGCCATACTCAAAAGAAGATTTATACTATAACAAGTGCTACGATTAATAGTGTGATCGATATCTCCGACTTCAAGGGATCCATGAGCTAATTAAGCGACACTGAAAGAAAAGGGAAAGGAAAAAGAGTAAGTATAAAGCTTAGTAAGTTGCATATAAATAAATATACAACAACAAATTCACCATTAGTCATCATGCTCATAACTCAAAGGTAAGTATAAACTTAACTTACTACCGTCTACTCAAGTCACATTTTCTAATTTGAGCTCATTACTCATTCATTTCCAAATAAGTACTTGTATCACTTACAACATTATTATACTTTTCTTTATTAAAGCACTTTCACAACCTTTAAAGTTGAACCTTTCGGAATACTGTCGGATATTCTATAAGCCTCAAACATGGGATAAGTTGCCGATGTCATGTCCCAAACATGGTCTTACACTAGCTCTCGTATATACGTGCTGATGCATGTCCTAAACATGTCTTACACTAGCTATCATCATTGAGGCTGATGCATGTCCCAAACATGTCTTACACTAGCACTCATCTCTAAGCCGATGCCATGTTCCAGGCATGGTCTTACACTAGCACTCATAATGTGGTCGATGCATGTCCCAAACATGACTTACACTAGCACACAAGTAATCCAAATGTTATGGCATGAATATCTGGTTTGTTTCCTAGGGTCCCAACTAGATCTTTCTATTATCTCGATCAACAATATGCATTCTCAGTTCACAATCTAGCAATTCATACTATATCAATTCAATAACAATTCGACTACATACATTCACAATGTGGTTGCATTATTTACATACAACTTACCTCGGGTTACAAAATGTACTCGACTAGTCGGTTTAGTCGATTTGCTTGGCTTTCCCCCAGTCTAGGTTCGGATTTGGCAATTCTTGATCTATGATAAAAAAAAATGTGCTCATTTAGTCATTAAACACAATTAGGCAATCTAAAATTCACATCTCAGGTAAAATGACTATTTTGCCCCTAGACCTTGGCAAAATGACCATTTTGCCCCTATGCTCAAAATTTAATTTTTATTGAATTTTTTCGTATCTTAGGCCTAGATGACCCCTTTTTACTCTTATAGCATCACCAAATTCTCACTATTTCACACCCTTATCACCTAATTTCACAAACTTTGCAAAATGGTCCTATAAGGGTTTTCATGAGAAGTTCTTTCACAAAAGTTGTCTATCACACAACTAAGACTCATTTTCTTCCATAAAAACTCAGCAAACATCACAAATAAATTCATGGAAAAACCCTAAATGTTCAACCATGTTTCAAAATAGACCTCTCATTAGAAAGCCTATGCTTCAAGAATTCCAAAAATGTAAAAATCATTAAGAGAAACTTTCAAAATTACTTACTTGAGATGTTTAACGTTGCTGAAATTTTTGAATCTTTCAAAACCCCATTCTTTGCTAAAAATTTCGGTGGAGGAAGAAGATGGAAAGGGATGATATCATCCTCTTTTCATCTATTTCTATTTTAGTCAAAATAAGTCACCTAACCCACCTAATTTTAAAATTTTTGTCTCCTCTTGACCCTATGGCCGGCTATGCTCCTTTAAAAAGGGTCTAATTACTCTTTAAAAGTCCAAAATTTTAGTTCTCTAGCTAATTGACTCATTTGGGTACTAAAATGCAACTTTTGCCTTTTATGCGATTTAGTCCTTTCTCGCAATTGGGCTCAAAAACATTAAAATTAGCTCCCCATCTTTTTCATGCACTACTATAATCGTACTATAACCTCATAATAATAAAAATAATTTTCCCAACTTCTAATTTGTGGTCCCGAGACCACTGTTTCGACTAGGCCCTAAATCAAGCTATTACATATAATCCCTAATGACATGTCATTTGTATCCTAAGTATTCACATGTTTCAAACGGGACATTTTTCTATATCAATCCTTTAACTACTTTCCATTATATCATTTCTAATTCATACATATGCAAATCTCACATTTTTTACAAATATGCATCAATTGAATAAACAATACGATTTAATCCAAATTACTAACTAACAATTTATTTTCAATAGAAGTTAAACAAAGCATAACGTTAATTAATCATTCATCCAAAATAGAAATTAACCAGTTTACTACTATACAAACTTACATTGACAAAAGCAATTACAAAAATAAAGTCGATGATTAATCCGAAACCTTAACTTTACCACGATTCAAATCCGATTGTTATGTTTCTTGATCTAAATGATATTTCATTCAATAAAAAAAATTAAAATAGCTTAAAATAATTTATTCAAGCTTTTAGCCCATTTTAATGTGAATTTACAAAATTACCCCTAAAATTTTAACCTTTGCACAATTTAGTCCCTAAACCCAAAACTTGCAAATTAACCATTTTTAACAAAAACAATGCTAACTAATTTTTAATAGGTTTACAAACAACTCATATTTACCTTCATTTTAACCTATCTATATGATACTTTACTATTTTGACAAATAAGTCCCTAAACATTAAAATTACTAAAAATCACTTAATAAAATTCATCTATTTAACAACCAACCTTAATAATCTATCAAATAAATTCACAAAAACTTCCTATTCATTAATGGAAAGTTCCTAAAATTTTAACAGTTTTACGAATTGATCCCTAGGCTAGTTAAATTAAGCTAATATGGCTCAAAAATATAAAAATCATTAAAAACAGGCATCAAACACATACCATGCACAAGAACTAAGCTTTGGGCAAAGCTTTAGGTTGTTATCAATGGAGAATCGATTTTGAAATGTCCCAAAAGAAGAAGAAGATTTTAGCTTATTTAATGTTACGTTTATTTACTAATTTGCCATCTTACCCTTATTATTAATTAAAAATTTCAACTAAACCTTGTCCATAACTATCCACTAACATATTATATGGTATATTCACCCACTAATTCCATTTAATTACTTTTTCCTAACTAATTGATACAATTAAAAGAAACTAATTTTTTTAGCTTTTATGATTTAGACCTTTTCACTTAATTAACTATCTAAATGTTAAAATTTCTTAACCAAATTTTAATACAACTCAAATAAATCCTCAATAACATTAAATAAATAATAAAACATGAACTCACTTGTTAGAATCATGGTCCCGAAACCACTATTTTCAGCACCACTAAAAACGGGTTGTTACAAAATATGTAATATAATATAAAAGAAAAGAAAATAATAAAGAAAATAAAATGAAATAAACACTATAGTAAGACAATAAACAAAACAAAATTTGCAACAAGAAATAAAATTTTTCTAAAAATTGGGATGACCCGTGTCGCCACCATGGAAGAACTTACACTTGGTTCTCAACATTTTGATTCGACGTTTGTTCCTCTCCGGTCGATTCCATTAATGGTGCCTTATTTTCGACCGACGTGACATTTGCATTTTGAGTCATTTAGTACCAAATTTGAGCTAACCCCAAATTTTTTTAGGGTATTATTGCTTAGAGCTTCCTCCTTTCCCTGTTGCATGAGGCTTTGGTACTCGAGCCTTACTTCGTTGTTAAATGAGAATGAATCAAACTCCTTGACCTCATCAGTTGACACCTTCTCTGCTATGGATAGAAAGTGTATTGGCTCTTCTACACTTTTATTCAATATCGGTTTAGGCTCCATGTTAGTGGATAGTTCATCTTTCACTTCTACATTTACGGTTTGTTCTGCTAATTAGATTAGAGATCGTTTCAACTATGTTCAACTCATCCATATGATCTTCAGTTACAAGCTCAAGTTGAATCTCACCATGGTCATCATAGTACAAGGGTTCTCATTATCCCAATAGTGAACGCCAAACATGTCCTCTTTCCTTAGAGGCTGCACTTCAGATATTTATTACATCATTTTCAATATTTGCGCCATCATGTTTGACATGTTTGATAATACTTCAGAGTTGTCCGTCCTGGTGGTTTCAAATGAAGGCATCTCATACGAATCATAAGGAGGCTTGTCTGAATTATTGGGTATACCATGATCTTCTTCAAATGCCTCATACAAATTACTAGTGAACTCATGTGGATGTTCAACTATATCAGTACCTTGATCATTACTCCACTAGTGTGTTGAGACTTTGTTTTCGCATTGGCCCAGCTCTATCATGAATAATTTTTTATTTTCCATGATATCTCATTCTTTATATACTCCCTCCTCGTATACTTCATCGTCAAATATCACATTATCGCTAAACCACATGTAATTAGTTTCATCCATATTTGAATGATTTTGTTGGATTAGTCTGTATGGATCAGCGACTGACTAAATAGGTGTTCCTCTCCTCTGAGGCATATATTGAAATTGAAAAATAAAAAGAAAAGAAAAGTTAGTAAACTAAATTAGTATAAATCATATCTATTATTTAAAATTTTCCTAATTATTCTATTAAATGTAAAGATTAAAATTAATTCAATAACGTTGCCTCCCCGATAATGGCGGCAACAACTTGGCCGCCTCTAGATGTATTAACGCTCAAAGTGTGAATACTGCAATCTAAAGATATAGATTTAAGGTGATGTCTGCAAGTACACGGGTCAGGTTGTAATATAGTTTTACAATGAAGTAGTAAGTACTTCGAGGATCATACCCAAGAGAGGCAAGTACTAAATTAAATTTAACCTAAATGCAAATAATGTAACACCCCTAACCCGTATCCATCACTAGAGTAGGGTTACGAGGTATTACTAATCAATTCACAACATTTAACATACATAACTCATACATTTATGCATTCATACATAAATACCATTTAATCACAAACATATTGTCCCTTATAAGGGCCTACGATGCCTTAAACATGCTTTAGAAGTGATTTGTGACTAAACCGATAACATATGAAAATTTTGGAAACTTAGAAAAATTTCAACCATACAGCGGTCACACGCCCATGTGAACAGGTCGTGTGCCTCACACGGCTATAGACACGTCCGTGTCTCAGGTCGTATGGAAACAGGGCATACATACTGACTTGTATCACACGGCCAAAGACACACCCGTGTGTCAGGCCGTGTGAAAACTAGAAGGTATACTGACTTATGGAACATGGCCAAGCCACACGCCCGTGTGCTAAGCCGTGTGCAATTTAGGGGGTATACTGACTTGTGCCACACGGCCGATCACACGCCTTTGCATGAGACCGTGTGGAGCATACTGACTTCATTTCTAAAACCACACTAGGGAACACACGACCATGCAACATAACCATATGTCACACACGGCTGAGACACGCACCCGTGTCTCTGCCCACGTGGATAGAATAGGCTATTTACCAAGCCATTTTGCCACCCCATTTGGTATACACCTTCACCTATACAAATGATATCAAACCATAGCATAATATACCATCCAAATCAACCAAATTAAGTCTAAATGTACCATTTCAATATCAACCACAAACATACTTATAAACTCATGCTTTACTCATTCAAAACATACTAAATACCAATTGCTTCAAACAATTATATAACCAAACCCAATTGTACATTATTTGGCCTCATTTCACAAACATACTAGCATTCACTAATCAACCATTTAACATTCATGATACCTATTACCATCAATCATCACAACCAACTCAATACACACAAGGAATAAACATTTATATATGCACATGATTCAAACATACCAAGTATACTAAAATTAAACCATCACTCATGGCTATATATACAAACCAAAATATAAACATTTACAATGTCAATTCATTTGGCCAACATCATTACCAAAATCAACATGACTAAAAGTCCCTATACATGCCATATACTTAATATACCAAAGTTCAAAGATACCAAGTGATAGGTAGATAGTGTGATGCGATCTCCGATGATCCGTGAATCCAAGCTAGCTCGATATCATTATAAAACACGAAAAAAATAAACAAAGTAAGCTATTAAGCTTAGTAAGCTTGTATGAGATAAAATTAATGCAATCACATAAACATAAATCAATATATAGCATTCATTAACTATCAAACCTTTCAAGTACTCATTCACAAAACTACATACTCTCATCACCATTTCTTCGATTCAAAGCTAAAATGGTTTATTCACATACCTGTACCATCTCATACCAATCTCATGTACGTTCTCGTCTTTCATTTACCCGTTGAACCATTCGAAATAAAAATGTCCACTCACCATAGATATTATATACTTTTAGCTATTAGAACTCAAGTTTTACGCTTTACGCGATTTAGTCCTTTTTATCAAATTAACTTTTCAAACGATAAAATTTCTTCACGAAACCTTCACACATACATACTATCATGCTTTAATCACTTAAAACAATATTAAAATAATTTTTCAACCTCAAATTTGTGGTTCTGAAACCACTATTCTGATTTGACTAAAAATGGGTTGTTACAAATAGAATTAATTAGTAGTTTAAATAAATTATATTACGATAAAACATAAGGGAAAGATTTTTGGGGTTTTTATAAATAACGAATTAAAAATTGCATAAATAAAAGGGACTCTAAAAAACTAATCTCTAAATTCAATCAAATGATGACATGGGTGATTAGCTTGCTTTGGTGATCATAACTAATTCCTATTTCGGGTTTCTATTCAATCAACTAGTTGTTACCCTACCAGGATCTCTCGATCTTCCACTAAACTAATGAGTTGGCAAGAACTACTTATCTCTCGACCTCACAGTCCAAACAGGTTTGGGGCTAAGGTGTTCACAAATAGGCCATACCAATTTTGGATTAATTCCCACCTAAATGAATTTCTAGGGTCGTCAAGCCTAGGGTTTATTTTCTTCCTCTCCCGAACAGTTGATTCACTAAGAAAACCCACATAGCATTTAAACAATCACACCTCCACTCGTGAATACCTCATAAGAGGATTAGTTCCTCATGAAATTCGTAAACATAGTACACTTGATGATAAATATATGCATGAAAAATAAATCAAGAATAAAGTTTAGAGAATCCTAATTGTATTCAATTGATGAAGCGCAAAAATACTTAAACGTTTGATTGCATAGTTCTTTGAAGAACATGAATGAAAAGAACTGAAAAAAAATCTAAATCCTAAGAGAAAGAAAAAAGCTAAAAACTAAATTACAAAGAAAAACTTAAAAGATCAAAATTTTTCCTTTAACAAGTGTTTAGGAGCCTACCTATAGAGTTAGGGTTGTCGTTCTCCTCAACCCTAGGTTAGTTGATGCTCTTGTGTTTAACTTTTGATTGTACGAACCAAAATGCCCTTGGCTCGTAACTATCTCTCGTACAGGGTTGGTGTCGTGACACCCTAGTGCTTGTGTCACGACATCGAAGGCAGTATGTGTAGTTCAGGGATGGCTTCAGGGGTGTGTCGTGACATTTTATAGCTGTGTCGCGACACCAAAGGTAGTATGGCAATTCTTGCATTCTGCTCCCTATGTTGCAACCTCGAACTCCCCATGTTGCAATACAATGACCAGTATTAAGTTCTTATGCCCTTGCATGGTCTCCTGCACACCAAGTATACGTTAGCTCCCGTTTAGGCCTCATTTAGCCCCTAAGGTCAATAAAAGACGAAAAGTACACTTTTTATTGAATATAAACTAAACCATAAAAACTCAAGTAAAACATAATAAAAGTGCTTGTATTCAAGGTCCTTAAGTGCGAAAACTAGTTTAATCTACTACACTGTATTATGACAGATTAGGTTCCTTATCTATTTGAACTTAGACTTTCACTTACATCATAGTATACAAGTCATGCATACATAGTCCATCATCCACTCAAGATTAAATTATGCCATACTATGAGCATCACAAGTGGATAAATCTAAAAACATATCTAAGATCTATTCTACTTGGGTCTTGTCTGATGTCCAGTCAGTCACATTTATGTCTCTATCTTTTGGGAGTTATTCGCTTCGATTGTCAAAACAAAGTATTTCCCTATTTGGGCCTGATAGATGACATATTAGTCTTTCAATCAGTTATCTCGTTGCCGATTAGACTAGGAATATGTTTAAATCATCTATTAATATAAGTTATCTTTCTGTATTACAATCCAACCATGTAATATCCTTTGGTATTAATTAAACATTAGATAATCAATGAGTCAATATTTACTTTCATTCGACTTTGCATGCAAAAACTGTAATATCCCGAATTAGGGCCTAATCGGAATAGTGGTTTCGTGACCACAAATCCGAGATACAAATAATTATTTTATAATTATTTTGAGGTTTATGATATGATTGCATAATTGTGTGAAGATTTCGTGAAGAAATTTTTGGCATAACGAGTTTAATTTAAAGTTAGGGACTAAATCGAATAAGTTGCAAAACTTGCATTCTAGAAGTTTTTAGTATGAAATTATTTTGCAATATTAATTAGGAGGTATTAAATAGAAATTTGACCAATTTTAAGTTCATGGACAAAATTAGGACATGGAAGGAATTTTTGAAAGTTTAGTAAGGAAGGGCATTTTGGTCATTTGGATATTAAATGAAATAAAATGGGAAAAATAACACAAAATGGTCATCTTCTTCATAAGGTTGCTGCCGAATTTTACTCTCTCCATAGCTAGGGTTTCTTCAACTTTTAAGCTTCATAGTAAGTGATGCTAAGCCCCGTTTTTAATGATTTTTACGTTTTTGAGATCCCGGTAACTCGGTAAAGCTTATGCTAGCAATAATTTAACCTAGGGTTTATATTTGGAAAAATACCCATAGGTGAAATCTGTGTATTTTGATGTTTTATGATAGAATATGAGGTTTTAAATTATGTTAGACAACTTGTGCTACTCGGTTTTAAGCAAAAACGAGTAAAAGGGCTTAATCGGTAAAAATACCTAATAGTCATAAATACATGTTAGAGTGAGAATTTGATGTTTCCATAGAAGAGAAAAGTGATCAGCATATTATAAAACATAAGAATAAGGAATAAAGTTTAATCCCGAGCCTAGGGGCAAAAATGTAAATATGCAAAAGTTTAGGGGTGAAATTGTAATTTTTCCAAAATTTGAATTAAGGATTAATTTGATAATGTGAGTATTAAATAAGCTAAATGTGTTATTTTAGATCAATAAAGACCTGGAATCGACCCCAATCGAGGAAAAGAAAAGATTGTGGACTAAATTGCAAAATCTTTGTATTTTGGTACCAAGGTAAGTTCATGTGTAAATAATGTAGTATAATTGTTATTTTTAAGTTATTGATGTTAATTATATGATATGCTGATTTTTATCATGAAATATATGCTTTGTGGTTATTTTCGAATAAAATGTAAATTATGTGAGCTACTTGTTAAATACAAATTGTTACCGAGTTTTGGTTTCGGTATTCTACGGAAGACGGCAAGGATATGTGTTCGAGGAAAATCTTGTTTGAACCTTAGGAATAGATTAGGATACAAGTGACATGTCACTAGGATGGTTGAGCATCCGAACTCGTTGAGTTGAGTCTGAGTTCACTTATGGATGCGAATGTCCGAACTCGTTGAGTTGAGTCCGAGTTCGTGAGATGTAACTAGGCATCCGAACTCGTTGAGTTGAGTCCGAGTTCACTTATGGATGCGAACGCCCGAGCTCGTTGAGTTGAGTCTGAGTTCACTTAGGGGCGGGTTACATGATTGCTTGATTACATTTGTGGCACTTATGTGCAAATTATCCATGTATCCGAATTATATTCCGATGTGTTCAACGGGTACAGTTCTACTCAAATGGAGGAATACTCGAGATGAAAGAGACGTATTGGTAAGTATTATGAAATGGATACTTTGGACAGGTATGTACTTAAACCTCGGATTGAGTATTGATACAACAACGATAAGGTAGTAAGATGATGAATGATGATTAGAAATGTGATATATGTTTTGGTGATACCATGCTAATGTTGGTTAGTATGATTGCTTTGTTATGTTACTTATTATTTGCATATGAACTTACTAAGAATTTATGCTTACTCCCTCCTTATTCATTGTAGTTTTGGACAAGCCAGCTCAGGAGTTGGGATAGGTCGAAGGCTCGATCACACTATCTGGAAGACTTTTTGGTAAATGGCTTGTAAAATTTAAGTATGGCATGTATAGCAATATACCTATTTTGTGTAAATGATCTTATGATATGGTGATGGAATGGTTGAGGAAATGCTTGATAATGATAAGTTATGGAAATGGTTAGTTTAGATTATGTTTGATGTCATGGAAGGTTAATAGGATACCTAGTTCATGAAAACTCATAAAAGGGATGAAATTTGCCATAAACAGAACATTGCAGCAACACTGACGTGAGTTTTAAAATTTACTAAAAATAATAGAAATCGAATTAGGTGATGGATTAAATATCAAATTGAATCTTATTATGTCTAGTTTCACATAAAACAAACTAAACAGGTAAATGAATTATATGTTAGAAGATATTTGAATTTTAGTGAAACAGGACCAGAGTGATTTCTGGATCCCCTCTTCCAACTTTAGAAATTCACCATAAATTGTACAGATATAATTAGGTGTTTTATTTTATACTATCAGAATCCTTATTGAGTCTAGTTTCAGAATAAACAAACCTCATAGTCATATGAATTTTTTACAGAGAGAAATGTGGTCGTAGTAAACAGAGGTCAGTCTAGTCAAGTCCCAAAATAGGGGTAAATTTAACTAATAAACTGTACTAATTGGCCCAACCAAAAATTCTAGAAAAAAATTATTAAATAGGTATATGAATCTAAATTCAGGGAAAATTTACGGATCTTGATTTTGAGTTTCGTAACTCGAGATATGATTTTTCTTGTAACTGTGACGCAAGTAGCTGGAAAGCTGTGAATATAGAAACAAATGATCCAAAGTTCTTAAAATGTTAAATTAAGTCTAGTAGCACCTCATACTCGACTCCGGCAACGGTCTCGGGCGTGGGGGCGTTACATTTACTGGTATCAGAGCAGGTTTAGTCGGTTCTCAGACTACGTGTTGTATGTACGGATTTTGCTATACATGTCATATGTATAAATTGTGATAGTGTGACGACTTCTGACCTTTTTAAATGATTTTTTTATAGTAAATGGATCTCGATCCAGCTGTGGCAGATGAAGTAGGGAGTAATGCGCCAGCTCTGGCTGAAGGAGCAGCGCCGACTGAAAATCCACCTCCTACTGTTGGTCAGGGAGGAGGAGAAAGGGATCGGGAAGCCTTTCTCCAAATGATGAGTGCATGGTACACTGAGTTCATTCGTACGAACCCAAATGTACGACCTCCCCCACCTCCCCCAATTTCTCAACCTGTACCCCCGATGCCTCAGGGTGTGGATATGATAAAATTTCATAGAACTCCAGTTGACAGAATCCGCAAGCAAAGGGCTGAAGAATTTAAGGAAAATATTGATGATGATGCCAAGAAAGTAGAGTTCTGGCTTGAAAATTCTATCTGGGTATTTGATGAATTATCTTGTACACCTGAAGAATGTTTGAAATGTGCTATATCTTTGTTGAGGGATTCAGCCTATAATTGGTGGAAGTCTTTGATTTCGATGGTACCGAAAGAGAGAGTAACCTGGGAATTCTTTCAAGAAGAGTTTCGGAAGAAATATATTAGTGAAAGATTTATTGATCAGAAGCGTAAAGAATTTCTTGAGCTGAAGCAAGGTAATATGTGATTCTGAGAATATGAAAGAGAGTTTGTTCGATTAAGTAAGTATGCCAGAGAGTATGTTCCTACAGAGGCCAAGATGTGCCGACGATTTGAAGACGGGCTCAACGAAGACATCAGGGTATTTGCTGGAATTCTTGAATTAAAAGAAATGGTAGTACTGGTTGATCGAGCTTGTAAGGCTGAAGAACTACTTAAAGAGAAGAAAAAGGTAGAGGCTGAGACTAGAAATTGGAAGAAAAGACCAACGAAAGGTTCATTCTCACAAAGAACCCGGAAAGTCAAGAAATATGAATCCTCGTTCCCAAGTTTCAGCTGGGCAATCATATGGGAATTATAAGAAGCAAAATGTGGGTCCTAAGTCCCAGACTACTTCGGCAGCTAGTGTAGGGAACTCGAGATTTGTTAAACCCGAATGCCAGCGGTGTGGTAGAAATCATTTTGGTCCGTGCAGAGCAAATGAATGTTTTTGATGTGGTTCTCCGGATCATTTTATTAGAGACTGCACAGAGAGAGCTGAAAAAGAAAAATTTCAGAATACAAAAACAAGTGGTGCGGATTCGAGAGGAAGATATCCAAGAAAAGCTGGGAGTGAAGCAAGCAATAAGAATGTAGCCAGAGATGCAGCAATTAGACCTGAAGGAAGGGCTCCGGCTAGAACTTATGCTATTAAAGCGCGTGAAGATGCTTCCTCACCTGATGTGATTACCAGTATATTTTCTCTTTATGATGTTAATGTTATTGCTTTGATTGATCCTAGTTCTACTCATTCATATGTGTGCATGAAATTGGTGTCTAGTATGAATATACCTGTTGAGAACACAGAATTTATGATTAGAGTGTCAAATCCGTTAGGCAAATGTGTGATTGTTGATAAAGTATGCAAGAAATGTCCTTTAATGATTCAGGATCATTACCTTCCGGCCGACTTGATGTTGTTGCCATTTGATGAGTTTGATGTTATTTTGGGTATGGATTGATTGACATTGCATGATGCTATAATAAATTGCAAAGAAAAGGTTATAGAATTAAAGTGTGAAAATGGTGAAACTCTACGGGTTGAATCAGATAAATCAGAGGCATTGCCTAGTGTGATTTCTTCAATGTCGGCTCAAAGATATTTGAGAAAGGGTTATGAAGCTTATTTGGCGTATGTAATTAATACAAAAGAAGTTGAAAAGAAAGTTGAATCAGTGCCGGTTGTGTGTGAATTTGCGGACGTATTTCCAGAAAAATTGCCGGGTTTGCCTCCAATCAGGGAAGTAGAATTTGGTATTGATTTGATACTGGGAACAGCTCCGATCTCGATTGCTCCATATAGAATGGCACCAGTAGAGTTGAAGGAATTAAAGTCGCAGTTGCAAGAGTTGACTGATAAAGGTTTTGTGAGACTAATTTTTTCCCTTGGGGTGCTCTCGTGTTATTTGTGAAAAAGAAGGATGGTTCTATGAGGTTGTGTGTTGATTATCGGCAGTTAAACAAGGTGACAATCAAAAACAAGTATCCGTTGCCAAGAATTGGTGATTTGTTTGATCAGCTAAAAGGAGCGACATGGTTTTTAAAGATTGACTTGAGATCTGGGTATTACCAATTGCGGGTAAAAGAGTCGGATGTGCCTAAAACTGCTTTTAGAACAAGGTATGGTCATTATGAATTTTTAGTTATGCCATTCGGGTTGACAAATGCTCCTGCTGTGTTTATGGATTTAATGAATCGCATATTTCGACCATACTTGGACAAATTTGTTGTGGTGTTTATAGATGATATTTTAATTTATTCAAAAGATAAGACAGAGCATGCTGAGCATTTGAGGATAGTTTTGCAAACTTTGAGAGATAAGCAGCTGTATGCTAAGTCTAGTAAAAGTGAATTTTGGCTCCGGGAAGTTGGATTTTTGGGTCATATTGTTTTGGTGATGGTATACTGGTTGATCCTAGTAAAATTTCAGCCATTGTTGATTGGAAACCACCGAAAAATGTAACTGAAGTTAGAAGTTTCTTGGGGCTAGCTGGATATTATCGGCGGTTTGTAAATGGATTTTCTATAATTGCTGCTCCTATAACTAGACTACTCCGAAAGAATGTTAAATTTGAATGGACGGAAGAATGTCAACAGAGTTTTGAAGAATTGAAAAAGTTATTAACAGAGGCACCAGTGTTAGTATAGCCCGAATCAGGTAAAAAAATTTGTGGTGTATAGTGATGCTTCTCTAAATGGTTTGGGGTGTGTACTCATGCAAGAAGGAAAAGTGGTGGCTTATGCTTCGAGGCAGTTAAAACCTCATGAGAGGAATTATCCTACTCACGATTTGGAATTGGCTGCGGTGGTGTTTGCTTTGAAGATTTGGCGACATTATTTGTATGGTGAAAAGTGTCGGGTATATACCGACCACAAAAGTCTAAAGTACTTGATGTCACAAAAAGACTTGAATTTGAGACAGCGAAGATGGTTGGAGTTATTGAAAGATTATAAGCTTGTTATTGATTATCATCCGGGAAAAGCGAATGTGGTTGCCGATGCTTTAAGCAGAAAGTTGTTGTTTGCTTTGAGAGTTATGAACACTCAGTTGAAAATGTCAGATGATGGTTCGATTCTAGCAGAGTTAAGAGCAAAACTGATGTTTTTACAAGAGATTTCTGAAGCTCAGAAAGATGATCAAGAATTGCAAGCCAAGAGAAAGCAGTGTGAAGTTGATACAGAGTCAGATTTCAGAATCGGTTCTGAAGGGTGCTTAATGTTTAAAGATCGGATCTGTGTACCGAAGAATGAGGAATTGATTCAAAAGATCCTATAGGAAGCACATAGTAGTTGTTTCTCGATTCATCAGGGTAGTACGAAAATGTATAATGACTTGAAGAAAATGTATTGGTGGAATGGAATGAAAAGGGATATATCAGAGTTTGTGTCTAAATGCTTAATTTGTCAATAGGTGAAAACTGAACACCAAGTGCCTTTGGGATTACTTCAGCCTATTATGGTTCCTAAATGGAAATGGGATCGGATTACTATGGATTTTGTTTTAGGGTTGCCATTGACTCCAGGAAAGAAAGATGCCATTTGGGTAATAGTTGACAGATTAACTAAGTCGGCTCATTTTATCCCGGTACGTACGGATTATTCTCTTAACAAGTTGGCTGAACTATATGTTAGAGAAATTGTTAGACTACACGGAATACCATTGTCGATTATTTCAGATAGAGATCCAAGGTTTACCTCGCGGTTTTGGCAAAAGTTGCAAGACGCGTTAGGTAATGCAGTTAAATTTCGAGATCGCTTTTCATCCACAAACTGATGGGCAATCAGAGAGAGTAATTCAGATTCTTAAAGATATGCTCAGATGTTGTGTATTGGAATTTCAAGGAAATTGGGAAAAATATTTACCGTTGGTAGAATTTGCTTACAATAATAGTTATCAGACGAGCTTGAAGATGGCACCTTATGAAGCATTGTATGGTCGTAAATGTCGGACGCCATTGTATTGGACTGAACTCAAGGAAAATCAGATCTATGGAGTTGATCTAATAAAAGAAACCGAAGAAAAAGTGAAGGTAATTCGAAATTGTTTGAAAGCTGCTTCAGATAGACAGAAATCTTATGCAGATTTAAAACGAAAAGACATTGAATTTCAAGTTGGTGATAAAGTATTTTTAAAGGTGTCTCCATGGAAGAAAGTTCTTAGATTTGGACGGAAGGGCAAATCAAGTCCGCGTTTTATTGGGCCGTATGAAATAATTGAAAAAGTTGGACCGGTAGCATATCGGCTAGCATTACCACCTGAATTAGAGAAGATTCATGATGTGTTCCACGTATCTATGTTACGTCGATATCGTTCGAATCCTTCACATGTGGTTTCACCGACAGAAATTGAACTACAACCAGATATAACCTATGAAGAAGAACCGATTAAGATTTTAGCTCGAGAGGTCAAACAACTAAGGAATAAAAATATTGCACTTGTGAAGGTGTTGTGGCAAAAGCATGGAGTAGAAGAAGCTACATGGGAATCAAGAAAATATGAGAAATCAATACCCACATCACTTTTCTGGTAAGATTTTCGAGGACGAAAATCCTTAAAGGGGAGAGTTGTAATATCCCGAATTAGGGCCTAATCGAAATAGTGGTTTCGTGACCACAAATCCGAGATACAAATAATTATTTTATAATTATTTTGAGGTTTATGATATGATTGCATAATTGTGTGAAGATTTCGTGAAGAAATTTTTGGCATAACGAGTTTAATTTAAAGTTAGGGACTAAATCGAATAAGTTGCAAAACTTGCATTCTAGAAGTTTTTAGTATGACATTGTTTTGCAATATTAATTAGGAGGTCTTAAATAGAAATTTGACCAATTTTAAGTTCATGGACAAAATTAGGACATGGAAGGAATTTTTGAAAGTTTAGTAAGGAGGGCCATTTTGGTCATTTGGATATTAAATGAAATAAAATGGGAAAAATAACACAAAATGGTCATCTTCTTCATAAGGTTGCTGCCGAATTTTACTCTCTCCATAGCTAGGGTTTCTTCAACTTTTAAGCTTCATAGTAAGTGATACTAAGCCCCGTTTTTAATGATTTTTACGTTTTTGAGATCCCGGTAACTCGGTAAAGCTTATGCTAGCCATAATTTAACCTAGGGTTTATATTTGGAAAAATACCCATAGGTGAAATTTGTGTATTTTGATGTTTTATGATAGAATATGAGGTTTTAAATTATGTTAGACAACTTGTGCTACTCGGTTTTAAGCAAAAACGAGTAAAAGGGCTTAATCGGTAAAAATACCTAATAGTCATAAATACATGTTAGAGTGAGAATTTGATGTTGCCATAGAAGAGAAAAGTGATCAGAATGTTATAAAACATAAGAATAAGGAATAAAGTTTAATCCCGAGCCTAGGGGCAAAAGTGTAAATATGCAAAAGTTTAGGGGTGAAATTGTAATTTTGCCAAAATTTGAATTAAGAATTAATTTGATAATGTGAGTATTAAATAAGCTGAATATGTTATTTTAGATCAAGAAAGACGTGGAGTCGACCCCAATCGAGGAAAAGAAAAGATTGTGGACTAAATTGCAAAATCTTTGTATTTTGGTACCAAGGTAAGTTCATGTGTAAATAATGTAGCATAATTGTTATTTTTAAGTTATTAATTTTAATTATATGATATGCTGATTTTTATCATGAAATATATGCTTTGTGGTTATTTTCGAATAAAATGTAAATTATGTGAGCTACTTGTTAAATACAAATTGTTATCGAGTTTTGGTTTCGGTATTCTACGGAAGACGACAAGGATATGTGTTCGAGGAAAATCCCGTTTGAACCTTAGGAATAGATTAGGATACAAGTGATATGTCACTAGGATGGTTGAGCATCCGAACTCGTTGAGTTGAGTCCGAGTTCACTTATGGATGCGAATGTCCGAACTCGTTGAGTTGAGTCCGAGTTCGTGAGATGTAACTAGGCATCCGAACTCGTTGAGTTGAGTCCGAGTTCACTTATGGATGCGAACGCCCGAGCTCGTTGAGTTGAGTCTGAGTTCACTTAGGGGCGGGTTACATGATTGCTTGATTACATTTGTGGCACTTATGTGCAAATTATCCATGTATCCGAATTATATTCCGATGTGTTCAACGGGTAAAGTTCTACTCAAATGGAGGAATACTCGAGATGAAAGAGACGTATTGGAAAGTATTATGAAATGGATACTTTGGACAGATATGTACTTAACCCTCGGGTTGAGTATTGATACAACAACGATAAGGTAGTAAGATGATGAATGATGATTAGAAATGTGATATATGTTTTGGTGATACCATGCTAATGTTGGTTAGTATGATTGCTTTGTTATGTTACTTATTATTTGCATATGAACTTACTAAGCATTTATACTTACTCCCTCCTTCTTATTCATTGTAGTTTTGGACAAGCTAGCTCAGGAGTCGGGATAGGTCGAAGGCTTGATCACACTATCTGGAAGACTTTTTAGTAAATGGCTTGTAAAATTTAAGTATGGCATGTATAGCAATATACCTATTTTGTGTAAATGATATTATGATATGGTGATGGAATGGTTGAGGAAATGCTTGATAATGATAAGTTATGGAAATGGTTAGTTTAGATTATGTTTGATGTCATGGAAGGTTAATAGGATACCTAGTTCATGAAAACTCATAAAAGGGATGAAATTTGCCATAAACAGAACATTGCAGCAACACTGATGTGAGTTTGAAAATTTACTAAAAATCATATAAATCGAATTAGATGATGTATTAAATATCAAATTGAATCTTATTATGTCTAGTTTCACATAAAACAAACTAAACAGGTAAAGGAATTATATGTTAGATGATATTTGAATTTTAGTGAAACAGGGCCAGAGTGATTTCTGGATCCCCTCTTCCAACTTTAGAAATTCACCATAAATTTTACAGATATAATTAGGTGTTTTATTTTATACCATCAGAATCCTTATTGAGTCTAGTTTCAGAATAAACAAACCTCATAGTCATATGAATTTTTTACTGAGAGAAATGTGGTTCGTAGTAAACAGAGGTCAGTCCAGTCAAGTCCTAAAACAGGGGTAACTTTAACTAATAAACTGTACTAATTGGCCCAACCAAAAAATTCTAGAAAAAAATTAGTAAATAGGTATATGAGTCTAGATTCAGAAAAATTTACGGATCTT
Organism: Gossypium longicalyx; assembly: GCA_025698465.1. Taxonomy (NCBI): domain Eukaryota; kingdom Viridiplantae; phylum Streptophyta; class Magnoliopsida; order Malvales; family Malvaceae; genus Gossypium; species Gossypium longicalyx. Next base: position 20,639,921 of record CM047000.1, read on the forward strand.
GATTTCGAGTTTTGTTACTCGAGATATGATTTTTCTTGTAACTGTGACGCAAGTAGCTAGAAAGCTGTGAATGTAGAAACAAATGATCCAAAGTTCTTAAAATGTTAAATTAAGTCTAGTAACACCTCATACTCGACTCCGGCAACGGTCTCGGACGTGGGGGCGTTACAAAAACTGTTGAGGAAAATATACAAATAATATTAATGTAATCAATGGATATTTTATTAAATCAATTTGTTTGAAAAATACAAGTATACATTGACGAAAATACTACACTAAGGTGTTGGAAAAATTTTGGTTTGAAAGTTGTTTTCTTGCACATCAAAAAATTTAAAATTTTGAAAACTGACCCAGTTTTTAATATTTATTGCAATAAACCTTAACTAAATTCGAACATGTGTTTTCGACTTAACGAAATTTCATTGTTCTCGGCTTTCAACCAAACAATCTTCTCTACTATTCTCGTACCACGAATTGCTCTGAGTGTGAGCTCGAACCAATTGAATCGAAACACAAAACTAGGAAAAGTTTTCTCCTTTTAGGGTGAAAACGAAAATTCTCTCTTTGTAATAGAAATTGGTATAATTGTTATTCCGAAAAAAATATATGTAATAGTTGTGAATAAATTCTCTTTATTTTTTGATAGAATAATTATCTCACAAATTTGAGTTAATAGCTATACCGATGTCATCTAATTATAGAAAGAAACGGTAGATCCCTTATTGAGTTGTAGTGGTTTATTTCAAATAGAAAAACAACACCCTACTTAGGATAGGACTATGGTGGACAACACACCCTAGTATTACTACTAAGGTTGTCATTCCCTTTATGTCCGTGAAGGGTTTTTGGGCTTCTCTTATATTAGGTCCAATTACAAATACTTTTTAGGCCTTTTTGACCCAATACTCTGTAATGTAATCCAACTCGATTCAGATTTTTTATTTCTCAAATAAACTTTAACATTTACATATCAAACATTTTCTCATCCCTATTTTACCCCAACAAAATTTTGATGATTTTACCCTTGATAAACTTTAAACAATTTTACCGCTAATAAAATTTTGACGATTTTGACACTGCTAAAATTTCGAAAAAAATATGTTCAATTTTTCACAACTCAACATGTTCACTATGATCGAATGATTTATTTTCATTTTCAGGCTTCAAAATAGTCCAAAAACATAAACTCATTCTTCTGATCATTTTTTAAGAAATCCATATAGGATTGTAAATGATTCATTTCCATTTCCATTTTCATTTTTAGAAACCTACATTCATTTCTAAATGGTTTCATTTCTCCATTTTGGAGAAAACTATAATCATTCTTGAATGTTTCCTATTTCTATTCAAACACGCAATTCATTTCTAGTTTCAACGAGCTAGTAGAAGGACCGATTAGATATATGTAGTTTAGGCTCAAATGATTTATAATTAAGTTCTACTTTGTTCCTATTAATTATAAACTCATTTAGTCATGAATTCATTCCACTATAGTATTATGACTGAGCTCTCCCTAATGACATACCATTACTAAAACAACGACTCAGTGCTCGTCCAATGACATTGTCATAAGTGTGTTACCCTCATAGGATATCCTTGATCTCTTTGGGATAATATCCATTCTCCCAATATGATCATATTTTATCTCATGGTAACCATTACATCTTCCTTTATGAAAAGTCAATCACTATCAAATAGTGATCAAGTCATCCATCACAAAGACGATCAACCTGTAGCCATGTTTACTTTTCATCAACCATGTAATGCCAATGAGAAGACATCATTTACCCATGTTTTGGGCTATGAATTCCATTGTTTTAAATGACGCTACATACTATAGAAGTTGTACACCCAACGCACCAGCTTTCAGTTCCTTATACTCAAGCTTTTACTTACATCGAAGTGTACGAGTCACGCATACATAGTCCGCCATCCACTCAGGATTTAGGTATGCCACACTATGAATGTCACAAGTGAATAAATCCATAAACTGATTCAGGATCTATTCTGCTTAGGTACTGTCCGATACACTTTTAGTCCAATTAGTCAAATCTATGTCTCTATCTTCTGGGAGTCATTTGCTCCGATGCCCAGGACAAGACACCCCACCAATTAGACTTGATAGATGATATATTAGTCTCTTAATCGGTTTGATCATTTCCAATTAGACTAAGGACATGTTTAGGATTGTCTACCAATACAAGTTGTCTTTCTGTACTATGATCCGATCATGTAATATCGCTTAGTATTAGTTAAACATTTAGACAACCAATGAGCAACATTTTCTTCCATTTTTCTTTGTGTACAAAAACCATGTGAAGACAATTATACAAAGTATATTAATGTAACCAATAAATTTGTTTTATTAACTAATCTGTTCGAAAAAATTATAAGTTTACAAACAAATATACTACAATCAGGACACCAAATCAACATAAGGGCACTAGATCCCAACAATACCATCAACTCCTAAAACACCATTCACCCTCGCAAGGCAACATATTTTCTTTATCTTTTTCCTCTCATTAGTTTTTTCACCTTTATCACAAGCTAAGCAATCATTATAAGGACATTAAAATTTTTCATACTCAATGACTTTCTCACCACGCTAAACCCTTTTAACTTCACATATGATTGATAAAAGTTAAACATTTCATCAAGGCTTTTAAATCTCATTCTTGTGGTTGGCCCAACATCTAGTTCACCATCATGATCATCCTCTATCTAATTCTCACCAACATTGGAACCTCTTACATTGGATTGAACAGGGCCTTGAACATAAACCTATTTATCATCAAGTTCTTCACACTGATTCAAATATGCACCATTTTTTGAATCAAAGCCCCCATCAGATGAATTGTGATTTCCTCCTCCTCTGTTTAATAAACTATCATCATTAAAGAACCCAAACAATTCATACAATGTTTCACTAACATCATAATTTTGGTTATGGTGGTGACTTCCTGATTCTTTAATCTATGATTTCCCTCCATCTACATTGATCACGTGGCCATTTTGTGTTTCATTTTTAGTATCCATTTCATCAACAATGCTTTCTTTTCAAAAATTTTGAATATTTGAAAATTTAGAATGAAAATACAAAATTGATATGAACACAATAGGGGAAAGGCTTGAAGTTTAAGAAAATCGACTTTTCATATGCCTTTTATTTATATTATTAATTGGTCTTTTTCTTATTCATTATACATGCAAATGACAAAGCAATTATGACTGTTGATAGTGGACATTAATTCTATATGCATGCTAACAGCTATAAACATTGGAAACCTATAAAAATGATAGTAAAAAGTAGAGGGAACTAATGGAGGGGAAAATAACCTAGGAAAGTAATGAGGTTATTTTTGTAATTTGGTTATTTCTGTACATGATTTTCTATATGCCAGCTCCCAAATAATGATTACCATACAAATGTAATATTAGCATATCAATTAACATTAACAAAATACTTTTTTTACCAGTTACAAATATATCTATTACAATACAAAAGTTGGGGATGGCTACTGATAACGATTCGTATTATTAGGGATGGAGAAAATAACTAAACTTAGGGTTTGGGCAGATTTACAAGATAGAGTCTTGACCAAGTAAAGGTTGTGTGTCTTCATCCTTTTACCCCAATGATGAATAAAGGTATTTATAGGGGAATAAAAGATAGATGTAGGTCCCAGCCACTTGAATTCCCTTTCCCTAAGTGTAGTGATAGGGTGGTTTGTGTCAGCTTACGACATTGTTGGAGTCGACCTAAGGGGACTAAATGAAGGGTTTGCCCAACGAGACAGATTGATGGGTATCATTAAGGGATCTTTGCAATATAGCTTTTGTAAACCACATGGACTCTAAAGATATGGTGTTTGGACAAGGGTGTGAACCTGCGCTTTTTTGGAGAGGCAATGGTGATGCTATGTTGTCATGCCCTTATGGCAACCCATCACATTAGATAAGGAGGCTGCATCGCTAGACCCTTATGGTAGTCGACTATGAAGAGAGATAATCTAAGGTGGGGTATAACAATATCAACTATTCCATTCAAAATCAATCTCTACAAATATTGAACTAAATAACAAACTCAAAAATCAATTAGCTAACTATAATCATAATTAATTTGAAGGAGAATTCACATGTCTGCATAGAATAGAATTCAAACTTGAAACTTTAAATAATCATAATTTCATTTTTATCATTGAATCAAAGCATGATGGGAAAAAAAAAAACCAATTGTTAATATTATAGTTTTATGCATCCAACAAAATTTGGTATAGGTCTATTAAAGTATATTAACATGTGTTTTTTCAAACATTTTGGAAGGAGGGAGAGATTTCATAAGATTTAACCTGAACAAGTGCTTTAGAATAAGAGTGAGCGTTTAATCGAATTAAGTAAAAAAATTTTAAGTTAATCGAGTTCACGAGTCCTATTTTATCATCCTAACTCAATTTGAATTTTTTTTCGAATCAAGTGAAATTTTTTGAATTAAATTAAAAAAATTAAATATGTCAAATAAAAATATTGTTGCAGTATAATTAGTTCAATGCTAGAACACATAAATTTGAAAAAATTTCAAAGCAAAAAAATAAAAAGTCAAGATACTTGAGTATGATAAATATAAATCATTAATTAGGTCTTAAAATTATTATTTTAGAACATTTTTAAAATTTTAACATTTTTATATTTTTATATTTTTTTTAAAATTTTATAATTTATTTAAAAATATAAATTTAGAAATTTTATAAATTTTATAAATATTTTGAATTTTTGAAAATTATTTTAATTTTAATGTTTTGTAATTTTTGTTGTGAGAGTGACCAATTTGCTTATTTTCAAAGTTGACAGGGATCAAAATGGTATTTACACCAATCTATTATTCGAATTGTGAAATTCAACTCGACTCGAACTCGAAACTCAAATCGAGTTACTCGAGTTGGCTCGAATAATTTGAATAACTTGATTCAATTAACTCCAAATTTAAAAATTCTTTAATTTTTTTTAAATCAAATCAAATTTTACTCACACTTATTTTAAAAGAATACCAAATACCTAACAAAACTTTTTGCCACTAAATCAATAGTTTATGGGTCTACTAATATGTTTAATTTTAATCTTAAAGTTAGGCACTCATGGGCCACTTAATAGCCCAAAAGTGAAAATTGTTATAACCTTTGATAACATTAAAAAAATTAAATTTCACATTTAATAATATCACATTTGAAGATTAAAAAATTTGAAGATTTTAAGTTTATGTTTCACTGTATTTCAATTTTTATTTTATTTTAAATTTTCATATTCTAATTTATTTTTATGTAAGTATAAATATGTTTAATTATCAATTCGATGATATTTTGTAATGATTAATTTTGATGATAATTATTCAAGTATATTATTTAGGATTGTAATTATAATTATTATTATACTTGTAATTTGTAAAATATTTATATATATAAACTATTCACATCCCTGAGAAATCAAGAATTTTATATTAAAAAATTGAGATAAAATAAAACTAAAATTTAAATTTTAAAATAATTAATTTTGTCTGTATCTCAATAATTAGGTTTAAATGACAATGTTTTTCTAAAAAAAAAAAAAGCATCTTTAATTCTTGTCTTTTTTTAATTCCTCGTGATGAGACATCTTCCATTCAAATTAAAAATAATATTTGCACGTGATTTCGTGATATAGAAAAAAGAACAAGAAAAAGAGACCAACTTTCATCTACAATAAATAGATAATAAACTCTCAATTTTGGAAAATTCAACTATATTAGAATTGACTTTCATGGTGGATATTTAACAATTAACATCACTCTTTTTTAGCACATTCAACGGTTGAGATGAGAATTTGGGATTAAAATTTGACGTTTATTGATAATTAAAAACAAAAAGAGTTTGTGTTTTGAGGAAAATTTCAATTTTTTTTTATTTTTTAAGGTATTTACTAGAATGAGTCCAGTAATTAATCTTTCGCATTTTGTAGGTCTATTAAGGGGTAGATTCTGGTCACGAGTTTTAAAGTTGTTCCATACCCAAGACGAAGATCGAACCCTCGACCACTGATTAAAGTAGGAGAGACTCTTGTCATCTCACCTAACTCCCGTGGTCTTAAAATGAGAGTAGTATCATAAACTCTTGTATTATATTTTAAATTGTATTTTAGTTCTTCTATTAAAAATAAATAATTAGATTTTAGCCCCTCAACTTTTATATATTTATTCAATTTGACCCCTATTCTTTTTATTGAAAGTAAATTAGAAATTCTTTTAATTAATAAGGCTAAAGGGAAAAAATCCCTTAGTTACAAAATAAAAAAAAAATTAAGACCTTTTAAATTTAAAATATATATATATTAGAAATTTATGGAAATTTTCTAAAAATGTATAAAAAATTATTAAAAAATAATAATACCAACCCAGTAAAAGAGTAGGGGTCAAATTTTTTTAAATCTTATAACTATTAGATTTGAATGGGTTAGTATTTTTAAATCTTATAACTTCTTTTTATGAAATTTGTTTATAAATTTTGTGATTTTTTTTTAATTTTAAAATAGTTTAATTGATTTTTTTAATTTATTCTTAAGGCCTTTTTTACCCTTTAACCTTATTAGTTTAAAAAATTTCTAATTTACATCCAATAAAAGTGTAGGGAGTCAAAATTGAATAAACGTGTAAAGATTTATGGATCAATTTGTTATTATACCTTATATATAAATACTAATTTTAACGGAAGAATAGTTTTGTTCACTCATCTAATGTATAGAAACTAATTTACTTAATTTTTTAATAAAAAACTAAAATACAATTCAAAATATAATATAAAAAGTTTTGTAGAACTTTCGCCTAACCTATTTAATATATTAACCGATATTGAAAAGATTATATTTAATCTATGTTTAATATAACTATTGAGCACCCAAAATTTTCAAAATGTATATGAATAAATATTAGTTAAGTGTAGTAATCATTTGGGACCCTAGGGTTAGGTTGGGCTTTTTCGATAATTAAAAAGCCCACATGCAAGTTGACGCTGCCTCGGCTTTTTCCATGTGACACTCGCTGTGCTTTTCAAGTACTAATTTGGGAGATGATTTAAGATTTTTTATCAATACTAATATTAAATTGAATAATTAATTTTATAACTAATTAAACTCAAACTGCAACTAGAATATATCTATAATATATATAAAAGTATGAGTTTAGAAAAGATTTTGAACATATAAGAATACTTTTTATTTCCTATCATATTATTAAATTGATATTTAAAAATATTATAAAATTTAATTTAGAATTATTAGTTAAAAAGTTGGCATGGAATAGAAGTTATGATAATCATACATTTTAAGATAATTATAATTTAATAAAATAGTAATAATTACACATTTAAAAATAATTATAACTTAATTCACAATTATTAGTTAAAATAATTATAATTAATTTTAACATTATTATATATATTTTTAATTTAAAAAAATAGTGCTAAATTTATTTATGTAAAATAGAGTTATTAATTAAATAGAACTCTAAGCATCTTAATTATCACTTAATTATTATTAGAGTTATATACCAATTAAAATTTAACTTTAACTTTATAAATAATATTCAATAGGTAGGTATATTCAATTAAGTAGTATCTAAGAAAAGCTACTGGTAAAAAAATAGAGATTGTTAGCAATAATAAGTTAGAATTATATAAAATTAATGGAGATTAAAGAAATGGTTCTTCAAAGAGACAATATCGAATCACATTCAAACAAAAATAACATAAAGATAAAATATTACTTTAATTGATGATGAGGTAATATAATATTATGATATTATTTTTAAAATTTTGTAAGTTTTATAAATATGAAGCAAGCGATCTTAAATCTGTTTTTTTATTTATCCATTATTTGTTTGGTGCAGGTGAAAAATGTTTTGTGGATTTATTTTGAAAAGAAAGTCAAATTTCAACAATTATTTTTAATCGTTATTATTAAACCTGATCATTAATTTAGTGCAAATATCTTTTTTATTTATTTTTTTATATAGTTCTAAATTTGTATATTATTTAATAGTTTTATGTATTAATTCAATTTTCTATTTTCATTATTTTTAAAACCGTTTTTTATTCTCTCAAGTATTTTTTAAAACTAATTAAATTTTAGTATAATTAAATCAATCCTTATTTAATTAGCATAAATATATATTTTTTAAATATAAAAATTTATTATTTACTAAATTATAAATATTATAAAATCACGTGCAACACACATGACATTAGAAGCTTTTATATTTAAAAGCACGAGTCTAGAAAAAACTTTTGAACCGACAAGAATACCTTATATTTTCCATCATATGACTAAATTCACATTTAAAAATAATTATAATATTTAATTTATAATTATTAGTTTAAAAGTTGAAATAAAAAAGAAGTTATGATAACATATGACTAAATTCACATTTAAAAATAATTATAATATTTAATTTAGAATTATTAGTTTAAAAGTTGAAATAAAATAGAAGTTATGATAATTATACATCTAAAAAAAGTTATAATTTAATAGAATTTGTGATAATTACACATTTAAAAATAATTGGAATTTAAATTACAATCATTAGTTAAACAAAGTTGTGCTACTTTTAAGATAGAGTTATTACTTGAATATGACTCTGGGCATAAAATATAAGAAAAAAGTTATGATAATTATAATTATAATTTACAATTATTAGTTTAAATTTTTTTTACCTAAACAAAAGTTTTGCTATTTTTTATGTAAAATAGAGTTATAACTTGAATAGAATTCTAAACATCCTAATTATCACTTAATTAATATTAAATTTAATTATATTAGTTAGTTAATAATTTGAATAATATTACTTTACATTAATTTCCTAAACTAAAACTATATTTTATGTTGAATAGAACAAAAATGCTTTAATTACTATTTGAAAATTTTCTATTTTAATACTTCAATTGATAAGTTAATATATTTTAATTATATTCAATAATTTAAATAAAAATATTATTTTACGCTAATTACTACAATTAAAAATATAATATCTAAAAAACTAATTAAATATTAAATGTGTAACATCACAAGCAACACATGTGACATTAAAAGTTAGTTTAAAAAAAACTCAAACGTTTACTGTCACACCCCAAAATATATACTGTTAAGAATTAAGATTAAATAAGAAATGAGTCAAACGCTTAATGGTTAACAATTAGAGCCCCATCTTAGAATTCCTAGCTTCGACCCTTCTTTTCCCTTTCATTTTCTATCAATTTTCGGCAAGTTTGGGTAAATTGCTTAAATGTTGCCCCTAACTTTAGAAACCCTAAGTATATAATTAATTTATTTCCTAATTAGATTTTCACTTTGCCCCTTTTTCATAATTCTAATAGAATTCCTTTCTAAGTTCTTTTTTTCTCTTATTTTCTCCTATTCCTACATCATATTTTCACTTGTGTGCTTTTGATTCTTTTTCTTCCTCGTATCAAAACGTCCCCCATACAATCATTTTCTATCAAAGTTTAGATTTGTCATCAATAGAATCCATTACCTTTTCCAAGAATCGATAAGTACCCTTCGTTTCAAGGGTTAAATTTCGTATTTTCACTGTACCAACATCCGATGTTAATTTTTTGGTTTGATTAAACAATCTCTGATAATCTTGCCAAAATCTTGATACCAATCGTTAATTGTGTGTATGTAACATGTAACGCCCTGATAAATTTATTTCTGTATCTATGAATTTTAACACAAGTGAGTATCTGCTTCAATGGTTAAGTGTTCTGTGTGTGTTTGAGAGGTCTTGGGTTCAAGTCCTACCTTTAGTAAATTTTGTTATTTTTCTGATCCTAACCTTACCATTGTTGAGTGGGTTTATATTAAACTATTTGTTAATTTATACCAGAATGAGCCTACTGGTTCGAGTAGCAAAAGGTTGGTGTGTTGGGGGTCTTGTGTTTGAATCTCTACATCAACGAGGGTATTAATTTTTGCTCAATTGTCAGATAGAGTTTCGATTGAGCTCAAATTCTGAAGGAGTTATGAGTAGTGGGTAAGTGAGAGAAAATTGGGGGATTTATGGGATATCTTGTTTTTTTTTTCTATTATCATTTTATTTTCTTTTCAAATTTTTTTCTATTGTCATTTTATTTTCTTTTCAAAATTTAAATTTTCTCTTTCTTCCCAATTTCCCAAAAGTTTGTCATTTTTCCCTGTTGTCTAGCAAAAATCTTTTGCTATCTTGCGTTCGAAATCCTGTCAATCAATTTTGGTTTTCAATTTTTCACTATTTTTGTGCATTTTGGTAAGTGCATTGGGTGATTTTCATGTAGATTGGGAAAATCATTCCTTAAGTTGTTCAAATCGATTCTTTTCTTTCTTTCGTTAGTTAGTTAATTTTGTGTTTTGACAGTAGAGAATCGTGAAGAACGGTGCTATTCTCTTGCGAAATCGTAGTCAGAATTGTTCGGAGTGTTGGGATAATTGACAAACGGTTGAATCAAACTTTTGTTGGTTTCTTAGTTTCAGATTAATCGTGAATTAAGACTGAATTTGGAGTTTGGTTTGTTGATTTTAGTTTCTGGTGATCTCGGGTGTGTTCTTCCATTAAAACTGAAGTATGTGTGTACCACTTACGCGTAAAAAACAAGTTTTAGCAAAAGCTGAAAGTATAGACTGTCGATGCCACACGGGCATTTGGTCACCTATGTGGTTGGTCATGTGCGAGCTACGGCCATGTGGTCGACGAGGGCATGGCCGTGCGCAAGACACGACCGTGTGGTGGTGGAATGTGGCCATATGGGCCACACTTGCTAGGACAAGTTGGGCGTGTAGGCCAACTCGGGCGTGTGGGTTCTGGGCCAAGCTGTGTGGGTCACACGGGCAAGACCAATCTGGGCGTGTGGGCCCACACGGGCAAGCCACACGGTCATGTGGGCTCATATTTTTAAAATTTTCCCTAGGGTCACACGGGTCATTTCGATCGACTGTGGGCCTATCGTAGGGTCAGTAAAGGCTAACCAAACCCTATTTTGTGTGCTATGATATTCTAATATACTGATAAGAGTAAGATACTAAATGTATGTTTGACTATACTGTTTAAGCAAGCATGTTAGGCATGTTAAATCTATATTCTATATCTGTATTTGGGGTGGGATTTGTATATGTGGAGGAAGTGATCTATATGATGACATTTCGCCTATATTCTGGCAGCTTGATTGCATATTATCTGTAATGTGTCGCATCGACACTATATGGTGTGTAAGGATGAGTGGGTGTTTTTAACCCTACATGGTATGATGGGATGGTCGGAGATGATATTTAGAGGATGGAGGTAGAACTAACTGTATCTGTTCTATTTATCTGATTTTGTTATCTGTATCTATAAAGGACTTAGGTCCGAATCAGAATTTGATTGTATATGTGAATTATGTATGTATTGCATGTCTATTTATGTTGGGTTGCACACTGAGTTTACAAAAAATCACATCAATTTCTCTATTCTGTTCAGGTAATCCACAAACTTAGGCAGATCGATGCGATGGAGTCTCACGGTGACCATGAGATGTAAACTGATTTAATAATGGTTTTAATTATTTTAAGTAGTATTTCTCTGAGAGTTATGTAATTTTTGGACTGTTGGATTTTATTTTTTGTTTCAGAGCTATTTTTAACCTTTATTACGACGTTGACTAAATCGCGGTTTTACGAAAACTAAAGTTTTTCAAAAAATACTAACTGGATTTCTAAAATATAACAAATTTATTAGACTTCCACTGTAGATTGAGTTTTGGCAAAATAAATTAATTAAACAATATAAACGAAAATGGGTTACATAGCTTCAATTAATTTGTACCGTTTTCAAAACCTCTTTATGGTAACATTACAAGATTAAGCCATAACGTCTAGATCGGGTTTAGGGCGTTACATAACACCCCTAACCCGGCCTAGACGTTTATACATGATTTTGTACTGTTCCAATCTAATGATGAAAACTTAATATACAAGCATTAGAACATTACAAAATTCACAATTTCAATATGCATGATTCATGTCAATACAATAATTTCAAAAAAGTTTCTAACCAACTCTGCTACACACCATAATAAGAGTTCTCCAGAACTCATCCATCCAATAGCACACCAGTGTGTGGACAAGCCACCAGTATTGCAAATAAGCTACCAATGTTGTGGACAAGTGACTATTATTACAAATAAACTGCCAGCATAGTGGACAAGCCATCAATATTGCAAATAAATTGCTAGTATTGTGGACAAGCCAATAGTATTGCAGAAAAGCTTCCAGTACTACCTCGTTACATAATCGTCCCAACCCCAATGCAGTATGACATGTTTTAATAATAACAGAGTAGTACAGTAGGCATGATTAAAACATACAATCAGTAGTAGAAATATTAGGCAAGAATTATCATGTGTTCAGTATTTCAGTATCAATAATCATGATTGTAACACCCCTTACCAGTATTCGACGCCGGAATTGTAATAGCCGATTTTTAGGGTTAATCGGAACAGTAGTTTTGGGACCATAATCCAAATTCAAAATATTTATTTTATTATTTTATTAAGTTTTACAGTATGATAGAATGTTCATGTGAAAATTTTGTAAAGAAATTTTACCGTTTGAGTAGTTAATTCGGTAAAAAGGACTAAATCGCGTAAAGCGTAAAAGTTGAATTCTATAAGTTAAAGGTATTAAATGGCTATGAAATAAAATAGTGGGAGTCCTTAAGTGGTAATTATCCCATAAGTGTTTATAGTGGAATTCCATGGCTTGGTATTGTTGAAATTTATGATATTATTAAAGGTTAAAATGGTAAAATGGTTAAAATGTTAATAATAAAATAAAACAAAACCAAATATCATCATCTTCCATCTATTTCTCCACCGAAAATGCATGAATGAAACAACCATGGATGAAGCTACTTTCGACCAAGCTTTGAAGATTAATTGGTGAGTGGTTTTTGCTCGGTTTTTAATGATTTCTACGTTTTTGAGCTCGTTGCAGCTTAATCTAGCTAACTCGTACCTTCGTTTTCGAAATTGCTATAGATTTTGAATGATTCCATTGTTGAATGCTTGGTTTTTCAGATGTTTTATGATAGATTATTAATGTTTGAAGCTAGATTAACAAGTTTTATAAAGTGATTTTTGACAAAAATGTCAATTAAGGACTAAATTGAGAAAAGTGTAAAATTCATGGTTAGATGTGTGAATAAACAAAAATATGGGCTGCTATAAAGTTTTATTAAATTCAACTAGGCTTGGGTTTGGCCAAAATTGAATGAATTTCATTTTACGAGATTAGGGACTAAATTATAAAAATGTAAAACATTAAGGGCAAAAGCGTATTTGCCAAAATGTGTATTATATGTTAAATTGAATAATTTGGAGGTTAATATATTGAATTTGATATTATATCTAGATCAAAATAAGCAATTACCGAAACTAGATCAAGAAAAATAAAAAGTGGACGAATAGCCAATAGTTTTATTCGAGTAACTCGTGGTAAGTTCGTATAGTTAGAATCGAATTATTAAATGCATGTAGTTATTTAAAATGTATGTGTATAAGTTGAATGAATAACCCACTTGAAATTTGAATTACCGGTTATATGATTATATTACTATTTACATAAATGTAAGTGAAATGTTACAAATGTTATATACGTTACATGGATTTAGTATGATAGTATGCATTAGGTATGCGAATTGAGTATTTAAATGTATATATTTAATTGAATTGAATATATATGATTTGAGAAATTGAATTATTGATCAATGAATGCTTAAATGATGAAGTTGGATAATTACCGAGCCCCGTTTGAACCGTAAAAATTTGATAGATACGAGTGACATGTCACTAGGGTTACCGATTTGGCCGAGCTCCTGCATTTGCTATGGACTCACCATAGCTCGTATGAGCTTACCAATATATATCAGCTCGTAAGAGCTTACTGTTTTCAGCTCATTGGAGCTTACCGATTCAGCTCATATGAACTTACTGTTCAGCTCGATAGAGCTTACTGTTTTAGCTCAATAGAGCTTACTGTTTATCAGCTTAGGAGGAGCTTACCGACCATGACTCGAAAGAGCATGTATGATGATGAATTGACGGGTTACCGATAAATACACTTAGTGTGTATCACCTGAGTATCTATCCATATTCTACGTAGTTCAACGGGCATAATTATTCTTACCGATCATATGAATGAGCTATGTTGAAATGGATGAATTACTGTTGAAATGAATGAATTACTATTGATACGGATGAATTACAGTTTATACGAATAGAAATGAATTGCCATAATGTTATGTGAATTACATGGTATTGATATTATTTGATGAATTAAATATGGAACGAAGTTATATGTACTTGAGATTGAATATTTATTGTTTTCACCTATGGTGACTTGATGATTTGATATGCTTATGCATTGGGCAAAGTTGGTTGGATTATATTGAAATGGTAATATAGGTTATAATGATGTATGAAAAAATGTTATATGTGAATCGAGATATAGGTTGTTTAACCATATATATGCCCATTAGTATGCAAGATACAAAATATTCAATGTTATTTCCATGGTTCAACGGACATGATAAATGTACGAGAATTGAAATGATGATATGAATCAGTTCAAGTATACGTGACATGCTCGACAAGTAAGTAATATTTAATAATTTCATATGTTACATAAATGAAAATCGATGAACTCATACAGGAATTACCAGGTTGTTATTGTAATACTTGTTAATTTCGATGGAGCTAATATATATGTATTCATGCTTATCTAATTGTGAATTAATTGTTAAATTGTATATATTACATACTAGTCATATGAGCTTACTAAGCTTATTAGCTTACTTTGTTTATTTTTTATATTTTACAGTGATTTGAAAGCTCGCTCGGGTTGGAAGTCATCGAAGATTTCATCACACTATCCAGGAGTTGATTTGGTAATTTTGAACTCTTTGAAATTGGTAATATGGCATGTATAAGCTAGTTGATTATATGAGAGGTATAAGTTATTTTAGCTATTGAAGGCTATATGTATTGATGTGTTTAAGCCATGTGATTTGGCTTAACTTGGTTAAATATTGGGTTATGTTTATGTATACTAGATATGACATGTTTTGGTAAGTACTTGATGGAATGAGGATATGCAAATGATATGGATATGTGATAGAAATATGAATAGAAACTGTTTGAATAATAGTTGGTACTTGGATGTTTAAGGTTGAATTATTGAATAGGTTATATGTGTATATTGGCTAATGAATTATATTAGTTTGGTATGTGTTTGAATGCACAAATGGAATTAATTTGAGTATATAAATGTTTGGTTTTGTGTATTTGAAATGGTTGTTTCGATTGCCAAATTGAACGAAAGTATGGTGATATATGTGAGCTTATGTGATTGATGTTTGGGTGAGGAAAAGTGGCTTAAAACAAGCCTATTTCTCGTCCATATGGTTGAGCACACGGGCGTGTGATTCGACCGTGTGTCTGCTGAAGCTTAATTAAAATAAGTTAGTGAGTTACACGACTTAGACACACGGGCGTGTCTATTGGCCGTGTGTGGCACATGGGCTTATACACGGGCAATTGATCGGCTGTGTGACACAAGTCAGTATGTATGCCCTGTTTCCACATAGTCTATGACACGGGCGTGTCTGGTGGCCGTGTGAGGCACACGGCCTGGGCTTATGGGCTTGTGACCTCTGTATTAAAGAAAATTTTCTAAGTTTCCCAAAGTTTTCAATTGTTAACGGTTTAGTCCTGAATCTCTTCCAGGCATGTTTTAAGATCTCATAGAGTCTTATAAGGGACAATATGATTGTACATGAATTATGTATGTCTTTGAAAGTTTAAATGTATGAGATATGTATATGTTATGATGTGATAAGTCTGGTAATGCCTCGTAACCTATTTCGGTGACGGACATGGATTAAGGGTGTTACAGGAACAGGGTATGAGGCGTTACCAGACATAAACTCAAACAATCGTACAAAACCGAGACATGAATTTCTGTCAAATTTAAAACTTTCATTCACATGTATATCGTCCCTTATATAGGCCCTCGAGGCCCAAAACATACAATGGGTGTGATTCGAGACTAAACCGAGAACTTTTAGAACTTTTACAACACTTAAAAAATTTTCTTATTTTGGGGAGTTACACACCCGTGTGGGTAGGCCGTGTGGTCACACATGCCCGTGTGGCTTGGGACACGTTCGTGTCCTCAGCCTGTGTAACACTCTGTTTATGATGTCATCAGCAAAATAGGGGCACACGGCCAAGTCACACACTCGTGTGCTAAGGTCGTGTCCTTCACACGGCTGAGACACACGGCCGTGTCTCTACCCGTGTGTTTACTACTGGGCATTCTGTTTTACCTAATTAGGGTGTAGGGGACACACGGTCAGATCACACGCCCATGGGGCTGACCGTGTGTCACACATGGTCTAGACACATACCCGTGTGTCTACCCGTGTGGACAAATACAAGGCTATTTTCCAAGTCAACTGCCACCCTTATTTGCACAAACACATACATGACTTCAAGGGCACTTAACATGGCATAATTGAGAACTTAAAACATACACAAACAAGATATGATCATGATCATTCAATCTTTACTAATACATGCATAAAACTTCATACTTTGTCAAGCCAAATTTACAAATTTGCATGCACTAAAAGTTGAAGTTTACTTCCATTTAACATACTCATGTCTTAGTTATTATCATGCTACTCACAATCCCATCATCAAACATCCGTAGTCACATCCACAGTTCAACCATGCCAAACAATTTTAACCACATCATGTATGACCTTGGCACATGCATGCATATATGAATAGGTTTACAATCAAATAATCAATATGAACCATATCTCATGGCCATATACAAAATGAATCACCAAATCATTATAAGCCAACACACTTGGCCAAATTAATAATGACATAATTAATCAAAAGATGAAGTCCCTATACATGCCATAAACTTAAAATACTTGTGTTCACTTATACCCAAATGATAACTTGATAGTGTGATGGCATCTCTGGCGGTCTCCAACCCAAGCTAGCTAAATTAACCTATAAGACATGGGAAAGGAAGGGGGTAAGCTATATAGCTTAGTAAGTCCATATGAAAACAATGAGCAACTCATGCTAGTCATATACTATGCTTGACAATATAAGCACAAGTTAATATATAAAAATAGCTATAAATCTCAAAGTTGTAATATAACCTATTCACATGTTTACTCTCTTTTGATTTATCAAAATAATTTAACATTACTCGACTTTCAGTCTAGCAGCCATAATTTCTCCATTGTAGCATGTTCTATAATTAGCAAATAATTTTAAACATCTAGGTAAAAGTACACGTTACTTATGTATATTCATGTTTTCATGCATATAGCTCAACATATTTCAAATTGTAATAAGTATTTCTTTCCATACTTTCTTAACTGTTTTAATAGGTAGTTAGGCCAATATTTCCTTTAACTCATAACCGATAAATCACAATTCAAATGAACAACATTTACTATCTCACCAATCAATTGGGCCTCCAATGCCTAACATATAGTCATCAATCGTGTTTCCATGCATTTATACATCATGACCATAAATCAACAATCATAAGGCTATCTCAAAGTCACTTTCATAATGATCATAACTCACAATAACATGAAGTCAATACTTAATATCTTTACGTACATACTTGGACCATCTCGTAACATAACCACTTACTTTCTTATCTTTGGAATACTCGTTGAACACTTGGAATACTAAATGGATACACGGGAAGTCTTTGCACATAAGTGCCACATATGTAGCTAAAGCTACCTCATATCTCATATCACATGAATGCTCGCTCTCGAGCAAATCTTGGGCCTGCTCACACAAGTCGACGGTCAAGACGTAACTACGCAGTGCTGCTCACACAAGTCGTCAGGTATCCGCAACACATGCCGGACTACCCAGCCATTGGTAGACATACGAGACCAATACCTGGATCACATAGTCACACAAATACCAAAAATATCCTTAGTGACATGTCACTCGTATCCTATTCTATTCCTAATGTTTAAACGAGATTTTTCCCACTTATCCGAATTTCGTCAAATACAACCATAGAACCAATCATTTATTTCATAAATTATCAAAGAATTTAGAATATTTAAAATACAAACATAACATAGTATTATTTACATACGAACTTACCTCGACACCAAAATGGCAAAGAGGGACTTAACCGCCAATTACTCGTTTTCCCTCATTCTAGGCCCAAACTTTGTTTTTCTTGATCTAAAACATCACATTTAATTTATTTAATCATTATACTAATCAACTCAGCCCAAAAATCATATTTTTTAAAAATTATATTTTTGTCCCTAAACTTTGTCATATTTACACTTTTTCCCCTAAGCTCGTAAAATGATTTTCATTCAATTTCTTTGTACATTAAGCCTAGCCGAACCATTCTCATAACTATAACAGCCCACAATTTCCATTAAAACACAGTTTTATGACACATTTTATAACTTTTACAAATTAGTCACCGAAAATCACTTAGTAAAAGTCGTTTCTCTAACCATAAACATGTATTTTCTACCATTAATCATCAAAATACACACATTTTCATCATGGTTCAAAACCCTAGACTTTAACCATAACTCAAATTAATGGTAGAAATAGATAGATCTTGTTACGAGGATTTCAAAAACATAAAAATCATTAAAAACGGGGATAGAACGGACTTACAATCGAGCTTGGAAGCTTGAAAAACCCTAGCCATGGTTTCTCCATGCAATTTTCAGCCAAGGGGTTGAAGATGGCCAAAAATTGGCTTTTAATTTTGTTTTTAATTCATTTTAATTACTAAATAACCAAAATGCCCCTAACTTAAAAATATTCTATTTCACCCATTTCATGTCCATTTTTGTCCAAAAAATCAACCAATGGTCTAATTACCATTTAAGGTCCTCCAATTTAAAATTTCATAGCAATTTGACACCTCTAGCTTCTAGAACTCAAGTTTTGTACTTTTTACAATTCAGTCCTTTTGACTAAATTGAGTGCTCAAACATCAAAATTTTCGAATGAAATTTTCACAAAACAATTACATAAAATTTTAGAGTTTAAAAATATAATAAAAATGAATTTTACTATGTCAGATTTGTGGTCCCGAAACCACTTTTTCGACTAGGTCTAAAATCAGGTTGTTACAATGATTTTATCATGTAATCCATTTTTTAAACAGAAATAGTGGCATGTCTTAAACATGAAATCATATTTATCAATCTCAGTGAGCATGGTTTATCATGCTATCAATATCAACAACAGAACAATGGCACGCCTAAATATTACAAAACATACGAACATTCTCGAATCATTTACACACATTTTTGGCAACTCGAATTTCTTAAATCAGAGATACTTACTTGTGGCCAATCATTTATAAATGATTTATTTCTCACCAAGATCACTTATGCAAACAATTAGTCATAAGTATAATCAAAGTTTAAACAAACATTATTATTAAATATACTCTTAAATTATTTATGAATGGATCATCCACAATCCTTTAATGGTTAGAACCCACACCTTGAATGAAAGTCTCACAATACAATGTCTACCCCTTCACACTCTTATGCTTCGGATCTAACTAGATCTCACCTTGATCTGATTATAGAATAATAGTACTAACAGCAAAACACACATTTTTTAGTTCGGCCATACAATCCAATAAAGTTCTCTCATTAAATCAATTGAGAATCATTTACTCTATTACTCTTTTGAACAGAGATCCAAATATTTCTCTTACACTAAAGTAAATCTGAGCGATCCAGATTGTCACTTTCAACAAAAAATAATATATATAATAAATATAATATTCGGCCTTATTAAAGAAGAAGAAGGAATTGAGATTAGACTAAACTAATCTTCACTTACTCTTTATCAAGCAAGATTGAAAAGATTACGGTTTAAAAAAAACTTCAAAAGATAGAGGAAAATCGGCTATGGAGAAATAAAAATAAAAATAAAATATTATGTATCACATTGAAAAAGATAAAAGAAAGAATGATAGGGATTTGATTGTAACCAATAAAAAGAAGAGAGGAGGAGAAAAGAAGAAAAATGGGTGCCGATAGCGAAGGCGGCAGCGTGGCAGCTACAATGGTAGCGAAGGTTCGATGGTGAAGTAAAGAAAAAGAAAGGAAAAGATGGGGGTGCCAGAGTAGTTGAAGTGGTGCAAACAATGGAAAATGGTGGTTGAAGTGGAAGCACAAACAAAATATGGTGGCACAGGAGGTAGATGAAAGAAAAAGTGAGAGCTGAGAGAAAAGATGAAGAAGAAAACAAAATGAACTGATTTCCTTAGCTACTAGGGACGGCTAGCAATAGTCAAAAAGGAAGAGAAATGAAATTTGAGGGAATTTAGGAAAATAAAAGGAAAGAGGGGGAACAAAGTCAGTGAAAAGGAAAACATCTTATGCATAATACAACTATTTTGGTCAGAAATAGGGGTTGACCAAGGAAGTGTGCTGAAATTAAAATAAAAATGTAGGAGAAGAGACTCAAACTTGGGTCACTAGGATAGCTATGCTCGTTTTTAGTCACTAAGCTAGATATTCATTCTTGTTCAAAAACTAATGATAGCTAAATAAAAATAAGGTGTGATAGTGTATTTATCATTGAAGGACCAAATCTAGGTGAATTGGATCAAAGTTGATTGTGAGGAGAATCAATCAGACCTGTGGTGAAAGGTTTGTGTTTTTTCTAAGTGAATTGGTGGTGATTGTGAATAGGTTTAGGGCCACACAATCTCTCACACGATCATGTGGACCACACGGGGTGGACCACACAACAATTTACCCATGTAATTCTTAAGGTAGTTTGTGTAACCCTTCCACACGACCTAGCCACAATTGAGTCTCTAATATCATGTATAGTTCTAGACATTGTTTAGTTTAGTCCTTATATAGTCCCTGGATTATTTTTAGATTTTTTTATTCATTAAATTGAGTCATTGATATTATGTATATTATGGAATCTGTGATTTAATGACTGAATTGCTATTATTATAATGCATGATATGTGAAAATTACATGTCTACTACCACTATAATTCAGATAAATTGTTATTATTATTACTACTGAGTGCATGTTAAGCATGTCTACTGCTACTGTTGAATTGATTACATGTTAAGCATGTCTACTATATCTGTATTGTTCTGTTAAAAGCATATCATATTCATTGTATGGGGTGGGACGATATGAACGAATAAAGTATTGGAAAATTAATAATCTAAAAATATTGGTGGTTTATCTACAACTTACTGGCAGTTTATTTGCAAACTCTTTATCTAAAAATAATGGTGGATTACCCACTATTTTTATTACTGGCAGTTTATTTGCAATTACTGGTGGTATATCCACAAAGTGGTGTGTAAGGATGGATGAGTTATGGGAACCCTTATTGTGGAGTGTAGCGAAGGTGGGTAGGATCTTCTCTAATATACTGAAATTGCATTGCCATACATAAGTATGTACAAGCTACTTGAAAATTCTGAGATGCTATACTGATATGTTGATCTGAAAAACTGATATTTTGTATGGTATGTTCTCTATTTGCACTTATTTGTGTTCAGACTCACACTGAGCTCTTTAAGTTCACCCCCTTAATTTCTATATTTACAGATAACCCACAAGCTTAGGACATGGACTCGGCGTTCGGAGGACTCGACTCATTTTATTTTAGCTAAAAGTAGTTTAGACATATTTTTTTTTCATAATTTCTTTTATTTTGGAACTATATTGTTTTATTTGAATTGTGACATGGGACTTAAATTTTGAGTTAATTTAGGCATGCATGGAATTTAAGTTCTTTCTAGACTATTGAAATATGGAAATTGAATTTCTTTTTATGCATGAAAACCTAGTTTTCATTAAAACTACAATTGAATATCACTTTTATGATGTAATATTATTTAAAGGAGATTTTGAAAAATATATAAAATTGGAAATTAACTTTTGCAAAGTAATTATTAAAAGCAATCAATTTTTGAAAGAAATTGTACCTTTCGGAAATACACTAATTTTTTCTACTAAGGTAAGCAAATGTTTCAAAAAGATTGTTTCATAAACTCTGATAGTTTTACTAGGCCATTTTAGTAGCTTATGTAACCTTCAGAATCCTATCGTAACGTCTACGTCGGGTTAGGTAGGTTACATTTAGTGGTATTAGAGTCAAGTTATCAGAACTCGAACTATAAATTTTTAATAAGTCTTCATGTATGTCTTAAAAAGGGGTATTTTGAGAAAAATCATGCCACAATTTTTTTGAAAAAAAAATGATATTCTTCAAAGAATTTAAATCCAAGACTCTAACGTCGTTCCTAAATTAATTATTGTTACTTCTGAGACTATAGATAAACAATAAAATTTAGACTGTGAACACTCAGGGAAAAATAGCTCATGCTTAAACATTTAATTGGAAACTGTAGATATGCTTTAGACTTCAAATTTTGGGAATTCATTATGAGCACTCGAGGCAGATGTAACAACCCGTTTTTAGGGTTAATCGAAACAGTGGTTTCGGGACCACAATTCAAATTCAAAATATTTATTTTAATATTTTGTTATGGTTTACAGTATGATATAATTATTGTGTGAAAATTTCATAAAAAAATTTTACCGTTTAAAGGCTTAATTCGATAAAAAGGACTAAATCGTGTAAAACGTAAAAGTTGTGTTCCATAAGCTAAAGGTTTCAAATATCTATAGAACATAAATATAGAGGTCCTTATGTCGTAAATAGCCCGTTTATGAGATAGTGGATGATAGTGGAGTGGAAATTGGTGTAATTACTAATGTTTTTAAAGGTTAATTAAGTAAATAGTTAATAAAGGTTAATATTAATAAAACAAAAGCTAAAATCCTTATTTTTATCATCACTTCCACCAAAATTTGAAAAGAATGACAGCCATGGATGAGCTAGGTTCAGCCAACATTGTTTTTCTCATTTAGGTATGGATTTTAACCCGTTTTTAATAATTTCTACGTTTTTTAGATCGTTGTAGCTTAATCTAGCTAGCCCGTATCTCTGTTTTTGAAACTATTATAGATTTTGAATAATTCCATTGTTCAATGCTTGGTTATTTAGATGTTTTATGATAGTTTATTAATGTTTGAAGCTAGATATACAAGTTTTATAAAATGATTTTTGACAAAAATGCGAATTAAGGATTAAATTGTGAAAATTATAAAAATTCATGGTTATATGTGTGAATAAACTAAAAATATGGGCCGCTAGTAGTATGGGTAAAATTCGACTAGCATGGGATTGTCCTTAATTGTATGAATTTGCAATTTTATGTGATAAGGACTAAATTGCAAAAATGTGAAATAATAGGGGAAAAAGTGTAATTTTACCAAAATGTGTAAATTGTGTTAAATTGAATGAATTAATGATTAAATAAGTAAATTTTTTTTATTATATAGATTGAGAAAAATTAGATTCGAATCTAGAACGGGGGAAAACAAAGTATCGAATTAGTCGACCTAATTCGTCGTTACAGCAAATGAGGTAAGTTCATATGCTAATAAATGTACTTAAATTGTGTTATAAATGCTTATTTATTATTGTATTGAATTGAATGCAGAATGGTCATGATTACGAGCCAAAATCGATAGAGTTACGACGTTTGAAAGTCTCGTACGAATCTTAGGAATAGTATAGGATACAAATGTCATGACATTAGGATTACGGAGATAAGATTACATGTAAGACCATGTCTGGGACATTAGTATCGATATGAGATAATATGTAAGACCATATCTGGGATATGGCATTGTATGAGTTTTATGTGATATCTGAGTATCCTTAGCGATTTCAGAGGGTTCAACGAGCATAGCCAAGACGAGAATTAAAGTACGGTCGAAATAAGTAATACAGGTATGTACAAAACTTCTGTAAGAATTGAATGAAAGTAAATTGGTGAGTTCATATTGCATTATGTATATTAATTAAGAAAGAATTGTGTATAAGTATGTTTCATGTCAAAATGTATTTATTTGACTATAATGAAGTATATATTGAATGTTATATAAGATATGAATAATAGTTGTTTTAACTAAATATACATATGGCAATCGGCTAATAAGACCATAACCGGGTTATGGCACGTGAAAGAAAGACCATGGCATGGCCTCAGCAATGTATGTGTAAGACCATAGTTGGACTATGACATCGAAAAATCAATGAATTTGTATCATAAGCACTTATAAACCAGAGAGGTTTGATAAGAGTATGGGTGATAAATAGAAAGGTATCAGTACAAGTATGTACGGAAAACTACTCAAGTATAGAGTTATATGAAGTTGGGAACTTGCGAATGAGGACATGAATAATTTGAAGTTAGCTCATGAATTGATGCTTTAAATGTTAATGATTTATCTATTTTGAATTGTTATATGAATGTTGTGCTCATTTTAGACTCACATACGAACTTACTAAGTTGTGAAGCTTACTTTCTGTTATTTTATTATGTTTTATAGTGTTTCGGATGTTTGTTCGGGTTAGAAGTCAGCGGAGATCGCATCACACTATCCGGCTATTGATTTTCGATATTTTTACACTTTATGACTTGGTTATATGGCATGTATAGGCTATGGTCTTTTTGATATGGTTGTTAGAAATGTATATGGTCATTTGAAATGGCTTATTAATGATTTTGGTTGATGGTTATAATGTGGCCTTATGTTTTGGCATGATTGGTATAAAATGTGTAATTAGCTTGTGTTATGTATTTGTGGTTTGGCTTGGAATGCAAATGTGGTAATAATGTGGTTTAAGAAACGTGATGTATTGGTATGAGTTTGAGATGATACATTGATAAGCTTTGGTTTGGTTTTAGGTTGAATGATATTGTTGGTTATTTAGCTAGAATTTAAGACATGAAAAATGTTAAAGACGATAAATGATTCATGCTAGTTTTGGTAAGTGTTTTGATTAAGAAATGGTTGAGACTTGAGAAATGAAATGTAATGATTCAGTATGGTATGATTTATGCTGGAAATGGTCACTTTTGGTTGCTTATTTGGTTGTATATTTGGTACCATTTGGATGCCTTAGAATGCATGTGACTTAAGTGGTAAAAGTAGCTTTTAACAAGCCTATTTTCCTGCCACACGGTTGAGCACACGGGTGTGTGACTTGACCGTGTGATCCCTGATGCTTAATTAAAACAAGTCAGTGAGTTACACGGCTTAGACACACGGGCGTGTTTACTGGCCGTGCGTGGCACATGGGCTGGCACATGGGTGTGTGGCCGGCCGTGTGACCCAAGTCAGTAATCCCTCCAGTTTTCCCACAGCCATGGCACACGGGCGTGTCCTCGGCCGTGTGGTACAAGTCAAAATGTATGCCCTATTTTCACACGGGCATGTGACCCTTAAATGTAAAATTTTTTTTATAAGTTTTTCAAATTTTGCATATGTTATCGGTTTAGTCTCGAATCACTTCTAAGCATGTTTTAAGGTCTCGTAGAGCCTTATAAGGGACAATATGAATATGTTGAATGGATTTTTATTATGAATGCATATATGTATGAATTATGTTGTGATTGATCGGTAATGCCTTGTAACCCTATTCTGGTGACGGATACGGGTTAGGGGTGTTACAGTAGACATGGTAGATGTAGAGGTAGGTCATATAGGGCTGCTCCTGTTGAGCCGCCTATCACTCAAAATGAAACTTCAATTCCTAAGGCAGATTTCATGGAAGACTCACCTGCCATTGGTGGTAGAGGTTATGAAAACAATTATGATGCAGTGTTACAGGCAATGCTGAGGGTTCTGCAAATGGTAGCTAAAGCCCAAACTTGACTTGGGAATCGTGGATCGATTACTGAGAGGTACTGATTAATGGGGTTGAATTATTTAGGGGTGTGATTGGAATGACCCCTATTGTGGCCGAATACTAGATGGAGACCACAAAAAGGATTCTGGAGGACCTAGACTCTACTTTGGAACAAAAACGAAAAGGTATTGTGTCTTTGCTTAGGGATGAGGCCTGCCATTGGTGGCAGTCTATTGTGAGAGGTACACAGGCTGAACAATTAACCTGGGAGTATTTTTAAGGGGTCTTCCAGAAGAAGTATGTAGGCATGAGGTGAGTGGAGGTCCCCAAACTCGAGTTCATCGAGTTAAAACAGGGGGATAAGACTACGGCTAAATACAAGGCTGAATTTTTTAGGCTCACTCAGGGGATTGTCGCCACTAAGCAAGATAAATGTGTGAGGTTCGAGGACAGATTACGTTACGACCTTAAAATTCAGGTTGCTCTACACTAGGAAAGGGTGTTTGAGATTCTAGTGGAGAAAACCAAGATTGTGGAGGAAATCAACCTCAAAATTCAGGTTGTTTCATACCAAGAAAAGGTGTTTGAGACCCTAGTAGAGAAAACAAAGATTGCGGAGGAAATCAAACACTTGGAATGCAAAAAATAGAAGGGGTTGAATACTCGTCCCAATAGTTTGAATACTCGTCCTATAAAATGAGCTAGAGAGGGTAAACCACAATAAGAGGGTTGCTGTAGTTAATTCTAAGGGTAGAAATCCCAACTATATGTATTGCAATAAGCGTCATTCTGATGAGTGTTGGAAAAAATTATGTGCTTGTCTGAGATATAGGTTAACCAAGCATAGAATTAAAGATTGTCCTCGTCAGGTCAATTAGCCACAAGCTTCGACCTAGAATCAAACCCAGAACCAGAGATTGAGTTAGTTACATCTGAGGGGCTGAGGTTAGAATAGGGTTGCAAATACTATTGCGACTAGTGCGGACAGAATTGAGGCTAGTCAATCGACTTTTGTATATACTGCTAGGGATTGTGAGGGTAGTGACGCGTCCAATTTCATAACAGGTACTTTTACTATCCATTCTGTTACGTATTTTACCTTGATCGACATAGGATTTACCCATTCATATGTTGGTTGTGATTGATAAACTGGGTATTAGGGTAGAGAAAAGTACTACCAATGTTACTATAGTTAACCTTTTGGGACAATTGGTTGTTATAAATAAGATTTATAGGAGATATCCATTGCATGTTCAAGCTGTCATATTTCTAGTTGATCTTATGGAATTGTCTTTCAGTGAGTTCGACTTAATTCTAGGAATAGATTGGTTGATAAAACAACTAGTTTGAACTGTGTCATTAAGAAGGTGACTTTGAAAACAGTTGAGGGTAGCAAAATCGATATGGTTGGTGAAGGAAGAAATTATTTATTTAATATGATCTCTGTTATAGTAGCCGAGAAATTAGTTCAGAAAGGGCGTAAGGTCTATCTGACCTATGTGTTGGATATGAATACTAGTAGTGCAATCGTGGATAATATACGAACATTTAGGGAATTTTCAGATGTGTTCCTCGATAAACTGTCGAGGTTACCTCTAGAATGTGAGGTAAAATTCAGAATTGAGTTGTTGTTTGGAAATGCTCTGGTGTCCATTGCTCCCTACCGTATGGAACCTAATAAGCTAAAAGAATTGAAAGTTTAACTTCAATAACTTTTGGATCGTGGTTTTATAATACCTAGTGTTTCTCCGTAGGGAGCTCCGATCATGTTTTTAAAGAAGAAATACGGGTACCTAAGGTTGTGTATTGACTATCAATAGTTGAATAAGCTGACCGTTAAGAATAAGTATCATCTGCCTAGGACCAACAATTTGTTTGACCAATTGTAAGGTGCAATGGTGTTTTCTAAAATTGATTTGAGGTCTAGGTACTATCAATTAAAGGTGAAGGAATCAAATGTACCTAAGACTACATTTAGGACTCGATATGGTCATTATGAGTTCCTTGTGATACCTTTCAAATTAACCAATACTCCTATCGCATTTATGGACATAATAAACCGAGTGTTCTAACCATTTCTTGACCAATTCGTTATTATGTTTATCGACAACATCTTAGTTTATTCTATGTCTGAAACCGAACAAAATAAATATCTTAGGGTTGTTTTGCAAATTCTCCGCGAAAAGAAGCTCTATGCTAAACTGAGTAAAAATGAATTTTGACTTAAAGAAGTAATGTTTTTGGGTCATGTGTTATCCACTAAGGGTATCCAAGTAGATCCGAAAAAGATAGAGGTTATTCTAGAATAGGAACAACCCAAAACATTTTTGTGATCCGAAGTTTCCTTAGTTTAGCCGGGTATTATTGGAGATTTGTTGAAGGGTTCTATCTAATTGTTGCTCCTCTAGCTAAGTTGATGAAAAAGAATGCTCGGTTTAAATGGATGGATGATCAGCAAGCTAGCTTCAAAAATGCTAAAGTTTTTGTTGACTCAAGCTCCAATGTTAGTTTAGCCTGAGTCGGGAAAGGAGTATGTAGTATATAGTGATACATCGTACGCTGGCATTGGATGTGTGTTGATGTAAGACGGAAAAGTAGTTGCCTACACATCGAGGCAGTTGAAACCGCATGAGCGAAACTAATCGACTCATGATTTAAAGTTGGCAGTCGTAGTGTTTGCATTAAAAATTTGGAGGCACTACTGTATAGTAAGAAGTGCTACATCTATACGGATCATAAGAGTCTCAAGTATCTTCTCACTTAAAAAGAGTTGAACACGATGCAACAAAGATGGATAGAATTATTAAAAGACTATGACTGTGTGATTGAATACTATTTTGAAAAAGCTAATGTAGTGGAGGATGCTCTAAGTAAGAAACAAATGATTGATTTAAAAGCGATGTTTGCTAACTTAAGTCTGGTAGATGATGGAAGCTTACTAGCAGAATTGCAAGTAAAACCCACCTAGGTCAATGGAATTAAAGAAAAACAACTATTAGATGTGTCTTTGTTTCCATGGATTAAGCAAATTGAGAATGGCGAGATCAAGGATTTGGGTTCAATGCTGAAGGTATTCTGTGTTTCTGAGAGAGGTATTGTGTGCCGAATGATAAGGATCTAAGACAATCCATTCTTCGGGAAGCACATAGTAGCCCTTATGTTATGCATCCAAAAATGAATAAGATGTGTTGGGATTTAAGGGAATTGTACTGGTAGCCTAGACTGAAATAGGAAGTAACAGATTTTGTAGTTAAGTTTCAGAAGTTTCAACAGGGGAAGGCAGAACACCAGTTTCGTTATAGCTTGTTACAGTAGATTAAGATTCCCGAGTAAAAATAGGAACGAGTGATCATGGACTTTGCTAGTGAGTTACCCTTAACACCGACTAAGAAAGATTCAATTTAGGTGATAGTGGACAGATTGACTAACTCGGCTCATTTTTTACATATCCGTATGGATTATTCATTGCAAAAGCTGGCTAAGTTATACATTTTGGAGACTATGAGATTGAATGGGGTCCCAGTATCGATTATTTCAGATTGAGATCCTCGTTTTACATCTTGATTCTAGAAGAAGCTACATGAGGCATTGGGTATTCATTTGGACTTTAGTATTCCATCCATAGACTATTGAGCAGTCCGAGCAGGTTATCCAGATATTGGAAGATGTTAAGGGGTTGTATTATTGACTTCTGAAGTAGCTGGGAAGAGCACTTACCTCTTGTTGAATTTGCCTACAATAACAGCTTTCAGTCGAGTATATAAATGGCACCTTATAAGGCTTTGTATGATCGTAAGTGTCAAACACCACTATGTTCGATGAGAGGAAAGTTCTGGGTCTCGAACTGATACAGGAGTGTAAGGGGAAAATTGGATTGATCCAAGACCTAATTTCTTTTTAATTATTTTTTTTTTGTAAATCTTTTTATAATTTTTTATAATTTATATGTTTATTTATCTAGATTTATATATATATATATATTTGAATTTTGTATATTTATTTCCACTTTTATATTTTTTTAATGTGTATATATATTTAATAAAAGAAAATATTTGTTTTTTACACAAAGTGCCATGCGGTAAAAAATAGACTAAAATATATAATGGAGGCATACTTTAGATACTGAATTGGGTTTAAATACCAAATTGGGATAAAAAAATTTAGATACCAAAATGAAAAAATGGATATAATTTAATAGCCAAATTGTAAATTAAACCTATACTAAATTAAAAATTTATAGATTTTTAATAATTTAAAAAAAAATTCTATTTTAGGGGAGTTAGAGCCCGTACCAGCTTATCTAGATTCTCAAACAGGTAATCTTTAAAATTTATCCACCAAAATGTCATTGAAACTACTACTCAATTTAATTAGTCTAAATAGCGGTGAAGTCGGAAGTAGGAAGCTTTTTTTTAATTAATAATTTAATATAATTTTTTTAATAATCTCATTATAGGTTCTTGTAAATTTTTTTTAACATAACATTTAGAATTATCCATAGTTCCTCCCCAATCCATAAATAGAAAGATAATGCGCTTCAACGCACTCAAACTTACATCCTCCTGCATTGACCACAATGCTCATACCAATCGAACTAAAATTCAATCAACATGTAAATATTTTTTTTGAATAGTTAAATGAATTTTTTTATTGACCCCTTCTGGAAATTAATAATTTAAATTAATTTCATTGACACAATTTCTTAATTTATTCATCAAAATTTTATAATTTATACCGGTCCTCTCAAACATGGAGCTTTCGGTATTTGAAGTCATGAGAAAGAATAGAAAAATAAAGGCAGCATTGAACTTCATTATTTCAAAAACTTGGAAATTCGAACATGATGGAAAACTAAAACAATAAAAAAGGAATTAAAGGAGATTCCCTATTTCTTTAATTCGACAAAAGGGAAAGACAAATGCAAATAAAAAGAAAAAGAAAAAAAAAATGTAGTATTAGGATTAATGAGACCATGCAAAGATATTGGAAATGAGATGAGATGTTTTATTTTTGTAAAGGTGGTGGGAATGGGATGATTAGATTATCAAATATATGTTACTTTCATTCAAATGATATTGAGGTGATTATACAATTTATAACCTAATTTAACAAAAAAAAAAAAGTGGGCATCATAAGGGAGTTTTACCAAATTGAAAATGTTTTTCCTCAAAGGTAAACTTTGTTTGACGCACGCTACATTCCCATGTTAGCTTACCATATTGAAATATCCCAAATCTACACGTTATTCCCATCAAGGTTTTTATTTTCTTTTTTATTGTTCACAAAAAGAAATCTCAAATGCTAAAAACAAATTCTACTTTTTCTTCTTTTTCTTTTCCCTCTAAAGGCTAACTTGATCATATAATATTAATGGTAAGTTATACCATTAGTCACTAAATTATAGGTATGTTTTCATTTTGGTCACTTAACTAAAAAAGTTATAATTTGATCACTGAACAATTCAAAAGTTTTCATTAGTCACTAGGCTGTCAAAACCAATGTTACATGGCTTTCTCTGTTTGCATTGTCTACACCAATCAAACACTCTCTTTTCACCTCTCTTTTCACTTCTCTTCTACAATTCAAATTTTTTTATGAAATAGCTTTGGACGTCAAGAATCTGTGAACCAAAATTCAAATAGTTTTTTTTTTCTTTGATCTCTAACACTGACCATCAGATAAACTTGGATCTAAGGTATGTTCTTCTGCTCATCGATTGGTACTGATTCACCGTACCGATTGTCAAATTTTCACTTGGAGCTCACTGGCGAAATTGTTTTTTTTTTTAGAGAAAACTTAACAACCTAGTGAGCTGAATAAAAACTTTTTAATAGTTCAGTAACTTAAATGAAAACTTTTGAATAGTTCAATGACCAAATTGTAACTTTTTTTTTGTAATGACCCAATAGTTAAGGTGTTAGAAAATGAATTCGGGACTCCGTTTCCGTAAAATGAACCTGTAAATATTTTTATTTAATATTTATGAGGTTAGTTTAGTAGTGAATTAAATTTTAATTAAGTGAATTTTGTGAAATTAAGAGTTATTAAAGTACTAAGACTAAATCATATATGAGTTAAAAGTTGAATTATAGTTTAAATAAATTAAAGGGACTAAAATGATAAATATACATTTCCATGTTGTAGTGGACGGCATTAAGGAATAATATATATTATATGTAAACTTATCATATATACATATGTTATCATAATTAATAACTTAAAAACTAGATGTATGTATATATGTATTATATAATAATAAGTAAATGAAATTATAATAAAAAGAAAGTGGTTGCATGCAAGTTAAAAAAAAATAGAAAAGAAAGAAATAAAAGAAGGAAGAACGCACGTCCTAAGGGTTTTTAACATTCAAACTTCAATTAGTTAATCAATTTAGTTCCTTTTTTTTATAGTTTTTATATTTTTCGAATCCCGATATTTAGAACTACCTGATCCATGTTGAAATTTTAGCATTGATTAAGATTTTAGATGTTGTTATTGTTGAATAGTTTTAGTATTAGGGATTAAATTGATAGATTTTTAAGTTAGAAATGGAAAAGGACTAAGTTGTAAAACATATTGTAAATTTTGAGTAATAGGGGCTAAATTGTAAAAATTTTGAAATTTAAGATTATAATTGAAAATAGGGAACTAAATTTAGCTTAAAGTGAAATTAGTATTAAAATATAGGGTTAAATGTGGAAGTTAAAAATTGATCTCGATTTAGGGACTAAATTGAAATTTAAGCAAATATTGTGTAAAGATATATTCAATGTGGAATTGAATAATGTAGTATTAATGTATTTTAATTGTTTTAATTCCATAGCTAACGTCGTACCAAAATCCTCGACTAAAAAGGGGAAGGATAAAATCGACATCGAATAGCTCAGAATCCACGGTTTGTGTTTCTATAATCCGAACTAAGTTGTTAATTATTGAATTTTGAATTATTGCATATGGTAAGTAGTTGAGGTGAATACTTTACTACTTTGAGATTGAATTGAATTTATAGTTGATTGAAATGGATTGACTTGATATATGTTATGAATGTATTGATTATGTGAAAATTGAAATGAATATATGATTAAATGTGATAATGTGCAGATATGAGAATTGGACATTTGATCTATTTGCAAGTGAAATGGAACTCTATTAACTGTTTCGGGCTAAGTCGAATATATATAGCATGCCATAGGATAGAAAGAATTCAAGGATTTCTTCTACTTCGAGTTGATGAGGCACTGGGTGCCAATTTGCTTCGGCTTAACTAATGAGACACTGGGTGTCAATTTATATAGCGTTGGGCGCAGTTATTACTTCGGATTTATCCGATGAAGCACTGGGTGCCAAAGTATGTAAATATGAAATGAAAAAGTTATGGGCCGAGCTTGGGCCGAAAATGTCTTACCTGAGGCCCAGCTCATTTTTTAAATAGGCCTTATTTTTTTGTCCAAATCCATTTTGGGGCCTATATTTTTGCCCAAACCCTCCTTCATTTCGGATGGCCCTTCGGGCTGCTCAACCCATGAACAGGTCTATATGGAACTCTATGTAATATTTGATTACCTT
This sequence comes from Gossypium longicalyx, assembly GCA_025698465.1. Classification (NCBI taxonomy): domain Eukaryota; kingdom Viridiplantae; phylum Streptophyta; class Magnoliopsida; order Malvales; family Malvaceae; genus Gossypium; species Gossypium longicalyx. Next base: position 20,673,379 of record CM047000.1, read on the forward strand.
GAGCTGAATCTTTCTATTTTCTTACCTTTTATTTTAATAAATATTTTAATCCTTGATTACATTTGTCTAAATTTTTTATTTCAAAATGAAAGTTTACATTTATGATAACCTATAAGATTTATTTTAATAATACCTATTAACTATAGTCATCATCATATTAGTGCATCAAATGCCAACGTATAAACTGTATCATATAAGCTTAGTGTTCTACTTTTTTGTAACCTCTTCTTGATGTAGTATATACATAATGTGTATATGCATAATCCATCTTTAATCCTTAAACTCTTAATTAATTTAGTAACTTGTGAAAAAAATTATAAATTTAAATTTACTTGAACAACAGCCTTTAAAGGGGAGAGATCCACTTTCACTAATGTAAAACTAACATGATTTTACACACTTTTATAATTTTTTTTTATGATTGATATCTTAACAATTCAATAATTATATTTTATAATCCATTTCATATAGTTCATACATATCAAGTTTTATGTAAAAAAAACTTTAAACCTTTAAACATATATAAATATAGATAATATTTTAAATATGTTGGAAACTTTGACTACCTATAATTTCATGTTCAAACAGTAGATCAAGTAGCTGGTTTGGGGACAATAAATATTTCATAATTGGTTGGCATATTTAACTTATTTAATTAATATGGTTTACCTCTAAAATATGTTTAAGTAGAGTTTGAGTAATTGAAGAACTTTATCCTTATTTCTTAAAAAGAGTTTGGAGCTATTGAAAACCTTATTTATGATGTGTTTTATTTAAATATTATTCAATACAATTCCTTTGATAAAATCAACATTTAATCATTATGGAAGACACATCTCCAAGAGAGAAAGAACATTTGCAAATGAGTGGAAACCTTATCCTTATCTATAAGGATTTAGATTAGCCTTATATTACCTAAAGATGAAGGTCTATTTTGAAGATTGATAAAGTGGCATTATAAAGACAAATAATCAATTTATATTTGAGAATCATCTTATCCTTTGGAAGCTAATCATTTGTGGCCTATAAATATGCAACATTAACGCACAAAATAATGTGCCTTTGGAGTGTTTTCAGTCAAGTATTGTGCTTTCTTTACTTTGCATTTTTGCACTCTTGTGTTATACATTTTTTAGAGAGTTCATACTAATTTTAAGTGAAGCGTTTGAGAGAGTAATTTTTAACAATTTTGGGTTCAACTTTGGGGCTATAATTATCCACTGTGAGAGGGTAGACTGGACTTAAACCAATAGTTGTACCAAGTTAATAGTTTAGTAAAATCATTCTTTGAGCGAGGCTCCACAAAGTAGGATTGATGAATCTAAACTATTTTAACAAATATTGTGTGTTTATTCTCTCTTTATTTTCTTACCCACTTCACTTCGTGTAATGAATCGAAAGTTACTGTGTCAGGAAATGCAATTTTGGGACCCTGTTTCCATAAATCGGGTCCATAAATATTAAATTAAATATTTATGGAGTTGGTATAAAATAATATTAAAGTTTGGTCCTTCAATTTTTTCTATTAATTATTTAATTAAGGTATAAGGACTAAATTGTAAAAGTCTATTGCTATAGAATTTTAATTGGCCAAAGGCTTAAGAATTTATGCAGAAATTAATCCAATGTTTAAAATGGAAAATAAACCAATTTTAAATGAATATTGTGCATGATGGTGAATTGCGTTTGTTTTATTATTAAAGGTTATAATTAAAATTATAAAAGGTATAAAATAAAACACGCATAATGGAAGGAAATAGAATATTTTCTTCCTCATCTATCCACCATAGAAACCAAAGAAAGAAAACGTGAAAAAGAAACCTTGTGAAGTTTTGTATATTTTGTCCTTTAATTAGTAAAATTTTTAAGTCATTTTTCTTGTAATTTTTATGTTTTTTTGGTCATGGGAGCTTGATTCAGCTAGCCCTTGTACCAATTTGTAAAACTGTTAAAATATTTGAAATTTTCCATTTGATATTTTGAAGTTTTAGGTGTTAAATTGATAGATTTTAAGCTTAGATGTGAAAAATGACTATATTGTAAAGCTTAATTGATAGTTTCATACATTAGGGACCAAACTGAATAAAAAGTAAAATCGATAGTAGGAATAAGGAATAGGGGGTCCCTAATGGGCATTTGTAAAATTGGATTCCAATTTGAGGCTTTAATTTGAAATTTATGTTAGTCTCGGGTTTAGGGACTAAATTGAATAAATTGAAAAACTTGCATGGATTAGTGATTCATTGTGAATTGGTTGGAAATTGATAGTACTATATGTTTTTTTTATTACTTGTAGTTAACGTTGACCCGAATCAGTCAAGAAGGAAAGGAAAATCCAAAGTCGTCGGCAAGTAGTTCAAAATTTTGGTTTGTATCTCTATGACCCGAGACCAATCTAGTTACTGCATATTCATGATATATTGCATTATATAATATTTAGGTAAGTTATGAATGGTAGTTGAGTTGAAATGCTATGGTTGAAATTGATTATTGAGATAGGGACTAAATTGAATAGAATAGAAAGTTGTATAACTTATCTAATATAGGAAATTTGTATGAAATTGAGTTGAATTATGTTATATTACATTATGAATTGATGAATTGATATTGAATTAAGAATGATGGTATGTGAATTCAATTGTGTGATGAAATTGGAAATTGATTACTCTATTAAATGTACAAGTCTATTAAATCCTAAAAAACAAAAAACAAAACAACTAATTAAGCTAAACTAACAAAATTAAAAAGGTAGTAACAAACCAAATTTTCACCAATATTGTCGATCCCCAGAAACGGCAGCAAAAACTTGTCGTGTGTGAATGTGTAATGTGAATGTACAAGTATACACGTCGAATCAAGTAATAAAGTTATAAGTGAGTATCGTCTCCACAGGGATCGGAATTGATTAAAAAATGGTTATGTTATTACTATGAATTTGACTAATTAAACTGTGCAAAAGAAATAGATGACAAATTAATGAAGAGAATTAATGAATGGATTAATAAAATCAATTAGGAATGAAAAAAATGCTAGGGCAATTGAAATGCTATGGCAATTATCAAATAATAATACTCGTCTATATCAACCGGTAATAATACAATTTATTTAATCTTTTCAGAATTAAATCAGATCTAACAACATACATACAATCATCTATGTCTAGAGCTTGCATGTATGCATTTAAAATAATCACAAATCGAATGAAATAGGAATCTACATAAAATCAGACCATGTGCATTAAATATAGTAAAAATTCACCCAAATAATTCCAATGCAATGAGGTTTAGCTCATGGATTGGACATTCAAATCCAAAATAAAACCATTCAACATCATCATTCAAGTTTGCAAATCAAAAAGTTCAAATTAGAAAATAAAGGAAGAACTGTAGGAAGCTCTTGCTACTCCAGTTTTCACTTTATTACTAAAATTTGATGCAAAACCCAGGGCAAATTTCTCTTCCCTTTCCTTGCGTCTGTGATTTCTTTTTTGCTCTATAAGGTGCTACTATCTCCTCTCATTTCTTTGAAATTTTCCATAACAGTTCGATCCAGAGAAAAACTACTCTCCAATTCCTCTCTCGCCAAAATCCCCGTCTCCTATTTTCTTTTCTCTTTCCTCCTCTATAAGGTAGGTCCCTCCCTCTCAGCACACACACATTTTGCTTCTTCTTTTTTAGGGTGGTTTATTTGGTACAAGTACAATTGCCTGAGAGTGACGTGGACTAAGTGTTGTGTCATCTTCCTAGAATTGCCATGGCATTCATGTTGGCAATCTAACCAACATTTTGCCATCGCAATATTTCACTTCCTTCATTTTCTTTCTCCTTTCTCTCTTCTCTTCTTCATCCTGCACCTGCTGCCAACAGTAACTAACACCTTTCTTCCCCAATAACAAATAATGACATTTATAGCACAATCCAAGCTTTGTTATGCAATGTTCTAAAAATATCCTACAAATGCAAACATATTTAGTTAATTACAAACAATTAATTCAATCTAGAGGCCTGAAATATAACTCTTTTCAAGATTTATCACACCCCCAAACCTAAATTATAGTTTGTCCTCAAGCAAAATATGTATGAGTATGCATGCATTTGTTATAACACATAGTTACCATATATACTGCTAAACCATTTGTCGTATATTCTATACCTCCATTCTCATCAGTCTTCTATTAAAACAAAAAAAAAATTGATTCAAGTATTGTAGGTTTGTTTAGCAAATGAAGTGTAGAAAATTTTACCAAAAATAATAATTCTTAAATATTCTTGCAATTCTGACTATAGTAAATACCTCCTAATGCACTTAGGTTATCTTTCTTCTAAACTTAGTTTCTCTATTCTCATTTATTTTGTCATTTCAAAACTTTAATTACAAATATTATTTTTTTTCTAAGGAATTTATCTTGTCACATGGTTTTTTTACTTGACAATCTTATTGGAGCATACATTAGATTGCCCGGTATTACATCATGCCACAATTTGAATGTAACTCACTTATGAAGCTAAGGCTTTTAATTAAAAAGATGGATAGAGCAAACAACTACCTCCTTAGCTAATTAGCCTATTACTACAGTAGAGTGTCCCTTAATTTTTTTTTAATTTTTACTCACTCTTATTTAAACTTGATTTTTTTATCAATAATACAATGGAGCAAACAAAGTATTACTGATCTACTCAACATTTTCAAACATTAGAGTGATTTTTATCATTTTGCCATGATATTCATTATTACACACTGTCGGTTTACTGAATTTAAGTTTAAGAATTCCTAAATGTATTAAAAGAAACCTACTATAGACTAATTACAATTATAAATAGGGCATTCTACTTTTAGGAATCAATTATCCTCAGCGAATATCATAGATAACGATATACTTGTCATATTTTGGCAGTTACTTGGCATTGGTATGTAATGGCAAAATGAATGACAAAATGTATGAATATTAAAACATATATCTATTGCATACTATATTTACATCACAACACACCCTCAAACCTAAGGGATGCATTGTCCTCAATGCATGAACAATGAAACATTTCAAAATGAAAAAATAACAACTTAGAAATATAAAAATGCAATGAAAACCAAATATGAATGCATGAAACATATGTTATAAAATGAAAATAAAAATAAAAGCTTGGAAGGAAATTTAGTTACTCTCATTGGGTTGGGTTGATTTTCTAGCAACACGTTTGCAGCGTTGCCTCCTTTCCACTTCACCGGCATCATCTCAAACTGATTTCCCAACAGCTTGCTTGTAGCACTTCCTTTTTAGTTGGTTAATTGCCACCTCTTCATCATCATTTGTATATGATTTTTTGAGATCATCAATCAGTTGATGAATCGCACACTCTTGCTCGGTATAGGTGCTGTGGATTTCAATGTAGTGACAGTTGTAGCAGGTGTAGAAGTTTGAGTCATATCAGCTTCATCCTTATCAGATTCAATATGCATGGATTCAATTTTCTCCTCCTAGCCCTCTTTTCCTGTTTTCTTCTCTACAAGGGCTTCTTCTCCATCTTCATCATCATCTTATGGCTCTAACAACAATTCTTTAGAAAAAACAGGGAATGTAGGCATAGGTCGGGTAAAGTTCTTTTGAAGAGATTTCTTAATAGCTTTGTCCTGTCGTTTGACATATCCCCAAAATAGAGCCATTTCCTCTTAAGCTTGGCCAAGATCAGTGACTATCCTCATTTGTTATTTTTCCATCATCTGAAATTGTTGTTCTCAAGAGCATCAATCACTTTATGCTCAAAGTCACTATGAGATGTTGATTAGGCAGCATCAGTAGTCATAGGTGGAGAAGCTGCGGATGTAGAGCCAAGATGCTTTGGCATTTCCTCTCCTAAAAATCTCAGGGCAATTTGAAAACAAAGAAATATTTAATAAAAGTTAAGTAAAATTATTGAATAAACTAAACAACGAAATTAAAAACAAAGTAAATGAATTGAAAAGTGAAGGAATTTTTATCATGGATTATAGCAGCTTCAAAGTAATTTTTTAATCATTGGCTATTGACTTTGAAAGTAAAACCAGTCTTGCCCTGTAACAGCTCGATTTTGGGTCTAGTCAGAATAGTGGTTTCGGGACCACAAATTCGACATAGAAAAATGTGCTTTATTATGTTTTTATGGTTTAAATTTTTATGGAATTATTTTGTAAAAATTATGTTAAAAATTTTTGACGTTTGGGCACTCAATTTAGTCAAAAGGACTAAATTGTAAAAAGTGCAAAAGTTGAGTTCTATATGGTAGAGGTGCCCAATTGTTATGAATTTTTAAATTGAAGGTCCTTAAATGGTAATTAGAGCATTGGATAATTTGTTGGATAAGTGAAATAGAATATTATTAAGTTAGGGGCATTTTGGTTATTTAGTAATTAAAATGAATTAAAAATAAAATTAAAGGCCAATTTTTGTCCATCTTCAACCTCTTGGCAGAATTTCACATGAGGAAGACATAGCTAGGGTTTTTCAAGCTTCCAAGCTCGATTGTAAGTCCGTTTTAGCCCCATTTTTAATGTTCTTTACATTTTTGAGATACTCGTAGCTCGGTTTAGCTATTTCCACCATTATTTTGAGCTAGGGTTTGTGTTTAGAAATTTACCCATGGATGGCATACATGTGTTTTGATGTTTTATGGAAGAATATGAAAGTTTAGGGTGTGATTAACAACTTTTACTAAGTGATTTTTTGATGTCCTATTTGTAAAAGTTGTAAAATTATGTGTAGAGAATGTGATTTAGTGAAAAATGTGAGCTGCTATAAGAGGGAATATGAATCGGATAGGCTTAGGATTTGAGAAAAATAAGTGTTTTTCATCTTACGAGCCTAGGGGCAAAATTGTAAATATGTGAAACTTTAGGGGAAAAATGTAATTTTTCCATAGTGTGATTTTTGGACTAAATTGAATAATATGAGTATTAAATGAGTTAAATGTGTTATTATAGATAAAAAAGACGAGGAATTGACCTTGATCGGGGAAAAGAAAAGGTTGTGGACTAAATTGCAAATTCGTCATATTTTGCGCCGAGGTAAGTTTGTATGTAAATAATGCATCGTTTTTACTTACATTATCACATTTTATTATGTTTTATGAAATGTTGCTGAATATTGAATGAAATTGACAAGTATCGAAAAGTGAGAAATTTCCCGCTTGAACATTACGAACAGAATAGGATACAAGTGACATGTCACTAGTGACTCAAGTGTGGTACTATGTGAAGGCCACTTTGAGAAGAGATAGCTTGGTCACAAGTGTGGTACTATGTGAAGGCCACTTTGTGAAGAAAGATAGCTTTGGTCACAATTGTGGTACTATGTGAATATGTGAAGGCCATTTTGTGAAGAAGGTAGCTTTGACTACAAGGGTGGTACTATGTGCAGGCCACCGAGTATCCTTTATTATTCTGATGTGTTCAATGGGAAATGACTAGGTGTAATTGAATATGACTACGTGATGAATAAGTGAAGGTACGTGTGTGTAAAATTATAAGCAATGTGCTCAATATGTGATCGAATTTTGGTAAGATTGATATGGAGTAAGTGTTACAATGAAAGTTACTACAAAGAAAACATAAAAGAGTGAAATTTAGTAATAAAACAATTTTGGACAGCAGCAGTTGTGTGACTTTGAAAAATCACCAAAAATGGTGGAAATTCAATTAGAGGTTGAATAAGATATGAAATTAAATCTTATTAAGTCTATTTTCATATAAAGGAAACGGTGTAAGCAAAAGAATTTCGTATTATGATATATTTGAATTTTTGTGAGACAGAGTCAGAATGATTTCGGAATCCCCTGTTCTGATTTTGGAAAATCATTAAAAAATTTTAAAAAGTAATTATGGGTTATAATGTATATTCTTAAAATATTTAATGAGCTATTTTTAAAATAAACAAATGGGAACATCATCCGAATCTCATATGAGGAGATAACTAATTTTTAGTGAAGAGAGGTCGAAACTGTTGGGCAGCGAAATAGGGTGAATTTAAAGAATAAATTGTACTTATTGGCTAAACCAAAAATTCTAAAAATTTTATGGTAAGAATATATGCGAGTCTAGTTTCTAGAAAAATTATCAAATCTTAATTTGGAGTTCCATATCTCTAGATATAAATAATTTAGTGACTATAACTTGAATAGACAGCTTGTTTTGAGCTTGAGTAAATAGTGGATCTATGTGTAGTTATGATTGTATTATTTTGAAAACATATTTTGAGGATTTATAAAAGCATGTTAATAATTTATTTATTATTTACATACCTACTTACTAAGCTATATGCTTATTCCCCCCTCTTTTCCCTTGTTTTGTAGTGTCACCAAGCTAGCTCGGGGTACAGAGATCGTCGGAGATCCATCCACACTATCATCATTCTTTTGGTATTTTGAAATTCATATTTTGAATTATGGCATGTATAGAAGCCTTGGTTATTTTGTTATATGTCATAATTGATTTGGCCTAAAATGTTGGCCTTTAATATTTGATAACTCATTTTGTATAAGGCCATCGATGTTGGCTAATATTAGTTAAGTTATATGTTATGATGATGCATTTTGTGAGAGGCATGAGTTGGTTGAATGAGTGTGTAATGACTAAGTATGAAAAATGTGGCATGTGAATGGTTATGTGAAGGACACGGCCTTGGACACGGGCGTATGCCCCTATTTTCAAGAAATTTTCCAATGTTTTCCAAAGTTCTCAGTTTAGTCCCGAACCGCTTCCATAGTATGTTTTGGGCCTCGTAGATCCATATCAGGGACTTAGTGATGAAAATTTAAAAGTTTAATTTGGATGTAAAAATTATGTCTCGATTTTGTACGATTCTATGTGTATGTTTTGGTAATGTCTCATACCATGTTCCGGCGTCGAACACGGGTAAGGGGTGTTACATGCTGTCTTTGAATTCTACAGCTCCATGAGGATAGACATGTACTATCTCGAATGGGCCAGACCAATGAGATTTTAATTTGCTAGGAAACAATTTGAGCTTGGAATTAAATAACAAGATTTGTTGTCCAGGTGCAAATTGTTGTGGAAAAATCTTGTTGTCATGCCATCGTTTGGTCTTTTCTTTGTATAGCTTGACATTATCATAAGCTTGTGCTCTAAATTCTTCCATCTCATTCAACTCCAATAGGTGGTTAGTACCAGCAACACCCCAATCTATATTCAATTTCTTAATTTCCCAATATGTCTTATGTTCAAGTTCAACAAGCAAATGACAAGGTTTCCCATAAACAAACTTGAAAGGTGACATCCGCAATGGTGTCTTGAATGCAATTCGATATGCCCACAAAACTTCATCCAATCTGGATGACCAATCTTTGCTGGTTGGATTGACTACCTTCTTTAGAATTTGTTTAATCTCTCTATTAGAGACTTCTGCTTCTCCATTTATCTGGGGATGGTATGTCATGGCAATTTTATGTTTAAATCCATACATGTTCAGAGCATTAACAACTAATTTGTAGTCAAAGTGTGAACCTTTATCACTCATCAGAGCACGAGGGGTACAAACTTGGTAAAAATATTCTTATGCAGAAATTTCAGTACCAATTTGGCATTATTCATTGGTAGAGCAACAACTTCAACCCACTTGGAGACATAATCAACAGCTACAAGTATGTATACATTGCCCCAAGAATGTGGAAATGGACATATAAAATCAATTCCCCATAGATCAAATAGTTTCACTTCTAAAATAGTTTGCAAGGGCATTGCATACCTCCTCGATAGATTTCCAATTCTTTGACAGTGATCACAAGCTTGACAAAATTCATTAGCATCTTTAAACATGATTAGCCAATAAAAACTAAATTGCAGAACTTTTGCAACACTTCTCATACCCCCAAAGTGTCCTATACGGTGCTAAATGACAATGATATAAAATACTTTGAATCTCATCATCCAGAACACACCTCCGAATTATCTGGTCTACACAATGTTTGAATAAAAATAGATCATCCCAATAATACTGCTTGGCGTCATGGATAAATTTCCTTCGTCGTTGAATGGTGAGCTTAGGTGGCAGCAATCCACTAACCAAAAAATTTACGATATCAACATACCATGAAAATGCCATGGCAACTAACAGTTGTTCATCTAGGAAATCATCCTAAATGCGCTTCACCGTCTTCATTTCCTGCTTCAATTCGAGACAAGTGTTCAGCCACTTGATTTTCTGTGCCTTTCCCATCTCTAATTTCCATATCAAATTCATGCAATAGTCATATCCATTGAATTAATTTGGGCTTGGCATCTTTCTTGGTAACCAAGTACTTAATAGCAAAGTGGCCTGTATAAACCGTAACTTTGGTACTTTGGTGCTTACTAAATAAGCTCTGAATTTGTCGAAGGCAAATAACACAGCTAACAGTTCATTCTCAGCGGCGGTATAATTTAACTGTGAATCTGTCAACATACAGCTTGTATAGTAGATAGCATGAAATACATTGTCCTTTCTTTGCTCAACCAAGTACTACTCCTACAACAAAATCACTAGCATCACACATAAATTCAAAAGGTAAAGTCTAACTTGGTGCCATGACTATTGGTGTTGTGACTAATTGTTTTTTCAATTCCTCAAATACTTGTAAGCACAACTTATCAAAATTGAAAGATATGTTATGTTCTAACAATGTACACAGAGGTTTGGATATTTTCAAAAAATCTTTGATAAATCAAGTCGATAGAATCCTGAATGGCCAAGAAAACTGTAAATACCTTTAACTGTGGAGGATAGTGGAAATTTCTCAATAACTTTAATTTTTGCTTTGTTGATAGCAATCCCTTGCTGTGGAATTTTATGTCCTAGAATAATGCGTTCACAGACCATGAAGTGGTATTTCTCCCAATTGAGAACAAGGTCGGTTTCATCACATCGACAAAGAACTAACTCAAGATTTTTTAAGCAGTCCTCAAAAGTATCGCCAAACACTAAGAAGTCATCCATGAAAACTTCTAAAAATTTCTCCACCATGTCCAAAAATATTGTCATCACGCAACGCTGAAATGTTGCAGGCGCATTACAGAATCCAAACGGCATTCTTCAGAACACAAAAGTTCCATAAGGACATGTGAATGTGGTCTTCTCTTGATCAGTAGGAGCTATGGCAATCTAGTTGTACCCTGATTAACCATATAGAAAACAATAGTAGGTTTTCCTGGCTAATCTATCTAACATTTGGTCGATAAATTGTATAGGAAAATGGTCCTTCCTTGTTTCTTTGTTGAGTTTTTGATAGTCCATACAAACCCTCTATCTCGTGACAGTACGGTAGGAATGAGTTCATTACTATCATTGCTTACCACGGTGACACCTCCTTTTTTAGGTACATATTGAACAGGGCTCACTCAAGAACTATCAGAAATTGGGTATATAATTCCAGCATCCAGCCATTTGATAATCTCCTTTTTTGAGAACTTCTTTCATAATGGGATTCAGTCTTCTCTGTTGTTTGATAGATTTGTCATGGCAATCCTCTAGTAATATCTTGTGCATGCAGATTGTTGGACTGATTCCTTTGATATTCGTAATTGTCCACCCCAATGCGTTCCTAGATTTCTTTAAAACTTTCAACAATTGAGCCTTTTGATCTAATGTCAAAGCCACAGAGATAATTACTAGCAATGTGTTGTTATCTCCCAAGTAAGCATACTTCAAATGTACTGGCCAAGGCTTTAATTCCAACATAGGAGGATCTTTTATGGATGGTCGATGAGGTTTAAAAGAATGGTCCGATAAATTTAATGATTCAAAACTTCTCCTTGGTCTATTCTCAATTTGCTTAGCTTCCATCAGTTCACCTAGCTCTTCAATCATTTCTGCTTCAATTAACTCAAATGAGTCCACATCATCATTAGAATTATTGTGATAAAATTTTGCAAATTATTCATGAACTATTGTGTCAACAATCTCAACAACATGAAATTCTTTATTTGTATCTATACACTTCATAGCATCAAAAACATTAAATGTTATGTGCTAATCATTAACTCTCATTGTTAATTTACCTTTTTGTACATCAATTAATGTTCTACCAGTTGCTAGAAAAGGTCTTCCAAGTATGATTGGTACCTCTTTATCAGCCTCACATTCCAGAATAATAAAATCTACTAGAAAAATAAATTTGTCAACTCTTACCAACACATCTTCCATTTTACCTTCTGGATGTGCATATAAACGATCAGCTAATTGCAAAGTGACAGTTGTAGATCTCACCTTCCATATTCCCAGCTTCCTAAAAATAGACATAGGCATTAGATTTATACTTGCACCTAAGTCACATAACATTTTGCCTACATAATGATTTCCAATAGAGCAAGGTACAGTAAAACTCCTTGGATCCTTCAGTTTTGGTGGCAATTTGTTTCTTAGGATTGCTATGCACCCTTCAATGAGAGTGACAGTTTCAAACTCCCTAATCTTCTTTTTTTTTATAAGATATATTTCATGAATTTCACATAGTTGGGCATTTGTTCCAATGCTTCCACCAACGGTATGTTGATATGTAATTGCTTCAAGACATCCAAGAATTTCTTGAATTGAAAATCTTGCTTAGATTTTTAGAAACGCTGAGGAAAATGTGGTGGTGGCCTTCCTTCCATTTGTGGAGGTTGTTTTGCCGTGGAATTTTTATTGGCAATACAAGATGAATCTGCTTCAACATTTTTCTGGTTGCTCCTTTCTTTTGTAGCCTGCTCCACTATTGGTTTTGAATTCTTCTTATTTCTAAAATTCGAACTACCTTCTTTAATAGTGGTGTCATTAACAACTCCTGGTAACTGCATACCACTTTTGAGTGTAATGGCTTTGCACTATTCCTTTCCTTGAGATCGTGAATTTTAAGTATCACTCAGTAGTACTCTTTGCAGTCTTGAGCTTAATGCTGTGGCAATTTTCCCTACTTGATTTTCTAAAGCTCTTAAAGATGCAACTTGACTTTGAATGATAGCATCGTTCTTGGCCATGTATTCATTCAATAGAACTTCCATAGATGAAGAACTTGAAGCTGAACTTTGCTGAGCATTTTGTCGTGGCATCAACTGATTTTATCCAGGTGGTGCACTCGCAACATTCTATTGAATAGCATTACTAGAATTTCTCACCCCTTGATTACTTCAACTAAAATTGGGATGTTTCTTCCACCCCGGATTATATGTGTTGGAATATGGGTTGTTGTTGTTATGATTAAAATTTCCCATATAATAAACTGAGGCTGGGTTTGATGGGCATTCATTAAAAACATGATCTTCTCCGCAATAAACACATGCTAACTCAACTATTTTCATTTCCTACACTGCAACTGGTCTTTTTAGTGTTTTACTTATATTTGTTAAAGATGATACCTAAGTTGTTAGGGAAGTAATCGAAACAAGTTCCATTGCTCCAACAATTCTTCTGCCATCCCTTACTCTTGTAGTGGGGTATTGATAATCATTGTTTCCTATCCTTTTTAAAATTGCATATGCCTTATTATATGATTTATCAAGCAAAGTCTCATTGGTAGATGCGTCAACCACCATCCTTGTATGCACATTTAATCCACTGTAAAACATTTCTTTATGTCCAATGTTGAAAACCATGCATTGGGCATTTTCTAATTAACTCATTGAATCACTCTAATGCTTCATATAATGTTTCATCCTCAAATTGTTGAAAGGACGTAATATCATTCCTCAATTTGGCATTCATGTTTGGAGGATTATATCTTAGCAGAAACCTTTGACAAAGTTCATTCCAAGATGCCACCGAACCTGATGGTTGAACTTGAATATCAAGATAGGGATTAAATTGGATAGACTAGAAAATTGTATAACTTATCTGATATAGGAAATTGGTATGAAATTGAGTTGAATTATGTTATATTACATTATGAATTTATAAATTGATATTGAATTGAAAATGATGAGATGTGAATTGAACTGTGTGATAAAATCGGAAATTGGTTACTCTATTAAATGTACAAGTCTATTGAATCCTGAAAAAAAACATCAAAGCAACTAATTAAGCTAAACTAACAAAATTAAAAAGGTAATAACAAACCAAATTTTCACCAATATTGTTGATCCTTGGTAATGATGCCAAAAGCTTGTCGCGTGTGAATGTGTAATGCGAATGTGAAAGTATACACGTCAAATCAAGTAATAAAGTGATGAGTGAGTATCGTCTCCACAGGGATTGGAATTGATTAAAAAATAGTAATGCTATTAGTATGAACTTGACTCATTAAACTGTGCAAAAAAAGCAGATGACAAATTGATGAAGAGAATTAATGAATGGATTAATAAAATCAATTATGAATGAAAAACTAGGGAAATTGAAATGACGTGGCTATTCTCAAAGAATAAGTGGGGAGGATTTGTACTTATAACACCCCAAACCGAGCCTAGACATTATGGCCGAATCAGAGAGTGTAACAAGGAAGGGTATTGAAAACAATGTTACTTTGATAAAACTTGTACAGTTGTTCAATAGATCATCCAAGTTCATGAAACCCATATTTATTTTTGTAGCTATTGTTGGAAAAGTTTTTCAATTGTTTCATTTGCCAAAACACAAATTACAGCGGAAGTTAAATAAAACCGATACATTTTGGAAATCTGGTTTGTATTTTTAGAAACCTTTGTTTGCGTAAAACTGTCATTTTCATAAAACATTTTGTCGAAGCATGCAACTTAGCAGAAAAACAAAACCAAAATCAACAATTAAAAACCATACAGTCAGAGAGTCCTAGAAATTACAAACTCTCAAATTAATCCAAAATTTTAAATAAACCACAAATTACTAAGTTTAAATAGTTTACGATCGAGTTGTCACCGATGAGTCTCCGTTGCACCGATCCGCCTAAGTATGAGGATTACCTGAACGGAACAAACAAACAGAAGTGAGTTTACATAAACTCAGTGTGTAACCTAACAGACATAGACACGCTATACATACAGAAATCACATACACAGTCAGATTCAGATTCAGATTCAGACCTAAGTCCTTTATAGATTCAGATAACAGAAATAGATATGCGAAATCCTACCCCCATCCTTTACACACCAACTACGACCATCCCATCACACAATGTGGGGTTAAAAACACCCATCCATCCCTACACACCATATCATGCCATTACAATACATATCAAATAATGTGTAGCCAAGCTGCCAGAATATAGGCAATGATCGTCGTACAGAACACTTCCTCCACATATACAAATCCCACCCCAAACAAATATATATAATTAGAATAATCATGCTTATATGCTTATTTAAATATGTCAAATATATACATATACATTAGACTAAACAGACATGCACAACAGTGTCATACCCAGAGTAGAATATCAGACTATCAGATCACATGGTTTTAGGGTTTGGTTAGCCCTTATCGACCCTCCGAAAGGCCCACAGTCAATCAGAATAACTTGTGCGACCCTAGGAAAATTTAAAAAAATGGTCCCACATGCACGTGTGGCATGCCCCTACGGTCCATATGCCTAAATTGGCTTTGCCCATATGGCTCACATGGCTTGGACCAAAAATCCACATGCCCGTGTGACATGCCCGTTGTCGAGACCATTTTTAAAACGAGTTTTGGAAAATGGGAATCGACTTTAAGAAAAACGAAAACGGGAGTCGCCACCAATCTTTTTAGGTGTGATTGGATCACCTTTAAAACATTTTGTTTTAAAATCATTAGTTTTGGTCTTCGAAATCAGAAAATGGGTTCGGCAGCCGGTTACGTACGAGGAAGGGTTAGCACCCTCGTAACGCCCAAAAATTGGTACCTAATTGGTTATCAAAATGTCCTTAATGTCGGAAATTTTAAAAAAAAAAAATTTAACATGTAATCCTCTTTACAATATTTTGATTTTGAAAATTAGGGTTCACTTGTATCAAATGAATCAAAATATTACATCCAATAAGTTAGGATGCACTATTTTAAGGCATTCGAGACTAAGTTAACCATTTTTGAAAATCCCTATCTTGAGACGTCAAAACGTCATATCCAGTAAGTTTGGACACAACGCTTTGAAATTTCAAGATAGTTGCTCGTATTTTGAAATCCTTAAAAAACTTAGAAGGGTGCTTGACTATTCGAACTCAACGAGAAAGGTTGCAACCCAATAAGTTAGGGCACTACTTTTCTCGAAGCTTCCAAACACTAAGCATTGCCTTTTCATTTTTGAAAACTTTGAAGTCTCTTTTTAAAAAAACGATGCATGAAGGAGCATACTAACATAACATACGAGATAACATGTTATAATAATAGGTAAATAAAGCACAATAGCATAAAATCATACATTAACCAACGCATATAAGAAATAAAACATGACAAATTTTAAATAAGAAAAATATACATAAAACGCAATATATATTTAAGAAGAATAGGTAAAAACCATAAACATGTAATTCAACATATATTTAAACATATAAATGATGCATGATATACAATTTTGACATATATATATATATATAAAATATGCATTTGAAAATAAATTATAAAAGTTTAAGACATAACATATAAAATACATAACATAGCAATAATACATTAATTCTAAAGTAAAAGCAAATATTGCATAATAATAAAAACATAAGTTTTAAAAATATATGTGTGATATAAACAAATGACAAATAGAATGAGCATATAAAAAAAGTGATATTTAATAATAGATTTAAAATATAATATATAACAAAAAGTATATTTATAAGAATAAAAATATAAAATATATTGGTTTAGAAAAATAATGTATAAAGCATCAAGTATGTAAAAGAATTCATATTTATAATAAAATAATTATATAATATATATATATATATATATAAGTTTAGAATAATATGAAATAAGTAATTAATGATGAAATATACATACTATACAAGTTATAATATTATAATATCTTCAAAATGTGTAATAATAGAATATAAGTAAAGTAATTATTAACATATAAATAAAAATAAGTATATAATACAAGTTAAAACTTTTAATGATAATAACATATAGATAAAAATAATAGTATAAGAAATGACATAATAATATAAAATAATTACAATATATAACATGAAAGTATATATGTAAAAAAATACATAATATATATAAATAATTAATAAATATATAATACAAGTAAAAACATAATAATAATATATATGTAATAATGTAAAATAATAATAATTTGAGAAAAACAATATACAATAGATAATAATATATAATAAGATAATTATAATATATAAAAATAAGGTTTTAAAAAAATAAAACAAATAACAATATAAAAAAAATATATATATATATAATAATAATAGAAATAAATATATAGGGTTAGATTTGAAGTTCAATAAAATTACAGGGGCTAATTAAAAAATAAAGTTGAATTAAGGTCCTAATTAAAACACGCGTAAAACGAAAGGGACTCATTAGGCAAAACGCCCTATTCCCAAAACGGCAGTGTTTTAATTCTGGACTTAAGATAGCTATTGCAGGGACTAAATCAAAACTGAAACAAAATATTAGGGCTAAATCATAAATAAAATAAAACATAATTGTAAATACAAAAAAGGTGGAAGGACCAATTGGGTAATTAACCCAATCTTTAAAAACACGCGGATCCTTCTCGGGTAATCGGGTCAAAGCGTGGATCCTTAGTCTTAATACGACATCATTTTAAGCTTATTGGATTAGGCTCAAATGGCATCGTTCTGTTAAGGCTATATAAGCCAAATTTTAGTTTAAATTCATTTTTACACCCGGCTCTAAAAAAAAAAAGGGTAAAATCCTCTGAATGAGGATCTGGGGCCAACACCGGAGCTCCGTTGAGCCTCCGTTCTCAGGCATTTATGCGCTCACGTGCCACCGTGAACGTGGCCATGCGCGGCGGTCAGAAACTGGGAAATTTCCTACTTCAGCGCAGATCAGAAAAGGTTCGTCTTCCTTTCCCCCCTTTTCGTTCGCAATATATGTGCATGTATTTAAAAGAAAATTTCACCTTTGTATATTCAATCGATGGTGATGTTTGCTGTATACATGTGCAAGAAATAACTCTTTTGCTGAATTTCTATATTTTTTATTGATTCTCCGTGTATATTTTCTAAAAAAACGTAAGTCGGTCCTTTACATTGTTTTGTTTGGGCTTTTATAGCCACTGCTTTATTACATAAACTGGGAAAGAAATCTTCAATTTCTTTCCATTTATTGTCTACTGTATCCACCGTATCTTTGATTGTGATCTGCTGAGATTCCTTTATTTTAGTTTTCTTTTTCTGTTTTTTCGTATCTGCTGTATTTCCCTTCCTTTTGCGAGAAATCTGGTGGTGACGAGGGCTTGACGATGGTCCATCGGGGGTGTTGATCTTGGCGTGACTCAGGGCCTGGAATCGTGGCCTTGATGGAAGGTAGCTGGAACGACGGAAATCGAAGGGTCGTGAGGCTTGGCTTCTGGATCCTTCTGTTTGCGGCGCGATGAGAGAGCTAGGGTTTCTAACCCTATCTGAAAGTCATTTGGACCCCTGCTATTTGGGCCTTCGGGTTTGGGTCTGCTGTAGGTTTAGGTTAATTTGGTCTCGAAGTATTTGGGTATCTGGTTGTAAAGGGGTTACTGGGCTGTAGCCGGTCTATTTGGGTATAACGGGTCTGAGGTATTTGGGCCTGTGTTTGGGCTCTTGTAAACTAGACTTTATATGGACTGTTAAATAAACAATCATTTATTTATTTTTTTATTTCATTTGGTTTTAAGGCCCGGTTAAATTTGGGCTATCACAGCTGTCCCTCTTTGCTCATTGCTGTGTAACAGAAATCGAGCAAAGACTCCTATAAAGACCAAATTTGACCGGTCTTATCAAATCATGGTCTTCAATCTGCTTCTTGTGAACTTGTGATAGTCATGTTGAGATCTTCGATCTGCTCTTCGCCGAACACAGAGACGCCAAATCTACTTCTTCGATTTGTTCTCTGACAATACAGAGATGCCAAATCAACTTAGATTTGCTTCTTTGTGAAAGCCAAATAAGCTATGTCTTTGATTTGTTCCTTGTAAGCACAAGAATGCCAAATCATCTTGGATCTTGCTTCAGTGAAATTATCTGGAGGTGAGATCTGCTATGTATCTGCCCTCCGTCGAAGTGGAGATGCCAGACTTCAATTTGTTCTCTGATAATTCAGAGGTGCCAAATCATCTTAGATTTGCTTCAACGTAAGCACGTGAAAGCCAAATCAGCTATGTCTTCGATTTGCTCCTTGTAAGCACAAGGATGCCAAACCATCTTGGATCTTGCTTCAGTATAAACATCTGAAGGTTAGATCTGCTATGTGTCTACTCTCTGTTGAATATGGAGACACCAAACTTCGATTTGTTCTCTGACAATACAAAGATGCCAAATCATCTTAGATTTGCTTCATCGTAAGCACGTGAAAACCAAATCAGCTATGTCTTCGATTTGTTCCTTGTAAGCACAAGGATGCCAAACCATCTTGGATCTTGCTTCAGTGAAATTATCTGGAGGTAAGATCTGCTATGTATCTGCCCTCCGTCGAAGTAGAGATGCCAGACTTCAATTTGGTCTCTGATAATTCAAAGGTGCCAAATCATCTTAGATTTGCTTCAACGTAAGCACGTGAAAGCCAAATCAGCTATGTCTTCGATTTGCTCCTTGTAAGCACAATGATGCCAAACCATCTTGGATCTTCTTCAGTATAAACATCTGAAGGTTAGATCTGCTATGTGTCTGCTCTCCGTCGAATATGGAGACGCCAAACTTTGATTTGTTCTCTGACAATACAGAAATGCCAAATCATCTTAGATTTGCTTCATCGTAAGCACGTGAAAACCAAATCAGCTATGTCTTCGATTTGGTCCTTGTAAGCACAAGGATGCCAAACCATCTTGGATCTTGCTTCAATATAAACATCTGAAGGTTAGATCTGCTATGTGTCTGCTCTCCGTCGAATATGGAGACGCCAAACTTCGATTTGTTCTCTAACAATATAGAGATGCCAAATCATCTTAGATTTGCTTCATCGTAAGCACGTGAAAGCCAAATCAGCTATGTCTTCGATTTGTTCCTTGTAAGCACAAGGATGCCAAACCATCTTGGATCTTGCTTTAGTATAAACATCTGAAGGTTAGATCTGCTATGTGTCTGCTCTCCGTCGAATATGGAGACGCCAAACTTTGATTTGTTCTCAGACAATACAGAGATGCCAAATCATCTTAGATTTGCTTCATCGTAAGCACGTGAAAGCCAAATCAGCTATGTCTTCGATTTGTTCCTTGTAAGCACAAGGATGCCAAACCATCTTGGATCTTGCTTCAGTATAAACATCTAAAGGTTAGATCTACTATGTTACGGCCTATTACCCTACTGCTTAGGGTATGTCGTCTTTGATAACCTGTAGAATGATTATGCTTGATGATTAGGATGCTATGATCGAAGTGAATCAAATGCTCCTAATTAAACCTGTTATAATGCAAAATGTTTATGAACATGACCCCTATTCCAGACGTCACCATTCACTCTTTCGTTGAAGTTTATCCTTATTTCTCTCGAAATATCATTCCTACTCAGCCTGTAGGTTTGTACCATTCTTCAAATGCTATGACCCACCAAAAATGTCTGTAAGATGATCCTTTCTTAGGATCGAATCGTTTGATTTGTCCAATCATCATTTTAGACTAAAGAAAGAATTTTCTCGAGTTCTTTCAAACCTCACTTACGTAAATTCTTTGAATAATTGTTCTGTTTTAGTTTCTTGTATTATTTAGAAATTTCCAAAGTAATGAGCAAAACTTCATTTGTGAAAATTATTTAGTTCATCCATCATTATTTTAATGCAACATATAAGAATAATGGAAGATGAATTTAATCTTGAGAATAATTATATTGGAACGAATTTGTCAAAAAAAAATACAAAGGAAATTAATCTGAAAGCCTATCTTTGAGAAGAAAGAGAATCTAAAGATAGCAAACAGGACAAAAGTTAGATGCCCTAGATATCACCGCTTGAGCGTTTATACGCTAGCTCCATGAAGACTTTCTTGAGTTCAACATGTGTTTAAAAGATCCAAAGTAGTTTGTTGATGCCCCGATATGCAACACGCTTCATTCTTCGTTGAATCAAATATAGCAAGATTACCGTGTGCTCTTTAAAATTTGAGCTGCCCTTTCGGGTTTTCAACTCAAAAATGAGAAAGGGATTGCCCCAGCAGCAGTCCTGGCTGTTGTTT
Source organism: Gossypium longicalyx (assembly GCA_025698465.1). Classification (NCBI taxonomy): domain Eukaryota; kingdom Viridiplantae; phylum Streptophyta; class Magnoliopsida; order Malvales; family Malvaceae; genus Gossypium; species Gossypium longicalyx. The sequence goes on from CM047000.1 coordinate 20,694,591, forward strand.
GTCAAACCCTACAAAAAGATAGTTTAATTATTCTCAGCAGACCAGAATGAAGTTGCTGACTTTATCCTTCAACCTGTAAAGCTGAGGTACAGAGATGAATGAAGTTGCTGACTTTATCCTTCAACCTGGAAAGCTGAGGTACAGAGATTACTCCCGGAGCATACATCTCACCATGACTCGATGATGTTTCTGAAGCATCCCTAATCTTCATAAATTGCCCCCAGCTGTGAAGCTGCCAAATGAGCGTAGCAAATAGGAGCCACAAAAAATATGGCTGTGGTGCTCCTTTGATACATATAGGATAGAAAATGAACAAACTCTTGCAGATCATCAGCTGAAAACCCAGCCTGGTCTAAGAGAACATGATAGTGGGTCTGCCTCGTGATTCCAATCATTCCAGCATGGGTACCAAGGTAAAAATCATTGTTCTTTGGATGGCATACTTTGTTGTCAATGGCAGTACCATGTAGCACATTGTCAGGAGATCTATGCTGAAAAAACTTGGTATGATGGTTTTTCGTACAACAATAACCACAATCTTTAGGGTTCCACTTCTTGTCAAGGAACTTGCAAGCCTCAATAATTTGATCAAAACTTGATTGAATTGAGACTCGCTAACCCCATACCTGAAAATAATGATTTGATCAGGCTTTCTCTTCCTTGAACTTGTATAGAAGTATAAGAGAGCTTCCTTCATGATACCCTCATCCACTTTGTCAGAAACTGGTTTTGAAGAAAGAATCTATCATTTTAAGCTTCAGAGACTGTGTACGGCCTGATGCCCCATAGCTGGAAATCAATGGCCACCGCCTGGAGCTAACCATCGCAACTATTGACAGCACATCAGATTGCTTAGGAAAGCCAAACAATGCACCCATTCCAAGGATGATGGTTGAAACCTTTGAAACAACTGGAATTGAAGGTGTTTGCCCCAACGTAAGCATAGAGAGTAGGCGGTAGTTTCTTATGCCAATTTTTACCAGTCTTGGTCATCTTCTGTAATTTGTTTTTTTCTTCTTTTTCTTTTCTTTTGGCAACCTTTGTTGTACTGTGGTATGGCGCATTATCTTTGAAAAGACTGCAAACTTTTGGCATTGTGCAGTTATATAATCTTTTTTTTTTTTGAAATGGATGACTTTTGACTTTGTAATATTGGCATATGAAGCCATCTCCCCCTCTTAATGCAGTAGTTGACGTCCACAGATGAGTCATTGTCAGCTTGAAACTTTTGACGAGCTCGGGCCCATAACATACATGCCCCAAAAGTCTTGACTCCTTTAAATTTGGCATTCATTGTACAACTGATGCGATCCCTTTCCATGGTGGACCAACAGTGCCCCAAAACCTCATGTTTATCCTGGCAATTGTAAATCCTCCTGCATGCGTCTTTGGACCACATTTTTGAATTCCCATAATAGTCTCAACAAGGTCTTATTTTGTCTCCTCAGCTAATTCCAATTTCGCAATCTTTCCTTCCTCTAAGGCTATATTTCCTACCACACTTTGCATGGGGTAAAACCATTTTCAACAAATTCGAAACAAGTCACAATTTCTGTCACCTTCAAAGTACTGAGATTCCTCTAAACACATATCGCACTCAAAAGGAACTCTGAATCTGTAGTATCGTTGCCCGTGTCATTCATATCTAGGGATCTATGATAGGCACACAAAAGAATATACAAGGAATAAATGAATTCAATAATGACTATTTACATGAAATGAAAATTTATAAAGAATGTCAAAGGTCAAAAGAATCAGAATGAAAGAATATTTACTCGGATAAATAATAAAAGTATGTTTTATTAAAAATAAAAATGTCTGAACATTAGCCCACTTCTCAAAAGAAATCTCATTACTCCTAGGCTTTAGAGCAACAAGAGTGTTCTGAATATTACTCCGTAAAATTCCTAAAGATTACAGGAAGTTCTTCTACAGTCCAATTGTTTAAAGAACTTCCCGGTTCGTAAGGGCGAATGCCCTCAAGGTTTCTTTGTTTAGTCCCTTCCTCATGTATGATATTGATGGGATGATTTTCATTTCCAAACACCCCCTTCTCCAGGTAAGCTATCCCTCCTGACACAAAAGTCGGGGATATGTAAAGGAACGTCATTAATTCCCATTCAACTTTTTTTTCACTCAGCCGTGACCCTCTTCTCTCTCTCTCTTTTTCTTTCTCTTTTTAATAACTTTAACTAATTAGGGTCTTTTTATAATTTTGAATGCAAATGATGCAATGAAATGCTATAAGATGCAAATGAATGCAAAAGGTATCGATCTCGATTCTATCTCATTTAGAAAACTTTATTTAGAAAAAGAATATCTTTACATATAAGAGGATTACAAATATGCTTTCGCCCTAATGCCCAAAGTTTTAACTCTATCTAATAAAAGGGCTAACTCTCGACCTACATCCGACGATAACTCATGCATCATGCTTAATATGTCAGCTCGTACTGCCAAGTCTCGAACATGTTCAGCTACCTCTCGGATCTGAATTATGGCTTCCCCAATAAGGTAATCTCTATCTCTGACTTGTTCTTTAGACTGGCACAGCTCTCCCTTTAAATAATCCTCTCGTACCTCAAGCTGCTCGATAAAAAGCTTACTATCTTGCAAAGCTGATTTCAACTCCTCAACTTTGCCTTTTAGCTTTTTTACCTCTACCGTGGAATCACGACTTCGTTGCAGATGAAGGGATCACCCAAGCTCAGTCACTTAGTTTTTAACCCTTGATTTTCTTTCTCTAAGGTCAAATTCCGTAATTGCATCTCTTGGAACTTCCTCTCCCAATATTCGGCTTTGGACTTTTCCTCTTGGACCTCTTTCTGCAACTGATCTGAAGACCCTCCTATTCTCGCTCTCTTCAAGGATACTTGTGCCCTTTTGTAATGCTCCTTTAAATCATCTCGATCTTCCTCAATCTTCCTTTTCTCCTTCCTTTCTTTTTCAACTTCCATCTTTTGAACGTCGACGTCTAGGCTCTAGTATATCTTTTCTTCCTCGAGCTTTGCTATCCTCTTCTCGAGCTCCAAGTTCTTTCTCTCGAACTCTTGCTTCATAATTTCTAACTCTGAGGGCGTCACTTGCAAATACTCCTCCATCGGTCGAGCTCCTTCCACGCTTGGCCTAGGGATGTTATCATTAATCCTTCTACCTCTCCACTCGACGTACCCCGGAGTCGTAACAGGGCTAATAGCTACTCTTTTTAATCGACAAGTTTTGTTCCAAGCACTAGAGATCTCACTGACCTTCCTCTTGTATTCGGCTCCTCTATACGTGAACTCACTCTGAACCAACCCTCAAGTTGTTAGTATGAACTGTCTTAATCCATGTTGCCTCAACACAAGCAAAGGGGCATAACCAATGGCACCCCAAATTCCCAATAAAAGGACCCAATCAAAACTGCTGCATCGGTAAAGAATCTCACCAGGAATCATCCATGGAGCCCTCCACTCCACATCCTTTGACTGCAGGTTCTGAAGTAGCGCTATCCAATTTTTTTTTTCGAGAACATCAACTCTCCTAGTTGAAGCTGCTATGTCCTTCAACGGGGAGTAATCCTCAAAGAAGACCCGACAAACCACCCTATCTATCAATCAAAAGTAACTGTAGAACCAAGCTAAAAGTAACTGAGCACAACCAACAAACCTGCCTGCACCGGCCCTCCTACATGTATTCAAGGACCTGAATGTCTCCGCCAAAATTACAAGAACAGAAGAGACATGTTTGCTAAGTCGATGGAAGAGATCCGCGGTCGCCTCATCCACATATCCCAAGGCCTTGGGGAAAACCATCAATCCGTATAAGCTTAAGGCAAAAATGTCTACCCTCTTCGCCTCGTCTGGATGTGTCTGGATCAGATCTTTCAAAGCTCCCCACGGAATGCACTTACTCTCACCCTTTTTCTTAATTCTATCCATGATCCACTGCTCGCTCATCCCCGTAATGGTCATCAACTTCTTACCAAAGGTTGGGACACAAGTAGCTCGAGAATAAATCCTATCATACTGAAATCTAGGACACCGAAGAAAGGCTGCGTACTCCTCCACAGCAGGCACTAAATCTACCTCCCCAAAGGTAAAACAACTATATGCTGGGTTCCAAAACTGAGCGAGAGCTCGAAACAAGTTCTCATCAACCTGAATATCAAACAAATATGGCAAATCTCCGTACTTACCGTAGAATGATTGCTTGGTCTCATTGCCCCACTGATCCCAAATCACCTTAAGCTCCTGCAGATTATTCTGTGTGACACTAATGCGAGTGTAGTCTGACAACTCCGACATATATCCCACAGTTATGCTATCCCCTTTTCCTAGATGAGTTTGCTCAAACCATCTATGGACGTTAGCGTTGCCCTCCACTCTATCAAGAAGTCCGTTCTCCATAATAAAACTTTCTAACTTAGAAACTGACCGTGAATCGATACCTTTTAAATGTGAAATGACATGCAATGAAAAAGGAAACAACAAGATCACATAATATTAATAAACTCAAGAATGATATGTGAGGGTAATATCTAAAGTATAATTCTAACTAAGTTGAGCTCTTACGGTTTTTCTATATGAGGTTTTAGTTCTAAAGTTGAGGTACCTGAACCAGCAAATTCCTCGATTCTCACCCATTATAGGCTCATTTGAATCGAGTTCAGTTCAGGGGAATACATTTACCTATGGCTACACGGAGATGAAAATCTCACAAAACCATAGGTACGGATGTATCCCAAAAGTGATCCACTATCCTGCACGGAGGCGAAAACCTCACGAAGGTGTAGTTTCTCACTCCCACTGAAGGGTGTGACCACAACAGTCATGCAAATGCAATGCGTATCAAAATATATAACGTATGCAATAATACAAACACATGTAATGCAAAGAGGATTGAATTTTAAAATTTTTCAAATTTTTGACATTAAGACAAAAGGTAATCAATTATACGGCTTGACTCTAATATTAGTGATTGAATTTTAAAATTTTTCAAATTTTTGACATTAAGACAAAAGGTAATCAATTATACGGCTTGACTCTCATATTAGTCCCCAGTGGAGTTGCCAAGCTGTCGAGACCATTTTTAAATCGAGTTTTGGAAAATGGGAATCGACTTTAAGAAAAACGAAAACGGGAGTCGCCACCAATCTTTTTAGGTGTGATTGGATCACCTTTAAAACATTTTGTTTTAAAATCATTAGTTTTGGTCCTCGAAATCAAAAAATGGGTTCGGCAGCCGGTTACGTACGAGGAAGGGTTAGCACCCTCGTAACGCCCAAAAATTGGTACCTAATTGGTTATCAAAATGTCCTTAATGTCGGAAATTTTAAAAAAAAATTTTAACATGTAATCCTCTTTACAATATTTTGATTTTGAAAATTAGGGTTCACTTGTATCAAATGAATCAAAATATTACATCCAATAAGTTAGGATGCACTATTTTAAGGCATTCGAGACTAAGTTAACCATTTTTGAAAATCCCTATCCTGAGACGTCAAAACGTCATATCCAGTAAGTTTGGACACAACGCTTTGAAATTTCAAGATAGTTGCTCGTATTTTGAAATCCTTAAAAAACTTAGAAGGGTGCTTGACTATTCGAACTCAACGAGAAAGGTTGCAACCCAATAAGTTAGGGCATTACTTTTCTCGAAGCTTCCAAACACTAAGCATTGCCTTTTCATTTTTGAAAATTTGAAGTCTCTTTTTAAAAAAACGATGCATGAAGGAGCATACTAACATAACATACGAGATAACATGTCATAATAATAGGTAAATAAAGCACAATAGCATAAAATCATACATTAACCAACGCATATAAGAAATAAAACATGACAAATTTTAAATAAGAAAAATATACATAAAACGCAATATATATTTAAGAAGAATAGGTAAAAACCATAAACATGTAATTCAACATATATTTAAACATATAAATGATGCATGATATACAATTTTGACACACATATATATATATATATATATATAAAATATGCATTTGAAAATAAATTATAAAAGTCTAAGACATAACATATAAAATACATAACATAGCAATAATACATTAATTCTAAAGTAAAAGCAAATATTGCATAATAATAAAAACATAAGTTTTAAAAATATATGTGTGATATAAACAAATGACAAATAGAATGAGCATATAAAAAAAATGTGATATTTAATAATAGATTTAAAATATAATATATAATAAAAGTATATTTATAAGAATAAAAATATAAAATATATTGGTTTAGAAAAATAATGTATAAAGCATCAAGTATGTAAAAGAATTCATATTTATAATAAAATAATTATATAATATATATATAAATATAAGTTTAGAATAATATGAAATAAGTAATTAATGATGAAATATACGTACTATACAAGTTATAATATTATAATATCTTCAAAATGTGTAATAATAGAATATAAGTAAAGTAATTATTAACATATAAATAAAAATAAGTATATAATACAAGTTAAAACTTTTAATGATAATAACATATAGATAAAAATAATAGTATAAGAAATGACATAATAATATAAAATAATTACAATATATAATATGAAAGTATATATGTAAAAAAATACATAATATATATAAATAATTAATAAATATATAATACAAGTAAAAACATAATAATAATATATATGTAATAATGTAAAATAATAATAATTTGTGAAAAACAATATACAATAGATAATAATATATAATAAGATAATTATAATATATAAAAATAAGGTTTTAAAAAAAATAAAACAAATAACAATATAAAAAATATATATATAATAATAATAGAAATAAATATATAGGATTAGATTTGAAGTTCAATAAAATTACAGGGGCTAATTAAAAAATAAAGCTGAATTAAGGTCCTAATTAAAACACGCGTAAAACGAAAGGAACTCATTGGGCAAAACGCCCTATTCCCAAAACGGCAGCGTTTTAATTCTGGACTTAAAATAGCTATTGCAGGGACTAAATCAAAACTGAAACAAAATATTAGGGCTAAATCATAAATAAAATAAAACATAATTGTAAATACAAAAAAGGTGGAAGGACCAATTGGGTAATTAACCCAATCTTTAAAAACACGAGGATCCTTCCCGGGTAATCGGGTCAACGCGCGGATCCTTAGTCTTAATACGACGTCATTTTAAGCTTATTGGATTAGGCTCAAACAGCGTCGTTCTGTTAAGGCTATATAAGCCAAATTTTAGTTTTAAATTCATTTTTACACCCAGCTCTAAAAAAAAAAAAGGGTGAAATCCTCTGAATGAGGATCTGGGGCCGACACCGGAGCTCCGTCGAGCCTCCGTTCTCAAGCATTTACGCGCTCACGTGCCACCGTGAACGTGGCCATGCGCGGCGGTCGGAAACTGGGAAATTTCCTACTTCAGCGCAGATCAGAAAAGGTTCGTCTTCCTTTCCCCCCTTTTCGTTCGCAATATATGTGCATGTATTTAAAAGAAAATTTTACCTTTGTATATTCAATCGATGGTGATGTTTGCTGTATATATGCGCAAGAAATAACTCTTTTGCTGAATTTCTATATTTTTTATTGATTCTCCGTGTATATTTTCTAAAAAAACGTAAGTCGGTCCTTTACATTGTTTTATTTGGGCTTTTATAGCCACCGCTTTTATTACATAATCGGGAAAGAAATCTTCGATTTCTTTCCATTTCTTGTTCATCTTTGTATCCACCGTATCTTTGATCGTGATCTCTTTGAGATTCCTTTATTTTAGTTTCCTTTTTCTGTTTTTTTTCAGATCTGCTGTATTTCCCTTCCTTTTTGCGAAATCGGTGGTGACGAGGGCTTGACGATGGTCCATCGGGGTGTTGATCTCGGCGTGACTCGGGGCCTGGAATCGTGGCCTTGATGGAAGGTAGGCTGAACGACGAAACCGAAGGGTCGTGAGGCTTGGCTTCGGAACCTTACATTTTGCGGCGTGAGGAGAGAGCTAGGGTTTCTAACCCTATCTGAAAGTCATTTGGGCCCCTGCTATTTGGGCCTTCGGGTTTGGGTCTGCTGTAGGTTTAGGTTAATTGGGTCTCGGAGTATTTGGGTATCTGGTTGTAAAGGGGTTATTGGGTTGTAACCGGTCTGCTTGGGTATAACTGGTCTGAGGTATTTGGGCCTGTGTTTGGGCTCTTGTAAACTGGACTTTATATGGACTGTTAAATAAACAATCATTTATTTATTTATTTATTTCATTTGGTTTTAAGGCCCGGTTAAATTTGGGCTATCACACCCGTGTTGGCCCACACGCCTAATTTGGCCTAGCCCATGTGGCCTACATGGTCACACTCACACCACTACACAGTTGTGTCTAGCACACAGCCAGGTACACACCCATGTGGCGTCATCATTAAGGTTTTTCGGCTTTTACCAAAACTCATTTTTCTACGTTTTGGGAGCACACCTGGTACGATTTTGATGCAGAAACACTCCCAAGCCACAAAACACCTAAAATTGACCAATAAATCATCGAATTAGTAGCCTAAATTGATACTAAATTGAACTATATCAAAATAGACAACCCTTAAAATCCACCAAAACCCTTACCTTCAAATGAGCAACGGTGATTTCGCACAACTAAAGCACTAATTAGCAGCCCCCAACCCCTTGATCTTCTCCTAAGCCACAAAGCGAACCCCATCAACCAAAAGATTCACTAAATAAAGCAAAAATCACACTTATCGCACTTACCAATAACGCACAACAAACACCGAAATATCGAGATACAAGATCACGATAGCAGATAAAAAGACGAGAAACAGAATCGTCGGAAGGGAAAAGGAATAAGAAAGTGGCAGAGAAAAGGCAGAAAAATTAACGTCCGAATTCTTTTAGAAATATGGAAGAGAGAGAAAAAATCAAAAATAAAATAAAAAGAATATCCACAATCCCTCAAATTCCTCCCCACTAACCCACTAACAAACAACTTTCTCAGAAGTTTGGATCCACTGAAAGTCTTTAACATATATCCGAGTAAAAATTAAATATCCGAGCAAAAATTAACACTCTCGCTAAAGCAGGGATTCGAACACAGGACCTCTCACACCTCAATTCCCTTACCACTCGAACCAGTAGGCTCATTCTGATATGAATTAACAGACAGTTTAATAGAAACCCACTCAACAAGGGTAAGGCTAGGATCAGAAAAATGACAAATTTTGGCAAAGGTGAGACTTGAACCCAAGACCACATATACACACCCAAAACACTTAACCACAAAAGCAAATACATACTTGTAATATCCCGAATTAGGGCCTAATCGGAATAGTGGCTTTGTGACCACAAATTCGAGATAGAAATAATTATTTTATAATTATTTTGAGGTTTATGATATGATTGCATGATTGTGTGAAAATTTTGTGAAGAAATTCCATGCATAAAATGCTTAATTTGAAGTTAGGGGCTAAATCGAATAAGTTGCAAAACTTGCATTCTAGAAGTTTTTAGTATGAAATTGCTTTGAAATATTAATTAGGAGGTCTTAAATAGCAATTTGACCAATTTCTAAAATTTTGGACAAAAATGGGCTTGTACATAAAAATTTTCAAAGAAAGGCATTAAGGGCATTTTGGTCATTTGGATAATTAATGAAATAAAATGGGAAAAATGACACAAAATAGTCATCTTCCCCATTAATTACTACCGAATGCTCCATGTCTCCATAGCTAGGGTTTCTTCAACTTTCAAGCTTCATAGTAAGTGATTCCAAGCCCCGTTTTTAATGATTTCTATGTTTTTGAGATCCCGATAACTCGATAAAGCTTATGTTAGCAATAATTTAACCTAGGGTTTATATTTGGAAAAATACCCATAGGTGAAATTTGTGTATTTTTATGTTTTATGATAGAATATGATGTTTTAAATTATGTTAGACAACTTGTACTACTCGATTTTAAGCAAAAACGAGTAAAAGGGCTTAATCGGTAAAAATACCTAATAGTCACAAGTACATGTTAGAGTGAGAATTTGATGTTGCCATAGAAGGGAAAAGTGATCAGCATGTTGTAAAACATAAGAATAAGGAATAAAGTTTAATCCCGAGCCTAGGGGCAAAAATGTAAATATGCAAAAGTTTAGGGGTAAAATTGTAATTTTGCCAAAATTTGAATTAAGGATTAATTTGATAATGTGAGTATTAAATAAGCTAAATGTGTTATTTTAGATCAAGAAAGACGTGGAAACGACCCCAATCGAGGAAAAGAAAAGATTGTGGATTAAATTGCAAAACCTTTGTATTTTGGTACCAAGGTAAGTCATGTGTAAATAATGTAACATAATTGTTATTTTTAAGTCATTGATGTTAATTATATGATATGCTGATTTTTATCATGAAATATATGTTTTGTGGTTAATTTTGAATAAAATGCAAATTATGTGAGTTATTTGTTGAATATAAATTGTTACCGAGTATTGATTTCGGCATTCTACGAAAGACGGCAAGGATATATGTTCGAGGAAAATCCCGTTTGAACCTTAGGAATAGATTAGGATACAAGTGACATGTCACTAGGATGGTTGAGCATCCGAACTCGTTGAGTTGAGTCCGAGTTCACTTATGGATGCGAATGTCCGAACTCGTTGAGTTGAGTCCGAGTTCGTGAGATGTAACTAGGCATCCGAGCTCGTTGAGTTGAGTCTGAGTTCATTATGGATGCGAACGCCCGAGCTCGTTGAGTTGAGTCCGAGTTCGCTTATGGGCGTGTTACATAGTAGCTTGGCTACATATGTGGCACTTATGTGCAAAGTTTCCATGTATCCGAATTATATTCCGATGTGTTCAACGGGTAAAGTTCTACTCAAATGGAGGAATATTCGAGATGTAAAGAGACGTATTGGTAAGTGATGTGAAATGAATATTTTGGACAGGTATGTATTTAACCCTCGGGTTGAGTATTGATACAATAACGATAAGGTAGTAAAATGATGAAAGATGATTAGAAATGAGATTTATGTTTTGGTGATACCATGCTAATGTTGTTTGGTATGATTGCTTTGTTATGTTACTTATTATTTGCATATGAACTTACTAAGCATTTATGCTTACCCCCTCTTTCTTACTCATTGTAGTTTTGGACAAGCCAGCTCAGGAGTCGGGATTGGTCGGAGGATCAGTCACACTATCCGGAAGAACTTTTCGGTAAAATGGCTTGTAAATTTAAGTATGGCATGTATAGCAAAATACTTATTTTGTGTAAATGATCTTATGGTATGGTGATGAAATGGTTGAGGAAGTGCTTGATAATGATAAATTATGGAAATGGTTAGTTTAGAATATGTTTGATGTTATGGAAAGTTAATAAGTTACCTAGTTCATGAAAATTCATAAAAAGGATGAAATTTGCCATAAACAGAATATTACAGCAACACTGACATGAGTTTGAAAATTTATTAAAAATCATATGAATTGAATTACATGATGAATTAAATATAAAATTGAATCTTATTGTGTCTAGTTTCACATGAAATAAATGAAACGGGTAAAGGAGTTATATGTTGGAAGATATTTGAATTTTAGTGAAACAGGGTCAGAGCAGTTTCTGAATCCCCTATTCCAACTTTATAAATTCACCATAAATTGTACAGATATAATTAGGTGGTGTATTTTATATTATCAGAATCCTTATTGAGTCTAGTTTCAGGAGAAATAAACCTCATATTCATATGAATTTTATACAGAGAGAAAAGTGGTTCGTAGTAAACAGAGGTCAGACCAGTCAAGCCCTGAAACAGGGGTAATTTTAACTAATAAACTGTACTAATTGGCCCAATCAAAAATCCTAGAAAAAAATTAGTAGATAGGCATATGAGTCTAGATTCAGGGAAAATTTACGGATCTTGATTTCGAGTTTCGTAACTCGAGATATAATTTTTCTTGTGACTATAATGCAAGTAGCTAAAAAGCTGTGAATGTAGAAACAAATAATCTAAAGTTCTTAAAATGTTAAATTAAGTTTAGTAACACCTCATACTCGACTCCGATGACGGTCTCGGGCGTGGGGGTGTTACATTTAGTGGTATCAGAGCAGGTTTAGTCAGTTCTCGGACTACGTGTTGTTTGTACGGATTTTGCTATACATGCCATATGTATAAATTGTGATAGTGTCACGAATTCTGACCTTTTTAAATGATTTTTTTTATAGTAAATGGATCCCGATCCAGCTGTGGCAGATGAAGTAGAGAGTAATGCGCCAACTCCGGCTGAAGGAGCAGCGCTGACTGAAAATCCACCTCCTACTGTTGGTCAGCGAGGAGGAGAAAAGGGTCGGGAAGCCTTTCTCCAAATGATGAGTGCATGGTACATTGAGTTCGTTAAAGCACGAACCCAAATGTACAACCTCCCCACCTCCCCAATTCCTCAACCTGTACCCCCGGATGCCTCAAGGTATGGATCGATGAAATTTCATAGAAATGCGGTTGATGAGAATCCGCAAGCAAAGGGTAAGAAGAATTTAAAGAAAATATTGATGATGATGCCGAGAAAGCGAGTTTTGGCTTGAAAATTCTATTCGGGTATTTGATGAATTATCTTGTACACTGAAGAATGTTTGAAATGCGCTATATCTTTGTTGAGGGATTCACTTACAATTGGTGGAAGACTTTGATTTCGGTGGTATTAGAAAGAGAGAGTAACATGGGAATTCTTTCAAGAAGAGTTTTGGAATAAATATATTAGTGAAAGATTTATGGATCGAAAGCGTAAAGAATTTCTTGAAGCTGAAGCAAGGTAATATGACGATTCTGAGAATATGAAAGAGAGTTTGTTCGATTAAGTAAATATGCAGAGAGTATGTTCCTACTGAGGCCAAGATGTGCCGACGATTTGAAGACGGGCTCAATGAAGACATCAAAGTATTTGATGGAATTCTTGAATTGAAAGAAATGGTAGTATTGGTTGATCGAGCTTGTAAGGTGAAGAATTACTTAAAGAGAAGAAAAGGCAGAGAGGACGAGACTAGAAAATTTGGAAGAAAAGACCGATGAGCGGTTCATTCTCACAAGAACTGGAAAGTCAAGAAATATGAATCCTCGTTCTCAAACTTCATTTGGGCAATCATATGGAAACTATAAGAAGCAAAATGTGGGTTCTAAGTCCCGGACTACTTTGACTCAAGTGTAGGAAATCCGAGATTTGTTAAACCGGAGTGTGCGGTGTGGTAGAAATCATTTTGGTCCGTGCAGAGTAAATGAATGTTTTCAATGTGGTTCTCCGGATCATTTTATTAGAGATCGCCGAGAGAGAGCTGAAAAAGAAAAATTTGAGAATACAAAAACAAGTGGGGCGGATTCAAGAGGAAGATATCTAAGAAAAGTCGGGAGCGAAGCAAGCGGTAAGAATGTAGTCGAGAGATGCACAGTTAGACTGAAGGAAGGGCTCGGCTAGAACTTATGCTATTAAAGCACGCGAAGATGCTTCCTCACTTTGTTGTGATTACGGTACATTTTCTCTCTATAATGTTAATGTTATTTCTTTGATTGATCCCGGTTCTACTCATTCATATGTGTGCATGAAATTGGTGTCTAGTATGAATATACCTGTTGAGAACACAGAATTTATGATTAGAGTGTCGAATCCGTTAGGCAAATGTGTGATTGTTGATAAAGTATGTAAGAAATGTCCTTTAATGATTCGGGATCATTACTTTCCGGCCGACTTGATGTTGTTGCCGTTTGATGAGTTTGATGTTATTTTGGGCATGGATTGGTTGACATTGCATGATGCTAAAATAAATTGCAAAGAAAAAGTTATAGAATTAAAGTGTGAAAATGGTGAAACACTGCGGGTTGAATCAAATAAATCAGAGGCATTGCCTAGTGTGATTTCTTCAATGTTGGCTCAAAGATATTTGAGAAAGGGTTATGAAGCTTATTTGGCGTATGTAATTAATACAAAAGAAGTTGAAAAGAAAGTTGAATCGAGTCTGCGGTTGTGTGTGAATTTGCGGACGTATTTCGGAAGAATTGCCGGTTTGCCTCCAGTTAGGGAAGTAGAATTTGGTATTGATTTGATACCGGGAATAGCTCCGATTTCGATTGCTCCGTATAGAATGGCACCAGCAGAGTTGAAGGAATTAAAGTCGCAGATTGCAAGAGTTGGACTGATAAAGGCTTTGTGAGATCGAGTTTTTCACCTTGGGGTGCTCCGTGTTATTTGTGAAAAAGAAGGATGGTTCTATGAGATTGTGTGTTGATTATCGAGTTAAACAAGGTGACAATCAAAAACAAGTATCCGTTGCCAAGAATTGATGATTTGTTTAATCGGCTAAAAGGAGCGACATGGTTTTCAAAGATTGATTTGAGATGGATATTATCAATGCATGTTAAAAGAGTCGGATGTGCCTAAAAGCGCTTTTAGAACAAGGTACGGTCATTATGAATTTTTAGTTATGCCATTCGGGTTGACAAATGCTCCTCATTGTTTTTATGGATTTAATGAATCGCATATTCCGACCATACTTGGACAAATTTGTTGTGGTGTTTATAGATGATATTTTAATTTATTCAAAAGATGAGACAGAGCATGCTGAGCATTTGAGGATAGTTTTGCAAACTTTGAGAGATAAGCAGCTGTATGCTAAGTTTAGTAAAAGTAAATTTTGGCTCGGGAAGTTGGATTTTTGGGTCATATTGTTTTGTGTGATGGTATACGGGTTGATCCTAGTAAAATTTCAGCCATTGTTGATTGGAAACCACCGAGAAATGTAACTGTAGTTAGAAGTTTCTTGGGGCTAGCTGGGTATTATCGACGGTTTGTAAATGGATTTTCTATAATTGCTGCTCCTATAACCAAACTACTCCGAAAGGATGTTAAATTTTAATGGACGGAAGAATGTCAGCAGAGTTTTGAAGAATTGAAAAAGTTATTAATAGAGGCACCAGTGTTAGTACAGGCCGAATCAGGTAAAGAATTTGTGGTGTATAGTGATGCTTCTCTAAATGGTTTGGGGTGTGTGCTTATGCAAGAAGGAAAAGTGGTGGCTTATGCTTCGAGGCAGTTAAAACCTCATGAGAGGAATTATCCTACTCACGATTTAGAATTGGCTGCGGTGGTGTTTGCTTTGAAAATTTGGCGACATTATTTGTATGGTGAAAAGTGCCGGGTATATACCGACCATAAAAGTCTTAAGTATTTGATGTCACAAAAGACTTGAATTTAAGACAGCGAAGATGGTTGGAGTTCTTGAAAGATTACGAGCTTGTTATTGATTATCATCCGGGAAAAGCGAATGTAGTAGCTGATGCTTTGAGCAGAAAGTTGTTGTTTGCATTGAGAGTTATGAATACTCAGTTGAAAATGTCAGATGATGGTTCGATTCTAGCAGAGTTAAGAGTAAAACCAATGTTTTTACAAGAGATCTCTGAAGCTCAGAAAGATGATCAAGATTTACAAGCCAAAAGAAAGCAGTGTGAAGTTGATACAGATTCAGATTTCAGAATCGGTTCTGATGGGTGCTTAATGTTTAAAGATCGGATTTGTGTACCAAAGAATGAGGAATTGATTCAAAAGATCCTACAGGAAGCACATAGTGGTTGTTTCTCGATTCATCCGGGTAGTACGAAAATGTATAATGACTTGAAGAAAATGTATTGGTGGAATGGAATGAAAAAGGATATATCGAGTTTGTGTCCAAATGCTTGATTTGTCAACAGTGAAAAATGAACA
The DNA here is from genome assembly GCA_025698465.1 of Gossypium longicalyx. Classification (NCBI taxonomy): domain Eukaryota; kingdom Viridiplantae; phylum Streptophyta; class Magnoliopsida; order Malvales; family Malvaceae; genus Gossypium; species Gossypium longicalyx. Next base: position 20,710,261 of record CM047000.1, read on the forward strand.
CCAAGTGCCTTCGGGATTACTTCAGCCTATTATGGTTCCCTGAATGGAAATGGGATCGGATTACTATGGATTTTGTTTGGGATTGCCATTAACTCCGGAAAGAAAGATGCCATCCGGGTAATAGTTGATGAGACTAACTAAGTCGGCTCATTTTATCCCTGCACGTATGGATTATTCTCTCAACAAGTTGGCTGAATTGTATGTTAGAGAAATTGTTAGACTACATGGAATACCATTGTCGATCATTTCAGATAGAGATCCAAGGTTTACCTCGCGGTTTTGGCAAAAATTGCAAGACGCGTTAGGTACAAAGTTAAATTTCGATCTTGCTTTTCATCCCGCGGTGATGGACAATCGAGAGAGTAATTGATTCTTGAAGATATGCTCGGATGTTGTGTATTGGAATTTCAAGGAAGTTGGGAAAAATACTTACCGTTGGTAGAATTTGCTTACAATAATAGTTATCAGACGAGCTTGAAAATGGCACCTTATGAAGCATTGTATGGTCGTAAGTGTCGAACGCCTTTGTATTGGAGTGAACTCAAGGAAAATCAGATTTATGGAGTTGATCTAATAAAAGAAACTGAAGAAAAAGTGAAGGTAATTCGAGATTGTTTGAAAGCTGCTTCGGATAGACAGAAATCTTATGTAGATTTAAAACGAAAGGACATTGAATTTCAAGTTGGTGATAAAGTATTTTTAAAGGTGTCTCCGTGGAAAAAGGTTCTCAGATTTGGACGAAAGGGCAAATTAAGTCCACGTTTTATTGGGCCGTATGGGATAATTGAAAAAGTTGGACCGGTAGCATATCGGCTAGCTTTACCACCTGAATTAGAGAAGATTTATGATGTGTTCCACGTATCTATGTTACGTCGGTATCGGTCGGATCCTTCACATGTGGTTTCACCGACAGAAATTGAACTACAACCAGATATGACCTATGAAGAAGAACTGATTAAGATTTTAGCTCGAGAGGTCAAACAACTAAGGAAAATATTGCACTTGTGAAGGTGTTGTGGCAAAAGCATGGAGTAGAAGAAGCTACATGGGAATCCGAAGAAACTATGAGAAATCAATACCCACATCTGTTTACTGGTAAGATTTTCGAGGACGAAAATCCTTAAAGGGGGGAGAGTTGTAATATCCCAAATTAGGGCCTAATCAGAATAGTGGTTTCGTGACCACAAATCCGAGATAGAAATAATTATTTTATAATTATTTTGAGGTTTATGATATGATTGCATGATTGTGTGAAAATTTTGTGAAGAAATTCCATGCATAAAATGCTTAATTTGAAGTTAGGGGCTAAATCGAATAAGTTGCAAAACTTGCATTCTAGAAGTTTTTAGTATGAAATTGCTTTGAAATATTAATTAGGAGGTCTTAAATAGCAATTTGACCAATTTCTAAAATTTTGGACAAAAATGGGCTTGTACATAAAAATTTTCAAAGAAAGGCATTAAGGGCATTTTGGTCATTTGGATAATTAATGAAATAAAATGGGAAAAATGACACAAAATAGTCATCTTCCCCATTAGTTGCTGCCGAATGCTCCATGTCTCCATAGCTAGGGTTTCTTCAACTTTCAAGCTTCATAGTAAGTGATTCCAAGCCCCGTTTTTAATGATTTTTATGTTTTTGAGATCCCGATAACTCAATAAAGCTTATGTTAGCAATAATTTAACCTAGGGTTTATATTTGGAAAAATACCCATAGGTGAAATTTGTGTATTTTGATGTTTTATGATAGAATATGATGTTTTAAATTATGTTAGACAACTTGTACTACTCGATTTTAAGCAAAAGCGAGTAAAGGGCTTAATCAGTAAAAATACCTAATAGTCACAAGTACATGTTAGAGTGAGAATTTGATGTTTCCATAGAAGGGAAAAGTGATCAGCATGTTGTAAAACATAAGAATAAGGAATAAAGTTTAATCCCGAGCCTAGGGGCAAAAATGTAAATATGCAAAAGTTTAGGGGTAAAATTGTAATTTTGCCAAAATTTGAATTAAGGATTAATTTGATAATGTGAGTATTAAATAAGCTAAATGTGTTATTTTAGATCAAGAAAGACGTGGAAACGACCCCAATCGAGGAAAAGAAAAGATTGTGGATTAAATTGCAAAACCTTTGTATTTTGGTACCAAGGTAAGTCATGTGTAAATAATGTAACATAATTGTTATTTTTAAGTCATTGATGTTAATTATATGATATGCTGATTTTTATCATGAAATATATGTTTTGTGGTTAATTTTGAATAAAATGCAAATTATGTGAGTTATTTGTTGAATATAAATTGTTACCGAGTATTGATTTCGGCATTCTACGGAAGACGGCAAGGATATATGTTCGAGGAAAATCCCGTTTGAACCTTAGGAATAGATTAGGATACAAGTGACATGTCACTAGGATGGTTGAGCATCCGAACTCGTTGAGTTGAGTCCGAGTTCACTTATGGATGCGAATGTCCGAACTCGTTGAGTTGAGTCCGAGTTCGTGAGATGTAACTAGGCATCCGAGCTCGTTGAGTTGAGTCCGAGTTCATTATGGATGCGAACGCCCGAGCTCGTTGAGTTGAGTCCGATTTTGCTTATGGGCGGGTTACATAGTAGCTTGGCTACATATGTGGCACTTATGTGCAAAGTTTCCATGTATCCGAATTATATTCCGATGTGTTCAACGGGTAAAGTTCTACTCAAATGGAGGAATATTCGAGATGTAAAGAGACGTATTGGTAAGTGATGTGAAATGAATATTTTGGACAGATATGTTTTTAACCCTCGGGTTGAGTATTGATACAATAACGATAAGGTAGTAAAATGATGAAAGATGATTAGAAATGAGATTTATGTTTTGGTGATACCATGCTAATGTTGTTTGGTATGATTGTTTTGTTATGTTACTTATTATTTGCATATGAACTTACTAAGCATTTATGCTTACCCCCTCTTTCTTACTCATTGTAGTTTTGGACAAGCCAGCTCAGGAGTCGGGATTGATCGGAGGATCAGTCACACTATCCGGAAGAACTTTTCGGTAAAATGGCTTGTAAATTTAAGTTTGGCATGTATAGCAAAATACTTATTTTGTGTAAATGATCTTATGGTATGGTGATGAAATGGTTGAGGAAGTGCTTGATAATGATAAATTATGGAAATGGTTAGTTTAGAATATGTTTGATGTTATGGAAAGTTAATAAGTTACCTAGTTCATGAAAATTCATAAAAAGGATGAAATTTGCCATAAACAGAATATTACAGCAACACTGACGTGAGTTTGAAAATTTATTAAAAATCACAGGAATTGAATTACATGATGAATTAAATATAAAATTGAATCTTATTGTGTCTAGTTTCATATGAAATAAATGAAACGGGTAAAGAAGTTATATGTTGGAAGATATTTGAATTTTAGTGAAACAGGGTCAGAGCAGTTTCTGAATCCCCTGTTCCAAATTTAGAAATTCACTATAAATTGTACAGATATAATTAGGTGGTGTATTTTATATTCTCAGAATCCTATTGAGTCTGGTTTCAGGAGAAATAAACCTCATATTCATATGAATTTTATACAGAGAGAAAAGTGGTTCGTAGTAAACAGAGGTCAGACCAGTCAAGCCCTGAAACAGGGGTAAATTTAACTAATAAACTGTACTAATTGGCCCAATCAAAAATTCTAGAAAAAAATTAGTAGATAGGCATATGAGTCTAGATTCAGGGAAAATTTACGGATCTTGATTTTGAGTTTCGTAACTCAAGATATGATTTTTCTTGTGACTGTAACTCAAGTAGCTAAAAAGCTGTGAATGTAGAAACAAATAATCTAAAGTTCTTAAAATGTTAAATTAAGTTAGTAACACCTCATACTCGACTCCGGTGACGGTCTCGGGCGTGGGGGTGTTACAATACTTGTGTCAGATATTTACAGAAATAGAAGTTAATTTACCAGGACGTTACAACTCTACTTCTTAAAAAAATTTTGACCTCGAAATTGACCTGATCAGAATAGATGAGGATAGTGCTGGCGTATCGAGTCCTCAGGTTCCCATATGGCTTCCTCAGTGCCATGATTACGCCAGAGAACCTTCACTAACGGTATGGATTTCCTCCTCAGAACCTTAGTATCAAAATCCAAAATCTGAACCGACTCCTCCTCAAAAGTCAAATCCAGTCTAACCTCAACCTCATTAACAGAAACAATGTGAGATGGATCAGACCGGTACCGCCTCAACATCGGGATGTGAAACACATCGTGGATATGGTCCAACTCTAGAGATAACTCTAACAGATAAGCGACCGGTCCTTTACGCTTAAGAATCTAATATGGCCTACTAAATCTAGGACTCAACTTGCCCTTACGACCGAATCTCAGAACTTTCTTCCACGGAGAAACCTTAAGAAAAACGAAGTCACCCACAGGGTACTCGAAATCTCTCCTCTTCAAATTCGCATAAGACTTTTGTCTATTAGAAATCGCCTTCAGGTGATCCTGAATCAGTCTAACTTTATCTTTGGTCTTAGAAACTAACTCAAGACCCAAAAATTGACGTTTACCCTACTCAGTCCAACATAGTGGAGTACGACACTTATGACCATACAAAGCCTCGTAAGGTGCCATCTGGATGCTAGACTGGAAACTGTTATTATAGGCAAACTCAGCTAGCGGTAGATAATCCTCCCAACTACCTCAAAAATCAATCACACAAATCTGAAGCATATCCTCCAGTATCTGAATCACCCTCTCAGATTGACCATCGGTCTGAGGATGGAACGTAGTACTGAAGTCTAATCTCAAACCTAAAGCCTCATGTAATTTCTTCCAGAATCGTGAAGTGAAATGAGGGTCACTATTAGAAATTATCGATACAGGCACCCAATGCAGTCTTACAATCTCAGAGATATTGAGCTTCGCTAGCTTCTGCAGAGAGTAGTTTGTCCGAATTGAAATGAAATGAGTGGACTTGGTCAATCAATTTGTCCGAATTGAAATAAAATGAGTGGACTTGGTCAATCAATCCACGATGACCCAAACAGAATCATTCTTAGTAGGTGTTAAGGGCAACCCACTAACAAGGTTCATAGTCACTCGTTCTCACTTCCATAAGGGTTGTAACAAACCCGAAGGCAACTGGTGCTAAGCCTTAACTTGCTAGCACATCAAACAGCAAGCAATGAAATCTGTAACCTCCCATTTCAAAACTGGCTGCCAGTAAAGCTCACGAAGATCCCAATTCATCTTATTACCACTGGGATGCATAGCATAAGGACTACTATGCGCCTCCCTCAGAATCAACTGCCTTAGATCAAAATCATTCGGCACACAGATCCGACCTCGAAAACTCAGAACTCCATTCTTATTCAGCCTAAAATCCAAAGTACTGCCACTCTCAATCTGACGAAACCGCAAGCCCAAAGATTCATCCCCTATCTGCTTATCCCGAATTTGATCAATCCAAGTCTACTTAACTTGTAACTCGGCTAACAGACCTTCATCATGAAACAGACTAAGATGAGCGAACATCGCCCTCAAATTAGTCATTGCTCTACGACTTAGAGCATCAGCCACCACATTGGCCTTACCAGGATGATACTCTATCATGCAGCCATAATCTTTGAGTAGCTCAATCCATCAGAGCTGTCTAAGATTCAATTCCTTTTGAGTAAGGAGGTACTTGAGGCTCTTGTGATCAGTGTAGATGATACACCTCTCACTGTACAGATAATGCCTCTAGATTTTTAACAAAAAAACCACAGCAGCTAATTCGAGATCATGCGTCTGATAATTCCCCTCGTGTGTCTTAAGCTGACGGGACGCATAAGCCACAACCTTACCATCTTGCATCAATACACATCCCAAACTGACATGCGACGCATCACTGAACACCACAAACTTTTTACCAAATTCAGGTTGTATCATAATAGAAGCCTGAGTCAGAACAGAATTGAGCTTCTCGAAGCTCGATTGCTGCGCATCAGTCCATACAAAAGGAACCCCCTTCCACAGAAGCTTAGTTAAATAAGCTACAATCAGAGAGAATCCCTCGAAAAATCAACGATAATAACCTGCAAGTCCCAGAAAACTATGAATTTCAAATACAATCTTCGGCTGTTTCCAATCAAGCACAACCTCAATCTTTCTCAGATCAACTTTGATCCCATCAACAGAAACCACCTGCCCTAGAAAAGTTACTTCATGCAACCAAAACTCACACTTGCTCAACTTAGCATAGAGCTGCTTCTCTCGTAGTATCTGAAGCACTACTCTAAGATGCTCATCATGTTCATCTTCAGCCTTAGAGTAAACCAAAATATCTTCGATGAAGACTATGACTAACTGATCCAAATATGGCTAAAATACTCGATTCATTAGATCCATGAATGTAGTCTTATGAACATCAGCTTCCTTAACTCTAAGCTGATGGTACCCAGAACGGAGATCTATTTTTGAAAACGCTGAAGCCCCTCGAAATGGATCAAACAGATCGTCGATTCTCGGAAGTGGATACTTATTCTTCACAGTTAGCTTATTTAATTGCCGATAATCAATACACATCCTCATAGTCCCATCCTTCTTCTTTACAAACAGAACCTATGCCCTCACGGAGACACACTAGGGTGGATGAAACCACGATCTAAAAGTTTTTGAAGTTGAGCCTTAAGCCCTGTAAGCTCTTTCGGTGCCATTCAGTATGGAACGATGGACACCAGAGCTGTACCCGGTAGAAGCTCAATGTTGAACTCAACTTCTCGATTCAAAGGTAAACCCAGTAACTCCTTAGGAAAGACATCCAAAAAATCCCTCACTGTTCTGCTATCCCCGATAAAAGAGTCCCCAAAAATAAAAACACTAACGTAAGCCAAATACGCTTCACACCCTTTTTGAACCAATTTCTCAGCCACTAAAGCGAAGTTCACATTAGATAGATAATCTCGACACTCACCGATCACAACTAGCTCCTTATCATCCTCAGTTCTCAAAACAACTCTCTTAGTCGTGCAATCCAAGCTAACTCGATGCTCAACCAACCAGTCCATACCCAGAATTAAGTCAAATTCGTCAAACCGAAGCTCCATCAGATTTTCCAGAAATATAGCCCCTTGCACTTTTAACGGAACATTCTTTTAAAGTCTATCAACCCAAACAAACTACCCCAATAGACTCAGTATAGTAACCTCACTAGAAGTGCTCTCAACAGAATTTAAAAAACGGAACTAGCTACATAAGAGTGTGTAGAACCTATGTCTATCAGAGAGATATAAGGTACATCAAAAATAAGGAACGTACCAGTGGTAACGTCAGAAGTGCCTCATCCTCTCGGTATCTAGCGGTATAAACCAACGCAAGCTGCCTCGCCTCAGTCTGACTAACATCTCTACCCAATGCTCTCTACCCTCAGCCCATATTATTACCACCCCTAGCCGATCCTCGGGCCCTAGGTGCTGTTGAACAACCCTTTGAAGCTATACAGAACCCGGTCCCGATGCTTGCATCTGATCAGCCCGCTATGGACACTCTCTAATACAGTGCTCTAAAAATCCACACCTCAAACAAGCCCCTAACCTCCTCCAACACTTGCCCGGATGGCGCCTACCACTATCCCCACATGGCTGAATCCCAGTCGGGGCAACAAAAACCCCCATTCTAACCAGCCCATTAGGTCTGGCTCATTTCTTAGGCCTTTAAACAAAACTAGAGGGCTCCAAATCCTTCTTATTCTTGCCTCTCTCTTGGTCCCTATTTTGGTGCTCCACGCGCTTCACCTCTTCAGCGATATTCGCCTTATCCACCAAAACTGCGAACTCTTGCTCCCTCTGTGGAGCAATTATAACCCTCAAACTATCCCTCAGGCCGTCCTCAAAGCAGACACACTTCTCATACTCAGACACCACCATACCTCGAGCGTAGCAGCTCAACCTCAAGAACTCAGCTACATATCTATCACCTTACGTGAGATTCATGAACTTACACCTACGAGTATCAACGTAGCTCGCACCCATATATTTCCTCTAGAAGGCAGTCTTAAAGAAGTCTCAGTCCAGACGATCCAGCTAAGTACCCTCCTCAATAGATAACCGCCACTGATAAGCCTCGTCGCGAAGTAAACAGACTACACCCTTAAGTTTCTGCTCAGGAGTACAGTTTATGTCATTAATTAGCAAATAATTTATGCGTAAGTTATCAGAAGTTCGGAAATGCTTTCAGAGGTTTCAGTTTCTAACTAACTCAGTTCAGTTTCAGAAAGTACTAACTAAAGTGTTTCCAGAGTATTCTATCTAAGTTCAAATAAACTTACAGAATCGGTACCAGAGACTCGGTATACCATATACATTCTCCAATTATCCAAATTATTTGAAAATTAATACTTTTTGAAACACAAATTTTGGAACCCAAAATTTCACAGCCCAAGTTTTGCAACTTGGCTCTAATATCACTAAATGTAACACCCCAAACCCAACCTAGACATTGCGGCCAAATCAGAGAGTGTAACAAGGAAGAGTTTTGAAAACATTGTTACTTTGATAAAACTTGTGTAGATGTTCGATAGATCATCCAAGTTCATGAAACCCATATTTATTTTTGTAGCTATTTTTGGAAACGTTTTTCAATTTTTCATTTGCCAAAAAAAAAATTACAGTGGAAGTTAAATAAAACCGATACATTTTGGAAATCTGGTTTGTATTTTTAGAAACATTTGTTTGCGTAAAACCGTCATTTTCATAAAAGATTTTGTCAAAGCATGAAAATTATCAAACAAACAAAACCAAAATCAACAGTTAAAAACCATACAGTCCAAAGAGTCCTAGAAATTACAAACTCTCAAATGAATCTAGAATTTTAAATAAACCATAAATTACTAAGTTTAAACAGTTTATGGTCACGTGTCTCCATCGCACCGATCCGCCTAAGTTTTAGGATTACCTGAATGGAACAAACAAACATAAGTAAGTTTACGTAAACTCAATATGTAACCCAACAGACATAGACGTGCTATACATACAGAAATCACATATACAGTCAGATTCGGACTTAAGTCCTTTACAGATTCAGAAAACAAAAATAGATATGCGAAATCCTACCCCATCCTTTACACACCAACTCCGTCCATCCCATCACACTATATGGGATTAAAAACACCCACCCATCCTTACACACCATATCGTGCCATTACAACACATATCAGATAATGTGCAGCCAAGCTACCAGAATATAGGTGATGATCGCCATACAAAACGCTTCCTCCACATATATAAATCCCACCCCAAATAGATATATATATTTATAATAATCATGCTTACATGCTCATTTATAAATGTCAAATATATACATATACATCAGACTAAACAGACATGCACAATAGTGTCGTACCCAGAGTAGAATATCAGACTATCAAATCACATGGTTTTAGGGTTTGGTTAGCTCTTATTGACCCTAAAAAAGGCCCACAGTCGATCGAAATGACCCATGCGATCCTAGGGAAAATTTTAAAAAAATGGTCCCATATGCCCATGTGGCCCACACTCCCAAATTAACCTTACTTGTGTGGCTCACACGGCCTAGCCCACAAACCCACATGCCCGTGTGACATGCCCATGTGGGCCCACACTCCCATCTAGCCCACACTCCTAATTTGGACTAGCCCGTATGGTCACACGGCCACACTCACACCACTACAAGGTCGTGTCTTGCACACGGCCATGCCCTTGTCAAACACACGATCGCGTCTCGCACACGGCCAGGCACATGCCCATGTGGCATCGATAGTAAGGTTTTTGGCTTTTGTTGAAACTTGTTTTTCTATATTTTGGGGAGACAGCTGGTACAATTTTGATGCAGAAACACTCCCGAGCCACACAACACCTAAAATTGACCAGTAAATCATCGAATTAGTAGCCTAAATTGATACTAAATTTAACTATATCGAAATAGAGAACCCTTAAAATCCACCAAAACCCTTACCTTCAAATGAGCAACGATGATTTCGTACAACTAAAGCACCGATTAGCAGCCTCTAACCCCTTGATCTTCTCCTAAGCCACAAAGCGAACCCCATCAACCAAAATATTCACTAAACAAAGCAAAAACCAAACTTACCGCACTTACCAATAACGCACAATAAACACCAAAATATCAAGATACGAGATCATGACAACAGATAAAAAGACGAGAAATAGAATCGTCGGAAGGGAAAATGAAGAAGAAAGTGGCAGAGAAAAGGCAGAAAAATTAATGTCAGAATTCTTTTGGGAATATGGAAGAGAGAGTAAAAAATAAAATAAAAATAATATCCACAATCACTCAAATTCCTCCCCATTAACCCACTAACAAACAACTTTCTCAGAAGTTTGGCTCCACTAAAACTCTTTAACAGATATTCGAGCAAAAATTAACACTCTCGCTAAAGCAAGATTCGAACACAAGACCTCTCACACCTCAATTCCCTTATCACTCTAGCCAGTAGGCTCATTTTGATATGAATTAACAGATAGTTTAATATAAACCCACTCAACAAGGGTAAGGTTAGGATTAAAAAATGACAAAATTTGGCAAACATGAGACTTGAACCCAAAACCTCATACACACTCCCAGAACACTTAACCACAAAAGCAGATACATACTTGTGTCAGATATTTACAGAAATAGAAATTAATTTACCAGTTGTAATAGCCCAATTTTCAGTGGTGTCAGAAACAGTGGTGTCGGAAACAGTGGTTTGAGACCACCAAATCCAGCAAGTAAGCTCGTAAATTTTATTATTTAATATTAACAAGTCAAATATGGTTTTAAAAATGATTTTTGAATTAATAATTTTTTTCTTATAGTGAATTATTAGATTCGAGTAATAAAACCCTAGTTTAAGTGGTTTTGAAAAATAAGGTATCGAGACCTTGTTTCTCTAAATTGAGTAGTAAATATTTTTATAAATATTTATGGAGTGTCAATAAGGTGGTATTGAAGTTTCGTTGAAAAATTTTAACGTTTCGATAGTTAATTAATTAAAAAGGACTAAATTGAAAAAGGTACAAAACTTTCTAGTTATAATATTTAAGAGATTAAATGGCTTGATTAATAAAAGAATAAGGACTTAAGAAACAAATATATCTAAACTAAAATGATGAGGCGACATAAGCATGGAAAATAATAAAATAAAAAGAAACAATGGCAAAATTGTAATTTAATGGAAATTAAAATGAAACAAATTTAATTTAAAGCTTTCCAAACACTTTCTTCTCTAAGTTTCGGTTAAAAATAGACATGGGAGAGATTTTAAGCTTTTTTTCATATTTTTGCTCCAGGTAAGTTCAATTTAGCCCTATTTTCAATAATTTTTATATTTTTGATATCGTTATAATTAGTTCTAGCTAACCCGTACCTTCAATTTTGAAACTATTCAAGATTTTTAATGTTTTCATTTATGAATCTATATGATTTTTTATTTTAAATGATGAATTTTAGATATTATTTGTTAATTAAAAGTATTTTGTTAAGTAATTTTGATGAATTTCACGATTAGGGACTAAATTATTGAAATAGTAAAAACACAAGGGTTTGTTGTGAAATTATTGCAAAAATGGGCTGTATTTGATGCCATGAATATTTTGATAGCTTGAATTTGAATTAAAAATGGTTAATTTGCATATTTTGAGTTCAGGGATTAAATTGAATAAAAGTAAAACTTTAAGGGTAATTTTGTAAAAATGTCAAAAATGACCGAATAGCTGGAAATGAATTGTTTTATTGTATAAATTAATAAATTTTATGGAATTATTGATTTAGATCAAGATCGGGTAGAAAATCGAGGAAAATGGAAAATTACTAAAATACCCCTGAATCTGGGTATTTCTGCAATTTAGCCAGGTAAGTTCGTGTAACTAAATTGTGTATATTTATATGTTTGAATTAAATGTTCTATATGTAAATTATATAAATGACATATGTATGAAATTGATCACATATCCGATAATACCCGATAAATAATAAGTCCCGTTTGAATAAATGAAATTTGATTGGATACAGGGTATCGAACTGGTTGTGATTCCTGCATATGTTGTGGACACACCATAGCTCTTACAAGCATTTCGTTATAAGCCCTCTCAAGCTTCCCGTTATATGGTTCCTGCGAGCATCTCGATCGGTATTGAGCCCGCATGTGTTGCGGACGTACCGCAGCTCTTTGTGAGTGTCCTGTTATATGATCGGTATTGATCCTACATGTATTATAGACATACTGTAGATCTTAATGAGCGTCTCGATATTTGGCTCTTCATGAGCGACTTATTATGGCTCGCTTGAACTTCCTGATATATGGCTATCCGAAGCTTCCTAATAATAGGTCTTTGAAGTTACCCGTTAAGCTCACATGAGCTTTCTATTTTAAGCTCTTATGAGCTTCCTGTTATTAGGCCCGGATAAGCTTCCCGTTACATGGCTCACATGAGCTTCCCGTTATATGGCTTAAGAGAGGACTTCCCGATTATTTGCTTTAACGAGCCTTCTCGAATATGAATTGACGGATTACATATTCGTACACTTACCGTGTATCCATCAATATTTCAAGTGGTTCAACGGACAAAGTTCGGATATAAGTTAAGATGAATTCTGAATGAGATACTACCTGTATGCACCTGAAATACATGGAAATGATATTTATTTGATATATTGAAACATGACATGGAAAATACATGTATATGAAACTTGCCTGATAATTATGTATATTCATGATTATGAACTGTTACTGGAATTAATATACACGAAATTCATGAAAATTACGGTACATGAAATATTGATATAATGAAATGAATGATATATGTTTATAAAGAAACGGCAACAGAATGATATGTATCATGACATGTAAATATGTGACTATCTTTGATATGTTGATACAAGGAAATTATGTATGTTGAGACGAGTAATAAACTCAAGTGTGACATGTCGAGAAAATAAGTTTATTAATGTTGAATTTATATGTAATATGTGCAAGTACGTTAACCAATGTTGTTGCTTGATACTTAGGTAAGTGCCAAGCTATTGGTTGAATTGTAATATGTTTATTTATATGATGCATTAAATTGGTAAGTATTTAAGTGAAAATATGCTAGTGCTTATGAAAGAGTGGTAAGGTCTAAATTATGCAATTTCTTATGAAATGACTTATCATGTGATCAATTCGAAAAAGGCTTTGGCTAAATGCACTAGCTTGTGAGCATGGTTGAATGATATGTTTATGACTTGTGTGTCATGCATATGGAATAAGTGTGGAAAGTAAAGAAATGCAAATGAAAATAAAGAAATTTGGAAGAGTTAAAATCCTACTAAGCTTGGGATAATATGTATAAGTGATGATGTGGATTTATTCACCTTGTGAGTTGATAAATATAACTTCATGAATATTTTGGTATCAATATTGGATTATTCTTCATATGCATAGATTTCATATTTGAAATGAATTAATATGATTAAATATTAGATGAGCTTACTAAGCATTCATTACTTACGTATTTGTTTATATTTACCCTACAGATTATCGGAAGCTCGAACAGGTTGGAAGCTTGTCGGAGTTATATCACACTATCTGTAACAGTCCAGTTTTAGCTAAAACGGAATAGTGGTTTCAAAACCATAAATTCGAGGTCGAAAAAATATTTTAATATTATTTTTAGCTTCTATGGCATGTGATTAGATGTGTGTGAAATGTTCGTATTTTAATTTTATCGATTAGATGGTTAATTTGATAAAAGGATCTAATCGCATAAAATGCAAAAGTTGCATTTTATGGGTTAAAAGTATTTGATTGCTATGAAACTAAAAGGTGGAAGTCCTTATTATGAAATTAAACCTATGATAGTGGAAATTGACATGAATAGCCATCCATTATGTGTTTTTAAATGATATTAAATAAGATCATTTTGGTAATTAGCTAAACAAAACATAATTTAACAAAACCAAAGCTAAAATTATGTTCATCCCTTCCATTTTCAATTGAAAATAATGAAGAAAAGAGAGCTTTAAAGAATTCTAGGGTTCGGCACCTTTAATCCTTGATTAAGGTATGATTTTTATCCGTTTTTATGATTTCTACGTTTTTATGATCGTTGCTTTGAGTACTAGCTAGCCCATGCCCTAATTTTTGAGTTTGTTGGTGATTTTGTAAAATTCCATTGATGAATCCATTAGTTTTGTGATAGTTGATGATGAAAAATGATAGAGAAATGATAGATTTTCATGTTTTATCAAGTGATTTTTGAATAAAATACAAGTTAGGGATTAAATTGTGAATTTTGTAAATTGGGTGGTTAAAATGTGAAATAAATGATAAATATGGGCTGTTAAGGACCCATGTGAAATTCAGCTAGTTTAAATTGGGGTCAAATTTGTGTTTTGTGAATTGATGACTTCGTTGTAAAAATTGTGAAATTCTAGGGGTAAATGTGTAAAAATGCCTTAAAGTGTGTTTTGGGTTGAATTGAGTAAATAGATGAATAAATAAGTTAATTTTGAATATATTTACATCAAGAAAGAAAGAAATCGGATTTAGATCGAGGGAAATCGAAAGTTGTCGAGTAGTCGATCCAATCCGTTCATCGTATATACGAGGTAAGTTCATATGCAAATAAATATCTTTAAATTGAACTATAAGTATTTATTTATCATTGAATTGTATTGAATACCAAATGATAGAATACGAGCAAGTATCAACAGGGTTACGACGTTCGAAAGACCCGTATGAACCTTAGAAATAGTATAGGATACAAATGTCATGACATTAGTTTACTGAGATGTGATTACGTGTAAGACCATGTCGGGACATTGGCATCGTTATATGATTTCATATAAGACCCTGTCTGGGACAGTGGCATCGATATGTGATAACATGTAAGACTATATCCGGGATATGGCATTGTACGAGCTAGATGTGATTTTCGAGTATCCTTAACGAACTCCGAATGGTTCAACGGGCAAAGTCAAGACGAGAAAGAATGTGTAAATGAAATTAAATAACACAAGTACGTATGAAATTATTATGTGTATTGAAAATAAAGGTATGTGATGATTTTAGATGTGGTTGTGTATGTAACACCCCCCTAACCCCAAACCGTCCTCTGAACAGGGTTACAGAGTATTACCAGACCTATCAGATATTTACAATTAATATACACATAAATACCAACACAACCAGATACACTCATAATTTGCCAAATTTAAACATTTACATATTACCCAATATTTAATTCTATTATATATCATAACCAAACCTAAATCTATTTATTTCATCCTTACATTTAAAATTTCAAAATGACACACACATAAGACACCCTAGGTACATGCCATTACCAATAATTAATAGACTTTGCCTTATTGAATTCGGGATCGGCCTGGGATGCTGATTCAACATTCTATCTTTACTCACCCCGCAGCACGGAAACAAATCATGACATTTGAGTATAGGTATACTCGAGTGGTATTTCTATAATCTGAACATTTAATAATATAACAAATACTTACGATCATAGTAACAATTACAATTATTTAATTATTTATTTCATTGATAAATTTCAACTACTTACCATATAAATTCTATACAAATCATATAATAAACACAATAACATAATTGTTCAATTCTTAAATAAATCCATTATTATTTATTCCATTCTTTTCATTTACTAACCTAAATAGCTTTCCACAATTTATTCACAAGTCATTAAACAATTATAATATTCACTTTTATCCAATCCAGAGCTACATGATTTATTTGTCTCAATCATACTTTAATTCACTGTTTAATTTCAATAAACTATATTCAGCTATTCACTTTTCAATCAATGTCTTTGTACATATCCATTTCAATAATGATCATTACCATTCATATCAAATCGACTTGCTATCCCGAGATAGCTTTTCATCATATAATACGATTCGTGTGTTTGATCCACATTTCAATTCTTCATTTAGTAACAATCGATCATCTGTTATATTTAATAACCCCTATTAACATAACTCGAACTTAGACGGATACATGGATCCAACCAAACACACGAATAATATCCAACCCAAACACACCGAGAATATTATAAATCCTCCATAACACACCAAGTATAATATATCCTCCCAAACACACCAATAAGGCATTAAATGCCTCTTTGGACAAACCAAGTATATAATAATGAAACATCTTCTCGGCGAACTACAAATCTCCTCATCACATCACAAATCCAATGGCATGCCATTTATATCCAATCTAGTCCGACAAGTTAATAGGGTATTATTTTACTTTTCCAATTTCAATAATTTTTTCATCAATATACCATTCTAATAATCACGTATATTCACACATTTTCATAATTTCATACATTTTCATTCAATTCAACAAATATATTTCAATTATTCATATTAATTCATAATTCAACACAATTCAATTTACTTTTCAATATCAAATATTTAAATATCACAAATCTCATATATTCATATCAATTTCCTCATATTTCCAATCAATATATTTTTTTTCAGTATAACAATCATTCAATATTCAAATTTTTACATAAATCATATTTATTATATAATTCAATCAAAATAAATTCAATCAATATATAATTCAATATTAATTTAATAAAATCATAACATACCAAATCAACCCTCTTCCATTATCAAACACAATAATTCTCACTTCAACATTCACTAAAAGCATTGAATAAAATATAACAAGTAATAACTAGGTTCGGATTATAGAAATACAAACCGTATTTTCTCGAGCTAACTCTCGTTGTCTTTGCTATTTTTCCTTGCTTAGCTGAGATTTCCCGAGACAACATTAGCTACAGGAATTAAAACAATTCATATTCGTCAATTCTTTACTAATTTATATCTAATTAATACAATTTCTATTCAATTTCTACTTTAATTTCAATTTAATCTTAACTAAATTCACTTACTTCTTCTATCTCAATTCATACTTCATTTCTATTAAAATTTTGTCCAAACTCATACTTAACTATTAAATTTCCAGCATATTTTCCTAATTTCTAAATTTCATCAATTTAGTCCCTACAACATAAAACTTATGAATTACTTTACAATTCAATCCTTATTTTATTTCTAACTTGAATTCCTATCAATCTAACCCCTAATTCATCTTTTTATTCAATATGAACAATATTTAGAAATCTAATAACTTTCAAAATATTAATTTAATTTCATCAAAACTTTATTCTAAAGCTTTTAAAACATCGAAATTAAGTGAAAAGGGCTAAATTGACTTACCTATTCAAATTTAAAGCTTCCAAATCCTCATTCTCCCTTTTCTTTTTCTTTCCCCTTTTCTTCCTTCTTTTCCCGTTTGCTATTCTGTTTCTTTCTCTTTTGTTTCCTTTCTTTCTTTTATTTCATTTACTATATATATATATATATATATATATTAACTTATTAAATATCTATTTAATAATCAATATATTTATTACAATTGTAATATTACTTATATTTACACATGTAACATATCATCATCATACATTTGTCATGTTTTAATTTATTTATTACATAAAAATCTTATAATATAATTATTTAATTTATAAATATCTTTTATAATTAATAAATATCTATTAATAATTAAATACATATATTACAAATGTATATATTTTTATTTATACACTTGTATCAAATCATATCCACACATTTGTCTTTATTTAACTTATTCATCATATAATATCAATTTAATAATAATAAATACATTAATATTTACTTAAATAATAAGAAAATACATTCATGTATTACAAATGTATGTATAATATTTATTACACTTGTACCAAATCATTTTTATACACTTGTCTTTCTTTTATTTATTTTATTTATTTCATATAAAAATCTATTTAAATAGAAATCAATTAAATAAAATATACTACAATTGTACAAATATATGTATTACACTTGTATATTTTATTTATCATACATTTGTCTTTATTTAATTTATTTATCATATAAATATCTTATAATATAATTATAATAAATTAATTTAATATAATTTATTACTAATAAATATATATATTATAATTAAAATCAAAGTAAAAATCTTAGATTTTTACTTTATATGCCGTCTCACTTATGCTAAATGGCATAATTGCCATTTTGGTCGTTTTTATTTTCTTTTAATCTATAATTTGACTTTTACCCCTTATTCAATTTAGTCCTTTTTCTTAGTTTCTCTTAATTAAGCTAAATTCACTCAATTAAACTCTAATTAACCACTCGACTAACTTCATAAATATTTTTAATAATTATTTACTAATCCATTTTTTTTTAGAAACAGAGATCCGAAAATACATTTTTCTGATAACCTTAAAATTCGGGTCGTTACAATGTATACTAAATTAGAAAGATGGATACTTATGTAAGTGTTTTAGCCATGCTTGCATAATTGAATTGAATATAATTGTTTCATATGGTGATTTTATTTGTATATGGATTACTAATCTTTTAATCTTGCTTTGTGTGTTATTTCCCTATTCTTTTAAATAATCAAAGCTAGCTCAGACTTGGGGATCATCGGGAAACGTCATCACAGTATTGATCACTTAGTTGGTACTTTTGAAGCTTTCTAAATATGGTATATAGCATGTACAGGCTAGTGTCATTATGGTATATTTTGAGTTGTGGATTTAGCCATGTGAGTTGGCTTGAAAATAATACTGATGATGGAATGGTATTTGGCTTATAGTATGAATTGCAATATGATGTGTGATGTATATATGTATGCCTTGTGAATTTGATAATTTTGGTATGGTTTTGAGATGCACAAATGACTAGTTGTTGATGGTGTATAATGGCATGAATGGAAATGATGTTTTTGGTTGGCTAAATGTTTGATATTTGGATGCCATATTGTTTGGAAAAGATTGATAAATTGGTATATGATTTAGTAAGTAAGTTGTGAATGATGAATCATGTGGAATTGGTATACTTTTGAGCTAGTTTATGGTCATTAGATGAGTAGTAAAAGAATAGATATAAAATGGTATGAAATGCACGATTGTATGTGAAAATGATGCTAAATGAATGCTTTTAGGTACATGAAAGATAGGTGGGAAATGGCTTAAATCAAGCCTATTTTTGTGCCATACGATTGAGCACACGGGCATGTGACTTGACCGTGTGACCCCTGAATTCTAGTTAAAACAAGTCAGTGAGTTACACGGCTTAGACACACAGCCGTGTCTACTAGCCGTGTGCTGCACACGAGCTGCCACGCGCGGTCGGCCATGTGACCCAAGTCAGTATACCCTCCAGTTTCCACACGACCATGGAACACGGGCCTGTCTCTGGCCGTGTGATGTAAGTCAGTATGTATACCCTATTTCCATATGGCCTGGACACACGGGCGTGTCTAGTGGCCGTGTGAGGCACATGGCCTGTTCACACGGGCGTGTGACCCTTGAATGTTTGAAAATTTTATATGTTTCCCAAAGCTTTCAAATGTTATCTGTTTAGTTCCAAACCTCTTCCAAGCATGTTTTAAGGTCTCGTAGAGCCTTATAAGAGACAATATGATTATGTTAGATTGATATTTATGTGAAATTGAATCAAGTAGGAGAAATGTATATTATATGTTGTGATTTGATCAGTAATGCCCCGTAACCCTAATCCGGCGACGGACATAGGTTAGGGGAGTTGCACTATCCGTTGGTTCTATCAGTAATTTTGGATTATTTGAATTTGGTTATAATGGCATGTATAAGTTAATTTGGCCAATGTTGGCTTATTAATGTTTTGTTATATCTAGCCATAGGGATGGCTTGTGATGAACATGTTTTTATGTGCATATGAGAGGCTATATCATGTTAGATGTGAGTGTTTGGTATAGTTGAATGATGATAATCTTATAGGTATGTTAATACTTAGTACAAGTATGCATATATGTGGATTTGGTCAATTTGATAAGTTTGAATACTAGAGTATTTATGATGATCATATATGTATAAAACTTGGTTTTAGCTTGACTTGAATGCTATGATATAGGTTGTTCATGTTTAAATGTGTTGAGTTAGATTGATGAAAAATGAGGTGATAAATGTGGCTTGGAAATGGCCTAATTTCGTCCACATGGGCAATGACACGGGCGTTTGTCTTAGCCGTGTGTGACACATAGTTGTGTGTCCTCTGTATTTATTAAATTGAGCAAAATAGAATGTTCACACGGCCTAGCACATGGCCGTGTGGCTTGGCCGTGTGACCCCTCTACCTATTTATTGCAAGTCAGTATGCTCACACGGCCCAGCACATGGGCGCGTGGCTTGGCCGTGTAACGCAAGCCAGACTGAGACACGGGCGTGTCACTTGATCGTGTGTCCCTTGAACATAACCGTGTGTCCCTACTTCGAATGTCTACACGGCCTGAGACACGGGCGTGTCACTTGATCGTGTGAGACACACGAGTGTGTGTCCCTTGCACATTTGAAAATTTTGAAAGTTTTCAAAATTTTTTGAGTTTTCAATTTAGTCCCAAATTGTTTCTAATATGTATTTTGGGCCTCGAGGGCTCGTTTAAGAGACAATATGTATGATTTTGATTGGTTTTTGGCTTGAATGCTATATGATATGAAATGTTTTCATTTTCTATCTATTTGATTTATAAACTCTGGTAATGCTTCGTAACCCTGTTTCGGTGATGGTTTCGGTTAGGGGTGTTACACCAAGACATTACAGTACTATTGAATGATAAAGGTTGGAATCACACAAGTTTTATTTTTATATCATAATAATGCCATGGAAAAATCTTGACCATTCTACTGCTCAAGGATTCACTACTGCATTCTGCTTCTTTCGAGAGCCAGACTTTAAGCTATCATTTTGAGTTTTTGTATGTCGATAAAACTCAAGAATGATATCCAGATTGTTCTTTCTTTCACTATACAGGTCGCAACATCTACATCTAGAGTGCTGCGAATATTCTTTCAAATACTCACTTGTATCAGTCGATAATAATTCAATTTATTTAATCTTTTCAGAATTAAATCAGATCTAACAGCATATCATACAATCATCTATGTCTAGAGCTTGGATGCATACATTTAAAATAATCACAAATCGAATGAAACAATAATCTACTCAAAATCAGACCATGGGCATTAACGATTGTAAAAATTCACCCAAATAATTCCAACCCATTGAGCTTTAGCTCATGGATTGAACATTCAAATCCAAAATAAAACCATTCAACATCATCATTCAATTTTACGAATTACAAAGTTTAAATCAGAAAATAAAGGTAGAACTGCAGGAAGCTCTCACTACTCTAGTTTTCACTTTAATACTAAAATTGGATGCAAAACCCAGGGCAGATTTCTCTTCTCTTTCCTTGCATCTGTGATTTTTTTTTTTTTGCTCTATAAGCTACTACCCTCCCCTCTCTTTTCTTTGAAATTTTCCACGATAGTTCGATGTAGAGAAAAACTAGTCTCTAATTTCTCTCTCCCAAAAACCTCGTCCCCTCTTTTCTTTCCTCTTTCCTCCTTTATAAGGTAGGTCCCTCCCTCTCAGCACACACATTTTGCTTCCCCTTTTTTAAGGTGGTTAATCTGGTACAAGTATAGCTAGTTGAGACTAACGTGGATTGAGTTCTGCGTCATCATCCTAGAATTGCCATGGCATTTTTGTTGGCAATCTAACCAATATTTTACCATTGCAATACTTCACTTCCTTCATTTTCTTTGTCCTTTCTCTCTTCCCTTCTTCATCCTGCATCTGCTGCCAACAATAACCAACACCTTTCTTCCCTAATAACAAATAATGACATTTATAGCATAATCCAAGCTTTATTATGCAATGTTCTAAAAATAACCTAAAAATGAAAACATATTTACTTAATTACAAACAATTAATTCAATCTAAAGGCCTGAAATATAACTCTTTTCAAGATTTATCACTATCATATGAATGAAATGACTATTTTATTTCTAAATTGAATATGATAAATTGTGAATTGATTATAATCAGAAATTAAATGGTTATTACCTTATTAACTATTCGGGCAGAGTCAGATAAAATTGGCATGGCATAAGATAGATCGAGTATGAGTTACTTCGACTATGGGTCGATGAGTGTTGGGCACATTAGTACTTTGTTTATACCGATGAGTGCATGGCACAACTTATTTACTTTCGAATTATTCGATGAGGCACTAGGTGCCAAATTGGTGTGTTGGTTGGATCTGCGTATTTGTTCGAGTCCGAGTCAAGTTAATATGGACTTAAAATGAAAAATGTGAAAATGATATTTAAAATAAATTACCATTGTGAAATATTATGTAAACCGAATTATAAGCCTGAAAGATTGGTATGTCTATGGACGAACCTAATGATTCGATACCAAATTTGATATGTTAATGTGGTTACTCCCAACTTAACCTTTTTAATGTATGGATTTAGTCATTTGATATGCATGATGAAATTGATAACCTGATTTGCATATATTAGCTTAAATTGTATTGAACTTTGAATTGTTGAAATATGTAACATCCTGATTTTCGGGTTTTCGTAATTTCTGAGAATTTGGTAAGTTTTTAAAATTTGGTATTTGGTAGTGAAAATTCATAGTTGGAATATGTAAATGGGCCTATGGAAGGCCTACGTGCTGGCCAAAACCTAGAAGAATTTTTGAATTTTGGACTTAAGGAGTTAGGGGCGTTGGATAAGTGGCCTTATTAAAAGATGAGGGTAAAATGTAACACAAAAGAGCCCTTGGCAAGGTGGCTAAGTGACACCACTAAGGAGCTAAAAAAATGGAGTGTAAGTGGTTGAGGAAAGCCAAGGTTCGATTCTCTAAGCTGGCAATTGTGGTGTTCTTTTTATGTCTTGAGCAGGCAGGAGTTGGAAGCTGAATGAAACTCTGTTGGAGAGAGTTTGAATCAGTAAAACACATGGATTAAGGAGTGATAAGGGGAGAGATTTTGGGGATTTGGAGAGAAGCTAAGAGTTGGCCGAATAGTGGGAATTGGAGAGGGGATTTCGACAGAGGAGTATTTGGCTAGTATTTCGGCATTTAGGGACTTAGTTGTGCCATTTTTCTTCTGTTTAAACATCATAGGGTTATTCTTTTCTTCTCTTTTTTCTTCTCTAGCCGAAATCACCACTCTCTTCATCCAGTTTTCTTTCTTTTTTTATTGCCAAAACCAAACAATACTTTATTTCTTTCCATCACCTTTGCCGAATAGTCACAAGAATCGAAACCTTTGAAGATTGGTTGTGCCGTTTGCTTTTAGACCAGCATCTTTCCTTTTCTCTTTATTTGTGGTGACTGATCCCTTCATCTGGTAAGCACTCAAAACTTTTTTCTATTCATTATTTCGGGATTTAGAAGCCGAAATCTCTGAAGGCATAGGGGAGGCTGTCGACTTGTCTAGATTGATTATAACTTTGGATTGGTTCGTATGTGTGTGTTAGTTTAAAAAGGAGGTGATCAACGAGGAGCGTTGGATTAAAGGCGTGGGCGCAGCTAGATTTAGATCTAGTGCATCTAAGTCGACAAAGGTAAGGTTTCATGGCCATTAAGGTATTGGCCGAGTATGGTAAGAGAGTTTTTGCATTGGTTTCATGGATTCATAATTTAATCGGTTAAATGGTGGATTGTAGGAATCATCACATAGACGATCTCGTGGTGGTAGTTGTAAATCAGGTGTGTAACGAACCCTCTTTCGTAGCCTAACTCGATATTTACCGAAAAGCTGAAATGTCAAAAATTTCGGCATTTCGAGGACTCGTGAGCATGCGAATGCTCATAGGATAGTTAGATACGCTAAGTTTGATGATCGGGATCGTTGGAACAGGTAAGGGCACGATTTCTGCATCACAATAAGTTGGGCCTTAAGGGGCTGAAATCGGGCCCAAGGGGCTTTCGGGCCCATTTGGGTAAGTTTGGTAGGAAATGGAATCCAGATAAATTGCACATTAAGACAGATAATACCGTCATGGAATATAGGCTAAATGGGCCTAGATGACTAAATCGGCTATGTAGGGCCCATTAGGGGTTTATGGCCTAATAACTCAGTTTTGCTAGAATGGGCTAGAATCGTTGTTTAAACACTTGAAATTGTTGATAATTGATAGTGAGCATGGAAAACCCTAATAAGTGATAAAATAATGAAATTACCCTTATAATGTGAAAATGACCATTATACCCCTAGGGTTATGTGATAATTACAATGCATGTGATACTGTTTTTGTACATGATATGCCATGATATGCACATGATATACCATGATATATTCATATATGCATGGGTTGGGTTTTATATGGACGGAGGAAGTGCTTAAAGGGCTTTGCCCCAGTTTACCGAAAAGGGCTTTGTCCCAGTTATTAAAAGAGGCTAGGCCTCCAGTTATATGATAAAGCAGCTATGCTGCCAGTGGAGAGTATTGGTTGGGGGGGTTGAGTTATTCCCCACATGGAGAGTTTGGTTGGTACGGGTGGAGAGTAGCGGTCGGGTGGGTTTTGATAGTTTCCCCACATATGGATATGGGTTTGCATACATGCATTGAGATTTACATATTTGATTGTTATGAAAATGGGCCAGTGGGCCATACCGTTTACAGAATAAGGCTTCGGCCCAGTAACATGATTAATGAGAAGGCTTAGGCCCAGTAACCGTTAAACGAAAGGCTTCGGCCCAAAGATATCTTGGTATTAGTTTGGTCTCGAAAGGGCTTGTTGCATATTGAGTTTCCAAACTCACCCCCTTTCCTTATCTTTGCAGGTGAGCCTTGATGTGAGACTTGAAGCGGAGGATTTGAGTGGCCATGATGATCGCTTTTGAACTTTGAAATCGAAATGATTTTATATTATAGTATTATCTTAACTGTTAACATTATTTCTTTTTGGGTTGTAATAAGGCGATTTTAACTATTCTTCTAGGATTATTTTTATTCTTAATAACTCTATATTTTTCTGATAATAAATCAAAATGGGTTAGACTTAGGGCGCGTTTTCAAAATGATACTCGTTTTCAAAATAATGTAACGATACAATTAATCGGTTTATCAAAAATATCTACTTAAATGAACTTCAACTCGTTTATCAGAGTGTGGCAATGGTTGAGGGCATGTCTAGGATTGGATCCAATCGAGAGCTTGGTACTTAAGCCGGCTTCATGGCTCACCTCCTCTGTTTTGGATACCTACCTGGTGCACAGCTTCCATTCACTTTGATTACTTAGCAAAAACTATCTTTTAGAACACTAAGAAGGATATTGAAATAGGCATGGGTTTTCTTAAAAACTTCAATGTGACATGTCGGATCCAGCCATAACGTCTGGGCCGGGTTTGGGGTGTTACAAAATACCACTGAGTTTATTACTCAATGCACGATTTTATTTTCTATACAGAGGTTAAGTTAATACGAGATCTTAAGTATCAAAATCAGCATCCAGACATAATCCCAAACTCAATAAAGTTGGTGAAGTTCTTTTGTTAGTTAATTGGCATGTACCTAGTAGAGTCTTTTATAATTTGCTATGTTTGGGATATTGATTTAGAATTTGATAATGGCATGTAATTATGTGTTGCAAGTTTGGCATTTGAACTTGGTATGACTTAATCATATGTTAAATGTTGATATAAATTAAGTTAGAAATATACAAGTTGAAATAGAAATATGGCAAGAATAATTAGTGTCTTGATGATATAGGCATATATTAACCATGGTTGGAAGTCTTAGATAAATGAATCAGTATGTTTAAAATGATGGAATTGAATGGATTGAGAATTTACATGTTAGAAATGGTGTGGTTAGGTGCTTATTTGATGAATGAATGTTTGAATTTGTAACAACCTGTTTTTGGGTCAAATCGGAACAGTGGTTTCGGGACCACAAATCCAAAGCAGAAATATTTATTTTATTACTTCTTTAAGCTCTACAGCATGATAGAATAATTGTGTGAAAATTTCGTTAAGAAATTTTATCGATTGAGTGCTCAATTTAACTAGAAGAACTAAATTGCAATAGGTGCCAAACTTGAGTTCCCTTAGCTAAATTGCAATTTGGTCCTATTTCATGTTCAGATTAGTAATTGAATTTTCATAAGCTCGATTGAGTCTCAAAAAAGTTTGTTTGTCGTATAATGATTGTATTATGAAATGTTTGGGTGTTTAAATGATTTAAATACAAAGTTTTTTACAGTAGTTGCTCCAGCAACGAAAGTGACATTCTATTACTAGGACCCAGCGATTGAATCGGGTAACAGGGTGTTATAATGTCACGATGAGACGAGGAACCATGTCGTCTGACAATACCAAAATAGTATGCTCTATGACGATAAGGAACTCCCTCACGTCGCAACGCCAAACTAGTACTTTGAATTCTTTACAATTTAGTCCTGATTTGATCATGTGTTTGCATTAGCGCTTTTATAAGCTCATATAAGACCTGAAAATGATTATTTATTATACTATTTAATTATGACATTCATATTTATATGTCCAATTATATTAATTGTATTTAAATTTTATCGTAGATGCTCTGACAACGAATATGGCACCTTGCAGCTGAGACCCGGCAATCGGGTCGGGTATGGGGTGTTACACTTCGCCTTAAAACTATTTTGTCTCAACTTTTCATTACAACTTCTATTCACATAATCACTTAAATATTAAGCTAAAACAATGCAAAATGAAGGCTTTTTCAATTGGTATCAAAGCAAGCTCTAGACATACATGAAAGTGATCCTATATTTGATTTGCAACCATGCAATCTATTGATGAAATTAATGAGAAATTGAAGAATTTCAACAAAATTTTCAAAAAAAATTCATTAAAAAGGGAAATAATACATATGTTGGAAAGAACAAGGATAAGATACAAGTGAAAGATGAGAATTCTCAATCAAAGAATAATTCGGTCCAATGCTATGAATGCAAAGGCTTTGGTCACATTCAATTTGAATGTGCTAACACTATCAAGAAGAAGCAAATGTCACTTGTAGGGAGTGATGAAGAATTTAGTGATTTTATTGATTCAGATAAAGATTTAAGCAACTATGTTTCTTTTATAGCCTTTATTCCAAATCATGTTCGGACAAATTTTAGAACATAAGAAGATTTAGATTATGATGTGAGCCATATGATTCACTTGAATATGCTTATTAGTTGATGATAAAGAAGATGGAAATGTTGTACCAAATGAACGACTCATTGAAAGAAAAAGTAATCATTCTTAAAAGGGAGAATAAAAGGCTCGAAAAGGTGGTTAGAGAAAAAGATGTTACTCTAAAAGCAATCAAAAAGGAACTAATTGATGCCAAGGCTATCTTAAAGAAATTTGGAGGCTAGAATGAGAATATTTATGAAATTTTGACTTTAAGGATATTTGAACTAAGCCATAGCGGACTTTGTTACAATAATTAAGGTAAGGAACCTATTGCTCTTACAATTTTTGTTAAAACTAAATATGTGGGTTATTGTATTTCTAAGGCAAGAAAAAAGAATTTCAAAAAGAATGTATGTCATTATTGTAAGATAACTTAGCACATTCAACCACATTGTTACAAGATAATACAAGATTAGAACAAATTTAGGGTTGGTGCAAACCTTGTTATAACAATTAATGGAACAAGGAGACCACGATTGAAGCAAATTTGGGAGAAAGAAAATTAACCATATTTAAGTTATGAAGATCAACAATATGTTAATGCTCATGTGAAACATGAGGTGGAAACTTATATAGATTATAATAAAGATATAGATTAGACACACTCCATTTAGATTTCATTGAAAAAATTATTGTTATTCCACTAGTTACAACCCTTATTGCTGACAAGGTAGCTTTTAATTTCATCCCCTCTAAAAAAACATGATGCAATTTGATATTGGATTAATAGAGTAAGGAGGAGAAATGATGCTGATTTGGTGTTATTATTTAATCAGGACAATCAAATTAGTTCACAATAGGATCTCCTTTCAGTCTCACCTATCTAAATGTTCACCTAGAGACGTCAATTCTAGGTTTTGAAGTCTATTCGATTTAGTCCAATTTTAACGATTTATCCCTGACTTTAAAATTAATCATGCAAAATTTCAATCAACTAACCACTACAAAACTTAGATCCTACTTATCATCAAAATGCAAAAACCAGCCAATTTCATGCTTCAATGATTCATCAAGTAACCATAAAAAAGGCAAAGTTTAGAATTACTTAGTGACTCTTTAAGGAGTCTTTGATGAAGATGATGACAGCAAAAATGATGACAAATCTACAACCAAAGTTAATATTTTTACACTTTTTGATAACCATCAAGAAGTAAATCTATTGAGTGCTTTAAATAAAAAACCCAAAATAACAATGAAGATTCTCGTATCTAATTGAAAAAATAAAAACTAAAAGAGTAGTAAAATATAGGAGAAAACAACAGCAACCCACTACTAAGCTGAGAAAGGATAATCTAGAAAGCTAAAAATGGTGGGGGAATAAAAAAGGTTGACAAACAGATGATAAAAGATCCCCCCCTTTTGTTGTGGCATAAAGATGCCTTAAATACATCAAATTCCTTAATCCTGGTATTGACAAAAATGCTGTAACAGCCCATATTTAGTCAAATCATAACAGTGGTTTCGGGACCACAAATTCAAATTCAAAATATTTATTTTAAAATTATTTTATGATCTACAGCATGATAGTATTATTATGTAAAAATTTCGTTAAGAAATTTTACCGTTTGAATGCTCAATTTGTGAAAAACACTAAATCGCATAAAGTGCAAAAGTGGTGTTTTAATAGCTAAAAGTGCCTAAAAGCTATGAAATCTCAATATGGAAGTCCTTATGTAGTTATTAGTCCATTTCTGAGTTAGTGGAATGTGGTGGCTTGGCATAAGAGAAATTTTTAAAGTATTTAAAGGTTAGTTAAGTAAATGGGTAATAAATTTGATAAATTAATTAAACAAAATGGTGGCATTTGGTGTCATCTTCTTCCACTGAAATTAGCTAAGGAAACACACCATTTTTTGTGCTTTGAGGATTCGACACTTGAAATCTATGCATGTAAGTGATTTTTTATTCAATTTTTATTGATTTTTATGTTTTCAGGATCATTGTAGCTTAAGCTAGCTAACTAGGGGATTAAATTGCGAAACTATTGAAGTATTTGAGTTTTGCCATTGATGAGTGTTTAGGTAATTTGATGTTTAATGATAGAGAAATAATGGTTGTTGTTAGATAAACAAATTTTGTTAAGTAATTTTTATAAAACTATCAATTAGGGGTTAAATTGAAAATTGTGAAAAGTGTGTGATAAATGTGCAAAATTGTGAAATATATGGCCTGTTATGAACACATAAAAAATTTAGCTAGGCTTGGGTGAGGTGAAATTTCATGAATTTCAATTTTACAAGCCTAGGGACTAAATTGTAAAAAGGTCAAAAATATAGGGGTAAAATGGCAATTTTACCATAATATGAAATTTGATTGAATTGAGTAGAGTAATTATTAAATGAGTTAAATTTGATTATATAGATCAAGAAAAATGATATGCGGAATTTGATCGAGGGAAAGACAAGTTATCGATTAAATGATTGTTTTCCGTCGTACGAGTTCGAAGTAAGTTCGTATGTATTAAGCATTGTTATAATGATGTTTTATATGCTTTGATATTGCATAAATTGTGAATACGAGACTATAGACATGTTTAACGAAGGTTCAGTTATGTATTGGCACTTAGTGTGCAAAATTGAAATAGCTTCGGCTATATATATATTGGAACTTAGTGTGCGAGACCGAGATAGCTTCGGCTATATATATTGGCACTTAGTGTGCGTGATTGAGATAGCTCCAGCTATATATATATATATATTGGCACTTAGTGTGTGAGACCGAGATAACTTCGGGTATATATATTGGCAGTTAGTGTGCATGATTGAGATAGCTCCGTCTATATATATATATATATATATATTGGCACTTAGTGTGTGTGATTGCGATAGCTCCAGCTATATATATATATTGGCACTTAGTGTGCGATATTGATATAGATTCGATTGTTTATTTGGCACTTATTGTGCGAGATTTTCGAGTATACGATAATAATCTGAAATTGTTCAACGGGTATATCAAAGATAAGAAATGGTGAGAGATATCCATATATTGGTACAGGTATGTACGAAAATTCAACTGAGTATTGAATTCATGAAATTGTGAGTTCATGATTATTATGGGAATGAATATGTAATAATTATTGTGCTTAATGGTTTGGTAGTATATTATGTTATAATACTTGAATGGCGATTGAGTGGTAAACTTGGTTGATGGTTATGTGTAAGGCTTTTGAGCCAAATTGAGTTGGGACATGCCTCGTTTTATTCACTTAAATTGTAGTTCAACGAATATGAGATAAAGGTAAAGATCAGCAGATTCTTCGATTCGAATTGCTATCAAAAGCATGGAAAGAGTATGAGTTTTTAGATGATCCAAATATGCTTAGACACATGTTGAAAATGTGAATGTACTAAGTGTTGGTTACTTATGCTATGATGTTTTGAGATGAGTTGCTAATTTATGTGATAACTAAAATTTAAATGCTAATGTTGTTTAGGCTAAGGCCAAGACATATTGAGTTGGCTAAAGTGGTTTATGCTTAAAGTGAAGTTATAAGCTTTATTTCTTTCAATTACAAACTTACTAAGTATTTTATGCTTACCTTGTGTTAATTTCTTTGTGTTTATAGATATCGAAAGCTCGTTCGGGTTGGAAGGTGTCGGAGACATCATCACACTATTTATCGGCTATTTTGGTACTTATGGTTTTATACTTTTGGTTATGATGGCATGTATAGGTCGTTTTGGTTGATGATAGCCTACATGTTTTATTAATGATGGAAATTAGCCATTTGAATTGGCTTGTAAATGTCTAAGGTTTGGTTTGTATATATTTGGCCATGTGAGTTGGCTTATTTTGGTTGATATGGTTATATATTTATATATAAGTGTGCATATGGTTAATATTATGTGATTAAGGTTGGATTCATGATGCTTATTGATAATAAGTAATTTGAATGTCAAATGGTTGATAATTGACAAGCTATGTGCTTGTGATTGGCACATGATGATGCATGTTTGGAAATGTTTAATTAGATGATTTGAATATGAGAAGTTGGTATGATTTGAATGACTAAAACATGATATTATAAGCATGTTAGCTGTTGGTATTGAAATGGTATGTTTTAGCCTTGATTGTGGTTGAATTGGATGCACACTTATGCTATGAATGAGCACCATTTGAACTGTGTAGGTGTGTGCAAATTGGGGTGGCACGATGGCTTGGTAAACAGCCTATTTTTGTCCACACAGGCAGAGACATGGGCGTGTGTCTCAGCCGTGTATGACACATAGTTAGGTTACACGGCCGTGTGTCCCCTGGTGTTGATTTTGAAACCAAGTCAGTGTGCTCTACACGGCCTCACACACGGGTGTGTGTCTCAGCCGTGTATGACACATAGTTACGTTACACGGCTGTGTGTCCCCTGGTGTTGATTTTGAAACCAAGTCAGTATGCTCTACACGGCCTCACACATGGGCGTGTGACATGGCCGTGTGGCATAAGTCAGTATACCCTACAGGATTGGCACAACCTAGCACACGGCCTAGGACACAGGCGTGTATGGCCATTTTTAAGGCACACGGACGTGTGTGTTGGCCATGTGACCCAAGTCAGATAGCTATACGGGGTCAGACACAACCATGCGATCCCATTTTGAATGTCCACACGGCCTGTGACACGGGCGTGTCTGTTGGCTGTGTGAGACACACGAGCGTGTGTCCCCTGTTTTGAGAAAAATTTTCTAAGTGTTCTATGAGTTTTCAAAGTAATCGATTTAGTCCCGAACCACCCCCAATGCATGTTTGGGGCCTCTTAGGCTCGTATTAGGGACATTTTGATTGAGATTAGATGATAATTGTATGAAATGTGAAAATGTATGCAAAGTGAATGTTTAATTGTTTTATAAGTCTGGTAATATTTTGTAACCCTATTCTTCCATTGAATACGGGTGAGAGGTGTTACAAATGCCCTTAAAGTGAATGATGTGACTCAAGCTAAGTTTGGACACAAAATTACCCCGGTAGTTTTATGCACTCGTCAGACTTCAGTGTTGCGACACCCAAGCTTTGGTGTTGTGACATCCATGGTAGTGGACATGATCTTGGCTTGGGGGTTTTTGGTGTCACGACACAACCTTGTTGGTGTCATGATCTCAATGAAAATGGCACTAGGTTCTTTCACTTCAACCATTGGCTTGGAGTCGCAACCTCGAGGGGTTGTAGTTGAGACTTTAAGGCCTGGTGTCACAGCACCATACGCTTAGTGTCACAACTTCAATGGAAGACTACACCAAGTTAAGTTTTCATTGAAGTTTACTTCCTTGAGGTGATAGGGAGTTAGTGTCGCCACAAGCATGCACTTGTGTTGCGAGCCCCACAACAATTAAGGTCCTCCTTAATGTTTGGCCTGAGCCATCTCCCTACACAACCTCAACTCAATCATTAGACTCCCAATAATATAATTTTGCCAATTTGGGTCACAAAAGAAGTAAAATGTAAGAAAATCTATTCTTAAATCTAAAAGCTAAAAATTAATAAAAAAATATTAAAATTACTTGTAAACTACTTGAGAACAAGTTCATTAAGTACTCTAGAGAGCCTACTTTGACATATCAAATTACGGTAAATTAGTATGACATAAATTTGCTTACTGTGGTGGAATTTATATATCAATAAAGGATAAATGATATCCTCACTAGCATTGCATGGTTAATGGAAAAGATACATACTCACAAGTCATTGTCAAGGAAAAATAATTTTATTACTAAATGTTAGTAATAGGCTTTTTCATGAAAGAAAATGTAATGGATACCATAAAATAAAATAGTATCATATTGGTTGAATGGATTTAACCCAAAGAGATAAAGGATATCCTATGAGGGTAACACACTAATAACAAGTTCATTAGAGGAATAAGATTATAAGTTAGTTTCGTAATGGTATATAATAAGGGAGAGCCTAGTCATGATACTTTTAGTGGACTAATTCCATGACTAAATAATGTTGTAATTAATAGGTGAAGAATCGAATTTTATTACAAATTATTTGAGTCATGATTATATATGCTCAATCGATCCATCCACTAGCTTAACACAACCATTTATGAATTACATTTAAAATCGGTACATTAAATGAATGAAAACTACGAAAAGAGAAATAGATGCATGTATCACTATCTGCAGTAAATGTAGTTTCTCGCAAAGGACAATAGATTGTTGGAAAAAATATATTTTTGGAATCTTTGAGTCATATTCTCAATTGGTAAAGATGGAGATTTGAATTATAAAATTATGGTTTTATATTCTACCCCAAGAGACCTTTACAATGATATATCATATGCTCAAAATGGTCGAGTGATGAATGAGAAATTGATACTCAAAGTAAGCCAATTATAAATTATGTTAAGGAAAATGGAAAGCTTAGTTCCACATTAGTTAGATATCAAGTGTGGAATATGTTATATATATGAACCAACTTGGTAGTTATTGACTGACTAATCTAATGCTCTCTCTCGCATGCAGGGGGTGCAAATCCAAACCCGTCGGGGTTGGGGTGCACCCGTACGACGTGGACGACACGAACTGCCTGGACCGGTCAGGCCCTTCTAGGCCAACAGATGTTTTACCCCAATATGTAATTTTATTTTTCCTCAGCAAAGCTTATCTTTTCAAGTTCTATTTGGAATTAAAAGGACAAATATTAACTTGAGTTTAATGGCTCCTTTAATTCAGACGTTAATTTGGGTTTTTAGTGGCTCATTAATTCACGGATATTAATGGATCCATTAGTAAAAAAACTTCCAAAAGTTTTTTCATTTTGAATATTTTAGTTAAACCGAAATAATCGGCAGGAGAAAAAACACATTGAATTTTTCTCTATATTTCCTGCAGAAATTCGAGATCTTTTCCCTACATATTTCGAACCTATTTTCGGTGATAGAAGAAAGCTAGGCTATGGTTCGTTGATCACTGCAGCTATGCTACTGTTGTAACAACCCAAACCCGGCCTAGGAGTTTAGACCGAATTCAGAATGCTACATTGATCACCGAAGTGATCGTGAGAGAATGTTACAAATCAAGGCGTTCAAAATTTTATTTCCGAAATAGTTTATCCCGAAGCAAGTCTAAGACGTTTAATAATTTAAACTCCATCAGTAAGTTTAACAGTATAAAATGTACGAATGAAAACTTAAAACAAAATTTGCATCACAGTATTATAAAACTTTACCGTTCAACAAAAAAATCGAATAGCAATTTAAAAACTGAAATAAAACTTATAGCTCGTTTCCTCTAAAACTGTCTGAAACCTTCGCATACTGAGCCCATCAACAGAATCCAGAACTATACCTAAAAGGGGAAACAGAAGAGAGGGTGAGCACCTCGAGCTCAATGTGAGATCAAAGCCAACTATTACAAAATCAGAAACATAGAATCCAGAAAGCAATTCAAAAGCGGAACATACTTACAGAACTATACGGAACTAGTTGGTACGTTTTAAACAGACGTACTGGCAGATAACCGTATTTAGCACATATTGAAACACACTCAATCACACAGTCGCTATAACGGCTCGGTCGGACAGTCACAATCAAAGTACACAGTGTCAAAAACACTTTTCAGTCAAACAGTATAACAGTCAGTCGCATTCACAAACAGTCGATAAAATGCATATGAGTGCAGTTGAGTTAAAGGAACCCACCCATCCAACCAACACACCTCTCTGTCCCCCATCACACCTCAATAAAGCTGTAAGCTCATCCAACCAATCACTCCATGTGGGGATATAATCAACCCATCCAGCCAACCCTACACTCTATATGATGTCATCCCGGGTTGCCCGGTAATGATGGACATCAGTATTGTCCTTGACTCTAGGGGAATTGGGACCGCCCACGACCTTCTAGGTATTAAGGGCTATCAATAAGTTGTACAGTGCCATGCGAAAGTCCATAGTACAGACATGCAGTATGATCTGCGAGATCAAATATATTACGCAGAAAAGCTAGCGTATAAGCTATATTGTGCAATGCGGTAAACAGCGGTATAGACGTGCAGTATAACTGCCAGACTAGATAGTGGTACGTACGTAGCTAACGTACATGTGGTACAGTGCAAGGTGATAATCCGCTATACCGTTATCAATAATGTCTATGACCCTTAGGGTATTGGGACCGCCCACGACCCTCTGGGAATTAGGGGCTATCAGTAATAACTAGCAAAGCAGTTGCCAGTTCAGATCAAACTCCCTTCTCTTCATAACCCAGCCCAAAATAGTTTATGCATATGTATGTATGTATGTATTCAGTCAGATTTACACAACCAGAATACTAGTCTTAGATAATTAATCAGAAGCAGACATTCACCCAGTTAATCGGGCACAGAATCAAACATGTCACATACCCAATCACAAAGAGCACATTATTCAAACTCAGATCAGAGTCTTAAATACCCTCACTGGAGCTTAACCAATGGCTAGATCATACAGAGCAGCAATTACAAGTAACTTTGACCTAACAACAATATTTGGTGAGTTAGGGCCACACGCCTGTGTGCTTCGGCCATGTGGAGTAATCCATGCCGTGTAGGAGTCCAAACACTCGTGTGAAGAGTAGCACACGGCTGTGTGGTAGAGGCACATGCCTGTGTGGTACAGGGACATGACCGTGTTGACAGGCCGTGTAACTCATTGTCCAAAATTGCTAAAACAAGGTACAGGGAAGACACGGCTGTGTGAGGGTCTCACATGCCCGTGTGCCCACCAGACACAGCCGTGTGCTACGAAGCACATGCCCATGTGGAATCCTCAATCCCCAAATCAGCCACACGACCATGTGGCCAGGTCGTGTGACTCCAAATCTCAAATCCCTAATTCTCAAACTCACATGCCCGTGTGCCCAGGGGACACGGCCGTGTGAATTCTGACAAAGTCCCCACATCGGCAACATGGTCATGTGACCAGGCCGTGCAGCACCCAATTCAGCCTGGAAACCCTAGTTCCCAAATCCACACGGCCGTGTGCCACGGCACATGCCTATATAGCCACTGAAGAGGTCACGAAACCACCCTAAATCAACCCCGAAAGCACCATTTTTACCATCTAAACTGTCCCCAACCTAAGCAATATCAAAAGTACAACCAAAAAGGGAGTAATCCCCTTGTTACTAACGTCTAAAACCCAAAATCAATGGGTTAACGCGTCCTTACGGAAAGCCAAATCAATTACATTGCAATAAAAACAAAAGTAGATTAGACAGGGTTGAATCTCACACCTGATTGAACGACGAAGAAGACGAAAGAAGTGCGACAACTCAAAATCCACGGGAAAATCGATTCAAAAGTAGAGAGAATGCACACATTCAAAGTCCAAGTAAAAAAAACAAAAAGGAAAACCCCAACAGAAAACTAATGTGGAAAAGAAAAATAATAATATTCAATAAAATAAAATAAAATATAACAAATTAATTATTAACTAACTAAAAATAAAACAAAATAAAATGACTCCCAAAATGCGCACACAACGCCTCGAACCCAGAACCATGAGGCTTACTAACACTCACTTAACCACCAGACTAGCAAGCCCATTCTGACACTAAATTGCCCAGCTAAACACATATGTGCAACCTCCTCACTGTCTTTACATTCAAAACCCAAAACTTTTAGTCCCGAAATTCAGGGCGTTACAATTGTCGTGCTCATCTCATTGTATCATGGGAGAAAATCAACTAACATTTCTCCAGTACCAAAACAGTGGCCGAATCTAACTTAAACAAAATGTGAAAATAGGCCTCAACTACCAGTCAGATTTTTGCCTACCTACAAGTACACAATTTTGAACCAATTTTATTTCTAATTTCTATTTTTCAAATTATATATATCTATATTGTTCTGGTTCGATCTTGTGATTTAAATCAATATTTTACATTACTATTTATTTCACTAACGTATTTTCAACAATCTTAAGACAGAATCTTTACCACTTTTTAATTTGAGACGAATAGGACACTATGGTGAAATTGTATTCTGCTTGTAAACATAAATCAATTGAACAATTCTATTTCAGGACTTTATTCCTCCCGTTCAATAGAATTTGTTCGATTTTTTGTTTCCAAACAAAAATTAATTGAACAATTCTATTCCTTCCGTTCAACAGAATTTTCTTGATCTCTATTGTTAACAGTAATCGTTTAAGAGTAATAATTTTGTTACTAGAAATTGGTTATTGATTTTGTTTCAGAATTTTTAGTTCCTAACTATATTCTATCATTTAATAGAATCGAAGGGTAGTATAAACTGGAAATTTAGTTTTCTATTTATTATTATTACTAATTCTGGTTCCGTTTCTGAAATCTTAACAGAAAAAATGAAAACTCCCACCAATTCACCCAATTCATGATTTGAAGTATTGGTTCCAACTTAGGCTTCGAATCAAAATTCAATGTTGTTGGTGGTTGTAAGCCACAACGAGAAACCTGCGAAATTCTCTGGACAGAATTTCAAGACATGGCAACAAAAGATGTTATTCTATTTGACCATGTTGAACTTGGCCAAATTTTTGAAGGATGACCCTCCTACTGTTAAAGAGGGTGAGGTAGATGATGTTACTGCCTTCACTGCTGTTGAAGCTTAGGAGCATTCTGATTTCCTATGCCGAAATTACATCCTGAATGGGTTGTTGGATGCAATGTACAAAGTATACAGTGTCAAGAAAACGGCTAAGGAATTATGGACGTCATTGGACCATAAATACAAAACCGAAGATGCTAGAGCGAAAAAGTTTTTAGTTGCCAAATTCTTGAATTTTGTAATGGTTGATTCAAAACTAGTTGTGAATCAAGTGCAGGAACTTCAACTGATCATTCACGAAATTCTTTCTAAAGGGATGGTCATAAGTGAATCCTTCCAAGTGGCAGCCATTATTGAGAAGCTACCCCCTACTTGGAATGACTTCAAGAACTACCTAAAGCACAAAAGAAAGGAAATGTTAGTGGAAGACCTGATTGTCAGACATCGAATTGAAAAAAAACAATGGACATACTGGCAAAAAACTCAACAAAGCATCAAATGTCAATAGTGCTAAGATAAACGTGGTAGAAGTCAAGAAGGACTTCAAGAAAGGAAAACAAACTCAGAATGGGTCTAAACTGGGGCCAAAATGTGGCATTTCCAAGAAGCAAAAATTTCAATGGAAATGCTTCTATTGCAATAAGATGTGGCACAAGTCATCTGACTATAGGCTTCCAAAAAAAATCAGAGCTAACGAGGCCAATGTTGTGGAAGAAATTTCCAAGGAAGTGTCTAATATGGACTTATGTGCTATGATTTATGAAGTCAACATGGTTGACTCAAATTCAAAAGAATTGGTGGCTTGATACTGGTGCCACACGTCATATTTGCTACGACAAAGACTCCTTTTCTGAATTGGTACCTTGTGACAAAGGGGAGAAGCTCTATATGGGCAATGTCGTGACTTCTAAGATCAAGGGAAGGGTATTGTGGTCTTGAAGATGACTTCTGGAAAAGAACTCAGGCTTCAAAATGTGTTGTATGTGCCTAACATACGGAAGAACCTTGTTTCTAGGACACCCCTAAATGTACACAGCTTTAGGATGGTGTTTGAATCCTAGAAGATAATTTTTTCTAAAGGGGGATTGTTTGTGGGAAGGGGATATGTATTAAATGACATGTGGGATATGTATTAAATGACATGTGGAAACTTAATGCAATCTCTATAAAATCAAAGACAATGAATAAGAATGTCGCTTCTTCTTCTGTTTATATGCTTGAGTCATTTAATTTATGGCATGGTAGGCTCAGACATGTTAATTATGATACTTTACGTAGATTAATTAATTTAGAGCACATTCTTTCATTTCACATTAATTATAATAACAAATGTGAAACTTGTGTTGAGGCAAAATTAACAAGGTCTTCATTTCAAACTGTTGAAAGAAGTACAGAACCACCTGGTCTAATACATAGCGATGTTTGTGACTTAAAGTTTCTTCAAACTAGAGGAGGGAATAAATATTTTATTACCTTCATTGATGATAACACAAGATATTGCTACGTATATTTGCTAAAGAATAAAGACTAAGCTATAAAGAAATTTATTCTCTATAAACAGGAAGTTGAAACCCAACTTAGCTATAAAGAAATTTATTCTCTATAAACAGGAAGTTGAAACCCAACTTAATAAAAAGATCAAGATGGTGAGAAGTGATCATGGTGGTGAATATGTTGAACCATTTGGTGAATATTGTGCACAACATGGTATTATTCATGAAGTGACATCACCATACTCTCTTCAATCAAATAGAATAACCAAGTAGAAAAATCAAACTCTAAAAGAAATGATAAACGCATTG
Source organism: Gossypium longicalyx (assembly GCA_025698465.1). Taxonomy (NCBI): domain Eukaryota; kingdom Viridiplantae; phylum Streptophyta; class Magnoliopsida; order Malvales; family Malvaceae; genus Gossypium; species Gossypium longicalyx. Next base: position 20,749,681 of record CM047000.1, read on the forward strand.
CTTAGAAGCTCTAGGTTATCATATAACATGTGAGGGGAAGCTATTCTATCAATTAATTACATTTTAAATAAGGTTCCCCGCAAGAAAAGAGACAAGATACCATATGAGTTATGAAAAGCTAGAAAACCTTTCTACAACTGCTTGAAAGTGTAGGGGTGTTTTGCGAAGGTAATGGCTCTGTTACCAAAGCAAATGAAAATAGGTCCTAAAACGGTGGATTGTATTTTCATTGGCTATGCAGATCATAGCAATGCATATCGGTTTCTTGTGTATGAATCAAAGAATCCTGACATTCATAAGAATACTATCTTGGAATCAAATAATGTCTCATTCTTTGAAAATATCTTCCCTTGTAAAACTAGGGAAGTTTATTCAAGTTCAACGAAACAAACTTCAAAGACTAAAGATGAAAATAGTTAAGATATTCAATAAGAGGTTGAAACTAAGATAGAGCCAAGAAGTAGTAAACTAACAAGGGTGGAAAAATCTTTTGGATCAAATTTTCTAACCTTTATGTTAGAGGTTGAACCTCAAACGTATAATGATGTTTTACGATCATCCGAAAGCACTTTATGAAAAGATGTTATTAAAAGTGAAATTGACTCCATCATGCAAAATCATACGTGGGAATTAGTGGATCTTCCTCCAGAAACTAAACCATTAAATTCTAAGTTAATTTTCAAACGAAAAATGAAAGAAGATGGAACAATTGATAAGTACAAGGCCATATTGGTTGTAAAAGGTTATAGACAAAAGGAAGGCCTTGACTACTTTGATACTTTTTCTCCAGTATCCAAGATAACTTCTATAAGGATGATACTTGCAATTGTCACTTTACGGAATCTAGAAGTACATCAAATGGTTGTTAAAACAGCTTTCCTAAATGGAAATCTTGATTAAGAGATTTACATGGAATAACCTGAGGGTCATGTAGTTCCAAGATAAGAAATGAAAGTCTGTAAATTGGTGAAGTCTTTGTATGGACTTAAGCAAGCACCAAAGCAATGGCATGAAAAGTTCGATAATGTCATGATGACAAATGGCTTCAAGATTAATGAGTGTCACAAATGTGTGTATGTCAAAACTACCGCCATTGGATATATAATCCTATGCTTATATGTTGATGACATACTCATTGTTGGAAGTAACAATGAAATGGTAAAACATACTAAAGACATGTTAAATTCAAGATTTGACATGAAAGATATAGAACTAGCTAATGTGATTTTGGGCATCCAAATCAAGAGGTCATCTGAAGGTCTCATATTAACCCAGTCACACTATGTGGACAAGATTCTTGAGAAATTTAGCAAGGATGATTATGGTATAGCCAGAACTCTAATAGATACAGGCCAACATCTGTCCAAAAATAAAGGTGAAAGTATTGACCATGTGGAATATACAAGGGTCATAGGCAGTCTAATATACCTTATGAGCTATACTAAACCGAATATTGCTTGCACTATGAGAAGTTTAAGCAGATTCACAAGCAATCCAGGGGAAAACCACTGGAAAGCAATTGTGAGGGTACTAAGGTATCTCAGATATACTCAGGACTACGGACTACATTATTCCAGAGATCTTGCTATTTTAAAAGGATTCTCTGATGGCAGTTGGATATCTGATATTCAAGATACTAAAAGCACAAGTGGATATGTTTTTACATTAGGAGGAGGAGTTGTGTCATGAGAATCCTCAAGACAAACGATTATAACCAGATCCACAATAGAATCTGAGTTTTTAGCTCTAGACAAATCTAGAGAAGAGGCTGAATGGCTTCGAAACTTCTTGGAGGATATTCCTAGCTGGTCAAAGTCTGTGCCCACAATATGCATATATTGTGATAACCAAGCAACAATTGGTAGACCACAGAATGTAATGTATAATGGTAAGTAAGTCATCGACACAATACCGTTAGACAACTGATCTCAAATGGAGTTATCTCTAGTGATTTTGTAAAATCAAAAGATAACATTGTAAATCCACTAACTAAAGGCTTAAATCAAGATCAGGTTGATAAAACATCAAAAGGAATAGGACTAAAGCCCATGAAAATTAAAGGCGCTATGTGAAGGAAAACCTAACCTAGTTGACTAGAGATCTCAAAATCTAGGTTTAAAGGGACAACCTACTTGCATAAACCTTATGAGGTCAATATAAGGGTTCTTATCCCAAGTCTATTCCTATGATATAAATAGTGATTAAAAGTAGGATAGGTTAAGCAATGCTTTTAATGACCATTGTGTGTTTTGGTGAGTCGAACAATATAAGTCACCTATGTAAGAGTGAAGTGGGGTCGCTTCGAGGAGACTAATGGAGCATAGTTCTCTCAAACTCTTGTAGAACCAGAAGATGTTCACGGTCATATGAACATACCCATGAGAACTAAAACCTTGCCATGGAGGTAGTTGGGTGAGGTATATCATCGTTTACACAAACGGTAGAACAGTTCAAGGACATCACGTCTACTGGTTGGCTAGTAGAGTAAATATACTTTCACAAGGGAAGGTTTAAGGGTTGATGCCTACCTATCCTATGCAACTATTGATTGTAGATTCTGTCACCACATTGGGTCAATGTTTTTGGTTAAAACTAACAATTTCATTCATGTGGGGGATTATTGGAAAAAAAATAGATTTTTGGAAGCTTTAAGGCATGTTCTTGATTGGTAAATATGGAGATTTGAACAATAAAATTATGGTTTTATATTCTACCCCATAAGACATTTGCAACAGTATATCATATGCTCAAAATGGTTGAGTGATGAATGAGAAATTGATACTCAAAGTAAGCCACTTGTGAATTATGCTAAGGAAAATGGAAAGCTTAGTTCCACATTAGTTAGATATCAAGTGCGGAATATGTTTATATATATGAACCAACCCGGTGGTTATTGAATGACTAAGCTACTGCTCTCCCTTGCGCGCAGGTGGGTGCAAATCCAAACCCATCGAGGTTGGGGGCGCACCTACACAACGTGGGCAACACGAAATGTCCGGACCATCAGCCCTTCTAGGCTTGCAGATATTTTAGCCCAATACGTAATTTTATTTTTCCTCAGCAGAGCTTATCTCTTCAAGTTCTGTTTGGAATTAAAAGGACAAATATTAAATTGAGTTTAATGGCTTCTTTAATTAAGAATTTAATTTGGGTTTTTAATGGCTCCTTAATTCAAGGACGTTTATGGCTCCATTAGTAAAAAAAATTCCAAAAGTTCTTTCATTTTGAATATTTTATTTAAATCGAAATAATCTGCAGGAGAAAAACACATTGAATTTTTCTCTATATTTCCTGTAAAAATTTTGAGATCTTTTCCCTGCATATTTCGAACCTGTTTTCGGTAATAGAAGAAAGGTAGGCTACAGTTCGTTGATCACTGTAGCCGTGCTACTGTTGTGCTCATCTCATTGTCGTATCCTTGGAGACAGTCGACCAACGTTCGTCTAACTCCAAAGGAGCGATTGAATCTATCTTAAGGAAAATGTGAAAATAAGCCTCAACTACCAATCGGATTTCTGCCTACCTACGAGTACACAATTTTGATCCAGTTTTATGTCCAATTTCTGTTTTTCAGATTATATATATATATTGTTCTGGTTCGATCTTGTGATTTAAATCAATATTTTACATTTCTGTTTATTTCATTAATGTATTTTCAACATAGATAACTTAGGAATTAATTTAATTTTTTTTGAATTACTATTTAATTGATTGTAATTAAATAATGATGTTTAAAGTGAAAATTAAATTAAGTACTCATCGTAGTTTTATAGAAAAAGAAAATTAAATTTATTTATTCATAAAGTCATTACGATTTTAACGGAATTAGAATTGGATTGAGAAAATTGTTTTATTTTATTTTATTTTAATTAATTCAATAAATGAATATTGAGAATATAAAATTGATTATTGAATTGAATAAATTATATAAATTTATTTAAAAACTAAATAACACAAATAATTATATTCAATGTATTAAATGCCCAAAGTAAACCCATCCATACGATTAAAACATGAACTGATTGCGTGGCTTTTCCACCAAACAAATTCAAAAAATAAAAAATATACATATTAGAAAAGTACAAAAAAAATACAAAACAAACTTTATTTTTTGTAAATGTCAAAACAGGAAATTAGTTGAACTCCATTACTCCAACTAAAATTTTCTTTTCTTCATTTCATTATCATTAGTATGCATCTAATTCTCGTCAATATTATTCTTATTTATTTCAAATGAGATTAATTTTTCGTTTTCTTTCTTGTTACTAAATTCAAAATCAGGCAACGTCACCTGCCATCATTGGTCACCACTCTCCAAAGACCAAATTTAGCAAAATGAATCTCGATTTTCCTAAAATTTTAAACTTTCTTCCTCTGGTTTTCACTTTCGATTATTGGGTTGGCCTAAAATTGAAGTGTGTTACTCGTCTCCTCCTCACCATTTAGATTCATCAAAAACTGACTCTAAAGTCCAGAAAGAAAAGCTAACTATTTACAATTTAAATTATTGTTTTATTTTAATTTTGTACATATTACATGCATTATTATTATTAGTTTCAAATATTAAATTAATTATTTATAGTATGTCATTTATAAATACACAATCATTTTAAATATATAATTTCATACATATGTGTAATAAAATTTCTAATGTTATATAAAAACTTTGAAAGGAGGGTGGATTTTTTTTTTTTTTTATGCATAAAAACTAGGGAAGGCTGAATGAAAGAAAGTGAATTAAGATTATATTTTAGTTTCTTATTTTCACGTTTTTCTTTTTCTTAAAAATAATTAAATACTAATATAATTACATAATCAACGTACATGTCAAATATTAGATATGATCCCACACGTCATGTTCTTTTTTGCAATAAGATAAGACGAAATTCACCATTTATTAATATATTATAGTTAAGCCTAAATAAACCATAAAAACTTTTAACTGAAATGCAGTATGACAGTGAGGAGACTAATGTTGGTAGGGGGGCAGGGTGGGGCTTGATTGAAACTTATAGAAATGCTCTATTTGACCTTGCTGAGTATTGTGGAGGCAATATTCAACTATTGCAACCATTTATTTAATTTTTTTAATTCAAAATTAAAATTAGGTGATATCATGCAATTAAACAGTTAATCATGAAATAGACAAGAATCGATCTTCTACTTGTTCCAGCAGCAGATGATATGGAATGAACATTTGAACTTAAAAAGAAGAGCTGCAAAGGGTGAGAAATTTAAAGGCTAAGCCACTGCCCAGAAGATGTAGATGGTTTTCCAACCAAAACCATACTATCAAAACGATGATGGTTTTCAAAAACAATAATAATACCAAAAAAAAAATAGTTTTTATATACATGGAAACAAACCCAGGAGGCCGAAAAGTTAAAAAGCTCTAGAACTTAAAAGCTCGCCATGAAAACATCAGTCCTATAACTGGTTCTTTCCCCCACCACCCCACGGATTACCTTTTAAATGCAACGACGGTTTCATTATCATGTATTCTCTGTCTCTGGCCAAGGATGAACTTAGAAAGGAAATAAAGAATCAAAGACCTTAAAACTCGGAACTGGAGCTCTTCGAAAAGCAGAAGAAAAATATTTACAAGATTGACTGAACTGAACTGAAACTGAAGCCCTATTACGTCCGTTTACCGATAAAATGAATTAAAGAGGGATATGATGAGCTCCCGAAAGAATTTGTTTTTAACTCTTGACTATGTACTCTTTTTCTTGTAGGAGTATTAGTTTCTGGTTTGAGGGTTTTCTTTTTTCAAGGAATGAATAGTAGTCATACATGGGGGGATTGGACTGGACCGGATCAGACTGCATGGGAGGTTATCTTACATAAGAGGGCTACTACAACAACTGCTTGCTTCTGCTTCTCCTTTTGACTCAATGCCTTGCATCACTGCGGCAGCTTGACTCGCTGGAGTCATGGATGTCTATGTCACTGACTTGAGGAAAACGAGCAAAACTTTAATGGGAAAGCATCTGTCCATAGTTAACCCACTGCACAAAACTCTGGGGGAATTCCTCCGTTCCTGTCTGCTGCATTCCCTATATAAATATATAACAAGGGTTAGGCATTACCACAGCTGCAATTTCCAGTTTTTGAAGAGATAAAAGAGTAAACTGCTTCTCAATCCCAGGTCTTAACATGTTTTTCTATTCACTAATAATTTGATATTATGATACACTACATAAATGGCGTACATAGAAGAAAGAAGGCGCCGACTTACTCTCAAAGAAAAAGATTAAATTTTGTTGAGATCGCTATGAAAGAATCGTATATAATATAACAATAAAATCTATATGGATGTATATAGTTATGGCAAACAAGGAGATGCCTCGGCATTATGAGATGTAAAATGTTATAGTTAGATTGAGTTGATCACAGAACCTTGATTCACATAGTGCATTTTTTATGTGACAAATCCATATAATAATGTAACCATCAAAGTAAGATTCAAGAGCTTTCTACCAGCATTAAAACTACCAACCTTCATACTCGATCCATATTCACTGGTGGATGGGGTTGTTTCTCCCAATATTCCATTGACAACATTCTCTGATGAAAGCCCGGGAGAGCTTCTAAGTAGTGATGACCTGCAGATAAATATGATGATGTCTGAAACGTGGTTTCCTCTCATAGGTCATGCAAAATTTATCCTGTAGTTCTATAGTAATTATGAACTCTATCCTTTTCTTCCATGTACAGCCTTATAAAACAAGTTGTTAAAGAGAAGTGCCCTTTTTGTGTGCAAGCATCGGTCTCAGGGAACATTACACTACTATTTCAAGATTCAAATTTTGGTAGTTAAGAGACTGGTATTAAGGCCTATCTGGAATGGAAACTGTGCTGTGGGATTAGGGGGCAACAGGTTCAGTTCCTAATAACATAAATCATTTGATTTTTCAATTTAGTAGCTCTTTTTATTTAATCTGAACAACAAATGCTACTGCAGCATTAAAGGTTGAGTTTTGGAGCATCCATGAAATACAGAATGGGAAAATGTACCTCTCAAATGGTTCATCCTCACAAGAATTTCCTGAGGATGAAAGCCAGTCTAGGTCAACAAAGTTAGAGCAATTAACTCCATCCCCATGTTCAGAAAAGAAAATCTGGCCAGTTTCAAGATAGCGATCTCTTTGCACGTCTCCAAATAGCTGTCTTCGAGGCATAGAGGGAGTATACCTGCGCAAAGAATTTGAAAATATGCGTGTCAATCAAGAAATTTAATGGGGCAACCATCTATAGGTCATGCTACAGGTGATCCATTAATTTCAGTAAACCACGACACATGCAGATCCAACAGCTGATTCATGCAGCAATACTTAAACAAATCTTAGAAGTTATGAAAGCATTGATACAACAGATTATCTCAGCAAACCATATAGATTAAAGGTTGAAGGATCACTACAAATGAAACACAGCAGAATCAATACATATCCCAGCAGTTTATGGAGAATAGAAAGTTGTGGCCATCAATTAGAAACCAATGAAATTTCAAAGTAAATGACATGCAACAAGGGAAATTGGAAAGTGCTGGAACCTTGAACACGAGATATCACTTTCACAAGTTGATATCTCAGGTGATGACTCTGAAAGGCCATTACTTCTTTGTGATCGGTCGGGTAAAGTTGAATTGGTAAATTTCTCCTGCTTATCTTTTATGGCTGGCATAGGTGATATACTTTGACGAAGAATGTTTCCATCAGAAAATGATCTTTTGAAAAATGACCTGAAAATTAAGGATAGAAAGTGAAGTGATACACAGCAATAATCAGATGACTAAACACAAAGTCAAGAAGAAAATGAAATGCAAGTAACCTCATTTCCATACATTACCTACGTATTAATTCATTACATCAAGGATAAAACTGTGAAAAAAGAGTCATTTATTTACTTTTCTTTTTGTGAATTGGAGACCATCTGACCAAGAAACAGAGAATGCATCCTGGGGACAACAGCACTACCAAATCATCCGAGTACCAAGACTCAATTTTTATTTTTATTTTTATTTTTGAGAGGACTTTTTTTTTTTTTTTTTTTGAAAAATTAAAAGTAGAAATCTTAATAGGCATGTAAAACCAATTAAATATAACCCCCTACCGAGCCTTTGAAGAAGAAAAACTCCTACAGGAATAATAAATTATATATTTAACTTCATAGGGGGAAAAACATGAAACACACCAAGCCAACACCAAAAGGCTTATGATGAAATATCTATACTAGATGCCATCATATAACTGTTTGTTTTGCTCTCAAGTCCCAATGGCCCAGTCATAGTGGCTTTCAGTCACAACACAGAACCCATAACCAGAATTTCCTAATTAATGAGAAAGTTAAGCATTCAAAACTAGAACTTGCAGGAAGCATGTTCACAGAGACGTTCCCAAAAACAAATGGAGGATATTTGTAGTCACTACTTTATGGCTCAGGCATGAAACTTAAGATTTTACTTAGAAAGCTACCTTCCATCTTCATCCACAGTGGTTTCCCCATTTCTTCCCCTATAATGTTGATCTGAACCCAATTCCCAAAGAGCAGGCTTACCAGGCTGGGGCTGGAAATGCCCAAGGAATCTGCAGAAAGAATTGCTTAAGATCTTAACAATAGCAAATCTTTAAGAAACGAATTGAAGATAACTACAAGAGAAATCCCAAATTGACTGAACTCCAAATAAAAAATGTGTCTTCTATTCCATTGCAGTAGAATCAAGGATGTATTACCCCAAAAAGGGCCAAAAACTTATATATATCTAAGTTGTAGAACAAGATAGTGCAAGTCCTCTCAGTATTAAAGTGAGACAGACAACAATTTTTACCCTGGAAGTAATGCAAACACAATACTGAAACTTACACATTAATTGCATCTTGTTTCTCTGCATCCATATATGCATTGCTATAATATCGTTGAAGTGTTCTAAAGAACTCCTGTGACTGGGTTGCTGCTCTCCATTGACCCCTTCTCTCCTGGAATATCTGCATGGTAGAAAAGAAAAGAAAGGTAACTGAAACGACAGTATTTTGGCAGGCAGCAGAAGTACGTTATCAGAATGAGTGTCTTAAGTAACAAATATTTCCCTGGTCATCTATTTCTTGAAGTACAGATATTACAATCACAAATTTCTCAAAGGTTAGTTGATTTTTATATTTTGTAGTTTCAAATTTAGTGAAGTCAGATTATGCCTACAAAAAGAGAGAAGCATGGGGCATAGAATGCAGTTAAGATTGGGATCGACAGGCTGAAAGAGCAGGAGTTTTAAAAGAAATTTTCAACTTTATTTCTATCAAATATTTGTCACAAATGTAGTTCTTGAGTAAAATAAATATTAAAACAGATATTTGGCATTGGCAACTTCTATTAAAAAGAAAATGCAACCCAAAGATACTAGAGGCTAAAGAAGTACGTCATTTTCCAACTTTGGAAATTCTGCATGGTTGCAAGTGGCATCACAAGTAGGAATACCTTATTGTGAGCTGCAGAACCACCATATTGGTGCGCAAGTGTGTCACCCATTCTCTCATAAAAACCCATTAAATTATCTGCCAAAGGATCATTCAGATCTATCTTTGGGGTATCTTTAATCCCTAAAGCATGAAGCTGGTGTCCAAGAGCAGCCAATCCATATGCATACTGTGCAACATTTGTGCGATCCAGACAGTCTATACAATTGGTCCTAAGTACACCTCTTTGGAATGTTGGAGGCTTGAGAGAATGATTGCCATTAGTAAGATTATTATATCCAGAATAGTTCCCCTCCAATCTGTACGCATCCTCATTAACATTGTTGAGATATTTATGGTGTGACATGTCACTATCATCAATATTCCTGCATCATAATTTCAGAACCAAAATGCCATTTTCAGCTTGTTGCAGATAGCAAAAAAAAAAATCTTCAATATTTATAACAAGGCATTTATTAAAATTCAACCATATTACATTACACTATAAGATAGAAATCCATAATTCATAAAGCCATTTTTTTAATGCAAGAATCTAAAATGTAGCAAATTCAAAATTCTAACTTAAGGGATTTTAAAAAATGCAGACTTCTGGACTAAGAGATTTTTTGGGTACCCAAACAACATTCACTAGTATGTTTTGGACTACAGCCATATTTACAAAAAATTCATATATAAAACTCGAAGTTGCTGAATGTGGAAAACGTACTCAACAGAAGGCCAAGCCATGCACTCCTCAGGTTTCAAGGTTGAAGTCAGCCGACAATAAAAGAAACCTGTTAGCATTAATGCATATGCAGCCACTTTGCCCAAGAGTAGCAAAACATTTGTCGCTTTACTGGAAGGAACAAATGAAAGTTTATTTCTGTTGGTTAGGAGTCAAACTCTAAAAAAAAAATGAACCAATGCTAAAGAGCAAAGAGGAATATAGAGAATGGGAAAGAAAGCAAAATGCGCGTTAGTTTAGGGACCAAATAACAAGCTTATGGCATACCTCCGAGAATATTTGTGTAGATCCCAGTGAAGGAACCTCAACCGATTCTCCTCTGATAAATCTTTATTTATAACATCAATTGCATTTGCAAACTCTTGACGAAGAATCGACTCTCGAGGCTTCTTTTCTTGTGTCTGCTCATAAAAAAAAACAGTAATATACAGGATCTCATCACTAAATCAGTGATATCATAGAGCTACATCAAATTACTCCACTAGCCTGCCCCCCCCCCAACAAAAAAAAAAAATTGTATATTTTCAACACGCATTATCTTTAAGAAACATAGCAGTTATGCAATAGTAAAACAAAATAAAAAGACTGGTATGAAGATGACATATAGCCGAAAAGGGATAGTGGGTGATATAATTAAACTTACCTTAATCAAATTTAAAATAATTATAGGGTTGCCATATCTTTTGACAAGATTTTGAAAGTGAAGTCTGGTTGCTTCATAATTTTTGTCCTTCTTTGACACTGGGAAAAGAGAAAACAGGGTTAGTTTTCCTTTTCCTGAACAAAAGAAAATGCCTGCAGTAACACCTGAAGTACTCCAACAATTACAAGCACATACATATGATATCTGGTTTAAGATTCAATCGTGAGGTTTCTTGTGACCAAAAGAGCGGAATTGAGCCTCGGTTCTGGACAACAGAAGTTATTTCTGCAGGAAGCCCATCAGGGACATCCTTGAAGACAATCTGCTCTGTCTCAACATCATTAGCTACTCTGCCTTTTTCATTTACTCCTCGTTTTAGATACCTACAAAAATAATCGTATGCACATGCAGACAAGCAGTTTCAACCCATAACCATGTTACAGAAAATAACAACGGTATTAAGGATAACCAAGTTAAATTGCATCTCATAGTGCTCTACAATAACAAAACTAAGCTTTGTCCCTTTAATAGGGGACAACTTTCTTACCTGGTACCAGCATAGTGACGGGAGCGTCTTGCAATAAGCGTAAGTTTGAAGTCCCTTCCAGATACAGAAAGTGTGGCCTAAATTCATGTAGCCCAATGTCAAACTATGAAGCTAATAATCCATTAATATGCACAACAGGAAATAAAATATTAGCTAACGATAACTTAAAATGAGGACTGTCCTTAACCTGCTTAAAGAAGCCATACACCAATGCAACTGTCCATAAAGTATTCTGGAGGTGATTGCGTATCCCTCGAGTTAGGAACTCATTCCACACAAACATGGTCTCATAAAGAACCTGACCTGGTTCATTATTACACAAGTTCTTTTGAAGACTAAGCATGACATGGTATGAATAGCTGAAGAAGAAGTCCTTTGTCAGATCAACCGTGCATAAGAGCTTCTTGTATCTAAATAAAAGACAAAACAAGTAATATTGAATTAAAAACTAAATGCAAAATGTACAATAGAAAAGGCACTTAGTTTGAAAAATGGAAACAAAGTGTATTAGCAAACAGAAAAGAAAAAACCTATTCTCATCCTTAGAGTCAGCAATGCTTGAATTAACAGTTGCATTTGGGACAGGAATCATCTCAGTCTTTGAAACCGCATATACGTTATGACCGCGAATTGAGCCAATCTGCCTTCTTTTTGTAATAAGCAGCATATAATAAGGCCCCAAAAATTTAATAAACCCTAAAACATGGAACAACTTTTACGTATTAGATTAACAACATTTGAATAAAATTAATAGTCTCCTAAAACCATAACCTAATTTCAACATCCATACCAACAATGCCATAACAAATTGTAACGAATCTCAATCCACCGGTGGATATATTTCCTTCATGTATCCGCCTCAACAACTCAGAGCATTCACTCTCTGTATACGTGGTAGAGTCTTCCCGAATGCTCAGCTCGGAAGGATCAAGCCGATCTATCTTTAACACTCTCCAATAAGTTCTACAATTATCCCTTCCAATCATATAAAAGTTCTGTACACAAACACCAAAATAAAAATAAGTTCAACATCAAAACAAACCTACTTAAGTAAAATTACATCAAAATCAAGTTGATAACAACGAAAATTAAAGATATCACAATGAGATCAAAGCAAACAAATAAACAATAAAAAAAATTAAAAAACAGAAATGAAAGAAAAAATTACCGATCGAGTTTCGTAGAGTCTGAATTTCTGCATACATGTAGAAGTTTGAGATTGGGAGGAGCTCTCATGATTGTTAATATTATCGCAGCAATATTTTGCAGCGGAGGATTCCATGGTAAGCTTCTTTTTCCTCACCGTTTTTATTTTTCAATTTCAGGTTCAGATCTCCCCCCGAGCCCCAGGCTCAGGGAATTTATCAGAAGAGCATGCACAAACGATGGAAATTTCTCGCTATTTACCTTTGGTTTCCGTTGAGAGAAAAATCCATACCTCAATTCGGAAATTTGCCTTATTCTTGCCAAACCACAATCGGTCCTCCTTTGCAAATAATGGAGCTTGGCTGCTTCAAATACAGCATCTTCTTTGCAAATCGAAAGAAGCAACAAGAAAACGGGAAACTCAGGAGACCTGGCTAAGGACGTTTGACCGACCTTTCCTTAATCCCTAATTCCAATTATCTTCCCCCTCACACCCAAATGTCAAACGCCGAATTTACCCCAAATTCGACATGATTTGTGATCTTTCTCCAATCAGGACCGAAATTGCAGAGATGGAAGATAAAATTAAACAAGATTGTATTTATATATCATTTTAACATATAAAAAGGGGAATCTTATCGTTTTTTTCTTCTGTGCAGCGGGCTAAAAATAAAATTGGAAGTTTTATAAAAGAAGGGAAGATCGAGATTTAGAGTTTATTTTTATTTTAGATGAAAAGGTAGCTGCTAGGTTAATATTAGTGATGCCTAGGAGCTGGGTTTCTTTTCTTTCTTTTTTTTATTTCCTCTTAATCATGATGATGTCGTGTTTAAAACTATATCAAGAAAAGCCTAATTAATTAATTATATTATTTCCCTCTTCCACCCTACTTTTGCTTTCACTCCCTCTACTTCTCACACATTTTAAATTTAGTCTTTTCAGTTTTGATTGCGATTACGTGTCTTTTTTAAATCCCATGCATCCAATGTTCAATTTGAAATGTAAGCATCTTTATTTTGAATCTTGGTTTTTAACACTATTTAGTGGTGTGTTTGTACACTACTTACATTCTCTTTTTCTTATTTAATAAATTCTAATACACTACTTACATTCTCTTTTCTTATTTAATAAATTCTAATTTTCTAGCATTCTAATTCTTATGTCATGTTTGATAATAGAAAATTATGAATAATATTTGAGAAAAAAGTAATTAAAGTTATCAACAAGTGGTTGGGTGGCACATTACACTTTTAAGAGAAAAATTTTAAGTTCGAACCTTAGAAATGACATTGTTAGAAGGATGGATAGTAATGAATCTTGAATATGGAATATAAAAGTATTTACTCATCAATTAAACTTCCATTGTTAAATTGAAATAATTGATTAATTAGTTAAATTTTGAATTTTGTCACTTTTAAAAAACAATTTGACCCTCAATCTTGTATAAAAAGTTAAACTTGATGATCAATTTTTTAAAGAGAGTTGAATTACTTTTTTTTTTTAACAAAAATCTTGATTAAAATTTTAAATTTTTAAACATGGAAGCCTGTATAGCAATTCACATGTACTTGATGCTAATTTTTTAAAATTTTTTTGAATATGTTTATTATTTTTAAATTATTTGTTGGACTGTCAAGTACACTTGAACTGTCATGTGGGCCATCACGCTAACATCGTTAAAAAATTAACCTTTTAATTAGTATTTTCGTTAAAATATAATTTGACTATTTTTAACATCGTTAACGACAAATTTAGCTAAAATAATAAGAAGAACCAATTTGACAAATAATATAAACATTAAGGCTAAATTTATCATTATGTCAATTTGTATTATTATTTTTTAAACTATTATTATTGAAGAAGTCTAGGAATACAATCACATATAATATACATATCATCCATTAAAATAAATATAAACTTAATATAAAATACAACTAACGTATAATCAAAATTTATTCGAAACTAAATTAGAAAAAAATTGTAGAATATTTACACAAACTCAAATTTAAATATTAAATAATTTAAAAAATTACCTACACATAACATTTATACTTAATTATTATAAATTTAGTGTTTTTTATTTATTTTTGAATAATTTCATTATAGATTCTTATTATATCTGTTCTTTTTTATACAATATGTCTAGAACATCTTCTTATATTAACAACTAAATTAAAGATTCAATCGACTAAATTTAATGTTTTATTTATTTACAAAATCTTAAAAATTTGATTTATATTTATCTTCTTATATTGACAGATGAATATATATATATATAATCGAATCAGTGTTTTAAATTAAAAAATTAAAATAAAGAGGTTAATAAAGTAAATAGAAATCTAAAAATGATAATCCATGATAAAGATATTCATATGTTTTCACATATATAGTTTTTACGTCACATTGGAAATGATTGATATATAAATAAAAAGGTAAAAAGGGTGGTTAAGGCATGGGGTTACTTTTGGCAAAGCTCGCTTGCTTGCTTTCCATTCGACTTGGAACATTGGTCTGCAGTTGGTGATTTAATCAAATGTGTGACGTGGCTCCATCAGCATTTTTCTATTTTTTAATTACCTTTTGCGTGATGTAACCACCAAAAGCATGTGACTCGGACGCCCTCACTCAGTTCATATGGACTCTAAAAAGAGCCCTTTTCTATTTGACTTTCCTGCCACCCACCCACCCTGTTGCCTTGTGTTCTTCTCTTTCTCACAAATAATTAAGTCATGGCTTAATTAATTCCACCACAAGTAGTTAAATTTCTAATTGAATCTATAAAATATCGATATTATATCAATTTAATCCTTTTATTAGTATAGATATCAGTTAGGAATTAAATGTAGAGAATATTTGCATTACATGCATAATGAACAATTTAGATTTAACAGATTAAAAATAAAATAGTATCATTAAAGTTTAAGGCATTTTTTTTTTTAAACTTGTGAGATCCAAGATATCTATGTATATATTGAAAATTTGATCAATTTATTTTTAAAAAAGTTAATAGATTGATTCTTAAATATTTAATTAAGATGTTTTAAAGTTTGAAGATCAAAACTACAATTAACCCTAATTCAGTATTTTTTTTTATTTTTTTGATTAATAATAAAATGCAATAAAATGCTGTTCTAACTGTTGATGTTTTGATCCCATAACTGTCAATCTACAGGAAAGACAGATGCAAATTGAAGGCTGCCCGTATTTCGTTATCAACTCACAAGAATCAGAGGTCCGGGTGGCCTAAAGCACCACATTTCAAAGCTTGCTTTTCAACTTTGATACTTCAATTAAAGAAACACAAAATCCTTTAATTATCTTCTTCTTCCTATAATTATGCATAAAATTTATGTTTGGTGTCACATTTTCTCCATTTTCAACGCCTTTTCCCAGATTTTGGATTATTAATGGTTTGGTACTTCTATTATTACCTCAACTTTTGAATATTATATTTGAAGTTTTTTTCTCTTTGACCCTATTAAAAGTTCTAAGGGATTCTTCTCCAAAGGATTTAAACCTATGTTCTTGTATGATATTTATGGGTAAGATAAGTATCACTTAATTTAAGCGCTCCTTTTTTATCTCAACGAAATCAAGAGATAAAATTGAGCAGGATATGGATGATTGCAGAAATTCTTAAAAAAATTTAGATAATTTAGCATGTGCAAAATGGTTGGGGTCAATGAATATTTTCAAAGTTTCACATGCCATGATACTGGGTTATAGATTGCTTCAACTGATAAAATTGCTTTTGCACGAGTTTCAGGTGCTGTGCAAAAGTTTTGCGTTCCCAATGCATTTACGTTATTGCCCATGTATAATTTGTTTTTATCATGATTCCAAGGGGCATTGCCTCCTCCCCCTTCTCAACCATGGAGATAGTAAGTAATTCAGAATCCCTAAAATAATCTTCAATCATTTTAGTTAAATTTTTTTTTGGTTTATTTAAATAATTCTTAAAAATAAAAAATAATTTAATTAATTTAATTTATCGATTCAATCAATTCATTCAATTAATGATAATAAAGTTTGTTGGTTAGCTACTATCCAAGCTAGGGAGTACAGGAGTCTAGTGAAATAGATTAAATCAGATTTCGTTTCGTCGGGTCGAGTATTTTAATTTTAATTGTAAGTTGATCGAAAAAGGTCAAGTGAAAAGGTTAAAGTAGGTAGGTTTAGAAAAATTGAAACAAAATTAATTTGATTCTGAAATTTATATTTTACTTTTAAAATAATAAATTTAAACTCAGTCCATCTACACAAACCTCAAATATATTATGCAAACCAATTATAATTTATACTTAATACTAAAAAAATAAACATAATTTACTTCGATTTACACAAAATAAACTAATAAACTCATTTGTTAAAAAATAATATATATGTGTACTTTTAAATAAAATGCATAAAATAAAAATCTCAAAATCAATAATGAAAGTTAGGCATAATTAGTAAAGACAAAGGTCTTGAATACTCAAATATCCAAATTTGAGACTCATCGTACCTAATTATATGTGTGGATTTTAAAGTCCCAGCATGTACTATTGTCATACAAGAGTATTAATCTAGTTAGTTGACTTTAGTATTGAGTGCTTCTGTTTTTAAGACCAATTTAGTATTACTTTTTAGAAACATTTTTAGGCTAAAGGTTTTTTTTTTTTGTTGGTAAAAAAAAGTGCTTTTGTAAAATATTTTTTCGTTTAAAAAGCATTTTTAAAAATCTTAAAAGCATATTGTTTAACAATATTTTTATTTTAAAAGTATTTTTTGTCTTAAAAATATTTTTGAGAAGTAATGCTAAACTATCCCTTAATCCATTTGTATTGTAATAGTTTGATTCTAGTTGATGATTACTCGGACATGTAATTATTTGTGTAATTTGATTGTTGTAATAATATTAAAAAAAGAAAAAGAAAAAAAAAAACTTAAAATCTAATGCAACTTTTCAAGTGTTGTAGACTTTTCTTAACCTCTCACTTAGCATGTTGCTTACCTTTCTGCCTAGTTTCTTCATCGCATTATTGTCGTTCTATTCGCTTTTAAGAGTCATCGATGCTATTAAAGGTCGTAAGGCCTTTCACGTCTCTCACTGTAAGCCTCTTCCTTTTCCGTTCTCCCCTATACTTTTGCATTGATGAACTATTTTACCATTTTAAAGCATTCACTGTAAGTCTATCTTGTTTTTTTTTTTTTGGGAGATGGCTGTCTGTGGCTGTTGATGACACAACTGTTGAGTAGGCAGGTAGACAACCCACTCTCTTATGGAACTTTGGCAATTACTTGAAGCTTAAAGAAAATATCCTTGAAATCATGATGGGGTTTAGGCAACCTACTTCATATTTGATTCTTAAAATACTCTTGGGATGTGCTTCTGCATTTTGGCTTTTGCAATGAACATGCTCTTGATTTCACTTTCTTTGTGGTTCACTCAAATCCACTCTTGGAGCATTTAGAAATGCAGGGACTGTAAAAATTGACAAATTTGAGCTGAGTTTAGAGCACCTATGGTTTTACAAAATACAAACAGGCTTGTGGAGTTTCATATAGGCCCAACCCAACCCAACTGTCCCCAAGTTCAAGCTAAAGGTTTAGCTTCCTTGAATTGTTGGTGATAAGATTACCACTAATGTCTAATCCTGTTAGCCTTTACTGCCCCTATCTGCTCATCGTGAATGAGTAAGATTTTTTAGAGCAATCCTTATTCCATTTTCATTCAAGCTATCTTGTGTTTCAGGATCATAAATGAGATGGTCCAAGATAGATGAAACCATCTAGTTTTTCTTCATTTATTTGTATGTATCAACATATTGTACCTGCCATTAAATAACATTAGACAAAAGCTTGGGCCAACATTTTCCCTTTTACATCGGGTAAAGAAAACCACCACATTTGACGAAAGGAAACCTAAATCCCCCTGAAAGCATATACATCAAGCTACGTGTACACTAAAATAACAGATTATTGCCAAAGTCCCTTTCTCAAGAGCTGGTTTTCATTATGAAATGAAGCGCAGTGTGGATTAGTGCTTCCTATAACAGTACCATACTCCCTCACATCAGCCAGCGAGAAAGACCGCCAATTAGAGAGATTCCGGCACGGCGGCGATGATGGGGTGGTATTATTATTATTATTGCAAGAAGATCTGGTTTGTGGGTACAATGGAGGAAGCCGAGGGCTTGAAGTTGAAGTAGAGTCTTCACTGATACTAGACATACTTTCAGAGCTACTCATTGCAACAGCTAGAGCCAATGTGCTTTTGCTTGAGCTGATGGGCCTAATGGGTCTTTTATTGTTCCTGTTTTTGTCCCATATGTGGTTGATTGCCAATAGATTTCTTCTCCTCCTGGTGAAAGCGTTTTCAGGCTTTGCTATGTCTTTAATCGTTGAAGCTGTAGAAGCATCGGCTAAGCTTGTGAAAGACCTTGATTTGCCATTGTAGAAACTCGAGATGCCTCTCCTGTTCAAAAATGAATTTTAGTTTATTAAAAAGAAGGGAATTTGTAATTTAATTTTACTTTACTAAAACCTAATTTGTTTAGTTATCAGAGTCCGCTTAAAGCGGTAGATTTCACAGTATTAATAATAGGAGGATTAGAGGGACTCAAATCGAAATTAGACCAAGCTATCCCTAGTTCTGACACCGATCTGAGCCATTTAGTTAGAGAGGAGATGATGAACGAACCTCATAGGCAAAACCTGTTGGAGGGAATCCATCATGTTTAAACCACCATTATAAGAGCTTTGAACCTCATTTTCGTCGTCGCCGTCCGATGATCTTCCAGACACGTCAGCATCACTGTTCCTCCCGATCGAAGAGGAGGTCGTGGTGGAGGACGAACTCCTCCAATCGTCATCTTCCTCCTCCGCCGCTGGCATGTCTTTGGACGGCGAGGGTTCAAATCCGGAAGTCATAGTGGTGCACTTCATCACGAAAATCAGTGAAAAAACAAAAGAGGAAGATTTGCCTTCCTTAAAACACAAACAAAAGAAGCAAAGGAAAGTGAAAGAGAGAGAGATACGAAGGTTATGGGAAATTTGATTGCTTTATTATGTAAATAAAATATATGATGTAAGTGGTACTCTTCATCCCCAACCATATGACTCCTCCTATTTTTCTCTTTCTCATTATTATTATATTCCTACAAAATTTTATTAAATATTATCAGATTTTGTATTTTAATTTTCTAAAATATTGTTTAATTTATACTTCAACTTTTTTGTTGACACATAAATATAAGAAATGTTTGTTTATAATTATATTAATAAGGTGAAAAGACAAGCCACGTGGAAAGATGGAAGAGAAAAAGGGGGATGAGGACACGTTGAAGAAGTGTCCCAGGACTATGGTCGGAGAAGGATGTCTATCACAGACCTGCCACATCCCACGTGTACCATGTTCTCCGCTTTAGCCTTATCCATATTTTGTGGGTGGGACCCCCTTCCTTCCTCTCCCTTTCATTTTTAGATCGGGTCTAATGTTAAATCAGTTTGTAATCTAAAATCGAATCAGCTTATTAAATTATTAATCTATTTTAATTTTAATCATCCTATTTTACTAAAATTATAATCTCAGTTTATTTTTATTATTTTGTTACATATAAAGAATTTTCGTCAAATTTTTTTATATAAATTAATGATTTTCTGATTTTTAGATTAGCAATTTAATAGGAATATTTCATTTTGTTACTCAATTAAATTAATTTTTTAAGTTTTCATGAAATACAAGGAGTAAATTATGACAAATTAAATTTTTATAAAGTAAAAAGGTGAAATCTAAAATTATTATTTTTAGAATAACTTTAAAAAATAAAGAATTACAAAATTTTGAAATATTACTCTTTTAATCAATTTTTTATTAGTTCATTGATTGTTTTTCTTTTAATTTTTACTATATTTGAAATTCGATAAATCATCAATTTCTTATTGAATAGATAAAGTGAATTTCTTAAAAATCTTGACTTTTAAAAATAATTATTGGAGTAGTTTTTTTTTTTTTTTTTGTAAATTATGGGATTGGGTTGAAATAATGAAAACGTCTGAAAACATTTTCAGCTGATTTACAGAAAAACGCTTTCAGTTGGAAGAGTTATTGATAGAAAAATGCTTTCAGCTAAAAGCACTTTTTGCCACATCAGCTGAAAACACAATGGCAGAAAGTACTTCCAACTAGAAGCATATTCCTTCTGATGTTTGTTTTTTATGGTTAGATTTTTATTTTCTTAAAGTAAAGTTAGGGTTTTATGGATTTTAAGATTAAAGGATTAGGGTTTTTTTTAAAAATTTAAGTTTTTTTTATATATTATTTAGTTTTTTTTATAATTTTTTGAGATGTAAAGTTAATAATTATTTAATTCAATATTTAAAAGTATCGTATTTACACCAATCGTATATTTAAATTATTTGAATTGTAAAATTCAATTTGATTCATAGTTGAAACTAGAACTACTCAATTTGATTAAATTTTAGTTTTTAATTTTTTTTCAATTTTTTTGAAAGCAACTAAGTTTTGATCATTTTTTTAACTAGAGGTTGAGGTTGATAAGATTTTTTAGTGCATTATTCTCGAACTTTCAAATTTCTTCAGAAAATATATCCTGGGAATCCCGGGATATCTAATGGTTGAGTGGGGAAAAATGTGAAGTTGAAAGTGCTAAAAGGAAATGATAACTCTTGAAATGAGTTATCTTTCATGCCTTTAGACCTAACTAATTGCTTGTACTTAGGTACATTTAGTTACATTTTAGGACATTTCATTCGTATTTTCATCATTTCATTAGTAGCTTGGACTGTATTTGAATCTTAAGTACTTTTAATTGCTTGTGGTAGGGCTGTGTTTGGTGGTTTGGTAAGTGCAAGTTGAGAAATGAGAAATAAAAGAGTGCAGGTTTGCCGGGGCAAAAGGTTGGACATTTTGTCAGCATGAATGCCGTGGCAATTCCAAAAAGACCGAGTCAATACTCAACGCATACCAGTTTCAACCCAACTGTACTTGTACCAAAAAAATCTGCTTAAAAAAGAAAAGATAATCTTAGGATGTTGGTTTTTAATAATCTTGGGATGTTGGTTTTTATCCTAGAAAAAAAGAATTTAAAAAGAGAAGAAGATAATCTTGGGTTGTTGAAAAAAGAATTTAAAAAGAGGAGAAGATAATCTCGAGTTGTTGGATTTACCCTAGGAAAAAAAACTATAAAAAGCCAAAGGAGGAAACCCTAAACGATGAACAAAAAAGAATAGATCCTTAGGCAAAAATAGAGGGTAGTGGCTGAGTAGAGACAGAAAGAGGAAGTCAGAAGCAGTTTCTCTCAACCATTGCAGGACACTATGCTGTTGGATGTGAATTAGACATGCGGAAGTTGTCTTCCCGTTTTCTGTATTTCTTACTTTTTTTCTTTCGTGAATTGAATGATGAAAATGATGTTGGATGTTATTTTAGTTTTGAATTTTATGTCCCAACCCATTAGCTAAATCTCATCAGGTTGGGATTACATGATGAAACTTTTATTTTCTTTAATGGTTAAAGCATAGATCCGAATTAATTTACTGTTCATTCAATTATTTTGATTTCTAAATTGTAAGCGTGCAATCCCTAAACATAGATGACTGTGCAGCATGCCCATAAACTAATTTAATTATAAAAAGATTGGATTAGTTTAACCACAATTGAATGATATGAGCAAGTACTCGATAGATACTTGTAGTAGACTCTAGAATAGAGTAGCGTTCATATAGAAGGAAACAATGTAGGGTACCATATTAAAGGCCTATAGACAATGGCAAGGTAACTTGAGGTTTTTTCTCTCGAAAGAAGTAGACCACTTTAGAACTCTTTTGAGCAGTAGATTGATTACAATTTTGCCGAGCATATCTGACAATAAGGGTAGATTCTTAGTAATTCCAACCTTCCATATCAACATCGTATATCCCTTATCCCTTACCGCAGTATCTTTACTATATCATTCTTAGTTACTTATTTGTTCATTTACATAATATTCCTATAGTAATTCTCATAATTGCCATTACATTTCTACTCTCGTTTTGCCATAGCATTTCCAAGTATTCATTAATTCCACATATTGCATACATCACTATTCCTTTAATTGCCACTGCATACTTACTATAGCATTAGCTGTATTTTATATTATAATAACTTAACCACTTTTGTGCCTCAATTCGATCCTCGTGGGAATGGTACTTACTTATCACTTTCTTACTTGATCCGACATGTATACTTATACAATTCACATATCAATTCACACACGACGAGAAAACGCTCCATGTAGGACGCGTTTTTAGTGCTGGTATTGAGTGCTCCATTCAAGTGGTTACCCAATATATCATTGTGTAGCAAGTCAAAAGTTCGATCGACATCGACTCGAGTACGCGACAACGTGGATATTTGGGAGAAGATAAACCAATCAAGGTTATGCGGGTGGTGTAAGAACCCAGGGCATACAATATTGTCATGTCCACATTGACATGATATAAGCACAACACCTCATTAACAAATTTATTAAATTTTAACCGATTTATTAATTTTTTAACCGCAAACTATTTACTGATTTTTTCATTCATATTTAAATTTTGTTGTATTGTAAGCACACGTTTTTATTGTACTATAGAAATAAAAAAATACAATTTTGTTCCATTTTTCCGGTGCAAACTTGATTTAATAATATGAAATAACGACAATAAATTTTGATGCAAAAATTATATTTATTTAAAAACATTTCCTATCCAATATTGATACAATCTTATCAACTATAACTTAGCTAAACAATTAAAATTTACATGAGAAGTACAAAAAAAAAAATCAATCCAATCCTCAGTGAGAATGTGTGCCACATTGGGGTGGTCGATGATTGCGAGCTGAATTTTTTCTTGGTTCAAGCTAAATATCGGCCTTCTCGGGTATAGGTTATGGTCTCGGCCTTGCATCTTCTTCATTTTCGTCTGTAGTTGATTGTGATCGGTTGCCTCTTGGTTGCCATTGTATATCTTCTATTCTAGGAACAAATGGTTGCAAAGATGTTCTACCTTAGTAGAACAATGATCTCGGAGGTGTTTGTAACACCATCGGCATAAAGGTATAACTATATTGTGTCCCATACACCAATGGCAGAATAATCGGACTTCCAATCGGTGCCTTAAACATAGGCGACCTATACGTCTTCGTTGGATCCGTCGTCGTTTGAAACATCGATGGCATTGACGTCTAATATGCCAGGGACAGAGGTCCAAAAATAAAATCTGGCATCAATGTAGAAACAAACAAATGTGGTGCAATATGTGGCGCTTGTGTAAAAATGATAGGGTTAGTATAAACACTAGAATAAGTCGAGCCATACTAATCAAGAGGGTGGTGTGGCCATCGGTGTTAGTTCTTGTGTAAGTGTAGATGATGGACCCACCTCAGTAGCTACTTTAGACCTTGGATGCCTAGGTGCCCGTCGTGGCCTCCTCGTATGCTATTGCCTACCCCTCGCCTTTTCCACTAGCGGATATGACTTGCCATAGTGTCTAAACCATGACATGTACTCCAGATCATAAGCTAACTCCGGAGCGATAATGGCCTCACGAGTAAGTAAAAACTCGTACCTATTGTTCTAAATGTTGATATATTGTGCGTGGAATGTAGGTCAAGGCTAATTCGTTTTCTCCTATAAGTTGATATAATGTAGATCTTCGATGTCTTGGGGTACCGGTGGAATCGATTGCCTAAACCTAAACTACCGCAACACTCTATCCAACTCGTGCATCTCCATCTTAGTGTACACTACCAATGACATCTTCATGTACTAGAAGTTAAGATTCACCAATAATTCGGACGAGATGTATTCTTAAATTGCTAGATCGGAGTATGTCGTTTATTCAAACTATATTAAAATGATAAAAATTTTAGTTATATATACTATTGTTTATAAATCAACTATGTTATATAATTCAAATTTAAAAAATACATACCTTTGCTTCTGATTACCGGTCTAACAGAAGTCGTATATTTCGAAGCTCATTTGGTAGTCCCACGTAACTCGGCCCATGGTTGCACCTATTGAAATAATACGTGAACATAATAATTTAAAATTTAAACAATTTTATTATATTAAATATATTATCTAATGAATTTTACCTTGTTACAAGTGAGAATGTATAAGGGTAGTCTGTTCGAGGACGTAAAAATGGCAGCCAATACCATGCCCATGATTGTAGTAGTAGCATGTAACCACCGATTTTAATTTTTTGTGGTTTCGTCACCCGTCACATCTCCTAGTACAACATCAACAACACAGTCAATTGAGTTCGCTTGCTTCTCTAAAGTCGACGATTTTTAATAGCCACCTTAAATTGACAAGATTTGTGACTTATCGGGCATTGGGAGACCCTCGATGATCATAATAATGTACACCTGAGTGTTTTGTTCTTTTTGGACTTCACTTGAATAGGCATTGAGCCCACTAAAATTTCTTTTTAACTAATTTAATCTATCCGGGATCCATAAATCGTTTCTGGAACCCTCCCTAAAAGTTGTTCGCATATGTCTCTCCAATTGGCTGCGACAACTAACCCAGTCACTACTAGCCCATTCACCGGTAACTCGAGCTATAACTGTACGTCCTCAAGAGTGATAGTACACTCGACACATGGAAGATGGAATGTGTGCGTCTCGGGTCTCCAACTTTCCACCACCACACTTACAAGTGTGGGGTCCAATTTACACCCCCTACCAATAATGACCATGTGCAAAAATTTCGCATCTCTTAAGTAAGGATCAATTAAGGGTGATTGAGGAGCGGTTAGATTACGAATATACGTCTCCAAAATCCGATCCAAAATCCGATCTTCTAGCTATGTATAAAAACAATACAAAATATTAAATTCCAATATAACAAAAAATATTTAAATTAAATTAGATTAAATATAATAAAAAAAATTCTTAGCATTTGCAATTAATCTACCAAAATGTGCTTGCCATCCAAATGGATTAGAGATTTTGCCATTTCTAATTTTGAAAAACATGAAATAAATTGTAATAGAAAAAATAATTTACGAAAATTTTAATAAAACTTTAATAAAAAAAGAGAGTTGAGAGAGAAATAAAATTTGAGTGAGAAATTAAGAGGGAATTGTGAGAGATTTGAGAATGTGAGAAAGAGATGGTTGAGATTGAATTGGAAAAAATACGAAAGGGGGGTTTATATAGAAAAAGAAATCTAGCCGTTTGGGGGTAGTCGTTGGTTTTAACGGCTAATTAAATAACCATTGGGGGAAGATCTTTCCAATTGGAAGCGTTTTCGTTATTTCCGCAAAATTCTTTAATTTTACAAAAAACCAACCAAATTCAGTAATTATTTAAAAAAATGGGATTTTTATGTAATTGGTTTTAAGCAATTGTTTTTTTAGAAATAAGGATGGATAAAAATAGAAATTATAAATATATATTTAAGAAATAAATACAATAGCTTTTACATGTACGTGATCAATATAAATTATATGATACATTTATTTATTTTTATAATACATGTAATTATTGATATAAAAGATGATACCTAAAAATAATATTTTACTCAAATCTTAGTTTTGGCTCCCTCTGGATTTCTCATAGAAAACCAAATTAATTTTTTTAGTGTAAAACAAATAAAAACAAAATTGTTGCCTAAGAAACCCATACACAACTTTTTTTTTTCTTAAAAAAGAAGAAGCTAAGCTTATCTTCTAAAACATAAAAAAAGAAGAGGTAACAATAATAACAAAACAAAATTGCAAGTAAGCAGTACACCGAAAACCTTATCCACAATTGGAGCCAGCTTTTGCTTTTTTTAATTTAGAATAAGTGTGATTTATGTCATCTAATCAATGTTGTTGAAGTTAGTTAAATTATCATTTATAATATGTATAAATTAATTACAATATTAAATTTAAATAATTCTATAATAATATTGATTATAAATTATAAAATAATTTATTTGTCTTTAATTAATAATAATGTACAATAATATTTATATATAGATACACGAGTTTATTGTATTTAATTTAAAATACACATTTATTTAATGTATTTTTTACATATAAAAATTTATACCTAATAATTTTTTTGAAAATTACAAACAATAAATGATAAATAAATCAATGAAAATCATACAAAGCATTACATTTTTGGTGTCTAAGTGTATTGCATGAACACATCAAATTAAGGAAGATTTTTCGTTATTTTTGAACCAATACTTATTTTTTAACATAATTATTTATATCTTTCATATACTATTTTATATTAAACAATACACAATTATATAAATAAAATATTTATTTATAAATAATAAATAATGATATATTACTATATATATTACTGAAAAAGTTGAGATATTTCAAAAGAACCAAATCTCACATTCCTAAAGAAAGACCTGGAGACCCTTATTTATAACCCATAATACTTTATTTTTATTGAGCTAATAAGAACTAAGTTGAGAGGATAGACTCGTACATTGGGCCTAAAAGGTTAGAATTGTAATGCACCAAATCCGACCCGATAATTGGATCCAAGTTGTGCCACAAGTTAAAATTAGACTAATTCTTAAACAAATCATTCAGTGGAAGCTTGTAAAACTTTACAATTTTATGAGTATAAAACATGTGATGGGTTATTACTTTATAAAGGTTTCAATGTACATCATTGGCGTTTTAAAACAGGGTTCAATTCATTTGGCGTATATGTTCAAATAAATAGATTCATGAACAAATTATAATAAATCAAATCCAAGCATTGAAATTTAAGAAGATTCTCATAAAAATATAATCTTAACAAAATAATAGATTGTTATACGAATTGGTTTCAAAAATACATTTACACGCCACCCTCAAAGGTCATGCATAATATAGGATAAAACAAACAGCTCACAATAATAATAGTGCTCTGGTGTAGTCCTTTCAACAGAGAAACCCTTCCTTCAAACAGCATATCTGAGAAGGAAAAGATAACAAAGTAAGTTCATATAAGCTTAATGAGTTCCCAAAGATAAAGAGAAATCATACACACCAATTCTTACGATAATACCAAACCTTTCAGAAGAGTTTCACATAATGATCATATTACACCCAATGGCATTCACAGAACACAGATAAACTCAATACACCAATTTACAATACACATGGGAAAATACTATATGCCAACTTAACACTACATAGAAAAACCATCCTCATGCCAACCACATACTCAAAATTCAAATTCAGAAGTATATCATTCAATCTCGTTCACATACATACTCCCCCTTAACACCTCATAACGTTTTCATTCAAAATAACATGTTTTATTGTGATCTGCCAGTCCAGTTTGTAGTATAGTTTCCCCACAAGAGGCTTCACAAACATATATCCCCTTCTCGATCACCATATATCATATCTTATATATTGCAAACTGTTGGTACTGGCTTATGCACGAAATATGGTGTTATTTCATAACACAGATAGACTGAACTTAGCCCGATTACACTGGATAACCATTACCCACACATACACAATTCATACATTATTGAGGAAGATTACTTACCTTTCACAATGTATATAACAAAGAAATTTACAACACATGGACGTTAGAATGAACTCACCAGAAACTTTAGTACAAATCTACACAAAAGGTCATTTGCCTTTACCGTTGGGACCCTCGTTAGCTTTTTGAGCTAAAAGAAAGATAATTATTCTTATCAGATCATTAATCTATCGAAACTTAACATGCATGCAAGAATTAGAAAGTTTCCTTCCTCACAAACAATTCTAATTTCTATGCATGCAGTACGATAAATATGTAGATTACTTCGATAATAACCTAAGGGTTCTGTAACCTCTAAAACCTAGCCTAGACGTTATGGCTAGATTGAGAAGGCTAAATTAACCACTGAAATGGCTAAGGTAACTTACATTACTTTTGAAGACTTTAAATAAACTCATTTTAAAAAAAATCGTAGTTGTACTTTAAGTTAGCTTAGAAGTGTTCATTCATTAGGTCGTGCATGCTTAAGATTCATTTTATTGTTGACAGTGTTGTTTTAGAAAAACCGTTTGCTTGTTGCTCTTCTTTAAAAAACTTGAAGTTAAACTAATGTAGCAGAAAAACCATTTTTCAAGTCCTTTTGGAAAATTAGTTGCCTTATCTATTTGTTTTTCAAAAACAATTCATTTGCAATATAGTGGAAACTAGGGAACAATATCAAATTTTGCTTGAGCCTGATATAATACATTATTCGATTATTATGCTTGAGTAATTCATGCATGCAAAAATCCACAAAAGAAAAGTTACCAAGCCATAGATCAGAGATAATTTAAAATTACAAGCTAAAACCAATAAAAACTTCATAATACTTATTAAGAATAGTTCGATGTCCAAGGTGATTCTCTAAATGTCGAGTCCGATCTTAATTTTGAGGTTTACTTAAAAAGTTAAACACTATTGAAGGGTGAGCTTATGAAAAGCTCAGTGCGAGTCAAATAATTATTTAAACGGGCAAAAAATCAAATACAGTGAAACATATTAGCATGAACAGAAGAAAACAAAACCATCATAGGAATTTCATGTCATTACATAGCCATTATCAAATTTATGTCAAATAGTGTATGAGCATAGGTCATCATTCATTCGATTAACAATCATTAATTTCGATACCATTCAAAACAATAAAGTATGATGTGTAGCATAAATCAATAACATTCGAATATGTCGTGCACATGATGCAATGCAAAAAGGTTCCTACTCATACCATCCGCTACACACCACGAGTTCCCCAGAACCTGTCTGCCAAACTCTAAAACATTATGAGCATAGCTCGATGTGGTAAAACCACCGAGTAACCAATAATGCAAAAAATTTGTCGGATATCAAATAGTGCGATACAATCGCCAATAACATATAATATGCAAAAAATCGCCAATCACCTCGGTACTTCAGGTGCAGTGCACTGACTACGAATAATGCGGACTTAATATGTCGCCAGAACTCCGCGGAACTCCTCCGTCAACCACAAAATCCTAACCCAATGCATATGCAATATGTCACACAATCACATACATAATCATATCTCAATACTTTTCACATTCATTTCACATGCTCAGCATGTCCTCAATAATCACATACTTTCAGTAAATGGAAATAGTGTTCCAATCTTTCAAATGACCATTGTGTTGGTATCAACTAAGATCGTTCAATTTCACATACTTTACGGATTTTCATTGTGCATAAATAACACCTTTTTCAATACACAATATAACAAACATCTCATGCGTTTAAATCATACAAAAGCTTAATATCTCAACACATTATATCATTCAGTCAAACATTCCCATATCTCATAACTCAAATATGCAATTACAAACTCAATCAAACATCCGTACTATCAAACTAGCAATTTTACTAACATGTCAATCTTTTAAGGCTCGAACATACTTAGTTCGGCCACTCACAAAATCAATAATTTGGTTATTAAGACAATCTAACCAGCAAGCTAGTTTATCATATATAACATGATATTTAACATTTTCAAACAATTTTATGAGTTTAGGACCTATATCTTATTTTTCGCTTCCTTGTAGCGCACTAGCGAATCTTCCAATTTTCTTTATTAACTCCTTAAACGAACCTAAACCAAAATTCAATACGAATTAAATCAATTTACCATTAAACCAGCCCCCAAACACCCACTTATGAGTTCAAACCAATCATTGAAATTATAACTATTTTATGAATCCAAACTAGTTAGATTCCTTACATTGTATCGATGCGAACCGTACGTACAATCGTTCTTCACCTTTACGGATGATTTGAGGCATTTGAGTTAGCACCTAATTCAATAATATACTGGAAAATCAGTAGCTAATTAATGATTAAATTCTTTCATTTAATCAAATCATAACCTTTACCAAACAACTATGTCGAAATAACAAACTAGCTACCCTTAATTGCACTTACGTTTCACGATTTGTGGGATCCGAATGGCCAATCGATCAAGAACATTCTTCACAATTGAAATGGGTTTAAAAGTTTATTAGGAGGGTGCAAGAACTCAAATTAATTCTGGAAAAATATAGGTAAAAACAAAGAAACAAAACAACCCCTTTTCTTGCCTATATGTGCACACCCCACCACTCACGGTGGCCAAAATTGGGGCTGAATTTTAAAATGGTTTGAGATCTCAATAAAATCTGGAAAAGTACCTTTGAAATCATTTAAAACCCCCCAAATTCCAGATCTGGAAATTTAGGTTTTTAATGGACAAGATTAATTAAGAAATTAAAGAGAGAAGAGACCTTACCCAAGCTAGTCGAGAGAAACGACAATGACACTTTCTTGGCAATATTCGGGATTGATCTTGGAATTCAAGATTTCAGATTTGGGGTTAATTTTAATGAGGAAAAATGATAGCAATATGGTGGAGAATATGTTAACAAATCTTGTGGCAAAAAGAAAAAGAAAAAGAAAAAGAAAGAAATGGTAAAACTAGGTGTAGGCGACGACAACAATGAGAGAAAGAAAGAAAATTGAAGAGAAAAGATGAGAGGAAGAGGGTGTACGGCTTGGGTAGGTAAAATTTGAATTAAAGGCTGAAAAATACAATAAAAAGTTATATTTATACTTAGGGTTCAAGGGTATTGATGGCACACTCATTAAAAAAATAAGGGATTCTGCAAAATTTAATTATTTCGCAAGGGCAAGGATTCGAACTTTGGACCTCATTTAATTTCCATGCTTTCTCATATTTCTTTTAACCATTAGGCTTTTCCTTATTCTTGAAATAATTTTGCAATATTTATTTTAAAAATAAGGCATGTCACATATTAGGGTTTAAGGCAAAATTTGCAAAATAATAAAAAGGGTGAGAGAGAAGGGATTTGAACTTGGGTTTCAAGGAACATTTCACTAACACTTAACCAACAAACCAATACCTCATTTCTTTTCCAAAAATGCATAGATAATCTTAAAATTTAAGGCATGACCACTTTCTCTCGATTCTCAAAGCCGATTCTACTAACCCCTGATTTTTGGGATGTTACAATTCTCCCCTCCTTAAGAAATTTCGTCCTCGAAATTTTCTTGGTCACAAAATATGTTTCCCTTTTTCCTTCAAACTAGATCACCAAGCTTTTGCTGTGCAACTCTAGTTCCAACACAATTCTAGACAATGCGTCTCTTTAAACTCCCAACATATATTTTGTATATCTAATTAAAGAAATGTTACTAATAGGTTCCTCTACCCCAATTCCCAATTTTTATAGAAACTCTACTGGATTACGCTTACCACAATATCTACAAATCGGAATCCTAGCTAATCTAATAGTTTCTCTAGTAATAACTACTACAACCTTTCGTTAAGGTTTGACTCATTTGGCCCACTTTAAAGGTCACGAATTTGGTCCAGTGGAAGCAGACTCTTTACTTTTCTGAACTTTATTCTTTTCATTTATTTTGCACTCCAAACGTTTAGTCTCTTCCTCCATATTATTCCTTTCAACCATAATCTTAAAAACGTTTTCTAACACTCCTAATATCACTTAAAACAGACAATGCATCATCCCCAGCCTCCTGATTTTTTACCTTCGGATGTAGGCACAATCATGATGTCGGTCTTCTTAGGGTTAGGCACAATTCCTTGAGAAGCAAATGACTCAAATTGGGTAGCTCGACAATGAGCCCCACGGTTTCTCATTCTATAGTTGTTAATTATGTATCCTATGGTCTTAAATTTGATCTACAATTTCAAAAAAAAATCACTATCTAACTTCAATCAATTTTTAGTTTTCTACATTACAGTTTCAAAGAAAAAGTTAAATACTAACTATTTCAGTTCTATATCTATAGTAATACACCTCAAATGTTTACCTATAACTTAACAACATCTTTTCTATGGTAATCGGCATCGAAGTCTTGGACCTAATTTTCTTTGTAGAATATCATTTTCAAAATTCTCTATGGCTTGTTTTTCCCAAATTTCCCCTTTTTCATGTATGCATGCAGGCTTACTTAAGTAGATTTAAAAACTCAGTCTGAGGTTTTAAACCAAGGCTCTGATACCACTAAATGTAACCTCTCAAACCCAGCTTAGATGTTATAGCTAGATTGAGATGGCTACATTATCCATCGAAATGGCTAAGGTAACTTTACTTTTGAAGATTTTAAATAAACTCATTTTAGAGAAAATCGTAGTTTTACTTTGAGTTAGCTTAAAAGTGTCCATTCATTAGGTCATGCATGATTAGGATTCATTTAATTGTTAACAATGTTGTTTTAGAAAAACTATTTGCTTGTCGCTCTTCTTTAAAAAAAACTCGAAGTTAAACAAATGTAGCGAAAAAACCATTTTTCAAGTCCTTTTGGAAAATTAGTTGCCTTATCTATTTATTTTTCAAAAACAGTTCATTTGCAATGTATTGGAATTGGAAACTAGGGAACAATATCAAATTTTACTTAAGCCTGATATAATGCATTATTCGATTATTATGCTTGAGCATTCCATGCATGCAAAAATCCCCAAAAGAAAAGTTACCAAGCCACAGATCAGAGATAATTTAAAATTACAAGCCAAAACCAATAAAAACTTCATAATACTTATTAAGAATAGTTCGATGTCCAAGGTGATTCTCTAAATGTCGAGTCCGATCTTAATTTTGAGGTTTACTTAAAAAGTTAAACACTATTGAAGGGTGAGCTTATGAAAAGCTCAGTGCGAGTCAAATAATTATTTAAACGGGCAAAAAATCAAATACAGTGAAACATATTAGCATGAACAGAAGAAAACAAAACCATCATAGGAATTTCATGTCATTACATAGCCATTATCAAATTTATGTCAAATAGTGTATGAGCATAGGTCATCATTCATTCGATTAACAATCATTAATTTCGATACCATTCAAAACAATAAAGTATGATGTGTAGCATAAATCAATAACATTCGAATATGTCGTGCACATGATGCAATGTAAAAAGGTTCCTACCCATACCATCCGCTACACACCACGAGTTCCTCAGAACCAGTTTGCCAAACTCCAAAACATTATAAGCATAGCTTGATGTGGTAAAACCACCGAATAATCAATAATGCAGAAAATCTGTCAGATATCAAATAGTGCAATACAATCACCAAAAACATATAATATGCGATAAAATCGCCAATCCTCTTGGTAAACAGGTGCAGTGCACTGACTACAAATAATGCAGACTTAATATGCCACCGGAACTCTACGGAACTCCTCCGTCAACCACAAAATCCTAACCCAATGCATATGCAATATGTCACACAATCACATACATAATCGTATCTCAATACTTTTCACATTCATTTCACATGCTCAGCATGTCCTCAATAATCACATACTTTCAGTAAATGGAATCATTGTTCTAATCTTTCAAATTACCATTATGTTGGTATCAACCAATATCGTTCAATTTCACATACTTTATGGATTTTCATTGTGCATAAATAGCACCCTTTTCAATACACAATATAACAAATATCTCATGCGTTTAAATCATACAAAAGCTTAATATCTCAACACATTATATCATTCTGTCAAACATTCCCATATCTCACAACTCAAATATGCAATTACAAACTCAATCAAACATCCATACTATCAAACTAGCAATTTTGCTAACATGTCAATCTTTTAAGGCTCGAAACATACCTAGTTCGGCCACTCACAAAATCAATAATTTGGTTATTAAGACAATCTAACCAACAAGCTAATTTATCATATATAACATGATATTTAACATTTTCAAACAATTTTATGAGTTTAGGACCTATATCTTATTTTTCGCTTCCCTGCAGCGCACTAGTGAATCTTCCAATTTTCCTTATTAACTTCTTCAATGAGCCTAAAACAAAATGAAATACGAATTCAATCAATTTACCATTAAACCAGCCCCCAAACACCCATTTATGAGTTCAAACCAATCGTTGAAATTATAACTATTTTATGAATCCAAACTAGTTAGATTCCTTACACTGTATCGATGCGAACCGTACGTACAATCGTTCTTCACTTTTACGAATGATTTGAGGCGTTTGAGTTAGCACCTAATTCAATAATTTACTAGAAAATCAGTAGCTAGTTAATGATTAAATTCTTTCATTTAATCAAATCATAACCTTTACCCAACAACTATGTCAAAATAACAAACTAGCTACCCTTAATTGCACTTACGTTTCACGATTTGTGGGATCCGAATGGCCAATCGATCAAGAACATATTTCCCAATTGAAATGGGTTTAAAAGCTTATTAGGAGGGTTTAAGAACTCAAATTTGTAACACTCCAAACTCGGCCTGGAAGTTAGGCCCAAATTTGACGTGTCACATTGAAGTATTTTTCGAAAACTATGTTTTCATTGAAAACCCTTCTTATTTGAAAACTTGAGTAAAATCCCAGTGACGTTAGTTTATTTTATAAAGTGGTACATTGAAAAGTTATTAATTCTATTCCCCAAATTTCTTTTAAGTTGCGGAAGCTAATTTTAAAAGTAACTGATTTACGAAAACGTGATTTTAAAAACGAAGTTGCGAAATCATTTCGAGAATGTTGTAGAAACGTTGTGTTGTTTAAAAACAGTTATAAATCGAAGTAAATAAAACCCAAATTTAAAATCCAGAAACTTTAAGAGGCCTTATTACAAAATTTAAAAACCCAAAATGGAATTTAAAACATAAATAAAGTCCAAAGGCAGTCATGTGGCCATCTCCGAGTCCCTCGCAGCACCAATCTTCCTAATGCTGGGGATTACCTGCAGAGTTAATAAACGGGGTGAATTTATGGAAACTCAATGTGTAATCCCCTTACTAGAGTAGCAGATAGTATACAGAAATAGAAATCGAAATAATCTGGGCCAAGCCATTTTAACTGTAACAGTACAGTCTAGTTCAGAGCATACGTGGGCCGAAGCCCACTACAATATCATTTAGGTCACAGCCCATAATAGAATCAATTGGGCCTAGCCCAAACCAATAACAGAACAAGTGGGCCTAAGCCCAATATAGTGATAGATCTCATAAATAGATATGCAAAAGTATGAGGATGCATCCCACTTCAATCTAGCCAACACACCACACGTACCAACCCTACACTTACGTGGGGACAAAATCGACCCACCCAGCCAGCTCACCAATGTTAGCACCGGTTGTGGCACTAACCAAAATCGTAGCAAAGCTGTTAGTATATATGCGACTCTAAGCCTTCAGTAGCGGTATTATAATTGGCACAAAGCAATTAGTAGCTGTATTATGTTTGGCACATAGCCATCAGCGACGGTAATATAATCGGCACACGACCTTGGGTAAATATGATTGACAAAGAGTCATCAATAAGTATGTTAGGCACATAGCCACGGGTAAATACGTTTGGCACAAAGCCATAGTCAAGATGGCACAGAGACATTTTTAGGTTGGCATAGAACCATAATCAGATTACGCGGCTTTAAGCCGTCTGTCAGTCTACAGTCGTCTTGTGCGACCCGTGCGACCTTAACAGATCAATACTGGGTCCACAGTCATCTCGTGCGACCCCGTACAACCCTATCAGAATAGAACTTCCTCCAGATCAAGGCCCCAACCCCATCAATATGTCGTGTATGTCATGCTCAATCATCACACGTGTATGCAGAATGGCCATACTCAGTAACAGTTATTTAAACATATATTAAAAGCATATCAGTCATACAACCACAGTAAAATCAATTAAAACGCAGTCATACATTCACAGTCAAATCAGTCATAGCCCAAGTCAGTTATTTACCTACGAGGGCAAAATAATCATTTTACTCTTTAGGGCAAAACAATCATTTTACCGTAGAAGGGTATTTCAGTAATCCAACCCTACAGGGGTATTTCGGTGATTCTACTCTACAGGGGTATTTTGGTGATTTCACAAATCGGGGGTATTTTAGTAATTTTACAAATTGAGGGTTTTAACGACCCAACCGAGGGTCCATTATTGCCTTGAGTGACCTAAGTAACCTAAATAGACATAACGGTGCAAGTGGGCCTAAGTCCCATTACTCGACCCAAGTGGGCCCACACGCTCGTGTGGCCCGTTTAGCTCAAATTTAAATACGGCTATGTGTACACCATAACCTGGTTCACTAATAGTCATTTATAAAAAATTTTATCTGTGTGGGCCCACGAGCCCATTGGGCCTATGCGACCCATTTCGGCCCATCGAGGCCCAAAATAACCTAAGTCATGTGCGCGACATGACAAGTCTATCTACTTCCCGCTTAATAGCAAAATTTACCCATGCAGGCCCACGGGCCCATTGGGCCCATACGACCCATTTAACCTAGAACTATTCACGGTTGTACACACGACGTAGCCCAGTCTAAAACTTACCACATAACATACATTTAATCCATGTGGGCCCACATGCCCATTGGGCCCACACGGCTCAGTTCGGCCCAACGTGGCCCAGAACGGCCTATGCCATGTACGCGACATGACAAGCCTAACCATATTCCACCTAGCAGCTGATTTGACACAAGCGGATCTATGGGCCCATTGGGCCTGTTCGGCCCATTTCGTGGCCCAAGTGGCCTACTACGGCCTAAGCCCATGAATTCACTCATGGTGGCCTTCCTCGTCATATGCCCACGTTTCGTGAGCTCGATTCACCACACGTGCGATCGCACGCTCGTGTGGCATCATACGCCATATTTCTGGTTTTTCGGCATTTTACCGATTTACAGTCATAGCATAGTAAACAACACATACATTTTCGGCTTTTTAGCCGATTATCAAAACAACGTATATGGTTAGACACCTCTTCGTGAAGTCGAGAGAACTGCTCACACCTAAAACCTTGACCGAAAGGAGTGTGGATAACTGCACCTAGATTGGTTAAAGCCGATCACACATACCCTGACACTTAACTTAACCCAATATTGGAAGACCGGATTTCGATGCTTCGAGAACGTTCTATGCCCTCCACTCCTTAGTAATACCAATTCGACAGAACACTTGCAGACTGAAACGATTTACCAATACTAGAGAAGAATAATATTCGGCCAACCACTACCCAAACTGCTTGAGAAAGATTAAAGAAGAATAACTTTCGGTTTAGAAGCAGAACAAAAGAAAAAGGGAGAAAAATAAATGAAGGGGGAAGAAGAAGAAAAGTTGGATATGAAAGAAAATTGAACGAATAATAGGGAAGAGGAGGAAAATGTTTTCGACAATGTCAAAAGAGTAGCGAAAGAAGAAGAACAGTGTTCGGTTGAGAATGAGAAATGACTAAAAGAAGAGCAATGTCACGAGAGCCACAAACCCGAAACAACCAAATGCCGAAATTGACTAAAGGAATTCAGCTACCACTTGCAAAAAGGAGAAAATAACCCTATTCCAAAACACTCACAAATACAAAAAATGGTCAGGTTTTTCCCAATGCCGAATTAGAGATACCAGATGGCACCAACATCCCCACACTCATCAAACTCCTAATTCCTTTCCACAAATCTCTCCCCAATCCTCTCCATGATTTCCTCCTTGATATCCTCCACCTATCACTCCACCACTCATCCATCAGAATTTTACTACAACATAACCACTGGCCGTACCAAGCTGCAAAATAAATACCTCATTTGCGTTATGCCAATGCTCGAACCTCAGATATCAAGGTTCCTTTACACGTCACCTTACCACTAGACCACAAGGCTTTTTGTGACTTAAAACAAGCGCAATTATTTATAAAGCCTATGTACTAGAGTCCAGATTCATTTAAGAGCTAATTTAAAAATTCTGCAAAGGCCAAGACTTGAACCCAGGCTTCTCAAACACTCCCAAATCACTTTAGCCATTAAAGCAAACATGCAATTTGTGATATTTCTCGCACACCTAAACTTTTATGCGTTCCCACACTCAAGGTGCATTCCTTCTAGGCCCAAATTCGGGGTGTTACAAAATTAATTCTAGAAAAATATAGGCAAGAACCAAGAAACAAAACAGCCCCTTTTCTTGCCCATAGGTGCACGCACCACCACTCGTGGTGGCCAAAATTAGGATTGAATTTTAAAACGGTTTGAGATCCCAATAAAATATAAAAAATACCTTTGAAATCATTTAAAATCCCCAAATTCCAGATATAGGAATTTAGGTTTTTAACAGACAAGGTTAATTAAAAAATTGAAGAGAGAAGAGACCTTACCCAAGCTAGTCGAGAGAAACGGTAATGGCACTTTCTTGGCAATGTTTGGGATCGATCTTGGAATTCAAGATTTCAGATTTGGGGCTGATTTTAATGAGGAAAAATTACAAAAATATGGTGGAAAATAGGTTAACAAATCTTCCGGCAAAAAGAAAAAGAAAAAGAACAAGAAAAAGAAAAGAAAGAGATAGTAAAACTAAGTGTAGGCGACGACAACAATGGGAGAAAGAAAGAAAATTGAAGAGAAAGCTGAAAAATACAATAAAAAAGTTATATTTATACTTAGGGTTCAACTGTATGGATGGCACACACATTAAAAACACAAGGGATTTTACAAAATTTAATTATTTCGCAAGGGTAGGGATTCGAACTTGGGACCTCATTTAATTTCTATGCTTTCTCATATTTCTTTTAACCATTAGGCTTTTTCATTATTCTTGAAATATTTTTTCAATATTTATTTTAAAAACAAGGCATATCGCATATTAGGGTTTAAGGCAAAATTTTCAAAATAATAAATGTAGCACCCCACACTTGTGCCCTACTCTAGGACAGCATACGAGATGTTACTAAACTTTAACACATGCACACGATCAATTCCAAGTCACTAATACTTAATCAAATTTAAGAACTTTTTCAAACTTTGTTTAAATTCCTTAATACGCCTTACAAGGCCTTAAACTTACATTGGAAACCACTCGGAACCAACTCGGATCCTTAAACTGACTTAATAAAAATAAACCTTGAAACAGGGCACATGCCCATGTAGAAGGGTAACACGCCCTTGTGGCCTTTGTGACATGGCCGTGTTGATGGCCCGTGTGACACACACGACCTAAGCACCTAGGGACATGCTCGTGTCCCATGCTCATGTGAAATAAATTCCAAATTTGAACCTACAGGGGTTTTCACAATACCTGTCACACACCCGTGTCTATGGCCCGTGTCCCCCACACGGCCATGACATGCCCGTGTCTTAGCCCGTGTCCAAAAACCTTGACATTCTATTTCTGACGTCAGCATCTAATAAGGGGCACACGGCCAAGGCACACGCCCGTGGCCAAAGGCCGTGTCCTCCACTTGGCTGAGACACACTGCCGTGTCTCTGCCCGTGTGTTTACTACCATGCATTCTGACTTGCAAATTTTACGTGTAGGGGACAAACGGCTGAACTACACGTCCATGGGGCTGACCGTGTGTCACACATGACCTAGACACACTCCCATGTATCTACCCATGTGGACAATATAGGGCTATCTACCAAGCCCTTTTGCCACCCTGAAACACAACATAGCAACAACTAACATATCAAAGTCTTACTTAATATGATTTTCATAACCAATCAACCATAGTCAAGACCTATATACATTACATATATTCAACCATGACAAAAAATTCACATTCACAAAAGACTAGCTTGCATTCACAAAATAACGTTCAATATTAGCCATTTTCCATGGCCTTATACAAAATGAATCAAATACCAAAGTAAGCAACACATCTGGCCAATTAACAATGACAAAAAATTCAAAAGTCAGGTCCTATACATGCCATAATCAAAATAAAATATTTAACAATACCAAGTGCTTCGGATGACAGTGTGATCGATGCCTCCGACGTCTGATCCTCGAGCTAATTAGACAGCACTATTAGAAAATGGAATGGAGAGAGAGTAAGCATAAAGCTTAGTAAGTTGCATGCAAATAAATAAAACAACAACTCTACCATTCAACACCATGCTCATAACACGAAAGTAGGCAAAAACACAACTTACTCGTCACTATCCAATACAATTCACATAGCATACATTGAGCTCACATCTCATATGTCTCAAATAGGTACCTGTACCACTCACGACATGGTTATACTTTTCTTGTTTAACTTAATCTATAACTCTCACTGTTGAACCATTTGGAAAGCTATCGAATATTCACTAAGCCTCAAACATAGGGTATAATGCTGATGCCATAAATCAGACATGGTCTTACACTGGCTTGTCCATCAAGTTGATGCCATGTCCCAAACATGGTCTTACACTGACTGTCGAAATCAAGGTCGACGCCATGTCCCAGACATGGTCTTACACTAGTTCTCACATATCCGTGCCGATGCCATGTCCCAGACATGTCTTACACTGGCCTGTATCTCGAGGCCGATGCATGTCCCATACATGGTCTTACACTGGCTCTCATAATGTGGCTGATGCATGTCCTAGACATGTCTTACACTAGCTCACAGTAACCCATACGTCATGGCATGAATATTCGATTTATTTCCTATGGTTCAAACGAGAATTCTACTATCTTAATTATCATTATGTTTTCTCATTTTCACAATCCAGCATTTTATGCTATATCAATTCAGCACGTATAATAATAATGTGGTTGTATTATTTACATACAACTTACCTCAGTATACAAAATGTAGGCGACTTGTCAGTCTATTCTACTTGCTTGGTCTTCCCCCGATTTAAGTTCAAATTTGGTATTTCTTGATCTAAAATTGAAAAAATTCATAAATTTAATCACTTTATCAATCTAGGCACTCAATAATCTATACTTGGGCAAAATGGTCATTTTGCCCCTAGACTTTTACAAAATGACCATTTTACCCTTAGGTCTGAAAATCGATTTTTATCAAATTTCTTCATATCAAAAAGCCTATCTGAACCATTTTTACTCTTATAGCAATCCAAAATTTCCACTATCTCACACATTTATCATCAAACTTTCAACTTATGCAAAATAGTCCTTATTAGTGTTTTCATGAGAAATCCCTTCACAAAAGTTGTTTATTACACATCTAATACTCATACTCTTCCATAAAATTTCAGAAAAATACATATATTATTTCATTTCAAAACCCTAAACTCTCAACCATTTTGCAAAATAGTCCCCGTAATAGAAAGCTTATGTTACTAGGGGTCTAAAAATACAAAAATCGTTCATAAAAAGTATGTAAATCACTTACTTGCAAAAGAGATTAATGGCTGATATTTTGAGCTTTCAAAACCCCCTTTTGGAATATGAAAATTGGTTAAAGAAGAAGAAGTAAAAAGATGAAGCCTTTTGTTTTATTTTAATATTATTTCTAGTCAAAATAGGTCACTAAAACTTCACCTAATATTGACCTTCGTGTCTCATGGCCAGCCAAGCCTTACACTAGGGTCTATTTGCCCTTTAAAGACTCCCAATTTATGATACTTGGAAATTTAACACCCTTAGCTATCAATTCAAGACTTTTGCACTTTATGCGATTTAGTCCTTTTTCGCAATTGAGCTCACAAACGTCAAAATTAACTCACCAAATTTTTCATGCACTAATATAAACATGCTGTGACTCCAAAATAATAATAGAATAAAACTTTTTTGACTTCAGATATGTGGTCCCGAGACCACTATTTCGACTAGCCCTAAAATAAGGCTGTTACAATAAAAATAGTGAGAAAGAAGGGATTTGAACTTGGGTTTCAAGAAACATTTCATTAACACTTAACCAACAAACCAAAACCTCATTTCTTTCCTAAAAATGCATAGATAATCTTAAAATTTATGGCATGAACACTTTCTCTGAATTCCCAAACCCGATTATACTAACCCCTGATTTTTGGGATGTTACATGTTCACCAGATATTATTAGTAAGCTGGTGCTAATGTAGGCGTTATCTAAACACTATCAACCTTCTTCTTGAGAAGTTATTCTAAACTTAGGTTTTTTTCAGAGACTTATAGAGGAATTCAGCAAATAATATGTAAATGTATCTCATTATAGCCACTGATACTCTTATGTACTAAGAAACGAAGACCCTAATTAAATGCACTAACACCCTTAATTCATGTGATTAAATGCACTTAACAAGTTTTAAGTCTAATCATTCTACAGTAGTCTAGTTCAGTTTTAACTAAGTCTCAACTAAATCCTAACATAACTAATTAAGTCACCAAGCATTAGATAGAACAAGTTAATCAAGACTGCGGACTTAACAAGTTCGCCCAAAACATTTGGGGTGGACAGATACTTAACAAAAGAATCTGCCAAACCCTAGTGTTCACCAAAACATAGAGTTCGCTAAAAGGCAAAACCCATAGAGTTTTGTACTTAGGCAAAACTAATACTTTACTTACTAAATTCTATACTTAATTTACCATTTATACGCCAAACAATAATAAAATACTGAGTTTCTGCCAGGCGAGCTGTTACAAGTGTACTTTACATTTGAGCCTTTTTGTTTTAGACTTCTTTTTTACCGAATTTTTGAAAGTATAAGAAAAGTAAACATCTTAATTAATAACAACTATATTTAGCTAAGATAAAAATAGCTTAATCGATTGAAATTAGTTTTAGTCAAGTCCAGATTTATTGAACTATTTTCAAACTATTTTTAGCTAATTCAATCCACTTACCTTTGTTATTTTTAGCCAGTAAAAATCCTATATATACCGTGACTCATTTTCACTCTCAACACATCTAAATTTTTTTTACCATCCTCCTCTTGCTCCTCCTTTTGAGTTTGCTGAGTATTTTCTATTAGAATCTATTGTTAGATTCTTGTTCCCATTTTATAACGGAAGAGCTTGTTGAATCCTTAGGAATACGCTATATGGTGAAATATCATTTAGACCAAGTGCCTAACACACCTCAAGTTATTCAACTTATATTCTTGGTTACTTAAACTGATGAATATTTTCTAACATATATTACTATATAAAAACAATAAATAATAATATACATTATTATGTATAAATAATATATAAATAAATTTAAACTACAAGGTCTTTTATAAATTTCTTCAAATGAAAAACTCTAAAAAGCTTATGTAAATAGTGAAAAAATTAACACTTATAGTATAAGTATGTAACACTCTACACTCGACTTGAACTACAGATTCGAATGCAGGACGCCACATTTGTTGCCGAAACAACTCAAATAAATAGAAACATATCACCAAGCCAAATTAAGCGAGTTTAGAATATTAATGCTTGACTAAATGAAATTTTAAATGCATAAGTTGGATGTTTATGGAACCCATTTTATTCAAAGTGAATCAGAAGTGGTTTGGGGCTTAAATCGTACCCCAAAAAGTCAAATCAATATGAAAACAAAGATGCACATATGGTCATTTACAAGTGCTGATACTTGAACATACCGACACCAATACCCAACCAGAGTGTATCAATATCCAAGGCTTGGTGCCGAAGCTTTTCTTTTTAATGTTTCGGTGGAAAGATGAAAGTGGTGAAGAATATCACTTTTTTTTTAAAATTCTTTAATCATTAAATTAATTAAATTATAAAAAATATATTATAATATAAACAAATGACTAACCAACCATTAACATAATTATGGAAAAATTTTCATATAAAACCATCCAATAATACTTTTATACTCAATTAGGACTTATAAACTAATAGCG
Organism: Gossypium longicalyx; assembly: GCA_025698465.1. Lineage (NCBI taxonomy): Eukaryota > Viridiplantae > Streptophyta > Magnoliopsida > Malvales > Malvaceae > Gossypium > Gossypium longicalyx. The sequence continues at coordinate 20,793,789 of CM047000.1, forward strand.
ATTGACTTTTGAAATTTTTACAATCCAGTCCTTTTTCCTTAATTAACTATTCAAACACTAAAATTATCGAATCAAAATTTAATACGACACTCTAATAACCTCTTAAATATTAATTAAATAATATTTACAAGTTCACACGTTGGAATTGTGGCCTTGAAACCACTGTTTCTGACACCACTGAAAACAGGCTGTTACATGAACTCTCATATTGCACCGTCCTTTATTTATGCATTCCATTGCTAAAATTTTGGTCTTATTGGAAAATCATATTGGACACTCCTTTGGTGGAAATATTTTACTTATGGATTCATATACTTAATTCTTGGATATAAATTGCTAGATTATCTTATTAGAACCTCCATTTTTTTGTGGATTCTAATTGAGTAATAACATTGAATACTAAAATTTAATCTTAGTATGACACCAAGAGTGGATCCTCTAACCTCATCACATTTTTTTCGAGGTATTTGTTTTTATTATTATAATTTCTAGTTAATTTCTTGCATTGATTTTTATTTTTATTTCTAGTGTTTCTTTCTCCTACTTTCATTTTCGAAACTTATTCCAAAGTTAAGTGTTAAATATTAGTTCTAACATAATACTTGTAATCTTGAAAGTTCTAATCAATTTCCCTATGGATTGACCTTAGACTCTTGAGATTTACTACTTGGTTCTAACTTGCACTTGGTTTGCAGACCTAAAAAGTGTTTGTCAAGTTTTTGGCACCATTGTTATGGAGGTAATATTTAGATTAAAAGTTTATAATTATTTTTTTCTTTATATATATATTGGTTGGTTCTATCGCCTATAGTATTTTTCTTTATTTCATCTCATTTTTTCTTTAAAAGGATGGTTGTATCGCCTAATTTGTTTATGCATGTTTAGAACCATGATTTTAATTCTCGTCGTTTAGTTAGAAAGAATTGTGAAATTCTTGTTGGTAATTTGATTGAGACACTTCTTCATTCACCTATCATGATGAAATTGAAAGAACTCCAAAATGATATTCGGAAAGTGTGCACCATGCTTAATTACTTGCAACCTCATCAAAACTCAACAACCACTTGCCTTGTTTTACCTTTGAATGCAAATAAATTTTGGTTCAAGCCTAGCATGATAACTTTACTTCCTAATTTCCATGGCTCAGAGTTTGAAAGTCCTTACTTACATATCTTAAAGATTTTGTGAAGTATGTGCCACCTTTAATGATCTACTTTGTGCTAATGAAATTGATAAAATTAAATTATTTCTTTTTTCTTTAAAATATAAGGTGAAAATTTGGTTAAAAATTTAAAACCTAGACCAATTGGCACATTGAAAGAGATCTAAATTGAATTTTTAAAGAAAGTTTTTCCAACACAAAAAACCAATGCTTTTAAAAGACAAATTCAAAATTTCTTACAAAATTCAAATGAACCATTTTTTCAATATTAGGAATGTTTCAGAGATTTTTTAAATTCTTTCCCACATCATGGTTTTGAAAATTGATAGATTTTTTATGAAGATTTAAATTCTGATACTAAACAATTTTTAAGACAATGTGTAATGAAAAGTTCTTTGATAAATAATCTGAAGAGGAATTTGACTACCTAGATCATTTGGCAAAAAATTCACAATCTTGACACATAGTTAGCCTTTCTGAAGGTTCCATTAAATCAAATCTTGCTAATAATAAAAGAAAATATCTCCTTAGTAAAAAAGATAATCTAAGTGCTAGGATAGCTAGTTTAACTAGAAAGGTTGAAGCTATGGAGCTTAGGAAAGTACAAGAAGTTAAATTGATAAAAACTGAAGAAATGTATGGTATTTTTGAAATCATGGGACATTCCACTTTTCAAACAAATTTTGCATGATAAAGAGAATGCTGTGAAAACATTCCAAAAACACTTCAATTCTTGAATGCGCAATGATTAAAGAAATGTCTCATGACTTCACAAATACTACAAATTTCTTCAATTTTTACCGATTTAACTTCTTGTACATTCCTAAGTTCTATGGCTTCAACCTTTCTAGTTGAACTAGCCATCCTAGCACTTAGATCATCTTCTTGATTAAGGTGATATTTTCCTTTATTATTAGTAAGGTTCCATCTAATGGAATCTTCAATAGGGTTAACTATGTTCCAAGATTGTGAATTTTTTGCTAAATGGTCTAGGTAGTCAAAGGCTTCTTTAGGTTCTTTATCAAAGAACTCCCTATTACACATTGTTTTAATAAATTGTTTAGTTTTATGAGTTAAACCTTTATGAAAGTAACTTAAAGCCCGCCAATTTTCAAAACCATGATGTGGGCAAGAACTTAACAAATCTTTGAAACATTTCCACTATAAGGAAGATTGGACAATCTGATATATCCCAATATCAAAATTTATTAAAACGCCTTCAATTGAAGTGGAAGGGGAAAAAAGTTGTGACAACAAGGGAAATTATGCAACAACACTATGATGCTATTTAAAAAAGAAGGGAAAACCTTCTAAACAAGTGCAAATCGGGACATAAGAAAGCCAAATAAATTCTATTATAATAGATGATTGAAGTGCAAATTGATGCTAGATTACTTTTAATTTCAAAACCATGATGTGGGCAAGAACTTAACAAATCTTTGAAAAATTACTACTATAAGGAAGATTGAATAATCTAATACATCCCAATATCAACATTCATGGAAAGGCCCTAGATTGAAGTGGGAGGGGAAAAAAGTTGTGACAACAAGGCAAATTATGCAACAACACTCTAATATTGTTCGATAGAAGAGGGGAAAACCTTCTAAACAAGTGTTGATAGGGACACAAGCAAGCCAGATAGATTCTATTATAATAGATTATTAAAGTGCAAATTGATGGTAGCTTACTTTTAATTTCAAAACCATGATATGGGCAAGAACTTAAGAAATCTTTGAAACATTAATACTGTAAGAAAGATTGGATAATCTGATACATCCTAATATCAAAATTCATGGAAAGGCCCTAGATTGAAGTGGAAGGGGAAAAAAGCTGTGACAATAAAGCAAATTAAGCAACAACACTCTAATGCTATTTGAAAGAAGAGGGGAAAACCTTCTAAACAAGTGCAAATAGGGACACAAGAAAGCCAAACAGATTCTTTTATAATAGATGATTGAAGTGCAAATTGATGCTAGATTACTTTTAATTTCAAAACCATAATCTAGGGAAGAACTTAACAAATCTTTGAAACATTACTATTGTAAGGAAGATTGAATAATTTGATACATCCCAATATCAACATTCATGGAAAGGCCCTAGATTGAAGTGGGAGGGGAAAAAGGCTATGACAACAAGGCAAATTATGCAACAACACTCTAATGTTGCTAGAAAGAAAAGGGGAAAACCTTCTAAACAAGTGTAGGTAGGGACACAAGCAAGCCAAATAGATTCTATTAGCATAGATGATTGAAATGAAAATTGATGCTAGCTTACGTTTAATTTTAAAACCATGATGTGGCTAAGAACTTAACAAATCTTTGAAACATTACTAATGTAACATCTCGTTTTTAGGTCAAATCAGAACAGTAATTTTGGGACTACAAATTTGAAGTTAAAATATTTATTTTATTATTTTAATAAGGTTTACAGCATGATAGATTAATTGTGTGAAAATTTCGTAAAGAAATTTTACCGTTTAAATGGTTAATTCGATGAAAAGTATTAAATCGCATAAAAGATAAAAGTAGCATTCTATATGTTAAATGTGTTAAATTGCTTTGGCTTTTGAATATAGTGGCCTTAAATGGTAATTAGACTATTTTAAATGTTAGTGGACATTAATGGCCTTGTTATATATGTTTTATATGTTTATTAAGTATGGATAAAATGGTAAATTGATTTTAAATGACTTAATAACTAAAAAAACATAAAATAAAGGCCATTATCATCTTTTTTGGCTGATTTTATCAAAGGAATAAAATAAAAATACCAAGTTAGGGTTCGGCTAGAAATTTGGCTAGATTAATGTATGTTTTGCTTCAGTTTTTGATAATTTCTACATTTTTGAGATCGTTGCTTTGTGTTCTATCATGCCCATACCTAAATTTCTAAAATTTTTGATGATTTTGAAATGTTCCATTGATGAATACTAGTATATTTTGAAGTGTTATGCTAGAGTATTGATGGATATTGAAGGATATTGAAGTTTTATTAAATGAATTTTGACAAAAATGAGCATATGGGATTAAATTGAAAAAGATAGAAATATTGTGGTTAGAAATGTAAAATAAGTGAAAATATGGGCTATTATAATACCATATAGAATTCGGCTAAGGTGGATTGTATTTAAAAATGTGTAATTTACCATTTTATGTATAAAGGACTAAATTGTAAAATAGTTAAAATTATGGGGGCAAATATGTAAATTTATATATATGTGAATTAGGGACTAAATTGAAATGAATAGTTACGAAAAATATTGAATTTGATAAATATAGATCAAGACAAACAAACATCGGAATTTGATCGGGGAAAACAAAAGGTAGACGAGTAGACGAAAGTTAACCGAGCAAATACAAGGTAAGTTCATATAATTAGAATCGAACTTTTCTATACTTGTGATTATTGAAAAGAATGTGTATAATTGAGATATTTGAAGTATGAATGTCTTATTGTTATATTATATGTGTTACCGAGCCTCGTTTGAACTATTTGAATTCATTGAATACGAGTGACATGTTACTGGAATTACCGTAATAGTAGAGCTCCTGCATTTGTTGCGGACTAACCATAGCTCATAAGAACTTACTATTTTAGCTCACTGGAGCTTACCGATTCAGCTCGAAAGAGCTTACTGTTCAGCTCAATAGAGCTTACCGTTTTTAGCTCAATAGAGCTTACTGTTTATCAGCTCATGAAGAGCTTATCAACCATGTCTCGAAAGAGCATGTATGATGATGAATTGACGGATTACTGACATTGTTCACTCGACTATCCTTTGAGATTCTAATAGGTTCAAAGGGCCTAAATAATGTTATATTGAAGAGATACAGTTTATGAATGTTATTAATGTTATATATGATTTGTGAATTTAAAATGATGAAGCCTTGTATTAATGGATGGTTTCATGTATGTTTTCAATGATTAACATTGGATGACTATTTGTGTTTAGGTGTCAGTTAAATTGAATTGGTTGCATAATTGTATTGCTTTTATTATGTATAATATGGTAAGTTTAATTCTGAATTATACGGGCTTACTAAGCTATAAGCTTACTCTGTTTCTTTTTCTATGTCTTATAGGGTTCGTTAGCTCGCTCGTTTCGAACAAGTCGGAGTTGTACGTCACACTATCAAATTTCTAATTGGTATTTTGAACTTGTGAATTTTTGTAAATATGGCATGTATAGGCTAGTTGGATAGTAATAGTTATGTTCTGGTATCATAATTGGAGAATGAATTTGTATATGAGTTAAGCCATGTGATTTGGCTTATTTTGGTATCATATTTTGATTTCAAATATGTGCTTAATGATGTATGTTTTGGTAGGGTAATATTTGAATGAAATTATGCAAATGAAGTCTTGATATATAGATGTTAAAAGAATGAATTATATATGTGATTAAATGTGTATTTGGATTTGTAAATAGTAAGCTTGGTTATGACTTATAATGTATATTGAATTGGTTATTTTTGGTTTCCAATTAAGTTGCATAATTGTGGTTTAATATGAATGTAAGTACTTATGTTTTAGGGTGGCAAATTTGGCTTTTCAAATGACCTATTTTTGTCTACACGGGCAGAGACACGGCCGTGTGTCTCTGCCGTGTGTGACATGCGATCATATTACAAGGCCGTGTGTCCCCTGGTGTACCTTACAAATTAAAGTCAATATACTCTACAGTTTTGACACGGCCTAGACACACGGACGTGTCTATCAGTCATGTGTGGCACACGGGCTAGCACATGGGCATGTGGTCGGCCGAGTGACCCAAGTTAGTAACCTCCATAATTTTCACATGGCCTGGCACACGGGCGTGTCTTGCGACCGTGTGGACGAGACAGAATGTATGCCTTGTTTTGCCACGGCTTAGACACACGGGCGTGTCTAATGCTATGTGAAGCACACGGCCTATTCACACGAGTGTGTGGTATTTGAAATGTAGAAAATTTTATGAGTTTCTAAAATTTTTATATGTTATCAATTTATTCCCAAATGCATGATTAAGACTTTATATGATTGATTTAAGTACATTTTGAATGTGAAGGATTAATGGTTACTGAAATGAGATGAAATTTGTTAAATGAATGTTTTGAATTGAGTTACAGGTCTGGTAATGCTTCTTAACCTATTCCGGCGATGATTACGAGTTAGGGGTGTTACATTTGTTGGTATCAGAGCTACAGTTTAGTCGATTCTAGGACTAACGTAGCGTATATGAGTCTAACTATACATGCCATATTTAAAACTGTGATAGTGTGATAACTCTTGACGTTCTTAAATGTGTTTTTATATAGTAATGGTTCTCAAACGAGCTGTAGCGGACGACGTAAAAAGTAATGCACCGGCTCCCGCTCAAGGAGTAGCGCCTACTGAATCTAGACCTGTGACGAAAAGTCAAGGGGGTGAGGCTAAAGAAGCCTTCTTTTAGATATTAAATGAGGCGAAGGTTACAAGTTAGGGGTATTACAACTAATGTAAGGAAGATTGGATAATCTGATACATCCCAATATCAATATTCATAGAAAGGCCTTAGATTGAAGTGGAAGGGGAAAAAGGTTGTGACAACAAGTCAAATTATGCAACAACACTTTGATGTTCGAAAGAAGAAGGGAAAACCTTTTAAATAAGTGCAGATATAAACACAAGTAAGCCAAACATATTCTATTATAATAGATTATTGAAGTACAAATTGATGCTAGCTTGCTTTTAATTTCTCTGATAGTATAGTTTATGGTTGACAAGGGATAAGATTGGTACATTTTTTTCACATGGAAACCATTTGTTGACAAGGGAGCATCTTGTTTATATGGTAAATTTTTTTGATAAGGATGTATTTTGAAGATATTGCGAATTCAAATTTACTTTTTATGTAATTTCTTTTCATTTTGTTTCTTTGTTGTTCGTTATTGAATTATGGTTTAATTGAGGTTTAAAATCCATACATAATTGCAATTAAATAATGTCTGCGTTTGAAGATGACATATTGCATGTAACATCCCGAAATAGGGCCTAGGCGGAACAGTGGTTTCGGGACCCTAAATCTGACGTTGAAACATTTATTTTATGATTATTATGAGGTCTAGAAGATGAGACTATGTATGTGTTAAAGTTCCATGAAGAAATTCTTTGAGTAAGGTGTCTAATTGGAAAATAGGGACCAAATTGAATAAATTGTAAAACTTTGATTCTAGAAGCAATTTGTATGAAATTGCTTTGGATTATTAATTATAAGGTTTTAAGAGTAATTTTACCAATTTATAAGTTTTTGGACAATAATGGGCTTGTATAGATGAGATTTTAAAAAAAAGGCTTAAAGGCATTTTGGTCATTTGACATTTTAATGAAATAAAATGGGAAAAAGAAGGAAAAAATCAGCCATTCTTCTTCGTTGTCCAGTGAAAATTTGTGGTTCTCCATAGCTAGGATTTTCAACATTTTCAATCTCAATAGTAAGTGCTCCCAAGCCCCCTTTTTAATTTTTTTTGTATTTTTGAAATCCCGGTAGCTTATTCTCTCTATTTCTACACATATTTCATGCTAGGGTTTATGTTTAAAAATTTACCCATGCATGAGTTACTTGTATTTTGATGTTTTATGGGGGAATATGAAAGTTGGATGTGTGTTAAACATCTTTTCCTAGGTGATTTTCATGAAAACCCCCTAAAAGGACCTTTTTGCAAAAGGTGTAAAATGTGTGGTAGAAATGAGAAATAATGGAAAAATGTGGGCTTACATAAGAGGGAAAAGCATTCGGCTAGGCTTGGGTAAGGTAGAAGTTGTATGCATTTCATTATACGAGCCTAGGGACTAAATTGTAAAAATATGAAAGGTTAGGGGCAAAACGATCATTTGGACCAGGGGTGAAATTTAGACTCAAAAGGTACAATGTAAGGTGTTAATGATCTATTTTTATTGTTATACACCTAGAGGAACAAATTTCAGAGGTTGATCGAGGAAAACAAAAGGTTTCGGAATAACCAAAACACGATACCGAGGCGAGTACCAAGTAAGTTCGGATAACTTAAAGTAAACTCTTAATATGTATAATTGCATGATTTATGAGTGTATGATACTTTCATTTGACGATGGCATGAAAATACATGAAATGCATCTCTAATATTGACATGTTGATGAATGTCCTAGTTGAGGTTGAAAGGGTAGTTCGGTGGATAAACCATGATTTACATGACTTGAGATCATGCATGTGTTGCATAAAGGATTTAGTCCGGACGGGTGATCCGTGGATCTCAAATATAGAAAGGATCTAGCCCGGACGGGTGTTCCTTGAGTGATCAAGCCTCCCGAAGAATATGTGTGGATTATGGATTTAGCCCGAACGAGTAATCCGATTAGGGTCTGAATTTAGCCTAGACTAGTAATTCAGATCCGAGCTTACTAAGGGTGTTTGTCGCTATAAGGGATTTATCCTAGAATGGTAATCCCGACTTCACTTTATGAGTTTGCAATACGGGGGATTTAGCCTAGACTGGTAATCCCGTCGTAAGATGCTAGGTTCGCAGGAGTTCATACTTGAGATGATTGCTCTTATGATTTGACGGTAAATGGATAATCCATCGAGATTTCCTAGAAACTCAACGGGATTAATATGATGTATATTAATGATATGATGAACGATGAGCTTATCCAAAATAAATTACATGGCGCATTGTTATGTGACTAACCTGATGATTGAGTGCATGTGTTAGGGAAACCATTCCATGGTTGTTGGTTTCATTGCCTAATATGGTTGTATGCTAATTACTCAGTAAGTTTACTTTCCAGTTATTCGGGCTTACTAAGCATGTAAATGCTTACCCCTCTCTTTTCCCTGTCTTACAGAGCTCAAGGACTCGTAACGATTGGAAGACGGTTGGAGAGTCAACACACTATCAACTAGTCCAGCTTTGATATATAGACACTTTTATTTTGTTCAATGGCATGTAGAGGGCTTGTGGTGTATTTTGATATATGTGTCATTTGATTTGCCAAAACGAGGGTATGTAAAGATATATCTAACTTCTTGTATTTGGCCATGGGAATTGGCTAATTTTGAAATAGGTTATGACCTACAAATCTATGCATGCTTATGTTTGCATGAGATGGCTTGACCATAATTGGTAATGAGTTACAATAATGAGCCAATCTTAAATGTGTAAATGAGACATGAAAACCCCTAATACAAAAAGGGAATTAACCTAGCATGTATAAAATCGATGATAAGAGGTTCACATGCAATAAGGTTTATCAAGATTATGTGTAAGGGTGTAATCCGGCCTATTTATGTATTAAAGTAACCTATAAGTGTGTTTGGTTTAGAGGGTGACCAAAGGCTTGAAAAATAGCCTAATAAGGTCCACACGGGTAGACACACGGGCGTGTGTCTAGGCCGGGTGTGACACACGGATCGCCCTTATGGGCTTGTGGTATGGTCGTGCGTCCCCAGCACCTAAAATTTTAAGTCAGTGTCGAGTACGGGTTAGACACACGGGCGTGTTTCTTGGCCATGTGCCCCTAAATGCATGCTGATGTCATAAACAAAATGCTCGAGTTTTCAGACATGGGCGGCCACACGGGCGTGTTTAGGCCGTGTGAAGGATACGGGCTAGAGACACGGGCATGTGCTCGGCCGTGTGAAAACCCCTGTAGGTTCGAAATGAAAAATAATTTTCATAAATTCAACATGGGTAGGAGACACAGGCGTGTGCATTGCCTTCACACGGGCGTGTGAGGCTCTACTTAGGAAAATTTTTATGAACTTTTGTAAGTTCTTGGTTTAGTCCCGGATCATTCTCAATGTATGTTTAGGGCCTCGAAAGCCCATAATAGGGACACAATGATGCAATTTGACCTATTTTATATTGGAATAAAATTTTATAACCCGTATTTCCTGAAAACATTCGTGTACATGTCTGGTATCGTCTCGTATCCAGTCCCGATCTCAGGTATGACTAATGGGTGTTACATTTAGTGGTATCAGAGCTATAATTTAGTCGGTTCTAGGACTACCGTAGAAAGTATTGAGTTTCCCTATACATGCCATTATTCGAACATTGATAGTATAACATCTCCTAACTGTTTAAATTATTTTTGAATTTAGTTAATGTCTTCCAATCAAGCTCAAGATGAGTCCGAGGGAGCCAAGAGCCATGCTCTAACTTCCGTACAATGAGCTATTTCTAATAGTAGTAGAAGGCTTATGTCTGAAGGTCGGGAAGAGGCCAGTGCCGCCTTCTTTGACATGATGGATGAATGGTTTGGGGATTATTTGAGGAATCGCCCCAACATACCACGACCTCCCTCGACCTGTAACCAACCTGATGAGGAATTGCCGCGAGGTATGGCACTAGTAAGAATTGGTAAACCCCCTGTAGACAAATCTAGAAAGTATGAGGCTGAGGAATTCAGAGCTAAAATCGATGATGATGCTGAAAGAGCCGAATTCTGGCTCGAGAATACTACATGAGTATTGGACGAATTATTGTGCACACGTGAGGAGTGCTTAAAGTGTGTCGTGTCTCTCCTGAAGGATACTGCATACCATTGGTGGAAGACCGTATCCTCAGTGGTGCCAAAGGAAAACATCACTTGGGAATTTTGCCAAGCAGAGTTTAGGAAGAAATACATCAGTCAAAGGTTCTTAGACTCGAAGCGAAAGGAGTTCTTGGAACTTAAACAAGGAAATAAGACTGTAGCATAATACGAAAGGGAGTTTGTAAGGCTAAGTCAGTATGCAACTGAATGTGTTCAAACTGAGTCAGAAATGTGTAAACACTTCGAGGAAGGTCTGAATGAGGAAATCAAGTTGTTGATTGGGATTCTTGAAATACGGGAGTTCGCCGCATTAGCTGATCAGGCCAAGAAGGCCGAAGAGCTTAATAATGAAAGAAAGCAAGCAAAGAGGGAGGCTCGAGTTTCGAGTAAGAGATCCAACAGTAAGACGCTCTCTTTTTCCACAAAGAAATTGAGGAGCCAACATGAACGCTGTACTTCATCGGTAGGGTATTCAGGTAGAATGAGAGGCTCCAAACGATGTAATCAGAATTCTTCCTCCCCGATGGTGACTAGTGTAGGGAGTGTCGATGACCAAAAGTTGAAGTGTAAAAGCTGTAACAAATTTCACTCTAGAGAGTGCCGAATGAAGAGTGGTACATGTTTCAGATGTAGTTCTCTTGACCACTTTCTCAGGGACTGCCCAGAGTGAATTGGAAAAGAAGTGGAAGTAACCCCGAAGTTGAGTGCTCCCATTGCACGAGGTAGACCTCCGAGATATCCTGAAAGTGCTAGTGGTAGTCAGGTTGGCACTAAAGACGCTGCAAAATCAGTGGCCCGAGCCCCAGCAAGAACGTATGTAATACGTGCTCGAGAGGAAGCCTCTGCTCCTGACGTTATCACGGGTATTTTTTCTCCTTTTAATACATGTGTTGTTGCCTTAATTGATCTAGGGTCGACGCATTCATACATTTGTATGAGATTGGTGTCTAGTATGAACATACCCATTGAACCTACGAAATTTATTATTAGAGTGTCGAACCCATTAGGCAAATCAGTTATGGTTGATAAAGTCTGTAAGAATTGTTCTTTGATGATTTACGGTCAATGTTTTCCGTCTAACCTTATGTTGTTACCATTTGATGAGTTTGATGTAATACTTGGTATGGATTGGTTAGCCCTGCATGATGTAATTGTAAACTGTGTTAGCAAGTATATTGAATTGAAATGCCCAGATGGTGAGATTTTATGGGTTGGTTCAAGAGAATTGGGTACGCCGCCTGTTGTAATCACAGCGATGGTTGCTCAGAGATATATGAGGAGAGGGTATGAAGCCTACCTTGCTTTTGTATTAAACACTAAGGAAACAGAGTTAAAGATTGAGTCTGTACCAATTGTATGTGAATATCCAGACGTGTTCCCAGAAGAATTACCTGGGTTATCTCCTGAAAGAGAGATAGAGTTTGGTATTGAATTAATGCCAAGAACAGCTCCCATTTCTATTACTCTGTACCGGATGGCGCCAACCGAGCTAAAAGAGTTAAAAGTAAAGTTGCAAGAGCTGACGGATAAAGGTTTTGCAAAGCCAAGTTTTTCACCTTAGGGTGCCCCCGTGTTGTTTGTAAAGAAGAAAGATGGTTCAATGAGGCATTGTTTAGATTATCGACAACTAAACAAGGTGACGATAAAAAATAAGTATCCCTTGCCAAGGATTGATGATTTGTTCGATCAGTTGAAAGGAGTAGCCTTGTTCTCTAAGATAGACTTGAGGTCTGGCTACTATTAGTTGCGAGTTAAAGAATCGGACGTGCCTAAGACAACTTTCAGAATGAGGTACGAGCATTATAAATTTCTTGTCGTGTCGTTTGGGTTAACGAATGCACCGACCGTATTCATGGACCTAATGAATAGGATCTTTCGGCCATATTTGGATAAGTTCATCGTTGTGTTCATTGATGACATCTTGATTTATTCTAAAGATGAGACAGAGCATGAGAAGCATCTGAGGGCTGTGTTGCAGACCTTACGGAAAAAACAACTGTATGCTAAGTTTAGCAAGAGTGAGTTTTTGCTCCAAGAAGTTGGATTTTTGGGTCATATTGTTTCGGGTGAAGGCATCCAAGTTGATCCAAGTAAGACCTCTACTATCGTTGAATGGAAACAGCCTAAAAATGTAATCGAGGTTAGAAGCTTTTTGGGCTTAGCTGGTTACTATCGAAGTTTATGAAAGGATTCTCCATGATAGCGACTCTAATGACGAGGTTGCTACAGAAAGACGTTAAGTTTGAATGGACGAAAAAGTGTCAGTAAAATTTTGAGAAGTTAAAGACATTACTGACTGAAGCTCCTGTTCTAGTATTGTCCGAGCCAGGAAAAGAGTTTGTGGTCTAAAGTGATGGATCCTTAAATGGATTGGGTTGTGTACTCATGCAAGATGGCAAGGTGATAGCCTATGCTTCACAGTAGTTGAAGCCACACGAGAAGAACTATTTAAAGCACGACTTCGAGCTTGCCACCATTGTTTTTGCCTTGAAAATTTAGAGCCATTATTTATATGGTGAAACTTGTCATATATTCACAGACCACAAGAGTTTGAAGTATTTGATGACTCAAAAAAATTGAACCTGAGACAACGAAGATGGTTGGAATTACTTAAAGATTATGAGCTAATTATTGCCTATCACCCAGGAAAGGCGAATGTGGTCACCGACGTGTTAAGCAGAAAATCCTTATTTGTACTGAGAGCCATGGACGCTCGAATAGCATTGCTTGATGATGGTTCAGTTTTGACAGAGCTAGAGGCTAGGCCGACATTTCTACAAGAAATTTATGATGCTCAATCTAATGATAGTGACCTGCAAGCTAAAAGAACTCAAAGTGAGTCGGGCATTGAATTAGATTTTCGGATCGGTCTTGATGGATGTTTGACGTTCAAGGATAGGGTTTGTGTACCCAAAAATGATGAGCTTATTCGGAAAATTTTGCAAGAGGCACATGATAGCCGTTTGTCTATTCATCTAGGAAGTACCAAGATATACAATAATTTGAAGAAAATGTACTGGTGGAATGGTATGAAAATAGACATTTCTGAATTTGTGTCTAAATGCTTGATATGTCAGCAAGTCAAAGCTTAACATCAAGTACCTTTAGGTTTGTTATAGCCTGTAATGGTCCCCGAATAGAAGTGGGACAGAATTACTATGGATTTCATGACAGGATTGCCATTAACCCCGAAAAAGAAAGATGCTATATGGGTTGTGGTGGATAAGTTGACAAAGTCGGCTCATTTCATTCCGGTAAGAACAGATTACTCTCTTGATAGATTGGCCGACTTGTACATATAAAAAATAGTGAGATTACATGGGGTGCCACTGTCAATTATTTCAGACAGAGACCTGAGGTTCACTTCGAGATCCTTGAAGAAGTTACAAGAAGCCTTGGGTGCAAAGTTGAGTTTTAGTACAGCTTTTCACCCGTAGATCGATGGTCAGTCTGAGCGGATGATTCAGATTCTTGAGGATATGTTGCGATGTTGCATCCTCGAATTTCAGGATAGCTGGGAAAAATACTTACCATTGGTAGAATTTGCCTACAACAACAGTTTTTAAATGAGTTTGAAGATGGCACCTTACGAGGCCTTGTATGGCAGAATGTGCCGAACTCTATTGTACTGGACAGAACACAAGGAGAGTCAGATTTACGGGGTTGATCTGATCAAGGAAACTGAAGAAAAGGTTAAAGTGATACGGGACTGTTTAAAAGCGGCATCGGATAGGAAAAAGTCATATGCTGATCTAAAAAGAAAAGAGATTGAGTTTCAAGTTTGAAATAGAGTATTCTTGAAAGTATCTCTTGAAAGTATCTCCATGGAATAAGGTGTTGAGATTTGGCCGGAGAGGCAAATTGAGTCTGCGATTTATCGGACCGTACGAGATCACTAAAAGAGTTGGACCATTAGCTTATCGTTTGACATTGCCAACCGAACTGGAAAAGATTCATGACGTGTTTCACGTATCTATGTTACGGCGATATTGATCAGGCCTCTCTCATGTGATTTCACCGACTGAGATTGAAATTAGACCGGACATGACTTATGAAGAGGAACCGATCAAGATTTTGGCTCGTGAGGTTAAACAGTTGAGAAATAAAGATGTGGCTTTAGTAAAGGTTTTATGGCATCGTCATGGTGTTGAAGAGGCTACATGGGAGTCGAAAGAAACCATGAGAAGCCAATATCTGAACCTGTTTACTAGTAAGACTTTCGAGGACGAAAGTCCCTAAGGAGAGGAGAAATGTAATATCCCGAAATACGCCCTAGTCGGAATAGTGGTTTCGGGACCACAAATTTGATGTTAAAATATTTATTTTATTTATTTTATGATTATTAGAAGGTCTAGAATATGAGAATATGCATGTATTAAAGTTTCATGAAGAAATTCTTTGAGTAAGGTGTCCAATTGGAAAATAGAGACCAAATTAAATAAATTGTAAAACATCGATTCTAGAAGCAATTTGTATGAAATTGCTTTAGATTATTAATTAGAAGGTCTTAAAGAGTAATTTTCCTAATTTTTAAGTTTTTGGACAAAAATGAACTTGTTTGGATGAAATTTCAAAGAAAGGGCATTTTGGTCATTTAATATTTTAATGAAATAAAATGGGAAAAAGAAGGAAAACATCAGCCATTCTTCTTCCTTGTCCAGTCAAAAATTTAGGGTTCTCCATAGCTAGGGGTTTCAACATCTTCAAGCTCAAAAGTAAGTGTGCTCCCAAGCCCCCTTTTTAATGTTCTTTGTATTTTTGAAATCTTGGTAGCTTATTCTCTCTATTTCTACCCATATTTCATGCTAAGGTTTATGTTTAAAAATTTACCCATGCATGAGTTACTTGTATTTTGATGTTTTATGGGGGAATATGAAAGTTGGATGTGTGTTAAACATCTTTTCCTAGGTGATTTTCATGAAAAACCCCTAAAAGGACCTTTTTGCAAAAGGTGTAAAATGTGTGGTAGAAATGAGAAATAATGGAAAAATGTGGGCTTCCATAAGAGGGAAAAGCATTTGGCTAGGCTTTGGTAAGGTAGAAATTGTTTGCATTTCATTATACGAGCCTAGGGACTAAATTGTAAAAATGTGAAAGGTTAGGGGCAAAACGATCATTTGGGTCGGGGGTGAAATTTAGGCTCAAAAGGTATAATATGAGGTGTTAATGATCTATTTTTATTGTTATAGACCCCGAGAAACAAATTCCGGAGGTCGATCGAGGAAAACGAAAGGTTTCAAAATAAGCGAAACACGATACCGAGACGAGTACCAGGTAAGTTTAGATAACTTAAAGTAAACTCTTAATATGTATAATTGCATGATTTATGATTGTATGATAATTGCATTTGACGATGGCATGAAAATACATGAAATGCATCTCTAATAATGACATGTTGATGAATGTCTCGGTTGAGGTTGAAAGGGAAGTTCGGTGGATAAACCATGATATACATGACTTGAGATTATGCATGTGTTGCATAAAGGATTTAGCCCGAATGAGTAATCCGTGGATCTCAAATATAGAAAGGATCTAGCCCGGACGGGTGTTCCTTGAGTGATCGAGCTTCCCGAAGAATATGTATGCATTGTGGATTTAGCACGGACGGGTAATCCAATTAGGGTCTGAATTTATCCTAGACTGGTAATTCAGGTCCGAGCTCATTAAGGGTGTTTCGCACTATAAGGGATTTAGCCTGGATTGGTAATCTAGACATCACCTTATGAGTTTACGATACGGGAGATTTAGCCTAGACTGGTAATCCGCCGTAAAATGCGAGGTTTGCGGGAGTGCATACATAAGATGATCGCTCTTATGATTTGATGGTAAATGGATAATCCATCGAGATTTCTTAGAAACTCAACAGGATTAATATGATGTATATTAATGATATGATGAACGATGAGCTCATCCAAGATAAATTACATGGCACATTGTTATGTGACTAACCTGATGATTGAGTGCATGTGTTAGGGAAACCATTCCATGCTTGTTGGTTTCATTGCCTAATATGATTGTATGCTAATTACTCGGTAAGTTTACTTTCCAGTTATTCAGGATTACTAAGCTTGTAAATGCTTACCCCTCTCTTTTCCTTGTCTTATAGAGCTCGAGAACTCGTAAAGATTGGAAGACGGTTGGAGAATCAACACATTATCAACTAGTCCAACTTTGGTATATAGACACTTTTATTTTTTTCAATGGCATGTATAGGGCTTGTGGTGTATTTTGATATATGTGTCATTTGATTTTCCAAAATGAGGGCATGTAAAGATATATCTAACTTCTTGTATTTGGCCATGGGAAGTGGCTAATTTTGAAGTACGCCATGACCTACAAATCTATGCATGCTTATGTTTGCATGAGATGGCTTGACCATAATTGGCAATGAGTTACAATAATGAGCCAATCTTAAATGTGTAAATGAGACATGGAAACCTCTAATATAAAAAGGGAATTAACCTATCATGTATAAAACCGATGATAAGAGGTTCACATGCAATGAGGTTTATCAAGATTATGTGAAAGGGTATAATCTGACCTATTTATGTATTAAAGTAACCTATAAGTGTGTTTGGTTGTAAATGGTGACAAAGGCTTGAAAAATAGCCTAATAAGGTCCACACGGGTAGACACACGGGCGTGTGTCTAGGCCGTTTGTGACACACGGATCGCCCCTATGGGTGTGTGGTATGACGGTGCGTCCCCTGCACCTAAAATTTTAAGTCAGTGTCGAGCACGGGCTAGACACACGGGCGTGTGTCTTGGCCGTGTACCCCTAAATGCATGCTGATGTTATAAACAGAATGCTCGAGTTTTCAGACACGGGCGTGTTTAGGCCGTGTGAAGGACACGAGCGTGTGCTCGGCCATGTGAAAACCCCTATAGGTTCAAAATGAAAAATAATTTTCATAAATTCAACACGGGTAAGAGACACGGGCGTGTGCATTGCCTGCACACGGGCATGTGAGGCTCTACCTAGGAAAATTTCTATGAACTTTCTTATGTTCTCAGTTTAGTCCCAGATCATTCTTAATGTATGTTTAGGGACTCGAAAGCCCATAATTGGGACACTATGATGTAATTTGACCTATTTTATATTGGAATAAAATTTTATAACCCGTATTTCCCGAAAAAGTTCGTGTACATGTTTGGTAACTCCTCGTATCGGTCCCGGTCTCGGGTACGGGTAAGGGGTGTTACATTGCAGATTTTGTCTCTTGTTCAGGCAATTAAATATTGTGATTTGTTACGGTCTTTGCATCATTATTGCAAATGGAGCAACGAGACTGTCACTGGGACATAGATTCTATTGATTAGACCTAGACTCAAACTGGTTGTTTCCCTTCTGCAATTGCGGTTGTAGTTACCAATACATGTTCTTATGGAGGAACTCATATGCCTCCAACCACACCACAAAATTAAGTTGTTTGTAGGTTGCCATGGTTGTGGAGAAGCGATTTAATTTTTACTAAAGAAATAAATGTGTATGACAAATGCCAATTTCGTAAATGAAGGGGCTACATGGAAAACACATGTTAGCTTTTTATCATATTTGAAGCCACCTGGTTCCATGCATAGTGAATGTGTGACAATTGTTTACAAAGGACAAAAAACTATCACTTAAGCTTGGTTGAAAAAAAAACTCACCAAAAAGATACAATTTTCTAAAACCTAATTTTTTCATTAAAAGTGCTATGTGTCTACATAAGATCTTTTATTGTAACAACCTATTTTTTAGTGGTGTCAAAATAGTGGTTTTGAGACCACAAATCTGACAAGTGAGCCTGTAAATATTACAATATTTATGAGTTAAATATAGTATTATAATAAAATTTGATATGATAATTTATGTTATTTGATTTGATAGTTAAGTTCAAGTGGTAAATCCTTAAAGTCAAGTGGTTTTGGAAAATGAGGTTTTGGGACCTCATTTCTATAAACTGAGCCTGTAAATTAAATATTTACGGAGTGTTATTAGGGTTATATTAAAATTTGGTAAATAAATTTGGTTTCTATTAATTAAAGATGTCAAATGGCTAAGGAAAGTTAAATAAATGGCTTTATTAGGTAAATATTCTCCAAGTTTTGGTAGTGGGCAGTTATGGATAAAGTATTAATGAATTTAAAGGTTTAGGTAAAGGTCATTTTGGTAAATTAATTACTAACCATAAAATAAAATAAAATAAAACCATCATCTTCTTTATTTCAACAAAGGGTTGGCCGAAGAACACCATTTTTTTCTTGAAGGTTTCGGCCAAAGATGTTTCATGGTGCATGGTCTGTAATTTTGTCTTGTTTCTAGTGATTTTTATGTTTTTTTAGCTTATTTTAGCTTAATCTAGCTAGCCCAGGGGTCAATTTGTAAATTTTTTAAATGTCATAAATTATGTTATGGATGAATTTGATATGTTTTTGAAGTTTATGGTATATTTTTAAGCTTGGTTGTTAAATAGACATATTTTGTTAAGTAATTTTTGATGATTTTTAGGTTTAAGGACTTGTTTATGAAAATGGTAAAATTCAAGGAAAATATTATAAATTGTTGATAAATATGGGATGTTATAAGATTTGGTAAAAATAAGCTAGCATGATTTATGGTTAAAAATGGTAAAATTCCAAGTTTCGGGTTTAGAGACTAAATTGCATAAAAGGTAAAATTTGAGAGAAATTTCATAAATTTTTATTACTAGGAGTTGTAAGCTAAATTGATTATTTTAAATGTTGGAACATGATTAATTGAATAAAAATATTTATTCAAATCAAGAAATGACCCAAGCGAACACTAACCGTGGAAAAACTCAAAATAGCAGATTAGTCGTTGGATCACGTTAGGGCATTGTTTTGGTACAGGTAAGTTCGATTAAGGACTAAATTAACATGTAATGTTTTGAATGTAATGTTAATAAACATTTATGTTATAAATAGATTAGATTAGTAGTTGTATAATATTTTGATAAATGAAACAAAATGGGATGCGAGTTAATTTGAATGATATAATGTTTTGGTTTGAATGAGGTACTCAAATGTTAATATGATAAAGTAAATGTATATGTGAAAAGAATATATTGAATGCCAATTAAGGCTAGATATGTAAAATGGTCCCATTTAAGCCATGTGAATTCTTAGGATACAAATGATAAGTCATTAGGGATTATACGGTTTTGGGTAGTGGTCTTAAATGTCTTACCGATGGGTGAGGTCCTACATTTGTTATGGATTCTCCACAGCTCGTGTGAGCAGTATCGTGTAGCTAACTTTATGACCCATAGCTTGTGTGAGCACTATTGAAAAGGATACGATTACATGAAAAGGCACACTATGTGTGAGCATTCCCGAGTATTTAATGTTATTCTATATGGTTCAACGGGTAAGTAAAGGTTAATAGAAAGACATGTATAAAAACTTAATATTCATATGAAATGGAAAGATGGATATGCATATATGAAATGAAAAAGATAAGAATTTATCATGTGACGGATGAAATATGCATGGAATATATTTATTAATATATGTTATGTTTCATAGATGTTATGTTTCCTTATTATCTATTAGCTATGTAGATTCAAATGAGAAGAATGTATAATGGATATATATGTGTTAGTTGATATATAAATCTAAATGCTTATTAGGTATATGTCATGATTTACTATGCTATAATATGTATAATATATGAAGTTTGAGATGTGAAAGGTGATAAAAATGAAAGTACATAGTATATGATGAAAATGATTGATGAATTTGAAAAGCTTGATATGTTATACGCCTTATTTGGTTGAATTTATATGTACATTACTTCACCTACTAATCTTGTGAAGTGTTGTGTTTAGGAAAAAGAAAATTTGGCCTATGACAAAAAGGAATTATTCATAGTTGTTTAATTAATGCATTTGGTAAGTTTAAGTTCCTTTATATGAGTTTTCTAAGAACTAGTTGCATATATAGTTGTTTTCCTTGTTTTGTAGATCATCGGAAGGCTCGATCGGTTGGAATCTTTGTTGGAGCAAAATCACACTATTCATTGACTATTTTGGTAGCTTTTGATTAATTTTGGCTAATGGTTATAAATGGCATGTATAGGGTTGTATGTTAAATTGGTATGCCTTAATACCTTTTGTTAATAGTTGTGCATGGTCTTTTGGAATTAGGAAAGAAATGGTTGATTGATATGTGTTTGGATGATTGAATTGGTATGTTTTGAAAGTAATAGGAGTGTGTTGCTAACTTGACCATGTGATATGTTTTGAGCTTATGCTTAACCTATTTGCATAGGTATATGTCTTGCCATTAGTTGGTATATGCTTAAGTTAATAGGTGAATTTGGTCACTTAAGTATGTTTTATGAGAAAGTATGGCTAAGAGGTATGATTTGAGAATGAACTAAATGATGTATATGTGATGTATGTTTTAGTCATGGACTTATGGTTTTGAAATTGATGTGTTTTAGGTGCATGAGTTATGGTGTCTTGTAACACCCCAAACTTAGCCAAGATGTTATAGCCGAATTTAGCGATGTCACATGGAATGGGGTTTGAAATTAAGATTGACAAGTTAAAACCGTTCCGATTAATTAGCTTTTATTTAATTTAGAAAAATGTGAACTAACAGATTTGCCCTAAAACATGTCTTTTATGTAAAAGTTTTTGAAACCGATTATTTTACGAAACCGAAAATCTTAGTTTTTAGAAAAAAACTATGTTTTGTTGAGTTGCAGTTTAAAAATCCATAAAAACAGTATAAAATCTCAATTTAAACCAAATAGTCCAAAGTCCCAACATTACAATAAAAAATACCCAAAGATAATATAAAATCAAAAGCTGTAGTAAAGCAATTCAGTAGGGGTGGTCACCGTCGAGCCCTCCACTGCACCGATTCTCCTAAGTCTGGGGATTACCTGTAAAGATTAAATAGAAAAAGGGGTGAGTTTTTGCAAACTCAGTGTGTAATCCCCACAGAAAACATACATACAGATACACATCATAAAATAATCAATTACAGTTTGGGGCTTGAGCCCATTACAGATTCAGTTTGGGTTGGCTCATTCGGATACAGTCTTAGATATAATTTAGGGCCTTGGTCCATTTCAGATACAATATGCAATAGCAGAAAATCAGAATGCTACCCACCAGCCTCTACACGCCATCTCTACCTATCCCTACACACAATTTGGGGGTTAAATCAACCCACCCATCCCTACACACCATGTTGTACTGAAATGCGGTACATAATCAGAAATATGCTGTAAAGCTACCAGATAACAGGCTTAATAGCCTTTCGAACACTTCCTCCAGATAACAATAACCCACCCCGATGCAATGCAACATACAAAAGATGTCATGCTATTATGCAATTACAGTAAATATGTTCAGATATCAAAATTCATGCTCGGCATAGAAATCAGACAGATAGATCACTCATATAGGGGTTTTAGTAGGGCTTACCGACCCTTCAGTAGGTCCACAGTCGACTTGGGCGACTCGTGCAACTTTAGACAATTTTTTAAAAAAATGGGCTCACACGCCAATGTGGCCCACACGACCTAAATTAGCCTTGGCCGTGTGATTCATTTTTAATGTAACCCATGCTAGCTAGATATTCATATATGTTTTCACTATTTACTTATATGTTCATTCAAAGTTGTCTACTTGAGTCATTGTCACTAAAATATTTATATCTTGAGCTACAGAATTCCAAATTAAGATCCGCTTGATATTTTTGAAACTAGACTAAAATACCTTTCTACCATAAAATTTTCAAAATTTATAGTTTATCAAATAAGTACAGTAAAATCTTCAAATTAACCATATTCAGCTATTTGACAACTTCAACCTCTCCTTATTAAAAATTATTTATCTCTTAGTACGGAATTTGGATGATTTTTCTATATGTTTTTCTTGAAAATAGACTCGTTAAGGATTTAAACATATAAATTTAACCCCTAATTATTATTTTTTTACAATTTTTGATGATTTTCCAAAGTCAAAACAGGGGAACCCGAAATCATTCTGACCTTGTCTCATTTATTGTATCTCATAATTTACATTTCCATTGCTTACACTGTTTCTTCCATGAAAAACTAGACTCAATAAAATTTAATTTCAAATTTTATTCAACCTCTAACTCAGTTTCCACTATTTTTGATGATTTTTCAAAGTTAGACTATTGCTGCTGTCCAAAACTATTTTAGTTGAAAATGTTGATTTCCAAGTTTATAACACTCTTATTTCCTTTCTCTACAATTTTTCGCGTCATTTTCTCTTATTTCTTTTATTTCTCGACAGTAAGCAATTTCAGCTTTTCGCCGAATTTCATTTTCTACGTTTCAGGTACACACCTGGTATCGATTCACTATGCAAAGTAACCCGAGCCTTCAAAAACCTATATTTGACAAATATATCCCTTAATTAATCACTTGATTCGTCAATCAAACCAAATATCCCTAACATAAAACTCGAGAAACTAAACCAACAACGATTCAAAAACTTACCGCGACGAATCCGATAACTAGTTGTTTCCACACACTGGAATATCTGCTTAAAACCTTTGAAAAACACCTAAACGAGAGTAAAATGAACCCTTTGTTAATTGCCTAATCGAAATATGATAACTAAGGGGAAAAATTCCACTTACCAAAATAGATGAAGTCGAAAGTTGCACCCAAAGAGATGACTCGCAAAAAATATAGAAACGAAAAGAGTAGGGAAAAGAGAAGAGAATTTCAGCTATAAAGCAAGAGATGAACTGATCAAAAAAATGAAAAGAGAGGGGAAAGAGAAGAAACAAGATTCGGCCAATGGGGAACAAAAACCAAAAGTGAACAAGAAGTGAGAAGAATCTACAGAGAAACAAAAGTCTAATGTCAGAAAATTTGTTGGGAAAAAAGAAAATAGAAAACTAATAAGAAGAAAATCTTATTTTGATAACTTCTCCCCAATTATCTCCTAAAAACATTCCCTATTAACCCACTAAAACACAACTACTCAACGGGGCGCCTCAAACCAAATTAATTCCCCTACTTGCGCAGAGACTCGAACACAGGACCTCTTACACCTAACACTCCACTCAACCACCAGACTAGCAGGCCCATTCTGATATATTTTTACCAACAATCAAATAAAAGCCTACTGGACAAGAGTAAGGCCTAATTCATTCAAAATACCAAAATTTGCCCAAGCGAAGGCTTGAACCTCCCAAACACTCTCAAAACGCATAACCACTAAAACTAACAGATATTTGTGTCATATTTTCACAATAACAAAATTAGAAATTTTGGGGCATTACATGTCTAATGAAGGCACATTGGTTAGGTTTATATTGAATGATTTTTTTACATGTTTTAAGTGACTTTGAAAATGATTTATGCATGTGGAAGTAGCTATAGATGGTATGATTTTATGTGTAACAAATGGCTTGTTTTAAGAGTTGTTAAGGGAGCACATGGCCTGGTGTAACACCCTAAACTCGGCCTAGCAGTTAGGCCCGAATCTAACGTGTCACATTTAAGTGTCTTTTGAAAACCATGTTCTCATTGAAAACTCTTCTTACTGTTTAAAACCTCTGGAAATTTTAAAACTTGTGAAAACCTAAGTTTACGTTTGTTTATTAAAAGTCATTCTCTTGTAAAACATTATTACCTTTAAAACTTTATTTGCTGCGGAAGCTTAATTTAAACAGTTGCGAAAATGTGATATTTTGAAAAACAGTTATTGTTTTGGAAAAATCGTGTTCCATTCTAGCAGTTATAAAACAATATATAAAATTCCAAATTTAAAATCCAAAAAATTTCAAAGAGGCCTTATTACAACCCAGATCAAAATATAAGTACTTATAAATAGATAACCTAAAAGGAAATCAGAAACAATAGCAATTGTGTGGCCACCTCCGAGTCTCTCGCAGCACCGATCCTCCTAATGCTGGGGATTACCTATACAGTTAAAAGAAAGGGTGAGTTTACGAAAAATCAGTGTGTAATCCCCTAACAGACAACAGAAATCAGAATATGCGAAAGCTGATCTAGGCTCGAGCCCTATCGATGATCGATCTGATGCGGGCCTTAGCCTATCTGTAAAGCAGCGTGGGCCTAAACTTAATACAATATCAGTATAGTGTAATGCAATTATGCATCCTACCCAATCTAGCCAACACACCACCCGTACCAACCAACACACCATGTGGGGATATAAATTGTCCCACCCACCAAAGATACTAGTATCGCAAAGAAAGCGCGATAATAATAACACAAAGATAGTTACTGAAATGATAAGTGTGGCAAAGCCACTAGAATCAGTAATTGTGACATATTCACCAGTACAATACTTCCTCCATATCAAAATCCCAACCCCATGCAGTATGTCATGTCATAAATATTACGTGTATGCAAAGTCATACTCAGTACAATTATATATGTAAATCATAAGCACATCAGTTATACGGAACATAAGGGCATAATCGTCATTCTACCATACAGGGGTATTACGGTCATTTTACACTACAAGGGTATTTTGGTAATTTTACAAACTAGGGGTATTTATGACCCATCAAATGGTCTACCGTCGCCTCGAGTAACTTAAGTAACCTAAACAGACATAACGATGCAAATGGGCCTAAGACCTATTACTCGGCCCAAGTGGGCCCACACGCTTGTGTAGCCCATTTAGCCCAAATTTAGGTACGATTATATGTACACCATAGCCTGGTTCATTAATAGTCACTTACCGCAGATTTTATCCGTATGGGCCCACGAGCCCATTGGGCACACATGACCTATTTCGGCCCAACGTGGCCCAGAACGACCTATGCCATGTATGCGACATGACAAGCCCAACCATATTCCACCTTGCAGCTGATTTGACACAAGCCAGCCCATTGGGCCTATTCGACGCCTTTCGTGGCCCACTACGGCCTAAGCCCACGAATTCACTCATGGTGGCCTTCCTCGTCGTACGCCCACGTTTTGTAAGCTCAATTTACAGAGATAAGTTTTGATGTACAGTTACACACACACTTTTGGCTTTTCAGCCGATTAGCGAAAATGGTATACGGTTACACACCTGATCACGTAGAGTACTAAAAATTCACGATCTCTAGAACCTATATTCAACATAACTTCGGATAATCACTTATCAATATAGTGTTAGAAAAACCCTTAACAACCACCTAACCGAAAGATCGACTACCACTTGCCTTGAGTAGATCGGTCGACTGAGATTTGCTTACTTACTCTAAAGCTTGTTGCAGACACCCTTCCGCAACCTAGGGGAAAGTCCCAAACTGCCAACACCCTACGTCGCTTAAACTTAGGGGTAGAGGCTACGCGTCCAATCTCAGCTAGCATTCTTTCCGATCTCTCCTCAGATTGATTACCACTTGCCACCTTTTCTAACCCGTTGTTAGGATTTCTCGCAGAATCGAAATAATAGTACTCGCAGTAGAACACGAAGATAATCGCCCAAGAATAAAAGGAAGTGAAGAAGAGAAAACACAAAAAGGCCGTGAGTAGTTAAAAGAAAAGGAGAAAAGAAGAAATATGAAGAGTAAGGGATGGATAGAGGTTCGGCTGAAAGAAAAGAACCAATGGGAAAAGATAGTCAAGAGTATTCGGCTATATCTTAAGAAAAGAGGAAGGGAAACAGTAAAAGAGAAAAGAAGAAATTGAGTTCGACTAGAAAAGAAAGGAACAGGCAACAGACATTCGACCTAGTCTTGGAAAAAAGAGAAATGTTAGGAGTAGAAGAATGATCTGGCAAAGAGAAGGAAGTTGAGTATGGGTATTTCGGCACTAAGAACTTACATTAAACAAGGTTACCTGTTAAACCGATACTAGAGAGAAAAGAAGCCAGAAATGCCAAAAGATCAACAACTCGAAAAGACAGAGGGAAATTCGGCACCTCTTCACTCACTAATTGCCAAAAATGCATACCATTCTCACCCAACAGAGTTCGAGAAACCACCTCAAACTTCTGCCGCCTCATGCTAGCAAAATAAATATCATTTTTGCTTGCAATGGGATTCAAACCCAAGCCCTCTCAATTGCTCAACACGCTACTTGTCCTTAAGCCATAAGCTCTTTTTGTGGTACATTTTATCCTCAATTAATTATAAGGTCTATAGGCCAAAGTCCAGGTTCCCTTAAAAGAAATACCAAAATAAATTACAAGAGCCAAGACTTGAACCCAAGCTCCCTTGCAACCTTAACGACGCCATAACCACTAGACTACATACTTCCTTGTGTCATTTATTTAACACAATAATTTAAAAGGCCTTCATCCAAGCATCTAGGGTTTTATTCACTTAAAATCAAAATTTTTCCTAAAGCCCAAGTTTGATCCTAGGACTTTTCCAACTCCTCTCAAGACCCTTAACCACTTGAGTAGACATTTAATTGTGTCATTTCCTAGCTCACATAAACTTTTATGCACAGTTTCATAATCGTTCCCTTGCTCAAGGCCCAATACTTCTAGGCCCAAATTTCGGGGCGTTACACCTGGGGCACGGGCTATCACATGGCTGTGTGCCACACACAGTCACCCCACACGACCGTGTGTTATTTAAATTTTAGGTGCAGGATGAACCAGACGGGTTCAGAGAGTTACACGGCCTGGCGACATGGCTATGTGACCCAACTTCGAATACCGAAACAGGTTGGGGCACGTCCGTATGTCCTAAATTTGAATGTCAACCGATCTGGGCTATGTCACACGGCACAATCGTGTGACCCTTATTTCTCAATTTTTCAAACTCTTCCCAAATTTTCTGATTTGTTTCAAAATGACCCCTGGTTATTCCCAAATTGTTTTTAGGGCCTCGAAGGCTCAATTTAAGGCCCAAATGTGTATTTTTGCTATAATTGCATTGAGTTATTTTTAATGAGTATTAGATTATATTATTGTTATATTTTAAAGTAAAAAGTTTTGTTTTGTACAGTAATACTCTGTAACCTTAATCCGACAACAGAGACGAGTTAGGGGTGTTACACTTATAGAATTATTTTTCTCTCTACATTCCTTTTCTTTTCTTTTTCTTTTTAATTTTCAATCAAATAAATGGTAAACTTGATGTCCTATTATTGATGTAGTGAAAATTCAAGGTGTGACTCTGTTTATAACTAAGTCTATTATTATAAGAAATTGTCTAGCTAATGCCAAGTCTGATACACTTTCATCATCCTGGAGTATATACCTATTCCTTGATTATGTTGTTGTGGTTATGCCTTAGTGTTTTTCTGATTATAATTTTTCTTCCTTAAAAAAAAACCAAAAGCCTATATTCCTTAAAAAAATCATCTTTCAACATGCATAAATTCTATTCAATTCTAAATTCAAAAGTAGTTTAACAAAAAAAAAAAAAATCTATCCAAGTATCATACATGAATTTTCCTTATCAAAAGAATGAAGATCAATCAAAACCTAATTCGATATTGCTCCTTCCTCGAAATTCAAATTCATGTTAGAAAGGGTTTAAAGCTTTCGTAATGAAATAATAAACTCATATTGATAAAAATAACAAATAATAATAAAACTGCATCTACTGATCCAAATTCACCAAGAATACTGCGGGAAATTCGCACCTTTATAAAGCTCCTCTAAGTTACAAAACAACTGGGTTTCAAACGACAGCACCTTCTTGTTCCCTTGGGTCCCAACGCCACCATTCCTCTGATTGAAAACATGTCAAGAAAAGGGTAGTTTCTTATTATAAAGAAACTAGTTAAAAACTCAAATAAAACAACTCAATCTAAAAATCTCACAAAAACTTACCTACTCAACGTCTTAATTAGCCTTTAAACCACTAGAATTGTTCATTTGGTTTTTAAATTCAAGGAAAGTTTTTTTCTTTTTAAAACAAGGTATTTTTTATTTGGGACTTTGAGTGAGATAATGAGTTTTTTTTATTAGGGTTTGTGATTGAACAAAGGTTCTTGAAGAAGGTGGTTTTCGATTTAATTAGCAATGTATCGTTGAAGATTTAGGGATTTAGTAAAGAGGTTTTTTTTATTCAGTAAAGGGATTTTGATTTTTAATATGAAAATTCAACTAAAAAGACAAAAGGTTCTTGAGAAATGAGACTTTAATGGAAAACAAAATTTCTTCCAACATTCATTGGTTGTGATGATTAAGAGAGTTTTTTTTTTTTTTTTTGGTGATTTTTTCAATTCAAAATCTGAATGTGACAATTAAATTTAAGGGTCAGGGTTACTATTTTTTTCCTTTGGTTGAATTCATTACAGAAATTGTAATTAAATTCTATTGTAATTAAAATTAATTAAATTAATTTAGTTATAATAACAAATAAAAAAGCAACATTAAGAAAAAAAAGTTTATGTCATCAACAATACATGTGACACTGAGGGGGTATTTTAGCTAGCAAAAATAAAATAAAAAAAGTTAAACTTAATTGCCACTAGACTTGCTCATGGGTCAAGCTACCCGGCCCGGCCCGAAGACTTGCCCGAAATGTAAGAGGGTTTAGGCAAAAATATAGGCTCAAAAAATAGGTTTAGACAAAAAAATGAGACCCGTTTAAAAAATGGATCAGGCCTCGGGTAAGGCATTTTTAGCCAGTGCCCGGCCCGGCCTGAATTCACTAAATGACAAAAAAATTCTGTTATTTTTTTATTTTTGAATATTATTTTCTTGTTATTTTCTCCATATTTTGCTACCATATTACTATTAGTTGCTACTATGTTGTTGTTATTATTTGGATATTGTATAAAACTTATTTTATTATTAATTTTGTTATTATTTTAAATGCATTTGTTAATTTTGTTATTATTTTAGAGGTATTTGCTTGTTAAATTGCATCTATCTTAGTGCTATTTAAGTTTACATATTTTTTAAAATTTATTTTCAATTTGTTGAAAAATATTTATTTTGATTTTTTTAGTATTTTTGATGTATTATATATATTTAAAAATTATATAAATAATATAAAAATAAATACGAGCAGGCCAGGCCGTGCCCAAGTTTTAGTATTTTTATTTGGGTCGGGCTTGGGCAAAATTTTAAGCCATTTTTTGGGCCCGGCCTGAGCCCAATGAATGGGCCTAAATTTTTAGTTGAGCCCGGCCTGGCCTGGCCCATGAGCACCTCTAATTGCCACATCATCTTGACCGTTAAAATTTAAGGGTCAACATCATCATTTTACTAAGTTTTGACAGCTCAAGTACCCAATTGAGTAAAAAAACAAAAATAAAGGTTTAATTGCTTTTTTTGTTTGTTTGAAAAAGTTTGAAGAGTTTTTACACCATTAAGCCATTTTAATATAAATGTGAAATATACTTAATTAAAAGAGATTAAATTTGTATAGAGAATGCTAAAACATTTTAAAACAATATGATTTTTAAATAATTTTAATTTATAATTTTTTAAAATATATATATATATTTAAAATTTAGCCAAAGTGTACATAATTTTAAAAAAAAAAAAATGTTAACATCTGTGTTATAT
Source organism: Gossypium longicalyx (assembly GCA_025698465.1). Classification (NCBI taxonomy): domain Eukaryota; kingdom Viridiplantae; phylum Streptophyta; class Magnoliopsida; order Malvales; family Malvaceae; genus Gossypium; species Gossypium longicalyx. The sequence goes on from CM047000.1 coordinate 20,823,930, forward strand.
TAAAAATGAAGTGAATATTAAAATGTTCTTCTTATGCTTTTAATATTTACCTATATCAAACGATAAATGTAGCTATTATTATTTAGACATAAAAATACTTACTTATAGATTTAAATAAGATTACTAATTACTATCAAATATTTAAAATAAATCAATCATACAAATACTAATAATATTATTTAAAGTAAACCATACAAATACTTATAATAAGCATGCTAAAAATACTAGTAACTTTTTTATCAAAATAAATAAAAACTGAAATCAAGAGCTTAATCGCATAAACCACATACAATGGAGGATCGAACCTGAAATTATCTCATTTTATAAAATAACATAAATGGAGTGAAAAATTGTGTCCTAGTCCATGGTTTTAACATATTTTTTAAAAATCTTTTCATTTATTTCATTTTGTTAATTTTTTTATTTATTCTATTTGTCTTAATTAAATTTACAGATAAATATCAAATTTATACATGAACTTTGATTGGTGCAATTATATATATGAAACTTTAATTTTGATTCAATTGTATACATATATTTATTTTCATATCAGATTAATATAATTGTTTGTTTATGAAATATATCAACATAAAATGATGTTAATTCGATAATGCTGTTAGTGATCTATAAAAATTGAATCAAATTAAAATTTCATATATAAAATCGTACAAGATCAAATCAAAGTTCATGTCTAGTTTTAATATTTATCCTTTAAATTTATTTAATTTTTTTTTAATGGTTTTAATAGTGACGACACACGTCAAAATGAGAAGTGTATATAAAATAAAATAATAGTTTAATTATGTTTTAAGTTAAAGGTACAAAAGCTTGTGTATATAAAGTACAAAAATCAAAGTCTTTAATTATCATATTGATATGGATTGAATACTTTAAAAAATTAATTTTGATTGAGGTGTTTCGGATAAGCACTAAAATATTTATTATTCAATATGTACTTATCAACTACCCTGAACTTTTTCACTTTTCTTCCTTTTCTTTAATTATTGATTGGCTTAAATATTTAAAATTATTTCATTCATTATTAATAGAAAATTATAATTCTCAAATACATTAAAAAAATTATTAATTAATATTTAAGATATAATCATTATTCTATATCACGTGAAATAAAATAATATAATTAAACAGCATAAACCAAAACCCTAATAACAATCATTATTAATATATATATATATATATATATAAAACACAATGCAGTTCAATTATATAGGCTTTTTTATTCTACTACCTCTACATAAAATAACAATCTTTTAAAAAATAAAAAATAAAATAGAAACAATTTTTTTAATCTTATGCCCTTTCTTTATTAGTAAATTACAAGAAGAGAACAAAATCTTAATAACAATACACCTAGTATGACTTAAATTTAAGTCTCCTTAACTAACCGATCAAGAGATTCAACTCTCATCATTTTGATTGATAACTTAGTCTTAAATTAATGGAGGGAAGCCAAACCCTAAATTAATTGGTATCATTCCTATTTAATATTATATATATAAACAATCAATTAGTAAGATAAGGATTAATGCGTTTAATTTTATTCATACCGTCATATATATATATATATATATATATATTAATTCATGTTATCCATGGATGTTAAATAAGTAATCTTGACTTTTTAAAGAGTATTACGATAGAGATTATTTTTTAATTGGAAATATTATAAAATCTATCTAAATTATTTTTTTTAAATCTATCTTTACTTTTTAAAACTATGTTTTAATTATATTACATATAATTTTTTATTTTAATATTAATAATCAAAGAAATTTAGTTTAATTTGCCAAACTATATACGTAATACTAAATTTGTAAAATAATTAATTTAATGTTACCAGTGTTAAAGTTCAAATTTTTAAACAAATTTCTTATTTTTTTAATTTTTTTTTATTTTTATAATTTTGCGGCAAGAATATGTAATTTTACAAAATTATAATTTTACCTGAAATTATTTGTTAACATATTGTCAAAATATTATACAATATTATACATTTAAAATGATTCTGAAAATTGATTTAAAATTTTAATAAATGTTATGAAATAAATAATAATGAGGGTAAAAAGAATAAGAAATAGGAAAGCAAAATAGAGAATGTACCTTGCTAAAACCTTACTAAAAAAAATTTATGGGAAAAAAATACTTTAGTCAAAGAAAAAGAGTACACATATCTACAATACACATAATAGGTTGCCACATCATAAACCTTTACAGGAAAACCCTATTGGATAAAACCTTGGTTAAGGGAGAAAAAGAGTACAGTGTGTATTTTCTCACCTTCATGACAACATAATATGATATATAATACCCTACATATTTCAAGCTTGAATATTATCTTTTCAAATGATTACTTAAACGTATTTACTAAGCATTTAATCATCATACTTTTGAAAGTCATGAGTGAAGAAAATTTTGGGCGAAATATATTTTGATCTCTTCAGGAGTTTCAATAATTATCATTGCAAACTTTGATCATGATTATTTTATAGAAATACAAATAGGTATTTTGGATAATTTTTTAATTTTCCTTCAACTATTATTCACTGAGTTAAATTTACCTCATATGTTTAAATTATTTCAATTCATATAAATATTTACTCAAACTTACCAAACAATTTCTCGTGAATTTTTCTAAACCATTCAAAGATTTTAATATAAACTTCGACTATGTAGTGATTCATATAAAAGGTTGTAGTAACAATCATTAGACGCATGTCAAATCTTTCATGAACTGCTAAACTAATAAAATGTCTAAAAGTTATTGCATCCGTTACAATAGAATATTGTACCTTTCATAATCAATGTTAGTACTTAGCAAAAAACTTCATTTTTCTTATTCTATTTTCACAAAACTATTTCATTTATACCTTCACTGGCTTTATACCTTTAGATATTTTGACTACTAGTCCAAAAACTTCACGAATTTAATTCTACTTGAGTTGCGTCTTTATATTTTGGCCAATATTCCATGTATATATTTCTCGGTGCATTTATTCAAAATCCTTATTTTCTTTCATTATTTCAACAATAACATTGCATGCAAAACTCTTATTGACAAATTTCTATTTTCATAGTATTTTCTCGTATTGGCATAACTTATCAAGATCTCTTTATTTTTACTATTTTCATCTTCAATTTTAAGTACTTGAATCTCTACTAGAATTTTAATAATTAGTTATGCCTTAGGTCTCTTTAGGAGCACCACCTCCACTATATGACCATCTAAATTTATTCTTTTCTGTTACGAGATTTTCATGCTTCAGACATGCATTACTTTCAATTTATTCTAACAAGTTGTCCTACTTAGATTTCAACACATCAGCTGGTTATTCTAATTAGGTCAGTAAATACATTTGATAGTTAACTTATAATAAAATGAATTATTGAACTTCTTGTTCAAATTACTTTCTATAAGGATCTAGATAATGATAATCCATTCCAAGTAATTATTTCATCCAACTATTATTTCTCTCCCCTTAATGTTGGGAAAATTATTAAATAAAAATAGTAATCACTAAATCATATAATAATTGAATCTTCAATTTGTTCAAAACATCTAATAATACAAGGAGATTCATAATTAATATATATTCTTAACATTCTTTGAATACTCATTTTTCTATATTATGGATGAGCAACTTGAACATGAATTGCACATTTAAATATTCTAAAAGGATTGTATTTGGCTCTTGACCAAAAGCCAATTCTAATGGAAGGTATTTATTATAACTTATGAGCATGATGCGTACAAATGTTGATTCCTATAACATATAATATCCTTATACATGTACACAAAAACTTTTGTTCTAAAAAAATATGGTTTAGCTACTAACTGGAGGTATTTAATTATTAACTCTACTAAACCATTTGTACGTATAAACAACAGACTTTTGCAATTGCTACTCCTATCGAAAATCTAGCTTACAGTAATCATTGAAAACTTATGTAATAAACTCACAAACATTAGCAAGAATTGTATCAGTTGCATAATTTGATAATTTTATTCTTAAACCAATCATTAAACAAATAATCTCACAAGCTATAGGTTGCGTGTTGATTAACTCACGTGCGATTATTTATAGCGATTATTTTGTAGATGCATCTATTAAAATCATATCAAAACATCCATTTGCTGGATAAAATGGGCCCATATTACTTTTAGATATGCAAGAGGTCTAATTTCAACTTTTGCTAGTGAAGTTTAATAAATCTTATTTGAGAACAAGCAAAACTTGATAAGTGAAAAATCTTCAAGGAAGAATCTTCAAGTTCTTTAATAAATAATAAATATCCATGTAAATTCTTATCTTATCGCATCATTATTGATCGAGATGGTCTAATCCATTATGCCAACTAAACAGTATATTTGGACTAGTAAACTTTTGGTTTATTATTGATGATTTTGAATGAATTAATCTTCTATATTAAATCAGAATAGGTACATGATAAATATGTACACTTCTACATAAATAAATAAGAAAACTACCTCCTGTAAAATAATAATACTAAAATAAAATAAAAACTAATTAGTTTACTGATTTCATAATATCTACAAAACAGAAAACTAACTCCTAACTATGTGGATTAAATATTTGACACTATCCTTCAAATTGGGTTATCCATGCCCAGCTTGCTAAACAATCTCTCAAGGTTAGGTCCTTGAAGAGCCTTCATTAGAATATCTGCACACTACTTCTGAGTTGGAGTGTATATTACTTGTACTTTAGAATTTTCTATCTTCTTTGTAATGAAGTGTCTATCAATCGTAACATGATTGGTTCAATCATAACATGATTGGTTCAATCATGATGAATTGGATCTTTTGCAATATTAATGGTCGTTTAGTTATCACATTTGAGTTTCACACTCTTTCCAAATTCCATACCTAATTTTTCCATTACTCAAATGATCCATATCCCTTCACAAATTGTAACTATAAGTGCTCTTAGCTCTGGTTCAGCACTGCTCCTAGAAACAACAAACTATTTTTTACTTTGCCAAGTCACAAGATTTATATAAAATATCTCAATTATCAGCTTACATTTTACCTTCCAATTTACTTTACATTTTATACCCTCCTATTTCTCAAATTTACACAATTACATTTAACTTTTACAATTTCGTCCCTTAACCTGAAAATCATCAAAGTAACCATTTTTCTCAAGTCAACATTTCAGCCGAATGTATTGGCCCTTATACAGTCCTTAATAGACATTAAATTCACTATCACACCTTGAAATTTTAATATTTTCATAATTTAATCCCTAAATTAAAATCTAACAAAAATCATTTCACAAATTCACCAAATACCATAATCAAAGCTTCAAATACATATTTATCAAAAAAAAATTCTAGATTCATCAATGGAAACTTCTAAAATTTTTAATAGATTCAAAAATGAAAGTACGGGCTAGCTGGACTTAGTTGCAACGATATCAAAAACATAAAAATTATAAGAAACGGGTATCAAATTCACTTACATGCAAGGCAAATAGGTTGACTGATTCTTCAAGCTAAGTTTTTGGTATTTTTTAGCAATGGAGAAAGCAAAATGAAGAAGAAGGACTATTTCTTTACTTAATTTTATTTTTTATTTTGTTTTAATTACAAAATTGCCATTATACTTAAATTATTTCCATTTTTTCATGAAAATTCACTCCAAAACCGTCCACTATCAATCAATAAGGTTTATTTGCCTTATTGGCCCTTCCAAATTTATTACTTAAACTATTTGATCATCTAAATGCAATAATTACTATGTTTTGCACCTTTTACAAATTAGTCCTTTTTCTTTAATAATTATCTAAACGTCAAAATTTCTTAACCAAATTTTAAGACGACCCTAATGACTCCATAAATATTCTATAAGTAATATTTACAAGTCTATACGATGGAAAATTATGGTCCCAAAACCACCTTTCCGTCACTACTAAAAATCGGATTGTTACATAAGCAATTTGGATCCCTAATTCAAGGATGGGTGAACCATATAGAAGTCAGTCAACCACTGTTTGTTATTTATCTGTTAGTTTTGTAAATTTGAACATTTTACAATTTAGCCCTTAATAGCTAAATCTTATATTATTATAATTATCCTTGACTTTATGATTTGTCATACTATGATGTTTAGCAATTAGTTGGTTAGACTCTCTATTTTGTATATTCATTAGTAGAAAATTTTCAATCATTGACTCTATTAGGTTTGATCCTCAGAGTTCCCCATGCCCCGTTATACACTTATATTACAACTGACATGTCATACTTGCAGACACCAAACGTATTAGTTCTAGTCGATCCTTGTCTTTGTTTTTTTATTTCTCTACCTTGTTCGTGATAGCATAGGAGAGGCAGTCACCAATCGTGCCTTAAGCCTCGCAATGCTTCCATTTACCTTGTGCTTCATAGTGAATACCCATTTGTAGCTTACTGGTTTCTTCCTTGGAGGAAGATTTGTAATAGTCCATGTGTCATTTCTTTCCAATGCACTAATCTCCTCTTGAACTGCTTGTTCCTAACTTGGATGACCAACGGCTTCTTAAATATTAGCTGGAGTTCAAACTTCATCCAATCTTGATAAAATGCTCGATAAGTCTCGGACAGATTTCCATAGGAAAGAAAATCTTTAATTGGATGTTGAGTACACGTTTGAGTACCTTTCTTTAGGGCGATAGGCAGTTCCAAATCTTCTTCTATTTTAATCTCCTATTAATCTTGATCACTCTTCCCTCGTGTGTGAGATTCTACAGTTGTTGGATTCATTTTAGAATCTTGGACGGGTGTGAATTGTCATGGGCTCAACCTCTTTTTGATTTTGCCTCCGCTTTCTTGAATAAACCTGTAATTCATTAGTTATTGATTGAAGTGCAGGTTGGTTAGAACACAATGGTGAAGCTAACAAATTAGGTAGAGAAGAGATTGACTCACAACTTGGATTCAATGAGGTATGTTCAAATGTAGGCTGACTTGGAATAAATTCATAGCTTGGTGGCTGATAACTTGAAGCAAACAAGGAATTTTGTTCAAGCAAGGAATCCCAACTCCAAGGCTAAAATTCTGCTATGACCTCCCCATGAATTTCGGTCTTGGAAAAAAATAGCTTTCAAATAATGTAACATCCATGGTTTCAAGCACTCTCTGAGTAGTGGGACAAAAACATGTATACCCTTTTTTGTTTGTGTAGTAACCAATGAACACACACTTCGTGGATCATGGATCAAGTTTGCTTCTATTGTGTGAATAGACATGGACAAAGGCTGAGCATCCAAATACCTTTGGTGGCAAATTGGATGATAGGAACCGGGCATGAGAAAAAAAGATTAGTAAGGACTTGACGAGGTGTTAGAAACTAAAGGACTTCAGAAGGTAACCTATTGATGAGATATGCCGAAGTAAGGATAGCTTCCCCTCATAGGTATTTTGCTACGTTAGTGGAGAACATAATGGAATGGGTCACTGACCTCCTATAAACGTTGTCGAAACCATTTTTCATTTGAAAGAAAAAACAGATCGACTTTTAAAATCGAATGCGGAGTCGCCACCAATCTCTTTGCTTAGGTGTGATTGGGTAACATGCTAAAATATTTTGTTCCACTTAAAACAATTTTGGTTCATGTAAAATTTTAAAAACAAATGGGTTCGGGAGTCTGTTACGCATGAGGAAGGGTGAGCACCCTCATTACGCCCAAAGATTGGTACCAAATTGATTCGATGCTATCCTTATATCAAAGATTTCAAAAAAAAAGATCTTTCAAAGCATGATTCTTTAAAATGTGTGAATAGTTCATGTTATCTGTCAAAATTCTCTCGTTTCAAAGATATGCAACATAATACCCAGCGCGATTGGATACGATCCTTTATACCTTCAAAAATATGATTGATTTATAAAAGGATATCCAAATATTTAGTTCATTGAAAAATCATACCCAACACGGTAGGGCACAAATTCCCGAATTCCCAAATATCGAATATTGCCTTATTTCAGAATTTTTGAATAATAAAGAAAATTGGAAATTCGCTCAAAACACATATATTTGTTTTAAAATAGATGGAATACTTAATGCATTGTGTCGAACATTTGTATAGAAAAGGATCAATGAACATGAAATAATATAGTACAATAAACTACAATTAATAATTCCAACAATTATGTACAACTATTCTAAGTAAAATGTAACCAAATTCTTAATCATGGATGGAGAACAATTGATACAATGGATAAAACAATGACTAAATGATATACATCAACAATAAATATGGCACAATATAAAACAATTCACAACATTTGCAAAATAAAATAGAAATTTGAAGTGATATAAGAATTTTCAAAGTAATGATGAATTAATAAACGCATAATATATATAATATATAAGTTGACAAATTTGCATAAAAACTAAGAGTATACATTTATTGAAATAAATATTATATAATACAAGTTTGAACCAAATTATATGCACAATATTTTAAACCCGAATTCATTTAAAAAAAAAACTAACAATGTACATGATAACTTAAATAATATATAAAATATGAAAAGATAATAAAATACATGATAAGATATAATATTCATAATAGATTCTCAAAACATGCATATATAAATTGATTTAGGAATAATTACTTGTAAAAATACCATGAAATTAATAATGCATATCAAATTAAGTTAGTCTATCCTATATACATACTATTATACATAAAGCATTTAAATGAGATACTATATAAATAGTAGAATAACATAATATAAAGAAACAATAATTTTATAAGTACAAAAATCCTAAATAATTTTACATATACATAAAACATTAGATGAATCTTAAAACAACGAGTATTTTAAATAAAAATTCCATTAAAATAATATATGTACAAATATACACAAATAATATTTAAACAAAACTTTATGTAAATAGTTAAAATACTATAATATGAATACAAATCTCAAGATAATGATCTTATAAAATAAGGAGTTAAAATAATTTGACACATATATAAAAACTAAGTGGTTTTCAAAGCTCATAATGAGTAAAAGATTCAATAACACAAGTATGAGTATATAAGAAATTTGAATCAATTATTATGTCAAATGTTAAAATTTTGTGATATAAAAAACTTTGATATGATCATACAAAATAAAAAAAATCAACACATAAATAAACGCGTTAAATGAATTTTAAAATAATAAGTCATACAAATACAAACTTAATTAAAATGAAATTAAAATAAAAGGGAAATTTATAATGAAATAAGTCACTTGAAATTAAAAAGGACTAGCATGCCACGCATGTAAATACTCAGGGATCAAATCTGGTAATATTCCTAATCCCAAAATGCAACGCTTAGGCGCAAACTAAAATGCAAACATACTCAAATTACAGGGCCAAAATTCAAAATGAAGTAAGATAAATAATACGCGATTGAATGCCTGCGTAAACGAGGAGGACATATCGCGCAATTATCCCATCTCCAAAAAAAATGCACGGATCCTGGGGGGCAGAGGACCGGATCGGGTCGGATTAATCAATACGACGTCGCTTTGGAGCCACTAAATCAGGCTCAAAATGGCATCATTCTTTGTCCTTTATAAAAGTCCAAAACCAAGCCATTTGGCCGAACCAAACCCTAGCCTCATTCCCTTTTCACCAGCAAACCCTAGACCCCTTTTAGCTTCATCACTGATCCACCACCACGAACGGCGACCTGTGGTTTTGGGGCCTTGAAAATTCGATTCTTAGCCTTGAGACCCCTTTTAGACTTCGATTTCAACGAAGTAAAAGGGAACCGACGGCCTATTCGCAAGGTGAGATCGTATCTCTCTTTTCCTTTTTGTTTTTAAAAGTAAATAATGAAACAAAATCGACAAAAAATAAGTAAAGAATTTACAGAGAAAGAAAGAGATTTTAAAGAACAGAGATCACCTTTTCAGAAACTATTTTTGAATTTTTTCTATTCAATATACGTATATTGTGCATGCGTCTGTCCCTTTGTAGGTACATTCGACGACTTTTTATAGCCAGATTTACAGAGTAGATAATAATAATAATAAAATTACATTTTTTGCTGTCATCTGCTATAAATTCTGTTATTTTTGTTCTTTATCGTGCTTTCTTTTGCTGTGTTTATTTTCCTTCTCCAAGGTTCTGTCGACGTGGAGGCGTACGGAGAAGAAACCATCCGTGGAGAGGCCATTCGTGAAAGACCACTCGTGAGAGCCCATTTCTGGCTAGCTACGGTGCTGGTGTTCTAGAAACCTCTAGGGTTTCTGGTGCCTTTCTGATATTGGGCTCATTTGGGCCGTCTGTAAATTAGGTTAGGGGTTTTGGGCTTGGGACTTTAATGTTTGGGTCAGATTTTATGTAATTAGGTTAAGGGATTTTGGGTGTTTGTTTAGGCTATTATTTTTGGGCTAAACGAATTGTAAATGGACTTTAGATCCATAAAAATTTATTATTATTTTATTTCTGTTTAATTTATTATTATTTTTGTGTTTAGGGTTTTTTCTGTTTTTTGGGTTTTCATGGGCCCGGGCAAATTGGGCCTATTATAGCTGCCCCTCTTTGTTCATTGTCGTGTAACGAGAATAGAGCAAAGATTTCAAAAGGACCGATTTTGCTCGGTCTTGCTATATTTTTGCTTCTTGGCACTCTTTTTCTTCAAGCACCTTTAGGAAGATAAGGTTGGTGGGTTAAATCTGCTCCATTGCTGATACATGGAAATAAGATTTACCATCTTCAATCCAATATTGCTTAGGGAGATAATATCTTCAATCTGCAGTCTGCTTCTTTGCTACCTCAGAAAATAAAACTCAATTCTTCAACCTGCTCTCTTGCTATCTCAAAGAGATAAGGCTGGTAGTAAAATCTGCTCCATTGCCAATACATGGAGATAAGATTCACTACATTCGATCTGCTCCGCTACAACTTCAGGGAGATAAGATCTTCAATCTTCAGTCTGCTTTCTTGCTACCTCAAAAAGATAAGACTCAATTCTTTAACCTGCTCTCTTACTACCTCAGAGAGATAAGACAAGTGACTAACATGGAGATAAGATTCTCCATATTCGATCTGCTCCGCTACTACTTAGGGAGATAAGATCTTCAATTCTCAGTCTGCTTCCTTGCTACCTCAGGAAGATAGACTCATTCTTCATCCTGCTCTCTTGCTACCTCAGAGAGATAAGGCTGGTGGTAAAATCTGCTCCATTACCAATACATGGAGAAAAGATTCACTGTCTTCGATCTACTCCGCTACCACTCCAGGGAGATAAGATCTTCGTTCTTCAGTCTGCTTTCTTGCTACCTCAGAAAGATAAGACTCATTCTTCAACCTACTCTCTTGCTACCTCAGAGAGATAAGGCTGGTGGTAAAATCTGCTCCATTACCAATACATGGAGATAAGATTCACCGTCTTCGATCTGCTCCACTGCAACTCCAGGGAGATAAGATCTTCATTCTTTAGTTTGCTTCCTTACTACCTCAGGAAGATAAGACTTCAATCTTCAATCTGCTCTCTTGCTACCTCAGAGAGATAAGGCTTGATGGTAAAATCTGCTCCATTGCCGATACATGGAGATAAGATTCACCATTTTCGATCTGCTCCGCTACAACTTCAGGGAAATAAGATCTGTTTATTTATAACCTCAATCTATTCCACTGCAACTTTAGGGAAATAGAATTTGCTATCTTCAATCTGCCCCACTGTAACTTTAGGGAGATAAGACCTATCACTTCAACTTGCTCCACTACACCTTCAGGGAAATAAGTTGTGAATTCACCGATGTTGCTACATCGTCCTCTAGGACATGTCCTGTAGACTCAGTTTCATGTATCTGTGCTTTTGCCAAATAATTAGGATGCTATGACCAAAATGAATCAAATGCTCCTAACTAAATGTGATGCTTATGTCAAATAATTAGGATGCTATGATTGAAATGAATTAAATGCTCCTAACTAAATGTGATGCTTATGTTAAATAATTAGGATGCTATGATCGAAATGAATCAAATGTTCCTAACTAGATGTGTTATGAATGATATATGCAGAAATGAAAATGATTCCATTTTAAAAATTTAGGGTATCATCACTCGTTGTTCATTAATATGTTGTTACTGACGCATTTTCTCAACCATCCTCTTGACAGAGTATCCCAAAGAAACAATCATTTCCTGCTCGGCAAGCTTGCCCCACTGTAATTCCAACGTCTCTTCCACTATTCTTTTGAGACGAAAACATTGCAACTCATAGTTGAATTTTCTTCTGTTCAATTTGCTACCTCCTCCTCAAGTGTTACAGCCAAATGTGTATTTTTTTATATTTGCATGAATACAAAATGTCATTTCCCTTTTCTTGAGAATAAAATTGTATCATCAACGCTATATCCTGCCTTTTCGTTTTGATCATCATTTGGACAAATATCTCAACAGGTTATCTATTCAAATATATCCTTGAACTTGGGTGCATTCTAAACAATTATTCCACTTCTGATTCTTGCATTATCTAGAAACTCTTAGAGTAATATGCAAAACTTCTATTGTGAAAACATCATTAGTTCATTCATCATTATGTCAATGCAACATGCTTGCAATCAAATCGTAATAATGGATAAGAATGGAATCGAACTTGAGCTCAAAGTAAATAAATCATCAAAAGAATAATAATGGTCATTGATTTGGGAATGTATATCTTGAAAAAGAAGGGACAATTCAAAGATAGCCAATTTATTGGAAACGAAATGAAGACTAGATACCCTTGTTATCGCAAACTGAGCTTCTCTGTACAAACTTCTTGAAGACCAATTCAAACTTGACATGTGTTTAGGAGATCAGAAGTACTTTGTCAATACCCCAAGATGCAACATACCCTTTCCTTGTTAATTTAAGTATAGCAAGATCATTGCCTCTCCCATTTTAGATCAACATTTGAGCCACCATTTTTGGGTTTTCAAATCAAATCCCTTTTGGTCCAAAGCGCCCTTTGTGAGTTTTCACCTTGGCCTCTCCTTTTCTTATTTTTATTGGGTCTCAAAGCGCCCTTTGCGGGTTTTCACCTTGGCCTCTCTTTTTTCTCTTTTTCTATTAAGTCTCAAAGTGCCTTTTTCGGGTTTTCACCTTGGCCCTTTTTCCTTTTTATTAGGTCTTAAAGCGCCCTTTGCGGGTTTTCACTTTGGCCCTTTTTTTTTAAGAAAGTCTAAAAGCGCCCTTTGCGGGTTTTCACTTTGGCTTCTTCCCCTCCTTAGGTGTAATACTTTTGAACTGAATTTGAGTTTACTGGATTAGACAAGTTTTTTCCATCCATTTCAGCCAGGATTAATGCTCCTTCGGAGAAAGCTTTCTTCACCATGTAAGACCCCTCTCAATTTGGCATCCATTTTCCTCTTGAATCCTTTTGTATAGGAAGAATCTTTTTTATAACCAAATCTCCCTCATGAAATTCTCTTGGGCGAACCTTTTTGTCATAAGCCCGCATCATTCTTTTTGATACATCTGACCATACTGAATAGCCCTCAGCCTCTTTTTCTCAATCAAATTCAACTGATCATATCGAGACTGTATCTATTATGTTTCGTCTAACTTTAATTCTGACAAAACTCAAAGCGAAGGTATTTCCACCTCAATAGGTAGAACTGCTTCCATTCCATAAACCAATGAGAAAGGTGTTGCCCTAGTAGAAGTTCTGACAGATGTTCGATAAGCATAGAGAGCAAATGGCAACTTCTCATGCCAATCTTTGTAAGTTTCAGTCATTTTTCCCACAATCCTCTTAATATTTTTATTGACTGCTTCCACTGCCCCATTCATTTTTGGGAGATATGGTGATCAATTACGATGTCTGATCTTAAACTGACTGTAAACCTCTGCTATTATGCTGTTGTTCAAATTTAATGCATTATCAAATATGATCCTTTTAGGCATCCCATACCGATATATAATTTCCTTCTTTAAAAATCTACTAACTGGCGATTTAGTTACATTGGCATATGAAGCAACCTCCACCCACTTGGTAAAATAATCAATGACCACAAAGATAAAATGATGCCCATTTGAAGCCTTCGGTGAAATTGGCCCTATGACATCCATGCCCCACATGGAAAACGGCCATAGGGAAGTCATAATATGCAAAGGTGAAGGAGGTATATGAATCTTATCACCATAAATTTGACATTTGTGACATTTCTTGGCATAATTAATGCAGTCTCCTTTCATGGTTGACCAATAATATCCAAATCTCATAATTTGTCTGGCCATTGTGAACCCATTAGCGTGTGTTCCATAAACGCCTTCGTGAACCTCTTCCAAGATTTTCTTGGCCTCCACAGCATCCACGCACTGTAAAAGTACCTGATCTTTCCTTCTTTTGTACAGAATTTCCCCATCTAAAATATAATCACAAGTGAGCCTTCTTAATGTCCTTTTGTCATTCTCTGTGGCTTGCTCTGGATACTCACGATTTTTTACGTATTTCAATAAATCCTGATACCAAGGATGATCATCCCTCTCTTCTTCCTCTATATTATGAAAATAAGACGGGGCCTCATAAATACTCATCTGAATGGGTTTCATATCTTCTTGTCTACTTACTTTGATCATGGAGGCCAAAGTAGCCAAAGTATCAAACTCTTCAACTAACCCCAAAACCAACCTTCTGTAATTGATTAGTTTGGAATCTCTTGTCTCCCATTCACCTCGAAGTTGGTAAATTACTAGCGCAGAATATCCATATACTTCCAATGACTTGATCTTGTGCTCTATAGCTACTCTGAACCCCATGATACATGCTTCATATTCTGTCATATTATTCATACAATCAAAATCCAATTTACATATGAATGGATAATGATCTCCACTTGGAGATACCAGAACTGCTCCGACTCCATTACCCACAGCATTTGAGGCTCCATCAAAATTCAATTTCCAAGCGTGACCTTTTATAATGTCCTCCTCAGCAACTGCCACATTCACTACCTCCTCATTGGAGAAATCAAAATTCAAGGGTTCATAATCTTCTAAAGCTCAACTGGCCAGAAAATCTGTTATTGCACTTCCCTTCACAGCTTTTTGACTCATGTAAATTATGTCAAATTCAGAAAGCAGAATTCGCCACCTAGCCATCCTTCCATTCAAGGCATTTGACTCCATCATATACTTTAGAGGATCCAACTTTGAAATTAACCAAGTCGTATGGTATAACATGTACTGCCTCAACCTCTGAGCTGTCCAAATTAGAGCGCAACACAAATTTTCAATTGGCGAATATCTCAATTCACACTCAGTGAATTTCTTACTGAGGTAATATATCGCCCTTTCTTTTCTTCCTGATTCATCATGTTGACCAAGCACACATCCCATAGAATTACCAAACACAGTAAAATATAATATCAACGGCCTATCTGAACTTGGGGATGGCAATACTGGAGGACTCGACAAATATTTTTTAACTTTATCAAAAGCTCTCTGGCATTCATCATTCCACTCTCTGGGGTTATGCTTTCTAAGAAGACGAAATATGGGGTCACATTTCTTTGTTAATTGTGAAATAAACCGTGCAATATAATTTAATCTTCCCAAGAAACCTCAAACTTCTTTTTGATTGCACGGTGGAGACAACTCCTGTATAGCCCGGACTTTGTCTGAATCAATCTCAATTCCTCTCTCACTGACTACAAAGCCTAATAGCTTTCCTGATCTAGCCCCAAAAGTCCACTTGGTTGGGTTAAGCTTTAACTGAAATTTCCTCAATCTCATGAACAACTTTCTCAACACTTGGATGTGCTCCTTTTCAGTTCGAGATTTGGCTATCATATCGTCAACATATACTTCAATTTCCTTGTGCATCATATCATGGAATAAAGTCACCATAGCTCTTTGATACGTTGCTCCAACATTCTTTAATCCGAATAGCATCACCTTATAACAGAACATGCCCCACAAGGTTATGAAAGTAGTTTTTCCCATGTCCTCAAGATGCATCTTGATCTGATTATACCCTGAAAAGCCATCCATGAAAGAGAACAACAAGAATCCAGCTGTATTATCCACTAGCGTATCAATATGAGTCAAGGGGAAGTTGTCCTTTGGGATAGCCTTATTTAGATATCTGTAATCCACACACATTCGCACCTTGCCATCTTTCTTGAGAACAGACACAACGTTGGCTACCAATTTCGAGTACTTGATCACCTGAAGGAATCCCGCATCAAACTATTTTTTGACTTCCTCCTTAATCTTTAAGACAATATCTGGCCTCATTCGTCGAAGTTTCTGCTGTACTAGCTTACAATCTGCTCTTATGGGAAGGCAATATACCGCAATATCAGTGCTTAATCCGGGCATATCCTGGTATGACCATGCAAAAACATCTTTGAATTCCTGAAGCAACCCAACAAGGTCTCGCTTTGTTTCTTCAGCTATGCATGTTCCAATTTTTACCACTTTCCCCTATTCTAAAGTCACCATGTCTACGGTTTCTTTATGGGGTGAAATTTGCTTTTCCTCTTATTCTACCATCCTTAACAAGTCCGGAGATAAATCACAGTCTCTGTCATCTTCGAAGTCCTGAGATCCCTCTAAACACATGTCTTTCTCAAATAATAATTCTGAGTCAGTAACAACGTCACTCATGATATTGATATCCAATGACCTATTATGGGTACAAAAAATATACAAAGAATGAATGAATTTGATAATTATTATTCTGTATGGTATGTTTATGAATGAAATAAAAGTATAATTGAAGAAAGAATTAAGATAATTATTTAAATGGAAAATAATAAAAGAATGTTTGCTCAAAATGATAATAAAAATGTACTTCATTGAAATAATGATGTTTGAACATGAGCCTATTTCACAAAGAAATCTTTATTGTCTCTAAGCTTAAAACAACAAGTTTGTTTCGGACATTACTCTGAATAAGCTCTAAAAACTACAGGAAGATCTTCTGCAGTCCAATTGTCTAGAATACTCCCAGGCTCATATGGACGAATATTTGACGAAATCCCCTCTTCAATTGTTTCTTCCAATATGGCATTGATGTACACATTTTGCAACTTTCCTTCCATGTTTTCTTTCTTTAGCATCCCTCGTTCAGGATAAATAATCCCACTTGATACAAAAGTCCTAGAAATGTGAGGAATTATCATGGGTTCTCACTTAATTTCTCTACCACTCACACGTGCTCTTCTTCTTTCCTGCCTCCTTTCCATTTCCTTTTTCCTCTGTCTTGCATCTGTCCTGAACCCTAAACCAAAGCAATCATGTTTGTCTTTCAGCATTGGAACTTCAATTCTTCCTTGGAGACATTTCCCTAGTCCCTTTCCTGGTAAAGCTCCACGTCCTGTCATCAATTGTAGACCCATTATCGTAGTTTTAGACATTTTTGGCTCAATAATTCTACTTCCCTCAGTGATGAATGTTGCATTCACAAACTCTAAATATCGAAAAGAACATTCAATGGCTTCATCCTCTGTCTCTAAATATGGCGTGTCACTACTTACAGCTACAATAATGTCCTCTTCAGCATTTATTGTTACCAACCGTCCTTCTAATACCAGCTTTAGCTTCTGATATAATGATGAAGGAACTGCCCCTGCCGAATGTATCCAAGGCCTTTCTAACAAGCAGTTGTAAGAGGGATTAATATCCATCACTAAGAAATCTACCTCACATGTAGTTGGGCCAATCAACAAAGGTATTTCTATTCTCTCCATGACTCTTCTCTCCGTGTCATCAAATGCTCGCACATTGTTCTGACATCCTTTCATGTGTGAGCTATCCACAAGTAACCTATTTAGTATAGACAAGGGTAATACATTCAGGGCTGATCCATTATCTACCAAAACCCCTGGCAACGTGTATCATTTGCATCTGGTGGTTATATGCAAAGCTTTGGTAGATCTCATTCCTCCTGGTGGTATCTCATCATCATTAAAGAAGATGAAATTATCAGCACTTATGTTATTCACCAATCGATCCAACTTGTTAACAGAAATATCATTGGTCACATATGTCTTATTCAACACTTTCATTAATGCACTTCGGTGGACTTCTGAGCTTAGGAGCAAAGCCCATATGGATATGCGAGCTGGTTGTTTATGCAATTATTCCACCACACTATACTCACTGTGTTTCAAAAATTTCAAGAACTCTTTAGCCTCTTATTCTTTCACTGTAATACCCCTACGCGTATTCATTACCGGAATAGGGTAAGAAGTATTACCAGAGTTTACAAATTAATTTTTTTTTTAACTCAATATGTCCCCTTTTATAGATATCTAACCTTCCCTGTAAATTTTAAACCGCGACCAATCCACATCAACCAAACCAATTCAACATATTTTCCAAATATATTCATGCATATTTATAAGATAACATCATCACATACCCAAAACCAGGTTTGTTAACCATACCAATGGCTAACTCTACATTCATTTCACAAAATCATTTACTTTATTAGCTTATACATGCCATTGATTTCCAAAATAAAGTTTCTTTATATACCGAAATCTCGAGGTTGATAGTGTGATGTGTCTCAGACCAAATCCGATCTCAGAGCTCTTAACACTACAAAACAGGGGAAAATGAAGCAGGTAAGCACTTTGTGCTTAGTAAGCTCATGTAACAAGAATTATACTTACATAATATTTTCAATACAATACAATAAACATTTATATATCCATTCAATGCATTATTACCCTAATATGCACAAACTCAACATTCAAGTTAGTACAATAATTTGCATGTACCATTAATATATACTATGATTGATGAGCTCATCAATACCATGATTTCCGTTTCCTTGTTATTTTTCCATATTTATCCCGTTGAATTTCTCGAAATTTCGATGGATTTTCAGAGGTACACTTTTAGTGTACAATTTCGGGTCCGTCAATTTATATTCATGTGCATACATTTCCATTTCAGAGAGAGCACACTCATGAACCTCATTCTTATGGGATTACGGTCGAGCTAAATCTCTGTAATATAAACTCATAGAGTATTGTCGGGATTACAGTCCAAAGCTAAATCCTCGCAACGACAATTACTCTAATGAGCTTGGATCCGAATTACAGTCCGAGCTAAATTCAGACCCTAATTCGGATTACCCGTCGGGCTAAATCCATTTTCCACATATTCTTCGGGAGGGCTATATCAGGATAGGATCACCCGTCCGGGCTTGATCCTTTTTACCGTCAATTCCTTTTCTAGAGATCCATCGAATTTTCCTTTCATTCAACTGAGATTTCTTCCCTTTTTTTATCAAATATATCAATGTTTCATAAAATTTCATATAATGAACATTCAAATCATATTCATATCAAAAACATGCATTTCAAGCATTTAAGAATATAATTCAAGTTACATGAACTTACCTTAATACTTGTTTGTGCACAAAAATCTACTAATCCTGAACTTTTTCTTTTCCTCGATCTAGCTTCATATTTGAATCTTCTGGATCTAAATAAATAAATTTAATTATCAATTTAATACATTTCATGTTCATATACAACATTCTCTATAATTCAACTATTATTTATAGTTCATTCAAAGCTGTCTACTTAAGTCATAGCCACTAAATTATTTATAAATCTAGCTACGGAACTCCAAATTAAGTTCCGTTAATTTTCCCTGAAACTAGACTCATATATCGTCTTACCATAAAATTTTCAGAATTTTTGGTTTAGCCAATAAGTACAGTTTATTCTTTAAAGTCACCCCTGTTCTGCTGTCTAACAGTTCTGACTCTTCTTCACTAAAAATTAATTATATCTTCATACAGCATTCAAATGATATTATAGTTTATTTCTATTAAAAATAGACTAATTAAGGATTCTAAAAATATAAATTTAAGCTCCTAATTATTTTTATTTAATTTTTTATGATTTTTCAAAGTCAGAACAGGGGAACCCGAATTCATTCTGACCTTGTCTCAAAAAATTCATTATATCTCAAAATTTACAAATCCATTGCTTACACTATTTCTTCTACGAGAAACTAGACTCAATAAGCTTTAATTCCATATATTTTTCATCTTCTAATTCTATTTATACAATTTATGGTGATTTTTAAAAGTTAGTGTACTGCTGCTGTCCAAATTGATTTAGTGCAAACTGTTTATTACCATTTTTCCCCTAAGCTTTTAATAAATGAGAATTTCGTCCCTACTCAATTAGTCTCTCAATTGAGCTTATTTTTCTCAATTAACACTTTATTATATCACCTTAAACTAGTTTACAGCCTTTAGGAATCATAGTTTCAGAAATAGACTTTAATTCCAAACATTTTCACAATTAGGTCCTAAAAATCAATTTTCCATTGAAATTACCTAATAAAATCATCTCATAAATAAATTAAAACTTTAATTTCATTCTATTTCATCATAAACTTACAGAACTCAATCATGGTGACTTTCAATTTCATCCATGAAATCAAAAAGTAATGAATTTAATAGTAGGACCTAGTTGTAAAAGTCTTAGAAACACAAAAATTACAAGAAAAAGGCAAGGATTAACTCACTTGGTGCAAAAATTATGAAATACCAGCTTAGAGAACCCTCCTATGGCGTTTTTAGCTGCTGGAATTGAAGAGAAATGAAGAGAAATCTAGATATTTCCTATTTAGTTCTAGCTTTATTTAGTTAATTTTGCAATATTCTAATTTTACTCTTAATTTATCAAATTCCCTGCTGATTTAATGCCCTTTCCGTCCAGCCCAAATAAATTTTGGGTCTAATTGCCTTTTAAATCCTTTTTCATTAGACTCTTAAGCTATTTAATCATTCTAGCAACTTTTACACCTATTACAATTTAGTCCTTTTCATTTAATTGACTACCCAAACATTAAAATTTCCTAACGAAATTTTAATACCACATTACTAACATTTCATAAATATTTATAAAATTATTTTTGACTCGGTTTTACGAGATAAAGGTCTCGATACCTTATTTTTACCCAATTTCTTCAATAATTTCTTTTTCTAACTAACCACTAAATCGGTAAAATTTTTCTATCAATATTTTCATACGATTTTCCTATCATATAAATTTTCATGCAAAAATATTGAAATAAATTTCTCTTTAAATCGGATTTGTGGTTACTGAAACCACTTTATTCAGATAATTTTGAATTTAGGCCATTACAACTCTCCCCCTTTTAGGATTTTCGTCCTCAAAAATCTTACCGAGAAAGAGGTTTGGGTATTGTTTCCTCATTGCCTCCTCCGGTTCCCATGTCGCTTCTCGAATCCCATGCTTTTGCCACAATACTTTCACCAAATTTATCTTTTTATTTCTAAGCTCTTTTTGTCTCCGTGTCAATATTTTGACCGATTCTTCTTGTAAGTCATATCCGGTTGAATCTCCACTTCTATCGGAGAAATAACATGTGAAGGATCTCGATCGATATCGTCGCAACATAGATACATGAAAAACATTATGGATTCTATCAAGTTCGGTGGTAATGCCAATCGATAAGCGACCAGGTCCAATTCTTTCTATGATTTCATATGGCCCGATAAATCTTGGACTCGATTTACCTTTTCGACCAAATCGGAGGACTTTCTTCCAAGGAGACACTTCAGAAATACCTTGTCACCGACTTGAAATTCAATCTCTTTTCGTTTAAGGTCGGCATATGACTTTTGTCGATCGAAGTCGCTTTTAGACTATCTCGAATAATCTTTACTTTTTCTTCTCATTTCCGGATCAAATCAACCCCATGTATCTTCCTTTCACCGAGCTCTGTCCAATATAACGGTGTTCTACATTTTCTACCATACAAAGCTTCATACGAAGCCATTTTAATACTCGATTGATAACTATTATTGTAAGCAAATTCAATCAAAGGTAGGTACTTCTCCCAATTACCTTCAAACTCTAGTACACAACATCGGAGCATATCTTCCAATACTTGAATTACACGCTCAGATTGACCATCCGTCTCGAGGATGAAATGCGATCTTTGAAGTACATGCCCGAGTACCCAAGGCTTCTTGCAATTTGTTCCAGAAGCGAGGCGTAAATCGGGGATCTCTATCTCGATATAATAGAGACAGCACTTCATGTAGCTTGACAATCTCGGATATATACAGATTCAACTAGTTTATCTAAAGAATAATCCATACGCACAGGAATAAAGTGAGTGACTTTGTCAATCGGTCAACAATCACCCAAATAGCATCTTTTTCCTCGGAGACAAAGGTAACCCGATACAAAATTCATAGTGATTCTTTCCCATTTCCATTCTCCGGTATAGTAATTGGTGAAGTAACCCCGAAGGTACGATGTTCAGACTTTAACTTGGCGACATATTAAACACCTTGATACAAACTCAGAGATATCACGTTTCATTCCGGCCACCGGTACATCTTTTTGAGATCATTATACATTTTATTACTCCCGGATGTACGGACATAGTACCGGTGTGAGCCTCGCGTAAAATCTTCAGATGAACTCGAACTCGAGGTACACATACTCTACCTCTGAATAATAAACAACCATCGAACCAATCTGAAATTCAGAATCATTACCGACTCATTGTGCCCGTTTAACTTGTAACTTATCATCAATCTTCCGAGCTTCACATATATTTGCTGTAAAAATGTCGGTTTAGCTCTTAATTCGCTAAGATTGAACCATCATCGACCAATGATAATCGGGTATTCATAGCTCGCAAAGCTACAGAGATTTCCGGCTCAAAGCATCAGCTACAACATTAGCTTTACCCGGATGGTAATCAATAACCAAATCATAGTCCTTTATCGGTTCAAGCCACACCATTTGTCTCAAATTCAAATCTTTTTGTGTCATCAAATATTTCAAGCTTTTATGATCAGTATAAATATGATATTTCTCACCATACAAGTAATGCCGCCATATCTTTCAAATAATAAATACAATAGCGGCTAATTCAAGATCATGTTTGGGTAATTTCTTTCATGTGGTTTAAGTTGTCTTGAAGCATAGGCTATTACTTTACCTTCTTGCATTAAGACACAACCTAAACCATTTAACGAGGCATCATCAGTAAATAACAAATTCCTTACCCGGTTCAAAGCTACACTAATACTGGTGCTTTCGTTAGTAGATCTTTCAATCGATTGAAACTTTGTTGACATTCATCACCCACTCGAACTTAACATCTTTCTGCAATAATCGAGTCATTGGAGAAGCTATCATAGAGAATCCCTGTACAAATCTCCGATAATAACCAGCTAAACCCAAGAAACTTCTAACGTCAGATACATTTTTCGGTGGACTCCAATTGACAATAGCTGAGATTTTACTTGGATCTACTCTGATACCTTCGGCAGATACAATATGTCCTAGAAAACCCACTTCTCGAAGCCAAAATTCACATTTACTGAATTTAGCATATAACTGCTTTTCTCGCAGAATTTGCAACACAATTCTCAAATGTTCTGCATGTTCTTCTTTATCCCGAGAATAAACCAAAATATCATCAATGAATACTACCAAAAATCTGTCTAAATACTGTTTAAATATCCGGTTCATCAAAT
The DNA here is from genome assembly GCA_025698465.1 of Gossypium longicalyx. Classification (NCBI taxonomy): domain Eukaryota; kingdom Viridiplantae; phylum Streptophyta; class Magnoliopsida; order Malvales; family Malvaceae; genus Gossypium; species Gossypium longicalyx. Next base: position 20,847,446 of record CM047000.1, read on the forward strand.
CCATGAATACTGCAGGTGCATTAGTTAACCCAAATGGCATGACCAGAAACTCATAATGCCCGTACCTGGTTCTGAAGGCTGTTTTTGGCACATCTGACTCCTTTACCCGTAGCTGATAATAACCCGATCGAAGATTAATTTTTGAAAACACAGTAGCACCTTTCAGCTGATCAAATAAATCATCAATCCGGGGTAACTGGTACTTATTCTTTATGGTTACTTTATTAAGTCGCGGTAGTCGATACACAATCTCAAAGACCCGTCTTTCTTTTTCACAAACAGAACCGGAGCACCCCAAGGTGAATGACTCGGTCGAATAAAACCCCTATCAACGAGCTCTTGCAACTGTGTCTTTAACTCTTTTAATTCTGTAGGAGCCATTCGGTACGGAGCTATAGAAATCGGAGTAGTTCCCGGAATCAAATCTATAGAAAATTCTACTTCTCTTTCTGGTGGCAATCCTGGTAATTCCTCTGGAAACACATCGAAAAATTCACATACTACTGGAACTGCCTGTATTTTTGACTCAGATACCTTGGTGTCAAGTACATAAGCCAAGTAAGCATCATACCCTTTTTGACATACCTGCCATGCGCCATTATGAAATCATATCGGATAACCCTTCATTCGATCAGATTTAACCCTGAGCAACTCACCATTCGACATTTTAGCACAATATATTTTTGTCTACAATTTACTACCGCATCATCTTTGGGTTAACCAATCCATGCCCAATATCACGTCAAATTCATCAAATGGCGGTAACATCAAATCAGCCAGAAACAATAACCTCTTACCATCAGTGGACAATTTTTACAAATTTTATCCACCAAAACAGATTGACCCAGGGGGTTCGAGACTTTAACCACAAATTCGAGAGGTTCAATAGATAAATTTTTAACAATTGCAAGTTTAACACATATATATGAATGCGTAGAACCAGGATCAATCAATGCGATAATATCGATTATCAAGTAAAGAAAATGTACCAGTAATAACATCAGGTGCTGAGGCATCTTCTCTAGCACGGATGGCATATGTCCTAGCAGGTGCTCGTGCTTCGGACCTGCCTGCAATACCTTTCGTAGTTCCTCGGCTACCATTGACATTACCAGATGGTCGAGGTGGTACGCCTCAAAGCTGGATTACTCGGCCGATATCATTGAGTTTTCTTTTCACCTCTTTTCGGACAATCTCGAGGAAATGGTCAAAAGAACCACATCGGTAACAAGCCCCGCTCTTTAATCAACATTCACCAAAATGAACTTTATTACGATCGCATCTCGGCTTAGGAGTGCCAACACTACCAACACCGGTCACCGATGGAGTAGAAGGTCTTGGATTAGTGCGTTGAGAACCTCGCTCTCTCGCCCGAATACCCAGTGGGTGAGGTAGAACGATCCGATACTTCTTCAATTTCTTTGAAGCGTAAAACCGGGATTTTCCCATCGGTCTTTTACTAAAAATTCGAGCTTCCTCTCACTTGTTTCTTTTCTTTGCTCAATTCTTTTCGCTTTATAAGCTCTCTCGCCAATGTAGCAAACTCTCGAATTTCAAGAATTCCGATCAGTAGCTTAATGTCTTCATTCAACCCTTCTTGAATCGTTTGCACATTTAAACTTCCGATGTACCCATTCTCGAGTATATTTACTCAATCGAACAAATTCTCTTTCATATTCAGATACTGATCTGTTACCCTGTTTCAACTCAAGAAATTCTTTTCTCTTCTGGTCGAGAAACCTTTGGCTGATATATTTCTTTTTAAATTCATTCTGAAAGAACTCCCATGTAATTTCTTCTTTCGGAACAACTGAAGCTTTAGTATTCCACCAATGGTAAGCTGTGTCTTTTAGCAGTGAGACGGCACATTTCAGACATTCTTCGGGTGTACAAGATAATTCCTCTAAAACCCGAGTAGTGTTTTCTAACCAGAATTCAGCCCGTTCGGAATCATTATCAACTGCTGCTCAAAATTCTTCGGCCCCATATTTTCAAATTTTATCTACTGGAGCTTTTCCCTTTCTGACAGATTCAGTACCTGTACCTTGTGGGATCTCGGGAACCGGTGGAGGAGCAGGAGTGGGAGCTTGAACTTCTTTGCTGCACTCACAGGTTAGTTCTTAAGTATTGATTAAACCATTCATTCATCATTTGAAAAAGAAGGTGTTTTGCCTCCTCCCCTCGACCCTCTGTCTGGGCCTTCTCATCGCTAGTTTCTTCTCTTTGCATCTTTGAAGCCGGAGCATGACTCTAGCTTCCTCAGATTGAGCTCGGTCGGATGACATTACTATAAGAAAAACACATTTAAATGGTCAGGAGATATCACACTATCAATAATAATTTAAATGGCATGTATAGCTAATCCCGTATTTACTACATCAGTCCTAGAACCAAGCTAAACCGTAGCTCTAATACCAATAAATGTAATACCCCTACTACCGTATTCATTACCCAGGAATAGGGTAAGAAGTATTACGAGTTTACAAATTAAATTTTTTTAACTCAATATATCCCCTTTTATAGATATCTAACCTTCCTGTAAATTTTAAACCGAGACCAATCCACATCAACCAAACCAATTCAACATATTTTCCAAATATATTCATGCATATTTATAAGATAACATCATCACATACCCAAAACCTGGTTTGTTAACCATACCAATGGCTAACTCTACATTCATTTCACAAAATCATTTACTTTATTAGCTTATACATGCCATTGATTTCCAAAATAAAGTTTCTTTATATACCGAAATCCTGAGGTTGATAGTGTGATGTGTCTCCCACCAAATCCAATCTCCGAGCTCTTAACACTACAAAACAGGGAAAATGAAGCAGGGTAAGCACTTTGTGCTTAGTAAGCTCATGTAACAAGAATTATACTTACATAATATTTTCAATACAATACAATAAACATTTATATATCCATTCAATGCATTATTACCCTAATATGCACAAACTCAACATTCAAGTTAGTACAATAATTTGCATGTACCATTAATATATACTATGATTGATGAGCTCATCAATACTATGATTTCCGTTTCCTTGTTATTTTTCCATATTTATCCCGTTGAATTTCTCGGAATTTCGATGGATTTTCAGAGGTACACTTTTAGTGTACAATTTTGGTCCATCAATTTATATTCATGTGCATACATTTCCATTTGAGAGAGCACACTCGCGAACCTCATTCTACAATGGGATTACAGTCCGAGCTAAATCTGTAATATAAACTCATAGAGTATTGTCGGGATTACCAGTCCAAAGCTAAATCCTCGCAACGACAATTACTCTAATGAGCTTGGATCGAATTACAGTCCAGGCTAAATTCAGACCTAATTCGGATTACCCGTCCAGGCTAAATCCATTTTCCACATATTCTTCGGGAGGGCTATATCAGGATAGGATCACCCGTCAAGGGCTTGATCCTTTTACCGTCAATTCCTTTTCTAGAGATCCATCGAATTTTCCTTTCATTCAACTGAGATTTCTTCCTTTTTTATCAAATATATCAATGTTTCATAAAATTTCATATAATGAACATTCAAATCATAGTCATATCAAAAACATGCATTTCAAGCATTTAAGAATATAATTCAAGTTACATGAACTTACTTTAATACTTGTTTGTGCACAAAAATCTACTAATCCTGAACTTTTTCCTTTCCTCGATCTAGCTTCGTATTTGAATCTTCTGGATCTAAATAAATAAATTTAATTATCAATTTAATACATTTCATGTTCATATACAACATTCTCTATAATTCAACTATTATTTATAGTTCATTCAAAGCTGTCTACTTAAGTCATAGCCACTAAATTATTTATAACTCTAGCTACGGAACTCAAAATTAAGTTCTGTTAATTTTCCCTGAAACTAGACTCATATATCTTTTTACCATAAAATTTTCAGAATTTTTGGTTTAGCCAATAAGTACAGTTTATTCTTTAAAGTCACCCCTGTTCTGCTGTCTAACAGTTCTAACCCTTCTTCACTAAAAATTAATTATCTCTTCATACAGCATTCAAATGATATTCTAGTTTATTTCTATTAAAAATAGACTAATTAAGGATTCTAGAAATATAAATTTAAGCTCCTAATTATTTTTATTTAATTTTTTATGATTTTTCAAAGTCAGAACAGGGGAACCCGAATTCATTCTGACCTTGTCTCAAAAAATTCATTATATCTCAAAATTTAAAAATCCATTGCTTACACTATTTCTTCTACGAGAAACTAGACTCAATAAGATTTAATTCCATATATTTTTCATCTTCTAATTCGATTTATACAATTTATGGTGATTTTTCAAAGTTAGTGTACTGCTGCTGTCCAAATTGTTTTAGTGCAAACTGTTTATTACCATTTTCCCCCTAAGCTTTTAATAAATGAGAATTTCGTCCCTACTCAATTAGTCTCTCAATTGAGCTTATTTTTCTCAATTAGCACTTTATTATATCACCTTAAACTAGTTTACAGCCTTTAGGAATCATAGTTTCAGAAATAGACTTTAATTCCAAACATTTTCACAATTAGGTCCTAAAAATCAATTTTCCATTGAAATTACCTAATAAAATCATCTCATAAATAAATTAAAACTTTAATTTCATTCTATTTCATCATAAACTTACAGAACTCAATCATGGTGACTTTCAATTTCATCCATGAAATCAAAAAGTAATGAATTTAATAGTAGGACCTAGTTGTAAAAGTCTTAGAAACACAAAAATTACAAGAAAAAGGCAAGGATTAACTCACTTGGTGCAAAAATTATGAAATACCAGCTTAGAGAACCCTTCTATGGCGTTTTTAGCTGCTGGAATTGAAGAGAAATGAAGAGAAATCTAGATATTTCCTATTTAGTCCTAGCTTTATTTAGTTAATTTTGCAATATTCCAATTTTACCCTTAATTTATCAAATTCCCTGTTGATTTAATGCCCTTGCCGTCCAGCCCAAATAAATTTTGGGTCTAATTTCCTTTTAAATCCTTTCTCATTAGACTCTTAAGCTATTTAATCATTCTAGCCACTTTTACACCTATTACAATTTAGTCCTTTTCATTTAATTGACTACCCAAACATTAAAATTTCCCAACGAAATTTTAATACCACATTACTAACATTTCATAAATATTTATAAAATTATTTTTGACTCGGTTTTACGAGATAAAGGTCTCGATACCTTGTTTTTACCCAATTTCTTCAATAATTTCTTTTTCTAACTAACCACTAAATCGGTAAAATTTTTCTATCAATATTTTCATACGATTTTCCTATCATATAAATTTTCATGCAAAAATATTGAAATAAATTTCTCTTTAAATAGGATTTGTGGTTACGAAACCACTGTTCCGATAATTTTGAATTTAGGCCATTACATTCACTGGTTCATTAACAGGCACCCCAAGTTCGATCGCTTTTCCCTTCTTTTGTTTGACCATTACATCTTTTCCTTTTGCAGGTTTTGCTCGAGTATTTGTCAAATCATATCATCTTCCACTGTGAGTGTGAGAACCTATATTTTGATCCTCTTTTAACGGGCTAACTGAACTTTCCTTTCCTGGGATTGTCACATTACAATCATATTTCCAAGGAACCCTTTTGTTATCCTTGTAAGAGAAAACTACTGGCTTTTGAATTATAACCTTCAGCGTCATCTGAATTCCCGCTTCATTCTTCGGATGTGAAATAATAATCACAGGATAATTGACTTGTGGGCTTGGCGTGGATTCTGACGCATATATATACTCCTCCTCATTGACCCTTTTATAAAACTCTATTTCCTTGCTGTCTATCGGGCCCTAGATAACAGCTCTGAACTCTTTACATTCTTGAATTCTATGTCTCTCTTCATGATGGAACTCACAATAATTCTCTATCCCATCATCACTTCCTTCTGTATTTGAAGTAACTAACCCCCTTCTTGCCATCTCTTTCCAGATCCGTATCAAAGGAGTTTTTACTTCTGAAACATCCATCTTGGTTCTTTTTCCAACCTCCCTATTTATTGTATTTACCCCACTATCAGTATGACTAGGTAGCGGATTTTCTGTACTGGGCACATTATCGAACTTCACAATACCCATCTAAATAAATCTCTCAACTAACTTCTTAAAAGTAGTACAATTTTCTATTGAATGTCCTACAATCCCCGCATGATACTCACATTGAGCATTGGCATCGTACCATTTAGGGAACGGAGGCTGTAATGGCTTTAAATAAAAAGGTGCCACCGCATGTGCATCGAACAAACTTTGATATAACTCTTTATACGTCATGAGAATTGGTGTAAATTGAATCTTCTCACTATTCTGCCTTGCTCCAGATTCCTGCCTTAATGAACCTTAACCGCTTTTGGTTGACTTACAGTAACAGAATTTGAATATCCCACGTTTGCATTGTTCACCTCATTCTCCTTTTTCTGTGGTACCGACCTTTTAGTACTTTCTGCTGCATCTATCCTTCCATTTCTTATGGCATTCTCAATCATTTCTCCTATCATGACCACATCCGCAAAGCTCCTCGTGGCACTTCCTAACATGTGAGTTATAAACGGAGCTTTTAGGGTGTTAATAAAGAGTATTGTAGTTTCCTTCTCTAAGAGTGGTGGCTGAACTTGAATGGCCATTTCCCTCCATCTCTGTGCATACTGCTTAAAAATTTCATTTGATTTCTTCTCCATATCTTGCAAAGTAATCCTATCAGGAATTATATCTATCACATGACTGTATTGCTTCATGAACGCCTGTGCTAGATCTCTCCATGAACTAATTCTATTTCGACTTAACTGATTGTACCATTTAGCAGCTACTCCCACCAAACTGTCTTGGAAGCAATGAATCAACAATTGATCTTTATTAACATACCCAGTCATTCTTCTACAAAACATGGTAATATGGGCTTCAGGACAGCTCGTTCCATTGTACTTCTCGAATTCTGACATTTTAAACTTGTATGGAAGTACTAGGTTTGGAACCAAACTCAAATCTTTTGCATCAATTCCAGGATGTCTATCAATGTCTTCCATTGCCTTGACCTTTTCCTCCAGCTATTTACACCGCTCCTCCAATTGTTTCTGAGATTCTGCCCTTACCCTTTCCTCTTTCGCAACTTCATACAAATGAGGCACCATTGGATTATTTGAGTTATTACCTAAACCAACTTGAAGATTCATTGGTATTGACCCTCCAGCTTGAAATTGCTAAGGCCTGATTGTAACAGAAGGTTTTTGTAAATTAATCTCAGGTTGCATCTGCACATGTGTTGGAGTGAAACTAGGAGGATATTGAGGGTCTTCATTATTTTCCCCCAACATTATCCATAGGACATTTCCCCTTATTCATTCTTCCTACCAGCAATTGGGACAATTGATTCATCATATCTCTTTGGGACTCCATCATTTGTTCCTTCATCTCTTACTGAATTCTAGCTAACTGTTCTTACATCTGCGACTGCATTTGTTCTTGCATATCCCTTTGCATTTGCTCTAATTTTTCAAGTCTTTTTTCCATTGAATTGGTCTTTTTCCTTGTACTGTAGGGATGCATATTTGGTGTGTTTTTGTTGGTTTCCAGATTACTGAAATAAGTTTTAATTAATTAGAATCTTTTTTATAACCTTTAATGCATATGATGTAATATAATGTAATGTGAATGCATGAATACAAAGGAGGCATCAATTCTAATTCAATTCCCTTTAGAAAACTTTACTAGAAAATTAAATTCTTTACATAAAACTGAGTTACAAATAAGACTTCGCCTTAACACTCAGAGCCTTAATTTTCCTAAGCAATGAAGCCAATTCTTGTCCCCTATCTGACTCCAACTCAAACTTCACACTTAATACGTCTGCTTTTACCGCCAAAGACTGCAAGTAATCAGCTACTTCTCGAATTTGTGTTACAGCTTCTCCCATGATGTAATCTCTGCTTCTAACTTGGTCTTTAGAGTGATGAAGCTGACCTTTCCATTGTTCCTCATTTGCCTCCAAAAACTCGATCCTCATTTCACAACTCTGCAATGCCGCCTCTAATTCTTCTACTTTCCCTTCATCTTTTCAATCTTGCTTAAGCTTACTCTCAGCTCCATCACAGAATTGCGATTCCGGTATAGATATAGAGATCTCTCAAGCTTACTCTCTGACAGACTTTTCTCCAAGGCCTCATTCCGAGCTTGAACCTCTTGGAATTTCTTTTCCCATTGATCAGCTTTAGTCATTTCTTCTCGAACTTCTTTGCACCATTGCTCTGAAGTCCTTCCTAATCTAGCAGTCCTCATTGATTGGCGTAGCTTCTTATAACCTACTTTTAAGCCTTCCAAATCCTCCTCAACTTCATTCTTCCTTTTTCGTAATTTTTTCGCCTCTGACATTTGAATCTCCACATCTAATTTCAGGTGCATCTTTTCTTCCTCCAGCTGCTCGATCTTTTTTCCAAGCTCAGAACTCTTCTTCTCAAAGTCTTGTTTTATAATTTCCAACTCTGACAGGGCAACTTGTAACTATTCCTTCATTGGTCGAGTGCCTTCTTAACTTGGTCTAGGAATATTATCATTGACCCTTTTCCTAAACCATTCACTGTATTCAGGTGTTGTCATAGAACCAACAGCCAACCTTTTCATCCAATGAGTTTGCTTCCAAGCATCAGATAGTTCCCGAACCTTTTTCTTATAATGGTCTCCTTTATATGAGAACTCATACGGAGCAAGCCCGTAAGTCATGGGTATGAACTGCCTCAATTTATACTGTCGTAATGCAAGCAAAGGAGTATACCCAGTAGCTCCCAAATTCCTGACAATGGTACACAGTCAAAGTCCCCACATCGATACAGGATCTCATCAGGAACCATCCAAAAAGCTCTCTACTCTATATCCTCCTCCTTGATATTTTGAAGAATTTCCATCCATTTCTCCTCTGAAATATCATCTCTTCTTTGCATAGCTACCTCCTCCATTAATGGGGAATAGCTTTCAGAGAAGACCCAGTAAGAAACATTGTTCACTTTCCAAAGATGCTCATGAAACCATACCATCAACAACTGTGCGCATCCAATAAACCGCCCCTCACCTGTCTTCCGACACATGCTTAAGGACCTGAACGTCTCAGCCAGTATTGTAGGTACATGTGTGATTCCCTTCTCAAGACGATCGAATAAGTCAATGACCGCCTCATCCACATGCCTTAAAGCCTTAGGAAAAATTACCAATCCATAGATGCTTAAAGCGAAGATATCGACCTTCTTTCTTTCATCCGGATGTGTTAAAACCAAATCTCTCAAATTCTCCCAAGGAATACATTTACTATGCCCCTTTTGCTGAATCCGAGCAATGACCCAAGGCTCACTCATCCCTGAAATATTCATCAATTTCTTCGCAAAAGTTGGACCATTAAAAACTTTAGCATAAGCTTTCCTGACTTGAATTTTTGGACACCTCAGCAATGTAGTATACTCCTCCATGGTAGGCACCAAATCCACCTCCTCAAAGGTGAAACAATTGTAAGCAGAATTCCAAAATTAAGCCATAACTTGGAACAAATGCTTATCCACCTTAATATCAAGAAAGAAGGATATATCACCATAGCTCTGATAAAACAACTGTTTGGTTCCTTCATCGCAGCGAGCCCATATATCTCTCAACCCTTGCAACTCATTCTGTGTTACATTGATGCGAGTGAATTCCTGCAACTCTAATGTATGTCCTTCTGCCAGGCTATCCCCTTTCTCTAATTGTAACTTCTCTAACCATGCACGGACGGCCGCATTATCCTCAACTTTATTCAGAAATTCATTCTCCATGTTAAATCTTCTAACTTAGTAATCGAATACGAATCAACACCTCCTTTAGTATGCAATGTTCTGGAAAAAAAAATCCAAACAACACAAGTTAGTATCAAATATAAGTGATAAAGTACAAGCAAAATAAAGATAACCAAAGCACATATATGGGCAACTACAAAAGTTTAAACTAGCTCCACCTAAAGAAGGCTCTTAGGGTTCACTATATGAGGTTTGGTTTTAAAGTAAAGGTACCTGAACCAGTAGATTCCTCAATCCTCACCCATGATAGGCTCATACGGATCGAGTTCGGTTCAGGGGAATACATTTCCCTATGACCATATGGAGATGAAAATCTCACGAAATCATAGGTACAGATGTATCCCGGAAGCAATCCACTAGCCCATGCGGAGGTGAAAACCTCACGAAAGCATAGTTACTTACTCCCACTTAAAGGTATAACCACAACGGCCGTGCAATACAATGCAATATTATTTTACAAGATCCGAACCATAACAATCATACAAACAAATGCAATCAAAAAGGATCATAACTTTCAAAACAAAATTTTCAATTCTTTTACAAAAAGATAACAAATAATCAATTTTATGGCCTGACTCTCTTGTTCAGTCCCCAGTGGAGTCGTCAAGCTGTCGAAACCATTTTTCATTTGAAAGAAAAAACATATCGAATTTTAAAACCGAATGTGGAGTCGCCACCAATCTCTTTGCTTAGGTGTGATTGGGTAACCTGCTAAAATGTTTTGTTCCACTTAAAATAATTTTGGTTCATGTAAAATTTTAAAAACAAATGGGTTCGGGAGTCGATTACGCATGAGGAAGGGTGAGCACCCTCATTACACCCAAAGATTGGTACCAAATTGATTCGATGCTATCCTTATATCAAAGATTTCAAAAAAAAAAAGATCTTTCAAAGCATGATTCTTTAAAATGTGTGAATAGTTGATGTTATCTGTCAAAATTCTCTCGTTTCAAATATATGCAGCATAAAATCCAGCGCGATTGGATATGATCCTTTATACCTTCAAAAATACGATTGATTTATAAAAGGATATCCAAATATTTAGTTCAACGAAAAATCATACCTAGCACGGTAGGGCACGAATTCCCAAATTCCCAAATATCGAATATTACCTTATTTCAGAATTTTTGAATAATAAGGAAAATTTGAAATTCACTCAAAACACATTTATTTGTTTAAAAATAGATGGAATACTTAATGCATTGTATCGAACATTTGTATAGAAAAGGATTAATGAACATGAAATAATATAGTACAATAAACCACAATTAATAATTCCAACAATTATGTACAACTATTCTAAGTAAAATGTAACCAAATTCTTAATCATGGATGGAGAACAATTGATACAATGGATAAAACAATGACTAAATGATATACATCAACAATAAATATGGCACAACATAAAACAATTCACAACATTTGCAAAATAAAATGGAAATTTGAAGTGATATAAGAATTTTCAAAGTAATGATGAATTAATAAACGCATAATATATATAATATATAAGTTGACAAATTTGCATAAAAACTAAGAGTATACATTTATTGAAATAAATATTATAGAATACAAGTTTGAACCAAATTATATGCACAATATTTTAAACCCGAATTCATTTAAAAAAAAACTAACAATGTATATGATAACTTAAATAATATATAAAATATGAAAAGATAATAAAATACATGATAAGATATAATATTCATAATAGATTCTCAAAACATGCATATATAAATTGATTTAGGAATAATTACTTGTAAAAATACCATGAAATTAATAATGCATATCAAATTAAGTTAGTCTATCCTATATACATACTATTATACATAAAGCATTTAAATGAGATACTATATAAATAGTAGAATAACATAATATAAAGAAACAATAATTTTATAAGTACAAAAATCCTAAATAATTTTACATATACATAAAACATTAGATGAATCTTAAAACAACGAGTATTTTAAATAAAAATTCCATTAAAGTAATATATGTACAAATATACACAAATAATATTTAAACAAAACTTTATGTAAATAGTTAAAATACTATAATATGAATACAAATCTCAAGATAATGATCTTATAAAATAAGGAATTAAAATAATTTGACACATATATAAAAACTAAGTGGTTTTCAAAGCTCATAATGAGTAGAAGATTCAATAACACAAGTATGAGTATATAAGAAATTTGAATAAATTATTATATCAAATGTTAAAATTTTGTGATATAAAAAACTTTGATATAATCATACAAAATAAAAAAATCAACACATAAATAAAAGTGTTAAATGAATTTTAAAATAATAAGTCATACAAATACAAACTTAATTAAAATTAAATTAAATTAAAAGGGAAATTTATAATGAAATAAGTCACTTGAAATTAAAAAGGACTAGCATGCCACGCATGTAAATACTCAGGGATCAAATCTGGTAATATTCCTAATCCCAAAACGCAATGCTTAGGCGCAGACTAAAATGCAAACATACTCAAATTACAGGGCCAAAATTCAAAAATAAAGTAAAATAAATAATACGCGATTGAATGCCTACGTAAACGAGGAGGACATATCGCGCAATTATGCCCTCTCCAAAAAAAATGCGCGGATCCTGGGGGCAGAGGACCGGATCGGGTCGGGTTAATCAATACGGCATCGTTTTGGAGCCACTAAATCAGGCTCAAAATGGCATCGTTCTTTGTCCTTTATAAAGGTCCAAAACCAAGCCATTCGGCCGAACCAAACCCAAGCCTCATTCCCTCTTCCCCAGCAAACCCTAAACCCCTTTTAGCTTCATTACTGATCCACCACCACGAACGGCGACCAGTGGTTTTGGGGCCTCGAAAAGTCGATTCTTAGCCTTGAGACCCCTTTTAGACTTCAATTTCAACGAAGTAAAAAGGAACCGACGGCCTATTCGCAAGGTGAGATCGTATCTCTCTTTTCCTTTTTGTTTTTAAAAGTAAATAATGAAACAAAAACGACAGAAAATACGTAAAGAATTTACAGAGAAAGAAAGAGATTTTAAAGAACAGAGATCACCTTTTCAGAAACTATTTTTGAATTTTTTTTCATTCAATATACATATATTTTGCGTGCGTCCGTCCCTTTACAGGTACATTCTACGGCTTTTTATAGCCAGATTTACAGAGTAGATAATAATAACAAAAAAGATTACATTTTTTGCTATCATCTCCTGTAAATTTTGTTATTTTTGTTCTTTCTCGTGCTTTCTTTTGCTACGTTCATTTTCCTTCTCCCAGGTTCTGTCGACATGGAGGCATACGGAGAAGAAACCACCCGTGGAGAGGCCATTCGTGAAAGACCACTCGTGGGATCCCATTTTTGTCTAGCTACGGCGCTGGTGTTCCAAAAACCTCTAAGGTTTCTGGTGCCTTTCTGATATTGGGCTCATTTGGGCCATTTGTAAATTAGGTTAGGGGTTTTGGGCTTGGGACTTTAAAGTTTGGGTCGGATTTTATGTAATTGGGTTAAAGGATTTTGGGTGTTTGTTTAGGCTATTATTTTTGGGCTAAACGAATTGTAAATGAACTTTAGATCCATAAACACTTATTATTATTTTATTTCTGTTTAGTTTATTATTATTTTTGTGTTTAGGTTTTTTTCTGTTTTTTGGGCTTTCATGGGCCCGGGCAAATTTGGCCTATTACAAACGTATTATTGTTTATAGTTAAATACAATGCTAAAATATAAGAATTGAGAATGGCGGTGTCAATGATCCACGAGTCAAATTGTAATATATTTTGTACAACAAAATACTTTCAAGTATTTCAAGGATCGTACCCAAGGAAGGATGGAATAAACTATGGAAACTTTTTTACAATAATAAGTCTATGTAGCAGTATTTAATCCCTATATTACGATAAACCATCAAATAAGTTGAAAAGATAAAAAGTAAATAAATAATAAAAATAAATCAATAAAGAAAAATAAACCTCGGGAATGTGAAGAATTGAAGCTTGATGACAGGGAATATGTGCGACAGCTCCAATAGGGTGTTTTTTTCTCTTTTGGTTGTTTTATATGTGTGTTCTTATGCCTAAAATCGGTGACTATAAATAGACTTTCGACAGGCTCTCTACCTAAAACGATCTGATTTTGGTTGAGAACACAAGCGTTTTACGCAACAACCTGTGCGTGGCATGACACGATGCCTTAAATTTTCCCATTTTACATTGGAAGTGCTTGTGTCAGGCCACACACAAGCTGTGTGTGGTGCAACATGCCTCTCTAACATTAGGCACCCTTGCTTCGAAGCTTGTGTCGCGTCACAACCTATATGTGGCACGACACGACATTCTCTCGAGCCCTTCGGAGTATGTTGATGTCCTTCAATCGTCTATTTTCATCCCCGTTTAGCTTCCTTTCATGCCGTTACATCAAAAAATCTTAATTCTCCTAATCTTAACATGTAATTACACTATAATGGTCAATGTTATGTCGTGTTACCAAGTGTGTCCAAAAATTCTCAAAACTTTACCATTAACTTCAATCGTTGTTCATGACCATCTCGACTCTTCCAATTGCTCTTTTGTTCATCGGAGTCTCACCATTTGTCTCGTTCTCGTGCCTTATAAATACCTATACATGCAACCCTCGAGAATTTCCTTCAATCAAGACTGTTAGGGATTAAATTAAATAAAACATGACATTCTTTCCTAACTAGTCCCTCACTTCGGAAATTGCAACCACATTTGAACACATCTACCATATCATTGATCTTTATAATTAATTAATTTCATTCAAGATCAATTGTTGATTTAGAAGTTGCCAGAAATGGCCTACCCAATAAAATGGGGCTTTCTCTATCTTCCTCACAATCGAGGACTACAAAGTCAACAAGGATTATGAGTTCTCGTACCTTGACCAATGTATCTTCGAGTACACTTTTTGGGTGCACCAAAGATCCATCGGCTAATTGTATCATTATTGATGTGTTTTTTAACTCGCCGAGTCTGAGTTTCTGATAAATCAATAGGGGTATTAAAATTATACTAGCCCCTAAATTGCAAAGGGCTTTGCTATGATACTGATTCCCTATATCTATTAAAATCGTAAAGTTACCCAGATCATTTAATTTTGGGTGTATTTTTGTGATGCTGTGTGTTGAGATTACTGTATTAGGCACAGATTTGGCTACCTCCTTAGTTGGTTCATAGTGCTCGGTTTCTTTCTCCTCCTTCGTGGGTTTGTCGACTTCTTTCAAAATTTCCTCTTCTTCATGGATGGGCTTACTTGGTGGCTTCAATTCCTTTCCCAGTTGAATTATGATTGCCTTTATGTGCTCATTCCCATCTCCTCGAGTATTATTATTCATACTGTTAGAGATACTCTGGCCATTTTGCTTTTATAAAATCATCATGAATTGGCTTATTTAATTAAAGAGGTTATCTATCCAGGACTCGAGTCATCTACATGTAGCTTGGAGTTGTCGAATATTTGTCTTCATAGTTTGCATATCTCCCTCTAATCAGTCGAATCTTTGACCACATGCAACATGGTCGTTTACCACAGCTTTTTGTTGCAATGGTGGAGGTTTGTAAGGAGGATTTTGTCGAGTTTGCGCTTGATTTGTACTTTCTTGGTTTCCTCCCCACTTAAAATTTGGATAATCCTTCTAGCCAGGATTGAATGTATTTGAATACGAATCTCGACCCCTATTATTTAGGTAGCTCGCCTCTTCCGAATGGCTTTTGTAGTATGGCTTCGCTTTTGTCGGCTTGATGATTTCTCCAAACAGTTAAGTTTTTTAAGGATTTGTTAGAATTGATCATTGTCGTTCTCTTCCTTCACAGCTTTTACTGTTGGTGGCTTGGATTGGTACATGAATATCTCCTTTGGCCACATGTGTTAATTCATGCCATATCATCAATGATTTTGTATGCTCGTTCATATGTATGGAAAATGAGAGATCCTTCAGATGCTCCATCTAAGTTGGATCTAATGTGTCCGTTAGCACTGTTATAGAATATTTGAATTTGGAGCCATGCTTACAGTCCGTGATGTGGGCACCTTCTTATCATTATCTTGAAATGCTCTCATGTCTCGTATAGGGATTCATCTTCAAATTGTTCAAAATTGGTGTTTTCTCGCTTCAACTGAATAGTTCAACTAATCAAGCAAAATTTGTAGAGAAATTTCTCCACTGGATTATTTCATGTGGTAATAGAACCTGATTTAACGAGTTTAACCAATTGGCCTCATTTTCGCATAGATAAAACGATAATAACTGAAGACGCACAGCATCATCAAATATGTCGTTGTACTTGAATGTGTCGCATAATTGAAGTAATTGAAAGAATCGCTTCAAGTGTTGATTTGGGTCTTTAACCATGTTCCCTTTAAACTTCAATGTGTTTTGGATCATCTGGATAGTGGCCATTTTTATTTCAAAATTATTGCATTAACTACCAGTAGTTCTATGCTTCTCGCACTACATCTAATGTAGGTAGGGCGTACTTGCACAATGTCTGCTAAGCCATTGGGACTTCTTCTTGATTATTTCTTTATTGCTCTTGTGGCTCTTTGAATAATGGGTTTTCTCTATGTAGATTAATTATCACGGGTGTATCGTTTTTCATCGCTGGACGGTTGCATCAAAGTATTTGCTCCGGATTTGGGTAAGGTTCAATTGGAGTGCTAGAGCTTCAGGTCATCAACGACCTAAAAGGAAAATACAAATAGAAATAATTAAATAAAAATTAAATATTGTAGCTATAAGTCCTAACGTTGCTACTTATCTAATTAGGTGTAAAAAATTATTTTCAAAATCTATTGCCGAAACCTCACTAGCAACAACACCAACAACTTAAACTCCTATAAATGTGTTATCATTTATAGTTAACTATAATACAAAAAATATAAGAATTGAGAATGAAATACTGGAAAGTATATCGTGGATCGTACCCAATGGAAGATGGAATAAAGTATGAAAACCTCTTTACTATAATAAGTCTAAGTAGTAGTAATTAATCCCTATATTACGATATACCATAAATTAAGTTGAAGAGATAAAAATAAATAAATAACAAAAAGACATAAATAAATAAAACAAACAATAAACCAATCAGGAAGTTAACTTGCTTTAGGGTTTGCAACTAACTTCGAATTAGGGTTTTAGGGTGGATTAGCTATTGATTAACCAATTATTACCTCTCAGCCTCTAATTAACTAATTGATTGGTTGATAATTGTTTATCTCCTGACCTCACTTTCTCAACCAAGATAAATTACGATTTACTCGGTTCGACTTATCTCCCAACCTTGTTTAGCCTATGATAACTTCCTAAGGTTGTCAATCATAGTGGTCTAGGCACACGTATTTCATACCAACTAATCCCTCTCAGGAAACCTTAAGTCCGTTAATCACATTCCCATCCACTTGTTAATCTCCCCTAAAGGACTTAGTCACTCATGTTATTCATAATCTTTGTCTCGATTGAATAAATCATGTGAAAAATACAATTGATTTGGAAAAGAAATGATAATTGAATAACCGTGGATGTAATATCTAATAGGGTATAGAGTAGTAAACCTCTTGATTGGAATAAAGAAATAAATCGAACGTAAAGAAAAAATTGAATACTATGAGAATATAAATAAACTCCTCAATCAAAATTGATTTCAAGAGGAAAAAAAAGGGTATTAAGAAACCAATAAGAAAATAATATAAATCTACTTCTAAACTACTAGGGTTTTTGAAGGAGCCTAGGATGACTTAGTTACTTCAAACCCCTAACATCTTATTTGTAAAGACGTTGGTAGCCCAAATTAGGTCTTTCGCATGTCTTAGGTCTTCATATATGTTTGATTGTGCAGACAAAAATAACCTAGATAAACTTAGGTAGTACATCAATGTGTGCCATGCCACACCCCTTGCATGGTGCAACATGACACCCATTTCCAGCATTGTGTCATTCATTTTGTGCCTTGATGTCTTGGAAAGCTTGTGCAACACTTAACGTTTGCTACCACATCAATTGGTCATTTATATATTCATCCTACATACTCAATCAAACTTCTTAGCGCAACATAAGGCTTAAATATCGAAAACATACATTAAAATACTAAATTTCTTAGGAAAAAAACTCCTTAAGTGTAGAATCGACTCGAATTAACTACTACGTTTGACGGCGGGTCAATCACTTCCAAAAAATGTCTATTTCTTCTCTCTGTGATCTCATTTTTTGCGGAGTATTGACACATAAACTTATTTGGACTATCACTTGTTTAGACAAGTATTCTCCCAGGATATAGTAGAAATCTCTCTAGTATTATCAGACTTTAAGATTTGTATTTTGTAACCAAATCGAGTTTGAACCATGGAATTGAAGGCTTGGAATATTCTTTCATAAGAAATACCCGAGTAAGTCTTGTATGGTCACAAAAAAAAAACCACCAACCACCGTGCTTCATTAATGTTTTTCATTCGTAAATGTCCCTAAATATCACTGTGAACAAAGGTAAAAGGTTTTGATATTTGGTAAGAAATCCCTGGATAGACAGATCTAATATGCTTTGCAAGTTGACACATCTCACTGTTGAAATTTTTTAGATTTTTATTGACGAACAAATGGGGAAATTGTTGGGAAATGTGCTCATATTGTAGTAAACATGTAACTATTTTCTATTATTTGAACGATGAATAAATAAATAAAGTTAATTCCACATTTCATTATTATGTATTTTGTATTTATGTCATCTATATTTTGCATGCATATCGAAATTGTGACAAGCAAATGTTAGCTCATTGATTATCTAAAGTTCAAACTAAAGATAAGTGGCATTGTAAACAATGTTTACATTGCGAGAAAGACAAGTTACTTCAATAGATAATCTAAATGAGCTTGTAATCCCGAAAAAGAATCAAAGTGAGCATTTAATTCAAATATTGAGAAGGATTATTATGTCATCTACAATTCCAATTGGGAAGATGGCTATTCTTGGTTATTAGAGCAGTTGACTCCACGAGTAGAGACATAGATGTATTCATTAGTAGAATTATACATTAGTGTAATGACCCAAAATTTATGAGTATTGGAAATCTTGTTTTTGGCTTACTAATTCAGAAAATCAGGCTCGTAAATATTTATTAAAAATATTTACGAAGCTAGTTGAGTGATTAATTAGATTTTAGTTAAGTGAAATAGCTTGAATTAAGGTTAATTTAGTGTAAGGACTAGATTAAATATAGTGTAAAAGTTTAATTATAGATTAAAGAAAAGTGAAGGGACTAAATTAGTAAATAAACCATAAAAAGGAATAGTGCCAAATGTATCAAAAATATTATTCCATGTGTATGTATAATATACATATATTATATACTTAGTATTTAAGAAATTAATATAATAATATATTAATATAATATAATATAATAATTAAATAAAGTATAAAGTATAATAAAAATAATTAAAGAAATAAACAAAGAAAAGAAACAAAAAGTGAGAACGAAAATTGGGAGAAAAAGAAAGGAAAAAAGAAAAAGGGAAAAATTAGGGTTTTGAAGCTTAAAGCTTAATTTGGTAAGTCAATTAAGTCCCTTTCTTTGTAATTTTGATGTTTTTGGAGTCCTAGAGACAAATATTACTTGATGTAAGTGGAATTTTTGAAAGTTAATATATTTTTAGACATGGGTTATGTTGAACAAATTATTGAATTAGGGATTTAATTGAATAAATTTCAAGTTAGAAATTGATTAAGGGATTAAATTGAAAAAGAAGTTATAAGTTTGATGTTTGAGGGACTAAATTGAAAAAAACTTGAGATGAGGGTTTTAACATGAATATTTAATAGTTAAGATGAATATGGTAGAAAATTTAATAAAGATAAAGTAAAAATTGAGTGATAAAAACAAATGTGTTAATTAGGATTAAATTGAAAATTAGGTATGAATTAAATTGAAATTCAATTATTATTGTGAAATTATTATTGTATTAATAGTATAAATTGTTTAATTTCCGTAGATAACTTAGTATCGGAGGCATTGACAAAGAAAGTAAAAGAGAAGGTGGACGAGGAGTAGTCTGAAAAATTACGGTTTGTATTTCTATAAACCAAACTTAAAAATTATATTTGCATTTATTAGATAGAGGTAAGTATTACTATCATTGTATTGAATCAAATTGAGTTGTCATTATTTGAATTGCAATGTATATTGATTGTTATCTAAAAAGTTAAGTGAAATAAATACCCTATTAACAGTGTCGGGCTAAGTTGGATATAATTGGCATGCCATAGGATTGGAAGTGTATAGGGATACTTCGACCTTGAGTCGATGAGGCACTAATAGTGTCGTAGCTTACTTTGACTTTGTGTCAATGAGGGACTTTGTGTGTCGTGATCATATCGATACTTGGTTTAATCCAGATGAGGTACTATATGTACCATCTCATATTCTTATTTTCTTGACAATGCCGTATTGGTGTGTTGGTTGGATCTGTGTATCAACCAAAGTTCGAATTACGTTAATAGGGGTAAATTAACATACTGGACTATTGAATGATTGTGCTACTGTAGTGAAAATTGATTGTTATTGATTGATAATAATTTGAACTGAATGTTTCATTGAGAAAGAACTTTGAATATAATTATTGCTATTTGATTTGAAACTTAGTAGCATAAATGCATTTTGTGTTAATAATGATTTAAGTGTTGGTTTATAGAAATAACACTGAGTGAATACTCAGCGTATGGTTTGTTTCCGTGCACAGGTTAGGTACGAAAGGGATTAACTACTCAGCATCCAAGCCAAGCCCAAACTCAAAAACTTGGTGATGTATTTTATTTTGAGAAATGGCATGTACCTAGGTTGTCTTTTGGAAGTCATTTTGAATGTGAATGTTAATAGTGTAAATGATAACATTGGTTAACTTTTATATGTAGATAAGACTTAAGTCTTATAAAATGGTCTTTTACATAGTTTATTTGATTTGATTATGAATGATATCAAAGTATACTATTTGGAAGTTCTATGTTAAACACTTACTAAAACACTCAAGTTAGATCGTAACATTGATAATTCTAATGTGAAATGGATGTATTTAATCATGTTTTGGACTGGTTTAAAGATTGAATTTTAAGTTGCTTGTTATTAAAGTTTGTAGGGTTGGTAAACTTCTACTATAAGGTTCATTCTAAGTCCACACGGCCTGGCACATGGGCGTGTGATCAGACCATGTGAGACACACGGCCCTTACATGGGCATGTGAGCAAGTCGTGTGTCCCCTGCATCTAAAAAAAATTTGGTAAACAGAATGCCCAAGTATGGCCACACGGGTAGAGACACGGGCATGTGTCTCAACCGTGTGAAGTACACGGCCACAGTACACGGGCATATGCATGGTCGTGTGAAAACTACACTAGGTTCGAATTGAAAATAAATCCATACGGGCTAAGTACACGGGCGTGTGTCTTGGCCGTATAAAACTAGTTTGTTCATGAGCAACAAGTCAGAGAAGTACACGGGTAGAGGACACAGGCGCGTCCTAGCCGTGTGAGTCATACGGGGTGACAACACGGGTGTGTCTTTAAACCACACGGGCGTATGGTATTGTTCATTAAGAAAAATCTTGAAAATTTTACGAAAGAGTTTATGAGCTTCTGATTGGGTTCCGGTTTGTTTTTAACATCTTCCATGAGCCTTGAATGCACATAAAAGGGGTTAATAAGATATATTGCTAAAATATACAATGATTAATTTTATATGATTAATTTAATAAACTGTAGTGACCGGTAATGCTCCGTAATCCTATTTCGATGCCGAAAAAGGGTTAGGGGGTGTTACATTTAGTGGTATCAGAGTTATTCAGGTTTAGCCTATTCTTAGACTAAGTCGAGCTTTGAATCGAGTCTAGAGGTACATGCCATAGTTGAGTTAAATTTGAGTCGGGATTGGATGCTGATATATATATATATATATACTGAATTGTTGTTATTTTTGTTTTATAGTTAATGATGTCTGATGAAAATATTGAAGACACTGATTAAGAAATGTATAGTGAAGAGGATGAACCATATGATATTAATGAATCAGAATCTGCAACACCCAGTGTAAATCTGATAGGTAATCAACTGTCAAATGTTGAAAGGAGTGATACTAGAGAAAGAGATAATACAGAAATACTCAGGGTGATAGCTGATGCTCTTCAAAGAGCAGTAGGAACTATACATACTATAATTCCTACCCTTTCAACTCGACTAGCTCCGATTAAAGAATTGCAGAAGTATGGTGCTAAATTCTTGGGATCAAAGCGAATTGACCTGTCTAAAGCTGAAAACTGGATAGAGACTACAAAAAGAATCCTGAAGCAACTGGAATGTACCTCACAGGAAAGTTTATTGTGTGATATTTCCTTGTTACAAATAGAATCGTATGTATGGTGGGAATCAGTAACTCAACATGTACCTGAGGAACAAATAAGTATGGAATTTTTTCTAAGAGAGTTCCAAAAGAAATATTTGGGAGAATTATATATGGAAGACAGAAAATAGGAGCTCTTAATGTTGAAACAAGGTGAGATGTCTGTAGCGGATTATGAACGGGAATTTTTGAAATTGTGTAGATATGCAATTGAATTTGTACCGACTGAAGCTGACAGATGTAAACGGTTTTTACGAGGATTGCATGATGAATTACGATTATAGTTGGTGTCCCTACGGATTACTAAATTTGCGGATTTAATTGAGAGGGCCAAAATGGTTGAACAAGTATTAGGCCTAGATAAAAAGCTTGAAATTTCTCGTTCACTTTGGAAGCATCCTGGAATAACAAGCTCTAATCTACAACCTAAGAGATCAAAGGAATTTCGAAGCAGTGGAAGATTTGGTTCTAGATCAGATAAAAGTGATAGAAATCGTGGTTGACAAACGACAGTTTCCACTAGGAGCGTCAGAGGGCCATCTAAGAATACTAAAATTCCAGAATGTCAACATTATAGGAATAAATATCGGGGTGAATGTTGGAGATTAACTAGAGGTTGTTTTTGATGTGGATCCACTAATCATTTTGTAAAAGACTGTCCAAATATTGATAAAGCAGCACCAACAGTATCACAGATATCTGAATCTGCTTCTAGAGGTTGAGCGTCAGGCAGAGGTGGTTCAGTTAGTAGAGGAGGTACTAGAAGAACAAGTGAAGTTGCAACTCAACAATCAGAAGCTATAACTCCAGCCAGAGCATATGTTGTAAGAACTCAAGAAGAAGGAGATGCACACGATGTAGCGATAGGTATATTTCTCTTACATTCAGAACTCGTTTATGCTTTAATAGATCCGGGGTCGTCATATTCTTATGTTAATACAAAACTAGTTGAGATAAGAAAATTAAAACCTGAACAGTCTAGAGTAACAGTAGAGGTGTCTAGTCCTCTGGGGTAAACAATATTAGTGAATAGAGTATGTCGAAGAAGTCCATTAATGATTCAAGATAGAACTTTTCCTGTTGATTTATTGATTACGACATTTGGTGACTTTGAAATTATACTGGGTATGGACTGGCTATCAGAACATGGAGTAATTTTGGACTGTTATAAAAAGAAGTTTACTGTTCAGAATGAAAACAGAGACCAGATTGAAGTAAATGGTATTCGGACCAGTGGCAATTCATATTATTTCAGCAATTAAATCTAGTAAGCTTCTTTATCAGGGTTGTGCTACTTTCTTAGCATATGTTATTAATTCAAATTCGGTGGAGAATAAATGTAGTAAAATCCGAACTATATGTGAATTTCCTGATGTATTCCCTGAAGAGTTACCTAGATTACCTCCTGACTAGGAAATTGAATTTGTCATCGAAGTCTACCCGGGTATAGATCCAATGTCGATACCTCCATATCGTATGTCACCAACTGAGTTGAAAAAGTTGAATGTACAGCTACAAGATTTATTGGATCGAGGTTTTATACGACCTAGTACATCACCGTGGGGAGCTTCAATGTTATTTGTTAAGAAAAAAGATAGTTCGATGCGATTATGTATTGACTACCGACAGTTGAACAAGACGACCATCAAGAATAAATACCCATTACCTCGCATTGATGACTTGTTTGATCAATTGAAAGGAGCTTCTATGTTTTTGAAAATTGATTTAAGATCGGGCTACTATCAGTTAAAAGTGAAAGAAAGTGACGTACCAAAGATAGCGTTTTGAACACGATATGGGCATTATGAATTCTTGGTGATGCCATTTGGGTTAACGAATGTTCTGGCTGCTTTTATGGATCTTATGAACCGGATTTTTCAGCCGTACTTGGACCAATTTGTAGTAGTCTTTATTGATGATATTTTGGTATATTCAAAGTCTAAATCTGAACATGATCAGCATCTTTGAATTATTTTGCAAACATTACGGGAGAAACAATTGTATGGGAAATTGAGTAAATGCGAATTTTGGCTGTCAGAGGTAGTATTTATTGGTCATGTGGTATCAGCATATGGAATTAGAGTCGACCCAAAGAAAATGAAAGCAATTGTACAGTGGAAAACTCCTAAAAATGTGTTAGAGGTACGTAGTTTTCTCGGATTGGCTGGATATTATCGAAGGTTCGTGAATGGATTTTCAAAAATAGCTTTACCAATGACGAAATTATTGCAAAAGAATGTTCCATTTGTTTAGAATGAGCAGTGTCAGAAAAGTTTCGAACCATTGAAGCAGATGTTAACGGAGGCACCGATTTTGACTTTACCAGAATCGGGAAAAAATTTTGTTGTGTATAGTGATGCTTTCTTAAATGGACTTGGATGTGTACTGATGCAAAATGTTAAGGTAATAACTTATGCTTATTGACAGTTGAAACCACATAAACGTAATTATCTGACTCACGATTTGGAATTAGTAGCTATGGTTTTTGCTTTGAAGATCTGGAGACAGTATTTGTACGGTGAGAAATGCTACATCTACACTGATCATAAAAGTCTCAAGTATCTTCTGTCACAGAAAGAGTTGAATTTGAGACAGCGTCGGTGGATAGAACTTTTAAAAGATTATGATTGTGTTATTGACTATCATCCGGGTAAAGCTAACGTGGTAGCTGATGCATTGAGTAGAAAAGCTGCAATTGAATTGCGAGCGATGTTTGCACAGATCAGTATTAGTGATGATGGAGGTTTATTAGCTGAATTAAGAATTAAACTAGTGATGTTTGAACAAATCAAGTTAGCTCAGTTAAAAGATGACAACCTAATAAAGAGAAAAAAAAATGGTTCAGAGTAGTATAGCAGAGAATTTCAGCATTGATGAACATGATTGTCTGAGATTTCGTAATCGGATTTGTGTTCCGAATGTTTCATAATTGAAAGAGTTAATACTCTGGGAAGCACATGATAGTCCATTTGCATTACATCCTGAAGGAACAAAAATGTACCGAGATTTACGAGAACTGTATTGGTGGCCAAGTATGATGAGGGATATAGTGGAATTTGTGGCTAATGTTTGACATGTCAGCGAGTTAAAGTCGAGCATCAGGTTTCGACTGGTTTACTTCAACCTATTAACATTCCTGAATGGAAATGGGACTGCATCACTGTAACACCTCCTACCCGTATCCGTTGCCGGAATAGGGTACGAGGAATTACCAGAGTTTACTGAACATTTTCAAATAATTTCGAATCATTTATTATTCATATTCTGAAAATAATCATAACGTCCTTCTATTGGCCCCTCGAAGCGCAAAACATACATTAAACATTCAATTCACATTCATGTCACATAAATATACAATTCAAACATTCAATAATTCAATTCAAGCTGCACGAACTTACTTCGTTACTTGTTCGTGTTTATAATTTCACTAATCCGAAAACTTTTCTTTTCCATGTTCAAGTCTCATATTTGAGCCACCCGGATCTTTATAAATAAATTTGATCATCATTTTTATTTATTTCATATTCTGATACGTTCAATTAATGCTCTAGGCAAGTTTACCACTTTACCCCTGAACTTTTGATTAAATGAAGATTTCATCCTTAGGCTCAAAAAAATAAAGTTCTTATAATTTAATCCTTGTTTCAAGCTTAATTACTCTTATATATTGATAATAGCCCATGAATTCTATAAAATAATAAAAATTTCCATAATTTTAACACTTTTCAATTTAATCCCTAAAACATGTTTTCACCCGATCTTGATCTAAATTAATAATTTCATTCAATTTTGTAATTTAAATAATAAGATAATCCATTTCATGCAATTTGGTCACTTCTGACACTTTTGTAAAATTGTTCATAAAGTTTTACTTTTATATAATTAAGTCCCTGAGCCTAAAACATGCAAATTAGCCATGCTAGCTGAATATTCATATATATTTTCCTCCTCCTCCTCTCCATTCCACATCCTTGATGTATATATCATGCTTATAAGTAACATTGTCTATAATTTCACTACTGAATATATATTCAAAGCTATCCATTCGTGTCATAGTTACTAAATTATTTTTATCTTAAGATACAGAACTCCAAATTAAGATCTGCTAATTTTACCTGAAACTAGACTCATATATCCTCTTACCATAAAATTTTCAGAATTTTTTGGTTTATCCAATAAGTACAGTTTATTCTTTAAAGTTACCCCTATTCTGCTGTTTGACAATTTTGACCCTTCTTCACTAAGAATTAATTATCTCATCGTACAAGATTCGGATGATGTTCCTGCTTATTTATCTTGAAAATAGACTCATTAATAATTTTAAAAATATAAATTTAAGCCCTTAATTATTTTTCTCAGGTTTTTTATGATTTTCCAAACTCAGAATAGGGGAACCTGAAATCATTCTGACCTTGTCTCACTAAATTTATTATATCTCACAATTCACAATTCTATTGCTTACACCGTTTCTTCTATAAGAAACTAGACTCAATAAGATTTAATTAAATATTTTTTTATCCTCTGATTCAATTTCCACAATTTATGGTGATTTTTTAAAATTAGCCTACTGCTGCAGTCCAAAACTGCTTTAGTGTAAGATGTTTATTTACCATGTTTATAACACCCTTATTTTTTTTTCTACACTATTTCTCATTACTTTCTCTTATTTTCTCTTCACTAACATATCAAGAACATAAGACCATATATAAGAAAACTCTACATTAATATCAATTCCATGCTTTTTCAATAATATTAATCTTAAAAATATATTGAAATCTTGATGTTCTTATCTTGTCCCATTAATTTCATCTTTAACTTGATTTTCTCTCTCCTCCAGCTTCTATTTCTTGAATCTAACTTAGTATTCTAGCTCCCCATAGTCTCCTTGTGATCTTTCTCTCTTGATGGCTATGAAAATTCTTTTGATTTCTAGGTGACAATGGTGGATTTTTGGTGAAAGGACCAAATTGTAAAAAAAACAAAACTTTCTTTCTTTCTTTCTTCTTCTCACGTTGGTTTTCATGGGAAAGATGATGATAATTCTTCATCTTTCCTTCCTTTTATACTTAATAAATAATAATAAAATATCTTATTAAAATATTAATAAAATAATATTTATCTAATTAATAATTATAAAATATCATCAACATCATCATTACTTTCTAGATTTCTCTCTCTTCCAATTGACCATTTTTCCCTTTGTGATCTTTTAAAATTCCATCATTGAATCATCACATAATTTGGTAAAATTACGATTTAGTCTCTCATAATTCTTTTCCTATTCAATTTAGTCCTAATTCATCCATTTTCCTTAGTTTCTAGATCATTCCATACTTAAAATATTTTCATTATTAGTCCTTCAAATTTTCCATATTTACACTTTAGCCCCTCAAATTTTTAGTATTTACTTGTGCAACAAAACTTTTCTCACTTTTACAATTTAGTCCTTTCTTGAATTAATATATCATAATATACTTCCCAATGTTAACATAACTCAGAATTTTCCCTTTTTGTCATTTTATTTCCTTATTTTACTATATCAAGGATAATATCTTACTGTAAAAATTTTCGGGATATTACATTACCATTGTCATCAAGCAAGAAAAATGCTATTTAGGTGATTGTTGATCGGCTTACAAAATCAGCTCATTTTGTAGCAGTCAGAACGGATTGGTCACTTCAGAAACTTGCAAAAACATACATCTGGGAAATTGTGAGATTGAAAGGTATTCATGTATCGATAATTTCATATCAAGATCCACGATTTACATCCAGGTTTTGGAAATAGTTGCATGAGTCTCTTGGTACTCGACTTCATTTTAGTACAGCTTTTCATCCACAGACCGATGGATAGTTAGAAAGCGTTATCCAAATTTTTGAAGATATGCTCTGAGCTTGTACCATTGATTTTGAATCAGGTTGGGAACGCTATCTACCGTTAGCTGAATTTGTATATAATAATAGTTTTCAATCAAGTATTCAAATGGCACCGTATGAAGCTTTATATTGTCGGAGATGTCAGTCACCAGTGTGTTGGACAGAATTGAATGAGAAGAAAGTGATTGGACCAGAATTAATTCAAGAAATAGAGGGTACTGTCAAGAAGATTCGAGAGAGACTGAAAGCAACTTTTGACAGGCAGAAATCGTATGCAGATCTGAAACATCGAGACATTGAGTATTTAGTTGGGGACAAAGTATTTCTCAAAGTTTCTCCTTGGAAGAAGATTTTGAGATTTGGTCGGAAAGGTAAATTGAGTCTACGTTATATTGGACCATATGAGATTGTGGAAAGAGTTGGACCGGTTGCTTATCGATTGGCTTTACCTCCAGAATTACAAATGATTCATGATGTTTTTCATGTTTCTATGCTTAGAAGATATCGATCAGATCCTTCTCATATTATTTCTATAGAGGAAATTGAAATTCGACCTGATTTGTCCTATGAAAAGGAACCGGTTAAAATACTAGCCCGAGGGGTAAAAGAATTGTGTAATAAACGGGTTCCCTTAGTGAAAGTATTATGGAAAAGTCATAATATTGAAGAGGAAAAATGGAACCGGAAGATACAATGAGATCGCAATACCCCCATCTCTTTTCAGGTAAATTTCGAGGATGAAATTTATTTAGGGGAAGAAATGTAATGACCCAAAATTTATGAGTATTGGAAATCGTGTTTCTGACTTACTAATTCAGAAAATTGAGTTCGTAAATATTTATTAGAAGTATTTACGAAGCTGGTTGAGTGATTAATTAGATTTTAGTTAAGTGAATTAGCTTGAATTAAGGTTAATTTAGTGTAAGGACTAGATTGAATATAGTGTAAAAGTTTAATTATAGATTAAAGAAAAGTGAAGGGACTAAATTAGTAAATAAACCATAAAACGGAATAGTGCCAAATGTATCGAAAATATTATTCCATGTGTATGTATAATATACATATATTAATAATTAGTATTTAAGAAATTAATATAATAATATATTAATATAATATAATATAATAATAAAATAAAGTATAAAGTATAATAAAAAGAATTAAAGAAATAAAACAAAGAAATGAAACAGAAAGTGAGAACAAAAATTGGGAGAAAAAGAAAAGAGAAAAGAAAAAGGGAAAAATTAGGGTTTTGAAGCTTGAAGTTTAATTTGGTAATTCAATTAAGTCCCTTTCTTTGTAATTTTGATGTTTTTGGTCCTAGAGACAAATATTACTTGATGTAAGTGGAAATTTTGAAAGTTAATATATTTTTAGACATGGGTTATGTTGAACAAATTGTTGAATTAGGGATTTAATTGAATAAATTTCAAGTTAGAAATTGATTAAGGGATTAAATTGAAAAAGAAGCTATAAGTTTGATGTTTGAGGGACTAAATTGAAATAAACTTGAGATTAGGGTTTTGACATGAATATTTAATATTTAAGATGAATATGGTAGAAAATTTAAAAAATATAAAGTAAAAATTGAGTGATAAAAACAAATGTGTTAATTAGGATTAAATTGAAAATTAGGTATGAATTAAATTGAAATTCAATTATTATTGTGAAATTGTTATTGTATTAATAGTATAAATTGTTTAATTTCCGTAGCTAACATAGTACCGG
This sequence comes from Gossypium longicalyx, assembly GCA_025698465.1. Lineage (NCBI taxonomy): Eukaryota > Viridiplantae > Streptophyta > Magnoliopsida > Malvales > Malvaceae > Gossypium > Gossypium longicalyx. Next base: position 20,877,248 of record CM047000.1, read on the forward strand.
AGACATCGACAAAGAAATGAAAAGAGTAATCTTGAAAATTACAGTTTGTATTTCTATAAGCCAAACTTAAAAATTATATTTGCATTTATTAGAGAGAGGTAAGTATTACTATCATTGTATTGAATCAAATTGAGTTGTGATTATTTGAATTGCAATGTATATTGATTGTTATCTGAAAATTTAAGTGAAATAAATACCCTATTAATAGTGTCGGGCTAGGTTGGATATAATTGGCATGCCATAGGATTGGAAGTGTACAGGGATACTTCGAATTTAAGTCGATGAGGCACTAATAGTGTCGTACCGTTACTTTGATTTTGTGTCGATGAGGCACTTTACGTGTCGTACTGTTACTAATACTTCGGTTTAATCCAATGAGGTACTATGTACCGTACTGTTACTATTTTCTTCAGCAACGCCGATAAGGCACAATCTGTCGTTTGGTGTGTTGGTTGGATCCGTGTATCAGCCAAAGTCCAAATTATGTTGATAGGGGTAAATTACTGTACTGGACTATTGAATGTTTGTGCTACTGTACTGAAAACAGATTGTTATTGATTGATAATAATTTGAACTGAATGTTTCATTGAGAAAGAACTTTGAATATAATTAGTGCTATTTGATTTGAAATTTAGTAGCTTAAATGCATTTTGTATTAATAATGATTTAAGTGTTGGTTTATAGAAATACCACTGAGTGAATACTCAGCGTACGATTTGTTTCCATGCGCAGGTTAGGTACAAAAGCGATTAACTACTCAGCATCTAAGCCAAGCCCGAACTCAAATACTTGGTGATGTATTTTATTTTGAGAAATGGCATGTACCTAAGTTGTCTTTTGGAAGTCATTTTGAATGTGAATGTTAATAGTGTAAATGATGACATTGGTTAACTTTTCTATGTAGATAAGACTTAAGTCTTATAAAATGGTCTTTTACATAGTTTATTTGATTTGATTATGAATGATATCAAATTATACTATTTAACACCCCCTAACCCTAAATCGTCACCGGAACAGGGTTACGAGGCATTACCGGACATATCAGAGGACTTACGAATAATTCACAATTAATATAACATTCATAGTAATACAAATAATTAAGTCTCTATATTGGACCCTCGAAGTCCAAAACACGTATTAAAAGTAGAACGAGACTTGTTCGAGTAACCCAGAAAATTTTTTTGTAAATTTTTTTTTATAAAATTTTTGACAGTATTTCTGCTTATTTTTACTTAAAACCCCCTGCAAATTCAAGCCAAAAGTAACCAACAAATACCAATATTTCAACCAAAGAATTTTGCATTTTAAACACTATTAGATTACTCTTAATCCATTGATTTATTACTTAAATTTTAAAGTATTAACATACAAGGAACTAATTCATATATTTCATTTCATTTCAAAATTTAATACCAAATTTACTAATTTATAACTTTAAACTTACTTATCATCCAAAATTGCATAACTATCTAATTACGACAAGATCATTTAACCTATATATATATATATATATATATAACTCATGTACAACCACCTAATACATGCCACTTAAACAAAAAGAAGAAATACATCACCAAAATTTTCTTATCAGAGTCGGGATCTTTCTGGATGCTGAACCGGGACACTTGACTTCTACTAACCTGCCCACGAAAACAACCGTACCCTGAGTATTTCATACTCAGTGGTATTACCATAATTCAAATTATAAACATATTAATCATATAAATTAGTTCATATAACTTTAATTTTTACTAAACTAATTTAAACATAAATTTTACCATTAAATTTGCCATTCTCAATATATTCATACAATTTAATTTAGCTATTCGTCAATTGAAATCATAAACATTCATGTTGAGCCATTATCTAATTCATGAACCATTAGTTCATGCTTTCCATTCTCATACTCACATTCAAATCATATTTTCAATTCATGTTCCATTTTTACAATTCTTTTAGTGGCTCAACCAATTCGCTTTATTCAACTTAACTATTCTTTTAATTACCCCTATTAACAGACTCGGACTTTGGCGGATACACAGATCCAACCAAACACACTAGTTTGGCACCCAGTGCCTCATCGGATAGTTCGAAGCAAAGTTGACACCCAGTGTCTCATCGGCCTAGCCGAAGTAAAGTGGTACCCAATCTATCCAAAGTAACAGTATGACACCTAGTGTCTCATCAACTCAAGGTCGAAGTATCCCTGAACACTTCCAATCCTATGGCATGCCAACTATATCTGACTCAGCTCGACTAGTTAATAGGGTTTCCGAATCACATATAAATATCAATTTAGTCACAATTTCTCACATTTTCAATTTAATCATTTTCCACTTTTCAATCAAATTTTCAATTCACATATTCATAATTCAATACACTTTCTCAATTCAATATGCATTTCAATTATTCACATATAATCACAATTCAATTTAATTTCATACAATTCAATACTAATACTTACCATGCATATTAACTTAAAATTCAACAATTAATAATAATTAAATTCGAATTATACTAATACTAACACGTATTTCTCATTCAATTCAATTTTCTAAATTTAATTCAATAAAATTACTTACCTCAGTATTTACTTACTATAAAATAAATAAATTTAAAATTAATACTTAATAATAAATAATTTGAATTATAGTAATACAAACCCGAATTTCGCGATTACTCCTCGATAACTTTCTCCTTTCCTTTTTGTGCCAATGCCTCGGGTTCATTATTGGCTACGAAAATAATAATAATTTACATTATTAATTACAGCATTAATTAATAATAATAGCTGAATTTCTATCAAATTTATACCATAGTTCCAATTTAATCCTAATTAACTCATTTACTTTTCTAACTCAATTCATATTTTATTTCTATTCAATTTCCTTCCATATTCTACTTATCTATCTAATGTTCATAATAATACCCTAATTTAAAATTTCTTTCAATTTATTCCCTACAACACAAAACTTATAGCCTAATTTACAATTTAATCCTTTAATCAATTCTAACTTAAAATTTATTCAATTAAATCCCTAATTCATTATTTTGTTCAACATAAACTATGTTCAAAAACCTAAGAACTTTCAAAACTTCAACTTAATTTCAACAAAACTTTGTTCTAAAATTTCTAAAACATCAAAATTAAGAGAAAATGACTTAATTGACTTACCTTTTAAAGCTTCAAACCTTAAAACCCTAGTTTTTCATTTTTCTTTTCTTTGTTTCTTTTTCTTCCCCTATTTCGAAATGCTTCTGTTATGTTTCCTTGGTTTCTTTATTTTTCTTTTATATTTTGTTTTCTTTATATTATTTTATCATTTAACTAATATAGATTATTATTAATTTAATAATTATAAAATATCTACTTAATAACAATATAATTAATACATTTGTATACATATATCTTTGTACATTTGTACACTATTATTACCATCGATTTGTCTTTATTTTATTTATTTAACAAATAAAAATCTTATAATATTAATATTTAATTAATAAACATCTTTAACTTAAAATTTAAGTAAATACATAATTATAATACAAATGTATATATTCATATTATTACAAATGTCATTATTTAATTTGTTTTTCATACCAAAAATCTTATAATTTATTTATTTAATTTAATAAATATATTTAACATAATAATAATTAATAAATATCTATTTTAATATCAATTACATATATTACATTTGTACACATACATATTATTACATTTGTACCCTATCATCCTCGTACATTTGTCATAACTTTAATTTATTAATTATATAAAAAAATCTCATAATATAATTAATACAATTAATTATTATAAAATATCTTTATACTTAAATTATAAGTAATTTAAGTATTTAAATTACAAATATACCAATATAATTTTTACACATGTATATTTTTTTATTACCGTATAATTATCTACTATTTAATTTATTTAATAATAATACTAATAATAATAATCTAATATAAAACCATAATGTTAATTAATAATTATAATAATTATATATAATATTTAAATATAACCTAAATAAAATCTTAGATTTTAATATATATATATATATGCCGCCTCAACTTTTGTAAATGGTTTAATTACCATTTTAATCCTTTTTATTTTCTATTACTTTAGAATTAAACTTTTACCCCTTATTCAATTTAGTTCTTTTTACTAATTACTCTAAATTAAGCTAAATTCACCTAATTAAAACCTAATTAGACACACTACTAAACTCATAAATATTTCTAATAATTATTTTCGAACTTATTTCATTAAGACGGAGGCCCTATAACTCACTTTTTCGGTGCTCGTAAATTTTGGGTCATTACAAGTTTTATGTTAAACACTTACTAAAACACTCGATTTAGATTGTAACATTGATTATTCTAATGTGAAATGGATGTATTTAATCATGTTTTGGACTGGTTGAAAGATTGAATTTTAAGTTGCTTGTTATTAAAGTTTGCAGGGTTGTTAAACTTGGACTATAAGGTTCATTCTGAGTCCACACGGCCTGGCACACGGGCGTGTGATCAGACCGTGTGAGACACACGACCCTTACATGGGCATGTGAGCAAGCCGTGTGTCCCCTGCATCTAAAAAAAATTTGGTAAACAGAATGCTCAGGTATGGCCACACAGGTAGAGACATGGGCGTGTGTCTCAGCCGTGTGAAGTACACGGCCACAGTACACGGGCGTGTGCATGGTCGTGTGAAAGCTGCACTAGGTTCGAATTGAAAATAAATCCACACGGGCTAAACACACAGGCGTGTGTCTTGGCTGTGTAAAACTAGCTTGTTCATGAGTAATAAGTCAGAGAAGTACACGGGTAGAGGACACGGGCGTGTCCCAGCCGTGTGAGTCACACTAGGTGACAACACGGACGTGTCATAGAGACACACGGGTGTGTCTCTAAACCACACGGGCGTTTGGTACTGTTCATTAAGAGAAATCTTGGAAATTTTTACGAAAAAGTTTATAAGCTTCTGATTGGGTTTCGGTTTGTTTTTAACATCTTCCATGGGCCCTAAATGTACATAAAAGGGGTTAATAAGATATATTGCTAAACTATACAATGATTAATTTTATATGATTAATGTTATAAACTATAGTGACTGGTAATGCTCCATAATCCTATTCCAATGCCGGAAAAGGGTTAGGGGTGTTATAATTAGATTGGACCCAAGATGAATTAATTTTGAATCTGTTTGTGAATTAATTCACTTGTGACGTTCATGGTGTGATTTAACTAAATCCTGAGTTAGTCACTGACCATGCGTATGCAACTCATGTGCTTTGATATAAGTAGAGGCTTATACTCTAAAGATGATTGCGCCCATAGCTGGTATGTTAGGTACATGACTTGTGTATGACATTGCTTTACTAGCAACAATGGATTTCATAGCTCCATTAAGGAGTTAATGATATCATTTCATTGGCATTGTGTAGATTGATAAATATGGAACGTGACCACTGGTTACTTTTTCTCAAATGAGTAATTTATCACAATCATTTTTTGACAATGATCATATTAGTCATTAAGAAGACACAATAAAGACAATGAGATAAAATAGGATTGTATTGAGTGAACAAATTTAACTCAAAGGAATTAATGATATCATATAAAGGTAACACAAACAAGACAAGGTCGTTGGACAAAGCAGTTGGATGAATTACTTTCGTAAAGAGTATACAATAAAGAGTTTTTAATCATGGTACTTCTTGTGGATTGACTCTATGATTAAGTAATTACAATTTATCGGAACAATGCTTCTAGACATAATTGCAATTACTAGAGCCCAATTGTACATGTCTGATTAGTCCCTCTGCTGGCTGAACAAAAGCTCGACCAGACTACATTTGAATCAGAAGAAAATTCTACGACTTTGAGAATAATTTAATTGGGTCAATTTATTCATGTGGAATTAAATTAGGTGGTCGTGAGAATTGTTCAACTAGAGAATATGATTAAAGAATTTTCTTGAAAATTTAATTTGAAAAATCTAAGTGATTTTTGGAAAATTTAATTTTGATCAAGTAAAATTAAATTAATCAAATCAATTAAGATTAATATGATATTTTTGGAAGTTAATTTTCAATTCAGACAATTGGCCTAATGGGTAATTGAACTTGAAAATTGGAACTGAGATCGTAAATTGGGCTCGGGAGCCCAAACCGAGACTAAGACCCATAAACTAGTCAAACCAAGCTCGGTATATGAAATCAGGTCGACAATCCAACCAGTGGCTAGACCAGATCAGACATGTCATCATTGACCCGGACCAAATCGACTCGAGGTGCCGTAAGGATTTCGTACCTGCATCACTGGACATGGCGGTGCTGATGGCTACGACAGTGACATCCCGGTGCCTGGCGACAATTGGTCATTGGTGGCTGAGCAGTGGAAGAGTTACACTCCTACCGAGACTCCACCAGAGAATTTGATTTCAAATTAATTATTCTAAAAATAATATTATTTTAATAATTTAATTTAATATTTATTTTAATAGTATTTTATTAATTTAATATTAAAGTGATTATCTTAATATTAAATTTAATTTAATGTTCATTTTGTAGATAAATATTCTATTATTTTAATAAGATTTAATATTAAATTTAATCTAACATTTATCTTGATAAATATTATATTAATTTAATATTAAAGTGATTAAGTTTAATCATAATTGAACTCCCTAAACTCTCGGTACATAAAGAGAGCCTTGGGTCATTATTTAAAGACACTTGAATTCAAGAGAAAGTTACAGAGAGAAAATTTTTTGAAGAGATTATTCCAGAAAATTTCTAAAGATATTTTTCTAATTTACAACTTGACCCAAAAGTTTAGAGAAATTGCAAAATTACCTTTTTGTAATTTTTGTTAAAAAAATTTTGATTCGAAGTGAGCCCACATTCGACAGACGTGAGCTTGAGGATAGCGTAGAAGACTACTCGATCGAAGCGCTCATCCTAGATGAATAAAAAATGTACAATTTTGATTTAAGTGTTTATTACTTTAGATATCACAACCAAGATCTTATTTTGGAAAAAAATTTAAAACTCTACTTTTCTCTAAATTTATTTTCTACTGCATTTTCCAAACCCACTTTTCCTACTGAAATAACTTTCCAACGTACAAGAAATTAGGATTTCCTAACCGAAAGTGTCACCTCATGATCACATTATCCTTATTGACACTAGAACTATGATTAAACTGACTCGAAACAGAAGCAGATAGACTTGTAGCAGCTATTACGGCCCATCCAAATTTGAGTGGCCTGAGGAGGTATAATCCATGACACATCTTAACACTATCAATCTTTCTCTTCGAACCCAATTCCTGAAAAACACACATTTGGAAAGAATGTTGTTAAACAATGGTTATCACGAGTTAATTTACTGATTGATATCATATTACAATCAAGATTAGGAACATAAAACATAGATTTAAGAATGATTCCAAGTGATATCTGATTGATCTGGTCTTATCACTTTAGATAAAGTGCATTAGTAATCTTAACCTTGAGATTAGATTGACACAATTGATAGTCAACAAAAAGTATCCCATCTCCTGTCATATGATCTAATGTTCATGAGTCAATGATCAACTATTTTTATTGTAATTTACCTAACTTAACATGTAAACTTGTGGCTGGTGTAGCGGTAGAGTGTTGTGTAAAAGTGTTGTTCAGCAACAATTTTAGCATATCTAGTTGTTCCTTGGTGAAGGGGTTGGATTTAGTTGTGCACTGTCGTTCCCCCGTGACATTGGCTGAGTTTGCATTGCTATCTTGGGTTGATCTGTTTGACTTCCAATCCGTCTATTTTCTATGTAGCTTCCAACATATCTCCCTTATATGATCGAGTTTAGAGCAATGGTCACACCAAGATTGCCCCTTTCTCGGTAGGCAATTATCCATTGGTGCTAGAGACCGTGAGCTACAAGCAGCAAATATAAACCCGTCTGGGTTTGAAGGTGGTGGTTGATTGCCTAACATTACCTTCTTCTTACTTTCTTCTTGGGCCTAACATTACCTTCTTCTTACTTTCTTCTTGGCAAACTTCTACAAAATGTCTCTTAAAGACTTGGAAGAGGTTTTTTTTCCCCATTATTTTTCCTCTAACATAATTTAAAATTTTATTCAAACCAAGAAGAAATTTAAAAGTTCTTTTTTGCTCCACTATCTTACGATATAAAGCATTGTCCTCCGAACACTTCCACTCATAAAACTCAAACATGTCTAATTGTTGCCAATGAAAAATTAGAACATTAAAATACTGAGGTACCAATAATTCTCCTTGATGAATATCATGAAGAACCATCTTCACCATGAAGATTTCTGAAGTATTTTCAGAACTAGAGTAAGTTTCCTTCACTGCCTCCTGATTGCCTATAAATGTGTTATCGTTTATAGTAAAATATTACACCAAAAAAATAAATAAAATAAATGGGCGGTGCCTGTATGTGTAAGGGTCAAATTTTAATATAGTATATGTTACAACAAAACATGGTAAGTATTTTGAAGGTCGTACCCAAGGTATTGTAAATTGGAGAAATTATTATTAAATTAATTAAAGAAAGTAATTACTAATCTAATCGAGTCACGAATTAGTAGTGTTAATTTAAAATAAAATATTAATTAAACTAATTAAATTAATTAACCCAACTAACCTAATAAAATTTCCTATTCTTAGTGTCGACAATGTGAGCCTCTAGCCTATGATCAATTAAATTTCTAATTAATAAATAGAAGATTAAATAATTTTAGAATTCAGGTTTTAATATGAATTATTTTAGAATTCAGGTTTTAATATGAATTAGCTATTAATTAACTAGTATTACCTCTCAGCTCTACTAATTAATTAATCGGCGATACTTGCTTATCCCCCGATCTCACTTTCTTTGCCAGGATAAACTACAATTTACTCCACTCGACTTGTCTGCTGAGCTCCTATCCCCTATGATTACTTCCTAGGCTAAAAGATGTGCACTTTATGCCTGATACTTTGGGTGCAAGTAAGAAATAAAATCTCCGAGAATCTGCCAAAATATGGTTGCCGATGTCATCCTTACTTGTAGCCTACGTTCAGGCTTTATGGCTCAACACAGTTGGATATGTTTAGGTAGCTGAATGACATGTTTAATTGGTTGTTTAAGTTTACAAGCAATGTTTTACCATTCTAATTAGTGATATTAGTTGCGTTTGGTAAAAGATTAGATTTCAAATCTTGTTAGGCAAGCTTAATTTCAGATTTTAAAGGTGATAGTGGGATTTCTAACCTTCCCACTAAGCTTATTTTTCGTTATCTATGATATAAAAGGATGCCTATAACCAGCATGTTTCACCTTTGTTTATTTTGTGTTCTTTCATACGTCTCTAAAATTTTTAGTTATCTTTGGTAGAGGAGACGAGGAAGGTTTCCAAAAGCTTGTTAAAATGCCATTGATAAGTACCAGCTGATTGATAATTTTTGGGAAACCCATAGGTTGATGACGAGGGAGTTTACACCTTTGCATTTGCGCATGCATAATCTAATTTTAATAGATAAATTTTTTGATAGTTATGATTGTTTCTTATTTAGCTCAAGAAGCTAGTGAAGTTCCGAGCAACTGAGGCAAAAAACCAATAGAGTAGATTTTGTCCTAAAGTATCTGGTGAGTTCCTTCTTGATTCCTTTGAGTTATGAAGCTTTATGATATATGGTTGTGTAAGGTAAGTTATCTCTGTTGGAGATAGGTCGATGTGGTGTGTATTGATGTATGTGTGTTAAGTCAGTGTTGTGTATGTGAACATGACCATGGTTAAGGTAAAAATACCCACCTTGTGTGCGAGCCTAGTACCAAACTATTGGTGACATGTGAAAATGTAAAAAGGAGCATTATTTGTGATGCCTTCAGTAGGGCAGTTTTATTGCAAACTAGACTGACAGATCATGACCCGGCCTTGCGGGAGAACATGTGTTCAATTTAACAAGGAATGTGAATATTAAATTGATTATGGCTTATACGCGATTCTAATTTCTGAAATATGGGTTCGAGGCTAGCACAAGGTTAGGTCATAGGTAAACATACATGACTGAGGGAAGTATATATAAGTTATCGGTATGTATTTGCCACGGGTACTGTATACATTATATTGGCCAAGTGTTGTCGCTACAGAACTGTACTAGCAACCTGGTATAATGTGTCTATATGACTGAGTTTCGGAATTGTCTTTATTTTTAGGTTTACTATCGGTAACTTGATAATCATTCTGCATCTATTTGGAACTCACTAAGTTCAATTGAACTTACTCCACTACTTTTCTTTCTCAGGCTTTTGAGTAGTAGAAGAAGATCAGTAGAAAGGGACCACACCAGAGTTGCGCCTGCAAGTGAGCCACCTGTCTATTACGTATCATGCATGGCTAGTTGGCAGATGGCGTATATATATACATTTTGAACTTAATTTTTGTTTTTACCCCAAAGCTGTATTGTTTTCTCTTAAAGTGAAAATGGCCTTTATTATACATGTGTATGCCAAACTCCCTTGATTTTAAGTTTACAAACTTGCCTTTTCTATTAAATGTATTTGCCATACATGGCAGTGTACAATTTAAAGATTGTCTTTATTAATTCCTATTACCTTCTCTAAGGATACATTTCTAAAATAAGCCAAGAATAATGGTCTTTAACTAAAAAGAAACCATTACAACTGATTTCTCAAATATTTAAATCAAGCCAAAAGATTTGAGTCTATCAATAACTCCCTAGCCTGTTAGGCGATTTGTTTGGTTGATTGCTGAACGTAATATCTTCTGACGTGCTAAGGGATGTTCCAGAGATAGTTCTGTCCATTGATTTTATGACTTGTGATCAGAAGAGACAGATTCTCAAAGGTTTCAGAATTTCCAAAACTGGGTTAGACCGGATTTGGTTTGGAACGAGAAGATGTCTCAGAGACAAAACTAATTGCTTCATTCACTCACCATTCCAGATTTTTTTTAGAAAGAAAAAAATCAAGATTGCAAAAAAAAATTGAGAACTTTGGGATGAGAAGGTGACGACTGGGGTCTAGGATGAGAAGGTGACAGTAAGGGGTTTTCTTTCAAATTCCCTAGCTCTAATACCATGAAGATTTTGAATGAATTAATCTTCTATATTAAATCAGAATAGGTACATGTTATATATATAAAATTCTACACAAATAAATAATAAGATGTTTCTTTCGTATTGCACGAGATCTCATTTGAATATTTGAGCATATCCTCCTTTTGGTCATACAACTCATAAGGAGACTTGTATGAGTACTCGTTTTCTCCATATCTGATATCACAATTCCATTGGCTCATTGAGGCTTCAATCAATCGTCTTCATCTTTGATTACTCCTATGTTTCTAACGCAACTGCCTATATATATCGTCATCCATAATTAAATCTAATTCCCATTTAACTGAATATTCAGGCATGTTGTGTTTTCCAGCATAACTCTATTTTTTTGTCAAGGCTTCATTCATCCAACTTGATGCTTTGTTACTATTTCCATCCAATGGTTTTGTACGATCTAGTTCAAGATGGTTAACAACAACACATGGGTCTTCACGATAAGAGTTAGGAACATCATGCACAATCTCATCTAATAGAGTCATTACTTCGTTTCCTTGTTGCAGTTCTATCATGAGAAATCTACAGTTCTCCCTAATCTCTAATTTTTCATAAAATCCTTCCTCATATACTTCATCGTCGAACCGTGCGGTCATTTCGTATTCCTCATCCCAACTGCTATTATCATTGAATTCATAATCAACCTGATCTATCATTAAATTAATTAGACAACCAAGTACCTAAAAAATAAAATAATGAAAAATAAAAATTAGTACACTATTTAACTCATTCATCTTTCGATTAATATTATTTACAAAGTAAATAAATTAATAACAATTTCACAGTAACAGCCGAATTTTGGGCCTAGTCGGAACAGTGGTTTCGAGACCATAAATCCAACGTAAGAAAATTTATTTTTATTATATTTTTATGGTCTACAATTTTGCAAAATGGTTTCATGAAAATTTTGTTTGAAAATTTTGACGTTTAGGCACTCAATTTAGTCAAAAGGGTTAAATCGTAAAAAGTGCAAAAGTTGAGTTTTACATGCTAGAGGTGTCCAATTGTTATGAAAATTTAAATTAGAGGTCCTTATATACCATTGGTTAAGTTGGTGGACAAAAATGGACATGGTTAGGTGAATTTTTAAAGAAAGGCATTAAGGGCATTTTATTCATTTTTTAAATAAATGAATTAAAAAGGGAAAATAAGCCAAAATCCCAGTTCATCTTCTACCTCTAGCCGAAATTAGAAGAGAATTCATGGCTAGGGTTTTGTTTAAGCTTCCAAGCTCCATAGTAAGTGCATCCTAGCCCCGTTTTTAATGTTCTTTACATTTTTAAAGTCCTCGTAACTCGATTTACCTATTTCTACCCTTGATTTGAAGTAGGGTTCATGTTTAAAAATTTACCCATGTGTGACATGTATGTATTTTGATGTTTAATGGAGGAATATGTAAGTTTGATGTTAGAGAAACAACTTTTGCTAAGTGATTTTCGGTGAAAATGCAAAAAAGGACTAAATTGTAAAAGTTATGAAATTTGTGTTAAAAATCTATTTTAATGGAAAATGTGGGCTGATATAAGCATGAAAATGATTTGGCTATGCATGGGTAGTAAAGAAATTGAACACATTTCATTTTACGAGCCTAGAGGTGAAAGTGTAAATATGTGAAACTTTAGGGGAAAAAACATAATTTTGCCATAATGTGATTTTTGGGTCATATTGAATAATGTGACTAATAAATAAGTTAAATATGATGTTATAGATCAAAGAAAACGAGGTTCGGACCTAGAACGGGGGAAAAATGAGAAATTAACAGTTAAGTCCCTTTTTGCCATTTTGGTATCGAGGTAAGTTCATGTGTAAATAATTCAACATTTTGTTAATAAGTATTTAATGCTTTGATATTGCTTGAAGTGTATAATTGTTTCTATAAAATTGATTAATGACGATTTTGACAAAGTTTCAAGGAATAGAAAGAATACAAATGTCATGATATTAGGGTTACCGAGATTTTGTATAAGACCATATCTGGGATATGGCATCGGTATGTGATTTCGTATAAGACCATGTCACGGACATGGCGTCGATATGATATTTCATGTAAGACTATATCCGGGATATAGCATTGATACGGTACTATAAATATGATATCCCCAAGTATCCTTAGTATTCCAATGTGTTCAACCGGCATGCCAAAAATGAGAAAGTAAGCGATTATGTTACGAGATGGTACAGGTATGTACGTCAAGATTTTAAGTGTTGACTTCATGATATTGTGAGTTATGATCACTATGAAAGTGACTTTGAGATAGCCCTATGATTGTTGATTTACGGACATGACGTATAAATGCATGTAAACACGGTTGATGACTATATGTTAGGCCTTGAAGGCCCAATTGATTGGTGAGATAGTAAATATTGTTCATTTGAATTGTGATTTATCGGTTATGAGTGAAAGGAAATATTGGCCTAATTGCCTATTAAAATGGTTAAGAAAGTGTGGAAAGAAAGAGTTATTACAATTTGAAATATGTTGAGTTATATGCATGAAAACATGAATATACATAAGTAACGTTTACTTTTACTAAGATGTTTAAAATGATTTGCTAATTATGAAACATGCTGTAATGGGGAAATTATGGCTGTTAGACTGAAAGTCAAATAATGTTAAATTATTTTAATAAATCAAAAGAGAGTAAACATGTGAATAGGTTATATTACAACCTTGAGATTTATAGCTATTTTTATATTAACTTGTGCTTATATTGTCAAGCATAGTATATGACTAGCATGAGTTGCTCATTATTTTCATATGAACTTACTAAGTTTTGAAGCCTACTCCCCTTCCTTTTCCATCTCTTATAGGTTAATTTAGCTAGCTCGGGTTGGAGGCCGCCGGAGATGTCATCACACTATCAAGCTATCATCATGGGTAAAAATAAATACAAAACTCTTAAGTTTATGGCATGTATAGGGACTTAGTCAATTGTGAATGTGTCATTACGATTTAGCCAAAGGTATTGGCTTATAATGGTTAAGGGTTTGATGAAATGTGAAGCCATGTAAATTGGCTTATATTGGCTTATATTAATATTTGATTCATTTTGTATAAGGCCATGAGATGTGGCTCATATTGATTATTGGGTGGTAAGCCTATTTATTTAATTATGCATCTGCCCACACAATTGTGATGTGGTTGGTGGTTGTGTGTATGTGACGAGATGTATCGTAGCTACGAATGCTTGATGATCTAATTGGGATTTGTTTAGTATGATGATAACTATGGCTTAAATGAGAATTGGTAAATTGGGCTTGACAAAGTATGAAGTCTTATGCATGTATAAGTAAAGATGAAATGATCACGATCATGTCTTGTTTGTGTATGTTTAAGTGCTCACTTATGAAATGTTAAGTGCTTTTGAAGTCATGTATGTGTTTGAGCAAATAAAGGTGGCAATTGGCTTGGAAAATAGTCTCAAAGTTGTCCACACGGGTAGACACACGGGCATGTATCTCACACACGGCCTGCCCCACGGGCGTGTGTTCTGGCCGTGTGTCCCTTGCACCCTAATTAGGTAAAACAGAATGCCCAGTAGTAAACACACGGGTAGAGACACGCTCGTGTGTCTCATCTGTGTGGAGGACACAACCTAAGCACACAGGCTTGTGACTTGGCCGTGTAACCTCAATTTAGTTGATGATGTCATAAACAGAGAGTTACACGGGCTGAGGACACAGGCGTGTCCCAAGCCATACGGGCGTGGGACCCTCCAAAATAGAAAAATTTTCTAAGTATAGTATAAGTTCCAAGAGTTCTTGATTTAGTCCCGAACCACACCCAATGTATGTTTTGGGCTTCGAAGGCTCATATAAGGGACAATATGCATATGAATGAAAAGTTTTCAATTTGGATGGAAATTCATGTCTCGATTTTGTATGATTGTGTGAGTTTATGTCCAGTAATGCCTCGTACCCTGTTCTGACGTCGAATATGGGTAAGGGGTGTTACATTCACCGTCACAATCCCTAGCAGCGACGCCAACAACTTGATCGCCGCCAAACATGCGAACATCTAGACTGAAAATACTGCAACAAAATAGATATAAAATTAAGTAGCGGTGTCTTCAAGTATACGGGTCAAATTGTAATAGAGTAAAGTGTTACAACAAAACACTCTGGAAAGTATTGTGAGGATCATATCCAAGGTTTTATATATTGGAGAAATTTATTATTGATTTAATTACAAAAAATAATTACTAATCTAATCAATTTACAAGTTAGTAGTGTTGATGTGGAATTAAAATATTAATTAAACTAATTCAATTAATTACTCTAAATTAACCTAATAGAATTTCCTAAATAATAATTACTAATCTAATTAGAAACCTATAGTAATTAATTTTTTACAATTTAATCCCTGAGCCTTAATTACTCTCAATTTTGGCCAAACCACTTAACAAAAATTTAATTCATCAATATAATAACTCCGTAAATATCTCTATTTAATATCTATGAAAAAAGGGTCCCAAAATTGAATTTTTAGACAGCTTTGGAAATCGAGTCGTTACAAAGAGTATTGGTACTCAATTTCTAAAAGGCCAAAAATGTTGACTCAAGTGTCTAAGGTTTGGTACCCTTGGCTTAGGTATCGAACCGAATTTGACATAATGTTAAAAGCTGTAGTAACATAGCTTGGAAGCGATGTTTGAATGCTTCAAAGATTCGGCCATTTGCATGTAAGTCCTATTTGGGTCTGTTTTTCGTAAATTTTATATTTTTAAGATTGTTGTAGCTTAATCTAGCTAGCCTAGGGACTATTTTATAATTCTGTCAAAGTTTTGAAAAGTGACCATTGTTGTTTTTAAAGCTTTTTGGATGTTAATGGTTGACTTTGAAGCTTGGTGTTGAAATAGGACAATTTTGTAAAGTAAATTTGGATAGTTTTTGAGTTTAGGGACTAAAAAGATAATATGTTGAATTTGGTATGAATTTCTTGTAAATTTAATTACTTATGAGCTGTAGAGGGATGGAAATGAATTCGGCATCATGGTTTTAGGCTTATTTGTGAAAAATAAGCTTGTTTTAGTTTTAGGGACTAAATTGAATAAAATGCAAAATATTAGAGAAATTGTGAAAAATTTTAATAGGAAGTCATATACATTAAATTAAATTTTTTAAGGTAATTGGGACTGATAAATTGAAATAAATTACTATATAGATTAAGAACTGATAGATAATCAAGAAAAAGAGAAAATTTTAGATTAGTCTTTGACACTCCTATCTTTGTTGTTGCCCCTGGCAAGTTCACACGGTATAGTCTTGTGTGATTTGTAATGTTTATATTGATTTTTGAATTGTGGGTATGTTTGAATATATATATATATATATATAAATTGTTACAAATTAGTACAATGTGAGAACATGAATTTAATTGAAAGTGTTATATTATTATATGTACCAAGCACGGATGAACATAGGATATAATACAACTAGCATGCCAATAGATTATTCTGTGCACTGTATGGGATTGATATGAGTCGAGATGATGACAGATGATATTTTATTATACATTAAATATACCGGAATCCAGAATTTGTTACGGATTACCAACTTACATTTACAGTGATTCGGACATATTTCTAAGGGAGGATGTGAAGCCTACAGGCTTGGCACTTAGTGTCCAGGCGCATTCTTGGTTGGATTAGCTCATTTGAGCATTCTGACTTGTTTTGGGTGGATAACTGCGTATCTGTATCTGTTCATATTAGTTCATTGAGTTGAATCATGATTGTTAAATGATATAATGACTAGTATTGATGTATGGTGATACAGTCTGGATAAATAACTTGAATATGTGTTCTTGCTTATGGATATTATATCATTACTTGGTATTGAATCAACTTGTTTAATTGGAAGGTTATATGGCATGTATGTGATGAACTCACCTTTTGATATGGTTGTGGTGACTGGGTTAAATGTTAGTTAATTGTTTTATTATTTAAACTTTGATTATAAGGTATGTTATATCATTTTCGACCTATGAACTTACTAAGCTCAATTGAAGCTTACTCTGTTTCTTTTTCCTATTTTCTTGTAGTTGTTGTATTGCGGAACCTAGCGATCAGATCAACTTGAAGATCTCACTATCTAGCCACCTTTTGGTAGATTTTGGAAACATTTTATTTCAATTATGTGGCATGTATTAGGAGTTAAAATGTATATTAACTGTTTGGTATATGTAAAGTGTGTTTTGGGATTTCATAAAATATGTGGACTTATTAATATAATGTTGTGTTTAATCATGGTTGAAATTGTTATGTGATGGTACAATGATTTGAAGTTGTTTTTGGGAAGGTACAAGCATGGTATGTGAAATGGTTGAGTGTCAAATGTATATATGGCTATTTTGGTAATTGGTTAATGGTTGATGGTTGATGGATATGGTATACTATCTTGATTGTTGATTATGGGATGTTTTAGTTGAATAAGCGAGTTGGTACTTGTCAAATAGTATGTTAATAGATTGGCTTTGTGACTTACTTATGATGTTTGGAAATTGATGTTGGATGGCATGTTAGGCATATGAATTGCTTGATTCTAGCTTGGTAGGAAATGAAGTTGAATTTTAGCATTTAATGTTGTTAGTGATAGTGTCTTATGGCATATTGGTTAAAACTAGGCAAATGACATATTTTGATATGATTTTGGTGTGTTTTGAATGGTTAATGGCATGCTTTACATTTAAGTAGACAATTGATTTTATAACTTGTTATACAAGGTACATTTTGGCACCCAAGGGCTAACACACGGTCATGTGTGACACAAAGGTAAGTGACATGGCCGTGTGCTTCTTTTTTTTTTGTTCAGGGTGATTTTGAGTATACACGATGACAGTCTCGCACACGACCTGACTACACGATCGTGTGAATGTTTGTAAAACTTTACAAATAGCTCCACACGACTACAGTTTGTTACATGGTCTGGTGACACGATCGTGTGACCTTGTTATACACAGCTTCAATTTCACACGACTATGTTATCTAGCTCCACACGATCTCAGCCTATCACACGGCCTAGCCACACGGTCGTGTAACACTATTTTATGATTATTCCCCACTTTTTGCTAAGTTTTTAATTAAGTCCCTTTTTTATTCTAATTCAATTTTAGAACTTTCGTAAGTTCGATTTAAGTTCGAAATTGTATGATAACCATGTTTGTTTGTATGTTTAAGAAATAAAGCATGATTTATTGGATTTTTTAATTGATTTCACATGTTCTGGTTCCGTTAATTACTGTAGCATCCATACTCTAATTCCGGCAATGAAAACGAGTGAGGGGTGTTACAGTTCAACTATTTAAGTTCAGTTCAAAAATATAACATATGATATTATAATCAGTTGATAACTTCAAAACTTATAAAAAATATTTCAAATATTTATTATATCAATTTTTATATGTCTACAACAAACCAAGGTTAATTTATCCAAGCATTCATTGTGTCATCTATTGTCTATAACAATTCAAAACTCTTACTTTACAAATATGTTTATGACAAGTGACTGATAATTAATTTTTGCTCAAATGATGAGTATAGAATTTACCTTAATGTTTGCTAAGAGTTTCACCCTTTCACCTCAACGTTGAAAATTTAGAATAAGATAACAAAATTAAACAACTCAAACTTAGATGAAAAAGACATTATATAGAAGAAACTTGAGATTTTACAAGGATAAAGAAACAAATAAACACTAACAAGTAAATTATATTGATCTCAACTCCAAGATACCTCCTATTCTAAAACTAAAGGCTATTTATAAAAGGTTGGGAATTGAAAAATTACAATGCAAAGGTCTTGCTAGTAATAAATTGTTAGGCTCATTTCTTGGTCATCTTTTGAAACCATTTTTCACATGTTATTTGATAACTTATTTTGTCCAAGTTAACGACTCCAAATTGAAAAGTAAAATAAAAAATTTGAAGATCTACATCTTGTACATTCATTGTAAAAATTTCAACTCCAAACTCCAAGTATGTTAGAAGATATGACCCCAAATACGAAAATGTATTAAAATTTTCTTTCCTTTTGGACTTTTTCTTGATGTATTTTGGCATTGGTGTTCCAATATTTGAATAGATCTTCAAATTCCCTTTTCGATGATATAAAGTACACCCAAAACGGAGTGATAGAGGTCGAGATATGGTCGAAACACTTAGAAGTGTTCTGGCTGGAAGTTCTAAATGTATCCAAATTACAACTTTTGAATCTTTGAGCATTGGACTGTCATTCATCATCTTGGATCAACTTTAGGCTAGTGGATTTAATCTCATAGTTCAACAAGTGACTTAATTGATCTTGATGTTTTGAAATTTAAAATTTCAATATTGAAAAAAAAAAGTTTAGAATTTTGGCAATGGGATAAACAAGTACAAATTGTTAAATTTTTAATGCATTATATTAGTTTTTATCGTTTTTTCACTTTAATCCTTTTTTTTACCTCGACCAAGACTTATAAAAAGATTATTTTTGATGACCAAAATGAATGTGTATGCATAATGTGGACATGATTTGGTTTGTATAAGCCGTCATTAAAGATTTAATCCATGAGTGACTAAAATAAAAACTTCCTAACAGTTGAGTGATGAAATTATGAAAAATATTTTTTAATAACCAAAATAAAATTACTTTAAAAATTAGTGACCAACTAGATAATTTATAAAAAAAAAATAAAGTAAAAGAGTTTCCCAAAAAAACAAAGCTAAAGAGTTAAAAAGACTTTTTTTTTTTTTTGAATTAAGTTAAAAAGACTTCTTTAATATTATAACTTCCTAATAAAACAGTGCAAGGGATTAAAGTTATGCATTAAGATTGGCGATTGGCAATAATATTTCCTTCTTCCATTTGGAGAAAAAAGCTCAATTGTACCAATTTATTTTCTTTGATGCATGTTTTAATTTAATAATTAACCTATTGTAGATAAAAGTTCTTTTCATATATTTGAATTTTAATATTTACTAGTGAGTAGAATTAATTAAAAAAAATGTTTTTCATTTTTAAAAAAGTGACCATGAATAGTAATATTCATTAAATTCATATATTATTTTTCGCCCCCAACTTTATTAAAAGAAAAGTTATTTTAGCTATTCATTTAATTTTTCGTTATTTTTAGCATTTAAATTTATATTTTTTATCAAATCATCCTAAAATAGATGAAAATTTTAAATTTTATTTACTTTGCTGACATGTGGCATACACGTGGATTGTCACGTAGATGATACGTTAACATTTAATTAATTTTTTAAAATTTTAAAAAATATTTTTAGAATTTTTAATGATTTTTAATTTTAAAAGTAGTTTTTAGAATTTTAAAAAATTAATTAAATGTTGACATTTCATCCACGTGGCAATCCACGTGTATGCAACATCAGCAAAGTTAAAAAACATTAACTTTTCTATTCATTTTGAGGTGATTTGACAAAAAACGCAAGTTTAAGGGTTAAAAAGGACGAAAAATTAAATTGAGGGCAAAAATGACATTTTTTGTAAAGTTGGAGGGCTAAATAAGTCATTATGCCTATATTAAATAGGGTAAATAACATAGATAGTCACCCAAGTATAAAAAAAATTCATTTAGGCACCCAAAATAAAAAATTTACAATTTAAGCACTGACGTTACATAGTTCAATCATTTTGGCCACTCTCGTTAAAATCACATATGGCAAGTTGACGTGACAGTTAAAAGAATCAATATAATAGTAAATTTATCCCTCAAACTTTTTACATATATCAATTTGTCAAAATTTAAAAAAATTAATCCTCAAAATTTAGAAATGATCTCAATTTGATCCTAGTTGTAAAAAATTCAAAGAAATATATAAAAAATACATAAATATTTTTTAAAAAAATAATAATAAATTTAAAAAATAAAAAAAGTTGTTGGAAAGAAATAATAATATATAAAATTTTAAAATATTTTCAAAAAATATGATAATAAATTTAATAAAATAAAAAAAAATCCCCCACCGTGACTGAAGATGATGAGGAGTAGAGGAAGGGGGAAAGAATAAAGGAGAAAATGAAGATTGGAGGAAGTGGGATAATGAGCAGAGAGTTAATTGAGTCTTTGGGATTGTGTAAACCTACTTTAAAGAAATGGAATTTCAATGTATGAGTCATGTATTTGTGTAATTTTGGTATTGAATTTGATTATCTGTGTTCTATAGCACTGGATTGCATAGCAAGGTGTAGTTGGATTTAATTTATATGACTCACGTATATACCACTCAAAATTTAACTCAATTACTTGTTTTCTTTTTACAAAAATTACATCTATGTTCAAAACTTTACATTTTGAACATCTGCGCAGTATCCTTATTCTGTTGCAGCTACTTTGTATATATACTTTATGACAAGTGTATGTACATGCTAAAAATTTGGCAAAATTCATGTGGGAAAATAAAAGCAAAACTAAAGAGTTATTTAACAGGCAGTGGGCGGGTGAGCTTGGCCAAGGCCCCAACTGCTAGAGAATTAATGTAAGTGCATGGCTCGGTGTAGACGGATGACCAGCGTTCATCGTGGAACTTGTCATGGTTGTCAGGTCCACCTAGGATGGCGCCGGTTAACTCATTTGGATTGGGTGTATTTTTGTTGTACCAACGAACAAAACTCATGGGGCAGTTCACCTCTGAATTGGCATCCGATAATGGGATTGAGGCACCCCGGTGGTGCGCTTGTTTTGGTGGATTCTTCCCAAACCCAACCATGTACGATCTTCCTTGTGGGTTTTGACCTAATATGTAGTCCATCTGCAATGTTTCCAATCAAATCTTTTAACTACTACACCTTCTCATCCCTATCCGATTGAATTGGAAAATCTTGTACCTGCTGCTTTGCAAAAGCCAAGAGGTGAGTGGAGTCAAAACGTTTGTCTCCACATTGGACCTTTTGGTTGAACCTTTGAAGCAAATCGCCATAGATACTGAAGAGGAAAGAAATTCCAGTAGCATATTGAAGGTTGGCTCCATCTCTCAAATGAACCAGACCAGCTGGAGTCATGGGAATTTTGTGGTAAGGACTCTGAGGAAGGGCTGAACAAATAAAGCTGTCAGCATGCTCCTTGTAGGCCTGCATATCACGGCCACCTTGAAAGAAAGACTGCATTTTGTACATAATTAATGGTGAGATTATTCAAACATATAAAACGGAAGAATAATGTATATAGTTGCAAGAGAGAGAGACCTTAGAAAGGAGGATTTGGACACCAGCATACTTGAGGTCCCAGTTAAACTCATCCACAACTGCATGAAGTGCTTCTTCTGTGACATACTTGAAATAAGTGCGGTCGCGTGTGGCACTGTATAGCCATGCTGCCGCCCATAACAACTCATCCTGCACCACCCCCCCATCAATTCAACATCAATCTCTAAACCCTTAAATGTCTCTAAACACTTAATTAGCTTACATGATAGCCAGAGAAAGAGCAATAGAAGGGGCATTCTCCATCGAAAGATCCCTTGTGTTCTCTAGCAAATTTGAAAAGCTGCCAACAACAACAAAGGCATAACCAAACATGTCTAAAACTTACAATTAAAACAGCATATGTAGGTACCATTTTGGCTTTGTTAAGGAGACGACGTGCATAGGGACGATCAATGCGTCTAAAGACTATAGAAGAAGCAGCCAATGCGGCTGAAGTTTCAGCTGCAATCTCGGTTCCAGGTGTCTTCTCATTGATTTCCAAAACAGGTCTTGGGTGCTTCATATTCTCTGGTCTTACCCAACATTGATGTTCTTTTTCAGGGTCACCAACCTTTTTTTTTAGAAACAAAAACAAATCATCAAACAATGCAGTCATCTGTATGATACAAATAAATAAACAATTGGTATGTTGTTTAATCACTTTACCTGCACGTACAATTTGTTACGTTTACAAGCAGCTTTCAGGAAATAATCAGTTCCCCATCGAATGGCAGCTTGAGTATTTCCTAACTCACCGGCGGATTTTAACTCGGAATTGTAAACAATTGCAGACCATGCCAAGGTGGTGACCGTGAAGGCCATTGGTAACCCATACTTCACATTGTCACCAGCATCATAATATCCTCCAACGAGGTCCATCTGAATGAATTCAAACACCTAGCTATCATAATCAAGATGCATGCAAATTAAGATGGAAGGCAAAAAAGGAAAAAAGAGGGTACATCACATTTGCTTCTTTGCCATCATTGAGACAAGAATCACCTCTCCAGGCTACTCTATGATTGGGAGGGAGTTTCCCTGACCTTTGTGCTTCCAAGAAAATGAGCGACTTGGTGAGAGCTTCCTTGTAGTTAAAATTATCACCATTAACAACCACTGCATACCCTAGCAAAACAGCCAACCATGCCACAAGAGCTGCTGCAGATGGTCTTGTCATTCCCATGAAAACAATTCAATATCTAAAACAGGGGACTAATGGTTTAGGGTGTGAGAATTCTGATTCACAGCTTTGGGTTTTTGATGATGGAAGGGAAGGGATTAGATATAGTGAGCCAAAATGTGAAGGTTAAGTTGATGTGCGGAGGGGAAGATGGTTCACCCGTATTTAGGCACACTAAACATGATCACTGTACTTTTGATAATAATAATAATAATTATAAGCACTATCTAGTGTTCAGAAATTAGGATGTGATTTGTTTGGTAGATTAAGAGGGGTTCCTCCTGCGTCATAGCTCCACCTCTCATTCTTTTACCTGTAAAAAAATAAAAATAAAAACCCTCTTTTTCATAATGTTTAAAATTGGATTGGATTTTGTGGCTCTTTTAGACCAAAACCTGTGCAATGTCTTTAGTGCTTTTCATTCCAAATGCTCATAACAAATAACATTGTGATATTATGTTAGCTATGAGTAAAAAAATAATGAAATTTTGTGACTTATTATTTGCTTGGTATGGTTCGAATAAGGGAAATTTGACCAATTACACATTGGCAATGAAATTGACTGGAAATTGGTTTACTTGATGGTTTATATATATGAAACATGAAGATTGTTGGAAATGATGTCAAGAAGCACTTTGCTTTTCCTGTGGAAAGAAGTATCTGGAAATATAGACGGAAAATTAACATCCATCCTTCGCAAAGTAGTGCAGTATATTGAGGGATTCTTAAAGGCGAGTGAAATAGACAGAACCCTTCATGATATATCTTAGCTTTTAGGGCCACATTTGAAATCAAAGTCCTGATTTTACCACTTCTGTTTTGATCTTGACATCCTCAATCTGTATATGTATATATGTATATGCGTCTGCATACGTATATGTATAATAAACATAAACTGCAACATTTTTCCTCTTAATTATCTATTTGATTTGGTTTTCATAAAGTAATTAATGGTTCTCTCAAGAAACATAACTTTACGTGTAGTAAAAAAAATTATGACAATATATAATAGGGACATCACTTTTAACTGATGATTATCCCCAAATCTACAAAGAATGTAGAAACAATTAAAACTACCCTAACAAAAACCATAGAACATTTGAGTTTCTGGTTGTCCCATTGGTTGTGTTCATCAGCCACTTCCTCTAAAGTACCGTATAAACATCCATAAAAGATTTTGAGCTCCTCATGCCACTAGCCATTTGCTCATTTAAAAATTGAGAAAATGGCAACGGAAAACAAGCCACTTCAGCATCTCCTTATAATGTTTGCCACATTCCGGCCAATGTCTTCTTTTGTTTGCTCCGACACCGGGAAATCGCCGATGTACATGTCAAAGAAAGCCCCTGCCATATAGCAAATATTAGAAACCCCACCTTTTGCAGTTAATTTTAGTGTGGAGAAAAATGCTAATCAACACACTTCTAAGTGTCAAGGAACGCTAGGCCAAAGGGTTTACTTACTGCATAAGTCCTTGCTATGGACTGCTCCAATCTGGTTACCTCCGACTGCACAAATATATATTTTTCACTATAAGATGAATGTAATATATATACTTAATACAATATTTTCCCTAAATGAAAATACCGACTTTGTCTAACTCATTTTCCATGAAACAAACTACCTGAGAGAATTATCTCATTGAAGTTGTTACTGTTGGAGAAGGGATTAAATAGAACAAGAAAGAAACTTACTTTTGGTAATTAGTTGTCCATCAGCTGTCCGCTGAAAGTCAATTATTGTTCCCTGCAATATCCAGCAGGGTTAAGTTGACCTGCTGCTACATTAGATCAAATAGAACAAAGATAAATGAAAGATGAAGGAAATTAACTGCAGGCAATGGAATATCTTGAGTGAAGTAGGAACCAAATGTACTGAGGCAGCGATAATCAGTGTTGGGATTTGTCTGGTAGTAAGTTAAGAAGTTTGTTAAAAGTCCAGCACGTCCATGAAAGCAAATAAAAGAGGGAAGAAGATAGTAGAAGGGGGGATTAAAATGCACCAACTTCGATTGCTTACCTTTACTAAACGAGCACGAAGAGATTTTTCAAATGCACTGCAACATACACAACAAAAGTCATTAAAGCCACTCATCAAACTGAAAATTAATGATAGACACTTGTATGTCTTACCAGAAGAGCCTTGAACCTAATCAATCTATTGTTCTCGCATAAAGCAGTTTCCAAGTGAGTGGCATGCAATTATGAGTATTAAGTTGACAAAATCTTCAAAGGTGAAAGAAATGGAGAAAAAGAACTTACTCTCTTACTGTATTGACTTTCATCCCATTGCAGTTAACAACTAGCCTTACAGTCATACCAATATCCTCGCTGCACACATATAGAAAAAGCACCATAAGAAAATAGGCAAAGAAAAGACTTCAGTCTGCACAGACAAAAAGGGATCAAGAAAACAAGACTGAGCTTGAAATCCACGCCAACTCATGGCTTTGAAGTTGAACACACAGTTTATGAATGTTCCAAGTCCTCAATAGAGCCTTGATTGGCATTTTGGAGCAGTTAAACTTCTAAACAAACTGCCTTGAGCATGGAAATTCTTAAGTACCTAAGAAGATCCTGATAAAAGTCATTGTGTTTGTTCAGTTCATCCACTGGAATAGAGGCATACTTTGCACCCAATTTCTTGCAAACAGAGTATGGATGAATATCTATAACGGGAAAGGAAAATCAAGAGTAAGTAGTTGAAGCACTAGGAAAAGCACGTCATTAATAACACAAGGTAGGAGGAATGAAGCAAAATCCACAAGCACTTACAAAAACCAAATGCATACACCTTCAGAGACTTAATTTTGATGATCTTCATGGTTCTTGATCCAATACCAACAAGCACCTAAAAGCATAGAGACATAGTCTAAGTTATTGTAAAATGAAACCAGAACCGCCAACATGTAAAGAATGACCAGATCATGTTAAAGTGATGCAAGTCCCCAGTGTGGCTATTCAAGTTTGACCTAATGGTGTTTTGTGATTCAAATTCCATGGCTAACCTATGGAAACTTTAAAATCGGTTGGTTTAAATTTTCAACAAAGGTGTCCATAATGCATCTAAGCAACCATGGAAAGTAAATGGCGAAGAGCATTTTAAAAAAGAAATAAATTTCCAGAGAGCACTTAAACCTACATTGTGAATATATTAAAATATAAATAGGCTGCTTAACTGATGCAAGAGAAACAGATAAAAAAGCATATCACAGATGATTGATACAGAGTGGGTTACTAAATGTCAGACTAGCAGCAGCAATGTCCACAATGTTTTACCTCGGAAGCTAAACTAGAATTATTCTGTGTATCTAACATGTTATCCAATATTGCTGGGAACTCAATGCCAGTTCTGGGTTCAATAGCATGTCGTCTCCGGTTCAAATCTAGAAAAGATAGACTGCCACATCCTTGACCGACTTCACAAGGCCTTCGATCCATGAGTTCTTGCATTTGAAGTTCAGTGTCATCAAGTGGAACAGCTAGTACCTTTGAAGATCTGATCACATTCAATCAAACAGCTCAATCAAAGAAAACTATGTGAACAGACAAACACAACATAGAAAGGTAAAAGAAAATGTAATTTGTGAGATAAAAAACCTTACAAGTTGTCTAATGGTGGTATCAAAGCTGCAGCTAACGATAGCAAAGGAATGTGTCGGAGTGCTTCTGCTTCTCCAAAGAAGCTTCTCATTGCATAACTCGAAATTTTACCAAAAACAAGAGGGGTGGCAAATAGGCCTCTTGAATCAGAGGCAAACCGATATCCGGCAAGATTATTCTTACAAGAAAATAGGTGCTTAACCAGAGCTGAAGATTCACAACTCCTAGATTCCAAACCACGTTGATTACCAGATGATATATCCCTACTCAACTTCGAAGTTGACATACTAGAGAACCAAAACAGTATAGCCCCTGTAAACTTCGACATACAACTAAAAGCTTCTCGAAATGCGAGACTACCAGGTACATACAAATGTTTAGAATGGTACAAAGAGCTGTCAACAAACGAACTAAACTGCGAAAACAAGTGAGCTCCAAAACCATTAGAAACAAAGGGCTCCATGGGAAAAATATATGGAGACCCTCCTCCATCTAAATCCATGAAAAACAACCAAGTATTCCGCATACTTTGGACTTCAGCTATATGCCCAATTCAGAAACCTTAACCTTTTTTTTCCCTTCTTTTTTTTTCTGAACTGAGCAAATTGGGTGGTAAAGTTTACCACCCTTAGAGAAAAAAGCACCTACAGAGAAAAAAAAATGACGATCCAATTAGAATGTAATTATGATCCATTAAGAACAAGGAAGCATTTAGTAAATAGAATTACCCTTTGATGAGAAGAAGAATAATAATAATAGTAAAAACGTACAAAACCTAAGCATAAATAATTGAGAAGCCAAAGGAACCAACAATGTATTTTTGAATAAAAATGACTAAATCAATTCATTTAACATTCAGTACAATGAAAGGTAATATTTTTCCTTTTTATAATTAATAGAAGTAATCTTTGTTCCTAGAAAATGAACAAAAAAAATATAGCCGTAAAAGAAGGAAGGTAATCACCAGAAGCAATGCTAACTAGAAATTCATCAAATGCAACCAAAAAAATAAAAAATAAAAGGTAAATAATTCTAAATAAATTCTTTACAGGAAACATCAACAAAATTTTCGAGAAAAAAAGGTGAAAAGAAAAAAAAAAGTTGAAAACCGCAAAATTTAACAAACTTCTTTTTTTTTTTTTTTGGATAAAAAATTTCATGAAAAAGAAAACCGAAAATGCAAAGAAAATGAAACGTGAAGAACGCACCTTAAATCACAAGGAAAGAAACGCACCTTAAATCACAAGGAAAGAAAATTGCATGTGGAGATCAAGAGAATCAGATTAGGCAGACAGAAATTAGGGTTATTTTTTCAAAAAAAAAAATTCTTTCGTTATTTTTTCAAAGAGGTTTTTATTTGATGGGAGAGAAAGGAATATGCTGTGTTAAGGGGGAAAAAATAGGCAAAAGGTGAAGAAAACAAAGTCACAGTGATTCAAAGCTATGGGAAGGACAAAAGTGGAAAACTAATAAAAAATTTATTTCTTTATTTTGAACTTTTTGGTGACGATGACGGTTTGGCCCCCACTTTATATTGTAACAATTTCCCACTCAATTAATTAACTAGTGAGGGTTCCAACTCTAATGTTTCTAGTATTGCAATTAACCCTTTTCTTTTTTAGATATTATTTAAACAAATAAAGTTCACCAATTATGCATAGATTTCTTTTTTAGATATTATTTCGTTTTTGTAGTGTTAGATAATGCAAATATTAAAGGTTTTAATATTTATTTTGGGTTTAAATTTTATTATGTATACATTTCTACAATTTTATTCTAATTTAGGTATGAATATATTTTAATTTTTAGTTCGTCTCTCCTTTGTTTTGATTTTGTTTTTGTTCTAATTCATCCAACATATATTACTTGTGATTTATATTTGAAATGGGATAAAGGTAGTAATATTTATTAATCTAGGTAGGAGTTACAGTAAAAAATTAGTGCAGTTTGACCTATCAGCGGTAGCCTTCTCCCCAATCACCTGTCACATCAAATCTTTTAAAAAATAATTTTTTTATGGGTATCGCTAGTCAATCGGCGGCACCTAACTGAAATGCGATGACCTAAAATATTTAAAGACCTGATATGTAAATTTTTCATTTTGATTGAAAAGCTTTAAGGGTGCTGACTAACACCAAACTTCAAATAGGATAAATTGCTTCATAAACCCTTCTTGTTTATTATTTCTTTTTATTTTCCTTCAACACAAAAAATAGAGAAGCCTCTTATCAATTAGTCCAAAATATTTTTTTACTTTTGTAAAAAAGCTTATTCCAACTAGAAATAAATTTTATTTATTTTTCAAAAAATATTTTTTTTGTTCAAATAATTTTTTTGTAAAATTATTTTTAGAAAAATTATTCGAACTGGAATAAAATAATTTGAAAAAAAATACTTTTCAAAAAATAAATGAAATTTATTTCCAATTGAAATCGGTTTTTTTACAAAAATACTTTTTAGTAGAAAAAACTTTTTGGACTAATTGGTAATAGGCCTATCTATTTTTTGTGTTAAAGGAAAATAAAAGAAAATAAATAAGAAGAGGTTATTAAGCAATTTACCCTTTTGAAGTTTGGTGCCGCAACAGGGGACACCCTTAAAGCTTTTCAATTAAAATGACAAATTTACATATTAGGTCCCTAAATATTTTAGGTTATCACATTTTAGTTCAGTGCCGCCAATTGACCAGGTGGCACCCATAAAAAATTATATTTTTTTCAAAACTTGATGTGATCGGTGGCTAGGGAGAGAGGTTCAGTCGATTGGTTAAGTGGCACCGATTTTTTACTGTAGTTTCTGCTTAGATTCGTAAATATTACTGCCTATATCCCATTTCAATATTTATTTAATTATTTTATATTATTTCGGTAAAAAACCCTAAAAAAAATAAAAATTATTTTATGCCAATGAGGATTTAGTAGTATTGGCAAAGGCTAAGACCATGTGACCTTGTGTGCTCATGTTTGGGTCACGTTATGTGCTAATGCCAATTATGAGTTTTCCTTCATAATATATTAAAATATGCTCCAAGTGCTCTTCATACATTTTGAATTTAACCCCTTCACTTTTTAGATTTTTAATTGTAAGTTTTATTATTAATATTGTTAAAATTATTCTATTAAGTTCATACTCAATTCAACATCATTCATTTTTGTTACGTGGCTACTAAGTATTTTTTTTTTCTATTTCAAAATGTCACACCGGTAAATTTAACAAAAGAATTTTAATGATGTTAACAATTGGACCTGAATTTTGAAATTTAAGAAATAGTTGGGCTAAATTTCTAAAAAGAAACTAAATTCATGAAAATAAAAATAGATAGACTAACTTTCAAATATACAAAGAGTACAGAGACTTGGAATATATTTTAACCATCATATTATTCTAGGTTAAGTCCTACCATAGGTGGCCATATCTAGATTTATTCTTGTTTAAGTTTGGATATATTCTAATTTTATCGATTGTGCTTTAAATTAAGTGGATTCTAGTTCTAGTTAATCGGATGTTTATTATTTGTGGTTTGTACTTTTCTTGTATTTATTATTTTATTTATAATTTTACTTGTAAACTCCTAAAAATACTTGTAAACTCCAAAAAATAACTTTTATTTTTGAAAGTAATTATATCTTTTGACACCTGAATTTGATTTCAATGTTCAAATTGGTACATAGAATCAATACAAGTACAAAACTTTACACATTTGACTAAACAAGTTGGTTGTTATCACACTACAACTAAGACAATCAATTTTACAAAAAAATAAAAACCTTTGGAGCCTAGATTTGCCTCTGAAAATTAGAATTACATTATTGAGGATGTACAATAATTTTGTGCCTGCTATGCAAAATTTACATAACAAGCATTTGTTTGAAGATGATAAATGCCCTTGAATCGATGTCATCAGCTATTAAATGATATTTCACATGTTTGCAAGGATTGTAGTGTTGGTTCATTAATTTGGGAGCGATTGAACCAATTCCATCCATACAATAATAATATAGATTGGTTTTATTTTTTTTCTTTTGATGAAATGAAATGTTATGTAGTGGCAATAACAATTTGGGTTATATAGGAAAATGAAAACAAAAAAAGTACATGATGATGCAAAAACTTTAGTACAAGAATTGTATTGGTTCATTTCTTCTTATTGGTTGGAGTCATAAGAACAACAATTTTCAGGTCAATTGAGTATATAAAAGTTTTGGGGTCTACCATCGTAGTGGCCTTTTTTTCAATATTAAATTTGACAATAGATTTCAAGTGATCGATGGGGCGGTCAGTGTAAGTATTATAAGGATCATTAAGGTGATGTTTTGGTTGCTTACTTTTTGAAAACTGCAATTGTTATTGATCCATTTATGATGGAAGCAATAGTTGCTTTACAATTTTGAATTGATATGGGATTTCACCATGTTATAATTGAAAAGATTCACTAAGAGTTATATGGCATATGAACTGTTTGGCTTTTGATAGACCAAAGATTAAGCTTTTTTGAAGGACAGGAAATAGTTGAGGTAGGATTTTCACTATTGTACCCCCAACCATATATATATGGGCCACAATATTGTAGCACATGCATTAAAGAAAGGTCTAAACTTGGGTTCAAATGAATATTTGATGAATGAGATGCTTGATTATTTTTTTCTCTATACAGTGAATATTAATAGACGACACTCTGACAAATGATAAAGTTAGGGTAGCTGAAAAGCTGGAGTAAACAATTTTATCGTAAGCATTCTTTTTTATGCATGCTTTAATTGGTGTAACAACATAGTGTATCAATTAATGTAATGCACCTTAAAAAAATAAACTGTAGCATCGTACACCCGACTCGAATGGCGAATCCGGATAGAAGATGATACGTTGTTGCCAAATCAACCTAAACAACACTTAAAATGTCAAACCGAATCTAAAAAATAAAGCAAGCATGACATAAACAATCAATTAATTATGAACATTAAATGCATTTAAATTGTAATGACTCGAATGTTAGTGGTGCCAAAAAATACAGTTTTGAGATCTCATTTTCGTAAGACGAGCCCTTAATATTTAATATAAATATTAACAAAGTTATATTATATAGGTAGATTGAATTTTGGGTGGGTAATTTTGTCAAATTAAGGCTTAATTAAGGTTTAGGGACTAAATCATAAAATCCAATCGCTATAAATTTTTAATTAGTAAAAGGATTAAAGACTTAAATTACAAATAACCCAAGGTTCAAAATAAAAAATATACCATGTTTAAACATTATAAACTGGACAACATAAGCATGTATTCATTAAGCTAATTAAACTAAGCATTATATGTTAATTTAAGGTTAATTACCTAGTTAACTTAACTAATTATACACATATATTAGAGATAGTGGATGAATAATAAACTATTCATCCTCTTCCTCGTCCTCCACCCAAAACCAAAGAAAGAAAAACCTAAGAAACTTTTGAAGATTTCGACCTAATTTGGTATGTGAAATCTAATCATTTTCTTGTAATTTGTATATTTTTGAGGTTATATGATCTTGATTTAGCTAGCCCGTGTATCAATTTGTAAAATTTTTAAAGTTTTAGAAACTTACCATTGTTCATTTCTTTAAGTTTTAGGTGTTAAATTGATAGATTTTAAGCTTAGATGTGAAAAGTGACTAAATTGTAAAGTTGAATTGATAGTTTCGTACGTTAGGGACTAAACTACATAAATTGTAAAATTTATTGTATAAATAGGAAAAGGAGGTTCCTAATAGACAATAGTTAAATTGAAATTCATTTTAGAGTTTTAAATTGAAAGTTATGCTAGTCTCAATTTTAAGGACTAAATTGAATATATTACAAAATTTTTATAAAAATGAAAATTGATTGTAAATTTGGTTGAATATTGATGCAGTTGTATGTTTATATTAATCTGTAGCTAACATCAACCCGAATTCCTCGAGAGGGAAAAGAAAAGCTAAAGTTGTTAAGGAATAGCTCAAGGTTTTCGATTTGTATTTCTATAATTCGAGCCACTTCAGTTGTTGCATATCTATTCTATTTTGCTTGGTATGATTATGAGGTGAGTTGAAACCGATTAATCAAATTAAATTTATATGAATTTGATTGATTATTGAGATAGAGGACTAAATTGAATAGAATTAAAAATATTAAATCTTGATGAAAACATGGAATTGATTTTGAATTGGGTTGATTCATGTTATGATACATACGAATTGATGATTTGGTTGATGAATGAAAATGAGGAATTGTGAAATTAAGTTAAATTCAGAATTGAATAATTGTTATAATATTAACTGTTCGCACAAAGTCGGATATAGTTGGCATGCTATAGGATAGATAGAGTATGAGTTAATTCAACTACGTGTCAATGAGTATTGGGCACAACTTTTACTTTGGTTATACCAATGATTGCTGGGTGTAAATTATTTATTTCGAAATTGTCTGATGAGGCATTGGGTGCCAAATTGGTGTGTTGGTTAGACCCGTGTATTCGTTCGAGTTCGAGTCAAATTGATAATTGTATATGAAATGAATTGCTATTTGAAATATTTTATACATCGGATCTATAAATTCGGAAGATTGATATGAGATTGAGGCAAATTGACCATTTTGATTTAGGATATGTAATGATAGTGTGTTATACTCATAATCTAATTAGTTGAACATGAATGGAATGTTTCATATGATATAATGGTATATTATAATATATTGTTTGGCACTTGTATTGAATGTTTATAATTGGCTTACATACATTTTGTTATTTGATTTATAGAAATACCATTGAGCTTTATCGCCCAGCATACAATTTTGTTTTCCATGAGTAGGTTAAGTATAAAGCAAGATTTTGAGCATCGGCTTCAGCATCCAATCAACGATCCTGGACTCAACAAAGTTTCTGCATTTTGGTTTTGTTGTTAGTTGTCATGTACCTAATAGGTTGAGTTAGTTGGAGTTTGTAACTTAAACATTAATAAGTTCTTGTTATGCATATGTTTATACTATGTCTCCAAATCCTTTGCATATATGTTTCATATGATATGAATGGCTAAATTTTTAAGTTTTGGTGAAAATAGGTTTGAATAGGTAAGTTCTAAATGAATTGTACTAATGGTTAGTATTGGTGATGATGTTATATGCTTAATATGTTTATATATGTATATTCTAAATATGTTATAGTTTCATCAAGCATGTTATATGAAATGGCAATATGATTAAATGGTAATGGATGAATATGTATGGGTTTGCATCTAATATAACATGAATACTAGATAAGTTGGTGAGAGTGTTCGAATGATTGGAAATATTAGTGATTAGATCTTGGTATCATGTGATTAAAAATGTTATTATTTAATATGGAACTCATAGGTACTGTACAATTGGTTAAAAACATAAGGTAGAAATTGGTTGCACATTAATGTGTTTAAAATTGTAGGTTTTGTAAACTAAAATTTGCAGAAACAGTATGTGACATCATGATGTCACACGTATGTTGTCGCGATGAGATTTAGGCTCCAAGTCACAGCACAACAAGGAACCCGGTCTCTATGATGAGGCCAAATCAGTATACCACGCCATGATGATGAACTCCCTCATCTCACGACATCAAATCTGTGTTTTGAATTCTTTTCAATTTTGTCTTAATTTGACCTCGGGTTAGATTTAGAGCTTTCATAAGCTCATGTAAAAGTCAGGAATGATTGTATATGATATTGACTGCATATTTTGTTGGATTTTAACCATTAAATTGTATAAATTATTTGTGATTTGATCGTAGTTACTCCAACAACAAATGTGACACCTTATAACTCAGACCTGACGATTGGATTGAGTTTAATGCGTTACATTTAATGGTATCAGAGCTATAGGTTTAGTTAATTATTGGACTAAATGGAGCTCAGAAATTTATTCTAAAGGTACATGCCAGAGCCGAGTCAAGTCTGAGTCAGGATTTGGAAGCTAATTATAAAATTTCTTTGTTTTATAGTTAAATGTGTTTGTTAAATCCTAAAACGATGTTGATAATGATGTTGATCTGTCGTAATTTGAAATGTCAAATTAGGTTTTCCATTACACTTGATGAGCTTATTCTCAAGCAATTTGAAGTTTTTTTTTGTGTTTTTAGTTAGTTTTTGCTTTTTGCTTTAATAAGTGAATTAGTGTGTTCTATGCTTTTTTTGATACCCAAATTGGCCAAATGCGCCATAAGGAACCTAACGGTTTATTGAGTTTTATAGGGAATCAATGGTGGCTTGAATGTAAGCAAAAACATCACTTAGAATGGGAGTATCGTGATATCGAAGCATGGAAGTCATGATACCCCTAACAGTATTGAAATGAAGAGGATTAAGGCCACCTACAGTGGTATCACGATACCCAAACACCAAGGGCTCCTTTATTTCAAGACTAAAGTAGGTATCACGAAACTAGACCATGGGTATAGCGATACCACTATCGTGAGGAGACAAAAAAGACTGTCAGGGTAATCCTTGTCCAACTCCAACACCAATAAAAAATAGACGCTGTGGGGTATTTTGGGCATTATTTTGGGGTTGTAATCAGATTAAAAGCCACTTTTGGCTGAGAACTAAAAGGGGAGAGCTTTAGTTTATGGTTTTCTTTCATCTTTTTAACTTAAGTTTAGTTGTAGTTTTCTTCTATGTAGTTTTAAGGTTTTAGTTAGAGCTTTTTCTGGTTTTTCTTAGTGTTAATGGTAGTTAGCTATAGCTAAGGTTTATTTGCTTGTTTAGTACCTTATACTCCTTTTATTTTTAGTTTAATCCTTAGTTTCAATATAACTTAGTTTTATTTTAGTTCATTGATAAAAATATGATTTTTAACTATTCTTTTACATTTCCTTTGCTGACATTTTCATTAGCTCTAAGCTCTTCCAAGAAAAGCCCAAGGTTTTTCATTTTCATTGTGTTTGCCATTGATGTTCATTTTGCTTGCTTATTAGGGTTTTTTTTACTTAAATGTGATTAGGGGTAGCTAAATCTGAGGTGGTTGGTTGGTGAAAATGTTAGCTAGTTAATTTTTGGTATAAGGGCTAAATCGTAAAAATTGGACTAAATCGAATAAACTTCAAAACTTATGATTGACATCCTTAAAGGAAAATTTAAGTAAGTGAGACTGAGAGGACATCTTATCGAGCACTAATTCGTTAGTCTCGAATTAGTTGGTGAGGTTGAGAAATAAACCAGACTAATTTGTCTAAGTTCGTAAAGTTGAGGCCTAGAGGTAAAATGGAACCAATTTAGGAGTTTAAATGATTTAGATCCCTAATCCAAAGATTATTTAGCAACATGGAAGTCAACTGATCGATGTTTGTTATTTAATTATTATTGGTTTAATTTCATTTGTTTTGCAATTCAGTCCTTTTTAGTGTTAGGTAATTAATTAATTTAATTAACCTCAAATTATGCATTGTTGTAATATAGAAATTAGTGAGTAGTTAGCTAGACTCTTTCCTTGCATGCATGTCGAGTAGAAATAATTAAATCATTAACTCCCTTGGGTTGGATCCTTGGAATACTATAGTATTCCATTGAGCATTAGAAATATTACAACTGACTTGTCACACTTGCAGATATTGCTTTATTATTTAATTGTGTTATAGTATTGATTCTCTCGGCTATGGTGATCGTGTGTCGGTTGCTGATAGGTTGTCAAGTTGTTAGTGCCATTGTCGGGAAATCAGTGTAAGATTTAGTGATTTTTTATGTGATTGTTGCATGCTTGTTAAGGAGATAATTAGAGAAAATTAAGTTTATAAATATGACACTTTATTTTAATTTTAATGGTTTTCTTAGTTTTGTTTTATTATAATTGATTGATAGTTGTGTTTAATGATGACTATAGGTGGCCGAAAGGCTCATCCATGTCTGATGCGGATGATGCTTCAACGTCTAGCTTAGGGTATGGCGGTTACTATGGGTGGCAAGGATATGAGTCTTCTTATGATTCTCGTGATTATGCGTATGGAAGGGATTGTTACAATCAAGTATGGGCAGGTAGTCACTCGACATATGATCCGTATTCCTCGTGTTCGTATCAAAATTGGGGTATGTATGGTGAAGAGCCTAATTAAGATCACTACCTAACCATTTGGGTTGATATACTTGATGATAGGATGTTGAGTGCCACAACACCATGAAAACCATATAGAATCAGTTGGACTTAGTGTTAGAAACCATCTGACGTCAAGCTAGGGAGAAAGTTCTAGTGGATAAGTGTGTAGAGTAGGATGATGTTGAAGTTGAGGAGGAGGTCCCTTATACCATCGTTGAACATCAAGACTTAGAGGTTAATTGTCAATAAGAGATAGAGATTGGAGAATTGAGTGAAGTGTTGGGCATTATCGATGAAATCTCTGACTCTG
This sequence comes from Gossypium longicalyx, assembly GCA_025698465.1. Lineage (NCBI taxonomy): Eukaryota > Viridiplantae > Streptophyta > Magnoliopsida > Malvales > Malvaceae > Gossypium > Gossypium longicalyx. The sequence continues at coordinate 20,914,722 of CM047000.1, forward strand.
TTGACATAGATGTAGAGGTAGGGGTAGAAAAAGTTTTGGAATTAATCACATCAATATTAAATTAACAAAATATTATCAAGATAAATATTTAATTTAATTTAATATATCATATTAATATTAAATTAATAAAATACTATCTAGATCAATATTAAATTTAATTTAATATTAAATTCATTAAAATAATATTGTCTTTGGAAATTTTAATTTGAAATTAAGTTACCCGGTAAAATCCCACTATGAATCTAATTTTTCCACTGCTCTACCGTTGAAGAACCATTATTGCCGACCATCTGTCGACAACCGGATCATCGTCGACGCAGTCGTCGTGCCCAGCAATGCCATTGTTAGCGTCATTTCTCTCCAACACCCCGAACAGTCATCGTTTTGCCTCAATGGGCCTGGCTCATTGATTGTCTAAGTTCAAACTGAAGATAAGTGGTATTATAAGAACATTTACATTGTGAGAAAGACAACTTACTTCAATAGATAATCTAAGTAAGTCCATAATCCCGTAAAAGAATCGAAGTGAGCATTTGATTCAAATACTGAGAAGGATTATTATGTCGTTTACAATCCTAATTAGGGATATGGCTAGTATTGGCTATTGGAGTAATTGACTCCACGGGTAGAGACATAAATGTATTCATTGGTAGAATGATACATTAGACTGGACCCAAGATGAATTAATTCTAAATCTGTTTGTGAATTAATTCACTTATGATGTTCATTCTGTGATTTACCTAAATCCTGAATTAGTCACTAACCATGCGTATACAACTCATGTGCTTTGATATAAGAGGAGACTTATTCTCTAAATATGATCGAGCCCATAGCCGGTAAGTTGGGTATATAACTTGTGTATGGCATGACTTTACTAGAAATAGTGGAATTCATAACTCAATTAAAGAGTTAATGATATTCTCTCATTGGCATTGTGTGGATTGATAAATATAGAACGTGGTCATGAGTTGCTTATTCTCGAACGAGCAATTGATCACAGTCATTTGTTGACAGTGATCATATTAATCATTAAGAAGGCACAATGGTGACAATGAGATAAAATATGATTGTATTAAGTGAACGGATTTAACTCAAAGGAATCAAGGATATCATATGAGGGTAACATACACATGACGAGGTCATTGGATAAAACAGTTGGATGATTTGTTTTCGTAAAGAGTATAAAATAAAGAGTTTTCGATCATGGTACTTCTTATGAACTGACTCCATGATTAACTAATTGCTAATTATCAGAATAATGCTTCTGGACATAACTGCAATTAGTAGAGCCTAATTGTATATGTGCGATTGATCCCTCTGTTAGCTCAACAAAAGTTCAATTAGACTACATTTGGATCAAAAGAAAATTCTACGAATTTAGAAATAATTTAATTGAGTCGATTTATTCAATGTGAAATTAAATTAGGTGGTTGTGAGAATTGTTCAACTAGAGAATTTGATTAAAGAATTTTCTTGAAAACTTTATTTGGAAAATCTAAGTAATTTTTGAGAAAATTAATTTTGATCAAGTAAAATTAAATTAATCAAATTAATTAAAATTAATATAATATTTTTGGAAGTTAATTTTCAAGTCAAACAATTGACCTAATGGGTAATTGAACTTGAAAATTGGACCTAAGATAGTAAATTGGGCACGAGTGCCCAAAACCGAAACCAATAACCAAAAACTTGTCCAACCGGGCCGACGATCCAACTGATGGCTAGACCGGACCGGTCAGGTTATCACTGACCTAGACCAAACAAGCTTGGGGTGCCGTAAGGGTGTCGTACCTGCATTATCAAACACGGTGGTGCTGGCAACTGTGACAGCTGTGTTTGATGGCTGGTGGCAGTTGGTCTTTGGTGGTTGAGTAGTGGAAAAGTTACACTCTTTCTAAGACTCTACTAAAAAATTTGATTTTAGAGTAACTACTCCAAAAATATTTTTTTAATAGTTTAATATTAAATTAAATTTAAAACTTATCTTATAGTATTTTATTAATTTAATATTAAAGTGATTATCTTAATATTAAATTAAATTTAATGTTTATCTTGTAAATAAATATTCTATTATTTTAATAAGATTTAATATTAAATTTAATCTAATATTTATCTTGATTCAAAGCAAGCTCAGACTCAGTAGACGTGAGCTTAAGGAAAGTGGAGAACACTACTCAGTCAAAATGCTCATCCTAGACTAATCGAAAATGTACAATTTTGATTAAATATTTATTATTTTAGATATCACAACCAAGATCTTGTTTTTAAAAAAAAAAGTTAAAACTTTGTTTTCCCTAAATTTATTTTTCGCTGCGTTTTCTAAACCCTTTTTTTCAATATTTAACATCAGAGCCAAGTTGTGTTCTATCTATAAGTATAAACAGATAATTAAAATAATTTTTTCCTTTTCTTAAATGATTTGATTACATAGAAAGTGAAATTCTTTAGATCTTATGCAGATTTTGAGTTATATATGAGAATTGATGCGATATTATATATTTTTTATATAAATTTTTTTATTGTCAAGGTTGTGGTTCTTAGGAAATAAACTATGGACTATCATATCCAAGTAAGGTTATTTTTTAAAATTCATGGAATTCTTGTGAGCCGAAAATGGACATAGGACTTGAATGTAATTTTTTCAAAAGGAGTCCATGACGAGGAAAAGATGTGATGGCGGTTGAAAACCCAAGGAATGCCTTATGGCAAAAATTTATGTAATTTTATTTTTTAGAAATAGAACTATGGAAACCTTAGCTGGAAATTTTATTTTAATTACCTATCTCTTTATATATCTATTTTATAATTGTTTATAATATTTATATTATGTAATGTTATAATTGTGATATATATGGGATGATCCACAATTGATCGCTTAAAAAAATGAGAAGTGTGGTAATGAGAAAATACATGTGTTATATTACTCTATTCACTTCTTTAGGTTGTTCGATAACTGTGAGAAGTGTGATAATTATAATGTGCATGTCTAGGATTGGTTCTAACTAGAAAAGACTTGGTTTTTAAGAGGTAAAATTTGACTCACCTCCCTTTCTTGGGACCCTACATGGTGCATGGTTCACATTTACTTCTTCGAGTTTTCCCTTAAAAGAAAAATTGTGGAGAATCAAAATTGTTTGTTTTTATTATTAATTGGTTCTTGTGAGTGAGTGTGAATATTATAAAATTGTCATAGCATGCCATGCATATATTGGAAGCATGTCATTTAGGTTAGGTAAGAATGCCACTAGGACTATTGTATGATCATTCTTGAAATTTTGGATAAAAAACATTATATGTTTTTAAAATATTGAGTGGGGGAAGGTTCTTAAACAAGACCTACAGCCTCCATTGATGGTCCCTAAGTGATAACATGATAAAGTTTCAAGTCGGTTCCTACCCTGGCCGTACCTTAAGGTAAACTCTGTCATGTGGGTTCACTAGATGAGATTTCCTTTTAAAGACAACTAGTCATGCATGATTTTTGGAGAGATTGTCCCAAAATGACTCACAAATGAGAGCATGTTTATGATGGGTGTTGAGTCAATGGTTACACACTCAAGATCGTCTCTTATTAAATAGTTTCCCAGTAAACGATATTTGAGCTAGAGATGATGGTCAAACATTAAACAGTCATTAGTTCGTGTGGAGTCTTGAGAATTAAGATTCACGAATAGATTGGATGTAATCCATGTTGTTGCTAGTTAATCATAGGACCCCAAGGTAACATGGTTTATAGGTGTGAGAATGATTGCAGCAACGAAAAAAAATATTTTTTTCAAGGTTTTAATACATGATGCATGCATCATATTGCATTCTTGATATGTTGCTGAAATGAAAAATATTTGCTTAATACAAATATAGTAATTAGTGAATCTTTATTTTTTTTTCAATTCAAATATGTCTCCTACTCCTCTTATTAGCATTCTTAATAAGAATAAATTAAATGGGGATAACTTTCGAGATTGGAAACAAAAATTGATAATAGTTCTCCGCTGTGAGAAATGTTGGAAAAAACGGATTCGGAAAACATAGTGGAAAATAAATTTAGAAAACAACCAGAGTTTTAAAAAAAATTTCCAAAACAAGATATTGGTTATGATATCTAAAGTAATAAACACTTAATCAAAATTATACATTTTCAATTCGTCTAGGATGAGTGCTTCGACCAAGTAGTCTTCTCCACCATCCTCAAGCTCACATCTGTCGAGTGTGGACTTGCTTCAGATCAGAAAATTTTTCACAAAATTATCGTTGAGGTAATTTCGTAATTTCTCTAAACTTTTGGGTCAAGTTGTAAATTAGAAAAATATCTCTAGAAATTTTCTTAAATAATCTCTTCAGAGAATTTTCTCTTTACAACTTTCTCTTGAATTCAAATGTGTGCAAAATAATGACCCAAGACTTTCTTTATATAGGGAGAGTTTAAAGAGTTCAACTATGATTAAATTTAATCACTTTAATATTAAATTAATATAATATTTATCAAAATAAATATTATTAAATTTATTATTAAATCTTATTAAAATAATAAAATGTTTATCTACAAGATAAACATTAAATTAAATTTAATATTAAAGTATTAAAATAATATTATTTTTGGAATAGTTAATCTGAAATCAAATTCTCTAGTAGAATCCCAGTAGGAGTGTAATTCTTCCACTGCTCAACCACCGAAAACCAACAACCGCCAGCTATTAGGACACCGCCATCGCAACCACCAGCATCGCCTTGTCTGGTGATGCAGGTACGACACATTTACAGGACCCCGAGCCTGTTTGGTCAAGTCAATGACAACCCGACCGGTCCGATCAAGCCACCGGTTGGACCATCGGCCTAGTTTAACAATTGTGTCTGGTTTGACCAATTTTTGGGTATTGGTCTCGATTTTGGCTCCCAGGCCCAATTTACGATCTTAGGTCCAATTTTCAAGTTCAATTACCCATTAGGCTAATTGTTTGACTTGAAAATTAATTTCCAAAAATATCATATTAATTTTAATTAATTTGATTAATTTGATTTTACTTGATCAAAATTAATTTCCTAAAAATCACTTAGATTTTCCAAATTAAATTTTCAAGAAAATTCTTAATCAAATTCTCTAGTTGAAAAATTCTTACAACCACCTAATTTAATTCCACATCAAATAAATCGACTCAATTAAATTATTTCCAAAGTCGAAGAATTTTCTTTTGATTCAAATGCAGTCCAATCAAGCTTTTGTTGAGCTAGTGGAGGGACCAATCAGACATATACAATTGGACTCTAGTAATTGCAATTATGTCCAAAAGTATTATTCTGATAATTCACAATTACTTAATCATGGAGTTAGTCCACAAGAAGTACCATGATTGAAAACTCCTTATTGTATACTCTTTACAAAAACAATTCATCTAACTGTTTTGTCCAATGATCTCGTCATGTGTGTGTTACCCTTATATGATATCTTTGATTCCTTTAAGTTAAATTTGTTCACTCAATACAATCCTATTTTTATCTCATTGTCACTATTATGTCTACTTAATGATTAATATGATCACTATCAACAAATGACTGTGATAAATTGCTCGTTCGAGAACAAGCAACCCGTGGCCACGATCCATATTTATCAATCCACACAATGCTAGTGAGAGGATATCATTAACTCTTTAATTGAGTTATGAATTTTACTGTTGCTAGTAAAGTCATGCCATACATAAGTTATGTACCTAACATACCGGCTATCGGCTCGATCATCTTTAGAGCATAAGAATCCAATTATATCAAAGCAATGAGTTGCATACGCATGGTCAGTGACTAACATAGGATTTAGATAAATCACACCATGAACATCACAAGTGAATTAATTCACAAACGAATTCAAAATTAATTCATCTTGGGTCCAGTCCAATGTATAATTCTATTAATGAATACATTTATGTCTCTACTCATGGAGTCAACTTCTCCGATAGCCAAGACTGACTATCTCCCCAATTGAAATTGTAGATGGCATAATAATCCTTATCAGTATTTGAATCAAATGCTTACTTCAAATCTTTTACGGGATTATAGACTTATTCAGATTATCTACAGATGTAAGTTGTCTTTCTTGCAATGTAAACATTCTTACAATGCCACTTATCTTTAGTTTGAACTCAGACAATTAATGAGCTAATATTTGTTTGTCACAATTTCGCTATGCATGCAAAATATAAAAGATAGAAATACAAAAGACATAATAGAGAAATGTAAAATTAATTTTATTTATTTATTCATCATTCAAATAAATAGAAAACAATTATATGTTTACTACAATATAGGCACATTCCCCAACAATCTCCCACTTGCCCTAGTAAAGTAAATATGTCATATTTTGCATTCCCATATCCTCGACATATTTGTTAAAACTCCTAGTTACAAGAGTCTTAGTAAACGGATCCGCAAGGTTATCTTCAGAAGCTACTTTAATCACATATACAATTTCTTCAACTACTGCCTCTCGTATTAAGTGATACTTCCGATCAATGTGTTCCGTCCTCTTGTGACTTTTCATTTCCTTGGTATTAGCTATTGCAGCATTGTAGCACTGTTATCACAATACAGTGTTATAGCTTTTTCCATACTAGGAATAACTTCAAGTCGATTAAGAAATTTCGAAGCCATATTGCTTCTTTCATTGCCTCAGAAGTAGCCACATACTCGGCTTCATAGTAGAGTCAGCAGTGCAAGTTTATTTTACATTTCTTCATACTACGGCTCCACGGCTTAGAATGAATACATTTCTCAACGTTGATTTCCTCGAGTCTTTACAGGTTTGGAAGTCTGAGTCTGTGTATCCAATAGGAGTAAGGTTCTCCCTAAAATACACAAGCATATAATCTTTGGTTCTTTTAAGATACCTTAATATATGCTTTACAACTTTCCAATGCCTGAGACCTGGATTCACCTAATATCAACTAGCCATTCCTACTGTGAAACAAATATCTAGACGTGTGCAAAGCATCACATACATAAGGCTTCCAACTGCTGAAGCATAAGAAACCTTAGTCATATGCTCTCTTTCTTTCGCTATCTAAATACAATAATCTAAAGAAAGATGAAAACCTAATGCAGTCAGCTAAACGCTTAGCTTTGCATCGGTCATTACAAAATGTTCCAGTACCTTATCGATGTATGAAGCTTGAGATAGAGCTATCATTTTATTCTTTTGATCCTTAAGGATTCAAATTCCAAGTGTAACACCCCCTTCCCGAGTCCGAGGTCGAGATTGAGCACAAGGCATTACCTAACTTAACCGCATGCATACAATTATTTCAATGTCATTAAGACTCGGTCAAATTAAAAACTTTTTCAAAGTTTGTCTAAACTCCTTAATATGGGCCTACGAGACCCCAAACATCCATTGGAAACTATTCGGGACCAACCTGGGTCCCTTAAATAACTCTAGAAGAATATCTCTAGAAACAGGGCACACGCCTGTGTGGAAAGGCAACACGCCCTGTGGTTATTTTAACATGGTCGTGCTAATGGCCCGTGTGACGTACACGACCTAAACATCTAAGGACACGACCGTGTCCCATGCCCGTGTGAATTAAATTCTAAATTTGAACCTACAGGGGTTTTCACACAGCTTGACACATGCCCGTGTCTATGACCCGTGTCCCTCACACGGCCATGACACGCCCTTTTTTTAGCCTGTGTCTAAAAGCCTTGACATTCTATTTCTGACGTCAGCATCTAATTGAGGGCACACGGCCAAGGCACACGCCCGTGGCCAGAGGTCGTGTCCTCCACACGGCTGTGTCTCTGCCGGTGTGTTTAATACAATGCGTACTGACTTGTAATTTTTATGTGTAGGGGATACACTGCCGAACAACACGCCCATGGGGCTGACCGTGTGTCACACAAGGCCTAGATACACGCTCGTGTGTCTACCTGTGTAGACAATATAAGGCTATATACCAAGCCTTTTGCCACCCTGAAACCCAATCTAATGCCAACCAATACATCAGATTCTAACTAAATATGATTTCTCAACCAAACAACCATAGCTATGGCCTATATACATTTCTTATATACAACCATGCCAACAATTTCACGTTCGTCAAAGACTATCTTGCATTCATATATAAACTTTCAATATTAGCCATTTTTCATAGCTTATACAAAATGAATCAAATGCTAAAGTAAGCCAACACATTTGGCCAATTAACAATGACACAAAATTCAAAAGTTAGGGTCCTATATATGCCATAATCTAAATAAAAGATCTAACTATACCAAGTGTTTCGGATGATAGTGTGATCGATGCCCCCCGACGTCTGATGATCTTCGAGCTAATGAGGCGGCACTATAAAAAAATGGAAAGGAGAGGGAGTAAGCATAAAGCTTAGTAAGTTGCATGAAAATAAACAACAACCACTTATCATAAGACAATATGCTCATAACTTTTCACAGCTTATTCATGAATACCATAATTAAACGTAAGTACAACTTACTCATCACCATCCAATGCAACTCATATTGCATACATTGAGCTCGTATCTCATACATTTCAATTAGGTACATGTACCACTCATCACATGATCATTGATTTTCTCATTTCGATATAAATCGTAAACCTTTTGTTGAACCATTTGGAATACTACCGGATACTTAATATCCCCAAACATGGGATAAGGTGCCGATGCCATGTCCCAGATATGGTCTTACACTGGCTAGCACATCAAAGTCAATGCCATGTCCCAGACAGGTCTTACACTGACTTTCATATATAGAGGTTGATGTCGTATCCCAGACAGGTCTTACACTGGCTCTCATCTATCGATGTCGATGCCATGTCCCAGATAGGTCTTATATTGACACACAACAAGCTGACGCCATGTCCCAGACGGGTCTTACACTAGCTTGTCTATCGCAAGGCTGATGCATGTCCCAGACATGTCTTACGCTAGCTCTCGACTCAATGCCGATGCATGTCCCGGACATGTCTTACATTGGCTTAAATATCTCAAGGCCGATGTATGTCCCAGACATATCTTACACTGGCTCTCATATTGTGGTCGATACCACTACACCAAAACAGGTTTTTAGCGGCGTTTTAATGAAAAACGCAGCTATAGGTCACCTTTAAAAAGCGCCGCGAAAAATTATGCTCACTGTCGCGGCTTTAGCGACGCTTTTTGGAAAACGCCGCTATAGATCGAGTATTAGCGGCGCTTTTTAAAAAACGCCGCTAATGCTCGATCTTTAGCGGCGCTTTTCAAAAAATACCGCAAAAGGTTTTGCAAAACGCCGTCGTTTTATATATCGAGTATTAGCGCCGCTTTTTGAAAAACGCCGTAAAAACATTCCATCTGTCTATTTATAATTTAACTGGTTTATTTATATTAAAATGCAATTTATTTTTAATTGAATATTTAAATTCTTCAGAAAAAATAATGACACGTAGAAAAAATTTGAAAGTAAAAATATTTGTTAAAAATGAAAAAAATTAAAATACTATTATTTAAAATAATTTTAAAAAATTTTGGTATATGACTGATTGTTTTTTAATTTATATGTTAAATATTTTCTTATATAATTGTAAAAGAGATAGTATTAATTTTAAAATGTTGAATTAATTATCATTATAGTTTAGGGTTTACGATTTAGGTTATATGGTTAAGGGTTTAAGGTTTATGAGTTACTATTTTAAGATTTATGGATTATGGGTTTAGGGATTATGGTTTATGGTTTATGGTTTAAAGGTTGGGGTTTAAGGTTTAGGGGTCGAGGGTTAAGGGTTAAGGGTTAAGGGTTAAGGGTTTAAGGTTAATGGTTTATGTTTTAGGGTTTAGGGTTTAGGGATTAGATTAATTAGTTTTTTTTAATTTATATGATAAATATTTTCTTATATAATTGTAAAAGAGATAGTATTAATTTTAAAATATTGAATTAATTATCATTATAGTTTAGGGTTTACGGTTTAGGGTATATGATTAAGGGTTTAAGGTTTATGAGTTACTATTTTAAAGTTTATGATTTAGGGTTTAGGGTTTAGGATTTAGTGTGCAATTGTATACATGAACTTTAATTTGATCCAGTTCTTGTGAATTATTAACACAATTATTGATATAACATCATTTTATATTTATATATTGCATACATAAATATTTATATATATTCAATATAAAAATATTTTGATGTATTTATTTTTTAAAATGTGTATGATTAAATCAAAATTAAAGTTTCAACTATACATTTAAACCACAATTAGAATTTCACTCTACAATTACACATTAAACTGAAATTCATATATAATTCTGAGATGTATCTCTATCAAAATTTTGGTGTATTCATATAATTAAATGTCATTTATATAAAAATCTAAACAACTAATGTGGACCTTACTTAAAAGAATAATGTTTGTATTGCTGTGTCATTTTATATTTTTTTAATTCATCGATTTTATTTTATTTCTGTTAAAGTTTCCTTTTGTATTTTATATGATAATTTAAAAATGATAAAAATCTTCAAAAAATTAAAAATTAAAAATTAAAAATTAAAGAACTTAAAATTTTAATATTTAATATTTTATTCCATATTTCAGTTAAAAAGTTCAATATTCAAAATTAAAAAAATTTCAAAAAATGATAATCTCAACACAAAAATTTTGAAAAAAAATAGAAAAAATATGTTAAATATGAAAAAAAATTAAAATTAAGCAAAGAAAAAATTAAGCTATACTGGCGTTTTTAGGATAAACGCCGCAAAAGCCATTATTTTACCCAAAAAAATCAAAATCCCGCTCACTCAAAGGAGGACTTTTGCTTACCCGCTCGTTACTCCCTCTTCTTCTCATCTTAAATCCCCCAAATAAAATTTAGCTACTCTTTTGCTCATTCAGAACTTTTAACTCCATGCCCATTGCCATTTTTTCTACCTCAACCTCGATTCTTAAACGCCCAAATTTGGAACCCTAGATTTTTCTCTGCAGAGCTTTTCTTAATCCTTATTCCATCTTTGATTTCGATAAGCGTAAGTGCAAGCGTCCAGACGGTAAACGCCACTGCCACAGCCATCGTTTCCGCCAAGTCCTCATTCCATCCCTGAGTCTTCAATTGTTTTAACTATTCCAATCTCTGAGGCCAACTGCTTCAATCTCTTCTATCAAGTCTATTTACCCTCTCTTCGATCACTATAACATTTCCATTCCCTCTTTTTATTTTCTTCAATTTATCTTTTCTTCTTCTTTTTAATGGCGTTTAACATTTGCAACAAATTGATGGGTTTTTTTTTCTTTTACCTTTTATCGAAGTGTTATAAATCATTTACTATCGATTTTCCTTTTCAGACTATGGAGGTGATCATCCGCGATACGGATCTACACTGGCTTCCCACAAGGGCATGGGCACCTCGTTCGCAAGGGCACCGGTGGCCGATCTTCCATCAGGTCCTTTTTTTGGGATTTGAACTTTTATCTTTAAAAGTTTTCTCTTTGAATGTCAAATGATTTTCCCTTCCCCTGCAGTGGCATTATAGCTACTATTTTCGGCGCTACTGGATTCCTTGGTCGTTATCTTGTACAACAACTGGGTAATTTAAACTTAATCTCGTAGTTATTATTGTACATTGTTTTGCCTTAATGTGTACATTACTGAGAGCTTGCTGCTGCTGTTGTTGTTGTTTTAAGGTTTATTTGTGTATTCTGATTTTTTTTCTTTTTATTTTAGCTAAAATGGGATCTCAGGTGTTAGTTCCCTTCAGAGGTTCCGAGGATAACCCTTGTCATCTCAAGTTGATGGGAGATTTAGGACAGGTTGCATACCTTATGGAATTGCGTTTTTTCCTCTTCTTTCTTTGAATTCATATTGAAGTGCTTATTGTGTTTTTATTTGGTTTTAATTTGATATTTCTCTTTATCAGATAGTGCCAATGAAATACGATCCGAGGGATGAAAATTCAATCAAGGTTGTGATAGCAAAGGCTAATGTTGTTATCAATCTCATTGGTACACAATGCCTTTCTTCTGATAATACCAATGAAATAAATTTAAATGTTGGATTTGTTCGTTTGATTAGTCTTGATAATATTGGCAGGAAGAGAGTATGAGACAAGAAACTTTAGCTTTGAGGAAGTGAACCATTTCATGGCAGAACAACTGGCAGTGGTATGTTGGAACTTTTATTCACTTTGAAATTGGCACCCTTGATCTCTTGATGATGTTATTAGCATGAATTTAGATCAATTCTTGTGTATGGGCTAAATGTTATTCCAGTCCCTGTTTTGGACAAAGGTGTGGGGTTCGAAGTAGAAGAAAATGAATTGTTTAGAACCTTTCAAGAAAGGAGAGTTGGGTATGCTTGCTATTTTAAACTCTATCGTATGGGTCTTTAAATTTGAATGTAGATAGCAAGTTGTTTAACTGCATTTCCCTTTTTTCATTTGTGCTGATATTTATGACAAAGTTAAGAAACAGTGTATAGTTTGTGACTTATGTTACATCATCTTCTGCTATCAACCATGTCTACTTTTAACTAAGCTTAATTTTGTAGAGTTTTTAGTTCTTAATATATTAGTTTTTCCTTCTTGATTTGACACTGACATTCTTAACCATCTATAGTTTGATGATATATGAAGTGAGAACTTCTGTGTATTATGCTTTTTCATTTTTTAGTAATAAACTTATGTGTATTATACATGTCTAAATATTATGATTTTTTTTTGTCATTAATTTTTGTTTTGAAGTTTTTCTCATGTATTTCACTTTTGAATATATGCATTACGTGTTTAAGGTTGCATTTGTGGCTTTTGTCACGAGCACAATTTTTTTAAGAACAAAACTGCATCCGGTAGATGAGATTAATGGCAACCTCTACCTCTCATGCCTTTTCTTCGGGGTGGTCCATATGATGTTTAATGGATTTTCCGAGCTATCCCTTCTCATATTTTGGCTTCCAGTATTTTACAAACAAAGAGATAATCTATTTCATCCTGCATGGATATGGTCCGTCGTCAGTTGGAGTATTCGTATACCTTACTCTGCTATTGAAGCTGTAGTATGGTCTTGTGTTTTATACTACACTGTTGGTTTTGCCCCTTCTGCTGGGAGGTATCTCCTATTTCACTCTCTCCCATGATTTTTTTTCTATCAGAAATTTCTTCTCATATTTCTAGTTTTTGGATTCAGATTTTTCTGCTTCACGTTCGCCCAATTTGTATTACACCAAATAGCAGTTGGTCTATTTCGAATGTTGGCTTCCCTTGCTCGAGATTTGGTCGTTGCAAATACCTTTGGGTCAGCTTCACTTGTATTTTTGTTGGGTGGATTTGTTATACCTAAAGGTATGTTGTCTAATATATTAAAGATAAAATAATTTTGTTACTGATTCTTCAAAAAGAAATATATATATATATATTGTTGATTGATTTACTCTTCTTCTTTTAGACCAAATTAAGCCATGGTGCTTCATCAACATGGTTTACCTTCTGCTAAATATTGGTATTGGCTTGGAGTTTGTGTGTCTTCAAATTTTGAAATAAATCGAATAGATTACTATGTTATATAAAATATAAGTATAATTTTATTTTTATTTTTATTTTTTCATGGAACAAAATTAACATTTCATTTTATACGGTTTTCAACTTTTTATACACAAATTTTAAATTATATAATTTGGATTAATTTATTTAAATATTATTATAACTATAATAATTATTTAAATATTATTTAATTAAAACAATCACGAAAATGGAGTTTATTCCCTCTACTCATTCAGATATACTGACAGCTTGGTACAAAATTTTCCTACTTATGCAAATATCTTCATATGTCAACTTGAAAAAGCTATATATATATATATATATATATATGATTATATTCACACTTGTTCAGTTCCTATCCAATCACTGATGAACTTTGTGATACTTTGGCAGGTATGACCAAGGTCTTTATTAGAGCCTGTTTTTGAGGTTTGAAATCCTTGAGATTTATATTTATATTTATGTTTTGCAATTTATGGTGTCTGAAAGTTGTGATTTATGATATTCGAATGATGTATTTTAAGTTGTTCGATTGTGTTAAAGAGTTGATTTAATATAATGCTTAATGGTTGTTTATTGTTGTTCAAAGCATGATGAAATAAACATGTTAGGTGTGATTTAATACATGCCTTGCTGACCTGTAAGGTTGTCCAAAACAAGACAAAATTTAGTTGTCTTCAAGATGTTCGAATGTGGTTGTTCAAATGGTTCTTCAAATTTTCCAAATGTGTCTTTAAGGTGCTCGAAAATGTCATATTAATGTTGTCCATATATGATATTGAATGCTGGAAATTTGTAGCATTTAATTTCCAGCTTGAAGTTGATTAAACCATGTTGTAAATGCAAAACATTTATATGCTGTTCACATGCTAAATTAACCATTAGTGAGCTTAAAATTGATCTATTCGAATGTGTTAAATTCATTGTTCAATGTGATGTTATTTATGCTAATTTATTGAGTATTTTAAGCTGTGCAATTTGATGTTATATGTGGCGTTAATGTTGACTTGTTAATTGCATATTTTATTATTAATTTGATTTAGGGTTCTGAATTTAGAAGAACCTTATCTAACTGGAATCTGATTCTGTTATTTTGGTTGGTTCTTGCATTCATATGTCATTCATTAACTTTTGTTTTTTTTTTCTCAAGTTTGAGTTTTTGTTGGATGCATGGTCCAGGATTAGCTGAATTCATGCATAGCGACGACTTGTTTGAGCTAACTGCTAATATTAAAGTGTGCATTCTATCATTATTTTGTTCTATTTGTATTTTGTTAGATTTCTGGTGTAGTATGATAAGTGCGGTATTTTGTTTGATTGTTATTGATAAACTTTCTATTTGGTGGCATATATATTTGCATCATAGATATTATTATTCTCAATATTTTGATAATGAATTTTAATTTTTTTATATTTTTCATGACTTTTATAATATTTTATTTTTTAAAAAAATTTTATGATTTTTAGCGGCATTTTTGAGAAAAGCACCACTAAAGGTCATGACCTTTAGCGGCGTTTGTGGGGAAAGAGCCGCTAAAGGTCATGACCTTTAGCGGCGTTTGGGGGGAAAGCGCCGCTAAAGGTCATGACCTTTAGCGGCATTTTTTTAGATAAACGCCGCAAATTTTAGTGGCGTTATTTATAGTCGCGTTTTTTGCGGTGTTTGCAAAAAGTGCCTAAATAGTTTTAGCGGCGTTTAAAAGTGCCGCTAAAGGCCTAAAAAACACTGCTAAAAGTTAATTTTGCTATAGTGTACATGTTCGAGACATGTCTTACACTAGCACACAATCGCCTAATATCAAGGTACCAATATCCAAGTTTATTCCAAATGTTTAACGAAAGTCTCTACTATTTTAATTTCTCAACATATATTCTCGTATTCAAAATCAAAACAATATATGCCATATCAATTCAATTGCACATCATAAAGATATAGTTGCAGTATTAACATACAACTTACCTCGGTACCCAAAATGTGGCGACTAGTTGGTTTAATCTACTTGCCCGAATTTTGTAATTCTTGATCTATAATGATGAAAAGTCACACATTTAATCATGTTATTAATTTAGGTACTCAACAATTTAAAAAATTGGGCAAAATGATCATTTTGCCCTTAGACTTTTGCAAAATGACCATTTTATCCTTAAGTTCAAAAATCGATTTTTATCACATTTTCTCATTAACCAAGCCTAGTCGAATACTTTTATAATAGGAGCAGCTCACAATTCTTATTATTTCACACATTTATTAACTATTTTGCAACTTATGCAAAATGATCTTTAGTTAGGGTTTCCATGAAATCTACTTCACAAGATGAATACATTTTCACCATAACTCATTTTCTTCCATAAAATTTCAGAAAACAACATGAACATACTCATGGTAAAACCTTATAATTTCAGCCATTTTGCAAAATAGTCTCCTTATTTGAAAGCTCATACTACAAGGGTTCTAAAGTACAAAAATCATAAAAAAAATACCATCAAAATCACTTACTTGTGAGGGTTACAAGTTGCTGAAATTTTCAAGCTTTCAAACCTCTATTTTGCTGGTGTTTTTCAGTGGGGAAGAAGATGAAATAGGGATGATATCATCTTTCCTTTATTTTATTTTCTTTTTGGCCAAATAAGTTACCAAACTTCACCTAACATTTGACTATTTTGATTTCCTTGTCTCATAGCCGACCAAGTATCATCCTAGGGTATATTTGCCCTTTAAAGACCCCAGATTTTGGTTTTCTAGTTATTTGAAACCCTTAGCTATCAAAATAGGACTTTTGTACTTTATACGATTTAGTTCTCTTTCACAATTAAGTTTTCAAACGTTAAAATTAAATCACCAAAATTTTCATGCACCTTCATAAACATGCTATCACACATAAAATAATATTAAAAATAATTTCTCCAACCTCGGGTTAGTGGTTCTGAAACTATTATTCCGACTGGGCCTAAAATTGAGCCGTTACACTAAGAATATAACTAGTTTCACCCAAGTCTTTCATGCTAAATTGTTGAGCTAACTATAGTTTAACCATTGACAATTTTCCTACATCGTTTCCGATAAGTAGAATATCATTGACATACAAAATGAGGAAGACCACCTTTTTTACTTTTATATGCTTATAAACATAAGGTTCATTAGTGTTTTGCTCAAATCCAAAAATCTTGATTGTTTGATCAAATCTTTTATTCCATGAGCGGGATGCCTACTTAAGTCCATAAATAGATCTTAGTAGTTTGCAAACTTTCTGCTTCTTTCCTTTGACAACATAGCCAGTAGGTTGAGCCATGTAAATGGTCTCATCAAGATACTCATTCAAGAATGCTATCTTGACATTCATTTGTCAGATCTCGTAATCGAGAGCAGAAGCAATGGATAAGAAAATATGGATAAACTTGAGCATGGCTACTAGAGAAAAGGTCTCATCGTAATTGATGTCTTCTTTCTATGTGTAGCCTTTCCGTATAAGTTTATCTTTGTGTGTTTCCACTTTCCCTTCCGCATTTCTTTTCTTCTTGTAGATCCACTTACACCTTATAGGTTTAATCCCAACCAGTAAGTCTAAAGTTTCCACACCGTATTGGATTTCATAGAATCCATATCAGTATCTATAACCTATTTTCAGAGCTTAGAATCAACGTCCTGTATAACCTCTTCATAATTGAGTGGATCATCATCCTCATGATTGGCTTTCGTATTATAAATGCTACCATCATAGATGAAGAAGTTCAGTTTCTTAGAAACTCTCCCACTACAACGGATTCCCTTATGTTGTTGATCATTTGCAGGTCTTTCTACAACTTTCTCAAGAATTGAACTATGTGATTGTTCTACCACTCCCGAAAGTTCCTCGAGTACTACTTTACTTTGAGGGTTAAAGTTATACAAGTAGCTTTCCTCGAGGAAAGTAGCATGAAAAAAAACTTTAATTGTATTATCTTTTGGATTGTAAAATAATCCTCCCTTTGTTACTTTCAGATATCCTACAAACATGCACAATTCTGTCTGTGCATCCAAATTTTTTGCATCCTTATCCAGAACGTGTGCTGGACAACCCCATATTCTAAAGTGATTTAGAGCGGGTTTCTTTCCATTCCACAGTTCATAAGGTGTCTTACTAGCAGACTTGGCATATCATTCAGAACATAGTAATTTGTTTGTATTGCATATCCTTAAAATGAAGTAGAGAGTTGTGAAAGCTTAACATTGAACGAACCATGTCAAGGAAGGTTCTATTCCTTCTCTTAACTATGCCATTCTGTTGTGGACTGTCTAACATAGTCAACTTGGATAAAATCCCATTCTCTATGAGGTATCCTAAGAACTCATTGGACAAGTACTCCCTACCTCGGTCAGACTAAAAATTCTTTATGGATAAATCTAATTGCTTTTCCACTTCCACACAAAACTCTCAAAATTTATCAAAGGTTTCGCTTTTACGGTGCATTAGATACACATATCCATATCGAGAACAGTCATTGATAAAAGTCATGTGATAACTGTAACTTCCTCAGGCTTTGATGCTTATGGAACCACATAAATCAGTGTGCACAAACTCTATAGGTAGGTTGACCCTTGTATCTTTCGCATTAAAAGACCTCTTGGTCATTTTACCTTCTAAGTAAGATTCACATTGTGGAAGACTAATTTCTTTAAGCATACTTAAGGGACCATTTTTCACGAGTCTAATGAATCTTTCTTAGTTAATATGACCAAGTCTTAAATACCATAGGTACCCCTCATTAGAGTGAGAAGTTTTAAGCTTTTTATTCACTATTTCAGTTTGAAGCGTCGAGTAGTTATTTGGTTTGATAAAGTAGAGATTGTTTTCCTTCCATCCATCCATTACAGATTAAAGAACGATTTCTGTGGATAGCAATCCCTTTATTAAATGTCACAGTATAACTGTCATAAAATAAACATGCTAAAGAAATTAAATTCCTCTTAAAATGAGGTACATAAAATACATTCTTTAAAATAATATTCCTAAAATCATCAAAGTGTAAAATAACTTCTCCCACTACTTCGGTTGAGACATAGCTCCCATCTCTGATCTGCAATAAGAGACACTTATCACCTAGACTTCTCGTTTCGCTGAACCATTGTAAAGAAACACACACATGGTTAGTGGCTCCAAAAGCAATAACCCAGTTGTCAATTGATTCTTCCACTGAGCAAGCTTCAACCATAAAGAGTTCTATACCTTTTCCTTTTTTGGCTAAGTAATCGAAATACTCCTTGTAGTTTTATAAAAAAATTCCCTTTCCTGTTGCAGAAGAAACATTTGATCTTTTTGGGATCTTTTGACTTATTAGCCTTCTTCCTATCCACACGAATCAGAACTAAAGACTTAATCAGTTTCATTTTTCCCTTAGCTTTCTACTTCCCCTTAGAGCATTAGGGGCCCAAGCTAAGTTTGCTTTAGGTTTCTCCTAAACCAACTTACCACCATTCAACATCAACTCATAGGATTGTAATCCCTCCATAAGATGAGTCAAGGTAAGCGCCTTATTAATCAAGTTGTAAGCGACCTTAAAACTAGCAAACTTCTTGGTTAAAGATTTAAACACTATTTCAATTTGAGTGTTCATGTTTAGTTCAGCCCCATTATCCTCCACTTCTGCAAAGAATCCAATAAGCTTAAGCAAAAATTCTTTGACTGGAGTTTCGATTTTCTGTTGAGAATTCATCAAATTTGTAATAGTAGATTGTCGAGCTAATGTGACTTGGCCTCCAAGCAAATCCTCCAAATTTGTTATGATCTATTTGGCAGTACGAAAATTGTCGTGTCGCTTTTGCAACACACTACTCATGCTTGCTAACATAAAACATCGAGCAATCGAGTCAAAATCTCCCCAATAATTTCTCGCTGCATGTTTCATTAATAACGAATTTGTATTTCTCACAGTTGAGAACTATTAACAAGTTTTGTTTCCATTCTTAAAAGTTAACCCCATTTAATCTATTCTCAGTAAGAATGCTAATAAGAGGAGTAGGAGACATATTTGAACTAAAAAAACAAGGATTCACTAATTACTATATTTGTATTAAGCAAATATTTTTTATTTCAGCAACATATTAAGAATGCAGTATGATGTATGCGTCTTGTATTAAAACCTTGAAAAAATATTTTTTCATTGTTACGATCATTCTCACACCCATCAACCCTATCTCTTTGGGGTCCCCTAAATAGCTAGCAAGAACATTAGATTACATCCAATTAGTTTGTGAACCTTAATTCTTAAGACTCCACATGAACTAACGACCGTTTAATGTTTGAACATCATCTCTAGCTTAAATATCATTTCATGGGAAACTATTTAATAAGAGATGATCTTCAGTGTGTAACCATTGACTCAACACCCATCATGAACATGCTCTCATTTGTGAGTCATCTTGGGGCAATCTCTCTGAAAGTCATGCATGACTAGTTGTCCTTAAAAGGAAATCCCATCTAGTGAACCCATATGACAAAGTTTACCTTAGGGTGCAACTAGGGTAGGAACCGACTCGAAACTTTATCATGCTATCACTTAGGGACCATCAATGGAGGCCGTAGGTCTTGTTTAAAGACCTTCCCCCACTC
The DNA here is from genome assembly GCA_025698465.1 of Gossypium longicalyx. Classification (NCBI taxonomy): domain Eukaryota; kingdom Viridiplantae; phylum Streptophyta; class Magnoliopsida; order Malvales; family Malvaceae; genus Gossypium; species Gossypium longicalyx. Next base: position 20,934,809 of record CM047000.1, read on the forward strand.
AATATTTTATAAACATACAAGATTTTTTATTCTAAATTTCAAGAATGATCATACAATAGTCCTAGTGGCATTCTTACCTAATCCAAATGACATGCTTCCAATATATGCATGACATGATATGAAAATTTCATAATATTCACATTCATTCACAAGAATCAATCAATCATAAAAATAAACAATTTTGATTCTCCATAGTTTTTCTTTTAAGGGAAAATATGAAGAAGTGAATGTGAACCGTGCATCGTGCACCAGGTAGGGACCCAAGAAAGGGAGGTGAGTCAAATTTTACCGCATAAAAACCAAGCCTTTCCTAGCCAGAGTCAATCCTAGACATACACCTTATCATTACCACACTTCTCACAGTTATCGAATAACCTAAAGAAGTGAATAAAACAATACAACTGATGTATTTTTTCGTTACCACAATTCTTATTTTTTTAAACGATCAACTATCAATCATCTATATATATATATATCACTATTATAACATTACATAAAAAGGGAAATTGTCAAGTCATGAAGGTACTTCCCTTCAAATACCAACCTTAGCTAATACATCTGCTATCCAAAACTCTTTAAAAGAGAAATTGTCACCTAAAGTTCCACTCTTTTTACTTCCTTTCCTCCTTAATGAACTATAAAAAAGAGTTACTATTTCAGGTCTCTTAATCCAAATATGCTTCAAAAATTAGTAAAACAAAGCTTAATTAGTTAGAACTTTTCTTGTTCTCATAATTCAAAATGGGGAAAAAGATACCAAAAGTATCTAAAATATTAACCTCCATTTTAAGACTTAAGGATAAAGATCCTCTTAACTGCTTACGAAAATGCTCTTAAACTTAGTTGAGTAAATATTTTTCATAAAAGTCAGAACAATAAAAGAGCATCTTGCACTTTCCGTTTTTTGTCATTTTTCTAAGCAACCAAACAAGGAGAATGAGAAACACAATATTACAAGTTTAAAACCACAAAAATTCAGCAAATCATTATAAGATACAAATCATGCACTATACATAACTGAACATGGCATCGAGAAACAACGGAAAATGAATAAATTGTCAAGAGAAACTCAAACACTATCAATTTCAGTAAATAAAAAAATGAAGAAATCAAATAGATGAAACCGACAAAATAAGAATAAAAACGAATAAAAAACTAAATCATTCCAGAAAATGGATTTGGGAAAAAATATAATCCCAAAAATGGGCTTGGACAAAAAAATAAGGCCCGTTTAAAAAATAGATTGGGCCTCGGGTAAGGCATTTTTGGCTTAAGCCCGGCTTAGCCTGACTCGAATTCACTAAAGAACAAAAAAAATCTACTTTTTTTAATATTATTTTCTTATTGTTTTCTCCCTATTTTGCTACCATTTTACTGTTATGTTGCTATTATTTTGTTGTTATTGTTTGGATATTATGTAAAACTTATTTTATTGTTAATTTTGTTATTATTTCGAAGACATTTGTTAATCTTATTATTTTAGAGACATTTTCTTGTTAAGTTGCATCTATCTTAGTGTTATTTAAGTACATATAATTTTTAAAATTTATTTTCAATTTTTTGGGAAATATTTATTTTGATGTTTTTAGTATTTTTGATGTATTATATATTTTTTAAAATTATATAAAAAATAATATAAAAATTAATATGGGCGGGTCATGTCAAGCCCGGGTTTTAGCATTTTTATTTAGGCCAGCTTGAGAAAAATTTTAGGCCCATTTTTCGGGTTGGGCCGGGCTTGGGCCTAGCAAACGAGCCTGAATTTTTAGTTGAGCCCTACCCGGCCTGGCCTGGCCCATGCTCACCTCTAAATGTCGTTATCATTAATATAAATGCCAGATTAAATCTTGATTACTGTGGTTATTGAATCAATCACTAAAAGAAAAGGAAAGTGGCAAAAGAGAGATCGATTAGTACCTTCTAGAGATGATTTTCAATAAGATTAAGCTAACAAAAAGGCAAAGAAAGCTTTACTAAAAATTGAAAATAAGAGTCAAATCCAAAGCTCTACTAAAAATTGAAAATAAGAGTCAAATCCAAATCATGGAAGCTTACTGAGAATATCACCACAAACAATTGTTATAATGTTGGCGACAGCGATGAAAGTGAGACTTTTTGGCAAAAAAATGAAAAAATGAAAAAGGAAGATAACATCAAAGTCTTTTTTTTTATGACATTTCCTTTTCAAATTCCCCTACGTTCGGATTTGTTTTAGGTTTTTAATCTGACAAATAGATTGAGGAGGAAGAGAGCTGCACTCCAATGCTATACGCTAGCCCAACGAATGTCGGCGATGGTTGACTGCACAATAGAGTGAAAGCGGCAGCTAGGGCAAATGAAGAAGGAAGAAGATGAGGAAATAGTGAAAAATAAAAAATAAAAAGGAACCAAAACCCATCTGTGACCATCATGTGAAAAAGAGAAAAGGGAAAAGGGGAAATTTTCTCTTCAGTCCTTATAACTTTTTAGGTAATCAATTTTCTAGCTTTTCCTTTTACATATTTAAAATTTAATCCTTGTAAACAATGCTAATTTCTTTTATCAAAATACTCATTTGGTAGCCATCAAACTAAAAAAAAGACTTTATAGTTAACCTAGATTTAACAAAATAATTTTAATAGTGTTAACAATTAGACTTGGAATTTTGAAAAGTAAAGGGGCTAAATTTCAAAATTTCAAAAAGTATAGAGATCTATGATATATTTTAACCTTCTTAAAATACATCATATATGAATGGCACTAATAATATCTTCAGTATATATAATACCTATGTTGATGAATAAATTAATTTGTCATTATAGATCTTTTATACTAATACTTATAAGATGTATTGGTATAGGCTCATCATATATTGATGAGTAAGTAATCCGTTAGTACAAACCTACCTAAACTTACGAAATTGGGCCATCAATAAAAGTAATCATTGCTATATGGCAAATTATTTGTAGTGTATTCATCTTTAATTATGCTTTCACTGTAATTTTTTTTTATTTTTGGAAATAATAAATAGGGTTTAAGGCTTGAGGGTTTGGAGTTAGAGGTTTGTGGTTTAGGATTTAGGGTTTAAGGTTTCAAGTTTGGGATGATGGGTTTCATGATTGAGGTTTGGGCTTATGGTGTATGGTTCGGGTAGTAGGTTTTAGGGGTTTGAACTTTCAAGTTTTAGTGTATCAAGTTTTAAGGATTTTGGGTTTTAGGTGTAGGGTTTAATGTTTAAGGGTCAATGTTTAGGGTTTAAGGATTCAAGTTTTGAAATAAAGGTTTCGAGCCTTGTGTTTCACAATTTGGGTTTAGTGAAAACCAACCCGATTTTTTATATTTATAGGAATGAACCCTAAACTGAATTTGCACATGTGTTTTCATATATCTTTATCGTTCCTACCAGACGATCTTCTACATTGTTTTCCTACCACAAGCTTCTTCAAGTGTGGCTCGAACAAATTGAATCAAACACAGAACCATAAATGTAACACCCCAAAATTTGTTACATTATAAAAAGCAATGATAAATCAAGATTATGTTCTCAATAAAGTGAAATAAGGAAATAAAAGTGATCAAAGTGGAAGTTGAGTTATGTTATAGAAGATTTAATTAAGAATCATGATATGATGCATTAATTTAAAATAGGGACAAAATTGTAAATATGTGAAAAGTTTTGAGGCCCAAGTGTAAATACTCAAAATATGAGAAGTTAAAGTATAAATATGAAAAATTTGAAGGGTCAATAGGTGCAAACATCTTAAGGGTGGAAAAATCTAGAAAATAAGGAAATTGATGAATAAGGACCAAATTGAATAAGTAGAAAAAGTATGAGGAAATAAATTGTAATTTAGCAAAATCAAGTGATAATTCAAGAAAGGAGTTGTGAAAAATGTTGAAGGGTAAAATAGTCATGTCTGAATTAAGATAATTATCATGAAAATACCATTATAATTAAAGGACTAGTGTTGAAATTTGATTGGTTTGAATATTTTATTATTATTTTATTTTAGGATATTTTATTATTAATTGATAGCAAGAAAAGATGAAAAAAAAAAGGTCTTTCGGCTTTCCTTCCACCTTTTCACGCCACTTTTTTTGGAGAAAGAAGTTTTCATTTTTTTTTACATTTAGTCCTTTCACTATAAACCCATCACTTTCACCTAGAATTTCAAGGCATTTTCATAACCATCAAGAGAGAAAAGTGATAAGAAGACTATGGAGAATAAAAATATTACCTTGTATTCAAGAAAATAGAAGTTGGAGGGGGAGAGAAATCAGGTTAAAGTTTAAAACCAATAAGTCAAGGTAAGAACATCGAGATTTCAATATGTTTTTAAGTTTGATATTGTTGAAAAAGCTTGAAAATGATGTTAAAGTATAGTTTTCTTATATAAAGTTTTATGTTCTTAATATGTCAATGAAGGAAAATAAGAGAAAGTGAAGGGAAATGTTGTAGAGAAAGGAAAGGAAAGTGTTACAAATTTGGTTATCAACATTTTGCACTAAAATAGTTTTGGACAGCAACATGAGTCTGACTTTAAAAATTCATAAAAAATTGTAGGAATCGATTTGAAGGTTGAACCAAATATGAAATTAAATCTTATTAAGTATAGTTTTATATGGAAGAAATGGTGAAGGCAACAAAATTTTATATTTTGAGATATATTAATTTTTGCAGGACAAGGTCAGAATGGATTCAAATTCTCCTGTTCTAACTTTAGAAAATTATCAAAAATTGTAAAAAAAAAAAAATGATTAGGGTCTAAAATTTATATGTTTAAATTATTAATGAGTTTATTTTCAAGAGAAACAAACTGAAACATCATCCGAACCTCGTACTAGAAGATAATTATTTTTTACTAAAAAAAGGTTGAAGTTGTCAAGCAATAGAATAGAGGAAGTTTTAAAGAATTTACTGTACTGATTGGCTCAAGTAGAAATTATGAAAATTTTATGGTAAAAATATATTTGAGTCTAGTTTTAAAAAAATCAAGAGAATCTTAATTTTTAATTGTTCAGCTCAAGATATAAATAATTTAATGAGTTTGACACAAGTGGACAACTTTAATATGAACACATAAGCAAATAGTGAAATTATGGTTAATGTTACATATAAGCATGTTATACTAAAAGCTAAAAATTCTTATATTCATAAAGGATGTGAAATGAAAAGGAGGAGGAAAAGAAATAATAATAATAATAATAATAATAATAGTAAATGAATTTGAAATGTTACGAAATGATTATAAGTGGTGGAATGATTATTACATGTGAGAATGTTTAAACGAATTGATAAAATAATAAGTGAATAACTATTAATTGATGTGAATAAATATTAATTGATGTGATATTGAAATATTGGCTACAAGTTATGAAGAATTAAATTGATTTACACAATTTAGAAATAAAAATGAAAGATACATAAAATGGTAAACTATTTTAGAAAGTTCAAGTCCTCCAATGGACTTACTTGTAAAACTTTGATAATTGTGTTAATTTTATAAACTTGGCTATCTTTGATTGAATATAATATTCTATTATGTGGATTTAAGATTATAAATGGGCATATATTAATGATATGTGTAATAAATTAGTTTGATAGTGACATTTGAATATAGAATAACATGTGAAATAGAGTGCTCATCGCGACGACGGAGAAGCCACGTCACGAGGACACAAGTTAGTTTGTCACGTGGCAACGAGGAACCCCCGACGTTGCGATGCTGCTTCGAAATTTTGAAACTCTTACATTTTAGTCCTTGTTCCTTTTTAAATTGTTTTGAGAGCTATAATAAGCCCGTATAAGACTCATAAATGATTTTAAGGCATATTGAAAGCATAAATTGATCAAATTGATTAAATATCTGCTAAAAAAATGAATTTGATTGTTGTTGCTTCGGCAACAAATGTAACATCTCGATATCTTGACTCGGTGATCGGGTTGGGTATAGGTGTGTTATAAGTTTTCTTTTCTTTAGTGTGAAAAAAAAATCTATTCTCAATAAAAACTGACAGAATTGTTATTCCAAAAAATATATTTAATATTTGACAATAAATTCTCTCTAGTTTCGAATAAAATGACAATATCTAAAAGTTGTTTTTTAGTCCTACCAGAGCCATCTATTTATAGGGAGAGAAGGTAGAACCCTTATCAAATTGTAGAAGTTTATTTCAACTAGAAAAATAAACTCCTAGTTTAACCATGAGTATAGGAGGCGACAATCCTGGTTAATATTACTAGGGTTTGCTATCCACCCTTTTTACATAAGGGGCTTTTGGGCCTCTTCCATATCAGGTCCAATTACAAGTACTTCTTAGACTTTTAACTCAATACATTATAATTCAATCTAACTCGATATTTGTTTTTCTATTTCCCAAAATAAACTTTAATATATACCCAATTAAATAATCCTCTCAACCCAATTCTAATTTCGTTAAAATCATGACAACTTTATCATAAAAGATAGGGGTGAGCAAAATTCAATTCGACTCGAAAAAATCGAAAAAAATTTGAATTTCGAGTTAAACGAATCGAGTTATTCGAGTCAACTCAAAATTTTTTTGAATTTCGAGTTTGAATCGAGTTGAGTTTTCGAATTCGAATAACTCAAATAATTCGGATATTAAACTATAATATTTTACATTTTTACTCCAAACTCCCAAACTTTTTTTATTTTTCCCTCAAAACTTTTACTCCTTCTCAGTTTTCCCCTAAAACTTTTACTCCCCTCCTATCCCAACCCCCCCCATCTACCCAAAATCCATTTCCCACCAAAATTTTACTCTCCCATTTACTTTTCCTCAAAATTTTACTCCCAAAAATCCTTAAAATTTTTTATTTTCCCCCTAAATTTTTACTCCCTCCCACTTTTCCCCCAAAACTTTTACTTCCTTCTCATCCCACCCCCCATCTACCCCAAACTCATCCCCCTATTTTTTTTAATATTTTCCCTCAAAAATTTTACTCTCCCTATTTACTTTCCCTCAAACTTTTACTCTTCAAAACTTTTTATTTTCCCTCTAAACTTTTACTTCTCACTCTTTACTCCCAAATAAAAAACCCAAATTATCCAAAAAAAATCCGTAAACATAAATAGTAATAATTTTATTTATATCTACTATTTATATTATTAAATTAAATTTCACATTTTATATTATTTATATTATTGAATTGTTTAGTCATATTGAATATTTATATTAAAATTGAATTATTAATAATGTCATAAAATATTCGTGTTAAAATTTTTATATTGGTATCAATTTCATATTTTATCTTTAAAATATTTTTTATTAAAAAATCACATTTTTACATTTAATATATTTTTAATTCCAAAATACATAGTGACAAGAATATGAAGATAATTGAAACAACTAAGCAAGCAAAAAAGCTAACCTGTATATAAAAGATTAATAAATAAATTATGAGGTAATGAAATGTAATAAAAATTTTGATTACGGTGGACAAATTTTATTATGATAGGTGACAGTGGTTACAAGGACCTAAAATTATTTTTTAAAATTAACTCGAACAAGTATATTCGATTCGATTCGAATTTCATCTCACTCGACTCGATTCGAGAAAATTTCAAATCAAATTAGGATGATAAAATATGATTCGTCAACTCGATTAACTCGAAATTTTTTCATTCGATTTGATTCGATTCGATCGAACGGTCACCCCTAATAAAAGAATCTATGAGAAAATATATTTAATATTTCTTTATTCAATGGTTCACTATGACCAAATGATTTATTTCCATTTATGAACTTCATTTAGTTTGAAAAATATAAATTCATTTCCAAGTCATTTTCATTTTGGAGAAAACCCTAATCATTTCCAAATGTTTCTCATTTCTCCATTTTCATCATTTATATTCATCTCTATTCATTTGATTCTACTTCAAAAGATTGCAACAGTTGAAAATCTTATAGATACGATGACTAAGGCGATAACAGTAATCAAGTTCAATCACTGTTTAAACTTAGTTAATATCCTACAAGTTTAAGCACCTTCGAGAGCGCATTTGAAGCCACAGTCGAAGATGATTTTAAAAAAGTTAAGCAGTGAAAGACACCAAAAGTTGAGTGGAATTGACAAACTAGACGAAGGTGGAGAATTATTGGTCTTAGCGTGTTTTTTTAATCCCATATTGATAAAGGATAGTTTTATGCCGCCTCAACTTTTCTATATAAGAAGGCTTTATGCCTTCACTTTATATAATCCCAAAATTGTGTTTTACCTTTGGGTTTTAGGTATTAGTGAAGTTAACATTCAATATTGGTGATTGAGGATGTAGGCAATTTGTCGATTGTGTTCTTTCATTTAATATTTTTTATTAGCATCAGTTCGTTTTTTTATCGCATTGTAATATTTTATAATACTTTGTCAAGTTAATCCACTATATTTAGGTGGTTTCAATTTATTATTGGTGTATTTCAATTTATTAGTGGTGTTCAATGTTAAAGTTACACTTGTGTGGGATATTACCCAATGTCCCGAACAGGTGCTTGGCTTTTGGGTGAGTCATCGGATTGGTACTCATATTTGGTATGAGTGGCTGATGGTAATTCTTTCGTTTTTGATTATTTTTGTTGCCCAATGATAATACTCTAAAATGACGTGTTTTTATATATTAATCATGTGTTTATTTTGAGCTTGAGCCTACTAATTTGAGCTATTTATGTCTTTTTATCTTTTAGGGACTAAATTGGAGGCGAAAAGTAAATTTAAGGGAAAAAACGTCAATTTGGAGATTAAATGGGCCAATATGCAACGTGGGACAAATATGGTGCCAAAAGTGCGAACATGGAAGGCACAAGGACTTAAAAGCAAATAGAAGAGATTTTATTTTGGAAGACTCTATTTTATTTTATTCTATTAGGATAATTAATATTAAGATAATTATTAGGATTTAGGATTTTATTTTAATTATCTTTGTTTATCTTTAATTAAATGTATTTATCTTTTTAGAATTTAAGTTCAATTAGACTATCTCCCTAGCACTATAAATAGGGGGTGAAGTGACTCTATTTGGCAGGATCTTTTCTGTAAACACTCTCTTCCCAAAAGTCTTTTGTTCTTTCCATATTTTTTTCTTTCAATAAAATTTCTTTTTCCATAATTTTATTTACTTTCCCACCATTATCATGAGCCACTAAAACCCTTCTAGCCAAAAGTTGTCAATATTTCCCCAAAAAGGGTTCTTGAGGCCTAGAATCAGCATTTAGCCTTCTCGCCAAGTATTCATCGTTTCTCGCACTCTGGTGGCGACGCTCCGTCCATGGCCCTTAAGAAGTAAGCTTTTCAGCATATGCAAAGGCAGCCACTTTGTATGTTTTGGAAGGACTGCATAGTCGGTTCGTTAACTTACTGCGTCAGAGGTTGGCGAGCCAAGGAGACAAAATGGCGTGGGATTCGCCATTGAGAAGCGTTGATCTAGCATAGGTTACTGGCTAGAGTCAGGTTCCCTAAAAATCGTAAATCTAATCTTTGGAGCTGGTGGTCGTAAGCGTCCTCTTTCACTATAACTGGCTTACTTGAGTCGAGAAGGATCATCCAAAAGCCAAGGATTGAGCCCAAGGCGGAATGAGACAACCGGAGGCTGGAACTTTCCCATAAGAATTTCTTTTCTCTTAAAACTCTCTTTATTATTTTTATTATTTTCGTAATCATAATTTCAGTAAACTTTAAATTCTGTTTTTATTTTATTTTCGCTTCCAAAATCAATTCTTAAATTCTGTTTTTTTATTTTTTTCCCAGGAACGTAGGTTTTCTTGGGCATGATTTTGCCCAGGATTTCGAGAAACAAGCATTCGTATAATCCGGTCCCTGAGGATTCGACCCTACTTCCCCTTTACTATTTCTTTTTCATTATTTTATAGGGAATAGGATATTTTTGGTGCTCTCAACGACCGCATCACCCAACTCTTTGGTTTCATTTGCAATTGATTTATTTGCGTGTACTTTCGTTGAATTCTATTCAGGCTCAGCCTTTGGGTTAGTCTAGGAGTGTGGTTGCCTAGGGCCCAAGGCTAGAAGGAGCTCAAATTTTTTTTTTTTAGCTTTTAGTGTGAAAAAAAATCTTCAATCTTTTTAAATCTTTTGGTCGACGCTTCCCTACAAGCAGCAAAATAATAAAATAAATAAAAGGGGACTTCAATTCTTTGCCATAAACGTTTCATCTCCAACTCCTTAGCTTCTCCAAACCTTCTCTAGTTCTCAAATTCTAACTCCTACCATTAAAGGTAATGGATAATTTCAATTTTCCCCCCAAAAAAGAATAGTTACTAGTATTATTTTGATTTTTGTTAGAAAATATCTTATTTGCTTAAATGTAATAAAATGTATTATTTTAATGAAATTATTAGTATATATTTTTATTTTATTGTACTATCTTTTATAATTTAAAAGAGGCTCTAATTTATTATTTTGCTTGGTTTGTATTGGTGGTTTGATGCGATCCCGACTGCATCATGTTTCGATACAACTCGACGACCTCAGAATTGGCCTAAACTCGAGTGGCCCAAATGCAAAATGAAGCTAGAATTGAGCTCATTGAGCTGAACTTCAACCCATTTTTAATTTGCTGGAATAAGTATTTAATTTGCTGGAATAAACTTAAATAATATTTAGTTTAAGTATTAAATGTGTTTAGTTAATTTAGTTTAATTAATTAACTTGCTGGAATAAATTACTCATCTTAGTTAATTAAGTTCATCTTAGTTAATTTAGTTGCTGGACTAATTTATTGTTGCATGTATTTTTAAGTTTATTAAATTAAGTGTTAAATGTGTTTATTTACAGTTTATTAATTAAGCTTATTAAGTCTAATATGTGTTTAAATGTGTTTAATGTGTTTTCTTAATGTGTTTGTTTGTAGATGACTAATCAGCTAGAAACAGTTATGTACAAGGGCTGTTACAAAGTGTTAAATACGACTATTCAGTTGGAATCGATTACATACAAGGGGCTGTTACATTATTTAAAGGAGAGCATTATACATCATTTAAAGGAGCTGTTACATCATTTAAAGGAGAGCATTATACATCCTTTAAATTCGGCAGCCTATTCTTCTTCCCCAAGGAGCTGTTCAAGAATAGCAATGGACAAAAGAGTGATTACAAATTCCATAACCGATTGCCTCTTTAAGAACACTCCATGGTCTGTTTGTGTGCCCAAAAATATCATGAATGTTGCTGGTGTCTATTCGGCTATCCAAGGGAGAATTTAAAGCTTATCCTAAACTCTTTGGTTGTTCAAGAATGAAAACTAAGCATTTAAGCTTATTAAATCAGCTGAATTAAAACATTAAATCTTATTGATAGTTGCTGTTACTTAGGCCTAGAATTTCAAGAGTTTGTGCTTAGTGATTAAGTTTTATTTCAGCTCATTATTAGATCATTTAAGCTGAACAATTGTGACTTTTCGGCTAGGCTTTATCTAGCACTATAAATATTTGTAATCAGCTCATTGTAAGGAACTTTTGCCATATTGATGCTTAAACTGAAACTTGTGAGATTTCCAACTCTCCTAGTTCACTTTGAGACTGAATTGACTTATCAAGTTTTCTTGTGGCGTCATTCTTTCTTTTGTTTAAATCGAACTTATCACCTTTTGGTGTGGCGTTTATATACTTTTGGTTCCTATCACTTTTGATAGCGGGTCAAGGTCCTTGCTGATTTCTTAAACCGTAAAACACCTAAGAACCATTTTGAGACTTGGGTCAACAATCCAATATTGTTGGTTCATTCTTTGGTCTTAGCCAAATTATCCATTATTTACTTAACCATTTTACCTACTACCATTATTTGAAGCCATTTATTCTATTTTGTTTCATTTAACTCGAAACGAATTTATCCTTACTCAATTCACGATCGGGCAATCTAAACGACTCGAATCATTTTGAAACGAGTTCGTATCATGGTTCAATGTGCGAATGGACATGCTTTTGTTTGGTCTAGCTCATGGGTTTTGGCTCTATCCTTTCTTGTATTGTTGCTTTTTCTATTTACGAATCTTGAGTGTAGACGTTTGTGCTTGTTTGCTTTACAAATGCTTCAGTCTTTGTTGTATCACTTGTAAATGACACTTTCTTTATGAATGTTAGTGAAATATTTAACACACACAAAATAAAAATAAAAAGGTTAAATCATGTTATTAGACCCTATACTTTATGAAAGTTGTGGATTTAGTATCTATATTTTAATTTAGTTATTTTCAATTTTTGTATTTTAAGATTTTAAAAATTTTAGTCCTAACCAAATGGTAAGTATTAAATTCATTAAATTCTATTATTTTTAAAATTTAATGTGTCAAATATATTATCATATATGTAATGTTATGTCTAAATCTATAACTTTATGCATTATACAATACTAATGACATAATTTAACCAAACGGATTTAAGTCTTACCATTGGGTCAGGACTAACATTTCAAAATTTGAAAAGTACAAGTGCTACAATTGATCAAATTAACGTACAGGTACTAAATCGACAATTTAACAAATATAGGGTCTAATAGCAAAATTTGAAAGGAAAAAAAAAAAGCAATTTGCGAAATTGACGAAAAAAGCAGGAGACCATTTAATGCAACCTGTCTGGAGGATATTTATCGGCGGACGGATTTATCCTTGGAATATAATTGTATTTTCAACTCAGAAGATTCTGCTGATGTTCGAATATTATAGAGATTTTAAAAAAAAATAATTATAGTAATTTTGATAAATATATGATAATCTTGAAATTAAAAAATATATAAAAAATTCTAATTATCATTCCTCTCATATTTTTTAACAGAACATAAAAAGAGGAAGTATTATACTACATTTTTTGTGGCTGTACATGTCTGCATAAAACGTGCCGTGATATATAAATGTGGGATATTTTGTTTTAATAATTAATACGAAATGCCAATAACATATTTAATAGATTGGTGACCAGATTCACCGCCTAACATTTGGACGTTTATGCCCATTATGACATAGTGTCACCGTCCACTATTTTAGACCCCACACATCCATATTGTAATTTTCACTCATTTGCCTTTTCTTTGCATAGAGATTAGAGAACTCAGGTTTTATACAAAAGGAAGTGATTTGAAGATTGAGTTGCAACATGAAATTGATTGCAAATATATATAGTTGGAAATTTTATTTTAGTATTTTTTATTCTATTTTTCATTAAGAAAGAGATATTTAAATAGGTAAATTAGTAATATGTTATGTTCAGAAAATAATTAAAGTTTTAAGTCGATTTTAAAGAGAGAAATAGAAAAAGTGTCCTGCAAGATGCATTTTTAACTGAGGTGGCAGAAAGCGCACTTTGCAAGACACATTTTCAACATCCCTACTTCCACCTCATGATACATTTACGGATATGGTGAGATTTATTAAATTCCATTCACTAAAGTTGCTAATTTTTTAAGTTTGGAAAATTATTAAACTTGCGACGACTTTTTGGATGGGATTCAGGCATTTCTTGGTTAAGATATCTCATGGATTTCAAAGATCTATCTCTTAGCTTCAAAACGCATTTTGAATCCTTCGATTTTGAGTTTGGGAGCTCAAGTTATGACCATTTTAGTGAAGCCTAGCGAGCAAAATTTCTGGACGGGATTATGATGAGAATTACGAGTTTTGGGCTTTTAATTCGAGTTTAAATCATATTTAGTTCGGGTTTTAGGCTTAATTTTTATTATATATGAGCCCAATATTGTATTTATCAACTCTTATAATTTTATTATTCCAAAATTTTGATAATTAGTTATTTAGGAGTTTTATATCAATTAGAAAATTTAGTTCAAAACTACTTATTGTTTAGGTTAATTAGAGATCTAATATACTTAAGAGTTTTATTTAGCTAGCCCATATGAAAGCCTTTGCAGTGTACACAATTCAGTCAATTTGATTATTATTCAACTTCTCTTGAGTTTTTCTTTTTCAATAATTTTTCTTTGAGTTTTTTTTTAGAAGAATTTTAACAATTTTTTTCATATTGTGGAGATCATCTTCAAACCTTTCTTGCCAAGTTTTCTTTCTTAGAAAGGAAATTACAGTCGATTGAATGGGGTTGTAGATTCTTCTTGTTTCCAAGACTCCTTAGGACTTCTACATGCCACGTTCCATCTTTTCCATTTATCTTCCTTATTTTCTTCTTTATTCTTCTATTGTTTTATTTTACTTATCTTAGTTTATTTATTTCAATTGTTTTTCTTCAATTTTTTATCTGACTTGGATTTGTTTGTGTTTCAGGTTGTTTCAAAATCTAAGTTTCTTTTTGAACGTCTAGAATCTTAAGTCAAATCTACGATTAGGACAAACTACGATCCTTCTTCTGCAATCATCTTTATCATATCAGCTGAAAATGCGTCCTGCGAGAGGCGTTTTCTTCCCTCCTATTTTCAACCCTAACTCTAACTCGTGAAAAAAAATCAGAGCCCAAAAATCTCGAGATAATTTCAAACATCCCAAGAATCTCGATCATGGGCTCCCATATTGTTTTTTTTTTAAATTTCCCCTTAATTGCCTATATAAAGGGAGATTTTGCTCCCCCTACTCCATCAACTCTCTCGACCACCATATATTACAAAATAAAAAATTCTCTTCTAAATTATTATTTTTTGTTGCGTGTTGACATTTTTGGATGGAAAGATTTATTTGTGTTTGTGCTTGAGGGAGATAGTGTGATAGTTTTAAGGAGTGTTTGAGTTCATGATTATGCAGTGACGCTCGGAGACCCCCATATTTCATATATCGTGTGGGGATTGAACCATCACCTTAGAAGCCCATCGCATTGAAACTCAAACTCCCAGTTCACGGTAGTTATACGATCATGAGTTGAAGTATGATCAGGGTTCCCAGTTGATAGTGGTTATGCGGTCATGAGTTGAAGTATAACTCAGGCCCCTAGTTAACAATGGTCATGTGGTCACGCGTTCAAGTTTTATGATACCAAAAAAAAATGCTTTATAAACCCCATACATAAGTTTGAGACCATAATCGTAGAGAAAAACAAAGGGATTTTCCAATATAATCAACTTATTATTTTTCTCCATCTCCAACAAAGCATTATTCTTAACCTAGTTGTCTGAAAACTATGACAAAGTTAGGGGCAAAATGACCTTCAGGGAGAGTGACTGTGGCGATGGAGAGAAAGCTAAAACCTTTAATTTTTAGTTTTGGAATTTTAGACTTATTTTTACAAAATAAAAACCTTTGAATATGATTTGATAAATTTTCAAAGTCTTTTTCATAAATATTTCTTAAAAGTTAATAATTTTTCAAGAACTTTTAAATCATTTTCACTTATTTAAATATAAAATATTTATTAATAGGGTAAACTACCAAAATTATCACTTTTGTTTATCTCAGATTACATTTTAGTCACTTACGTTATTGCGTTGTAACATTTTAGTCACTGAGTCATTAATTATCATTAACGGTGTAATGAAAAATTGACATAGCACGTTAAATTGTCATTTTAGACAAAAATTTTAGGTTAATTTGTACAATCAATCCCCATATTTTTCATTTTGAGCAATTTAATTTTTTTCATGTTCTTTTTAACTTTTTTTCATTCTCTTTTGCTTCTCCTTCTATTTTTTCCCTTCTCTATTTCTTTTATGTTTTCCATTTGTTAAAACTAGTCTCTATACTTTTATTTTTTAAAACAAATTTTTTTTGAGTGAGTCGAGCTTGAGGATTATTTTTAACAAATGAAAAACATAGAATGACTACGTTAAAAGAAATGAAGAAGGGAGGAAAACAAAGAGAGAAATAGAAGAGAATGGAAAATAAAGAAAAAAAGAAAGTTAAAATAACATAAAAGGAAAAAAAATAAATTGTTTAAAATGAAAAAATATAGGGACCAATTGTAGAATTTAATGAAAAAATATAGGGACCAATTGTAGAATTTAACCTAAAATTTCGTTTGAAATGTTGATTTAACGTGCTACATCAGCTTATCGTTACACTATTAACGACAATTAACGGCTCAATGACTAAAATATTACAACTCGATAACGTAATGGACTAAAACATAACATTTCAAATATAAGTGACTAAAATATAACCTAAGACAAATAAAAATGACTATTTTGATAATTTACCATTATTTTTATATAATAAAAATAAAAATAATTATATATTAAATTTTAAAAATATATTCGGCAAATTCCTCTCAAGAAATCAAATCTGGGGCTTTTTAAGGGAAAAAAAATCGTCTTTATCCTTGCGATACTTTGTCAACGAAATGGGAAAAGATCAAAATTTTAGGGTGTAATGAAAATATGGTATGGCAGCAGTCATCTGAGGATACAGTAGCTCCTCCAATTTCTTCTTTACAGACCTTGATAGAAAGCGGATCTAAATGGTCCAAGGTGATGAAACTGATTCACAACTTGGAAGACCGTGCTGATGCTAAATTTTCATTTTTAAACATCCCATGAGTCTATATATTCTACCCGCCTTGCTTTTATAACCTTGAAAATTTTGTAGTTAAATTTTTTGAGACGGTAATTTCTTGAATACAAAGAATTTTTTTTTTTCCTATTTTTATCTTCAAATTGAGCTTTCTCCCGAGAATTGTCTAGCTTGATATTAGATGGATATGAATTGCTTTAAGGGTCATGTTGACTTATTTTTGAAATGGGTTTAAACTTTCTTTCTTCAATTGATTTGTATCGAAAGATGGCTTTCTTCAGAAACGATTTTTTGTTGGAAAATATTGACATTATATATATATAATAAGAGTAATTACATGTTATTATTTACTATCATGATAGGTTAGTCCAAATTAAAAGTGATCTAATTTGGTTAAAGTTTATTGGCTTTAATTATTAAATAAAGTATGGGTCGACTATGTGTAGATACTTTAGCAACTAATTTCTAACTGATGATGGGCTGGTTAGAAATTAGGGCTAATGTGCCAAAGTTATATATATTAGGGCTATGGTCCCCAAATTACACACAATATAACTTTTCTAATATCCCATCTTTAGAAAAGAGAGAGCCACTTTCTCAAAATTACTTGTGTGCTAATTTGGAAGATCAAATTCTCAAGATTCGAAAAATTTCAAGGAATCCATAGATTCAAGTACGCTTCCGCATCTAGTTCTGTAATTGTTTTATTTTTCATGATTTGACATGTTATATCCTAATTTATAATTTATTAAGTTTTATATCATATCTTGAATTACGATTCTAACAATTTTTTTTATTTACATATCGAAGGTTAAGTTCTCATGAAGTTTGCATGCTACTGTGGAAATATGAATATGTGTATATATATTAGTTGTAGTTTTTGTTTTTCTTCATACAATTTCTATTTGCATGATCTGTGTTTCAATTTTTAGTTCCTATGTATTTGCAAGTCGTCTGATTTAATTATTATTATTTTAAATCCTATATGGCATTTAAAAAAAAAAGGGTTAACAATATATACGCATGGCTTAGTTCATATATATATATTTATATATTGATTATATATACATATATAAAATATGCATGTTGTTTTGGAAAAGTATATAAATACATATATATATATATATATACGATTATCTTTTAATTTGACTAAAAGATGAGATTAAGAAAAGTATTTTGAAATAAAGAAATTCAGATTTTGGCTTTGGGTTTTAATTAAGGATATCTAATATTTTAAATAGATTAGTTGAAACAAAATCCGCCAAAGTGACCTTTTTGTGTAGATTAGTTTATTTAAAATATCAAGATGATTATACGTTTTTGTGATTCATGCATTTATTAATTGACCCAAAGGTAAGCTAATATTTGGTAGAACTTCAACGACATATGTGGTGATAAATGAGTGACAATTATAATGTATTTTATGTGAACAATAAGTTAGACCAAAGATTAGTTAATTGTTTGACATAATTTATTGTCAATGTTTGATTGTTACAACAAGAGTATCGCTTACTATTAATATTATTGTCCAAAGACTTTATATTAATGTTGTGTTTGGTATTTTGAGATGGGATTAGTGTAACGCCCCTAACCCGTATTCGACACCGGAACAGGGTTACGGAGCATTACTGGACTTACAGATCAAACAATCAAACATTTCATGTTCATTTCTCGTTAAATAAAAAATCATTTTTAATCAATCATATAGTCCCTAATACAAGTCCTCGAGGCCCTAATTAGACATTAGAAGTGATCCGAGACTAAACCGAGTTCTTTACAGATTTTTAAGAAAACATGGAAAATTTTTCAAAGTGCAGGGGTCACACGCCCATGTGACCAAGGGACACGCCAGTGTGGCCATGGGACACGTCTGTGTCTTAGGCCGTGTCTGACCTTGTGTAACTCACTATCTTGGGTCACACGACCAAACCACACACTTGTGTGCCAGGCCGTGTACTCTTCGAAATGACCTCACACGCTCGTGTGCCAAGCCTTGTGAAAACTGGAGGCTATACTAACTTGTGTCACACGGCCAAGCCACATGCCCGTGTGCTAGGCCGTATAAAGCTATTGACTTGGTTTCAAAAGAAGCATTAAGGGACACACAGCCGTGTCACCTAGCTATGTGTCACACACGGCTGCGACGCACCCGTGTCTCTGCCTGTGTGGACAAAAATCTGACATTTTTCAAGCCATATTTCTCACCCATATTGGTACCAACCTATACACATCAATTGGTATACAACCATGGCATAAATAGGTACTCAAAACCAACCAATATCAAGTTTATAACATGAACATTTACACCACAACATGATATAACAAACAAATTCATTCGACTACCTTAAAACATACCCAACATACTTCAAAGGTTACCTAAATAGTCAACTACATATATGAGACATTATGTCTAACTTAGCATTCATAACATTCTTAAATTTCAACCACTTGACACTTTCAATACCAATTCATCAACATGACTTTCACATAGCAAATTGATAATACTCTAGATCGATATATTTTTATGTGTTAATTGTATATTTATTTTGAGTATGATCCTACTAATTTGGGCTATTTATGGTCTTTTATCTTTTAGGGACTAAATTGAAGGAAAAAGTAAATTTAATGGCGAAAAGTATGAATTTGGAGATAAAGTGGGCCAACATGCGACATAGAAAAAAAGGTGGTGCCGAAAATGCAAGCATGGAAGACATAAGGACAAAAATGCAAAGAAGAGATATTATATAAATACAAGACTCTATTTAATTTTTAATTATATTAGGATAATTGTTAGATAGTATTATTTAGATTTTATTTTAGCTTTTATATTTATTTATCTTTAATTATCTTTAATTATCTTTTAGAATTTAAGTAGAACTAGAATAGGTTTCCTAGTACTATAAATAGGGGATGGAGTGACTCAAATTTCATATCATCTTTTCTGAAAACACTCTCTCTCCCAAAATATAGCCTTTGTTCTTTCCATTAAATAAAATTCCATTTTTTATTAAGTCTATTTCTTTTCCCAAAAGCATGAGCCACTAAATCCATCTAGCCAAAGGTTGTCAAAAATCCCCAAAAAAGGTTCATAAGGCTTAGAATCCGCGCTTAGCCTTCTTAACGAGTATTCATCACTTCTCCACATTACGGGGCTGAGCTTCCGTCCATATCCCTTCAAAAGTGATCTTTTCAACTTGTGCAAGGAATGTCCGCTTTGTATATTTTGAGAAGGTTTCACAGTCGGTTCGTTAGCTTACTGTGTCAGCGGTTGTCTAGCCCAAGTGTAACGCCCTAAAAATCTCGAAATCCAAAAATCCCGAAATCCCGAATTTCCTTTATTTTTGATTTTGATGAAAATTGTGTTTAATATTCTTATCCAAGCGATAATTTTAGTAGGTCTTAACTAAGGTTGAGTTCGAATTAAGGGGTAGAAGAAATTATAATTTAATTATTAAAATAATCAGGGCTGACAAGTAGGTGGACTTTTGAATAAATGAAGAAACAATTGGACACAAAAAGAACCTATGGAAGAGTGGCTAAGTGACGCCATATAAGGTGTAGTAAGGTGGCGTTAGTAGCTAGCAAGGGGGTCCAAGGTTTGAATCCTAGCTTAGTATTTTTTAGAAGTTTAATTTTAGCCTTCTAGAAGGATGGAAGTGGCGTGAAAATGGACTCCAGGGGAAGTGTTCAGAAGAGAAAATTAAGGAAAAGATCAAGGGGTTATCAGGGAGAAAAACGAGGAAATGAGAAGGGAGAAGTGGTGCATCCAAATTAGGAACTGGGGCTTGAAGAATTCGGCTATAGGGCTATAAATAGGGGCTAAATACAGGGTTTTCAGGCTACTGCCAGAATTCTTCTTCACTTTGTGCCAGAAACCCTTTTCTCTTCAAGATCTAAAAAGCCGAAAACCCTCTATTTTACTTTCTTTTCTTTTTACCGATTTCTATTCTCCTCTACACAATCTTCTTTTCCGATTTCTTCTACTACTCTTGTTCTTTAATCTGTACCAAATAAACCTTATTCACCATACTTAGTTTGAAAAGCCGAAAAGTAGAATCTTCTAAGGGCCGAATACTTTTTGACCGAATCTAGTGTAAGTGTTGCTCTTCCAATCGATTTTTCTTTGTTTAGTATCGATTATTGTCCCTCACTCTTTCTAATCAACTTTGGTAGGGAATTAGTATCGGATCTTGGTTTTTAGCTCTCTGCCGAATTGCTCCTTATGGTGTTGCGATTTTGGTAAGTAATCTTCTCCCATTGGCTAAGGTGGCCGAATGGTCATAGTTATGGTAAGGAGACTTGTGTTGGATACGAGTCACCTATTATTCGGGTTTTAATAGTTAAGATTTGTGCAGATCTAGAGAATACGTGATCAAGGAAAAAGCGATTAAGGATTGGGCTCAAGGTAAGGTTAAGGTGAGGTTTCGATTTTTGAGTAAATAAGTATTAAGCATGCGATTAATTGAAGGGTGATATTGATGGTAGGTTTGGGCTAAGGAGATCGCATCACGCTTGTTTACCAGGTGTGTACATACACTGCACACACACACTATGAATCGGCAAAAGCTGAAATGCCGAAATGCCGAAAAGCCGAAAGTTTGGCTACGGTAGTCTTACAAGTGCGCGAACACTCGTAAGGAGGGGACCAATAGGTTGCCTAAGGCCCACGGGTGATTCCATGGACTTGGGTTGTGATTTGGCCACATGGGCCAGAATGGGCTAAATGGGCCCGATAGGTTATTGGCCCCATAATAGGCAAAAACTGAATATTGATGTTCTGTGATAGGAATTTGTATGTGAGCATGAATATGAATGTGACTGGGCCTAACGGGCCATATAAATGTGATTTGGGCCTAATGGGCCATATACATGTGATTTGAGCCTAATGGGCCATATGAATATGATTGGGCTTAATGGGCCAGATCTAGGTATGTGAATTTGATTGGGCTCTGTAAGGGGTTTTGGGCCTAGTATATGATATCCACATAAGACTTAATTAATTATTTACGACCGTGGACAAGTCATAAGGTTAAGGTGTGGCAATGGGTATATGCATATCTAGGATTGGATCTAGGGAGAGCTTGGTACTTAAGCGGTCTTAATGACTCACTTCCTCTTCTCTAGAATCCTACCTGGTGCATAGTATTCGTTTATCTTAGCTCATGGGACTTGTTAACGGGCCAAGATAAGTGAAAACCGTAATTAAGGGAAAATTATCGAAATGCCCCTAAGGGCGAAAATGACTAAAATACCCCTAGGTGTTGAATGTAAGTTTTGTGGATGCGACATGCATACATATAATATTCTACTTAGGTTGCATATAGGTTGGGAATTATGGAACGGAGGAAGTATATGAGGATCGCATGGTTGCTTGACAATCGTGGATCCACCGACGGCTTTTAAAGCCAATATGTAAATGAAGGTAGTTCTGCAACCGGGCTACCATGATGTGTGGGTTGGATGGGTCGATATTTATATCCCCACATCGTGTGACAGGGGACGGAGCCGGTGTGTAGCGGATGGATAATTTGGATGGGATTGCATAGCATGATTGATGAATGATGTTTTTTGTGAATGCTTATTTTTGTCGAGGGTTGTACACACTGAGTTTGCGAAAACTCACCCCCTCTTTTATTTTATTTTCAGGTGATGCTCAGTAGAAGGTTCGATGTTTGGAAGGACTCTGGGTGGCCAGCTAGCAAGATGATTTGGACTTGGGTTTTTTTTCAAGCATTTAAGTTTTTACTTCTTTTTAAGTCTGTTCCAGACCAGATTGTAATAAGGTTTTCATTTTGTTATTATTACTTGAATTATTATTTTCAATGTAATTACAAGAAGTTGAACATGGGTTTTTTTAAATTATAGTATGTTTTCTACGTTTCCGCAATTAAAATTTTAAATGATAAGTTTTCTTAAATCAAATGTTTCAACAAGGTTTTTGCAACTGAAAGATGTGTTTTTTTTAAAAGTTAATTAAGGTTTCTTTTATTTTAAGAAGGGTTTTTAATGAAAACACGGTTTTCGCTAAAACAATTCAATGTGACACACCAGATTTGGCCATAACGTCTGGGCCGGGTTTAGGGTGTTACACCAAGAGACAAAATGGCGTGGGATTCGCCATTGGGAAGTGATGATCTAGTGTAAGACGATCCCACAGGAGTGACGTTTGGCTAGAGTCAGGTTCCTCTAAATTATAAGTCTAAACCCTAAGTAGAGCTGGTGGTCGTAGGCATCCTCTTCCACTATAGCTGGCTTATTCAGTTCGAGAAGGATCACCTAAAAGCCGAGGATTGAACCCAATGAGGATCGAGACAACCGGAGGCTAAAATCTCGCTACTAAGAAACTCTCTCTTTCCTCAAACTCTTCTTATTTTTATATTCTCTATTTTAATTTTCATAATTTCAATCAACTCTAAATTCTATTTTTTTTAGGAACATAGGTTTTCTTGGGCACGATTCTATCTAGGATCTCGTAAAACAAGACACTGTGCAATCCAGTCCCTAAGGATTTGACCCTACTTCCCTTATACTATTCTTTTTATTATTTTTATAGGGATAGGATATATTTGGTGCTCTCAACGACGCATCAAATTCTGGTGTCGTTGTTAGGGACTGGTAATGTACTGATATTTTTCTTTGTTTCTTATGACCAGATCGACTCCAGGTACTCTTATGTTTGATTCAGAAATAGAGAAGACTGCGAGGGTTAATCGCAAGGAAACAAAGTTACGAAAAAAATAGTAAGCGGTGGTTGGAACTCAAAGTAATCCACTGCCAGAATTCGAAGTCGACGACGAAGTTGAGTCTAGGGTTAACGAAAACCCTACTCGAACATTTGAAAGTGAAAAAGTAGACTTCGAATCACCAGAAGAAGTGCTTAACGCTAGCGTTAACGAAAAATCAAATTTAGCACATCAACCGATGGCTCAAATGATTCGACAACTGGCCGAAGCTCCAGCAGAACAACCTCCATTGTGCATCGCGTATCCCACTATGGATACTGATTTTGAACTGAAGTTAGGTTTAATCCAACACCAACTTTTCGAAAGTTCCAAAATAAAAATCCCCACAAACATCTGAAAGAGTTTCATATGGTTTGTCTTAGTATGAAATCTCACGGGGTGACTAAGGATCAAATCAAATTGCGTGCTTTCCCTTTTTCCCTAGCAGATTCAGCTAGGGAATGACTATTTTATTTACCCCTTAAATCTATTACAACTTGGGCTGATCTTTCTCGTTTATTTCTCAATAGGTTTTTTCCAACATCACGAGCAGCTAAATTAATAAGGGAGATAGTTGGAATAAGGCAAAAAGAATCAGAGTCTCTTTACAACTATTGGGAGTGATTACAGAAGTTGTGTGCGAGCTGCCCACAACACAGTATAACAGAACAATCTCTTCTCCAATATTTTTATGAAGGATTGAAACCCATAGAGATGAACACGGTGGACACTACCAGTGGAGGAGCGTTGGTTAACATGACTCCCCAACAAGTAAGGGACTTGATATCCACGATGGCTGCAAATACTCAACAATTCCGAGTTAATCCTAAACCCCCTAGAAGGGTTCACTAGCTAAGTAATTCAACCTTAGAAGATAAAGTTGATAGACTTACTAATATTGTGAATTCTCTTGTTACAGAAAAAGAAAAACCAGCCCGATTATGCGGAATATGTGCTACACTTGAACATACAATTGATGCATGTCCTAGTTTGTATGATGATACTATGACTCATTTGAATGCTGTGGGAAATTTCCCCGGACCACCACAAAGGTGGTATGACCCCTACGCCAATGCCTATAACTCAGGATGGAGGGACCATCCTAACTTGAGTTATGAGGCCAATCCATGGTATAACCAGCCATACCAAAATCGGGTTCCACAACAGCCACGAGATTCAGGTAATTGTAACACCCCTAGCCCGTATCCATCACCAGATTAGGGTTATGAGGCATTACCAAATATATTACAATTCATACAAATTCGTATTATATTACAGTTCGAGGTTTATGATCACATCAATGTTTATAACAAAATCAAATATCAAAACTTAAAAATTATATCATTCACGACATAGCATAAATAAAATATAATCCAAAATATATTAAACAACTTATACATATACAGAACATACAATACTTCAACAACTCCATTATTGAATATTAAACCTGTTTTTTATTTAAGACGTGCGCTTACACAAGTTATACATCAATTTAAATAAATTTCCTTATCAACCCTTTATTTCATATATGCGGAATTAGCATATTAATTTATATGAAACTCATATATTTTGCATATTAATACCAATTAAAAACAAGCATTCAGTTATAAGTAAACTCATTTCATTTCCTTGTCTATTCGGCTAACATAGATCATTGGTACATATTCACAACCTTACAAGTAGCTAGCAAGTTTATATAGCCATATATACATATATATATATATATATATATATATATATATAACATCCATAATATAAACACCTTTATACACATGTAAAGCATATAAATATTCAACTAATATAATAAGGCTGAATATCATATACACATATTTTTGTCTAAACCATAAGTGAACACCAAATTTATATCATGCATATGTCCTGATTTTTACCTAACAAACACATAACTTACCTTAGCTCAATTGACATCCATTATGAACCATATGATCGAATACATAGCATATTCACAAATATCATATCTTTTGGTTACACTTCTAATACAGACTCAAAACAAGACTAAACATATATATAACCTAGCCAATTCGTTCATGCCATATCCGAATTCAATAACCAACCACAAAACACAAACTCATAACATAAATTATAATCAACCATGACACATTGCATAATAACCAAAAAGAACTTAAATCATAGTCCAACAAAACCGAAACTAAGCATGGAAGTTAAGCTATTTTCGCATGGCCTTTATACATACATTTTTCAAAATAAACCAACTCAAAGCTAGCATATACATGCCATAGATTTGATAGTTTACTTATAAAGGTACCGAAACAGTTGATAGTGTGATTGACTTTGCTGACGATCCCCGAGCTCGTAACTTGAATCCAAAAATCTATAAAACAGAGTAAACATGAATACACAGAGTAAGCTATCATAGCTTAGTAAGTCATAAGCAAATAAACAACCTAATGATATATTCAACTCATTTTAACTAACCGAATTACATTAACATTATCATATTATACCTCAACCTTACAAATAAGATAATTAAGACATTTTCATAAACAATTTTCCACTTGACCGAATACTTACATAGTTATTTTAACATATTAATAACCAACTTCCAAAAACAAATAGTTATAATAAAACCATACACACATATACTTATATACGTAAGCTAGAAAATCATAATATAACATCACATATATATACTACCTATATGATCGAATATACATGGTCACACATATGCACATAGTTAAGAATCATTTCATTGATACTCAAACTATTTAGTCACAAGGCTGAATACACATACTAATCTCACATATATTCATCATTAGCATTACACATAACTTGTAACAAATATCAATTTATATTGTAACAGCCCGATTTAGACCCTAGTCGGAACGGTGGTTTCGGGATCACGAATTCGAGTCAGAAAAATATTTAAATATTATTTTTCGTGTTTATTATATGTGAATTTGCATGTGTGAAAGCTTCGTATGAAAATTTGATCATTTGTGTGTTCGATTAAATAAAAGGACTTAATCGCGTAAATTGAAAATTTGGTAGTTTAAAACATAAGGGCCGAAATGTTATTGGGTTTCTAAATTGGAGTATTTATGTTGTAAATATTCCATTTGCATATTGGTTGGACGCTTATAAACATATATTAAATGACTTTTATATTATTTCATTAAGGTTATTATGGTAATTAAGTAAAATGTTAATATAATATAAAACATAAAATAAAAGAAACATTTATGTTCATAATATGTTCTTGCCGAATATAAGAAAAAAAAGAGAAAGAAATAACAAAGCTTAGGGCTCGGCACTTTGAAGGCTTGATTCAAGGTGAGTTCTAGCTCAGTTTTTGATATTTTTACGTTTTTGAGATCGTTGCTTCGAGTACTATCGACCCATGCTTGAATTTTTTATTTTGATTAATATTTTGAGTTATGCCATTGATGAATATTGGTGTTTTATGATGTTTTATGATGAATTATGAAATATAAGTTTTGGATTAATATGTTTTGTATTGAATTTTTTGATGAATTTGAGTAATTAGGGCTAAATTGCAAAAATATAAATTTGAGGGAATAAAATGTGAAATTAATGAAATATATGGACTTGTATAAACACTAAGAATGTTCGACCAAACATGGGTATCTTGAGATTTTGCATATTTTGTGTTTTGTGCAATAGGGACTAAATTGTAAAAAGTGTAAATGTTAGCGGTAAAATGGTAATTTGCCCATTTGTGTGTTTTTGGATGAATTTGATTGAGTATTTTATTTAATAAGTTTAATTATATTAATTTAGATCAAGAAAAGAGCAAATCAGATTTAGATCGGGGGAAAATGAAAGTTGTCGACTAGCCGATCTGTACCGGTTTTTCATCGTCCGAGGTAAGTTTATAAGCAAATAAATGTTGTTAACTTGAAATAAATATTATATTTATATGCTGAATTGAATTGTGTAAAAATATATATACGAAAGCTGAATTTGAATATATTTGGAAGTTATATGTACAAGCTTGATTCGATTAAGTTACGACGTCTGAAAGTTCCATTTGAACCATAGGATTCTGATATGTGTTTCTGAGTAAGACCACATCTAGGACATTGGCATCGATATATGTGTTTTCATATAAGACCACGTCTGGGACGTTGGCATCGATCTATGTAGTTACGTGTAAGACCATGTCTGGGACATCGGCATCGTTTTGGATTCGAGTAAGACCCTGTCTGGGATAGTGGCATCGATATAAGATAACATGTAAGACCACATCTGGGACGTTGGCATTGTATGATATATGTGATTACCTGAGTATCTTAGTCAAATCTGGTTCATCGGGCAAGGATAAGTTGTGTTTGAGAAAGTAAAACGAGCTAAAAGGCCAGGTATGATTTATCTTGTTATCTATGTGAGAAAAGGCAAGTAAGTACTTGACTATTTGTGTTAAATTATGTATGATAGAAATGAAAAATATATGTAAGATTAGTATGTGTATTCGGCCTTATGAATAAATAATTTGAATATTAATGAAATGATTTTTCATTATGTGTATATTTGTGACCATGTATTTTCGGCCATATAGGTAATAAGCATATGTGATATTATATATAATCTTCTGTATTCGGTCAAATATATAATGTGTGTATATGAAGTTAAATATTGTTTTTGGTGAGCTTTTGTAAATGTATAAGTTGAGATAAAGTATAGTATTGACTTAATGAATTGATTTACTTTAAAGTTAAGGAGTTAACTATATCAATGAATTGTATATTTGCTTATGACTTACTAAGCTATGATAGCTTACTTTGTGTATTCTTGTTTACTCTGTTTTATAGATTTTGGATTCAAGTTATGAGCTCGGGGATCGTCAGTAAAGTTCATCACACTACCCACTGTTTCGTTAATTATATAGTTAAACCTGAACTGTGGCATGTATAGGCTGGAACATACTTTTGAAATGTTGATTTTGAATTTGTATAAAGGCCATGTGAAAATGGCTTAATTTTTTATACTTGATTTTGGTTATGTTTGGTTGTGACTTGAAACTGTTTTGGTTATATTACTATGTGTTATAAAGTGATGTTGTTCATGATAGATATTTTTATGTTTTGGAAATGGTTAATGATTTTGAATGAGTATATGAATGTTTCGGCTAAGGTATTCATAGAATATGTTATGGGTGATTGAGGTGATTGTTTTAAGTTAATGAATTATAATTGTTTCAATGATTACATGTTGATTATTATGTTCGAACATGAAATAATTCTGTCATGATATGGTTTTTAATTGATATGGCAATATTTACACTATTAATATAAATGTGTATGTGTTAGTTGAATATCTATAAATGAAGTAAGGTCATTTGATTATGTGTTAAGAGATATGAATAATTCTTTTTGAGCTGTCTATGGCTTGTTCATTTGCTAAATATGGGTTTATGTTTTGATTAAATGATGTGGTCTAAATTTTTGGATGTGTTTGGCATATTCGGTTATGACATATGCATGTGTATAGTTAGATGTGATTATTGCTTGTTGTGATTAGTGAAAGGTGTATCACTTATTGTGGTTAAAACTTGTATATAGATTGGTGATTCGGTTTGTTTATTGAAATGGTATAGTTTTTGATAAATATTTTGTTAACTTGTATATATGATATTGATATATATATTTAAAAGTTGATTTGGTCAAGTTATATGCAATGTTATAATTATATATCAAGAATGTTGGTAATCGGTTAATGATTATAAATGTGACCAAGTGAATAGTGATTTTAGTATTATAAGGTTTTAATGTTTGCATGCAAATTTGGTTTTTGTGCTCTTTGATACTTCATGCTTATAATAATTGATTCAGTCATTAATTTATAGACTTTGATATGCGTTTATTATTTGTGTAAAAGTGATATAATTGACATTATTTGTTTACAATGTAATATTAGATACAAGTTGATTAATATGTTATAAATTGTTCGTAAAAATCTTAAATTGATTATTTAATTTAAGTTTATATATTTGATTTGAATTGGAATTACAATGTGAGCATGTTTGTGATTGCCTATAAGCTATGTCTTTTCTTGTAATACCTCGTAACTCATTCCGGCGACGGATACGGGTTAGGGGTGTTACATATATACTTATCTTATTACTAGTAGCCAACAAGCTAATTCATACCTGGACATTTAACTCATTTTACACATTCGTACACGATTTACCTTTGCCCGATAAACCATTCGAAATTGGGTAGGACACTCGGATAATCATACATATATCGTACAATGCCAACGTCCTAGATGTGGTCTTACATATAATCACATATCAATGCCACTGTCCCAGACAGGGTCTTACTTGTACACATATATCGGAGTCACATAACGGTGCCATGGTCTTACTCGCACATCACATATCGGAATCCCATGTCATGACATATGTATCCTAGCTATTCCTAAGGTTCATACGGGGCTTCCGGATGTCGTAACTCGATCGAAACGAATTCAGAAAAATAGTAGCCAAGCTTATTCACATTCAGCTATAGCATATATATATATTCATTATTTCATTTCAGCATATATATTTAGCATTTAATTAAAATTAAGTACGTCTCTTTGCTTATAAACTTACATCGGACGATATAAAACGGAACGAAACAGCTAGTCGACAACTTTCGCTTTCCCCCGATCCAAATCCGATTTCTTTGGTTCTTGATCTAAACATATTCAAATTAAGCTCATTCAAACATATTTTCATTCAATTTAGTCCAAAAACACATAAATGAGAAAATTACTATTTTACCCCTGACATTTACACTTTTTACAATTTAGTCCCTATTGCACAAAACACAAAATATGCAAAATTTCCCTATACCCATGTTAGGCCGAATCTTACCCATATTCATACAAGTCCATATATTTCATTTATTTCACATTTTATCCCTTCAAATTATTATTTTTACAATTTAGTCCTAATTACTCAAAATCATCAAAAACTCCCATACAAAACATGTTAATCTAAAAACATATCTTTCACATTTCATTATCAAACAAAAAAATCACAAGCTCTCATCAATGGCATAACTCATAATATTCATCAAAATAAAAAATTAAAGCATGGGTCTTGAAGATAACTTAGCAACGATCTCAAAAACGTAAAAATTATCAAAAACCGACTAAGAACGAACCTTGAATCAAGCTTGGAAGGATGGCCGAACCTAGCTTCTTTTATTTCTTTCTTTTGTTTCTTATTTTTGATGAATGAACATGATAATATGATAGCTTATTTTAATCTTATGTTTTATTATAAACATTTTATTACATAATTTACCTTTTTAACCTTGTTTAATATTATTCATATTACACCTTCCTATGGCCGAATGTGTCCATGCAAACATCCAAGGGTATAATTGCATTATAAATACCTCACATTAAAAGAACAACCACTATTCGACCCTTTTACTATTAACCACCAAATTTTTATTTTACGCAATTAAGTCCTTTTGTTAAATCGGACACTCAAACGACAAAATTAAATCACGAAAATTTTATAGATATAAATTCACACATAATAAACACAGAAAATAATTTTTAAATATTTTTCTAAATCGTATTCATGGTCCCGAAACTACCGTTCCGACTAGGATCTAAATCGGGCTGTTACAGTAATTCTCTAGAAACTTTGGTCAATAAATTAGCAGCTAATATGCTTAATTTTCAATAGAAAACTAAGGCATCTATAAGAGAGTTAACCACACCAATTGAGAAAATGAGTTCTCAAGGGAAGCTAACATCACAAACAGAACCGAACTTGAGACAAAGCGCGAATGCAGTGACGTTGCGAAGTGGAAAGGTGTTGGAACCAATTCCTGGCAGAAATCTTGGCCAAGAATCGCCTAGGAAAAGCCTGAAAATGACGAACAGGTCCGAGCAAAACCTCCATTGTCGAAAATCCAACCTTTATTTCCAGGACGATTGAATCAATATCGAAAAGGTAAAGAAGACAATGAGATTCTCAAAACATTTAGAAATGTCGAGATCAACATACCACTGTTGGATGCTATCAGACAAATTCTGCAGTATACCAAGTTCCTTAAAGAACTCTGCACCAACAAACAAAAATTAACATGTAATAAAAAGGCAAGTGTTGGTGAGAATGTATCTGCAGTGTTACAGCGAAAAATACCAGCGAAATGCAAAGATAGGGGCATGTTTGTAATACCATGCAAAATAGGCTATTTGGGAATTAAGAAAGCTATGTGTGATTTAGGGGCCTCAATAAATGTAATGCCTTTTTCTATTTATGAATCACTTAACGCGGGTTTTTTTGACAAAAACAAATGTTATCATTCAGTTGGCAGACAGGTCTATTGTGTATCCCGAAGGAGTCCTTAGAGGACGTATTGGTAAAAGTTAACGATATTTTTCCTGCGAATTTTTATGTGATAAAAATGGAGGAGGATAGAACTCCTAGATCTTCAGACCTCTTGTTGGGCTGAGCTTTCCTTAATATCGCTAGCACTAAAAGCAACGTTTGAAACAGAACTCTCACGATGGAATTTTATGGGGAGATATTGAAGTTTAATTTTACGATACTATCAGTCATCCAAGCGAAATCTTGAGCGTACACTGTGTCGACATAATTGACTATTAGTAGAGGAGACTTTTGAGTCGATTTATGAAGATAAATCTGAATTTATATATGATGATCATGAAATTGTTAATGAATTATTATCTCCATCAAACACTAAACTTTTACCTTCTATTGTGCAGGCTCCAGATTTGGAATTGAAACCGCTTCCTGAACATCTTAAGTATGCATTTCTGGGGAAGGGTAATACCCTACCAATCATATTTTCGAATAAACTCTCTAAGCTCAAAGAAGAAAGTTTGATCCAGGTACTAAATAAACATAAAGAGGCAATTGTGTAACACCCCTCGCCCGTATCTGACGTCGGGATAGGGTTCGAGGCGTTACCAATAATTCACCTTTACAAACTTACACAATTGGGTTACTGAATTTCGTTCGTAATTTAAAAATTTTCAAACGTGTGCACTTTGTCTCTTATACAAGCATCCAAGGCCTAAAAACACTCCTAGGGGCAGTACAGAATAAAACCGAAATTGTTCGATAGACTTGGAGCACTTAGGGAAATTTTCCCTTAATTGAGCGTAACACGCCCGTGGGGCTAAGAACACGCCCGTGTCCTTTTTCCAGTATGCAACACGGCCAAGGCACACACCCGTGGGCTTAGCCCGTGTGCTACACTGACTTCAACCTCACCATTCTGTTAAATATACACGGCCAAGGCACACGCCCGTGTGCTTAGCCCGTGCTCTATGCTGACTTAAATTTTAAGTGCAGGGGACACACGGTCATAGCACACACCCATGAGATTAGCCCTTGTGTCACACACGGCCTAGGCACATGCCCGTGTGTTTACCCATGTGGACCTTGTTATCCTATTTTCCTAGCCTGAAGTCACCCTCTACTAGCCAATTACACTTATAGATTACTATAGTGTATATTTAGGCCAAATTATCCATTTGTAAATATGAAACTTTGATTAACCTCATTGCATGTGAACCTCATGCCATTAGTTTCATACATGCTAAGTTAATTCTTATCTTACATTTAATGATTTACATGTCTGCTTGACATATTAAGATTGGCTCGTTATTATAACTCATTGCCAATTATAACTAAGCCATCGCATATAAATATAAACATGCATGGATTTGTAAGGCATAGCCTACTTCAAAATGAGCCAATTCCCATGGCCATATACAAAAAGGATAAACATAATTTTACATACCTTCACTAGGCAAATCAAATGACATATATAACAAAATACTCAAAAATCCTATACATGCCATTGGACAAAATAGAAATGTTTTTATACCAAAGCTTGTCTAGTTGATAGTGTGTTGACTCTCCAATTGTCTTCCAATCCTTATGAGTCATTGAGCTCTGAAAAGCAAGGGAAAGAGAGGGGTAAGAATTTACATGCTTAGTAAGCCCATATAACTGGAAAGTAAACTTACCGATTATTTAGCATACAACCATATTAGGCAATGAAACAAACAAGCATAGGATAGTTTCCCTATCACATGCACTCAGCCATCGAGTTAGTTACATATCAATGCACCATGTAATTCATCTTAGATAAGCTCATCATTTAACATATCATCTATACATATTCCTTATGATAGTCCGGTTGAGTTTCTAGGAAATCTCGATGGATCATCCATTTACCATCAAATTGTACGAATGATCGTTCCAATATGCACTCTCGCGAACCTCACATCTTACGACGGGATTACCAGTCCAGGCTAAATCCCCCGTAATATAAACACAAAAGGTGATGTCGGGATTACCAGTTCAGGCTAAATCCCTTATAACGACAAACACCCTTAATGATCTCAGATCTGAATTACCAGTCAAGGCTAAATTCAAACCCTAATCGGATTACCCGTCTGGGCTAAATCCACAATGCACACATATTTTTCGGGAGGCCCAATCATTCAAGGAACACCAGTCCAGGCTAGATCATTTTTATACTTGAGATCTTCGGATTACCAGTCCAGGCTAAATTCTTTTCTGCAACACATGCAGGATCTCAAGTCTCAAGTAAATCATGGTTTATCCATCGAATTCCCTTTCCAACCTCAACCGAGACAATTTCTAATAATTCATTATAAAAGATACAATTCATGCATTTCCATGCCATCAACAGTGCAATTATCATACATTCACAAAACATACAAATATGCATGTTATAGATTTACTTCGAGTTATCCGAACTTACCTGGTATTCGTTTCGACCTCCAAAATTTGTTCCTCGAAGTCTATAACAACAAAATTATATCATTAATTCACTACATTACACTTTTCAAGTTTAATTTCTACCCTGGTCCAAATGACCGTTTTGCCCCTAACCTTTGACATTTTTACTATTTAGTCCTTAAGCTCGTATAGTGAAACACATGGAATTTCTATCTTACCCAAGCCTAGCCGAACATTTTTCTCTCTTATGGCAGCCCATATTTTCCATTATTTTCTCATTTCTACCACACATTTTAAAACATTTGCAAAAAGGTCCCTTTTAGGGGTTTTTCATGAAAATTACTTAGGAAAAGATGTTTATCACACCTTTAACTTTCATACCCCTCCATAATCTACCAAAATACAAGAAACTCATGCATGGGTAAATTTTTAAACATGAACCCTAGCATGAAATATGGGTAGAAATGGAGAGAGTAAGCTACTGGGATTCCAAAAATACAAATAACATTAAAAACGGGGCTTGGGAGCACTTACTATTGAGCGTGGAAAGCTTGAAAACCCTAGCTATGGAGAGAATGAAATTTTCGGCAGCTATGGAGAAGAAGATGGCTGATTTTGGCTTATTTTTCCCATTTTATTTCATTAAAAAGCCAAATGACCAAAATGCCTTTAAGTCCTTTCTTTAAAATTTCATCCATGCAAGCCCATTTTTGTCCAGAAACTTAGAAATTGGGAAAATTTCTCCCCAAGACCTTCTAATTTATAATCTAAAGCAATTTCATACAAATTGCTTCAAGAATCCAAGTTTTGCAATTTATTCAATTTAGTCCTTAATTTCCAATTAGACACCTTACTCAAGGAATTTCTTCATGAAACTTTAACACATGCATAATCTCATATTCTAGGTCTCATAATAATCATAAAATAAATATTCTGATGTCGAATTTGTGGTCCCGAAACCACTGTTTCGACTAGGCCCTATTTCAGGGTGTTATAGATTGGCTGGACCATTGCGGACTTAAAAGGGATAAGCCCTTTGACGTACACACATAAGATCTACTTGGAGGAAAACACAAAACCAAGGTGAGAGGTACAAAGACGGTTGAACCCGAATATGATGGAAGTGGTAAAAAAAGAAATAATCAAGCTGCTGGATGCTGACATAATCTACCCCATTTCTGATAGCAGATGGGCAAGTCCGGTACAAGTCGTGCCCAAGAAAATGGGCATGACAGTAAATAAAAATGCTGAAGGTGACTTGGTACCAACTCGAGTGCAAAATGGGTGGCGTGTCTACATTAATTACAGAAATTTGAATTCTTACAGTAGAAAAGATTATTTCCCACTTCCTTTTATAGATCAAATGTTTGAACGTTTAGCTGGAAAAACTCACTTTTGTCGTCTTGATGGATACTCAGGTTTCTTCCAAATTCCAGTCGCACCAAAGGACCAGGAGAAGACCACTTTTACATGCCCATTTGGCACATTTACGTACAAAAGGATGTCATTCGGTCTTTGTAATGCATCGACCACCTTCCAGAGATGCATGATGGGTATATTTTTTGAATATGTGGAAAAAATTATCGAATTTTTTATGAATGATTTTACTGTGTATGGAAATTATTTTGATAAATGCCTTAAAAACCTCACGATAATTTTAAGTAGGTGCATAAAATTTAATCTTGTCTTAAATTATGAAAAGTGTCATTTCATGGTAGACAAAGGTTTAATTTTGGGTCATGTAGTTTTTTCCAAGGGAATTAAGGTCGATAAGGCCAAAACTGACATTATTAATTCTTTGCCATATCCCTCTACTATAAGGGAAATTTGTTCTTTACTTAGCCATGCAGGGTTCAACAAGCATTTTATAAACAAATTCTTGAAAGTAAATGAACCACTGTGCGAATTATTACAGAAGGATAAGAAATTTGAGTTTGGCCCAAAATGTAAGGAGGCTTTGGACACACTCAAGCAGAAGTTTGTTCCGCTCCTATAGTGCAAGCGCCAAATTGGAAATACCCTTTTAAAATTATGTGCGATGCAAGCGAACACAGTGTGGGGCCGTGTTAGGGCAAAGGATTAACAAAGAACCCCATGTCATTTGTTATGCATCAAAAACCTTTGGTGTTGCACAAAGCAACTATAAAACTACGGAAAAAAAACTCTTAGCAGTTGTATTTGCTTTAGATAAATTTTGATCTTATTTGTTGAGATTTAAAGTGATTATTTTTTTGATTATACAGCTCTCAGGTGCTTGATCACAAAGAAGGAAGCAAAACCAAGGCTCATCAAGTGGATTTTGCTGCTCCAAAAATTTGACATCGAGATTCGAGACAAAAAGGGATGCAAAAACTTGGTGCCTGGTCACTTGAGTAGGCTAAAAATACCTTTTGATGACATCCCTATTAAGGAAGAGTTCCCTAATGAGAGCCTATTTTCAACCGAAACACATCTTACGTGGTATGAGGACATGGTAAACCTTCTAGCCACATGCTCATTACCCACTGGGTTAGCACGTTCAGTGAAGGACAAGCTTAGACAAGAAGATCGATATTACATTTAGGATGACCCATACTTGTGAAAACATTGTTCAGACCAGATAATAAGACAATGTGTTCCAGAAACTGAGGTAACTTCTATCATTAAATTTTGTTATAATGAAGCTTGCGGAGGTCACTTTGGCCCTAAGTGGACTGCTCACAAGGTATTTGAGTGTGGGCTATATTGGCTCACAATTTTTCGAGAGGCATATAACTTCTGTAAGTCTTGTGATAAATGCCAACATACATGTAACACCATTAAACGAAATCAAATGCCCTTATCCCCAATTCATGTATGCAAAATTTTTAATGTATGGGGGATTGATTTCATAGGTCCATTCATTTCCTCTTTTAGAAATATATATAATTCTTGTTGTAGACTATATTTCTAAGTGGATAGAAGCAATGCCTACTCGTAATGATAACGCTAAAATTGTCGTGGAATTTCTAAAACGAACTATTTTTTCTAGGTTATGTACACCTCGAGCTCTAATTAGTGATCGTGGGACTCATTTCTGCAATAAAATCATGGAGACGCTTATGCAAAAGTACAGAGTCCACCACAGTATAGCTACAGCCTACCACCCCCAGACGAACGGCCAAATGAAAATCTCAAATAGAGAAATCAAAATCATTTTAGAGAAAATAGTTCGGCCTAACCGGAAGGATTGGAGTCTTCGACTGAATGACACACTTGGGGCTTATTGAACGGTGTATAAGGGTCCGATTGGCATGACCCCATATCGGCTTGTTTTTGGTAAGGCTTGCCATTTTCCAGTAGAATTGGAGCATAAGGCTTACTGGGTCATACGACAATGCAACATGGAGTTAGAGCCCACTGGAAGGGCAAGGAAACTAGACATCCAAGAATTGGAGGAAATTCATAATGATGCCTACGAGAATACTCGAATTTATAAAGACAAGACAAAACTATTTCATGAAAAGAAAATATCTCGGAAGTATTTTTCGATAGGGCAAAAAGTTTTACTTTACAACTCCATTTTAAAATTATTCCCAGGTAAGCTTCGATCTTGATGACAAAGATCTTTTATCGTGACAGAAATATTAGCACATGATGCGGTTGAAATAAAAAGTGAAGAGTTAGGAAAGCGGTTCGTAGTCAACGGCCAACAGTTGAAGCCATTTCACGAGAATTTTCAAGCCACACGGTTGAGAGAATTTAGCTAGAGCCACCATAGAACTATTTGAGGTGTCGAACTAACGACATTAAACAAGCGCTTGTTGGGAGGCAACCCAATTTTTTTTTGTTTTTATTTTTTTCTTTCCATTTTTTTTTGTTTTTGTTTTTATAACTTTTTTTGAATATTAATAAATTTATCTTCTTCGATCCAGGTAAAATGAAGCAAAATACAGAGAAAAAAGAGAAACACTAAAAAATGGTACCAAACAGCTTTATCCTATCCCTATTCCAACCAAAAATAGAGCACCCCTGACTAAGGGCACCCCACACCTACACCCAAACACCCTCCCTTCAGCCAAAACCTAAACACCCCAAACCCTAAAAAAATCCCATTTTTTTC
Organism: Gossypium longicalyx; assembly: GCA_025698465.1. Taxonomy (NCBI): domain Eukaryota; kingdom Viridiplantae; phylum Streptophyta; class Magnoliopsida; order Malvales; family Malvaceae; genus Gossypium; species Gossypium longicalyx. The sequence goes on from CM047000.1 coordinate 20,972,761, forward strand.
CCTTCTCTCTAAAACACTCACCAGCTGTCGCACTCTCTCCCATCCCCCTCCATTATAGATTTTTCGTCTACCATGGTTTGTACCAGAAGCCGCGCCACTGCAGAGCCGTCTTTTACCATCAACCACCGTCGGCGTCAATTTTTGGCACCTCAACAAGTTGTTTTGGCTGACGAACCCTCTGCCTCCTCCTATTCTTCCTCTTCGCTACATGCTTTTCCTACGCTGTCGCCAAACATCATCGCTTCTCCCTCTTCTCCCTTTGCTCACGACGAAGCCGTCTTTTCCTTTGCACAGAATCGACGCTCTATTCCCCTCTCCTCCGTTGACGCAAAAAGACGCCACCACAACCTCCTTTCCGTCACACGTCTAACCCAACCCACCACCTTTCCTTTACCTTCCTCTGCATTTGTCATGACGTCGGCCCCATCGTCGGCCACCACACAGTTCGGCCCAACCAACAGAGGCATTCATGAGTTCTTCACACGAATTTGATGCCAATGTCCCCGAACAACCCACTCGCTCCAGTACCTCCGAGAGTTGCGACGACCAGCGATCACTTCCCACTCGCGGCCGAACCTACCAATCTCGAGCAAATGTTTTACCACTCGAGTGCCATTTACACGGTAACTTAGTATTTGATACTACAACCAGCCAAAACAGGTATGATCGTTTACACCATAAACATCTCATGCCTTGCAAATGTTTATCACTACTTGCTTTGGATGCTTTGCGTATTAAAACTGTTGTTACTAATTATTTTTGCAATATTGGTTGGGCTGGAAATTTTAATATTACTCACTGTGCCTATTTTGAGCTAGTTTTGGAATTTTATTCCATATTTCATTTTCAGCGACACAGTCAAATCTCATTAGATACGCCTAATATTGTCAAATTTCGGTTACTTAGTACCATGCATAGTTTATCCCTCACTGATTTTAATATTGCATTATCTTTTGTGAGTGAGGATTATACTATGTCCACTGCTTATGGACACAGTTTGTGTATATTTCTTGCATACTTTAGGGCCGTCGAGGCTTTTGTTTTGTTAATTGATAATGCTAAATCCATGTGTAGCCCAAAAACATCAAAGGATTTATGGTTTCGTAACCGCGCCTTATGTTACATACACCGTTACTTGGCTTACAATTTTTCAGACCATCAAGATGCTCCGGCTACCATCTCGAAGACGAAATTATTCTTATTGTGGTGTATGTATACCATTCGTCTGGTAAATTTGGGCTATTGGTATGTGCTTCAATTCAAACATATTATAAATGCAAAGCATCCTCTAATTTTAGGCTTTTTTATTACACAACTGTTATTTTCTCTGCATGGTTCTAATGCTCCTATTTCAGCTTTGCATGTTACTTTCCAGGCCGATCCTTTGGATGTTCGATGCCTCGACTCGATGGGACTGCTTCTTGGCACTCCATCTTCCTTCCATTTTGTCCCTCCAGGCGTTCGTTCCATACCGGTTGAACGAGTCATTTGACAGTAAAATCAGAACGAAGTACCCACTCAAGCCCAACCTTCGATGATCGTTGAGCAATGCTTAGAGCGCATTGAGACTCGACTCGACACTTTTGGCCAGCAACTAGTAGATCTTATTGTCGTTATGCGTGAAAGACAGTAATTACACGAGGAGTTCTTCTAAACTTTTTCCACCTATTTGTTTATTTTATTTCACATCAAGGACAATGTGTTTTAAGTAGGGGGAGGTATTCCTCATTATTCCTATTATTTTATCTGCTATTTTTACTGTTATATGGTTGTCGTTGCTGAATTCTACCATATTTGTTTTTTTAAGAATATTCTGCCTCTTTTCATGCCCAGATTTTTACCAGGAATTACCCATTATTTGACCTACAAGCATGATTTTTGTCTTCTGAAAAAATTATTATTTTGCTATAATTGATTTCATCTCCACAGTTTTATTTATTTTATGTTAAAATAATTATGATTAATGGAGTTAACCTTATTTTTCTTTTAGTAAATTTGATTAAGTCTAAATACAAAGAGGACACTTAATACAATTGTATTCTTAAAATATGTTCATGACTATTAAGGTGGTTACTAAACTTATTTGACACTTGATTGTTGCTCCTAAGTCCTCTAAAATTAAAATTCCGTTTAATAATAATGTTTCTGTGGTTATGAGTGCAGCTTAAAACATGACTAGCTGAGTAACCGGGGTAGGGTGCTTGGGTTGTTATCTTACTTCGCGTCAAAAGGTTGTGTGACGTGTTAGGTAAAACTCTGCTAACCAGAATTAAAATACTTAAGAATGTGTTGGCCTGAGTAACCGGGGTGAGGTGCTTGGCTGTCATCTCTTTTTGCGTCAAAAGATTCGATATATTCTTAAGAAAAATATAATAAATTAGGAGTATGTTGGGCTGAGTAACCGGGGTGGGGTGCTTGGCTATCATCTCTCTTCGCGTCAAAAGGTTCAATATATTCTTAAGCAAAAATAAATTAATTAATTAATTAAAAAATTTTAAAAAAAGGAAAAAAAAGAAAAAAAATGTATTAATAAAATGTGGGGACTAAAGGTAGAAACAAATAGGTTGCCTTGGTAGATTTGGTAAATTACCTAATTTTAATGAAATAATCCAAGTCGATCTTAATTTTTGTGTGTGTTAATTGGAATACTTTTTCAATTTTACTTAAAGCAAGCTAAGGGTTCTCTTTATTTTTCATATGCATTTTGAATAATTTTTATAAAACTTTGGAGTGGTACTTCTTTCATGGCAAATTCTAAATTTCATAGTGGATAGGAACCATACTTGAGGGCAAGCCTGGGCTAAGTAGGGGGAATTTGATAATACTCTAGAACGACATATTTTTATGTGTTAATTGTATATTTATTTTGAGTATGATCCTACTAATTTGGGCTATTTATGGTATTTTATTTTTTAGGGACTAAATTGAAGGAAAAAGTAAATTTAAGGGCAAAAAGGTAAATTTGGAGATAAAGTGGGCCAACATGCGACATAGGAAATGTAACATCCCGAAATAAGGCCAAGTCAGAATAGCAGTTTCAGGACCACAAATCCGACATCAAAATATTTATTTTATGATTATTATGAGGTTTAGAATATGAGAATATGCATGTGTTAAGATTTCATGAAGATATTCTTTGAGTAAGGTGTCTAATTGGAAATTAGGGACTAAATTGAATAAATTGCAAAACTTGGATTCTAGAAGCAATTTGTATGAAATTGCTTTAGATTATAAATTAGAAGGTCTTAGAGAGAAATTTTCCCAATTTCTAAGTTTTTGGACAAAAATGGGCTTGCATGGATGAAATTTTAATGAAAGGGCTTAAGGGCATTTTGGTCATTTGGAATTTTAATGAAATAAAATGGAAAAAATGAACCAAAATTAGCTCATTTTCTCCTCCATGCTGCCGAAACTTCAAGGGACTCCATATCTAGGGTTTTCAACATTTTCAAGCTCAATAGTAAGTGCACCCAATCCCCGTTTTTAATGTTCTTTGTATTTTTGAAATCCCAGTAGCTTACTCTCTCCATTTCTACCCATATTTAATGCTAAGATTCACGTTTAAAAATTTACCCATGCATGATTTACTTGTATTTTGATGGTTTATGGAGGGGTATGAAAGTTGGAGGTGTGTTAATTATCTTTTCCTAGGTGATTTTCATAAAAAACCCTAAAGGGACCTTTTTGCAAAAGTTGTTAAATATGCGGTAGAAATGTGAAAATAATGGAAAATGTAGGCTGCCATAAGAGGGAAAAGTGCTCGGCTAGGCTTGTTTAAGATAGAAATTGCATGTGTTTCATTATACGAGCCTAGGGACTAAACTGAAAAAATGTCAAAGGTTAGGGGTAAAATGGTCATTTGGACTGGGGGTGAAATTTAGGTTCAAAAAATACAATGTGAGGTGTTAATGATTCAATTTTATTAATATAGACCCCGATGAGCAAATTCCGGAGGTCGACCGAGGAAAGTGAAAGGTTTTGGAGTAATCGAAACACAATACAAAATGAGTACCAGGTAAGTTCGGATAACTTAAAGTAGACTCAAAATGTGTCTAAGTATATGATTTATGAATGCATGATGATTATATTTATTAATAACATGAAATCATATGAAATACATCATTGACAATGATTTGTTGGAAAATGTCTCGGTTGAGGTTGAAAAGGGAATTTGATGGATAAACCATGATTGACATGTAAATTAAGATCCTACATCTGTTGCAGAAAAGATTTAGCTTGGACGGGTAATCCGATGATCTCAAGTATAAAAAGGATCTAGCCCGGACAGGTGTTCCTCAAGTGATCAAGCCTCCCGAAGAATATGTGTGCATTTTGGATTTAGCCCGGACGGGTAATCCGATTAGGGTCTAAATTTAGCCTGGACTGGTAATACAAATCCGAGCTCATTAAAGGTGTTTGTCGTTGTAAGGGATTTAGCCTGGACTTGTAATCCCGACATCACCTTATGAGTTTATATTACGGGGGATTTAGCCTGGACTGGTAATCTCGCCGTAAGATGTGAGGTTCGCGGGAGTACATACTAAAATGATCATTCGTATGAATTGACAGTGATTGGATAATTCATCAAGATTTCCTAAAAACTCAACGAGATTAACACAAGGTATATGTACAAATGACATGTTGAATGATGAGCTCATCTAAGATAATTTACATGGTGTTTTGTTATGTGACTAACTCATAGATTGAGTGCATGTGATAGGGAATCCATTTTTATATCCGTTGGTTTCATTATCTAATAAGGATGTATGCTAAATAATTGGTAAATTTACTTTCCAGTTATTCGAGCTTACAAAGTATGTAAATGCTTACCTCTCTCTTTTTTCTCGTTTTCAGAGCTCGAAGACTCGTAAAGATTGGAAGACGGTTGAAGAGTCAACACACTATCAACTAATCCAGCTTTGGTATATAGACTCTTATGTTTTGTTTAATGGCTTGTATATAACTTTTAAGTATTTTGTTATATGTGTCATTTGATTTGCCAAAATGAAGGCATGTAAAGCTATACTTATCTTTTTGTATATGGCCATGAAAATTGGCTTGTTTTGAAGTAGGTTATGACCTACAAATCTATGCATGTTTATGTTCACATATGATGGCTTGGTTATAATTGGCAATGAGTTATAAAAACGAGTCAATCTTAAATATGTCAAGTAGATATAGAAATCCTTAAATGCAAGATGGAAATTAACTTAGCATGTATGAAACCAATGACATGAAGTTTACATGCAATGAGGTTAATCAAATTTATATATATATAAGTGTATAATTAGGCCTTATCATGTGTAAAAGTAACCTATAGGTATGATAGGTTGATAGAGAGTGACCAAAGGATTGGAAAATAGCCTAATAAGGTCCACACGGGTAGACACACGGACGTGTGTCTAGGCCGTGTGTGACACACGGCTCACCCCCATGGGTGTGTGGTATGGTCGTGCTTCCCCTACACCTAAAATTTTAAGTCAGTGTTGTACACGGGTAGGCTACATGAGCGTGTGTCTTAGCCGTGTGCCCCTAATTGTATGATGAGGTTGAAGTTAGTGTTGCACACGGGCTGAAGGCACGGGCGTGTCCCAAGCCGCATGGGCATGTGTGACCACACGGCCCCACCACTCGGGCTTGTCACACTTCAAAGTAAGGGAAAATTTTCTAAGGTGCCCAAAGCTTATCGAATGTTTTCAGTTTTGTCCCGTACTACCCCTAGGTGTGTTTTAGGCCTCGAAGGCTTGTGTAAGGGACAAGAGTTACATGTTTGAAAGGTTTTAATTTGGGGCAAAATTCGGTGACCCGATTTAGTAAGTTTAAAAAGGTAAATTACTGATAATGCCTCGAACCCTATCCTGGCGTCGGATACGGGTGAGGGGAGTTACATTTAGTGGTATCAGAGCTACATTTTAGCCGATTCTAGGAATACCATAGAGGGTATTGATGTTCGCTATATATGCCATTATATGAACGTTGATAGTGTGATATCTCCTAGCTATTTAAATTGTTTCTGAATATAGTAAGTATCTTCTAATCGAGCACAAGATAAGTCTGAGGGAGCCAGGACCCATGCTCCAGCTTCCGTGCAACGAGTTGTATCTACTAGTAGTAGAAGTGTTATGTCTAAAGGCCGAGAAGAGGCCCGAGCCACATTCTTTAACATGATGGATGAATGGTTTGGGGATTATTTGAGGAATCGCCCCAATATACCACGACCTCCCCCGCCCCCTAACCAACCTGATGAGGATTTGCCATGAAATATGGCACCGGTAAGAATTTATAAGGCCCCCGTAGATAAGCTTAGAAAGTATGGGGTCGAGGAATTTAGAGCTAAAATTGAGGATAATGCTGAGAGAGCTGAGTTTTGGCTCGAAAATACTACACGGGTATTAGATGAGTTGTCATGCACACCTGAAGAATGCTTAAAGTGTGTCGTGTTTCTCTTGAAGGACACTGCGTACCACTAGTAGAAGATCGTATCTTCGCTAGCGCCAAAGGAAAATATCACTTGGGAATTCTTCCAAGCAGAGTTTAAGAAGAAGTATATCAGTCAAAGGTTCTTAGACTCGAAGCGAAAGTAGTTCCTGAAACTCAAACAAGGGAATAAGACTGTGGTAGAATACGAAAGGGAGTTTGTAAGGTTAAGTCAGTATGCAACTGAGTGGGTTCAAATTAAGTCAGAAATGTGTAAACGCTTCGAGGAAGGTTTGAATGAGGAAATCAAGTTGCTGATTGAGATCCTTAAAATACGGGAGTTTGCCGTATTAGTTGATCGGGCCAAAAAGGCCGAGGTACTCAATAATGAAATAAAGCAAGCAAAGAGAGAGGCTCCAGTTGCGAGCAAGAGATCCTGCATTAGGACGCTCTCATTTTCTGTAAAGAAATCAAGGAGCCAACATGAACGCTCCACTTTATCTGTAAGATATTTGGGTAGAACAAGAAGCTCTAAACGACGAGATCAGAAGTCTTCCTCCTCGATGGTGACTAGTGTGGGGAATGTAGATGACCAAAAGCCGAGTTGTAAGAGTTGCAACAAATTTCACTTCGGAGAGTGCCGAATAAAGAGCGGTGCATGTTTCAGATGTGTTTCTCTTGACTACTTTCTCAGGGACTGCCCAGAGCAAATTAAAAAAGAAGTGAAAGTAACCCCGAAGTCGAGTGCTCCCATGGCACGAGGTAGACCTCAGAGATACCTGAAAGTGTTAGTGGCAGTCGAGTTGCAGCCAATGACACTGCAAAATCAGAGGCTCGAGCCCTGGCAAGAACGTATGCAATACGCGCTCGAGAGAAAGCCTCTGCTCCTGACGTTAGTACGGGTACTTTTTCTCTTTTCAATACATGTGTTATTGCCTTAATTGACCCGGGATCAACGCATTCATAGATTTGCATGAGACTAGTGTCTAGTATGAATATACCCGTTGAACCTACAAAATTTGTTTTTAGAGTGTCGAACCCACTAGGCAAATCAGTTCTGGTTGATAAAGTCTGTAAGAATTGTCCTTTGACAATTCATGATCAATGTTTTCCGGCTAACCTTATGTTGTTACCTTTCGATGAGTTTGATATAATACTCGGTATGGATTGTTAGCCTTGAATGATGTAATTGTAAATTGTGGTAGCAAGTCTATTAAATTGAAATGCCCAGATGGCAAGATTTTACGGGTCGATTCCAGAGATTTGGGCACGTCGCCAGCTGTAGTCACGGCAATGGCTGCAAGACCAAGCTTTTCATCTTGGGGTGCCCTCGTATTGTTTGTAAAGAAGAAAGATGGTTCAATGAGATTATGTATAGATTATCGACAACTGAACAAGGTGACTATTAAGAATAAGTATCCTTTGCCAAGGATCGATGATCTATTTGACCAATTGAGAGGAGCCACTGTGTTCTCTAAGATAGACTTGAGGTTTGGCTACTATCAGTTACGTGTGAAGGAATCAGACGTGCCAAAGATAGCTTTTAAAATAAGATACGACCACTATGAATTTCTTGTTATGCCATTTGGATTGACGAATGCACCGGCCGTGTTTATGGGACCTAATGAATAGGATCTTTCGGCTATACTTGGATAAGTTTGTCGTTGTGTTCATTGACGACATCTTAATTTATTCTAAAGATGAGACAGAGTATGCGAAGCACCTGAGAACTGTGTTGCAGACCTTACGGGAAAAATAGTTGTATGCTAAGTTTAGCAAGAGTGAATTTTGGCTCCAGGAAGTTGGATTTTGGGGTTATATTGTTTCGGGTGAAGGCATCTGAGTTGATCTAAGTAAAATCTTTGCTATTGTTGAATAGAAACCGCCTAAAAATGTAACCGAGGTTAAAAGCTTTTTGGGCTTAGCCGGTTACTACCGAAGATTTGTGAAAGGATTCTCCATGATAGCGACTCCAATGACGAGGTTGCTACATAAAGACGTTAAGTTTGAATGGACAAAAAAGTGTCAGCAGAGTTTCGAGAAGTTAAAGACATTACTGACAGAAGCTCCTGTTTTAGTATTACCTGAGCTAGGAAAAGAGTTTGTAGTCTACAGTGATGCATCCTTGAACGGATTGGGTTGTGTACTTACACAAGATGGCAAGGTGATAGCCTACGCTTCACGGCAGTTGAAGCCACACGAGAAGAACTATCTGACATATGATTTAGAGCTCGCCGCCATTGTCTTTGCCTTGAAAATCTGGAGGCATTATTTATATGGTGAGACTTGTCATATATTCACAGACCACAAGAGTTTGAAGTATTTGATGACTCAAAAAAAATTGAATCTGAGACAGTGGAGATGGTTAGAACTAGTTAAAGATTATGATCTGATCATTGACTATCACCCAGGAAAGGCGAATGTAGTCGTCAACGCGTTAAGCAAGAAATATTTGTTTGTATTGAGAGCCATGGATGCTCAGTTAGCATTGTTTGATGACGGTTCGGTTTTGGCAGAGCTAGAGGATAGGCCGACATTTCTTCAGGAAATTTATGATGCTCAAACTAATGATAGTGACCTACAGGCTAAAAGGATTCAATGTGAGTCGGGCATTGAATCAGATTATCGGATCGGTCCTGATGGATGTTTGATGTTTAGAGATAGAGTTTGTGTACCTAAAGATGATGAGATTATTCAAAAAATCTTGCAAGAAGTGTATAACAGCCATCTGTCTATTCATCCGGGAAGTACCAAGATATACAACGATTTGAAGAAAATGTACTAGTGGAACTGCATGAAAAGAGAAATTTCTGAATTTGTATCAAAATGTCTGATATGTCAGCAAGTTAAAGTTGAACATTAAGTGCCTTCAGGTTTGTTACAGCCTGTAATGGTCCCCGAATGGAAGTGGGACAAAGTTACTATGGATTTCGTGGTAGGATTGCCATTGACTTCGAAAAAGAAAGATGCTATATGGGTTGTGGTGGATAAGTTGACAAAGTTGGCTCATTTCATTCCGGTAAGAACAGACTACTCTCTTGATAGATTGGTCGACTTGTACATATCTGAGATTGTGAGATTACATAGGGTACCGCTATCGATTATTTCGAATAGAGACCCGAGGTTCACTTCGAGATTTTGGAAGAAGTTACAAGAAGCCCTGGGTACAAAATTGAGTTTCAGTGCGGCTTTTCACCCGCAGACCGATAGTCAGTCTGAGCGGAGATTCAAATTCTTAAGGATATGTTGCTATGTTGCATCCTCGAATTTCAGGGTAGCTGGGAAAAGTATTTGCCATTGATAGAATTTGCCTACAAAAACAGTTTTCAAACGAGTTTTAAGATGGCACCTTATGAAGCCTTGTATGGCAGAAAGTGCCGAACTCCATTGTACTGGACAGAACTTAAGGAAAATCAAATTCACAGGGTTGATGTGATTAAGGAAACTGAAGAAAAATTTAAAGTGATACGAGATTGTTTAAAAGCGACATCAGATAGGCAAAAGTCATATGCTGATCTGAAAAGAAAAGAGATTGAGTTCCAAGTTGGAGATAAATTATTCTTAAAAGTATCTCCATAGAAAAAGGTGATGAGATTTGGTCAGAAAGGCAAATTGAGTCCGCGATTTATCGGACCGTACGAAATCACTAAAAGAGTTGGACCATTAGCCTATCGTTTGGCATTGCCACTCGAATTGGAAAAGATTCATGACGTGTTTCATGTACCCATGTTAAGGCGATATCGATCAGACCCCTCTCATGTGATTTCACCAGCAGAGATTAAGATTAGACGAGACATGACCTATGGAGAGGAACCGGTCAAGATTTTGGCTCGTGAGGTTAAACAGTTGAGAAATAAAAATATGGCTTTAGTAAAGGTTTTATGGTATCGACATGGTGTAGAAGAGGAGAAATAAGAGCCAGAAGAAACCATGAGAAACCAATATCCGAACCTGTTTTCTGGTAAGACTTTCGAGGACAAAAGTCCCTAAGGGGGAAGAAATGTAACATCCCGAAATAGGGCCTAGTCAGAATAGTGGTTTCGGGACCACAAATCTGACATCAAAATTTTTATTTTATGATTATTATGAGGTCTAGAATATGAAAATATGCATGTTTTAAGATTTCATTAAGATATTCTTGAGTAAGGTGTCCAATTGGAAATTAGGGACTAAATTAAATAAATTGCAAAACTTGGATTCTAGAAGCAATTTGTATGAAATTGATTTAGATTATAAATTAGAAGGTTTTATAGAGAAATTTTCCCAATTTCTAAGTTTTTGGACAAAAATGGGCTTGCATGGATGAAATTTTAAAGAAAGGGCTTAAGGGCATTGTGGTCATTTGGAATTTTAATGAAATAAAATGGGAAAAATGAACCAAAATCAGCTCATTTTCTTCTCCATGCTGCCGAAACTTCAAGGGATTTCATAGCTAGGGTTTTCAACATTTTCAAGCTCAATAGTAAGTGCACCCAATCCCCGTTTTTAATGTTCTTTGTATTTTTTAAATCCCGGTAGCTTACTCTCTCCATTTCTACCCATATTTCATGTTAGGGTTCATGTTTAAAGATTTACCCATGCATGAGTTACTTATATTTTGATGGTTTATGGAGAGGTATGAAAGTTGGAGGTGTGTTAATCATCCTTTCCTAGGTGATTTTCTTGAAAAACCTCTAAAGGGACCTTTTGCAAAAGTTGTTAAATATGTGGTAGAAATGTGAAAATAATGGAAAATGTAGGCTGCCATAAGAGGGAAAAGTTTTCGTTTGGGCTTGGGTAAGATAGAAATTGCATGTGTTTCATTATACGAGCCTAGGGACTAAATTGTAAAAATGTGAAAGGTTAGGGGTAAAATGGTTATTTGGACTGGGGGTGAAATTTAGGTTCAAAAAGTAAAATGTGAGGTGTTAATGATTCAATTTTATTGATATAGACCCCGAGGAGCAAATTCTGGAGGTCGACCGAGGAAAGCGAAAGGTTTTGGGGTAACCGAAACACAATACCGAACGAGTACCAGGTAAGTTCGGATAACTTAAAGTAGTCTCAAAATGTGTCTAAGTATATGATTTATGAATGCATGATGATTGTATTTATTAATAGCATGAAATCATATGAAATACATCCTTGACAATGATTTGTTGGAAAATGTCTCGATTAAGGTTGAAAAGGGAATTCGATGGATAAACCATGATTGACATGTGAATTGAGATCCTGCATGTGTTGCAGAAAGGATTTAGCCCGGACGGGTAATTCGATGATCTCAAGTATAAAAAGGATCTAGCCCGGACGAGTGTTCCTCGAGTGATCAAGCCTCCCAAAGAATATGTGTGCATTGTGGATGTAGCCCGGACGGGTAATTCGATTAGGGTCTGAATTTATCCTGGACTGGTAATTTAGATCTGAGCTCATTAAGGGTGTTTGCCGTTGTAAGGGATTTAGCCTGGACTGGTAATCCTGACATCACCTTATGAGTTTATGTTACGGGGGATTTATCCTGGACTGGTATTCTCACCGTAAAATGTGAGGTTCGCGGGAGTGCATACTAAAATGATCATTCGTATGAATTGACGGTGATTGGATAATTCATCAAGATTTCCTAAAAACTCAACGAGACTAACACAAGTTATATGCACAAATGACATGTTGAATGATGAGCTCATCTAAGATAATTTACATGGTGTTTTGTTATGTGACTAACTTATTGATTGAGTGAATGTGATAGGGAATCCATTTTCATATTTGTTGGTTTCATTATCTAATAAGGATGTATGCTAAATAATCGGTAAGTTTACTTTCCAGTTATTCGAGCTTACTAAGCATGTAAATGCTTACCCCTCTCTTTTTCTCCATTTTCAGAGCTCGAGGACTCGTAAAGATTGGAAGACGGTTGGAGAGTCAACACACTATCAACTAGTCCAGCTTTGGTATATAGACTCTTATGTTTTGTTCAATGACATGTATAGAACTTTTAAGTATTTTGTTATATGTGCCATTTGATTTGCCAAAATGAAGGCATGTAAAGCTATACTTATCTTTTTGTATATGGCCATGAAAATTGGCTTATTTTAAAGTAGGCTATGACCTACAAATTTATGCATGTTTATGTTCACATATGATGGCTTGGTTATAATTGGCAATGAGTTATAAAAACGAGCCAATCTTAAATATGTCAAGTAGGCATGGAAATCCTTAAATGCAAGATGAGAATTAACTTAGCATGTATGAAACCAATAACATGAGGTTTACATGCAATGAGGTTAATCAAAGTTTTATATATATAAGTGTATAATTCGGCCTTATCATGTGTAAAAGTAACCTATAAGTATGATAGGTTGACAAAGAGTGACCAAAGGCTTGGAAAATAGCCTAATAAGGTCTACACGGGTAGACACACGGGCGTGTGTCTAGGCTGTGTGTGACACACGGCACACCCCCATGGGTGTGTGGTATGGTCGTGCATCCTCTGCACCTAAAATTTTAAGTCAGTGTTGTACACAGGTAGGCCACACGGGCGTGTGTCTTGGCCGTGTGCCCCTAATTGTATGATGAGGTTGAAGTCAATGTTGCACACGGGCTGAGGGCACAGGTGTGTCCCAAGCCGCACGGGCGTGTGTGACCACACGGCCCCACCACACGGGCGTATTACACTTCAAAGTAAGGGAAAATTTTCTAAGATGCCCAAAGCTTATCGAATGTTTTCGGTTTTGTCCCATACTGCCCCTAGGTGTGTTTTAGGCCTCGAAGGCCTGTGTAAGGGATGAGAGGTACATGTTTGAAAGGTTTTAATTTTGGGCGAAATTCGTTGACTTGATTTAGTAAGTTTAAAAAGGTGAAACACTGGTAATGCCTCGAACCCTATCCCGGCGTCGGATACAGGTGAGGGGTGTTACAAGAAAAAAGGTGGTACCAAAAATGTAAGCATGGAAGACATAAGGACAAAAATCCAAAGAAGAGATATTTTATAAACACATGACTATTTAATTTTTAATTATATTAGGATAATTGTTAGATATTATTATTTAGATTTTATTTTAGCTTTTATCTTTATTTATCTTTAATTATCTTTATTTATCTGTATTTATCTTTTACAATTTAAGTAGGACTAGACTAGGTTTCCTAGTACTATAAATAGGGGATGGAGTGACTCAAATTTCATATCATCTTTTCTTAAAACACTCCCTCTCCCAAAACTTAGCCTTTGTTCTTTCCATTCAATAAAATTCCATTTTTTTATTAAGTCTATTTATTTTCCCAAAAACATAAGCCACTAAATCCATCTAGCCAAAGATTGTCAAAAATCCCTAAAAGAGGTTTATGAGGCTTAGAATCCGTACTTAGCCTTCTCAACGAGTATTCATCACTTCTCCGTATTACGGGGTTGACGCTTTCGTCCATGTCCCTTCAAAAGTGATCTTTTTAACTTGTGCAAGGAACGACCACTTTGTATATTTTGGGAAGGTTGCACAGTCGGTTCGTTAGCTTACTGCGTCAGTGGTTGTCGAGCCCAAGAGACAAAATTGCATGGGATTCACCATTGGAAAGTAATGATCTAGTGTAAGACGATCCCACAAGAACGACGGTTGGCTAGAGTTTGGTTCCTCTAAATTATAAGTCTAAACCCTAAGTGGAGCTGGTGGTCGTGGCATCCTCTTCCACTATAACTGGCTTATTCAGTTCGAGAAGGATCACCTAAAAGCTGATGATTGAACTCAAGAAGAATCGAGACAATCAAAGGCTAAAATCTCGCCACATAAGAAACTCTCTCTTTCTTCAAACTCTACTTATTTTTATATTCTCTATTTTAATTTTCGCAGTTTATTTAATTTTCGCAATTTCAATCAACTCTAAATTCTATTTTTTTTATTTTTTTAAGAATGTAGGTTTTCTTGGGCACGATTTTGTCCAGGATCTCGCGAAACAAGACATTGTGCAATCCAGTCCTTAAAGATTTGACCCTACTTCCCTTATACTATTCTTTTTATTATTTTTATAGGGATATGATGTATTTGGTGCTCTCAACGACGCATCACAAATATACAAAACATACCAAAAAATCATTTATACATATTTACATAACCAAGTATACCAAAATAAGCCAAATCACATGGCTATACATATAACCAAACCAACATAAGACATATAGGCCACATTAGCCAAAACACCTATACATGCCATTTAACTTCAAAATATAAAGTTCAAAGTACCAAAATGAGTATTTGATAGTGTGACGCGATCTCCGACGACTTTCAAATCGAGCGAGCTTTCAAAATATTATAAAACATGAACAAATAAACAGCATAAGCAATTCAGCTTAGTAAGTTCGTAATTCATAGAATAAAACTTACCATATAACCACGAATTTAGGTAAATAAACCAACGCATAACTCAATTTGATTTGGCCAAAGCCTATCATACTATCCATAATCATGTTAGTCATATGTTCACATAAAATTGAAAATCATTTATGAATTCATCAATTAATTGGATTCCATGTACATGTGACATTTATGCTATGATTCCATATATCAAACACCAATCATTTCCATGTGAATATTTGTACTTGTTCATTTTGAACTTGTATAATCCCGTAATAACACTATGCCCATTGAACCATCTAGAATATCGTAGGATACGCGGGTGGTACACACGAAGTGTTCTGAACGGTAAACTGTCAATTCTTATACATGTATGCTCATACGAGCGATAAACGGTAAGCTTATTCGAACTGATTATTAGTAAACTCTTACAAACTGAATATCGATAAGCTCCTTCGAGCTGAATAACGGTAAGCTCATACGAGCTGTGGTGAGTCTGCAACATATGCAAGACCTCAACCACAATCAGTAACCCTAATGACACTGTCATTTATATCCTACGAATTCTGAAGGTTCCAATAGGGCTCAGTATTCTTATTACTATATCAGTTATACGCTCAATAATTACTAAATTATATAAATACACAGTGTAATTATACGAACTTACCTCAAACAAAGTATATAAATACTTTATTTCAAATAAAGTATATAAATATACAGTGTAATTATATGAACTTAACTCGAATCAGTACGGAGCAAATCAATTGATCAATCCGCTACTTTTTCTTTTCCCCAATTTAATCCGAACGTGGCTTTTTTTTATCTATATAATATCAAATTTAACTAATTTAATAATTATTCTATTCGATTTGGTCCAATTTCATAATATGGCAAAATTATCATTTTATCCCTAATATTTAATTTTTTTACAATTTAGTCTCTAGGCTCGTAAAAATGAAATTCATGCAATTTCATCTATACACAAGCCTAGCCGATTTTCATATATACCTATATCATCTCAAATATTTCACAATTTCACACATTTAACACATAAATTTCGCATTCCTCATTTTAGCCCCCAATTGACAATTTCACTTAAAATCCCTGAACAAAAGTTGTTTATTAAACAACCAAGATTCATTTTATTGCATTAAACTTCAAAAACAACAAAAATTATCTCATGAAAAAACCCTAGACTTTCAATCATATTGCAAAATAGTCCCCTATTTAGCTAGCTTATGCTACTACGGTCTTGAAAACATAAAAATCAACAAAAACGGGTCAAAGAATCACTTACATGCAAGGGAACTAAGTGGCTGAAATTTTAAGCTTCAAAAACCCCTATTTTATTGCAATTTTTGGTGGAGAGGAAGATGAACACTAGGGTCTTCTTTTTGTTTTATTTTTTTATCTTTTAAGTCACCTAATACCAACCAAACTTTGAAAATTTCATGATTGAAATCCATGTACATCCACTAACCCATTTATTTTCCTAATTACTCAATAAGGACCTCTACATTAAATTCCTACAGCTATTTAACACTCTTAGCTAATAGCACATAACTTTCACACTTTATGCGATTTAGTCCTTTTTCACAAATTGAGCATACAAACAGTAAAATTTCTTAACGTAATTTTTATACTATGATTCTAACATGCTATGGATATAAAAAATATATTAAAATAAATTTTATGACATCAAATTTGTGGTCCCAAAACCACTGTTCTAATTTCACTGGAAACGGGCCGTTACAATTAGCCATTATCTTGAATTTATTATTTACTTATGAATATCGATGTGAGCTTGTTTTTATTTATTTTGGTTCTATATTCAGCTAGTTGATATTCTGCTGCCATAATATTTGCTCATATAAATTCTATACTAATGCTTAATAGGACTAATTTTAAAGAATGAAAAAGACACTTACTTATGGTGCTTGGCTGTATGGACTAGACCTTGCACTCAGGAAAAAATAACCTGCACCTCTCACTGTAGAAAACACTCCTGATGTTAAGAGGGATTTTGAGAGGTGGGATCGTTCAAATCGCATAAGTCTAATTATCATGAAACACAGTATTCCAGAAGCCTTTAGGGGCACAAAATCTGAAGAGATTACTTAGACCAAGGGTTTCCTTGACGAAATTGAGAAATGTTTTGCTAAAAACAATAAGGTTGAGATGACATCACTTCTGATTTCTTTGATGTCTATGAAGTATAAGGGTCAAGGAAACGTGAGGGAGCACATTATGGAGATGTTCCATGTTACTTCAAGACTTAAGGCACTTAGATTGAGCTTTTTGAGAAATTTCTTGTTCTTATGATTTTGGTATAACTTTCTGCATAGTTCAATCAATTTAAAATTAGTTATAACTGTCAAAAGGAGAAATGGACTCTAAATGAACTCATTTCGCATTGTGTACAAGAAAAAGAAAGGTTAAAGCATGATAAGTCTAAAAGTGTTTATTTAGCCAATGCCCCTAAAGACAAGTGCAAGAAAAGAAAATATCATAATGAAACTGCTAAGGGTCTAACTCAAAAGAAACAATAGCAAGCTACAGAGATTTATTTCTTTTGTAACAAGTTTGAACACATGAAAAAAGAATGTACCAAATATCATGTCTGGTGTGCAAAGAAAGGTATAATTCTTAATTTGGTCTATTCTGATGTTAATTTAGCTTTAATACCTAGAAACACTTGGTGGATAGATTTTGGTGCTACTACTCACAAATGTGTTTCTATACAGAGTTGCTTGAGTTACCGAAAGCTAAGTGATGGTGAAAGACATATCTTCGTGGGAGATGAAAAATCGGTAGAAGTGGAAGCAATTGGCCATTTTAGGTTGTTATTAAGAACTGGTTTTTATTTGGATTTAAAAGTCACTTTTATTGTACCTTCATTTAGACAAAATTTAGTTTCTGTTTCTTCATTGGACAAATTTGGATATTATTGTTCATTAAGAAACAATCAACTTAGTTTGTCTTTAAATTCGAATGCTATTGGAACTAGTTATTTAAATACTTATGACAACATTTATTTCCTAGAAACAGTTGCATCCTATAATGAAACCTTGCATGTGGAATCACGTAGTATTAAAAATAAATTAAATAAGGAAAAGTCAACATCATTATGACAGAAGCGCTTAGGTTATATCTCAAAAGTTAGAGTTGAACGCCTTGTATCTGATAGTATTTTAGAGTTCCTTAACTTCACATACTTTGATATTTGTGTCGATTGCATTAAGGGAAAACAGATCAAAACCAATAGATTGAGTGCCAACAGACCTTTAGACGTCTTAGAATTAATTCATATAGATATTTTTGGGTCATTCCCTACAACATCCTGGAATGGTCAACAATATTTCATAACATTCATAGAAGATTACTTAAGTTATTGGTACCTATATCTCATTCGTGAGAAATATCAATCTCTGGACGTATTCAAAGCCTATAAAGTTGAAGTTGAGAATCAACTCAACAAAAGGATTAGGAACGTCAGATCTGATCGTAGTAGTAAGTACTAAGGTAGATATAATGGCTCAGGTGAACAATTTCCAAGACCATTTGCGAAATTCCTAGAGGAATGATATTGTCCCATAGTACACCATACTAGGATCACCCAATATGAATGGTGTAGCTGAAAGATGAAACAGAACTCTTAAGGATATGTTAAGGAGCATGATTAGTCATTCCACCTTACCTAAGTCCCTCTAGGGAGAAGCATTAAAAACAATAACTTACATTCTAAATAAACTACCCGTTAAAGCAGTTGCGAAAATACCTTATGAGCTTTGGATAGGTCAAAAGCCTAGTCTAAAACACTTTGACATTTGGGGATGTCCAGCTGAGGCAAGGCCTTATAGGCTACATGAAAAGAAATTGGACTCTAAAACAGTGAGCAACTATTTTATTGGTTATTCTGAGAGATCTAAGGGCTATAAGTTTTATAATCTCATAATTAGGAATATTTTTGAGATAAGAACTGCAAATTTTTTTTAGGATATTGATTTTGGAGGGAAAAATAAGGTTAGAGACATTTCTTTTGAGGAGGAATTGGGTTCCAACTTCGTTCTTACTATCAGTTTTGACGATGTTCAGGTTCTCATACTTATCATTGATGAAGAAGTGAGTCCAGAACCTCAGCAAGACAATGTTGAACAACTCTTTATTCAAGATAAGGTAATTGTTCTAGAAGAACAAACTCAACAACCTCAAGAACAAGTGTCATTAATGGGGTCCACAAGAGAAAGGAGAAATGCTATTCTAGATAATTATGTTGTATTTCTCCAAGAACATTAAGATGATAATGGAATAATGAAAGATGATCCAATCAACTTTCATCAGGCCATGAAAAATTATAATTCTCAAAAGTGGATTAATGCCATAAAAGATGAGTAAAAGTCTATGCAAGACAATAAAGTTTGAGAACTTATCTCATTACCTAAAGGTGCAAAAATAAATAGTTGTAAATGGATATTTAAAACCAAGAGGGTTGCAAATGGTAATGTGGAGAGGTATAATGTGCGTTTTGTAGCTAAAGGATCTACTCAGAAAGAATGCATTGATTTTATAGAGACTTTCTCTCTAGTTTCATCGAAAGACTCTTTCAAGATAATCATGGCACTTGTTGCTCATTTTGATCTTGAGTTACATCAGATGGATGTTAAGATTGCGTTTCTTAATGGCGACATTGAAGAAACAATTTATAAAGTGCGACCATAAAATTGAGTCAGAAGACCCAAAGAATATGATTTGCAAATTGACAAAATCCATTTATGGACTCAAACAAGCTTCCCGTCAATGGTACCACAAGTTTCATCAAGTAATTGTTTCGTTCAGTTTTGAGATGAATATTGTTGATGATTGTGTGTATCACGAATTCAGTGGGAGTAAGTACATATTTCTAGTTCTATATGTTGATGAAATTTTACTTGCTGCTAATGATATAGGCTAATTGCAAGAAATCAAGAGGTTTTTATCTA
Organism: Gossypium longicalyx; assembly: GCA_025698465.1. Classification (NCBI taxonomy): domain Eukaryota; kingdom Viridiplantae; phylum Streptophyta; class Magnoliopsida; order Malvales; family Malvaceae; genus Gossypium; species Gossypium longicalyx. Next base: position 20,992,472 of record CM047000.1, read on the forward strand.
AGCATTTTGAGATGAAAGATCTTGGGGATGCCTCTTTTGTTTTAAGAATTTAGAAACATCGAGACTGATCTCAGGGTATTCTTGAATTTTCACAAAAGAGCTATATCGATAAAGTACTAAAAAGGTTTAACATACAAAGTTGTAAACCATGTGACACCCTTGTCGTTAAAGGAGACAAAGTTAGTTTTACTCAGTGCCATAAAAGTAACCTTGAAATTCAGGAAATGCAAAAGATCCTCTATGCATCACCTGTTGGGAGTCGAATGTATGATCAAATATGTACTCGTCCAGACATTGCATACATTATTGGGATGTTAGACAGATATTTAAGGAACCCTGGTATGAACCATTGGATAGCAGCCAAGAGGGTTATGCGGTATCTTTAGAGAACAAAAGGATACATGCTCACTTATAAGAGATCAGATCATTTGGAGGTCGTAGGGCATTCGGATTCTGATTTCGCTAGGTGCCAAGATAGTAGAAAATCTACATCAGGCTATATTTACATATTAGCTAGAGCAACTATATCATGGAAAAGTGTCAAATAGACACTTGTAGCTTCTTCCACTATGGCAGCAAAATTTGTAGCATGCTATGAGGCATCAAACCATGGAATATGGTTGTGGAACTTTGTCACTCAGCCGTGTATTTTAGAGAATATAGAAAGACCACTCAAATTATTTTGTAACAATAAGTCAATAATGCTGTATTCCAATAACAACATGAGTTCATCTAAGTCAAAGCATATTGACATAAAGTTCCTAGTTGTGAAAGAAAAAGTGAAAAATGGACAAATATTCATAGAGTATATTGGGACAAACTCTATAATAGTGGATTCGCTCACAAAAGGTTTACCACCCAAGGTCTTTCATGAGTACACTACTCATATGGGTGTTACATTATTTGAGGATATCATGATTTAGTGGGAGTTTGTATTTTATCTACTTTATGTTTGTTTTGAGACATGTATGTATTTGGTTATTTTCTGACCAAAAATGAAGTATTCAGTTTATTCACTCTGTTTTGTTATTTTGATACTGACCTCACTTAAGTTTAAAGAGGACTAGTTGGAAATAGACATGTTTAAATCATATTGCATGTAATTTCCATGCTACACATCCATACTTGATCTATGTCATTTGGTTGTGTTAATATATGTGATCAGTGATGGATTTAGTTACGATATATGTAACGAAAGTCGCATTGGTTCTATGTTAGCATAATTAATGGAAGAGATTGTTTGGAAGACGAAGAATACTCCCTGTAATTATTTGTTCCCCTCATTTAATTTATCCTTCCTTTCTATTCTCCACTTACTTATCTTATGTTTAGTATCTACTCAAATTGGATTTAGAAAACAAAACCTATTCTGTAACATTTAAATCTGACACTGACAATAGGAATATAATTACACCCCCCTCAATTTAGTCCAATTTAGATTTGTTCTATGTTAGCATAATTAATGGAGGAGATTGTTTGGAATACCTTTTGGATATGATAGTAAAATTTTGAGCTCATAAGGTTATATAATGACATGTAATTATAGGGTAATTAGTATATATATGTGGTCCAAGAGGGATATTGTTGGAAAATATGGACATCTCATATATAATAAGGGTAATTACATGTTATTATTTACTATCATGATAGGTTAGCCCAAATTAAAAGTGATCTAATTTGGTTAAGGTTTATTGGGATTTAATTATTAGATAAAGTATGGGTCGAATATGTGTAGATACTCTAGTAACTAATTTCTAATTGATGATGGGCTAATTAGAAATTAGGGCTAATGTGCCAAAGTTATATATATTAAGGTTATGGTCCTCAAATTACACACAAGGTAACTTTTCTAATATCCCATCTTTAGAAAAAAGAGATCCCCAAGATCCAAAAAATTTCAAGGTACGCTTCAACATCTAATTCTGTTATCGTTTTGTTTTTTATGATTTAACATGATAGATCTTGATATATAATTTATTAAATTTTATATCATATCTTGATTTACGATTCTAACAATTTTAGCTTTTCTCCACAGTTATATTGGATCATAATGACAACTTTCCTTCAAAATGTATATAATGTTCATTAGAATTTCCTTAAATTCTTCATATATTTTAACAGAGTTCCTCTGAACTTCTTGAACTTGTATTTGTATACAATAGCTTGGGTGATCCCCTTAAATACTTGAATCAACAGTTATTAAAAGGAAAAAAAAAAAAGAATGAATGAGATTGTTTAAGAACACTTTTTAGTTTACTTAGAGTTGTGTTACCAAACTAACTAGATGGAAAGAATATAATACATGCAGTGAAGCACAGAATGACATATTATTAAAAAGGGTTTAATAATTGTTTTGGTCCTTGTATTATGGTGAAACTTTTGCTTTGGTCCTTTTAATATTTTTTTCAATCACTTTGCCCTCTGGACTTCTATTTCGTCCATCACGTTAGCCCTTTGACCAATTGCATTTAAAAAGATTCTATATATTCAGGTGTTCGTCCATTGACAATGTTTGTTTTGACTTCTATACTACAATAAAATTCTTACTTTGGTCCTTTTATTGTTGTTTATGTGTTCGTATTTATTTGAATTAAATGAAGAGGATTTATTTTAATGGAAAAGAATGGACAAAATGAAAATGGATAACACAAAGTGACCTTAAAAATACGAAAATGAAATTTTCATTATACAAGGGAAAAAAACAAGTATTAAGCCTTATAGATTCACTTGTCTTTATTTCTTAATGATGTGTTTATCTATTGGTTCAATGATAACGTGTACAGAGATGAAGCTTGGGGGCAAGAGCCTTAGTTCGCTTGGTTAAATGGCATAATTCCCATTTTAGTCTCTATTAAATATTAAGAGTTCAACCATTTTAGCTATGTTTAATTAATACAATTACATTTTCGGCCCCTCCAATGAATTATTTATTTAATTTAGACCATTTTAACACAGAAAATTTAGCTTTGGCTTTCTATTTTTTTTTTAATTTTATCTCCATTTTCTAATACAAAATTCCTAATTTTGATTTCGGAGTGTATAGAATATATATATATATATAAGGGTATCGTTTCTGAACTATGACTTAGAATTTGGATTTGAATTTCAAAAATAACGTAAATCGAATAGTAAACCATTTAGAAATGTAACATTCATGCTAATTTCTCAAATCTATGGATGTCTATTTAGTAATGAATTTAAATTTTTTAAAAATATTTTTGGATTTGAAAAATACATGTTTTTATATTTTTCTAAAATATATTATATTGAATTTAAATTAAATTTTTAATCATTTAATAATAAATGAAATTCAAATTTATGTTCCAAAAGGAAGAAATTTGAGACATATTTTCAAAAGAGTTGAAGGTGTAATATTTACCATTAGGCTGATGGTTAGCTTGTTGGCATATATGCAAGAAATGGTTAGTTGGAAAAAAATCCAGCCTTGTGAGTTTATAAAGCGTAACTGTAATGAGTAGAATTTTGATGGAGATGGAAACTTTTCTTGAATTATAATCCCATAACATTACATATTTATATAGGGAATTTATGAGGACCCACATAGGAAGTTTTTGACAATGTTGTTGAACTGTGTTGAGTTCTCAATCTGGGGCACATGAGATGTGTTTTGTATTATTTCCAGCCTTGTCTTCTTCCCAATAAGCCTGAAAATTCCCACCCAAATGTTATTAATAATAAAACTAAATGTTTACTCAAAACCAAGTAAAGGGTGCAGTGTGCATACTCCTTGAGTTCATGAGCCATTTTCAAAGGGAATATCTGGTCTTTGTCTCCCCAAACTATCAGCACATCCTAAGTCACAAGGAAAAAGAATGCAGCAGACAATCAATCAAAGTTAAATAGTCAACTTGTTATTATATGAATGTTTATATATACCTGTTGAAGTGGAGGTAGCTTGCATGAATCATCACCAGCCAGTAGGGTAATTCCCTTTAAAAGTTGCAGTTTCTCGTTTCTGTTTTCTGAGTATAATTGCTGCATTTTGCACGAAATTAACTACACTTGGAGCATAATAGTAGAGTTGACCTACCAACATGACAGCATTTGCTTTCTTACTTGGACACAAACATACATCATCTCATAAGAAAGGAAAATAAATTGCTTGTAACTACTAGCTCTCTAGAAAGTAATTTTACAAAATTCACCGTTGGATGGGAGGCAAGGCTACTGGAACTATCATGGATTATTTCATATTTTAATCCTTAGGGAAAAGAAAAAAAAAAGAAGGTAAAATCAAAATATGGGCAATAAATATTTTACATTTGATATAAATTTGTTGTAATAGTATTGTGTTATTGGGACTAGAATGGTAAATAAAATATTTTGATGTTAGTGGCATTCTTTATATGCATATACCAAACAAAGATAGGGTTATAGTTAGGATTTAGGAATTCATCTCTATCATTCGGCTCCACTTTCATAAAAGTGGATATATTTCTCAATCCAAATCTAGCAAAGATTGTTCTGACCCCACGTATCCCTTTTCTTTTTCGTGAATCAAAGAGATCGATTCCTTCTCCAATTCAATTTTTGTAAAAAAAGAAACTAATGTGGAAAAAGAAATGGTTACTAAAATGGAAAAAGGGAAATATACTCACGTTAACCACGTCCTTCCAGAAAAAATCAGGAACCATGGTGAAACGCCTTGATATGGCCAAACGAGTCAATGTCCTTAACTGAGTCGCCGTCTCGGGAAGCATAATCTCTTCAACGTTCTCCACATTAGCTCTTTGCAACAACTCCATGTTATCTGCTTTCCGCATGTTTACTCCAGAGCTCGCAATCACCACTTTCTCCACCTTCTCCGGCCACAGTTTGGCCATGTGGTACGCCACGAACCCTCCATAGCTGGTTCCCATAACGTGGTACTTCTTCACTTGAAGCTTCTCCATCAGCTTCCCCATCGAAACTGCTTGGAATACCTCCGACCTTTCCTTGGACTTTGTGGTGGAATCGCCGAAGAAAACCAGGTCGGGAACGTAGACGTGGAAGTGAGGGGAGAAGAACTGGGCCTGTCGACGCCATTGCCACATAGCGCTGGGACCGAACCCGTGGAGCAAAAGCAAGGCGGGTTTTTGTTGCTGTGGAGTTTGGTGGTCGGGATTTGGAGCCCATAAGTGGATGGTGGTGTGATCGTCGATGTCGATGAATTGTGAAGTGAGGCCGGAGGTGGCAAAGCAACGGCGGAGGTAGATGCCGTATAAGGATACAAAGCTGAGAAAGGAGGGTGCCATGGCGGTTGACTGTTGGAGAAGAAAAAGGGTTCTTTAGGCTTTCAATTTTCAAGGTATGCCATGAAAGGGAAAAAGGAGGCAGGGAGGTGAGTTTGGTTTTGACTCTTGTTGAAAGGCCTATTTATATTTATGAAACCTCCCCAACATAATTTTTACGCCCCAATATGGTTTATTATTAAATTGAAAAAAATATATGAAAATTTTATAAATTTAGATTAATAACAATGATTAATAAATTTATTTAAATATGATTAAAAATATTAAAAAATAATACTAATAATAAATAATTATTAGTATTTTTTTATAAATCTTCTGTATTTTATTTAATTTAATGATGTTATGTCATATTATTATTTACTGATAATGCATAAAATATTATCTCATAAATTAAAACTAGTATATTTTTACTTGTAATTATATTTATAAGTTTAAAATAAAAAAGAGAGAAAATAAAAGCAAAAGCAAGCTTTGTTACTCGAAAAACATACAAAATTAGTATCATTTATATTATAAGTTTATATGTGATTCGTTAAGAGTGTGCTTGGTTGGGTGGAGAAAATGAGAGAGTGGAAAAGTAGAAAGAAAATATAGATTGAGTGTGTTTGGTTGGAAAGAAAATAGGAGAAATGTTTGTTTTTAATCCTAATACATTAAAACCAATCATTTCAAATTAGAAAGACGAGAGGAGAGAAAATGTGAGAAATGTATATGTTAGTTTAAAATAATACATTTTTTAAATATTTTATTTTCTTTCCTTACATTTTTCAACTCTACCAAGTAATGGATGAAAAAAGAACATTATTTTTCCTACCAAGTATATCTATGAGGATAAATTATGTTTTCTATCATTTGAATTTTCTTTTCACTTTACCAAGCAATGCTTAAAAGAATAATAAAACTAAGAGAAATTATCAAATTATTTATATGGCCATATTTAAATAAATAATAAATTTACATTTGAGCATATAATTTGATATGCTATCGTTATATCGAATAATGAGACATCATTAAATATAAAATTACTTAAATTTATTTTTAAAAATTGTTAGCATATGATATAATAAAAAAATAATATTTTTATTTAACCTTTTAAAATTAAAAAAAATTATTTTTGCCCTTTAATAATTTTATATATTTTTTAACTCTTTTATTATTTTATGTTTTATTTAATGATAATGCGTTCTATTATTATTTACCTATAGTATATATAATAGTAAATAATATCACATCATTAAAAAAACAAAAAAAAAAACCTTAGGAATTAGATGAAATGACAAAAAAAAATTTCTACCTTAATTAATAGTCGGGAGTTTAATCCTCACCCTAAATATAGAATAGCTTTAAAACTCATAGTTAGTATATATCATTTTAATATATCTATGCTGGATAATTTAAGAAAGAAAAAACTTTATTTTTTTTTTTGAAAAAGTATGATATAGTGTGATAGTAAAATGTAAAAGTCAAGGAAGGCATAGATATATTTAATGATAATTTGTAAACAAACTTGGGTGGGGAAAATGTTGTTGAGACATGAAACGGTGTTGGTTGTGTAAAAATTAAAGAGCAGGGACAGAGAAATAAAAGGGTTGGTTGGGTTGGGTTGGGTTGGGTCGGTTTTCCATGATGTGGGGGAGTGATGGTAATCTGCTCACCAAACTCTCTTGTGTTGTCCCAATACCATTCAGAAAATTAGCGAGCATGTCCTACTCTTTTGTCTATTTCCACTACTGCTGCCAATCATTTTTAAACACTTGTGGATTCATTAACCAATAAATAGCCACATATATGTTGGGTTTGTGGGAATTTTCGCCATAACGAAACCAGGCCAGCATCCATACTTTTCAACACCAGGGTCGACTGAGGCATAGGTTCCCTTTAATGCTCCAACCGTCTTAAATAGTCATGAAGAGTATAATGAACATATTTTGTCTCTACATTAGATCAAAAACGGGATCGAAGGGACAAAAAATAGCTAATTCATATAGAGTTATTGAACTGGCCCAACCAACAACCAGAGTCGTATGCATTATATGAATAGAAAGCAAGCCACCGGGATCATTCAATATGACAGTATGAACACGATACCAAGGCAAACCCATGGAAATACCCATTTATCAACGAAAATAGACACTATGTAACTTTATTGCATTGAAATAACACTGTGTGTGTGCGGATTGTCAGAATATTTATCACTACTGGCAGGTCTTGCTCCCTTTTTATTTTGAGTTTAAACCAATATTTACCTTTTCAATTTAACAACTAAATTATACAAATAATCACCATTCTTGATTTTTTTTTATAGTTATTTCAATTTATTTAATATTTAAGTTTGACTTTTTTTAATGTAACACTTGTGTTATTTTTTTGTCTAATGTGGTATTTATATTTGACAAAAGTTATATATTTTGAAATGTAAAAATATATTGTTAACTTTCTAGTGTTTAATACTAATTTTAGAGTTGATTTGATTAAAATTTATAATTAGTTAATAATATTAACAATTAACATTCACAAATCAATCTTAAAACAATAATTAAATCACATCCATCGGACTATATTTGACAAGTTAAACACAAAATTAAATAAATTCACAATTATTACTAAATTTATTCTATTAATAAAATCATTAAGAATTCAAACCTAATAATATTAGCAATTAGCTTTCATCAAATCAACCATAAAACTAGAATTAAACACTAAAAAGTTAACACCATAACTTTTAGATACCAAAACATATAATTTTTTGTCAAATACAGGTACCAAACTGAACCAAAAAATAACATAGGTACCACATTAGAATAAAGTATCAAATTCGGATATTAAATGATATATTAAGCCATAGTTAAAATGTATCTGGTTGCTAAACAGAATGCTGACATGACCTAGTACAATAACAAATTTAACCTCCAATATTGTCCCATTTTATTAATTTAGTCTTAATTTTTAAAATTTTAACAAATTTAACCCTCACTATTTACGTAGTCTATCAATTTACCATGATATTAAAATTTTAAAAATTATAAATAAAACATTTTAAAAGGTAAACAATTATAAATATATTTGCATATACTCATACTCAAACCGATCATATTTGCATCGAAAATCTAAACACCAATAATGTTACCCCTATTTAAATATGATTTAATTTCAAGTTTGATTATTTTTAGAGGGATAATATAATTTTTGGCCCTAAATTTGGCAATTAGGTTCATTTTAGTACTTGTATTTTTTTCGTCCACTTTACTCCTTAAACTTGGAAACTAGATCTATCTTGGTCCCTAAATTGATGTGACCAGTGTTATCGAAACAAGATTGGATCAGACCGACCGAGATATAATCAATATAACAGTCTAAGTGAAAAGGTTGAATCGATTGACCCAAAAATTGCTCAAAATTGATAAAAAATCGAGAAAAAAAATCTTAGTTGAATAGGTTGAATTGATTTAATAATTTTTTTTATTTCTATGATTTTATTTATTTAATTAATTTATTATTGGCTCGACGGTCGAACCATATGAATTTGTTAAATCAAGAATCAATGGTCTAACCTATTCAACCATTGGTCAAGTTATTAAAACAATGAATGTGACATTTTGATATTATACCTCATCATCATCTGAATTTTTTTATTTTCAAGTGATGGTGTAACACAATTTAAGAGTGTCACATCATCAAATTTTTATATTTTTGAAGTTCAGTAACCAAAATGAATCTAGTTGTCAAGTTTAAGTGCCAAAGTGGACAAAAATATTACAAGTACCAAAGTGAACCTAATTACCAAATTTAGGGACTAAAAATTGTATTATCCTTTTTTAAAATTGTTCCAAGGAAAGATGTGTTGAGCTCTCTCATCAGTTGGATGATAGCTAAGCTGCACAAGGAAATAAAAAATGGTTAATGGTGTGTTGTCTATTCCACTCATTTATTCGAGAAATTGAAAAATAGACGATACCAATACAAGTTCTGGACAAAAACATATTTTGAAGGATGATGAAAGGAACTCAACAAAGTAAGACTGGCTACATTGTTTACAATGAATAAACCTTGAGAAGAAAGCTTAATTGATTGAGAACTTGAGAGGAGAATTTATAAACATACAAGTGAGAGTAAACTGCTACTAACTAATTAACTGAATCTATTACAATAGACTTTAATATTCACTCATCTATTACTACATCGAGATCTAAAGTTTTTCTCGAAACTGACAAAAATTAGAAGTGGACAAAGGTTTGGTGAGAATATCGATAATCTGATCACACGCAGGAACTTCACAAACAACCAATGACCCATCGACAACCTTTTCACGAAGAAAGAAAAGATCAAGTTCAATATCCTTGAATTTAGAGTGAAAAATAGGATTGGCCGCAACAGCTATTGCACTGGAATTATCACACCAAATAGTAAATCGATCATCAAAAGAAAACTAAAGTTTCAGTAGTAACGATTCAAGCTATGTGATGTCACCAGCTGCAGTAGCTAAACCTCGATACTCTGCTTCAGCTGTCGATTGAGAAACAACTTATTTTTTCTTAGAGCACCATGAAACGGGGTTCCCACCAAAGTACACACAATACCTAGTGGTGGATCAATGATAGTCAAAATCCAAACCTCAATTTGCATTAGCATACCTAACTAAAGACAATCTCTCGAAAGGTCGAATTTATAACCCATAGTTAATAGTAGCACAGAGGTTGCGTAAAATGTGTTTGATGGAAACAAAATGTTTATTAGTTGGAGCATGCATGAATTGACATATTTGATAAACAATATAGGCACTATTCGATCGAGTAAGAACCACATACTGTAATGCTCCGGTAATATTCCGATATTCACGTGGATCAATAAAAGGGGTTCCCATGTGTTTAGATAAAGAACAAGAAGTACTAATCATGGGTGTAGGTACTCATTTAGCCTTGTCTATATGACAATGTTCTAATAAGATAATTATGTATTTCCTTTGACAATGATGAAGGCCACCGGTTGGGAAGTGAATCACCTCAATACCTAATAAATAGTGAAGAGAGCCCATGTCTTTGAGTGAAAACTTAGTGTGTAGTCAGTGAATAAAATGTATCAGTCTCGAAACTAGAGTCACCTGTAATAATGATGTCATCTACATAAACCAAGACATATATCCGAGACTTATTAGTGATACAAATGAATAAAAAGGCACGGGACTTGGAAAGCAGAAAACTAATAGAAATAAGGAAAGCCTTCAACTTATCGAACCAGGCCCTTGAAGCTTGGCTTAGTCTGTACAACGCTTTGTTCAATTGACATACAAGAGGTTGCCCATTCTCATATGTTTGAACATAACTGGGAGGTTGTTGCATGTACACCTCTTTCGTCAAATCACCATTGAGGAAAGCATTATTAACATCGAGTTGTTGCAACGGAACAATAGATAAAGTGGTGTGAATTGTAGCAGGTTTGACCACTGAACTGAATGTCTCACGAAAATCACACCCAGGAACTTGAGAACATCCATTACCAACCAATCTACCTTTCATGTGAACTATTGTCCCATTAGGATTTTGTTTTATCTTAAAGAGCCACTTGCAACCAATTGCCTTCCGACTTGGTGGTAAGGGAACTAAAGTCCAAGTGTTGTTACTATGAAAAGCATCATACTCATCCTGAGCGGCCTTCCTCTATTTAACACTCGTAAAAGCTTTTTCAATATTAAGAGGTTCATGATCGACAAGTTTAACTATCAGCACATTCGGTTTAAAAATAGCAGATTTTGATCGAGTAATCGTTGAATGAGTGTTAACTGACTGAAGTGGAGGAGGATCAAGAGGAACGAGAATTTCTGGTGGAGGAAAGAAAGAGCTAGAGCTACTACATGGATAAGCAATGTCGAGAGTTAAGGCTGAATCGGACATACTCGAAATAGGGTCGAGGAGAAAACTGGTGTGGGAGTCAAAGAAGCGGCATTAGAGGGTGGTGGAAATAGTGGACTTAGAGGAGAGGAGTGGATGATGGGAAAAATAGTGGTAACCTGATTTGATGCCGGAGTCTCAGGTGATGAGCTCAGAGAAGCAAACAAGAAGTGATCCTCATCGAACACCACATGTTGAGAAATAAACATCCATCCATCCGGAGCAAGCCACTAATAACCTTTATGATGAGAGATGCAACCAAGAAAAGTACATGGTTGGGACCAAAACTCCAACTTATGTTGATTAAATGGTCAGATGTACGACTAGCAACAACACCCAAAAATACGAAGATGGTCATGTAACACCCCCTAACCCTTATCCGTCGTCGGAATAAGGTTACGAGTCATTACCAGACAATTCAGAACAAAATCGAGCAATCACATATATGTTTAACATATACATCATAATTTAATGACAATGTTCCTTTAATTAGCTCTCGAAGCCCAAAACACGTGCTCGGAACTAATCGGGACTTAATCAAAAGTTTAGAGAATTTTTCACAAAATTTTAAAATTTTTCCTAGGTGCAGGGCTCACACACCCGTGTGGTTCAAGGACACGCTCGTGTGACCCTAAACACGCCTATACTTTAAATTGTGTCCTATCCCATGTAACTCTCTAACTTAGGCCACACGGCCAGCCACACGCCTGCGTGTAGAGCCCGTGTGCCTAACACGGCCGAGACATACGCTCGTGTCTCTGCCCGTGTGCAATTTCCTAAGCATTTTGTTTTGCATTTTTAAGTGCAGGGGACACATGGCCTATCCTCACGCCCATGTGTAAGCCGTGTGTCTCACACGATCTGGCCACACGCCCGTGTGCCAGGCCGTGTGGACTCAAAATGAGTCTTTTAAGTCAAGTATACCAACCCTGCAAATTTTACACAACAAGCAATTCAATACCCAATTTTTCAACCAATTTAAAATACATTCAAATACCTCTATAACATGTCCAAAATGGTAGAGCTAATGACTTAAACAATGTATTCACATAGTTATTTCCCAAATTTAAATCAAAAAAATACAATATAACATCATTTAAGCCAATTCAATCTTTATAACAAAATATACCATTTATAATTTCAACAAAACTCATAAACTTATACATATAACCAACTAGTATCATTTGTATCATTTACAACTATTTCTCAACATGACTTACATCTGACAACTTAGGTATATGCCATTTACCAAAAAGAAAATGTACTTCACCACTGAAGTTCGAGATTGGTTCTAGATGCTAATTCAACGTTTGAACTTAAACCTAACCTGCGCACGGAAAAAAACCGTATGCTGAGTATAACACTCAGTGGTATTTCTATAATCTAAATAAATTTATAATATTTAAACATGTAATTACACATAACAAAAACTATTCAACAATAATCAAATTTCATAATTATATTGATCAATACACTTCCAATTATCATATCTTTTATTTCAACCATTTAATTGTTATTTAATAGCAATTCACAAAAAGATATTCAATGCAATTTCATTATCAATATCCATTTAATAAACCCATGGTTCATACAATTCCATGCATTTCAATTACACATTCCATTTCAATGCTCATTCCAATTCATAATCAATATCTTTCAATATCAATCAATTGATCAATTCATTCACAAACCCCTATTAACGCAACTCGGACTCGGACGGATACACGGATCCAACCAGAAAACACCAGTATGGCACTCAGTGCCTTATCGGCTATGCCAAAGTATAAATAATACGGTACTCAGTACCTTATCAGAATTATCCAAAGTAACAACACGACACACACAGTACCTCATCGACTCGAGGTCAAAGAATCCCTTACTCAATCAATCCTATGGCATGTTAATTATATCCGACTAAGCCCGACATTGTTAATAGGGTTTTCAATTCACATTTCAATTTCCAAATAATATCAATTTCAACCAATTCCAATTCAATACACATTTCAACATGTTTCACAACACAATTCAATTCAATATCAATATAATAGCAAATAATACACAATCAATTCAATTTCACTTACCTTACCTATTAAATGACAAATACAATAAATAATTATTAAATTTGAATTATAGAAATACAAACCGTATTTTTCCAAGTCACTTCTTGTTAACTTTCTCTTTCTCCTTCTTAGTCGATGTCTCCGGCTCAATGTTAGCTACAGAAATTAAAACAATTAAATTTTATCAATACATTACAATTTCATATTGAATATTTCAATTTATACAAAATTTTACCTAAATTCTAATTTAGTCCTAAAATTTAACTAACTTTTATTTTTACAAAACCAATTCCATATCTCAATTTCACTTTAATCAAATTTCAACACCCTAATTTCATCATAAAATCCTAATTTTTAATTTCTTTCAATTTAGTCCCTACTATTTAAAACTTATGATTTATTTTACAATTCAATCTTTTTTCTCAATTCTAACTTAAAATTCTATCTATTCAAACCCTAATTCTTCAATTAATTCAACATAACCCACATCTAAAAATCATCTAACTTTCAAAATTTCCATTTATATCAAGTAGTATTTTATTCTAGAATTCCAAAAAATATCAAAATTACAAGAAAATGAACTAAACTAACTTACCAAATTAAGCTTGAAACCTTAAACCTTAATTTCTCCTTCTTTTTCTTTCTTTCTTTCCCTTCTCTGTTTTGTTTCTCTTTGTTTCTTTCTTTTCATTATTTTGTTTCTTTTATTTATTTATTTTATGTTAATAATAATATAATATAATATATTTTACTTATATTATAAGTAAATAATTATTACTAACATAAGTATTTAATTAATCCTTATGTCACTTCCATCACCATACACTTGGAAAATTTTAGTTTATTTGCTTATTTAGTCCCTTGAATTTTCTCTATGCTATAATTAAACTTTCACACTCTATTCAATTTAGTCCTTATACCTAATTAACCTTCATTCAAGCTAATTCACCTAGCCAAAACCTAATTGATCACACAAATAACTTCATAAATATTTTTAATAAATATTTACGAATTCATTTTACAAAAACAGAGACCCAAAAATGCACTTTTTCGATAACAATAAATTTCGGGTCGTTACAGGTCATACACCGAAGGAGTACCATAAAGAACCAATTACAGAAACTGATTTTGAAGAACTAGAGTGGGCTACCGATTTATCAAATGAACAACACATGGAAAAGCATATCCCCAATACTTCATTGGCAAATGGGCTTAAGCTAGTAATGTGAGTTCAACTTCCACTATGTGACGATACTTTCTTTCGACAATCCCATTTTGCTTAGATGTGTATTAGCACGTAACACGATGGAAAATTTTATGCTAAGCCAACAAGGAAGTAAAAACGTGAAATTCATTTCCCTAATCACTCTAAAACTGTTTTATATCTTTGTCAAACTGAACTTTAACCAATTTCTGAAAACGAACAAAATAATAAATAGCTTGAAACTTCATTTGAATAAGAAATAACCATGTAAACCGGCTAAAAACATTAACAAATGAAACATAATACCAACTAGTCCCACAATTAACAGCAATAGGTCTTCATAGATCAGAAACAACTAAATCAAATGGATGATGATACATGATAGTGGAAGCCAAAAGTGGTAAATTGTGTGACTTCCCTTGTTGAAAAGCAGAACATACATGATACAATTTATTAGTACCAACAACAACATTAGAAGTATTTAAAATCGAACTAACAATATTCGACGACAAGTGTCCAAGTCGACGATGCCACAATTCAAACAATTTATACTTAGGAGGTAAAGAAGAGCTAGTGCCCAACTCTGTATTGTGAAGAGACATTTTAGCTCATTGAACGGATCCTATAATGACGGAAGATGACACAAAAAAATGGATATAATCCATCATGTTTGTGGCCTCGAAGCAAAATTTCCTAGGTCTATATATCATTTACAAGACAATGAAACTCAAAAAATACAATATTATCCTGAGCAAATTGAGAAACCGAGAGCAAATTTTTCCAAATCGTGGGTACATGTAACACGTTTGTTAAATGCAACAATTTACGAGAAGTAGAAATACTTCTATAACCCAAACGCGCAATATGAGCACACGTAATCACACCCATAAGCACAGGGATTTTACCTATAACAACCCGATTTTCAGTGGTGTCAAAAATAGTGGTTTTGGGGCCACCAAATCCAACGAGTAAGTTCGTAAATATTAATAATATTTACGAGTCAAATTTGATTTTAAAAAGGTCTTTTATTTGATAATTTATGTTATTTAAACGATTTATTAAGTTCGAGTGGTATGACCCTAAGGTCAAGTGGTTTTAGAAAATGAGTTATTGGGACTTCGTTTCTATAAACCAAGCCATAAATATTTTTATAAATATTTACAAAGTGTCATTAAAGTGGTATTAACGTTTAGATAGTAAATTAAAGAAAAAAGACTAAATTGTAAAAGGTGCAAAATTTGTTAATTAATGCATTTAGTGACCAAATGGCTTGGTTATTAATTGAGAAAGGACCTATGCGATAATTAAGCCTTAATTAGTGTTGTGGGTCGGCAATAGTAAAGAAAAAGATAAAAAAAAATTAAGTAATTTAATGGCAAAATTTTAAATAGTTTGAAATTAGTTAAAACAAATTGAAAAATTAATTCAATTCCTATTAATTTTCTTCAACCTTGGCTGAATTCACCATTTGGGAGAGCTTCAAGCTTCGGTTCTTTCATCTTTATGCATGTGAGCTTAATTCTCATCTATTTCTTGTAATTTTTATGTTTTTGAAATCGTTGCAACTAAGTCTAGCTAGCCCATACCTTTGATTTTGAAACTGTTAAAGATTTTGGATGTTTCTATTGATGAACCTTGTGATTTTAGATTTAAATGATGAATCTGATATATGAGTTGTTATTTAAAAGTATTTTATTAAGTGATTTTTGATGAATTTATCGATTAGGGACTAAAAATGTTAAAATAGTAAAAATATAAGGATTTGATGTGAAATTGTTGCAAAAATGGGTTGTATTAGATGCCATGAATATTCAGTTGTCATGGGTTTGCATTAAAAATGGTTAATTTGCATGTTTTAGGATTAGGGACTAAATTGAATAAAAGTAAAATATTAGGGGCAATTTTGTAAAAAAATAAAAATGACTAAATTGCATAAAATAAATTGTTTTACCATATAAATTAATAAATTGAATGAAATTATTAATTTAGATTAAGAACGAGTGAAAAATCAAAGAGAAGAGAAAATTACCAAATAGACTTTGTACTTTGACATTTCTGCAATTTAGCCAGGTAAGTTCGTTATACGATTATTATTAATTGTATTGAATATTTCATACTATTTCATTATTGCTTAAATCTTGAATGTCATTTAGCTATGTTTTAAGAAATAAAAACGTAACGTTATTTGGGCTTCGTGCCTAGCAAGCTTTGTATCGGTGATATTTGGGCTCTATGCGTAGCAGGCTTCGTGTCGGTGTATTATATCAGGCTTTGTGCCTAGCAGGATTTTGTGTCGATGTATTATATTTGGCTATGCCTAGTAGGCTTCATGCTGGTGTCTTATATCAGGCTTTGTGCCTAGTAGGCTTTGTGCCTGTGTGTTATATCAGGCTTTGGGCCTAGTAGGCTTCGTGTCGGTGTATTATATCAGGCTTTGTGCCTAGTAGGCTTTGTGTCGGTATGATATATTAGGTGTAACACCCCTCACCCGTATCCGATGCCGGGACAGGGTTCAAGGTGTTACCTTTCTAGACTCAACCAACTATACAAAACCGGGCCATAAAAAAATTCAAGCAATTTAAAAACTTCTCTTTTCACATACAGTCTATCTCATATACGGACTTACGAGGCCCAAATCATACATCTGGGGTGGTTCAGAACCCAACCGAGAACTCATGAAAAACTTATAAAAGTTTCATGCATCAAGACTCCACACGCTCGTGTGGATATAGAACACACGGCCGTGTGCTGGGGACACGCCCATATCCCGAACCCGTGTCTAAAAACCTGGGCATTCTACCAAAACCACACGGCCCAAGCACACACCCGTGCCCTATAACCATGTCTTTCACATGGCCGAGACACACAGTCGTGTCCCTTGCCCTTGTACTACTAGCATGCATACTGACTTTATGGCACGGCCTGGGCATACCCCTGTATACTAAAATAACTTTAAAGTTTTAAGTGCAAGGGACGCACGGCCACAACACACACCCATGGGCGTGAGCCGTGTGTTACACACGGCCTAGAGATACGCCCATGTGTCTTACCCGTGTGGACAAACTAGGCTATCTTCCAAGCCATTTTGTCACCCATTTTGCACAACCTACACGAGATCATTTCAATATACAAATTTCATCATAATGGACACCAATTCATCTATAGAAAGAACATTATATGCATTCATCAAAATGAATAATAACCATTATTCCAGGCTTGATACAAAGTGAAGGGCTTTTGACTTGAGCCAACATACATAAATAATTCTCTTAATCCAACATCCTAGTCTAGCCCTATACATGCCACCTTCAAAAATATAAATCAAGCTATACCGAGTATTGCGGCTGATAGTGTGATTGATATCTCTGACTTTAAGGGATCCTTAAGCTAGCTTGGTGACACTGAAAGAAAAAGGAAAGGAAAGGGAGTAAGCATAAAGCTTAGTAAGTTGCATATAAATAACTATACAACAATCTCACCGTTTACCATCATGCTTATAGCTCAAAGGTAAACATAAATTAACTTACTCATTATCATCTACTCGAGTCTCATTTTCTAAATTAAGCTCGTTACTCATGCTTATCATATAGGTACCTGTAACACTCACAACATGATCATCCTTTCTTTATCAAAATTGAACTATAAATTTCACCATTGAACCGTTGGAATACTACTGGATATTCCATGAACCTTCAACATGGGATATATTGCCGATGCCATGTCCCAGACATGGTCTTACACTGGCTCTCATTTATGCGTGCTGATGCATGTCCCAGACATGTCTTACACTAGCACAACTCTTAGCAGATGCGTGTCCCAGACACGTCTTACACTGGCTATCTCTGTCGAGGCCGATGCATGTCCCAGACATGTCTTACTCTAGCACTCATCTCTGTGTCGATTCCATGTCCCAGATATGGTCTTACACTGGCTCTTATAATGTGGCCTAAGCATGTCCCAGACATGTCTTACGCTGGCGTACAAATCACCCAATGCCTTGGCACAAATATCCAGTTCATATCCTGAGATTTCAACGAGATATTTCTACTATCTTAATATTACAAGGCAATCTCAATTTATAACTTAACAAATCGTACAATATCAATTCAATGACAATATGAATACAAGTATTAACAGTGTAGTTGTATTATTTACATACAATTTACCTTGATTTACAAAAAGTACTTGACTAGCCGGCTTAGTCGAATTGCTTCGCTTTTCCCCGGTCTAGACTCAGTTTTGGCAAATCTTGATCTATAATAATATACATCCATTTAGTTACTAAACACAATTAGGCATTCATAAATTCACAACTTTGGTAAAATGACCATTTTACCCCTAGGCCTTGGCAAAATGACCATTTTACCCCTATTCCCGAAAATCGATTTTTATCGAATTTCCTCATGTTTCAGGCATAACTAAAGTCTTTTTACTACTATGGAAATCCAAAATTCTCACTATTTCACACACTAACCACCTATTTTGCAACTTATGCAAAATAGTCCTTTTAGGTGTTTTCATGCTAACACCTTTCACAAAAGTTGTTTATAACACAACTAGGACTCATATTCTTCCATAAAAACTCATCATAAATCACAAATACATCCATGGAAAAATCCTAAACTCTTGACCATTTTGCAAGATATCACCCTCATTTGAAAGCTCATGCTTCAAAGGTCTCAAAAATATAAAAATCTTTAAGAAAAAGCATTAAAATCACTTACTTTCAATGAAGTTTCTTTGCTGAAAGTTCAAAGCTTCAAAACCTTTTTCTTTTCTGGTATTTTCGGTCAAAGAAGAAGGAAGAAAATGAAAAACTTGAAGCTAATTCCTTAGGGTACCATTTTATCACCTAATATGACATCACCTTACCAAATACATTGACCATTTGAAATTTCTTGTCCCATGGCCGGCCAAGCCATATTTAGGGGTCTAATTTCACTTTAAAGGCTCCCAATTTTAATACTCTAGCTATTAGACACATTTGGGTACTAAAATGAAACTCTAGCCTTTTATGCGGTTTAGTCCTTTATCGCAATCGGGCTTGAAAACATTAAAATTAACTCACCAAACTTTTCATGCACTAATATAATAGTACTATAACCTCATAAAAATAATAAAAATAATTTTTCTATCTTTGAATTTGTAGTCCCGAGACTACTTTCCGACTAGGCCCTAAATCGGGTTATTACATTAGGCTTCGAGCCTAGCGTCTTCGTGTCAATGTCTTCTATTAGGTAAGTTGTACTGAAAATATTATTTCCATTATTCAATGTTATTTCATTTGATTCAACAGGTATGAAAAGGAAGGGATCGATAAATATTCAAAAGACTTGTAACACCCTTATACCCGGTTTGACCCAAGGAACCTGATATAGGAATATTACATTTGGTGCCAAAGTGATTTTGGATAATCACTAATATATTTGAACATTAAAAAAATAATAAATTTTTATAATTTATATTTTAGTCCCTACTACTGAAACATACTTGATCTTCCTAAGTACATGCCATTCTATTCAAAATATTGAAACATACCCTCTTGGCACTTAGAGATGTGATGAGATGAATGCTCACAACTTCGATTACAACTCTTCAAAATCATTGTACCTAATCTGCACACGGAAAACAAATTGTATTCTGAGTAAAAACTCAGTGGTATTTCTATAATCCAAATATTTTTAAAAAAATAATATAATATAATAATAGGCACAATTGAATTTATAAGGACATATTAATGTCTAGTATCATATCATAACTATCATTTTTCATTTATTAAACAATATTCTAATTCACACAATTGCTATACAAATGATTATTCATATATCAACCATATTTATTCGTACAATGGCATTAATCATACAGTACTCAATTCATGAATACATCATTTCATACTATACTCAATTCATGAGTATATAACTCATATATTCTATCTATTGTCAACATATTTCACATTCTATTTTCAATTCACTATATCACTTCCATTTCTCATATCATTTCATTTCAATATCAATTGTAAGACTTTATTATTCATTTACCCCTATTAACAAGACTCGAACTTGGACAGATACACGGATCCAACCAAAACACACCAGTTTGGCACCCAGTGCCTCATTGGACAATTCAAAGTAATAGATTGACACCCAGTGTCTCATCAGCCAAGCCGAAGTAAGTTGGTACCCAGTATCTCATCAAATTTATCCGAAGTAATAATTTGACACCCAATGTCTCATCGACTTGTGGTCGGAGTATCCGAAGTAATAATTTGACACTTAGTGCCTCATCGACTCGTGGTCGAAGTATCCTTGAACTCTTCCAATCCTATGGGATGCCAACTATATCCGACTTAGCTCAATATAGTTATTAGGGTTTCCGATTCACTTTTCAGACACAACCAATATTCAGTATTCCACTGTAACAAAATTCACATTTCAATACCAATCAATAATTTCATCAATCACAAATTCATATAATCTCAATTCAATATCAAGATAATAATAAACAACACTCACCTTAATTACTTACCACACAGATTAATTTAAAATACAACAAATAAAAATTTCTAAAATCTGATTATAGAAATACAAATCATAATTCTCGAGCTACTCCTCGTTAATCTTGCTTTTCCTTTCTTAGCTGAGGTCTCCGGCATAACTTTAGCTACGGAAATTAAAACAATTTAAAATCATTAATACACACAATTTCACATTGAATAGTTTAAATTTTTATTCAACTTTTGCTCACATTTCAATTTAATCATTAATCAAAACTAACTTTATTTTATTTAAAACTAATTTCATATTTTCATTCAACTCCCACTTTAGACTAATTTCAGACTTCAAATTTCACCATAAAACCTAATTTCGAAATTCTCTCAATTTAGTCCATATTACTCAAAACTTATGATTTATGTTATAATTCAATCCATTTTTCACTTCTAACTTGAAATTCTATCAACTTAACCCCTAACACTTCAATTTATTCAACATGAACAACTACTAAAAATTCACTCACTTCTAAAATTTCAATATAAATCAAGTAGTATTTTGTTCCAGAACTCTAAAAACATAAAAATTTTAAGAAAATGGACTAAATTGACTTACCACTTTGATTTTGAACCTTAAAACCCTAAATTTTCTCCTTTCTTTTTCTTTCTTTCTTTCCCCTATTTCGTTCCCCAATTCTGTTCTTTCTATTTCTTTTTCTTTTTCTTTTTCTTTTTCTTTTATGTTTTGTTTTTATTATATTATAATATAATATATTTTTTACTTATACAATAAGAAATACATATATTATGATATACATATGATTATTATTTTTACATATGCATTTCACCATTACCATACATTTGTCATAATTTGATTTAATTACTTATTTATTTTATACTTTAATTATAATATAATATAATATAATATAATATAATATAATATAATATAATATAATAATATTTTCTTAAATAATAAGTAAGTATATATAATTATTACAAGTATATGTATAATATTGTTACACATGTAATTTACTATTACCATACAATTGTAAATTTTATGGTTTATTTGCTTAATTAGTCCCTTTACTTTTCTCTACTCTATTATTAAGCTTTCACACTTTATTCAATTTAATCCTTATACCTAATTAATCTTAATTTAAACAAATTCACCTAACCAAAACCTAATTAACTACACTACTAATTTGTTTTTCGAAAACGGAGACCCGAAAATACACTTTCCAATACCCGTGACTATCGAGTTGTTACAAAACTTATGTCATGAATCTATGAAAAGGAATAAAAAGGTAATGTTCAATGAAAATATGTTTATGTTCATGAAATTGATTATTTAAAGTGATGTTATTCATGTATATGACTTACCTTATGATATTTCGAGTGAACTATGATTATATGCACTAACTTGTGTATTGATGATGATATATAGGCTTGTGTCAAGCTTGTATAATTGGTCGATGTTTATGCTTATGATACGAGTAAGGAAATGTAATAAAACGGTAAGTTCATAATTTAGATGTAATGTGATAATGTAAATGGATTGGTGAGTTAAAGGGTTTACTTATATGTGAGAAATTTACTTAAGTTATGGATGAATTTATCTAGGTTATGGATAAATACACTAACTTGTGAGTTGATAATGTCATTTAAGCTAAAGTAAGTAAATGGAATGGAAAGTAAGTAAATGAAAGGTTTCAAAGTCTTATGAAAAGGGTTAATGATTGTGTAAAATGTCTTATAAAATCTTACTATGTTAGGAATGATAAATATATGTGGTGTTGATGGACTTACTCATTTGTCAGTTGATGATTATGGTTTGATAAATCTTGTGGCATTGGTATAGGTTTATGTTTACCTAATAAAGTTCATTATTAAAATGAAATGTTATGTTTAAAATTTATATGAACTTACTAAGCATTTATTACTTACGTAGTTATTTTTTCCTTTACTTTTCAGATTATCAGAAGCTCGATCGGTTTGGAAGCTCGTCGGAGATCTATCACACTATCCTGCAATTATATCAGTAGTTTTTAATGTTTTAGCAAAGGTTATAATGGCATGTAT
Organism: Gossypium longicalyx; assembly: GCA_025698465.1. NCBI lineage: Eukaryota > Viridiplantae > Streptophyta > Magnoliopsida > Malvales > Malvaceae > Gossypium > Gossypium longicalyx. The sequence goes on from CM047000.1 coordinate 21,015,439, forward strand.
AAGTGGACTTGTGTTTGATGTTTGTTTAAATGCTTAGTCATTGATTTTGGTATGTATAAGTTGGTTGTGTGGTGCCATTTTGATTATGGTTACATTATGATAGTTTTGTTCTTATAATGTGTGAATGGTATGGTACAAATTGTTAGTTTATGTTGGTGATATAGGTCAATTTGTGACAAGTTTTTATATGGAAATGAATTAGGTATTGATGAAGAAATGTGTCAAGTACATGTATATGTTTAAGTAATTTGGTATGTTTGCATTTGAGGTGCCTATATGGCATATTGGTTGAATGGAATTTGATTATTTTAATTGGTCATTTTCTACATGTTTGGGTATGTTTTGATGCCTTAGTCATATGTGCAAATTGTATTTAGTTGCATGCTTGAGGAGGGTGAAGAAAATGGGTTGATTTTGGTCAATTTCTTGTCCACACGGCCTAAGACACGGACGTGTGTCTCAGCCGTGTGTGACACACGGCTATGCGACACGATTGTGTGTCCCCTATAGGTTTTTAAGGTTACATTTCGAGTGTTACAAGGCCTAGCACACAGGCGTGTGGCTTGGCCGTGTGACTCAAGTCAGAAAGTTACACGGATTGGAACAAGGCCATGTGTCCCTACTTCGAATGTCCATACGGCCTGAGATACGGGCGTGTGTCTCAACCATGTGAGTCACATGACCTGGCCACACAGCCGTGTGACTCCTGCAATGTAAAATTTTCTATCTTTTCTCATGAGATTTTAAATGTTCCCGATTTAGTCCCAAATCATTTCTCAAGTGTTTCTACGGCCTCGAGGGCTCGTACAATGGACAATATGCTTGTGATTGGATTTTTCAATGATTATGAAATGTTTAAAAATAAATTATTTATGATTTTATGGTAATACACTGTAACCCTATTATGGTGATGAATACGGGTTATGGGTGTTACATTTAGTGATATCAGAGCCATGATTTAGTCAGTTTTTAGATTGACCGTAACATGTATGGAGTCTAGAAATACATGCCATTATATAACCGGTGATAGTGTAATGTCTCCTAACTCTGATGAGATTTGTTTCACTTTTAGACAGAGATGTTTTCCAACCGAGCTAATTCTGATAATGCTGAAAATGATATTCAAGTGTCTGATTAAAAAGCTACTAATGATAAGTTGGAACTCATAAATGTGAGAGTAAAAGTTCATAATGATATGTTAATAATGAATGGTATGTTATGTGTATATATGTGAGAGTTAAATTTAAAGGCTTTACGATCTTCACCCATCACCCATAAAGTCTTATACGCCAAAATTTTCAAGATTTATATTGATTAAATCGGCAAAAGAGAAGCTAAATAATTCAGCAATTAAATTAGTAATAATATGGTCAAAGCCAAGAATTGGTTAGCAAGTTAAGAGAGTTCTAGAAAAGATATTAGATTTTTTTTAAGATCATTCGAGATACGCAAAGTTGCTATTAAAGAAGAAGTTATTCACGGGTAATTAACTTCATCAGGTATGATATCTAAGGAATAGATTAACCGGAATTTCTTCTGAATTAATTTCTTTAGTGGAACGGGATAATTTGAGATCATTGATGACTTTAGTTGTTAGTGGGATAGTGTTTGAACTGCAAATATATTTGACTGCAACTGTTATTATAGAGTATATTACAACAATCTTTTATGGGTATTCTATATGTTCTTTTAACCTCAGAAACTTATACAATTGTTCATCTTCAGATGTGGTTCTTATCATATGGGAATGGTGGCTAATCATAACTTAGATAGAGCTAGATCCAATGCGTATGATCGATATTATTCTTCTGGGATTTCTTTCGGGTATTATCGATTTTTTTATCATTCAATATGGTTTATATTCTCAAAAATTCAATAGAGCTTTACTTCTTGGATTTCATTATCTCGTCTTTCGTATCATTCTTATGGTCTATTCTATCAAACATGGTTCATCAATAAAGGATATTCATTGGCCAGAGGTAATTACATCTGTCACGGTTATAATGGGAATGCGGTGATATAGATCTCAAATTTATAGAGGTTGTATTATTGCACAGGTTGTTACTGGAACTACATCCAGTTTTCCTCTTTTGTTTCGGAGTGCATTATTAATGGTTGAAGTATTGTTTTATCTATAGATTGTAATATCGGTCTTATTAAAGCACTATGGTTTTAAATTTATCCAATGGTTGTGGCTTCGGTATGATTCAAAGCTTCGATGTTAATAATTGAAATATTTTTATTATATATTCTCTTTCTAGCTTTCATAAAAGGGATAAGTAAAGTCAAAAGTATAGATGGTGGAAGATCGAACCTAACCTTGCATCTTGGTTCTCATTATTCAGGTAATCTCGGATTATGTCAATGAGTCAAAATGAGATGTTATATTTTGTTTGAGTTAATACAGTTTGTGGTGATCTTTGGTTGGTAATCTGATGGAATTACGACAGACCATATGTCTAGGTTATCTTGACAAAAAGAAGAAAGAATTATTCTAAAATTTTATTATCCAATTAATAAAATCGACTCATTTGAAATTGAGTTGTATGTATTTGAGTTTATCCCTAGGTTCGGAAATTAATTTTGTGAATTCACAGACAAACAGACGGAGAGTCAAAATGGGAAATTCATATTGTAGAAGATATGATATAGGTATATATCTACCAGATAAGTTACAATCGGGAAATATTATTATGGGTTAATGTCATCTCGATAGTCGAAGCTATCACACTTAGGTTAAATGATATTACTTAACGCTTTCCATGAAAGGGGAACAAATATCAGTTGAAAGTTATAGATGCAAACATGTTAGAAGCATCAGTCAAAGTTTGATAATCTGAGTTTCTCAGTTATGTCTCGATAGATGATCAATGGAAATTTCTCGATAGTTATTCTATTAATGATAAAGTTATGACAGAAGAACATCATAACTATTCAGTTAAGTTTGACATAGTATCAAGTTTTAATATGAGTTCTGATGTGATTTTTGAATCAAGATGAGTTATAATTGTCTTATTTATGGATTACCATTAAGAAGATAACAGAAATTCAATGTGATGCCTTTTAGCAAGTGAGAAATTTCGAGGACGAAATTTTCGTAAAGGGGGAGAGTTGTAACAACCCTATTTTCAGTGGTGTCGTAAACAATAGTTTCAAGGAAATCAAATCTGACGAGTAAGTTCGTAAATATTATTATTTAATATTTACGAGTCAAATGTGATTTTAAAAAGGTTTTTGATTTGATAAATTATGTTATTTAAACGATTTATTAAGTTCGAGTGGTATGACCCTAAAGTCAAGTGGTTTTAGAAAATGAGGCATCGGGACCTCATTTCTATAAACCAAGTCGTAAATATTTTTATAACTATTTACAGAGTGTCATTAAGGTTGTATTAAAATTTTGTTAAAAAAATTTAACGCTTAAATAGTTAATTAAAGAAAAAGGACTAAATTGTAAAAAGTGTAAAATTTGTTAATTAATGCATTTAGTGACCAAATGGCTTAATTATTAATTGAGAAAGGACCTATGTGATAATTAGGCCTTAATTAGTGTGGTGGGATGGCATTAGTAAAAAAAGATTAAATATTAAGTAATTTAATGGCAAAATTGTAAATAGTTTGAAATTAGGTAAAACAAATTGAAAAATTAATTCAATTCCTATTAATTTTCTTCAACCTTGGCCGAATTCACCATTTTGGAGAGCTTCAAGCTTTGGCTCTTTCATTTTTCTGCATGTGAGCTTAATTCTCATCTATTTCTTGTAATTTTTTTATTTTTGAAATTATTACAACTAGGTCCAGCTAACCCGTACTTTCGATTTTGAAAATATTAAAGATTTTTAATGTTACCATTGATGAACCTTGTGATTTTAGATGTTAAATGATGAATTTGAGATATGATTTGTTATTTAAAAGTATTTTATTAAGTGATTTTTATGAATTTATCGATTAGGGACTAAATTATTAAAATAGTAAAAATACAAGGATTCAATGTGAAATTTTTGCAAAAATGGGATGTATTTGATGCCATGAATATTTTTTTGCCATGATTTTGCATTAAAAATGGTTAATTTGCATGTTTTAGGTTCAGGGACTAAAATGAATAAAAGTAAAATGTTAGGGGCAATTTTTTAAAAAATTCAAAAATGACTAAATTGCATAAAATAATTTTTTTTACTATATAAATTAATAAATTGAATGAAATTATTAATTTAGATCAAGAACGAGTGAAAATCGAGGAGAAGAGAAAATTACCAAATAGACTCTGTACTTTGACATTTCTGCAATTTAACCAGGTAAGTTCGTTATACGATTATTATTAATTGTATTGAATATTTCATATTATTTCATTATTGGTTAAATCTTGAATTCATTTAGCTATGTTTTAAGAAATAGAAATGTAATATTATACGGGCTTCATGTGATATTCGGGCACTGTGCCTAGCAGCCTTTGTGCCGGTGATATTTGGTCTCTGTGCCTAGCAAGCTTTGTGCCAGTGATATTCAGGCTCTGTGCGTAGCAGGCTTTGTGCCGATGTTTTATATCAGGCTTTGTGTCTAGTAGGCTTTGTGCCGGTGTATTATATTGGGCTTTGTGCCTAGCAGGCTTCCTGTCGGTGTATTATATCAGGCTTTATGCCTCGCAGGCTTTGTGCTGGTGCATTATATTAGGCTTTGTGCTTAGCAAGCTTCATGTCGATGTATTAGATAAGGCTTTGTGCCTAATAGGCTTTGTGTCGGTATGTTATATTAGGATTCGAACCTGGCAATCTTCTTTCCAATGTATTGTATCAGGTAAGTTGTACTAAAAATATTATTTTCATTATTTGATGTTATTTCATTTGATTCATCGGGTATGAAAAGGAAGGGATCGGTAAATATTCAAAAGACTTATGTCATGAATCTACGAAAAGGAATAAAAAGGTAATGCTCAATGAAAATATGTTTATGTTCATGAAATTGATGATTTAAAGTGATGTTATTCATGTATATGACTTACCTTATGATAATATGTTTATGTTCATGAAATTGATGATTTAAAGTGATTTTATTCATGTATATGACTTACCTTATGATGTTTCAAGTAAACTATGAGTATATGCACTAACTTGTGTATTGATGATGATATATAGGCTTGTGTCAAGCTTGTGTAATTGGTCAATGTTTATACTTATGTCTTGTGTTATGCATAGGAAATGTAATAAAACGGTAAGTTCATAATTTAGATGTAATGTGATAATGTAAATAGATTGATGAGTTAAAGGGTTTACTTATATGTGAGAAATTTACTTAAGTTATGGGTGAATTTATCTAGGTTATGGATAAATACACTAATTTGTGAGTTAATAATGTCATTTAAGCTAAAGTAAATGGAATGGAAAGTAAGTAAATGGAAGGTTTCAAAGTCTTATGAAAAGGGTTAATAATTGTGTAAAATGTCTTATAAAATCTTACCATGTTAGGAATGAAAATATATGTGGTGTTGATGGACTTACTCATTTGTGAGTTAATGATTATGGTTTGATAAATCTTGTGATATTGGTATAGGTTTATGTTTACCTTATAAAGTTCATTATTGAAAGGAAATGTTATGTTTAAAATTTATACGAGCTTACTAAGCATTTGTTGCTTGCGTAGTTATTTTTTAATTTACTTTTCATATTATTGGAAGCTCGATCGGTTTAGAAGCTCGTCGGAGATCTATCACACTATCCAGTGATTATATCGGTAGTTTTTAATGTTTTAGCAAATGTTATAATAGCATGTGTAAGTGGACTTGTGCTTGATGTTTGTTTAAATGCTTATACATTGATTTTGGTATGTATAAGTTGGTTATTTGGTGCCATTTTGATGATGGTTGTTACATTATGATAGTTTGGTACTTATAATGTGTGAATGATATGGTACAAATGGTTAGTTTATGTTAAAGTGATATAAGTAAATTTGTGATATGTTTTGATATGGAAATGAATTAGGTGTTGATAAATGACATGTGTCAAGTACATGTATATGTTTAAGTAATTTTGTATGTTTGCATTTGAGGTGCCTATATGGCATATTGGTTGAATGGAATTTGGTTATTTGAATTGGTCATTTTATGCATGTTTGGATATGTTTTGATGCCTTAGTCACATGTGCAAATTGTGTTTAGGTGCATGCTTGAGATGGGTGAAAAAAATGGGTTGATTTTGGTCAATTTCTTGCCCACACGACATAAGATACGGGCGTGTGTCTCAACCATGTGTGACACACGGCTATGCGACACAGTCGTGTGTCCCCTGTAGGTTTTAAAGGTTACATTTCTAGTGTTACACAGCCTGACACACGGGCGTGTGGCTTGGTCGTGTGACTCAAGTCAAAGAGTTACACGGGCACAGACACGGACTAGAACACGGCCATATGTCCTTACTTTGAATGTCCACACGGCCTGAGATACAAGCGTGTGTCTCAACTATGTGAGTCACATAATTGTGTGACCCCTGCAGTGTAAAATTTTCTATCTTTTCCTATGGGATTTTAAATGTTCCCGATTTAGTCCCAATTCATTTCTAAAGCGTTTTTATGGCCTCGAGGCCTCGTATAAGGGACAATATGCTTGTCTTGGATTTTTCAATGATTATGAAATGTTTAAAAATGAATGATTTAAGTTATGATTTTACGGTTATGTTCTGTAACCCTATTCTGGGGACAAATACGGGTTATGGGTGTTATATTACCAGAATAGTCGATCGAATTATTTAATGTGGAGGCCTCCTGACATACATAATTGGTGGCATCGGATTTAGGGTGCCAAACGGACATTTCAGCAGAGGCATGTGGCAAAGAAACAGATGGCCCAGAAATGTTATCTTGCAACACGGGCCTTGCAGAAGGAATAGTGGCAGGAGGCGACCCAAATGTAGCAGACCCAGACATAGGCCCAACTGAAGTATATGTAGAAGACCAAAACATGGGCCCAATAATAGCACACGTCACATTATTATCAGTAGGTCCAACTGAATTACTAGGAGCAGACCCAAACACGGGCCCAACAGCAAATGGACGCCCAAAGAGAAGTGGCTTATTCGAATATGACAAGTGAGACTATTTACGTGCTGAAGCAGTTGGGCTGATAGACAAATAGGGCCCAACAAACAAGCCATAAGGTAAAGACATATAAGGCGAAGTAGAACCCCCGTGAGTAAAAAACGAGTTAGGGTTTAGGGTAGCCACTAAAACCCTTTCAAAAAGCCAAAAGTGAGAAGAAGCCGAAGGGTCAAATGACTCCACCGGAGGACCAAAGGACGACACCAGAGGGCCGAATGATGATAACGGAATACCATCAACCGAATGGTTGAACTGATTGTAGCATCGTTGAGCAAGATGTCCAAATCAGCTGCAGATTTGACACTAAGGGTGACCACGGTTGCTTCGACCTGTAAATTATGACAAAAGATTGCCATTAACCGTGGATAAGAGCCAAGAGGCGAGGAACTTATCTTGTTGATGGTAAGCAGCAAAATTCGGGTTAGAAATTAACTTCCCTTTTTGATTTGACATGAATTAGGATGGGATCAGAAGAGTATAGTTGACATAATTGGTAAGAGCATATCCTTCAATAATGAGCTTTAGTTGATGCTGCTATTGAACAAAATTATCTTCATAAGCTTCACTGTGTCATGTCCAGGAAAGGATTGAACCACACGAGAAGCCTTTCTTCATCGAAAAAACATGACAATGAGGAACTGTGGAGAGGAGTAGAAGTTCTTGGAGACATCGCACCATTGACGGAAACATCAGGTGAATTTGTAGCCATCGAGCACAACGAAAAACATCCCAGGAAAAAGTGGCTGATACCATGAAAGGAACTCAATAAAGTAAGAATGAATACATTTTTTACTATGAATAAACCTTGAAAAGAAAGCTTAATTGATTGAGAACTTAATAGGAGAATTTATACACATACAAGTGAGAGTAAACTGCTACTAACTAATTAACTGAATCTGTTACAACAGACTCTAAATAATGTTGTGATGTATCGAACCTCTATTTAAATTTATGATCATTTACTGTTCCAAGTATATGCAACCTACAATTACAATACTCGACAATTGGTCATTTTTTATGGGTCACATGAATCCCAACGATGGTAATGGAGAGGGATGTATGAGGAGACTTAGGAATCGCAGCATGTTAAATATTTCCAATTTTTGGATTATTCGGATTTAAATTTATAAATTTTGAGTATTTTTATTCAAATTCAAATTAAATATCATTATCTTTCAGATACTCGAATTCGCATAAAATCTTAACTTAAAATTTCATATGTAAGATATTTCGCGAAATAATATAAAATCAAACAAAAAATAATTTTAAATGAACGTTATTCATAATGAACGATAGTAAATGCAAATTAACAAAGGTAGTTAAATAACAATCCAAACAAATTAAACAGAATATTTTCACAACAATTTAAATATACCTAATAACTTAAACATAAAAATTCTGAACAAATTAAAAGTTCCATAACAGTCCGCAAAAAAAAAGAGAAAAAAAATCTAAATTTAACATTTTCAATCACTTGTTGGATATTTTGCGAAATAATACAAAATCAAATAAAAAATTAATTTTAAATAAACATTATTCATAAATAACAACAAATAAATGCAAATTAACAAAGGTAGTTAAATATCAATCCAAACAAATTAAACATAACAATTTCAAAACATTTTAAATGTGTTAGATTTGGGTTTTAAACTATTTTTATTTATACTAGTCTTAAAATTTGGTAACCTTTTTTTTAAAAAAATTTAACCATTGAACTTGGACTTTGTTAAAATGCGATAATGTGACATTTTAATATTAAATCAAATGACCACTTGAATTTTTTTTTAAATTATAAAAACTTTAATAAATTAGATGATGATGTGACACAATTTTACAATACTACATCATCATATCTCAATGAAATCTAAGTTTAGGAATCAAATTGGAAAAATTTGTTGAGTTTAGGGGTTAATGTGGACAAAAGAAAATTTAGAGACCAAAAAAAAAAAGTTGACAAGTTGAAGGACTAAATGTTGCTTTATCCATTTTCATTCTCTTTTTTTTTAACTGTTAATTCCACCTGATGTATTCAAATTGTGATTTAGATTTTAAATTGATTTCTAAATTTTAAAATATTTTAATTGAATTTTAAAATATCAATCTCCATAAGCCTACTTTTAGCATTAAATATTAGCTCAAATATGATTTGAAGCATATTTAAAACATATGGATGAAATTGTTGTTGGAAAATTTGGACATCACATATATAATAAGGATAATTACATGTTATTATTTACTATCATGATAGATTAGCCCAAATTAAAAGTGATCTAATTTGGTTAGAATTTTATTGGGCTTTTAATTATTAAATAAATAAAGTATGGGTCAAATATGTGTAGATACTCTTCTAATCAAATTCTAATTAATGATGGGCTAATTAGAATTTAATTAGAACTAATATGCTAAGGTTATAAATATTAGGGTTATGGTCCCCAAATTATACACAAGATATCTTTTCTAATATCCCATCATTAGGAAAGAGAGAGCAAATATTTTCTGAGTTTCTTGTGTGCTAATTTGGAAGATCAAATCCCCAAGTTCCAGAAAGTTTCAAGGAATCCATGGATTCAGGTACGCTTTTGCATCTTGTTTTATTCTTGATTTATTCTTAATGATTTGACATGACAGATCCTGGTTTATTAAGTTATATTGTAGATTTATTTTATAAATTCTAACAAGTGGCATCCGAGTCTCGTTATATCGAATCATTGGGAATTGATTCAGGTTCTTCATTTGAATAATTGATTCATGAAATTTCATGGGTTTTATATTTCAGATATATATGTTGTTTTTTGAAGATTTATATTAAAATTTTTTATTATCTTGAATTAATATAAAAAAAATTGGGTGATTTTCAAATTAATAGATTCAATTATAAAGTTTAAAATATTTGTGTAATATTATTTGATACCTACGTTTTTAAGTTTTATTCGAAAATATTGCGATTCAGTTCCTGTGTATTTACAAGGCATGTGATTATTATTATTTTAATCCATATGACATTTAATATATATATGTATATAGAAATTGATTCATATATATGTTTTTTGTTTGTTTATATAAATATATAATATATGTATGCTTTGATTGGTTTAATGTTTTGGAAAATTATATAAATATATATATGTTTTATCTTTTAATTTGATTGAAAGATGAAATTAAGGTAAATATTTTAGAACAAATAAATTCAGATATTGGTTTTTTAATTAAAGGATGTCTAATATTTTAAATAAATTAGTTGAAACAAAATGCCGCCAAAGTGACCTCTTTTGTGTAGATTAGTTTATTTGAAATATTAAGATGGTTATATGTTTTTGTGATTCATGCGTTTATTGATTGACCCAAAGGTAAGTTAATATTTGACAGAATTACAACGACATCTATGGTCATAAATGTGTGACAATTATAAGGTATTTTATGTAAGCAATAAGTTAGTCCAAAGATTAATTCATTGCTTGACATAGTTTATTGTCAATGTCTGATTGCTACAACAAGAGTACCGTTTACTGTTAATATTACTGTCCAAATACTTGATATTAATGTAGTGTTTGGTATCTTGAGATGGGATTAGCCATTATATTGAATTTATTGTTTACTTATGAATATTGATTTAAGCTTGTTTTTGTTCTCTATTCAGCTAATTCATCTTCTGCTGCTACAATATCTACTAATATAAATTCTATACCCATGCTTAATGGAACTAATTTTAAGGAATGGAAAAGGCACTTACTTATAATGCTTGGCTGTATGGACATAGACCTTGCACTAAGGGAAGAACAACCTGCACCTCTCACTGCGGAAAGCACCCCTGATATTAAGAGGGACTTTGAGAGGTGGGATCGTTCAAATCGCATGAGTCTAATGATCATGAAACACAGCATTCCAGAAGCCTTTAGGGGCACAAAATCTGAAGAGATTACTCAGGCTAAAGGTTTCCTTGATGAAATTGAGAAACATTTTGCTAAAAACGATAAGGTTGATATGACATCACTTCTGACTTCTTTGATGTCTATGAAGTATAAAGGTCAAGGAAACGTAAGGGAGTACATTATGGAGATGTTCCATACTGCTTCAAGACTTAAGGCACTTAAGATCGAGCTTTCTGAGGAATTGCTTATTCTTATGGTTTTGGTATCACTTCCTGCACAGTTTAACCAATTTAAAATTAGTTATAACTGTCAAAAGGAGAAATGGACCCTAAATGAGCTCATTTCTCATTGTGTGCAAGAGGAAAAAAGGTTGAAGCGTGATAAGCCTGAAAGTGCTCATTTGGCCAATGCCCCTAAAGACAAGGGCAAGAAAAGAAAATATCAGAATGAAGCTGCTAAGGGTCCAGCTCAAAAGAAACAACAACAAGCTACAGAGAGTTGTTTCTTTTGTAATAAGTCTGGACATGTAAAGAAAGATTGTACCAAATATCATGCTTGGCGTGTAAAGAAAGGTATAATTCTTAATTTGGTCTGTTCTGAGATTAATTTAATTTCAGTACCTAGAAACACTTAGTGAATAGATTCTGGTGCTACTACTCACATAAGTGTTTCTATGCAGGGTTGCCTGAGTTACCGAAAGTCAAGTGATAGTGAAAGACACATCTTTGTGGGCGATGGAAAATCGGTAGAAGTGGAAGCAATTGGGCATTTTAGGTTGTTATTAGGAACTGGTTTTTATTTGGATTTAAAAGATACTTTTGTTGTACCGTCATTTAGACGGAATTTAGTTTCTGTTTCTTCGTTGGACAAATTTGGATATTATTGTTCATTCGAAAACAATCAATTTAATTTGTCTTTAAATTCAAATGTTATTGGAACTGGTTTTTTAAATACTTATGACAACCTTTATTTGCTAGAAACAGTTGTATCCTATAATGAAACCTTGCATGTGGAATCACGGGGTATTAAACGCAAATTAAATAAGGAAAATTCAGCATCATTATGGCATAGGCGCTTAGGTCATATCTCAAAAGTTAGAATTGAACGCCTTGTGTCTGATGGTATTTTAAAGTCCCTTGACTTCACAGACTTTGATGTTTGTGTCGATTGCATCAAGAGAAAACAGACCAAAACCAAGAGATTAGGTGCCAACAGATCTTCAAACGTCTTAGAATTAATTCATACAGATATTTGTGGGCCATTCCCTACGGCACCATGGAATGGTCAACAATATTTCATAACATTTATAGACGATTACTCACGTTATGGGTACCTATATCTCATTTATGAGAAATCTCAGTCTTTGGACGTGTTCAAAACTTATAAAGCCGAAGTTGAGAATCAACTCAACAAAAGGATTAAAAACGTTAGATCTGATCGTGGTCGTGAGTACTACGGTAGATATGATGGCTCAGGTGAACAATGTCCAGGACCATTTGCGAAATTCCTAGAGGAATGTGGTATTGTCCCACAGTACACCATGCCAAGATCACCTAGTATGAATGGTGTAGCTGAAAGACGAAACAGAACTCTTAAGGATATGGTAAGGAGCATGATTGCTCATTCTACCTTACCTGAGTCCCTCTGGGGAGAAGCATTAAAGACAAAGACTTACTTATTCGAATAGAGTACCCAATAAAGCAGTTGCAAAAACACCTTATGAGCTTTGGATAGGTCAAAAGCCTAGTCTAAAGCACTTTCACATTTGGGGATGTCCAGCTGAGGCAAGGCTTTATAGGCCTCATGAAAAGAAATTGGACTCCAAAATAATAAGCAGCTACTTTATTGGCTATTCTGAGCGATCTAGGGGCTATAAATTTTATGATCCCATAATAAAGAATATTTTTGATACAGGAACTGCAACATTTTTTGAGGATGTTGAGTTCGGGGGGAGAAATAAGGTTAGAGACATTGCTTTTAAGGAGGAATTGGATTCTAACTCAATTCCTACTATCACTTTTGATGATGTTCAGGTTCTTATACCTATCATTGATCAAGAAGTGAATCCAGAAACTCTACAAGACAATGTTGAACAACTCTCCATTCAAAATGAGGTAATTGTTCTAGAAGAACAAACTCAACAACCTCAAGAACAAGTGTCATTAAGGAGGTCCACAAGAGAAAGGAGAAATGCTATTCCAGATGATTATATTGTATTTCTCCAAGAACATGAAGATGATAATGGAATGATGGAAGATGATCCAATCAACTTTCATCAGGCCATGAAAAGTGCTAATTCTCAAAAGTGGATTGATGCCATGAAAGATGAGTATAAATCTATACAAGATAATAAAGTTTGGGAACTTGTCCCATTACCTGAAGGTGCAAAACCAATTGGTTGTAAATGGATAATTAAAACCAAGAGGGATGCAAATGGTAATGTGGAAAGGTATAAGGCACGTCTTGTAGCTAAAGGATATACTCAGAAAGAAGGCATTGATTTTACAGAAACCTTCTCTCCAGTTTTATCGAAAGACTCCTTCAGGATAATCATGGCACTTGTTGCTCATTTTGATCTTGAGTTACATCAGATGGATGTTAAGATTGCGTTTCTTAATGGCAACATTGAAGAAACAATTTATATGGTGCAACCAGAAAATTTTGACTCGAAAGACTCAAAGAATATGGTTTGCAAATTGACAAAATCCATCTATGGACTCAAACAAGCTTCCCGTCAATGGTACCACAAGTTTCATCAAATAATTATTTCGTTCGATTTTGAGATGAATATTGTTGATGATTGTGTGTATCACAAATTCAATGGGAGTAAGTACATATTTCTAGTTCTATATGTTGATGACATTTTACTTGCCACTAATGATATAGGCTTATTGCACGAAACCAAGAGATTTTTATCCAAGCATTTTGAGATGAAAGATCTTGGGGACGCCTCTTTTGTTTTAGGAATTTAAATACAAATAGATCGATCTCGAGGTATTCTTGGATTATCACAAAAGAGCTATATCGATAAAGTACCCAAAAGGTTTGGCATGCAGAATTGTAGACCAGGTGACACCCCTGTCGCTAAAGGAGACAAATTTAGTCTTACTCAATGCCCTAAAAGTAACCTTGAAATTCAAGAAATGCAAAAGATTCCCTATGCATCAGCTGTTTGGAGTTCAATGTATGCTCAAGTATGTACGCTTCCGGACATTGCGTACATTGTTGGGATGTTAGACAGATATTTAAGCAACCCTGGTATAGACCATTGGATAGCAGCCAAAAGGGTTATGAGATATCTTCAGAGAACAAAAGATTACATGCTTACTTATAAGAGATCAAATCTTTTGGAGGTCATAGTATATTCGATTTCGATTTTACTGGATGCCAAGATAGTAGGAAATCTACATCAAGCTATATTTACCTGTTAGCCGGAGGAGCTATATCTTGGAAAAGTGTCAAACAAACACTTGTAGCTTCGTCCACTATGGCAACAGAGTTTGTAGCATGCTATGAGGCATCAAACCATGGAATATGGTTGCGAAACTTTGTCACAGGGCTGCGCATTTTGGAGAATGTAAAAAGACCACTCAAATTATTTTGTGACAATAAGTCAGCAGTGCTGTATTCCAATAACAACAGGAGTTCATCTAAGTCAAAGCATATTGACATAAAGTTTCTAGTTGTAAAAGAAAGAGTGCAAAATGGTCAAATATCCATAGAGTACATTGGGACAAACTCCATGATAGCGGATCCGCTCACAAAAGGTTTACCACCCAAGGTCTTTCATGAGCACACTGCTCACATGGGTGTTACATTGTTTGAGGATATCATGATTTAGTGGGAGTTTATATTTCAGACATTTATGTATTTAGTTATTTTCTGATCAAAAATGAAGTATTCAGTTTATTCACTCTGTTTATTATTTTGAAATTGACCTCACTTAAGTTTAAGGAGGACCAGTTGGAAACAGACATGTTTAGATCATATTGCATATAATTTCCATACTACACATCCATACTTGATCTACGTCATTTGGTTGTGTTAATATACGTGATCATGGATGGATTTAGTTGCGATATTTGTAACGAAAGTCGCCTTGGTTCTATGTTAACATAATTAATGGACGAGATTGTACGGAATGCCTTTTGGATATGATAGTAAAAAATTTGAGCTCATAAGGTTATATAATGACATGTAATTATAAAGTAATTAGTATATATATGTGGTCCAAGTGGGAGATTGTTGGAAAATTTGGACATCACATATTTAATAAGGATAATTACATGTTATTATTTAGTATCATGATAGGTTAGCCCAAATTAAAAGTGATCTAATTTGGTTAGAATTTTATTGGGCTTTTAATTATTAAATAAATAAAGTATGGGTCAAATATGTGTAGATACTCTTCTAATCAAATTCTAATTAATGATGGGCTAATTAGAATTTGATTAGAACTAATATGCTAATGTTATAAATATTAGGGTTATGGTCCTCAAATTATACACAATATATCTTTTCTAATATCCCATCATTAGGAAAGAGAGAGCAAATATTCTCTGAGTTTCTTGTGTGCTAATTTGGAAGATCAAATCCCCAAGTTTCAGAAAGTTTCATGGAATCCATGGATTCAGGTACACTTCTTCATCTTATTTTATTCTTGATTTATTCTTAATGATTTGACATGACAGATCCTGATTTATTAAGTTATATTGTAGATTTATTTTATAAATTCTAACAATTGTAAACAAATGTGTGGCTACCACACAAGAATTTGGATTTGAAGTGTTAAAAAACAACCATCGACAATAAAGTACAAGAAATACACACGTGTTTACAGATTCACATGATTTAATATGTTTTATGTCATATTTAAACTGACATTTAAAACTTAAATTGTCAACTAGACCCATTTAAGAATTTGATTGTTACAATATTAATACTTTAATAACATAATTAAAATGTTTTGACAAAAATTTATCATTATAATCTATAATTACATGGCTGAATAACGACTAATCAGAATACATTTACACAGCTTCCAACAAAAATATATTTGGACGAAAAACTCAGACTTTAAATTCAAAAACCACTACTTCACCATTTAGTGGATTTTTCGAACCAATTATGATAATTTAGTTTATTTTATACTTTTTTTAACTATTCAGTCTTTTTCATAAATATTATTTTCTAAAAATTATTTTTTTAAATTAAATAAAAAAATCAATATCTTAAATAATTCTTTATATATAATTTTTAAGCTATTTTTCAGTTTTTAAATATAAAACTAGTTTTTTTTTCACATGATACATGGTTTAGTTGTATATATTAATTAAACTACTTTTACATAATTATTAAACTTTTTTTTAAAATTATAAAATTTCTCAAATAATATAATTAAAAAAATTAAAACACCATAATATGTATGATAGTTGATATTAAAATAACTTTCTTTTTCAATCTCTGGCACTGACTATCAGATCGACTTAGATATAATGTATGTTCTTCTACTCGTCGATGGATATTGATTCATCATATAGATCATAGAACCGTCGCTTGAAGCTCCCTAACTGGACTTTTAAAAAGAAAATTTAACAACCTAGTGAATTAAATAAAAACTTTTGAATAGTTTAATGACTATTTTGTAACATTTTGAAGTTGAGTGACTAAAACATAAACTTAGTAATAGTTTAATGAAATTGGTGCAATTTATCCAAAAATAAATAAATTTAATTGAGCTCCTTGCGTATTGTCAGGTGTAGCTAATCCACTATTAGAAGATTGTCTGATTTCAAGTCACAGAATAACGTTGCAACTCAGCCCTGCCATTATCTATCAAACTTAATACATATTTTTAGGATATCAAAGTCAGACGGAATTCAAAATCAAAAGAAAATCAGTGTTCTTTTGTTTTTTTTTTTAATAAAAATAGAAAAAAATTAATATTTATTTTTAGTATTTTTCATGTTGGTTATATAATTCATGTTTAGGTTTGTAATTATTTCTTTTAATAATGTCATCTCTAAATATTGAAGCTGTTTTTCTTTTTGAAATGCAATATGCTTATTATTGCATTCAACTATTTATTAATAGGAAGTTTTTATTTATTTATTTATTTATTTATTATGTTTTAAATATTTTTATTTTTTAAAATATGATCTTTCTTAATTTTTCTATTTTTAATGATAATTAATTTATTTATAAAATAATTGAACTGTTGAATAAGAATAAAAAAAAGTCAACTAATTCTAACCATTTTGTATTTATTAGGTTAGAAAGTAGTAGTAAATTCAATTACCGACCTTGGACCACATATGTTTAATTTCAGCGTTACTGGATCCTTCTTCAACCAGTTAATCAACTTTCTATTTATTTCCTTCTCATAAAAGTTTACGAGGTTCCTTCGGTGAAATTCATTTTGTTACTCTAATAATAATAATATTAAAACTAATGATGAAAGTGTGTTTAAGGGCCAGTTCTGCATTACTTTTTAAAAGTACTTTTAGTTCTAAAAATATTTTTGGAAGAAAAGTTGTGCAGAACAAACTTTTAGCTAAAATTTTTAGCTTTTCAAAAGTAACTTTTGGCTAAAATTTTTAGCTTTTCAAAAGTACTTTTGAAAAGTACTTTTGAAAAACACTTCTGAAAAGAAAAAATTAGAATTTTTTACTTTTCCTCTCCCAAAAACACTTTTAGTGCTTAATTACTTTTTTACCCCTCCAATAACATAATACTTTCTCTTTTTTTTCTTGGTACTTAATTACAAATGTATTTAAATCATTAATTAAAAATAAATAAATATTTTTTAAAATACTAATTACAAATATTTAATAGTTATATTTAAATATTTAAAATATAATTTTTATATATTCTAATTAAATTTTATAAATAATTAATATTTATTGCTTAAAAATATTTAAAATTTATATTTTATATATTAAAATATTATTAAGAAGTTATAATAATTTTTTTATATTCTTACTAAAATATAATAATATTAACTAATTTAAATATTATTTAAATACATATTTGTTACTTGATAATAACATGTCTAAAATGGACATTTTATTTTTCAAAAGTACTTTTTGACAGTAATGCTAAACACTCAAATTTTAAATCAAACTTTTCAAAAGCATTTTCCAAAAGTACTTTTCTATAATACTTTTTAAAAACACTTTTCAAAAGCATTGCCAAACTAGCCCTAAATTTAATCACAATAATAACAGTGAAACGAAAGTAAAAAAATGACCATAAAAGATATTAGATTAAAAGTAATTTTTATATAATAAAAATATTAAAAATATAATTACATCATGTCATGTTTGGTAGTATCAATTATAATTACTTAAATTTAAATTTTAAAAAATTATATTAATATAAAAAATTTAAACAAGTATCAAAAGTTACAATCAAATCATCGTATATGCCTTCGGTGTGGAAGTGGATCAGAGAATATGGACCATCTTTTTCGTGCATGCCCTGTTTCAGATTCAGTTTGGAGAGAACTATCAGGCCAGTTTTCTATACAAGAAACCCATTTGGGGTTTTTACAGTGGCTAACCTAGGTCTTTTCACAGAGTCCGCTATCTCAGTGTAGAATTTTTTTGCTGTGTATTATGGGCCATTTGGGGAGACAAGAATGCTAGAGTGCATAAGAAGGCTAGCAAATCTGGAAAAGAAATAGTAAGTTTTGTTAAATGTTATATATCAGAGATAGACGAGAGTGATAAAAGAAACCCAAAAAACTCTTTGGTTACTAGTAAATGGAGGCGCCCACCTGACCAGGTTGTGAAGATTAATTTCGATGCAGCATATGATGCAAGAAATTGTCAATCGGTAGTAGGAGTTATGGCAAGAAATAGCAAATGAGGTGTTCTTTTATCGTGTTCGGCGATCCCTCAACGAGTTGCATCTGCCTTCGCTGTTGAGGCACTTGCGTGCCGGACAGCGACCCAGATTGGTATTGACATGCAATGGCAAAAAATCATTATTGAAGGAGATTCCTTGTTAATAATAAAAAAGTGCAAGGAGAAAAGCCCAGACAAGTCATTGGTAGGTGCTTATATTCATGATATTCATCAGCTTTTGTTAAAGTATAAGAAGTGTAGATTTGAATACATCCCACGAATAGCAAACCGTTTAGCGCATTCTTTAGCAAATGAAACGTTGAAGAATAAAGAGGAAGTTTACCTGGTAGGAAACGTTCCAGAATCGGCAGAAAAGCAAGCGGAGAGGGATAGGGCGAGAGAACTAAATTGAAAATGGAAGGAAGAAAGTGAAAGAGGGGAGTTTGAAGCGGGATACCCATGGATTTGATGGAAAAACGCTCCCCTTGGGAATATGAAAGAGTCTTGATGAAAAATGTCAGATGAAGGGATAAGACAGCAACCGTTTAATTCTGATTGGGCAAGAAAAATGCGTAATTAATGCGCTTCTAGGGACATCTGATTTTATTTCTTTTTTTTATTTTTTTCACAGATTAAATTCTTACTTTTGGGCCTTTTTTCTAGTTTTGTTGCATTTAGGTTTGGTTCTGTTTTCACGTTACTGCTTTTTTTTTTTGCCAAGTTTTATAGCTGGACTCCTTTATGTTTTGCTTTCTCTTTTAGTTTCTACTTTGTATCTATTAAGTTATTCCAATAAAGCCCAATCTGATTCTTAGTTTTTAAAAAAAAAAGTATTTGACAAAATTATTATAATAAAATTTAGAGATAATGGCATGAAAGATCCTTATATTTTAGGGTTTCTTCTAATGATACCTCTATTATTAAAATATCCAACTTGATACCTATATTTTATTTTCGTTAACCATTGCATTTCTTGATTGGACTATTAAGGATCGTATCTCTCGCATATTTTACATTATAGCCTACAACTAATTTAGCTTTCGTTTTTAGGAGATCAAACTAAGCTTGATTAATTTCTGCTAGATAAGAAATGAGGAACACAACCAATATAGGAAATAAAGGAATATTAGACCATATTTGCTTTTGCACCATGACAATCTCACTCGAATTACGAGGACCTACACATATTAGTACAGTATACCGGGGTCTTCTTGACTTAGAGTGCAGATGTGACGATTGCTATCTCTTTCCAATTTAGCCTACCATGGGACATGGGAAGGGACAAGAGAAAGCCTTTTAATAGGATTTTGCTTTCACTATTTACTGCTCTCAAGGTATCTCCTAACTTGAGGGTGAGATTTCAAATGAGAATATTGTTTTCATTGAGAACTAGGAGAATGTGATAAAGAAGCGTCCTATGTCTCCTAAGTGCAACATGATGGCCCTCTTGGCTTATTGGCTAACCTTATGGTAGTTTCCCCAGCCACTTACACACTTCTTATATTTCTTAAACAAAGGGTAAACAAAGGTAACCCTAAGAGCCACTTGATGGCATTTTGCACTTAGACTATCGAGCTTAGAAGCCACGAATAACGTATTGATTAGGTTATTCTCTAAGAGCTTACTAACTCAACCTGGGGAATGGTATACCTCCCAACACATCAGATTATTCACCTCTTTGATTGTAACCTCCCTAACTTGGTCTAGACGTTATGGTCGAATCATGAAGGCTACATTAGCCACAAAAATGGCCAAGTAGTCCATATTACTCGCGAAAACCTTAATCAATCTATCTTTAGAAACATTACTAGTTTGAGCTCGAAGTATGTTAAAACATCCATTAATTAGGTAAACTTTACTTAGAGCCCATTTTACTTATCGATCGCGTCATTTTTGAAAAATAGTTGAGTTTTCGTTTTCATTTATAAAAAACCCATTTTGTTCTCATTCAAAGGAAACTTGTTACTTTAGGTCAAGTAACATGCAATTACCGGTTATTAAATTCAAACTACTCAAATGAATAATGCATGCATAAAAATTTCAAACCAAAACTACCAAGCCACAATTCAAATGATAATTTTATAGTCCAAAACCAGTGAAAAATTATATAAAAAATAATTTAATATAAATAAAATAGTTCGATTTCTAAAGAGCCATCCTCATGCCAAGTCCAATCCTAGTCTCGAGCATTACCTGAGAAGTTTTAGACTAAAGGTGTGAGCTTATAAAAGCTCAATGTGAGTAAATATAAGGTACAATCATACAAGCAATCATAACGGATAACATTCAACAATGTCATTTCAGAACTGTACATAGCATAACCAATCAATGTATGAACATGTCATGTGTATAATCCAATACAAAAGGTTCCTACCCAACTATCTGCTACACACCATGAGTTCCCCAAAACTTATCTACCGAACTCTAAACAGTATAATTGAAAGCTTGTTGTGGATAAACCACCAATAACATAATGCAATTAAACTACTAGTATAAGTGCAGACAAGCTGCTAGTCTCCACCAATGATAAGCTCTGTCCCTCAGCAAGGACACAACACCCTTAAGCTTTTGTTCTCGAGTGCAATCCATATCCTATAAAATTCTCTCAGTAGTCTCCATCCAATATTCTACCACTGTAGGGGTTGTTTTAGCAACACCTTTAAACAATTCAACCCCATTAGATCGAAGTCTCTCAATAATAAGCTCATGATTTTCTATACTAGTTTGGGCCCCAACAACCCTCTATAATACTCTTAACATCGCCTAGGACACTGCATCATCCATAATTTTCTAATTATCGCCCTCAGTAACAGACGTTTCGACAATCTCACTAGTCTCTAGGTTAGGTATGTCTCCCACAGAGGACTCAGCTTGAGCCACTCGACGATGCCCTCTACGCCCTTGCGTACCACGTCCTTGTGTTCTGCAAGCACTCATTATACTATCTTATTTTATGTTTTTAGATATTATCTATAGGTTCACAAAGACACAAACACCAATTATTTTTAGTTTTTAGAGTCTTGAAATTTTATGCAATTTAATCCTACTGTTTGTCTACAATCTGATATTAACAGTACTTAATGAAGTTAACATCGGAGTCTCAAAGTTTAAATAATAATATTTTTTTACAACTTTTCAAATAAAACTGTGGCAAGTTTTTCCCAAAATACCCCTTTTGAAAACGTGCATGTAAACTTAAATTTTCTTTTAGGCCAAATTATTGAACCGAGCTTTGATACCACCAAATGTAACCTCCCAAATCTGACCTAGACGCTATGGTCGAATCTTGAAGGTTACATTAGTCACTGAAATGATCAAGTAAAAACGTCTAGTTTGAAAATCGCAATTTTGATCAATTTTAGGAAAACCTAGCACGATTGCATTGAATTTAATGAAATCACCAGTTTGTTAGATCATCTATAATTTAAGTCCAATTTTACTCAAAAAGGTGTGTCATTTGTAAAATAAAATACTTTAGTTGGTTTTGTCAGTAAACTTCTAGAAACAATGTTATACTATTTTATAGCGGAAAAAGTGTTGCCTTTAGTTTCTGTTGAAAATCCATATTTTAAGTTGTGTTAGACCAATTATTTTAATTTTGTTCAATTTTCGTTAAAAGCTCATGCATGCAAAAATCTCAGTTAAAAATATCCCATATCATAGTCCATACGTAGATAAAAATTATAGTCCAAAA
Source organism: Gossypium longicalyx (assembly GCA_025698465.1). NCBI lineage: Eukaryota > Viridiplantae > Streptophyta > Magnoliopsida > Malvales > Malvaceae > Gossypium > Gossypium longicalyx. The sequence continues at coordinate 21,037,935 of CM047000.1, forward strand.
TAAAAATAATACCAAAAATAAATAGAGTAATTAAAAAAACTTTAATGCCAGAAAATTCATATTGAGACCTCTGAATGCCGAATCCAAGCCTAGTCCTGAGGGTTATCTGTAATGAGTAAACTGGGGAATGAGCTTAAAAAGCCCAGTGTGAATCCATACAATATAAGCATTTTATCAATCAAACAAACATTCACTTAGTAAACAAATCAACCAATTTGGCATGGCATTATAACATTTGAGTGTGGCATGCTAAATGATTTAATACAATAATCCTCCCCATTCATCCGCTACACACCACGAGTTCCTTAGAACCCATCATCAAACTCTAAAATAGTAAGGGCTTAAGCCCATTGTGGTTAAAACTGCCAATAACAATATGCAGATAAAATTGCCGGTAAATTTGCAAACAAGCTTCCAGTTAAAATATGACAAATCGTCCAATCTCTTCAAATCTTCAGTGCAGTGCACTAACAATAGTATTACAGACTTCAAATGCCGTCTGGTTCTCCACAAAAATCCTCCGTAAACCACAAATATACTGCTGGAAAATCAAATTTGGAAACCGCAGTAGAAAATAAATTTAGGAAAAAATCAGAGTTTAAAAAAAATTCTGAAATAAGAACTTGGTTGTAATATCTAAAGTAATAAACACTTAATCAAAATTGTACATTTTCAATTCATCTAGGATGAACGCTTTAACCGAGTAGTCTTTTTCGTTATCTTGAAGCTCACATCTGCCAAGTATGGGCTCGTTTCGAGTCAGAAAAATATTCACAAAAATTACTAGTGGATTAATTTCACAATTTCTCTAAACTTTTGGGCAAGTTACAAATAAGAAAAATATCTCTAAAAATTTTCTGAAATAATTTTTTCAGAAAATTATCTCTCTACAACTTTCTCTTGAATTCAAGTGTGTGAAAATAATAACCCATGGCTCTCTTTATATAGGGAGAGTTTAGAGAATTTAACTATGATTAAACTTAATCAATTTAATATTAAATTAATATAATATAAATATTAGATAAAATTTAATATTAAATCTTATTAAATTAATAGAATATTTATCTATAAGATAAACATTAAATTAAATTTAATATTAAGATAATCACTCTAATATTAAATTAATAAAATACTATTAATAAAAGTGTTAAATTAAATTAAATATTATCATTATTGGAATAGTTAATTTGAAATCAAATTCTCTGGTAGAGTCCTAGTAGAAGTGTAATTATTCTATTGTTTAACCACTGAAGACCCACTGCCACCGACCATTTTTCGGCCACCGAAATGCTGTCGTTGCAGCCGCTAGCACTCTGAGCTAGTTCGATTTCAGCTAATTTAGTCTAGGCCGGTAACGGTCTGATCGGTCTGGTCTAGCCACATATTGGACCATCAGCCTGGTTTCACATACCATGCCCTGCTCGACTAGTTTTTGGGTCTTGGACTCGATTTTAGGCTCCCGGGCTCGATTTACAATCTCAGGTCCAATTTTTAAGTTCAATTACCCATTGGGCCAATTGTTTGACTTGAAAATTAATTTTCAAAAATACCATTTTAATTTTAATTAATTTGATTTTACTTTATCAAAATTAATTTTTCCAAAAATTACTTAGATTTTCCAAATTAATTTTTCAATAAAATTCTTTAATCAAATTCTTTAGTTAAACAATTCTTATGACCGCCCATTTTAATTTCACATTAAATAAATCGACTCAATTATTTCCAAACCCGTAGAGTTTTATTCTGATTCAAATGCAGTTTGATCGAGCTTTTGTTGAGCTAGCGGAGGAACTATTCAAACATATACAATTAGGCTCTAGTAATTGTAATTATGTCTAAAAGCATTGTTCCAATAATTCACAATTACTTAATCATGGAGTCAGTCCACAAGAAGTACAATGATTGAAAACTCCTTACTGTAATCCAAGTACTTTATCCAATGACATTGTTATTTGTGTATTACCCTCATATGATATCATATTTGATTTCTTTGATTTCTTTGAGGTTTGATTGGAGTGAAATTCTACTTATCTATCTCAATCACACTAGTTTGGTTTACATGGATGAGGCTATATGATGAAGAATTGTAATATGGTTTTATTTGGGGAATAAAGAGAGCAAATTGTTCATTGTGGAACATATTTTGAGTGTAATTTATGTAACATCCTGATTTTAAATGGTAACAGAAACGGTGATTCGAGGTCACTAATTCTGATGAGTAAGCTCGTAAATTTTATTATTTAGTATTTACGATTCAAATGTGGTTTTAGGAAGATTTTTTTTGAATTAGTAATTTGTGTTTTATAAGGATTTATTAGGTTAAATGGTTTAGAAAATGAGGTATCGAGACCTCGATTCTATAAACCGAGCCGTAAATATTTTTATAAATATTTGCGGAGTGTCATTAAGGTAATATTAAAGTTTAATTAGAAAATTTTAACGTTTTGATAGCTAATTAATTAAAAAGGACTAAATTGAAAAAAGTACAAAACTTGCTAAAGTGATTCAATAGCATAAATGGTAAATAAGGGTGGACTAAAAGGACAAATATGTGAAGTGGAATGGCTGAGGCGACATAAGTGTGAAAAAAAATAATAAAATCATGTGATTTAAGGGCAAAATGGGAAATAAATGAAATTTAAATATCAAATTGAAAAACCTAAAAATTTCTAGACATTTTCTTCATCAATTTTCTGTCCAAAAACACCATTGAAGAACTCTAAAAGCTGGTTCCCATATTTTAGCTTCATGTGAGTTTGATTCTTGCATTTTTCTTGTAATTTTTGTGTTTTAAGACTTTTACAATTAGGTCCAACTAGCTATTTCATTAGTTTTTTTTTATTTTATTGAGAATTTTAAAAGTTACCATTGATGAATACTGGATTTTTTTTATGAAATAACATGGATTTAGAGCTTTAATTTTGTTGTATGATGATTTTAATAAGTGATTTTGTTAGATATTGATTTTAAGACTAAACTGTGAAAAATTAAATATTTAGGCTTCAGTATTAAATTTCTATGTATCAAGTGCTGTAAGATAGCCTAGAATATTTAGATAAATTATCAATTGAGAAAAATTAGTTCATTTGATAGACTAATTAGTAAGGGACTAAATTGAAAAAGTTGTAAAAATTGGGGTAATTGTGTAATTTCAAAATTTGAGGGGTATTAATTGTGAAGTGAATTAGAATTGAAATATATGCTAACGAATGAGTAATTTTATATTTTAGATCAAGAGCCCATAGATACTCGTGAAAAAGGAAAATTAGCAGAATAGTCTCTAAGCTTCTACAAATTTTACAATTTAACCCAGGTAAGTTCGTATGGTTAAATTTTATTAATTATATTGAATTGGTGATTGATATTATGTATTTTAGAATATTGTTGAAAAATGGAATATTGTTAAATTATAAATTTGAAGTGAATATCCAATTTAAATAGAACACGAGATTGAGTATAATCGTTGTGTGGCGAAAGACAGGAAAGAAAGAATTGACGGAAAATTACCCAAGTAAATCGAGGTTCAGTATTTGTTGTGAACTTTCGTGTTTACTTTTCGTTTAGCTCTCACGAGTTTCTGTTTAACTCATGAGTTTTTGTTCAACCCTAATGGGATTCCGTTCAGCTCTTTTGAGCTTCTATTTAACCCTTATGGGTTTCCGTTCAACTCTTATGAGCTTCCGTTCAACCCTTATGGGTTTCTGTTTAGCACTTATGTGCTTCTGTTCAGACTTCGGGCTTCTGAAAACGATGTACTCATATCCGTAAGCCGTTCTCCGATTTGGTAAGACTTGGTAAGTGACTTATGTAATTGAAATTGAAAGATTTATTATTTATTATTGATATTGATTTGAAATAAGTGAGTTCATCAATTAAGGTTGTGATTGACAGGAAGATTGCATCAATAATTTTGTAAATTTGATTTGTTATATTCGGTTGGGTAAGATTTATGTTTAACCTATTGAACTTACTAAGCTTTATTAAGCTTACTTGTGTTATTTAATGTCCTTGTAGATAAACGTAAGGTCGGGAGATCAGATCAACACATCAAGTCACACTATCCAACTCATCTTGGTAGTCTTTAAAACGCATTCTATGGTTTATATGACATGTATAGGGTTGTGCAAATGTTTTAAAATCACATTTTGTTATATATTTCCCATCAACTTATATATGTATGGTTTAATCATGCTTGATATATGTTTAGAGTGGTTAAATGATGAATAGCTTATAGGCATATAGGTGAATGTGTAATATATTTTAATTGGTATAAAAAATTAAATATGTGGTTTGATCAATATGGTAAATTCAAAATGATATGATGTAGGTGGTAATAACATATGTTTAAAGCTTGATTTAGTTGTATTGAGGGATTTGTTATGGCTTATGAGAGTATAATTTGAAGTGTTTAGGTTGGAATTTAAAAATGGGTGAGAAAAGTGGCCTTGAAATGGCCAATTTTCGTCTACACAGGCAGAGACACGAGCGTGTGTTTCAGCCGTGTGTGACACACGGCCAAACACATGGGCATGTGGTATGGTCGTGTGTCCCTTGCATTCTTAAAATTTAGAAACAGTATGCTTAGGTTTTTGCACACGGCCTAACTCACAGGCATGTGGCTTGGCCGTGTGAGCCACAAGGGCGTGTGTCCTTTGCACCTAACAAAAATTTTGAAATTTTAGAAAAAATTATCTGAGTTTCTTGTTTAGTTCTGATTTATTTTTTATGGGTATTTTGGGCCTCGAGGGCTCATACAAGGGACAATATGAGTGATTTAAGATTGGTTTCTGATATATATATTAAATGTTATGAAATGTTTGTATTCGAATATGAAAAGTTTGGTAATGCCTTGTAATCTTGTTCCGGCGATAGTAAGGGTTAGGTGTGTTACAATTTATTTGTACTCAAATTGTTGTGTAATTTGATTAAAATCAAACTGTAGTAATAGTATAAGTAAAACTTTGTACTTGAATCCCTTGTTTGAGAGAGTTCTTTCATTGTAACTAATGAGAGTTAGGTTGCAATGAATATAAGTAATTAGAGTTTTTTTCTTATTTTAAATTTAATCATATGAGAATGGGAGTAAAGTTAAGTTTAAATAATCTCTTTTACTATAAAAATTATAATCGATTATTCTTTAAGAAAAACCCTATCTAAGATTACATAATTAATTGATTGTGTTCTGATTATAAATTGTTTCTATAATTCACTATAACAACTTAAGTAGGCGGTCAAACAATTACAAGTTGTAAATACATTCAACAATCCTAGATGTTGGCAGCTTTATATAAGACTAAATGGTCAAAATCAGACCCTTTTTGTGTTCATCCAATCCTTAAATGAAACCAATCCAAATTTTCTTCTTCTTCCGAACGTTGCGGGGGAAACACAACATCTTTTCACCCCCATTAAGACATGTACATAATATTAATTTTAATAATTCATATCAGACATGTTTATTTATTTATAGTATCTATATATGTATTATATCCCATATTGTATAGTATTTTTAATTTTTAATGTCCAAAATTATAAAATCTATCAAAATTTCAATTAGGATATACATACATATTTTTTAAATCAACTAAAAAATTATTTAAATTCAATGTTGACAGGCCATTACACTAAGAATATATGGGCAAAACAACATTTTTTTTCTTGAGTTTAGCAACATTTCTCAATTTAATTTCTAATTGTTTTTAGTCCATATTAATCACAAAATTAGATAATTTAACATGATATAATTTTAGAATATCATGCCATCACATAAAATAAAAATGAGAAAATTTGTCAAAGTTATGAGATTAATTTTTAAAAAAATTATTAAATTAAAAGATTAAGAGTCCGTTTGGTAACCTGTAAAAGCTTTTCCGTAAAAGCTTTTCAGGCTTTTCTGATGTTTGGTTGCTTGAAAATGATTTTTCGGGGTAAAATGTTTTACAAAACACGGGAAAAGGAGGGCTTTTTTAAAAGAAAATGCCTTACCCTTTTGAAATCGGTAAGACATTTTTCGAAAATTGACGCTTCTTCTCTCCTTTCCCCTTCCCCTTCCCCTTCCCTTCCCCTTCCCCTTCCCCTTTTAAAATCGGTAAGCCATTTTCAATGTTGAAAAAGCCATTTTCAATGTTGGCTTATCTGAGGCCACCGACTGAGACGATGGCTTGAAACCCGGGTAGAAATAAGACCAATCGAAAACCTTGGAAGCAACAAATCACAAGGGCGTAAGCTGTTGAATAAGCTGTGGGTCTTGAGGCAGATGTGGCATCTTCTGAACCACCGGGGAATAAGCTGTGGGTCTTGAGGCAGATGGGGCATATTTTAATACTTCCCACCATGGTGGGCGTTGCAGAAATAGTGGACTTCTGTGATTTTCTATCCCCTACTCCCTAAGAGCAAGCAGCACGTGATGCAGCTGTGCATTCTGTTTTTGATGTTATCAAGTACATATGGCACTGCGCAGGTATGATTGGCGCACCTCTCTTTCTCTCATACACAAAAGCACACACATATAAATATGCATACATAGTGTACAATGCCAAATGGTAATGAGTTGTTGCTTTGCAGCCAGAGGTTTTTGGGTCATTCAGGATAGGGTTTTATTTACCAACAAGTGATATTGATGTGTGTAGTTTGCTTTCTTTTATCCCATAAGTTTATGTCTCGCAACTCAAACTATATCAATGTTTAATCTTGTTATATTGTAGCTTGCGTAACACGGTTGATGGGTTTTTCATTAGGATTATGAAATTTAGTATATAGATTTTCTACTATGGAAAGGAAAGAAAAATAATAGGCAGAGGAAAGCTGACCCAAATTTTTGTATTTCTCCCCTATTTTGTATGACTGACATTCTTAAGCCATTTGTTTCCATTTTATGTTGGTAGTGATTCTAGAGTCAGGTATAAAAAATCCACAGACTAGTTTGTATGCTCTTTCCAGGGCATTATCTTAAAAGGGAATTGCAAAAAAGATACAGGTATTTTATTTTTTTGGAAAGTTTACTGATACAATAGAGTATATTTAGCTAACAATTCAATTCCTATAAGGTGATTGCAAAAGCTCGCGTGCCAATAACTAAGTTTGTAGAAAAGAAAAGCGGTGTCGCATTTGATATAAGGTAGTTCTATATTCCTCTTGCCCTTTTGTCCTAGTATGTTTTAATCCAATATCTCATCTAAAATTCTCTTGACCTCCGAACATTTCTGAATTTGTTTTAGTTCTGGTATGAATATCATCATAAAAGACATTGGATTAATATGAAATTTTAGCAGTGAGGTTTTTTGGAAGATATTATTTTTGGACTTTTGAATTATCTTCATTGTTTTCTTTGAGGTCCATGATAATTGGGAGGTCCAAGTAATTAGAAATTCCATAAAAAAACTTAGTATTGGATATTAGTAGTGAATGAGGCTAAATAGTTTACCAAACATAGAAATTTTATTTGCTTTTTATTTCAGGAAGATGAGATTGTCTAGAATTCATGAACAAGAAATCTTGGTCATTTTTTCTCTAATCACATAAACAGTTCACTTGATTGAGATTCCTATTTTCTTGAATTTTCTTGATTGACAAGATCTGATGGGATGCTTGGAATTTGATGAGGGTGGAGGCATGTTTAGGTTCCTAGACTGACTTATAGCAGATGTGATAAGTGCACCAAAGAAAGTTGTTTATCTCCATCTTGGCTTGATGCGACAATTTAAAAGCTATGTTTCACATTTTCTTTAGCACTTCTGTCTCACAGTTTAATATTTAATTGGGTGTTCAATATTGCAGCTTTGATGTGGATAATGGACCAAAAGCTGCTGAGCTTATCAAGGTTTGTTACAATTACAGACTTTTCTATGCTCAGATGTTTTATTTGTTAGTGGTGCTTAAGATATAGTTATTTTAATCCCCTTTTTTTGTCAGATAAGGTCAATTAAGTTGGACCATGGCCTCTTTCTTATTAAGATTTCTTCTGAGTCAAGTTTCATTTTTGGCTACAATTATTCTTGAGGATTGTGCTCCGGTGTTGAGTTTGATTGTTTGCTTGCTTTATCTTCACCAATGGGAATCACTGCTTAATTTTCATTTATTTCCTATGTCTACTTCTGGATTTGTTGATTAAAATTTATGTAAATCATTTTGGTTCGATTAACTCATGTTCCTCAAAATTAAGACTTCTGTGGTTTTCCTGTGGTTAATTAAAGCTCTGCTTCTTTAGTTTATTTCTTTGTATGTTCCATAAACTTTGGACTTTTTTCTAGATATTTTCTTTGTTTTTTCTAAATTTAAACTTTGCTTATGTGTTTTCTCTTAAGAAGCAGTACTAAAATGGCCTCAATTACGACCATTGTGTTTGATCTTGAAAGTATTTTTACAACAGAGAGACATGAATGAGGTTGGAGTTTATCTATATTGATGATCTGTTCGTTTTGTTCAAAAAGTAGTGTTCCTCTGTTCTTGATTTTCAATGTTTTTGAAACTATGCAGGTATATTTAGGTGGAATAGGTTCACATGCTCTCCTTGCAATGATCATAGCCATGTTGCAGATATACATTTTCGAATTTTCGATAAGGCATTGGACTCTAGCCGGCTGATCTGTCAGCATAGTCTGTATTCACTTTCATGTCGAGAATTATAATTTTTTCTGAAATTACATTGATTATGCTATAATTCACTTATGAGTCCACATAAATGTTAAATGAACACATACATGCCATGCTATTTGCTCTCTCCGAATGCAATCAAATCTTGTGTTTACGATAAACAACTTGTGGTTCTTACTGCAGAAAGTTTAGAGCGGTGGTTGATGCAGCTTTGGAGGCCCATTTGCACTGTCTGTAGCTATATCTTTATAGCACAGATGATAAGGTCGTTCCGTATAACACTGTCCCCCTTCCTCTGTTGTCAAAACCCCAACAGATGTGATTTGTAACTCTTCCCTTTAGCATTGATGACCAGCTCAAGGCTCGACATTGCACGTTCTACATGGTCGCCATAGGTTATTTCAGTTACTAACCAACGGCTGGTTTTAGTTTTAAAGTTATTTGGTGCTAGAAATGCTTGCATTGAGTTACTGATGACAAACATTTGAAATAACATGCATTAAGACTCAGGCATTGAGATAAAGGGTATTGTAAATATTTCATTAAAGAGATTTGAAAGAAGAATGGATAGTTATGTACTTATGTCAAACTTATTTATACATACTTTTTTTTTCTCTTCATGTATTTGGCATTATGGATCTATTTGTCAGAATTCATAAATTAAAGCTAGTCCAGATTGTGAATTTATGGTTTATGGAATTTTCAAAGCTTTGTCTTACCGGACACGCGTCGAAGTGCAGTAATAGTTTTTGGTGCTTTGATAGCAAAGGTTTAAATATTTCACATTTTGCATTGTTCTTCTCCTTTTTATTTTCTAATTTATATTCTAGCTTAATAATTGAGTATTATTATATATTTAATTTGATTTATTTATTTATAAATAAATTATTGTAATATATGTAAAAATAATTTAAAATATAAATTTATTAATATATGTAAAAATAGCTTTTTCGGAAAATATTTTCAGGTGATCTGTCAAACAACAGAAAATATTTTACACAGATTTATCCAAACACCAGAAAAATAAATTATTTTCTAAAAATTATTTTTCAGAAAATATTTTATTGGAAAACAAACAGAGTTTAAATATTCAGTTATAGAAAAGATATACATTTAAAGAAGAAAAATAGTAAGAAATGTTAGGTGTTCTCTTTATCCTTGGTTCACTTCAGAGTAAACATTTTGGGATCAAAGATTTCATTAAAAAACAAAAGAAGAAAAAAGTGAAAAGGATGAGTAAATTTGTCACATTAAAATTAAAACCAAATGTTAAAAAGCCGCCCCCCATCAGGCAGCCATTGGCTTCTTCATAGTGTTTTTTTTAACATTCTTGTCAACATAACTGACACACTGCACAGATAAAATTAGTTTAGCCTTCCAACATCAAACTGTAATGCTATATATATACACTTTTGTTTGTTTGTTTGTTTGGATTTTATGGGTTTTTGGTTTGAGTTTTATTGGTAATTGTGAGAGATTAAAAATGTAAATTAAATTATTGTCATGTGGGATTATATAAAGTGAGTCTTCATTGTCTTTCATCCATTTTCTGTGGGTGGTTGTGAGTAGATTTTTTTTTTTTTTGCAAAACGGTAACTTGGATTGGGTGTTAACATTTACCTCCTTTTAAAATTTAATTTCTAAATTTATTTTTTTTTGAAATTTAAACCTAAGGGTGATGTGATTGTATAAAACATTATAATTTTTTTTTTTTTATAAATAGGTGATAATATGTATTATTAAAAATTAAATACTACTTATTTGTTGGTAAGGGGCGGGGATTTAGAGGCAATTAACAGTTTTGTATTGTATTAAATTAATTAAAAAGGAATATGATGCCAAACATGTTGTTTACATTTGATTGATTATTTTATCTTATCAACATGAAGTCATGTTTTTGAAATTATTTGATGCTTCTCACCCAACCCGTTTCTTTTTAGTTCTAATTTAATTAGCCGAATGAAAATGGGTCAATGTGTTCTAGATTAATCAGTGTTACCAATTATTACTTATTCTTGTTTTTAATTTTAATGCATCCATAATATATTTGTATTGATTTAACATTTTTAAAATTAAAATAAAATAAAAACATTAGGCCACCATGAAACGCTTAATTATGAATAATTATTTTGAGTGATTATGACATATATTAATCTTAATTTTCATATGGATTAAATCCAACCTCTAATATGATTTTACTAATTAACTGGGGTTTCTCTATTTTACCTTTTCACTTTTTGGGTTTTCTTTTTAGATTTTTTTTTTTTTTTTTAAATTTAGTGGTAAATTTCGTCTTCTCACGCCCAAAGAAAAGTGAAAAATGTGTTTGAAAAATTGGCAAATTACTTTAAAAGGAAAATGAAGAGGGCATTGTATACATGAAGCATATAATTACTTTTTTTCCCATCTAAATTTTAAATACATTCGGATTTGAGATGTGGTAGGTAAGTGAATGAATTACTATAAAAATCTCTAAAGCCTTCACAAAAATCCATAGACCCTGGCAGAAATTTTCCATTTTCTTTGTATTTTCTTGCATATTGCAAAAGCAAACAATTCATTCCAACATGACAGTGAAGAAGATTACATGGAAATCTCTCATGTTAAGCTGTTACAATAGCAAGGACATCATCTCTCCATCTGATTCAGGTGAGAAGGATTCGAAACCATGTCAATTCCAAAGACTATCAATGTCCGATGTAAGTGATCGGAGCTCGCCACTCTCTGTCGACGATCTCTCGACCTCTCTACTCGGCTCAAATCTTCATGTGTTTACCTTTGCGGAGCTAAGACTAATAACCCATAATTTCGCACGCTGTAATCTGCTCGGTGAAGGAGGGTTCGGACCGGTTTACAAAGGTTTCATTGATGACAAGCTTAGGCCTGGATTGAAGGCTCAGCCGGTTGCTGTCAAGGCACTGGACTTGTATGGCTTGCAGGGTCATAGGGAGTGGCTGGTTAGTTTAACTCATTAACTGCAACATTTTAATCTATATATGTAGCATGATTGCTGATATGAGCATATGGTAACATTTTTAATTGCAGGCTGAAATAATCTTTCTTGGTCAACTGAGGCATCCTCATCTGGTTAAGTTGATTGGATATTGTTATGAACAAGATAATAGAGTTTTAGTGTATGAATATATGCCAAGAGGAAGCTTAGAAAACCAACTCTTTAGAAGTATGTTGTTTTATTTCATAGAGTGTGTATGTACATGTATATATAGATCACTGCATTTATATAGGCCAACTTTTACAGGGTATTCAGCTCCCTTACCATGGTCTGCTAGGATGAAAATTGCCTTGGCAGCAGCGAAGGGCCTGGCTTTCCTACATGAAGCTGATAAACCAGTAATATTTCGGGACTTTAAATCTTCAAACATCTTGTTAGACTCTGTAAGCCCTTTTTTCTTGTCTATTTGTTTTAATAATTCCATGTAAGTGTTTGATGAAATTCTGAGAGAAAATAGTTCTCAAAAGGCTGACTGGGTGTCTGTGATTCTAATTTCAGGATTACAATTGCAAACTATCGGATTTCGGGTTAGCGAAGGATGGTCCAGAAGGCGAACAGACTCATGTAACGACCCGAGTTATGGGCACACAAGGATATGCAGCTCCAGAGTATATCATGACTGGTAAGCTGAGCTAATGTTTATATACATATCTCTAAGTCGAAGCATATGACTAACCTAACCTAACCCGATTTTTATATGTTAATTTCAGGTCATTTGACAACAATGAGTGATGTGTACAGCTTTGGAGTGGTTCTCTTAGAGTTACTAACAGGGAAACGATCTGTGGACAATAGCCGGCCCGGTCGAGAGCAGAACCTTGTGGAATTGGCAAGGCCATTATTAAGGGACCCTAAGAAGCTTGATAAGCTGATAGATGCTAGACTTGAGAGACAATTTTCCAACAAGGGGGCTCAAAAGGTGGCTGCATTGGCATACAAATGCTTGAGCCACCAACCAAAGCCAAGGCCTAGCATGGGCGATGTGGTCAAGATCCTGGACTCTGTTCAGGGGTTTGAGGATGAATTTGTTGGACCATTTGTTTATGTGGTGCCAAATGAAACCGATGGTGACAAGGAGTTGTTTACGACCAAGGATTGCGGTGTAGAAAAACACGAACTACATCGTTGTGGTTGGCGAAATCGGATCAAATTGCCTCTTTCTTTGGTAGCTAATGCTGAATCTCCATGTGGCATAAGCATTTGAGAATTTCAGATATATGTGGTCGAATTTATGTGGTTTAAAATGTAAATATTGTGAGGGCAGTTCAAAGTACAGCGAAATGAAAAACAAGGGTAGAAATTTCGAGTGGAAACAGCTCAGAGTTTTTTTTTTTTTCGGATAAAGGGGTATTAGGAAAAAAATAATTAAGTCTCACCGTGAAATACACACACAATTAAACCCTCAAATTCTCCAATTGCATCAAATAAGTCCTTTTACCAACATTTGACGTGGTGCTCTATGTTAGCGTCAGCAAAAACAAAAAAATTTCAAAATTCTTTAAAATAAAAAAAAAATTTAAAAGTGGTATTTTTTTATTTTTTACTGTATATTATTATAATTTTTATATTTTAAAATTTTATATAATTTTAAAAAATCATCATCAATGAATCTAGATATGTGGTAGTCTAGGTTCACATTGAATCTAGACAATAGTATGTCTAGATTTATTCTGGTCTTTAATTTTTAAATAGTTTTGATTAATTTTTAAAAAAATTAATATTTTTAAAATTTTATTTTTTAAAATTTTTAAAAATTAAATTTTGAAATGAATGAAACAACTAGTAAAAAATAAAAATGCATATTCCTTTTAAGTTTTTTATTTTTAAAAGAATATTAAATATTTTTATTAACTTAACAGTTGACATGGCATTGTCACATCAGTAATTGTCACTAATATAGAGTATTATATCAGCGTTATTAATAGTCACCTTAGCGCTGTAATAGTCAAAAATAAAAAACGTTGGTCAAAGAATTTAATTTATGTAATTAATTAAGTTTATTTTTCGCGGAGTGATTTAATTGATATTTTTTGCAAAAATTAAGAGATTTATAAATCCTTTTAATCTTTTCTTTTAAATAAAAAAATCAAATAATTACATCATAAATATAGAATATTCGACAGTATTTGTTGAAAAGTTGAAAATATTATATGAAGGGCAATGGAAGAAGTCATTTTGTGAAACTTGGTTGGTAAAATTAATGTTTGAAAAATCAAAGACCTTTGACTCAATTTGGCCCTCCTTCAAGCAAAGATATTATTGATGTGTTTTGAATGAAATATATATATATTATTACTTCACTTTTCCTACCTTGTGAATAGACAAAAATTTACTATAGACTTTAAAATAACAATTAAATTTCAAATAGTACCATGGTAATTAATTAAACTTTAAATATATATATTAAAATTTTAAACTCATTTTCATTCATAACATTGACTTTGAGAGAAAAAAAAAAAGTTTTTTTATAAAAATAACTAGAAATTTTTTATTAATTACAAAACTCATCCACTTTTTTTTATTATGTACATAAATGACTTGGAATTAATAGTGAAAACGGGTGGAGCCAAAGAGATTAGCGTCACCTACTTGTTACGTTAACCAATCATTGGCTACTAGAATTAAAAAAATCAATTTTTTTGTGCAACCGATCTATCTAGTGTCACTTGTATAAATATCACCTCCAATACCAATCTTTTCGTGTATTTTGTGGGCCAAAAAATAAATTTTGGGAGGTGCCAATCTATTTGGCATGACCAATGGTAGAATAGTGGTGGAGCCAAATAGATTATCGCCACCACTTTTATTGCGTCAAACTTTTTTTAAGTAATTTTTTTAAACTCAAATTATTATTTTTATTTGGTGCTGCTATAGAGAATGGCATGATCATCATGCTGCCAACATTTTTTTTTATTTTTTTAAAATTATTTTCAGGCCTAATAACTAAATTTTTCAAAAATTGAAAAACAAAATCTTCATTAAGTTTTATGACTATCTAGATGGCTAAAGTGGTGGAAAAATCATTTATGAAAAGTATTTTATTGCACCGCAAAATTTCAAAAATTTTCATAAAACCAAACCTTTATTATGTTACCTATGACAATAAATTTTACCAAATTTAATACATGTATTTTTGAGATAGTGAGTTCTGTCGAATTCTGGTTTAATTTCAACCAAATGATCTTCTTTGTTATTTTTGAACCCTTACATACACAGAGAGTTGGCTCCTATAAAAAACTGAATACAAAATGAAAATTGTAATTTTCTAGTAGGAAAAGTTCACTTTCTCTATAGGCAACCAAAACTGAAATTTGTATTCACAAATTGAATTATAACTGTCAATTAGGTTATAAGTATAATCTTACTAATTAATCACGAGTATTAATGAAAAATAGAATTTGTTTGTAGTTAAGAATTTGTTTGTAGTTAAATAAACTTTCCCTAAATTTTAGTTGAGTATCTAAATATGACTTGCATTTCTATTTGGCTATTTCATAGTCCCTTTATATAATAAAAAATAACAAAATATCTACTAGAATAAGAAGAGAGAGAGAAAAATAATATTTTAATAAAAAACCCAAAGTCCCTTTAGGACTCTACACATTAGGCAGCACATACTAGGTTCTTATGCCCAGTGTGTGCCTACCACATGTATCATAGGGCTTGATAGGCTTTTTATTTATTGAGTATAATTATATGTGCAATTCGGTTTTAATTTAAATTAAAACAAGTTCCAACTCAATAATTAGTTTTCTATTTCTAAAATATTATTTATTTATTTATTTAAAATTAATTAATTTAATTTATTTATTTTCTCAACTCAATTCTAATCTCGTCAAAGTCATGTTGATTTTACTATATTAGAATTTATGAGTAAATAAATTTAAATGTCTTATTCTATAGAACTACGATAACTAATTAATTTAATTTTCGCTTTAAACTCAATCGTTTACTTACATTCAATTAAATAATAATTCAAAAAAATTAAATTAATTTTTAAGTCATCTCTTGTTCCTTTTTAAGAACATGAATTTTTTGCGAATATTAATTCATACAATCTATTTATCTTTCATTTCTTTCATTCATTTATCATATCAAACCTAATTGCAAATCCATACAAGGTTGTATTGAGTTAGTAGATGGACTGATTGAACATATATATTAAGGTTTAAATAATTTGTAATTAAGTTCTGATTTTTCGTCTATTAATTACAACTTTATTTAGTCATAAGGTCAATTCATTAAAAGTACCAGGATTGAACTCCCTATTATATACTATTATGAAGGAAATTTAGTTTATGTTTTGTCCAATGACCTTATCGTTAGTGTGTTACCCTTATAGGATATATTTAATCTTAGGTTAAATTCGTGCACCCAATATAATCTTATTTTATCTCATGGTCACCATTACATCTTCTACATTGAAAACGATCATACTAACAAATAGTAATAATGATTAGTCATCCTAGACAAATGATCCGTGACCATTCCTTTTTCATAATTCATATAATAACAGTGAGAGGATATCATTTAGTTATTAACTAAGCTACGAATTCCACTATTGCAAGTGAAATCATGTCATACATAAGTCATATACCCAACATATCAACTTTCGACTTTGATACCGTTGAACACAGGCTTCCAATATATTAAAGTATATGAGTTATATACCTACTATGAACGTCACAAATGAATTTATCCAAAAACGGATCAAAGATAAAGTCTACTTAGGTCCTAATGATGTATTGTCAATCTAGACAATCACATTTATGTTTCTTTTTTCTGAATCAATCACTTTGTTATCAAAGATAATATATTTCCCCAATTGAACTTAACAGATAACATGATAGTCCCTTGAATCAATTGTTTAAATTTGATCCCTCAAACTACGAACCATTTAAATTGCCTATTAATATAAGTTTTCTTCTTACATCATAATCCATCCCTATGATACAACTTAGTATTAGTTAAATCTTAAGTAATCGATTAGTCAATATTTGCTTATTCATTTTGTTTTTCCTGTAAAAACCATTAAAGAAAATTGTACAAAAGATAATAATTTAATTATGAAATTCTATTTAACCATTTGTTTAAAAAGTTACAAGCACGATGACAAAATCGCTACACTAGAGGCACAAAATCCCAACATAAAGCTCCCATTAGGATAAATGTGAATCAATTATACACGAATTTGCTTATTCATTTTGTGCATCCTCTTTACCTCTTTACCTCTTTTAGTTAACTTTGGTATGCATCCTCTTTACTCGAAGCCTTTTTTTGCAACTTTATTCTAAAAATAACCAAAAATATCAAAACTAAATAAAATTTTCTACAAAACTAAACTAAGACTTTCTAGATTTATAATGATGATAATAAGTGTATTAATACTAATAAGCATTTATTTGATTTGTTAATTAATATAATTAAGGGAAGTTTAAGCATATCCAATACTAAATAGCATGGATATTTTTCTGGAATTAAGGTATTTATCATGTCAGTTTTACGATTCATCAAGATTAATCATTTCGGGGTTCTTGGTTGCCTATCCCAACAATGTCAACTCCAAGATTCAAATTTGAATTCTCTCTCTAAAAGTACAATATACTTTACCACTACATTAAACACTTGTTAGTTAGCATGGATAATCTCTTTGAAGAGAGAACACAACACTAACAATTTCATATAGAACGAAGTAATGTAAAGGAAAAAACAAAGTATAAACCATTTTGTTTTTTTTTTCCTTTAAATTTTTAAATTGTAAGTTATAATTTACGTTATTTGAGTTTGAAGATGATTGTTAATATGAATGTATTATAAATACAAATATAATTGATATTTATGGAATTGTCAAAAATGGAAAACGTTAGTCAAAGGGTTTAATTTATGCAATTTGAGAGTTTAAGAGCTTAAATTAAGTGTGTTTTCCAAGGAGGGACTTAATTGATATTTTTTTGCAAAAAGGGACTTTTATACCCCTTTAATTTTTTTATATAAAAAATCAGATAATTACACCATAAACATAGAATATTTGAAAGTGTTTGTTGAAAAGTTGAAAATATTGTATAAAGGGCAATGGAAGAAGTCATTTTATGAAGGTTGATTGGTAAGATTAATGTTTGAAAAATAAAAGATGCCTGATTCAGTTTGGCCTCATTCAAGCAAAGATATTATTGAAGCATTTTGAATGAAATATGTGACTTTTCCTAGCTTGTGAATAGACAAAAACCTACTATGCTTAGGGGTTTTTTTTTTAAATAGCTTGAGTTAAAAGCTTTAAAAAGTTAATGTTAGCTTTTATTTTCAAATTTTTTAATATAATAAAATAAATTTTAAAATTCCCTAATTAAATATCTAAAATTTATTTTCAAGTATTACAAACAATAGTCTTAAATGACTTACACAATTCATAAAAGGTTTTTTAGTATCTCCAAGACCTTTTGTTCTAAGCCTTTCAAAGTATTTTTCAAGACAAGTATTGAGACTTAGTCTCCCAAGTCTCGATACCTCTTAAGCAAACTATAACAAAGCTTTTGAGAAAAATATAGTATCGAGAATTATGTGCCAAGTCACCACACCTAGCAGTCAAGTCTCGAGACTTTTGGCTACAAGTATCGAGACTTATAAAATAGTAGCCATAGGCCTTTTAAGAGTAGCACGGTCTTAAGGCTTACTACCTAAAGTATCGAGACTTACTTCCAAGTCTCGAGACTTGCCTATAAGGTCTCAATACCTCATGTCTTCTAACGACTATTTTTCAGCCAAGTCTTTATACCTATCTTCCAAGTATTGAAATTTAACCCTATAGACTGCACTAAATGCGTGAGATAAATTCTTCCAACTGCTAAAAACTCTCTCCAACAACTCAAACAACCAAAATCAATTAGAGGGTGTAAATTCAAGTCAAGAACATTTGAAAACATAAGAGACACATATCTAAGCATCCAATTCAAGAGAAAAGCTTCGAATTCTTTATTTCTCATTTTCGTCTTGTACATAGTCTCACAATTCATATTGTAAAATCTTTTATCACTCTTATTTCATTTCTTTGAGAGCTTAACTTTGGAAACACATACTTTTTTAGAGGTTTTATTGTTACAACAATATTTTAGGCAGTGTCAAAAAATACGGTTTTGGGACCTTATTGCCATAAACTGAGTCTGTAAGGATGAAATATAAAGATTATTAGAGTTAATTTGAAAATATAGTAAAGATTAGTTAAGTAATTTAACCAATAAAACTGTTAATTAAAGTTCAAGAACTAAATTGTAAAAGTCTAATTGCTATTGAGTTTTAATTGAAAAAATGCTTGGGGACCTAAATAACAATTACCCAAAGGACCAAAATGGTTACTTAACCAAATTTAAATATAAGTTAGTGGAAGATGATGGTGTTTTCTGTTTAGTTTAGTTTAGTTTATAATTAAATTAGTATATCAATGCCTTAATTAAACATGATTAATTAAAGGTTAACTAAACTGTATATATTAGTGGATGGAAATATGTTAATTCTTGAATTTTTTTATAGATTTATGATCATGGGAGTTTGATTTAGATAACTCATGTATCAATTTCTTCAATTGTTAAATATTTAGCAAGTTGCCATTAAAAATTGATTATTTTGAGCTTGATTTGAAAAATTGGTAGTTAGTAAGCTTAGATTATGATAAGGACCAACTTAGAAAGTAAGTTAAACTTGCTAGATAACTTTGTAACATTAGGGGCTAAATTGAATAAATTAAAAATTGTCATGAAATTATGTTATAGATAGAAAGTATAAGGTCTTTAATGAAATAATGCGAAATGGGATTTTAATCCAATGTTAGATTTGGAAGAATATGAGTATCCCAGATATAGGGACTAAATTGAATTAAAATGCAAAATATGCTTAATTATGTGTTTGAATGTAAATTGGATGTAAACTAATATTGTTGTTATAATTGACTTATCGGATATAGCTAAAGACGACATTAGGCCATTACGAAAGAAGGGAAAGACGAGAGTCATGGACGAGTAACAAAAATTGCGATTTGTACTTTTATAATTTGAGTTCAATACATAAATACATATACATATGCATATATACATACATGTGGTTATTGAAAACCTACTTATTAAGGTAAGAATATTATTGTTTCCTAACTCGGTTTATACATTATTATATTAAATATCAAGAATTGGATTAAGTTGAATATAGTAGAAACGAGTAAGATATGAATTGATAAATATTATGTATGTGAATTGATGATGAGATGGTATGAGATCATGATATGTGAATCGGGTTATAATATGCAATTGGAACATTAGTTACCCTATTAACTGCCTCGGATAAAGTTGGATATAGTTGGCATGCCATAGGATTAGATTGTGTACGGGTTCTACTTCTATTATATACCGATGAGTGATTAGTGCATATTACTTAGGATGTTCTAATGAGTGTTGGACGCACATTTTACTTCAGCTATACCAATAAGCACTTGGTGCAAATTATATTTCGTGCATTCCGAAGAGGCACTGGGTGCCAGATTGGTGTGATGGTTGGATTATTTGTATATTTGTCCTAAGTCTGTGTTCGGTTAATCAAGGTTAAAAAACATGAAATTGAAATGATGGTAGATATATGAAATGTCATTTGAAAAATGGAATACTTTATATGCATAGGAAATGTGATAATTGACAGTATATGAAAGATCATGCAAACCGATTATATGAGCCCTGAGGGTCGATATGAAAATGAAATGAATCAAAATATTCGAGAAGGAAATATGAAAATAAAATGATTTAGTGATATGCATTGGAATATAATTGAACTGTTGCAATGATAGAAAACTTGGTATGCTAATACTAATATGAATTTATCAATTGACATAAGGTATGCATTTTGGATACATGTGACATGAATTGAAAATTGATATTGTTGAAAACTAGTTCATGAGTTTATTGTAAGCCTAACATCCTATGTTGATCATATTATTGATTTGAATCATGAAAGTACTGTTGAGCTTTATCATTCAGTATACGTTTATTTATTTTGTACGCAGGTATTAGTAGATCTCGAAGACTCAAGGAGTGATCCAACATCCAAACCGCAACTCTGACTCAGTAAAGTTTGTATAGTTTCTTTATGGTTCAATATGTGGCATGTACCTAGGATTGAGTCGGTTTTAAGTAGTAAGTTATCGATTTGGTGTTTTGGATATAATAGTTAGTTTGATATATGGTACAAGAGTTGTATATGATATATATATATATATATATATATATACATGTATATAAGAAGCATAAGGTTTGAAAGAATATAAATATGTTAATGTTCATATTATAGAGTTGTTGTGATTTTATATTCAAAGATGTTATGAAAACAGTAGGTGATGTTGCGACGTCAAACCTTTAACGTCACGAAAGAAATTGACAGAGAGTGACATCACAACCATGGACCTCTTATGTTGCGATGTCAACCCAATGATTTTGAAATTGTTGCATTTTAGTCCTTAACTAACCTTGGTTTATCGAAAGAGCTTTAAGCTCATTTAAAGCCAATATTCAATTATATAAAATGTTGCAATTATATAATGAGCTTTATAGCATGTATGAATTGGATTGAACTTGTAATGCCCTAAACCCAACCTGATTCACCGGGTTCGAATTTTGAATGTTACTACACCTAAACTTAATCAATAACGAAAACAGTTTAAAATTTCTCATTTCTTTAAACATGTTATTTTACACTTTAATTAGAAACTTATTATATGAAGACAAAGGAAATAACTTAAAATAATCTTATTACAACAGAATTAATTCAAATCCTTACAAAATGGAAGTTTATTTATTATAGACTCGAAGGGTGTATTCCTAGTCTACACTATATATCTATTGTATCCATAATAGCTCACTCCACCAGCACCTTGGCATACCCCTAGCATTGTCCCTCCAGGCAACGTCTCCTCTCAGATACCTGAAAAGCAATAACAAATCTTGTAAGTACATGAGTACTTAGTGAGCTCATTATAACAATGCCTTGATGGATTCTTTGTAATCTTGTATAAATTACGGGGTGCTAATTATTCTACATCGTTTATTTCAATGGATACCACCACAAAATACCATTCTGTTAAACTTCAGCTATCCTACTATTGTCATACTCCATCTTCCTTATTTATCTAATTGAGGAATCTTTCCAAACATTTCATAAATATCTTGTCCCATAATAATTTCTTAACAATAAATACCTTTAGAAACCACTTCCAATAATCTTTGCCTTAACTAATACTCTTATATCAAAGAGTTGCTCACTAACATTTATCATGGGTGGATACTTATATGTTTGGCGAATACTTGCGCAGAATATAATACCATAAATTTATACTCAGACATACCTTGATTTAATACCACTCATATCCATACTGATAAATAACTACATAGACCACTTTGACGAATTCCATGTCGTGATATATCAAAATCCCATAATTCAAGATAACATTAACTCAAATTCAGAATAATTTCTTAAAGAAGATACAATACCCCTCATTTTTTATATTTACAGATCATCATAACGAATACCCTTCTTAACATACAGATACACGTCTCTTTTTCATGGAAACTTTTAAGACCTAGTCACTCATAACCTAGATCATATCAATTCCTCATCTTAAGTTTACTTATTATAGAACTAAAAAAATTTACTCATATCTTATAATAATGACAGACATTCAAATTCAAATCTTACTAGAAATTCCTGACAGTTTATGCCACATAGGCCTAACAGAGCACGCCATACAAGCATTCATACAGAACCTCTTGTTTATTATTCTGGCGGACTTCAGAGAACACATTAAAGGCAAACAAACGATATACTATACATACCATAAGTCCTTATTTCAGAATATGCCACCAAGACAAACCATACAGAGTACACCACAAAGGTCATACATATAGAGTATGCCACAAAGGCTATATATACAGAGTATACCACAAAGGTGATTCATTCAGAGTACACCGTAAAGGCTGATAGGATGCCACATAGGCATCCTAAAGACAATGATTATCAATTTCTAGAATGACATTCTTCGTGTGCTAAGAATGAAGCTATGAAGGGCCTCGCAAGCACCAATAACTTCAGTCATAAAAGGGTCCAGAATATCTGAATTAAACCCGATTATGCAGCATACGAAGTGACCCGAATCACTCTTCACAATGGCCACCCAGCCAACAATCTCATTGTTCATAAAAACAACCCCATCTATATTACATTTAATCTTACCTAAAGGTGGTGTACGCTATCTACCATTGGCACTCATGGTCGACTGTTGGGGGAAACCCTTAGCCTTATGAACGACGCGAGTTGCCAGCCAACCATAGAGATATCCATTCGCATGTTGGTCAACGTACTTTGCTGTCTGTGTTTGCTTTTTCCAAAGTATGTAATTTCTGTGAAGCCATATACTCCATATAGTACAAAGTATTCTCCCTCAACGTGCCACTTGATGCTCCACGAGAACCATAGTAATAAACTCCATAACTGAAAGAGAATAGCTATCAATACCAATCAACATGCAAACATCCCTAGCATATGTTCAGTGAAAAAGAGCATGCTTATATCCTTGTCCACTTGTTGACACCAAAAATATGTTGGATCAATAGAAACTCCCCAGTGAAGAAGGCTGCTATTACAAAGAGCGACCTCCCTCATACAACGCAGAATACATTCTTCTACCTTTGGAGGCAAAGTTATAGCATATGAAAATTTGAGTATTTTCATTTTTTTTATTAAATTTCATAAAATAAATAGACATATATCTTAAAGAGGATAATATAGAATCTTGGGAATTTAAAAAAAGAAATAGTGAAGTACTATGAATGAAGGGACATGAACAAGAGTCAAACATTTTTACTTAGTAAAACTGAAATATATATAAATACTTTGGGTAAAACTAATTTTTTTATGATAAAAAGATTTAAATTTAATTATTTGTTTTTTAAACAGACCAAAATATAATTTCCTACTATTACTTTAGGATTCACCCTTGTGAAGGTTATATATTTGGTGGTGCTTCACTATTTAAAAGAGAGAAAAAAATATATATGAAGAAGATAGGATAAAAGCAAGTGTGAAGCCTAGAATTTTTAGTTGGATAGGATAAAAGCAAGTGTGAAGCCTAGAATTTTTAGTTGGGGTGCTCAAGATAAAAATATAAACTATTGAGGTGAAACTTTAAAATTTTATGTTAAAAGAGTTAAATTGAATTGTTAATTTTTAAGGGGTCTAAAATTCCAATATAACCTTGTTATTTAAGTGCTAAGGTCTTACCCGTGACTTTGAATATGCCTTTGAATGAAAATGTTTTTTTTTTTTGCTACATAATAAAATACAACTTATCCAAATTGGACAAAAGAAATGGGAGAAAATTACAAATTACCTAATTAAATTCAATTTTTTTTCTATATTTTCTTTAATCTTACTCAGTCGGAGGAGGAGTTGTAAGATGGTCTTAACAAAGTTGACGACTAAATATTGAGGGATTAAATGTTAATTCATTTTGTACCCACGTAATGGCCTGATGGTTAGGGCGTTCATCGCCCTAAGTGAGGTTTGGGTTCGAGTCGTGCTAATTGCGTTTGTTGTTCAGATTTTGCCTTGTTATTGTCATTCACCAAAAAAAATGTTAATGTATTGTGGAAGTGATCCAACACTAATGCAATATGCGAATTTTGAATTCTAAATGTTCAAGGATTTGAGGAAATCAATGTATTTGTCTTTGGCAATGCGTCATAGTCCTATTTATAGGTCAGATCATGCCTTAAAAAAATTTAGGTTTGTTTGATAAGTTCAAATTAGATTCGGTTCGAAAAATGAGCCTAAAATTTTACTTAAATCCAGCTCGAATAAAAATGCTAAAACCCGGGCCTAGTTTGACCCACCCATATTATTTTTTATATAATTTTTTTAAATATAATACATCAAAAACACTAAAAACGTTAAAATAAATGTTTCTCAACAAATTAAAAATAAAATTTAAAAAAAATCTTTATACTTAAATAACACTAATATAGGTGCAACTTAATAAGCAAATGCCTCTAAAATAGTAACAAAATTAATAATAAAATAAGAGTTATAGAATATCTAAACAATAACAATAAAATAGTAGCAACATAATAGTGAAATGACAACAAAATAATGAGAAAACAACAAATTTTTTTCTTTTTGCAAGTTTGGGTTGGGCCTAGGCCAATAAACCTTACCCGAGGTCCAACCTGTTTTCTAAACGGGGCTTTTTTCTTTCTAAAGTCATTTTTCAAACATATACTTTTGCTCAAACCCTCCCACTTTTTAAATTGACTCTACTCATGGACAAGTCTAAAATAACTTACTATCACATTGTATTGCAATAAAAGTGTGACAATGACTAATTCTAAGGAAACCAAACATCATAGAAAAAATACACTGATCACAAATATCACAGTGCTAGAAAGGTGGTTGTTGGCGAAATAGTAATTATTGTCAACATTATATCTGGAGATAACTTGGCAGTTTCGTTTATCAAAACTCTAATCATGTAAAGGGAATGAAAATGCAAAATATGATACATTTAGTTAGGTAGTATAAATTAAGTTCATGGCCTATGAAATTATTGGGAGCAAATGTTTATGTTAGGATTATTATGTTGTCTAGAAGTTTACTTGGAGAGATAGCTTGTCTTAGTTATCAGAGTAAGATTGATTCCCAATATAGCGACATAGATGCGATTCTATAAATTGACAATACATTCAACTAGACCCAAGATGAATTAATTCACTTACAATGTTTATTGTGTACTTACCTTAATCTTGAATAAGTGGAAGACTATGTATGAATAACTTACATATTTGAAATATAAATTCACTTATAGATGGTAAAATCATAATTCAAAAGTTAATGACAATATACAATTTATAAAAGTGGAATGAAAGCATAGGTGATTTGTTTTGTTAAATCGTAAGCTCATTGGAAAAAAAGTTTTTAAATATAGGTTTTATAATTATAGTGGTTTGACTCTATGATTTAATAACGATGTAATTAATAGACGAAAAATTAAAACTTAATTACATGTTATTTTACTCTACATTTTATATGTCTAAATGGTTTTTTCGCTAGCTCATAAATAATTGGAAGTTCAGTCATGATATAATAGTGGTTTGATGTTATTATAGATGTATTTATGAAAAGAATATCGTCACGACGCCATTAAATGTTGGAAAAAATGGATATTTTAGAAGCTTTGAGGCATATTATCGATTAGTAAATATGGAGATTTGAATCATAAAACTATGGTTTTATATTCTACTCTATGAGGTCTTTATAACAATATATCATATGCTCAAAATAATTGAGTGATGAATGAGAAATTGATACTCAAAGTAAGCCACTTGTGAATTATGTTGAGGAAAGTAAAAACCTTAGTCAATCATTTGTTAGATATCAAGAGTGGAATATGTTTATATATATAAACCAACTAGGTGGTTATTGAATGACTAAATTAATACTTTTCCTTGTGTGTAGGAGGCACAAATCCAAACTCGTTAAGGTTGTGCTCCCATAACATGGTGATGCGAAATGTTTGGATCAGTTGAGCCTTTTTAACCCTGCGGATATTCAACATAACACAAGTATGAACTACGTCAACTGTCGAACTGTTATCATTTGCGCTCATAAGCCAGACCTCCTTAACGCGCATTACATGTCCAATAAAAGAGAGAGGTTTGCATTGCGTGTCCAATAAACATTGGACTGTCATTGCACATTCCCCGTAACGCTCGTTAACCAAATAGCTTGGGTCCAAATCATCATTGGGCTGCCATTGCACACTCCCCCTAACGCGCGTTAACCAAAATAGCTTGGGTCCAAATCATCTGGTAGTTTCAACATGGGGTAATCTACAAAAATAGTCACTTTTGTTTACCTCAAGTTACATTTTAGTCACTTATGTTTAAAATGTTACGTTTTAGTCACTTATGTTATTATTTTGTTACGAAGTGATCACTCTACCGTTAAGTTTCGTTATCTCTCTAACGGTAATCCTAAGTGGCAGTCTAACTAGATTTTAAGTGCCAACTTGGATTTCTAAATTGGATGAAAATAGATTTTTAATTAAAAAATTTTAATTAATTAAAATTTTCAAACCTAAACCTTAACTAAAAAAACTGTTCATCTTCTCTTATTAATTTTTCTTCTGTCTCTTTTTTTTTTCAATGGATTTTTTTCATTTGACTGGAAAAACTATTATTAAGATCAAAATAATTGAAATCAGCAATAAGAAAGAATAATCTGGAATACCCACAAAGAGATTGTGAACATAAAGGTGATTCAGATCAGAAAAAAATTGATTGAGAAACCAATTATTCAAGAACTGTGAAAGAACTAGAAAATATAATAATTAGGAACAAGAACAGTGAAAGTAACAGTCGTTTTCTGAAAATTTTAAAATTAGCTTGAATGAAACATATTCATGAAAACATGTTTCTAGTTGCATTTTATGGGATGTCTACTGATGCAAAATAAAATGCATGTTTACAAACAATTTCAAAAAGTAGAAGAAAATATTAAGAATTTTAATTTAGGGTTTTCATTAAACAATAAAAAATCTACTCTTTTGTTTTTCAGTATTGAATAAAAGAAATAGAAGAATTCAAAGAAGACATACCTGAACCCTCCATTAAATCCATATTTATGAAGCAATCAATTTGATTAAAAAAAACCCATTGAGATGGAAGAAAAATTAAAAAAAAGAGATGAACAACTTTTTTAGTTAAGATTTAGGTTTAGAAATTTTAATTAATTAAAATTTTTAATTAAAAATCTATTTTCATCCCATTTAGAAATCTAAGTTGGCACTTAAAATCTAGTTGGACTGCCAGTTAGGATTATCGTTAGAGAGATAACAAAACTTAACGGTAGAACAATCACTTCGTAATAAAATAATAACATAAGTGACTAAAACATAACATTTCAAACATAAATGACTAAAATATAACTTGAAGCAAACAAAAGTGACTATTTTTATAGATTACCCTTTTAACCTGTTTCTCTCTGCAGACTCAGCACTGCTACTGTTTTCGAGTTTCAACGAGTTTAAATAAAATCTAATAAAACCCCATCACCAAAATTTCATTTTATACTTGTATCATACATTAAGTGCCTTTAGCGAGCCAGTGTTCTTATAGCTTCTGGTAGTTGGCTAGTTAATTGCGACCCGAGGTTTCATTGTAAACCGTTCGGTGTTGGGGCAGGGTTCTTCCTTTTCTCCATAAAAATAGCCAAAATGAGTTAATTAGAAAATTCCCCGAACAGTACATTTTATATAATCCATGTCTTTGCTGAAGTCCCATTCAACACCCCAATTTTCTCCGGTTATCTTAACCAAACTATTCGTACGTTAGGGTTTCACATATTTTGTGTTTTCACTCTCTCTTTTTTTTTTTTAAATACTTATCAGTGCCATTCGGTAAAGGTTTAGTCTTTTTACTCTTATTACAATCTCACAATCTACATGCATTCTCCAAAGGAGGAACAGGTTGAGCCTCTAAAACGAAGTTTCAGTGAGGCGAACTCAGACCCACTTGATTGGATGGTTCTAGGCGACAATGAAACTGCTAAGGAAGAAGACCCTTCTTCATCTTCAAAACCTAAGGACGTTAACCCCAGAGGGTTTGCCCTTTTCTCTTTCGTTTTTGAGTGGTTGTTATTTGTGTCGTTCTGAGTTTTTGATTTTATTTTTGTGTTTTGCAGGTATCAATTGCAGGTATATGAGGTGTCAAAGAGAAGAAACATAATAGCAGTGTTGGATACAGGTGTAGGGAAGACAATGATAGCTGTGATGCTCATAAAAGATTTTGGTCAAGCTATCGAGTCTACTGAAAGTAAAAAATTGATTATTTTCTTGGCTCCCACTGTTCATCTAGTCAATCAGGTTTGCTTTTTGATACTCGAAAGTTTGAATTCCTCCTGGTGAGGTAATTGTAGTTAAACATTGACATTGTGTGTATATACATATATTTGTATTTGCAGCAATTTGAATATATAAAAGATCATACTAGTTTGGAAGTTGAACAGTATTATGGAGCTAAGGGGGTTGATGAATGGACCTTGGATTGTTGGGAGAAAGAAACAAAGGAGCATGATGTAAGTTTGCTTATTATCTAGCTTTGATAAGGCTACTTTTTAAGCTAATGCACTGCCTCTTTTAAACGTTGAGTTGGCTTAAAAATTCCATTTGGTTCTAGTACTCTCACTTTGAGAATCCTCTGCCTTAATTTTTCGTAGTTCGTACTAATGTTTTTCAATGCACTTCTAGTAAAGTTGGCATTTGGTGTTTACTTATCTTTGAAGGGCACCTTGTAGGCATTATTCATTGATATTCTTTGAAGGCACTATACTTTGTAAATGGGTAGCAAAGCATGGGACATACTTTTTTTCGTCTGCTTCTAGCCCCTTTAGATCAGCTTGTTACTGATATGTATATCTTTATCATTGATCTTTTAGGTTCTGGTTATGACACCCCAAATTCTATTGGATGCCTTAAGGAAGGCATTCTTGAGTCTGGAGATGGTGTCCTTAATGATAATAGACGAGTGCCATCGTGCTACTGGCAACCATCCATATGCCAAAATAATGAAGGTCAGTAATCCTGAAATCTTTTTGCAAGAATCTTGATGACTTTTTGTTTTTTGACACTAAGAATTTTGATGACTATTTAAATTATTTGGTCCTTTTTTCTGATTAAAAATGAAATGTTGTTTTGTTCTATATTTTGGTGTAGGAATTTTATCACAAATCTAATAAAAAGCCAAAGATTTTTGGAATGACAGCATCACCTGTAGTTAGCAAAGGTAAGGTATTTGTATTATTGTTTTTTCATATGATATTTAAGTGTTTCCTATTCATAAGGTTTATCTAGTTGTTTATATCCCCATTTTACTCAAGCTTTGTTCCTATTACAGAAGAGATCTAAAAGTATGGTTGTTTTAACCATTAAGGATCAGTTTTTTAAAGAAATGATCTTGAAGCTTCTTGGTGTTACAGAAATACTTCACCTTTTTTTCCCCCACAAGCATATTTTGTTGCATATATACAGTAGTTCTTATGCTTTTGACTCAACTTTCTGTAGGTGTGTTGTCCAGCAATAATTGCGACGGTCAAATGTCAGAACTTGAATGTGTTTTGGATTCCTTGGTATCTTTTTATTTAGTTTTTCTGGTTACCTATATGATTGATTTTGCTGGAAAAATCATATGTTGATATGAACAATATCTTGAATATGTGCTGCTGCAGATATACACTATTGAAGACAGGACAGAGATGGAAGCATGTGTTCCTTCTGCTAAAGAAAGTTGTAGATTTTTTGATCCAGCACAATTTTCTAGCTTGGATTTGAAAGCAAAGGTAGAAGCCTCTTGGTTAAAGGTATCCACGGACTTTCATGAGTGATTCATATGTGTGGGAATGTGTAATTTACTCTTTTCATATAGAGTTGTTGAAGGCCTTTTATTTTATTTTATTTTATTCTGGGCAGACAGATGCGTCATTGTCAAATTTGCAAAGCTCACTGCAAACTTCTCATAAAGACATGGATGATAAACTTAAGAATCTACGGAAGCGATTATCAAATGACCATGCTAAGGTTCTGCATTGCCTTGATAATCTTGGTCTCATATGTGCTTATGAGGTATGATGTGATGTAAATTTCAATTATAGTAATGATCTTTAAGAGGAAAAGTGTGTTCATCTCGTTTTTACATGCCATATAAAATTCAAGCTACTCTTATAACATCCACATCTTTTGATTTCTATTATTTACTTGGATGCATTTGTTATCTAATTTAACTCTAATAGTTACATTAAAAACCAATTAACTGAGTAATGTTTGACAAAAACCCTGTACTTTATACAATCACCATAGTTTAAATAACAAATAAGGTTTCGCTGGGCTTTATGTTGTTTCTTTCTGCTATGCCTTCCTGTTTGCTCCTGATGTGATGTGCTGTATGTTACTTCTTTCATAGGCTGTTAACATTTGTCTAGAGAGCATCCTTGACACCACAAAGGAATCTAAAGCATATAGAGAAAGTGTGTTGCAGTATAAAAATTTCCTTGAGGAAGTCCAATGTAGAATTGGGGAGTCTCTTCCCCTCGGTATGATGTGATGTACCTTTTATTATAGTTCTTTTATCTGGTTTAAACCGTGTTATCTATATGTTTAAGTTTACATATCTAAAGATACATTTGTCTGTCACTAATATTGTTCGCTTCTCACCTCTTCAGGTGATAAAAATTTTCTGAATTCTGGATTTGACTATTTAAAGGCAGTAGATCTTGGCTATATTTCTCCAAAACTGCATGAACTGCTTCAACTGTTCCAATCATTTGGGTAATAGGAAACTTCAGTGGTTAGTTTTTGGAATATACTGACAGTGTTGACTTAAGTCATATTTCTGTTGTTGCAGGGAAACTAGACAAGTATTGTGCCTGATTTTTGTTGAAAGAATTATTACTGCTAAAGTAATTGAAAGATTTGCGAAGAAAGTAAGCTGTTTATCACATTTCATGGTTTCATATATGACTGGAAGTAATACATCTGTTGATTCCCTGGCACCAAAAATACAAAAGGAAACCTTGGAGTCATTTCGATCTGGGAAGGTATCTCATCTTCTATGTAATAGCTTATAAGCGCTGAAATTTGGATATTTTATAGTCAATGATTAAAAGCTTCGTGTAGGTGAATCTATTGTTTACTACTGATGTGGTTGAGGAGGGAATTCATGTACCAAATTGCTGTTATGTGATACGTTTCGACCTGCCAAAGACAGTCCGGAGTTATGTACAATCTCGAGGAAGAGCTAGGCAGAACAATTCTGAATTCATTATGATGCTTGAGAGGTAGAACTGTGTTCTTGTGTAGCATGCATTTGTTGTTTGCCTGTAGTACTTTTGTCTGTCTGAAGATATTTTGTCATGGGTGCCTCTATTTATGATATAATGGCATAGAGTCTAACTGATGTGTTGACAGGGGAAATGTGAAACAAAGAAATCAACTATATGATATAATCAGAAGTGAGTATTCAATGACAAATTCGGCAATTAAAAGAGATCCCGATTCTGATCCATGCCTTCTTAAAGATCATACATTTGAAGAAACAAATGTTTTTATTGTGGATGCTACTGGAGCTTCAATTACTGCAGATTCTGCTGTTAGCCTCATCCATAAATATTGCGGGAAGCTCCCCGGTGATAAGTATGCTGTTTCTTGTTATATTCTTGTTGTTTCATCTTCACTTTTCACTATGTGTTGGAGTTTGTTGATGACATATTAATGCACATTTTGTCCTCTGTTCAATGTAGGTATTACACACCAAAGCCAAATTTCCAGTTCACGTCTTCTGAAGGATTATATAAGTGTAAATTAACATTACCTGTTAGTGCAGCCGTTCAAACAATAGTTGGTCCACCATCTAGGAATTCTCATTTAGCAAAGCAGCTTGTATGCTTAGAAGCATGTAAGCAGCTTCATCAAATGGGTGCCTTGGATGATCATCTTACCCCATCCATTGAAGAGCCTTCAGAAAATGCTTGTATTTCTAAAGGAAAAGATTCAGGTGCAGGTATATGCATAAACTTTCTAAGTATGAAATTCTTCTTTAATGATTGATTTTGCAACTCTGGTGTGAGTGTGTAAGAAGATTTTACAACATCCCTCTTCGTGGTTTTTGATAAGTATTGTTGACCTGAGTTCAAACTTGAACCGTATTATTTACTAAATGTACAGTACTTTCTTTCTTGTGCTCCTGGTCATCATCTGCAAAAAAGTGTGCCTTGCTACTTGCATCATTTCCATTCAGGTTCTTGGTAGCAATAAAAAAAAAAAAATTAACAATAGACTACATTTTAATTTCCAAGCATGTGCTTCTCAAGTTATGGCTAGCAGCGAGCACGAAGATTCGGTTTTGCTTTATGGACATAGTGATGTAGTGTTACTTGCATTACTGGCATAGAATTTGGCCAGCATTTTTGGGGTGTGAATTTTTGTTTGGGATATTAGTTATGTCTTTGCTTGTCTTTCTATCTAGCATCATTGTTTGCATTTTTTAGTGTTGCAGAAAATAAAAAATGGTTTCATATTGCTGTTTTTCCTTCTTTCCTTTCTTGTGGTACAAAGGAACTACAAAACGGAAGGAGCTTCATGGAACAACTTGCATACAGGCATTATGTGGAAGCTGGGGAGAAAAATCTGATGATGCTGTTTTCTTTGCCTATAAATTTGACTTCAAATGCAATATCATTACTGTGGTTTATTCTGGATTTGTTCTTCTAATTGAATCAAAGCTTGCGGATGATGTGGGGAATACTGAAATGGATCTTTTCTTGATTGGTAAGATGGTTAAGGCTAGTGTTTCTTCCTGTGGGCAAGTGCATTTGAATGCAGAACAGGTATAAATAAACCTAATGTTGTATAATTGTTCTTTTTTCCTACATGAAGTCCTTAATTTCAATTTCAATCTCAATCTCATGCTCTTCTCTTCTCTTTGTTTTGTTTTTATTTTCTTCACTATAGATTATGAAAGCGAAGCGCTTTCAGGAATTTTTCTTTAATGGCTTGTTTGGTAAGTTATTTGTTGGATCTAAATCATCTGGAGCACCAAGAGAATTTCTACTTCGGGATAAAACAAGCTCATTGTGGACTCCATCCCGCATGTATTTGCTTTTGCCCCTCGAGGATAATTCAACTGATGAATTGAGAATACACTGGCCAGGGATAACAACTTGCACATTAGCTGCGGAATTTTTAAATAAAAATTCTTTGTTAGGCACTGAGCAATCTGATGATGATGGAAGCAATCCATCATTGAACAGTACTGGTTCACCTGTGACAGACTGCAAAGAAACCAATATAATCCGCTTTGCTAACAGTTCAGTTGATGCTAATAGTCTTAGAAATACGGTAGTATTGGCTATTCACACTGGAAGAATCTACTGCATCATTGAAGCTGTGAGTGATAAAACTGCTGAAAGTTCTTTCGCTGAAACTGTTGATACGGTCTCATCAGAGTTTGCTACCTTCTATGAATACTTCTACAAAAAGTAAGTGATAGGAATTTCCAGCTAGTTTTTATGTATTTCTGCATCACAAAGTGGTTCAAATTACAACGTTGGCTTTGATCAGGTACAATATTGTGCTGAAACATCCAGGACAGCCTTTGATGCTGTTAAAGCAGAGCCATAACCCGCACAACTTGCTTGTGAATTTTAATGATGAAGGTTTGGAAATGTTTTAGCTACATTACAATTAGGGATTTTGTAGATGCAATGCCCCCATCTTGTAGTTCTGTGATCATTTTATCCAGTTTGTTATTCCCAAGACATTTTTCTAGGTGAAAGTATCTTACAGGTCCCTCAATTATAGGGACCTCATCAAATTAGTTCCTTTACTATTAAATGGATCAATTTAGTCCCACTATTAAAATGAATCAAATAGGCCCAAAATTTAACAGTGTTAACATTTACTGTTTAAAAAATTGTCATTTGTCATCTACTATTTAACAGAGTTAACATCTTTAAAGCTTTACGGTTCTTCAAATGAATTATTTTGTTTGGAGTAAAACTGCGAATGAAAAAAAAAATGTCATTTTTTAAACAGAAAATGTTAAATATGTTAAAATTTGGGCTTATTTGATTCATTTTAATAGTAGGACTAAATTGATCCATTTAATAGTAAAGGAACTAATTTGATGAGGTCCCTATAATTGAGGGACCTCTCAGGTACTTTCACCCATTGTTCTACCTCCAATCCAACAAAAGTAGAAGTTCTTGATTACCACTTAATGTGGTTTTGATTTTCAATTTCTAGCTACTTAGATAAAGTCTTAAACCTGAAATAACACTATGTACCTTATGTCCATGTGACTTCTAAATATTTTTCCAATTTCTGAGCAGGTGTATCAGCTAAGGCATCACAAGCTGGCGTGGTTAATGAAAAGCCTCGGTTTCATGTCCACATGCCCCCTGAGCTTTTACTTGTCCTTGATGTCCCAGTGAGTGTTCTAAAATCATTGTACTTACTGCCATCATTGATGCATCGGCTGGAGTCCTTAATGTTGGCCAACCAACTCAGAGAAGAGATAAACTTTTGTTCTAGCAACATTGATATTCCAAGCTCAATGGTTTGTTCTCTAAATCTCCTCTAAACTCGTCTATTTCTGAAACGATTCATTACTTTAACAATAATTTGATATCTTTTTTAAACTAATAGATCCTGGAAGCACTAACAACGCTTAGATGCTGTGAAAGTTTTTCAATGGAAAGGCTGGAATTGCTTGGGGATTCAGTTCTGAAGTATGCTGTTAGCTGCCACCTCTTTCTTAGATATCC
Organism: Gossypium longicalyx; assembly: GCA_025698465.1. Classification (NCBI taxonomy): domain Eukaryota; kingdom Viridiplantae; phylum Streptophyta; class Magnoliopsida; order Malvales; family Malvaceae; genus Gossypium; species Gossypium longicalyx. The sequence continues at coordinate 21,072,931 of CM047000.1, forward strand.
CAACAAACATGAGGGACAATTATCTGCCAGGCGTTCGTTGGCAGTTTGTAATTCAACCCTGCATAAGTTGGGAACTAACCACAAAATACAGGTGATATTTCCTTATATTGGCTAGAATCCTTGTGTAGGCTGAGTTGCTGAGATCCATTTTTGATGGATATATATTCTTTGAGGCAACTGTTTATGCTTGTTAATAGGATATAATCATTCTTGCTGTTCATTGTGCACCAATATCTCTATGTGTATCTCCTGTATAATCTGCCTCCTCTAATTGTATAATTTTAAAAGAGATGGTTTCTGGCTATGAATGATATGTTTGCTAGTGGAATATTATTGTTCTAGCTTAACAGAGAACATGACACTTGTTGCTTCGCAAAATTATTTAATGTTTGTACCATATTGAAGGATTTATAATAATATATTGTTAAAAAACAGGCTATTTCGATTTTAATTTTTCACAAGAAATTACATAAATATTTATACACATAGTGAGCCTAACTTAGGAAACTTTACACTAGGAAACAAACTAATTCTAGGGATGCTGTCCCTAAAAACAGCTTTAAATTTAGGAATAAAATATTTACAGAATCCTATTTGATACACTCAAGTATTCCTTAATTAGGAAACTGTAATCTGACACTCCCCCTCAAGCTGGGAAGTGGATATCATCCATTCTCAGCTTGCTTACTAATTTCTGAAACAACTTTCCAGACAATCCTTTGGTAAGTATGTCTGCTAGTTGACCATCAGTGGACACAAATGGAGTGCAAATTAAGCCACTGTCCAGTTTTTCCTTTATAAAATGTCTGTCAACCTCAACGTGCTTCGTTCGATCATGTTGAACTGGATTATGTGCAATATTGATAGCAGACTTATTATCGCAATACAACTTCATTGGACCTTCCCACTTTATCTTTAAATCTTCCAAAATAATTTTTAGCCATAACAACTCACAAATTCCAAGAGCCATCGCCCTAAATTCAGCTTCTGCACTAGATCTAGCCACAACATTTTGATTTTTACTCCTCCAAGTCACAAGGTTGCCTCCTAGGAAAGTGCAATATCCTGAGGTTGATCTTCTATCAACCATAGATCCTGCATAGTCTGCATCAGTATAGGCTTCAAGGGTTAAATTCTCCCCCTTTTTAAATAGGATTCCTTTGCCTGGCGTGCCCTTTAAGTACTGTAGAATCTGATAAACAGCTCTAAGATGTGATTCTTTGGGATTGTGCATAAACTGACTTACAACACCTACTGCATAGGCAATATCTGGTCTGGTATGAGACAAGTAAATGAGCTTCCCCCCAAGCCTTTGATATGACCTTTTATCAACTGCTGCATCTTCTAGTGCATCTCCAAGTCTGTGGTTCACCTCTATGGGTGTCTCTGCTGGTTTACAGCCCAACTTGCCCGTCTCTGTCAACAAATCAACTATGTATTTTTGCTGAGATATGAATATTCCTTCCTGAGAGTGTGCCACTTCAATACCAAGGAAATATTTTAACTTACCGAGCTCTTTGACTTCAAATTCTTTTACTAGGCACTTCTTTAAATTCTCCATTCCTTCTAGATCATCACCAGTCACTATAATGTCATCTACATAGACTAATAAAGCAGTCACTCCCCCTGAAGATGAGTGTTTTACAAACAGAGTGTGATCTCCTTGACTCTGTTTATACCCCAGCTTGAGCATTACTTTGGTAAATCTTCCAAACCAAGCCCTCTCGGGGCTGTTTTAGTCATACAAAGCCTTTTTAGTCTGCAAACTACCTGTCCTGTATTTGGACCGAATCCTGGAGGAACATCCATATAAACTTCCTCCTCAAGATTACCGTGTAAAAAGGCATTTTTGATGTCGAATTGCTGTAATTTCCAGCCTCGGTTGGCAGCTAGTGACAACAACACTCTTACAGTGTTCATCTTTGCAACAGGGGCAAATGTCTCAAGGTAGTCTATTCCATACATTTGAGTGTACCCTTTAGCAACCAATCTTGCTTTGTACCTCTCCAAAGAACCATCTGACTTATATTTCACTGTGTACACCCAGCGACATCCCACTGGTTTCTTTCCTCTTGGTAATTTCACTAAGTCTCATGTCTTATTTTTTTCAAGAGCTTCCATTTCAACTTTCATGGCATTTTTCCAATTCTCATCTTCTAATGCCTCGGATACAGTTTTGGGAATGGAGATAGAATTTAGGCTAGTAAGAAAGGCTTTGTGGTTATGGGACAAGTTTTTGTAAGACATGAATAGGTACAAGGGATGTTTTGTACAGGTTCTAGTCCCCTTTCTAATAGCAATAGGAAAATCATCTAAATTTGCAGTATTAGAATTCAAAGTAGGTTCAGCAATTACCTCAGGTTGTGTAGGAGAAGGAGATGATCGAACTTGCACCGGTGCCTTCTTCCTTGAGTAAACCAGTAAAGGACGAGTAGTGTCCTGAATTCCTCTTGGTGATTTGGGTGTTTTATGCTCTATTTCAGGTTGTATAGGGGCCATTGTTTTAAGTTGGGCAGGTTGGTTAGCAGGCAAGAACTGAGTGGGAGTGTTTGGTTGCTGGACAGGAGCTGGAATGTGAGTGTTTGGTTGCTGGACAAGAGCTGGAATGTGAGTGTTTTGTTGCTGGACAGGGGCTGGAATGTGAGTGTTTGGTTGCTGGACGGGCTGGAATGTCAAGAAGAAAGAATTCTTTGTCCTTATCTTCTGTGAATAAGATCTCCCCCTGAAGATAAGGACGAGTAAAGAAATTCTCTTGTTCTGCAAAAGTAACATCCGCTGTTACAAAAAACTTTTTGGTGGCTGGATGATAGCATTTGTACCCCTTTTGAGTGGAAGAAACCAAGAAAGACACACTTGACAGCTCATGGATCAAATTTTCCTCTATTTTGAGAATGAACATGTACAAAGGCAACACAACCAAATATTTTGGGAGTAAGTGTACTTGAAGTATTGAAATCAGGAAAGAATTTTGCTAGAACTTGCATAGGACTTTGAAATTCAAGGACTTTTGTAGGCAATCTATTTATCAAATGAGTAGCAGTTAAAACAGCCTCCCCCCAGTATTGTTTAGGGACATGTTTTTGGAACAAAAGGGCTCTTGTAATAGCTAAAATGTGACCATTCTTTCTGTCGGCAACACCATTTTTTTGGGGTGTACTAACACAAGATGACTCATGTATAATGCCTCTTTCTTGGAAATATGTTGAGAGAAATTGATTGAAATAATCCTTGGCATTGTCTGACCTAAACCTTTTTATTTCAGCTCCAAATTGTGTTTTGATCATGTTGTAAAATGTTGGAAAGACAGACCTTGCATCAGATTTTTGTTTTAAAAGAAATATCCAAGACACACGAGTACAATCATCAATAAAGGATACAAACCACAGAGCCCCAGAAACATTTGAAATAGTGGATGGCCCCCAAACATCACTATGAATGAGAGTAAAAGGAGTGGATGTTCTTTTATTGCTTACTGGAAAAGAGGTACGTTTATGTTTTGCAAGTTCACAGATATCACAATGAAATTTTTCAAAAGTTAATCCTTTGAACAATGAAGGAAACATAATTTTAAGGACTCTAAACGATGGATGACCAAGGCGAAGGTGTAGAGCCAAATTTGGTCTTTATTGGTTTTAATAGATTCGGATATGAAAGATAAAGTTGAGGAATTCAGAGCACTAACTCCTCCACTGGATTCTTCAAGATAGTATAGGCCATTTACTTCCTTAGCGTGTCCAATCATTCTCCTCGTATTCTGTTCCTGAAAAAAACATCGATTGTGATAGAAAACCACATTACAGTTAGAGTCTTTGGTAATTCTTTGAATGGATAAAAGGTTGGTAAATAGTCTTGGAACATGAAGAACATTTTTAAGAGTAGGGGTTTTGTTTATAACAATATCACCTTGACCAGCCACTGTGATCACAGAACCATTGGCTACTGTTATTTTTCTACTACTAGGGCAAGGTGTATATGAAACAAATTTTTGTAAAGAGTGGGTTATGTGGTCCGTAGCTCCTGAGTCAATGACCCAAGAACTTTTGGTGACTGTATCCGAGACATAAGAATCTTGAGAAGAGGATATACTTGAAAAAGCCAAACTACAAGTACCTGTTGAAGAAGATTTTTCCAATGATCCCAGCAAATTTTTTAACTTCTCAATTTCTTCTTTATTGAATTCAATAGGTGATTCCTGAGGATTATTTTTTCCATCCAGCTGTCTTGCTGTATTTGCTCGCCCTTGTCCCTTTGGTTGTCCACCTTTTTCTGAAAAATTTTAGTTTGTTGTCTGTGGCTTCCCATGAAGTTTCCAGCATCTTTTTTTAGTGTGACGGGCCTTTTTACAGTAGGTGCACCATACAGAATCCCTGTTAATAGGCTTTGTACATTCTGTCTGTCTACTATCTTCACTAGTTGGCTGTTCCAGGCCAAATCTCCTTTCATTTACAGCTTTTGTAACCAAGGCTGAACTATCCACTTGGCTGTTCTGAACCATAACTCCTCTTCTTCCTTCCTCAGCACGAACAATTGCAATTGTCTCATTTAGTGATGGTAGTTCCTCTTTTCCAAGTATTTGAACTCTTACTGCATCAAACTCAACATTTAGACCAGCAAGAAAATCATAAATTCAATCCTTTTCAACGAACCTTTTCAGGAGTGCTGCATCTTCACTGCACTTCATCTGAATGCACTGGTAATGATCCATCTCTTGCCATAAACTTTGCAACAGATTGGAATACTCTGTGATTGATCGACTTCCTTGCTTGGTAGATGAAATCTTAGTCTTGATTTCATAGATTTGAGCAGCTTCTCGAACTTTAGAATAAGTCTGCTTCACAGCTTCCCATATTTCTTTGGATGTGTTAAGAAACATGCATGTATCACTGATTTCTGGCATCATAGAGTTCCATAACCAAGACATTACCATAGAGTCTTGTTCATCCCAAGCATCAAACTTAGGATCTCCTTCTTTAGGTCCAGTTCCGAGTAAGTGACTCAGCTTTCCTCTTCCCTTCAAGAACGTACGAACCAGTTGAGACCACTTCAGGTAATTTTTTCCATTTAGCCTGTAGGCTGCTTGGATGTTCTGAAACTCACTTGTTGGGTTTGAGTTGTTCACAAAAACTTCTGAGACATCCCCAGTGTTACTGATCTTGACAGTTTCTTTCATATTTCGTTTGAACAACTTCTACAGGTTTGAGGGCTGGTTGGGAGACAGGAAAAAATCGCCAGACAAAGAAAAAAATCCCAGAAATCGGGCTAAAAAATCTCTGATACCATGTTAAAAGACAGGCTATTTCGATTTTAATTTTTCACAAGAAATTACATAAATATTTATACACATAGTGAGCCTAACTTAGGAAACTTTACACTAGGAAACAGACTAATTCTAGGGATGCTGTCCCTAAAAACAGCTTTAAATTTAGGAATAAAATATTTACAGAATCCTATTTGATACACTCAAATATTCCTTAATTAGGAAACTGTAATCTGACATATATTATGATCTTTGTGCTCAAAAGCAGGCAACATTGGTATTTTTGCTTTATTGAGTTACATATTGTTTTCAGGTTGTGTTTAATAAGCTGGTTTAAATCAGAAGCAGCAGCAACGCATGGACTTTTCTTTTGTCCTTTCCAATTCTTGCATTATTGAAAACTGGAGTCTATAATTTAGGCACAGAAGCTGCCCATTCTGCTCAACTTCTTATTGTTTATGCCAGTTTTGGCAAATATACAAGTATTACGAACTTTTGATTGTTACATTGGTTTTATTTTTTATATAACAGGGATACATTAGGGACAGTGCTTTTGATCCCCGTCGTTGGGTAGCTCCAGGACAACGAGTGCTTCGCCTTGTTCCTTGCAAGTGTGGTGTGGACTCTCTAGAAGTTCCTTTAGATAAAAAATTTCAGACAGAAGATCCGAAAGTTAAGGTTGGTAAATCCTGTGATAGAGGCCACCGATGGTTCTGTTCAAAAACCATATCAGATTGTGTTGAAGCTCTCATAGGAGCATACTACTTAAGTGGTGGACTTGTTGCTGCCCTTCATGTGATGAAGTGGCTCGGGATTGATGCCGAAGTTGATCCCTCGGTGGTAGCTGAAGTCATTAATCAGGCATCCTTAAGAACTTATGTCCCCAATTATGAAATCCACATGATAGAGTCAAAACTTGGCTATAATTTTTCTGTCAAGTTTTTCTTGCAGGAGGCATTGACACATGAATCTGTGCGCGAGTCCTACTGTTACCAGGTAGTTATGGAGGTTCTCTATATATATTCGAGTTCTTTATTTTTCCTTCTTTCTCTCAGAAAGTTTAAGTGATTTGGAGTCTGAGAAGGAAAAGCGCAGACATTGTGAATAGGATATTGATGTTAATCTTTTGTTCCTTTTTCTCCATGAAGTGGAATAAAATAGTTTTAATACTAATTCTGAATAATATAAATACAACTGTAAACAGCTGCTTAGGTCAATAGATCCCATGTGAGCTCACCTTTTTACGTATTGAAAATTTTCTACAGAGGCTTGAATTTCTTGGTGATTCTGTGTTGGACTTGCTGATCACCCAGTATCTCTACAACCATCACACTGATATAGATCCTGGTGAGTTGACTGACCTGCGCTCTGCTTCGGTTAATAATGAAAATTTTGCTCAAGTTGCCGTGCGCCATGACCTTCATAAGCATCTTCAACATTGTTCAACTTTACTATCAAACCAAATAAGTGAATATGTGCAGTCCTTCACTGAATCTGATAACATCACCAGATTAGATCCCAGCATAAAAGGTCCCAAGGTATTATTAATCTTTTTTATGGTGCATAATTAGAGGTCTTTTATATGGTTCTATTGTATTCCATTACTGTCTTCGATGCGCTTTCCATGTATACCATATGGCTCATTGAATTGAGGCGATTATTGGCCATGGGATTCAGGGATCTTGATGATATATAATCTCCACTTTCTTTGCTACAGGCTCTTGGAGACCTGGTTGAAAGTATTGTTGGGGCAATTCTGATTGATACAAACCTGAATCTTGAAAAAGTCTGGAGAATTGTTGAACCGTTGTTGTCTCCAATTGTAACCCCAGATAAGCTTGAGCTGCCTCCATTCCGGGAACTGAATGAATTATGCGACTCTCTTGGATATTTTATTAAGGAAAAATGTATAAATAAGGGGGAAGTGGTGCACGCCGAGCTTCTATTGCAGCTAGATCATGATTTGTTGGTAGGAGAGGGGTTTGATAGAAGTAGAAAAGTAGCAAAAGGAAAAGCCGCTTCTTGTCTGTTGAAGGACCTTGAGGTATGCATTCATAAAAGTTTGTCAGGACATGAGAAAGGAGTGAGTCTGGTCACATCAGCCATTTAACTTCACAATTATTCTTCACTCCCTGCCTTCCTTTGACCAATCAGAAGTTTCTTTCATTTCATATAATATAATATTAAGGTTCTACATTTATGCTTACAATTGGTGATCATATGCGTGTCTAGTCTTTATTTCTTTAGGTGGATTTGTTGATTTGTTTGATTCCCTTTAGGCTTCGGTCTTTTAGATATGTAGTCATGTTTGGTTTAGGCTTTAGTCATTTAGGCATATAGTCATAAATCCATCACTACATGTTGAGAACTGATTGTTTGAGCTAACATTTGCAATGGTCCTGATACTCTTTGTGAACAGAACAGAGGAATCTCCCGGAAGAAAAGGAAACATGACTGTGTGGATTCAAGTCAAACCATGGATGATGACTCGTTAGAACCAACAATCCCTAAGAGGCAAAGGAGAGCCGAAATTCAGTTGCTTGATGAATCAAAGAAAGCATGCAGTGCTATGCCTGCCACCCCAGGTATGTAAATTGTTCGAGGATATTGACTGCAGTTTAATGAGCCAACCGAATGAGTTCAATGGTACCATATTCCGAACCAAGGCCTGGTACTAGAAAATAGGAAAACATGTAAAATATCATACACAGTTAAACTTGTTATTTGTTATGTTCTTGTAGTAAATGAGTATATACTCATCTAGTTCCCTTGTCTTTGGATAGTTGCATGATGTCTTTGTCTAAAAAATACCAATTTATTAGTGTAGGGTGCATGTATGGTAAATAAATTGGCTTTAAACGTGAATATCTTATTGGTTCCATCATGTTAGGAATTAAAATCAGATTTTGTTTTTTTTCTGCTTTATGCAAACATGTCCTTGACATTTTCCTCTCTTTGATTTCTAGTTATTGTAACGGTAAAAACGAAGAAAGGAGGGCCGAGGACCACTCTTTTTGAGCTTTGCAAGAAACTGCTGTGGCCTATGCCTAGTATCAAAGCAACAGAACACAAATCAAGGCATCTCTCTTTCATCTCTTGCAAATATTTCATCATCTGAAGTTTCATTTCTTGATCTGCTAGTACATTTTCAGTGTTTTGAAGCCTCACTAATACTTTCCTTTGTAGTGCTCCCATGGAAATTGGTGAAGGTCCCGAGAGGAAAAAAGGGTTTATCAGCTTTGTGTCGAAAATCATCCTGAATGTCCCAGGATACGACATTATTGAATGCACTGGAGATGCAAAAGCTGACAAAAAAAGTTCTTCAGACTCAGCAGCACTGTTTATGCTTTATGAGCTTGAACAGCGCGGGAAGCTCATCATCGAGGAAACCTTATAAGTCTACTAGCAGTTGACCATCAATGGTGTTCATTAAAGGTGATCTGCAATATCCTCACTGCCCAATTATTAACTTTTGACTCTTGGTTTAAAATTGTAAGCGATGACTGAGGGCTCGTAACAAAATATCAACCATATATCATGTATGTATAATATTGTCCATAATCTACCAACAAGCCATGTTAATAAATCTGCCGTTATTTCTGAATTTGATCTTTTTGTCAATGTTACTGTTATATTTCAATTGTAGATTTCCAAAGGGAATGTCTTTTCTGCAAATTACCTCTTTAATTCATATTTATATAAGATTGTTTGTATTTAATATATACATATCTTTTGAAAATATATAAATTAGGAATTGCTTGGAGCCAGGTGGAAACAGGGATAGGCTTAGGGGTGTGTTTTTAAAAACAAAACCTTATTTGTTTGGATCCCCTATGGAGCATAAGATGCACAGTAGGCAGTCCTATGTCATCCAGTTCTCAGTGGAAGGCTTATAGTTTAGCGACTTCAGTCGCTGGAGCCACATCTTGAGAAAGGAATTTTAATACTAATAAAATAATTTAAAGGAACCATAGGTAAGATATACCTTGAGAAGATTCTTAAAAAGAAAAATTGTGTCTAAGTGAGAACTTTAGCCATTAGCCATTAAAAGTTTCATTAACCTCATTTTCTTTTAAACCAAAGCATTTTATCATGTAATATTGGTAACAAGTTTTAAGTTTCATGTATGCTTGAGTTGACATGTTCAATTTTATTTTCTAAGATTCGCGAAATAGTAATGTACCTTTCGTTTCCTTAACCAAGGTTCACATACCTTAAGAAGATTCTCAAAAGAGTTCACACCTTAATCAACATCCATTCGTTTTCTTAACCAAAGTAACTGCTCTTTTTCGAGTAAAAGTTAGTGTCCCCGATGATATAACAAAATCCTTAATTATTTTGATCACACACTGCCCCCAGTGTCCCAATTCTTTGAAAGAAGACTGCAGGCTTCCCCATTAGGTCTAGGGGCATTTAGTGGACCATTCTCCAATGCTTTGGATTCTCAAAAATATCCCCCTTTGTTTTATTGTTATATACATTAAAATACTAAATTAAATTTATTTATTTATTATTCATAAAATAATTGGTTTGTCACCAAGTATAAACATGGTAACTTAAATTTATTTTTTAAAAACATAACTTCTCATACAAGTTCAACCTAATACTTCTTATCTTTCTGTCATCTTTCTAACTGAAAAACCTGAGAAAGATTTTTGGCTAATAAGCTTTGGGTTTTATTTTTATTTTTTAAATTGTCTTGAAATAGAAACTGATTAATATAGTTTTAATATATTGCAAAAGCCAATATATATATATGAGAGATCTGCTTCAAATTCAATTCAAAGAGTGTTATTCATATATATTTCCTCGTATGAAATAATGTATTTTTTTTAATAGTAGAAAACTACATATAAATAATAAAATACTGATCCCCAAAGTCAAGCGTGAAGATCCGCCACTGTTTTTGAACCTATTCAATATTAAGGTTGTGTCTGTGTTGGTTGGTTAAGACATAAGTCTGTAACCTGATTTTTTCGTAACCAAGAACAAACTTGATCCTGCTTTGTGATTTCAAAAAGATCTGTTCAACATTTCTTAAGTTTGGGTATTTTTCTGGTTGGTCTTGGGATACCATGTCCATCATTGGATGTTGTTGTTGTGTCACTATGTGCATGTTCCTGTCTTTCCCCTTTCATTCACCATAGGATTGATGTTGACTGTAACATCATGGTTAGTGTTGCTAACTCCCTGCAAATGAATTAATTAATTAATAGCATTAACCGGAAATAGTATTGGAAGGAAGTGGTTTTCGAATATCATTTTCTCACTGCAAACCCACTTATAGAATTCCCTCCAAAATTGGCTTTTCTGATTTCTTTCAATTTATTGAGTGAGTCTACTGTCAAGCAACTCTACCCTCTTAAAAATACCTTCCTAGATTTCACAACCAAAAACACCTTTTGATAAAAGACAAAGATACTCAAAGTCTAGTTGCTTTTTTATTCATCAAACCAACACACACAAGAGTACACTAACCCAAACCAAACTTCAGTATACAATCCAAAGAGGAAAACGTATCAAACATTCCTATGGAATACATACAAGTGATATGAAGGGGTCTCAAAGTGAAATGCCTACAATACAAGTAACAATGGTCCAAATGCTTAAAATCCTCGAAAAGAGCTTCCCCCCACCCCCCACCCCCCTTTTTCTCATCTTAAGGAAAATTGGGGCTCCAAATTCCAATTCTAGTATACTATCAATCATTCTTCTTGGAGGCCACCAATTTCCTGGCAATACCAGATTTCAATTTGCATCCCATTGAGAAAGTTTCTAGAATGAAAGCATCAATTTCTTGCTCTTTTTTGTCATATACATAGAAAGCTATAAAGGCAAGTGGAAGTCCTGCAATAATACGTTTTCAGTTGCAGTGAGAAAATTATAAAACAAAGAGCTTATCGAAGGAAATATGCTGATGACAATGTTTTGTCCAGAACTTCAAGTTGTTTTATATAGGACAGGCGACACAATCGCAGTGTGTGTGTGTGTGCACGAGAGAGAGAGAGAGAGAACCTATGAAAAAAATAGTCCGAAATGGCAGGGCTCCAATGAAGCTAAGCAGCAGTAAAGAAAAAACCACCTGTTTCATTGCCAGAGAAAAAGCTATGTCAAATGATTACAGCCACCGTAATTTTTGTTGCCATTTCACAATGAAAACAAGCACATTTATAAACCATGTCTAATAATGGAAGCATAAGTACTGTCCATTTGGCTAGCGGAGAAATGGAAGAGATAGAAAGGGTTGGTGGTTTAGGCACATGAGCTCATGTTTAATAGATTGAACCTATCATGTATGTACTTTGGATCTCCAAGGCAAAGAATTGAGGATCCAGTCTTGGTTTAGTAATCAATCATTCACCATTTATCTAAGAGAGTATGAACTTGCAACAGAAATGATAAGTCCAGATGTTGCATTGTCGTACACAGCTTTTCATGACATGCAATTTTACAGTATTCAAGATTAGAAAGAGGAAAGGTTCTGGTACTAGAGAACATATTTGAAAGCACATAAATAAGAAGCAAACTAAGAGAATGATAATACCTTGAGGAAAAGTATCCAGTCCTTCCCCTTGCAAAGAGACTTCAAAACATTAACAAGACCATTCCAGGATGAAGCCATTGACATAACAACGTCCCGTGATTTCTCTTCTGATAAGTGGAAATTTGATGCTGGAATTTTCTCTACTGTATATCCCAATCTGCACCATTAGAAAATATCATTTACATACAGCAGTTACTGTGCTCAGCATTAGGGAATTTTCTTGTTTAGCCAGCCATAAATAAATAAGATCCAGAATACATAAAATCTAGCTATGTGGGTGACTCCAGAGCATACAATTTTTATTTCATTGAGACCAAGATTACGGTAATCTTTGCTTTTTTTAGAAAAGGCTAATCAGATGCTCTTGCGAGAGAACGACATTACAAAATTTTGGCAATTCGAATAAATTGGAATATAAGAATTTCCTTTTTAAGAACTTGCGACTGTAAGAAAAGAATAGATTGACATATTGCCAACTTAAAATGGGAGGGTATACTTACATTTTATTCGGTAAACTGCCATGGATAAACAAGAAAATTAGTAACAACAAGAGAAGCTTTGAAACTGTGGTAAGAATGGTAGCACCCGGAGCAATGAAGTTGTAGTAAATTGCAACCATTACTAACAGCACTGTCAATGTCTGCCTTTTATTCTTCCAAAGTAGTGTGTCAGCAACTGCAAAAGCACAGATGGTTAAGTGATGTAGACCATGCACATTCATTGAATTAATATACCAATTCCATTATAAGTTTATAACATGGATTATCATCATTATCAATGTAATACCAGTTCAATACCACATCTAAAGCTTCAGTACAAGATTTGCACAGCCCTTTCTCAACTAGCCCAACCACATTTTAACCTTCAACTCACTAAATCCATCTATTTCATTTCATAATATTCAACAGGCAGTCCAAGATTATGGGATTAGCTTCCCTTTGTGTGGAACAAATTTGTGTGAGAAAACAAACAAAAACATTCAACTAGTAAAGAAAGAGAATAAACGGCAAAGCAGTAAGCCGAAAGGCTTCTCTTCCTGGTTTCCATAAAACAGGAATCTCAATTTAATGATATCAACAAAACCACCTTAAAGTATATTAAGATTACATCCTAAGTCTTAAATCCTAACCCTTAAACAATTTTAATTTTGACCCTCCAAAATAGAAGAAAGAAAAGAACTGAAAAACAACACGGAGACCTGTAACAACACAACCAACAGAAATGTGAACAATGCTGCAACATGGTATTGCAGAGAAAGAGTATGTCATGACGGGAAATGTTCTTTTTCTTAACCCCCCCCCCCCCCAAAAAAAAAAAAAAACAAAAGAAAGATATTTCTGCTCCATCAATATTTAAAGCCTCTCAAATAAATTGTATAAGAATTACTCAACAAGCCTAATCAAGTTGAATTTACTATAACTTCCAAACTTTTGACTTGTGAGGATGTGAACGGTACATTACATAAGCACAGTCAGGCATCATAAAAGAAGCAGAAAGAAATAAAAGTACCCCTCCCCCGTCCAAGATAAACTGAAGCTTTAGATGGCCCTCCTTTCTTGGGTTGACATTCAGCTCTCAAGTGTGAGAACGACTCAATTGTCTTACGCAGACCATCCTGCAACATTATTAAATCACATCATAATTAAACCATCAATGTAATAATTTACTGTATAATACTGTCCATACAAAGGAGAAGCCTGTAGATGATTTCTCTTTACAGACAATAAAAAGCATTCAAAAGTCTATGTTGTCCAATACTTCCAGTTTAAAACCACAATTCCATCTGATACAATATGCTGAACTTAGAGTGGAAGCATGAAGCTGGTCAAATACATGGGCCACTCCCATCATGATGGAACAACCAACAATGGGGAAATTACTTAACTGAGAAGTCTAGAAGTAATGATAAACCTAGTTGCAAATTAGTGTAGTTTCATTTTATATTGTCAGATACACATCAGTCTCTCAGTTCAAAGTCATAAACGTAATTAAACCTAATGGTAAAAAAATGCTGCAATTAAGTACAAGAGAGGTCGAAACATGATAGAACCTCGAGTGAGACAATTGGTGTATAGCCAATCTGATCCTTTGCTCTCGAACAATCAAAAGATCTGCTGCAAGTCAGAATTCTAACTCTTGAAGGTGTCAACTGTGGAACCTTCATACCATATGGGCCTAATAGCCGATATGTCCACTCCACAATATGTGCAATTGGCATTACAACAATGGCAGGAATCTTTATTTTTGGCCTAAAAAGTACAGCAGTTCAGAATATGGGCAGTTTCAAAACTATCTTTATTTCCTAAGTTTCCACCAGAGGGAAATGGAATTGGAAATTAATATGATAAACATAAACAGATTAAGAATACACATAATCTGCAAAAAGTGCCTTAGTGCACAGCCTCAAAATAAAATAAAACAAAATTAACAAAAATAGCATAGTAAAACATACTAATATGCAATCTTTCGGCTTATCCGAAACTTTTATGATTTGAAGGGCGTGATGGGAAAGAAAGATGCAACAAAAGCAATCTCAGAAAAAGTGCTAATCCTGAATAATCAACCTGGATCTTAAGAAAGTTACTTATGACTTGCTTTTACAAAGAGATAACATGAACATGGTATCAGCATTAGCTTAAAAGAAAAAGGGTTGAAGCTAATCTATGAAATCAAAATGGAGAAAGAAGAGTACCTCTGATAGCCAAGACCTTCAAGTATTAGAGAAACAAACTCCCAAAACTTGATAGGCTCCAAATTGGTTATAAAATATGCCTGCCAAATTATCATATAACCATTATCAAGCAAGGAATTGACTTTAGCAACAGAATACTAAAACCAACCTCCAGATAGGTAAAGCAAACTATGTCTTGCACACTAAACTTAATTTCCATTTGATAGCAAATACAGATTACAAAAGCAGAAGGCGATTAAAAGAGTACCTTCCCTGCAGCTTTTTCTGCAACTTCTCCTCCAGATGCTAGAGCTCGTTCAGCACAAATATGAGCATGAGCCACATTCTCAACATAAGTGAAATCATATACATTGTTGCCATCACCAATTATGAACTAATCAATTAAAACAAAAACAAATAAGAAGACAAAACAAAGAGGCATACACTATGAAAAATAATGACAAAAAATCACATAACCACCTTGGATTTCCCTGCTCTGGCTGCCGCAACCAAAGATGGAACCAACAACCCATCTCCAGGGCCAAAAATACTGCTAGGACGTATGCAACAAGTTAGAAGCCCGTTAACTCCATTTGACTTGACGACCAATGCCTCTCCCAACGCCTTTGTAGCTGAGTATGAATCATTATGCTGAAAAAATGAAATAGTGAATCAATTGCAAACAATTAAAAAACAGATACCAAATCCTACTTAAAGAAAAGCAAATTGATTGAGATTAGTACTTTATCTGGATAAGGCAAGGATTCATTCCCATTAAAGATTGCGTGAATCCCATCGAAAACAACACTCGGGGAGCTCGTATAGATAAGCCTTTTCACTTTAAGTTCAGTGCAAGCCTCAATAACATTTTTAGTACCTGCAGATTGCAGTAAAATATATATATAAAAAAAAGAGAAATTGAAATAAATTCCGAAACACTAAAAGATACCTTGAACATTAACCGAATGTTGAAGCTGATAATTATTAATCGACGAATTAGGAGCCGCCATATGGAAAACAACCTCGACTCCTTCCAAAGCTACATAGACAATTAAAAAACAGTTCCAAAATGAGTGTTACTTATAAATCGACTGAAAGTAATGCGGTTTTTTGAAGTAATAGAGACCTTTGAGCACTTGAGCTTTATGGCGAAGATCAGTGGAGACGTACTGAGCACGACCGGACCGTAAAGCTTGGCCGAGAAGTCCATTCTCCTCGTGCGATTGGAGGTCAATTTTAGAAGGCAAGTCGGCGATTCGAACAGCGAACATATCGTATTTTATTAACATTTCGACCAAATGACGAGCGGCGAATCCTCTGCCGCCCGTTACCACGCACCATCTCTCCTCGCCCGACATTTTGCCCCAAAATGTCGCAGCAGCTGGAAATATAAAAGAAGGAGACGAGGAGCTAACAATAAGGAGAATTGGAGAGTCGGACAATTTGAGAGATCTCGATCTGAACTTGAGAAGAGTGAACTGTGTAACCTGTGACTTGTGAGTTGTGAGCCAGCGAACGAGGCAGCAGGCCCTTCCTGGCTGATTCTTTTCTCATTTTATTTTACCCGTTTTACTTTTAATATATAATAAGAATAACGAGGGTAAACTATTAAAATAGTAACTTTTGTTATTTAAAATTTTAGGTTAAAAGTATACAATTAGTTTTTATATTTTTTTCGTTTTGAGCAATCTATTTTTTTTTTATATTCTTTTAACTTTCCTTTTTTTTTTCTTTATTTTCCATTCTCCCTTTGTTTTCATCCTCTCTTTCTCTCTCTCTCTCAGTGAACGTTAAAACCAAAATAATACTTGCTTCGTGTGGGTGTGCCTCATATTTATGAGACGGCGTCACGACAACGTGACAAACGACGTCCCAATGAGAGGAAAACAATGTCGCGACGTGGTGACATGTTCCCAAATTCAATTGGATTTTCTTCTCCTAGTTAAACTCTACTATTTATTCCCTAATTAAACTTTGATTATTTTAGGAATATTATAGTCATATTAGGACTCTAGTTTTATCCTATTTAAAGGGGTTATTATATCCCTGTTTTGATAGGCCAATCAACGAAGAGTTTTTCTTTGAAGGCGACAAGATGTAGTCGCATATGAGTTTGGGTGAGAGTTTTGTGGTAATTATGGAGAGCATTTTATACCCCGTTTGTGAGTACCTTATAAGATTTAGGGTTTTGTTTACCGATTTGTTCTTTCAGATTTTGAGCTTTGTATTCAGGGCTTTGGGTATTGTACGTTTAGTACTTTTAGGCTTATTTTCTTCATATTGTATACTCGTTTGTTTACTCATTTAGTGAAAAGTTGAAGCCTCATTTTCCCGTAGTTTTTCCCTCTTTAAGGATTTTCCATATAAACTATTTGTGTTTGTTCTTTTCTACTTTTACTACTTTGTTGCATATAAGGGTCGGTCCCTAACACTTCATATATTTTCACCCTACAATTACAAACCCTCATCGTCCATCATCGCTTTAACAAACCAATTTGGATCTTCCAATGACCTAGTCCACAAGCTCGCCTCACTCGAAAACCTCGCCAATCGTGACTTACGGTAGTCCACCCTCAACAAAGTTTTCCAAGTTCGTTCCTTTAACCTCCTAACCACCCCCACAACCACCTTACCTTACCTACAACATTCTCGCCCTCTTGAAACTATGTTGTTTCATGAATTCTTCAAACGAGCTCTACACTCTCAATGACTAAAACGACCACCATATGAAACTTACCCTCAACTTTACACAAACCAGTTTTGTTCCATGCTCCTTTTCTCTCTTCGATTCATTCATGCTTGGCTTCCAATCAAGCTTACTTGAGAATATCCAAGAAGGTTTGGATCAATTTTATCGTTTGCATAATTTTATTTGTTAGAAAATAAAAGAAAAAAAATGAATAATCTACATGATTCTGTAAAATTTTGGAAATGAAAACTTTTTTTTGAATATAAAGAATTCAATTTATGTTTAGATTTGATTAAGGATACTGTTTTTTTATATTGATTAGTTGGATCCAATTTTAGTTTCAAAATTAGGTTATATTCAAATCGAGATTTGATTAAGAATGATTGATATTGGGTGTTGAGTGAAATTCAATTTAGGAATCATGTGAAAGAAACAAGGACTTGGTTTATTTAGTGGGCAAAGATTATATTTCTACATTGAAGAATATGATAAGAGAGAAAAATAAAGGGGAAGAAGAAAAGGAAAATAAAGAAATAAAAAAAATAAAATTGTTCAAAAATATAAAAGTATAGGGACTAGTTTTGACAAAAATGAAAACATAGAAAAACTATATTAAAAGAAATAGAGAAGAGAGGAAAACAAAGGGAGAAGAAGAAGAGAATGGAAAAAGAAAAAGAAAAAGAAAAGAAAAAGTTCAAAGAACATAAAAGAAAAAATTAAATTGCTCAAAACGAAAAAAAAAAATATAGGGACCAATTGTATAATTTAACCTAAAATTTTCATTTGAAATGATGATTTAACGTGCCACGTCAGCTTACCTTTATACTGTTAATGACAATTAACGCTCAGTGACTAAAATATTACAATAAGATAACATAAGTGACTAAAACATAACATTTCAAACATAAGTGAATAAAATGTAACTTGAGATAAACAAAAGTGACCATTTCAATAATAATAATAATAATAATAATAATAATAATAAGTTGTCATAGTTAATCTAAATGGCTAAAAACTCTATTTTATAAAAGGGCAACAACCTTATAAAAAATGGATGGAAAAATTAAAGTTTGTTAATTTTAGTGGCGTGACATATACATATATTGTTACGTGGATGTCACATAATCAATTAGTTAATTTTTAATATTATTTTTAAATTTTTAAATTTTTAAATATTTTTAATATTAATTAATTACTAACGGGTATACACATGGACTGTCAGGTGGATGCCACATTAGCAAAGTTAACAAACTTTAACTTTTCCATCTATTTTGGAATGATTTTTTTAAAAATTTAAATTTAAAAATTAATTAATTGCTTACGTGACATTCACATGGTAATACACATGTATGCCACGTTAATAAAGTTAACAAACTTTAACCTTTTTATCTATTTTGGGTGATTTGACAAGCAATGCAAGTTCAATGGCTAAAAGAGGTGAAAATTTAAATGGAAGGCTAAAATGATTTTTTTTATAAAGTTGAAGGACCAAATAAGTCATTATATCTTTATAAAATAATAGTTGTCTTTTTGTCTTTTTTATTTACATAAAATCTATAAAAATTAGAATAAATTTATGATGGTATTCAAACACAAGCTATAACAGTTTTCAAACCTCCGCTTTACTACTTCAACCAAACTCTTTTTTGTTTTTAATATGAAATTTTATAAAGATATTTGTTATACAATTTTTTTTCACTCATATAGTAAGCTAATTATAGTCTGGTACTAATAGTAAAAAAAAAAAGGGTAAATTACACCAATAGTTACTCAAGTTTAGGATAGCTGACAAAACAGTCATTTAAGTTTCAATTCAATCACTAAACTTTTGAAAAATAATAAAACAGTCACCACTAACCATTTTCCGTTACAGAAGTAACAGAGGTACCATTTTTCTGTTACAGACTTCCATTTTCCATCCCCCTCTCCTATCCCTCTCCCTCTCCCCACCATCCCTCCCCTACTCTAATTCTTTCCCTCTCCCCCACCAGTAGAAATCACCTAAAATGTTGGTTTGCAATCTGTTCTCCGACAAAAACCTACCATCACTTGGAAAATTGGGTCAGACCCTCTTGGGGTTAAATCTACAGCAATGCAAGGCAATCAATAGTGGTGCAGTTGACCTGCTAGTGGAGTACCTATGGAGGTGTGATATCATTTTTTAAACGATGTTGCAGGATGGGATTATCAGCAACTCGGGTTTTAACCCTTCGAGAAGCTTCAGAATAGCCTTTGTTAGTATTAGCAATTTGTGTAGTTTTTGGGTCCATCAGCTATGGGTCTTCAATTGTCTAGTACCTAGTCCCCTTTTCTACGGAATATGACTGTTCTCTTTTTTTCTTTTTTACAGGTCTCTTTACATCAGAGATTTGTTACCAGGTTTTGAATCCCAATAATGAGTGTTGGTTTCTTCATGACTGGAGTTCCCTAAGAATATAGTCGCTGCTAGGTTCTGGATTTTAGGGAATCTTTTCTTCCTTCCTCATAAAGGTTTTAGTCTATTGGGTTTCTGGAGTTTTTGCTTAGCAATGTTCATTTCTGCTTGGGCTAAGCTTTTTGTTATTTGTCACTGTCTTTCGTCCATCATAGTTGGTTTTATCGAGTCTCTTACGTTTTTTAACTCAAATGTTCTATACGTGATGGTTGGGTCTTTTTCTTTTCTTATAATGAGGGAGAGGGAAAGAATCGGAGTAGGGGAAGATGGTTAGAAAAGGGACAGTGAGGTAAGAGGAAAAGAATCAGAGTAGGAGGAGATATGGTGGGGAAGAGGGCCAGAGGTAGAGAGAATCAGAGTAGGGGGAGGGATGGTGAGGAAAAGGGGGATAGAAAATGGAAGTCTGTAACGGAAAGTGGTACCTCCGTTATGTTTGTAACGAAAAATGGTTTAGTGGTGACTGTTTTGTTATTTTTCGAAAGTTGAGTGACTGAATTGAAACCTGAGTGACTGTTTTGTTAGCTACCCCAAAATTGAATGATTGTTGGTGTAATTTACCCTAAAAATAATATTATTAGTAATAATATTAATATTCTATACTATTTAAGAGTTTCAGATTACAATTCAATTGTAATATTACCAAAAAACCTATTATTTTTACAAAATAACAAATATTATTTTAAATATTTATGTCTTTTTATATTTTGATTAATTTAGTAAAATATTAATTTATGTTTCTATCTCTATTTTTAGTTTTTGAGTTGTTTGTAGCCGATGCAATGAATAAGTGTGAAATGACTATAAAATGTAACATCAGATTCAAAGTCTGTTTTTTAATATACCAGACTAAACAAGTCTTTACATGCAGAGTAAACTCTTTCCGAGATTTTCCATTTCAATTTTTATTAAATGTAGCCTACGTATTCTTTCAATTTGTCTAATCTTAGGTAAATTGCAATTATACTTAGTTTTCTTCCACTCATACTCTAAACTTTTAAGCCTACCAAATACAAGTTTTAATGATAGCATTTGAAATTTAGAAATTTTTACTTATCTATTTGCACATATCAGATGCAACACTAGCTGTAATTTGTCTTACAATGGGATTGTTGTTCAATCTGCCATATTTGTTGACATCCTTTTAATAAAAAAATTAGACTTTTTTTTACATAATTTTGAAGATTTTTAGCAACAATTAATTGAATTGAATCTTGAAGAAAATCAAGTCAAGCAAGGACTTCTTGAAGGCTTTTAGCGTGATATGATTTGCTTAATTAAAAAAAATCCTATTTCTAAAAGAAGTTTATTCCTAAAAGATCTCTATTATTTGATACCATATTGAAGACTTACTCGAGTACGACTTAAAGAAGATTGAAGTTCACTAATGCTTATATATGGAAGGCTTACCTATTTTATTAAGATAAGAGGTTGAGAGCACTTAATTGTTCATTGTTGAGAACTTATTTTAGTGCAAATTCTTTGTAAACAAATTGTTCTCCATGTTCAGTTTATAACTAGTCTTTCATGGGGAAAATCATAGTGGGAAGAGTGATCTAGTTAATGTATAATGATAAGGTTGCAACTTGGTGAGTTAGTTGAACTTAAATCAATGTATTGTAGATTCATAAAGGATTACTCTCTAGGACCTGTAGACGTAGGATAGTTATGTTTCCATCTCTACTTTTACACTTCCAATTATTTCCACAAGTTACAAGTGGCAGGTAAATTAAGTGCACTTTCAATGGGTATCAAAGCTAGACACTTGACGAACTAAGTTAATAGACTATTGTTGAATCACATAAGGGATGGAAGGAACATCAGTCTCAAGACCCCTATGTATATGGCTCTAACTACGCCTACTACAAGGCAATGATAAGGGTGTTTATCAAGTGTATGGATGTGAGAGCTTGGTGTTTTATATTAACTAGTTGGGAGCCCTTTACAACTGATGTGAGCGAAGTGAAGACCCCTAAACCAAAAACAACCTGGACTATTGAAGAACGCAAGATGGAAAATACAAAATCAAAATCCATCAATGCAACCTTTAATGATATGGGCCCTCAAGAGTTCAAATGTATCTCCAAGTGCACTATTGCTTATTGAAATTACGTATGAAGGCACCAATACTATCAAGCAATCTCAACTTCAAATGCTGACAACAAAGTTTAAAACTATGAGATTGTTGGATGATGAGTCCTTATATGAGTTTTATGCAAAATTGTGTGAATTTAAAAACTAGGCATTTGCTCTTGGTGAAGAGTGTTTAACACCAAGTTGGTCAAAAATTATTGAGGTTATTACTTGAACAATTTGCGATTAAGATGATTACTATATGTAATACCCTAAATAATTTATTTCTATTTCTGTAAATACTTGACATAAATGAGTATCTGCTCCAGTGGTTAAGTGTACTGGGTGTGTGTGTGTGAGGTTTTAGGTTCAAGTTCCTACTATGATTCCGCAAGAGGAGAGCTCCATTTTTCACGATTCACTGCTGCCAAAACTCAAAAAAAATCTAACAGAAAGAAAAGAATAAACTTGATTTGAACAGCCTACAAACGATTCCCTAACCCACACGAAATTCACCCCTTACACTTACCAAACCGCACAAAAATATTGAAGAACTAAAAAATAGGGATTGAAAGGCAGGATTGCAACAAAATTTCACAAACAAGATGATAAAGAACTTTGCCAGCCAATAGGAAAAGAACATCAAATTTTGGAAATTAGAAGAGAGAGAAAATAATAATAAAATAAAAAATAATATATCAATAAATTCCTTAAATTCCTCCCTACTAACTCACTAACACTCAACTATCTCAGAATTCCAACTCCACCGAAACTCTATCGTACAACTGAGCAAAAATAACATCCACACTCGTGCAGGGATTCAAACACAGGACCTCTAACACTCTAGCTCCCTTACCACTCAAACTAACGAGCTCATTCTGATATGGATTAACAGACAATTTTATATAAGTCCATTCAACAAGGGTAGGGCTTGTATAAAAAATAACAAAATTTGGCAAAAGTGGGACTTGAACCCAAGACCTCTCACATACACCCAGAACACTTAACCACTGAAGCAGATACACAATTGTATCAGAATTTATAGAAACATGAATAAATAAATCAGGGCATTACAAATCATGTTAACATAAAACCAAAACGACTTTCGTTACATATATCATAACTAAATCTATCATGATCACGTCTATTAACACAATCAAATGGCATTGATCAAGTATGGATATGTAGCATTGAAATTACATGCAATATGATCAAAACATGTCTATTTCCAACTGGTCTCCCTTAGCCTTAGTGAGATCAAATTTCACTAAAATCAGAGTAATATGAATAAACTAAATAAACTTTATTTCTACAGAAAATATCCTTAATATCTATGAACTAAAATAACTGAAAAATGTGTCTATAATAAAAAAATATTTAAAATTACAAATTTCAACTAAAATCGAATATCCTAAAAATATATTACACCCATATAAGCAGTGTGCTCATAAAAACCTTAGGCAGTAGTCCCTTAGTAAGCGATCCACAATCATGGAGTTTGTACCATTATACTCGATTGACACTTAACCACTGTGAACTCTTACTTTAACAACCAGGAATTTAAAGCCTATGTGCTTTGACTTTGATGTGCTCTTGTTGCTATTGGAATAAATGATTGCAATTTGTTGTCACAATTTGCACCTTAGTGACAAAATTTTTCCTCCATATTCTATTAAAACTAGAGTTTGTATATCTGATGATCTCTAACTTATCAAACCTTCGGTATGTGAGTATGTAATGTTTTGTTTTGTTTTGTTTTGTTTTTTAAGATAATGCATGAATCATTTGGTTGCTTTCCGACTATCCATACTCAAATTGATCAAATATCTACATAACATCCAATTAATGTACGCAATATCTGAACACATACAAACTTGAACAAATATTAGACTTCTCACTGCTGAAATGTAGGAAATCTTATGCATTTTCGTAATCTTAAAATCATTCTTGGGGCATTGATTAAGACTATTCTGACTCCCACTAAACTTGCGATATATATAATCATTAACCAAATTCATCTCATAATCCAATGAGATAATCATTTGGTTAATATTGTAATACCACTGACAAAAGGCCTACCTAAGCCCATAGATGAATTTATTTGATTTGCAAACAATTAACTTTGCATCAATAAACACAAAGTTTTCTAATTACACTATATAAATTATATCATCAATGTCACCATTGAGAAACGCAGTCTTAATATCCATATAATGTATCTTAAGGTAAAAATATATCGCTAAAGTCATTATAATTATTTCTCTAATGGACCTTCTTAATGTCATTAGTTCTTCAGGTTGTAGAGTTTGTTACTTAACCTGGAGGTTCAATGATATTGTCTTGATCTGGAGTTGCTATAATAGACTTTTCCTAATCATATTCAATAGCAATTAAAGGAAGTGTTGAGAAATATCAACATATTTTTCTCCAAAGACAATGTCCTTAATTCTCTCTCCCCCACAAATTTAACATCCTAAAAAATAAGCATTATGAATCTTAAAAATAACCTTAGTAGTGGGATCATAAAAATTGTAACCCTTAAAATTTTCAAAGTATCCAAAAAATTAAAGGGGTTAAGAATACCGCTGGGCACAAGTTTTCAATTCTCTTTTTTTTAGAGACATAACCTAAGCTCTTGCGCCACAATGAAGTAGTCGCATTCTTAATAGTTAATATGCATTTCTTACATATTACAGTACTATGCAAGGATTCATTAAATGAAACAATAGTATCAAATAAATATAGATTATCATAACCTGATAAAGAAGCAGAACCAACCAAATTTGGATTATGAAAGAGATTAAATTTTCTGTTTTCAAATGAAAAAAAAATTGTCAAAATTGTCAAATGCTGAAATGGAAATCAAGTTCCGCCTTTACAAAAAAAAAAGTCTCATTCAAATTCAAATACAATTCAGTTCTTAATAATAATCTAAAAGTCTCTATTGCTTCAACTTCTATTGAATTACAGTCACCATAGATGTATTTTTCACCATCATTAGGCTTCCAGTAATTCTAGCAACCTTTCATAGACACATTGGTGTGAGTTGTTGTACCGAAATCTATCCACTAAGTGTGTTTAAGTACCGAAGTCAAATTAACCTTAAAATATACAAAAATTAAGAAAAATGCACATGTCGCACCACAATAGAAACAACCATCCTTGGTTAATTCATTTTGTTGTTCTTGGTTAGTTCATTTTGTTGTTTCTTTTGAAGTGTCATATGCATAGTTTTCTTATTTTTCTTTATATACCCTATTGAAGTTAGCTTTGTTATAAACGTACCAATTTTAATTTTTCTATTCTTGAGAAACCTCTTTTCGATGTCAGCCATGAATTCTTTGTTGTGATAATCTTATTAGATATAATGACTTTGAATGTTTCAATGCATGCAACGATGTTGGTAGGTATAATAGTAGTTGAATAAAACAAAACAAACTCACATAATGCTTTAAATTTAAACCAAAATAATTTGAATGAAGGTAAACCCATCTCAAAATATAGGACACTCTATTAATATTTCATCTTTCGACAAAATATTAACTTGTAAGTGATATCTTGGTGTAGTAATCAAACACTGACAATAAGAACATGTCGAATAATAAATCTTCCTTTGGGCTGATTTATTACTCACATGCAAAATCAAATAATCGTCACAAGTTTATTACCACATTGTACATGTAATTTTGTTAAATATTAACTTTCCTTCGGGCCAATCAATATTAACTCAAGTTACATGCACACAACATTTTATATTTTAAAATAAATTAATTTTTCACAACAGAGATCACTTTGACGACTTATTGCTTCGATTAAGTTATTTTAAAATTCTTACTAACATACCAATACTCAAATTTAAAATTTACCCAATAGCCGAAGGTCAAAACTAAAGTTTCTAATTGCACTACAATTTCCAAAATAACCCAAAATAAGGTTGTCTAAATGGCACAATAAAAAAAATCGAAAACCTTAATATTTCACTGATTTTTTTAATACATAACAAAGCAACCATCAAAATTTTTACGATTAAAATTCAAAACCAAATTTGGTAAAACCAAACTTAAAACTAAATTCTTTAAACACGTATTGTCAAAACACTCAAAAATTGAATATATATTCATATAAAAAAAGATAACTTCAATTGAATAAGCGTTCAATGTGCATTCAACCTAAACATATAATAAAATTACCGAAACATAAATCGACAATTCTCTATAGAGAAAAATTCTATATATATATATATTCAAAATATATGTGCTTGAGATTTCTTTTAAAAAAATAATAGCCAACTAAAACCAAATTGGAAGCATGGAATCAATTTAAAAATCATCACTTTACAAAACTAACAAAATATGAATCGGTAAATTTTCCCTAAGTTATGTGAAAATTCAAGAATTATTTATTTGCATTATTTCAATATCAGTTCATGAAAATTATCTAATGAACTAACAATTTATGCAAATATTATCCCCAAATTCATGCATAATAAAGAAACAAATCATGAATAGAATTTTCTTTTTTAACAAAGAATACATAATATATACAAGATCTTTTATATATATATATATATAAAGTCCGCCACGATTCAAGCCAAAGTCTGAATCAACGAAAAATCAAGAGAATAATAAACATATTGATATTACGATGAGGGTAATATCATTCTTTAAAGATGTAATCTTAATATAATAACTTCATAATTACCTTAAAAAACTATAATAATTTCATAACTATAATAGCAGAAAAATCAATATATATCACTAATATGCTTAAAATACCGCAATTATTAAAACTAAACCAACAAAAATTGAATTTGAATTACTTTCTTTACAAATAGCGTCTTCTATTATTTCACAAACCTAAGTCCCTTTTCTTTTAATTTAATCGATTAATTAATAATTTTTTAAAATCATGAGAAACCTACTTGATTTAGGTTTTCTAATCGAAAATAATAATAAAAAACCATGATGAATCACTATTAATAAAAAATATTCATCCATGAATCCATTGAAGGGAAAATCAAACTCAAATCTTTAATTGATTTAAACCTAACCAATTTGTTCAATTCTATTTAAAAATATAATAAAATATATTTTATTAAACAATATACACATAAAAACATTAAATATGAATCACATAAATCAATTAAAATTTGAATCAAACAAATAATGCAATAATGCTTCAAAACAATTCTTATAAAAAAACTTGAGATGCGTCAAAACATTTTTTTAACGCACAAAATAAATTTACATATAAATACATCATAATATGCATTAATTATACTTTTAGCAAAACTAAAATTCTAATGCATTTACAATTACCAAATAAAACTAAAACCTTTTAATCTTGAATTCTCAATTATTGAATAATCAATGGAGTAATAGAATTCAATCAACAACACTATTATTTGATTTCCCAATGGAAATTAAAGCACAAACATTCAAAATCTATCAAAATTAAAAATTTAACATTAAAACGCAGAAAATTCGAAATAATCAAGATAAAAAGACTTCAATATAGATCTTCAAACATCAACATATATAACCGAAATATTAAATTTATAAAATCTAAAAAACGAATCAATTTAAAAAATAATGGAGAATCAATTCATTTTCAATGATTCGACATAACGAGGCTTGGATACAACTTGTAAGAATAAAAAAAATGGATATAAAAACTTAATAAACCAGGATATGTCATGCAAAACCATACCTGAATCCATTGATATCTTGAAATATTCGAGTCTTACGATTTTGATCTTCCAAATTAACACACAAGTAATTTAGAGTATGTGGCTCTCTTTTTTTCTAAAAATGAGATGCCAAAAAAGTTAGGTATATGTAATTTGATGACATAATCCTAATATATAAATTTTGCACATAAACCTTAATTTCTAATAAGCCCATCATCAATTAGAAATTAGTTATGAGAATATCTACAAATATCTGACTCATAATTTATTTATTAACTGAAGCCAAATAAATTTTAACCAAATTAGATCACTTTTAATTTAGACTAATATTTGATAATAGTAAATAATAACATGTAATAATGCTTATTGTATATGTGATGTCTATATTTTTCCAACACCCATGCTTCTTTAAAATTTTAACTATAATCTACACGAATTAATAAATAAGATCCTGAATTCATATAAAATCTAAAATATATAAAATTGTATAAAATGCTAGATTTTATAAAATATCAAATTTTATGTATTTTAATTTCATAATTTCATAATATGATAATTTATGAAAAATTAAAAATATAAATAATTACTAAAATAATTTGTCTAGAATGCATCTGGACAAATGGCTGTCCAAGTTCAAATGTATTTTGGCTGTAACTAGCACGTCAACATATTTTAATGCTACTAATCAGGTACCTAAAAAAGTACAAATTTGGCTTACAGTTTCTAAGCTTAAGTTCTAATTAAGTCTAAAAAAAAGCTTAGGTACCGAATAAGTACAAATTGCCAAGTTTAAGTACATCCATATCCTTTAAATTATGTTTTAATCACCAAGTACAGAAAGGTTTTTGATTTTAGGGCTACATTTTACCCTAATTATATTATATTGATTGTTGTATGATATATACAAAATTAAGAGTTATTGTATATATTATACTAATTATGGATCTTATTATAATATACAACTAGTAAAAATTATATTATATATGTACATTTTTAGGGTAAAACACATTTTATATTAAAAAATAGAACAGAACCCACAAGAGGGAGATAAACTAAACCCAAGCTAATAGACTTATCCCTTACACCCAATCCTGTGTGTCACATTCTTATTGTAATATCCCAAAAATCGGGTTAAAAGAAATTGGGTTTTGAAACCAAGAGTGGTCATCCCTCGATTTCAAATTTAGATTTTGGAAATTTTTAACAATTGATTTGATCTGGTTTAATGGCTAAGTGTTCTGGTTATATATGTGAGGTTCTAGGTTCGAATCCTATCTCTTGAAACTTTTCTACCTTTGATTAAATCTCTATCTTTAGACATGTAGGTTATAAGTTAAATTCAACCAATTGATGATAAGAATGAACCTGCTGGTTCAATGGTTAAGCTTTTGTGTACTCTTTGGTTTGATGTTCGAATCTCTAGGGAAATAATAGGGAATATTTTATTCTTTTTGAAATTCTTTGTGTGGTAGTTAGTTTCAGGAAGTTAAGTAAACTTCCCAAAAACCTCCTTAGTTGATGATATTGCTTTATTTTCATTGATATTGCTTTATTTTTGTTTTACTTTCCATTTTTGTTTCTACCATTCTTCCGTTCTTTCTTTATTTTTCTTCGTTTGATTCTTCTCTTCAAACTACATTTCTTTTTGCTATGTTATGTCGAACTGATCTGTATAGGGTCTGACTTTTCCTTTTTAGTTCAATTCATTGACCGATAAGTTGATTTAGTGTTTTGGTGTTGAAATTTCTTCGACATAACTTCAATTCTAGAATGTTAGTTTTTAGCGATTTGACTGCGAATTAATTGTTTCCTAGGCAATTGCTTGTCATTTAGGGACGAGAATTCATCCTTGTTGCTCCTGCATCGAATCCGTATCAGGTGGGTATCAGAAACCCCCTTCTTCTTCAAATTTTAGTTTTCGAAAAATAAGACTGTCGACACCATACGACCATGTGCCAGGTCGTGTGGTAGGCCGTGTGAGCCACACAGCTATGTGTTAGGCCGTGTAACTCACTGTTTCCAAATTAAGACCATACAGGCAAGTGACACAAGCATGTGTCAGGTCGTGTGGGACACACATGCATGTGCCAGACCGTGTGGAGTCACACGGGCCAGTTCTACAGGTCGTGTGAAACCACGCGTGTGTGTGAAACAATATTTGGAACTTTTCCCTCGGGCCACAAGCGCCGTTCAAAATGAACGTAGGCCTGCTATAGGGTCCGTACGATCTGAATTAGGTTAAATAACTTGATATATGACGATTTGATAATGAACAACTTGTGATTGTACATATGTCTGCTATGTTTGAACCAAATTAAGTAGGATCTATCAGAACGTGATGTGCTATTGTCAAATAAATGTGAATTATCTAGGTACGATTTGTATTCTGTTAAGTTTTTTGGTACGTCTTTACGTGACTCTGTTGCTTAAAAACATGTGATATCCAAATATGTTGAATTGATTGGCACTAATTCTGATGTATAACCATGCATGTGACTTCATGGCAAACCTGATATTATTTGTTAAGTTTCGATAAATTTGCTTTATAACGCATGGACTCCCATGCCTACTAACTCTATTACTATACGATAGCATAACTTACATGTTTATCACTCTACTTCTGTATATGTATGCCATGACACATTGCATGGACTTGGGATAATGTGAAAGGAGAAAGTTTCTGGTAGTTTGATTATCTCCATTATCTGGTGCTCTATCCACGTTCCTATTCTGGCAGCTTGGATACAATTTAGTGGCTTGACCATATGTATCCGATCTGGCAGTTTTAATTGTAAAATTCTGGTGGCACTATCCGATCTGTTAGTGTGATTTGGCTAGACAAGTTCTGGGGGAACTCTATCTTGGTGTGTAGCAGAGTTGAATAGGATATTTTCTAATAAATTTACATTTTGATTGGTTTTAAAAAATACAGCATCTGTATAAACATACATCTTCTACGTAGCTCTGTTCAATTCTGCTCTGTTCTGTTCAGGTTGGGTTGCGTTGTTATGTTATATTACACTTGCTATTAAGTTCACTATGTTTACTCTGATTTATGTGCTATGTTTTGTTAACTATAATTGATATTGGTTATACACTGGGCTTTATAGCTCACCTTTTGGTTTTATTTTTGTGTTTTCAGATAAATCCCTAACTTAGGACTAGACGGCTTGTGGAAGCCTGGATTGTTTTGCAATAATGTAGAAATGTTTGATCTTGTGGGTTGTAATTTGTTTCTGAGCTCATTTTGGTTTTTGCTAAATTCCTCAATAGTTTATTATTTTTAACATGAAACTACAAAATCACTGAAGTCGACAAAATGGATTTTGGTTTTCAAAATAAGACTCTGAAAAGATTTTTCGCTAATAGTTGAGTAATCTTTGAATGTTTCTGGATACTTATTGAAATCAGTTTTTGATGTGTTAATGTAACTCCTCTAGATTTGGTCTTAACTTCTATGCCAATTTTGGGGTGTTACACTCATAGAAGTTGGACACTACATCTCTATTAAGAAAATATGAAAGAACATTCATAGGTATCTCAAAATCATGAAAACAAGCGCAAGATAAAGCCATCCTAGCCAATTTATGAGCTGCCTTATTATCTTTCCTTCTCGCCCATTAAAAGGACACGTCAGAGAAAAAGGAATAAAGATGAACAAAGTCTTTAACGAGAGTACTGAATTTAGACACGTCAACACTTGGATAATTCAAAGGATTGATCACACTTTAGCAATTAGATTCAATTAAAATATTATCAAACTTGTAAGACCCTAACCCGTATCTGTCGCCGGAATAGGGTTACGAAGCATTACCAGATAACACACTTCATTCACAAACATTTATACATTCATACTCAAAATCCATTCAAAATATTCACATTGTCCTTTATAAGGCTCTACGAGACCTTAAAACATACTTAGAAGTGGTTCAGGACTAAATTAATAACATTCGCAAACTTTGAGAAACTTAGAAAATTTTTAAATATTTAAGGGTCACACGCCCATGTGAACAGGTCGTGTGCCTCACATGGTTACCAGACACGCCCGTGTCACAGGCCGTGTGAAAACAGGGCATCATTCTAACTTGCACCACATAGCCGGAGACACACCCGTGTGCCATGGCCATGGAAAAACTGGGCAGGTTACTGACTTGGGTCACACGGCCAGCCACACGCCCATGTGCCAGCCTGTCTGCCACACACGACCAATAGACATGCTCGTATGTCTAAGCCGTGTCAAAATTGTAGGTTATACTGCCTTAATTCGAAAGGGTATCCCAGGGGACACATGGCGTGTAACATGACCGTGTGCCGCACACGGCTGAGACACACGCCCTTGTCTCTGCCCGTGTGGACAAAAATATGTCATTTACAAAGCCAATTTGCCACACTTTTCTCATGCACACCTAACCATCAAAATAGTATCATTTTAATATATATATAGGCAGCCAAAACATGTCAATTCACACACATATCATGCCATCTATCATCAACCATTTTAACTACTCAATTCCATAATCAAAATCATACCAAATTAATATACCAAAATCATCAAAGCATTCATATCTCCTAAATGAATTTTCTCACTTTTCTATCAACCAAATCATGCTTCTCAAACCTACCAATTCATTGTCCACAAATCATGCCAAAATTTACACTTTCTCAAGCATTAATACATCAACTAATAACTAACCAAATGAGCAATCACTTAGCCATATAAACAACTTTGCCAAACATGCCAAAACACATGGTAACTTATATACATCACATATAACATTTATCAAGAACATAATTCAAGTCAACTTAAATGGCCATACACATTAACATTTACAAGCCAAATCTCATGGCTAATATCATGACTCAAAATATACCAAAATGATATTAGCCTATACATGCTATATACCATATATGCAAAGCTCCAAAAATACCAACAAGTAGTCGATAGTGTAATGATGGTTCCCGATGATCCCCGATGTCTGAACTAGCTTTAATAATCTATAAAACATGGAAAGAACACACAAGTAAGCTTTAAAAGCTTAGTAAGCCATATACAAATAAATCATCTTATGAATTAATATCATTTCCATCAATTAAGCAAGATATAAATAAACACATCTAAATACACATGCAAGTTCACAAACCTTTCTCATTGTACACATATTCTATATCATAATTGAATTCATCAAATGCTTTCCTTTTCAATACTCGTATGAATCTCGTACGTACCTAATTCCTTTAACTCATTCGCATATTCTTTCTCGATTTGACTTTTCCCATTGAACCTGTAACACCCTTAACCCGTAACTGTCGCTGGAATAGGTTAAGAGGCATTATCGGAATTGTAACTTAATTCAGAATAATCAAATATCAAATAACATCATATCTTAGTAAATAACATTCATTCACATTCTATATGTAATTAAATCAAGCATACAAATATTTAAACATTCATTCAGGACTAAATCGTAACATATTGAAAATTTCAAAAACTTA
Source organism: Gossypium longicalyx (assembly GCA_025698465.1). Lineage (NCBI taxonomy): Eukaryota > Viridiplantae > Streptophyta > Magnoliopsida > Malvales > Malvaceae > Gossypium > Gossypium longicalyx. The sequence goes on from CM047000.1 coordinate 21,105,778, forward strand.
GAAAAATTTTCACATTTCAAGTGTCACACGCCCGTGTGAACAGGCCGTGTGCCTCACACTGCTGATAGACATGCCTGTGTCTTAGACCGTGTGAAAACAGGGCATACATTTTGACTTGTTCACACGATCGAAGACACGCTCGTGTGCCAAGCTGTGTGAAAACTGGAGAGGTTACTGACTTGGGTCACACGGCCAACCACATGCCTGTATGCCCTTCGAAATGGCCACACACACCTGTGTATTAGGCCATACAAAAACTGTAGGGTATACTGACTTATGCAGCACGGCCAAGTCACACGCCCGTGTGCTAGGCCATGTGCCATTTAAGGGGTATACTGACTTGTACCACACGGCCAATCATACGCCTATTTGTGAGGCCATGTGGAGCATACTAACTTCAATTTCATTTTCGCACCAGGGGATACACAGCCGTGCAACATGACCGTGTGTCACACACGGCTGAGACATACCCCCGTGTCACTGCCTGTGTGGACAAAAATAGGCTATTTGCAAAGTCATTTTGCCACCCTATAAACACAAGCATTTACAAGTATAATTGACCACATTTATGCAACTCAATCGGCAACCAAAATAACCATTTCAATATATTATATTTTCCATATCATAACATAACAAATTCATACCCAAATACCTATCTATCATCATGCATAATCCATTCATTTAACAACAACATATCAAGACTTCACTTGCATAATTTCATTCCATCATTCTTTGCCAAAACACACCATAATTGAACATTTCAATTCAACCAAAAGACAACATCAAAATAAGCCAAATCACATGGCTTACTTATACAAAAAAAAATATACCAAAATCATGATATCAAGTAACATAACTATCATCTTTCAAACTAGCCTATACATGCCATATTTACAGACTCACAAGTTCAAAAGTACCAATCAAAATTTGGATAGTGTGATGTGCAACTCCGACTTGTCTGAAACGAGCGAGCTAGCGAACCTCTATAAAACATAGAAAAAGAAACAGAGTAAGCTTTATAGCTTAGTAAGCCCATATAATACAAAATTAAACTTACTATTTGTACATAATCAAAGCAACATTAAAAATGCCAACAATTCAATTAACCAACACCTAATCACAAGTATCCATCACATGTTAGTCATTTGACAAATACTAAAATCATCCATTGATATACTACTTTACAACATTCTAAAATTCTCACATCATATATTTATAACACTAGTAACATTTATAATCCGTAACTTATCCGTATAACCAATATTTAGGCCCGTTGAACTTATTAAAACTTCAAAGGATACTCGAGTGAACAACATCAGTAATCCGTCAATTCATTATCATATATGCTCTTTCGAGCCATGATCGGTAAGCTCCTCCTGAGCTGATTAAAAGTAAGTTCTAACGAGCTGAAACGATAAGCTCTATCGAGCTGAACAGTAAGCTCATACGAGTTGAAACGATAAGCTCCAATGAGCTGATATATCGGTAAGCTCATACGAGCTGTGGTGAGTCCACAACAAATGCAGGAGCTAGACCAAAACGGTAATCCTAGTAACATGTCACTCGTGTCCAATGAATATATACAGTTCAAACGGGGCACAGTAACAATTACAATATATCAATAAGGCATTTATACTTCAATTATTTCAATTATACACATTCATTTCAATAACTACAAGTATAAAAAGTTCGATTCTAATTATACGAACTTACCTTGAGTTTCCTCAGATAAAAACTATCGGCTATTTGTCAATCTTTCTTTTTCCCCGATCTAAACTCGATCTCTGCTTATCTTGATTTATATTATATCAAATTAACTCATCCAAACTTCCTTTCAATTCAATTTAGCCTAAAACATTCATTTTGGCTAAATTACGAATTTACCCTTAGACTTTTGACTACTTTGTAATTTAGTCCTTAACACATAAAAATGCAAAATTGCACAATTAAGCTATAAACCATGTAGCTGAATTTCCTATATACTACTAGCAGCCCATATTTTTCATTATTTCACACTTTTAACTACCACATTTTATAATTTTGCAATTTAATCCCTATTTGACATTTTTGTCAAAAATCACTTTATAAAACTTGTAAAACTATTATCAAGCTTCCATAATCTGTCACTAAATATCAAAGAACTCAAATATTCAAAAATGGCATAATTCAAAATCTATAACAAATTCAAAATCTAAGGTACAGGCTAGCTAGAATACAAAGCAATGATCTCAAAAACGTAAAAATCATAAAAAATCGAGCAAAATAGACTTACATGCTTAAAGATTGATGGCCGAACCCTTGAGACTCCTTTAATGGTTTTTTTATTTTCTAAGTTCGGCTAGATAAAGAAGAAACAAAGTGATATTTGATTTTTCTTTACTTTAATTAATCATTTAATACTAAATTACCTTTATAACCTTTTTATAAACCATCAAATATCACTAATACATGGACATAAATGTCCACTAACCTTAATCATGGTCAAATTTCAACATAAGGACTTCTACTTTAATGATTTATAGCTATTTAATACATTTAAACAATAGAATTCAAATTTTATGCATTACGCGATTTAGTCTTTTTACCGAATTAAGCATTTAAACGGTAAAATTTCTTTACGAAACTTTCACATAATTAATCTATCATGCTGTAGACCTTATTAAAATAATAAAATAAATATTTTGACTTTATATTTGTGGTCTCAAAACCACTATTTCGATTTGACCTAAAAACTGATTGTTACAGAACCATTCGAAATCGTTAAGGATACTCAGCAATCACATATAGCTCGTACAATGCCATATCTCAGATATGGTCTTACATGTTATCACATATCGATGCCACTATCCCAGACAAGGTCTTACACGTAATGGATTAACGATGCCAATGTCCCAAACATGGTCTTACACGTAATCACAATACAATGCCAATGTCCCAGACATGGTCTTACATGTAATCACATCTCGGTAACCTAATGTCATGACATTTGTATCCTATACTATTCCTAAGGTTCGTACGGGACTTTTGTATGGAATAAGTCTTTCGATTCTTGCTCGTAATTGTTCTTTCAACATTCATAACAATTCAATGACAAATATACACATATAATTCAATTTAAAGACATTTATTTGCAACTCAACTTACCTCGTATTTGGGATAAATAGACTGGATCGACTATTCGTCAACTTTTGATTTTTCCCGATCTAAATCTGTTTTCTTTCGTTCTTGATCTATATACATTCAAAATTAATCCATTTAATCATCAAATTAATTAATTTCATCCACAGACACATATTTGGGTATTTTTGCACTTTGGCCCCTAAAGTTACACACTTATTCAATTTAGTCTTTATTTAACAAATACACAAAATTCATCAAAAATTTCTTTAAACCCAAGCCTAGCCGAAATTCATATAAGTCCCTAGCAACCCATATTTTTCATTTATTTCACATTTCAACCCTTCAATTTACAAATTTCACAAATTAATCCCTAATTGATATTTTTACTCAATATCACTTTACAAAACATGTATATTAAACACCAAGCTTTCATATTTCATCATTAAACATCCAAAAACACATGAATTCATCAATGGAAACTTTCAAAAATTGAGGCATAGGCCAGCTAGAACACGAAGCAACAATCACAAAAACATAGAAATCATCAAAAACCGAGTAAAAATGGACTTACAATTGAGCAATGAAGTAGCCGAAATTTAAAAACCTAAAAATGGCTTGTTCTTATCTTTATATTCGGCCAAGAAGATGAGAAATAAGCTTAAAATTGATATTATGTTAATTAACACATAATAATTATACAATTACTATTATAACCTTAATTAAAAACCATCAAATTACATGATACAAAGCCCATTTATGTCCATTCTCACTATCAATGGCATAATAACATCATAAGGACCTTTGGTTTAATAAACCATAGCAAATAGACACATTTAACATATAGAATGTCACTTTTGCATTTTACGCGATTTAGTCATTTTCTCAAATTAAGCTATTAAACGATAAAATTAATTCACGAAATTTTCACACACTTATATTCACATGCTGTAAACACCAAAATTAATATTAAAATAATTTTACGACCTTGAATTTGTGGTTCCAAAACTACTGTTCTGATTTAGCTAAAACCGGGCTGTTACAAAACCTTTGAGAGCAAAGCCACGATAACGCTTTGTAAATAGAAAAATATCAATAATACAAGGGTCCCAAAAATTATTAACATGACCAACCAACCCTTTCACAAAAGAACCATTATGGTCTAGAATGATTACTGCAAAACTTTAACTCTACTCGTCACAAAATAAAACACCATCCACATTACATTTAAGAACGCCAATAGCTGGTCTTTTCCATCCTAGAGTCGTCTTTTCTAAATGATGAGTAATAGGTGTAGAGACAAAAATAGATTAAGCTTCCATCCATTGCATAGTAAATGTCAAAAAAATTAACAACATGTTGCGAAGAGTGAGCCACACCTTTCCAAACAAGAAAATTAAGATAGAACCAAATACTTCATAAAATGGTAAGAATCTAGCGAACTCTACTAATATCATCTGACTTAAGTAACAAAAGAATAAATTGACGCAAGTCAAGTTGTGTTAACTGAATCCCAACATGCCGCTAGACTTCACAAGTAGAACTACAAGAGATAAAAAATGGTCAAACATTTCCAAATCTTCACAATGAACACAAGATGTAGGCACATTTAAACCTTTATCTGCTAGTCTTGCCCTAATAAGAATAAAATTATCAAGACACCTCCAAGTAAAATCTTTAATCTTCAGGGAAAATTGACCTTTCCAAACTTTCAACCAAGGTCCATCGACTCCCAACGAACTAGAATTGGAATACAACTAAGCAACTAACTTGTTTCCCGATTTTACTGTGTAGCAACCATTATTGAACCAATGCCAAATTAATGATTATGAGGCTTTTTCAATCCTATGGGGATTCCATAAATTCTATTGACATTACAAGGTTTCAAAATACCCACTGTAACACCCCTGATCAGTCTTCGTTGCCGGATTAGGGTTACAGAGTATTACAAGGCAAAAAATGACATTTCACTTTATTTCAGAACAATTAAACAAATAAAAAATCAAAACAGAAAAATATGCAAAAATTTGAAAATTTTGGAAACAAGGGTCACACAGCCGTGTGGAATAGCCCAGGCTGTGTGGCTTCACACATGCCCGTGTGGCCAGACCATGCAACTAACTATGACCGTGTGAAAATTTCTGCACCTAAAATTAATAAAACACATGGTCATGTGTGTCATACAGCCGTGTGGAATAGCCCAGGCCGTGTGCACCTTAAAAAGCTTCTAAAATAAGGCAAACTTTCATCCAAACACTTAGGTTCGATCCAAATCAAAACCAAACATTTCCATACTTTAAAAACACATTTAAACAAACCTAAAACATGCCAAAACAATCAACCTAATTGCCTAACCAATATGTCTTCATTGACATCACAATTCAATTATCAGCCTCAATTTACATGGCACATCAACTAATTTACATTCAAATTCATAAGTTCATATATAAAACTCATGCCAACCTTATCATTTCTTCTTAATCATTCACATTCATTCATACAATGATTCAAACACTTAAATAAGGTTTATATCACATGACCAAAACAACTTTATATGAACATGTTCACACCAAGATTAAAGGCACATACACAAGTAAGCTTATACCAAGATTAAAATATAACATTTTTAATAAGTATCTAAACATATACAAAAACACCTATTACATGCCATATAGTCCAAAATAAACATATCAAAATCTACCAAAATGTATCTGGATAGTATGACTTCAAGTTGATCCGATCACTCAACTCCACAAAATGTTATCTACAAGGAATAGAAAAGAACACGAGTAAGCTTCACTAGAGCTTAGTAAGTTCAAAGGTTAAAACAATAAAGCTTACCGAATTAAATATAAAAATTTTAAAAACAAGATTAAAAGTCAGAGTCTCCTGGCAACCACAATCCACAACAGATGAGTTTATACATAAACAAGTACGAGATCATTTACTATCAAGCTACAATGTTATCAGGAGATTCATGAATAATCTTTCAAAAATTCAATAATAAGACATTTAACATAAGAAACATTACCAAATGAATGATATGTGGATATGAGTACACAGTTATCCATTCAAAACACGCCAAATGCTCAAACGAGCCAATCCCATTGATAGCATGCCTCGGCACCAAGTGCCTAGCCTGTTAGCTAACATCCCTCCGAAAACAAGCCTGGGAACTAAGTGCCAAGCCTGAAGCCTTTACATCCGCCCCAGTAACACGCCAAAATTACTGAAATATATCGCGATAGTCTGCAACAAATGTTAGACTTCAATATATTAAGTGTAAAATCACATGCCAGGAATCATCGCCTCATCTCAAATCAATCTCATATCGTGCACATTATAACCTATTGGCATGCCAATCGTACTTTATCCTATATTCATCGGCTCAGGAGATATTACCTCTAAACCAAGATCCAACAGTTTATTATTTCCATTCATACTAATTTAACATCGGAATTTTTAGTTTAACAATCAACAACTAAAATATCACTCAATTCATATTGTACAATATATCAAAAATAAACCGAACGAACTTGCCGAGGCTAAACAGTAATAACGATAAAGATTCAGGGACTATTCAGCTGCTCTCCCTTTTCCTTGGTTATCTACTTGTTCTTGATCTATGATATAATTTATTTCAATTATTAGCCTCAATTCCATATACTATTCAATTTAATACATATAACTTCCTATTTACAATTTACACATTAGACCCCAAACATTTACATTTTATTCAATTTGATCCTTAAAACCAAAACAAGCTTATTTCACATAATTAAACTTTAAACCCATTGAACCCAATTTTTAACCATTCTAAAACAACCCTATAATTATGAATTTATCAAGAAAAACCATGTCTTTTTAAAAAAAAAAAATATATATTTTTTCCAATTTAATCCCTGATCATGAAAATTACTAAAAATCACTTTACAAATTAGATCAAAATTATCATGAAGCTTCATGCTCAAGAAAAAACATCAAGAATACTTCAAGAACATCAATGGTAATTTTTCTAAACTTTAACAACTTCACAAATTAGTCCCCTATCTAGTTAGATATCAATACAACTGATAAGTCGTAATTTATACATATTTTTATCACATGCTTAGCACATTTTTGGATGAATTATCATTAGATTTTTGGAATTTGATGGTCCTAATCCTTTTTATACTTAGGCGAGCATAGGAGAGTAAAAAGAGCGAGAAACAGACCAAAAACAGAGAAAATGGGTCAACGTGGGAAATCAACACGGCCTGGACTTCCTCACACGGGTAGACCACACGCCCGTGTCTATTTAACAGACTCTAACACGGCGTAAGCCACCTCACACGGGTGTGGCACACGGCCGTGCCCCTGTCGGGCCCAAGCCTAGTTCTATTCGGAAAATGGCACTTTGGAGGGTTCTAAGGCATTCTAAAGCCTATATTAACACCCTAGAGGAGGAATAAAGGGACACACAGAGTAGAAGGCAAGGAATTACTCGAAGAAAGCCGATTGATCCATCTTAGAAGCCGGATTCTCCTTTAAGACTGAATATCTCCCTTAAATTTCTTTTAGGGGTTTTTGGGTTTCTTTATGTTTTGTTATTATTATTATTCTGAGATGTTCTCTTTTACACATATGAACTAAACCCCCTAAATACCTAAGGGGAATGAAACCCAAGATGAATCTTGTTACTATTTTCTGAATTATATGATAAATACTTGATTTGTTCTTAATTATGTGTTGTTAATTCTTGCTTTAATATTCCAGGATATTGATTCAAGTATTGATGTGCTTATTCAGAGGAGCAAAAGCCCCTATCTAAGAGTAGATCTAGCATAATTAAGCGGATTTGATTGCACCCCTAGACATAGGGCGACATAAATCTGCCGGATTAGGGTCAAACCTAATAAGAGAATCCATAGATCTAGTTAATGCAACATTAGGGGTTTTATTAGAAAGAGATTTTAATTAATTAACCTAGGGTTAGACGTTGTTAGTCTCGAGAGAGATAATAATATAAAATAGGGATTTCTACGGATCGAGTCAAGTGAATAAATCGTCTAATTCAGAGTCAAATAACAAGTGAAGTCTAGGTGGATTTCTCCTTGGGTATTGTCCAAATCATTCAGTTTTTCCAAAAGTATTCCCCCAATTTACTTCCTGTGCATTCTTAGTTTAGTTGATTAATTTAGATAAATCAAATCCCCTTATTTTTAGGCTAGATAATAAAAAGAAGGTTAATACTAGTACTTTTAGTTCCTGTGGGTTCGACATTCCGATCTTGCTATAAGCTATACTATTAATCGATAGATGTGCTTGCCTTTATCGTGATAATAGTTAGTTTTCAAGTACGATCAATTATAAATTTAAAACTTATCACGCACATCAACAAAAATCACAAAAAAATAAAAATTACAAGAAACAGGTAAGGATTCAGCTTACATGCATTCGAAAATAACAAAAACCAAGCTCCTAAGCCTCAAAGAAAATGGTGTTTCGACCAAACCAAAAATAATAATAATAAAGATGATGACAACCCCCACTTTTATTTTGCTTTTGTTTTATTTTTATTATTTTAACCTTATTTTAATTAAAATTTCTTACCAAACTATCTAATGTCATCCACTACCAATATTAATGGTATATTTGTCATTATGCTTCCCCCACATTTAACTTTAACCCTTTTTAACTAATAATTAAATATTAACTGACTTTTATATTATTTATAATTTAAACATTTTTCTTTAATTAAGTATCTAAACGTTAAAATTACTGGATCAAAATTTAATATGACACTAATGACCTCCTAAATATTAAATAATTAATATTTACAGACCAACGCATTGGAGTTGTGGCCCCGAAACTACTATTCCGACACCACTGAAAAACGGGTTGTTACACCCTCCACCAATACAGTATCCCAACCATCTCCAACTTTAGTATTTGAATAACTAGCATCTACCGCATAATATTTGGGTTAACGGTGTAAACATTATGTAGCTTTTATTATACAAAACTTATACAAACTTAATTTTCACTGTAGCAAATTCAGGCAATTAAGACATTTTTTAAAAGATATAGTGATGTTTCCATGTGCCTCTAAAAACGTTAGAGGCATGAGAGAAGTTGCCACGAAGAACGCCTCTAAAATGATCATTGCAAAAATTTATGATGTTTTGACCAAAAAATGCCGTTATCATATGGCAAAAGTAACACTTTACATGGCATTTCATACCGCCACAATATACGAAAAATAGTAGCGATCAATGCTGGCAACACCGCTAAGACCAAAATATTATTTTAGTAACTTTTATAGTGTATAGTGGCATTTTGCCCCCAACGTCGCAAAAAAATAATAAATAAATTAACATTGTAATTGCTTGCAACCCCAAAATTGCCAGTTTTCTTCATTGAAAAAGCTAAGCAGAAAACATTAGAAAAATTTTAGAACATTCAAATTGAGTACTAATTGCAAGTTAATAATCATACACTGAAATCACGCAGAGGTGATGTTGCGATAAAGAATCACGCGACGTCGCAACGATGTGACAACGTTTGAAATAGAGACAAAGCAGAGGCAACGTCGTGACGAGGAGTCTGGGACATCGTGATGATGCAACGAATTCCAAAGTTAAAGCAGATACGTGTTAGACTCTTAGTAGGGTTATTTTTCCTAATTAAAATTTGATTAGACCAGAGATGTTATAGTCATATTAAAAATTTAATCTTAGCATATTTAAAGGGCCTCAGTAACCCTAGAAAAAGATAAGACAATAACACAATATTAGAGAAAAAATCAATAGAGAGTTTTAGAGAGCTTTAAGGGAATTTTGTATTTTAGCTAGAGAGAGCTTTGTATTTAGGGTTAGGGTTTGTTTTGAATTTCTCCATTTTGTACTTTTCGCTTGTTTGCTTATTAGTGAAGTCTTCTTTGCCCGTGGTTTTTTATCCTCTTGATTTGAAGAGTTTTTCCACGTAAATTTGTGTGCCCAATTTTTCTCTATTCCTTCATTCTTTTTGTTTATACGGGTCAATCCCTGACAAACTGGTATCAAAGCTTGGTTAGGACTCCACAATCAACTCATTCAGAGATGATAACAATGAGATTCGGTATCAAAAATTTTGATGGGATAACAAATTTCAATTTATGGCAAGTTTGGATGACTGTAATATTGATTCAGAATGGCCTAAAGAAAGTTGTTACAGGGCAAGAGCTTGCGAATTCGGATCAGTCGGAATGGGATGAGCTTGATGAGAAGGCTTTGTCTGTAATTCAATTATGCCTCATGAAAAATGTGTTGTAGGAGGTGCATATGGAGAAAATGACATCTGTCTTATTGAGAAAGTTAGAATACCTTTACATGAAAAATTCTCTAACTAACCGATTAGTGCTGAAACAACGCTTGTACACGTTTCGTATGGTCAAAGGCACGTTTATTAGGCCTCACATCAGTGAATTTGTTACTCTCTTAAATGATATAAAGAATGTCGAGGCTAATATAGATGGTGAAGATCAAGCTATGCTATTATTGTGCTATTTACCCCTTTCATATAAGACTTTCAGGGAGACCCTGATTTATGGTAGAGATAAACTCTCTTTCGAGGACATGAAGGGAAACTTGTTGAGAAAAGACAAACTCGACAATGAATTAGGTTCAAATAGCAAGTTAGATGGACAAGCCTTAGTTTTGGTTGCGAGAAATATGACTAAATCGAAGTTGAGGAATCAAGACAAGATATTTAGCTACTACAAGAAGTTAGGCCATATTAAAATATAGTGTTATAAGCTAAAAAATAATAACATAAGGGTTGTTGAGAGCAACAAGAAAGGAAAGAAAAAGGTCGAGGTAGCCGATGCTAATGTTGCCGAGGACAAGGGTAATGATTGGCTACTGGTATCTACGACTGAAAGGTCTAAGCTTATGTCCGAGTGGATCCTAGATTCGGAATGTTCTTACCATATGTGTCCCAACAAGGACTAGTTCTCCACATATAGTCCAATTGAAGGTGGAGTTGTGCTCATGAGAAATAATTCACCCTGTAAGATAATTGGTATTGGTACTGTTCAGATTAGGATGGACGATAGGATTATCAGGACACTATTAGGTGTCATGCATATGCCTGATTTAAAGAAAAACCTCATGTCCCTAGGTATGTTAGACTCGAATGGTTGTAGTCATCGAGTTAAGTGGCTTTAAGGTATCTCATAGAGCTCTCATTTTAATGAGAGGTCAGAAAATCGACAGGCTATATATACTCTGCAAGGTTCAATAGTGACTGGTGTAGTAGAAATTTCCTCATCTATTACGGAGTTGGAGTCAACTCGGTTGTGAGACTTGGTCATATGAGCGATAAAGGTATGACTATTTTGAATAAGAGTCTTCTAGTTTCCAAGTTTAAGCACCGTTTGGACTTGGTTAGTCTTTTGCAAAGATCGAGTTAGGCCCATGGCGGGGCCCAAAAAAGGAGGCATGTTAAAATCTAAGTCAATGTGGAGATTTGTGGAGCGTGTCTTGCATTTCTCAGTCAAACCAGAGTCAAAGCAGAGGCGACATCGTGACGAGGAGTCTGGGACGTCGCAACAATGTGATGAATTCCAAACTTAAAGCAGTTACGTATTAGACTCTCAGCAGGGTTGTTTTTCCCAGTTAAACTCTAATTACACCAGAGATATTATAGTCATATTAGAACTCTAATCTTAGCCTATTTAAAGGGTCTTAGTAACCCTAGAAAAAGAGAGGACAATAACATAACATTAGACAGAAAATCAATAAAGAGTTTTAGAGAACTTTAAATTAGTTTTGTGTTTCAGCCAGAAAGAACTTTGTATTTGGGGTAAGGGTTTGTTTTGAATTTATTTATCTTGTACTCTCTATTTGTTTGCTCATTTTTGAAGTTTCCTTGGCCCTGGTTTTTTATCCCCTTAATTGGAGGAGTTTTTCCACGTAAATTTTTGTGCCCAATTTCTCTTTATTCTTTCTTTCTCGTTGTTTATACGCGCCGATCCTTAACAAAATATGTTATATATTTCAATCATTACTCTAACATCTGCTTATTTTTTGTTTTTATGTAATTCATAGGAAAAAAAGATTATAATTATCGCACAATTGAATAACCAAAATTTATAAAAGTTTTCAATTTTTATGATTTTTATAATAAATTCTAATTTTTAATAAATTTAATTTTTTATATTTTATTAAATTTTAAATAATTTTTCTAAAATTTAATATTTTTATTATTTATAATTTTTTTCTAATTTTTAATAAGAGCAGGGGGTTAATTTTTTTTGAAAAATTTTGAGGGTCTTTTTGATATATTTTGAAAGTTCAAGTACCCAATTGAGTGGGAAAAAAAGTAGGGCTTAATTACTTTTTTTTTAAGAAGTTTGAGAGCTTTTTTGATGCATTTTGAAAGTTCAATTGCACAATTGAGTGCAAAAAAAGAGAGGAGCTTAATTGCTTTTTTAAAATAAATTTAAGGACTTTTATACCCTTAAGCCAAACTATTTTAAGAAAAAAAATTAGAAAATAATAAATGAGCGAAATTAAAATCGTAATAAAGTGGTTTTAGGACAGTGGGGCCAAACACCCCAAATGTGTGATTGCATTTCTAATTTGGAATTATATTAAAAAAAAAAAAAAGGGACATGCTTATCATTTACTTCCGAAATTTGAGCAAGGAAAAGAAACACACCTATGGTATGACGGTGAGATGGAGTTTTGTTTTTCAGACAAATAAAACAAACATTTTAGATACTATTTGGTGTTTTCTCATATTATCATTTTAATGTCGAAAAAGTTATTTTATAACTTTGATATGCATGGAAATATATTTATTAAAATTTTAAGAAAATTATATTACCAATAATAAATTTTCTAAAAATATAATGATAATTTATAAATTTATCTTTATTAAATAAAACATAATATTCATATATTTAATTTTTATAATAAACTTCATCTTTAACAAATATTTAGATTAAATATTTAATAATTTTTTTAAATTAATTTACAATGTTATATACTTTCTAACTATAATATTGGACATATAAGAAGATCATATATATAAAATTTTACGATTTTTATATGTTTTCCTAATTTTTAATATTTTAATATTTTAGTTTTTATTAAAATTTAATAATATTTATAGCTTTTATTGATTTTAATTTTTCATTTTTTTTCTAATTTTTAATAAAAGTAGGTGTTTAGTTGCTTTTTTTTTTTGAAAATTTTTTATGGTCCTTTTTATACATTTTGAAAGTTTAAGTACCCAATTGAGTGCAAAAAAAAAAGTAAGGGGCTTAATTACTTATTTTTGAAAAGGTTTGAAGGTCTTTTTGATTCATTGGGAAAGCTCAAGTACCCAAATGAGTGCAAAAAAAGTAGGGGCTTAATTGCTTATTTTAAAAAAGTTTGAGGACTTTTAACACCCTTAAACCAAATTTTTTTTTATTTTTTTAATAATTATCACCCAACTTGATTTATAAAAAAAGAAAGAAACGGGTGGATGAATAAATTAAAATTCCAAACTGTGGGCAAGCCTTCGAGCTTGAGCAAGTAGCCCAACCCATGAACAAGTTTACTGTCCATGCATCACATGGATATACACACTAATTAAATTATAGTTTTATAGGGATTTTTTTATCTTTTCATATATAATAAATTAATAAATATTTCATTATAATAATATTTTAACTTGAAATATAATGCATAATAAACATTTTACTTTACCATTGTAACTAAAACATCAATTAATTTTTATATGAATTTTTAATAAATATATTTGTTATATAATCTTTTTCATCAACATCGTAGTTATCTTTTAAATACTTTTCCTTTAAAATTTTAAAAGTAACATTTATCAAATAGTTTACTTATATTCTATAATTAATTTGAAGTAATATACCACATATTTTATAACTTAGATTTTTAGCACTCAATTTTTCAATTTATTAAAGGCATAATGATAAATTTAACCCTTAATATTTACATATTTTGTCAATTTTTTAAATATGTTTAGTCATTAACTTACAAAAAGAGTCAAATAACCTTTTTTTAATGGAAATATTAATTGAAACATTAATTTTTAACGATGTTGCCGTGTTAACTTGCATGACAATCTACGTGTACTTCGTGCTAGAATGACACTATGTATTATATACTACATCATCAAATAATTTAAAATTTAAAAAAAATTCAAAAAATAAAAATAGATTCAAAATAAAAATAAATTTAAAGAAAAAACATGAAGTTCATGTGGATACGGGTTGCCATGTTTAAAAATTAAATGTTTTAGCCAGATTTCTATTAAAAAAATAATTTGATTCTTTTTGGAAAGATATGGTCAAATTCGACTCATTTTAAATATGAATATATTATTAAGTGGATGTCCATCAAGATCAAGATAAGTTTTGATGTATTTTAAATTTAATAGCCATTAGAAGTAGATCTCTACTTCATTTGTACTTTTTATGCCTATAAATAGAGATTTTGGAGAAGTTTTGTAAATATCCCATTGATCAATAAAATACACTCTCTCTTTGTTCTCCCATTCTCTTTATTTTTTACTCTTTCTGTTTATTTTATAACATGTTATCAGCACGATTCTCTTTTAATTTTTTTTCTCTATAAGTCACAAAAATATCTCAAAATTTACTGTTGTTGATTGCCTCCTAGAGCTACTGCTATTTCAATTGAGGCTTGTGCACTATTGGTAATCATTAGAGCCTTTAACCATTCAGGTACACATAAATCTCTAAATTTTTTATGCCTTTTTATTCAAAGGATTTTATATAATCCTTACATGGTATGCTTTTCTCCTTTGTTGATTGATTTTTGGTAAAATTATTTTATGAAAAAATTATTATTTTAAGGTTTCTTTTAAACTAAGATTCTTTTATTAAATTATAATATGTATAAGATCTGGATGATTAAATTATTGTTTTTAAATATGCTTGAAATTATTATATTATATCTTTTAAATTGAATTTATAAATATTTGACTAGAGTATCATAAGATTTTATAACACATATGTTGTATTTAAATTTGGTACAATGTGTATCGGATAAATTTCGAGCATCGCACACGAAAATTTTGTTTTATTTATTAAATGATTTTTTTACTATTAGATTATAAAAGTTATTACGCAAACAAAGTTGTTTTACTACTTGTAATAGTGCTTGTAATAATAGCCAGGGTGATTACAATGATGTTAAAGAAGCTTTAGTATATTTTGCTATGATTTATTTATTATATCATGTTTATTATAATTGGAGACTAATCATGACCACATGAATAGATAGATTTTGATTTGAAATCTACATGTTTGCGATGGTGATTATGAAATAAATAATTTTTGGGACGTTTATAAGTTCGTCCTGGTAAATCTATTGCATTCCCCGAAGTGGTCGCAAAAGAAAATATAAATCAATCTTATTTCAATATTTGGAAATACAAAATTACTCAAAAGCTCCAAAAGTGTAAATCTATTAATATCTTGTGATGGTTAATCCATTGATTTTAAAAGATATTTATAATGGATATCATATTGAGATTGTAAAGGAGGAAAAAATTATGTTTCATATGAATCAAAAGAGGATTGAGTTATTGATTTATATAAATTTTATTGATCATGACTGTTTTTGTGATATTCTTTCGTCATCATTCCCGTTAAGGAGTTGAAAGCAAAATATTTGATTGTAAAAAATCTACATAAATTGTAGAATAATTTAAAAGAAAAATATGAGCAATAGAATATGGTAATTTTATCTAAAGCTCGTTATGTTTGGATGCACCTAAAGTTGCAAGTTTTTAAAACTGTAAGTATAACTTTACAGTATTCAAAATAAGTTCTCAATTAAAATTACGTAGAAAAATATTACTAATGAGAACCTTGCAAGAGAGAACTTATTCAACTTTTCATTATTCAAATGTGCTCTTGCAGTAGCAATATCATGAACATAATTTTACTTATGATTGAACAAAAGTTTTTAATCATGAAACCTAACCATTCCCTGAAGAGAATGTAACAATATGTAATAAATTCGAAAGACATAATTTTTGACTTGGATGTAGTAAGTTGAACTATAATAATAGTCATGGGGGATAGTTGTAATAAATTTTATCATCACCAGAAGTGGAAAACATTAAGAAAACAAGAAAAGAACAAGAATTTTCAAGAACTTTTTAAGAAGAGAAACAATTTATTTATGAAGAGTCATTGATTATGTACCTATTGTACATTTGGAAAATAAGATTCACTTTCAAAGTTTGTTATTAATAGATTTTGATTCAATTCAAAATCTACTACTGAAGTTTAATTTGCTTAGTTTTTATCTTCAAGACTCAACGTAGAACAAAAAAAAAAGGTACGTCTTTAAATATTAAATCAACTTGATATGTGATTTAAATATTTTGAGATGGTCTTCTTTTTAAGTTTTGATTACACGTGTTACATATTATTTTAAGCATCTCATTTGTTCATGAAAATGAATATTAACTAATTTATTTATATCGTTATAGTAGGTTTTATAATTAAATAATATATTTGATTAAAACATATTTAGTATGCAAATTTATGTTAACAAACAAATGAATTTTATGGTTATTCAGATTTGATTTAGTTCAAAGAATTGTTAAAGATAATAGTTCATACGTTTTATATTATTCCGTTTGTTAATTATTTAGAGAAATAACATGAGCAATTGTAAATGAAAAGTTCTATGACCTTGAATGGTTGGATTTTGAATTAAATTCCATGCATGTTTATGATGATAGTTATGAAAAAAAATTTGCTAGTTTTCATTATGTCATATTTTTATGTTTGAGATGTGATGTTTATTGATATATTTAGTATAGGTTTGTTTCTATACATGACCTAGACAGTTATTCTTGGTAGTTAACTGATTATGCAAAACTCTTGTTAAAAGGGTTTTAAAAGTATTTTTGAATCGAACTCAAAACTTCTCGCATCTGAAGCGAGAATCATACCACTAGACCAAATGCCCTACTTTTGAAGATTGTGGCATATTTTCTGAAGTGAATATTGCATATAATTATTTGAAAATTATATTTATTGACTTAGTGGCATTATAGACTTCACATTAATTTAGACATTTCCAGTAGTAAATGTCACAATAGTACTTATATGTGGATACAAAGTAAAAGGAATGATAGTAAAATTATCAATTTGTTACAATTTAGTACAATTGAAATGCATGTTAAGGTAAACCAAAAGTTTACTGATACAAAGGCATTTACTACTTGGCGTGACTAGTTAGACTATCCTGGATCATATATGATGCGAAAATTAATTGAGAATTCATATGGACATTCATTAAAGAACCAAAAGATTCTTTAACTTAAAGAATTCTCATTTGTTGCTTGTTCTCAATGAAAATTGATTGTTAGAAACTCACTAGCTAAAGTTGAGATTTAATGTCTTGCATTTCTGAAATGAATATGGACTCATTCACCCACCATGTGGATGGTTTTGATATTATATGATTTTGGTAGATGCATCTACAAAATAATCACATATGTGTTATCAACTTGTAACCTGTCATTTGCAAAAGTGCTTGTTTAAATAATTAATTTCAGATCATGCAATTAAGACAATTAATCTTGCTAATACTGATGAGTTTATATCTCAGTTTTTTATTGATTGAATTTGAAAAACTTTTGTAAAAGTTTGTTATTTATGCGTATAATGGTTAAGAGAAATTATTGATTGAACACCTCTAATTAATGTCTAAACCATTACTTATGAGAACTAAACTTCCTATTTCAACATGTGATTATGTTGATTTATGTGTTGTACGCATCAAGTTAATAAGTTATAAATACTCTCAATTACAATTGGTTTTTGATCAAAAGTTAAATATTTCTCATCTTTGAATTTTTGTATGTGTGTATATGTTCCAATTGCTCCACCACAACGCTTAAAGATGAGTGAATCCTTAAAGAATGTTTGGAATATATATTAATTACAAGTCTCTTTATATTATTAGATGTTTTGAATGTATTGGAGATTCAATCATGACATGATTTGTGATTACAATTTCGACTCGATAGTTTTCTTGACATTAGGGGGAAGGAAATAATAACTTGTAATGAGTTAGGGGGAGAGTAATTTGAACAAGAAGTTCAACAAGGATAACTTATTACAAGTTAATTGTCAGATGTATTTACAAACTTAATGAGAAAAACCAAGTGTTATTTACCATCTAATATTTTAATTTGAATCAAAGTCCCAGTAGGACAATTAGTTAGAATAAATAATAGATTGATCAATTCTAAAAATGAAAATTCTTCTGGATGGTCATATAGTCGAGGCGGGTGCTCTAAAAGAGACCCAAGACATAATTAATAAGTAAAACTCTAGAAGAGATTTAGGTACCTGAAACTGAAGATTAAATTAGTAAAAATAAAGAAATCTCGATACGTTATGTCAATTCAGGAAATGTGGAATCGATAATAAAAGTGGTCGACAATAGTTTTGCATACAATATTATTATGGAAATAATAAAATAAAAAGAGAATCTTGAATAAATCTATGGAATAGATTGTGCAAAATAGAAAGACGCAACTCAAGTACAATTAAATTTGTGGATTTTTTGGACTAGTAGTCCAAATATCTAAAGGTATAAAACCAGTAACGGTACAAATGAAGTAGTTTTGCAAAAGCGGAATAAAAATATGAAATTTTTCGCTAAACCTTGGCATTAATTATAAAAAGATATAATAATTTTTGTGTGGATAGAATAACCTTTAGATATATTGTTAAATTAACAGTTCATAAAATATTTAATTTGCGTCTAATGGTTGTTGTTACAACCTTTTATTAATCACTATATAGTGTAAATTTTATATTAAAATCATTGGATTTAGAATGCTAGAAGCATATTAAAATTATCGAGAATTTGTTCATTTATATGAATTGAAGTAATTTGAACATATGTGGTAAGTTTGACTTAGTGAATTGTAGTTGAAGGAAGATTATAAAATGATCCAAAATACCTATTTGTGTTTTTATAGAAGATTTATGATTAAAGTTTCATATGATTATTGATGAAACTCCTGAAGAGATCAAAATATATTTCCCCCAAATTTTTCCCTCACTCATGACTTTCAAAAGAATGGTGATATAAATGCTTACCAGATACATTCAAATAGTCATTTGAAAGACGAGTATTCAAAATTGAATACGTAGAATATGAGAAATTGTATGTGATGTTTTCATGAGGGGGAGTAAATACACGCTGTACTCTTTTTCCCTTAACTGAGGTTTTGTTTGTAACGCCCCAATTTTCTTATGTCTGCCTCTGTAAAATTTTGACATAACTATGTATCTGCTTCAGTGAGTTAAGTGTTCTGAGTGAGTGTGAGAGGTCCCAAGTTCAAGCCCTAGCTTTAGCAATTTTGTTATTTTTGGAAGTAAGCTCTATCCTTATTCGGAGGTCTTGTGTTCGAATCCCTACGCAAGCATAGGTATTTATTTTTGGTTCGGCTATGGCAAGTGTTTTGGTGGAGTTGGGTTTCTGAGTAGTGGTTGTTAGTGGATTAGTAAAGAGGAATTTTAGGGATTCCTGATATTATCTGATTCCTTTCATTTTTGCAAATTTTCCTCTCTCCTCCCCAAATTCCCAAAGTCTCTAACATGCATTCTTCTTCTTCCTGCTCTTATCATTTCTCCACTTTTCTTTTTCGCTGATTTAATCTTTTTCCGTCTTCCTATTTGCTACCGAATTTTAGTGCCTCTTGTAGCAGCCCATTTTCGGTAAAAAAAATCGGAATAGTGGTTTCGAGACCACAAATCCGAGCCTGAAAAATGAAATTATTTAAATATTCATAAAATGATAGTTATTGTGATAAAAATATGGCATGAAAATTTTTATAGAAAAATTTTATCAATTATGTATCTAATTGCAAAGAGGACTAAATTGAATAAAATGTCAAAGTTGAATTCTAGAAGCTATAAGGATCAAATAGCAATGGAATTCAAAATGAGAGGTACTTATATAACAATTAGACCATTGATGAAAAACATGTAGATATTTTAGTGAATCATCCATGGAAAAATAGAAAAAGGTAAAGGACTAAATTGGAAATTGGAAAAGTTAAATGATATTAATTAAATTAAATGAAAAAAGATATCATTTTATCATCTTCTTCCTAAAAAATTCCATGGAAACTCTAGGAAAGAGAAAAAAAAGCTTTCATGGCCAAATTAGATCAGAATAAATCGAATGTGGAGTTAGAACAAGGAAAGGAGAAAATGCCGGATAAATTGACTTTATGTATACGAACATCTATCGAGGTAAGTTCGTATAACTTAGCTATGCATGTCTTTGTGCTTGTTTTGAATTGTATTTTTGATTTTATAAATGTACATGTGAAATGATTATATATCTGATAAAGTCCGATGATTGATAATGTTTGAAATAAATGGTAATATTCATAAAGTGATCAATGACTAAAATATCATTGTTGAGCTTGAATTAAATGTGAAATGTAGATACATAAATGCGTAAAACTATGAGATTGGACATATATCCAACAATTTCTTGATAAATGCTAAATCTCGTTTGAATAAATGAAAGTCGATGGATAAAAGTGATTACCGATATGAAATGAGATCTTGCATGTGTTGCAGAAAGGTTGGCCCAAAAGGGTAATCTTTTGATCTCATTATGAAAAGAAAATGTACACCTTGTGTGTACTATGTGAAAAGGGATAGTTTTGGTTATCGAATGTGAAAAGGGATAGCTTCGGCTATCGAATGTGAAAAGGGATAGCTTCGGCTATCGAATGTGAAAAAGAAAGGTATACATTGTGTATACCACATGAAAAGGCTATGTACACTTTGTGTATACACTTGAAACGACATACTTTGTGTATATCATTTGAAAAGGAAAGGTATACTCTATGTGTACCATTTGAAAATGAAAGGTATACTTTGTGTGTACCATTTTAAAGGAAATGTACACAAAGTATACCATTTGAAAAGGAAATGTACACCTCGAGTGTACTACTGGAAAAGGAAATATCCATCGATGTTTTCAATGATTCCACAGGTAAAATCGTGGCATGAAAAGAAAAGAGGTTGTTACATGTGTTCACCTGGAAAATATGAAATGATGTTACATGAAATAGAATATGTAAATATGAGATGTTTATGTTTGAATATGAACGGTTTGATGAATACATTCATTCATGAAAATATATTGCTACACTTTGAGCGTATCACTCGAGTGATTAACAATAATTCAGTCGATTTTTGAATAAAGTTCTGACAAGAAAAATAATGGAAATTGAGATGAAATGTATTTGAAATACATGAAAATAACTGACATACATGTTATATGAATACATGAGGTGGAAAAACGTATGTGTATGAAAATCCAAATATGGATGAGCTTGTATATGTGTTTATTATGGTTTACATGAATTATATGACTAATATGGGTAATGAGAATGTGTGATAGGGCTTGAGAATAAATGGTAAAATTGTGTCTTGCATGTTAAATTTGAGTAAGAATGGTTGGTAAGTTGATTACCAAGTTATACAGACTTACTAAGCATTATATACTTACTCCATTTTATTTTTCCTTATTTTATAGTAAATCGGAAGCTCGTTGGATTGGAAGCTCAGTGGAGATCACTTACACTATCCATTGTTCCAATTTGGTAGAAAAGGTATAACAATTGTGGTTATAATGGCATGTATAGGTTAAATGGACAATGATTAACATGTAAATACTTGAAAGTGACTAGCCATTGGAATGGCTAGCTATGGACATACTTTGGTGTTATGTATAAAAGTCTATATCATGATATACAAGTTGAAATGGATAATGAATGAATAAATTAAATTTGTATGTTTGGTACAATATGCATAAATATGAACAAGGAATGTAGATAGACATGAGTGTAAATTGCCATTTGAGGTACCTACGGATACGTTGGTTGGATATAGTTATATGAAATGTATAAGACTTGATTTTGGTATGAATTAACTGTCTTGAAATGAGTTATCAATACGCATATGTGTTAGTGTAAATGGATAACAAGTTGGGTGAAAAATATGGCTTGGAAAATAGCCTATTTTTGTCCACATGGTTAGACACACGGGCGTGTGTGACACACGGTAAGCCCACGGGTGTGTGAAATGATCGTGTGTCCCCTGCATCCTTAAAAATAAAGTCAAGATAGTACACGGGCAAAAGACACGACCGTGTGTTTTGGTCGTGTGAAATACATGGGTTTCAAGCATGGCTGTATGTCAAAATCGTGTGAAAATGGGTTAAAAATGGTAAAAAATCAGTTTCCCACATGGCCTAGTCACATGGGCGTGTGCCCAGGCCGTGTGCCCCTTTGATGCTTAAAAAATTGCAAGTCAGAATTGCCCACGGGCTAGCCACATGGCCATGGGGGCCACACGAGCTGGCCACACGGGCATGTGCCCTTAAATTCAAGAAACAAAATTTCAAAGTTTTCCAAATTTATCGGTTTAATTCCAAATCACTTCTAAATCATGTATTGGACCTCGTAAGCCCATATTAGGGACTTTATGGTGAAATTTGAAAATTTTTGATTTGGAATGAAAATTTGTGACTCGATTTTGTACAAATACTAGTGTATAAGTACGGTAATGCCTCGTAATCCTATTTCGGTGATGGATACGGGTTAGAGGTGTTACACCTCTTTAGTTCAGTGCCTTCCGTATGTGACCGGTAAGTTGGGTAGAGTAATTGTGTTTTTCTTGTTAATCTATTATTGATGGGTGTTGTTAATGCTGATTAGGGGAAGATTCAGGGGCTCAAATCGTTTGTTGTGGACTTAGTTTCTTGGAATTTACCGCGGTTCGATTGAAGGTAAGGTTTGGTGGCTTTTTGAATGAATAACTTGATTCGGGTTCGGTTTTAATTTGATTCTAAATGACTAAATTAGTGTCTTAATGGATGATTTTAGGTTCTGGAGGGCTCGAGAGTATTTTTGCATTGAATCGATACCAGGTGTGTACCTGTAATGCCAGAAAGTGAGTTTTCGGCAAAAGCCAAAAACCTTACTATCGACGCAACATGGCCGTGTGGTAGGCCGTGTGCTACGACACGACCGTGTGCTGGCCAGAGTGTAGCCGTGTGAGCCACACAGGTTAGGCCAGATTTGGCATGTGGCCACGCCACATGGGCGTGTAATAACCGGGCCAGGCCGTGTGATCCACACTGGTAAGGCCAATCTAGGCGTGTTGACCCACACAAGCCACACGGGCGTGTGGGCTTATTTATCTGTATTTTTTTTTAGGGTTGCACAGGTCGTCCCAAACGAATGTTGGCCTACTGTAGGGTAAGTAAGGGCTAACAAAACACTAAACTGTATGATCTGTTTGACTGATACTCTATACTAAGCATGATAGTATAAGCATGTTATATCTGTATGTAAGCATGTGCGCATAGTTGATCTATATGTTTGAAACTGAATATTTTGTATCTGATATTGGGGTTGGGATGTTATATATATGGAGGAAGTGTTCTGAAAGGCGTTTATCGCCTATATTATGGCAGCTTGGCTGCACTTAATCTGTTATATACCGCATCGGTACAACGTGGTGTGTAAGGCTGGATTGGTGTTTTTAAACCCCACAGTGTGTAAGGATGGTTGGAGATGGTGTGTAGAGGATGGGGTAGGACATTTGACTTCTGATTCTGATCTGTATATCTATGTCTGTATCTGATATGGGCTTAGGCCCGAATCTGTATTTGTCTGATTTTGATTTTCTGTTATGTACATGTTTAATTATGTGGGGTTACATACTGAGTTTACGTAAACTCACTCTTTTCTATTTAATCTGTACAGGTAATCCACAAAGTTAGGCGGATCGGTACAGCGGAGGACTCGATAGGGACCACACATTATCACTAGTTTATTTTGTTTTATGGTTTCTTTTAAGTTGTATTTTTTGGGACTGTATAGACTTTTTAAACTGTCTGGCTTTGGTTTTGGGTTTTTGGATTTAACCTACATATTTTTATGATGGTTTCATGTTAAGCATTGTTATCTAAAAATACAAACTATTTTTCTCAAACATGACGTTTTTCTAAGCTTTCGCTAAATTAATACATTTTAAGGTAAGTCGACTAATTGAACATATGGTTGAAATAAGTAAAAGCAATTAAAGGTTTTTATTGAGTTAGCTCTGTTTTTAAAATCCCTTTCATGTGACATCGTCAGATACGACCATAACATCTAGGCTGGGTTTGAGATGTTATATTTAGTGGTATCAGAGTCAGGTTACGAAACTCGACTGTGGATTTTGGGTTTCAAAATGGGTATAAGGAATTGGTTTTCAAATGGTTTAAAAATATTTTGATTAGTATGTGGTTCACCGAGTCTCCAGTGCTGATCTTGTAAGTATTTCTGATTTCTGATAGAAAACTCTAAAAAATTACTGATAGCTACTTGAAAACACTATAGTTAGTACACTCTGAAACTGTAATCAAATTGATTGAGACTAAAATTTTCGAAAACATGTCTGAACCTTATGTATAAAACATCTGTTAATAAATATCAAAACTGATGCATAAAATTTTTAATGCAGATAAAACTTCTAAGTCACAATGAGTGCACAAGGTATCCATGGACGCGGTATTCGAGGCCGAGTTAGAGGTAGAGGCCGTAGGGGGCTCCAGCTGAGTCCTCATCTCTAGGCAGCATGTCGAATCTAGACCCTATCAGAATGAGCCTACTAGTCTGGTGGGTAAGTGGAGTGTTAGTTGGTTGGAGGTCTTATGCTCGAGTCCCTGCGTAAGCATTGGAATTATTTTTGATTGAGGCGTGTGGCGTGTGATGGAGTTCAAATTAAATTGAAATTCTGAGTAGTGGATACTAGTGGGTGGAATTGAGAAAATTAAGAGGTATCCCATTTTATTTTCTTTTTATTAATTTTTCTCTCTCTTGTCGAATTTCACTCAGTTTTTGACCTTTTTCCTCAAATTTCTTCTTCTTCCAACTCTCACTTCTGATCATCGTACCTTTTACTTCCTGTTCATTTTTTTATCTTGCAAATCCTCGCGGTTGAGTTCTGTAGGTAAGTCCTTTTGAAGTTTTGGAAGTTTGGAAATCGGTATAGGGTTAAGTAATATGTTATTTTCTTAATTAGGTGTTACTCGAGGGACTGGTGGCTGCTGATCGGCACTCGTATTGTGCGAAGGCTTCGCTTCTCGTTTAAAAGTAAGGGTTTCAATAGTTTCTGGAGTGTCTAATTCGTTGTGGTTTGATGTAGTGTCGCTCTTTTTGGCTAATACGGTGTTATTTTGAATACTATTTAGGCTTCTGGAGGTCTGAGATTGTTTTACAGCGAATCGATACTAGGTGTGTATCCGAATCGCAAGAAATTACGTTTTCGGTAAAAGCTAAAAACCTTTCTATCGACGCCACACTACCGTATGGTAGGCCGTTCGGTAGGCTGTGTGCCATAACACGGGCGTGTGATCGATGAGTCCAGGCCGTGAGCTCAAGACCTGGCTGTGTGATGGCCAGGTAGGCCGTGTGCGATACACGGACTACACTGATTTGGGCCGTGTGGGCCACACAGGCGTGTGGGTCTACACGGTAGTCCACATAGGTGTGTGGAAATCTGGGCCAGGCTATGTAATCCACATGGCCAAGGCCAAACTAAGCCGTATAGGGCATACAGACGTGTGGTCCCACACGAGCAAGCCACATGGGTGTATGAACTCATTTAACTGAAATTTATTCTAAGGTTGCACGGGTCGCCAAAGTCAACTGTGAACCCACTGTAGGGTTGGTAAGCACTACTTAGACCCTTAAATGCGTGAACTGTATGTATGATATATGTACTAAGCATTAGGATTATATGAATGACTACTGAACTGTGTGTATAACTGATATTTATGTATTAGTATGTCATATACTGTATGTTGCATTGCATTGGGTTGGGATGTTGATATTTGGAGGAAGTGTACTAAAGGCTCTTAAGCCTATTATCTGGCAGCTCAGCTACAATTTACTGATTATGTGCCACATCAAGTACTACTTGAAGTGTAGGGATGGGTGTGTGTTTTAAACCCCACATGGAGTGTAGGGATGGACGGAGATGGTGTGTAGAGGCTGGTTGGGTAGGACTCTATTTACTGATTAATGTATATCTGATACTATTACTGTGATGAGCTTATGCCCTAATGCATATCTGATATTGAAATTGAAATAGGCTAAGGCCAAAACTGCTACTGGAACTGAAATGGGCTTACGCCAGATTGCAATTGACTGAAACTATTATTTGATTGTGTGCATGTTTTCTATGGGGATTACACACTGAGTTTACGTAAACTCACCCCCTTTCTGTTTATTTGTATAGATAATCCTCAGACTTAGACGGATCGGTGCGGCAGAAGACTCAATGTTGACCACATGTCTACTGAACGGTTTTAATATCATTTATGGTTTTTATTACCTAGTTTCGGGGTATTTTTTATGTAAATTAGACTTTAGAATTGTTACTTTTATTCTGGACTTTCACTATTTTCATAGATTTTTAAACTGCAAACTCAACAAAAGCTCGGTTTAATTTAAAACGATGTTTTTCTAAACGCAAATGATTTTTTTTTAAATTTCACAGTTTTAAAAGCTTCCGTTACGGATTATGTTTTTAAAAGAATCAAACTAACAAGAAAAAAATAGTTTTAAAATGGAAAAAAAGTTAAATAAAGGAAAATAAACAAGAACGATTTAACTTGATAAGTTCGATTTCAAATTCCATTTCATGTGACATTGCTAGATTCGGCCATAATGTTTAGGCCAGGTTTGGGGTGTTACACATGGTGGCATCCGAGTATAAGAGTTGTGTTAGGTTTGAGGACGACCTAGGGGATAATCTGAGGGTTTTGATAGCTCCGCAGAGGGAGCAAGAATTCACAGTTCTGGTAGAGAAGGCAAAGATTGCTGATGATGTTAAGCGTGTGAAGCGCCAAAACAGAGACCGTGAGAGAGGTAAGAATAAGAGGGATTCGGAGCCCTTGAGTTCTACATAGAGGCATAGGAAAAAAGGCCAGATCTAATGGGCCAATTAGAGTAGGGGCACCTATTTCTTCTGTTGCTCCAACTAGGTTGCAGCTGTGCAGTGGTTATGGTAGACGCCAACCGAGCAAATGTTAGAGGAGCATTGGGACCTGTTTGGGATGTGGTCTTTAGAGCACTGTATCGGGAGTGTCCATTGAGGGCGGATCAAGTGCAAGCTCCGACATCAGGTCCTGCGCAGCCACAGAAAGTAGTTCAGCAGCCACCTAGGGGTCGTGGTCAGGCTAGGGGTGGTAATGGTTTGAATCGTGGGACAGAGCAGCAGCGCAGAGTCTTTGGTCAAACCGAGGCGAAAAAGTTGCTGTTTTGGTTTATATCATGACGTCATTGAAAGGATAGAGATGCTCCTGATGTCATTATCGGTACGTTCTTTATATTTGATGTACCTTACTTTACTTTGATAGACATAGGATCTACTCATTTCTATTTAGCCATTTCTGTTTTTGAAAATCTAGGGTTATCGATTGAGAGTACTTTTAGTGAAGTTACTGAGACAAGTTTGTTGGGGCAGTCTGTTTAAGTTAGTAAGCTGTATAAAGATGTCCCGATAGAGGTGCAAGGGGAGATATTTCTAACTAATTTGATGGAGCTTCCATTTGGGGAGTTTGACCTGATTTTGCATATAGATTGGTTGGTGAAGCACCGAGTCAATTTGGACTGCACATCTAAGAGGGTCGTTCTGAGGACCAAGGATGATGTGGAGGTGGTTATGATTGGGGAATGTCGAGACTATTTATCGCATGTGATCTTCATTTTAGTAGCTGAGCAACTGGTCTGGAAATGGTGTGAGGCGTACTTGGCCTACGTAAGTGTTTCTGATTCTAAGGACTCTTCTGTTGGGGATATCAGAACAATAAAGGATTTTTTGGACATTTTTCCTGAGGAGTTACTGGGATTACCTTCTAATCGAAAAATAGAGTTTGGGATTGAGCTTCTTCCTGGTACAGCTCCAGTGTCCATCACTCCCTATCGTATGGTACTGAAAGAGCTTACAGAGCTTAAGGCTCAACTACAAGAGTTATTGGACCATGGTTTCATTCATCCTAGTGTATCTCCATGGGGAGCACCAGTTCTGTTTGTTAAGAAGAATAATGGGACCATGACGATGTGTATTGATTATCGGCAGCTGAATAAGTTAACCGTGGAAAACAAGTATCCGCTTTTGAGGATTGACAACTTATTTGATCAGTTCAGAGGGACTTCTGTGTTTTTGAAGATCGATTTGCAATCTGGGTATCATTAGTTAAGGGTTAAGGAGGCCGATGTACATAAGACTGCATTTAGGGCTCGCTATGGGCATTACGAGTTCCTAGTTATACCTTTTGGGTTGACGAATGCTCCGGCCGCATTTATGGATCTGATGAACCGTGTGTTTCAGCCTTATTTAGATCAGTGCATCGTGGTCTTCATCAACGATATTCTAGTATACTCTAAGATTGAGGATGTTCATGATGAGCATATTAGAGTAGTGCTCCAGATACTCCGAAAAAAACAGCTCTACGCTAAGTTGAGCAAGTGTGAATTCTGGTTATGAGAGGTAACTTTTCTGGGGCATGTGGTTTCTGCTGAGAGGATTCGTGTTGATCCTTGAAAGATTGAGGCTGTGTTGGATTGAAAACAGCCTAAGAATGTATCTGAGATCTGTAGCTTTCTAGGTTTAGCAGGATACTATCGGCATTTCGTGGAGGGGTTCTCTTTGATTACTGCACAGTTGACTAAGCTTTTGCATAAGGGTGTGCCATTTGTCTGGACTGGTGCGCAATAATTAAGCTTTGAGAAGCTCAAATCTATTTTAACTCAGGCTCCTGTTCTGATATAGCCTGAATCTGGAAAGGAGTTTGTAGTATACAGTGATGCATTACACATTGGTTTGGGTTGCATTCTGATACAGGATGGTAAGGTTGTGGCTTATGCATCCCGTCATCTTAAGACACACGAGGGGAACTATCCGACGCATGATCTTGAGTTGGCTGCAGTGGTCTTTGTGTTAAAAATCTAGAGACATTATCTATATGGTGAGAGGTGTATGACTTACACCGATCACAAGAGTCTCAAATATCTCCTTACTAAAATGAAGTTGAACCTTAGACAGCGTAGATGGATTGAGCTACTCAAGGATTATGACTGCACGATAGAGTATCATCCTGGTAAGGCCAATGTAGCGACCGATGCTCTAAGTCGTAGGGCGATGTCTGATTTGAAGATGATGTTTGCATGCTTTAGTCTGTTCGATGATGGGAGTCTGTTGGCTGAGTTGCAAGTTAAGTCGACTTAGATTGAGCAGATTCAAGATAAGCAGTTAGGGGATGAGTCTCTGAGCTTGAGGTTTCGATAGATTGAGAGTGGTACTATCGCTGATTTTAGGTTAAACGATGATGGTGTGTTGTGTTTTCGAGGACGCATCTGTGTGCTTATGATTCTGACCTATGGTAGTCTATTCTGAGAAAGACACATAGTAGCCCTTATACTATGCATCCCGGCGGTAATAAAATGTATCAAGATCTCCGTGAACTGTACTGGCGATTGAGATTGAAACGTAAGGTTGCCGATTTTGTTACTCACTGTTTGACTTGTTAGCAGGTTAAGGCTGAGCATCAGTTGCCTTCGAGTTTGTTGCAGCCAGTTAAGATTCCTTTATGGAAATGGGAGTGAGTAACGATGGACTTCGTTATTGGGTTGCCCTTGACACCCACTAAAAAGGATTCTGTTTGGGTCATCGTGGATCGATTGACCAAGTCTGCCCACTTTATTCTTGTTCGAATTGATTATTCTTTGTAGAAGCTAGCTAAGTTGTAGATTTTTGAGATAGTTAGACTGCATGGGGTCCCAGTGTTAGTTATTTCTGACAGAGATCCTCGTTTCATGTCTCGATTCTGGAAGAAATTGCATGAGGCTTTAAGTTCGAGATTAGACTTTAGTACTGCGTTCCATCCTCAAACCGATGGTCAATTTGAGAGGGTGATTTAGATACTGGAGGATATGCCTCAGAGTTGCGGAATTGATTTCTGAGGTAGTTGGGAGGATTTTCTGCCGCTAGCTGAGTTCACCTACAATAACATTTCCAGGCTAGCATTCAGATGGCACCTTACGAGGCTTTGTATGGTAGTAAGTATCGTACTCCTTTATGTTGGACTGAGTTGGGCAAACGTCGAGTTTTGGGTCCTGAGTTCTTTCTAAGACTGATGATAATGTTTGACCGATTCGGGATCGTCTGAAGGTGGCTACTGATAGAAAGAAGTCTTATGCGGATCTGAAGAGACGTGATATTGAGTATTCTGTGGGGGACTACATTTTTCTTAAGGTTTCTCCATGGAAGAAAATTCCGATATTTGAACGCAAAGGCAAGTTAAGCCCTTGATTCATCAGGCTGTATTAGAATCAAAAATATGTGGGGTCGGTTGCTTATCAGTTAAAGCTACCTCCAGAGTTGGACCGTATCCATGATGTCTTTCACATCTCGATGTTGAAGCGGTATCATTCTGATCCATCCCATGTTGTCTCGGTTGAGGAGATCGAGGTTAGGCCGGACTTGACTTTTGAGAAAGAGTCGGCTTAGGGGGTGGAGTTGTAACGCTCCAATTTTCTTATGTCCGCCTCTGTAAAATTGTGACATAACTGTGTATCTGCTTCAGTGGTTAAGTGTTCTGGGTGTGTGTGTGAGGTCCCAAGTTCAAGCCCTAGCTTTAGCATTTTTGTTATTTTTTGAAGTAAGATCTATTCTTGTTCGGTGGGCTTATAGTTAATTGTCTATAATATCATATCAGAATGAGTTCGCTAGTTTGAGTGGTAAAGGAGTTGGTGTGTTGGAGGTCCTGTATTCGAATCCCTGCGCAAGCATGGGTATTTATTTTTGGTTTGGCTATGGCAAGTGTTTTGGTGGAGTTGGGTTTCTGAGTAGTGGCTGTTAGTGAGTTAGTAGAGAGGAATTTTAGGGATTTCTGATATTATCTGATTCCTTTCATTTTTGCAAATTTTCCTCACTCTTCCCAAAATTCCCAAAGTTTCTGACGTGCATTCTTCTTCTTCATGCTCTTGCAGTTTCTCCTCTCTTTTTTTGCTGATTTAATTTTTTTCGTCTTCCTATTTGCTATCAAATTTTAACGCCTCTTTACTTCAGTGCCTTCCGTGCATGACCGGTAAGTTGGGTAGAGTAATTGTGTCTTGTTTGTTAATCCTTTATTAATGGGTGTTGTTAATGCTGATTAAGGGAAGATTCAAGGGCTCAAATCGTTTGTTCGGGACTTAGTTTCTTAGAATTTGCCGTGGTCTGATTGAAGGTAAGTTTTGGTGGCTTTTTGGATGAATAGCTTGATTCGAGTTCGGTTTTAATTCAATTCTAAACAACTAAATTAGTGTCTTAATGGATGATTTTAGGTTCTGGAGGGCTCGAGAGCATTTTTTCATCAAATCGATACCAGGTGTGTACCCGTGACGCAAGAAAGCGAGTTTTCAGCAAAAGCTAAAAATATTACTGTCGATGCCACACGGCCGCATGGTAGGCCGTGTGCGACGACACGGCCGTGTGCACGACAAAGGCCAAGCCATGCGCAAGACACGACGTGTACTGGCCAGAGTGTGGCCGCGTGAGCCACATGGGTTAGGCTATATTGGGCGTATGGGCCTATACGAGCATGCCACACGGGCATGTGATAACTGGGCCAGGTCATGTGATCCACACTGGTAAGGCCAATCTAAGCGTGTGGGCCACACGGGCTTGTAGGCCTATATATCTGAATTTTTCCTTAGGATTGCACGGGTCGTCCCAAACAACTGTGGGCCTACTATAGGGTCGATAAGGGCTAACAAAACATTAAACTATATGATCTGTTTGACTGATATTCTATACTGAGCAAGATAGTATAAGCATGTTATATCTGTATGTAAGCATGTTGTAATGGCCTAAATTCAAAGTTATCAGAACAGTGATTTTGTAACCACAAATCCAATTTAAAGGGAAATTTATTTAATATTTTTACATGAATATTGATATGATAGGAAAATCGTATGAAAATATCGATAAAATATTTTTACCGATTTAGTGGTTAGTTAGAAAAAAGAAATTGTTGAAGAAATTGGGTAAAAATAAGGTATCAAGACCTCAATCTCCTAAAACCGAGTCGAAAATATTTTTATAAATATTTATGAAATGTTGGTATTGTAGTATTCAAATTTCATTAGAAAATTTTAACGTTTGGGTATTCAATTAAATAGAAAGGACTAAATTGGAAAAAGTGTAAAAGTGGCTGGGATGATTAAATAGCTTAAGTGTCTAATGAGAAATGATTTAAAAGGAAATTAGACCCAAAATTTATTTGGGCTGGACGGCAAGGGCATGAAATTAGTAAGAAAATGGATGATTTAAGGGCAAAATTGGAATATTGCATAATTAACTAAATAAAATTAGGACTAATATGAAAATATCTAGATTTCTTGTGATTTCTCTTCATTCTCATCAGCCAAAACACCATAGGGGAGTTCTTTAAGCTGGTATTTCATAATTTTTGCACCAAATCAAAAAATTCAAATACGAAGCTACATCGAGGAAAGGAAAAAGTTCTGAATTAGTAGATTTTTGTGTACGAACAAGTATCGAGGCAAGTTCATGTAACTTGAATTATATTCTTAAATGCTTGAAATGTATGTTATTGATGTGAATATGATTTGAATGTTCATTATATGAAAATTTATCAAACATTGATATATTTGATAAAAAGGGGAAGAAATCCAGATTGAATGAAAGAAAAATTTGATAGGCTCTGAAAAGGAATTGGCGGTAAAAAGGATCTAGCCCGGACGGATGATCCTATCCTGATATAGCCCTCCTGAAAAATATGTGTAAAATGGATTTAGCCTGGACTGGTAATTCAGATCCAAGCTCATTAGAGTAATTATCGTTGCAGGGGATTTAGTCTGGACTGGTAATCCTGACAATACTCTATGAGTTTATATTATAGGGGATTTAGCCTGGACTGATAATTCTGCTGTAAGATTGAGGTTCGCGGGAGTGTGCTCTCTAAAATGGAAATGTGCGCACATGAATATGAATTGACGGACCCGAAATTGTACACTAAAAGTGTACCTTTGAAAATCCATCAAAATTCATAAAAATTCAACGGGATAAATATGTGAAATAATAAGGGTAATAGAAAACATGGAATTGATGAGCTCATCAATCATTAATCTTTGTATTGAACCCATATGATGCTATTTGATTAATGTTTTGGTTGAGTTTGTGTGTGATAGGTAAATGGTAAATTGAATGGATGTATGAATATTTATTGTATTGCATTGAAAATATTAGGTAAGTATAATTCTTGTTACATGAGCTTACTAAGCACAACATGCTTACCCTATTTCCTTTTTCCCTATTTTGTAGTATTAAGAGCTCGGAGGTCAGATTCGGTTAGAGACACATCACACTATCAACCTCAACATTTTGGTATATCAAGAAACTTTATTTTGGAAATCAATGGCATGTATAAGTTAATAAAGTAAATGTTAATGTGAAATGAATGTAAAGTTAGCCATTAGTATGGCTAACAAATCTTGGTTTTGGTATGTGATGAGGTTATCTTATGGATATGCATGAATCTATCTTGAAAATATGTTGAATTGGATTGGTTGATTTGGATTGGTCTAGGTTTAAAATTGCAAGGAAGGTTAGATATTTATAAAGGGGTTATATTGAGTTCATAAAAAAATTTAAAAAATTTTGGGGTTTTGCAAAAAATTTCCTATGGTTTCGATTTAATCCCAGTTTGGTCCCAATGTATGTTTTTGGTTTTAGAGGCCCATCTAAGGGACGTCATAACATGTTTCGGTAAAATGAATAGTATTTAACTCGTAATAACGAAAAAATTAATTCGGTAAATTCTAGTAATGCCTCATACCCTATTCCGGCGACAAATACGGGTAAGGGGTTTTACACATGTGCTCATGGTTGATCTGTATGTCTAAAACTGAATATTTTGTATCTGATATTGGGGCTGGGATGATATATATATGGAGGAAGTGTTCTGAAAGGCGTTTACTGCTTATATTCTGGCAGCTTGGCTGCACTTAATCTGTTATGTACCGCATCGGTACAACGTGATGTGTAGGGCTGGGTGGGTGTTTTTAAACCCCACATGGTGTGTAGGGATGGTCAGAAATGGTGTGTGGAGAATCGAGGTAGGACATTTGACTTCTAATTCTGATCTGTATATCTGTGTCTATATCTGATATGGGCTTAGGCCCGAATTTGTATCTATCTAATTCTGATTTTCTATTATGTACATACTTAATTTTGTGGAGTTACACACTGATTTTACATAAACTCACACTTTTTTGTTTAATTTGTACAGGTAATCTACAAAGTTAGGAGGATCAGTGTAGTAGAGGACTCGATGGGGACCACACATTATCACTGGTTTCTTTTAAGTTGTATTTTCTGGGACTGTATGGACTTTTTAAACTGTTTGGCTTTGGTTTTGGGTTTTTGGATTTAACCTGCATATTTTTATGATAGTTTCATGTTAAGCATTATTTTCTAAAAATACGAACTATTTTTCTCAAACACGACGTTTTCCTAAGCTTCCGCTAAATTAATATGTTTTAAGGCAAGTCGACTAATTGAACATATAGTTGAAATAAGTAAAAGCAATTAAAGGTTTTTATCGAGTTAGCTCCGTTTTCAAAATCCCTTCCATGTGACATCGTCAGATACGACCATAACGTCTGGGCTGAGTTTGGGGTGTTACATTGTTCCATTGGGTTTTCCTGGTATGCGTATTATAGATATGTGTACTCTTTTTCCTTCACTAGGAATTTTTTTCCCACATGGTGTTTATCTTACTTAGGTTTTAACGGGACACATCATCTACCAAAGGACATCCAATGAGGAGTGTTATGAATATCCTATTAACTGGATGTCCATCAAGATTAAGATAAGTTTTGATATATTTTGAATTCTAATAGTCATTAGAAGTATATCTCTACTTCATTTATACTTTTTATGCCTATAAATAGAGACTTTAGAGAAGTTTTGAAAATATCCCATTGATTAATGAAATACACTCTCTCTTTGTTCTCCCATTCTTTTTTTTCTTTACTCTCTATCTATTTATTTTATTACAATATAAACCTTAATTGCTTAATTTATTATTATGCATTTATTAAACTACACCTAATGTACGTTTGGTTCACTATAATAGAATAGAGTTGTAATGGAATAGAGCTGTAAACAGTAATTCAATTATTTGGTTGAATGGAATGGAATAGAGCTGTAACAGTATTCTTGTGTTTGGTTGAATGGAATAGATGTTGTAATATTATAAGGAAAAAGGCTTAAATGACCAAAGTACCTTTAGCAGAATTCTTTTAGATAGATGATTATTGTTATTGTTATTAAATTTTAATAAGATTATTGTTAAATATATTTTCATAGAAATAATATTAAATAATTTAATCATATTTTAACATAATTATTATTAAATAAAATTTAATAAAATAATATATAATTTAATAACATTTTTATTATAATTATTATAATATGAATTAAAAAATCATAATATATAATATTATAAAAATAATATATAACCAACATTATTATTTTTAAACTGCAATACATATTTAATGTGTTAAAATATCATCAGTGAAACAAATAATTTAGTTATTCTAAATTTAAAAAAAAAACAAAATATTAGAAGTATTAAATAGCTTGAGAATTATATTTCACATCCAAACATCATATTCAAATATTAACAAAAAGTTACATGATTTCATTAGCTTATATATCATAATCTAAATATTAAATTTTACAACATCAAAAACTTACAACATTGTAATGACATTCTACCATGTCATTATACCATCCAAATATTACAAACACAAAAAGTTACCAAAATATCACCAACACAACCATAATTTTTAATGGTCAGCAAGAAATCTTCTGACCCATTCCAATCGCACAGAAGAAGGTAAACTAAAGAAAATGAGCATTTGTGTTGGATGATCTGGAATTTTGCTCATCGCGCGATAGCGCTCATCCTCAGTTAAACCTTTTACTTCGAATAAGGTTGGATATAATTTTAGAGCACTTTGTTGAATGGTCATTTCTAACTTTTGTTGAATTAACACTTCAGAGGAAATGCTCTTATTGATTTCAAGGCCAACAGTCTGTATGTCTTCTGCCAATAAAATGGAAGTATTAGTAAATGAAGTAGAAGGAATATGACTACTCGCATCAGAAATCATTTTTTTCTTCTTTGAAAATGTGGAATCACCTTGGTTTCTAGGTGGTTGCAATTATGTAGCTGAAAAATCCATGTCATCCAACGAAACATCAGTTTCGCATCCATGGAAATCGTTTTTTTTTCTTCATTAGTATTTGTAGTAGCTACATCCTCAACATCTATTTCTTCAATAATATCAGCAGTTGTTTGAGCAGCTTCTTTATAACTCTATAAAAAAATGAGAAATCCATATTAGATATAAGTTTGGTCAAAACAAATTAAGAAAGACTTGAAATAATTCTTATATGTATATATGAGTTCAAATATGAGTTCAACACAACATCTTCAGCAACAACAAGTTGCCTATGCTCGTTCCAACCAAGGCTACTATTTTTTTTTTGCACTAAGCATGTCATAAACGATTGCCTAATACCTTTTCAATGTCCTAATCCTTGATTCAAGATTAGGTTTAGCCTTCAACATAGCATGGGGTAAAACTTTTTCTAACATTTTTTCCAGCTCATTTAAATAACCGTCTTTGAATCTCATATTTGCATTAAAAGTTCCAACATTGTGCAAGTTGACCAATACAGACAACCAATGCAACATCTTCTTTGGAACCCATTTCCTTTTGGTTCATCGAGAGCTTTGGGAAGAAACACTTGATTGTGAAAAACTTGACATAACTATCTTAAGAAAAAATGTAAATTAAAATTAAGTTCAATATTATGAATAAAAAGGTCGACACTTTATAAAATTATAATACATAATGAATCAAAAGAAAATAATTTATAATTCAACAAGTCTATTACAATACATAAAAGCAATTCAAACACCACCAAAGTGTAACGCCCTACTTTATTTACCTTTGTTTTTATAAATTTTGTTGTAAATGAGTATTTGCTTCATTGGTTCAGGATTCTAATTGTATGTTTGAGGTCTTGGGTTTAAGTTCCATTGTTGGAAAATTCTATTATTTTTATATCCTAGCCTTACCCCTATTGAGTGGGCTTAAATTATATTTTCGGTCAACTCATATCAGAACGAGCCTGTTGGCTCAAGTGGTAATGTGTTAGCTTGCCCTAAGGTCTCGTGTCTGAACCCCCGTGTGAGCGAAAGATGATATTTTTGCTTCTATGAGTGTGTAACCGATTCTGTAGTAGAAGTTGGTGGGATTGAAAGTTTGTGGTGGAAGTTGAGAGTTAGTGGGTTGGTTTAGTGGGATTTGTTAGTTAGTGGGATAATGGGGTGTTAGGAAATTCTTTTATTTTATTTTATTTTATTTTATTTTATTTTATTTTATTTTATTTTATTTTATTTTATTTTATTTTATTTTTATTTTTATTTTTATTTTTATTTTTATTTTTATTTTTATTTTTCCTTTTTCAATTTTTTTCTGAGGTTAGTTTCTTCTCTCCCTCTTCTTTTCCTCTACGATTTCCTTTTTTTCCTTTATTTCTCTATTCTGTTCAACAAATTGATTGTTCTAATTCTTAGGGTTCGGTATTCCGGTGGTACCTCGTTCGTTTTGGTAAGTTTGTAAGTTCATTTGGTTTGGTTTTCTTTACTTTTGAGTTGTTGTAATGGTGTAGTTAGAGAAGTTAATTTTCTACGAATGTGAGTCGAGTAGGAGAAGACTGTGAAGTAGTGAATTACACTCTAATAGCTTAATCTATTATAGTGGTTGTTTTCATCAGCGGTAATTTAGTGTGCGTTGTTTGAATTTTTGTTATAGAATTCATAAATTTGTTACAACGATGTTTGGGATACTGTTTTTAGGTTTCGAAGGTCTCGGGATTGCTTCCATATCAAAATTGAGCCAGGTGTGTAACGAAAATGCGAGAAAATGTCGATTGACAAAAGTTGAAAATTTAGTATACCGATGCCACACGCGCATGTGTCCGACCATGTGGTAGGTCGTGTGCGACACATGGCCGTGTGGGTCACACAGCCTAGGCTGATTTTGGCGTGTGGGCCATGGGCCAAGACATGTGGGCCACACGAGTAGGGCCAGTTTGGGCGTATGGGCCACACAGGCATGTGAGCCCAAATTTTAAAAAGTTTTCCCTAGGGTTGCATGTGCCACTCCGATCGACTGTGGGCCTTCCATAAGGTTGGTATGGGCAAAATAGGCCCTTAAGCATGAAACATGTTGCTCTGTTAGACTGAAAATAACTCAAATAGTGTTTATATGAGATTTGCGAGATATGGTATGTTTAATCTGATCTGTCACACCAATGCGTGTATAATGTCATTATGTATAAGCATATATATTATTTGTTATTCTGTTTATCTATATATGTATATGGGGCGGGTTATGTATATGTGGAAGAAGTATTCTATGAGGCGATATTTTGCCAATATACTGGCAACATGGCTACAATTTATTTTGATAAGTGTCGTATGGACACTGTGTGGTGTGTAGGGCTGGGTGAACGTTTTATACCCCATGTGGTGTGTTGGGATGGTCGAAGTTGGTGTGTAGAGGATGAGGGTAGGACTATGCATATTGAATTATGTATGATTCTGTAAAGAATTTATGTCTGTATCTGTTCTGCTATGCGATAAAATCTAAATTTATATTTTTGTTGAGTTACACACTGGGTTTTTTAAAATAACGTCCGTTTGTCTGTTCTGTTTAGGTAATCATCAGGCATAAGCGGGTCGGTACAATGGAGGCTCAGTTGAGACCACTAGTCTGTAAACTATTTTTACTTAATAGTTTATTTAAATTTCTAGTTTTCTTTTGAGAGTTTTGTAATTTTGGGACTCTCTGGACTTTTTGCTTTTGTTTTTGGATTTGAGTTTGATTTAAATTTCTTGCGACGCTTAACAAAATAATTTACAAAAATAACGATTTTACGTAAATAAACGTTTTTGAGAACACAAACTCGGTTTTCAAAACTTAACGAATTTTATACTTCCGCTGTAAATTATGATTTTGTCTGCAAATTATGGCTCAGTTTACAGACCGCAAATTAATAGTATAATGACTTATTCTTTTAAATAAAGAGGTAAGATGTCTTCAAAGGAAAAAATGAATTTCTAATTTTTCTTTGTAACATCTCCAGATTCGGCCATAACGTCTAGGTTAAGTTTGGGGTATTACATTTAGTGGTATCGGAGCCAGGTTACAAAACTCAGGCTGTGAAATTTTGGGTTCAAAATTGTATTTGTAAAAGAACTGGTTTTCAAGCAAAGTTTGTTTCTTTTTTAGTAAAGTATGTCATACACCAAGTCTTCAACGCTGATCCTATAAGTACTTCTAAACTTAAAAATACTATAGTTAGAAAACTCTGAATTGTCTGAGACTACACTGAGTCAGTTAGGGTCTGAAACTTCTGAAAATTTTTGAAACTTCTGATAAATATTTGAAGCATAAAATACTTGCTAGTAAACACTGAAACTGATACATAAAATTTTGTAATGTAGATAAAATAGTGATTACGATGAACGCTCGTGAAACGCGTGGCTGTGGTACTCGTGGGTGCGATAGGTGCCCTAGAGGGATTGGATATGAGCGAGAAATTAAATACACCTACTATTGAGACCGGGTCTCAAAGCTGATCGGCTGGGGATGACGCATTATCCCAAGCCATGTTGTGAGTATTGGAGAGGGTCGCTGAACCCCATTCTGGTTCTGGGAGCCATGGGTTGGTAACAAAATGACTTCGGTCTAATGGTGTTGAACTATTTAGGGGTGTCACTGGAGTCGCCCCTACTGTGGCCGAATATTGGTTGGAGGCCACAGAAAGGATAATGAACGACATTGACTGTACTTCTAAGCAAAAACTGAAGGGCAGTTCAACAGCCGCTTAGGGGCAGTGGTCCGACTAGGGGTGGTAATGGTATGGGTAGGGGACAGAGAACACCAAACAGTGTTGCTAATCAGACTAGGCAAGGCAGTCTGTGCTAGTATATGCTGCTTGATGCCATGAGAACAGAAACACCCCTGATGTGATTCCGGGTTCGTTCCTTATTTATGATGTTCCTTATATTGCACTGATAGACATATGGTCAATGCACTCTTACATAACTTGTTTTGTCTCTGATAACTTGGGGATTCCTGTTGAGGGTACTTCTGGTGAGATTTCTGTACTAAGGCCATTGGGCCAATCTGTTCGGGTAAATAGACTGTATAGGAATATATCGTTGGAGGTACAAGAGGTTGTATTTTCAGCTAATCTGGTGGAGCTACCATTCGGAGAATTTGATTTGATTCTAGGTATGGACTGGCTTGTGGAGTATTGAGTCAGTTTAGATTGTGCTACTAAGAGGGTAGTTCTAAGATTTAAGAATGATGTAGAAATGGTTGTGATCAGCGAGTGTCGGGATTACCTATCCAATATAATCTCCGCTCTTGTGGCCTAAAAATTGGTTCAGAAAGGGTGTGAAACGTATCTGGCCTATGTAAGTGTTTTAGCTTTTGTGGAATCTTCTATTGAGAACATCAGAACAGTTAAAGAATTTTTAGATGTTTTTCCCG
The DNA here is from genome assembly GCA_025698465.1 of Gossypium longicalyx. NCBI lineage: Eukaryota > Viridiplantae > Streptophyta > Magnoliopsida > Malvales > Malvaceae > Gossypium > Gossypium longicalyx. The sequence continues at coordinate 21,146,677 of CM047000.1, forward strand.
ATGAATTACCAGGTTTACCTCAAAACCAGAAAGTTAAGTTCGACATTAAGCTTTTACCAGGTACAGCTCCAGTGTCCACCGCTCCTTACCGTATGAGACTGAAGGAGCTTATGGAGCTAAAAGCTCAACTTTAAGAGCTTTTGGATCGTGGTTTCATCCATCTTAGTGTGTCTTCGTGGAGGGCACCGATTTTATTCGTAAAGAAAAAGGATGGTACCATGAGAATATGCATCGACTATCGACAGTTGAATAAGCTAACTGTGAAGAATAAGTACCCACTTTTGAGGATGGACGACCTGTTTTATCAGTTTCATTGGGCCTCAGTATTCTCTAAGATAGATATCCGTTTTGGGCATTATCAGCTTAGGGTTAAGGAAGTTGATATTCATAAGATGACTTTTAGGAATCATTGTGGGCATTACAAGTTCCTAATTATGCCTTTTGATTTAACGAATGTTCTATCTGCCTTTATGGATCTGATAAATTGGGTCTTCTAATCGTATTTAGATCAGTTCATCATGGTTTTCATAAATGACATTCTGGTGTACTCTAAGACCGAAGATGACCATGATGAGCATCTTAGAGTAGTTCTTCAGATACTTCGAGAGAAACAACTCTACGCTAAGTTGAGCAAGTGTGAGTTTTGGTTAAGGGAAGTAACTTTTTTGGGGCATGTGGTTTCTACCGAGGGGATCCGAGTTGATCTTAGAAAGATTGAGGCTATACTTGGTTGGAAATAGCCTAAAAATATTTTGGAGATTTGCAGTTTTCTAGGTCTTTCAGGTTTTTATCGGAGGTTTGTTGAGAGGTTCTCATTAATTGCAGCTCCTCTGACTAAGATTTTTTGTAAGAACGCTCATTTTGTCTGGACTGATGAGCAATAATCGAGTTTTGAGAAGCTCAAGTCTGTTTTGACTCAGGCTTCTATTCTGATATCGCCTGAATTTGATAAGGAGTTAGTGGTTTATAGTGATGATTCGCATGTCGATTTGGGATGTGTTATGTTGCAAGATGGCAAGGTTGTGGCTTATGTGTCCCGACAGCTTAAGTCACACGAGGGAAATTATCCGACGCACGATCTCGAGTTGGCTATAGTGGTTTTTGCCTTAAAGATTTGGAGGCACTATCTGTATGGTGAAAGGTGGATCATCTACATCGATCACAAGAGCCTTAAGTACCTCCTTACTTAAAAGGAGTTGAACCTCAAGCAACGTAGATGGATTGAGCTACTTAAGGATTACGACTGCATGAAAGAGTATTATCCCGGTAAGGCTAATGTGGTGGCTGATGCTCTTAGTCATAGAGCGATGACTGATTTGAGGGTGATATTTGCTCGCCTATGCCTGTTTGATTACGAGCGTCTGTTAGTCGAGTTGCAAGTTCAACCGACTTAGATTGATCAGATTCAGGAGAAACAATTAGGGGATGATTCTCTAGTTCTGCGTTTCTGTCAGGTAGAGAGTGGTAGTACGTTTGACTTTGGGCTGAATAGTGATGGGGTTTTGTGTGAACGACTCTGATTTGAGACAGTCTATTCTAAAAGAAAAGCATATTAGTCCTTATGATATACATCCTAGTGGAAATAAAAAATATCAAAAACTTTGTGAACTATATTGGTGGCCGGGTTTGAAACGAGAGGTAATAGATTTTACTTCTCGATGTTTGACGCACCAGCAAGTTAAGGCTAATCATCAGTTACTTTCGGGTTTGCTTCAGCCCTTTAAGATTCCCATATGGAAATAAGAACGTCTGACTATGGACTTCGTTAGTGGGTTGCCTTTAACACCTACTAAGAAGGATTCTGTATGGGTCATCATGGATCGGTTGACCAAGTCCGCCCACTTTATTCCGGTTCAGACATACTATTCTCTTCAGAAGTTGGCCAAGCTATACTTTCTGAGATTGTAAGACTTTACGGGGTTTCGATTTCGATAATTTTAGATAAAGATCCTCGCTTCACGTCTCAGTTTTGGAAGAAACTTCATGAAGCTTTCAGTTCAAGATTGGATTTCAGTACTGCATTTTATCCTTAGACTAATAGTCAATCTGAGAAGGTGATTCAAATACTGGAGGACATGCTTCGGGGTTGTGTGATTGATTTCCGAGGTAGTTGAGAGGATTTCCTACCGTTAGCCGAGTTTGCCTATAATAATAGTTTTCAGTCTAGTATTCAAATGGCACCTTACGAGGCACTGTATGGTTGTAAGTGTCGTACTCCGTTATGTTAGACTGAGCTGGGTGATCGTCGAGTTCTGGGTCCTGAGTTGGTTTTCGAGACTAAAGACAAAGTCAGATTGATTCGGGATCATCTTAAGGCAGCTTCTGATAGATAGAAGCCCTATACAGATATAAAAATGAGGGATATTGAGTACTTCGTAGTTGATTTCGTGTTTCTTAAAGTATCTCTGTGGAAGAAGGTTCTACGGTTTGGACGTAAAGGCAAGTTAAGCCCTAGGTTCATTTGGCCGTATCAAACTCTAAAGCGTGTTGGACCAGTTACTTATTAGTTGGAGTTACCTCTAGAGTTAAACCATATCCATGACGTATTTCACGTCTCTATGTTTAGGCGGTATCGGTTTGACCCATCTCACGTTGTTTCTATTAAGGAGATTGAGGTTAGACCAGATTTGACATTTGAGGAGGAGTCGGTTCAGATTCTGAATTGAGATGTAAAAATTCTGAAGAGAAAGTCTATTCTGTTAGTTAAGGTTCTATGGCGAAATCATGACACTGAGGAAGTCACGTGGGAACCTGAGGACTCGATCCATCAATAGTATCCGCATCTGTTTGAATCAGATAATTTTGAGGTCGAAATTTCTTTTAGGGGGTAGAGTTGTAACGCCCTAATTTATTTAGCTTTATTTTTATGAATTCTATTTTAAATGAGTATCTGCTTTAGTGGCTAAGTGTTCTGATTGTATGTTTGAGGTCTTGGGTTCAAGTCTCATTGTTGGAATTATGTTATTTTTTATCCTAGCCTTAACCCTATTGGGTGGGCTTATGTTATATTTTTGGTCAACTCATATCAGAATGACCTTTCTGATTCAAGTGGTAAGGTGTTAGCTTGCCTTAAGGTCTCGTGTTCAAACCCTCATGTGAGCGAATGATGTTATTTTTACTTCTGTGAGTGTGTAACCGGTTCTGTAGTAGAAGTTTAGTAGGATTGAAAGTCTGTGGGGGTAGTTAAGAGTTAGTAGGTCAGTTTAGTGGGATAATAGGGTGTCTGGATATTCTTTGATTTGATTTGATTTTTAATTTTGTTTTTCCTTTCTTAAATTTTCTTTTATAATGTTAGTTTCTTCTCTCCCTCTACTTTTCCTCTGCGATTTCCTTTTTGCCTTTTTCTCTCTATTCTGTTCAATAAATCGATTGTTCTAATCGTTGGGGTTCGATTGTTTTGGTAAGTTTGTAAGTTCGTTTGGTTTGGTTTTCTTTCCTTTTGAATTGGCATAATGGTGTAGTTAGGGAAGTTAATTTTCTGTGAATGTGTGTCACGTAGGAGAAGACTGTGAAGTAGTGAATTACGCTCCAACGGCTTAATCTGTGATAGTGGTTGTTTTCGTCGACGGTAAGTTTGTGTGCGTTGTTCAAACTTTTGTTGTTGAATTTGTAAATTATTTGTTAGAACGATGTTTGGGATACTATTTTTAGGTTCTGGAGGTCTCGGAATTGCTTTCACATCAAAATCGAGCAAGGTGTGTAACGAAAACGCGAGAAATTATTGGTCAGTGAAAGCAAAAATTTTAGCCTGTCGATGCCACACGGGCGTGTGGTAGGTCGTGTGCGACACACAACCATATGACGGGTCCTAAGTCAATTTGGACGTGTGGGCCCACACGGGCATGTGGGCCCAAATTTTAGAATTTTTTCCCTAGGGTCGCATACGTTGTTTCGATCGACTGTGGGCTTTCCATAGGGTCGGTATGGGAAAAATAAGCCTTTAAGCATGAAACTTGTTACTCTGTTAGACTTAAAATAACTTAAATAGTGTTTATATGAGATTGACGAGATATGGTATGTTTAATCTAATTTATCACGCATATGCGTGTATAATGTCTATTATGTATAAGCATGCATATTGTCTGTTATTCTATTTATCTATATTTGTGTATGAGGCGGGTTATGTATATGTGGAGGAAGTATTTCGTGAGGCGATATTTCGCCAATATACTGGTAGCATGGCTACGATTTATTCTGATAAGTGTCGTATGGACACTATGTGGTGTGTAGGGCTAAGTGGGTGTTTTGTACCCCATATAGTGTGTTGGGATGGTCGAAGTTGGTGTGTAGAGGATGGGGGTTGGACTATGCATATTAGATTCTGTATGATTCTGTCAATAATCTGATTCTGTAAAGAATTTATGTCTTTATGTATTCTGCTATACGATAAAATATGTATTTATGTTTCTGTTTAGTTACACATTGAGTTTTTTAAAACTCACACCCATTTGTCTATTTTGTTCAGGTAAACCTCAGGCATAGGCGAGTCGGTGCGACAGAGGCTCAGTTGTGACCACTAATCTGTAAATTATATTTACTTAATAGTTTATTTGGTTTTCTAGTTTTCTTTCAAGAGTTTTTTTAATTTTGGGACTCTTTGGACTTTTTGGTTTCGTTTTTGGACTTGGGTTTGATTTAAGTTTCTTGCGACGCTCAACAAAACAACTTACAAGAACAACTGTTTTACGCAAACAAATGTTTTTGAGAACACAAACTCAGTTTTCAAAACTTAACGACTTTTATACTTCCGCTGCAAATTATTGTTTTGTCTGAAAGAGTAAACATACAATGGTTTTACAAATAAGTATAACAACATATTCTTTTAAGTAAAGAGGTATGATGTTTTTAAAAGAAAAAACGAATTTCTAATTTTTCTTCGTAACATCTCCAGATTTGACCATAACATCTAGGCCAGGTTTGGGGTGTTACACAAAGTTTAATAAACTAGATACATGAAATAACATACACAAATTAACGTTTATTATTTTTACCCTAAACCTAACTAATTTCTAAATACTTGTCATTCATCGAACATTTGATTGGCTAGTTCCATCCTCCAAGTAGCCCATGCATCCGATGGATGAATATTTACTATATTTGATTCATCGTCATCTATCACATTACTAGGTAATCCTTCTCCCAACTTCGCTTCAATAGGATCAAGACTCATATAGGATCAAATAAAATTATGGAGCAAACAACATGCAATAATGATTTTATTGTGCACCCTCACATGATAGAATGATGGACTCCTAAGTATTCCCCATCTAAGTTTTAATAACACAAAGCATCTTTCAATAACATTACATGCTAAAGCATGTTTCATATTGAAAAATTCTTTAGGAGTACTTGCTGGTAGCCTTGACGCCACTCATTCAAATAATATCTTTATTCTCTAAAAGGCGCAAGAAATCCCTTACAGTTTGTATATCCAACATCAACTAGATAATAAAAACATATAAATAAACTATTTATCATGGTTAATTTCCCAAAAAAGTATGATCTTAAAATTTAATTCAAATTCCTCCAATTTTGCACTTTACCATAAGGAACTTTTAGTTCATGTCTCCTACTAATGGCATCTCGAAGAACCCGTCCATCAGCAACAGAACCTTCCCAACCAGGAAGAACATAAACAAAATGTATATCAGGTGTACAAACACCTAACATATTTGTTGCTATGTCACCTTTTCGCGTTCGATATCTAGATTTATCAACTGTTGGAACCCTAATCTTGATGTGAGTTCCATCTAAAGCACCTAAGCAATTCTACATCACATGTATAAAACCTTAGGTTAGGACACTATATTTAAATCTAAATCAACTAAATTATATACGAGCTATATATGAAACTCACTCCAATACCTTGAACCATTTCCACATTGGGTCCGTAGAATTAGTTGTAATTGGTTTTGCCTTTTTAAATAACACATCTTGTAAGCGTATGATAACATTTAAAATATTGTGAAATGATCTGCTAACGATTTCTCTAGACCTATTAAAGTGATGCTTGATAACTTGATTTTAAGGTGATGAGAAATGATATGTAAGAACATTACCACTTGCTCATCAACAAGCATGTTTCTTGACGACTTCAGTCCTCCTAAAGTTTGTAATATCTCACATAGTTTAAAAAAAAAGTAAGTTTATTCATCTTAACTTGTTCAATAAAGGTCTCGTCACTAGCATGTACAAGTCTTTTCACATAATCTCGTTTTGCATAAAAATCTAAAATATATTATCTAATCCTTGGTCTATAAGTATATAGGCTATGGATGACACCCAATGTAACTAAGAACCAACTCACTACTATACACATTTGCAACCATACTATCAATGCAAGACCAATTCTTTTACACCTCTCACTTTGTACTATTAAAGACAGACGAGTCATTACTGCAAGATATTAAAGTGTTACATATCTTCAAATCATAGTAAAAGGGTCACATTTCTTCAATAATAATTTCAATAACAATAAAACAAAATCAAAGAATTTAATTGTCAAAGAACTTACAGTGATTCAGTGAATACAAGATGCTCATGTGGATGGAAGAAGCAATCAAGCAAGCCAAAGAAGAATAGGAAGCAATAATACACTGTCAAGAAAAATGAACAATACATATTAAGAATATTTGCAAAGCACAAAATAGAAATTACAACTATCTTTACAAGTAAAAAACTTAAAATTCATTTCTTTATCAATCACCCAAAACAGAAAAAGAAGAAGATAAGAATGTGTTTTTGTGGATTTGATTAACTGATGACTGATGATTAAGAATAATTTTAAAAAAAATAATATTTAATACATCTACATCCAAATTAGATAATTTCTAGATTTACAAAAATATACATATATTATATGAATTTTTTTTAAAATTCGATCTTTAATTTACCTTTTAAAAAGCTTGTATTCATCCTCACATTGTAATTAACTAATGTTGTATTTGAATTAATAATTGTGAATAGAAAAAGATATATTATTTTGTTTGAATAGTTAAAATTAGTAAAATGAAAGAAATAATATAAATTTAATAATTTTTGTGGGAAAAGAAAAGAAATAATTGAATATATTAATTTTTTATAAGTTACATAGTGAATAGTTAAATAAAAAGGACTCAACTTTCTTAACATAACATTTCACTTAAACTTAAAAATTATTTAAATAAGGTCTTATTTTCTTTTATTTTGTATTAACTCAATTCGAATATAAGTATACAATGTGTTAAATATCTTAAAAATTATATATTTTAAAATATTCGATTATTATTTTTATTTAAATAAAATCTAAAACTCCATATATATTACATTCTTACCATAACCTGATTTGTTTGTATCATTTTACATTTTTTTTTTGTTTCGATTGTTGAGATAAATTTTATATTTGAATAAAAGAAGTTCAACTCTCTTATTAAAAGTAATGAGTTCACATACAGTTTTGGTATTTTTATTATTAATTTTAAAATTTTAGTTTAAAAATATATTAAATTAAATACACCAGATTAACAATTGTAAATAAAGTTTTTTTTTTGAAATAAAATATGTTCATAGTGTTAATTATGATTTTTAATCAAACAATATAAGTAATATAAAACATTGTTTAAAGACCAAAATTAAATATAACATAAATTAAACATATCAAAAATAAAAATAGTTTTAAAATATATTAAAAGATTAAAATAATTTTAAACGAAACATATCGAAAATAAAAACATATCGAAAATAAAAACATATCGAAAATTAAATATAACCAAAATGTTCTTGTTTAAAGTAAAAAGATTAAATTCGAATTTTAAATGTAGTTTCACATGTATATATTGCCTTTCCCGTATTACTAGAAAAGAGTAATGATATATTCATTCCGATAGAGATAGTTGTTTATGTCCCTTTTCCTTGTTCATTCTTTTCTGTTGTTGTTGACTTTTGGCATTTGGCAGTCTACAAGGATGTGCTACTCTTTACCTTAGCAGCCTCCTTTTCCATTAACAAATTTCATCTTTCCAAAGTTGAACACATAACCAACTTACAACAAAGACATTGGGAGGGTATTGTTACCTTAGCACACCCTTGAGGATATCTTTCCCCTTCGTGTTGCTACCTTCAACCACCCCCTTAGCTAAAACACACAAACCATTCCATTATTTCAAGAGGATACACATTTAACACATAATGGTTTCAACTTAAAGCATTGCATGGCTATTTCATACATATAAACATCTGAATACGCGGTTGAGAGGGGGACTTTTCCTTTCTCAAAATTTAACATGCGGTAGCTCCTTTCTTCCCTATCAATTCGAACAACAAAGAAAATGAGCAGAAATAAGAAATTCTCCTAAATATTTTTGTCTTTCTCCCTTCTTCTTTTTCACTGTCTCCCTCTAAGCAACCTAAGAACTTTACTAAAACCCTTTTTTAATCCCAAATTCACATACAAGACAAATCATATGAAGTTACTAGAACATTTGACGTAAGTTGTTTTTTCAGGACCCAAATCATATGAAATATATATGGGAGTTTCATATGTTATGAAACATGCATTTGTCAAGAAATTGATATCCTTGCAATAAGGAAAAATTTCACAATAACAAAAGTATACTACACTTGTAAATATATTTTGAGTTAAGTTATCCTAGCCCAAAACCAAAAAAACCAAAACCTAGATATTTTAAAACTTAAAATCAACCCAATGATCATTTCCAACTAAAAAATCTAAATAAAAAAAAACTTAACAAAAAACCAAAGGCAAAATGCATTAGTTGATGAACAAAAATTGAAAAAATTCTAAATTGTTACTACTCTTATTACTCCTTCAACTCTTCATCGTTTATCATAAAAATGAATGGAAAACATGAAACCAATAAAACTAAAAATGAACACATAATATTACATAAGGTTGAACAATTAAAGCATACCCATCTAGCATATGGCTAAATTAAAATGACTCAAACAAGTAGTGCAAACACGCAACAATGATAAAACATGGAAAAAAAAGACAATTTAGGAAATGGTTTAAGGTATATCACACTAGAAATGTAAGTTTCGTAAGATTACATGGTCAAAAAGCGAACAACAATGGTATTAAACAACAACTACCCTTGTTGTTAATGGCAATAATATATTAACAAAATATACATGTATAAACTAGAATTGAGACACTGTTGGAAACACGATGCTAAAGAAGAGTAGCTCTTATAAGCATAACAACCATTTAAATGGGGATTAATCAAACAATTAAGAAGCATTAATAAGCAAAAAGTTTCTTTTAATCATATATAGGCTTTATTAGTAAATTGGCCCTTGATATCAGTCAATAAGAACATGACAAGCAACATATTCTTTATTGGATGCCATACACTTTGAGGGTGAAATGAGACAAAATTGATAGTTTAGTTTAAAAAACTAATATGAAAGTTGGAGTATAGTTCAAGGGCCAATTTACTAATAAATCCTATTATATATACACATTACATACATTGATCACAGTCGAATTCAAGAAGCAATATTACATAATCCATTTTACGGCTTCAAAAACCAACAATCCCCCTTATCAACTTTCTTACAACTACTGCTTGTATAAACTGAATACCCAGCAACCATTGCAAGATTCTTAAGCTTGGCATACAGATAGTAATTACTGAACCCCTCATTAAGTTTCCTATCATTCTCAAAAACATGTACTCTTCATATTTTCAGCTTATTTTATCTTTAATAAATATTTCGGAAGAATTCATCATATAACTTGATCAAAAACATGTACTCTTGATATTTTCAAATAAAGATTTTTACAGCAAAATATCCAAGAAAATAATCTAAGAAAGTAAGTTCCTTCCTTTTAGGGGGTTTACGTATCACACATACTTAATTAATACCAAAATTGTTATTGAAGGTTAATTTGAATTGTACTTTGTGAATTGTGAGGCTGGATTCAAGCTCACTAAGAGCCATAGGGTAGCAAGAGTCCAGCTTAAAATGAAGCCTATAAGGTGAAAATAACAACATAAGAGGCTCATGACTCTTATCACTAAGCCAACTAATCATAGTAAATATAAATTATTATCATTGGTTATAAAAGAAATTCAAAACTAGACAGTAAAAGAAAGATATGATAGAAAACAATGATATTCATAAGCCATTCACCACAGAACATTTTGTAAATGATTAGAACTAAATTATTGTCACTAAAGAGCAAGGCTTGCATAGATGGCTAGACTAGAGTACGCTGCTTGAAAAATAAAAGAAGAAAAGCAGTTAAATAGGCTATAAGTTCTATCAAATTCATGTTTTTAATCTCAAATTCACGTGGTTTGATTTTCTCTTCTTAGATAGTATTGTCTAAGTTCTTTATTAAGTTCTATAAAGAGTTGAGTTGTTTAGGCGGTGATTGTATAACTCTCTATGGAAGTAGGAGCAGAACCACTCTAACCAACTAAATACTATACCAAACATCTTTTTGGAAAAAATGCCAATAAAACAATGCAGAAAGAGTTAAGAAAAAACTGTTACCTCTCTTAAGCGAGCTAGATTGCGACCATTCTCCTCATAAACAAAGTCAATAACATTCTCAGGAACTTTAATCTCTACAGTTGTATTTGTCACAATGTAGATTTGTTTCCACTGCAAACATGAGAAGAAAGGGACATTAGTTATGAGAAACTGTCCGAAAGCGTTACTTCCCATTCCCCACCCCCAATTATATTTGGCCCCATATAACACCATTAAAGTTCAACAATATAAAACCGGCATCAATCTTCAAAATTATATAGGATATATTAAATTGATTTCATATAATAACAAGATAAGATCTTAAGAATTTAATGTAGTTAATTTAGATGGTTTACCATCATTTAAAAAAAATTTATTATTTCTACTAATTTAACAAAAAAATCAGAAAAAAAAGGAAATCAAAATGGGAGAAAAAATAATTACAGGCAGATGAATCGATTGCAAATTTGAAAAAATCTTTGGCATATTAGAGATTCAGATGGAGACGGAGATAACCCTTTTGGTAAAACATAGATTTGCCATTTCTGCCATTTCCATTTTCAAGACTTTGAACTAGTCTTGTTAGGGTTACTAAAAGAGGTGGAGAGGAAATTGAAAGATAAAGGTTTACCTGAGGGAGGATTGCTACTGGTAGTAGATGAAGGAAGCAAGAGAGGTCAGGATTGAGATCAAGCTGAGTAAGAGCTTTTTTGAGGTGACAAGATGGGAGGGTAAAATGGGAAGGAGACTTGTATTAATTGAGTATTAGTGGTGATGAAACGGAATAAGAATGCATGCCCCTAATATTTTAAAAATGGGTAATCTATAAAAATAGTTACTATTGTTTACCTCAGGTTACATTTTAGTCACTAATGTTTGAAATGTTACATTTTAGTCACTTATGTTACTCTTTTGTTACGAAGTGATCACTCTACCGTTAAGTTCCGTTATCTCTCTAACGGTAATCCTACGTGGTGGTCCAACTAGATTTTAGATGCCAACTTGGATTTCTAAATGGGATGAAAATAGATTTTTAAATAAAAAATTTAATTAATTAAAATTTTTAAACCTAAACCTTAATTAAAAAATCTGTTCATCTCCTCTTTTTAATTTTTCTTCAGTCTCTTCTTTTTTTCAATGGTTTTTTTTTTCATTTGATTGGAAAAACTATTATTAAAATCAAAATAGTTGAAATCAAATTGACTGCTTCATAAAGATGGATTCAATAGAGGGTTCAGGTATGTCTTCTTTGCATTCCTCTATCTCTTTTATTCAATACTGAAAAACAAAAGATTGGATTTTTTATTGTTTAATGAAAACCCTAAATTAAAATTCTTGATATGAATATTAACAACTAAAAGAATTTCAGATCAGAAAAAAGGGATACCCACAAAGGGATTGTGAACAAACAAGCCGATTTAGATCAGAAAAAATCGGATTGAAAAACTAATTATTCAAGAACGTGAAGAATTGGAAAAAACAATGATTAGGAACAAAAATGATTACCATCTTCTTATTTGTCGACAACCACTTCATTTTAAGTTTTAGAATATAAATTTGCCGGTGAAGAAGACATACTTGGACTCCATTGAATCCTCTTTTGTTTTCGTACGTGAATAATTTTTTTGATGATAATAGCTTTTTTAGTCAATTGAAAAAGAAAACTAAAAAAAGGGGGAGATGAACAGTTTTTTAACTAAGATTTAGGGTTTAAAAATTTTAATTAATTAAATTTAATTAATAAAAAATCTATTCTCATCCTATTATGAAATCTAAGTTGGCGCTAGTTACATACCTTAATCAAGCTTCAATAATGGCCGAACCTATGGAAGCTTTATTTCTTTTTATTTTCTTTATATTCGATCACCAAAAATATAAACATGCATAGCTTTTAATTATGTTATGTTTTATATTATATAAAACATTATTACCATTTACAATTTTAACCTTTATTATAAAATAATAAAACATTATAAACCATTCCTTTAACCGTCCAACACTTATAATTATGGTCTAATTGCAACTTAAATACCTCCATTTAAAAAGACAACAACAATTCAGTCCTTTCACATTTAACCATCAAATTTTTATTTTACGCGATTAAGCCCTTTTATTAAATTGGGCACTCAAACGACAAAATTAAAACACGAAAATTTCACAGATATAAATTCACACATAATAAACACAGAAAATAATTTTTAATTATTTTCTAACTCAGATTCGTGGTTTCGAAACCATTGTTCTGAATAGGGTCTAAATCGGGTTGTTACACCTTTGCGACCAAATCTAAGAATTTTCTTCCATGGTGACACTTTCGGAAACACTTTATCACCAACCTGAAATTCAATATCCTTCCACTTCAAATACGCGTACGATTTCTTTCGATCTAAAGCTACTTTCAAACAATCACGAATTACTTTCACTTTCTCTTCGGTTACTCTAACCAAATCAACCCTACGAATCTGTTTCTCACTAAGCTCGGTCCAGTACAATAGAGTTCGACACTTACAACCATACAATGCTTTATACGGTGCCATCTTTATACTTGATTGAAAACTATGGTTATAAGAAAATTGGACAACAGTAGATATTTCTCCCAACTACCTTCGAATTCTAATACACAATAGTGAATCATATCTTTGAGAATTTGAATCACTCTCTTAGATTGACCATCAGTTTGTGGATGAAATGTAGTACTAAAATTCAACTTTGTACCCAAAGCTTATTGCAATTTCTTCCAAAATCACGACGTAAACCTAGGATCTCTATCTAAAATAATAGAAGTAGGCACGCCGTGCAATCTAACAATCTTAGCAATGTAAATTCAGCTAGTTTATCAAGTGAATAATCAGTACGTACTGGAATGAAATGAGCTGATTTCGTCAACCTATCAACAACAACCCAAACAACATCTTTCATTTTCGGAGTCAGAGGTAACCTCGACACAAAATCCATTGTAATTTTATCCCATTTCAACTCGGGTATCATCACAAGCTGAATTAAGCCTGAAGGCACTTGATGTTCGGCTTTTACTTGTTGACAAATCAAGCATCTCATTACAAACTCTGAAATGTCTCGTTTCATGCCTGACCTCCAATATAATTTCTTCAAATCCTTATACATCTTTGTACTCCTAGGATGAACAGATAAACAACCATTATGTGCCTCATGAAGAATTTTCTGAGTCAGTTCAGTATCTCTCGGTACACAAATCCTACCTCGAAACCTCAAACAATCATCGGATCCAATTTGATATTTTGAATCACTATTCGATTTGCATTGAACTCTTTTAGCTTGCAACTCATTATCACCTTTTTGAGCTTCGCAAATTTGCTAAAGAAATACCAATCTAGCTTTCAACTCGGCCAAAATTGATCCATCGTCAGATAAGATTAGTCACGTATTTATCGCTCTTAAAGCAAACAAAGACTTTCTACTTAAGGCATCTACGACTACGTTCGCTTTCCCCTAGTGATAGTCGATCAATAAATCATAATATTTCAACAACTCGAGCCATCTTTGATGTTGCAAATTCAACTCTTTCTGAGTCATTAAATACTTTAAACTCTTGTGATCGGTAAACGTGTGACACTTCTCACCGAATACATTGTGTCTCCAAATTTTTAAAGCAAACACAATAGCGGCTAGTCCCAAGTTGTGCATTGGGTAGTTCTTTTCGTGCGGTTTCAACTATCATGAGGCATAAGCTATCACTTTACCATTTTGCATTAACACACAACCAAGATCGTTTAATGACGCGTCACTGAAAATCACAAACTCTTTTCCTGACTTAGGTTGTACTAATACCGGTGCCTCAGTTAACAACGCTTTCAACTGCTCAAAACTCTATTGACATTTCTAAGACCACTCGAATTTCACATCTTTTTGTAACAATCTGGTCATAGGTGTAGCAATCATCGAAATTCCCTTAACAAAGCATCAATAATAATCGGCCAAGCCTAAAAAGCTTCTAACTTTGAATACATTTCTCTGTGTTTTCCAATCATCAACTACTGAAATCTTACTCGGATCAACCTATATACCTTTTGTTGAAACAATGAGTCCCAAAAATTTGACTTCTCAGAGCCAAAACTCACTTTTGCTGAATTTAGCAAATAATTTCTTATCTCTCAAAGTCTGTAATACAATTCTTAAATGTTCAACATGCTCAGACTCATCTCGGGAATAAATCAGGATGTCATCAATAAACACAACTACAAACTTATCTAAAAATAGTCGGAAGATTCGATTCATCAAGTCCATAAAAACTGTAGGAGCATTTGTTAATCCAAACAACAAGGAATTCATAATGCCCGTACCTTGTTCTGAATGCGGTCTTTGGCATATCCGAGTCTTTAACTCTCAACTGGTAATAGCCTGATCTCAAGTATATATTTGAGAACATTGTTGCTCCTCTCAATTGATCGAACAAATCATCAATTATTGGTAAGGGATACTTGTGCTTTATTGTAACCATGTTAAGCTGACGATAATCAATACAAAGTCTCATAGATCCGTCTTTCTTCTTGACGAACAACACTGGTGCACCCCAAGGTGAAAAACTCGATCTCGCAAAACCCTTAACTGTCAACTCTTACAACTGAGATTTCAATTCTTTCAATTCAGTCGGAGCCATTCTATACGAAGCTATCTATATCGGTGAAGTCCCTGGTACTAATTCAATTGTAAACTTAACCTCTCTGATCGGTGGTGATCCAGGTAACTCTTCTGGAAACACATCCAGGTATTCACAAACTACCAGCACAGATTCAATCTTCAATCCAAACACTTTCGTATTCAGTACATATGCAAGATAAGCTTCACAACCTTTTCTTACATACCTATGAGCCGACATCGACAAAATCACAATAGGCAACTCACCCGACTCATCTGGCTCAATGTAACACCCCTATCCCACACCCGTCACTGGATTAGGGTTATGAGGCATTACACATATAACTTAGATCAACTTCTATTATAAATTATCTAGTAAAATTTTTAAATCAACTATCATGCTTCGATTTAATATTACACATAATTATAGAATTTTATAATCAAATAATGCCAACAAGGAAACATGAAACATTAAGTGTTAAATTCATAACCAAGAGCATTTTGTTTCATAAACTTATCAAATACGTATGTTTTAACTTTTATAACCTTTGGGTAATATTAATGTAAAATGTCTTATAATTATGCAAGTATCACGCGCATACTATGTGCAAGCAACCACTCATTATTTCATTACATATAATAAAATATTCTATAATAGCCTTTGATTGTCTGTTAATGACATTTACATATCATGAATAAATATTTATATTTAAAACACCAATTTAAACAATTAAACTACTCAAGTAAACCAACTAAAATGTTAAAATAATGTATCATTAGAGATCGATACAAAACCATATTTACCTTTTAACTAATAAGCTAACATAGATTACCTTTGTCGAGATACAAATTAAAAAGAAACACAACACATATATATGTTTTGTTGAAATCGCATACGTGCTTATTACAATATCACTTTATAAACCAAAATATTAACGTGGCAACTATCAAGTCACAAGGCAAGTCATTTCATCATATGGATAAATAGCTATATAAGCATATACCGAGTCTCAAGTTAGTTAAAACCATCTCATTCAATTTCATCTTATAACCAAATATACCAATACATTATTGAAATAGTCTTCAAGACTAATCATGTTGCAAATTATACTTCAGTAGTTTAAGTCTTTAACCATATTTAGACCTATTCAAAACATAAATCTTACATGTCAAGTAATAAACATACCAAAACAACTTATCTCATGTTTGAATATGACCAAATAACACTTAATGCCAAACCACATGTTAAAGCCTTAGTTGAGCATATCTTCTGAATCCTCATACATACAATATCTTAATATGAATCATATTCAAAACAACCAAACATACCTAAGTTTATATATATATTACAGCCAATACATTCATACCTCATCCAAGTCATTAATCAACTTCAATGCTCAAAACACATATCTTAATATGACTCATAGCATTATAACCAAGATTGAGCTCAAACCACAATCAAAACATAATCGAAAATAACATGGAAATTAAGCCATTTTCGCATGGCTCAAATTATATAAAACCAAAACTCAATATTTCAAAACACATTCCAGCCTATACATGCCATAATTCGAGTTTAACTTATAAAGGTACGACAATAGTAGATAGTGTGATGAACTTTGCTGACGATCCCTGAGCTTGTAACTTGATCCAAAATCTATAAAATAGAGTAAACATGAACACACAAAGTAAGCTAACTTAGCTTAGTAAGTCATAAGCACATAAACAACCCAATGATATTATCAGCTCAATTAATTAAACCATAATATATTATCGTTACCACATCTATTCTTAATTTACCAAGTTTCATGAATTATACATTTTCATATTCAAACACTTCCTTGGTCGAAAACTCATAGAATCAAAAATATAAATTATCATCCAACCTTCAAAGCCAAAATGTCAATATATTTCCAATATACATTTACTCTTATACATAAGCTCAAAAATCATAATATAACATCATGTATTTGTACTATCAATATGACCGAATATACATGGTCTTGTATACACATAATCAAAAACCAATTCCATAATATTCATATCATTCACTCATAAGACCGAATGCATATACCATAATCACATATATCTTTCATTTTTATCACACATGTTTTGTAACAATAATCAACTTACTTACTTAACTTATTTTAGGTAGGTAACAAGGTAATTCATACCTGGCCATTTAGCTCATTTTACACATTTGAACACAACTTAACTTTGCCCGATGAACCATTCGGAATTGGATAGGACACTCGGATAATCACACATATCGTACAATGTCAATGTCCTAGACATGGGCTTACATTTAATCACATATCGATGCCACTGTCCCAGACAGGGTCTTACTCGTACACATACATCGGAATCACATATCTATGCCATGGTCTTACTCGCACATCACATATCGAAATCCTATGTCATGACATATGTATCCTAACTATTCCTAAGGTTCAAACGGGGCTTTCGGACGTCGTAACTCGGTCAAAACGAATGCTTCAACATGGTTACCAAGCTTAAACACATTTGGCAATAGCAAAAATAAATTCATATATTTCATTTCAGCATATATACTTAACATTTAATTAAAATTAAATACGTCTATTTGCTTACAAACTTACCTCGGATGATATAAAACGGAACAGGACAGCTAGTCGACAACTTTCATTTTCCCTTAATCCAAATCCAATTTCTTTGGTTCTTGATCTAAACATATTCAAATTAAGCTCATTCAAAGATATTTTCATTCGATTTAGTCCAAAAACACATAAATGGGAAAATTACCATTTTACCCATGACATTTACACTTTTTACAATTTAGTCCCTATTGCACAAAACACAAAATAAACAAAATTTCAACACACCCATGTTAGGCCGAATCTTATCCACATTCATACAAGTCCATATATTTCATTTATTTCACATTTTAATCCCTTAAATTATTATTTTTGCAATTTAGTCCTAATTACTCAAAATCATCAAAAACTCCAATACAAAACATGTTAATCAAAAACATATCTTTCATATTTCATCATCAAACAAAACAAAATCACAAGATTTCAACAATGGCATAACTCAAAATATTCACCAAAATCAAAAATTCAAGCATGGGTCTTGAAGATAACTTAGCAACGATCTAAAAAACGTAAAAATTATAAAAAAATCGAGCTAAACACATACCTTGATTGAGCTTTAAAGATGGCAGAACCCTAGCTTCTAATATTTCTTTTTCTTTTTGTTTAGTTTTGGTCAAAATAAAATGGATGAACATAGCTTATTTTTATGTTTTATGATATATATTTTAACTTATTATAATTTAAAGTTTAATTTACATATATAACCTTAATGAAATAATATAAAAACTATATAATATATGCTTAATATCGTCAACTAATATGTAAATGGGCTATTTACAGCTTAAAGGCTTCCATTAATAAAGCCATTAGCAATTCGGCCTCTTTTAGATTAACCACCAAATTTTCATTTTACGCGATTAAGTCCTTTATTCAATCAGACACTCAAACGATAAAGTTAAAGCACGGAAATTTCACAGATATAAATTCAAACAAAATAAACAAAAAAATAAATTTTAAATATTTTTCTGACTCGGACTCGTGGTCCCGAAACCACCGGTCCGATTAGAGTCTAAATCGGGCTGTTACACTCAATCCGAAGAATTTCACTATTTTGATATTTCAATTCAATAATATTTCGTCTACAATTCATTATGACATAATGTAGAGTCAACCAATCCATTCCAAGAATTACATCGAACTCATCAAATGGTAAAAGCATTAAGTCAGCAAGAAAATAGTGACCCCGAATCATTAAAGGGCAACTCTTGTAAACTTTATCAACTAAAACATATTTGCCTAAGGGGTTTGACACTTTAATCACATACTCAATAAACTCAACAGGAAAATTCTTACTAGATACCAAATTCATGCAAATATAAGAATGGGCCGATCCAGGATCAATCAATGCAACTACATTAGTATCATAAAGAGAAAATGTACCAGTAATAACATCAGGGGATGACGCATCTTCATGAGCGCGAATAGTGTAGGTTCTAGTA
Organism: Gossypium longicalyx; assembly: GCA_025698465.1. Taxonomy (NCBI): domain Eukaryota; kingdom Viridiplantae; phylum Streptophyta; class Magnoliopsida; order Malvales; family Malvaceae; genus Gossypium; species Gossypium longicalyx. The sequence goes on from CM047000.1 coordinate 21,165,842, forward strand.
GGTGCTCTGACCTCTGATCTCCCATTTAAATCTTTCGCTGCACCTCTACTACTATTCCCATTTCCCGTATTTCTCAGTGGCCTCCCTCTAGTGGCATTGTTGCTCGGTCTTGCATTCTGAAAATTATCTTTCTTAGTCATTTTAGGGCAATCTCGAATAAGGTGATTTGGAGAGCCACATTTAAAGCAAGCCCGGTTATTCATTCTACATTTACCGAGATGTTGTCTACCATAGTGTTGACATTCAGGTCTATTAGACCTAGCATTACCAACGCTTGCTATTGACATAGTTTGGCCCTTAGAACTCGAATATTGCTTTCCGCAATCTATGTTGGGATACCCAGCTGAAACAATCGAATGAGTATACAAATCCCTCAATTTCTTTGGCAAAGACTGAAATGACTTATTCAGCGGTCTTTTTCTCAAATCTCTAGCCTCAAACTCAGCTTTTCTCTTTTCTTTGCTCAAATCTTCAACTTTACAAGCTCTGTCGACTAGCACAACAAATTCTTTCAACTCTAGCATCCCTACTAACAATCTAATATGTAACGCCCCCTTACCCGAGACCATCGCCGGAGTCGAGTATGAGGAGTTACTAGACTTAATTTAACATTTTAAGAACTTTGGATCATTTGTTTCTACATTCACAGCTTTCTAGCTACTTGCGTCATAGTTACAAGAAAAATCATATCTCGAGTTACAAAACTCGAAATCAAGATCCGTAAATTTTCCCTGAATCTAGACTCATATACCTATTTACTAATTTTTTTCTAGAATTTTTTGTCGGGCCAATTAGTACAGTTTATTAGTTAAAGTTACCCCTGTTTCAGGACTTGACTGGACTGATCTCTGTTTACTACGAACCATATATCTCTCTGTACAAAATTCATATGACTATGATGTTTATTTCTTCTGAAACTAGACTCAATAAGAATTCCGAGAATATAAAATACACCACCTAATTATTTTTTTAAAATTTATGGTGAATTTCTAAAGTTGGAACAGGGTATCCAGAAATTGCTCTGACCCTGTTTCACTAAAATTAAAATATCTTCTAACATATAATTCTTTTACCTGTTTCGTTTATTTCATGTGAAACTAGACATAATAAGCTTCAATTTAATATTTAATCCATCACCTAATTCGATTTCTATGATTTTTATTAAATTTTCAAACTCACATTAGTGTTGCTGCAATGTTCTGTTTATGGCAAATTTCATCTTTTTATGAGTTTTCATGAACTAGATAACCTATTAACCTTCCATGACATCAAACATAATCTAAACTAGCCATTACCATGACTTATCATTATCAAGCATTTTCTCAACCAATCCATCACTATATCATAAGATTATTTACACAAAATAGGTTTATTTAATACTCACATTATCAAATTAATCCTTAATTCAAACTTTGGCAAAATTACAATTTTACCCCTAAACTTTTGCATATTTACACTTTTGCCCCTAGGCTCGGGATTAAGCTTTATTCCTTATTCTTATGTTTTACAATGCTGATCACTTTTCCCTTCTATGGCAACATCAAATTCTCACTCTAACATGTACTTGTGACTATTAGGTATTTTGCCGATTAAGTCCTTTTACTCGTTTTCACTCAAAACCGAGTAGCACAAGTTGTCTAACATAATTTAAAACCTCATATTCTATCATAAAACATCAAAATACACAAATTTCACCTATGGGTATTTTTCCAAATATGAACCCTAGATTAAATTATTGCTAGCATAAGCTAAATAGAGATACCGGGATCTCAAAAACGTAAAAATCATTAAAAACGGGGCTTGGAATCACTTACTATGAAGCTTGAAAGTTGAAGAAACCCTAGCTATGGAGAGAGAAAAATTCAGCAGCAACCATATGAAGAAGATGACCATTTTGTGTTATTTTTCCCATTTTATTTCATTTAATATCCAAATGACCAAAATGCCCCTCCTTACTAAACTTTCAAAAATTCCTTCCATGTCCTAATTTTGTCCATGAACTTAAAATTGGTCAAATTGCAATTTAAGACCTCCTAATTAATATTTCAAAGCAATTTCATACTAAAAACTTCTAGAATGCAAGTTTTGCAACTTATTCGATTTAGTCCCTAACTTTAAATTAAACTCGTTATGCCAAAAATTTCTTCGCGAAATCTTCACACAATTATGCAATCATATCATAAACCTCAAAATAATTATAAAATAATTATTTCTATCTCGGATTTTTGGTCACGAAACCACTATTCCGATTATGCCCTAATTCGGGATATTACAACTCTCCCCCCTTTAAGGATTTTCGTACTCGAAAATCTTACCGGTAAACAGATGTGGGTATTGATTTCTCATATTTTCTTCGGATTCCCATGTAGCTTCTTCTACTCCATGCTTTTGCCACAACACCTCCACAAGTGCAATATTTTTATTCCTTAGTTGTTTGACCTCTCGAGCTAAAATCTTAATCGGTTCTTCTTCATAGGTCATATCTGGTTGTAGTTCAATTTCTGTCGGTGAAACCACATGTGAAGGATCCGAACGATACCGACTAACATAGATACGTGGAACACATCATGAACCTTCTCTAATTCAGGTGGTAATGCTAGTCGATATGCTACCGGTCCAACTTTTTCAATTATTTCATACGGCCCAATAAAACGCGGACTTAATTTGCCCTTCCGTCCAAATCTAAGAACTTTCTACCACGGAGACACCTTTAAAAATACTTTATCACCAACTTGAAATTCAATGTCCTTTCATTTTAAATCTGCATAAGATTTCTGTCTATCTGAAGCAGCTTTCAAACAATTTCGAATTACCTTCACTTTTTCTTCGGTTTCTTTTATTAGATCAACTCCATAGATCTGATTTTCCTTGAATTCAGTCCAATACAATGGCGTCCGACATTTACGACCATACAATGCTTCATAAGGTGCCATCTTCAAGCTCATCTGATAACTATTATTGTAAGTAAATTTTACCAACGGTAAATATCTTTCCCAACTTCCTTGAAATTCCAATACACAACATCTGAGCATATCTTCAAGAATCTGAATTACTCTCTCTAATTGCCCATCAGTTTGTGGATGAAAAACAATACTGAAATTTAACTTTGTACCTAACGCGTCTTGCAACTTTTGCCAAAACTGCGAGGTAAACCTTGGATCTCTATCTGAAATAATTGACAATGGTATTCCGTGTAGTCTAACAATTTCTCTAACATATAGTTCAGCCAACTTGTTAAGAGAATAATCCGTACGTACCGGGATAAAATGAGCCGACTTAGTTAATCTGTCAACTATTACCCAGATGGCATCTTTCTTTTCTGGAGTCAATGGCAACCCTAAAACAAAATCCATAGTAATCCGATCCCATTTCCATTCAGGAACCATAATAGGCTGAAGTAGTCCCGAAGGCACTTGGTGTTCAGCTTTCACCTATTGACAAATTAAGCATTTGGACACAAACTCCGATATATCCCTTTTCATTCCATTCCACCAATACATTTTCTTCAAGTCATTATACATTTTCGTACTACCCGGATGAATCGAGAAACAACCACTATGTGCTTCCTGTAGGATCTTTTGAATCAATTCCTCATTCTTCAGTACACAAATCCGATCTTTAAACATTAAGCACCCATCAGAACCGATTCTGAAATCTAACTCTATATCAACTTCACACTGCTTTCTCTTGGCTTGCAAATTTTGATCATCTTTCTGAGCTTCAGAAATCTCTTGTAAAAACATCGGTTTTGCTCTTAACTCTGCTAGAATCGAACCATCATCTGACATTTTCAATTGAGTGTTCATAACTCTCAAAGCAAACAACAAATTTATGCTTAAAGCATCGGCAACCACATTCGCTTTTCCCGGATGATAATCAATAACAAGCTCATAATCTTTTAATAACTCCAACCATCTTCGCTGTCTCAAATTCAAGTCTTTTTGTGACATCAAGTACTTAAGACTTTTTTGGTCGGTATATACCCTGCACTTTTCACCATACAAATAATGTTGCCAAATCTTCAAAGCAAACATCACCGCAGCCAATTCCAAATCGTGAGTAGGATAATTCCTCTCATGAGGTTTTAACTGCCTCGAAGCATAAGCCACCACTTTTCCTTCTTGCATGAGTACACACCCCAAACCATTTAGAGAAGCATCACTATACACCACAAATTCTTTACTGATTAATTTGTACTAACACTGGTGCCTCTGTTAATAACTTTTTCAATTCTTCAAAACTCTGTTGACATTCTTTCGTCCATTCAAATTTAACATTCTTTCGGAGTAGTTTAGTTATAGGAGCAGCAATTATAGAAAATTCATTTACAAATCGCCAATAATACCCAGCTAGCCCCAAAAAACTTCTAACTTCAGTTACATTTTTCGGTGGTTTCCAATCAAAAATGGCTGAAATTTTACTAGGATCAACCCGTATACCATCACGTGAAACAATATGACCCAAAAATCCAACTTCCCGGAGCCAAAATTCACTTTTACTAAACTTAGCATATAGCTGCTTATCTCTCAAAGTTTGCAAAACTATCCTCAAATGCTCAGCATGCTCTGTCTCATCTTTTGAATAAATTAAAATATCATCTATAAACACCACAACAAATTTGTCCAAGTATGGTCGAAATATGCGATTGATTAAATCCATAAACATAGCAGGAGCATTTGTCAACCCAAATGGCATAACTAAAAATTCATAATGACCATACCTTGTTCTAAAAGCAGTTTTAGGCACATCTGACTCTTTTACCCGCAATTGGTAATACCCATATCTCAAGTCAATCTTTGAAAACCATGTCGCTCCTTTTAGCTGATCAAACAAATCATCAATCTTTGGCAACAGATACTTGTTTTTGATTGTCACCTTGTTTAACTGTCGATAATCAACACACAACCTCATAGAACCATCCTTCTTTTTCACAAATAACACGGGAGCACCCCAAGGTGAAAAACTCGGTCTCACAAAGCCTTTATCAGTCAACTCTTGCAACTGCAATTTTAACTCTTTTAACTCTGTTGGTGCCATTCTATATGGAGCAATCAAAATCGGAGTTGTTCCCGGTATCAAATCAATACTAAATTCTACTTCCCTGACTGGAGGCAAACCCGGCAATTCTTCTGGAAATACGTCCGCAAATTCACACACAACCGGCACTGATTCAACTTTCTTTTCAACTTCTTTTGTATTAATTACATACGCCAAATAAGCTTCATAACCTTTCTCAAATATCTTTGAGCCGACATTGAAGAAATCACACTAGACAATGCCTCTGATTTATCTGATTCAACCCGCAGAGTTTCACCATTTTCACACTTTAATTCTATAATCTTTTCTTTGCAATTTATTATAGCATCATGCAATGTCAACCAATCCATACCCAAAATAACATCAAACTCATCAAACGACAACAACATCAAGTTGGCCGGAAAGTAATGACCCCGAATCATTAAAGGACATTTCTTGCATACTTTATCAACTATCACACATTTGCCTAATGGGTTCGACACTCTAATCATAAATTCTATGTTCTCAATAGGTATATTCATACTAGACACCAATTTCATGCACACATATGAATGAGTAGAACCGAGGTCAATCAAAGCAATAACATTAACACCATAGAGAGAAAATGTACCGGTAATCACATCAGGTGAGGAAGCATCTTCGCGCGCTTTAATAGCATAAGTTCTAGCCGGAGCCCTTCCTTCAGGTCTAACTGCTGCATCTCTGGCTACATTCTTATTGCTTGCTTCAGTCCCAGCTTTTCTTGGATATCTTCCTCTCGAATTCGCACCACTTGTTTTTGTATTCTGAAATTTTTCTTTTTCAACTCTCTCTGGGCAGTCTCTAATAAATTGATCCGGAGAACCACATCGAAAACAGTCATTTGCTCTGCACGGACCAAAATGATTTCTACCACACCGCTGGCACTCGGGTTTAACAAATCTCGAGTTCCCTACACTGGCTGCCGAAATAGTCTGGGACTTAGGACCCACATTTTGCTTCTTAGAATTCCCATATGATTGCCCAGCTGAAACTTGGGAACGAGGATTCATATTTCTTGACTTTCTGGGTTGCTGTGAGAATGAACTGCTCGTCGGTCTTTTCTTCCAATTTCTAGTCCCAGCCTCTACCTTTTTCTTCTCTTTAAGTAGTTCTTCAGCCTTGCAAGCTCGATCAACCAGTACTACCATTTCTTTTAATTCAAGAATTCCAACAAATACCTTGATGTCTTCGTTGAGCCCGTCTTCAAATCGTCAGCACATCTTGGCCTTTGTAGGAACATATTCTTTGGCATACTTACTTAATCGAACAAACTCTCTTTCATATTCTGTAACTGTCATATTACCTTGCTTCAGCTCAAGAAATTCTTTACGCTTCTGATCAATAAATATTTCACTAATATATTTCTTCCGAAACTCTTCTTGAAAGAATTCCCAGGTTACTCTCTCTTTCGGTACCACCGAAATCAAAGTCTTCCACCAATTATAGGCTGAATCCCTCAACAAAGATATAGCACATTTCAAACATTCTTCAGGTGTACAAGATAATTCATCAAATACCCAGATAGAATTTTCAAGCGAACTCGCTTTCGGCATCATCATCAATATTTTCCCTAAATTCTTGGCCCTTGTTTACAGTCATCAACTGGAGTTCGTGAAATTTTATCATATCCACACCCCGAGGCATCGGGGTACAGAGTTGAGGAATTGGGGGAGGTGGGGGAGGTCGTACATTTGGGTTCGTACGAACGAACTCAGTGTACCATGTACTCATCATTTGGAGAAAGGCTTCCCGATCCCTTTCTCCACCTCCCTGACCAACAGTAGGAGGTGGATTTTTAGTCGGCGCTGCCCCTTCAGTCGGAGCTGGCGTATTACTCTCTACTTTATCTGCCACAGCTGGATCGGGATCCATTTACTATAAAAAAAATCATTTAAAAAGGTCAGAAGTCGTCACATTATCACAATTTATACATATGGCATGTATAGCAAAATCTGTACATATAACACGTAGTCCGAGAACTGACTAAACATGCTCTGATACCACTAAATGTAACACCCCCTTACCCAAGACCGTCGCCGGAGTCGAGTATGAGGAGTTACTAGACTTAATTTAACATTTTAAGAACTTTGGATCATTTATTTCTACATTCACAGCTTTCTAGCTACTTGCGTCACAGTTACAAGAAAACTCATATCTCGAGTTACGAAACTCAAAATCAAGATCTGTAAATTTTCCCTGAATCTAGACTCATATACCTATTTACTAATTTTTTTTTAGAATTTTTGGTTGGGCCAATTAGTACAGTTTATTAGTTAAAGTTGCCCCTATTTTAGGACTTGACTGGACTGACCTCTGTTTACTACGAACCATATTTCTCTCTGTACAAAATTCATATGACTATTATGTTTGTTTCTTCTGAAACTAGACTCAATAAGAATTCCGAGAATATAAAATACACCACCTAATTATTTTTTTAAAATTTATGGTGAATTTCAAAAGTTGGAACAGAGGATCCAGAAATTACTCTGGCCCTGTTTCACTAAAATTAAAATATCTTCTAACATATAATTCTTTTACTTGTTTCGTTTATTTCATGTGAAACTAGACATAATAAGCTTCAATTTAATATTTAATCCATCACCTAATTCGATTTCTATGATTTTTATTAAATTTTCAAACTCACATCAGTGTTGCTGCAATGTTCTGTTTATGGCAAATTTCATCTTTTTATGAGTTTTCATGAACTAGATAACCTATTAACCTTCTATGACATCAAACATAATCTAAACTAGCCATTACAATGACTTATCATTATCAAGCATTTTCTCAACCAATCCATCACTATATCATAAGATTATTTACACAAAATAGGTTTATTTAATACTCACATTATCAAATTAATCCTTAATTCAAACTTTGGCAAAATTACAATTTTACCCCTAAACTTTTGCATATTTACACTTTTGCCCCTAGGTTCGGGATTAAACTTTATTCCTTATTCTTATGTTTTATAATATGCTGATCACTTTACCCTTCTATGGCAACATCAAATTCTCACTCTAACATGTACTTGTGACTATTAGGTATTTTTGCCGATTAAGTCCTTTTACTCGTTTTCACTCAAAACCGAGTAGCACAAGTTGTCTAACATAATTTAAAACCTAATATTCTATCATAAAACATCAAAATACACAAATTTCACCTATGGGTATTTTTCCAAATATGAACCCTAGGTTAAATTATTGCTAGCATAAGCTAAATAGAGCTACCGGGATCTCAAAAACGTAAAAATCATTAAAAACGGGGCCTGGAATCACTTACTATGAAGCTTGAAAGTTGAAGAAACCCTAGCTATGGAGAGAGCAAAATTCGGCAGCAACCATATGAAGAAGATGACCATTTTGTGTTATTTTTCCCATTTTATTTCATTTAATATCCAAATGACCAAAATGCCCCTCCTTACTAAACTTTCAAAAATTCTTTCCATGTCCTAATTTTGTCCATGAACTTAAAATTGGTCAAATTGCAATTTAAGACCTCCTAATTAATATTTCAAAGCAATTTCATACTAAAAACTTCTAAAATGCAAGTTTTGCAACTTATTCGATTTAGTCCCTAACTTTAAATTAAACTCGTTATGCCAAAAATTTCTTCACAAAATCTTCACACAATTATGCAATCATATCATAAACCTCAAAATAATTATAAAATAATTATTTCTATCTCGGATTTGTGGTCACGAAACCACTATTCCGATTAGGCCCTAATTCGAGATATTACATGATATCCTCGTTCAACCCATCTTCGAATCTTTTACACATGATGGCCTCAGTGGAAACACATTCCTGAGCATACTTACTGAGCCTAACAAACTCTCACTCATATTCAGTCACAAACATAAGGCTCTGTTTCAGCTCTAAAAACTCTTTGCGTTTCTGATCAATGAACCGTTGAGTGATATATTTCTTTTTGAACTCATCTTGAAAGAATTCCCAGGTAACTCTTTCTCTCAGTACCACGGATACAAGAGTATTCCACCACTGATATGCCGAGTCCCTCAGAAGTGATATAACACATTTCAAGCACTCATTTGGTGTGCAAGAAAGCTCATCAAATACCTTGATAGAGTTCTCAAGCCAAAACTCTACTCTCTCCGGATCGTCGTCAACATTAGCTCTAAATTCTTCAACCCCTTGTTTTCTAATCTTATCAACTGGAGGCTTGTTCAGTCTTAACGATTCTACACCTTGAGGAGCTATGGGAACCGTTTGGGGGTTAGGTGGGGGTAGAGGATGTTGAGCAGCCAAATTTGTTCGAACAAACTCGGTAAACCACTCCTTCATCCTTTGGAAGAAGGCTTCCTTAGCCTCTCCTCCCTAACTAACTGTTACTGGTCTACTTTCAAATGGCGCTGTCCCTTGGGCGGGAGCCGGCGTATTACTTTCAACATCATCAGCTACATCTCGGTCGGGATCCATTTACTATATGAAAATAAAATTAAAATTATCAGGACTCGTCACACTATCGTCAATTATATATGGCATGTATAACTAGACTCTCTCACGGACACTATGTTTGCTCGAGAATCGACTAAACTATAGCTCTGATACCACTAAATGTAACATTCTTTACTCGTATTCAACGTCGGAACAAGATAAGAGGTATTACAGGACTTACATCGCAAGCAAACATACAAATCGAGTCATAAATTTCAACCAAATTTAAATCCATTTGCATTCAGTTATAAAGTCTCTAATACGAACCTACGGGTCCCAAATCACACTTTGGAAGTGGTTCGAGAATAAACCAAGAACTTAGGAAATTTTTACAAAATTTAGAAGATTTTTGTCATATACAAGTGTCACATGCCCATGTGGTTTGGGACACGCCCGTGTGGGCAGGCTGTGTAGTCACACACGCATGTGTCCTTAACTAGTGTAACTCTCTATTTTGCAAGGCTTGAACAAATTGAAGTCACATGGCCAAGCCACACTCCCGTGTGCTAGGCTGTGTGATTAATTAATTTTCATAACGTAGGTGCAGACTTCACATGGTCAGGATACACGCCCATGTCCAGGGGCATGTCCTTCATACGGCTGAGACACACACTCGTGTCTCTGCCCATGTGTTCAATTTTGAGCATCCTATTTCTCAAAATTAAGGTGCAGGGGACACACGGCCAAAACACATGCCCATGGGTCAGGCCGTGTGTGACACACAGCCTGGACACACGCCCGTGTGTCTACATGTGGACAAAATAAAGGCTATTTTTACTAAGACATTTTGTAACAGCCTGGTTTTAGCTAAATCGGAACAGTAGTTTTGGAACCACAAATCTGATGTTGGAAAATTATTTTAATATTATTTTATGTGTTTATAGCATGTTATTTGATATGTGTGAAAATTTCATGAGCTAATTTTATCAATTGGTTGTTTAATTTGATAAAAGGTCTTAATCGCGTAAAATACAAAAGTTGCATTCTACTTGTTAAAGGTGTTTAATTGCTATGATTTATTAAATTAAAATTCCTTACGATGATATTAGACCATTGGCAGTGTTAATGGACATTAATGGACAAGTATTATATGTAACACCCCTAACCCATATCCGTCATCAGAGTAGGGTTACGAGGTATTACTGGTAAATACACATCATTTAATATCTAAAACTCTTACATTCAGGTATTCATATAATATATCATTCAATACAATCATAGTTTCCCTAATCAGAGACTACGAGGCCTTAAACATGCTTTAGAAGCTATTCGGGACTAAACCGATAACATATGGAAATTTTAGAAACTTAGAAATACAATCATAGTTTCCCTAATCAGAGACTACGAGGCCTTAAACATGCTTTAGAAGCTATTCGGGACTAAACCGATAACATATGGAAATTTTGGAAACTTAGAAAATTTTTTACATTTCAAGGGTCACACGCCCGTGTGAACAGGCCGTGTACCTCACATGACTAATTGACACGCCCTTGTCACCGGCCGTGTGGAAACAGGGCATACATACTGACTTGCATCACACGGCTGAAGACACGCCCGTGCGCCAAGCCATGTGAAAACTAGAGAGTATACTGACTTATGCAACACGGCCAAGTCACACACTCACGTGCTAGGCGATGTGCCACTTAGGGGGTATACTGACTTGTACCACACGGCCAGTCACACGCCCGTGTGTGAGACCATGTGGAGCATACTGACTTTAATTTAATTCAATACCAAGGGACACACGGTCGTGTAACATAACCGTGTGTCACACACGGCTGGGACACACGCCCGTGTCTCTGCCTGTGTAGACAAAGATAGGCTATTTGCAAAGCCATTATGCCACCCTATTTTCACATGTATACACAAGCATAAATGGTAACATTTTTACAACTCAATTGCCAGCCATTCCATAACAATTCATGCACATATATACCAATATAACTTAGTACTCAAATACCTAATTAACATCATGCATTATCCATTCATATGTCTACATATTCATTCCATCTATTTCTTGACAAAACATACCATAAGTGAAATCTTATACACAACCAAAACATAATACCAAAATAAGCCAAATCACATGGCTTAACTTATACATAAAATATACCAAAAACATAATTCTCAAGTAACCATAACTATCACAATTTAAACTAGTCTATACATGCCATATTTACAAATCTCCACAAATTCAAAAGTACGAATTGACAATTGGATAGTGTGATGGGAAACTCCGACTTGTCCGAAACAAGCGAGCTAATGAACCTCTATAAAACATGGAAAAGAAATAGAGTAAGCTTTATAGCTTAGTAAGCCCATATAATTCAGAATTTAACTTACCATAAATACCAAAACCAAGGCGAATAATCAAAGTATATTTAATTCAATTACCAAATGCCTAAATTTAATGCCCCGTACCTGAGACCGTTGCCGGATTCGAACACGAGGTGTTAATAGACTTAATTCATTGCTTAAACAGCTCAAACAATTTAATTTTAGAACTTCCAGACAAGCTGGCTAACTGCATCACAGTCGCTTAAAAATTCATATCTTGAGTTTTGAAACTCAAAATCCAATTCCGTAAATTTTCCCTGAAACTAGACTCATATATATATTTACTAATTTTTTTCTAGAATTTTTGGCTAGGCCAATTAGTACAGTTTATTAGTTAAAATCTCCCCTGTTTCAGGGTTCGACTGCTCTGACCTCTGTGTATTACGAATCAGGTATCTCTCTATACAGAATTTCAATGACTATGAAGTTTGTTTATATTAAAATTAGACTCAATAAGAAATCTGTACATATAAATTATAACTTCTAATTATTTTTATACAATCTATGGTGAATTTTCAAAGTCAGAACAGGGGATCCAGAAATCGCTCTGGCCCTATTTCACAAAAATTTAAACATCTCATAAAATATAACTCATATACCTGTTTCGTTTCTTCCATATAAAAATAGACTCATAATTATTCAATTCCATGTTTAATTCATCATGTAATTATATTTATACTATTTTTAATGATTTTTCAAATTCACGTCACTATTGCTGTCTGAATCTATTTTATGGTAAATTTTACTTATTTCATGGTTTCCATGGATTAACTAGCAATTTGACATACATAACACCAAATATGATCATAATTAGCCATTCCAATGGCTAATCATTACCAAGCATTTTTATACTACTCAATAACCATATCATAAGACCATATATACAAAATGATTATAATGCTATACATGCCATACTCAAAATATACAAGTCATTATGCCAAGATGGTATACGGATAGTGTGAGCGTGCCTCCGACCGTTCCCGATTTCCGAGCTGGCTTGTCAACACTACAAGGAATGAAAAGGAGGGAGTAAGCATAAATGCTTAGTAAGTTCACATGCAAATAGCAAGTAACATAACCATATAAGCAAACATAAAACATCATTTGCATAATCATCACCAAGACATTCATATCATATTTTCATTTATCATCTTACCATATTGTTGTTATATCGATTTTTCAACCCGAGGGTTAAGTACATACCTGTTCAAAGTATCCATTTCACAACACTTACCGATACGTCCCTTTCATCTTGAGTATTCCTCCATTTGAGTAGAACTTTACCCGTTGAACACATCGGAATATAATTCGGATATATAGAAAGTTTGCACATAAGTGCCACATATGTAGCCAAGCTACTATGTAACCCGCCCGTAAGCGAATTCGGACTCAACTCAACGAGCTCGGGCGTTCGCATCCATAAGTGAACTCGGACTCAACTCAACGAGCTCGGATGCCTAGTTACATCTCACGAACTCGGACTCAACTCAACGAGTTCGGACATTTGCGTCCATAAGTGAACTCGGACTCAACTCAACGAGTTCGGATGCCCAAATATCCCAGTGACATGTCACTTGTATCCTAAACCATTCCTAAGGTTCAACGGGCCCTTTTTCCCAATCATGTGTCTGAACCATCTTTTACGGAATACCGATACCGATACTCGGTAGTATTTCACATTTTCCAAGTATATCACATAATTTGACATATTATCAAACAATTATCACGAGTATAATATTTCATAATAATTATCATATCATTTAAATAACATAAAAACATTTAAAATAATAACTATGTTACCAACATTTACATATGAACTTACCTAGTATGCGAAAATGACTACTTTTACCATTTCGTCCACAACTTGGTATTTTCCCCATTTTAGCCCGAATTTCAGTTTTCCTTGTTCTATCATTTAAAATATAGTCTAATTAGGACTCACATTATTCAAATTGACCCAAAATCATATTTTGGAAAAATTACAATTTTGCCCCTAAACTTTTTCATATTTACACTTTTGCCCCAAAGCTCGTAAATTAAACTTCAGCCTATTTTCTTATGTTTTATGACATGCTGATCATTTTTCCCTTCTATGGCAACATCAAATTCTCACTCTAACATGTACTTACGACTATTAGGTATTTTTACCGATTAAGCCCTTTTGCTCGTTTTCACTTAAAACCGAGTAGCACAAGTTGTCTAACATAATTTAAAACCTCATATTCTATCATAAAACACCAAAATACACAAATTTCACCTATAGGTATTTTTCCAAATATGAACCCTAGGTTGAATTATTGCTAGCATAAGCTTAATCGAGCTACCGGGACTCAAAAAACGTAAAGAACTTGAAAAATGGGGCTAGAATGGACTTACAATCGAGCTTGGAAGCTTAAAAAACCCTAGCCATAGTTTCTCCTTGCTATATTCGGCCATGGGGTTGAAGATGAGCAAAATTGGCTTTTAATTTTGTATTTTAATTCATTTTACCCCTAAATGACCAAAATGCCCTTACTACTAAACTTTCCAAAAATTCCATCCATGTCCAATTTTTGTCCATAAACTTAGAAATTGGTAAAATTGCTATTTAAGACCTCTTAATTAATATTTCAAAACAATTTCATACTAGAAACTTCTAGAATGCAAGTTTTGCAAATTATTCGATTTAGTCCCTAATTTCAATTTAAACACTATATGCATAAAATTTCTTCACGAAAATTTCACACAATCATGAAATCATATCATAGACCTCAAAATAATCATAAAATAATTATTTCTATCTTGGATTTTGTGGTCACAAAACCACTATTCCGGTTAGGCCCTAATTCAGGATATTACAACTCTCCCCCCTTTTAGGGATTTTCGTCCCCAAAAATCTTATCAGAAAAGTGGTCTTCACTTTTAATCTCATATTCGGTGTCGAAGAACTTTCACTTAGACTGTACCTCCAATACATCCCTTTAATTTCTCATATGATCTGAAAGCTTACAGTCTCAACTCTCAACTGTTCTTAAATTTTCAACCCTTCTCAGTTTCCCATGATATCATGACATAAAACCCGGATCTTAACTAGATTAATGGAGACCGGAATTCCAAGAAATCCAACAATCAAAGAGACCTAAATTTCCATGAATCTGATGAGTAGGAATTCATTCAATACAGATATGATTTATAGATCTCGCCAAACATTTAACAATAGGATACATCACATTTTCCTCTTTCTGCCATGGAAATAATTCTGATATGGCCTCAAGAATAATCCTTCTCATTTCTATCCCAATATCAACACTGAAAAGGATAATTTTGATAGATCCCAATGCTCGGCTTTAACCTCTTTAACAACTCCAATTTTATGTAACATCGAATGCTCTAAACCATCACATTACCTCACCGTCTTGAAACACATCACAATTCATACAACAGTACATTACTGAAAGTCGGAAGTCTTTACTCAATGTAGACTAGTCTAGTTCGCACGCTTTCTGTTACCAATATTCTCATCTATCCGAACTTTGTCAACATGTAATAAACTTTTCAGCTTTCACAAAATGAAAACCTTATCATTCGTAGTGACTTTAACTAATATCAAACTTTTTCTAATAAATATACACTTCTCATTCAGTCTATTTACTCTTTTTATCCGTACAAAATGAAATTCTATTATCAAACTTGGGAAAAATAATCCTGACATAATTGTCACATGAAATCTTTCAAATTAATAATTCACCATACCGACTGAAACTTGCGCTTTTATCACTTATGCCTTTACTGATGTCAAATCCTTACACAGAAACTAGAAAAAATCCCAATACTAAAATCACCACATTACCAAGATCAAATTAGAAGTATAGTCATATTTGACATGATTATCACGAGCTGAAGAACGCACTTCGAACACGAGTCATAATTGACAAATTATGGAAGAAAGATAACAAGAAAACCGAATAAAGAAATCCAAAATAGAGAAATCTAGAATAAAGAAATCCAGAATAAAGAAACCCAAGGTACGATACTATGCTGGAGAATCGAAAACCAAGCCGGAGAATCGAAAACCAAACTCATAGAGAAAATACGGAATACCTCGATAATTCTTCAAAGAAAGAAAGTCCAAAAGAAAACATCATTTAATCCCACTGGAATCAAATATAACAAGAACAATATATCTTCCCATACATATATATCAGATGAAGCATCAAGTAGAAGAAACAAAATCATAATATCATATGCATTCTCTCATCAATTCTTATCAGACGAAATGAAATAGAATACCCGATGAAATAGAGCAATATAAATTATAAACCAGTCAGATTACCAATGCTTTCATCCAACACCAGGATTAAAAGACACTCCCATATAACAAGAATTTCTTCAGAAGATCAATAGCCATAGAAATATTTCTGAGAATGGGTAAACACATAGAACATCTCAAAAGAGATCGCTAAATCTGGCCCAGTCATAACTATCACACTCGAGATAGTTCACATTTCAAATATCATTTCCCCAACTAGTTCTGCTGTTACAAATTTCATATTAAACCATTCACTAAAGAAGGCCAGTTCTGAATAAATTTCGATTTACACTTTTCTCGACCTTGCACCTGAGTAATTTGGTTAACCAAGGAGAATTCCTTTTCTAATCGGGACAAAGTGCATAATTCCAATAATCTTTACGTCAATCCGATACTTTACTAGCTCGACTTTACTTATCGGTTCATTTTCAATCTCTCGATCATACTTATAATTATTCTATCTTCGAACTCTTTGGGTTCTCAACCGGAAACTTATTCAATACAAATCTCATGAAATTCCATTATAAGTACCACTTCGGTAAGGGGGAGGGGTTGTAGGACCTCTGACTCGACTTTCTTATACATACACATATGACACAACTTCCATCATCATAACAACATCATCAAAATCATGTCATTCATTCATGTTGGCTTACACCAATTTTTCTATTGTCCCATTTAGACAATATACTTATGCATACATTCTATGTTTTCTAGATAGCTTTACTTATCCATTCATTTAATTAAATTAAGTCATGCTCATGACATCATATAAGGCCAAACAAACATAGATATTTGCACCGCAATCATAACTTTCATTTCGTGCATCATCATGTACATATCATTACAATTATATAATTCAGTCCAACAATTTAACATAGATAAGTTCATTTCATTATTCCTTTATCTCATAAAAATTATATATCATTAGCATTCATCAACATTCGACGTCCAAATCAAGACAAGGACATTTTCATTCGTATCATAATATTATGACCTTTATTCATACCTCTACTACTTTCAATCTATTCTGTTCATCTTATCAAGTAAGCCACATACACTACATCATATGAGCATTAAGCAAATATGGATATTTATCACAACATGAACTTTCATCTCACATATTATCACATATGTATCATAAACCTTTATTCATACTTTTCTGAACCGAGACTTATCATGATCATAATTTTACTCAAATACCTTCACATAACATTGAACATGGTCAGCGCAGCTCGGTTGGACAGTACCCTGTCTAAATACGATGGTACTCATACGCATCGGAAGACATCACACTATCACAGATCAGTGGCATGTATAGCTAAACTTTTACACATGCTAGGTTAGTCCGAGAACAGACTAAACCTACTCTGATACCACCAAATGTAATTCCCCGTACTCGAGACCGTTGCCGGAGTCGAACACGAGGTGTTAACAGACTTAATTCATTGCTTAAACAGCTCAAACAATTTAATTTTAGAACTTCCAGACAAGCTGGCTAACTGCGTCACAGTCGCTTAAAAATTCATATCTTGAGTTCTGAAACTCAAAATCCAATTCCGTAAATTTTCCTTGAAACTAGACTCATATATCTATTTTTTCTAAAATTCTTTGCTAGGTCAATTAGTACAGTTTATTAGTTAAAGTCTCCCCTGTTTCAGGGTTTGACTACTCTGACCTCTATGTATTACAAATCAGATATCTCTCTGTAAAAAATTTTAATGACTATGAAGTTTGTTTCTATTAAAACTAGGCTCAATAATAAATATTTACATATAAATTATGACTTCTAATTATTTTTATACAATTTATGGTGAATTTTTAAATTCAGAACAGGGGATCCAAAAATCGCTTTGGCCCTATTTCACAAAAATTTAAACATCTCATAAAATATAACTCATATACCTGTTTCGTTTCTTCCATATGAAAATAGACTCATAATTCTTCAATTCCATGTTTAATTCATCATCTAATTATATCTCTACTATTTTTAATGATTTTTCAAATTCACGTCACTACTACTGTCTGAATCTATTTTATGGTAAATTTTACTTATTTCATGGTTTCCATGGATTAACTAGCAATTTGACATACATAACACCAAATATGATCATAATTAGCCATTCCAATGGCTAATCATTACCAAGCATTTTTATGCTACTCAATAACCATATCATAAGACCATATATACAAAATGATTATAATGCTATACATGCCATACTCAAAATATACAAGCCATTATGCCAAGATGGTATACGGATAGTGTGAGCGTGCCTCCGACCGTTCCCGATTTCCGAGCTGGCTTGTCAACACTACAAGGAATGAAAAGGAGGGAGTAAGCATAAATTCTTAGTAAGTTCACATGCAAATAGCAAGTAACATAACCATATAAGCAAACATAAAACATCATTTGCATAATCATCACCAAGACATTCATATCATATTTTCATTTATCATCTTACCATATTGTTGTTATATCGATTTTTCAACCCGAGGGTTAAGTACATACCTGTTCAAAGTATCCATTTCACAACACTTACCGATACGTCCCTTTCATCTTGAGTATTCCTCCATTTGAGTAGAACTTTACCCGTTGAACACATCGGAATATAATTCGGATACATGGAAAGTTTGCACATAAGTGCCACATATGTAGCCAAGCTACTATGTAACCCGCCCATAAGCGAACTCGGACTCGACTCAACGAGCTCGGGCATTCGCATCCATAAGTGAACTCGGACTCAACTCAACGAGCTCGGATGCCTAGTTACATCTCACGAACTCCGACTCAACTCAACGAGTTCGGACATTTGCATCCATAAGTGAACTCGGACTCAACTCAACGAGTTCGGATGCCCAAATATCCAGTGACATGTCACTTGTATCCTAATCCATTCCTAAGGTTCAACGGGACCTTTTTCCCAATCATGTGTCTCAACCATCTTCTACGGAATACCGATACCGATACTCGGTAGTATTTCACATTTTCCAAGTATATCACATAATTTGACATATTATCAAACAATTATCACGAGTATAATATTTCATAATAATTATCATATCATTTAAATAACATAAAAACATTTAAAATAATAACTATGTTACCAACATTTACATATGAACTTACCTAGTATGCGAAAATGGCTACTTTTACCATTTCGTCCACAACTTGGTATTTTCCCCATTTTAGCCCGAATTTCAGTTTTCCTTGCTCTATCATTTAAAATATAGTCTAATTAGGACTCACATTATTCAAATTGACCCAAAATCATATTTTGGAAAAATTACGATTTTGCCCCTAAACTTTTGCATATTTACACTTTTGCCCCAAAGCTCGTAAATTAAACTTCAGCCTATTTTCTTATGTTTTATGACATGCTGATCATTTTTCCTTCTATGGCAACATCAAATTCTCACTCTAACATGTACTTACGACTATTAGGTATTTTTACCGATTAAGCCCTTTTGCTCGTTTTCACTTAAAACCGAGTAGCACAAGTTGTCTAACATAATTTAAAACCTCATATTCTATCATAAAACACCAAAATACACAAATTTCACCTATGGGTATTTTTCCAAATATGAACCCTAGGTTGAATTATTGCTAGCATAAGCTTAATCGAGCTACCGGGACTCCAAAAACGTAAAGAACATGAAAAACGGGGCTAGAATGGACTTACAATCGAGCTTGGAAGCTTGAAAAACCCTAGCTATGGTTTTTCCTTGCTATATTCGGCCATGGGGATGAAGATGAGCAAAATTGGCTTTTAATTTTGTATTTTAATTCATTTTACCCCTAAATGACCAAAATGCCCTTACTACTAAACTTTCCAAAAATTCCATCCATGTCCAATTTTTGTCCATAAACTTAGAAATTGGTAAAATTTCTATTTAAGACCTCCTAATTAATATTTCAAAACAATTTCATACTAGAAACTTCTAGAATGCAAGTTTTGCAAATTATTCGATTTAGTCCCTAATTTCAATTTAAACACTTTATGCATAAAGTTTCTTCACGAAAATTTCACACAATCATGCAATCATATCATAGACCTCAAAATAATCATAAAATAATTATTTCTATCTCGGATTTTTTGGTCACAAAACCACTATTCCGATTAGGCCCTAATTCGGGATATTACACTAAACATAAGCATTCATCACAAGTTAGTCATTTGAATACATGAAATCATCCATTATCTTAATATATTGCATCATACCAAATTCATATATCATGTACAACATTGGTAACATTCCATTTACAATCATATAAACAATAATTCATTTGAAAATCGTAACTCATATGTATAAACATTACTTCGTCCATATAAATAGAATTTACGCCTGTTGAACCTATTAGAACTTCAAAGGATACTCGGGTGGTATACATTAGTAATCCGTCAATTCATTATCATTTCTGCTCTTTCGAGCCATGATCAGTAAGCTCCTCCTGAGCTGATAAACAGTAAGCTCTATTGAGCTGAAATAGTAAGCTCTAACGAGCTGAACAGTAAGCTCATACGAGCTAAGAATCGTAAGCTCATACGAGCTAAGAATCGTAAGCTCTTACGAGCTGATATATCGGTAAGCTCATACGAGCTGTGGTGAGTCCGTAACAAATGCAAGAGCTTGACCAGAACGGTAACCCTAGTGACATGTCACTCGTATCCTACGAATTCATATGGTTCAAACGGGACTCGGTAACAAATAGATTATATCGATAAGGCATTCATATTTCAAGTACATCAATTATTCAATTATATACATTCATTTCAAATAATTACAAGTATCTAAAAGTTTGATTCTAATTATATGAACTTACCTCGTATCGCTCGGATAAAAACTATCGGCTATTCTTAAATCTTCCTTTTTCCCCAATCTAAACTCGATCTTGGCTTATCTTGATCTATATATTATCAAATTCAATAAATTCAACATTAAATCTATTAATTTAGTCCATAATTCATATTTTAGCAACATTAAATCTATTAATTTAGTCCATAATTCATATTTTAGCAAATTTACACATTTGCCCCTATACTTTTACATTATTTACAATTTAGTCCTTAACACATAAAATTGCAAATTCATGCAATTTAGTAACAACCCAAGCCTAGCTGAATTTCATAAGGACTCCTAGCAGCCCACATCTTTTATTAATTCACACTTTTAACCACCGCTTTTCACATCTTCTCAATTTAAACCCTTTTTGACATTTTTGTCAAAAATCACTTTACAAAACTAGTTTAACTATCAATAAACTTTCATAATCTATCCTTAATGTCAATTTAATCAAACATTCAACAATGGTAACATGACAAATCTTCAATAACAAAATCTAGGGTATGAGCTAGCTAGAATACAAAGCAATAATCTCAAAAACTTAGAAATCATTAAAAACCGAGTCAAAATGACTTACCAATTTAGCTATCAAATGACCAAACCCTAGAAAAACTTCAATGGTTTCTTCTTCTTAGTATTTTCGGCTAAAGAAAATAAGTATGAAGCTTTATTTTGTTTTTATTTTATTTATCTTATAATAATAACTATTTTACATATTTACCTTTAATAATAAACCATATAAAACATTCATTTAATGCCCATTATTGTCCACTTACACTATAGATGGTCTAATTATAACATAAGGAATTTAATTTTAAGGTTCTATAGCTATTTAATACTTTTAGCTAATAGAACACAAGTTTTACGCTTTCGCGATTTAGACCTTTTTACCAAATTAAGCATTCAAACAGTAAAATTTCTTTACGAAACTTTCACATAATAATTCTATCATGTTGTAAACCTTATTAAAATAATAAAAAAAATATTTTGATCTCGAATTTGTGGTCCCGAAACCACTATTCTGATTTGAACCAAAAAAATGGTTGTTACATTATAAATTTTTTTGTTTATTCATTAAGGTTAAATAAGTAATTATGTAATTAAGTTAATAAAAATATAACAAAACATGATTTTTGTTCATCTTCTTGGCCATTGCCAAAATTCCAAGATGAAAAACACCATATTTATGCATATTAGGGTTTGGAATCTTCATAGCTTAATTGGTAAGTGTTTTGAGCTCGCTTTTTGATGATTTTTACATTTTTGAGATTATTGTAGCTCAATCTACCTAGCCCATACATTAGATTTCGAAACTGTTAAAGATTTTGAGAGTTTCCATTGTTGAATCTATGTGTTCTTTTGTTGTTTAATGTTGAAATATGAAAGCTTGATGATAGATTTTAATGTTTTGTAAAGTGATTTTTGATGAAAATGTATAATAGGGATTAAATTGTGAAATGTGCAAATTGTGTAGTTAAAATGTGAAATAAATGAAAGTTTTGGGCTACTAGGGACCTATATATAATTCGACCAAGCATGGGTTTTGTTGAATTGTGTGAATTTTGTATATTTGTGAAATAAGGACTAAATTGTTAAAAGTGTGAAAGTTTAGGGGCTAATATGCAAATAGGCCTAAATGTATGTTTTGGACTAAATTGAATGAATGGTTGATTAAATAAGTTAATTTTGAATTCATATAGATCAAGAAAGAAAGAATTCAGATTTAGATGGAGGAAAAGCAAGGTTATCAAATAGTCGACCCGATCTGTCAATTCCGAATATGAGGTAAGTTCGTATGTGATGATTACATTATAAATATATGTTAAAATGATTTAATATTGCATAATTCATTAAAACGGGATTATGGATAATGTATGAATTGTAAAAACGACTCTACGAATGCATTTGAAGATAGAAACAAAAAGTGTGAAAGCCCAGTTAAACCGTAAGAATAGTTTTGGATACTATTGACATGTCAGTAAGTGATACGTTGAGTTGGCTTCGGGACATGATATTAGCACTTCTGGTGCGTATTTTACATATTAGGCTTCGGGCCATGCATATCGGACGATTTGGCTTCGGGCCATGATAATTGTAACACCCCAAACCTGGCCTGGACGTTATGGTCGAATATTGCAATGTCACATTGAAGTGTTTTTCGTAAAGCATGATATTGTTTGAAAAGCCCAATGTTTATTTAGCATCTTTGTGTGATCTAGAAAATAATTTTAAAACTTGCATCATTATCAAAAGTATATACTTTAAAACATTATTAATTTCAAAATCTCGTTTATCGTGGAAGCTTTTGAAACGATTTTGAAAACCCGTTTATTAGTGGTATTTTGGTAAATCATGCATATCTTTTGAAAACCCGCATCCTACTACTAGCAGATATAAGTTAAAATAAATAAAACCCCGAAATTAAAAATTATAGAGGCCTTATTACATAAAAATACCCAAATAAAACTACTTATAAATTAAAATTCCAATAAGGAAGCAAGAGCAGTTGTGTGGCAACCTTTGAGTCCCTCGCAGCACCGATCCGCCTAAGACTGGGGATTACCTGTACAGTTAAAATAGATGGGTAAGTTTACGAAAACTCAGTGTGTAATCCCATATAAGCAAACAATCAAGAAACAAACACAATCTGGGCCTAAGCCCCTTTTAGTAGCAGTGACACTATCAGTTTGGGCTTTAGCCCATCTCAATACAGAAACAGTCATGGGTTTGGGCCTTGGCCCATTGCAGTAATAGTAAATGAAGGCAGTAATAGTAAGCGATGTAGTAGTAACAACGAAAGCAAAGGCGATAATATGATAAGTAGTATGCAAGTCCTACCCATCCTGTAAAACCCCAAACCCGGCCTAGACATTCTAACCGAATCTGTAATGTCACATTGGAGTGTGTTGCAAACATAGATTTAGTGAAAATTTGTTCTACATAAAACTTCCTTTGAGTTCTTAAGAAAAATTAGGATGACTTGTTCATTGTGAAAACTCAAGTTATTTTAGGAAAAATATTGATCATATTAGGTTTTCATTAAACTTTAAAACAATGTTTGTTACGGAAACTCGAGTAATATGTTACGTAAACGTGATGTTTTCAGAAAAACATTTGTTTGTATTCTCTTGAAAATTTGAGTCCTATTACTAACAGGTAAAATAAAGTAAATAAATCCCCAAACTAAAATAAAACTTTAAGAGGCCTTATTACATAATGAAAACCCAAAAATAAAATCTTAATTATATTATATAATAAAATAACTACGTCGAGTGGCCACCACTAAGTCCTTCGACGCCTCGATCCGTTTAAGCCTAGGGATTTCCTGCACAGATAACAGATGGGTGAGTTTGCGAAAACTCAGTGTATGAAATCCCATAATAGCAAACAATCAGAGTAAGCGCAATTTGGGCTTAAGCCCTTTCAGTTCAAATTAGGGGCCTTATCCCCTCTTTCAGTAGTAGTAGCAGTCTAGGCTTGAGCCCATTTCAGTAATAGTGGCAGTCTGGGCCTTAGCCCATTTCAGTACAATATGTAAACAAAGAATCCTACCCAATCCATCCGCTACACATCATCTCCGTACCAATCCTACACACCATGTGGGGATAAAATTGACCCACCCAACCCTACACACTAAGTCGTACCGGTTGCGGCACTAAAATAGTATTTGCAGTAGAGCTGCCAGTAATAGGCTTATAGCCTTTTAGTACACTTCCTCCAAAATCATATATCCCACCTCATGTAATGCAACATAATATAAATGTACATACTGTTGGAACACCGGTGCCTCCAAGGCGCAGCGAAAAATTAAAAACCGACGATCCAAACCAAGGATCCATGTGTAAGGAACGAATCGGGGTGATAAAAAGGTTTCAAATTTACCGAAATTTCAATCTGAGTAGATAGCGACGCCTAGGCAACAGGAATGCTGAACCACTATCGAACCAAGCCGCAACCTTTTCCAATGTCGGCCTCTACGTAGTCCACCCGATTGATAATGAACGGTAGAAATCCCAGAAAACTATTTTCAGAGAGTATTTTGCTAAAACGGCTGCTAGACCACTTTCATATTTTCGGGCTAGTTATATATCTATTCTTTTAGGGTTTTTTCCCTTTTATATATAACTCCTTAATTGGTATATATTTATAACTTAATTTTAATTCATTAAAATTAATCGAACATAATAATTATCATTCAAATAAATATAATAATGTTTAACGAAAAATTATAATTACATTAATTATAATAAAGATTTAGTAAACTATATTTATTTAAACTTATATACGAACTAAATTCATATATCAATAAAATTATGTTCTGATTATGTGTACAACATCCTTGTACATAAACAGTATGTTCAATAATTTGATTGCCCAATTAAATTAATTCTATAATTAATTTAATTCATGTGACAACCAAGCAATATACCAACTATGTTTTACCTTGTTCATTTCAACCATAGGGTGTGACCCTATAGGTTCTTGTAACGTTAGCAGTAATATTAGAACGATTCTAATGTTACAAACAATGAGTGGCATCTAGCAATGCATCAATGCTACCTAAGTTACAAGAAGTCATGATTCGACATAACCTTTTGTGATTAACCTTTCATGCATTCATCTTTAAGTCCTATATCTTTGGAATGGACACAAGTCATGGAATAGTCACACTTGCATAGTCCATCCCATGTTTCTTGATACCTCGAGTAGACTATGATACACAAATAAGTATGACATCTCATATCAACTTATTTGAGCATGGCCATGCATTTCTAGCCTTACTCAATCAAGTGGCCTGAGATATTTCTCCCATTATGTAGGAGGGACTTATCCTATATTGATCAACTATATCCCTCAACATAGATTGTGGTATATCCAACATTAGTCTTTATAGAACAACCAGTTACGGTGTTTGTTTGACTGTATCAAAATATACAACTTACGATGTTGGGATAAAGATGATCTCAAGTATGAGGATCATATACATATTAATCACTATGAGTAATGTTGTGACAATTACATAATAATCCAAGAAACATACTCATAATGGTCAGATCCAATATGTTGTTCTCTAACACACATATTCATGCATTGATTCGACACTCCATATCAATGACAACTCTTTATCATCAATCAACTACATGTTAGTCTTGATGCATTATTATTGTCCTAGCCAATAACAATACTTGACTAAGGATCTTTTGAGAATAATCATATTATTCTCAGGACATTATTATAAAATAGTTTATTTATGCACACAGAAAAGAAACTGGAATAATAATGGCAACGCCTTATATTAATAAACATGATAAACCAAGTATGTTATTACAACCATCTCGTGATTGATCTTTGGGCATACTCTTACACATACAGTAAAAATGGCATGCTTAAGCAGTCATACAACACATAGGGGTAAAACAATCATCTTACCAAAATAAGGGCCCAGGTATACATACCGGCCCAACAGTAGGTCTACAGTTGTCTTGGGCAACCCGTGTAACCTTAACAGTCAATCAGTGATAATGAGCCTCTAGCCCATATTCCAGGCCCATGTGGGCCCACACGCCCGTATGGCCCAAATAGCCCAGAAATGGCCTTGGCAATGTAAACTACACAGCCTGGCCCAATATTCTTCACACCTTCATGTGGTTTACCCGAGTGGGGCCCACGAGCTTGTGGGACCCACACGGCCCATTTTGGCCCAAGGTGGCCAAAGTGGCCTAAACCCAAGAAATCGCTCGTGGTGGCCTCTATGATCGATTCCTCACGCTAATGCATTTAGACCACCACACGAGAGAGCACATGCTCATGTATTGTCCATAGACCTATTTTCCGACTTCTGTCGAATAGTCGTTATTGTATTGTGATTACACACACCTGTTCACGAAAATGTGCGAAGAACCTACGAGATACACCAATCTGTTCCAAGCAGAAGTCTCGGTTAATAGCATAAAATTGAATTAAAACAAACTCTAATCGAAACACTTTTTCCTATCATTATCTATCCCTCGCTTTGACCGATCCAAGAACTGTTCCAAGCAATCGCTTCCAATCCTTAGTGACTACCTGCAACCCATACTCCCCTTGTAAATTATTATAATACACAATCCATTGTAGCAAGTGTATAGTCACTTGCTGAAAGCGAAGACTAAGAGTGAGGGACAGCAGTATTCGGCCAACACCCCAAAGCACACCTTAATTCTTAGGCACGAGATGTAACAACCTCGCTCCCTAGCAGAAAACATCAAAAGGGAGAGTTACTAAACAAGGTTATTTCAGCCAAAACAAAAAAGGGAAGGAGAGGAATAAAGTGATGGAAAGGGAGAAAGAACCTTGCACTTGACCCATAACCGATTGCTCAAGGAACCACTTCAGAAGCCGAAACACAATAGGGGTAGAGAGAGATGCTTGGAGATTCGGCTAGCAATAAAGGGAAAGGTGTCGGCTCAGAACCAAAAGAAAGGGAGCTAGCAGAGATTCGGCAAGGATTAAGGAGGTAGAAGAAGAAGAAGAGAATATTTGACTAATGACCCAAGGAGAGGGTAAAAGTTGATTACCGATTGTGAGGGAGAGAATGCAGTATTCGGCTTGGGTTCCAAATAGAAGGAAGTGTAAGAGAAACGATTGAGTGAAAAACAAGAGAGAAGAGGGGAAACCTAGAAGATGTTCGGCCCAAAAGAAAAAGAAAAGGAGAAGAGTTATTGAAAGAGAAAGGTTGAT
This sequence comes from Gossypium longicalyx, assembly GCA_025698465.1. Taxonomy (NCBI): domain Eukaryota; kingdom Viridiplantae; phylum Streptophyta; class Magnoliopsida; order Malvales; family Malvaceae; genus Gossypium; species Gossypium longicalyx. Next base: position 21,193,544 of record CM047000.1, read on the forward strand.
CAATCAAAGTATATTTTTTAGAGGACAAAACCCAAGTAGGTAATCACGGAACGTACTCGAATGGCCACAAGCAAAACTCGATTGTCAAAACAAGTAACAAAATTCTCAAGAGTGAAAAGAGCACAAGGGAAGATAGCTACCGAAAAAGGGAGTAAAAACTCAACAATATTCAACACCCATAGTCAAAGACTGAATTGGCATAGGAGAGTTCCCACAATCGGCAACCATTTCCACACACTTCAACTATCCATAACACTCTCCTAAAATCTCTCCACCACATCCTTAAACTGATCACCATTCAATCCCACTTTCTTCTCCTCAATTTCAACTAACATGATCCCTTACTTCACTCAACAATCAAATTGCCCAAGCAATAGAGTTCTAGTGATATACAACCACCTACACGACACAGAAGCAAAAAGACATACCTTGTGCACAGTAGGACTCGAACTCAAGTCCCTTAGCATTAGTAACTTGCCGTTTTCCACTAGTCTAGCAGGCTTTTCTTGTCGTGCAATACTCACATTAATTTAAAAGTCTACTAGTTGAAGACAAGGGTTTATTCCAGTAGAACCCAAAATTTTGTTTAAGCCAAGGCTTGAACCCATGACTTCCCAGACACTCCCAGAGCACTAAACCACTAAGGCAGACATACATCCATGCTACAACACTCAAAAATAATTTTAATTGGGTTTCCGAGATTTAGGGCGTTACACATCTAGCCTCTACACTCCATCTCCGTCCAACCCTACACTCCATATCGGGATATAATCAACCCACTCATCCCTACACTCCAGAATTAGCACCGGTTGCGGCACTAAATAATATTTACAATAGAGCTGCCAGTATAATAGGCTTAGAGCCATCAGTCATTTGCAGCAAAGCTGCCAGTACAGTACACTTCCTCCATTCATATATAAACCCATCCCAATGCAATGCATCATGCAACATGTCATGTCATGTCATAATATTAAACATGTACTCAATATAATTATAAATATCATGCTAAAATATAAACATACTTCGCATAGAGGCAAAACAACCATTTTACCACATAAGGGCAAAACAATCATTTTACCACATAAGGGAAAAATAGTCATTTTCATCAAATTAAGGTCTAGGTATACTTACCGACCCAAAGGTAGGCTCATAGTCATCTCGGGCGACCCGTGCAACCTTAACAGTCAAACAGTGAAAATGGCCTAAGGCCCATTATGCGGCCCATGTGGGCCCACACGCTCGTATGGCCCACAAAGCCCAAAAATGGCCCTTGGCAGTGTAAACTACACAGCCTGGCCCAATAATCTCCACACATTCGTGTCGTTTACCTATATGAGGCCCACGAGCCCATGGGGCCCGCACGGCCCAACTCGGCCCAACATGGCCCAAAATAGCCCTAGCCCATGAAATCGCTTATGAAGGCCTCTACGATCCAACGCCCACATCTATGTGTTCGTTTTACCACACAAGCGAGCGCACGCCCATGTGGCATCAATGATTACATTTTTCAGCTTTTTGCCGATCTATAGTTTGGGCAGTGTTTACACACTTGGTCCCGAAACGTGCCAACTAGCCCACGTGTACTCCAACCCTAGATCCAAACACCATACATCATTAGTCCCTTTATCATCAGGATTAATCAATCCTTTCCTATAACACTTATTAAAATGGTTTCTTAACACTTGCCTTCGTCGCTCGACTGAGGGTCACTCCCTTAATCCGCTGCCAAAGACTAGTTCAATTCCTTTTTAAAAGTATCCTACAATCCAACCAAGACTTAACAATCTAAACCACATATTAATCATCAAAAGATTGTACTAACCGCATGACATTTACCGAAAACCCCAAACCCAAAATAGGATAAGAAACAATCGGCCCACACACCCCCAACAAAAGCTAAAAGCATACGATTTGATAGAAGCAAGGCTAGCACAACCATACCCCTAGCAAAAAATGGCAGCAAGGGAAAATATTAGAAGAAAGATCACTACGGTAGAATTAGAACAGAAGAAACCATGTGCACCCACCGATTTCTTAAAGAACAATTGCCAAATCGAAAACAAAAACAGAGAGAGGGAGAAAGGAGTATTCGTCTATCATAATAAGATGAAAAGAGTGAGATATGTTAAACTAAAAGAATTGAGAGAGAAGGAGAATAGGACATTCAGCCAAAGAGAAAAATTGTCAGTTAGAGGAGTAGAGGAAGAAAGAAAAACGAAGCAGAGTAAGGCTGTATGGACAAATAAAGTTGAAACAACAAAACAAGAAATACCTGAATGGTCTATAAGCAAAAATCAGTCCCAAAAAGAGAGGAAAATGAAAGGTGGAGAAGCAGTAAAACTAAAGAAAAAATTCAGCTCAATAGCAACAAGGGAAAGCGGTTGGTAAAGGAGTAGAGAGAGAAGAGCCCAAATCGGTCAATAGGGTACTGAAAATGAAGGACAAAATCGAATGGGCAAAATAAAAAGTACCTAAATCATCCCTAAGAAAAATTCAGCAATCCAGAAGTGTAGAAAAGAACAAAAAGCGAACCTAATACTGAAAATGGAGAGAAACAATAGCCTAGCCGAATTCTTGGGAAGTAGAAGTTCACAAACAACACAACTCTTCCACATTTCAAATTCCACATTATCCTCCCATAACCTCTCCTAAAATCCCTTCTGTTAACAACTTCAACAACCGAAATCCCCCATCCAACTCCTCAGATTCGGCTAACAACAACTTTATTCAAACTTTTCAAACTCTTGGTGTTTCGGTCAAACACAACTTTCTCTCATGGCAATCAGTAAAAATAATCTCCATTTACACAAACAGGGATTTGAACTTCAGACCACTAGCACACTCCACATGCCACTATCCACTAGACTAGTAGGCCTATTCTGTCATGTTTTAACAAATTTTACTTATAACCCTACTGAGCAAAGATAAGGGTTTTATCCTTAAAAAGAACAAAATCTTTGTGGAAGCCAAGGCTTGAACCTAAGACTTCTTAGACACTCCCAGAACACTCAGAACACTTAACCATTGAAGCAGATACACACTTGTGTCACTTTCTTGCAAAATTAATTATTTATGAGCAGCTTTCTAACTACTCCCATGCTCAAGACCTAATATTTCTATGCCCAAATTTGGGGTGTTACAATAATAGTTCTTCAGATAAGTTAGCTTGATTTGACTACGGGCCACTGTATAGGTACTTATCGTACGAGACTCCTGAGTATTCGATTTTTATTCTGAATGGTTCAACGGGTAAACGAATGATGTGGTTGAGAAAGAGGTTAGTACGAAGCGATACAAGTATGTACAGAACCTATTCAAGTATTAAATAGTGAAAGTTTAATGAGGTTGTATTAGATCATGTTTTGAGACATGAGAAAGATTTGTAGTTAATGTGTATATGGTTTTGTCATGTGTAATTGGTTGATTTGCATTTATTCGATGAATTAAGTTGTTCCCATACGAGCTTACTAAGCTATGAAGCTTACTTCGTGTTAATTTTCTATGTTTTATAGTGAATCAAGGCTAGCTTGGATCCGGGAGTTGTTGGGAACATCATCGCACTATCAAACATCTAAGAATTATACATTTATGGTATGTGGCATGTATAGGCTACATGTGGTATTTTGGTTGTGATTATAGCCATGAGTGATGGCTTATTTTGGTTTGTTTTGGCATGGTTGTAACCAAGACATTATGGAAGTTAAAATGGTTATGCGAATTATGATAAATGGACTATATTGTTTGATATTGTTTTGGCATGTATTTGGCTAAGTAAATGGTAGTGATTTGAGAATTGGAATAGATGAAATTATAATGGTATGAATTGTGCATTTGGTTGATGATTTTGGCTGCGTAATTGTATATTAAAATAGTACCATTTTGCCTTGTATAGGTACATTAAAGTTGGGGTGGCAAATTGGCCTTGCGAATGTCCTATTTTTGTCCACACGGGTAGAGACACGGCGTGTGTCTCAGTCGCGTGTGACACGCGGTCATATTACACAGCTGTGTGTCCTCTGGTGTTGAAATTGAATTGAAGTAAGTATGCTCAACACGGCCTCACACACGGGCGTGTGACTGGCCGTGTGGTACAAGTCAGTATACCCCCTAATTGGCACATGGCCTAGCACACGGGCGTGTGACTTGGATGTGTTGCATAAGTCAATATACCTTACAGGTTTGGCACAGTCTAGCACACGGGCATGTGTGGCCACTTCAAAGGGCACATGAGCTAGACACATGGGCGTGTGGTTGGTCGCATGACCCAAGTCAGTATGTATGCCCTGTTTCCATATGGCCAGAGACACGAGCGTGTTTGGAGCCGTGTGAGGCACATGGCCTGTTCACATGGGCGTTTGGCCCCTGTATGGTTGAAATTTTTCTAAGTTTCAAAAATTTTCATATGTTATCGGTTTAGTCCCGAACCACTTCTAAAGCATGTTTAAGGCCTCATAGGCCCTTATAAGGGACAATGGAATTATGTTGAATGATTTATGAGAATGAATGCTTTATGTTTGATAAATGTATGTTATATGTTGTGAATTAATCGGTAATACCTCGTAACTCTACTCCGGCGACGGATACGGGTTAGGGGTGTTACACATTTGCCACCTTCATTTACACATACATACACACAAATTCAATGGCATAAACCATGGTATACTTAGGCAACCAAACATATACAATCATGGCCAACACATGTCAATGCAACACCATCATCTATCATGCTCATGTCATTCCATCATGCCAAATCAAACCTACCAATTTCACATTCAAAACACCACTAAGACTACTTACAATTTGCATTGACTTATCAAGGTAATCCATCATACCAATAAACCAAACTCATCCTTTTCACAACAAGTCATTAAGCCATAATCAACATTTACCAAATCAATATAAACCACATCACCAAAGGCATTGGTACATACATGCATATATATGTATATTTGAGCTTACAACCAATTTTAACCAAAATGAGCCAATTTACATGGCCAAATACCAATTCAAGCCTTTGACAATTACAAGCCAATACATTTGACCAAAATCATGATGACGCATATAACAAAATGACCAAGTCCCTATACATGCCATATACTTAAAATTTTAAAATCATCGATATCCAAAATGACAGTTTGATAGTGTGATGCGATCTTCGACGATCACAAACTCGAGCTAGCTTGGTGACACTATAAAACATGGAAAAATGAAATGGAGTAAGCTATATAGCTTGGTAAGCTTGTATGAAAGAATTAAGCAAATCTTACCATACAATTGACATTCAAGTAATGTAATATAAGATAATTTAATTTACCAAAATCTAGTAACCATAATTCATTCCATCACAAACTTACCTTGATATCATCATTTCACGTATTTAATAATCATAAGCTTTTTGTACATACCTGCACCATCTCATAATAATTTCATACTTATTCTCATCGTTGACATACCCAATAAACCACTTGGAATAATAATATTGGATACTCGGGAAATCTTACACACAAGGTGCCACATATGTAGCCATTGCTACCTCTATCTCACATATATGCTCGCTCCCGAGCCATCAACGGGCCTGCCCACACAAGCTGTCAGTCAAGATGTAGCTACACGGTGCTGCTCACACAAGCTGTCAAGTAACCGTAACATATGCTGATATACTCAGCCATCGATAAGACGTATAGGACCAGCACCCGAATCACATAACATAATACCCTAGTGACATGTCACTTGTATCTAGACCTGTTCATGGGTCGGGCTACCCGGCCTGGCCCGAAGGCCCGCTCGAAATGTGAGAGGGTTTGGGCAAAAATATAGGCCCGAAAAATGGGCTTGGACAAAAAAATGAGGTCTATTTAAAAAATGGGTTGGGCCTCGAGTAAGGCATTTTTGGTCTGGGCCCGGCCCGAATTCACTAAATGACAAAAAAATTCTGCTATTTTTTTATTTTTAAATATTATTTTCTTGTTGTTTTCTCCATATTTTGCTACCATATTACTATTAGTTGCTACTATTTTGTTGTTATTATTTGGATATTGTATAAAAATTATTTTATTATTAATTTTATTAATATTTTAAAGCCATTTGTTAATTTTGTTATTATTTTAGAGGTATTTGCTTGTTAAGTTGCATCTATCTTAATGCTATTTAAGTCTACATATTTTTAAAAATTTATTTTCAATTTGTTGGAAAATATTTATTTTGATTTTTTTAGTATTTTTTTAGTATTATATATATTTAAAAATTATATAAAATAATATAAAAATAAATACGGGTGGGCCAGGCCGAGCTTGGGAAAAATTTTAAGCCCATTTTTAGGCCCGGCCCAGCCCGAGCCCAATGAATGGGCCTAAATTTTTAGTTGAGCCCGGCCCAAACCCGACTCGGCCCGGTCCATGAGCACCTCTACTTGTATCCTAATCTATTCCTAAGGTTCGATTGGGATTTCTCTCTTTCCAAAATGTAGTCGAACATGTCCGTAGAGCTGTTTATACAATTCGTACAAAAATTAAAGCATTAACGATACAATTATAATAAAGCTTATTTACATACGAACTTACCTCAGATGCAAAAACGGTAAAAGGAATTTATTCATCGATTATTTTGTTTTTCCGTTGATCTAGATTCGAACTTAGTTTTTCTTGATCTATAATGTCAAATTTAGCTTATTTAATCATTACATTATTCAATATAGTCCAAAAACACATTATGAAAAAAATTACATTTTTGCCCCTAACATTTTACCATTTTACAGTTTAGTCCCTAGGCTCATAAAATGAATTTCTTTCAATTTCATCACAATCCAAGCCTAGCCAAATATTACTTGTACTCATAACAACCCATATTTTTCATTTATTAACATTTTTCTACACATTTTATAGCCTTTTACAAATAAGTCCCTATTTGTCGTTTTTACCGAAAATCACTTTGCAAATGTTGTTTAACTAACAACAAACATGCATTTTCTACCATAAAACATTAAAATATAAACATATTCAACATGGTTAAAATTTTAGACTTTAACTTTCTCTCAAATTAGTCTTCGAAATAGCTAGATCAAGTTACAATGATCTCAAAAATATAAAAATCATTAAAAATGAAACAAGAACAGACTTACAATTGAGCTTGAAAGCTTGGCCAAAACCCTAGCTATGGCTTCCTCCAAAATTTCGGCTAGGGGGAACTAAATTGAGAAGATGGACACTTTTATTAGGTTAATTTGTCTTTATTTACCAAATTACTAAAATGCCCTTAATGCATAACTTTGACATTTCATCTAACCATGTCCATTTTTGTCCATCCTATATTATAATGGTCTAATTACCAGTTAAAGACTTCCAATTTAAAATTTCATAGCAATTAGACACCTTTAACTTATAGAACTCAAGTTTTGCACCTATTGCAATTTAGTCCTTCTAGTCAAATTGAGCATTCAAACGATAAAATTTCTTAATGAAATTTTCACACAATTATTCTATCATGCTGTATACCTTAAAGAAATAATAAAATAAATATTTATACTTCGAATTTGTGGTCCCGAAACCATTGTTCTGATTTGACTTAAAAACGGGCTGTTACAACCATCCTTTTAATTGACCAGTAATTCCAGCAACTAACATATTGGTAATAGCAAGATCACTAATTAATCCATTTTGGTTTTGACTTTTATGAACATTTGAAACCATTTTCATTTATTGTAATAAATTGAGAATATTATATTCCTACATTCCGTTTATATTCCATTCATAAATTTTGTTAGTATTGTATTTATTTTGAGAAACATATTTTTCTTCTATATTAAGATCAGGTGCAATGATTTTTGGATAATATAAGTTTTTTGGTTCTTTGCAAGCCATTTTGTTAAGTATTTGTTCACCTGACTGATCAGAGTTAGATTAGGAAGATTGGTGTAATATATTTACTGAGTGTTGGGCTTGCATTAGGGTATTAGGTGCAACGAATTCAGACTTGTAAATTTCTAAAGCGTCAAATCTATTTTGGATTTCTATTAAGAAATCATTTTGGGATTTTTGGAAAGGTTTTGAAATTTCATAAGGTGTAAATATTGGTTCTTCAGAACTCTTTTCAATTACCTCTTTTACTGATTCTTTCTTTATTGGTTGACTTTCTACCAAATTTTCAATATAATCTAATTGTTTTCCTATTATATGAAGACTAATATTGGTATAGTTATTTTGTTTTATTATCATTTTAATATCTTTTGATGAGATTTGTTCTCCTGTATTAGGAGCACTCATTCTTAAATAACTTGCTTATATTCCAGTATTTTTGTGAAGATATTGAACCTCCATTGAAGGGGGATGTTGAGATTGAAATTCTTCTTTATTGGTTTGCCATCTAGTATTAATTTTTATTGTATTAATAGATTCTGAATAATATTTTTCAAACCATTCAAAGAATTTTATATGAATTTTATGGGTATTCATGAATTCATAATATTCTTGAAGAATACTCTTTTTTTTATTATAATTTATAAAGTAATCTTCTCTTTTTTCTTTATTTAGGTTGGAATAGAAGTGTTTTCTACACCATTCTTTATTGATCTTAAAAGATTTTTCTAGAACAAATATTTCTAAATTTTCTCATTATCTTGCATTATTAGTCATTGATGAGTATGTTGGTGACATATTAGGTGAATTTTGAGGGTTTTCTTCCTGTCTGCCATAGATTAGTTGAGCTATATTTGAGGAGTTATCTATTCCTTGTAAATTGGTTGTAAATGTTGTTGGGATAGAAGAGATAGAGGTTCTAGCTATCCTAAAATATGTCGTTTGTGTTTCTATATTTGATTTTTCTTCTAAATTTAAACTCTTAAAAGTTGTGCTGGTACTTTTTATTTCAAAGGAATGTCTTGGATGCCATCTTGGTGTTGCAAAATTTCACTTAGTGAAGTGTTTAGGAGTTGGTGCAACACGGTCTGTAGCACTTTGAAGTTTCCACCTATTAAGAAGGTTGATTTCATGCCACTGTATTGTTCTTTGGATTGTGGTATGAGATCTTGAGGTATCTATTTCTATTAAAAGGGTTTCTCCTTTATGGTTTTGAAGTAAAGCCTTGATATTGACTACAAAATACATACCTTTGAAATAGAGCCGATAGACTAAAGTTAGTACTTCTGATCCAGAAAGCGTTTTGTAATTATGGGTATGAATTTGGAGGGTCAATGATTATAAAATATTTTTATCGGTTAAAGAAACCATAAGATTTAGGTAGCAATTAAAATATATTGGGCTAATACATAGGCTTGTTTCTATAGTTCCTAATAATGAGTCATTAAACATAATGCGTCTCTGGTCTCTTAAGACAATTAAAATTGAGGTATTTTTAGTAGCTTCAATACTAAGAGGTTTGACACCAACTTGAACTAATCCAAAATGAACATATTTATATTTGTTTTCTTTGAGTTTATTAATGATGACTTTATCTAATAATTGGATTGTTTCATATTCTTTTTGAATAGACAAACTTCTTTCTTTTGTTTTTATAACGCAAGTACAAAAAACATTTAAATTTTTGAAAGTTGTTTTCTTGTAAACTTGGTTTGTTGTAACTCTTTGGAGAGTCTAATTATCAAATCTTTGGGGAATATTTTCATAAAGTTCTTCTTGTTCATTAACAGTATTATTTGAGGTTTGGTCAGACCCTTTGGATTGATTGGAAGCAAAGCTTGTAGAAGAATTAGTTCTTCTAAGGAAGGGAAATATTCAAAATTTTTTCAATATTTTTGATTTCTAGTTTAACTGTCTTTATTAGTGTATTATTATTTTTGTTGAATATTGATACACAGTTTAGTTAGCTATAGGTTAGGAATGTTAAGGACAAAGTGTAACAGCTCGATTTTCAATGGTGACAGAAGAGTGGTTTTGAGGTCACAAATTTCCATCATGTTGAATCTTAATTTTTTTTAGAATATTTATAGAGTCATTAGGGTCATATTAAAATTTGGTTAAGAAATTTTAATGTTTAGATAGTTAATCAAGGAAAAAGGATTAACTTGAAAAAAGGTGCAAAATTTAGTAAATTTTGAATTCTATTGATTTGATAGCCTAATTATTAAATGGAAAAGGGACTTAAGCAATAATTAGTCCATAAGGTAATTGATGGACAATAATAGGCTTTTAAATTGTTGATTTATAAGGTTATAATTAAGGGCAAATTTATAATTCAATAAATTAACAAAAGATTAATAAAACATAAAAAAATTAGTCATCATCTTTCTTATGTTCTACCACCAAAAATCAAAAGAAAATTACCATTGTTGAAGCTTCAAATTTGGCTAAGCATAAAAGCTTTGCATGTAAGTGTTTTCTATACTTGTCTCTTGTAATTTTTATATTTTTGAGATCATTGCAACTAGGTTCAGCTAGCCCATACCTTTGTTTTTGAATTTATTAAAAATTTTAGAAGTTTCCATTGATGAATATTGAATTTTTTTATCATAACTATGCATTTGAAACTTTAATTGTGTTATTTAGTGATTTTGTGAAGTGATTTTTGTTAGATTTTGATTTTAGGATTAAATTGTAAAAATGTCAAAATTTTAGGGTTTGATAGTGAATTTGATATTTATTAGAGACTATTTATGTAACACCCCTAACCTATATCTGTCGTCGAACTAGGGTTAAGAAGCATTACCAAGCATAATAGCACATTTAATGATCATGCAAAACATAGATCATATTCATATATATATATAACATATTACTAATTTAATAATAAACATAAATCATTCTACATAAATTATTCATATCTTAAAGTTCAATCGAATTCATATCGAACATACATCATGTTCTCAAGTCAATAAACATATCTCAATGTCTTATAATATACATTTTATAAATACATAACTCAACCTATATATTCATCACTATAATGTATTCGATTACTCAAATAAAATAAATCAAACATTTTCCCATTTCATAAACAGAAATTTCATTTTAATACTCTTACACATGCAATCATTGAAACTAATCAAACATATATATATATATATATATACAACTTAATGTCCAATCATAAATATATGACATTAAACAAAATTACTATATGACCTTACCTACCTTTGATGTTACTATAATATATATGCATTTTAACCTATTCCATTATTTAAGTCATGACTATACCAATTCATATATTATGCATGTGGCTTCATTTTAAAAAATTCACGCGGCATATAAGGCATGTGTATATAATACACATAAACAAGCATATTCATTTAACCACATACAATTATGATTATAATCAATTTTAAACACTAGTACCAAAGCAAATCATACCAATGTACCTATCAATTATATACCAAATTATTTAAGCACAATTATGACACATTTTTGACTCAATACATAACCTAACATTTTGATCTTTTATTATCGAATCTCATACAAAACATATTAACCAAAACAATCATATAACATACACATTATTTGTCTACATCAACCGTACTTAATTAACTAATCATTCAAGCATAATATATGCACATACATTTCCATTACAAATTGAATCAAAATGACTAATACGCATTTGAATATATATATATCATTAACATTTTACTCCATTACTAAGCAGATTAATAAACCATTTACAAAGACAAAACATACCATACATCCAACTTACCAGAAGTGAGCTAAACATAGGCTATTTGTGATACCTTAACAAAGCACAACAACCAAGTTCTCAAATATTTTTATCTATGTATAAACTATAACCGAATCAATCAAAATCATATAAAAAATTACCGGTCATTTTCCAGTGCATTAACACATATAAATTTGACTAAGTTTCATATATTCACACCATATATTAGACAACCAATTAATCCTAAAACATGCACCTACATTACCATTCAATACATCTTCTATTCAGTCAATTTATATATTTATATTTATTAACCTATATTATAACATCCACACAGCATGATAATCATACATTTATATTTATTTTACATAACAAGCAATATATTAAGATCAAATATTCATTTTTACTCATTACAAATCTATGCACATATAATCATATCAAATTGAGTCATATTTGAACAATCATATTAAATCATATTGTAACAGTCCGATTTAGACCCTAATCGGAACGGTGGTTTTGGGACCACAAATTTGATTAGGAAAATTTTTGAATATTATTATTCGTGTTTATTATATGTGAATTTGCATGTGTGAAAATTTCGTCTGAAAATTTGAGTGTTTGTGTGATTAATTTGATAAAAGGACTTAATCGCGTAAGTTGAAAACTTGATAGTTGAAATCATAAAGGTTGATTTGATAGTGGCTTTTTAATATGGAGTATTTATGTTGCAAATAATCCATTAATTTAGTGATGGCCGAATATAACCATAAAATATATGTTTATGTTATTATATTTATAAGGTTAAATAAGTAAAACATGATAAAAGTTAACATATAATATATTAAAACATAAAAAAAATAATAAGAAAGCCAAGCATTCATACTTTGTATTTATCGAAAATAAAAGAAGGAAGAAAAGAAAAAGAACAAAGGTATTCGGCCATTATTGATTCAATTTTAAGGTATGTTTTGTTTCAGTTTTTGATAATTTTTACGTTTTTGAGATCGTTGCTTCGAATACTACCCGACCCATGCTTGAATTTTTTATTTTGGTGAATATTTTGTGTTATGACATTGATGAATAATTGTGTTTTGTGATGTTTGATGATGAAATATCAAAAATATGTTTTAGATTAACATGTTTTGTATTGGAGTTTTTGATGATTTTGAGTTATTAGGATTAAATTGCAAAAATAATAAATTGAGGGACTAAAATGTGAAATAAATGAAATATATGGACTAGTATGAGTATGTTGAAAATTTGGCTCAGCTATGTTTTTGTGAGATTTGGTGTATTTTGTGTTTTGTGCAATTTGGACTAAATTGAAAAAGTATGAAATATCAGGGGTAAAATGGTATTTTGCCCATCTAAGTGTTGTTGGATTAAATTGAATTAAATTTTATTTAAAAGAGGTTAATTTGAAATTATATAGATCAAGAACAAAGGAAATCGGACTTGGATCGGGGAAAAACAAAAATAGTCGAATAGCCGATTCGTAACGTCCGTTGATATTTGAGGTAAGTTTTTAAGCAATTAAACATGGTTTATTTTGAACATAGAATGATTTAATATGATAATTCATATTTTATAATGTATTATTATGTTAGCCGAATGAGAAATATCAATGAATTAATGTGATTGAGTTGTATTTGAATGATATCAAAACCTCTGAAAGTGCGTATGTATTACATGGAGTATTATACGATTCGATATATGAAATGCGTTGTGGAATGATTTTATGTTTGTGATATTCGGGCTTTGAGCCTAGCAAGCCTTGGGCTGGTGACTTTGATCGGGCTTTGTGCCTAGCAGGCTTAGTGCCGGTGAATAAATATCAGACCTTGAGTCAAGCAGGCCTTGTGCCGGTGTGTAATTTAGGCTTATGCCTAGCAGGTTTTATACCGATGATTTGTTTTCAAGTCTATGATTATAAGAGTTCAAGTTACTATGGATATTGAGCAAGTGAAATTGAGTTGAATGACATTATATATATTCAGCCACATAGGTAAGTATATGTGAGCTTATATTGAACTTGAATATTCGATTACATGTGAGTTTATATTGAATTTGTGTATTCGGTCATATATGAAGTTATTTTGAATGTGCATATTCGGCTATATGTGATGTTTTATTTAATTTGAACTATAGGTTACATATTATGTTTTATTTAACTTTTATATATTCGGCCACATGTGAGTCCATAAAGAATTTTGTGTATTCGGCCATACATGTAGGTGCCTATGTGAAAATATATTTGTTCTTGTATAATCGGCTACATAGGAAATATATATATACATGCTGACATATATTTGATTTTGAACATTCAGCCAAGGTATTTTAATGAGTTAATGTGTAATATTATTGATATAATTTGGTTAGTTGAATGTTTTGATTATTCATTGAGTTGTTTATTGTGCTTAAAGCTTACTAAGCTAAATTAGCTTACTTTGTGTGTTTTGTTACTTTGTTTTATAGATTTTGGTTGTAAATCACGAGCTCGGGGATCGTTATCGAAGTCATTCACACTATCGTCAATTTTCGGTACTATTAAAAATATATTTTCGAATTTATGGCATGTATAGGTTAATATGTATTTTGGTCAACTTTGAATATGTATATATATTGAGCCATGTGAATATGGCTTATCTTTAAAGTTTGGATATGGTTATGTTTGGCAATGGTTTATCTCATTTTGATTATTATGATATGTGAAGTGAATAAAAAGAAAATGTCGATGGAATTATATGTGTTGGTAATAGCTTGAAATGATAAGTGGAAATTGTTGTGGTTAGTTGCTTGGTATTGATATGTTTAATTATAAATAAATATGGGTTGATGATTTGATTTTGATGTGTGTTTATTCATTTATAAACGTGAGCTCAGGTGTTCGCATGTTTAATGTATACTAGAAATGCATGATATGAGGCATGCCTATATTCGAATATGCAAAGATTAGTTTAGTTTGGTTTGTATGGAAAAAATGTATAAGTACTATAATTAGTTATAAGTTTATTAATGGTGAATTATTGAGATTTTATTTTTTAAAAATGCTTGTAAGTGAGACATTGATAAATAACCATTTGAATAATGATTTTATGTAATAGTACACCATGAATATTATATGCATTTTTGCAAAATTGATAATTATGTGTACGTATATACATGTACTTTGATTGTTAGTTCGAATGATGGTTTGGGTATATAATGAAAGTATATGCGTATTTTTATATTTGTTATTGAAAATGTGATTATTTGAAAGGCATAAATTCAATTAAATTTTGAGGTATGATTCGTAATTGTAATATGATAAATAAAGCATGTTTAATATTTAATTAGCCATGTACTATATATATTTATGGTATGAATTGTATGAATATGTGAATGTTTAAAATTTTACTTTTATTCAATAATGCCTCGTAACCCTAGTCCGGCGACGGATACGGGTTAGGGGTGTTACACATAACATACACATATAGCATAAACTTTTCACCTATTTAATCTTATCAACTCACATGACTATATCATCAACAATATGCCAAACATACCATATACATATTGCATGCATGATGCTTTCAAAATAGACTTAAACCTTAACCATAATTACACAACCATTAGCAAACATATCAAATGTAACACCCCTAACCCGTATCCGTCGTTGGATTAGGGTTATTAATCATTACTGATCATATTACAATTCACACAGTTATGTATCACATATTATAGTTTGAAATTTTAATCACATCAATGATTATAACTAAATCAATTATCGAAACTCAAGAATATATGTCATCCATAGCATAATATAAATTTCACATGATCCAAATTATATACCAAAACCATTTATACGTATACAGAATATATGTTACATCACTAATTTCGTTATTGAATCTGAAACCTTTTTATTTTTATTTTTTTTAAAAGTCCAACACTTACACAAGATATACACCATTTGAAATAAATTTCCTTGCCAACTCTTTTATTCATATATGCGGCATCAACTATTTAATCTATATGAAACTCATGTATTTTGCATATTAGTATCAATAAAAAAAAACAAGCTTTCGGTTATAAGTAAACTCATTTCATTCTCTAGTCTATTCGGCTATCATAAATCATTTGTACCTATTTGCAAATTTAAACGTAACTAGCAAGTTTATATAAATAGCCACATGTATATATATAACATCCATAATATAAACACCTTTATACACAAGTATAATAAGGTCAAATATTATATACACATGCCTTAGTATAAATTATAAGTGAACATCAAATCATACCATGTATAAGTCTTGATTTTTACTTAACATGCACATGGCCAACCTTAACTTAATTAACATCCAATAAAAACATATAGACTTACATGCTTAGATACATTTTCAAAATAACACAAAATTGATCAACCATGACATACGGCATAATAATAAAATAGACTTAGACCACGATTCAACCAAAACTAAATTCAAACTTGAGATTAAAGCCATTTTCAATGCATGAAATACTTACCACAAACATCATCCATTCATAGTACTAATCACTTTAACTAAAACAAATTTAAACCACTATCAAGCATAACCAAATTATCAAAACCAAACTTACTATACCTTATAACTAAGCACCCATAAGACCAAATCCAAACATAAATAGCAAGCCATATTCGCATGGCTTTAATTACATAACCAAAATCAACACTTCAAAAATATGTTCCAGCTTATACATGCCATAGTACCAGAATCTCAACTTATAAAATACCGAAGGCGGTCGATAGTGTGATTGAATTTGCTGACGATCCCTAAGCTTGTAACTTGAATCCAAAATCTATAAAACAGAAACAAATATACACACAGTAAGCTATTATAGCTTAGTAAGTCATAAGCAATTAATTAACCTAACAAAATATTCAACTCAATTAGGCTAACCAATATTTATAGTAACCATATCCCATTTAGTCTCAAACTTATAATTTGTAAATAATATATATGTATACTTTCGTACATAAATACTATCTTGGCCGAATAATCAAATAATCAAATTGACCTATTACCACTCAACTTTCCAACCAAAATGTCTTTACATTATCAACTACACACATATACTTTTATGCACAAGTTCAAGAGTCAAGATATAACAAAAAGTACGTACACTTCTTATTTGGCCGAATACTCACATGGTCAATTAAACATATTAATAATCAACTTCCCAAAAAGAACTAGTTATAATAAAGTCATGCCTACGTATACTTTTATACATAAGCTCGAATATCATATCATAGCATCACATATATATACATATCACCTATAAGGCTGATTATACATGGTCACACACACTTGCACATAATTATGAATCATTTCATTGATACTCAACTTATATAGCCACAAAGTCGAATACATATGCCAATCTCACTTAAATTCATCATTATCAATTACACATGAATAGAACAAATATCAAGTACATACTTACCTTATTACTAATAGCCAACAAGCTAATTCATACCTGGCCATTTAACTTGTACTACACTTCCATACCCAATTTACCTTTGCCCCATGAACCATTCGAAATTGGGTAGGACACTCAGATAATCACACATATATCGTACAATGCCAACGTCTCGGACGTGGTCTTACATGTAGTCACATATCGATGCCACTGTCCCAGACAGGGTCTTACTCGTAAACACATATCGAAATCACATATCAATGACATGGTCTTACTTGCACACATATATCAGAATCCTATGTCATGACATATGTATCCTAACTATTCCTAAGGTTCATACGGGGCTTTTGGACGTCGTAACTCGGTTGAAACGAATGTTTGAACATGGTTACCAAGCTTATTCACATTCGATAATAGCATATATAAATTCATATTTTTCATACCAGTATATATATTTAGCATTTATCTACAATTAAACACGTCTATTTGCCTATGAACTTACTTCGAACGTTATAAAATGAGATAGGGCTGCTAGTTGACAACTTTCGTTTTCCCCCTATCCAAATTCGATTTTTTTGGTTCTTGATCTAAACATATTCAAATTAAGTCATTCAAACATATCTTCATTCAATTTAGTCCAAAAACACATAAATGGGAAAATTACCATTTTATCCCTAACATTTAAAATTTTTACAATTTAGTCCCTATTACACAAAACACAAAATATACAAAATTTCAAAATACCCATGTTAGGCCGAATTTTACCCATGTCTATACAAACACATATAATTCATTTATTTCACATTTTAGTCCCTTAAATTATTATTTTTGCAATTTAGTCCTAATTACTCAAAATCATCAAAAACTCCAATACAAAACATGTTAATCTAGAACATATCTTTCATACTTCATCACCAAACAACAAAGATCACAAGCTCTCAACAATGGCATAACTCAAAATATTCACCAAAATAAAAAATTCAAGCATGGGTTTTGTAGTACTCGAAGCAATGATCTCAAAAATGTAGAAATTATCAAAAATCGAGCTAAACACATACCTCAATCAAGCTTGTTTATGGCTGAACTAGGTTTTCTTTTCTTTTTTTTTCTTATTTTGGTTTCGGTCAAAAGAATAGATTGAACATGGCTTATTTTTTTTATGATATATATTATATTATAACATATATTAACTTAATGTTTAATTACTTATATACCCTTAATGATATAATATAAAACTATGTAAAATATGTCTTATACTATCCCACTAATGTATTAATGGGATATTTACAACATAAATGCCCCAACTTAGAAAGCGACTAACAATTTGCCCTAATGTTTTAAACTATCAAGTTTTTAATTTACGCGACTAAGTCCTTTTATTTAATCGGATACCTAAACAACAAAATTAAATAACGAAAATTTAACAGATATAAATTCACACAAAATAAACACAGAAAATAATTTTTAAATATTTTTATAACTCGGATTCGTGGTCTTGAAACCACCGTTTCGATTAGGGTCTAAATTGAGTTGTTACAACTCTCCCCCCTTAGGGATTTTCGTCCCCTAAAATCTTATCGGTGAATAGGTTTGGATAGCGTTCTCTTATTGTATCTTCTAGGTCCCACGTTGCTTCCTCAATTCTATGTTTATGCCACAGTACTTTAATTAACGGAATCTTCTTATTTCTCAACTCTTTAATCTCGTAAGCCAGAATACGAATCGGTTTTTCCTCATACGTCATATCGGGCTTAATCTCAATCTCAGACGGATTAATCACATGTGAAGGGTCAGATCAATATCTACGAAGTATCAAAACATGGAATACATTATGGATCTTTTCTAACTCAGGTGGCAACAATAGTTTGTAAGCAACTGGCCCGATACGCTCTATATACGGCCCAATGAATCTCGGACTCAATTTGCCTTTACGACCAAATCTGAGTATTTTCTTCCACGGTGAGACTTTCAAGAAAACTTTATCTCTGATTTGAAACTCTATATCTTTACGTTTCAAGTCTGTATATGATTTCTGACGATCTGATGCCGCTTTTAGACTTTCACGGATCACTTTCATTTTCTGCTCAGTTTCTCTGATCAAGTCAACCCCGTGTATCTTATTTTCACTGAGCTCAGTCTAGTACAATAGTGTATGACATTTACGACTGTACAAAGCCTCATAAGGTGCCATTTTGATACTCGATTGAAAGGTGTTATTATACGCAAATTCAATCAGAGGTAGGTATCATTCCCACATATCTTCAAACTCGAGAATGCAATATCTAAACATATCCTCAAGTATCTGAATGATTCATTCAGACTGGCCATCTGTTTGAGAATGGAAAGCAGTATTGAAATGTAATTTCATACCTAGTGCATCTTGCAGTTTCTTTCAAAACCGTAATGTAAACCTCAGATCTCTATCCAAAATAATAGATATAGGCACACCATGTAATCTCACAATCTGAGAAACATATAATTCAGCCAGCTTACCCAGCAAGTAGTCTGTACGTATCGGAACAAAATGAGCCGATTTAGTCAATCTATCTACAATAACCAAGATTGCATCTTTCTTCCTCGTGTCAACGGTAAACCAGATACAAAATCCATCGTGACTCTGTCCCACTTCTACTCAGGTATCATAATCAGCTGAAGTAATCCTGAAGGCACCTCATGTTCAGCTTTTTACTTGTTGACAGACTAAACATCTTGTAATAAAGTCAGAAATATCTCATTTCATACCATGCCACCAGTAAAGTTATTTCAGATCATTATACATCTTTGTACTACTTGGGTGAATAGACAATCGACTGCTGTGAGCTTCATTCAAAATCAATTGAACCAATTCTGAATTCCTCGAAACGCATATTTGGTTTTTGAATCACAAACAGTCATGAGTACCAACCTTGAATTCTGAATCAGCATCTGTCTCACACTAAGCTCGTTTTGCCAATAATTCATTATCAAC
Source organism: Gossypium longicalyx (assembly GCA_025698465.1). Classification (NCBI taxonomy): domain Eukaryota; kingdom Viridiplantae; phylum Streptophyta; class Magnoliopsida; order Malvales; family Malvaceae; genus Gossypium; species Gossypium longicalyx. The sequence goes on from CM047000.1 coordinate 21,213,543, forward strand.
CTTCTGGGCATCACATATTTGTTGAACAAATAATAGTCTTGCTTTCAATTCAGCTATTATCGAACAATCATCAGACATAGCCATATGTGCATTCATTGCATGCAAAGTAAACAGTGATTTTTGACTTAAAGCATCGGCAACAACATTAGCCTTTCCCGGGTGATAGTCAATCACCAGCTCGTAGTCTTTTAGGAACTCTAACCATCGGTGTTGTCTCAAATTCAGACCTTTCTGAGTCATCAAGTATTTCAAGCTTTTGTGATCAGAATAAACATCACATTTCTCACCGAACAGTTAGTGACGCCAAATTTTTAACACAAACACAATAGCTACTAATTCTAGGTCGTACGTCAAATAGTTCTTTTCATGTGGCTTTAATTGTCTAGAAGCATAAGCTATAACTTTACCTTCCTGCATCAGAACATAGCCCAAACCATTTAAAGATGCATCACTATAAATAACAAATTCTTTACCCAATTTTGGCTAAACTAGTACTGGAGCTTCGGTCAAAAGGGTTTTCAACTGATCAAAGCTTTTCTGGCACTTCTCTGTCCACTCGATCTTAACATCTTTCTACAATAGCTTTGTCATTGGAGTTACAATTGTAACAGCCCAATTTAGACCCTAATCGGAATGGTGGTTTCAGAACCACAAATTTGAGTAAAAAAATTAATTTATTTTCTGTGTTTATTTTGTGTGAATTTATATCTGTGAAATTTTCATGATTTAATTTTGTCATTTGGGTGTCCAATTAAACAAAAGGCCTTAATTGCATAAATTGAAAATTTTATAGTTTTAATTGTAAGGACTGAATTAGTAATGGCTTTCTAAATGGAAGCCCTTAAGTTGTAAATAGCCCATGTCTTTATAAGTGGTACGGTGGTAGGTAAAAAAAAATAATAGTTTTTATATTATTTTATTTAAGTTATACATATATGTAAAATTAAGCTTTATTTTATAATAAGATATTATGTGTATAGATATTTATATTATAATGCATGAAATTGAAAGCCAACTCATGTCCATTAATTTATTTAAGAGACGAGAAAGGGTTTATAACATAAAGCTTGGTTATAATTTTAAAAGGGGTAATTTAGGAAACCAAGTTATAAATTATATAATATATGTTATATGTTATATCATAAAATTATCCTAAGTGCTCATATACTTCTATTGATGAAACTTAAGCAAGAAAGAAAACAAAACAAAAAGCTAGGGTTTAGTTATATTCAGGTTTGATTAAGGTATGTGTTTAGCTCGGTTTTTGATAATTTTTATGTTCTTGAGGTCGTTGCTTCGAGTACTACAAAACCCATGCTTAAATTTTGAATTTTGATGAATATTTTAAGTTATGCCATTGATGAGAGCTTGTTATTTTTATTGTTTGATGATGAAATATGAAAGATAGGTGTTGGGATAACATATTTTGTATTGGAATTTTTAATGATTTTGAGTAGTTAGGACTTAATTGAAAAAATAAAAAGTTGAGGGACTAAATTGTGAAATTGATGGAAAATATGGACTTTTATGTATATAGGGAGCATTTGGCCTAACTAGAGTGTAGCCAAATTTTGTGTATTTTGTGTTTAATGCAATAGGGACTAAATTGTAAAAATTTCAAATGTTAGGGGCAAAATGGTAATTTTCCCATTTGTGTGTTTTTGGAAAAAAGTGAATGAAAATATGTTTGAATGAGATTAATTTGACTATGTTTAGATCAAGAATCAAAGAAATCAGATTTGGATCCGAGAAAAACAAAAGTTGTCGACTAGCAGCCCCGTCTCATTTTATAACGTCCGAGGTAAGTTTATAAGAAAATAGACGTGTTTAATTATAGTTAAATACAAAATGTATATGCTGGTTTGCAAAGTATGAATTTATATATGCTATTTCTGAATGTGTATAAGTTTGGTAACCATGTTCGAGCATTCGTTTCGACCGAGTTACGAGGTTTGAAAGCCCCGTGTGAACCTTAGGAATTGCTAGGATACATATGTCAGGACATAGGATTCCAATATATGTGTATGAGTAAGACCCTGTCTGAGATAGTGGCATCGATATGTGATTACATGTAAGACCACGTCTGGGACGTTGGCATTGTACGATATGTATGATTATTCGAGTATCTTATTCAATTCTGAATGGTTCAACTGGCAATTATAAGTTTGTGATCGAGTGTGTAATCAAGCTAAAGTGAACAGGCATGTGATAGTTATTTGTACTTGTGAAACAAGGTAAGTTGGTCATTATATTTGTGATACAAATTATATGAGACGAAAATGAAAGTTTATGTATTTATGAAAATTTATATTCGGCTAAATGGTATTATATGTGATTTCCTAGTTGAGATTTATGAGCTTATGTATATATTTATGAATACATTCGGTCAAGAATGTGTTGTGACCTTAATAGTGGATGATAGCTATGTTAGTAATTACAAGTGTATTCGGCTTAGATGAATTGATACATGGTTATATATTTGATATATTGAATTTTGATAAACCGAATGTATATATGTGAATGTGATGATATAAGTTGATATTATTATAATGATCTATTGATATTATTGAGTTGTTAAGTTGCTTATGACTTACTAAGCTATGATAGCTTATTATGTGTATATGTTTGTCTCTGTTTTATAGATTTTTTGAGTTTTGTTACGGGCTCGGGGATCGTCAGTGAAGTCAATCACACTATCATTTGTTTATCAGTACCTTTAATAGTAAATTTGAAACTTATGGCATGTATAGGCTATACTATCATTTGGACATGTTTGATTTTGGTATGTTTATATTATAAGCCATACGAAAATGGCTTGTTCATTTTGCCAAATATGTTTTCATGTTTTGATTAAATGATGTGGTTGACTTATTAATTATGGTTGGCATATTCGGCTATGATATATATTTAGTTGTGAAATATGCTTGATGTGGATGGATAAATTTTTTATATTAATTTTGGTGCATAATTAGATGGAAGTAATGACTATAAAATATTTTGGTTTTGGGTGATTTGACTACGATTTGTATATATGTGAGTATATATAAAATTGGTTGATATGTTTGTTAAGACATGAATCTATTAATTGGTTTTGGATGACTTCGAAGTTGATATATAGAAGAAATGTGAAAATTTTAAGTTATATGTAAGTTTAAGTATTTAGCTGAATATGTGTCCATGGATATAGTTTTGGATTTGACCATTATAGCATTACATGATGAGCAATAAATAAAAACATGTTTGGATTCGATTCGGTAAGTTTAAGTGAAGGTCAAATAGTTGTTATGTATTATGCATGTATATGCATTTATGGTATTAATATGAAAGGCAAAAATAATGATTGATTTCTTAAATTGATTCTTTGAAATGTTTATGCGCATGGAATGAATGAATAGAAATGGAAGTGAATATTAGTTAATCATAAGTATTAAGTATTATTTGCATCCGGTTAATCTTAAGAAAATGATCAGATGAATAGTAACTTTTGTTACAAGTTGATAAAATGTCTATATGCGAATTTGATAAATTGTCTTGAGCATTTGTGAAATGATGAGTAATGATGCTATAAAGGAGTGTTACAGATTATGTGCATATGATTTTGGTGGGTTTTAATAATGTATAATAATGGTATGTTTTAGTACATGGTGTGGTAATGATTTGTGTATGACTTCTAGAATGTATAAGTATACAATATTCCTTAAACATATATTCTAGTATAAACTAAAATATGCTTGAATGAGTGGCTTGTTTACTAACCGAAATCAAATAAGTAAAAGATTAATGCGGTTTTTTGTTAGATTCAAAATAGTACATTATTTTTTTAAAATTTTCATTTTTAATTAATTAACTTAATGATATACTTGTATGTATATAATATGGATTAAGTTAACATGTGAATATTTGAAACTGTATTTATGTTCTGTAATGCTTCATTACCCTAGTCCGGCGATGGATACGGGTTAAGGTTGTTACAGTAATTATAGAAAAACCTTTCATGAATCATCTATAATAACCAGCAAGTCTCAGAAAACTTCGGACTTTAGAAACATTCTTCTAAGGTTCCAATCGAGTATAGCTGAAATTTTGCTCGGATCAACCCGAAGACCCGATGCTGATACCACATGACCCAGAAAACTGACTTCACTTAACTAGAACTCACATTTACTAAATTTCGCATACAACTGCTTATCTCGCAAAGTCTGTAACACAAGTCTCAAATGTTTAGCATGTTCGGTTTCATCATGAGAATAGATCAAAATGTCATCTATAAACATAACCACAAATTGGTCCAGATACAGTCTGAAGATCTGATTCATCAAATCCATGAAAATAGCAGGTGCATTAGTGAGTCCGAAAGGCATAACCAAAAACTCATAGTGTCCGTACTTCGTTCGGAAATCAGTCTTTGGTACATCTGAATCTTTAACTTGCAACTGATAGTAACCTGATCTTAAATCTATCTTCGAAAACACTGTAGCCCATTTCAGTTGATCAAACAGATCATCAATCCATGGTAATAGACATTTATTCGTTATAGTCACCTTATTAAGTTGTCTATAATCGATGCACATTCTTATAGTTCCGTCTTTCTTTTTCACAGACAACACAGGTGCACCCCACAAAGAGGAACTCAGTCGTGCGAAACCTTTATCTGTCAATTCTTGCAACTGAGCTTTCAATTCTTTTAATTTGGTAGGTGCCATTCTGTATGAAGCTATGGATATCAGAGTCGTCCCAGGCATTAACTCAATACCAAACTCTACTTCCCGAATAGGTGGCAAACCTAGTAATTCTTCAGAAAATATATATGGATACTCACATACAACAGGTACTAATTCAATGTTTCTCTCAACCACTTTATAGTCAAGTACGTAAGAAAAATAAGCTTCACACCCTTTCCTCACATATTTCTGAGCTAGCATCGAAGAAATTATTGCTGGTAAACCATACAAATCACTAGATTCAATTCGAATAACCTCATCATTCTGGCACCATAGATCAATAGTCTTTCTTTTGCAGTTTACAACAGCATCATGCAAAGTCAACCAGTCCATACCCAGAATTATGTCGAACTCATCAAATGGCAGCAACATCAAATCAGTCGAAAAGCACAAATCTTGAACCATCAAGGGACAATTCTTACACACTTTGTCAACCACAACACACCGGCCCAAGGGGTTTGACACTCTAATCGCAAACTCAGTAGACTCAACAGGTAGAGTCTTGCTGAATACTAATGTCTCACACACATAAGAATGAGTAGAACCAGGATCAATCAATGTAATTACATTAGTATCATAAAGAGTGAATGTACCAATAATAACATCTGGGGATGAAGCCTCTTCTCGTGCGTGAATAGCATAGGCCCTGGCAGGTGCACGAGCCTCAGATCTGACTGCTATATCTTTAGTCCCTCTCTGATTGCCACTAGCATTACCCGTATTTTTGGGTGGTCTACCTCGAGCCACAGTATTACCCGATCTCGTGTTCTGCACTGGATTTTCTTCAGCTAGCCCTGGGCAATCTCGTATATAATGATCCATCGATCTACATTTAAAACAAGCCCGATCATGCAATCTGCAACCATCGGGATGTCGTTTACCACAGTGTTTACACTCGGGTTGATTTGATCTGACATTCCCTACACTAGTTACTAAGGTAACTCTCGAGCTCATAGGTGGTCTATTCTGATCCCGTATGGAGTAACCCGAAGTGGCACTAGAATGACTGAAATCATCTCAAAACTTATTTGATGTCGATTCGAATGACTTACCGAATGTTCTTTTGCGTGAATCTCTAGCTTCAAAGTTAGCTTTTCTTTTCTCTTTCCCGAGCTCTTCAGCTTTGCAGGCTCACTCAACCAGTACCACGAACTCTTTTATCTCAAGTATGCCAACTAACAGTTTAATGTCTTCATTCAGCCCATCTTCGAATCTTTTACACATTATGGCTTCGGTGGAAACACATTCTCAGGCATATCGACTGAGTCTCACAAATTTTCGCTCATATTCTGTCACGGTCATCCGACCCTGTTTCACCTCCAGAAATTCTTTTCGCTTCTGATCAATAAATCTTTGACTGATATACTTCTTACGGAACTCAGTCTAGAAGAATTCCTTGGTCACTTGCTCTCTCAGAACCACTGATACTAGGGTATTCCACAAGTGATATGCTGTGTCTCGAAGCAAATATATAGCACACTTCAAACATTCATCTAGGGTACAGGATAGCTCATCAAACACACGGATAGTATTATCAAGCCAGAACTCAGCCCACTCAGCATCATCATCATCAATACCATTAAACCCTTGGGCCCCATGTTTACTGATTTTATCAAGAAGTGGCTTATCCAATCTCAACAGATCACTTACTTGAGGTACAGCAGGAATCGAAGATGGATTAATCGGGGTGAAGGTTGTAACACCCTAAAAATCCCAAAATCCTAAATTTTTTTCGGTTATGATAAAAAGTGTGCTTAGTATTCCCGGTTAAGTGTTAATTATGTGATAGTAAGTCTCGGTTAAGGTTTGAATTTGAACCTAGGGGTTAAGGAAATTATGGGTTAATAATTAACAGAACCTTGATGGCATGTAGGTGGGCTTATGAATAAATGAAGGAAGAATTTGACGCAAGAAAGCCCTGTGGTGGAGTGGCAAGTGATGTTGTCAGGGAGAAAAACTAGGAGATGAGAAAAACTAGGAGATGAGAAGTGAGAAAGAGGTGGAGCCAAATGGGGAATTTGGGCATAGAAAATTCAGCTATAGAGGCTATATATAGGTGCCGAATGTGAGGTTGCCAGGCTAATGCCGAATTCTCTTTCACCTTATTGCCAGAAACCTTTTTTTTTCTCTAATATCTAGAAGCCGAAAGCCTTTGTTCTTCTTTCTTTTCTTTGTGCCTTTTTTTTTCCATTTTTTCTCTACTCAATTCTCTTTGATTCACTTTTAGTCTAGCCGACTTCTTCTTCTCTTTTCCATTGGTGCCGAATAACCCCTTTTTGCCATACAAATCGCAAGGGCCGAACACCTCTTTGGCCGAATACCATTGGTGTTGCCACTACTCTTTCTAATCGGTCAGTCCTAGTGTAAGTGTGTTGCTCTCCCAATCGATTTTGCTAAGTGTCGATTACTCTATTCCTCACTTCTTCTAATCGGTTTTGGTAAGATTAGTATCGAATCCCAGTCTTTTGGATCCTAGCCGATTTGCTCCTCAGGTGTGAGACTTTGGTAAGTGTTCTTCACTTCAGTAAGAGTTGGCCGAATAGGCTTTAGTAGAAAGGGTGACATATGTTGGATACAAGTCACCTATTATGTTTTAACGATAAAGGTTAATGCAAATTTGGGAAGTACTTGTGATTGGTGATCTAGGAAAAGCTATTAAGACTTGGCGTTTCAGGTAAGGTTAAGGTGAGACTTCGGCTTTTGGTAAAGTATTCGATAAGTATGTGAGATTAATCCCTGAGTGAAATCGATTGTAGGTTCGTGGCTAAGGGATCGCAGCACGCTTTATTACCAGGTGTGTACATACACTACACACACATAGTAGATCGACAAAAGCTGAAATACCGAAAAGCCGAAATGCTAAAAAGCTAAAAGTTTGGCTTCGGTAATCTTAGGAGTGCGCAAACACTCGAAAAGGGGAAACTGATAGGTTATCTGAGGCCCCATAAGCGATTCCATGGACTTGGGCTGTGTTTTTGCCAATCGGGCCAGAATGGGCTAAATGGGCCAATAGGCTGTAGGGCTCATAATTGGGAAAATTGGTAATTGATGATTATGTGATGGAAAATCGTATGAAAGCATGACTGTGGATGTGATTTGGGCCTAATGGGCCATTTAAATGTGATTTGGGCCTAATGGGCCATATGAATGTGATTTGGGCCTGATGGGCCATATGAATGTGATTGGGCCTAGTGGGCCATATGAATGAGATTGGGCCTAGTGGGCCATCTGCATGTATGTAGACTTATCAGGGCTTTGTAAGGGGATTTGGGCCTAGTATCCGATAACTGCTTAAACAGACATAAAACTTAATTAATTTATTGAGATCGTGGACAACTCATAGGGTTAATGTGTGGCAACGGGTATATGCATGTCTAGGATTGGATCTAGGGAGAGCTTGGTACTTAAGCGGTCTTAATGATTCACCTCCACTTCTCTAGAATCTTACCTGGTGCATAGTATTCATTCATCTTAACTCACGGGATTTGTTAACAGGCCAAGGTGAGTGAAAACCCGTAATAAAAGAAAATTACCAAAATGCCCCTAAGGGCGAAAATGACCAAAATACCCCAATGTGTTGAAGGTAAGATTTATGGATGTTACATGTATATCTGCTGCATACATATGATATCTTGTTTAGGTTGCATCTAGGTTGGGAATTGAAGACTAGAGGAAGTACATGAGGATCGCATGGTTGCTTGACAACTGTGGATTCACCGACGGCTTTTTAAGCCCAATATGTGATTGGTAGCTTGCTGAAATGAAGGTAGTTCCGCAATCGAGCTACCCTTAATGTGTATCGGTCGGGTGAGTCAATATTTAAATCCCCACATGATGTGTATCGGGGGATAGAGTTGGTGTATAGCGGATGGATTATTGGGGTGGAATGCATTGCACTACATTGCATTGCATGTATGATTAATGTTTGCTTAATGTTTGTTGAGGGTAGTACACACTGAGTTTGCGAAAACTCACCCCAGCTTTTATTATTCTCAAGTGATGCTCAGTAAAAGGTTCGATGCTCGGAGGGACTCTAAGGTGGCCAGCTAGCAAGACGACTTGGATTTGTTCTTTTTAAGTAATTTCAAACTGAAATGTATTAAGGCCTTCCCTTTTGTTATTATGTGGATTATTATTTTTATGCGTTGTAATCACGAGAAGTTGAACAGGGGTTCCCTAAATCATAGATTTGTTATCCTACGTTTTCGCAACTAAATTTATTTAAAACGACAGGTTTTCATATATCATATGTTTTAAACTAGCTGTCACGATCGAAAAGAGTTTTATAAGTTAATGAAGGTTTTTCATTTTAAGGAAGGGTTTTCAATGAAAACAAGGTTTTCAATAAAACACTTCAATGTGACACGCTAGATTCGACCATAACATTCGGGCTGAGTTTGGGGTGTTACATTTAATGGTATCAGAGCCTAGGTTGTAAAACTCGGGCTGTAAGTGGGCCTTATTACTTGGATTTCGTCTTTAGAAAAAAATTTGGTCACAATGTTTGAAAAAAGGGAAGTCTTGCTGTGCGGCACACCGAGTCTCCAATGTCGAACCAAGTAAGTTCATTTATTCTTAAGCCTGTTTAATTTGATATACTGTAGACAGCTAATGGGCTACTTTAGATGATTATACTAAGGTTTTTATATGGAAACTGAAGCCCGTAGGACCTTGGAACTGTTGAGGAATTATGAAAACAATCTCCTTTTTACTACTTTCATAAAACATCAGTTTAATTATTGAAACTAACTAAAACTTCATAAAATTTCTAATTTAGATAACACGATGAGTGCTAGAAGAGGTGCGAGAGGCCGTAGCCGAGACCGCGAAAGTGTTAGGGCTGAGTCATCGGCATAGAGCCATATGCCTAATGTTGGAGTAGATGAGCCTCCAGCCTCACCTATGGCTGAGAATGGGCCGTATGATCGGGCCACGGGGGACGATGCATTGTCGCCGGTAATGCTAAATATTTTGAAGAGGGTCGTTGGGCCCAATAATGGCACGAGAAATCGGGGGTCCATTCTGGAGTGACTTCGTTTAAATTGGGTTGAGATCTTTAAGGGCGTGGCTAGTGTAGCTCCTAACGTGGTGGAATACTGGTTGGAGGCCACTGAAAGGATAGTGGAGGATTTGGACTGTTCACCTAAACAAAAGCTGAAAGGGGCAGTGTCACTGCTTAGGGAAGAAGCTTACCAGTGGTAGCTGACAGTGAAAGAGGGCACCCAACCTGAGCAGGTCACTTGAGAGTTCTTCAAAACTGCATTTCAGGGAAACTATGTAGGTGCAAGTTATGTGAATGCTAGAAGGAAGGAGTTCCTGAACTTGACCTAGGGAAATAAATTTGTGGCGGAGTATGAGGCTGAATTTTTACGCCTTAGTAGGTATGCAAAAGTTATGGTGGCGACGGACTATGAGCGTTGTGTTAGGTTTGAGGATGGACTTAGAGATGGCCTTAGGGTATTAATAGCTCCACAAAAGGAGCGAGTTTTCTCGGAGTTGGTGGAGAAAGCAAAGATAGCGAATGAGATAAAGTGCACTGAGCGCCTAAATTGGGAAAAAAAAGGGTAAGATTAAAACAGGGTGACCTACACTGAGATTCCTGGTGTTGGATAGAGGCCTAGGGCTAGGGCCAAAGTTAATGGGCCAGTTAGAACAAGGCCCCCTGCTATTAATCCAAGGGTGCCACCTTGTGATGATTGTGGGAAAGGTCATGTAGGCGAGTGTTGGAAGAGGATAGGAGCTTGTCTAGCGTGTGGATCCATGGAGCATAGGATCAAGAATTGCCCTAAAATGCCAGCTCAGGTGCCAATTGCGGGCTGGGGTGGTGTACAGCCACCAAGGGATGGTCAGCTACCACCAAAGGGTCGTAGGCAGGCCACGGCCAGTAACGGCAATGGACGTGGAGGTGGAGCACCAGGCAGAAATGCAGGCAATGCTGAGGCGAGGCAGCCAGCGTTGGTTTATGCTGCTCATCACTGAGAAGACAGGGATGCCCCAGATGTGATTACGGGTATATTATTTATATATGAGTTACCTTACACAGCATTGATTGATATTAGATTGACGCATTCATATGTTGCATACAATATGACCGAACCTTTGGGTGATATGTTTGAAATTACTACGAATGAGGTTACTGTGATAAGTCAGTTAGGTCAATCAATGGGAGTGAATAAGTTGTTTAGGGAGGTACCCTTAGTAGTCCAAGGGGTTACCCTTAGTAGTCCAAGGGGTTACCTTCTTAGGTATGGATTGGCTGGTGAAACACTGAGCCACCTTGGATTGTGATGCAAAGCACATGGTGTTAAGAATGGAGGAGGATAAGGAGGTGGTGGTGATTGGTGAATGCCAGAATTATTTGTCGAATGTGATTTCGGCATTAAGGGCTGAGAAGTTGGTACGAAAGGGATACGAAGCCCATTTGGCTTATATTAGCGACACGGAGGCTAAGAGCCCTACTGTTAAGGAGTTGAGAACAGTTAGGGAATTTCCTAATGTTTTTCTCGAGGAGCTGCTAGGGTTGCCACCCAGTAGGGAATTAGAATTTGGAATCGATTTGTTACCTAGTACGACTCCAGTGTCAATTGTTCCTTATCGAATGGCACCGAAAGAGTTGGTAGAACTTAAGGCACAAATTCAGGAATTGTTGGATCGATGATTCATCTGACCAAGTGTGTCTCCGTGGGGAGCATCGGTGTTATTCATAAAGAAGAAAGATGGGTCGTTCCGAATGTGCATCGACTACCGGCAGTTGAACAAGTTAACTATTAAAAACAAGTACCCTCTACCAAGAATCAATGATCTTTTTGATCAGTTTAGGGGAGCTTCCGTGTTCTCGAAGATTGATCTGCGTTTGGGGTATCACCAATTGAGGGTTAAGGAGGCGGATGTTCATAAGACTGCTTTTAGAACTCGTTATGGGCACTATGAGTTCTTGGTGATGCCATTCGGGCTGACGAATGCACCTGCCGCTTTCATGGATCTCATGAATCGGGTCTTCCAACCCTACCTGGATCGGTTTATGGTAGTGTTTATAGATGACATTTTAGTGTACTCAAGAGATGAGGATGAGCATGATACACACTTAAGGATTGTGTTGCAGATTTTGAGGGAGAAGCAGCTATATGCCAAATTTAGTAAGTGTGAATTTTGGCTAAGGGAGGTTACCTTTCTTGGACATGTGGTGTCAGCTGAGGGGATTAAGGTGGATCCTCGGAAGATTGAAGCAGTGTTAGACTGAATAACACCCAAGTCGGTGTCGAAAATTTGAAGTTTTCTAGGTTTGGCAGGGTATTATAGGTGGTTTGTTGATGGCTTTTCAGTAATTGTTGCACCTTTAACTAAGTTGTTAAGGAAGGGTGTACCATTTGTTTGGATGGAAAAGCAGCGAGAGAGTTTTGAAACACTTAAGAAGGTTTTAACTGAGGCCCCTTTATTGATTCAGCCAGTGCCTGGGAAGGAGTTTACGGTTTATAGTGACGCGTCGCATGTGGGCTTGGGATGTGTATTGATGCAGGAAGCAAAAGGTGGTTGCGTATGTGTCACGTCAACTTAAGACTCACGAGGTGAATTACCCAACCCATGATTTGGAGCTAGCTGCGGTGGTTTTCGCACTAAAAATATAGAGGCATTATTTATACTGGGAGAAGTGCATAATTTATTCGAACCATAAGAGTTTGAAGTACCTTCTTACCCAAAAGGAGCTAAACCTTAGGCAGCATAGGTGGATGGAATTACTGAAGGATTATGATTGTACGATTGAATACCACCTTGGCAAAGCTAATATGGTGGCCGACGCATTGAGTCGAAGGGTTAAGTCAGACTTGAGGGCTATGCTCGCCTGTTTGAGCTTGTTGGATGATGGTAGCTTGTTAGTTGAGCTTCAAGTGAAGCCAGTGTAGGTCGAGCAGATAAGGAGTAAGCATCAGTGGATGAGACCTTGGGTGCTCGTTTTAGACAAGTAGAGAGTGGGGAGACATCAAACTTTGGGATAAATAGTGAAGGACTGTTGTGTTTTCGTGGGAGAATGTGTATACCAAAGGACGACGATCTAAGGCAGTCTATTCTGCGGGAAGCACATAGCAATCTCTATGCTATGCATCCTGGCGGAAACAAGATGTATCAAAATTTGTTTGAGCTTTATTGGTGGCCTGGACTTAAGCTCGAGGTTATGGAGTTCGTAAGCAAATGCCTAATTTGTCAAAAGGTGAAGGCGGAACATCAATAGCCTTCGGGGTTACTTCAGCCAGTAAAAATTCCACTGTGGAAGTGGGAAAGGATTACTATGGACTTTGTTAGTGGGCTACCCTTGGCCCCTACTAAGAAAGACTCGATATGGGTTATAGTGGATCGGTTAACTAACCCAGTATCCATAATATCTGATAGCGACCCACGTTTCACTTCATGATTTTGGAACAAGCTGCATGAGGCGTTGCGTACTAGGTTGAAGTTCAGTACGGCATTCCACCCTCAAACTGATGGACAGTCAGAAAGGGTGATTCAAGTATTGGAAGATATTTTGAGGGGATGTGTGATTGAGTTTCGAGGTAGCTAGGAAGACTATTTGCTGTTGGCCGAATTCGCGTACAATAATAGCTATCAAGCAAGTATTAGGATGGCTCCGTATGAGGCACTGTATGGACGAAGGTGTCGAACTCCGATATGTTGGACGGAGCTAGGCGAATGAAGAGTTTTGGGCCCTAAGTTAGTAGCAGATACTAAGGATAAGGTGAAACTGATTCGGGATCGGTTGAAAGAGGCCACGGATAGGCAGAAGTCATATGCTAACCTTAAACGGCGAGAGATAGTGTATGCAGTGGGGGACTTAGTTTTTCTTAAGGTCTCTCCGTGAAAGAAGGTATTAAGGTTTGGATGGAAGGGAAAGCTAAGCCCAAGGTTCATTGGGCCATATCGGGTTGTAAGGCAGATTGGGCTAGTCGCTTATCAGCTGGAATTACTTTCTGAACTAAGCCAAATCCATGACGTATTTCATGTCTCCATGCTAAGACGGTATCACTCAGATCCTTCACATGTCGTGTCGGTTGAGGAGATCGAGGTTAGGCCAAACCTAACCTTTGCGGAAGAGCCCATACAAATAATTGGACGAGATGTTAAGATACTAAGAAGGAAGTTCGTTCCATTAGTCAAAGTGCTTTGGCGTAATCACAAGGTTGAGGAGGCTACTTGGGAACCAGAGGAAGCGATGCGACGGCAATATCTTCAACTGTTTCAATCAGGTAAAATTTCGAGGACGAAATTTCTTTTAGGGGGTAGAGTTGTAACGCCCCAAAAATCCCGAAATCCTAAATTTTAATTTTTTTCGGTTCTGATAAAAAGTGTGCTTAGTATTCTCGGTTAAGTGTTAATTATGTGATAGTAAGTCTTGGTTAAGGTTTGAGTTCGAACCTAGGGGTTAAGAAAATTATGGGTTAATAATTAAAAGAACCTAGATGGCAAGTAGGTGGGCTTATGAATAAATGAAGGAAGAATTGGACGCAAGAAAGCCCTGTGGTGGAGTGGTAAGTGGCGTCACATGCAAGGCAAGGTGGTATGGGGTTCGAATCCCACCTTGCTCAAAAGAAGGATTTATTTTTGCTTAAGAGTTGGACAAAGGTGGCGTTGGTTATGAACTTTGTATGGAGTGATAAGAGGAGAAATTTGAGGAGGGGATTGAGAAGTTATCAGGGAGAAAAACTAGGAGATGTGAAGTGAGGAAGAGGTGGAGCCGATTGGGGAATTTGGGCATAGGAAATTCAGCTATAGAGGCTATATATAGGTGCCGAATGTGAGGTTGTCAGGCTAATGCCAAATTCTCCTTCACCTTGTTGCCAGAAACCCCTTTTTTTTCTCTAAGATCTAGAAGTCAGAAACCTTTGTTCTTCTTTCTTTTTCTTTGTGCCGTTTTTCCATTTTTCCTCTACTCAATTCTCTTTGATTCACTTTTAGTCTAGCCGACTTCTTCTTCTCTTTTCCCTTGGTGTCGAATAACCCCTTTTTGTCATACAAATCGCAAGGGTCGAACACCTCTTTGGCCGAATACCCTTGGTACCGCCACTACTCTTTCTAATTGGTCAGTCGTAGTGTAAGTGTGTTGTTCTCCCAATCGATTTTGCTAAGTTTTGATTTCTCTGTTCCTCACTTCTTCTAATCGGTTTTGATAGGATTAGTATCGAATCCCAGTCGTTTGGATCCCAGCCGATTTGTTCCTCAGGTGTGAGACTTTGGTAAGTGTTCTTTACTTCGGTAAGAGTTGGTTGAATAGGCTTTAGTAGAAAGGGTGACATATGCTGGATACAAGTCACCTATTATTTTTTAATGATAAAGGGTAATGAAGATTTGGGAAGTACTCGTGATTGGTGATCTAGGAAAAGCTATTAAGACTTGGCATTTCAAGTAAGGTTAAGATGAGACTTCGGCTTTTGGTAAAATATTCGATAAGTATGTGAGATTAATCCCTGAGTGATAACGGTTGTAGGTTCGTGGCTAAGGGTATCGTAGTACGCTTTATTACCAGGTGTGTACATACACTGCACAACACAATAGATCGACAAAAGTTGGAATGCCAAAAAGCCGAAATGTTGAAAAGCCAGAAGTTTGGCTTCAGTAGTCTTGTGAGTGAATGAACACTTGAAAGAGGGAAACTGATAGGTTATCTGAGGCCCCATGGGCGATTCCATGGACTTGGGCTGTGTTTTGGCCAACCGGGCCAGAATGGGCTAAAGGGTCGATGGGCTATAGGGCCCATAATTGGAAAAATTGGTAATTGATGATTATGTGATGGAAAATCGTATGAAAACATGACTGAGGATGTGATTTGGGCCTAATGGGCCATATGAATGTGATTTGGGCCTGATGGGCCATATGAATGAGATTGGGCCTAGTGGGCCATATGCATGTATGTAGACTTGTTAGGGTTTTGTAAGGGGTTTTGGGCCTAGTATCCGATAACTGCCTAAACGGACATAAAATTTAATTAATTTATTGAGACCGTGAGCAACTCATAGGGTTAAGGTGTGGCAACGGGTATATGCATGTCTAGGATTGGATCTAGGGAGAGCTTGGTACTTCAACGGTCTTAATATTCACCTCCTTTTATCTAGAATCTTACCTGGTGCATAGTATTCGTTCATCTTCGCTCATTGGATTTGTTAACGGGCCAAGATAAGTGAAAACCCATACTCAAGAAAAATTACCAAAATGTCCCTAAGGGCGAAAATGACCAAAATACCCCTATGTGTTGAAGGTAAGATTTATGGATGTTACATGTATATCTGCTGCATACATACGATATTCTGTTTAGGTTGTATCTGGGTTGGGAATTGTGGACCGAAAGAAGTATATGAGGATCGCATGGTCGCTTGACAAGTATGGATCCATCGATGGCTTTTTAAGCCCAACATGTGATTGGCAGCTTGCTGTAATGAAGGTAGTTCCGCAACCGGGCTACCCTTGATGTGTATCAGTTGGGTGGGTCGATATTTATATCTCCACATGATGTGTACCGGGGGATGGAGTTGGTGTATAGCAGATGGATTATTGGTGTGTGATGCATTGCACTGCATTGCATTGCATGTATGATTAATGTTTGCTTAATGTTTGTTAAGGGTAGTACACACTGAGTTTGCGAAAAATCACCCCCACTTTTATTTTTCTCAGGTGATGCTCAGTAGAAGGTTCGATGCTCGGAGGGACTCTGAGGTGGCCAGCTAGCAAGACGGCGTAGATTTGTTTTTTTTTTAAGTAATTTCAAACTGAAATGTATTAAGGCCTTCCCTTTTGTTATTATGTGAATTATATTTTTATGCGTTGTAATCACGAGAAGTTGAACAGGGGTTCCCTAAATCATAGATTTGTTTTCCTACGTTTCCGCAACTAAATTTCTTTAAAACGACAAGTTTTCATAGATCATATGTTTTTAACTAACTTTCGCGATCGAAAGGAGTTTTATAAGTTGATGAAGGTTTTTCATTTTAAGGAAGGGTTTTCAATGAAAACAAGATTTTTGATAAAACACTTCAATGTGACACGCCAGATTCGGCCATAATGTCCGGGCCGGGTATGGGGTGTTACATAGGTTCTTGTACAGCCGGGTTAGTCCAAATATATTGAGTAAACCAGACATTCATCATTTGATAGAAGGCTTGTTTAGCCTCACTTTCTTTATTACTCAAAGTCAATCGAGAATCAATCGGCACTATCCCTTGCGCGGAAGCAGGCACTACACTCTCGACATCAATAGCTACAGCTCTATCGGGATCCATTACTATATGAAAACACATTTTCAATTGTAAGAAGGCATTAAACTATCACAGTATATATTATGGCATGTATAGCTAGACTCACGCACGCTATGTTAGTCCTAGAATCGATTAAACCGTAACTCTGATACTAACAAAATGTAACACCTCTAACCCGTATCCATCATCGAATTAGGGTTATGAGGCATTACTGGTCATATTACAATTCACACAGTTATGTATGACATATTATAGTTCGAAATTTTAATCACATAAATGATTATAATTAAATCAATTATCTAAACTCAAGAATATATGTCATCCACAGCATAATATAAATTTCACATGATCCAAATTATATACCAAAACCATTTATACGTATACAGAATATATGTTACATCACTAATTTCGTTATTGAATCTTAAACCTTTTTTTTTTAAAGTCCAGCACTTATGCAAGATATACACCATTTGAAATAAATTTCCTTGCCAACTCTTTTATTCATATATGTGACATCAACTATTTAATCTATATGAAACTCATGTATTTTGCATATTAGTATCAATCAAAAAAAAAAACAAGCCACATGTATATATATAACATCCATAATATAAACACCTTTATACACAAGTAAAGCATATAAAAAAATTCAATTAATATAATAAGGTCGAATATCATATGCACATGCCTTAGTATAAATTATAAGTGAACATCAAATTATACCATGTATAAGTCTTGATTTTTACTTAACATGCACATGTCCAACCTTAACTTAATAAACATCCAATAAAAACATATGAAACACAAAGTACCTTCACAAGCCTTACATACTTAGATACATTTTCAAAATAACACAAAAATAATCAACCATGACATACGGCATAATAATCAAATAGACTTAGACGATGACTTAACCAAAACCGAATTCGAACTTGAGATTAAAGCCATTTTCAATGCATGAAATACTTACCACAAACATCATCTATTCATAGTACTAATCACTTTAACTAAAATGAATTTAAATCACTATCAAGCATGACCAAATTATCAAAACCAAACTTACTAAACCTTATAACTAAGCACCTATAAGACCAAATCCAAACATAAATAGCAAGCCATATTCACATGGCTTTAATTACATAACCAAAATCAACACTTCAAAAGTATGTTCCAGCCTATACATGCCATAGTACTAGAATCTCAACTTATAAAATACCAAAGGCGGTTGATAATGTGATTGACTATGCTGATGATCCTTGAGCTTGTAACTTGAATCCAAAATCTATAAAACAGAAACAAATATACACACAGTAAGCTATTATAGCTTAGTAAGTCATCAGCAATTAATTAACCTAACAAAATATTCAACTCAATTAGGCTAACCAATATTTATAGCAACCATATCCCATTTAGTCTCAAACTTATAATTTGTAAATAATATATATGTATACTTTCGTACATAAATACTATCTTGGCCGAATATTCAAATAATCAAATTGACCTATTACCACTCAACTTTCCAACCAAAATGTCTTTACATTATCAAATACACACATATACTTTTATACACAAGTTCAAGAATCAAGATATAACAACAAGTACATACACTTCTTATTTGGTCGAATACTCACATGGTCATTTAGACATATTAATCAACTTCCCAAAAACAACTGGTTATAATAAAATCATGCCTACGTATACTTTTATACATAAGCTCGAAAATCATATCATAGCATCACATATATATACATATCACCTATAAGGTCAATTATACATGGTCACACACACTTGCACATAATTATGAATCATTTCATTGATACTCAACTTATATAGCCACAAAGCCGAATACACATGCCAATCTCACTTAAATTCATCATTATCAATTACACATGAATAGAACAAATATCAAGTACATACTTACCTTATTACTAATAGCCAACAAGCTAATTCATACCTAGCCATTTAACTCGTATTACACTTCTGTACACAATTTACCTTTGCTCGATGAACCATTCGAAATTGGGTAGGACACTTGGATAATCACACATATATCGTACAATGCCAACGTCCCGGATGTGGTCTTACATGTAGTCACATATCGATGCCACTATCCTAGATAAGGTCTTACTCGTAAACACATATCAGAATCACATATCAATGCCATGGTCTTATTCGCACACATATATCGGAATCCTATGTCATGACCTATGTATCCTAACTAGTCTTAAGGTTCATACAGGGCTTTCGAACGTCGTAACTTGATCGAAACAAATGCTTGAACATGGTTACCAAGCTTATTCACTTTCGGCAATAGCATATATAAATTCATATTTTTCATACCAACATATATATTTAGCATTTATCTACAATTAAACACGTCTATTTGCCTATAAACTTACCTCAGACGTTATAAAATGTGACAGGGCTGCTAGTCGACAACTTTCATTTTTCCCCGATCCAAATTCGATTTCTTTGGTTCTTAATCTAAAAATATTCAAATTAAGCTCATTCAAACATATTTTTATTCAATTTAGTCCAAAAACACATAAATGGGCAAATTATCATTTTACCCCTAACATTTATAATTTTTACAATTTAGTCCCTATTACACAAAACACAAAATATACAAAATTTCAAAATACCTATGTTAGGCCGAATTTTACCCAAGTCTATACAAACCCATATAATTCATTTATTTCACATTTTAGACCCTTAAATTATTATTTTTGCAATTTAGTCCTAATTACTCAAAATCATCAAAAACTCCAATACAAAACATGCTAATCTAGAACATATCTTTCATATTTCATCATCAAACAACAAAAATCACAAGCTCTCAACAATGTCATAACTCAAAATATTCACCAAAATAAAAAATTCAAGCATGGGTTTTGTAGGACTCGAAGCAACGATCATAAAAACGTAAAAATTATCAAAAATCGAGCTAAACACATACCTCTATCAAGCTTGTTTATGGCAGAACTAGGTTTTCTTTTCTTTCTATTTTTCTTATTTTGGTTTCGGTCAAAAGAATAGAATTAACATGGCTTTTTTTTATGATATATATTATATTATAACATATATTAACTTAATGTTTAATTACTTATATACCCTTAATGATATAATATAAAACCATGTAATATATCTCTTATACCGTCCCACTAATGTATTAATGGGATATTTACAACATAAATGCCCCAACTTAGAAAGCCACTAACAATTTGGCCCTTATGTTTTACACTATCAAGTTTTCAATATACGCGATTAAGTCATTTTATTTAATCGGATACCTAAACGACAAATTAAATCACGAAAATTTCACAGATATAAATTCACACAAAATAAACACAGAAAAGAATTTTTAAATATTTTTCTGACTGGGATTCGTGGTCCCGAAACCACCGTTTTGATTAGGGTCTAAATTGGGCTGTTATATCAAGCACCTCACACATATGTACATACCAATACCGAAATTTGCTTAAACTTAAACATTATACTTAGCCATTTTCGCATGGCTTTATTTACATACACATTCAAAACCAAATATATCAAAATTAGCCTATACATGCCACATAACCAAATCTCAAAAAATTATTTACTTAAATGATAACCGGATAGTGTGATAACATCTTCATCGACTTCCAACCCAAGCAGATCTCCAAAAATTATAAACATAGGAAAAACACACAGAATAAGCTTCGAGAGCTTAGTAAACTATAAGCAAATAAATAACTCAATATTAATGTTAACTTAATTTAATCAAACTAATTTATACTATCATAATCACAATTATTTTCAAGCTCATAATTTCATATATAACATATACTTCCATGTACAAATTTTACCTTGGCCGAATATACATGTATCTATTATCAAAATAACATACACTTTCAAAGCCATATTATCCATATATATATAACCAAATATTTAAACTCTTATATGCGTATCTTTATAAATCAAACCTTAATATCACATGTTTATACATAATATATGGCTGAATATACTTCACAATTGCCCAAATATGAAAACACATACATTTCATTTACAAAATCACATTAATTATCATTTGGCCAAGTATAGATTTTCATATACATATATACTCTCATTTATGTCATGAATACATAGGTAGACCGAATGTATACTTTCACATATGCATACATATAATTAACGTTAACATGTAACATTTATGTCATCAATTCAAACATTCAACTTACCATAATTTCATAACTTAATATGAATACATACCTAAGCCTTTTAACTCAATTTTTTTATTCGTCTTAATTTATTATTGCCCGTTGAACCATTTGAAATTGAATAGGATACTCAGATAATCACACATATCGTACAATGCCAACTCCCAGACATGGTCTTACATGTAATCACATATCGATGCCACTGTCCCAGATAGGGTCTTACTCGTAAACACATATCGGAATCACATATCGATGCCAACGTATTAAAGTGGTCTTACTCGCACACATATATCGGAATCACATATCGATGCCAACGTATTAAACGTGGTCTTACTCGCACACATATATCGATGCCATGGTCTTACTCACACATCACATATTGAAATCCTATGTCATGACATATGTATCCTAGCTATTCGCAAGGTTCGTACGGGCTTTCGGACGTCGTAACTCGGTTGAATCGAACTCGTACACATAGATTCCAAGCTTATACATATTCGGCTTTCATGTATATATACTATCACATTATATATTTCAGCATATATTATTTGTATTTAATCAAATAAATAACATCCATTTGCTTATAAACTTACCATGTTCTAATACGAATGGACCAAAATGACTATTCGATAATTTTCGACTTTTCCCAATCCAAATCCAATTTCCATATTTCTTGATCTAATTCCATACAAATTCAACTTATTTAATAATATATTCAATCAAATTTATCCAAAAACACATAAATGGGCTAATTACACTTTTACCGCTAACATTTCATCTTTTCCCCAATTTAGTCCCTATTTTACAAAACAAAAAATACACAAAATTTCTGTACACCCATGCTTAGCCAAAACTTTATGGTGTTCAGACAAGCCCACATATTTAATTTATTTCTCATTTTAGTCCCTCAAAATCTCATTTTTACAATTTAGCCCAAATTACACAAATTCATCAAAAATTCAAAGACAAAATATATCAACGCAATACATATCTTTTATTTTCCAACAACTAACATCACAAAGCTCACAATTTCATCAATGGAATATTTCAAAATCATCAACTAAATCAGAAATTGAGACATGGACTTGATAGAACACTAAGCAACGATCATAAAAAAACGTAGAAATTATCAAAAACGAAACAGAATTCATACCTTAATCAAAGAACAACCATGGCCGAACCTTAAAACTCCATAAATGGATTTCTTCTTCATTACATTCGGCTAAAGATGATAAAATATGGACTAAATTCATTTTGGTTTTATTTATTAACCTTTAATAATTATTTTACTATTATAACCTTACTAAAATAATCTTTAAAACATATAAACCAAGGTCATAAATGCCCACTATCCTTTCAAATGATTTAATTACCATTTGAGGACTCCCACTTTAAAAGCCATAACTAATAACCACTTTTATCAAATAGAATGCAACTTTTATGCTTTACGCGATTAAGTCCTTTTTAATAAATCGGCACAAAAATGATAAAATTTTCATACGAAATTTTCACAGATATCAATTCACATATTAT
This sequence comes from Gossypium longicalyx, assembly GCA_025698465.1. Classification (NCBI taxonomy): domain Eukaryota; kingdom Viridiplantae; phylum Streptophyta; class Magnoliopsida; order Malvales; family Malvaceae; genus Gossypium; species Gossypium longicalyx. The sequence goes on from CM047000.1 coordinate 21,236,226, forward strand.
AAACACGAAAAATAATATTAAAATATTTTTTTAACTCAGATTTGTGCTCCCAAAATCACTGTTCCGAATAGGGCCTAAACCAGGTTGTTACAATTTAAGGGCCTAGTATACTCAGCTGAAATGTTAACTTGAGAAAAATGGTTAATTTGATGATTTTCAGGTTAAGGGACTAAATTGAAAAAGTTGTAAAAGTTAAGGGTAATTGTGTAATTTTAAAAAAAATAAAAGGGTGTAAAAGTTAAGGGTAATTGTGTAAATCGGGTTAAGGGACGGAGCCGGTGTGTAACGGATGGATAATTGGATGGGATTGCATTGCATGAATGATGAACGATGAATGATGTTTTTTTTAATGCTTGTTTTCTTCGAGGGTTGTACACACTGGGTTTGTGAAAACTCACCCTCTCTTTTATTTTATTTTCAAGTGATGCTCAGTAGAAGGTTCGATGTTTGGAGGGACTCTGGGTGGCCAATTAGCAAGATAATTTGGACTTGTTTTTTTTAAGCATATAAGTTTTTATTTAATTAAGTATGTTTTAGATCAGATTGTAATAAGGTGTAACACCCCAAAACCGGCCTAGACGTTATGGCCGAATCTGGTGTGTCACATTGAAGTGTTTTAGCGAAAACCGTGTTTTCATTGAAAACCCTTCTTAAAATAAAAGAAACCTTAATTAACTTAAAAAAAACACACCCTTTCAGTTACAAAAACCTTGTTGAAACATTTGATTTAAGAAAACTTATCATTTAAAAATCTAATTGCGAAAACGTAGAAACATATAATAATTTAGAAAACCCATGTTCAACTTCTTGTAATTACATTGAAAATAATAATAATTCAAGTAATAATAACAAAATGAAAACCTTATTACAATCTGGTCTGGAACATACTTAAAAAGAAGTAAAAATTTAAATGCTTGAAAAAAAAACCCAAGTCCAAATCATCTTGTTAGTTGGCCACCCAGAGTTCTTCCAAACATTGAACCTTCTACTGAGCATCACTTGAAAATAAAATAAAAGAGGGGGTGATTTTCGCAAACTCAGTGTGTACAACCCTCGACAAAAACAAGCATTAAAAAAAACATCATTCATCAATCATGCAATGTAATCCCATCCAAATTATCCATCCCCTACACACCGGCTCCGTCCCTCGTCACACCATATGGGGATATAAATGTCGACCCACCCAACCCACACACCATGGTAGCCCGGTTGCGGAACTACCTTCATTTACATATTGGGTTTTAAAAGCCGTCGATGGATCCATGATTGTTAAGCAACCATGCGATCCTCATATACTTCCTCTGTTCCATAATTCCCAACCCATATGCAACCTAAGAAGAATATCATATGTATGCATGTCGCATCCACAAAACTTACATTCAACACCTAGGGGTATTTTGGTCATTTTCGCTCTTAGGGGCATTTCAGTAATTTTCCCTTAATTACAGTTTTCACTTACCTTGGCCCGTTAACAAGTCTCGTGAGCTAAGATGAACGAATACTATGCACCAGGTAGGATTCCAGAGAAGAGGAGGTGGGTCATTAAGACCGCTTAAGTACCAAGCTCTCCCTAGATCTAATCCTAGACATGCATATACCCGTTGCCACACCTTAACCCTTTGACTTGTCCACGGTCGCAATATATTAATTAAGTCTTATGTGGATATCATATACTAACCCCAAAACCCCTTACAAAGCCCAAACAATTCCACATACCTGTATCTGGCCCATTAAGCCCCAATCATTTCATATGGCCCATTAGGCCCAAATCACCTGTATATGGCCCATTAGGCCCAAATCACATTTATATGGCCCGTTAGGCCCAGTCACATTCATATTCATGCTCACATACAAATTTTTATCACATAGCATCAATATTCAGTTTTTGCCTATTATGGGCCCAACAGCCCATCGGGCCCATTTAGCCCATTCTGGCCCATATGGCCAAATCACAACCCAAGTCCATGGAATTTCCCATGGCCCTCAGGCAACCTATCGGTCTCCCCCTTACGAGTGTTCGCGCACTCGGAAGACTACCGTAGCCAAACTTTCGTCTTTTCGGTATTTCAGTATTTCGGCTTTTCGGTATTTCGGCTTTTGCCGATTCATAGTGTGTGTGCAGTGTATGTACACACCTGGTAAGCAAGCATGATGCGATCTCCTTAGCCTAAACCTACAATCAATATCACTCAAAGAACAATCACGTGCTTAATACTTATTTACTCAAAAACTGAAACCTCACCTTAACCTTACCTTGAGTCGAATCCTTAATCGCTTTTCCTTGATCACGTATCCCTAGATCTGTACCAATCTTAACTATTAAAACCCGAATAGTAGATGACTTGTATCCAACACAAGTCACTTACCATGACTATGGCTATTCGGCCAACCTTAGCCAATGGGAGAGGAATACTTACCAACACTGCAAGCACCTAAAGGCAGTTTCGACAAAGAGCTAAAAACCAAGATCTGATACTAATTCCCCACCAAATTTGATTAGAAAGAGTGAGGGAAAATAATCGATACTAAACAAATAAAATCATTTGGAAGAGCAACACTTACACTAGATTCGGTCAAAAAGTATTCGGCCCTTAGAAGATTCAATTTTTTGGCTTTTCAAACTAAGTACGGTGAATAAGGTTTATTTGGTACAGATTAAAGAAGAAGAGTAGTAGAAGAAATCAACAAAGAAGATTGTGTAGAGGAGAATCGAAATCGGCAGAAAGAAAAGAAAGTAAAATAGAGGGTTTTTGACTTTTTGGATCTTGAAGAGAAAAGGGTTTCTGGCACAAAGTGAAGGGCAATTCATCATTACCTTTTCAACCCTCCCATTCGGCACCTATTTATAGCCCTATAGGCAAATTCTTCAAGCCCAAGTTCCCAATTCAGCTTCACTTACTCCTCACTTCTCATCTCCTCGTTTTTCTCCCTGATAACCCCTTGATCCTTTCCTTAATTTTCTCTTTTGAACACTCCCCTTGGAGTTCCATCTTCATGCCACTTCCATCCTCCTAGAAGGCCAAAATTAAATTCTAAAAATACTAAGCTAGGATTCGAACCTTGGACCCTCTTGCTAGCTACTAACGGCACCTCACTACACCTTATGTAGTGTCATTTAGCCGCTCCACCACAAGCTCTTTTTGTGTCCAATTGTTTCTTCATTTATTCAAAAGCCCAACTACTAGCCAACCCTGATTCTTTTAATAATTAAATTATAATTTCTTCTACCTCTTAATTCGAACTCAACCTTAGCTAAGACCTACTAAAATTATCGCTTGGATAAGAATATTAAACATAATTTTCATCAAAATCGAAAATAAAGGAAATTCGGGATTTTGGGATTTTTGGTTACTTGAATTATTATTATTATTTTCATTGTAATTTACAAGAAGTTGAACATGGGTTTCCTAAATTATAGTATGTTTTCTACGTTTCTTCAATTAAATTTTTAATTGATAAGTTTTCTTAAATCAAATGTTTTAAACAAGGTTTTCGCAACTGAAAGGTGTGTTTTTTTTAAAGTTATTTAAGGTTTCTTTTATTTTAAGAAGGGTTTCCAATGAAAACACGATTTTTGCTAAAACACTTCAATGTGACACACCAAATTCGGCTATAACATTGAGGTCGGGTTTGGGATATTACATTTAGTGGTATCAGAGCCTAGGTTGCAAAACTTAGGCTGTGAAGTGGGCCTTATTATTATTTGTTTTTTTCTATTTTAAAATAAAATATATATTTTGGATCACACTGTTTTGGAAAAAGGGGAAATCTTGCTATGCGGCACACTGAGTCTTCGACGTCGAACTAGGTAAGTTATTCTGTTCTTAAGCTTGTTTCAATTGTTATACAGTAGATATTTAGAGGGCTACTTAAGATGATAGTTACAATGGAACTAAAGCCCGTAGGATATGGAAACTGTAGAGGATTTTCGAAAACGATCTTCTCTTTAAATATTTTCATAAAACATCAGTGTAATTATTAAACTAACTATAACTTCATAAAATTTCTAATCCAGATAATACACAAATCGACGATGAGTGCTAGAAGAGGTGCAAGAGGCCGTGGCTGAGGCCGCGAAAGTATTAGGGCTGAATCATCGGCATCGAGCAATATGCCCGATGTTGGAATAGAAGAGGCTCCGGCCTCACCTGTGGCTGGGAATAGACCGTATGATCGAGCCACAGGAGAAGATGCATTGTTGCAGGCAATACTAAGAATTTTAGAAAGGGTCGCTGGGCCAAATAATGGCACTTGAAATCAGGGGTCCATTCCGGAGCAACTTCGCTTGAATGGGGCTGAGATCTTTAAGGGCGTGGCTGGCGTGGCTCCTAACGTGGCAGAATATTGGTTGGAGGCCACTAAAAGGATAATGGAGGATTTGGACTACTCACTTGAGCAAAAGTTAAAAGGGACGGTGTCATTGCTTAGGGAGGAAGCCTACCAGTGGTGGTTGACAGTGAAAGAGGCCACCTAACCGAAGCGGGTCACCTGGGAGTTTTTCAAAGCTGCATTCCAAGGGAAGTATGTGGGTGCAGGCTATGTGGATACTAAGAGGAAGGAGTTCCTGAACTTAACCCAAGGCAATAAATCAGTGGCGGAGTACGAAGTGGAGTTTCTACACCTTAGTAGGTATGCAAGGGTAATGGTGGCAACGGAGTATGAGCGTTGCGTTAGGTTTGAGGATGGGCTTAGAGATAGCCTCAGGGTACTGATAGCTCCGCAAAGGGAACGAGTTTTCTCAGAGTTGGTAGAGAAAGTAAAGATAGCGGAGGAGGTTAAGAGCACTAAGCGCCTAAATCGGGAAAAAAAAGGGGTAAGAATAAGAGGGAGGCTGAGACTCCTGGTGTCGATCAGAGGCCTAGGGCTAGGGCCAGAGTTGATGGGCCAATTAGAGTAGAGCCCCCTACTGTTAATCCAGGGGTGCCACCTTGTGCTGATTGTGGGAGAAGCTATAGAGGCGAGTGTTGGAAGAGGATGAGAGCTTGTTTAGCTTGTGGGTCTATGGAGCATAGGATTAGGGGTTGCCCCCGAATGCTAGGCCAGGTGCCAATCATGGACTGAGGTGGTGTACAGCCGTCGAGGGGTGGTCAGCAACCGCCGAGAGGCAGTGATCAGGCCAGGGGTGGAAACGGTTTGGGTCGTGGAGCACCGGGCAGGGATACTGGTCATGCTAAGGTGAGGCAGCCAACTTTGGTCTATGCAGCACGTCGTCAAGAGGATAGAGACGCTCCAGAGGTGAATACCGGTACGTACTTACCCATAGTATGCTATTTATTTAGTCTGGAATTAGAGTGCGCAGCGGGAGTGTGATGTGGTAGTCTGTGTTATGCAGCTGTACTGATAGTTGGAAATTTCGAGGACGAAATTTCTTTTAGGGGGTAGAGTTGTAACGCCCCAAAAATCTCGAAACCTACAAAAATCTCAAAACCCAAAAATCTCAAAATCCCGAATTTTCTTTTTGAGTTCTGATAAAAAATGTGTGTTAGGTATTTTCAGTTAAGTAGGTAATTGTAGGTCTTGGCTAAGGTTTGAATTTGAACTTAGGGGAAAATGAAATTATGCGTTAATAATTATTAAGGAACCCTGATGGCAAGTAGTTGGGCTTTTAAATAAAAATAGGGGAAAATGGCACAAAAAGAGCCTGTGGTGGAGTAGCTAAGTGACCCCAGATAAGGTGTAGTGAGGTGGTGTTAGTAGCTAGAAAGGGAGTCCAAGGTTCGAATCCTAACTTAGTATTTTTAGAGTTTAATTTTGGCCTTCTAGAAGGATGGAAGTGGCATGAAGATGGACTCCAAGGGGAGTGTTCAGAAGAGAAAATTAAGGAAAGGATCAAGGTGTTATCAGGGAGAAAAACAAGGAGATGAGAAGTGAGGAGTAAGTGGAGCCAAATTGGGAACTTGGGCTTGAATAATTCGGCTATATGGCTATAAATAGGTGCCGAATGGGAGGGTTGAAAAGCTAATGACGAATTTCCCTTCACTTTGTGCCAGAAACCCTTTTCTCTAAAAAGTCAAAAACCCTTTTTTTCTTTTCTTTCTTTGTGCCGAATTCTTATCCCTCCTTTGCTCAATATTTTATTTGCTTTAGCCGATTCTTCTTCCTCTCTTCTTTGGTGCTGAGTAATCAATTGTTTCCATTCAAAACTCTAAGAGCCGAATACCCTTGGTGTTGCCACTACTCTTTCCACCCAGTCGATTCTAATGTAAGTGTTCACTCTCCAAATCGATTTTTGATAAGTATCAAATATTCGGTGCCTCACTTATTTCTAATCGACTTTGGTAGGGAATTATGTCAGATCTAAGTTTTGGATTCCTGTCGATTTACTCTTCAAATTTGAGAAATACGCGTGTTTAGTGATCAAAGGAAAAGCTATTAAGGATTGGTGCTCAAGGTAAGGTGAAAAGTGAGGTTTAGGTTTTAGTAAGGATATGTATTAAGCATACGATTAATGGAAGGGTGATATCGTTTGTAGGTTGGTGACTAAAGGAATCGTATCACGCTTGCTTACCAGGTGTGTACATACACTGCACACACAAGTAGATCGGCAAAGGCTGAAATGCCGAAAAGTTAAAAGTTAGGCTACGTTAGACTTGCAAGTGTGCGAACACTCGTAAGGAGGAAACCGATAGGTTGCTTGAGGCCACGGGCGATTCCGTGGTCTTGGGTTATGAATTGGCCAAATGGGCCAGAATGGGCTAAATGGGCCCGATGGGCTATTAGGCCCATAATAGGAAAAAGTTGGTAATTGATGCTATGTGATAGAAATTTGTATGTGAGCATGTGTATAATGTGATTTGGGCCGAATGGGCCATATAAATGTGATTTGGGCCTAATGGGCCATATACAGGTGATTTAGGTCTAATGGGTCATATGAATATGATTGGACTTAATGGGCCAGATACAGGTATGTGAATTTGATTGGGCTCTGTAAGGGGTTTTGGGCTTAGTATATGATATCCATATAAGACTTAATTAATATATTGCGACCGTGGACAAGTCAAAGGGTTAAAGTGTGGCAACAGATATATGCATGTCTAAGATTGGATATAGGGAGAGTTTGGTAGTTAAGCAGTCTTAATAACCCACCTCCTCTTCGCTGGAATCCTACCTGGTGCATAGTATTCGTTCATCTTAGCTCATGGGACTTGTTAACAGGCCAAGATAAGTGAAAACCGTAATTAAGGGAAAATTACCAAAATCCCCTAAGGGCGAAAATGACCAAAATACCCTTAGGTGTTGAATTTAAGTTTTATGGATATGACATGCATACATATGATATTCTTCTTAGGTTGTATATGGGTTGGGAATTATGGAACGGAGGAAGTATATGAGGATCGCATGGTTGCTTGACAATCATGGATCCACCGACGGCTTTTAAAGCCCAATATGTAAATGAAGGTAGTTCTGCAACCGTGCTATCATGGTGTGTGGGTTGGGTGGGTTGATATTTATATCCCCACATGGTGTGACGGGGGACGGAGCCGGTGTGTAGTGGATGGATAATTGGATGGGATTGCATTGCATGAATGATGAACGATGAATGATGTTTTTTTTGAATGCTTGTTTTCTTCGAGGGTTGTACACACTGAGTTTGCGAAAACTCACCCTCTCTTTTATTTTATTTTTAGGTGATGCTTAGTAGAAAGTTCGATGTTTGGAGGGACTCTGGGTGGGCAGCTAGCAAGATAATTTGGACTTGCTTTTTTTTAAGCATATAAGTTTTTATTTAATTAAGTATGTTTCAGATCAGATTGTAGTAAGGTTTTCATTGTGTTATTATTACTTGAATTATTATTTTTATTTTCATTGTAATTTACAAGAAGTTGAACATGGCTTTCCTAAATTATAGTCTGTTTTCTACATTTCCGCAATTAAATTTTTAAATGATAAGTTTTCTTAAATCAAATGTTTCAAACAAGGTTTTCGCAACTGAAAGGTGTGTTTTTTTTAAAAGTTAATTAAGGTTTCTTTTATTTTAAGAAGGGTTTTCAATGAAAACACGATTTTCGCTAAAACATTTCAATGTGACACACCAGATTCGACCATAATGTCGGGGTCAGGTTTGGGGTGTTACAAATTATATACTCATTTAGTCATGAAGTCATTCCACTATAGCATCGTGACTAAGCTCTCCCCAATGACATACCATTACACAATTAACTACTCATTGCTCGTCCAATGACCTTGTCATAAGTGTGTTACCCTCGTAGGATTTCCTTGATCTCTTTGGGATAATATTCGTTCACCTAATATGTTATTATTTTATCTCATGGCAGCCATTACATCTGTAACAGCCCGATTTAGACCCTATCAGAATAGCGGTTTTGAGACCATGAATTCGAGTCAGAAAAATATTTAAAAATTATTTTCTGTGTTTATTATGTGTGAATTTGTGTGAGTAAAATTTTTGTGATTTAATTTTGCTGTTTGAGTGCCCGATTAAATAAAAGGACTTAATCGCGTAAAATGAAAATTTGATAGTTAATTGTAAAAGGGCTAAAATGAATGTGTCTTTATAAGTGGAGGTATTTAAAATGTAATTTGACCATAATTAAAGGTGATGGATGGTTGTGACCATGCATTAAAATAGTTTTATATTTTTATCTTAAGGTTAATTTGGTAAATTATGAATTAATAATGTTATAATCAAACATAAAATTAAGATGATCATGCATGTTATATTGTTTCTGCCGAAACTTGAGAAAGAAAGAAAGAAAATAAGCTTTAGGGTATTCGGTACTTTGGAAGCTTGATTCAAGATCAAGAACCAAAGATATTGGATTTCGATCGAGGGAAAACTAAAGTTATCGACTAGTCGTCCCGTTTCATTTTTCATCGTTCGAGGTAAGTTTATAAGCAAATAGACGTTAATTTTAATTAAATGTGAACTATATATGCTGGAATGAAATATATGAATATATATATGTTAGCGGAATGTGTACAAGCTTGAAAGCTATGTTTACGAGTTCGTTTTGACTGTATTACAACGTCCGAAAGCCCCGTATGAACCTTAGGAATAGTTAGGATACATATGTCATGACATAGGATTCCGTTATGTGATGTGCTAGTAAGACCATGGTATCGATATATGTGTGCGAGTAAGACCACGTTTTATACGTTGGCATCGATATATGACTCCGATATATGTGTGTGAGTAAGACCCTATCTAGGACAATGGCATCGATATGTGATTACATGTAAGACCACGTCTAGGATGTTGGCATTGTACGATATATGTGATTATCTGAGTGTCCTATCCAATTCCGAATGGTTCATCGGGCAATGTTAAGTTGTGATCGAATGTGTAAAACGAGCTAAAATGACCAGGTATGAGTTAGCTTATTACCTACTTGAAATAAGGTAAGTAAGTTACTTAATATTTATTACAAATCATGAATGATGTAAATGAAGAATGTATATGAATAAGGAAAGTGTATTTGGCCTTTTTAATATATAATGTGAATATTTTTGAAATGATTCCTGAAGATGTGTATATAAGATTATGTATATTCGGCCAATGTGAAATTGTATATGGAAGTATATGTTATATATGAAATTATGATCTTGAAAATAAATGTGAATATGATAGCATAAATTAATTTGGTTAAGTTGAGTTGATGTTAACATTGAGTTATTTATTTGCTTAAGACTTACTGAGCTATGATAGCTTATTGTATGTGTTTGTTTGCATTGTTTTATAGATTTTTGAGTCAAGTTACGAGCTTGGGGATCATCGTCAAAGTCTATCACACTATCGACTATTTTCGGTATTTTATAAGTTGAATTTCAAATGTATGGCATGTATAGGCTAGATTATAATTTGAAATGTTGGATTTGAGTTTTTGTATAATTTTAGCCATGCGAAAATGGCTTAACTTCTATGCTTGAATTTGGTTTTGTTTGATTATAGTTTAAGTTCATTTTGGTTATAATGCTATGTGTCATGGATGAATGGTATTTGTGATATAAGTTTTGTGCTTTGAAGTTGGTTGGTGATTTTGGATGTGATTTGGTTGAATCGGCCATAGTACATATATGTGTTGTATTAGGTTACATGGTTCAGCTTGATTTTTAGATTACTTGATGACTTAGTATTTAACATGGGATAAGTATATTTTGGTAAGTATGTACTTTGGTCTATAAGTTTATAATATTTAGTTTAAATGATTTGGCTATGGTTCATGTATAAATAAAATATACCTGTGAATTTGGTTGTTATATTTGGTTAAGGTGTTATTCATGAATTGATATTAAAGGATATTAGGTTATATTCAAATATAGAAAGAGTTTATTTTGATATGTCCATTACATGGTCGATAAGATTTGTGTATTAGATATATGTTTATATTTGGTTAATGCTTTATTCTTGTGAAGTATAATTTGTAACAATGAATTGATTTGGAAGTTATTATAATGTATTTGTGTACTCGGTTATATGAAGAAATTATATGAGTTCGTTATAATTAACTTGGTGATTCGGCACTTGCACACACACATATATATATATTTTCGCTCATGATGTATTGGTATGACCAATTTATTATCTCTGTAACAGCCCGATTTTGACCCTAATCAGAACGGTGGTTTCGGGACCACGAATCCAAGTTAGAAAAATATTTTTAAATTATTTTCCGTGTTTATTTTATGTGAATTTATATCTGGAAATTTTTTGTGATTTAATTTTATTGTGTAACACCCCGAATTTGGGCCTAGAAGTATTGGGCCTTGAGTGCGGGTCCGTAAGGAGGTTGTATACAGGTATTTAATTGTGCAATGAAATGACACAATTAAATGTCTGCTTTGGTGGTTAATGGCACTGAGAAGTGCTAGAGAAATCTTGGGTTCAAACTTAGGCTTTAGCAAAAATTTTGGTATTAAGTGAAAAAAAAAAAAACCTGGATGCTTGGATGAGGGCTTTTAAATTATTGTCTTAAATAAATGACACAAGGAAGCTTGTAGTCTAGTGGTTGTGGCGTCATTAAGGTTGTATGAGAGCCTGGGTTCAAGCCTTGGCTCTTGTAATTTATTTTGTTTTTTTTTTAAGGGAACCTGGACTTTGGCCTTTAGACCTTATAATTAATTGGGGATAAAATATGACACAAAAAGCCTTGTGGCTTAGTGGCAAGTAGCGTGTGGAGCATCTGAGGGGAGGCATGGGTTCGAATCCCAAGGCAAGCAATGAGCATTTATTTTGGTAACAGGGGGCGGCAAGAGTTGGTGTTGAATTTAAACTCTGATGTTGGAGGGATCCCACATCGGGAAGCTAACATAAGAGTGGTTGCGAAGCTGGCTTTAAATAGAGGGAACCATGAGGAGAGTAAAGTTACCTTTCTTGGCTGATCCCTTTCGCTGTATAGCGTGCTCGTTTGGGTTGGGCGTCGACTAAGAATGCTCGGAGCGTGGATTAACTCCAGTCTCCTATTAGGTGTGTATTTCTCACTACTCTAGCTGTAGGATGGCTACTTCGGGCCGAGATGGGTCGAAAAGGGCCAATGTAGGTCCAATGGGCCTACGGCCCCAATTGGATAACTTGTTTGATTGTGTAGTAAATATTAGACTAGGCTAGGTGAATCTCATATTCGTGGCTAGATTTGGGCTAAAAGGGCCACACGAGCGTGTGGGCCCATTTGGGCCGAGAATGGGCTTTAGGGCCATTTGTATTGTTATCCCTGTTTAGAATACTTTAGTTTACCAATTATTGAAATGCCCTCGACTTGTAAAATTACCAAAGTACCCTCGATTTATAAAATTATCGTTTTACCCTCGATTTACAAAATTACCATTTTACCCTCAGTTTACAAAATTACCGTTTTACTCTCGATTGTGAAATTACTGAAATACCCCTGTAGGATAGAATTACCAAAATACCCCTAGTTTGTAAAACTACCGAAATACCACTAGTTTGTGAAATTACATAAATACCCTCAATTTGTAAAATTACCAAAATACCCTTGATTTACAAAATTACAAAAATACCATTGACTTTCTAAAAATTATAGAAATACCATTGGTTTACAAAATTACTGAAATACCCTTGGTTTGTAGATTTACCAAAACACCCTTGTAGGATGAAATGACTAAAATACCCCTAATAGGTAAAAAGACTGTAAAGCCCCTGTAGGGTAAAATGACTGTAATACCCTTGTATGGTAAAATGACGAATATGCCCTTATGTTCCGTATGACTGATGTGCTTAGGATTTACATATATTGATATTGGATTAGTTAAGTTTGAGTGACTGGTGGTGGTTATCGTAGGTGATTGATTATGGAAACGTTTCAACTTCAACCCATAACAGGTGTGTACTAACCCTCGTAGTAGCTTAGATTAATATCTGCTGAGAAGTCGAAATGCTAAAATACCGGTATTTTGGGAACTTGTAATGTTGCGTATGGGTATAGATGCGATAAATACGATAAGGTCAGTGTTTGGATCGATGGAACGGGTAAGAACTCAATTTTGTGCACGATGGTAAGCTGGGCCTCAATGGGCTGGAATTGGGCCAAATGGGCTTTTGGGCCCATTTGGGTAAAATTGATAGAAAATGGAATTTGGAAAAGTTGCATGTTAACACGGTTAGTATTATTGTAAAATTTGGGTTAAGTAGGCTTAGTGGGCTAAATCAGCATTCGTAGGGCCCATTAGGGGTTTTGGGCCTAAAAGCCCGAATTTGATAAGTGGGTTAAAGATCATTGTTTAAACACTCAGAAATATTGACAATTGTAATGAACATGGAAAACCCTGATTTTTGGTAAAATTACGAAAATACCCTTTTAATATGAAAAATGACTGTTTTGCCCTTGTGGGCAAGTGACTGACTTGGACTGTGTGGTTGACGGATTTGATTGTGAATATATGTTGGTGATATGAATGACTTGACTGTGATTGTTTGATTCAAATATGGGCATGACATTCTACATACATGACATATTGCATGGGATATGGGTTATATTGATGGAGGAAGTGCTAAAAGGGCTCTGCCCCAGTTTACCGAAAAGGGCTTTGCCTCAGTTTATCAGAAAGGGCTTTGCCCCAGTTATTAAAAGAGGCTAGGCCTCCAGTTATATGATAAAGTAGCTATGCTGCTAGTGGAGAGTTTGGTTGGGTGGGTTGAGTTATTCCCCACATGGAGAGCTTGGTTGGTACGGGTGGAGAGTAGCGGATGGTGGGTCGAGTAGTCTCCCCAAATGGGCTTGCATACATTCATTGACATTACATGTGATATTGAAATGGGCTTGCATACATTTATTGACATTACATGTGATATTGAAATGGGCCTAAGGGCCATACCGTTTATAATAAAGGCTTCGGCCCAGTGATATGATTTATGAAAAGGCTTCGGCCCAGTAACCGTTAAACAAAAGGCTTCGGCCTAGTATATGTCAAGACTAAATAGGGCTTTGGCCTAGATTGTACTGATACTGTGTTATTTACTATTTGTTTGTTATTATGATTACACACTGAGTTTTCGTAAACTCACCATGTTTCTAACTATGCAGGTAATCCCTAAGCTTAGATGGTTTGGAGCTGCGAGGGACTCGGAGATGGCCACACTACTGTTTCTGTTTCTGTTTCTTTTAATTGCAATAAGTAGCCGATTTATTTCTTTATAAGTTTTATCTTATTAATATTATTATTTGGTTTTGGGTTGTAATAAGGCCGTTTTAATTATTTTTTTGGGATTATTTTATCTTATACCCTATATTTTTTTTATAACAATATGAGTTAGACCTAGGGCGTGTTTCCAAAATGATAATTGTTTTCAAAATAACGTAACGATACAATTAATCGGTTTATCAAAAATATCTACTTAAATAAATTTCAACTCGTTATAACCAAGTGTGGCAATGGCTGTGGGCATGTCTAGGATTGGATCCAACCGAAGAGCTTGGTACTATAGCAGCCTTCATGGCTCACTTCCTCTGTTTTGGATACCTACCTGGTGCCCAGCTTCCATTCATTTTATTAACTTAGCAAAGACTATCTTTTAAAACACTAAGAAGGACGTTGAAAGAGGCATGGGTTTTCTTAAAAACTTCAATGTGACACGTCGGATCCGACCATAACTTCTGGGCTGGGTTTGGGGTGTTACATATTGTTTGAGTGTCCGATTAAATAAAAGGACTTAATCGCGTAAAATGAAAATTTGATGGTTAATTTAAAAAGGGCCAAATTGTTGATGTCTTTTTAAAGAGAGGCATTTAAGTTGCAATAAGAGCAACATAATAAATGTTGGACGGTTGTAGACATCCAATATAAAGAAATTATATTATATAATAAGGTCAGTTAGGTAAATTAAATAATATGTAATATAAATGTTATAATATACCATGACTAAAATAAGCTTTCATACATTTTCTCTTTAACCGAAACTAAAGAAAAGAAAAAGAAAGAAAAAAAGCTAGAGTTTGGCCAATTTTGAAGCTCAATCAAGGTATGAGTTTATCTCGATTTTTTATAATTTCTACGTTTTTGAGATCGTTGTTTAGTAATCTTCAAGACCCATGCTTTAATTTTTGATTTTGATGAATATTTTGAGTTGTGCCATTGTTGATAGCTTGTAATTTTTGTTGTTTGATGATGAAAAATGAAAGATTTATTTTAGATTAACATATTTTGTATTGGAGTTTTTGATGATTTTGAGTAATTAGGACTAAATTGCAAAAATAATAATTTGAGGGACTAAAATGTAAAATAAATGAAAAATATGGACTTGTATGAACACTAGGGATATTCGGCCAAACATGGGTACCTTGAAATTTTGAATATTTTGTGTTTTGTGCAATAGGGACTAAATTGTAAAAATTGTAAATGTTAGGGGTAAATTGGTAATTTGCCTGTTTATGTGATTTTGAACTAAATTGAATGAAAATATGTTTGAATGAGCTTAATTTGAATATGTTTAGATCAAGAACCAAAGAAATCAGATTTGGACCGGGGAAAAACGAAAGTTGTCGACTAGCAGCCCCGTCTCGTTTTACTACGTCCGAGGTAAGTTTATAAGCAAATAGACGTATTTAGTTTTAAATAAATACAAAATGTGCATGCTGAAATGAAATTTATGATTTTATTTAAGCTATAGCTGAATATGATTTAGCTTAATTACTATGTTTCTGAAATTGTTTCGACCGAGTTATGAAGTCCGAAAGCCCCGTATGGTTAGGATACATATGTCATGACAGAGGATTCCAATTTATGTGTGCGAGTAAGACCATGGCATCGATATGTGATTTTGATATGTGTTTACGAGTAAGACCTTGTTTGGGACAGTCGCATCGATATGTGACTACATGTAAGACCATGTCTGGGACGTTGGCAGTGTACGATTTGCGTGATTATCCGAGTGTCCTATCAAATTTCGAATGGTTCATCGGGAAAGGGTAAATTGAGTTTGAATGTGTTGAGTTATATACCAAGTATGAACTAATATGTTATTTACTTGAGGTAAGTTACATAAACACCATGACTATATATTATAAATCTTGTATGGTGCAAATAAAGTAGAAAATGTGTATGCTATGTGTATTTGGCTTACTAAATGAATAGTTAGTATGTCATGAATAACTTATATGCATAGGTAAGTATGATATGGTATTTTCGATTATGTAATTAATATATGTATAGGCAATATTATTTTGATATTCAAAATATTTCATTTGGGTGAATATGTATTAAATTTTAATATGATTATTTGCCTTTGGAAGTTGGTTACTAACATGATAAGTGCCTTTGTGAGTATTCGGCCAAATAAGGATTTTGTGTGCACAATGTCATATTGATTCTTGAACTTGTTTTTATGGTAAGCATGCTCGATTATTTGGTGACATTATGGACTCGAAATGTTGATTGATGATGGTTAATTTGTTTATGTAAGTATTCCATCAAGGTAAAAGAAATGGTATATGAAAGTGTGCCATTGTATCTTATATATGGGTTTAAGGATAAGCTTTGGTCATGATACTATAATTCGGGTTAATAAGATAGGTTGATTGTATTATTGAATTTTTAATTGCTTATGACTTACGAAGCTATAATAGCTTACTATGTATATTTGTTTTTGTTTTATAGATTTTAGAGTCAAGCTACGAGCTTAGGGACCGTCAGCAAAGTTTATCACACTATCAGCTACTTTGGTACCTTTATAAGTTAAACTCGAATTATGGCATGTATAGGCTGGAATGTGTTTTTGGGAAATATTGAACTTTGATTTTGTATTAAGGCCATGCGAATATGGCTTATTTCCATGCTTGTGTTTGGTTTTGGTGTGATAATGGTATAAGTCCATTTTGATTAATATGATGTGTGCCATGAATGGATATAGTATGAGTTATTTGTTTGAATGTTGAATTTGGTTAATGACTTTGCATGAGATATGGAGAAATCTGTCGTAAGCATGTTTAACTGTTTTGGATGTGTTTTATACTAATTTATTTAGTGAATAAGTGCATTTGATCACCATGTTTAGTTTTAATCTTATATGTTCTAGTTGTAATGTTTAGTGAACTTAGTATTAGTAATTTCGATGATGAAATCTATTGATATGTTCATGGCTTTTAATAATGGAATTCAGTTATGTAAGGCAAATAGTAATAAATAAACTGTCCCATGAATATTTTAGTCAATTGTTTGTATGAAATAAAATGTGAAGTGTGGTGATCAATTTGAGGTAAAAACGCATAGTATGTATATGAGTAAAAAAACATGTTCGGTCATGTTGTGCCATAACAAGGTTACATACATGATTGACTATTAAATTAGGTAATATATTTTAATCGGTTATATTAGAAGCTTCTACAGAGATAAATATTGTGATTAAATAACAGACTAAGATTATCACAAACGATGCATGTTCGGCATTGAATGGTTATTGTGGCTGAAATTGATTCATGATTATATGATGAAACATGTTTGAGTTCGATGAGACATGTTACATCTTTTAAGTGATGGTTATATATTTATATCAAACCGAAATTATGATTTGCCTTAAAAGCTTCATTCAACTATGCCTAGTTATTTCTACTTATGAGTTTATATTTATTACTGGGTGTATAGGTAACCTTAATGTTTGACTTATGAACTATATATATATTAATAAAGTAATGTCTCATAAATAAATAAAAGAAAAGTATTGGAAATAGTTTTTAATAATGTTTGATGATGTACGTGCACATGAATTATATATGTTGGTTTTACATTCTATTAATCAAGTTATTAATTTGATGCATGTTCAGTATATATAACTAAATTTTTTAATAGACATAGATTATGTTTTAAATTATGTCAAGTTAATAATAATGAGATAATAATATTGAATCTCTGATTTAGATTGAATATTAATGTAATTAAAAATTTCAAATTGTAATATGTTTTGCATACGTATTATGATCGGTAATGTCTCTTAACCCTCATTCGGCGATGGATATGGGTTTGGGGTGTTACATTCTCAAGGTATATAATTATACATGTATATATGTTGGAGTTTCAACTATTGAGTAAATGATGTTTGCGTTTTGAGTTATAATATGTAATGCATTAATTAGTAAAATGTATGTCGGTTATATGTGGTATATTAGTATATGCTTATTTTTAAAATAATGATATGTATGACTATAAGGATTCGATAGTTATTTGGAAATTAATGAGTATATACAAGTAAATTTTGTTAGCCGAATAGATAAGAGATGAATATGATTTTTGTATCGGTTTTAAATGGCACATTATTTGAATGTTTTGGTTAAATTATTTGAGTTGCCATAAATGTTATAGTTTACATATATGATTGGTATGTGAAATGACATATATTTGGTTATGAATTTAACATTCGGTTTACATGATTCTTTTTTTGTATTGATTAAATATAACCTTGAAAATTATATGAATTATAGAATCAAAGTATGTTAGTTTGATTTAAAAATTTTATTAGATGATTAATTTTGTAATGAAAGTTTGTTTTGATTTGTATTATTTTCGGTAATGCCTTGTAACCCCATTCTAGCGACGGATAAGGGTTAGGGGTGTTACATTTGATTGGTATCAGAGCTATAGTTTAGTCGATTCTAGGACTAACGTAGCGCGTGTGAGTCTAGCTATACATGCCATATTTTATACTGTGATAGTGTGATGACTTCTGACATTTGAAAATGTGTTTTCGTATAGTAAATGGATCCTGATAGAGCTGTGGCTGATGATGTCGAGAGTATAGCGCCTGCTCTCACGCAAGGGATAGCGCCGGTTGATTCTCGACCAACTTCGAGTAACCAAGAGGGGAAGGCTAAACAAGCCTTTTACCAAATGATGAATGACTAGTTTACTCAATATATCTGGACGAATCCGGCTGCACAACAACCTCCACCCACAATTAATCCTTCTACGATACCTACCATACCTCAAGTGAGTGATCCGTTGAGATTACATAAGCCTCCTGTTGATAAAATCATAAAATACGGGGTTGAAGAATTTAGAGCTACTGATGATGATGATGCTGAGCGAGCTGAATTCTGGCTTGATAATACTATCCGCATGTTTGATGAGCTATCTTGTACTCCGGATGAGTGTTTAAAATGTGTCATATCTTTGCTATGAGACACCGCATATCACTGGTGGAATACACTAGTGTCGGTGGTCCCGAAAGAGCGAGTGACTTGGGAGTTCTTTCATCCTGAGTTCCGTAAGAAATATATCAGCCAGAGATTTATCGACTAGAAGTGCAAAGAATTTTTGGAGTTGAAACAGGGTCGGATGACCATGATAGAATATGAGCAAAAATTTGTGAGACTTAGTCGGTATGCTCGAGAGTGTGCTTCGACCGGAGTTATCATGTGTAAAAGATTCGAAGACAGGTTGAACGAAGACATTAAACTACTTGTTGGCATACTTGAGATAAAAGAATTCGTAGTACTAGTTAAGCGAGCCTGCAAAGCCGAAGAGCTCGGAAAAGAGAAAAGAAAAGCTGACTTTAAAGCTTGAGATTCACGAAAGAGATCGTCTAATAAGTCATTTCAGTCAGCATCAAAGAAGTTTCGAGATGATTTTAGCTGTTCTAAGGCTACTTCGGGTTATTCTAGATGAGATCGGGATAGACCACCCGTGAGTACGAGAGTTACCTCAATAGCTAGTGTTGGAAATGTTAAATCGAATCAACCCGAGTGTAAACATTATGGTAACCGACATCCTGATAGTTGTAGATTGCATGATCGAGCCTATTTCAAATGTGGATCGATGAATCATTATATTCGTGAATGCCCTGAGTTAGCTGAACAAAATCTAGTATAAAATACGATATTAGGTAACACTGAAGCTCGAGGTAGACCACCCAGAAATATGGGTAATGTGAGTGGCAGTCAGAGAGGGACTAAAGATACGGCTGTTAGATCTAAGGCTCGTGCACCTGGCAGAGCCTATGTTATTCGTGCACGCGAGGAGGCTTCATCCTCCGATGTTATTATTGGTACATTCAATCTCTATGATACTAGTGTAATTGCATTGATTAATCCTAGTTCGACTCATTCTTATGTGAGTGAGACTTTAGTATTTAGTAAGACCTTGCCTGTTGAGTTTACTGGGTTTGTGATTAGAGTATCAAACCCCTTGGGCCGGTGTGTTATGGTTGACAAAGTGTGTAAGAATTATCCTTTGATGATTCGAGAATAGTGTTTCACGACTGATTTGATGTTGTTTCCATTTGATGAGTTCAAAATAATTCTGGGTATGGACTGGTTAACTTTGCAAGATACTGTTGTAAATTGCAAAAGAAAGACTATTGATTTACGGTGCCAGAATGATGAGATTATTCGGATTGAATCTAGTGATTTGAATGGTTTACCGGCAATAATATCTTCGATGTTAGCTTAGAAGTATGTGAGAAAAGGTTGTGAAGCCTACTTTGCATATGTGCTTGACAGTAAAGTAACTGAAAGAAAGATTGAATTCGTACCAATTGTGTGCGAGTATCCAGATGTATTTCCTAAAGAATTATTAGGTTTGCAACCTATTTAAGAAGTTGAGTTCGGTATTGAATTAGTGCCGGGAATGGAACCTACTGAATTAAAAGAATTGAAAGCTCAGCTGCAAGAGTTGACAGATAGAGGTTTCGCACGACCGAGTTTCCCTCTCTGGGGTGCACAAGTTTTATTTGTGAAAAAGAAAGATGGAACTATGAGAATGTGCATCAATTATAGACAGCTGAATAAGGTGACTATCAAGAATAAGTATCCGTTGCCATGGATTGACGATCTGTTCGATCAACTGAAAGGGGCTATAGTGTTTTCAAAGATAGATTTGAGATTAGGCTACTATCAGTTGCGAGTTAAAGACTCTGATGTGCCAAAGACTGCTTTCCGAACGAGGTAAGAACATTATGAGTTTCTAGTTATGCCTTTCGGACTTACTAATGCACCTGCTATTTTCATGGATTTGATAAATTGGATCTTCAAACAGTATTTAGATCGGTTTGTTATTGTGTCCATAGATGATATTTTGATCTATTCCCGTGATGAAACTGAGCATGCCGAACATCTGAGACTCGTGTTACAGACTTTACGAGATAAACAATTGTATGTAAAGTTCAGTAAATGTGAGTTCTGGTTACGTGAAGTCAGTTTTCTGGGCTATGTTGTATTAGCATCAGGTATTCGAGTTGATCCGAGTAAAATTTTAGCTATACTAGATTGGAAACCTCTGAGAAATGTTTCGGAAGTCTGAAGTTTTCTGGGACTTGCTGGTTACTATAGCTGGTTTGTGAAAGGTTTCTTTATGATTGCAACCACGGTGACAAAGTTATTACAGAAAGATGTTAAGTTCGAGTGGTCAGAAAAGTGCTAGAAAAGTTTTGATCAGTTGAAATTGTTCTTTTGACCGAAGCTCTAGTGCTAGTTCAGCAAGAATTGGGTAAAGAATTTGTTATCTATAATGATGCATCTTTAAATGGTTTGGGCTGTGTCTTAATGTAGGAAAGCAAAGTCATAGATTATGCCTCGAGACAGTTAAAGCCGCATGAAAAGAATTATCCTACACACGATCTAAAATTGGCAACTATCATTTTTGCATTGAAGATTTGGCGTCATTATCTGTTCGGTGAGAAACGTCTTGTTTATTTGGATCACAAAAGCGTGAAATATCTAATAACTCAGAAAGATCTGAATTTGAGACAGCGTCGATGGTTAGAGTTGTTAAAAGACTACGAGCTTGTAATTGACTATCATCTGGGAAAGGCTAATGTTGTTGTTGATGCTCTAAGCAAAAAAAACACTGTTTGCTTTGCGTGCAATGAATGTGCATATGGCTATGTCTGATGATGGTACAATAATAGCTAAATTAAAAGCAAGACCGTTATTTTTTCAACAAATTTGTGATGCTCAGAAAGTTGATGATGGTTTGTTAGCAAAGCGAGCTCAATGTCAAACAAATGTTCAATTCGAGTTTCGAGTTGATGCTGAGGGTTGTTTGAGGTTCAGAAACAAAATATGTGAACCGAGAAATTTAGAGTTGATTCAGATGATTTTAAACGAAGCTCACAGCAGTCAGTGATCTATTCATCCGGTAGTACGAATATGTATAATGATCTGAAACAGCTTTACTGGTGGCATGGTATGAAACGAGACATTTCTGACTTTGTTTCGAAATGTTTAGTCTGCTAGCAAGTAAAAGCTGAGCATCAGGTACCTTCTGGATTGCTTTAGCCGATCATGATACCTGAGTGGAAATGGGACAAAGTCATGATGGATTTTGTATCTGGCTTACCGTTGACACCGAGTAAGAAAGATACAATCTGGGTTATTGTGGATAGATTGACTAAATCAGCTCACTTTGTTCTGGTTTGTACAAATTATTCACTCGATAAGCTAGCTAAATTATTGTAATGCCCCAAATTCCCAAATACCGAAAACCCTGTTAAAAATTATTTTGTATGTTGTGATGTAGATGTATGTTTGCCTTAATGGTTTAGTGCTTTGGGTTCTTCCTAGGGTTGTACACGTCATTTCGATCGACTATTGGCCTTCCATGGGATTAGTACGGGCCTAGATAAGCCTTAAAGCATGAGGTTTGATAAACTGTTTGTATGGTATCTAGCATAAGCAATACCTAAATGTATGTAAAGTAATGTTAAATGTGTTATCTACTATGTATAGGCATGTCTATTATCTATTATATGAGCATGTTAGATATGATAATTCTGTTATCTGGAATTTTATTATTCTATTTTACCTGATATTTTGATGTATCTGATTGTGAAGCGGGTTATGTGATATATGGAGGAAGTATTCTATGAGGCGTTATATTGTCGATACACTGGTAGCACGGCTACAATTATTCTGATAAGTGTCGTATGGACACTATGCAGCGTGTAGGGCTGGGTGGGTGTTTTTGTAATAGCCCATTTTCGATGAGATCGGAATAATGGTTTCGGGACCACAAATCCGTGCCAAAAATAATATTTTATTTTATTTTATTTTATGATTGGTATCACGATAGGAATGTCACATGAAAATTTTGGCACGAAAATTTTACCAATTGTGTGTTTAATTAGGGAAAGGACTAAATTGCATAAAATTTAAATTTTGGGTTCTTGTAGCTATAGGTATCAAATAGCTATGGAATTCAAAACTTAAGGTTCTTATATGGTAATTAGACCATTGAATAGTAGTTAGTAGATATTTTAATGACTCGTCCATGGAAAAATTAGAAAAGTGCAGGGACTAAATTGGAAATTAATAAAATTAAAATATGATAATTAATTAAAAAAATCATCTAATTTGATATCATCTTTCCTAATTTTTCTATGGAAACCCTAGGAGAGAGGAAGAAAATTTTTCAAGCTCAATAAGGGATGAAATCAAGTCCCATTTTTAGTAATTTATATATTTTCAGAATCGAGATAGCCTAATCTTTCTATTTAGGGGATTTATTTGAAAAGTTATCAAGGTATGAAATTTGGGTCATGGATGAATATGCTAAAATTTTGAAATTTATGGTGGAAAATGAAAAGTTATTCATATATAAACAACTTTTACAAAGCAATTCTTGATGAAAACTTAATTTAGGGACTAACATGAAAAAGTGGTAAAACCCATGGAAAATTCTAAAATTTGTGAAATGTATGTGTTGTAAGTGTAATATGTAAATTTTGACTAGGCTTGGAAAGAGGGTTAAATTTCATGAATTTCATTTTTGGGCCTAGGGACGAAATCAGAATTTTTGAAAAAGATAGGGGTAAAATGGTAATTTTGTCTAGGATGTAATAGGATGCAATTGTATATGAAACGTGATAGATTAATAGTTAAATTTACCCATATGGATCTGGAAAGACCAACCACGGAACTAGATCGAGGAAAGCAAAAGATTTCAGATTAGTTAAAATTCAAATACGAACCATTTTCAAGGTAAGTTCGTGTAACTTAAAATTTTATGTTAATATGCTTAAATTGAATTTTATGATTGTGCTGATATGTGTGAGATGATATATACATAATGAAGTAGTCTTAAGTTGTGTAATATAGACAAATTATCATGTTCCGGTTGAATGTTTAATTTCAATGGGTTAAGAATAATAGTGCATATGTTGCAGATAGAATTTAGCCCGGACGGGTAATTCTAATGTAAGCCCTCTTGAGTTTAGGTTATAAATTGGATTTAGCCTAGACGGGTAATCCATATTAAGCTCTCTAGAGTATATGATATAGATAGGATTTAGCCTGGATTGGTAATCCTACTGTAAAATGTACTGGCTCAAGAGTGTGCCTTTTTATTATGTACCCTAATGGGTACTTTTGCACATGTGTATATTACCCGAACATCCATCAAGATTTCAATAGTTTAATGGAAAAAGACCCTTGAAGTGTGGAAAGGTGAAATTAATGGAAGCTTGTAATGTGATAAGCTCATCTATGTCTACTTAATATTCATATATGATTATGTGACTAACTTGTTGAATAAGTGTATCTGTTTAGGTAGCTTACCCAAAATCAATGGAATGTAAATTATGTATTCTTGTATTAATAAATATGACCAATATGTTTATTTTCCGTTATAAAAACTTACTAAGCATAAAATGCTTACTCCGTTTAATTTTTCATGTTTTATAGTGCTCAAAGCTCGTAATGGTTGGCAGTCAGTCGAAGCAGTCATTACACTATCCAGTATCTCATTTTGATACAAATAGAGGTCTAGTTTTGGTATAATGGCATGTATAAGCTTATTTGGTCAATGGTGGCTTGTAATTATTGTTTTGTAATCTGGCCATCGGAGTGGCTAGTGATGGTCTAAGTTTCGCTATTATTGAAGTAATGGTAATCACATAAGTGCTTATTATGTGTTAGTTTGTTGGAATTATGTTAGCATATGAGTTTCTGTTAAGAGTAAGTTCATATCCTTTGATGCATGAGATAATACCAGATGATTGATGGCAAATTGTATGTGAATATGGTGTTGGATTGGTGGATATATACTTGTGAGTTTTGGTGCAGGAAAATGATAAGTTTGGGAGACAAATGAGGCTAGGAAATGGTTTTATTTTGTCCACACAGGTAGACACATGGGCGTGTGTCTTGGCCGTGTGTGACACACAGCCTGTCCCATGGGCATGTGGTCCGGCCGTGTGTCCCCTGCATTTAAAAATGAGAAACAGAATGTTCAGAATTGGGCAAACGGGCTGAGACATGGGCGTGTGTCTCAACCGTGTGGTTGACAAGGCCTTGAATACGGGCGTGTTACTCGACCGTGTGAAAACTGCACCCAAATTTCGAAAATAAAATTCTCCACATAGCCTGGCACACAGGCATGTGACTTGGCTGTGTGACTTCAATTTCTTCAAGCCTTAAAAGTCAGAGAGTTACATGGGTTAGGGACACGGGGTGTATGGTACACAACCTGACGACACGGTCGTGTCCCTAGACTACAGGGCGTGTGAGCCCTGCACCTTGGAAAATTTTTGAAATGTCGCAAAAAATTTTACAAGTTTCCGATTAAGTCCCGACTTGATTCTAATGCTCGTATTGGGCCTCGAGGGTCCAATTAAGGGACATTTTGAATAATCTCAGTAGATGAATAGTAATTTACAATAATTATCTAAAAAATGTTCTGAATGTTTCGGTAATACATTGAAACCCTATTCTGACGACAGTTATGGGTTAAGAGTGTTACATTTAGTGGTATCAGAGCTACGATTTAGTCAATTCTCGGACTAATGTAGCAAGTACGAGTCTAGTTATACATGCCATTATATAAATTATGATAGTGTGATATCTCCTGACCATTTTTAAATGTCTTCCAACCAAGCTAGAGCCAAGGCTGAAAAAGCTGAGAGCGTTGCTCAAGCTTCTATTCAACGAGCTGCATCTAGTGGTAGTAGAAGGCACGTATCTGAGGGCCGAAGTGAGGCGGCAAAAGCAGCCTTTTTTGAATTGATGGATAAATGGTTTAGTGAATATATGACAACAAACCCTGTTGTTCAACGACCTCCCCCACCTGCTTCACAAAATGATGAAACACCATAAGATGCTAGACCTGTTAGAATTGGTAAGGCGCTGGTAGATAAAATCAGAAAACATAGGGCAGAAGAATTTAGGGCTATGGTCGATCACGTCCATAGAGGGCCGAGTTTTGGCTGGAAAATACTATTCGAGTTCCAGATGAGTTATCATGTACACCAGCCGAATGTTTGAAATGTGCGGTATCATTGTTGAAAGACACAGCCTACCATTGGTGGAAAACCATATCTTATATGGTACCAAGGGAAAATATTACATAAGAATTTTTCCAAGCAGAGTTTAAAAAGAAGTATATTAGTAAAAGATTCCTAAACTAGAAAAAGAAAGAATTTCTAGAGCTCAAACAAGGAAATATGACAATGTCTGAGTATGAACGAGAATTTGTTAGATTGAGCAAGTATGCTAGTGAATGGGTTCAAACTAAAGTTGAAATGTGCAAATGATTTGAAGAAGGGCTAAACAAAGATATCAAGCTATTAATTGGAATTCTAGAATTAAGAGAATTCGTGGTGTTAACTGAACAAGCACACAAGGCCAAGGAATTAATCAAAGAAAAGAGGCAAGCGGAAAGGGAATCTTGGGTTACGGGCAAGAGATTTATGAACAAGACACAATCATCTGCTTCAAAGAAAACCAAGAATTATCATGAGATTTTTGCTACCTCAAGGGAGTATTCAGGAAAGGAACGAAGTTCTAAACGCACTAACCCGAGCTCTTCATCTCCCTTAACAACCAGTGTTGGGAGTGTTGGAAACCTCAAACCATGATACAATGTTTGTAATAAATTGCATTTTGGAGAGTGCCGGATGAGAAGTGGGGCTTGCTTTAAGTGTGGTTCTCTCAACCATTTTCTTAAAGACTACCCGGAAAGGGTTGAGAAAGACATTGAATAGACCTCGAAGTCGAGTAGTCCTGTTTCGAGGGGTAGACCACCACGGTATTTCAGAAATGTCAGTGGTAGCCGTAGTGCTGCAAAAGGTTCAACAGCTAAATTCGAGGCTCGTGCTCTAGTAAGAACATATGCAATACGTGCAAAAGAAGATGCCTCAGCACAAGATGTTATCACTGGTACATTTCTCTACTTGATACTGATATTATTGCTTTGATTGATCCTAGTTCCACACATTCATATATATTCATAAAATTTGTGTTTGTTAAAAATATGATCGTTGAATTCACCAAAATTGTGGTCAAAGTTTCAAACCCCTTGGATCAGAGTGTTATGGTGGATAAAATTTGTAAAAATTGCTCATTGATGATAGAGGGTTATTGTTTTTCTGCTAATTTGATGTCGTTACCCTTTGATGAATTTGATGTAATATTGGGAATGGATTGGTTAACCCAACATGATACAGTGGTAAATTGTAAGCATAAATACATTCTATTGAAGTGTTAGAAAGGTGAGTTACTCTGGGTTGAATCTCAGAAACTAGATGGGTTGACTAATGTGATTTCAGCAATATCAGCACAAAGATATATTAAAAAAGGGTATGAGGCTTATCTTGCTATTGTATTGGATACCGAAGTATCAGAGTTGAAAATTTAGTCGGTGTCGGTTGTTTGTGAGTTTCCTAAGGTATTTCCAGAAGAACTACCTGGTTTACGTCCAGCTAGAGAGGTGGAATTTTCCATAGACCTTGTACTACGGACGACGCTGATATCTATAGCACCATATAGAATGGCCCTTACGGAATTGAAAGAGCTGAAGGTCCAGTTGCAAGAGTTGATTGATAAAGGGTTTTTCCGACCCAGCTTTTCATCATGGGGTGCACCGGTATTGTTTGTAAAGAAGAAAGATGGATCATTGAGATTATGCATTGATTACAGGCAGCTTAATAAAGTCACAGTAAAGAATAAGTACCCGTTGCCTTATATAAGTGACTTGTTTGATCAATTAAAAGGTGCCACTGTATTTTCTAAAATTGATCTATGATCTGGATACTATTAGCTACGAGTAAAAGATTCAGATGTACCGAAGACAGCTTTCAAAACCACATATGGGCATTATGAGTTTTTGGTGATTCCATTCGGATTAACTAATGCCCCGACGGTATTTATGGATATAATGAGCAGAATTTTCAGATCATACCTGGACAGGTTCGTGGTTGTTTTTATTGACGATATTTTGGTTTACTCGGGATGTGAATGAGCATGCTGAGCATCTAAGAATTGTATTAAAAACCCTACGTGAGAAGCAGTTGTATGCTAAATTCAATAAATATGAATTCTGCTACGGAAAGTTAGTTTCCTTGGACATGTTGCATCTACAGAGGGTATTCGGGTGGATCCGAACAAAATTTCAACTATTGTAAGTTGGAAGCCACCGAAGAATGTTTTAGAAATCAGAAGTTTTCTGGGACTAGCAGGACATTATCGAAGATTTGTCAAAGGGTTTTCAATGATAGCTTCTCCAATGACTTGATTGTTGCAAAAAGAAGTGAAATTTGAGTGGACTGAAAAGTGCCAGCAGAGTTTTGATAGATTGAAAGCTTTATTGACGGAAGCGCCCATATTAGTCCAATCTAAATTGGGTAAGGAAATTATAGTTTACAGCGATGTCTCATTGAATGGTTTGGGATGTGTATTAATGCAAGATGGTAAAGTAGTGGCTTATGCATCTAGGCAGCTAAAACCGCATGAAAGAAATTACCTGGTACATGATCTTGAATTAGCAACGATTGTTTTTGCATTGAAAATATGGTGGCACTATCTCTTTGGTGAAAAATGTCACATCTTTACAGATCACAAAAGTCTAAAGTATTTAATGACACAGAAGGAATTGAATTTGAGACAACGTAGGTGGTTGGAATTATTGAAAAATTATGATCTCATTATTGATTATCATCTGAAGTAAGCTAATGTAGTGGCAGATGCCTTCAGCCAAAAATCTTTATTTGCCTTCTGGGCATTGAACACCCAGTTGTCTTTATCTGATGATGGTCCAATAGTAGCTGAGTTAAAAGTTAGACCGACGCTTTCGCAACAGATCTCTGAAGCTCAGAAAAATGATAGTAAGTTGTAAGCAAAGCGGATACAAAATGAATTGACTCCTGACTCAGAATTTCAAATCGGGAGCGATGGTTGTTTGTTATTCAGAGGCAGAGTATGCGTACCTAAAAGTTTAAAACTAGTATAGAAGATTTTGAATGAAGCTCATAATGGTAACATATTTATTCATCCTAGTAGTAATAAGATGTATAATTATCTAAAAAAGATATACTGGTGGCCAAGAATGAAACGAGATATTTCTGAATTTGTATCGAAGTGTTTCATTTGTCAGCAAGTGAAGTATAACACCCCTAACCTGTATCCATCGCTGGAAAAGGGTTTCGAGGCATTACTGATCAACCACAACATAATTCATACATCTGTGCAATCATAATTAAAATCCATTCATATCAAACACATTATCCCTGGTAAGGTCCTACGAAACCTTAAAACATACTTAGAAGTGGTTCGGGACTAAATCGATAACATATGTAAACTTTAGGAAACTTAGAAAATTTTTCTTTCATTTAGGGTCATACACCCGTGTGAACAGGTCGTGTGCCTCACACGGCCACCAGACAAGCCCGTGTTACAAGCTTTGTGAAAATAGGGCATACATACTGACTTGTGCCACACAGTCAGAGACACGCCCGTGTTCTATGGCCATGGGAAAACTAAGGAGGTTACTAACTTGGGTCACATTGTAACGCCCCGATTTTTGGGCCTAAGAGTAATGGGCCTTGAGTCTAGGTTCGGGTAGAAGACGGCCCGAACAATTTGGATGTTTTAATTATTATTATTATTTTTATTTCGTATGTTTAGTGTAGCAATTAAATAAATTACGAAAGGTTATGGTGTAGGAAAGAAAAAAAAAGGTCCAGGGTTCAAGTTGCAAGGTAGGCATACTGTTACTTTTTAATTTTAGGCATGTGCCAGGCATGTGATCACTTAAGTGAATTTCGGCAAGGGCCTTAGGGAGGTTGGGCCAATTGTTTTAGTTGATATTAGGGTTAGGTTCTTTTCTTTTTCTGTCTTGGAGAATTAGGGTTAGCCACCTGAAAGCTTTCACTGTCATTCATCCTTTATGAGTTCTCACAAAAGCAGAAAACGCAAATTCCTTCTCCTTGGTGCCGAGTTCTTCTTCCTCTTTTTTTCCTCTATTTTCTATCTTCTTTTTTGCTTTTTCTTCTAGCCGAAACCTTCTAATCACCTTACTCACCTCCTCTATCGATCCCATCCTCCACAAAACCTTCATAGTCGATCGCCATAAAAGCTGAAATCCCGAAAACTCACTTCTTGTGCCAATTTCTCCAAGCCAAAATCCTTCAGTTATTTTTATTCCTTTTGATTAACTTTCATCCTTTCTAAACCCTTAGTATCTGTCGGCAACATTACTTCAAAGTTATTGCCTCAAATCGTCATCTTCTTCATCACTTAAAAAGCCGAAGTACCATAGATTTAGGGACTTATAGCCGAAACTTCAGATCTCCTGGATTCGAGTTCTACTATCGTTTAGAAGATAGATCTGCATCAGATCTGCGTAGAAATCAAAGAGGAATAGGTGGTAAGTGCTCATCACCTCAGATCTAGTCTTATTTTACAATTTAGAAAAAGCCGAAGTCCCTAAAATCTAGGGAGGCTATCGATTTGGGCATAGGGCTTTAAGGGTCTTTAACTGATGATTTCTTTTGGTGTTTAGTGTCTTCTAGAGGTTGGATCGAAGGCTTGGATCTTTGGAACAAGTAGACTTAGATCTAGTCATCGGTTTTCGGCAAAAAGGTAAGATTCTAAAGGCTTTAGGGGCTAGGTTCGAATATGGTAGGTGAATATTGGGATTGGTTATTGTGGTTTGCAATCTAAGAATTATGGTAATCAATTGTAGGACATCGTAAGGGATCTCAGTGGCAGTCGTTGCGAAACAGGTGTGTATGGAACACCTTCTCATAGTTCAATGCCGAAATTCTGGCATTTCGTGGGCTTGTGAGTGTGCGAGTGCTCACAAGACGTTTAGAAATCATTTGATCTGAAATCGCAAAGTGGTAAGTTAGTCGTGTGTGAAATTTCGTGCACTTCGGTAATTGGGCCTCGATAGGCTAAAACTAGGCCCAATGGGCTTACGGGCCCATACAGGTAAAATAATAAAAAATAGGCAATAAGTATGTTCTGTTAGACTGTAGAATAAAAACTGCTTAAACCGGTAAACTGGTCGTAAAACTTGAATTAAATGGGCTTAAATTGCTAGTGGACACTGTAGGGCCCATTAGGGGTTTTAGGGCCCAATGGCTAAAATTATGAAATTGAGATAAATAAATTACTGTGATGACAAATGGGCTAGTAAGGATCGTATTATTCATGAGAACCCTTAAAACAAATAAAATTACTGAAATACCTTTATAGGTGGAAAATTTACATATTTACCCCTAGGAGTAAAATTACTGATATACCCCTAGGGTTAAGGTTGACCTGAATGCATGTTCGACTGTTACTATTTACTGCATGCCATGTTATTATTATCTGATGCATGGGACTGGGTTATTGATGGAGGAAGTACTGAAAGTGGGTCCACGTACTGGAGGCTTTGCCTCAACTTACTGATATCTGAGCAACAATGCTGCAACTGTGGAGTGTAGGGCTGGGTGGGTTGAGCTATTCCCCACATGGTGTGTAGGGCTAGTACGGGTGGAGAGTAGCAGTTGGTTATAGGATGGGTTAGGCTTGCATACACAAATATGTCTGTTCTGTTCTGGAATGGGCCTATGGGCCATACTGTTATCTGAAAAGGGGCTAAGGCCCAGTTTACTGTATTCTGAAAAGGGCTTCGGCCCAGTACTCACTGTTATCGGAATAGGGGCTTAGGCCCAATGGGCTTGAGCTGACTTGGGCTTTGGATGGGTTTTCCATACACACTGAGTTTCCCAAACTCACCCCCTTTCTCTTCCATCCTTGCAGGTGAGCCCTAGTTGGTGGACTTGGAGCTGGGCGGGATTCAGAGTGGCCACGAAGATTAAATTCCTGGTTTTTAAATAAGTTTCAATTAGCTTCCTTTTAAATTTCGCATTTATTTTTGATTATTTCTATTTTGGTTAAAGTTGTAATAAGGCCGCTCTATTATTTTTATTTTGGGTTTTTAAATTACTTAAATCGTTTTCAACTCGGGATTCACATCACTTAAATTGATTCCTTAAAATTTATTAGCTCTAGGGCGCATTTTATAAAAGTTACTTATTTTCAAAATATCACGATAACCGAGCAAAGCTTCCGCAACGTAAATGCTTTCAAAGGAAATAAATATTTTAAATAGACTTGAACTTAATTTGTTGTTCGTGGACAAGTAATAAGCTTAAAGTGTGGCAATGGAAGTGTGCATGTCTAGGATTGGATCATGGAAGAGCTAGGTATTTAAGCAGTCTAATTGATTCACCTCCTCTTTTCTTGAATCCTACCTGGTGCGTAGTATCCATTCGCTTTAAGCCATAACAAAGAAGGTTTGATTTTTCGATACTTAACTATTTTTAAAATAACATGTTTCTGCCACTACAAAGGTTTACAAGTTTAAACGGTAAAAGTTTCTAAACATCAAGAAAGGTTTTTCAATGAGAACATGGTTTTCGAAAAACACTTCAATGTGACACACCGGACTTGGCCATAATGTCTGGGCCGAGTTTGGGGTGTTACACACACGGCCTACCACACGCCCATGTGCCAGCCCGTGTTTCACTCACGGCCAATGGACACGCCCGTGTGTCTAAACCGTGCCAAACTTGTAGGGTATACTGACTTTAATTCAAAGGGTAGCCCAGCGGACACACGACAATTTAACATTAACGTGTGTCGCACACGGATGACACACACGCCCGTGTCTTTGCCCGTGTGGACAAAAATAGGCTACTTGTAAAGCCAATTTGCCACCCTTTTCTCATACACACATAGTAACCAATTTGGAACCATTACCATACATTCATAAGTAGCCAAAACATACCAATTCACACACATATCATGCCATTTATCATCAACCATTTCAGCTACTCAATTCCACATTCAAAACCTACCAAATCATTATGCCAAAATCATCACAACTTGCATAAGTTCCATATACATTAATTCATCACATTATCAACTATTTCATATAACAAAACACATCATTAAACTATATCAACAACTAAGGTAAAAATATTCAAAAACAAGCCAATATATATAAGGTATTATGCATATCAATTAGGCCAACTTAAATGACCAAATACATATCAACATTTTCAACAAAAGTTAGCCAAATCTCATGGCTATATCAAATCTCAAATCAAATAATCAACTCACTAGCCTATACATGCCATATACCATATTTACAAGCATCCAAAACTACCAACAAGTAGTCAATAGTGTGGTGATGGTTCCCGATGATCCTCGATGTCTGAGCTAGCTTCGATACTCTATAAAACAAACACAAATAACACATAGTAAGCTTCATAGCTTAGTAAGTTCGTACTAAATATTTACTCAATAGTTCATAATATACAAATCATCAATTAATAAAAACTTAGTAAGTCTCATATCATCATTCCATTCTAATCCATGACCATTTATCATATATATAGAAATACATCAAGCTTCATACACACAGTAACAACTACCACATAGGTATCGTACATACCTGTACTTTCCTGTATTTATTTATTTCATTCTTACCTCTTTGTTCAATACGTTTTGGAAATCTTTCAATACTCTAAGAACTCGCACACTTAGTAGAAAAATGATTAGCTGAAGCTATAACGATATCGCACACTTAGTGCCATCACATTAAACCGAAGCTATCTTGGTATCGCACACTTAGTGCCACATATAGCCGAAGCTATTCCAATTCGCACACTAAGTGCTATATATATAGCCGAAGCTATCTCGAAACGCACACTAAGTGCCCAACATAGTAAACTTGTTGTCATAAATGACCGTAGTCTCATGTATACAATTTATGCAATATTAAATCATTTGAAACATAATTGTAACAATATTTATCACGTACGAGCTTACCTCAGATGTAAAAACGACGAAACTAGTCGATTAGTCGAGTACTTTGTCTTTGCCTCGATCTAAGTCTGAGTTCCTCTTTTCTTAATCTGTTTTCTAACAAATTCAACTCATTTAATCACATAATGTTTCAATTTATTCCACAAACACATATTTGGGAATTTTTGCACTTTAGCCCCTAAAGTTTTACATTTCATACAATTTAGTCCCTATTTCAAAAATACACAAAATTCACACAATTAAACTCAATTACATGCTAGCCAAATTTCCTAGGGCCCCTAGCAGCCCAAAACTTTCATTTATTTTACAATTTAACCCCTCAATTTACACTTTTCTCAATTTAATCCCTAATATGCATTTTTACTCAAAATCACTTTACAGAACATGTATATCAAGCACCAAGCTTTCATAATTCATCATCAAACATCATAAAACAAATGAATTCATCATTGGAAACTTTTAAAATCATCAACCAATTCAAAAATTAGGGCATAGGCTAGCTAGAATACAAAGCAACGATCACAAAAACATAGAAATCATCAAAAATCGAGCTCAAAACACACCTCAATTAAGCCACACAAGTGTTGAACCCTAAATGAGCTTTAATATTTTATTTTCTTTTTATTTTAGATGGAATATGATGATAATGAAGCCAAATTTTGGTTTTCTTTTATTAATAATAACATTAATAACCAAATTACCAATTTAACCATAATTAAAACCATTTTAAAACATCAAATATAAGACCATTTATGTCCATTCCCACTATCAATGGTCTATTTACAACATAAGGACTTCACATTTAATAAGCCATAGCAAACAGACACTTTTATCATACAAAATGTGACTTTTTCATTTTACGCGATTTAGTCATTTTTCTCAAATTAACCACTTAAACGATAAAATTAGTTCACGAAATTTTCACACACATATATTCACATGCTGTAAACATCAAAAATAATATTAAAATAATTTTACAACCTCAGATTTGTGGTTCTAAAACACTGTTCTGATTTTGCCAAAATCGGGCTGTTACAACTCTCCCCCCTTAGGGATTTTTGTCCCCGAAAATCTTACTAGTGAATAGGTTTGGATATTGCTTTCTCATAGTATTCTCTGGTTCCCACGTAGCTTCTTCAACCCTATCTTGATGCCATAATACTTTCACTAATGCTATTCTTTTATTTCTCAACTCTTTGATCTCACGAGCTAGAATTCGGATCGGTTCTTCACTGTACGATAAATCTGACTAAATCTCAACTTCGGTCGGAGAAATAACATGCGAAGGATCAGATCTCTGTACCTTCATAGCATCGATACATGAAACATGTTATGAATCTTTTCTAACTCAGACAGCAATGCTAGCCAATAAGCAACTGGTCCAAGTCGCTCGATAATCTCATACGGCCCAATGAATCTCGAACTCAATTTGCCTTTACGACCAAATCGAAGTATTTTCTTCCACGGAGATACTTTCAAAAACACTCTATCCCCGATCTGAAACTCTATATCTTTTTGTTTTAAGTCTGCATATGATTTCTGATGATCTTACGCTGCTTTCAAATTATCACGAATTATTTTCACTTATTCTTCTATTTCTCTAATCAGATCAACCCCGTGAATCTTATTCTCACTAAGTTGAATCCAATACAAAGTTGTTTGAATCTTCTTACCATATAAAGCTTCGTATGATGCCATTTTAATGCTCAATTGAAAATTGTTGCTATACGCAAATTCAATCAATGGCAAATACTTTTTTCCCACGAACCTTTGAACTCAAGAATGCAACATCTCAACATAACAACGAGTATCTAAATAACTCACTCGGATTGACCATCCGTCTGCAGATCAAATGCGGTACTAAAATGTAGTTTTGTACCCAGTGCATCTTGCAATTTCTTCCAAAACCTCGATGTGAATCTCGGATCTCTATCTGAAACAATAGAAATAGATACTCTGTGTAATCTCACAACCTCGGAGATATACAACTCAGCTAACTTTTCAAGCAAATAGTTTGTTCATACCGGGATGAAATGAGTCAAATTTTTCAACCTATCAACAATAACCCAGATTGCATCATTTTTACTCAGAGATAGGGATAAACCCAAAACAAAATCTATAGTCACTCTATCCCATTTTCACTCTGAAATTATAATCGACTGCAATAAACCTGACAGTACCTGATGCTCAGCTTTAACTTGCTGACAAATTAAACATTTAGAAATGAATTCTGAAATATCACATTTCATACCATGCCACCAATAGAGTTGTTTCAAATCGTTATAAATTTTCGTGATTCCCAAATAGACAGATAAACGACTACTATGTGCTTTATTCAAAGGCATCTGAATCAACTCTGAATTTCTCGGAACACATATTCGACCTTTGAATCTTAAACAATCATCTGAATCAAATTGAAACTCTGAATCAGGGTTCGAATCACACTGAGCTTGTTTTGCTAACATTTGATTATCGACTTTCTGAGCTTTGTAAATCTGCTGTAAAAATAATGGTCTCGCTTTCAACTTAGCTACAATCGAGTCATCATCAGATAAATCCAACTGAGTATTCATTGCACGTAGAGCAAACAAAGATTTTTGGCTTAATGCATCAACAATAACATTTTCTTTTCCCGAATAGTGGTCAATTACTAACTCATAGTCTTTTAGCAATTCTAGTCATCTCCTCTATCACAAATTCAAATCTGTCTAAGTCATCAAATATTTCAAACTCTTATAATCTGAATAAACATGGCATTTCTCACCGAACAAATAGTGGCGCCAAATCTTCAATGCAAACACAATAGCTGCTAACTCTAAATCGTGCGTCAGGTAATTCTTTTCATGCAGCTTCAACTGTTTCGAGGCATAAGCTATGACTTTGCCTTCCTTCATCAAAATGCAGCCTAGACCATTCAACGATGCATCACTATAGATCACAAATTCTTTACCCGATTCTAGCTGTACTAACACTAGAGCTTCAATCAAAAGAGCTTTTAGCTGATCAAAACTTTTCTGACATTTATCTAACCACTTAAACTTAACATCTTTCTGAAGCAATCTTGTCAATGGAGTACCAGCCATCAAAAAGCCTTTCACAAATCGTCTATAATAGCCAGCTAACCCCAGAAAACTGTAAACTTCAGATACATTTCTCAGAGGCTTCCAATCTAATATTGCAGAAATCTTGCTTGGATCGACTAGAATACCTGATGCAGACACAATATGCCCCAGAAAACCAACCTCACATAACCAGAATTCATATTTACTGAACTTTGCATATAACTGCTTATCATGCAGAGTTTGTAATACAATTCTTGTAACAACCCTAACCCGTATCCGTCGCCGGACTAGGGTTACAAGGCATTACTGAACAAAAAAATAATTCCGAACATTCACATATTCATACAAGTCATATTCATATATATAAAGCACATGGCTAATTAAATATTAAACATACATTATTAATCATATTGCTTTACAAATCATACCTGAAAATTTAACTGAATCCATACCATTCAAATAATCATATTTTCAACCTAATAAACATGCCTTAAAACCATACATCATATGCTTTATAAATACATAGCACGAATCATATGGTCATCACTTTAATGATATTCAAATACTTTTTTTAAAAAATAAACATTTTACTTCTTAATTCTATACATGTGCATATGAAACCAAATAATATTATCACAAAACATTTATTCATTAGCAAATATATATATACGCATATACTTTCATTATAAACCAAACCATTATGACAAGTATCATTCGAATACACTAACATATACATGTATATATACATATAATTAACATCTTGCTAAAATTCATATAATTCCCATAGTGTACCATTACACAAATCACTATTCATTTGGTAAATTATCTTTGTCTCACTTACAATCTATATTAAACAAAACAATCTCAATAGGTAATCTTTATTTAACTTTATTAACCATATCTATATAATTAAACAATTAATCACTTTAAGTACACATACACTTTCCATGCAAACTGAACCAAGTTTCATTCATAAATACAAAACATACCCTATATCATGCATATCTAAATATACTTTAAACAAGCTTAACATATGAACTCATGTTTATAGTTAACTAAACATACACCATAATCGAATTATCTAACATATTTATTCAAATTTATACATACCATGACTGAGTTATCAACCACAACCAAGTCCACTAATCATTTTCAAGCTATTTCCAAAACATATAGCACCAATCACATATACCTTTCATTCATTTCACATAACATTAAAATCAAAACGGAATAAACCATTGCTAAACATAACCACATCCAAACTTCGAAGTTGAGCCATATTCGCATGGCTAAGTTTATACATATCCAAGGTTGAACAAAAATACTTATTAGCCTATACATGCCATAAGTTTGAAAATAGACTTTTAAAAGTACCGAAAGTTGACGATAGTGTGGATGACTTCGATAACAATCCCCGAGCTCGTAACTTACAACCAAAATCTAAAAAATAGAGTAACAAAAACACACAGAGTAAGCTAACTTAGCTTAGTAAGCCTTAAGCAAATTAAACAACTCAATGAATAATCAAAACATTCAAACAAATCGAATTATGTCAATAATGTTATACTTTAACACAATAAGTTACCTTGGCCAAATGTTCAAAGTCAATTATATCACCACATAAATATTTACCTATATAACCGATTAAACAAGATCTAATATATCATCTCATAGACACTTACATGTATGGCCGAATACAAAAGGTTCACTATATCATCACATGTGTCCGAATATAAAAGTTAAATAAAACATCACATGTAGCCAATTTACAAATTCAATATATCATCACATCTGTACATACCTATATGGCCGAATATATACAATGTCATTTAGCTCAATTTCACTTGCTCAATATCCATAATAACTTGAACTCTTATAATCATAGACTTGAAAATAAATCACCGGTATAAAACCTGCTAGGCATAAGCCTGATTCACACACCGGCACAAGGCCTGCTAGACTCAAGGTTTTAATCTTATTTATTCACCGGCAATAAGCCTGCTAGGCACAAAGCCCGATCAAATTCACCAACACAAGGCTTTCTAGGCTCAAAGCCCGAATATCACAATTATAAAATCATTCCACAACATTTCATATATTGAATCATCCAAATATTCCATATAATACATACACACTTTCAGAGGTTTTAAATCGGTCGAATAAAACTCAACCACATTAATTCAATGATATATCACATTCGGCTATTATACTAATAGATTATAAAATTTGAATCATCATAGTAAAACATTCTATGTTCGAAATAAACAATGTTTAATTGCTTAAAGACTTACCTCGGATATCGACGGACGTTACAAATCGGCTATTCAACTATTTTTGTTTTTCCCCGATCCAAGTCTGATTTCCTTTGTTCTTGATCTATATAATTTCAAATTAACCTCATTTAAACACAATTTCATTCAATTTAATCCAACAACACATAAATGGGCAAATTACCATTTTACCCCTAATATTTCATACTTTTACAAATTAGTCCTAATTGCACAAAACACAAAATACACAAAATCTCACAATAATGTAGTTGGGCCAAATTTTCCATATAACCATACTAGTCCATATATTTCATCTATTTTATATTTTCGTCCCTCAATTTATTATTTTTTCAATTTAGTCCTAATTACTCAAAATCTTCAAAAACTCAAATACAAAACCTGTTAATCATATTTTTACTATTTCATCATCAAACATCTCAGAACACAAATATTCATCAATGGCATAATTTAAAATATGCATCAAAATCAGAAATTTAAACATGGGTCGGATAGTACTCGAAGCAACGATCTCAAAAACGTAAAAATTATCAAAAACCAAACACAAACTAACCTTGAATAAAGCTTCCAAAGTGCTGAAATTTCAAAAGCTTTTAACTTCTTTTTCTTTCTTAAGATTCAGCCAAAAACATGTATATAATGCATGTCATTTAAATTTTGTTTTATTATATTACATAATATTTCATAATTTACTTTAATAACCTTTATAATAAAATAATAAACCATACTTTAATAAGGCTACAACCGTCCAAGGCATATTATCATGGAAAATTTGCAACATAAATACCCCATATTTAAAAGCCACTATCAATTCAACCTTTATGATTTAAACTATCAAGTTTTCAACTTACGCGTTTAAGTCCTTTTATCAAATTAAGCATACAAACGATCAATTTTTCGCACGAAATTTTCACACATGAAAATTCACATATAATAAACACAGAAATTAATATTTAAATATTTTTCCTGACTCGAATTTGTGGTCCCAAAACCAG
Organism: Gossypium longicalyx; assembly: GCA_025698465.1. NCBI lineage: Eukaryota > Viridiplantae > Streptophyta > Magnoliopsida > Malvales > Malvaceae > Gossypium > Gossypium longicalyx. The sequence continues at coordinate 21,276,065 of CM047000.1, forward strand.
CATTCCGATTACGGTCTAAATCGGACTGTTACAATTCTCAAATGCTCAGTATATTCAGTTTCATCTCATGAATATATCACTATATCATCTATGAATACAACAACAAATCGATCTAGGTATAGTTTGAAAATCTGGTTCATTAACTCCATAAAGACAACAGGTGCATTCATTAGTCCGAAAGGCATAACTAAAAGTTCATAATGTTAGTACCTTATTCGAAAAGTTGTCTTTGGCACATCAGAGTCTCTAACTTGTAACTGGTAATAATCCAATCTCAAATCTATATTTGAAAACACTGTAGCCCCTTTTAATTGGTCAAACAAATTATCTATTCTAGGTAGAGGATATTTGTTATTGATCGTTACTTTATTCAACTGTCTGTAGTCTATACACATTCTTACTGTGCCATCTTTCTTTTTCACAAACAACACGGGAGCACCACAAAGTGAGAAACTCGGTCTTGGAAACCCTCTATCAGTTAACTCTTGTAACTGAGCTTTTAATTTTTTCAATTCTGTCGGAGCCCTTTTGTATGAAGCTATTGATATCGGAGTTGTTCCCGACACTAACTCAATGCAAAACTCAACCTCTCGGATTGGTGGTAAACCTAGTAACTCTTCAAGAAACACATCTGGATACTCACACGTAACTGGCACTGATTCAATCTTCTTTTCAATCACTTTCGTATCAAGCAATTAAGCAAAATAAGCTTCCCAACACTTTCTCACATATTTCTGAGCTAACATCGATGAAATCATTGCTGGTAACCCATTCAAATCATCTAACTCAATCTGGATAATCTCATTATTCTGACATCTCAAATCAATCATCTTTTGTTTGCAATTCACAATAGCATCATGCAACGTTAGCCAATCCATACCCAGAATTATATCAAATTTATCAAATGGTAACAACATCAAATCAGCCAGAAAACAAATATCCCGAATCATCAATGGATAGTTCTTACACACTTTATCAACCAACACACACCTGCCTAAGGGGTTCGATACTCTAATTACAAATTCAGTAGACTCTACAGGCAAAGTCTTACTAGATACTAAATTTAAACATATATATGAATGAGTTGATCCTGGATCTATCAATGCAATAACTTTAGTATCATAGAGAATAAAAGTAGCAGTGATAACATCTAGAAATGGCGCTTCTTCGCGAGCGCAAATAGCGTAGGCTCGTGCAGGTGATCTAGCATCAGATCTCGCAGCAGTGTCTTGTGTTGCACCACTACCACCACTCACATTCCCAACGTTACGTGATGGTCTCCTTCTAACTACAGTGTTACTCAGCCTCTTGTTCTGAGCATTATCCTTTTTAGCTAACTATGGGCAATCTTTAATATAGCGATCTCGTGAACCACAATTGTAACAAGTTCTAGTATTATTTTTCACCCAAAAATTTCCAAAATTCCATCTTCCACTCAGTTGACACTCAGGTTTAACATCTTTTACGTTACCAACACTCGATACCTATATGGCTTGAGCTTTAGGGTTGGTGTTTTGGGCCTAGTGGGAACAGTGGTTTCGGGACCACAAATCCGACGAGAAAAATTTTATTTTTCTTATATTTTTATGGTCTACAATTTCAAGGAATAATTTCATGAAAATTTCGTTCGAAAATTTTGACGTTTGGCCACTCAATTTAGTCAAAATGACTAAGTTGTAAAAATTGCAAAAGTTGAGTTCTACATGTTAGAGGTGTCCAATTGTTATGAAATTTTAAATTAAATGTCCTTAAATGGTAATTATACCATTGGTTAATTTTTTGGACAAAAATGGACATGAAATAGGTGAAATAGAATATTTTTAAGTTAGGGGCATTTTGGTCATTTAAAAATTAAAATGAATTAAAAACAAAATAAAAGCCAAAATTTCTTGTCCATATTCTTCCTTGGCCGAATTTTACATGAAGAAACCATGGCTAGGGTTTCCCAAGCTTCTAAGCTCGATTGTAAGTCCGTTCTTGCCCCGTTTTTAATAATTTTTATGTTTTTAAAATCCTCTAACAAGATCTACCTATTTCTACCATTTATTTGAGTTACTATAATGGTCTATGGTTTGACCCACATTAGAAATTTATGCATTTTGATGTTTAAGGGTAGATTATGCATGTTTATGGTTGGAGAAACAACTTTTTCTAAGTGATTTCCGATGAAAATGCTTAAAAGGACTAAATTGTAAAAGTTATAAAATATGTAATAAAAGTGTGTTCTATTAGAAATTTTGGGCTATTATAGTTATGAAAATGGTTCGACTAGGCTTAAAGTACAAAGGTTACAAGCCTAAGGGCAAAAATATAAGTATGACAAAGTTTAGGGGCAAAAACGTAATTTTTCCATAATATGATTTTTTTTTTGTCAAAATGAATAATATGACTAATAAATAAGCTAAATGTCATATTTTAGATCAAGGAAAATGAGATTTGGATCTAGAACGGGGCAAAAAGGCGTATTTGACGGTTAGCTCTTTTTCACCATTTTTGGTATTGAGGTAAGTTTGTATGTTTAATAAGCATTTAATTGTACATGTATAAATTTTTAATTGATATAATTTCAATAAATGCCTTATTATTAAAATGAAATGTGAATGCTATGGAGTACGATATTACGGAAATGACCATGAGATTTTATGATACACTATGCAATGATATGATCAAAAATATGTCTATGATACTTGATGACATTGTGATGAGCTATAATTTCATGTTTAAATATGATTATCTTTATTATTATCATTATGAAGAATTATGTGATTAATCATTATCATGAGTTATATGATTGGTCCTCTAGACAAGTTCAACGAAGACGTGTAATTAAGGAAATCTCGTTTGAACATTAGGAATAGTTTAGGATACAAGTGACATGTCACTAGGAACTATGTGATCTGAGCTCATAAGTTGTGGTATGAGTTCATGATGTATGAAACACATGTTTTGGCGTTCTGGGTATTGGTCTTGTCTCTTCTACCGGTGGCTGGGTAGTCTGGCATGTGTTGCCGATACCTGACAGCTTGTGTGAGTAGCCCGTGTCGTTACATCCTAACCGATAGCTTGTGTGAGAAGACCCGTGAGTAGCACGAAAGTGAGCAAGATGTGATATGTGAAATGAGGTAGCATGTGGCTACGTATGAAGCACTATGTGCAAGCTTTCCGTGTATCCGATAGTATTCCAAGTGTTCAAAGGGTAAATCAGTGAGTAATTCGACAAGTCAACGATGAGGAAATATGAGAATGTGCTACGAGTTAGTACAAGTATGTACCTATAACTCATGTGTAAAATATTCGGTATACTATGCAAATGTGGTAAGAACGCATACGAGAAACTATGTGACTATATTACGTGAGGTACAGGTATGTACACTAACAAGTTATGCTTGTGAAACATTGATAACCTTATGACAAATGATCTACATTTATGATGAATGGATGCATGATAAGATTTGATAATAATCATGTGTTAGGTTTATGAGCATAATCGAATTATGAAGTAGTACGATGTATATGCTTAAGTTGTGATTCAAATGATATGTGAAAGATTGTTAAGCTATAGGTGGAAATTATGATTACTCGTAAATAACGTGCATGTTATTAAGAGAGAAGAAATAACTTGTCATAAAATGTGATTTGCTATAATGAGGAGATCAAGGTTGTTAATCTAATGCCAAGACATGCAACTAGTGTTTGTAAGATAAAGAGTAAGCACTATGAATGAGTAAGTGGTAATCATGAGATTTAATGCAAATTGTATTAATAGCATTCTTATGAATGGGTAAAATAAATGAATGTTAATAGTTGTTTATTATTTGCATATGAACTTATTAAGCTTCGAAGCTTACCCCTTTTCTTTTCCCATCTCTTATAGGTTAATTTAGCTAACTCGGGTTGGAGACCGCCGAAGATGCCATCACACTATCAAGCTATCATTTGGGTATAAGTGAACGTAAGTATTTTAAGTTTATGGCATGTATAGGGACTTTTTCTTTTGATTAATTATGTCATTATTAATTTGGCCAAGTGTGTTGGCTTCTAACGATTTGGTGATTCATTTTGTATATGACCATGAGATATGGCTCATATTGTTTATTGGGATGTAAACCTAATCATATATGCATGCATGTGCCTAAACAATTGTGATGTGGTTGGTTGTTCTGGTCGTGTGTCCCCTACACCCTAATTAGGTAAAACAGAGTGCCCAGTAGTAAACACACGGGCAGAGACACGACCGTGTGTCTTAGCCATGTGAAAGACACGGCCTAAGCACACGGGCGTGTGACTTGGCCGTGTGACTTCAATTTGTTGCTGACATCATAAACAGAGAGTTACATAGGCTGAGGACACGGGCGTGTCCCAAGCCACACGGGCTACCCACACAAGCGTGTGACTCCTATTTTGAGGAAAAAATTTACTAAGTGATATGAAAGTTCCAAAAGTTTTCGGTTTAGTCCCGAACCACACCTAATGTATGTTTTGGGCCCCGAGGGCCCTTATAAGGGACGATATACATGTGATTGGATGAATTTGATTTGGTCCAAATTTTATGGCTTGGTTTTATATGAATGTTTATATTTAAGTCTGGTAACGCCTCAAACCCTGTCCCAGTGTTGGATACGGGTAAGGGATGTTACATTTAGTAGTATTAAAGTTATGGTTTAGTTTATTCTCGGACTAACCTAGCGTATGTGAGTCTAGTTATACATGCCATATTACTACTTATGACAGTGTGATATCTCTCGGTTCTAACAAAATTGTTTTGTTAAGATAGAGATGACTTCCAACCGAGTTATTTTTCGATAATGCTGATAATGATATTGAAATTATTGAAATATGCTTATGATGTGTCGAAATGTGGAAAGGTATGAATAGAAGTTCACGATATTTATGTATTAATGTACGAAATGAGATAACCACAAGTTTGGAAATGTGAAAAGTGGAATGAAATGAAAGTTATATGGTGATAAGCCAATCCATATTTGTATGGCATGTTATATGGTGATAAGCCCATCCATGTTTGTATGGTATGCATATGATGTTATGTGCCCAACATATTTGATTAAGTGAATATGATAAGTAAACTTACCCAATGGACGAAATATGTGTGTGTGTATGTACACTTGTTTGAATAATACATAATCAATATGTCTATATAGATGAATCTCATGTTTAGTTGTTAAATTAGAGAATATATAATGTTTTGTTTTATGACTTTGTAGTGGAACCCTAAATATTATAATGGTATGAAAATTGAATTGAAAGATCAAATTGAGTAGAACGTAGGAAATGAGTACAATCGTTTGATGATGAATTGACGGATAAGACCATGGTTAGACCATGGCAAAGTATGGAATGTAAGGCCATAGCCGAGCTATGGCATTCTAGTGAAAAGACCATAACTGGGTTATGGCATTGTGATACGTGTAAGACCCTGGCATGGCCATGGAAAAATATGTGTAAGGCCATAGTTGGACTATGGTGTCAAGTTAACGACGTACTCAAACCCATAAGACGTTCTCTAATTTGACGAATGTTGGTAAGTAAAATTAAAGCTAAGTGTTAGAATTTACTTAGATAATAATATTGAGCTTGAGTAAGTAAATTCATTGTTTAAGATTATGGATGACAGAAAACATTTGTAAAATGAATAAGTGAGATAATTTGCTTGGATAAGCTATGTGATTATGATGATATGACATTAATGATGAATGCTAAGTCATATGTGTGTATTTATGAGAGTCGAATTAGAGGCTTTACGACCTCACCCCCTTACCAGAGTTGCGTTATGATGAGAGTTCGCGAAAATTATGTTGAATACATTCATAAGTGGAAACTAAAGAGTTTGGTGATGAAATAATTAGTAAAGCTTACAAAGATGAGAATAGTTTGGAAAGTGAAAACAGTTTTGAAAAAGATATCAGATTATTTAGAGATTATTCAGATTATGCAATGATATGGTTAAAAGAAGAAGTTAGTCTTGGCTAATTGACTTATTCAGATATGATGTCTAAAATACTTATTTACCGAAATCTCTCCCAAAATGATTTTTGTTAGTGAATAGAATAATACGGGGTTTATGATGACAGAATTAGTCAGAGAAATAATAATTGAGTAGTAAAGATGTCTGTGTGTAACAGTTACAGTTGAAATGAATATGATGATCTTTTCTGAGTATTCTATGTATTCCTTATTCTTGAAAATATGTGTGTGATTGTTCAATTTCTAATGGAATTCTTATTGCATGAGTATACTGGCTGACTTTAATGTTAGATGAAAGTACTGGTGGTCTATTTGATTTCTAATCGGCATTTCCTTATTTTTTTGGGATTCTATTCTATTATGTTTGGAATAAAGTTGATGATGAAACTTATGTGAGAATATTCTTCTGTATCTACTAGATGATGTTTTGTCTTATATGAATATATAGAAAGTGTATTACCTTTGCTACGATGGAAATTCCAGAGCGTGTAAGCATTGTTTTCTTCTAGTTTTCTCTAAGGAATCATCAGGATCTTTATTATTTTCTTATGAGTTATGTTATTGGATTTCTGGTATGGCATCGTATCTTGGATTTCTGTATCTTGGTTCTTCTTTCATTTTTATTTTGTGAATTATCAATCATGGCTCATTTTTAAAGTGTGTTATTTAGTTTGTGATAATTGTGTCTATCATGGTTGTATTTTTGAATCAATCACAAGAATATGGTAATCCTGATATTTGGATTTCTATAATTTCCATGAAAGGAATTGACATCGGCAATAGTATAAGTGGTGAAATCACAAGCTCCAATTTGTATGATGGACTTCTTTTCTTAAGTAAGTTAATTAAAGTCAATTCATTCAATCGAGATATCTTTGTCTCTTTGAGCTAATATGATTGTAAAGGACTTGATTAGCATGATAAGAGAATTTTTGGAAGATTGTGTGTTTGAGTTACTTTAATAGCATGAAGAAAGGAGCATTTTGATATGTTATTATCTGATAGTTGAAATCGACTCAGTTGTTTTGCCAGAACAAACTGGTCAGTTGATATGTGATTTGGGTTATATGTATTCAAGTATATCCTCAAATAAGAGAATGAATTCTGTGTGTGGATGGAATAGTCGGAATGAAGAATTGATATTCTTGAAAGTATGATACAGAGGTATATCTATTAGATTTGTTCTAATCGGATGATGTTATTACGAATTAAAGTTGTTCTAATTGGTAAAGTTATCACAGTTATGAAAGTTTGAATGATCTGTGCATAATAACAAAAGTTGGAAACAGTTGAAAGCATTATTAACCGAAGCTCTAGTTCTGAGTTCAGTTTGAGTTGAGTAAGGAATTTATGATTTTTCAGGGATGCACTATTGAACAGATTGGAATGTATTTTATTATTAGAATGTAAAGTGATAGTTCATGTTTTGACGGTAAATGTCACATTAAAAAGAACTGTTCGACTAGTGATTTGGAAATGGCCACTTTTATGACTGTGTTGTGAATTTGATGACATTGTTTATTCGAAAAAAAGTGTCATATGTCTCCTGATTTCAAAAATTAAAGCATCGAATGTCATAGAAGATCTAAAGTTAAGATAGTATTAAAGACTTGAGCTATCGAAAGATCGTGAGTAATTGTCAATTTACCTTTGTGGAAACAAGTATAGTTACGGATGCTTGAATGGAAAATCTTGATTATTTTGTGAATGTTGGTTACATAATTTATCTTATTTAATGACAATTCGATTTCAAATAAATTAAAAGTTAAAGTGATGTTTCTTTTCAAGTTTGAGAAACTCAGAAATGTGTTAGTGAGTGGTTATCTAAATGAGTATGCAGTTGCATCTTGGTACGGTAATACACCTATAAATCGGTGGTAAGTCTAAGAGAGTAATTCAAAACTTTGACGATATGCTCCGACATTGTGTGTTAAAGTTCAAAGGTGATTCGAAAGAGATATACGAGGTTGATTTGATTTTTGATTTCAAGAAATTAGTGGAAGTAATTCACGGGAGTTGAAAACAATTTCTTCTGGTAAGATTTTCGGGGACAAAAATCCCTAAAGGGGGAAGAGTTGTAACAACCCGATTTTGGGCCTAGTCGCAACAGTGGTTTCGAGACCACAAATTCGACGAGAAAAATTTTATTTTTATTATATTTTTATGTTCTACAATTTCACGGCATAATTTCGTGAAAATTTCGTTCGAAAATTTTGACGTTTGAGCACTCAATTTAGTCAAAAGGACTAAATTGTAAAAATTGAAAAAGTTGAGTTCTACATGTTAGAGGTGTCCAATTTTTATGAAATTTTAAATTTGAGGTCCTTAAATGGTAATTATTCCATTGGTTAATTTTTTGGACAAAAATGGACATGAAATAGGTGAAATAGAATATTTTTAAGTTAGGGGCATTTTGGTCATTAGTAATTAAAATGAATTAAAAACAAACTAAAAGCCAAAATTTCTTGTCCATCTTCTTCCTTGGCCGAATTTTACATGAAGAAACCATGGCTAGTGTTTTCCAAGCTTCCAAGCTTGATTGTAAGTCCGTTCTTGCCCCATTTTTAATGATTTTTACGTTTTTGAAATCCTCGTAACAAGATCTACCTATTTCTACCATTTATTTGAGTTATGATGAAGGTATAGGGTTTGACCCATGCTATAAATTTGTTCATTTTGATGTTTAAGGGTAGGTTATACATGTTTTTGGTTGGAGAAACAACTTTTGTTAAGTGATTTTCGGTGAAAATGCTTAAAAGGACTAAATTGTAAAAGTTATAAAATATGTAGTAAAAGTATGTTCTATTGGAAATTGTGGGTTTTTATAGTTATGAAAATGGTTTGGCTAGGCTTAAAGTACAAATAAATTGAATAAAAATCATTTCACAAGCCTAAGGGTAAAAATGTAAATATGACAAAGTTTAGGAGCAAAAACTTAATTTTACCATAATATTATTTTTGGGTCACAATGAATAATGTGACTAATAAATAAGCTAATTGTGGGCTGTTTATTATTTGCATATGAACTTATTAAGCTTCGAAGCTTACCCCCTTTCTTTTCCCATCTCTTATAGGTTAATTTAGCTAACTTGGGTTGGAGACCGCCGGAGATGCCATCACACTATCAAGCTATCAGTTGGGTATAAGTGAACACAAGTATTTTAAGTTAATGGCATGTATAGGGACTTTGTCTTTTGATTAATTACGTCATTATTAATTTGGCCAAGTGTGTTGGCTTATAATGATTTGGCTATTCAATTTGTATGTGGCCATGAGATGTGGCTCAAATTGTTTATTGGGATGTAAACCTAATCATATATGCATGCATGCGCCTAAACAATTGTAATGTGGTTGGTTGTTGTCTGTATGTGACGAAATGTGTTGTGGCTGTGGATGTTTGATGATGGAATGACCATGATCATGTCTTGTTTGTATATGTTTAATTTCTTGCTTATGCCATGTTAATTGCCTTTGAAGTCATATATGTGTTTGTGCAAATAAGGGTGGCAATTGGCTTGCAAAATAGCCTCAAATTTGTCCACACGGGTAGACACACGGGCTTGTGTCTAGGCCGTGTGTGACACAAGGTCTGCCCCATGGGCGTGTGTTCCGGCCGTGTGTCCCTTGTACCCTAATTAGGTAAAATGGAATGCCCAGTAGTAAACACATGGGCAGAGACATAGCCATGTGTCTCAGCCGTGTGAAGGAGACGGCCTAAGCACACAGGCGTATGACTTGGCCATGTGACTTCAATTTGTTGCTGATGTCATAAACAGAGAGTTACACGGGCTGAGGACACGGGCATGTCCCAAGCCACACGGGCGTGTGACTCCTGTTTTAAGGAAAAAAATTTTAAGCAATATAAAAGTTTCGAAAGTTCTCGGTTTAGTCCCGAACCACACCCAATGTATGTTTTGGGCCCTAAGGGCCCTTATAAGGGACGATATGCATGTGATTGCATGAATTTGATTTGTTCCAAATTTTATGGCCCAGTTTTGTATGAATGTTTATCTTTAAGTCCAGTAATGCCTCGAACCCTGTCCTAGCGTTGGATATGGGTAAGGGGTATTACATCGAATCTCTTGCCTCTAAATCAGCCTTTCTCTTCTCTTTGCTAAGATCCTCGGCTTTACAAGCCCCCTCTACCAGTACTACAAATTCCTTCAATTAAAATATCCCGACTAACAGCTTTATATCTTCTTTCAACCCATTAACAAATCGTTTACACATGTTCTCTTCAGTGGAAACATATTCCCAAGCATACTTACTCAAACGTACAAATTCTCTTTCATATTCTGTCACAGTCATTCGACCCTGTTTCCACTCTAGAAACTCTTTATGTTCCTGATCAAGAAATCACTAGCTTATATATTTCTTTTGAAACTCGACTTGAAAGAATTCCCAGGTAACCCGTTCTCTAGGAACCACCGATGTCAACGTTTTCCACCAATGATATGCATTATCTCTAAGCAAAGATATCACACATTTGATACATTCATCTAGAGTACAGGACAATTCCTCTAAAACTGTAATCGTATTCTCAAGCCAAAACTCAAGTCTCTCAACATCATCATCAACTGTAGCCTGAAACTCTTCGGCCTCATGTTTACGTATCTTATCCACTAATAGCTTACTCAATTGAATCGGATCTATCACTTGTTGCACAACTGGGACTTGTTGAGGAACAAGTGGGGTGAAGGTTGTTGAGCAGTCGGATTCGTTCATACGAATTTTGTAAACCACTCACTCATCATTTGGAAGAAAGCTTGTTTAGCCTCTCCCCCTTGACAACTACAAATCGGCCTAGAATCAGCTGGCGCTGCCCCTAGAGTGGGAGTGAGCGCATTACTTTCCACATCATCAGCTATTACTTGTTTAGAATCTATTTACTATATAAAAACACATTTTAAATGCCAGGAATCATTACACTATCATAGTTTAAATGTAACACCCCTAAATCGTATCAATCGCCGGAATAGGGTTACGAGGTATTACTAATCAACCACAACATAATTCATACATCTGTGCAACCGTAATTAAAATCCATTCATATCAAACACATTGTCCCTGGTAAAGTCCTACGAAACCTTAAAACATGCTTAGAAGCGTCGGGACTAAACCGATAACATATGTAAACTTTAGAAAACTTAGAAAATTTTCTTTAATTCAGGGTCATATGCCAATATGAACGGCCGTGTGCCTCACACGGCTACCAGACATGCCCGTGTCGTAGGCCTTGTGAAAATAGGGAATACATACTGACTTGTGCCACACGGCCTGAGACACTCTCGTGTGCTATGGCCGTGGAAAAACTAGGGAGGTTACTAACTTGGGTCACACGGCTGACCACACGCCCATGTGCTTGGACGTGTGCCACTCACAGCCAATAGACATGCCCGTGTGTCTAAGCCGTGCCAAACTTGTAGGGTATACTGACTTTAATTCGAAGGGTACCCCAGGGGACACACGGCCATGTAACATGACCGTGTGTCGCACAAGAATAAGGCACACACCCGTGTCTCAGCCCATGTAGACAAAAAAAGGCTATTTTTAAAGCCAATTTGCCACCCTTTTCTCATACACACATAGTGACCAATTTGCAACCATTACCATACACTTATAAGTAGCCAAAACATACCAATTCAGACACATATCATGCCATTTATCATCAACTATTTCAACTACTCAATTCCACATTCAAAACCCACCAAATCATTATGCCAAAATCATCACAACTTGCAAAAGCTCCATATACATTAATTCATCATATTATCAACTATTTCATATCACAAAACACATCATTAAACTATAACAACAACTAAGATCAACATACTCAAAACAAACCAATATATATAAGGCATTATGCACATCAATTAGGCCAACTTAAATGACCAAATACATACCAACATTTTCAACAAAAGTTAGCAAAATCTCATGGCTATATCAAATCTCAAATCATATAATCAACTCACTAGCCTATACATGCTATATACCATATTTACAAGTATCCAAAAATACCAACAAGTAGTTAATAGTGTGATGATGGTTCCCGATGATCCACGATGTCTGAGCTAGCTTTGATACTCTATAAAATAAAGACAAATAACACACAGTAAGCTTCATAGCTTAGTATGTTCGTACTAAATATTTACTCAACAGTTCATAATATACAAATCATCAATTCATAAACACTTAGTAAATCTCATATAATCATTCCATTCTAATCCATGACCATTTATCATATATATACAAATCCATCAAGCTTCATACACAAAGTAACAACTACCACATAGGTATCGTAGTACCTATACTTTCCCATTTTTGTTTATTTCATTCTCACCTCTTTGTTCAATACGTTAAATCATTAGGAAATCTTTCAATACTCTAAGAACTTGCACACTTAGTATAAAAATGATTAGCCGAAGCTATAATGATATCACACACTTATTGCCAACACATTAAACCGAAGCTATCTCGGTATCACACACTTAGTGCCACATATAACCGAAGCTATTCCAATTCGCACACTAAGTGCTATATATATAGCTGAAGCTATCTCGAAACGCACACTAAGTGCCAAACATAGTAAATTTGTTCTCATACATGACCGTAGTCTCGTGTATACAATTTATGTGATATTAAATCATTCTAAACATAATTGTAACAATATTTATCACGTGCAAACTTACCTCGAACGTAAAAACGAGGGAACTAGTCAATTAGTCGAATACTTTATCTATGCCTCGATCTAAGTCCGAGTTCCTCTTTTCTTGACCTATTTTATAACAAATTCAACTCATTTAATCACATAATCTTTCAATTTAGTCCACAAACACATATTTGGGAATTTTTCAATTTAGCCCCTAAAGTTTCACATTTCATACAATTTAGTCCCTATTTCAAAAATACAAAAAATTCACACAATTAAATTCAATTACATGCTAGCATAATTTCCTAGGGACCCCTAACAACCTAAAACTTTTATCTATTTCACAATTTAACCCCTCAATTTACACTTTTCTCAATTTAATCCCTAATATGCATTTTTACTCAAAATCACTTTACAGAACATGTATATCAAGCACCAAGCTTTCATAATTCATCATCAAACATCATAAAACACATGAATTCATCAATGGAAACTTCCAAAATCATCAACCAATTCAAAAATTAGGGCATGGGCTAGCTAGAATACGAAGCAACGATCACAAAAACATAGAAATCATCAAAAACTGAGCTCAAAACATACCTCAGTTAAGCCACACAAGTGTCGAACCCTAAATGAGCTTCAATCTTTTATTTTCTTTTTATTATTAATAATAACATTAATAACCAAATTACCAATTTAACCTTAATTAAAACCATTTTAAAACATCAAATATAAGACCATTTATGTCCATTCCCACTATAAATGGTCTACTTACAACATAAGGACTTCACATTTAATAAGCCATGGTAAATAGACACTTTTATCATATAGAATGCATCTTTTGCGTTTTACGCGATTTAGTTCTTTTTCTGAAATTAACCACTTAAACGATAAAATTAGTTCAAGAAATTTTCACACATATGTATTCACATGCTCTAAACATCAAAAATAATATTAAAATAATTTTATAACCTTGGATTTGTGGTTCTGAAACCACTGTTCTGATTTAGCCAAAACCGGCTGTTACATGAAGGCTGAACACCAAGTACCTTTGGGATTACTACAGCCAATTACAATACTAGAATGAAAATGAGAAAGAGTTACTATGGACTTTGTAAGGGGATTTCCTTTATCACCGAAAAAGAAAGATGTCGTCTGGGTGATTGTCGACTGGTTAACGAAGTCTGCACACTTTATCCCGATACGTATGGATTTTTCATTGGATAGATTGGCTGAATTGTTTGTCCCTGATATTGTAAGGCTACACAGAGTGCCAATCTCCATTATTTCAGATAGAGATCCCCGGTTTACATACCGATTTTGGAGTAAGTTGCAAGAAGCTCTGGTCACTCGTTTACACATTAGTACTACATTCCATCCTCAAATAGATTGACAATCTAAGTGTGTGATACATATTTTAGAAGACATGCTTTGGTGTTGTATACTTGAACTTGGAGGTAACTAGGAAAAATACTTGCCTTTGGTTGAATTTCCTTACAATAACAGTTATTAGTCCAGTACTAGAATGGCTCCGTATGAGGCTCTATATGGTCGTAAATGTAGAACTCCATTGTATTCGATAGAGTTAAATGAGAAAAAGATACATGGAGTTGATTTGATTCGGAAAACTGATGAAAAGGTGAAGATAATTAAAGACAGTTTGAAAGCGACCTCAGACCGTCAAAAGTCTTATGCCGATTTAAAGAGGAAAGAGATAGAATTTCAGATTGGTGATAAAGTAGTCTTCAAAGTGTCACCTTGGAAGAAAGTTCTCTGATTTGGCCATAAAGGAAAACTGTAACAGCCTAAAATAGGGCCTAGTCAAAACAGTGGTTACGAGACCACAAATCCGAAGTAAAAATATTTATTTTATGACTATTTTAGAGTCCATGATATGTTTGAGTGGTTGTGTGCAAATTTTGTTAAGTAAATTTTATTGATAAAGTGCCCAATTTTTATTATTGGGATTAAATAGCATTAATTGCAAAATATGAGTTCTAGAATATAAGTACTTGTTTGAAATGGGGGTTTAAACTAGAGGTATTTAAATGGAAAATAGACCATCATATTTTGGTATGGACAAAACTAGACATGGAAGGGTAAAAATTGAAGGGTTAGTAAAAAGGGCATTTTGGTTATTTGGGTGTTTTAAGGCATAAAAGACAAAATAAAAACCCAAAAATCTGCTCATCTTCTTCATATATGGCTACCGAAATTTACATGACTCCATGGCTAGGGTTTCAAGCTTTTCAAAGCTCAATTATAAGTACATTTGAGCCCTGTTTTTAATGTTCTTTGTATTTTTAAGATCCTAAAAGCTTAACCTTTCTATTTCTACCATTTATTTGCATGAAAAATGAAGTTTAAAAAAATTGACCCATGCTAGATAATTGTGCATTTTGATCTTTAATGATAGAATAAGGATGCTTGAGGTTAGGAGAATGATTTTTGTTAAGTGATTTTTGTTGAAAATGGTTAAAACGGGTTAATTAGTAAAAGTTGTTAATGTTTATAAAAGCATGAAATAGTGAGAATTTGAGGTTGCCATAGAAGAGAAAATTTTTTAGCATGTCTTAAATCTTATAGAAATCCAATAAATTTCAATTTTCGAGCCTTGGGGTAAATTCGTAATTATGCAAAAGTTTAAGGGCAAAAATGTGAATTTTTCTAAAATATGTTTTAGGTCTGAAATGATTAGTACATTAATTAAATGAGTGAATTTCATCGTGTTAGATCAAGGAAATCGAGATTCGGGCTTAAATCGAGAAAATACAAGGTTATGGACTAATGGTAAAATTGTCGTTTTTGTATTCGAGGTAAGTCTGTGTGACTAATTTAAGCATGTTATCCATATTATTGCTAATATATTTGAAACTTATCCTTCTAAGATTAAATTGAGTCAAATGTTAATGTTTTGGTATTATTAGTATTGAAATGATTCATTGTTATCAAGAATTTATATATGCTTATTTGATTATCATGAAAGTATGAAATGTATGATGGAATAATAAATGACGTTGTGAGCAAGTGCGATGCTATTTGGTTAGAAACAAAATCCCATTGAACCTCGGATATAACATAGGATACAAAAGGATATGCTAAGAGAATTATGTGGTCTGAACTCATGAGTTGAGTTTGAGTTCATGAGAAAATGATATATGCAACGTGGGTCCGGGTACTGACTTTGTGTACAGACTCGTGAGTAGCTCAATGAGCATATGTTACATGATAGCACTATGGGGTTCGGGCACTGACGTGATAAAAGTCCCGTGAGTAGCACGGAATGCGAGCATTTCATAGTGTGAGGTAGCATTGGCTACATATGTCGCGCGTTATTGAGTTGGTTCTAGCCGCGTATATGACACTTATGTGCAAGTTTTTCGATGTATCCAATAGTATTCCAAGTGTTCAATGGGTAGTTTAAGGAATGATTTGATTATGGTCCCATTGAGGTATGCCATTGGTGAGAATAGATAAAAGATATGCTACGAAGTGGAACGGGTATGTATGCAAAACTCATAAGAAATGATTTCGGGTTATGATGCACCTTTGTAACGAAGTAAATAAGTAAGTCATGTTCATGAGAATGATTTGGTGATGACCTTGTTATTATGGGTCCATGATTATATTGTATAAAAATGTATTTAAACCATGATGGTTGAAATGATTGATGAAGGTGTGATGAGTTTAGTTATCATCATTTTTGTACTAAAACTGTTTTGGACAGTACCTGTAGTCCAACTTTGAAAATCCACAAAAAATCATGGAAAATGAATTTGAAGCTGAATAAAATATGAAATTAAATCTTATTGAGTCTATTTTTTCATAGAAGAAATGTTGTAAGAAAATGAACATTAGATTATGAGATATTTAAATTATTGTGAGACAGAGTCAGAATGACTTCGAAATCCCCTATTCTGATTTGAAAAAAGCATTGAAATTTTTACAAAAATAGTTATGGGTCATAATTTATATGGTTAGAATTTTTCATGAGTCTATTTTCAATATAAATAGACAGAAACATCATCTGAGTTATGTATTATGAGATGATTAATTATTAGTGAAGAGAGGTCAGAACTATCTAATAGCAAGAAATGGGTAACTTCAAGGAATAAAATGTTCTAATTTACTAAACCAAAAATTCTGAAAATTTTATGGTAAAAATATATTGAGTCTAGTTTCAGGAAAAATTAGTGGAACTTAATTTGGAATTTTGTAGCTCCAGATATAAATAAATTAGTGACTATTACTCAAGAAAATAGCTTGACTGGAGCATAAGTAAAAATGCAAATAGGGTTGTATTATCATGAGAAGCAAATTGATAAATTACTCATTATTTTCATACGGTTTTACTAAGCTATAAAGCTTACCCCCTTCATTTCCTTTCCTTTAGTGTTTTCAAGTTAGCTCGAGGTTAGAGATAGTCGGAAGCAGCATCACACTATCAAGTCGCTACCTTTGGGATAATGAGGTATATGTTAAAAATTTCAAGTGAGTGGCATGTATAGGGATCTAGATGATTGACATGTATTATTTTGCTTTGGTCAAATGTGTTGGCTTATATTGAGTTATATGTATAGGGCCATGAGATGTGGCTTATATTGATTATGGTTTGTAAGCCTAGCTATTCATGTCATGTCTAGTGTTTATAATGTGATTATGTTTGCTCGCCATGCATGGTTAGTAATATGACATGTGTGTTAGACGTATGCTCTATGACCAATTGAGGTAGTCATAGCCATGTAGGAATTGCACGTTATAAATACAACGTGGTAATGATTGAACATGAGTGCTTGATGGATAAGTTGGTAACTAGGATATAATGGTATAGTGGTCATCAAAATGACAAGTCTTATGAATCTAAAATAAGGAATCTAGACTTAGTATTGCATGAGTAGATGCATTATTTGTAAGAGGACATGTTAATGTTAAGAATATGTCTTAATAAAGAGTGTTAAATCACTAAAATAATGTCATGATTTGCGATTTTGATGTGCATAAGGCTGTAGGGATTATGGATAACATGAAGGCTTGGAACATAGCCTAAGTGTTGGCCACATAGGCTGAGACACGGCCATGTGTCACAACCGTGTGAGGAGCACGGCCTGGAGACACGAGCGTGTGGCCCGGCCATGTGGTTCGATGAGCATACTGACGTCACAAATAGAAAGTTACACGGCCTGAGGATACGGGCATGTCAAAGGCACACGGGCGTGTCCCTATGTCCACATGGGCGTGTGACCCTGTTTCACGGGAAAATTTTCTAAGTTTTCCTAAAACTTTTCAAGTTCTTGGCTTAGTCCCTAATTACTTCCAATGCATGTTTAGGGCTTCGTAGGCCCGTATTTGAGGCGTTATGCATGTGTATGAAAAGTTTTGATCTAAAAGAAATTTTATAGCCCAGTTTTTGCATGTTGTAAATGATTAAGTCCGGTAATGCCTTGTACCCTATTCCAGCGTCGAACACGGGTAAGGGGTGTTACAAAAACTAAGCCCACGGTTCATCGGGCCATATGAGATTGTTGAAAGAATCGGGCTTGTTGCATATCGGTTAGCATTACCACCGGAGCTTCATAAAATTCATAATGTATTTCATGTGTCCATGCTACAATGATATCGATCGGATCCTTCACATGTTATTACTCCAACGGAAGTTGAGATCCAGCCTAATATGGCTTACAATGAGAAATCGATTAAAATAATGACATATGAGACGAAAAAGCTAAGGAATAAAAAGGCGACATTGGTAAAAGTTCTCTGGAAATGGCATGGATTAGAGGAAGCTACTTGAGCTCCTGACGATACCATGAGGAAACAATACCCTAACCTCTTTTCTGGTAAGAATTTTTTGGGATGAAATTTTCAAAGGGAGAGAGTTGTAACAGCCCATTTTCGATGAGATCGGAACAGTGGTTTCGGGACCACAAGTTCGAGCCAAAAATAAAAAATTATTTTATTTTATTTTATGGTTGGTATCATGATAGGAAGGTCACATGAAAATTTTGGTATGAAAATTTTACTGATTGTATGTTTAATTAGGGAAAGGACTAAATTGCATAAAACGCAAAAGTTGGGTTCTAGTAGCTATAGGTATCAAACAGCTGTGGAATTCAAAACTTAAGGTCCTTATATGATAATTAGACCACTGAAGAGTAGTTAGTAGATATTTTAATGACTCATCCATGGAAAATTAGAAAAGGGTAGGGACTAAATTCGAAATTAATAAAATTATTAGATAAAAATTAATTAAAAAGAAAAAAAATCATCTAACTTGATGTCATCTTCCCGAATTTTTCTATAGAAACCCTAGGAGAGAGGAAGAAAAATTTTCAAGCTCAATAAGGTATGAAATCAAGTGTCGTTTTTAGTAATTTTTCTATTTTTGGAATCGGGATAGCCTAATCTTTCTATTTAGGGGATTTATTTGAAAAGTTATCAAGGTATGAAATTTGGGTCATGGATGAATATGCTGAAAATTTGAAATTTATGGTGGAAAATGAAAAGTTATTCATAGATAAACAACTTTTACAAAGCAATTTTTTATGAAAACTTGATTTAGGGACTAAAATAAAAAAAGTGGTAAAACCCATGGAAAATTCTAAAATTTATGAAATTTATGTGTTGTAAGTGTAATAAGTAAATTTTGGCTAGGCTTGGAAAGAGGGTTAAATTTCATGAATTTCATTTTCTGGGCCTAGGGACGAAATTAGAATTTTTGAAATAGATAGGGGTAAAATGGTAATTTTGCATAGGATGTAATAGGATGCAATTGTATATGAAATGTGATAGATTAATAGTTAAATTTACTCATATAGATCCAGAAAGACCAACCACAGAACTAGATCAAAAAAAGTAAAAGGTTTCGGATTAGTTGAAATTCAAATACGAACCATTTTCAAGGTAAGTTCGTGTACCTTAAAATTTTATGTTAATATGCTTGAATTGAATTGTATGATTGTGTTGATATGTGTGAGATGATATATACATAATGAAGTAGTCTTAAGTTGTGTAATATGGACAAATTATTATGTTCCGATTGAATGTTGAATTTCGATGGGTTAAGAATAATAGTGCATATGTTGCAGATAGAGTTTAGCCCAGACGGGTAATTCTAATGTAAGCCCTCTTAAGCTTAGGTTAGAAATTAGATTTAGGCCAAACAGGTAATCCATATTAAGCTCTCTAGAGCATATGATACAGATAGGATTTAGCCTGGACCAGGAATCCTACTGTAAAATGTACAGCTTAAGAGTGTGCCTTTTTATTAGGTACCCTAATGGGTACTTTTGAAAATGTGTATATTACCCGAACATCCATCGAGATTTCAATAGTTTGACAGAAAAACACCCTTGAAGTGTGGAAAGGTGAAATTAATGAAAGCTTGTAATGTGATGAGCTCATCTATGTCTACTTAATATTCATATGTGATTATGTGACTAACTTGTTGAATAAGTGTATGTGTTTAGGTAGCTTACCCAAAATTGATGAATGTAAATTACGTATGCTTGTATTAATAAATATGGCCAGTAAGTTTATTTTCTGTTATACGAACTTACAAAGCATAAAATGTTACTTCGTTTAATTTTCCCTATTTTATAGTGCTCAAAGCTCGTAAAGGTTGGAAGTCGATTGGAGTAGTCATCACACTATACATTATCTCCTTTTGGTACAAATAGAAATCTCATTTTGGTATAATGGCATGTATAAGCTTATTTGGCCAATGATGGCTTGTAATTGTTGTTTTGTAATCTAGCCATTGGAGTGGATAGTGATGGTCTAAGTTTGGCTATTATTGAAGTAATATTTTGGTAATCACATAAGTGCTTATTATGTGTTAGTTTGTTGGAATTATGTTAGCATATGAGTTTATGTTAAGAGTAAGTTTATATCTTTTGATGCATGAGATAATACCACATGAGATTGATGGCAAATTGTATGTAAATATGGTGTTGGATTGGTAGATATATACTTGTGAGTTTTGGTGCAGGAAAATGGTAAGTTTGGGTGACGAATGAGGCTAGGAAATGGCTTTATTTTGTCCACGCGGGTAGACACACGGACGTGTGTCTTCACCATGTGTGACACACGACCTGTCCCATGGGCATGTGGTCCAGTGATGTGTCCCCTGCATTTAAAAAATGAGAAATAGAATGCTTAAAATTAGGCACACGGGCTGAGACAAGGGCATGTGTCTTAGACGTGTGGTTGACACGACCTTGAACACAGGCGTGTTACACGACCGTGTGAAACTACACCTAAATTTTGAAAATAAAATTCGCCACACAGTCTGGCATAGGGGCGTGTGACTTGGCCGTGTGAATTCAATTTTTTCATGCCTTAAAAGTTAGAGAGTTACACGGGTTAAGGACACGGGCGTGTGTAGTACAAGGCCCGACCACACGGGCATGTGAGCCCTGCACCTTGGAAAATTTTTAAAATGTCGCAAAATATTTTATGAGTTTCCGATTAAGTCCCGACTTGACTCTAATGCTCGTATTGGGCCTCGAGGGTCCAATTAAGGGACGTTTTGAATAATCTCGATAGATGAATAGTAATTTATAAGAATTATCTAAAAAATGTTCTGAATATTTCGGTAATACTCTAAAACCCTATTTTGACAATGATTACGGGTTAGGGGTGTTATAGTTTTATACCCTACATGGTGCGATGGGATGGTCACAGTTGGTGTGTAAAGGATGGGGGTAGGACTATACATATCTATTTCTGTATGACTCTATTGAAAATCTTATTCTAAAAAGCGATTTATGTCTGTATTTATTCTGTTATGTGATAAAAATTGAAATTTATGTTTTCGCTGAGTTAAAAAATAAGTTCTTAAAACTCACTTTCTATTTGTCTGTTCTGTTCAGGTAATCCTCAAACTTAGGCAAGTCAATGCAACGGAGGCTCGATTGTGACCACTTGTCCATAAACTTCATTTACTTTAAAAGTTTTATTTAATTTCCTGGTTTTTAAGAGTTATGTAATTTTGGGACTCTCTAGACTTTTGGGTTTTATTTTTGGATTTGGATTTGATTTGAGCTTCTTGCGATGTTCGACAAAACAACTTATAAAAACAACCCTTTTATGCAAATAGACGCTTTTGAGAAAATAAACTCAGTTCTCCAAAAATATAATGACTTTTAAACTTCTACTGTAAAAAATTATTTTATTTAAAAGATTAAAAAATCGGTGGTTTCCACTAATGAGTATAACAATATATTTTTTAAATTAAAAGGTACGGTGTTTTTAAAGAAAAATACAGATTTCTAACTTTTCTTCGTAACATCTCTAAATCCAGCCATAACGTCTAGCCTAGGTTTGATGTGTTACATTTAGTGGTATCAGAGTCAAGTTGTAAAACTCGGGCAGTGAAATTTTGGGTTCAAAATTTTATTTGTAAAAAAACAAAAAAAAACTAGTTTTTAAGCAAAGTGTATTTTTTTTTAGTAAAGCATGTGGTACACCAAGTCTCTGATGCCGAACTTATAAGTACTTCTAAACTTAGAAATAATGTAGTTAGAAAACTCTGAACTGTCTGAAACTACACTAAGTTAGTTAGGGGCTAAAACTTCTGAATTTTTTTGAAACTTCTGATAAATATTTGAAGCATAAAATGCTCGCTAATAAACATTGAAACTAATGTATAAAATTTTGTAATGTAGATAAATCTTTGATTACAATGAGTGCTTGAGGAATATGTGGTCGTGGTACTCGTGGACGCGGCGAGCGCCGTAGAGGGACTCGAGTTGAGTCTTCTTCAATGGGCAGTATGCCTAATTTTGATACGAGCGAGACACTAACTACACCTACTGCCAAGACTGGGTTTCAAAGCTGCTCAGATGGGGACGACGCACTATCTCAAGCCATGCTGAAAGTGTTGGAGAAGGTCACTGGACCCCATTCTAGTTCTAGAAGCCATGGGTCAGTAACTGAATGACTCCGGTCTAATGGTGTTGAGCTGTTTAGGGGTGTCACTAGAGTCACCCTGACTATGGCCGAATACTGGTTAGAGGCCACAAAGAAGATAATGAATGATATTGACTACACTCCTAAGCAAAAACTGAAGGGTGCAGTATATCTGCTTTGCGACAAGGCATACCAGTGGTGGTTAGCGATTGAGGAGAGTACTAAACTGGATCGGGTTAATTGTAAGTATTTCAAGACTACTTTCCAAAGGAAATATATGGGAGCGAGTTATGTGGATGCTCGCAGACGTGAGTTCATGAATTTCACCCAGGGAGACAGTATTGTGGTCGAGTATGAGGTCGAATTTCTGAGATTAAGCTGCTACGATCGACTGATGGTGGCATCTAAATTTGAAAAATGTGTTCGCTTTGAGGATGGTCTAATGGACAATCTAAGAATTCTGATTGCTCAATAGAGGAAGCAAAAGTTCTCCGTTTTGTATACAAGGCAAAGATCGCCGAGGTTAAGCGCGTTGAACGCCAGAACAAGGATCATGAAAGAGGTAGGAATAAGAGGGATTCCGAGCCCTCTAGTTCTATTCAGAGGCCTAAGAAATGGGTTAGACCTGATGGACCTTCTAGAGTTAGAGTTTCAGTAGCTCCTACCGTGGCTCAGTCGTGTAATAACTGTGGTAGGCGCCATCTGGGCGAGTGTTAGAGGAGGTTGGGAGCGTTTCTATATTGTAGGTAGTTAGAACACCGTATCAAATATTGCCCATAGTGTTTCAGTCATATGCAAGCTCTAGATACGGGTTTTGTTCAGCCTCATAAGGCAGCTCAGCAGCCGCTTAGGGGCTGTGGTTCGACCAAGGATGGTAATTGTGTGAGTAGGGGACAAAGAGCACCGAGAAAAGGTGCTAATCAGACTGAGGCGAGGCAGCCTGCGTTGGTTTATGCTACTAGATGTTGTGAGGACAAAGACATTGTAGATGTGATTATGGGTACATTCCTTATTTTTTATGCACCTTATTTTGCATTGATAGACATAGGGTCGACACACTCCTATATAGCTAGTTATATTTTTGATAATTTGGGGATTCCTGTTGAGAGTACTTCTTGTGAGATTTCTATACTGAGTCTATTAGGTCAATCTATTCAAATGAATAGATTATATAAGAATGTTCCGCTAGAAGTACAAGGGGTTGTATTTTAGGCTAGACTAATAGAGTTACCATTTGGAGAATTTAATTTGATTCTAGATATGGACTGGCTGATAAAGCATTGAGTCAGTCTGGATTGTGCTACTAAGAGGGTAGTTTTGAGATTTGAAAATGATGTGGAGGTGGTTGTGATCAGCAAGCATCAGGATTAATTATCCAATGTAATCTCCGCTCTTGTGGTAGAAAAATTGATTTGGAAAGGGTGTGAAGCGTATCTGACCTATTTGAGTGTTTCAGCTTCTGTGGACTTTTCTGTTAAGAACATCATAATAGTTAAGGAATTTTTGGATGTTTTTCTCGAGGAGTTACTAGGTTTACCTCCGAATTAGAAAGTTGAGTTCAACATCGAGCTTTTATTTGGTACAACTCTGGTGTTCATCGCTTCTTATCATATGGCACCGAATGAGCTTATGGAGCTAAAGGCTCAGCTTCATGAGCTTTTTGGATCATGCTTTTATCTGTCCTAGTGTGTCTCCATAGAGGCACCTATTTTGTTTGTAAAGAAAAAGTACAGTACTATGAGAATATGCAGCAATTATCCACAGTTGAATAAGGTAACTGAGAAGAATAAGTACCTACTTCCAAGGATCAATGACCTGTTTGATCAAATTCGTAGGACTTTGGTATTTTATAGGATAGACTTTTGTTCTAGGTATCATCAGCTTAAGGTTAAGGAAGTTGATGTTAATAAGACGGCTTTTAGGACTCATTATGGGCACTACGAGTTCCTAGTCATGCCCTTTGGTTTGATAGATGCTCTAGCTGCATTTATGGATCCAATGAACCAGGTTTTCCAACCGTATTATGATCAGTTCATCGTGGTTTTCATCGATGACATTCTGATGTACTCTAAGACCGAAGATAATCATCATGAGCATCTCAGAGTAGTTCTTCAGATACTTCGAGAGAAACAGCTCTACGATAAGTTGAGCAAGTGTGAATTTTGGTCAAGGGAAGTAACATTTCTAGGGCATGTGGCTTCTACAAAGGGGATCTGAATTGATCCTAGAAAGATTGAGGCTTTACTTGATTGGAACCAACCAAAGAACGTTTCTGAGATCCGAAACTTTTCAGGTCTTGCGGGCTACTATCGTAGGTTTGTATAGGGGTTCTCATTGATTGCAGCTTCTCTGACTAAGCTATTACGCAAGAACGCTCATTTTGTCTGGACTGATAAGTAGCAATCGAGCTTCGAGAAGCTCAAATCTATTTTGGCTCAGGCTCCTGGTCTGATACAGCCTGAATCGAGTAAGGAGTTCGTCATTTATAGTGATGTGTCGCATGTCGGTTTGGGATATGTTCTGATGCAAGATGGTAAGATTTTGGCTTATGCGTCCCGACAGCTTAAGTCACACGGGAGAAACTATTTAACGCACGATCTCGAGTTAGCTGATGTGGTTTTTGCATTAAAGATTTAGAGGCACTATCTATATGGTGAGAGGTGTATCATCTACACTGATAACAAGAGCCTTAAGTACCTTATTACTCAAAAGAAGTTGAACCTTAGGCAGCGTAGATGGATTAAGCTGCTCAAGGATTACGACTACACTATAGAGTATCATCCCGGTAAGGCCAATGTGGTGGCTAACGCTCTTAGTCGTAGAGCAATGTCTGATTTGAGGGTGAAGTTTACTCGCCTAAGTCTATCTGAGGATGGGAGTCTGCTAGCTAAGCTACAAGTTTAGTCGACTTGGATTGATCAGATTTGGGTTAAACAGTTGAGGGATGAGTCTCTGATTCTGTATTTTTGTTAGATAAAATATGGTAGTACGTCTGATTTTGGGCTAAATAGTAATGGGGTTCTATGTTTTTGAAGACGGGTTTATTTACCGAACGACTCTGATTTGAGACAAACTATTCTAAGGGAAGTGTGTAGTAGCCCTTACGCTATGCATCCCGATGGAAATAAGATGTACTAGAATTTTTGTGAGCTGTATTGGCGGCCAGAGTTGAAACGAGAGGTAACTAATTTTGTTTCTCGTTGTCTGACGTACGAGCAAGTTAAGGTTAAACATCAATTGCCTTGGGATTTGCTCTAACCTGTTAAGATTCTCTTATGGAAATAAGAAAGAGTGACTATGGACTTCATTAGTGGTTTGCCTTGAACACCTACTAAGAAGGATTCTGTTTGGGTCATTGTAGATCGGTTGACCAAGTCTGTCCATTACATTCCAGTTCGGACAGATTATTCTCTTCAGAAGTTGGCCAAGCTATACGTTTCTAAGATTGTGAGATTCACTGGGTTTTGATTTCGAAAATTTTAGATAGAGATCTTCGTTTTACATCTCAGTTTTGGAAGAAGCTTCATGAGGCTCTAGGTTCAAGATTGGACTTCAGTACTGCTTTCCATCCTTAAACCGATGGTCAATAAAAGAGGGTGATTTAAATACTGGATAATATGCTTCAAAGTTGTATGATTGATTTTCGACGTAGTTGGGAGGATTTTCTGCCATTAGCCGAGTTCGCCTATAATAATAGTTTTCAGGCTAGCATTCAGATGGCACCTTATGAGGCTATGTATGATCATAAGTGTCGTACTCTGTTATGTTGGACTGAGTTGGGTGAATGTCGAGTTTTGGGTCCTGAGTTGGTTTTTGAGACTAAAGACAAAGTTAGACTGATTCGGGATCGTCTTAAGGTAGCTTTTGATAAACAGAAGTCCTATGCAGATCTAAAAAGGAGGGACATTGATTACTCTATGGGTGATTTCATGTTTCTTAAGGTATCTCCATGGAAGAAGGTTCTACGGTTTGGACGAAAGGGCAAGTTGAGCCTCAGGTTCATTGGGTCATATCAGATTGTAAAGTGTGTGGGACCGATTGCTTATCAATTGAAATTACCTCTAGAGTTAGACCGTATCTATGACGTATTTCACGTCTCAATGTTGAGGCAATATCGATCTGACCCATCTCACATTGTTTCTGTTGAGGAGATTGATGTTAGACCGGATTTGACATTTGAAGAAGTGCCAGTTCAGATTCTAGATCGAGATGTAAAAATTTTGAAGAGGAAGTTTATTCTGTTGATTAAATTTCTATGGCGAAATATGGCACTAAGGAAGCTACGTGGGAACCCAATGACTCGATTCGCCAGTAGTATCCTCATCTGTTTGGATAAGGTAAATTTCGAGGTCAAAACCTTTTTAGGGGGTAGAGTTGTAACGCCCTATTTTATTTAACTTTGTTTTTGGAACTATGTCATAAATGAGTATCTGCTTCAATGGTTAAGTGATGTTGGTGTATGTTTGAGGTCTTAGGTTTAAGTTCCATTATTAGAAATTCTACTATTTTTTGTCCCTGGCCTTATCCCTGTTCGTTGGACTTATATTATATTTTTGGTCAACTCATATCAGAATGAGGTTGTTGGTTCAAGTAGTAAGGTGTTAGCTTGCCTTAGGGTCTTATGTTTGAACCCCCCGTATGAGCAAAAGATGTTATTTTTGCTTTTGTGAGTGTGTACCGGTTGTGTAGTAGAAGTTCGATGGGATTGAAAGCCTGTGGTAGTTGGATAAGGTTAGTGGTCAATTTTGGTGGGATTTGGTAGTTATTAGGGTTGTGGGGAGTTGGGATTTTTATTTTGGATTATTTTGTTTTAATTTTAATTTTTTTTTCCAAAAAATCCCCTTCCTTTCTTTCTGACGTTTCTTCCTATTTTCTTTTCTCTGCAATCTTTTTTTGTTTCTCCTTCAATTTCATTCACAAATCTGTCGTTCTAATCTTTGCATTTTAGATTTTCAGTTTTTCTCGTTCGATTGGTAAATGGAGTTTCACTTAACTTTAGCTTTTGATTTCTATAAACCCGTTATGAATTATACCTTTTAAATTGGCACGATAGTGTATAGGTAGGGGATTTAATTTCTGTGAACGCGTGTTGAGTAGGATAAGACTGTAAAGCAGTGAATTTCGCTCCAACGGCCTAACCAGTGATAGTGGTTGTTTTCATTGTCGGGAAGTTCGTGTGTGTTGTTCAGGTTATTATTTTTTAATTTGTAAAATGTTTGCTAAGTAGTTGTTGGGATACTATTTTTAGGTTTCATAGGTTTCAGGATTACTTTCACGTCAAAAACAAACTAGGTGTGTAACGAAAACGTGAGAAAATGACGATTGGCAAAAGCCAAAAATCTGGCCTGTCAACCCCACACAAGCGTGTGCCCGCCCGTGTGGTAGGCCGTGTGTCATGTGACAGGTGTGTGTGGCCGTGTGAGTCACACAGCCTAAGCCGATTTGGGCGTGTGACCCAACACAAGCAAGCCACATAGGCATGTGGGCCCAAATTTTAAAATTTTTCCCTAGGGTTATACATGTTGTTCCGATCGACTGTGGGAATTCCATGGGATCAATATGGGCATAGATAAGCCTTAAAGCATGAGATTTGATAAATTGTTTATATGGTATCTAGCATAAGCAATACCTAAATGTATGTAACGTAATGTTAAATGTGTTATCTGTTATATATAGGCATGTCTATTTTCTGTTATACGAGCATGTTAGATATGATAATTCTGGTATCTAAAATCTGATTATTTTGTTTTATCTAATATTCTGATGTATCTAATTGTGGGGCAGGATATGTGATATATGGAGGCAGTATTCTGTGAGGCGTTATATTACCGATACACTGGTAGCACAGTTGTGATTATTCTGATAAGTGTTGTATGGACACTATACGGTGTGTAGGGCTGGATGGGTGTTTTATACCCTACGTGGTGTGATGGGATGATCATAGTTGGTATGTATAGGATGGGGGTAGGACTATACATATCTATTTCTGTATGACTCTGTTGAAAATCTTATTCTGAAAAGCAATTTATGCCTGTATCTGTTCTGTTATGCGATAAAATTAGAATTTATGTTTCCGTTGAGTTACACACTGAGTTCTTAAAATTCACTTTCTATTTGTCTGTTCTGTTTAGGTAATCCTCAAGCTTAGGCGGATCGATGCGACGGAGGCTCAGTTATGATCACTTATCTGTAAACTTCATTTACTTTAAAAGTTTTATTTAATTTCCTAGTTTTTGAGAGTTTTGTAATTTTGGGACTTTCTAGATTTTTGGGTTTTATTTTTGGATTTGGATTTGATTTAAGCTTCTTGTGACGTTCGACAAAACAACTTACAAAAACAACCATTTTATGCAAATAGACGCTTTCGAGAAAATAAACTCGATTTTCCAAAAATATAATGACTTTTAAACTTTTGCTGCAAAATATTGTTTTATTTGAAAGAGTAAACAATCGATGGTTTCCAGTAATGAGTATAACGACATATTTTTAAAATTAAGAGGTATGGTGTTTTTAAAGAAAAAGACAGATTTCTAACTTTTCTTCATAACATTTCCAGATTCGGCCATAATGTTTAGGTCGGGTTTAGGGTGTTACAATTACCGATAGTGCACAAACCTCAATTGAAATAGCAATAGCTCTAGGAGGCAATCCACAATAGTAAATTTTGAGATATTTTTTACTTATAGAGAAAAACAATTAAAAGAGAATCTTGCTAATAATGTGTTATAAAATAAAAAGACAGAAAGTAAAGAATAAAGAAAAGAGAGAGTGTATTTTATTGATCAATTGGAATATTTATAAAGCTTCTCTAAAGTCTCTATTTATAAATGAAGTAAAGATCTACTTCTAATCACTATTAGAATTTAAAGTACATCAAAACTTATCTTGATCTTAATGGACATCCACTTAATAAGATATTCATACAAAAATATATACTTTTTAAAAACCTAACCTTTGGTAAATAATTTTTTCCTTTTACCATATTTATTCCCTTTTAGTTTAGGTTTAATTCATAAATTGGTACTTAAATTATATTTTTTCTCATCTTGGTACTAAAACTTTTTTTTCTTCCAAATTGGTATCTCCATTAGTCAAATCGTTAGGTCTATTTTAGAAGAGGCTTAACCCACAAATTGGTACTTAAACTATGTTTTTTTTGCCATTTTAGTACCTTTTTTTTTGTCACAAGTTGTACCTAAACTATTTTTTTCCAAATTGGTACTTTTGTTAGTTCAATTGTTAGTTAAATTGTTAAGTATATTTTTAAAAAAAGATAACCAATTAAAAATTGACATGTGGCAAAAAAGATAAAAAAATATTATTTTCTCTTACGTATATTATTTTTCTCTTTTTTTCTTCAAAACTAGATTGGTGGTTAAACCAATCAAACCATCAGTTCCCGATTTGATCAATTCATCTGGCCCAATCAAATAAATTGTTAAAAAATTTATAAATTAAAAATATTTTACATAGAGAAAATTGGTTCAATTGATTTTTTAGCTAGATTCAATATGCCTATATCAATTAACAAGTCAATCGGTTCAACCCCTGTCTCTGAACCAATACCCCCGATTGGTTCCTGATCCAACCAGTCCAATTCTAAAGACGCTTGTTTTGATCTATAAAATAACTTTTGTCAATCTCGTTAGGTAGAGCAAGCAAACAGTGATGATCAAAACAAAATAAATTGCCAGCATCTCAATCTCGAAAGAGCAAATTTCGAGCATTGTTGGTGTTGCTAGACATTATAAAGGAAGAAGAAAGAAAAAAATAAAAGGGAGAAATAATGTAAAAGAAAAAAAGGAAATAAAATAATTTTAAAAATAAATATTTTTTAAGTTTATATGATATGATTGTTTATTATTTATTTACCATTTTTTTAATGTATATAACATTTTGGTGTAAAAATGGATAGCAGAAGAATAATTTAGTTACCAATTGTGAAAAAAAAATAAGTTTAAATACCAACTTAAAAAAAAGAATAATTTAAATAATAAATTGTGAGTTAAGTCATTTTTAAAATAGATTCAATTGTTTAACTAACTGTTTGCCTAACGTAGATATCTAACTTGGGAAAAAATTGTTTAGATACTACCTGTAATTAAAAAATATATATATAGAAAGAAAAAACGATGTAGTTTAGGTGTGGATTAAGTAAATTAATTAAGGACAGTTTTTAATGCATCATTAAAATAAAAGGATAGTTTTTAATGCAAATGGGCCTCAAAAGCAAGAAAAGAACGCATTTGTTCCACGAGAACTTGAACGTCTAAATCACGTATCCAAAAACTGTTCTCTTTCACCTATGAAATATCCGAACTTATCATAATGGGCACGACAATTTCATGTTACTTTAAAGAAGACGAAATTTCTGACAACAAATACTTAGCTTTTCCATCTTTCAAAGTATTGTCATCGTTTATTCTCTGCTTAATTTACCATAAATCGTTTTCCAGAGTTAGGTTTATACATAGTTGTACATGAGAAATGGAAATAGAGAAAGCAAAGCCAGATTTTGAGACAGATAAGACCAAACATAGCGGATAATAATGTTGTCAAGGCACCAAATTCTGAATTATTTGTTAAACAAGGATTTTAGGAGAGTACTAAAGCGCAAAGGCAGTGATGCTTGCGAAACAGATATGTCATTATGAAAATGTATTTCCTTTACTTAATTAGCCAGAGCAAAACGAAGTTGAAACTTTCAAAGACGAGTTTAAACTATTAGTAACTTAAAGTTTTTTCTATTAATATAAACAATATTATGGGTTTAGAACTATGAAAATAATCATATTACAACTAAGAGTTGTACAGATTAATAATTTCAAATAATATTTTTGAATATTTTTTTATAGAATAATTTTGAAATTACTACTAATGTTTTATATGCATTCTAATAAAGTTATACCTATTAAATTAACAAATATATTTATTGACTATAAAAGAAAAGAAGATTTAAAATTATATTAAAATGGAAAAGAAAATCCTCCAAGACACGTGTTTTTTTACGAGCTGCTTTTAGTGTTAGAATCTTTTATATTCTATTTGGATGAAAAATTTGACAAATAAATTTTACTTTTACTATTTTTTTTAAAAATTTCAAAAATAATTTAATTGTTTTAAATGAAAATATTGAATTTTCAAAAATTATAAAGAATTTTAAGAGTGGAATTGAGTCACTTAAATTCTTAAATCGATATTTTTTTCTCAAAATTTTATTTAATTTAATATTTAAAGAATAATATTTGATACATTTTTTGTGCATAAGTTTTATATACGGTTAATAAATAATAATATGACATATCATCCTTAAATTAAATAAAGAATATAGAGAACTTGTAAATAAATACTAATAATTTTATTTAAATATAATCAAACATTAATCGTAACTATTCTAATTAAATATTAATAACTCTCGAATTTAGGATCTTTAGTTTAAGAGTTTAGTGTCTTGTGTTTTAGAGTCTAGGGTCTTGAATTTAGAGTCTTATTATTAATTATGTTTAAATAAAGTTATTAGTATTTATTTATAAGTATCCACTATTTTTTGTTTTATTTAACGATGAAGTGTCATGTTATCATTCACCAATTGTGCATGAGACTTATACATAGACAGGGCATCCAATCTTCTCCCTTTATTTTAATTTATATATTTTTTATATGTTTATATTATTTAAAAAATTATATATTTTTACAAATCTAATATATTTTTTATATTATCTACCTATCTATCTATTCAAGTGTTTTAGCCTTTCTGGCTATATTTTCGACTACTCCGCTCATTTCATAAAGTATTCTACTCGGTTTAACGACAACTATCCAATACTTGGGAGATCCTTTCTCCAAACCCATACGTGTTTCTGTAGGTCTTATCATAACAGGTTTGTTTGGAAATATACGTACCCTATATTTTTATAGAGTAACAAATATTATTTTGAAGGTAGTATTATATTTGTATATTTATTTTTATATAGAATAATACATATGCAAAATGAGATTTAAACTTGAAACCTCATCGCATTTATAAACTCGAGTTTATCATCTCATGTAAAACACATTTGGTTTCTATTTCAACTAAAATCACGCTTGTTATTTATTTCAACTTATAAATTTGTTACATAATTTTTTTTACACATTATAGGTGTGCCATAATCTAGTCTAATATATTATATTTAAGAGGTTTACTAAGATTGGTTCCCAACTCAGTGAAATAATTACTGAAATCCTTTCCTTTTATAAAAATAATAACATTAGTGTGTAAATATATTTGTCATTTCAAATCATATGAAATCTAGAAAAATGCAACTAATAGAATTCAAACCTAAAATACCATAATTTTCGATACCATTATTATTTTAACTAACTTCATTTAGCTTTTAAATCAATTTATTATAAATTTATTTGTCACATGAATTTTGTTGGTCCTAAATGATGTGTGATAATCTAATTTAATTTTAATATCACTATTCTTTTATAATTGTTAATATTATTTGCCATCTTT
The DNA here is from genome assembly GCA_025698465.1 of Gossypium longicalyx. Classification (NCBI taxonomy): domain Eukaryota; kingdom Viridiplantae; phylum Streptophyta; class Magnoliopsida; order Malvales; family Malvaceae; genus Gossypium; species Gossypium longicalyx. The sequence continues at coordinate 21,309,106 of CM047000.1, forward strand.
ACTGTTCCTAGAACTTTACTTATACTGTCCTTTGCTCGGCTTCATGTTTTCTTAATTTCTTTATTTTGGTAACATTTACGAAGGAAGAGCTCTGGAAGAGTTGCAAGCCTCCATGTTTAGCAATTTTTCACCAGAAAAAGCAAAGAATCTGCAGCAACGACTTTGTACTCCTAGTGTTGCTCTTACCTTCAACTTTGTGGTTGCTATTAGTATTATATTCATGAACAAATGGGTTAGTATTCTAGTTCTCACTCTAACCTCTTCAGTCTATACAAATATATTGATTTCTACCAAATACAGATACATAATATGTTATAAATACGATTGATGATGACTAATATTTTTTATGTCAATTTTTTTAGGATTTTATTAAAAAATTAATGTAAAAGAATATTGATTAAATTAAATTTGATTTATACAAATTTAAATCTATATACCTATAGATTAAAGTAAGGTGACCTTCTTCCATAAGACACGTGGCACACACCCACAAGCTATTTTTTGTTTCATTTAATGAAAAATGGTTAATTTCTAATTTTGGTCCTTCTAATATGTTTAAATTTGTGATTTAATCTTTATATTTTAATTTTTAACATAATTTGATGTCTATATTTTTATAATTTTATTAATTAATTCAAATAGTTAATATTGTTGGCTTTTCAATTAAAATATTACATGGCTATATGTAATTTGAAAGGAGATTTTTAAATCCATAAAGTTGAGAGATTGATTTTTTGAAAATTAAAGTTGGAGGATTAAATTCCAAATGTGTGAAGTATGGAGACTTAGGGCCCTTTGGATGGGCGGTGTGTTACCTACAGTTAGTGTAAAAACAACGGTTGTTGTGAGAGAAAAAGAAAGCTAAATGCTAGGGGTGACCAAAACTTGATTCGATTCGAAAAAAGTTTTGAATTTCGAGTTAGTCGAATTATTTAAATCAACTCAAATAACTGAATTCGAGTTTCGAGTTCGAGTTGAGTTGAATTTCACAATTCAAATAACTCGAATAATTCAAATAACAGATTAGTGTAAATACCTTTGTGGTTCTTGTAAACTTTGAAAATAAGCAAATCGGTCACTCTCTCAACAAAAATTACAAAATAATTCAAAATAATTTTTAAAATTAAAAATATTTATAAAAAATTCAAAATTTATATTTTTAAAAAATATATAAAAATTATAAAAAATCTAAATATATATATAAAGTTCAAATTTTAAAAATTTTCTAAAATAATAATTTTGGGACCTAATTAATGATTCAAATTTATCATACTCAAGAATCTTATTATTATTATTATTATTATTATTATTATTATTATTATTATTATTATTATTATTATTATTATTATTATTATTATTATTATGCTTTGAATTTTTTTTAAATACATATGATTTCAAATTTATGTGCTCCAATATGGAATTAGTTATACTGTAATAATATTTTTATTTGACATGGTTAACTTTTTTTTTTTAGTTTAACTCGAATAATTTTACTCGATTCGACTCGACTTAAATTTCATTTCACTCGACTCGATCTGAAAAAATTTTAAATTGAGTTCGGATGATAAAATAGGACTCGTGAACTTGATTAATTAGAAATTTTTTCACTCAATTCGATCAAATGCTCACCCCTGATAAACGTCCATCCAAAGGGGCTCTTAGAGTCATAATTGTTTGAAGTGATAGAACCAGTCTTAATACAAATATGGAGAGAGGCATCAAATTGGTTGACCCTCGAACCAATACGTGCAAGTAGAATAAGGCTAAAAAATTGATTTAACTGATTTTTTTATTTTTATGTTTTTTAATTGTTTATTTAATTAAACCATACGAACTAGTAATCTAACTAATTCGACCACTGTTTTAATTTTAAAAACTTTACTTAAAATTTAATATTTAATTTATTTTTATAATTTGACATAAATAAATAATTAATCCAACACAAAAAAATAAATTTACCATACTAATCTTTAACTAACAGTAAGGTCAAATAAGGTAGTGCTCATTTATCTTATCTCTTTTTTGTACAAAAAGAATTATAATAGTATAAATTCATTACTCGAAAAAGAAATATAATAACTTATTAATATCCAAATAATTTGAGGTTAAAATATTGTGTATGTAACACCCCTCAATTGGTCTGATCGCTAGACCCAAGCAGTAGAATACTATGAACAATTACCTCACAATTACAAACAATTTACAATTCAAAATAAAAATAAATATTAAATAATCACATAGAAGCATGTATAAATACATTAATCAATCTATTTCAGGTGAGTATTGAGTACATGGAAGCTTAAAAACAATTCGAGACTAAACAGAGATAAATTTGAATCAAAAACAGAAAGTTGAGAAAAAACTGAATATAGGGGTCACACGGTCATGTGGCCAAGCTGTGTGACAGAGCCCAGACCATGTATCTTTAAACATGGTTGTGTGGCCAAACCATGTAGTAGACTGTACCCGTGTGAAACTGGGTTACACAACCATGTCACTGCCCATGCCAAACCTGCACCAAAATATAATAGACCACATAGTCGTGTGGAGTGACCATGTGAGACACACGACCGTGTTTCAACCTGTGTACACCTTAAGAAACTTAAAATTCAAGTCATTTCACCTATCCTAACTTAGACACCAAGCCATACCATTTTCAAATATCAATACCATTTTTAAAACACATCAAATTATGTCGAAACATGATAAATACCAATCAACCTAAGTGCCTAACCAATAATGCTCATAATGGCACCTCAACTTACAAATCAAAACAACCATAAAGGATTTGATTAAACATGCCAAACTTGATCCCATTCCATATTTGCCTTGCATCATAACCTCACAACCTATACACAAAACTATCAAAACTATTAAGGTAAAAGCATAGTTATAACTTGACTACTACCCATTCTATACTAATATAATCAAGGCACGACATGTATCAACCAAATTCAAGCAATCATCAATCTTCAAGCCAAACATGTAACCAACTCAATCGAGACCACATTAAGCAATTACCAAGCAATACAACTTTCAAGCCATTAACACTTCGATCATTACCAAAATATCTTACATATTAACATAATTATAAGGACACCAAGATTCAACTAGCCATCAACTATAAAACCAACACTCCAAACCTAAGACTCTTTAGGTACATGCCAACATCAAAATAAGAATTTTACCAACGCTTGAGTTCGATATTCTCATTGGATGTTGAATCGATGTACAAACTGAATAATACCTAACCTGTGCACGAACAAACGATAACGTACACTGAGTATAACTCAATGATATTTCTATATCCAATGTTAAATTATAATATAAATTATGTAATGCATGACTTAAGAACAATATCTAATACAAATTACTATTGGAAAGCTACATGTCATCATGCATCATTTAATATTACAATTCGATTTACTTATAATAATTCAATCTAACATAATTATAACACATATACACTTCTCCCTATAACAATCAAAACAATTTTATCACATCAATATTATATACACATTTCAAGACTTAACTCTGGTATCCTCTATTCAGTTTCATTTATAATCAATGTCCCAAATCCATATCGTTATTTCATCCATCATACTTATATAGATATACGCAATTATATTTATATATATACATATCAAAACATATTAAATTTCATATTTATATTATTATACAATATTTCTAAAACTATTCACTTTAATCCTCATCGCAAATAGTAAATTTGATCGAATCAATTCAACTCTTTTTTTTATTATTTAGAGCTTACCTTATGATCTTCTTATGCAATACAGTTCATAAAATACAATAATTGAAGTTGATCGGGTTATAGAATCATAAACTATAAACTCTAAACTATTTATTCGTCACCTTATCTTTTCCTTCCTTTATCGAGGATTTGAGGTTTACGTTAGCAATTTTAAATTTGAAACTCTTTGAACCAAAGGCCGAATACTCCTCACTACTCTACTTAATTTCGGTTTGCATGAAAATAGAATAAGGAAATGAGTTTTTGTTGTTTCATTCCCACTATCTATATTTTATTCATTATGTTATTTTATTTCAATATAAATTAATATAACATATATTAGTGTTATATTTTTATGTATCATGACATTAATGACCGTCCATTACAACTAAAAACAAAGGTATATTTGCCTTTCAAGTCCTTTAGTTATATTTTAGTTTATAATTTAATAATAATCACATTTTACCACTTAAGCGATTTGGTCCCTATACCCTAATTAAAAAATAATTCAACAAAAAATTCTAACCTAAATTCAATTCACTTCTAATATAACTCTGTAAGTATTTAATAAAAATATTTATGAGTTCCATTTACGAAAATGAGGTCTCAATACTTTAATTTCTAAAATAACCGACTTAGAGTTGATTCACTTCTACCTTATCTAATTTTCTAAATAACCAAAATTATTAAATCAAACTTCAATATATTACTGTAATACTCTTGTAAATATTAACAAATAATATTCACTGATTCTATCATTAGAAATTAGCATTTCAAAATCATCATTTTCGACTCCACTAATTTTTAGGTCGTTATAGTGTAATTAAACCCCAATTATGTTTTATATTTAACTCTATTAAAATTTTGATAAAAAAAAGTTAGGTTAAAATTAAGTATAACATGTCTTGATTTGAATGAAGCTATGGTTGAAGTTTTTGTTAGACATCCGTTTGACACGAGTATGAATCGTGTTATTCTCATCTCCTATTTTCAGTATTGTATCAAAGTATAGCCTAATATAAATAAATAAAATCATGCTATTTTCGTCCCTACCCTTTATATTGTATCACAGTATAGCCTAATATAAATAAATTATTTGATGTTTATTTATTTATTTCTTCTTTTAAAGGAGAAGTTATTTTTGTTAAATAAGGAATTAAAGGAAATAAATTATTCTTTACAAATTTGAAATTTAGTTATTGTATTTTATAGGAATTTAATTTCTCTACTTTTTAAATTTCAAAATTTAACTCCAACTTTTAACATTATTTTTTTATTAAATTCAAATTTATTATAAGATCAAAAATTAAAAAAATAAAAAAATAAAATTCTCAAAAATAAAATATAAAGATTAATTTTTTAATTTTAATTTTACTAAAAAATAGAAATATTTATGTGATATTTTAACTCAACTTATATAGGAATTACAGCATTGAAAGTACACGGCACACTTAAGTTATGAAGTTACACAATCAATTATGTTATTTTGTTTCCAGAAGCTTCATTTCCGCTTTTTCTATTTCTGTTTCTTGGTTGTCTTCTTCGATTAATTTGCTTCGTCGTTCTCTCCTCCTCTCGATTTTTATTTTTTCATAGCCATAACCACTTACAACCGCAGCCTTCTTTTTCTTCTTTTGTTGAAAAAACTCTCTTCCCGCTTCGGTCTGTGTCTGTTTTGGCACACTTGAGTCGGTCAAGTCCAATTTTATTTTATTATTATTTTCTTCTTCTTCTTTTTTACCGTGTTATTCGTACAAAAGAGAAAAGTGCCGTATCCGTATTTCATAGGTTGATTTGGAATGTTGGAGCTTGCATTCTGGCTGAGTAGTGCAATTAATTATTTTTGTCGTCGTCTGTCGTTTGCAGGTGCTAAAGAATGCGGGCTTCCACTTCCCCGTACTACTGAGTTTTATTCATTACGTAATAACTTTGGCATTGATAGCCATCCTGAATGCATTGTCTTTGATTCCTCCCTCTCCTCCATTAAAGTCGACCCCTTTATTCACTCTTGGACTAGTTATGTCTCTTTGCACTGGCCTTGCTAATGTCAGCTTGAAGTATAACAGGTGAGAAGGTGTATATATATAGTATACTACCTACTTACCTACGAGTGAATCTTTTATGTTTTGCTCGCACAATTGCTTTTCTTTGTTATTCGCAGCGTTGGATTTTATCAGATGGCTAACATCGCTGTTACGCTTACAATCATTCTGGCAGAATATCTATGGTATAAAAAGAAGGTTTCTTTCCCCATGGTCAGTTGCTTCTTTTCTAGTGTAAAAACTTTTGAGAGAAAATGACTTTCGTGTATTAACAGGAAAAAAAGAGATATATATACATGATAAGCATAAAAAATAAATCACCCAATAAATCTATATAAATTCCTAACTTTTAAAATAAAGTTTGTAACTTCTCTCCTAAATATATCATTTATATATTTAATAGATATCTGCATATCTAAATATATTCTTTAGTTTCTTTCCTAATACCCCCTCTAAGTTGGTTCATTAAGATTATGAACCCCCAACTTGTGTAAAAGATACCCAAATTGTTGTGTCCCCAAGGCCATAGTGAAGATATTAGCTAGTTGCTCACAGCTGCGAACATAAGCGGTTTGAATATGTCCATGTTGAAACTCATCACGAATAAAATGGCAATCAATTTCAATGTGTTTTATTTATTCATGTAACACGAGATTTGCACTAAATATGTAAGGTTGTTTGACGATCACAATACAACAACATAGGATCAGAGTGAACAACACCAAGAGACAACAAAAAACCCTTTAACCATTTCAGTTCACGCATGTTACATATTATTCATTTCAATATATATTTTAATAATCACTTATATATTATCAATTTTTATACATATAAGCTATTTTGAATTCTAGCATACGTTATCCCTTTGTATATTGTTCATATGGTTTTTAAATTGTTTTGCGTTATACTGGTTCCTAGTTTTCATGTTGTTTTGTGTATTATGTGTTATTTTTAGTTTTCAATTCGTATCCACTTATTATTGTTTCATGCTTATAATTATGTTTTAATTTCTTATTATTGCATCATGTTTTTTTTAGATCCCGCATTTTTGCCCAACATTGATTGTTTTTTATCCTAAAGTAAACCAAACGAATATATTTTGAGTCGGTTTCATAATTGTTTATTTGGAAACTCTTCAAAACAAGGCAATGTTTCATGTTTGGAAATTTGGGAAATCATGCCCTAACGTGCTGGGTTTCGATTTTTTCTGTTTAGCCAAATAACGGAATACCCTTTTAAGACTTCGTTGCGTGTTTTGGAAATTATGAGGTGATTTCAATTTTTGGAGGCTTAAAATATCATGTCCTAACGTGCTAGATGTGGTATTTTATTTCTTCGGAATGAGTGGATCATAAAATCCAATTCGAATTGTTCATACATTTTTAAAGGAATCGTATTTTAATATTTTTTTCCCTTCAAATTTTCAACGATAGGACATTCAATAATCAATTGGTACCAATTTTGGGCGTTACGAGGATGTTAACCCTTCCTCGTGCGTAACCGACTCCTGAACCCTTTTTTCTCAATTTTCGTAGACCTAAAATAATTATTTTAATAAATCAAATGTTTTATTAAAATGATCAATCTCAAGGTGATCCGATTACACCTCAAAAAAAGGTCGGTGGCGACTCCATTTTTGTTTTTAAAGTCAATCCCCATTTTTTCAAACTTAAAAAGGGTTTCGACAGCTTGGCGACTCCACTGAGGATCAATAAGTGAGTCAAGCCGTAAATTTGATTATTTTTTGTCCTTTTGTCAAACATTTAAAATTTGGTTTTTAACATACGATCCTTCCATTGCATTTCATGGGTTTTTTATTTTTGTCATTTTATTCGTGTTTTGCATTTTGAGTTTTTTATATCCCTTCACATCATCTTGCATGACTGTTGTGGTCGCACCTTTTAAGTGAGAGTGAGAAACTATGCCTTCGTGAGGATTTCACCTCCGCGTGGGCTAGTGGACCACTTTCGGGATACATCCGTACCTATGTCTTCGTAAGGTTTTCACCTCCGCATGGCCATAGGGAAATGTATTTCGCTGAACTGAACTCGATCCGCATGAGCCTATAATGGGTGAGGGTTGAGGAATCTGCTGGTTCAGGTACCCTTTTCTTAGAACCAAGCCACATATAGTGAACTCTAGGAGCCCGCCCTAGATAGAGCTATGTTGAACCCTAGCGATTACCCGGATAGGTTTTTGATTATTTTCTATTTGCTTTGATTTTTATTTTTTCGATACTAACAGGTTGTGTTTTCTTGTGGTTATGTTTGCATGTCATTTCATATTAAAGAGGTGTCGATTTTTGTTCGGTTACTAAATTAGAAAGCTTGTTATGGAGAGCAAATTCCTTGATAAAGTGGAGGATAACGTAGCTGTCCGTATGTGGTCAGAGGAGATACAACTTGAGAAAGGGGATAGCCTAGCTGAGGGGTATATATCGGAGCTGTGTGGCTTCACTTGCATCAACGTAACCCAAAACGAGTTTCAGGAATTGAGGAATATAAGGGCCCGTTGGGATGACGAGACTAAACAACTATTCTATCAAAATTATGGTGACTTACCCTACCTGCTCGACGTTAAGGTGGACAAGTACTTGTTTCGGGCTATAGCCCAGTTTTGGAACCCGGTGTATAGTTTTTTTACCTTCGGAAAGGTGGACTTTGTGCCTACTGTGGAGGAATATACAGCTTTATTACGCTGTCCAAAAGTTCAAGTTAACAAAAATTATGCTAAGGCTGCTAATACCCCGGCTTTTGTAAAAAAATTAATGAGTGTCACCGAGATGAGTGAACAGTAGGTTACAGCCCGAATCCAGTTGAAAGGTGATGGTAAATACATTTCTTAGGTGAGTTTGAGGGATCTGATCATAGCACATCCTGATATAAAGAGAAAGGTTGATGTCTTCGCCTTGAGCATCTATGGTTTGGTAATTTTCCCAAAAGCTTTAAGGCATATAGATGAAGCAGTGGTCAACTTATTTGAAAGGCTTGACAAACGGGTCACACCGGTGCTGGAAATTTTAGTCAAGACATTCAGATCCTTGAGTGCATGTCGAAGGGCAGGTGAAAGTAGATTTATTGGATGTGCGCAGTTGTTGTTGGCTTGGTTCCACAGTTATTTTTGGAAGGTGGATAAAGTTTCCTATCAGGTTTTCTCCTGGAACTACTCCCCATTAAAGGAGATAACAGCTAGGCCTAGGAGAGATGACATATCATAGGAGAATTGGATCGCGCTCCTTCGAGATCTCCAAGAAGAGGATGTTGAGTGGAGAGCTCCTTGGTTGGTTCCTGATGAGATCCTCTATCAGTGTAGGAGCTTTGATTGGGTACCTCTGCCTGGAATATGGGGAGCTGTTGGATATGCTCCTTTGTTTGTTTTAAGACAGTACAGATCAAGACAGTTTATACCGATGACACATGGACTAGCCCAAAGTGAGTTCTCGTACAGGGAGAATAATTATAAGAAGAAGGTTCGAGAGATTTTTGACTCATGGAAGTAAACACATCGAATGAAGAGATTGGCTATAGGTTCAATGACGACTCCTGAATACAAGGGGTGGTTAAGTAGAAGGGTCAATGATAATATCCTTGGGCCGAGTTTAGAAGGCATTCGACCGATGGAAGAATATTCGTAAGTAATTCCCTCGGAGCTAGAAATCGTAAAACATGACTTCTAAAGGAGAATTCAGAGTTAGAAAAGAAGATAGAATAGTTGGAGGAGGAAAAGATGCATTTGAGGTTAGATACCGATGTCTAGAAACTCGAGGCCGAGAAGTTGAGGAAAGGGAAAAGAAAGGTTGAAGAAGACTTGGACAGTTTGAAGACTGATTACAAAAAGCTGCACATGTCCATGAGAACTACCGGATTAGGAAAGACGTCAGATCAGTGGCGACAGGAAATTCAAGAGGAAAAGGCTAGAGCTGATCAGTGGGAGAAGAGGTTTCATGATGCTCGAGCACACGAACGTGCCTTAAAGAAGAGTTTGGTTGAGGGCCAAGGTAAGAAAGAGATGTTAGTAACTCGAGTAGTGGAGTTAGAGAAGGTACTGCATCAGCATCGTGGTTGTAACTCCGACATTGAATTAAGAGCCAGCCTGAGCAAGATCGAGGACCTGAAGGGAAGGGTAGAAGAACTCGAGATTGCGCTGCAGAATTGTGAGCTTCAAATTGAATTCCTTGAGTCGAACAATGAGCAGTAGAAGGAACAGTTTCATCGGATCCAAGACCAGATCAGGGACAGAGATTATATCATGGGTGAAGCCGTGGCTCAGATTCGAGAAGTGACAGAACATTTATAGACCTTAGCGGTTCAAGCTGATGTACTTAGTGTGAAGTATGAGTTAGAGTCAGACCGAGGTCGTGAGCTGGCTTGCCTTCTTAAGAAAGTTAAAACTTTGGGCATTAGGACAAAGTTGTATATATGATCTATTTTATGTAAAGGATTTTACTTTCTAATAAAGTTTTTTAAATGCAATTGAATCAGAATCGATGTCTTTTTAGTTTTGCATTCATCTCATGCATTTACATTTCATCACATCATGTATATTAAATTTCATAAAAGAAACCCTAATTAATCCGAAATCGTATTATAGTTACCCTGGAACATAAATATTAAACACGAAAAAAGACCAAAGCTATGGATTAAAGGTTGGAAAAATTTGAGCAAATGTAGAAAGAAATGCAAGAACAGATGCAAGCACAAATGCAAGAACAATTAGCCAAGATTCAACAAGATATGAAATATCAGATGCTGGAATCTAAAAAAAATATGATGAACCAATTATCTCAGCTGCTGGTTGGAAGGCTAGAAAAGGGAAAGAGTCCCGTGATTGATACTGAAGACGGCAGTGAGGTCCTCGCTTATCCTTCAGGTTTCACCCCAACAAATACCCCTGTACCACTACGAGGGGTGTCTGTCAATATCAAACCTCAATATCAGACTGGTACTTCTGCACCAATTAACTTCCCAACTGGCACATGTTCCAACCCTGAAGACAATCAACTAAATCCTGTAGTCCCTAACTTCGATGATGTAGCGAAAACAGGAAAGGCAAAAGCAGACCTCCCAAAGCAATTGGAAGACTGATATAAATGGCTAGAGGAGAAATTCAAGGCATTGGAAAATTCCGATTATCATTGCGGGATAGATGCTAAGGAGTTAAGTCTGGTCCCAGATTTGGTACTTCCTCTGAAGTTCAAAATGGCAGAGTTTGAAAAATACAACGGAACCAACTGCCTTGAGGCTCACATCACGATGTTTTGTCGGAGGATGACTGGTCATGTCAATAATGATCAGTTATTGATTCACTGTTTCCAAGACAGTTTGTCTAGGGCCGCGGCCAAATGGTACAATCAGCTGAGTCGTGCCCAAGTTAAATCATGGAAAGACTTGGCACAGGCCTTTATGAAGCAATATGGCCATGTGACAGATATAGCACCTGACAGGATCACGTTACAAAACATGGGGAAAAAGTCGAGTGAAAGTTTCAGGCAATACGCTCAGAGATGGAGGGAAATTGCTACATAAGTCCAACCGCCACTATTGGAAAAAGAAACAACCATGCTTTTCATCAATACCTTGAAAGACCCTTTTATTAATCACATGCTGGGAAGCGCAACTAAGAGTTTTTTGGACATAGTTATGTCTGGTGAAATGATAGAGAATGCGATAAGGTGCGAAAAGATAGAGGCTGGGGAAAGCACTAGGAGGTTGGCCCCAAAAAGAGAGAAAATGAAGTCAGCAATGTGAGCATGGGTTATGCGAAACCAATCATGGTAAATCAACCGAAAGCAGTAGCAACGGGCAAGCAAGCATTGACAAGGCAAGGGCCCAATACAAAGCAGAACACGGAGAAGCTCCAGTTTACTCCCATTCCAATGACGTATCGGGAGTTGTACAAAAATCTATTCGATGCACACGTTGTATCCCCGTTCTACTTAAAACCATTGCAACCCCCATACCCCAAGTGGTATGATTCAAGTGCCTAATATGAATATCATGCGGGAATCACAAGACACTCAATAGAGAACTGCACATCTTTCAAAAGGGTAGTTGAAAGGCTCATCAATATGGGTGTTGTGAAATTCGATGATGCACCTAGTGTAGGAAATCCGTTACCCAATCATACTAATAATAGGGTAAATGCAATAGTTGAGAATATGGGAAGGAGAATTAAGTTGGATGTGGCAGAAGTGAAAACCTCGATGAGGGAGGTTTAGAAAAAGATGGCGGAGAGAGGTCTAATCATACGAGACTTTGGGAGCAAATCCTGAGAAGCAGGGAACTATTGTGAGTTTCACGGAGAGGAGGACCATGAGATTGAAACGTGCGATGAATTCAGAGCCTTGGTACAGGGTCTAATGGATAACAAAGAGCTGGAGTTCTTTGAGTTTGCTGAGGAGGAAGATGTATGCACCTCGGAGGAGGGGTCGATAGAGAGGGTCTGTGAGGTCAATCACCCAGTGGTGATTATTTCATGACCAAGAATCAATGAAGCTGAAGCAAGAAAGGCGCCAAGAGTTGTGATTCAGAAAGCCATGACTTTTCCTTACAAGGATAGCAAAATGGTGCCTTGAAATTATAACTGTAATGTAATATCATCAGGAGAGGGGAGTCTGGTAAGCACGCTATTTCGAAAGTTGTGCTTGTAAAAGGAAAATCTTTGATGTTTGAACAGGGGGAAGAGAAGACAAAACCACGAGTTAATGAACTGGTAACTGAGGATGAAGCTAAAGAATTCTTGAAGTTCCTAAAACACAGTGAGTATAGTATTGTGGAACAGTTGCACAAGCAGCTAGCACGCACATCGGTACTAGCTCTGCTCTAAAATTCAGAGGTACACCGTAATGCATTGATGAAAGTGTTGAATGAAACCTATGTCGCTAAAGACATTTCGGTGAACAAGCTAGACCATCTTGTCAACAACATAAGCGCTGATAACTTTATCTCCTTCAGTGACGATGAAATACCACCAAGGGGCATGGGATCCACCAAGGCTTTACACATCACCACTCGCTGCAAAGGGTATACATTACCGGGGGTATTAATTGATAATGGATCAGCATTGAACGTTTTGCCCTTTTCCACATTGAATATGTTACCAATAGACAGCTCTCATTAAGACATGCCAGAACATAGTGAGGGCATTTGATGGCACCGAGAGGAAAGTGATGGGAAGGATTGAGGTACCTTTGCTGATCAGACCAAACACATACGAGGTAGATTTCCTTGTGATGGACATTACGCCTTCTTATAATTGTTTGTTGGGGAGGTCTTGGATTCACTTGGCGGGGGCAGTACCGTCATCATTGCACCAAAAGCTAAAGCTGGTGACAGAGGGCCGACTGATAACGACAAATACGGAGGATGACATTATTCCATCTGTTACCTGTAGTGCATCGTATATAGAAATTGATGATGAAGCAATTGAGTGTTCCTTTCGGTCATTGGAATTTGTCAATGCGACTTTCATCATCGAAGGAGGCAGGGTCTCGATGCCAAAAATATCTGAGGTTACAAGGATGTGCTTGCAACTAATAGTGGGAAATGGGGCATTGCTTGGAAGGGGACTTGGAAAGTATCTTCATGGACGAATTGAGGTGCCAGCTTTGGCTGATAAACAGGACTGCTTTGGCTTAGGGTATAGGCCAAATGTAAAGCAAAAGAGAAGGGAGATGGAAAAAAGGCAAGAGTGGCGAAGAGCACGATTGAGTGGGGCAGAGGTCTAGTGAGAACCGATGACTTTTCCCCATATATCCAATACATTTGTGTCAGGAGAAATAATCTATCCTGAACTGAAGATGACAAGAGAAGGAATAGCAGAAGATTTGTTGGGACTGAACATCAACATCATATCTGAAGAGAAAGTGATGAGAAGAAACTTAGCAGGCATTCGCCCTTATGAACCTGAAAGTGTTCTGAACAACTGGACTGTGGAAGAAATTCCCGTAGCTTTTAGAGCTAATACAGAGTAATGTTCAAAAGACACTTGTTGTTTTAAAGCCTAGAAATAATAAGAATCTTTTGTGAAATAGGCTCATGTTCAAAACATCTTTATTTCAATATAAATACACATTTATGTCCTATTTTGAATAAATATTCTTTTATCTTAGCAGATATTCTTTTCTTGCATCTCATTTATAATCGCATCATACAAATAAGCTATTCTTAGATTCTTTATTTTTTGATATCCTTTCATGCCAACAATAGGTCTCTAGATATCAATGACGTGAGTGACACTGTTACGGATCCAGAGTTCCCTTTTGAGCGAGACATGTGTCTGGAGGGATCTCAAGATTTTGAAGATGATGAAGACTGTAAGTTACCTCCAGATTTGTTAAAGATGGTAGAGCATGAGGAGAAACAGATTCTGCCTCATAAGGAGAAGATCAAGAATGTGACCTTGGAATAAGGGAAGGAGGTGCACATTGGAACTTGCATAACTGAGGAAACAAGACGGGACCTCATTGAATTACTGCAAGAGTTCAAAGACATCTTCGCGTGGTTGTATAAAGACATGCCTGGGTTAAGTGCTGATATTGCGGTGCATCGCCTCCCCATAAAAGAAGAATGCAAACCTGTTCAACAAAAGCTTCGAAGGATGAGACCTGATGTCACAGTAAAAATAAGGGAAGAGGTTAGGAAGCAATTTGATGCCAGGTTCTTGCAAGTTGTCAATTACTCAGAATGGGTAGCCAACGTTGTCCCCATCCTTAAGAAAGATGGAAAAGTGCAGATGCGTGTAGATTATAGGGACTTAAACAAGGCTAGCCCAAAAGACAATTTCCCACTGCCTCACATTGACATTTTGGTTGATAACACAACAGATTATTCACTGTTCTCTTTCATGGATAGTTTCTCTAGGTACAATCAGATAAATATGCATCCTAAAGACATGGAGAAGACCACATTTATAACTTTGTGGGGAACTTTTTGCTACAAGGTGATGCTATTCGGGTTGAAGAATGCGAGAGCAGCATGTCAAATAGCCATGGTAACCTTGTTTCACGACATGATGCACAAGGAAATTGAGGTTTACGTCGATGATATGATTGCAAAAGCTCGAACAAAAAAAGAGCACATACAAGTTTTAAGGAAATTATTCTTGAGGCTGAGAAGGTTTCAGCTAAAGCTCAATCCGACAAAATGTACTTTTGGGGCTAGGTCAGGAAAGCTTCTTGGTTTCATAGTTAGCGAAAGGAGAATTGAGGTTGACCTCGACAAAGTCAATGCTATTCAAAAATTACCTCCGCCACACACTCAGAAAGAAGTTCGAGGTTTCCTGAGAAGACTAAATTACATCGCCCGGTTCATTTCACAACTAACTAAGAAATGTGACCCCATATTTCGCCTTCTCAAGAAACACAACCCAGGTGTATGGGATGATGAGTGTTAGAAAACCTTTGATAAAGTTAAACAATATTTGTCCAATCCCCCAGTGCTAATGCCACCTAGTCCTGGTAAGCCACTGATACTATACTTGATAGTATTTGACAATTCAATGGGATGTGTGCTCGGCCAACATGATGAGACAGGAAAGAAAGAAAATGCGATATATTACCTCAGTAAGAAATTCACTGAGTGTGAAATGAGATACTCGCCAATTGAAAAACTATGTTGTGCTTTGGTTTGGACTACTCAGAGATTGAGGCAGTATATGTTGTACCATACGACTTGGTTAATCTCGAAATTAGACCCTTTAAAGTACATAATGGAGTCAGCTACTTTGAGAGGAAGGATGACCCGATGGCAAATTCTACTTTCCGAATTCGACATAGTTTATGTGAACCAGAAGACTGTAAAAGGGAGTGCAATAGTAGATTTTCTAGCCAGTAGAACTTTAGAAGATTATGAGCCTTTGAATTTTCATTTTCCTAACGAAAATCTAATGTGTGTGGCAACTACCGAAGAAGACATTTCGGAAGATCACCCTTGGAAACTAAATTTTGACGGGGCGTCAAACGCTGTTGGTAATGGAATTGGGGCAATCCTGATATCCCCAAATGAAGATCATTGTCTATTCACTTGCAAATTGGATTTTGATTGCACGAACAATATGACAGAGTACGAAGCATGTATCATGGGAATCTGTACAGCCATCAAGCGTAAAAATAAAGTGTTAGAGGTGTATGGGGATTTTGCACTGGTGATTTATCAGCTCAAAGGCGAATGGGAGACAAGAGACCCCAAGTTGATCAACTATTGAGAGCTAGTTTTGGATTTAATTAAGGTGTTTGATGATATTACTTTTCATTATCTCCCGCGAGACGAAAATTAGATGGCAGACGCCTTGGCTACGCTAGCTTCTTTGATCAGAGTAAATAAACAGGAGGATATGAAGCCGATTCAGATGAGTATTTGTGAGGCTCCAGCTCATTGCTGCAATATCGACGAAGAAGAGGAGAGAGATGATTGTCCTTGGTATCATGATATTCTATGATATGTGAAAAATCGTGAATACCCTAATCAGGCAACGAAAAATGATAAAAGAATGTTGAGGAGGTTGGCCAGTGACTATATCTTAGACGGAGAGATCCTGTATAAAAAGAGGAAGGATCAGGTGCTGCTAAGATATGTTGACACTGTTGAAGCTAGGAAAATCCTAGAAGAAGTCCATGAAGGTGTCTGCGGGACGCATGTCAATGGGTTCACAATGGCGAGGCAGATTATGAGATTCAGGTATTACTGGTCCACGATGGAAGGAGATTGCATTAGTTACGCAAAAAATGCCATAAGTGCCAGATTTATGGAGACAAGATTCATGTGCCTCCTTCACCACTTCATGTTATGATATCTCCATGGCCTTTCTCAATGTGGGGCCTGGACATCATCGGGCCGATCTCGCCGAAGGCTTCTAATGAACATCGATTCATCTTTGTAGTCATCGATTAATTCACCAAGTGGGTAGAGGCTGCTTCATATGCCAACGTCACAAAGTCGACAGTCAGTAAGTTCTTGAAGAAGAAGATCATATGTCGATATGGCATACCAGAAAGGATCATATCTGACAACGCGTTGAATTTGAATAACAGCATGATAGTGGAGGTCTGCAGGTAATTCAGAATTAAGCACCACAACTCTTACCATATCGCCCAAAAATGAATGGTGCAGTTGAGGCAGCTAATAAAAATATCAAGAAGATTGCAGGGAAAATGACTAAGACCTATAAGGATTGGCATGAAAAGTTACCATTTTCTCTTTATGCCTATCAAACATTTGTCAGAACTTCTACTGGGGCAACACCTTACTCATTGGTTTATGGGATGGAGGCAGTTTTGCCCATTGAAGTCGAAATTCCTTCTCTCCGGGTTTTATCGGAGTTGAAGCTAGACGAAGTAGAATGGATTCAGTCCCAGTATGATTAGCTGAACTTGATTTAAGAAAAGAAGCTGAAGGCTATCCGTTATGGTCAAATGTATCAGAAGCGAATGATGCGAGCTTACAACAAAAAAGTTTGCCCCAGAGTATTTCATGAGGGGGACTTGGTATTGAAACAGATTCTCCCTATGAAAAAGGATTTCAGGGGGAAATGGATGCCAAACTAGGAAGGACCTTATGTGATAAAGAAGACTTTTTCTGGAGGGCACTGATATTAACTAAGATGGATGATAGGAGCCTGCCTAATCCAGTAAACTCAGATTCAGTCAAGAAGTACTTCGCTTAAAATGTGAAAACCCACAAAGGGTACCTCAAAAAAAAGGAAAAAAAGAAAAATGAAAGGTCGATGTGAAAACCCGCAAAGGGCACCTCAAGACCAAAGGGGTTTTGGATTGAAAACCTGAAAAGGGCAATTCAAATTTCGACCAAAGAGGAGGCATGTGGTAGTCTTGCTGTACTGGAATCAACAAAGAGGAAGTATGCTACGTCTTGGGGCATCGACAAAGTACTCTAGATCTCCTAGGCACATGAAAAGCCCAAAAAGGTTCTCATAGAGTTCATACGGAAGAGCTCAGTCTGCGATATCTGAGGCATTCTTTTTTTGTCCCCTTTCTACCTATTTTTGTACATTGACGATATTTACTTTCTTTGGATTAATCCATTCTTCTTGAATCTTGTTCCTAATAAATTTCAGTTTTGTCTATCTTTATAATCTTTTTCAAGTGCTTATATTGAAATAAATATTAATGGACTAAAAACATCTTCACAAAAGGAGTTTTGCATATTACTCTAGAAGGCTCTAAATAGTGCAAGAACCTGAAACTGGACTATTGTTTAGAACTTACCCAATTTAAGAATCAGAAATGTTTGAGTCCAAATTGAAATTGTCTCTTCGGATTTTCAATCAAAGATATAGGTTAAACAAAAACAAGATATCACGTCAATAACAGAAATGAGTGATGTCAACCCAAGCATAAGAGGGGGTCATTCTCGGGAAATGATATTCCTCATTAATGCAAGTATCAGGTGCACACATTTGGTCATGACACCTGAGGAATGGTGTAATAGACCAAATCGATGTGAAGGTTTAGATCTTATACTCTTGGGTTGCAGGAGAGGGTTTGAAGATAGTATAAACTTTGGGTCTTAGAAGTACTGTGAAGTGAACCCTGAGGTTATAATGGGGAAAAGCCAGTTGAGCAAAATGGGTTGTTTCTACAAGTTTTCTGTTGGGAAATGCTAGCCGAGCAAGTAGGCAGCATAATACAACAGTGATAAAACTGTGATGAATAACGAGTGATAACGCTTTAAAAAAGGAATCATTCTCATGACATTTTTACATTCATATAATTCATAACACATTTGGTTAGGAGCATCTGATTCATTTTGGGTCATAGCGTTCTAATCATTTGGCATAAACATAGACATATGAAATTGAGTTTACAGGGCACGTTCCTCAGAGGACAGTGTAGCCTCATCGGTGAAATTATAGATCTTATCTCCATGTATCGGCTATGGAGCAGATTGAAAATGACGAGTCTTATCTCTATGTATTGGCTATGGAGCAGATCGAAAATGGCGAATCTTATCTCCATGTATCGGCTATGGAGCAAATTTTAGCCACCAGCCTTATCTCTCTGAGGTAGCAAGAGAGCAGGTTGAAGATACAAGTTTTATCTTCCTGAGGTAGCAAGGAAGCAGACTAAAAATTATAGATCTTATCTTCATGTATTGGCTATGGAACAGATCGAAAATGGCGAATCTTATCTTTATGTATCGGCTATGGAGCTGATTTTAGCCACCAGCCTTATCTCTCTGAGGTAGCAAGAGAGCAGGTTGAAGATAAGGGTCTTATCTTCTTGAGGTAGCAAGGAAGCAGACTGAAAATTATAGATCTTATCTCCATGTATCGGCTATGGAGTAGATAAAAAATGGCGAGTCTTATCTCCATGTATCGGCTATAGAGTAGATTTTAGCCACCAGCCTTATCTCTCCGAGGTAGCAAGAGAGCAAGTTGAAGATACAGGTCTTATCTTCCTGAGGTAGTAAGGAAGCAGATTGAAAATTACAAATCTTATCTCTATGTATCGGCTATGGAGCAGATCGAAAATGGCAGGTTTTATCTCCATGTATCGGCAATGGAGCAGATTTAAACCATTAGCCTTATTTCCCTGAGTAGCAGCAGAGCAGACTGAAGGTAGCAAATCTCATTGCCCTGAAGATGCAGTGGAGCAGTTTAAAGCCACAAATCTCTCAGCAGGTCCAGGAAAATTTTGGCCCGTTCAAAGTCTTTGCTCTATTCTCGTTACACGACAATGAGCAAAGAAGGGCAGCTGTAATGGGCTAAAATTGCCCAACCCAAATACAAACCCAAAACCCAAAATAAAATTAACCCAATTACATGAAACAGGCCCAATACCCATGGCCCAAAATCTAAATCTAATCAGCTAACCTAGAAAAACCTAGGTCACCCACGCCGCAACCCCCGTGACGGCACACCAAGCAAGACCCCTTGTTCATGCGTTCCGCACCTACGAACCATGTTCACGACCTGCAACATGAGCGAAGAAATAGCAGAAAACCGTTTGTATTTTGGCTATAAAGCCTTTGAATTTTATTTGTAAAGGGAGTTTTTTTCCCCTTTTTGTTTAGAGAAATAGAACAAAATTTCTTTGGGGTTACAAATCGAATACCAAATACAGATAAAAAAACAAAAGAAAGTAGCCAAGAGATATATTCAAAGGTGGTTATCGCTATTTTATTTCTTCTTTTTTTTTTTCATTTTCATCGGAGCCCATAATTTATATACTAAGATATAAGAGAGAGAGAGGGAGACTCACTGTCGTGCTCACGCCGTGGGGATGGCTCTCCGTTCGTCATCAGATTTTGGGCTGTTGAGGCTTAGGTATTAGCCGTTTGGCTGAAAAGCAGAGGGGAAAGTGAAGGAGTTGAGAGATACTTAAAAGCATTTAGGGTTTTTTTTTAAAAAAAGAACAAAAGTTAATTTTTTTAAAGCAAAAAAAAAAAAAGAAGAAAGATTTTAAAGCAAGTTTAATTTCAAGTGAATGAAACAGCATGGGGGTAGATTCAATACGCGCGTTTGACTTGGTCCGCGCATTTTACCTTAAATGGGTAATTTGCGCGGCCAGTCCTTCCTATTTGCACCATTTTTTAATTAGCCCCTATTTGTGTTTTATTTGTTTCATTAAATTTTCCCCGTAATTTGTGTGATGTTTCGATTTGGTCCACGCCTGGGTGCTGCGTTTAGCGATCTGGATTATTTGTGCTGTTGGTCCCTGTGCATTCGTGCGCATTGCACTTCGATCCCTTTTCTAATTTCAATGGTTTGTTTTATTTATGAAGTATCCCTTTTATTTTATTTTTATTTGAATTGAGTTTTTTTTATTATTTGTATAATTCATTATTTCTTTAATTTATTTAATACTCAACTTTTAAAAAAAATTATTTAAACGTACATTTCGGGTTACTTTAATTTTTACTTTGTCATTTATTTGTTTAAATTGTAAAGTATAATTTTAAAATTCTATTGTATGTAGTATTATTTTAAATTCTTGTATAATATTTAATTAAAATACTTTTTATATTATTATACATATATAATTATGATGAAATTAGTTTTATTTCATATACATTGTTAATTCTATATTATTTTATTTTTATAGTCTCTTTTCAATCTATTTAATATATGTTTTCTTTTTAATTCTGTTATGTAAATATTTTCTTCTAAATTTATTATATATATATTTTCTTTAAAATTATTCATATATAATTTGGCTTTCTTTTGAGAATCCTGTTTTAAATTGCATATTTTATTTATTTTAATTACATTGGTATCTTTGTATATACATTATTTTCATTCATTTTTTTCATTTTCATATAAATATGTATAATAAGTCAAATTGTTTCATTCGAAACTATGTTACATATTATTCATTTCAATATATATTTTAATAATCACTTATATATTATCAGTTTTTATACATATAAGCTATTTTGAATTCTAGCATACGTTATCCCTTTGTATATTGTTCATATGGTTTTTAAATTGTTTTGCATTATATCGGTTCCTAGTTTTCATGTTGTTTTGTGTATTATGTGTTATTTTTGGTTTTCAATTCGTATCCACTTATTATTGTTTCATGCTTATAATTATGTTTTAATTTCTTATTATTGCATCATGTTTTTTTTTAAATCCCGCATTTTTGCCCACCATCGATTGCTTTTTATCCTAAAGTAAACCAAAAAAATATATTTTGAGTCGGTTTCATAATTGTTTATTTAGAAACTCTTCAAAACAAGACAATGTTTCATGTTTGGAAATTCGGGAAATCGTGCCCTAACGTGCTGGGTTTCGATTTTTTCTGTTTAGCCAAATAACGGAATACCCTTTTAAGACTTCATTGCGTGTTTTGGAAATTATGAGGTGATCTCAGTTTTTGGAGGCTTAAAATATTGTGTCCTAACGTGCTGGATGTGGTATTTTATTTCTTCGGGACGAGTGAATCATAAAATCCAATTCGGATTGTTCATACATTTTTAAAGGAATCGTATTGTAATATTTATTTCCTTTCAAATTTTCAACGATAGGACATTCAATAATCAATTGGTACCAATTTTAGGCGTTACGAGGGTGCTAACCCTTTTTCGTGCGTAACAGACTCCTGAACCCTTTTTCTCAATTTTCGTAGACCTAAAATGATTATTTTAATAAATCAAATGTTTTATTAAAATGATCAATCTCAAGGTGATCCGATTACACCTCAAAAAAGGGTCGGTGGCGACTCTATTTTCATTTTTAAAGTCGATCCCCATTTTTTCAAATTTAAAAAGGGTTTCGACAGGTGCTACTAGTTCAAGAATTTGATATTTAGATCTTTGATAGGAAAGGCATTGAGAATCAAGATAGGAAAGGCATTGAGAATCAAGTGGCAGATCATCTCTCATGATTAGAGATTGAAGCTAGTCAACAAGATAAGACAAAAATTAGTGAAAGATTTATTGATGAATAGTTATTTCAAGCCATCCACCATGAAGTAATGTAGCTGACCCATAAAACACCTTGGTACGCAAACATTGTCAATTATCTAGCTAGAGGAATGTTCTTGCAAATGCACAATGACAGAAGAAGAAAAAAATAATGTATAATGCTTGTAAGTATATATGGAAAGAACCTTATGCATTTCAACAGTGCACAGACCAATTGATTAGACGATGCGTGGCAGAAGAGGAAATGGAAGACATCTTGCTAGAGTGTCATATGTCACCATGTGGGAGGCATTTTGAAGGAAGGAGAATAACGTAGAAAATACTTCAATAGGGATTTTACTGTCCCACAATGATCAAAGACGCCTACGAATTTTCTCAACGATGTGACAAATGTCAGCAACAAGGAAACATATCAAAAAGGGATGAAACACCGAAAACTGGAATTTTGGAAGTAGAACTCTTTGATGTGTGGGGGCATTGATTTTATAGGACTATTTCTCAATTCTTTGGGCAATCAGTACATTCTCTTAACAGTTGACTATGTATCTAAATTGGTAGAAGTAGTAGTGTTACTGGTCAACGACACTAAGGCTATAGTTTGATTATTACGTGAGAATATTTTTTCTCGATTTGGGACTCCCAGAGCACTTGCTAGCGATAAAAGATCACATTTTTGTAGCAAGCAATTAAAGACAGCTTTGGCAAAATACAGCATCAAACATCGAATCACCACAACATACCACCCTCAAGCTAATGGGTAAGCAAAAGTATCGAATCGGGAAGTCAAACAGATATTGGAGAAGACAGTGAACCCAAGTCGAAAAGATTGGAGTACACAATTGGATGATGCATTATTGACATATCAAATAGCTTACAAAACTCCGTTGGGTATGTCTTCGTACAAATTAGTTTACGAAAAAAATTATCATTTGCCAATCAAATTAACGAAAAAAAAGCTTATTGGGCCATTAAGGAACTGAATTTAGATCCCCACTTATCTAAGGAAGCGTGCCAATCCAATTTTGGGCATAAAAATGATGCCAGTCCAATGCCTTTCCCTCTAAATGCAACATCGCAGTACGAACCTTGTCACTATCATGCAACCATTCAACTGCAAAATACTGCTCGAGCATTAACCACCAGCCTCTGAAGTTAGAGTCATCAAAGTGCGGGTAGTTTAGGAGATAGAAGCGTTCTAACAGCGTTCCAAAATGGGATCGATGCAGGTTAGTCATTCTAGTGGCCAAAGAGGGTGGAGGTCCTTCCAAAAGGCCCTTAAGAGGAAATCTAGGAGGTGACCCTCCCAATATCCCTTTTCCCTTGGCCTGAGTTGCAGCCACATTATTGAAAGAGGTAGGATGACCAAAATATTATTCAAATAAACTATGAAGTTCTAGTTGAATCCCACCCTTAAATTCTTCCTTGAACCTCTGTAACCAGGCCTCTAACTTGGCATCGATTTGAGACAACTTCCCTTGGATCTTCACCATCTCCTGTTGCAACACACCCATTTCCTTCTGCAAACGCGTAATGACCCCATCCTTAGCCATGGAGAAACATTGAAGCTCTAATACCTTTGTTAAAAGCAAAACCAGAAAAGAGAAAACAGAAAAAGAAGCGAGAAAATTGAGGAAGAGAAGAGAGAAAGAGACTTGATAGAAATCGTGATGATTGATTGCATAACCTTCCAGCCAAGATACAACTCAATATATATATATATATATAAAGAGTAAAAACACCTTGTTTTCATTGAAAGTTGTGCACCATTTCGTTAATTTGGACTCAAAATGCACCATTTCTTCTATTCCCTTATGTTTTCATATTTCAGTTTTGACTCATATCAGCTAGCACCCACCAAATTATACAATTATGATAAGGAAAGAGTAGAGAGCACTTCTTATTAATGAATGCTCTATCAAGCCTGTCCATGACGAAAAACTTTGAACCTTTACACATTTCCCATGTGACGACAAACTCTGAACCTCTACGCATTTCCCATGTGTAGTAGCGGCCCAAAAGAGGCATTTCTAATAGATTATAGTCATCAATGCATTGACAAAATCCTTCCAACCATGAAGAAGGATAAATAACTCTTTCCCATTTATTATTAACAAAATGTTGGTTTCAAGTCACCTATACTCACCCACGACAAACCATGTATAGTTGAAAGAGACCTCCAAAAATTCCCTGGACTTAGGATAGCCATACACTCCAATTAACCTCCATTTAGAACCATTTGCACCCTCATTAGACATATCAATGTGGTTATTAGAGTTACCAATCACAGTACCATTATCAATTGAATTCAAAAGCATAGCAAGACCACGCTATGACCAACCCCGGCATCAAAATTCAACACAGCTAGTAATTCTTTTAAGCAAAATGCATTAAAGTTTCAATAAAAAATACAAAATTAGACTCCTTAAGAGTTAACACCGCACACATGCTTTGTATCACTTCTATTAAATTGAAAAACAATAAAGTTGTTGTTGATGATTTATTAATTTTGATTCGAATTGGAGAGATCTGATCAACCCACACTTGATTTAACCAAAACCGACCCAACCAAACAACTCCAAATGATCAACTTGAAATGATATAATACGAAATTAAATTAAGAGTACTTTTTATTTTTAAAAAATAATAACATAAGTTTTAAATTAACTCTGTTCTTTTTTATAATTAACAATTGCAAAATTTATAGAATCAATGTGCATCCATAAAACAATGAAGAAATGATAGAAATGAAGTTCTGCATCACATGACGACTTGAACCCCGTAACATATCTGCTCTACTGAACATATTAAAGAAAAACAAATCATCTCAAACAGATAATTTTTACTAGAGAACTTCACACCCAGATGAAGTATAAACCCCAAAGTTGAGCAGTCCATCCAGTCACCCAAAAGGACTCAATGACTGAGGTAAATGGGAAGGCCCCATAACCATTTATGAAGGATTTCCTTGAAAGAAGGTTAGCAAAAGCATGAATAAGCCAAATGGTTCTTCTTGGCAACATAAGGAGAGAGGTAGTTCGTGACTGTTGCGGATGTACCAGGTATATCGGCTGGAACAAGGATTTGAGGCTTCCCTAAAGCTATTCTTTTTCCAGCTACATTGGCATAAAACAGGCCAGATAAGGCTGGGACAAAAACATCACTCTTGGAACATATGTAGAAATCTATAACCTTCTCCAGTTCTGAACCTTCAAATTCAAGAAACTTCCCCTTCTTCTCCTCTGGCATAATGTTTTCCTACAATAGTTCCGAGCACAAGTTCAGATTTATAGGCATAGCAAGTTTCAACACTGAGCAGCTAGTAAGCGTTGGTTATTAACAAGCATTAAAATTTGCACCAAATTTGCAGACTAATGTATCATGCATAGGGTTTTTTGGGAAGAAAACTTTAGAGTTCAAATTGGACAGTCAAATTTTAGGTGACAGGGAATCCCTTTAAAGCAAGACCCGCCACCAGTATTACTTGAGTTTATAATTGCTTTTCAGGGACATTGCACCTAAGACAGATCTATGTCTTGGCCCATGTCAACCACTGAATAACCCCGTGCCGGTTGATTGTCAAAATCAAGCATTGCACATAATGGTTCAAGAAACACATAAAAAATTTAAATCCAGAAAATCATTATTAGGAAAGAAGAATTTACTCACCTTTGTGTATGTTTTAGGGAAGATATCCTTGAGGACACTAAGGCTGTTATCCCACTTTGATTGAGTCAGGTATATAGTGGTATCGGTATCAAATCCTACCTTCCTCAAAAACAAAGAAATCTCCTGTGCATTATAACAACTTTTTGCTACATTAGTACCACTACCATGACAATTCTTATTCTCCAATACATCAACCCTCAAGTCCACTGCTATAAACAGGCCATCAGATTTGCGACTCAAAGTTCTAAGCCGTTCAATCATTGAATCAACAACTTCACTGACCTCTGGTTGCAACTCTAAAGTTCCAAACATTCCCAAACATGAGACTGAATCAACACTACTCTTTTGTGTAGTTTTTCTCATATTTACAGTAGGGAAGTAGGTAGCAAGCCTTATGTTTCCCTTTGATTTAAAAATTGGTTGTACATTTTCCACAATGTGATCTTCGGTGACCCTATTGGGAACCTTCACAGCAGCAAGATCCCGAATTGATATTTCATTGGGTAGTTGTTTCACTACTTTGACAACCCCATCGAGGCTTTTCATGAACTTCTCAACATCATAAATATCTTCAAAGTTTCTGAAGATTTTCAATCATCATAGAACCTTTTAAGATTTTGTGCTTAGATTAACTCAAACTTGTTCTTCATTGAAATAACAAGATAAAAGATTAACTATGGGGAAGGAGAGGAGAGAATACAGTATCTTCAAAATTAATAGAGAACTAACCTTCCGTCACCAGGTCTGCTTCCTCTAATATCTGGAAGTACAAGTGCTGCCGCTAGGTACCTTGCTATTACTACGGCATCAGCCATCTGAAGAGGCACACACCAATCACCATGGAATGAATAATAGATTAGATGGAAAACAAGCAAATGGTTTTCAATAGATTACCGTTCATAAACTGCTAGCACATTGTGCCATTAAATTCTTTGTAGAAAAATCTACCTAATATTCAAGACTCCATATCTAATCAAGGTACAGAGCAAAAAAGAATTTTCAGAAAAATAAGCAGCATATATCAATACAAATTATGCTACTTGGACTTACGATCTAGCATACATGTGCCCGAAATGTGTGTTCAATTTTTTCTAAGTATTTTGCATACATTTAGAGGATCTTTGAAGGATCATATATATGCCTACATCAGTGTCCGAAAATGTGTCAGACATGGGTAATTCAAGAAAAATGAAGATTCAAAAAACACCTCCTTGAGGCGCTATCCTCTAGATTCCTAAATTCCTGATTTCATATTGGGAAGAACTTGGCTAAAGTTCTTTCTTACACACAGTAGATAACAAGCTCGTTTATCATAGAGAACATCTCAAGAAGTAATGGGAAATTGGAAATAGTACCAATAATAACATTCATTTACTCCTTTTAAAAGTATTAAGTTCGCCAAGACAACAGTTTGATCTATCTGTTATTTTCAGGTAAATAGTAAAAGGTGAAATTTCAGACAATGAAATGGATTAGGGACTTTCAAACACATTAAACTTAGGTTCTTCCTTCTTTGTGAGAGAACAAAGATAAAGAAAAGGCAACAGCAAAGCTATCTTATTTTGATAACTTTATAACTAAAACAGATACCATGTATACCTGAGAGACGTGGTATTCTGGACCATTAGTCAATGAGAAAGTAACATACCCTCTTGACTGCTCTATCCCATCTGTAAGCCAAGTAAAAGCTCCATCAATTAAAGAGAAACATTTAATTACATTTTTTACCCTCAATACACAGTGACGAATGTAGACATCAGGATAATGATACATGTATAGACAAATTTCTAAACCAAATGATCATTTTTCAGGGAGTTAAGTGAAGTTAACAAACCAAAAGTGGTCCTGCTCCAACATGGTTTTAGCTCTTGACTGTCCTTCATCCAAGGCCCTTTGCTCCCCTTCGAAGGCTTTACAAGGCCATCCTTCTCAATAACATTGGCATTATCAACTTGAACATCCTGAGCTTCTCCAGGAAGTTTATCCTACGTAACAAGGAGAGAAAATAATCAAATTTAGAGTAAATACACCAAAGCTTTACACGGAATTGAAAAGAAATCAAGCAAAAACTTGCAAACATTTATTTAATCACTATAAGTGAATAAGACTGGCATCAATAGAATTTACAATAAAAAAAATAAAACATCTACAATTTCTTCTAGTTGGTCATAAAGGCTTGAGACGTTGAAATAAGGCCTAGGACTGAAATTATAAATCTGAAAGAAGCAGAATCCTTCACTCATCTATGCTTGAATCCTGAAATTACTCTTCTAAACCAAATTTAACTTTAAATGGGTTGTTTTCTATACCTTGTTCAGTCTAGTTTTCCAGATACTTCCCCTGGAAAATAAAATAGCTTTAATTGTTTAAAAACAGAAAGGTAGTTTCAAGTTAGCCCATATTTTCTTCTTCTTCTTCATGAATTAACAATTAGTTTTGAGAAAAAAAAAAAAGGCTCCCAAATAATCTTATACACAAAGAACCAAGCAACTACACCACTTTCGAAGATCATGGTCAGAATATATTGTTATTTTCTTAAAGATGCAGCAGATATGATGTCAAGTGAATCTTAACGAACTAAGATGTGATTATTACAGATAATGTGGAAAGTGAAGCAACTTGCTCGAGATTTAGTATCACATAATCAGGGATTCACCAAATAAACCACAAAGCTACGAAAAGTGAAGTGAAATTGGGGACTGGATTTAGTATAAAAATCCCATGAAAAACTTGAGAGTTAGATCAAAGAAGAAAGAAAAGGAAGGGGGAATTACTTGAAGAGAATCAAAATGGTCTCTTTTGATCATTTGACCAAGCATCACAAACATGGTGAGAGTGAGAATACCAGCCACTACTTGCCTCAAATCAATCCCCATTTCTTCTTTTCTCTTTCAAAAATCTGTAATAAAAGCGAAGCCCCCCAAAAAAAGGAAATTCAAAACCCAAAAAATAAAAAGCAGGGTCGCCCAAGAATAAGTTTAAACCTAAAGAAGAGGTATGATTAACAAGAAGATGAAACAGCGAGTTTAGATCAACGAGAGAAAATGAAATGAAGTAATATGATAATAGGTGCAGTAGTAGTATCGTTTTTGGGGTCCTTACACCACCGACACTTTGCCCTGAAGTGAAAACGATGCCTGTTTTCCTACGCCATGTGTACCCTACCCCTTTGCTTTGATTTCTTATTACCTAATATACTACTAAAAAAACCCATAAACTACTCCGCTTTTATTTAATCAGGCCTTTAAACTATTTTGGTTAAATTCTGCTATTAGGCATTGTAGTTTGTGAAACTTATATATAGTTTCTATATTTTTATTTAATCACTTTTAGTTTTTATATTTTATTTAATTAATTTTAGTTTCTGTATTTTTTAAATTTTTAAATTTCAATTCTCACTAAATGATAATTGTTAAATTCATTAATTTAGATTTTGTTATTTACAAAATTTGATGCTACAAACATATTATCATATGTTTATTGTTGTGTGAACTTATTATTTCCACATATTACTCACTAAGAATTATGTTAATGGATTAGCAACTATCATTTGTGTCAAGATTAAAATTTTAATATTCGAAAAGTATAGGGTCTTGGAATGATTAAATTAGAGAATATAGACTAAATATACAATTGTATGCATAATACAAG
Organism: Gossypium longicalyx; assembly: GCA_025698465.1. NCBI lineage: Eukaryota > Viridiplantae > Streptophyta > Magnoliopsida > Malvales > Malvaceae > Gossypium > Gossypium longicalyx. The sequence continues at coordinate 21,338,598 of CM047000.1, forward strand.
ACTAATTTCTAAATTTAAACTAACGGATTTAACTATTACTATTTGGGTTAGGACTAAGATTTTAAAATTCAAAAAGTATAGAGACTAAAACTAACCAACTCAAAAAGTATAAGAACTAAAATTGATCAAATAAAAGTACAATGACTAATTACACAACTTTTGCAAATTATATGGACTAATAGCAAAATTTAACCAAATATTTTTATAGTTAAATAAATCTTTATATTATTATTTTTACACATAAAAGCCCTTGATTTTACTATTAAAGTAAAATATTTTAAATTTTAGGCTCTTTTTCTTAATTTCTTGTTGATGCAATAGAAATTCTATATACTTTTCACATCAACATGAAAGTTAAAACAGTAATGAAAATTTTCAAAAAAATAATTAAATGTGTTATGTATATAAATACTTTCAAGATATTTTAAAATATTTTGTTTCCCTTTAAGAATTATTATTTTTATTTAATAAACTCTTCTAATCAAATTCAAATCACCATAAAATGTAAAATAGTTTAAAGATTCAAAATATTTGTACTTTAATATTAAAATTAAGAGCTTTCGTAGTTAAATATTATAGGTTATGAGCTTATTTTACTACAAAAATAACATAAGGACTTTTTTAAATAATGTATAATAGTTTAAGGGCTTTTTTAGCATATTAGCATTTTTATTTTTATTTTAGACTACCTTTTTATTAATGTTGTTTAAACAGAACCAACTGGTCTAACCAGTTGGATGGAGAACCAATCCAAAGAGAGGCAAAAAATTGATTGACCCACAAATCGATATGGATTGGTTGAATCGAACTAAAAAATCGATTGAACCAATATTTGAACCAAATTTATGCAAGTCTCAAGGCCCAATTTTAGGCCAATAAATGTGATGGGCTTACACTACCTCTTTAACTGTTAATAGGAACACATATTTAACACAATAACAAAACAAAGTTTAGAGAAAACTTACTCTTGGAACTTAGGATAAAACCCTAATGTAACACCCCTAACCATCTCCGTCACCAGATTAGGGTTATTTACAGTATAAATCAGAACATTTATCTTACAATAGAAACAATCATGCAATTTAATTAGTAACATTCAATAACACAATTTAATTAATGCAAAAATACAATTGCGGGCCTTAAACTGAGCTTATGGGACCCTAAAATAGTTTGGGAACATTCTGGGATCAATTTGAAACAAAACAAAAAATTTTGAAAAAAAGGATCACACCGCCATGTGACATAGCCCAGACCATGTGAACATTCGAAGTCTGGACACACGATCGTGTCCAAGCCTGTGTGTCTTGCCGTGTGAGTATTCAAAATAGGGCCACACGACTGTGTCACAGGACGTGTGCCAAACTGTGTTACATACTGACTTGAGACACGACCGTGCCGTAGGCTGTGTCTCAGACTTTGTGAAACCTACACCTAAAACAATAATGACACAAGGCCATATGACAACCCGTGTTCAAGGCTGTGTGCTTCACAAAATGCCCCTAAAATAAGCCAAAACATTAACCTTTTCTTGCACAACAAATCATACAATTTCCAATCATTTTCACATGACCATAACACTTTAAAAGATACCAAAATCAGTCAACTTAGGTGCCTAACCAATATGCCATCAATTGGCATCACAATTCAACGCATCAACTTGACTCAATTCACCATTTCAAGTTCATTCTTTAAGCATAATTCATATATACCAAATAACCATTTCAAAGCATACCATTCAACCATATTTACCTACTTCCATATGACCATACATAAATGTTGCATACCATATGATTACACTTTCATATGCAATCCATCAATTAAGGACATCAAGACACATAAAAGCTTGACACAAACTCAAAACAAGCCAAGTTATGAAATCAAAATTCAAACTCTATTACATTCCATTTATAACCATCAACCAAAATAACCAAAAACTACCAATATAATGGATGGATAGTGTAATTGTGCCTCGACGAGATTCCAACCAATTGAGCTTTCTGATGATTTACTAGACAAAGAAAAAAAACAACTATGTAAGCAACTAATGCTTAGTAAACTCATATAAAGGAAACTTAAACTTACCAAACATTTTAAGTTAAACAACCAAGCGTAATTTCATTATTTCATAAGCCAACTTTCCTTTCCTATACACTCCACCTCACAAGATTAATTGGTGTAACATTGCATATATAAATCCAATCAAAACATGGTATAAAACATATCTAACATTTAACTTTCATAATTCATCACTCATACGTATACAATAAACCATCTTTATAACACCCCTAACCCGTATCCGTGGCCAAAACAAAGTTACAGAGCATTACTGGAACTTTCAGAACATCTACAGATAATTTATATCAATCACCATTCATCCTGCGAAATTATTCGTAACGTCACTTATAGACCGTCATGGCCCAATATGAACATTAAAATCAAGTTGGGACTTAATCAGAAACTCTAAGAATTTTTCGCGACTTTTCAAAAATTTCCTAAGTTATAGGGCTCACACGCCTGTGTGGTCTGAGGGACACTCCCGTGTGACCCTAGGACACGCCTGTGCTACAGGCCGTGTTCGAACCCGTGTAACTCTCTGACTTGTGCACACGGCCGGCCATACACCCATGTGCTAGGTCGTGTGGTTAATTAAATTCTTCGAAGTTAGGTGCAAGTTTCACACGCCCGTGTTCTAGGCCGTGTAGCACAGACGGCTGAGACACATGCCCATGTCTCTGCCTGTGTGCTCAATTCTGAGCATTCTTTTTCTCGAATTAAAGGTGCATGGGACACACGACCTAACCACATGCCTATGTACCAGGCCGTGTGTCTGCCTGTGTGGACAAAATGAAGCCATTTCTATCTTCATTTCTCACCCAAAACTTACACCAATGACCTGCACTTAAACTCACATCCAAATACCAACCATTTCAAACATTCAAATTAAGCAAACTCTATCATTCAACATGGCATATCAATACATGCATACTTGTTTATAATATTTCCTTGGTATATTCCATATGTTTGGCATAATTTGAACAACCATTTAACATGTATGTAGCTACCATAGTATGACATTACAAGTATATAAAAAACAACCATTACTAGCCATTCCAATGGCTAGATTACAAACCACATATTTAAGCCATCTATGGCCAAGTTAGCCTATACATGCCATTATACCAAAATGATTTTACTATATATACCCAAAATAAGTTAGTGGATAGTGTGATGATGCTCCAATGATCTCTAACCTTCACGGGCTTCCGAGCACTATAAAATAGGGAAAATAAAATATAGAAAGCATTGCATGCTTAGTAAGTTCGTATAACGAAAACTAAACTTACCAATCCCGTTTATTAAATCTAAGCATACAATATCATGTTTTCCATCATCTTGGCAAAATTGCCTAAACACATGTATTCAATCAAACATGTTAGTTACAAAATTTTCATATACATCAAGTAAACATAGATGAGCTCATTATGCAATATTCTTTCAAGACATTACCATTTCATCTCATAATTCTCTCATCATGCCAAGAGTTTTGTTCGTTGAATCATTGAAATTCCGATGGATGCTCAAGTAGTACACTCAAGGTGTGCAATTCAATAACCCGTCAATTATTATTCAAGAGTACCCATTAGGGCATTTAATCAAAGATCACACTCTCGAGCCACATATTGTATTACAGGATTACCAGTCCAGGCTAAATCATTTAAGTAACGTATGCTCAGAATAGCTCAATTAGAATTACCAGTCCAGGCTAAATCCTAATTGTAACATATGCTCGAGAGGGATTATATTAGGATTACCAGTCCGGGCTAAATCCTTTCTATAATGAGATCAATAGGATTACTCGTCCGAGCTAAATATCGTCAGCAACAAATGCAGGACTTCATTTTATAAGACAATCACATTTATCCATCAAAATTCAATATTCAAACGAGACTTTACCCTTTTTCCAACATTTCCAAACATGTAATCATTTCACACATTTATAATATTCACGTAAATATAAATCATATTGCATACAATCATAACATTCAAGTTAACATATTTACATGCTCGATTAAGTTACAAGAACTTACCTCGACACTTGTTCGCGTAAATAATATACTAATTCGAAACCTTTCCTTTTCCTGATCTAAGCTCAAATTTGTGTTGTCCGGATCTATATAAATAACTTTAGTCATCAATTTCACACATTTCATATTCATTTGGACTCAATTTACATCCTAGGTAAAATTACCATTTTGCCCTTAACTGTTCCATAAATTCCAATTTTGTCCCTAGGATTGGAAAATGAAATTAATGCAATTTACTCCCTATTCCAAGTCGAACCAAAATTTCAACATAAATATAGCACATATTTTCTATAAATTGCATAATTTTTCATCAATTTTCACAACTTTACGTTTTAGTCCCTAAATCATGTTTTCATCAAAAATCACTTTGTAAAAGTTGTTTATCTATCAATAACCTTTCATTTTCTACCATAAATTTTAAATTTTCAGCATATTCATCCATGACCTAATTTCCATACCTTGATAACTTTTCAAATTGATCCTCCAAATAGATAGATTAATCTATCTCGGTTTCAAAAATATCAAAATTACTAAAAACGGGACAAGAAACTTACCCAATTAAGCCATGAAAGTTTCTTCTCTCTCTCCTAGGGTTTCCATAGAATTTTGGGGAAGATGATAAGGAAAATAAGATGATATCTTTTATGATCTTTTTGATTAATTAAATATTTTTTAATTTCTAATTTCGTCCTTGCCCATTTTCTAAATTTCCATAGATGAGTCACTAAAATATCTACATACTTTTCTTTAATGATCTAATTACCATATAAGGACCTCAAGTTTTGAATTCCATAGCTATTTAATCCTTTTAGCCACTAGAATTCAACTTTTGCATTTTATGCGACTTAGTCCATCCCGTAATTAAACACATAATCGGTAACATTTTCTTATCAAAATTTTCACATGATATTTCTAACATAATACGGACCATGTAATAAAATTAAAATAAATTTTATTTTCGGATCGAATTTGTGGTCTTAAAACCATTGTGTCCGATTTCACTGAAATTAGGCTGTTACAATCGTTTCCTTTCAATTACACATTTCATTATAATCCATATCATTACTCAAAAATCATGGTTCATTTCATGTAATCAAATAACATTTAAAGATTTATTTACCAATTGAACCAAATAGAATATCATCAGATACTCAGGAAATGCTCACGCAAAGTGTGCCTGTACATATAACTAAAAGAAAATTCTTACTAATATACCATCATTTCAACTTTCCGAAACATTTAAACCTAGATAATTTATATCATTAAGATACCACATAATAAATGATTATAAACCAAATCATCATTATAATAACATTTTATTTCAGATAGTCAAAAGAATAATACTTATTCAAGTTAACTTTAGAAATTTAACCGACTTATAATGCTGCTCATACAAGTTTCAAAGTATTTGCAACACATGCATGATCTCAAGCCATTGTTATGGTCTATATCACCAGTACATAGTACTTGCTAAATAACCACTGGCTCAAAGCTTGCTAAATAATCACTGGCTCAAAGCTTGCTAGATAAACTCCAGCTCAATGCCTGCTAAATAATCATCGATTTAAAGCCTGCTAGATAAACACCGACTCAAGGCATGCTAAATAATTACCGGCTCAAAGCCTGCTAGATAGACACTAGCTCAAAGCCTGCTAAATAATCACTGGTTCAAAGCCTACTAAATAAAGTACATCTTGTACCTACTATATTCATTTACTAATTATTTTCTAATCAATCAATAGATAATAATAACATTAAATCTAATTATAATAAAATTTGTAATAAGTAAAAATCATTATAAACATAGGAATAATAATAATACAAATTTACCTCAACAAAAATAGTTGTAAAAATATAAAGCTGCTGACTTGCAACACCCCTCCCCTGTATCCGACACCGGGATAGGGTTCGACGTGTTATCGAATTTAAGCCAACACTTTCATACTAAATCGGCCATGAAATTTCTTTCGAATTTAAAACTTTTCATTGCCCATACATTTTGTCCCTTAAACGGGCTTACGAGGCCCAAACCATACATTCGGGGTGGTCTGGGACTAAACCGAGAATTCAAGAAAAACATGGAAAATTTCATGCTTTAAGGCTCCACACGCCCGTGTGGGTATAGGATACATGCCCGTGTGGAATTAATTTCTAATTCACACCTACAGGGGTTTTCACATAGCCAAACACATGCCTGTGTCATTGGCCCGTGTCCCTCACACGGCCACGACACGTCCGTGTCTTAGCCCGTGTGCGAAAACCTGGGTATTCTGTTTCTAACGTCAGAATCCCCAAAATGTCACACGGCCATGGCACATGCCCGTGTGCCTACTTGTGTGGACAAATGCAAGGCTATTTTCCAAGCCATTTTCTCACCCTTACAACATACGCACACACACTTATACAATAGCATACAACAAAGCATACATGGGCACTTAAACATCCATAAATATGTTATGATCTTGTTAATTTCTCATGCAATAGGTATTATAGATTTTACTCACATCTTTACGACATTCATGCCGTAATCATTTTAAACACATCACATAAGACCATAACACATGCATGCATATATAAATAGGTTTACAACCTTAATAACTAATGTAAGCTGATAAGTTTGGCTAAAAAAAATATCACACACTCAAATATTTAAACTCCTATACATGCCATAGACTCAAAGTACTTGAAATCACTTACACCAATGGCGATAGCTTGACAGTGTGATAGTATCTCCGATGAACTCCGACTCGAGCTAACCTGGCAACACTAGAGGACATGGGAAAGGAAGGGAGGGTAAGCTTTATGCTTAGTAAGTTCATATGAAAACAATAAGACACTCATTAACATGTTTTTATCAATGTCCCCAACATATTCTCGAGTTCATGATAAGCTGTCTTCTTGTACAACAGTCAATAAAATATTTATATCTGGAGCTATGAAACTCTAAATTAAATTTCGTTAATTTTCCTTGAAACAAGACTCATGTACCTTTCTACCATACAATTTCTAGAATTTTTTGTTCAGCCAAATAGTACAGTTTATTCCTCAAAGTTACCCCTGATTCACTGCCTGATAGTTCGACCCTTCTGCACTAAAGTTAAATTTTCTCATAGCACAGGACTCGAATAATGTTCTCGTCTATTTCCTTTGAAAATAGACTCATTAAAGATTTTAAACATATAAATTGTAACTCATAAATATTGATTTTCTCAAATTAGAATAAGGGATTTCGAAGTCATTCTGACTCTATCTCACAACAATTTAAATATTTCATAATATGAAACTCTTCTTCTTACACTATTTCCTCTATGTGAAACTAGCTTCAATAAGATTTAATTTAACATTTCAGTCAGCCTCTAAATCATTTTCCAGTATTTTTAGTGTATTTTTAAAGTTAGACCACTCCAGTAGCCTAAAACTGTCTGGGCTAATTTACTCATTCACAATTATTGTTCACCAAATTAATACAACATCATTTCATTTATCATGGTAAGAACGCATAGCTATGCATCATAAGCATGGACCCATAATCTCAATGTCATCAAGTATCAAAGACTTATTCTAAATCATGCCATTTTCATAGTATTCACCAAATACTATATACATCATAGATTATCACATATCAAGGCATTACTCATAAGTTTAGTGTACATACCTATACCAATTCGTAAGAAAGTATATAATCATACCTTCTTTAACATGCTCTCCTTTGAGCTTTCATCACATCATCCATTACATTACCCATTGAACACTTGAGATGCTAAAGGATGTTCGAAATTATCATACACCAAATAGAATGCCAACGCCATGTCCCATACACGGTCTTACATGGATCCATATATCATTGTCATATCCCGGATATGGTCTTATACAAGGTCTCATGTCAGTGCCAATGCCATGTCCCGGACATGGTCTTATACTAGCACACATATTATCACATTTTCATTGAATCATCACAACTAAATTTCCAATAAAGGCATATATCCATATTTCGTGCAATATCAAGTATTAAGCACATGATAATGAAGTTGATAAATTACTTTCATACCAACTTACTCGTTTCAAAGAAACATCATATTCCATCAATCTTCCAAAATATTAAATCATATAATATATGCAATATTAATAAGGAATTTAATTCAAACATAACTTTGCATTATTATTATCATACAAACTTACCTCGACACCAAATTGGTAGAAGAGGCCTAAACATTAATTTCTTGTTTTTTCCTTATTCTAAGCCCAAATCTTGTTTTTCATCATCTATAACATCACATTTTACTTATTAAAACAATATACTAATCAAATTAGTCCAATGTCACATTTTGGTAAAGTTTTTTATTTTGGCCCTATACTTTTCCATAATTACCAAATTGCCCCTAGGCCCGTAAAATGATTTTTATTCAATTTCTTTACTTCTTAAGTCTAGATGAACCTTTTTCATAACTATAGCAACTCATAATTTCAACTATTTGACACATTTATCACTTATTTCACAAACTTTACAAAATAGTCCATTTAGGTGCTTTTATGCAAATTTCTTTAATGAAAGTTGTTTATAACACTACCAAGATTCAGATTCTTCCATAAAAACTCAGCAAAAAATACATATGCTTCCATGGCAAAACCCTAGACTCTTAATCATTTTGCAAGATAGTCCCCTCTTTTGAAAGCTCATGCTTTAGGGGTTCCAAAAATGTAAAAATTTATCAAGAAAAAAGCATTTAAAACACTTACTTACTAGGGAAATATGTTGCTAAAATTTTCCAGCTCTCAAACCCCCGATGTTGCTGCCATTTTCGGTGAAAGAGAAGAAGAAAAATGAAAGAAAATGACAGCATTTTCTTTTTTCTATTTTATTACCAAAAATTCACTTTAAATCCCATAAAATATGGCTTTTTGACCAATCTTATCTCCCTTGGCCAGCCACCTCTATTAAAAAGGGTATAATTTCCCTTTAAAGGCCTTCAATTTTAGTTATCTAGCTATTAGACACATTTAGGTTCTAAAATACAACTTTTACCTTTTACGCGATTTAGTCCTTTTTCGAAATTAAGCCCTTAAACGCTAAAATTAATTCACCAAAATTTTCATGTATTTAAATAATCATGCTATAACTCATAAAATAATATCAAAATAATTTTCTCCAGCCTCAGAATAGTGGTTCCGAAACCACTGTTTCGACTAGGCCCAAAATCGGGCTGTTACAATTCTTCTTCCATTTAGGGATTTTAGTCCCCGAAAATCTTACCAAAAGAAATTGCTTTCAACTTTCATGAATCACTTTCACCTTTTTCTCAAAATTACAAATCAACTTAGTCTCATACTCAGGATTTCCTGTAGCCTTTCCATAGCTACGGTATAAACCTCGGGGCTCAATTCGAAATGTTGGAGACTGACATTCTAAGAACTATAAACTCAGAAACATATAACTTAGCCTAATCTGTCGAATAATATATCTACACATACAAAAATAATCATACGGACTTTCATCATCAATCTATCACAATCCAATTGGCATCTTTCTTTTTCATGAGGATGAGAGATATCTGGATACGAAATTCATAATAGCTTTTTCTCATTTTCTTTCACTGTCATCACCGACAATAATAGTTTAGAATACATTGGATATTTGGCTTAACCCTGAAGACAATTCAACATCTTTTGGGAGAACAGACAAGATGCTACTGTGAGCTCTCTACACAATTCACTACATAATCCAGAGTTTTTCGGTACTCAAATCTTACTCTGAAATAATAATAACAGAAACCAGAAATCAAGTCTTCAACTATTTAAAAACTTTACTAACATGTATCAGACGATTCAAACTTCATGAATGTGATCTCTTTATCAATCAGAACAACTTTACTTATAACTTCATCTCTCGAATAAGAGAAATCCACTAATATGTTTCTGTATCATACTTTCAAGAATAAAATTTCTTCATTTTCGACTGCACGTTTACTTACCCGTAAATGTGCAACATTATTCCCAGGCCAGAGAATAAACTTAAATGTACATAATTTAATTTACCTTTGCTGATAATAATTCTTTACATGAAGATTAGAGAAATTGAAATACTAGAATCCCCACACTTCCATAGTCGAGCCACAAGCATAATCATAATAGATACTATTATCGCAAGTCAAAGAATACACTTAAGGATAAGTCAGGTTTGATAATTCTCAAAATAAGAACAACAGGAAAACCAAGATAAAGAATTCCAGCTATAATACCATACCAGAAATCTGAGAATATAACCTCCAAGAGAATAATGAGGAAAATTTGGAAAATCCCTTAGAGAAAACCAGTAGGAAACTACTGTCTATACGCTCTGAATTTTCACCGTCAACTTTCTCTCGGCACATCAGAAAAGAATTCCAAAGAGATAAGAAATGTTGATCATAACTAACCGGATCAACAGAGCTTTCGTCTAATATCACAGTTGCTAGCATCTTCATACGATAAAAATTTTCACTTGGAATGAACAACCATACATAATCCCAAGAATAAAGGAAAATACAGAATGTTCAGAAAAGAGAGATAGCCATAACTTTTACTTAATTGAATCCGTCATACTCAGACATCCTTCCTCTGATTAATCCTGTCCTTACTAATCCCATAATATTCCATTATTGCACTCTTTAGTTCCACTTTTGCAAGCTTATACTATACATCTCTCGCGAATCTTGTCATATAACTCTATTCTAGTAAGGGGGTGAAGATTGTAAAGCCTCTAAATTTTCGACTCTCACACACATACATATTTAACAACAACATAATATCATGCACATCGATGCAAACATTTCAAATTTTCAACTTGTTATGAACACACTTTCATATATCTTAGTAACACATGCAACTTTATTTCATATGAATACTAGCCAAACATCAGTGAACTTATCACAACAAAAATTTTCATTTCTTTTACTCGAATCATCATTAATGTCTAATCAAGTTTCAACACTTAGCCTTATTTTACTTACCAACCTTTATCAAATTAGAGAACGTCTTACGGTCTTGAGTACATCATTCACTTGATGCCATAGTCCAACTATGGTCTTGTATTACTTCTCATCCATCTGTGTCGATGTCGTGTCCCAGACAGGTCTTACACTGACACATATTAAGCCGATGCCATGTCCCAGACATGGTCTTACACTAGTATGCATATCTTGAGGCCGATGTATGTCCTAGACATGTCTTACACTGGCTCTCGTCTCAAAGACGATGCATGCCCCAGACATGTCTTACACTGGCGCACATATCACCTGCACTACCATGGTCCAACCATGGTCTTATCCGTCAATTCATAATCGAACAATCATACTCAATTCCAGCATTCTACTCAATTTGATCTCTTATTTCAGTTTTCATGCTATTATAACATTCATGACATCTTTAATTCAGAGATTTAAACATAAATGTCAATCACATATACATACTGACTACACATCATTAAGTAGAAGTATTTATACACACATTCTGTCATTTCGAGTAAAGTTTTCTTCTCATAATCACTAGGCCAAATGAGTTAGGCACGTAACATCGTATGAATACTAACATCCATGAAAGAGCTTATCACAACTTAACTTTCATTTCATTCCACGTTTCCACATTCTTTAACTTAAGATTATCACATATTGAGTATTAATTCATGTAAAAAATCATGAATTTCCTTTCATACCTTTCCTAATTTTGACATATCACAAGAACGTTTCAATCATCTCAATATTACTTCTATCATTAACAAGATTTGCTCGGTTGGTAGTCCTTCATGTCTTAGCAAACAGTTTCGTTAGTGCCGGGAGATATCACACTATCACGAGTAATACTATGGCATGTATAGCTAGACTCACTTACGCTATGTTAGTCTGAGAATCGACTAAACCATAGCTCTGATACCACAAATGTAACACCCCTCGCCCGTATTTGACGCAGGGATAGGGTTCGAGGTGTTACCGAATTTAAGCTAACACTTTCATACTAAACCGGCCATGAAATTTCGTTCGAATTTAAAACTTTTCATTGCCCATACATTTTGTCCCTTAAACCGACTTACAAGGCCCAAACCATATATTCAGGGTGGTCCGGGACTAAACTGAGAATTGAAGAAAAACTTGGAAAATTTCAGGCTTTAAGGCTCCACACGCCCTTGTAGTATAGGGCACACACCCGTGTGGAATTAATTTCTAATTCATACCTATAGGGGTTTTCACACGGCCAGACACACGCCCGTGTCATTGGCCCGTGTCCCTCACATGGCCACGACACACCCATGTCTTAGTCCGTGTGCAAAAACCTGGGTATTCTATTTCTAACGTCAACATCCCTAAAATGTCACACAGCTATGGCATATGCCCGTGTGCCTACCCATGTGGACAAATGCAAGGCTATTTTCCAAGCCATTTTGTCACCCTTACAACATACGTACACACACTTATACAATAGCATACAACAAAGCATACATGGGCACTTAAACATCCATAAATATGTTATGATCTTGTCAATTTCTCATGCAATAGGTATTATAGATTTTACTCACATCTTTACTACATTCATGCCATAATCATTTTAAACACATCACATAAGACCATAGCACATGCATGCATATATAAATAGGTTTACAACCTCAATAGCTAATGTAAGCCGATACGTTTGGCTAAAACAAATATCACACACTCAAATATTTAAACTTCTATACATGCCATAGACTCAAAGTACTTGAAATCACTTACACCAATGGTGATAGCTTGACAGTGTGATAGTATCTCTGACGAACTCCAATCTGAGCTAACCTGGTAACACTAGAGGACATGGGAAAGGAAGGGAGGGTAAGCTTTAAGCTTAGTAAGTTCATATAAAAACAATAGGAAACTCATTAACATGTTTTTATCAATGTCCCCAACATATTCTTAAGTTCATGATAAGCTGTCTTCTTGTACAATAGTCAATAAAATATTTATATCTGGAGCAACGAAACTCCAAATTAAGTTCCGTTAATTTTTCATGAAACAAGACTCATGTACCTTTCTACCATACAATTTCCAGAATTTTTGGTTCAGCCAAATAGTACAGTCTATTCCTCAAATTTACCCCTGATTCACTTCTTGACAGTCCGACCCTTCTGTACTAAAGTTAAATTTTCTCATAGCACAAGACTCGAATAATGTTCCCGTCTATTTCTTTTGAAAACAGACTCATAAGTATTTTAAACATATAAATTATAACTCATAAATATTTTTTTACAATTTATAATGATTTTCTCAAATTGGAACCGGGGATTTCGAAGTCATTCTGACTCTGTCTCACAACAATTTAAATATTTCATAATATGAAACTCTTTTGCGTACACCATTTCCTCTATGTAAAACTAGCTTCAATAAGCTTTAATTTAATATTTCATTCAGCCTTTAACTTATTTTACACTATTTTTAATGTATTTTCAAAGTTACACAACTACAATAGCCTAAAACTGTCCGGGCTAATTTACTCATTCACAATTATTGTTCACCAAATTAATACAACATCATTTCGTTTATCATGGCAAGAGCGCATAGCTATGCATCATAATCATGGACCCATAATCTCAATGTCATCAAGTATCAAAGACTTATTCTAAATCATGCCATTTTCATAGTATTCACCAAATACTATATACATCATAGATTATCACATATCAAGGCATTAATCATAAGTTTAGTATACATACCTATAGCAATTCATAATAAAGTATATGATCATACCTTCTTTAACATGCTCTCTTTAGAGCTTTCATCACATCATCCATTACATTACCTGTTGAACATTCGGGATGCTAAAGGATGTTCGAAATTATCATACACCAAATAGAATACCAAAGCCATGTCCCATACACGGTTTTACATGGATCCATATATCGTTGTCATATCCCGGATATGGTCTTATACAAGGTCTCATGTCAGTGCCAATGCCATGTCCCGGACATGGTCTTATACTAGCACACATATCATCACATTTTCATTGAATCATCACAAGTCAATTTCCAATAAAGGCATATATCTATATTTCGTGCAATATCAAGTATTAAGCACATGATAATGAAGTTGATAAGTTACTTTCATACCAACTTACTCGCTTCAAAGAAACATCATATTCTATCAATCTTCCAATATATTAAATCATATAATATATGCAATATTAATAAGAAATGTAATTCAAACATAAATTTGCATTATTATTATCATACGAACTTACCTCGACACCAAATTGGTAGAAGAGGCCTAAACATCAATTTCTCGTTTTTTCCTCGTTCTAAGCCCGAATCTTGTTTTTCATCATCTATAACATCACATTTAACTTATTAAAACAATATACTAATAAAATTAGTCCAATGACACATTTTGGTAAAGTTTTTGATTTTGGCCCTATACTTTGCCATAATTACCAAATTGCCCCTAGGCCCGTAAAATGATTTTTATTCAATTTCTTTACTCCTTAAGCCTAGATGAACCATTTTCATAACTATAGTAGCTCATAATTTCAACTATTTCACACATTTATCACTTATTTCACAAACTTTACAAAATAGTCCATTTAGGTGCTTTCATGCAATTTTCTTTCATGAAAGTTGTTTATAACACTACCAAGACTCATAATATTTCATAAAAACTCAGCAAACAATACATATGCTTCCATGGAAAAATCCTAGAATCTTAATCATTTTGCAAGATAGTCCCCTCTTTTGAAAGCTCATGCTTTATGGGTTCCAAAAAATGTAAAAATTATCAAGAAAAAGCATTAAAAACACTTACTTACTAGGTAAATATGTTGCTGAAATTTTCCAGCTCTCAAACCCCCCATGTTGCTGCCATTTTCGGTGAAAAAGAAGAAGAAAAATGAATGGAAATGACAGCTTTTTCTTTTTTCTATTTTATTACCAAAAAGTCACTTTAAATCCCATAAAATATGGCTTTTTGACCAATCTTGTCTCCCTTGGCCAGCCACCTCTATTAAAAAGGGTATAATTGCCCTTTAAAGGCCTTAAATTTTAGTTATCTAGCTATTAGACACATTTAGGTACTAAAATACAACTTTTACCTTTTACGCGATTCAGTCCTTTTTCGAAATTAAGCCCTCAAACGCTAAAATTAATTCACCAAAATTTTCATGTACTTATTTAATCAGTCTATAACTCATAAAATAACATCAAAACAATTTTCTCCGGCCTCGAAATAGTGGTTTCAAAACTACTGTTCTGACTAGGCCCAAAATCAGGCCGTTACATGACTAATCCGATATTTTAGCTTTTCCTTGGTTTAGATACGTTTGATTCATTTCTTGATTTAGATAAAAATTTACATTCAATTTAAACCATTCGAATAACTTAAAATAATTAATTCAACCCTATAACCCATATCAATTATGAATTTACAAAACTACCTTTGACATTTTAACCTTTATGCAATTTAGTCCTAAATCTCGAAATTTACAAATTAACCATAATTAGAAAAAATTCATGGTAGAAAAATTTTATGGGGTTTCTAAACAACCCATATTTCCCATCATTTCATGATATTTACATTAAATTTTACTATTTTCACAAATAGGTCCCTAAACATTAAAATTATCAAAAATCGCTTAACAAAATACTTATATTTAACAACCAAGCTTGATAATCTATCAACTAAATTCAAAAATATTCCCAATTCACTCATGGAAAGTCCCTATACTTTCAAAAATTTAATAAATTGACCCCCGAGTTAACTAGATTAATTTAATACGATTTCAAAAATATAAAAGATCATGAAAAATGTGTTACAAAATACTTACATGTACACAAATACAATTTGGCCGAATGCTTCCTAAGTTTGGCTATGGCCTCTTCGGTTTCAAAAAAAAAAAAAAAGGAGAAAGATGATAGCTTTTTACTTTTTGTTTATGTTATTATTTACCTAATTACTTTATTGCCCTTAAAACATTATATAATATAACTAAAATGTTTTTTATAAAATCGTCCACTATACAACCAAATGTAAAATTACCCAAAAAATCCTTCCATTCTTGTTTCCTTATTAAATTAACACCCTTAACTTATAGAAACTAACTTTTGTAGTTTTTACAATTTAGCCCTTTTTACTAAATTAATCATTTAAACATCAAAATTTCTTGACCAAACTTTAATACACCTATATAACCACTCCGTAAATATTTTTATTAAATATTTAAGGGTTCGATTTATAGAAATGAGGTCCCGATGCCTCATTTTCTAAAACCATTTGACTTTAGGGACATACCACTTAAACTTAATTTTCGTTCAATTTAACAAAATCATTAATAAAATTTCAATGTAATTCTATATTTGACTCGTAAATATTAAATAATAATATTATCAAACTTGCTCGTCAGATTTGTTGCCCTGAAACTATTGATCTGACACCACTGAAAAACGGACAGTTACACGTAAGCTCCTAATTAACTCTATGGTTCGTAGATACAACTGGCGACCCCTAAACACTCACCAGTTTGTTGAAAGCTTTAAACAAGCTTCACCTTTCCTTTTTTTTTTCTTTTTGACAGTTCTATTAGGTTCACAATTTCACATACATACACAAGTCACAATAGCACATTAAAACTCATACACAAACATAAGCGAACCTAGGTCACACATGTTAGTTTTTTGGTGAACCTAGTTTCCTTTATTGCAAACCTTTATTAATTACTTTTAAACATCAACATTATAGAGAAACAAACTCTTACCTTAAATCCTAAGAGCTAAGTTATGGTTTCTTATCTTTTATAGAAACTTGACAATAAGAGAAAGAAGTGATCGATGAAGAGATTTGAGAGAATTCTGTTGTTTAATAGAATATGAAATTTTTAACAAAAAGAGCTTAATTTATAGGCACTTATTGTTTTGATGTTCTTAGGATACTCTAGTCGCAGTAGAAGTAGGAAAGAGTTACGCCCATGAATGGTGTTGTAAAGAGGAAAATAATTTGAATTCTTAACTTCAGTATAATTTCCCTTTTTCTACTCCAAAATAGTGATTACAGCTCGCTAGGCCTACTGGAGATCTTAGTTCACTAGGTCCAAACTGACGATTGCAAATAGCCAAGCCCACTGGCAACCCCAATTCGCTAGGACTATTAGCGAATCCAAACCAACGATTGCAATTCACCAAGCCTACTGGCGATCCTAATTCGCCAGGCCTACTGGTGAATCCTAGCTCACCAGGCCTTAAACTCTTAGGCCCTATTATGGGATGTTACAACTCTCCCCCTTTTAAGGAATGTCGTCCTCAAAATTACTTATGTTAGAATAGATGAGGATACTGACTCTTTATTGCTTCTTCTATTCCAAGTGGCTTTGGTGGTTTTGTGGTTTTGCCACAACACTTTAACTAGAAGGAATTCTTTTATTCCGTAAGACTTTTTCCCCGTGAGCTATAACTTCAACTAGTTCCTCATCATAAGTAAGAACAGGTCACACTACAATTTCATCTATTGTTACAACATGGGATGGGCTTACACAGTATTTCCTTAGTATGGACACATGGAAAACATCATGAATTCGCTCAAGTTTTGGTGGCAACTTGAGTCGATAGGCCACTGGACCAATCGTTTCAACCCCTTCATATGGACTAATGAATCTTGGACTTAATTTCCCTTTTTTCCCAAACCTTAAAATGTTTTTCCATGGCGAGACCTTTAAGAACACTTGTTCTCCTACTTGGTACTCAATATCTCGATGTTTTAAGTCAACAGAGGATTTTTATTTGTCTAAAGCAGTCTTTAATCGTTCGCATATCATTTTTACCTTTTTCTCTATTTTGTGAACTAACTCTTGTCCAACTATTCATCTTTCATCAAATTCTGCCCAACACAAGGGGGTTCTACATTTTCTTCTATACAATGCCTCAAAGGGTGCAATTTGGATGCTTTCTTGATGGCTATTGTTGTATGTGAACTCTGCTAATGGTAGATAATGTTCCTAACATCCTACAAACTCTAACACACAACTTTGCAGCATGTCTTCTAATACTTGTATCACCCTCTCTGATTGACTATCTGTTTGTGGATGATAAGCAGTACTGAAGTTAAATTTGGTACCTAAAGCTTCTTACAAAATTTTCTAAAAGCTTAAAGTGAATAGAGGATCTCGATTGGAGATAATGGAAACTGAAACACCATGGAGTCACACTATCTCGGCGATGTACAATTTTGCCAGTTTTTGCAAAGTATAATTTGTGTAAATTGTTAAGAAGTGCGAACTCTTTGTAAGTCGATCCATAATCACTCATGTAACATCTTTCTTTTTCAAAGTTACGGGTAAGACTAAAACATAGTCCATGGTGATCCTATCCCACTTCCAGTTTGGAATTCTGAGCGGTTGTAACAATCTTGAGGGAAATTGATGTTTTACTTTCACCTTTTGACAATTAGACACTTTGCCACAAAGTCTGTGACATCTAGTGTAACAACCCGAAAGGTAATGGTGCCAAAAATGGTGGTTTTGGAACCCCGCTCTTCGATGGTCGAGTTTTTAAATATTATTTAATAATATTTTTAAATTTATTTGAGTGTTATATGAGATTTTGATTTGACAGATTTTATTAAATAACCAATTAATCAAGGTACAAGTGGTCTATATTGAAAGTTAGTGGTTTTGGAAAATGAGATATAGAGACCTCGTTTTCATAAATTAAGCTTATAAATATTTAATAAAAAATATTCAGGGGATTATTTTATAAGTGAATTGAATTTCAGTCAGTTAATTGTATCGAATTAATACTTAATTATGGTACAAGGACTAAATCATAAAAGTATCAAAAGTTCAATTATTATTAAATTTTTGTATAGAACATGATTAAGGATTTTTATAGCAATTAAACCAATGGTTTAATTGAGTGAACGGTAACATGTGCCAATATATTAGAATTTGTAATGAAAATTTAAGTAAAATAACATTAATAATAAAATAGTTAATTAAACTTAGGAAATAACATAAGAGTGGAAGGAAAGAGAAGCTTTATTTCTCTTTGGAAGCAACAACTTTCAAAACAAATAGGGAAAGGAAAAAGACGAATGGACCAAGGGTTTAGAAATTTTTAAGTTTTAATTGGTTAGTCAATTTAGTCCATTTTCTTGTATTTTTTATATTTTTGGAATCCCAGGAGCTTAAGCTTGTTGACCCATGTCATATTTTTTAGTATTTTTAAATATTGAGGATGTTACCATTATTGATTCGTTGAATTTTTAAGGGTTAATTTGATAGATATTAAGTTTAGAGTTGAAAAATGACTAAATTGTGAAGTACGTTTAAAGTTTTGTATTATAAGGATTAAATTGTATAAATTTTAAAATTAGAGGTAAAAATGAAAAATAGGAGATTATTTAAGGACTCTAGTAAATTTAGCATAAAATTTGGGGGTTAAATTTAAAAGTTATGTTAGTCCCGATTTTAGGGACTAAATTGAATAAAATGCAAATATTACTTAAATTAGAAATTGAATATTAATTTATTTGTATATTGATGATTTAGTATGTTTATTTTAATTTGTAGCTAACGTTGACCTAAATACCCCAAGGCAAAAAGGAAAAGAAAATTCGTAAAAGAATAGCTCGGAGTTTACGGTTTGTATTTCTATGACTGGAACCTTTTTGATTGTTGCATTTATGAACTGCACTACATGGTTACAACATAAGGTAAGTTGGAAATGATAGAACGAGCTAAATCGAATCAATTTGAATTAGTTTTCGTGATAGAGACTAAGTTGAATAGATTTGAAAATAGGATATGTCGATAATATCAAGCAATTGAATTCGATTTGTGATGAGTTATGCTGGAACATATGTGAATTAATGATTAGTTGATGAAATTATATTGTACAACTGCAAAATTGAGTATAATGAAATTGAAACAAGGGTAGATAGTGGATATTAGGGTGTGTTTGTTTGGTTGTATTTCATTTTTCGAAAAATATTTTCCTCATTTTCCAGTGTTTGGTAGCCTGAAAACCTTTTCCATTTGAAAAACATTTTCCAAATCATGCGTAAAATCCCTTACATTTTGGGAAAATGTCTTACCGTTTCAATTTCTATAAGACATTTTCCCGTGCTTCTCCTTCATCCAGGTAAGGCCCCTTCTCTTACTACTGTTCAATTTCCGTTCTCTTGCTGCTGGTATTTCGTTTCCTTTCTCCTTCTCTTTCTCTCTTTCTCATGCAATCTCTCTCTCTCTCTCTTTCGCAGGCATTTTCCTCTTCCTGCATAAAACTTTTTTTTCGGGTCTTGGCTTAAGGTAAAGCTCTACCCTTTCTCAAATCCAATGGTTTCTCTTTTTTAGTTACCATTTTTTTGGTGGGATTTTTAGGGGTTTTATTTTGGTAAGATTTGAAGTACAAGAAGCAGTCACGCCAGAAAGAAGAAAGTCAAGCTTGAAAGCAGCAAAGCCAGATTCGGATTCTATAGTTGCTCCTATTGAGTTGCCTCTCCTGGGGTCAAAGAACTAACTGCCTTTCTAGAATCCAGTGAAAGCAGAACTAGCGCTTAAGGAAAACACGTAGAAGCAGGCAAGTTGATTCCCATCTCTGGAGGTCAGTTGGAAAATTCCCATTCTCCTGGGTACAAAAGAAAGTAGGCTATTCATTCGCATCGAGCAAGCAGTCACCACCTTCAACCTAGGTACTTACCTTGAGCCTTGATCCACTATTTCTTTATATACTATCTGTGACAATCTTCCCCATGGAAATACCATGTTGACTCCTTTCTGCCCAAAGCAAACTTCTACTTCTTATTCCCTGTTTGATCGAACCTGCTTTGAAAACTGTACTTGCTTGGATTTAGGTAATTTTTGGATGTGCAATTATTCAATTGTAGCAATGGTTTTGTACTGTGCAGTGTTTAACTTTCAAACTAGATACTTGTGTAATCCTTAACCTTCTCCTTAAATGATTGTTGTGGTTGCTTGTCTTCTTGATTCCTCTTTATTTGTGGGATTATTCAATTGTAGCAATGGTTTTGTACTGTGCAATGTTTAACTTTGAAAACTATATCTTGTCTTTGTGATGTGCTTAGTCTTATAGGAAAACACTTGTGGTTACCCGATGAGCTCAATTGTTGTTTGCAGTGTGAACCTTTCTCAACATACCCACGCATTTTATGATTTTATTCATGTAGCTGGCATTGAATCACTAATAAAGCTTCTGGTTCAAGCAAGCAAGAGCAGGTAGATATAACGTTGATGACATCCTTCAATTCTCTTTGCATTTGTATGAGCAACTGAAGTTTCTAAATTATCACTTTGGTTATGTGAGAAATTGCATGCCTGTTTATATTATACTTTATTGTGACTTAACAAACCTTATTTTCTCCATGTGAGAGAACAAAACTCCATTGGACCACCTTTGAAAATGACACTGATGTTCAACAAATTTGACTCTTCTCCATACCACTTGTGTGTTTTTCTGTCAATATTTTTTACCTTTGCCAATGTTGACCTGTGTTTTTTGAATTGGGATAGATGGATACTACAATATAATGAAATTTAATAAACTACGAATAAAATATCATTTGGTAGGATACTACAATACATCATTTGCTGTAATTAGCCTATGTCCGGAGTCAAGCCTGGAATTTTATGCCTTCTTTCTTTAGCCGATTTTATGCATGAAATTTTAACCAACTTTTTTTTCTTTTGATCTTTCTTCAGATTCACCTTCTTGTTGCTGTTCGTCAAGATTCATTCGTTGTTGTTTCGTAATTCTTACGTTTTTGAATGGAATTTTTGTTAGATTTTTTTGCTACCGATTCGATGGTATGTCTTGTGAATTAGATTATTGTGAAATTTTCTTTGTGAATCAGATTACTATATGTAGGGTAGTCATGTGTAATCAGTAAATTATTTATGCATTGTCTTTGCAAAGCATGTGTGGATAGCTACTATAAGGTATGTGTAAACTGCTTTGGCAAGATATGTGCTAATTGTCCTTGTAATGCTTGAGTAAATCGACTTGAAAGGTACTTATGTGCGAATCCTATGTAAGTAATTATGTGCTACCCGATTTAGTAAGATTTTATATGTCAATTGATTTAGTATATGTATATATCAATGTGACAATAGCTTAATGAATAGAAATAGTAAATAAAGATAAAAACTGCTTCTAATGGAAACATAACAGCACTACTTGGAACTCCCTTTATGTTTGTTCAGCACAACATTCATCCTCTAACTTTCACTCTAGTTTTCAAGCCAATGATGAAGACGGTCGATGCCAAAATAAGCAGAGTTTTTCTTAATTTCTAGTTGCTGGGAGATTATAGCCTTAAACACATATTGGTTAGTGAAAAGAAAATTTATGGACTATGGTATTCTTCTTAGTTTGGAGAGAAGGGAGAAAGTATTTTCCAGTTGATATATGCTATGCATTTGAAATATATATATATATATACACACATAACTATACAAGGTCTGAAGGTATACTGGCCTATCAGATTTTGATACTAATTACAGAACAGAAAAGCAAGTAAATACATAAAATGGCAAACAAAACCTACTTCATTTATGCATCAAATTGCCTCAAACAACCGAAACCAATAAGATTCTTCACGGTGTTGGATTCAGTTCGTTACGGGAAAATCCATCATCAAAGTTGAGAGAATAGCTGTGGAAGTCATAGTTGAACTGCATGCTGCTTCTTTGCCTTTGCCTCCACCACTGTGACTTGACCTTCCAAGCCAACTGTTTCAACACACAGTTCGGCCCTCTTCGTACACTGATAAGTTTAACACATGCTCATGGTTTCATACTTTCTTTTCCCAAATTAATATAAATATTAATTCTTAATTCATAAATTTAAATATAATAAATAAATAGTAACCATAATTTAACCTAAAATAATCTATACTAACATAGATTTAATAAAAATTCGACATTATTAAAGGTTTTTTTTCAACTTTTTAATTAATAAAAATAATTTTCATCGTTATAATTATTTTAATAAATATATATCTTTAAAGTCTTGACTTTTGGATATCTTCATGAGCTACTAGTGTATTAGATATCAATTTTCATATATGTATGTATGCACTTTAGTCATGGTAGCTTTATTCATATATGTGATCTTATGAAAAGCTTGCACCTTTTTGTAGTGATCAAATATTTGTGTGGCATTGTTTTGTGTAGATGGATCGTAGTCAACATCAAAATGTAATTCTTTGCAATGTGGTGGCTTGATTTTAGCTTTTGGGGCTCTTTGGATTAAAAATTAAAAACTAGGAAGGAAATTACTTCTCATCCTCGTGTGAATCGAGATTATGAAAGAGAAAATTACATTAATAGTATTTTATATAGTGGTGACCAACATTGTATTAATATGATAAGGATGAGACTGATTGCCTTTTTTAATTTGTGTGATATTCTTAGTAGGAATAATTTATTACAATCAACTAAATCTATGAATATTAGGGAGCAAGTACTGATATTTTTACATATAATTGGTCATAATGTAAGGTTTCGAGTGATTGGATCTAAATATTGTAGATCAACTGAGACAGTTCACCATTACTTTAGGATTGTATTGAGAGCTATTTTGAAATTGTATAAACTAGTTATTAGATCACCTGATGAGTCAACTCCTAGTGAAATCAGAAACAATTGAAGGTTTTATCCTTATTTTAAAGATTGTATTGGAGCATTAGATGGAACTCATGTTCGTGCATCCGTTCCACCTAGCATTGAAGGAAGATTTCGTAGCCGTAAAGGGGGGACGACACAAAATGTATTGGCTGCCATTACATTTGATTTGAAATTTTCATATGTTCTAGATGGTTGGGAAGGTAGTGCACATGATTCTCGTATTTTAAGTGATGCACTTTCACGCCCAAGAGGATTAAGAATTCCAGAAGGTAATAATTATCATTAAATACCAAATAGTTCTAATAAGCTCATAATTTATTATTAGTATTAATTATGTTTTGTAAAATTGTAGGCAAATATTATCTTGCTAATGCTGGATATGGCATCCAAAATGGATTTATTACCCCATATCGTGGTGTCCGATATCATTTAAAAGAGTTTAGTGCTCAGGGCCCTGAAAATGCAAAGGAACTCTTTAATCTTTGACATTCATCATTGCGAATCACTATTGAACGTGTTTTTGGGATTTTGAAGAAACAGTTTCGTGTATTAGATGCTGAACCATTTTGGAATTTTCAAACTCAAGTAGATATAGTTTTGGTTTGTTGTATCATTCATAATCATATCATGGGAGTTGATCCTAATGATTTACTTAATCAAGGATTATACGAGGAGTCTGAGTCTGATTTGATAATACCAACTCTTACGGAGCGAGAAGAAAGAGAAGAAGCAAGAGAATGGTCTGCTAAGAGAGACGAAATTGCACAAACTATGTGGACTGATTATATGGCTAGAAATATTAGGTAGGTTTAGGTCTTAGGTTTGTTGTTTCTATGTTATGTATGTTTTAGTATTAAAATTGTTCTTTTTTTGTTAATGTTTGTTGGATAATGATATTAAAATTTTAGTTTGTTGGATTTTGAAATTATTATGTCTTGAATTTGCTAGATATTGATTATGTTAAGCTTGTTAGATATTGAATTTATTATGTTTTAAGCTTGTTGGATATCGAAATGATTGACAATGACAATTATTAATGTAGAATGGGTAAGGGCAACAAAGAAGGGACCTCCAAGCAATTCAGGTGGACAAAACTGATGGAACATGTTTTTCTTGAAATTCTACCAGAGGAGGCCCAGAAAGGAAATAAGCCTTCTAATACTTTCAAAACAGTTTCTATTAAACGAGTTGTCGAAACTATTTCTGAAAGATTCCAAGTCCAATGCGATGCGAAGCATGTGGAAAATCATTTGAGGACTGTAAAAAACCAATGGCAAATTATATGCAAAATTCGAGGTGAAAGTGGTTTTGGATGGGATGATAACATGAAAATGATCACATGTGATAGAGCGACATATGATGCAGCAGTGATGGTAATATATGTATATATATGTTACGTATATTTCAATTGTTTTATACTTGTTATTCTAATTGTGTATAATATCCAACAGGCACACAAGAAGTATGAACCATTTTTGAATAAAAGCATTGATCATTATGATGAAATGGCTTTGGTTGTTGGCAAAGATATGGCAACAGGAGTTTTGCGAACATTTCTTGACATAGATTTGGATGATGGTAACCAAGATTCAAAGTGCCTCTAGATGCTACAATGAAGAGGATGAAGAGGTAAGAACAAATGTATCTTCATCCGCACATCCAAACGTAAAAGAAAAAATGTTCAAGAAATTGTCGTTGATGAACAAGTTAAATTTGTGGGTGAACAACTTGGCAAAATTGCTAATGCTTTGGAACAATTTATGCGGATAAGACACACCACGACTTTACGAACAAGCGATATCGATGGAGGAAGAAGGATTTCATGATGACTTCTTGTGTTACGTGTTTGATTATCTAGTGAGTCATGAATCTGAGGCCAAAGCTTTTTAGTTAAAAATAAGAAGCATAAAAAATTTGGCTTCAAAAATTTTTTCAAGGTTGAAGATATTGATACTTTTATGTGGTGTAATATTTAGTTATGCACTTGGACAATGTTGTTATTATGTGGTGTACTGCTAATTATGCATTTGGATAATATTATTAATTTCTAGTATTAATTGTGGTTTGGAAGCTAATTTATAATTATTCAATCCTTGTTTTTTATTTTTTAACACAATTACAAATAATTTATCTGACTTTGGTTGTTTTCAATTTATGAAGGTTAATATTGTAGCTTAATAATTGAGTATTATTATATATTTAATTTAATTTATTTATTTATAAATAAATCATTGCAATATATGTAAAAACAATTTAAAATATAAAAATTTATTAATATGTATATAAATTTATTAATATATGTAAAAATAACTTTTACGGAAAATATTTTCAGGAAATCTGCCAAACAAGAGAAAATATTTTACACAGCTTCATCCAAACACCAGAAAATATTTTCAGTAAATCATTTTCCAGAAAAGTAAATCATTTTTCAAAAATCATTTTCCGGAAAACATTTTGCTGGCAAACAAACAGACCCTTAGTTTCTAAGCTCAGTTTAAGATATGTAATTAGATTGAATAATAGGTGATGTAATAGGACTTATGTATTGAATATGTTAAAATGCATTATAACCTTTATAATATATTTTATTGTTCGATTATAGAAATACCACTGAATTATACTCGGCATATGGTTTTGTTTTCTATGCACAAGTTAGGTACTTTATGGTTCACTCGTCAACTCAGCAGCCAACAATAATCTCGAACTTAAGAGTTAGTGATGATCTTATTTTGATTTGACAAGTACTTAGGAAGTCTTTTGAGTTAAAGCTCATTTTGTAATTTAATGGTTAGCTTGTGGTTTGGTTTAAGTTATGTCTTTATAGATTTGAGTGTGAAAGTATTGGTAGTATATTTGTTGACGATAATATGTTTGGTTAAATGGTTTCCTTGTCAAATGTTTAAACAAGTGAGGAAATACCATGAAATGGATATTTGATGCTTGAGTAGTTGAAGGTGAATATATTAATTAGGGAGAAGTGAATTGGCATTTGTTTGCTCAACTAGTTTTGTTTAGTATAATCGAAATGGTTGAGATGTATCAATGATTTAATAGTTTTATTGTATATATATAAATATGTATTTAGTTAGTTTGAAATTGAGATACATTGTTTAGGGATCTAGGTTGATTGATTTTAATGATGTGTTTGATATGAAAACTTGTATTTTTGAATTGAGTTATGTATCTATAAATACATTTAAGCTTACCATTTGAGTTTATGTGAATTTTGGTCATGAAATGAACTTTTTGGATATAGTTTTTACCATTCTTAACCCAGGTACCGGTATTTTTTGCATTGGTATCGATACTTGTTATTATGTATAGTTTTAAAATAAATAGAATGCCAAAATAATATCGATTTTTATTTAACTATCAATACTTTCTCATAAAATATTGATACCTTAAAATAATTTTCGATACTCATGTTTCGTAAAGAAAATAGAATTGAGTTTTAGTATCAATTTTTAGTGAGGTATAGATTTTGTATTGATAACAATTGTGGATTTTCAAAATTGACAGTTAAAACTTTATAATTTTACAATTCAATCTTACTTTATGCTTGAATTTTACAAATTAGTTCCTGTAGAGTTCAAAAGTTCTAACATGCTCATATATATATATATATATATATATAGTTTAAAGATAAATATTTGAGTTTTGTTTAGAAACGAATTTGTCGATTGTTGAAGTTTCTCGCAGTATCTTACTACTCGGGTCTAGTGACCGGGTTGTAACACCCCTAACCCATATCTGTCATCATAACAGGGTTTCAAAGCATTACCGAAACTTTCAGAACATTTTACAAATAATTTATGTAAATTACTATTCATTAACCGAGATCATTCGAAACGTCCCTTAATTGGACCTTCGAGGCCCAATACGAGCATTAGAATCGAGTCGGGACTTAATCGGAAACTCTAAGAATTTTTCGCAAATTTTCAAAAGTTTTCTAAGTTACAGGGCTCACATGCCCTTGTGGTCCGAGGGACACGCCCGTGTGACCCTAGGACACGCCAGTGCTACAGGCCATGTTCGACCCCGTGTAACTCTCTGACTTGTGCATACGGCCATGCCACACGCCTGTGTGCTACGCCGTGTGGTTAATTAATTCAATTCGAAATTAGGTGGAGGTTTCGCATGGCCAAGACACACACCTGTGTTCTAGGTTGTATAGCACACACGACTGAGACACACGCCCGTGTCTCTGCCCGTGTGCTCAATTCTGAGCATTCTGTTTCTCAAAATTAATATGCAGGGGACACACGGTCTAACTACGCGCCCATGTACTCAGCGTGTGTCACACACGGTCTAGACACACGCCCGTGTGTCTACCCATATGGACAAAAAAAGCCATTTCTAGCTTCATTTCTCACCCCAAAATCACACCAAAGGCCTGTACTTAAAACTCACATTCAATACCAACCATTTCAAGCATTCAAATTAAGACAATTCCATCATTCAACAAGGCATATCTTTGCATCCATACATGTTTATAATCTTACCTTGGTATATTTCATATGTTAGGCATAACTTGAACAACCATTAACATGTATGTAACTACCATAATATGGCATTACAAGTATATCGAAACAACCATTACTAACCATTCCAATGGCTAGATTACAAACCACATAATTAAGCCATCTATGGCCAAGTTAGCCTATACATGCCATTATACCAACATGATTTTACCATAAATACCCAAAATAGCTAGTAGATAGTGTGACGATGCTCCAATGATCTCCAACCTTCGCAAGCTTCCGAGCACTATAAACAAGGGGAAAATAAAACGGAATAAGCATTACATGCTTAGTAAGTTCGTATAATGAAAACTAAACTTACCAATCTTGTTTATTAAATCTAAGCAAACAAAATCATGTTTTCCATCCATTTGGCATAATTGCCTAAACAAATGCATTCAATTGAACATGTTAGTCACAAAATTTACATATACATCAAGTAAACATAGATGAGCTCATCATGCAATATTCTTTCAAGACATTATCATTTCATATCGTAATTCTCTTATCATGTCAAGAGTTGTGTCTGTTGAATCATTGAAATTTCGATGGATGTTCAAGTAGTACACTCGAGGTGTACGATTCAATAACCCATCAATTCTTTTTCAAGAATACCCATTAGGGCACTTAATCAAGGAACACACTCTCGAGCCACATGACGTATAATAGGATTACCAGTCCAGGCTAAATCCTAAATGTAATATATACTCGAGAGATATCGTATCAGGATTACTCGTCCGGGCTAAATCCTTCCTATAATAAGGTCAATAGGATTACTTTTCTGAGCTAATTCTTGTTAGCAACAAATGCAGGACCTCATTCATTTCAAGAAAGCACATATGTTCATCAGAATTCAATATTCAATTGGGAGATAACCTTTTTTTTTCACTATTTCAAGCATGTACTAATTTCTCATACTGTAACATCTAAGTAAATCACATAAATGATAATCACGTTTCATACAATCACAACATTTAATTTAACATAATTACATGCTCGATTAAGTTACATGAACTTACCTCGACACTTGTTCGCGTAAGTAATCTACTAATCTGAAACCTTTTCTTTTCATCGATCTAACCTCGAATGTGAGTTGTCTAGATTTATATAATTAGTTTTAATCATCAATTTCTCATATTTCATACTCATTTGGACTCAATTTACGTTCTACGCGAAATTACCATTTTGCCCCTAACTTTTCCATAAATTCTAATTTCGTCCCTAGGCTCAGAAAATGAAACTTGTGCAATTTACTCCCTTTTCTAAGCCTAACCAAAATCTCGTCACAAAAGTTACAGCACATGTATTCATAAAAATTTAGAATCTTTCATCAAATTTCACAACTTTACATTTTAGTCCCTAAATCATGTTTTCATCAAAAATCACTTTGTAAAAGTTGTTTATCTATCAACAACCTTTCATTTTCTACCATAAATTTCAAATTTTCAGCATATTCATCCATGACCCAAATTTCATACCTTGTTAACTTTTCAAATTAATCCTCCAAATAGATAGATTAGACTATCTCGATTCCAAAAATATAAAAATTACTAAAAACGAGACTTGATTTCATACCTTTTTAAGCTTGGAAAGTTTTCTTCCTCTCTCCTAGGGTTTCCATAGAAATTTTGGGAAAGAAGACATGAGAATAAGATGATAATTTCTTTTTAATTAATTATCATCTTTTAATTTTCATGATTTCCAATTTAGTCCTTACTTTTTTCTAATTTTTCCATGGATGAGTCACCCAAAAATCTACATACTTTTCTTTAATGGTCTAATTACGATATAAGGACCTCTAGTTTTTAATTCCATAGCTATTTAATCCTTATAGATACTAGAATTCAACTTTTTTATTTTATGCGATTAGTCCTCCTCGTAATTAAACAATTAATTGATAAAATTTTCGTATCAAAATTTTCACATGACATATCTATCATAATACAAACCATATAATAAAATAAAAATAAGATTTATTTTTGGACCGGATTTGTGGTCCTGAAACCACTGTTCCGACTTCACTGAAAAATGGGCTGTTACAACTCTCCCCCTTAAGGATCTTCGTCCTCGAAAATCTTACCAGTAAAAAGTTTTGGGTATTGCTTCCTTATAGAATCCTTCGGTTCCCAAGTAGCCTCTTCTATATAGTGTTGTTGCCAAAGAACTTTTACTAATGCTACCTTTTTATTTCTTAACTCTTTTGTTTCTCGAGCTAAGATTTTGATCAATTCTTCATTATATGTCATATCAGGATGAATCTCTACCTCTATTGGAGAGATAACACGTGAAAGAACGGATTGATACTGCCGTAGCATAGACACATGGAAAACCTTATGAATCCGATCAAGTTTTGGTGGTAAAGCTAATCGATATGCAACTGGTCCGATTCTTTCTGTAATCTCATATGGTCAAATGAATCGTGGACTATTTAGTTTTCCTTGATGACTAAACTGAAGAACTTTCTTTCAAGGCAATCCTTTCATGTAACACCCTAAACCCGGCCTAGACGTTATGGTCGAATCTATGATGTCACATTGGAGTGTTTTTCCAAATCACACAATTGATGAGAGACCACATTTCTTAAAAGTTCCTTTGGGTTGATTAAAACTTAAGATGTCTTTTCATAAGGAAAAATCTAGTTATTTTAGAAAATCATATTAGGTTGTCATTAAATTCTTTAAACAATAGTTGTTTCGAAAACTCTTATATCACGTTGTGTAAACGTGGCATTTGTAGAAAATCATTGGTTTATAACTTTTTAATTTTAAAAACTCAAAACCTACTGCTAACAGGTAAAAATTCAAGTAAATAAATCCCCAAATTAAATAAAAATTAAAGTGGCCTTATTACATAATAAAAACCCAAAATAAAACCTTAATTATAGTATAAAAGAAATAACTACGTTGAGTGGCGACCACTGAGTCCTCCGTCGCCTCAATCCGTCTAAGCCTGGGGATTTCTTGCACAGATAACAGATGGGTGAGTTTATGAAAACTCAGTGTGAGAAATCCCATCATAGCAAACAATCGAAGTAAGCGCTAAATGGGCCTAAGCCCTATAAGTTTCAGTTAGAGGCCTTAGCCCCTTTTCTAGTAATAAGATGCCGGGCTTAGCCCATTTTATGCTGATGTGATACCGGGCCTTAGCCCATTTTAGTACAGTATGCAAACAAAGAGTCCTACCCAATCCATCCACTACACACCAACTCCGTACTAGCCCTACACACCATGTGGGGATAAAATCGACCCACCCAACCCTACACACCAAATCGTACCGAATTCGGTACTAAAACAATATTTGTAGTAGAGCTTCCAGTAATAGGCTTATAGCTTTTCAGTACACTTCCTCCAAAATCATATATCCCACCCCATGTAATGCAACATAATAACATACGTGTATGTAGAAATATCATGCTCAGAAATAGTCATACATAATACAAGGGTATTTCAATCAATTTACCTCACAGGGGTATAATGGTCATTTTATCAGTATAGGATCTAAGTATACTTACCGACCCAACAGTAGGTCCATAGTCTTGTTAGGCGACCCGTGCAACCTTAATAGTCAACCACAGGTAATGGGCCTACAGCCCACATTGCGGGCGCATGTGGGTCCACATGCTCGTATGGCCCACAAAGCCCAAAAATGGGCTTAGCCATGTGGTTTACACAGCCTAGCCCAATATTTACCACACTTGGTGCGATTTCTTCGTGTGGGGCTCACAAGCCCATTGGGCCCACACGGCCCAGTTCGGCCCAATATCGTCTTGGCCCATGAAAGCGCTCATGGCCATCTCATCGACCACACGACCATGTGTCATTACACGGCCTGCCACACGGGCGGCCACACACCCGTGTGGTGTCGACATCCCCTTTTTCGGCTTTTTAGCTTTTGTTATCACACATCTATTAGTAGTGTTCACACACCTATAACAAGACTGTAGCTAAACGCTTCTGAGATTCAAGCACCTACAACTAACAACAATCCCACTATTAGTTAATTTTTGAGGTTAATCCAAAACCATGGTATGAATAATACCTTAATCGATCTATCATTACTTGCCAAACGAATAATTGAAAAACCCCCTTACTCCAACCCCAATGTTCTCTCCAATGCTTTAACCTTCACATGCAAAACAATTAACCGATTCATAAGAATCTATAATCCCGTCTTATATATGCCTAGAACTTAAAACACTTACCACGAGCGAAAAGATTACTTGTTGAGAGAGGATAATCAGCCTAACCCCTTGACTATCAAGATCAAACCCCTAGCAACAATCGGCAAAACCACAGAGTTAGAAAACAATCATTAAGATGGAAAAGAATAGTTACGAAACAAAGATGGTGACACAGTAACATCTGGCTACAACCCAAGGATTCACAATCCTAAAACAAAACTCAGTTACCTTATTCCAAAGCAGAGAGTTTCGGTTTCCAAAAGAAAAGGGTGATCAACTAACAATGAGAAAACCGAATGAGTAGATAGGGAAAGAGATACAGGATATTCGGCTAAAGCACCACAAGGAGCCATAGTTGAGGAAAGGAAGAAGAACTGAGAAAAGATAAAAAAAGATTTGGCCAAACAAGTCAAGTGAGGAAGGAAGAATGAAAAGAGGTTCGACAACTGTAGAGAAAGGTCTGGAAGAATGCAACCCGAAAGAATGCCAAAAGAAAAGATACCCGTATGGTCACCCTAGAATTTGGCTACCAAAACCCCAACAATAGACAGCCTCGCCAAAATCGAAAGTGCAAAAGCTAAAAAACCTAGCTAGCAATCGAAATGAAAATCAAGAAGCCTCAACACACCCCAAACGGAATCCCTTTGAGTCTCCAAAGTCCCTATATAGCACTAACACTCCCTCTCTCATTACCTCCCCTTGATTTACTCCTAAAACCTCTCCACAACATCCCCCAACCGAACATTATCCCAATCCCTCTTTTTCCTCCTAACTTTCAGCTACAAGCTCCCCCACTCCACTCAAACACCCCAACCGTCCTAACAATAGAGTCCCACTACTACACAACCACCCATTCGGCCGTTTACAAAAAAATAAGACACCCTTGCACGCCGCAAGACTCGAACCTCAATCTCCTAGCTACTACAATACGCCACTATCTACTAGACCAATAGGCTTTTTATGCCCTGACTTTCCCACAACTAAATAAGAATCCTAACATCTAACAACAAGGGTTTTATTCAATAAAAACCAAAATTTTTGCTAACGCCAAGATTTGAACCCCAGACTCTCCACACCTCTCAGGACCCTTATCCATTAAAGCAAGCAAGCCAACATGCAACACAACACACAAATTTAACCCCTAGAATTTTAGGGCGTTACATTTCAAGAATACCTTGTCACCGACTTGAAATTCTATTTTTTTTCGTTTGAGATCAGCATAGGACTTTTGACAATCAGAGGCTACTTTCAAACTGTCTCGAATTACTTTTACTTTTTCCTCGATTTCAGGGACTAAGTCAACTCTGTGTAACTTTTTCTCACTGAGTTCTGTCCAATACAATGGAGTTCTACATTTACAACCATACAAGGCTTCATACGGTGCCATTTTAATACTATACTGATAACTGTTATTGTATGCAAAATCAACTAAAGGCAAATACTTTTCCCAGTTACCTTCAAAATCAAGTATACAACATCGAAGCATATCTTCCAAAATCTGTATTACCCATTTAGATTGACCATCTATCTGGGGATGAAATGCAGTAACTGAGTACCTAGAGCTTCTTGTAAATTTATCTAGAATCTAGATGTAAACCGAGGGTCTCTATCTGAAATAATGGAGACAGGTACTCTATGTAATTTGACATTCTTAAAAACATATAAATCAACCAATCTATCCAAAGAATAATCCATATGTACCAAAATAAAGTGTGCAGACTTAGTCAACTGATCAATAATCACCCAAATGACATCTTTCTTCTTTGGAGACAGGGGTAATCCCAATAAAAGTCCATGGTAATTCTTTCCCATTTTCATTTCGGTATCGTAACCGACTGTAATAGTCCCAAAGGCAACTGATGTTCAGCTTTTACTTTCTGACAAGTCAAACATTTAGATACAAACTCAAAAATATCTCGTTTCATTCCCGGCCACCGGTACATTCTTTTCAAATCATTATACATTTTATTACTACTAGGATGAATAGACAAGTTACTATTGTGAGCTTCATTCAAAATCTTCTGTACTAGTTCTAAACCTTTTGGTACACATACTCTACCTCTGAATAACAAACAACCATCAGTCTCAATCTGAAATTTTGAGCCAGGAGTCGATTCACTTTGTATTCATTTTGCTTGCAACTTTCTATCATTTTTTTTGAGCTTTAGAGAGCTACTGTAAAAATGTTGGTCTAGCTTTTAACTCAACTATAATTGAACCATCATCAGATAAAGACAATAGAGTATTCATAACTCATAAAGAAAACAAGGATTTTTTTGCTCAGAGCATTTGCCACTATATTGGCTTTTCCTAGATGATAGTCAATGACAAGGTCATAATCTTTCAGTAAATCAAGCCATCTGCGCTGTCTCAAATTCAAATCTTTCTATGAAATCAAATATTTCAGACTTTTATGATTAGTGAATATGTGACATTTTTCACCAAAGAGGTAATGTCGCCAGATTTTCAATGCAAACACTATGGCTGCCAAATTGAGATCATATGTCGAGTAGTTTCTTTCATGTGGTTTTAGCTGTCTTGAAGCATAGGCAACTACTTTACCTTCTTGTATCAAAACATAGCCTAAACCATTAATGATGCATCAATGTAGACTATAAATTCCTTACTCGATTCTAGTTGAACTAACACTGGAGCTTCTGTCCATAAGGCTTTTAATCTGTCAAAACTCTGCTGGCATTTATCAGACCACTGAAATTTTACATCTTTTGCAATAGACGGGCCATCGAAGAAGCTATAATTGAAAAACCTTTTACAAACCTCCGATAATAACCGGTTAGTCCCAGAAAATTTCAAACTTCAGACACATTTTTCGGTGGCTTCCAATTAACAATAGGTAAAATTTTATTCGGGTCTACTCTGACACCTTCAGCAGATACTATATGCCTGAGAAAACTAACTTCCCATAGAAAAAATTCACATTTACTGAATTTGGCGTACAATTGTTTCACTCGCAGGGTTTGCAACACTATTCTCAAATGCTTAGCATGTTCATTTTCATCTCGGGAGTAAACCAAAATATCTTCTATAAATACCACCACAAACCTGTCTAAATATGGGTTGAAAATTTTGTTCATCAAATCCATAAACACTGCAGGTGTATTTGTCAAACTGAATGGCATCACAAGAAACTCATAGTGTCCATACCTGGTTCTAAAAGCTATCTTTGGCACTTCTGAATCTTTTACCCGTAGTTGATAGTAATCAGAACGGAGATCAATCTTTGAAAATATAGTGGCACATTTTAACTGGTCAAACAAGTCATCAATACGAGGCAATAGATACTTGTTCTTTATTGTAACTTTGTTGAGCTGTCTGTAATCAATGCACAACCTTAATAATCCATCTTTCTTCTTTACAAACAAAACCGACGCACCCCAAGGTGAGAAACTAGGTTGAGCAAAACCTCTGTCAATCAATTCTTGCAACTGTACTTTCAGCTCTTTCAGTTTAGTAGGTGTCATTTTGTAAGGTGCTATGGGAATCGGTGTTTTACCCGAAACAAGATCTATAGAGAATTTTATTTCTCTATCCAGTGGTAAACTAGGTAATTCTTCTGGGAATACATCAGGAAATTCACATACAACCGAAACTGACTGAATCTTTGACTAAGATAATTTAGTATCCAACACATATGCAAGATAAGCATCATAACCCTTTTGACATATTTATGTGCTAAAATTGCTGAAATCACATTAGGTAATCCATCCAATTTATCAGATTCAACATGAAGTAATTCACCACTCTGACATTTCAATACAATATATTTCTATTTACAATTCACCATTGCATCATACGGGGTTAACCAATCCATTCCTAAAATTACATCAAATTAATCAAATGGCAATAACATCAAGTCAGCTAAAATGCAATAACCTTTTACCATCAATGGATAGTTCTTACAAACCTTATCCACCATAACACACTGGCCCAGGAGGTTTGTAACTTTAACCACAAATTTAGTGAGTTCAATAGGTAAATTCTTAACAGACACTAAGTTCGTGCATATGTATGAATGTGTGGAACCAAGATCAGTTAAAGAAGTAATATCAATATCAAGTAGAGAAAATGTACCCGTAATGACGTTTGCGCATAGGCGACTTCTCTAGCATGAATAGCACATGTCCTTACAGGTGCTCGTGCCTCAGATCTAACTGTTGTATCCCTTGTAGTACCTTGACTACCACTAACATTGCCAGTGTGACGGGGTGGTCTACCCCTCGGAGTAGGATTACTCGGCTTTAGAGTTGGTTCTATTTCTTTTTCAGCTCTTTCTGGACAATCTCTGAGAAAATGGTCAAGTGAACCACATCCAAAACAAACTCCACTTCTAGACCGACATTCCCCATGATGAAATTTGTTACAATGTTTACATTTTGGTTTGGGATTACCAACACTACCTACACTGGTCAGAGATAGAGATGAAGACCTCGGGTTAGAATGTTGAGAGCCCCACTCTCTTCTAGAATATCTCACAGAGGTGGTAACACGATCATAATACTTCTTTAATTTCTTAGAAGCAGATGATTGTGACTTACTCATAGTTCTTTTTCTAGAAACCCGAGCCTCTCTTACAGCTTGTTTCTTTTCTTTACTCAATTCCTCAGCTTTGTGTGCTCGACCGACTAACACCACAAATTCCCTTATTTCGAGAAGTCTAATCAACAATTTCATGTCTTCATTTAAACCCTTTTCAAAGCGTTTACACATCTCAGTCTCAGACTGGACCCATTCTCTGGCATATTTACTCAGTCGAACAAATTCTCGTTCATACTCAGATACAGTCATGTCTCCCTGTTTAAGTTATAAAAATTCTTTATTTTTCTAATCCATGAATCTCTAACTAACATATTTCTTTTTGAATTCAGCCTGGAAGAATTCCCATGTAACATTTTCTCTCGGTACCACTGAAGTTATGGTATTCCACCAATGGTAAGCTGTATTTTTCAGTAAAGATACTACACATTTCAGACATTCGGCAGGCGTACAAGATAATTCATCAAAAACCCGGATGGTATTTTCCAACCAAAATTTAGCCATTTTCGGATCATCATCTACGGTAGCCCTAAATTCTTCTGCCCCATGCTTATGGATTTTATTTACCGAAGGCTTACCTATTTTAGTGGGTTCAGCACCTTATGGTACCTCAGGAACCGGTTGAGGAGCAGCTGGGAGAGGTCATTGTACAGCGAAATTTGTTCTTAAATACTCGGTAAACCATTCATTCATCAATTGAAAGATAGCCTATTTTACCTCTTCACTTCGGCCTCAGATACAGGGCTTTCACAACCAGATGCAGATGCAACTCTTTGAACTGAAGCCGAAGCATTGCTACCAGGTTTCTCGGATTCAGATCTAGCTTGGTTGGATGACATTACTATATAAAAAACATATTTCAAATGATCAGGAGTCATTGCACTATCACATATTATATAATGACATGTATAGCTAAATCCGAGAATCGACTAAATTATAGCTTTGATACCATTAAATGTAACACCCCTAACCCGTATCCATCGTCAGAGCAAGGTTTCAGAGCATTACCGAAACTTTTAGAACATTTTACAAATAATTTATGTAAATTACTATTTATTAATAGAGATCATTCGAAACGTTCCTTAATTGGACCCTCGAGGCCCAATATAAGCATTACAATCAAGTCGGTTCTTAACCGGGAACTCTAAGAATTTTTCGCAAATTTTTAAAAATTTTCTAAGTTACAAGGTTCACACGCTCGTGTGGTTTGAGAGACAAACTCGTGCTACAGGCCGTGTTTGACCCCGTGCAACTCTCTGACTTTTGCACAGGGCCATGTCACACCCCTATGTGCTAGGCCATGTGGTTAATTAATTCAATTCAAAATTAGGCGCAGGTTTCACATGGCCAAGACACACGTCCGTGTTCTAGGCCGTTTAACACACAAGGCTGAAACATATGCCAGTTTCTCTGCCCGTGTGCTCAATTCTGAGCATTCTATTTCTCAAAATTAAGGTGCAGGGGACACATGGCCTAACTACACACCCATTTACTCAATCGTGTGTCACACACAGTCTAGACACACACCCGTGTGGACAAAATAAAGCCATTTCTAGCTTCATTTCTCACCCCAAAATCACACCAAAGGCCGACGCTTAAAACTCACATCCAATACCAACCATTTCAAGCATTCAAATTAAACAAATTCCATCACTCAACAAGGCATATCATTGCATGCATACATGTTTATAATCTTACCTTGGCATATTTCATATGTAAGGAATAATTTGAACAACCATTAACATGTATGTAACTACCATAGAATGGCATTACAAGTATATCGAAACAACCATTACTAACCATTTCAATGGCTAGATTACAAACCACATAATTAAGCCATCTATGGCAAAGTTAGCCTATACATGCTATTATACCAACATGATTTTACCATAAATACCCAAAATAGCTAGTAGATAGTGTGACGATGCTCCAATGATCTCCAACCTTCGCGAGCTTCCGAGCACTATAAACAAGGGGAAAATAAAACGGAATAAGCATTACATGCTTAGTAAGTTCGTATAATAAAAACTAAACTTACCAATCCTGTTTATTAAATCTAAGCAAACAATATCATGTTTTCCATCCATTTGGCATAATTGCCTAAACACATGCATTCAATCGAACATGTTAGTCACAAAATTTACATATACATCAAGTAAACATAGATGAGCTCATCATGCAATATTTTTTCAAGACATTATCATTTCATATCATAATTCTCTTATCATGTCAAGAGTTGTGTCCTTTGAATCATTGAAATTCCGATGGATGTTCAAGTAGTACACTTGAGGTGTACGATTCAATAACTCGTCAATTCTTTTTCAAGAGTACCCATTAGGGCACTTAATCAAGGAACACACTCTCGAGGCACATGACGTATAATAGGATTACCAGTCCAGGCTAAATCCTAAATGTAATATATACTCGAGAGATATCGTATCAGGATTACCAGTTTAGGCTAAATCCTAAATGTAACATATACTCGAGAGATATGGTATCAGGATTACCCGTCCGGGCTAAATCCTTCCTATAATGAGGTCAATAGGATTATTCGTCTGAGCTAATTCCCGTTAGCAATAAATGTAGGACCTCATTCATTTCGGGAAAGCACATATGTTCATCGGAATTCAATATTCAATTGGGACATAACCCTTTTTTTCACTATTTTCAAGCATGTATTAATTTCTCATACTGTAACATCCAAGTAAATCACATAAATTATAATCTCATTTCATACAATCACAACATTTAATTTAACATAATTACATGCTCGATTAAGTTACATGAACTTACCTCGACACTTGTTCGCGTAAATAATCTACTAATCCAAAATCTTTTCTTTTCCTCGATCTATCCTCGAATGTGAGTTGTCCAAATCTATATAATTAGCTTTAATCATCAATTTCTCATATTTCATACCCATTTGGACTCAATTTACGTTCTAGGAAAAATTACCATTTTGCCCCTAACTTTTTCATAAATTCCAATTTTGTCCATAGGCTCAGAAAATGAAACTTGTGCAACCTACTCCCTTTTTCAAACCTAACCAAAATCCCATCATAAAATTTACAGCACATGTATTCATAAAAAAATATAATTTTTATCAAATTTCACAACTTTACATTTTAGTCCTTAAATCATGTTTTCATCTAAAATCACTTTGTAAAAGTTTTTTATCAATCAACAACCTTTCATTTTCTACCATGAATTTCAAATTTTTAGCATATTCATCCATGAACCAAATTTCATACCTTGTTAACTTTTCAAATTAATCCCCCAAATAGATGGATTAGACTATCCCGATTCCAAAAATATAAAATTACTAAAAACAGGACTTGATTTCATACCTTTTTAAGCTTGGAAGTTTTCTTCCTCTCTCCTAGGGTTTCCATAGAAATTTTGGGGAAGAATACATGAAAATAAGATGATAATTTCTTTTTAATTAATTATCATCTTTTAATTTTTGTGATTTTCAATTTAGTCCCTACTATTTTCTAATTTTCCATGGATGAGTCACCCAAAAATCTACATACTTTTCTTTAATGGTCTAATTACCATATAAGGACTTCTAGTTTTTAATTCCATAGCTATTTAATCCTTATAGCTACTAGAATTCAACTTTTGCATTTATGCGATTTAGTCCTTCTCGTAATTAAACACTTAGTTGATAAAATTTTCGTATAAAAATTTTCAAACAACATATCTATCATAATACAGACCATATAATAAAATAAAAATAAACTTCATTTTTGGATCGAGTTTGTGGTCCCGAAACTACTGTTCCGACTTCACTAAAAAATAGACTATTAGATGGCTGGGTAAGGGGTGTTACATTTAGTGGTATTAGAGCTATAGATTTAGTCAAATCTTGAACTAAATCGAGCTCTGAATTGATTCTAGAGGTACATGGCATCGTCGAGTCAAGGTTGAGTTGGGATTTAGATGCTAGTGAATAAATTATTTTGTTTTATAGTTGAAAATGAAAGGAGAATTGAGAAATGTTGGTATTGAAGATATGAATAACAATAGTCACTCTATTGAAAATGAAAGCAAGATCAGGGTCAAGCATCTAGTGATGATTTAGCTAGTTCTCAAGAAAATAGAACTATGAGAACTCGATAAGAAGGTCGAGGTAATGAGGGACTACCTCACAAGATAGCATAAAATTTTCAAAGAATAGTGTGAATTGCTCCACAAATCACCTCAGCAACTGGTACTAGATGAGCTCCGATAAAAGAACTACGGAAGTACGATGCCATAGAGTTTATGGGAGTAAAAGGGGTTGATCCTTTAGCAGCTGGGATGTGGTTAGAGGGAATAAACAAAATACTTAAATTGTTAGAATACACGCCCTGTGAATGTGTTATTTGTACTTTTTCTCCATTACAAGGAGAATCATATATGTGGTGGAAGACAATGACATGCCATGTACTTGCAGAAAGAGCTGACTAAGGGTTCTTTCAAAAAAATTAAGAAGATATACATCGGAGAATTATATCTGAAAGATAGGAAATAAGAGTTTTTATTGTTAAAGTAGAGTGAAATGTCAGTGACTGATTATGAATGTGAATTTCTATTACTTAGTAAGTACGCTCTAGAACTTGTTCCGGTTGAAAAAGAAAGTTGTAAGCTATTCCTCTGGGGATTGCGAAATGAGCTTCGATTTTAGTTGATCTCGCATAAAATAAAGGAGTTTTTTGACCTAGTTGAATGAGAAAAAATGGTTGAACAAGCCTTGGGCTTAGATAAGAAAGGCAAGTCTCCTCAAGTATTTGGAAAAATAGTAGAGACTATAGGCTCACAACCTCTACTTAAACGAAATAGAGTCTCGATATTTTGAGAAACTAGTTCCATCGAACATAGAATCTGAGAAAGATCATGTTAAACAACCATCGATATCTATTGGAAACATTAGAAAGTAGAAAAATGACACAATTATTCTAAGCTGTGAGCTTTTTGGCAGAAAACGTAGAAGTGAACATTAGAAGAAAAGGGGCACAAGTTTTCGATGCAGATATTTAGAGCATATCGCCCAAAATTGTCCAAGAAAAGTTGATGATATTCCTGCTTTTACCCAGAGATTTAATCCGATAGGAAAAGGTCGAGGAAACTTTGCGGGTGAATTAATAGCATGAGGATTTGGTGTGTATACTTTCATGATTGAAAATCAAATTATTTGTTCATGGATATATTGAATGGTAATTATGAGTACTGACTATTAAGAATCGAATTGAGTTGAATAGGATAGAAAATTTGGACTTGATTGGTATTAGATTGTTAATATCAATTGAATTGAAGCATATAATTATATTTGATAATTTCATATCTAATAATTAGGTTAGGATTGATAGATCGTGAGATGAGTACATAATGATATTGAAAATGTGTTGGTTATTAAATGTGGAGGTTATACTGCGCTATTATCCGATGATCCATTATGTGTGCCAGTATGTTACTTCGATATTATCTAATGATGCATTGTGTATGCCAATATGTTGCTTCAGTATTATCCGATGATACACTGTGTGTGCCAGTATGTTGCTTTGATTTTATCCAGTGATGCAGTAAGTGTGGCAGTATATTGCTTCAATTTTATCCGATGATACACTATGTATGCCAATATGTTGCTTCACTATTATCTGATGATGCACTGTGTGTGCCAGTTTAATTGCGTTATTCATCCGATGATACACTTATGTGTTAGTATTGATTGTTTTGGTAAATCTGATGATGCAATTACAATGCTAGATTGGGATACAAGTTAGTTAATCTATGTATCTGACTTGAGTCCAAGCAAGATCAATAAAGTTATAATATATGAGTAGGTTAAATGGATTAGGAATTGAGTTTATATCGTGATAGATGATTCGAATGTAAATTGTGATGTATGAATATTGATTGCATACGAAAGACTATGCAATCTGGTTAAGCAAGTTTGAGGATCGATAAGAAAGGATTGCAAACAAATTAATTTATTTGGAATTGAAATATTAGTACCCTACCTTCTCTAAATACATTTCGAGTATGAAATTTCTTAAAGGAGTGGAAAATTGTAACGACCTAAAAGACAGTGGTGCCGAAAATGGTGGTTTCAGAACCCTGTTCTTCAATGGTCGAGTTTGTAAATATTATTTAATATTATTTACGAATTTATTTTAGTGTTATATGAGATTTTGATTTGACAAATTTTATTAAGTGATCAGTTAATCAAGGTACAAGTGGTTTGCACCAGAAGTTAGTGGTTTTGGAAAAGGAGGTATTGGGACCTCGTTTTCATTAATTGAGCTTGTAAATATTTAGTAAAAATATTTACGGGATTATTTTATAAATGAATTGAATTTCGACCAATTAATTGCATCGAATTAGTACTTAATTACGGTACAAGGACTAATTCATAAAAGTATCAAAAGTTTAATTATTATTAATTTTTTTGTGTAGAACATGATTAAGGGACTTTTATAGCAATTAAACCAATGGTTTAATTGAGTGGACACTAACATGTGCCAATATATTAGAATTTGTAATGAAATTTTAAGCAAAATAACATTAATAATAAAATAGTTAATTAAACATAGGAAATAAAATAAAGAGGGAAAGAGAAGCTTTATTTCTCTTTGCATGCAACAACTTTTGAAACAAATAGGGAGAGGAAGAAGATGAACGAGCCAAGGGTTTAGAAATTTTTAAGCTTTAATTGGTTAGTAAATTTAGTCCCTTTTCTTGTAATTATTATATTTTTGGTGTAATACCCCAAAATAGGACATAGGAGTTTTAAGGGTATTTTAGGGACTTTAGCCTTAGAGTGTTTGGAATTTTGCGACATGGTTTATCGGTAAATTTTTTACTATAGTTTTTACAAAATTAAATCAATTTCTAAAAATGAGTTTTAAATACCTTTAATTTTGAAAATAGAACTGATTTGTAAAATAGTCAAAACTTAGAGTTTTTATGTAACATCCCTAACCCGTATCCGTCGCTAGAATAGGGTTATGGAGCAGTACCGGACTTATATCATAATTGAACATACATTTATCATACAATTATCAATTTCAAATACATGTCATTCACAATCATTCATCAAGTCCCTAATACGAGCCTACGAGGTCCAAATCACACATTAGAAGTGGTTCGGGACTAAACTGATAACTCAAAATTTTTTTGGAAAATATAGAAAATTCATCAAAATACAGGGAACAGACGCCCATGTGGCCCTGCCGTGTGTCTCACACGGCCAAAGACACGTTCGTGTCATAGGCCGTGTGGACATTCAAAATGGGATCACATGGCCGTGTCCCAGCCCGTGTCCGACCCCGTGTAACTCCCTAACTTGGGTCACACGACCAACCACACGCCTATGTGACTAGCCCGTGTGTCCTTCGAAATGGTTACACATGCCCGTGTGCCAGGCCGTGTGCTAGGCCATGCCAAACCTGTAGGGTATAATGACTTATGCCACACGGCCAAGTCATAAGCCCGTGTGTTGGGCCATGTGGAGCATACTGACTTGATGTCTAATTAAACACTAGGGGACACACGGCCATGTCACCAAACCATGTGTCACACACGGCTGAGACTCACGCCCGTGTGAACAAAAATAGGCTATTTACTAAGCCATCTTCCTCACCCCAATTGCTTTCACCTACACCAAACCAAAAGGCATATGACCACAACTTCAAATGGCATTTAAACTCATCTAAACCAAGTTTAATTCATGCTATATCAATATCATCAATCACGCCATTAAATTCATACCAATTTCACATTTTCAAATCACCTAAATAGTCACTTTCAAATAAGCACTATTTTGCCTAAAACCACAAGCATACCTATCTCAAATTTTTAACCATTTGGTATCCATAATGCCAATTCGCAACAAGCATATAAATGGCAGTTTATACACAACATATCAAAAAGCCTTTTTTA
The DNA here is from genome assembly GCA_025698465.1 of Gossypium longicalyx. NCBI lineage: Eukaryota > Viridiplantae > Streptophyta > Magnoliopsida > Malvales > Malvaceae > Gossypium > Gossypium longicalyx. The sequence goes on from CM047000.1 coordinate 21,383,477, forward strand.
CATATATACATACATCACCAAACTTACCAAAATAAGCCAAATCACATGGCTATACACATAATAAATGATTCATCTTTTACAAGCCAACTGAAATGGCTAAATTCATTACCAACATATATACCAAAATGACCATAACTCTTATACATGCTATATACCAAATACATAAGTTCCAAAAGTACCAAAGTGATAGCTTGATAGTGTGGTAAGATCTCCAAAGACTCCCAAACTCGAGCAAGCTTCAATTACACTATAAAACATGGAACAGTAAACAAAGTAAGCTATAAAACTTAGTAAGCTCATATAGTTAATAAATAAAGCTCACCATTCATTCACAAGTCAAGTAGTATGAACATAATTTATTACAAAATCATTAAATCATAAGGTTAACATATATTCAATCACATTAGTAATCATGAATTCACAACTTTCATAGGTTCAATTCTCATATAGTTTCTATACATACTTGTACTAATACGTATCTATTTCTCACCATTTCATATCTTCGATATACCTGTTGAACCATTTGAAATAATATCGAATGCTCAGGAATCTCGCACCCTAAGTGTCAAATACATAGCTGAAGCTATCTCAATCTCATATCTAATATAATGCTCACTCTCGAGCTATCAACAGGTTTGCTCACAAAAGCTGACGGTCATGACGTAGCAACACGATGCTACTCATGCAAGTTTATGAGAATTTGCAACACATGCCGAATAACTTAGCACTGGTAGGACGTATGGACCAACATCTAAATCACATAACCCCTAATGACCTGTCATTTGTATCCTAATCTATTCCTAAGGTTCAACTGGGATTTCACATTGCCGAATCTTCGTCAAACATATCCGTAAGGCCATATTCACAATTAAATTCAATAATGAATTATTTAAAACACAATTATAATAATGGTTATTAACATACAAACTTACCTCGATCGTAAGAACGATGAAATGGATCGACTAGTCTAAAATTTATTCTTTCCCCGATCTAGATCTGAACTTTGCTTTTCTTGATCTATATGTAATCAAAATTAACTTATTCAATTATCATTCTATTCAGTTTAGCCCAAAATGTATATTAATGCAACTTTACACTTTTTCCCCCTAATAGTTCAACATCTTTACAATTTAGTCCTTAGCTCATAAAAATACAAATTCATGCAATTCGGTCCCTACCATGCTAGCTGAATTTCTCTTACTATCATAATAGCCCATATTTTTCATTTATTTCATATTTCTACCACAAAATTTACACATTTCTCAATTTAATCCCTAATTGACAATTTTACCAAAAATCACTTTACAAATGTTATTTATCTAACAACAACCATACATTTTCTATCATCAAACATCAAAATACACACATATTCATCAATGGAAAAACCCTAAACCTTTAACAATTTTTCAAATTAGTCCCTAGGCTAGCTAGATTAAGTTACAATGACTTCAAAAACATAGAAATCATTAAAAACGGGATAAAAAATTACTCACATGCATGAAAAACAGCTTGGCCAAATTTTAAGTTTCTCCAATGGCTATTCTAGGTTGAAATTTTGATTGTGAATGCACTTAGGAAGATGACCATTTTTTTCTTTATTTTTTTACTAACCTTAATTATTAATTTACCTAAATATCCTTTAATTAAATCATTAAAAATCACTTAAACCATGTACATAAATGTACAATCATATTTCAAATGGTATAATTACCACTTAAGGACTTCCACTTTAAGGTTCTATAGCTATTAGACACCTTTAGCTAATAGAACACAAGTTTTACACTTTACGCGATTTAGTCCTTTTTATCGAATTGAGCATTCAAATGATAAAACTTCTTAACAAAATTTTCACACAATCATACTATAGACATTAAAATAATAATAAAATAATTATTTTGACCTCAGATTTGTGGTCCCGAAACCACTGTTCTAATTTTACTAAAAATTGGCTGCTACATTTTATGTAACGATTTGATAGGCAGAGGTATCAGAAAACGTATTTTTGGGACTTCATTTCTATGAACCAGACAATATTTATGAAGTTATATTAGAGAAAAATTAAATCTTGGTCAAGTAATTTGCATGAATTAGGAGTTATTAAAGTATAAGGACTAAATTGTGTAAGGGCTAAAAGTTGAATTATAAATTTAAAATAAAATAAATTTAAAACCAGACAACACTTTTGCACTTTAAGCGATTTAGTCTTTTTTATCAAATTAACCATCTAAACGATAAAATTTCTTAACGAATTTTGACACAGTCATTTTATTATGTTGTAATTGTTAAAATAATAATAAAATAAATATTTGACTTTGGATTTGTGATCCCGAAACCACTGTTTCGATTTGACTAAAAACGGGCTGTTACAATTCTCCCCCTTTAGGGATTTTTGTCCTCGAAAATCTTACCAGTGAATAGGTTAGGGTATTGTTTTCTCATAGCTTCCTCGGGTTCCCACGTGGCTTCTTTGACACCATGTCATTGCCACAAAACCTTCACCAAAGCTATTCACTTATTTCTAAATTCTTTAATCTCTTGAGCTAGAATTCTAATTGGTTCTTCGTTGTATGTCATATCAGGTTGAATTTCAATCTCTGCCGGAGAAATTATATGTGATAGATCTGATCGATATCGATGCAACATTGACACATTAAAAACATTATGAATTTTATCTAACTCAGTTAGTAAAGCTAGTCGATATGCCACTGAACCAATTCTTTCAATGATCTCATAAGGCCCGATAAAACGCGAACTCAATTTGCCTTGGCGACCAAATCTAAGTATTTTCTTCCACGAAGATACTTTCAGAAACACTTTATCACCAAACTGGAATTTAATGTTTTTTCGTTTCAAATCTGTATACGATTTCTATCGATCTGAAGTTGTTTTTAGACTGTCACGAATTACTTTTACTTTTTCTTCAGTCTCTCGGATCAAATCAACCCTGTCAATCTTTTTCTCATTAAGTTCGGTCCAGTATAACAGAGTTCGACATTTGTGACCATACAGAGCTTCGTATGGTGCCATCTTTATACTAAATTAAAAGATTTTGTTATACGTGAATTCAACCAACAACAAATATTTCTCCTAGTTGCCTTCGAACTCTAATACACAACAACGAAGCATATCTTCGAGAATCTGAATTACTCTCTCAGACTGTCCATCAATTTGCGGATGAAATGTTGTACTAAAATTCAACCTCATACCTAAAGGTTCTTGCAATTTCTTCCAAAACTGCAATGTAAACCTCAGATCTCTATCTGAAATAATCAAAACTGGCACTCTGTGCAATCTAACGATCTCAAAAATGTACAAATCAACCAATTTATCAAGTGAATAGTGCAGATTTCATTAGTCGATCAATGACAACCCAAATGGCATCTTTCTTTTTCAGAGACAGGAGTAATCCTGATACGAAATCCATCGTAACTCTATCCCATTTCCACACTGGTATCATCACAGGCTGTAACAATCCCGAAGGCACTTGGTGTTCAGCTTTAACACGCTAACATACTAAACATCTCGATACAAATTTTGAAATGTCTCGTTTCATGCCTGACCACCAATACAATTGTTTCAAATCATTGTACATTTTGGTACTCCCAATAACATCCCGAATCAGGGCCTAGTCAGAACAGTGGTCTCGAGACCACAAATTTGAGATAGAAAAAATTATTCTATGATTCTTATGAGGTTTATGTATTGAATGCATGCTTGTGTGAAAGTTTCACGAAGAAATTCTATGCATAAAATGTCTAATTGCATTTGGGACCAAATTGAATAAAGTGCAAAACTTGCATTCAAGAAGCTTTAAGCATGAAATTGCATTAGATTATGAATTAGAGGGTCCTAATTAGCAATTTGAACAATTTTTAAAATTTTGGACAAAAATGGACATGCATAGGAAAAATTGGAAAGAGAAACCTTAAGGGCATTTTGGTCATTAGGTAATTAAAAGAATAAAAAGGGAAAATCAAACCAAAAATGTGTCCATCTTCCTCCCTTGGTCTAGAAAATCACACAACACCATAGCTAGGGTTTTGTTCAACATTTCCAAGCTCAATAGTAAGTGTTCCTTAGCCCCGTTTTTAATGATCTTTATATTTTTGAAGTCCCGGTAACATGGTCTACCCATTTCTAGCTATATTTTAAGCTAGAGTTCAAGTATAAAAATTGACCCATGAATGACATGCTTGTATTTTGATGATTAATGGAGGAATATGAATGTTTGATACATGATGAACATCTTTAATTGGGTGATTTTCAGTGAAAACACCTAAAGAAGGGACTTGTTTGTAAAAGTGTAAAAGTGAGTAGTAATAATGTGAAATAAAAGAAAATATGGGCTGATATGAGCATAGTAAAGGTTTAGCTAAGCTTGGGTAATCAAGAAAGTACATACATTTCATTTTACGAGCTTAGGGGCTAAATAGTAAATATGTGAAAGATTAGGGGTCAAAATGTAAATTTACAAAAGTATGATTTATGGACCTATTTGAATAATGTGAATAATAAATAAGTTAAATTTTGCATTATAGATCAAGAAAAACGTGAATCGGGACTTGATTGAGGAAAGAATAAAGTATACGACGACTAGGCTCGATTATTATCGTTATGTACCGAGGTAAGTACATAAGCAAATAATATGGTGTTGTAGTATGTGTTAATGCTTTAATAAATTGTGAGAAATGTTTTATTGTAATTATGAGTTTTATGCTTATTGATTGCTATGAAAGCTTGAAAGTTATTATGGTCGTTATCCTCGACGTTATGAGCAAGAATGATAGAGATGCTATATGCAAGTGAGGAAAATCCCATTTGAACTTTAGGAATAGTTTAGGATACAAGTAACATGTCACTAGGAATTAAGAAGTCTGAACTCGTTGAGTGGTCCGGGCTCGTGAGGTTATGGCATCCGAGCTCGTTGAAAGGTCCGAGTTAGTTATAGATGCGAGCATTCGAGCTCGTTGAGTGGTCTGAGTTCATAATGGATGTGTTTCATGTAACATCTGAGCTCGTTGAGAGGTCCTAGTTCATTATAGATGTGTTACATGTTATGTGGTAGTTTTGGTTACGTTTGTATATGTGGCACTTATGTGCAAGGTTTCCGCGTATCCAATAGTATTTTGAGTGTTCAACAGGTAATGTAATGATTGTAATGAAGTCCCGAGGAGGGCATATAAAAGAGGAACGGTTATCGATACTCTACTATGAGTACAGGTACGTATGCTAAACCTATGAGTAATGCTTTGATAAAGATCGATTTAAGATGAGTAAGTATGTATGTGCATATGATGAGTAAGCAAAGAGGTTTGAATGAAGAATAATCTTTATGTATATGTTATCATGTTTTTGCATGTTAATTGTTTCCCACTATCGCATATTATTTACATGTGGACTTACTAAGCTTTAATGCTTACTCCCCCATCTTTTCCATCCTTTGCAGTTCCGCCAAGCTAGCTCGAGGATCGGAAGCTGTCAGAGTATTCGATCACACTATCAAAAGACTTTCAGGTATAGTAAAATTATTATTTTGAGTATGGCAAGTATAGGAACTTGGTCGTTTTGTGATATGTGTCATGCTATTTGACCAAACTATGAATGCCTCTGATGATGATGGTTCTTTTTGTAATGGCCATGTGATATGGCTCATATTTGATCATTTGTGTTGTAATCTAATTACCCATGCATGCATGTGTTTGTGTTTTGATGGTAGGATATGTTATTGCTTGGTGAGTGCATGGTAATGATGTGATATGTTGTTGATTGATGAATGTATGGTAAAATGTGGATTAAGTGCTAGAGGTTAAAGGATGACCTAATGACTTAAAATGACTTTGTGTATGAATACACAATTTGAAGTTATGGTAATAACATTAATAATGCATGAAATTGGTGTGGAATGCCTCTAAATGGTGTAATAAATGAGTGTGCTATAAGATGACATTATGAAGATGTGAGAGTGCTAAGGTGTGGAGTATTTGAGTGCATAAATATGTCATGTTGCATGTTATAAAGTGTGTTTGAATGTATGAGTGATTGAAGGAGACCATTGGCTTGGAAAATAGCCTCCAAAAAGGTCCACACTGGTAGACACACGGGCATGTGTCTAGGCCGTGTGTGACACACGGTCTACCCCATGGGCATGTTGAATAGTCGTGTGTCCCCTGCACCAAAAATTTCCAAGTCAGTATGCATGGTAGTAAACACGCGGGCAGAGACACAGCCGTGTGTCTCAACCGTGTGAAGGACACGGCCTAGCACACGGACGTATGCCTTGGCCGTGTACCCTAAATGAATGATGATGTCAAAAATAGAATATCTAGGCTTTTGGACATGAGCGATGACACAGGCGTGGGCGTGGCCGTGTGAAAACCCCTGTAGGTTGAAATAAAAAAATAAAAAAATTCTAGACATTCCACATGGGTATAGCACACGGGCGTGTGCATTGCCTCTACATGGGCGTGTGAGGCTTAAACCTAGAAATTTTCTCAGAATTTTCTTAAGCTCTCGGTTTAGTCTTGGATTACTTTTAATGTGTGTTTTGGGCCTCGTAGGTCCATGATAAGGACAATATGAATTTGTTTGATTGGTTTTAATTTGAAGTGAAATTTTATGACCTGTATTTTTTGGAGATGCCCTGTTATATACGGTAATGCCTCGTATCTTGTCCCGATCTCGGGTACGGGTAAAGGGTGTTACATTTAGTGGTATCAGAGCTAGGGTTTAGTCCATTCTTGGACTAACCTAACATATTTGAGTCTAGCTATACATGTCATACGTATATATATAAGTAGTGATAGTGTGATAACTCCTGACAATATTAGAATGTGTTTTAATATAGCGATGGATCCCGACAGAGCAGTGGCGGATGACGTAGAAAGTAATGTGCCTGCTCCAGCGGAAGGAACGGTGCCATCTAAAAGTAGGCCCGGAACTTTTAATAGAGGAGGAAGAGGCAGAGTAGCCTTTCTCTACATGATGAACGCATGGTATACGGAGTTCGTTCAAATGAACCCAAATGCTCAACCTCCCCCACCTCCCCCAAATCCTCAACCCATACCTGCATTGCCTCAACACATGGATTTCATGAGATTTACTAGAACATCTGTTGATAGAATTTGAAAATAAGGTGTTGAGGAGTTTAGGGCAAATGCAAATGATGACCCTAAAAGAGCGGAGTTCTGGTTAGAGAACTCAGTACGAGTATTTGATGAATTGTCATGTACACCCGAGGAGTGCTTGAAATGTGCCATATCCCTATTGAGAGATGAGGCATATCACTGGTGGAGAATGCTAATATCTCTAGTATCGCCGTAGAGGGTTACTTGGGAATTCTTTCAAGAGGAATTTTGAAAGAAATATATTAGCGAACGGTTCATCGAACAGAAGCGCGCGAAATTCTTAGAATTGAAATAGAGTCGTATGACAGTTAGCGAATATGAGAGAGAATTCATTAGACTCAGCAAATATGCTCGGGAGTGTATACCCTCTGAAGCTAAGATGTGTAGAAGATTTGAAGATGGGCTCAATGAGGATGTTAAGACATTAGTGGGTATCCTTGAGTTGAAAGAATTTGTGGTACTTGTAGAACGAGCTTGTAAAGCTAAAGACTTGGTTAAAGAAAGGAAGAAGGCCGAGTCTGATGCAAGAGATACAAGAAAGAGGTACATGAGTAAGTCATTGCCATCCTAGTCTAAGAAATCTAGAGAGATGTATTCTCATTCACATGTGTCAGTTGGAAATTCATACGGGAATCGTAGAAAGTAGAATTCAAGTTTTAGATCTCAGGCTACGTCTGTGGCAAGCGTGGGTAACACTAAACCTTTCAATGTTGAATGTCCGCAATGTGGTAGACGTCATTCTAGCAACTGTAGAGTGAGTGAAGGATCATGTTTTAAATGTGGTTCTTTAGACCACTTTATTAAGTACTGTCTCGAGATAATGGAAAAAGAAAGATTTTAAAGCCCAAGACCGAGTGGTGCAGCTTCTAAGGGATGACCCTTAAGAAAAGCCGAGAATGGGTCTGGTAGTAAGAATGTGACCCGAGACACAGCAGTGAGGTCCGAGCTAGGGCTTCGGCCACAGCCTATGCCATACGTGCATGCGAAGATGCAACTTCTCCTGATGTGATCACTGGTAAATTTTCTCTTTATGGTACTAATGTTATTGCTTTGATAGACCCTAGCTCCACTCATTCGTATGTGTGTATGAAATTGGAATCTATTATGAATATACTTGTCGAGTCTACAGAATTTGTAATTAAAGTGTCTAACTCGTTAGGAAAGCATGTGATAGTTGATAAACTATGTAAGCACTATCCTTTGAAGGTTAAAGATCATTGTTTTTTGGCCGACTTGATGTTGTTGCCGTTTACTGAATTTGATGTCATACTGGGTATGGATTGGTTGATACTACATGAGGCTATAGTGAATTGTAGAAGGAAAGTTATGGAACTGAAATGTGAAAACAGTGAAATTCTTCGGATTGAATCAGATGATATAGATAAGTCACCAATGATGATTTCTTTAATGATTGCTCAGAGATACTTGAGGAAGAGGTATGAAGCGTATTTGGTATACATATTGAACACAAAGGAATCTGAATGAAAATCGAATCAATGTAGGTTGTGTGTAAGTATGCGGATGTATTTTCGGAGGAATTACCGGGTTTGCCTCCAGTTAAAGAAGTGGAATTCAGTATTGAGCTAATGCCAGGGACGACACCATCTCTATTGCCCCATATAGGATAGCCCCGACTGAACTGAAAGAATTGAAGTCACAGTTGCAAGAGCTGACCGACAAGGGTTTTGCGAGACCAAGCTTTTCTCCGTGGGGTGCTCCCGTACTGTTTGTGAAAAAGAAGGATGGCTCTATGAGATTATGCATTGACTATCGAAAACTCAATAAGGTAACAATAAAAAATAAGTATCCTCTTCTAAGGATCAATAACTTGTTTGATCATCTGAAGGGAGCGACGTGGTTCTCTAAGATAGACTTGAGGTCCCAATACTACCAGTTACGAGTGAAAGAGTCTAATGTGCCTAAGACTGCCTTCCGAACGAGGTATAACCACTACGAGTTTCTTGTTATGCCATTTGGATTAACAAATGCCCCTGCCGTGTTTATGGATTTAATGAACAAAATTTTTTGGCCATATTTAGATGAGTTTGTCTTGTTTATGGATATTCTGATTTATTCTAGAGATGAGGTAGAGCATGTCGATCACTTGAGAACTATTTTTGCAGACTTTTAGGGATAAACAGTTATATGCCAAGTTTAGGAAAAGCGAGTTTTGGCTTCGAGAGGTTGGGTTTTTAGGCCACATTATTTCTAGGGATGGTATACAAGTTGATCCCAGAAAGATTTCTACTATTGTCGAATGGAAGCCACTGAGGAACATAACTGAAGTTAGGAGCTTTTTGGGTTTAGCTAGTTATTATAGACGATTTGTGAAAGGATTTTTGATGTTAGCCACCCCAATGACGAGATTGCTACAAAAGGACGTTAAGTTCGAATGGATAGAGAAGTGCCAGCTGAGCTTTAAGAAATTGAAAGTGTTTTTAACTGAGGCACTAGTGTTAGTACAACTGGAACCAGGAAAAGTATTTGTGATTTACAGTGATGTGTACTTGAATGGATTAGGTTGTGTACTTATGAAATAAGGAAAGGTAGTAGCATACGCTTTGAGGTAATTGAAACTCCATGAGAAGAACTATCCTACGCACGATTTATAGTTAGCCGCTATTGTATTTGCTTTGAAGATTTGGTGGCATTACCTATTTGGGGAGAGATGCCATGTCTATTCAGACCATAAAAGTCTTAAATATCTGATGACTCAAAAGGACTTGAACTTAAGGCAACAAAGATGGCTTGAATTGTTAAAAGATTATGAGCTTGTGATAAATTATCACCCTGGTAAGGCGAATGTGGTTGCCGATGCCTTAAGCAGAAAGTCTTTATTTGGTTTGAGAGCTATGAACGGACGGCTAGCCCTATATCATGATGGTGCTATTCTAGCAGAGTTAAAAGCTAGACCGACTTTTCTTCAATAGATTTGTGATACTCAGGAAGCCGATAAAGAGTTGAAAGCTAAGAAAGCTCAGTGTGAATCGAGCTGTGAGTCAGATTTCCAGAGAGATCCTGATGGTTGTCTGAGGTTCTGTGGAAAGATTTATGTTCCGAAGAATGTTGAGTTGATTCAGGATATTTTACATGAGGCTCATAATGGAGGCATGTCAGTTCACCTGGGTAGCACAAAAATGTACAATAACTTAAAGAAAATGTATTGGTGGAATGGAATGAAAAGATATATATCCGAATTTGTGCCGAGATGCTTGATTTGCCAACAAGTAAAGGCCGAACACTAGGTACCTTCAGGTTTACTTCAACCTATCTTAGTTTTTGAATGGAAATGGGATAGAATTGCTATGGATTTTGTGACAGGCTTGCTGTTGACACTAAGAAAGAAAGATGCCGTATGGGTAGTGGTTGACGGTCTGACTAACTTGGCTCATTTTATACTGGTACGCATTGATTATTCACTTGATAAGTTAGCCGAACTGTATATTTCTGAGATTGTGAGACTTCATGGAATACCTTTATCGATTATTTCGGATAGGGATCTGAGATTTACTTCGCGGTTTTGGAAGAAGTTACAAGAAGCTTTTGGTACAAAGCTGAATTTTAGTACCGCATTTCACCCACAGACTAATGGACAATCAGAGAGAGTAATTTAGACACTTGAAGATATGCTTAGATGTTGTGTTCTTGAATTCCAAGGTAGTTGGGAAAAGTACCTACCTTTGGTTGAATTTGCCTATAACAATAGCTATCAGACGAGTTTGAAGATGGCACCTTATGAAGCATTGTATGAACGTAAGTGTCGTACACCGTTGTATCGGACTGAGCTTAAGGAGAATATGATTCACGGAGCAGATTTGATTAATGTGACCGAGGAAAAAGTGAAAGTAATTCGTGGTTGCTTGAAAGCGACATCGGATGGATAAAAGCCATATGCGGATTTGAAAAGGAATGAAATTGAGTATCAGGTTGGTGATAAGGTATTCTTGAAAGTATCCTCATGGAAGAAGGTTTTGAGATTCAGTAGAAAAGGCAAGTTGAGTCCTCGTTTTATAGGACCGTATGAGGTTACTGAAAGAATAGGGTCTTTTGCTTCTCGATTGACTTTGTCGATTGAATTAGAAAAGATTCACGATGTGTTTCATGTGTCCATGTTATGCTGGTATAGATCCGACCCTTCACATGTGATTGTACCGGCCGAAGTTGAGATCAGACTGAATATGACTTATGGTGAGGAACCTGTTAAGATCTTGGCTCGGGAATTCAAACAATTGAGAAACAAAAGTGTTGCTCTTGTGAAAGTTTTATGGCAAAGACATGGGGTTGGAGAGGCTACATGGGAGCCCGAGGAGGCCATGAGGAAACAATATCCAAACCTTTTCACTGGTAAGATTTTCGGGGACGAAAATCCCTAAAAGGGGGAGAGTTGTAACATCCTGAATTAGGGCCTAATCGAAACAGTGGTCTCGAGACCACAAATCTGAGATAGAAATAATTATTCTATGATTCTTATGAGGTTTATTTATTGAATGCATGCTTGTGTGAAAGTTTCATGAAGAAATTCAATGCATAAAATGTCTAATTGCATTTTAGGGACCAAATTGAATAAAGTGAAAAACTTGTATTCTAGAAGCTTTAAGCATGAAATTGTATTAGATTATGAATTAGAGGGTCCTAATTAGCAATTTGACCAATTTTTAAAATTTTGGACAAAAATCGACATGCATAGGAAAAATTGGAAAAGGAAACCCTAAAGGCATTTTGGTCATTAGGTAATTAAAAGATTAAAAAGGGAAAATCAAACCAAAAATGTGTCCATCTTCCTCCTTGGCTGCCGAAAATCACACAACACCATAGCTAGGGTTTTGTTCAACATTTCCAAGCTCAATAGTAAGTGTTCCTTAGCCCCGTTTTTAATGATCTTTGTATTTTTGAAGTCTCGGTAACATGGTCTACCCATTTCTAGCTATATTTTGAGCTAAGGTTCAAGTATAAAAATTGACCCATGCATGACATACTTGTATTTTGATGATTAATGGAGGAATATGAATGTTTGATGCATGATGAACATATTTATTTGGTGATTTTTAGTGAAAACACCTAAACAACGGACTCATTGAGTGGTCCGAGTTCATAATCGATGTGTTTCATGTAACATTCGAGCTCGTTGAGAGTTCCGAGTTCATTATGGATGTGTTACATGTTATGTGGTAGTTTCGGCTACGTTTGTATTTGTGGCACTTATGTGCAAGGTTTAAGCATATCTAATAGTATTTCGAGTGTACAACGGGTAATGTAATGATTGTAATGAAGTCCCAAGGAGGGCATATGAAAGAGGTATGGTTATCGATACTCTATTATGAGTACAGGTATGTATGCTAAACCTATGAGTAATGCTTTGATAAAGATCGATTTAAGATGAGCAAGTATGTATGTGCATATGATGAGTAAGCAAAGGGGTTTGAAAGAAGAATAATCTTTATGTATATTTTATCATGTTTTTGCATGTTAATTGTTTGCCACTATCGCATATTATTTGCATGTGGACTTAGTAAGCTTTAATGCTTACTCCCCCATCTTTTCCATCCTTTATAGTTCCGCCAAGCTAGCTCGGGGATCGAAAGCTGTCGGAGTATTCGATCACACTATCAAAAGACTTTTGGGTATAGTGAAATTATTATTTTGAGTATGGCATGTATAGGAACTTGGTCATTTTGTGATATGTGTCATGCTATTTGGCCAAATTGTGATGGCCTATGATGATGATGGTTCTTTTTGTAATGGCCATGTGATATGGCTCATATTTGATCATTTGGGTTGTAATCTAATTACCCATGCATGCATGTTTTTTGTGTTTTGACGGTAGGATATGTTATTGCTTGGTGAGTGCATGGTAATGATGTGATATGTTGTTGATTGATGAATGTATGGTAAAGTGTGGATTAAGTGCTAGAGGTTAAAGGATGACCTAATGACTTAAAATGACTATGTATATGAATACACAATTTGAAGTTATGGTAATAAGTTTAATAATGAATGAAATTGGTGTGGAATGCCTCTAAATGGTGTAATAAATGAGTGTGCAATAAGATGACATTATGAATATGTGAGAGTGCTAAGGTGTGGAGTATTTGAGTGCATAAATATGTCATGTTGCATGTTATAAAGTGTGTTTGAATGTATGAGTGATTGAAGGTGACCATTGGCTTGGAAAATAGCCTCCAAAAAGTTCCACACGGGTAGAGACACGGTCAACCCTATGGGCGTGTTGAATAGCCGTGTGTCCCCTGCACCAAAAATTTCCAAGTTAGTATGCATGGTAGTAAATACACGTGTAACATCCCGAAATAGGGCCTAAATGGAACAGTGGTTACGAAACCACAAATCCGAGGTAGAAAAATTTATTTTATTATTATTTTGAGGTTCATGATATGATTACATGATTGTGCGAAAATTTCGTGATGAAATTCTATGCATAAAGTGCTTAAGTTGAGGTTAGGAATTAAATCGAATAATTTGCAAACTTGCATTCTAGAAGTTTTTAGTATGAAATTGTTTTGGAATATTAATGAGGAGGTCTTAAATAGCAATTTAACCAATTTTAAGTTCATGGACAAAAATTAGGACATGGAAGGAATTTTTAAAAGTTTAGTAAGGAGGGCATTTTGGTCATTTGGACATTAAATGAAATAAAATGGGAAAAATAACACAAAATAGTCATCTTTCTCATATGGTTGCTGCCGAATTTTGCTCTCTCCATAGCTAGGGTTTCTTCAATTTTCAAGCTCCATAGTGAGTGAGTCCAAGCCCCGTTTTTAATGTTCTTTACGTTTTCGGAGTCCCGGTAGCTCGATAAAGCTTATGCTAGCAATAATTTAAGTTAGGGTTCATATTTGGAAAAATATCCATAGGTGAAAAGTGTTTATTTTGATTTTTTATGATAGAATATGAGGTCTTAGATTATGTTAGACAACTTGTGCTACTCGGTTTTAGGTAAAAACGAGTAAAAGGGCTTAATCGGTAAAATACCTAATAGTCATAAGTGCATGTTAGAGTATGAATTTGATGCTGCCATAGAAGGAAAAAATGATCAGCATGTCATAAAACATAAGAAAATAGGTTGAAGTTTAGTTTACGAGATTTGAGGTAAAAGTGTAAATATGCAAAAGTTTAGGGGTAAAAATGTAATTTTTCCAAAGTTTGAGTAAAGGACTGTTTTAATAAATGTGAATATTAAATAAGTTAAATTTGCTATTATAGATCAAGAAGAACGAAATTCAGGAGTAGATCGGGTAAAAGAAAAATTAAAGGACTAAATTGTAAAGTTTAGTCACATTTTGTATCGAGGTAAGTTTACAGTAAATAAATGCAATATTCTTATATTTTACATTATTATTGTTAATTTCCAGCATTTATATACTTATTTTTTTGAGAATATTTAAAGTCGAATTAAAGTAAGTAGCAGAGAGAAAAAGCATTAGGAAGCCCGTTTGAACCTTAGGAATATTAGGATATTAGGGTTGTGAGACGGGATAGAAATGAGCCATGTAAGTCCATATCGGATATATGGCTTTGGAGACAGGAATGAGCCATGTAAGCCCATATTATATATATAAATATGGCATTGGAGATAGGAATAATTGATGTAAGTCCATGTCGAGAGACATGGCATTGTGAGATATTGATAGACAGGAACACCCTAGTATCCTTAGTATTCCGAGTGGTTCAACGGGTCATTGTATATGTTAAATCATAGTGAATTATCAGCAAAAAGGGAAGGTATATTATATTTATGAATAGTGAAAGGTCAGGTAAGAAAGAAGGTAAGTGAGTAAAGAAGAAGGTAGAAAATGAGAAGTAAAGAAAGTTTATGAGGCTAGGTGACTTGATGTATATTTATTCATTATGTTGAATGTTGTAATTTATTTGCTTGTAAGCTTAATAAGCCTAGTGCTTACTCTCTTATTTTCTTTTTCTTATAATTTTTATCAAGCCACTCGGGGATCGAAGGAAACGTCGGAGACCCGATCACACTATCGAAGAAATTACATTGGTATAGTTAGACGTTTCGTTTTGTGTATGGCATGTATAGGAACTTGGTTTCTTTTGATATGATATGATCAATGAATGATGTGTAAATATTTGCTAGTGATTAGCTAATAGAATGGTTGATGATATACATGTTTAATAGTATGTATGATTAAGTAGTAACTATCACATGAAAATTATGAAAAATGTGAAAGTAACTTAAAAACGGATTCAAGTATCAGAAATAACGTGATTTTGAAAAATCACAAAAAATTGTAGAGACATGGTTTGATAGTGAATAATATATGAAATTAAATCTCATTGTGTCTATTTTCATATGGAATAAGCAAAGCAGGTAAAGGTTTTATATTTTATAAGATATTTGAGTTTTAGTGAAATAGGGCCAGAGCAATTTCTGGATCCCCTGTTTCAAATTTAGAAATTCACCATAAATTTTATAAAAACAATTAGGTGGTGTAATTTACATGGTTAGAATCCTTATTGAGTCTAGTTTTAAGAGAAACAAACCTCATAGTTATTGAAATTCTGTACAGGGAGATATCTGATTCGTAATACACAGAGGTCAGAGTAGTTGAACCCTAAAATAGGGGAGACTTTAACTAATAAAATGTACTAATTGGCCCAGAAAAAATTCTAGAAAAAAATTAGTAAATAGATATTTGAGTCTAGTTTCAGGGAAAATTTACGAAATAAGATTTTGAGTTTTGGAACTCGAGATATGAATTTTTAAACGATTGTGACGCAGATTGCTAGCTGGACTGGAAATTTTAAAATTAAATTGTTTGAGCTGTTTAAGCAATGAATTAAGTCTGTTAACACCTCGTGTTTGACTCCGGCAATGGTCTCGGGTATGGGGCGTTACAACACGGGTAGAGACATGGCCATGTGTTTCAACTGTGTGAAGGACACGGCCTAGCACACGGGTGTATGCCTTGGCCGTGTGCCCCTAAATGAATGATGACGTCATAAACAGAATGTCCAAGTTTTTCGACACGGGCGATGACATGGGCGTGCCTAGGCCTTGTGAGGGGCACGGGTTAGGGACACAGGCGTGTGCGTGGTCATGTGAAAACCCCTGTAGGTTGAAATGAAAAAAAAATTCTAGACATTCCACACGGGTATAGCATATGGGCGTGTGCATTGCCTCCACACGGGTGTGTGAGGCTTAAACCTAGAAATTTTCTTAGAATTTTCTTAAGCTCTCGGTTTAGTCCAAGATTACTTTTAATGTGTGTTTTGGGCCTCGTAGGTCCATGATAAGGACAATATGAATTTGTTTGATGGGTTTTAATTTGGATTGAAATTTTATGACCTGTATTTTCCGGAGATGCCCTGTTATGTACGGTAATGCCTCGTACCTTGTCCCAGTCTCGGGTACAGGTAAGGGGTGTTACACTCCCCGAGTGAACAGATAAACAACCATTATGTGCTTCGTGCAGAATTTTTTGAATAAGCTCAGAATTCTTTGGTACGCAGATTCTGTTTCGGAACATTAAAAAATCATCGGCTCTGATCTGATAGTCTGAATCACTACACGACTCACATTGCACTCTTTTATTTTGTAACTCGGTATCACACTTTTGAGCTTCACAAATTTGTTGAGAAAAACCTGATTTAGCTTTCAACTTTACTAGAATCGAACCATCATCAGACAAATTCAATCTCGTATTTATTGCTCTCAAAGTAAATAGAGATCTTCTACTCAAAGCATTTGCGACTACATTTGCTTTTCCCGAATGGTAATCAATTACTAACTCATAATCTTTCAATAGCTTAAGCCATCTCCGTTGTCGCAAGTTCAGATCTTTCTAAGTCATTATGTATTTCAGGCTCTTATGATCAATAAAGATATGGCATTTTTTACCGTACAAATGATGTCTACAAAATTTCAATGCGAAAACAATAGCAGCCAACTCTAAATCATACGTTGGATAGTTTTTTTCATGCGGTTTTAACTGTCTGGAGGTATAAGCTATGGCTTTTCCTTCTTGCATCAAAATGAAACCCAAACCATTCAATGACGCATCGCTGTAAATCACAAATTCTTTACCAGACTCAGGTTGAACCAACATTGGTGCCTCAATTAACAATACTTTCAATCGATCAAAACTCTGTTGACATTTTTCTGACCACTCAAACTTCACATCTTTCTGTAGCAGTCTAGTCATCAGTGCAGCAATAATCGAGTATCCTCTTACAAAACATCGATAATAACCAACTAACCCTAGAAAACTTCTAACTTTGGATACATTCCTCGGTGGTTTCTAGTCAACAACTGCTGAAATCTTACTCGAATCAACTCGAATACCTTTCGCTGAAACAATGTGTCCCAAAAATCCAACCAATCGAAGCCAAAAATCACATTCACTGAATTTAGCATATAGTTGCTTATCTCTCAAGATTTGTAACACAATTCTCTAATTCTCGGTGTGCTCAGACTCATCTCATGAATAGATCAGAATGTCGTCAATGAACACAACAACGAATCTGTCTAAATACTGTCTAAATATTCAGTACATCAAATCCATAAAGGATACAGGAGCATTAGTTAATCCAAAAGGCATAACAAGAAATTCATAATGTTTGTACCTCATTCTAAATGCAGTTTTCGACACATCTGAGTGTTTAACTTGCAATTGATAATAGCCAGATCTTAAGTCAATCTTCGAAAATACTGTTGCCCCTTTCAACTGATCAAACAAATCATATATTCTTGGCAACAGATACTTATTCTTTATTGTAACTTTGTTGAGCTATCGATAATCAATACACATTCTCATTGACCTGCCTTTCTTCTTTACAAATAATGCTGGCGTACTCTAGGGTGAAAAACTAGGTTGTGCAAAACTTCAATAATCAATAACTCTTGCAGCTGAGATTTCAATTCTTTTAATTTTGTCAAAGCCATTCTGTATGGAGCTATCGATATCGGTAAAGTTCCTGGTACAAACTCAATAGCAAATTTAACATATTTGTTCGGTGGTAATCTAGACAACTCTTCTGGAAACACATCCGAAAACTCACATACTATCGACACTGATTCAATCTTTCATTCAAACACTTTTGTATCTAAAACATAAGCAAGGCAAGCTTCAAAACCTTTTCTCACACATCTCTGAGCTGACATAGACAAAATTACAACTGGCAATTTACTTGACTCATCTGATTCAATTAGAAGGATTTCACCATTCTGACATTTTAGTTCAGTAATCTTTCGTCTATAATTTACAACGGTATCATGCAGAGTCAACCAATCCATACATAGAATTACGCTGAATTCATCAAATGGCAAAAGCATTAAATCAATCGGAAAACAGTAACCCTGAGTCATTAAAGGACAGTTCTTGTAAACTTTCTCAACTAGAACATACTGGCCTAAGTGGTTCAATACTTTAATCATAAACTCAATAAATTCTCACAAACATACGAATGTGTCAATCTGGGATTAATTAAAGCAATCTCATTAGTATGGTAAAGAGAAAAGGTACTGGTTATAACATCAGATGACGATGCCTCTTTACGAGTGCAAATAGCGTAAGCTCTAGCAGGTGCTCTAGCCTCAGATTTCATAGTAGAGTCTTTCGTCGTACCTCAACTGCTAGTTACATTTCCCACATTTCTCAGTGACCTCTCTCTTGTGGCTGTATTACTGGGTCTTGCATTTTGGAATTGATCTATTTTAGCTAACTCAAGACAATCCCAAATAAAGTGATCTGGTGAACCACATTTGTAACAAGCTATATTACTTTTATTTCAGCATTCTCCAAAATATCGTCTCTCGCACTGTTGACACTTGAGTTTATTATTTCTCACACTACAAACACTCGATACTGATGTAGCTTGAGCTTTAAGACCTGAGTTTTATTTTCCATGACCTCTGTTCGAATACCCGATTGAAGCATTTGGTCGAGAGAAGGAATCTCTGGATTTTTTTAACCAAGACTGATATGGCTTATTCATCGGTCTTTTTTTCAAGTCTCTTGCCTCTAAATTCGCTTTTCACTTTTCTTTGCTAAGTTCCTCGACTTTGCAAGCTCTGTCAACCATGACAACAAATTCTTTCAATTCTAGAATTCCAACTAGAAGTTTAATATCCTCATTCAACCTATCAACGAACCATTTGTGCATGATTTCTTCGGTAGAAACATATTCCTGAGCATACTTACTTAACCATACAAATTCTCTTTCGTACTCAGTCACAATCATTCAGCCCTATTTCAATTCTAGAAACTCTTTATGCTTTTGATTGAGGAATCTTTGACTTTTATATTTCTTCTGAAACTCAGTCTGAAAGAATTCTCAGGTCACTCTTTCTCTCGATACCACTGATACTAGAGTATTCCACCATTGGTATGTAGTGTCCCTCAATAAAAATATAGCACATTTTAAACACTCAACTGAAGTACATGACAGTTCATCAAATACCTGAATAGTGTTTTCAAGCCAAAATTCAGTTCACTCAGGATCATCATCAATGGTAGCTCTAAACTCTTTAGCCCCGTGTTTTCAGATTTTATTTACTGGCGGCTTATTCAGTCGTTGAAGTTCCACAACTTGAGGAGCTACGGGAACAGATTAGGGATTAGGTGGGGGTGGAGGTTGTTGAGCAGCCAGATTTGTCCAGACATATTACGTGAACCATTCGTTCATCATTTGGAAAAAGGCTTCTTTAGCCTCTCCTCCGTGACTACTCGTTACAGGTTTAGAATCAAATGGCGCTACCCTTTGAGCAGGAGCTAGCACGTTACTCTCTACATCGTCAATTACAGCTCAATTGGGATCCATTTACTATACGAAAACACATTTTAAAATGTCAGGAGTTATCACACTATCACAGGTTATAAATGGCATGTATAACTAGACTCGTACACACGCTACGTTAGTACGAGAATCGACTAAACCATAGCTTTGATACCAAAAAATGTAACACCCCTAACCCATATTCAATGCCGAAATAGGGTTATAGAATATTACCAGACAAATAAAACAATTTAACATTCACTAAGCATACATTTTCACATTTCATAAAATTATCATTCAATCTCAATCAATATGTCCCTAACACAAGCCTACAAGGCCCAAAACATACATTGGAAATGGTAAGGGACTAAACTGATAACTTTGAATACTTTTTTGACACTTAAGAAATTTTCTCATAAACAGGGGACATACGCCCGTATGTTCCGCCCGTGTGTCTCACACGGCCGACAAACACGCTCGTGTCACAAGCTGTGTGGACATTCAAAATGGGAGCACATGGCCGTGTCCTAGCCCGTGTCCTACCCCGTGTAACTCTCTGAATTAGGTCACACGGAAAACACACACACCTGTGACCCAAGCCGTGTGCTAGGCCATGTACTAGACTGTGCCAAACCTGTAGGGTATACTAACTTATGCCACACGGCCAAGTCACATGCCCGTGTGTAAGGCGGTGTAGAGCATACTGACTTGATTTTAATTTCAACACCAGGGGACACACGGCCATGTACATGACCGTGTATCACACATAGCTGAGACATACGCCCGTGTCTCTGCTCGTGTAGACAAAAATAGGCTATTTACTAAGCCATTTTGCCACCCAAACTTATGCTCACCTACATCAAACTCAAAGCCACCAAATTTTAGCATTGTTAGGCATTCTTCTAAACTCATCCAAACATAAATCATACCATTTTATTACCAATCACAACAAGGTACACATAATCTACATTACGCCAAACAATTTCATACCAGCACCTAAAATCTCAAATCATCAATATGGATGCATTCAAACATGCATTATTTCACCTAACATCACAAACATATCCTTCCTCAAACATGGGCTATTTCATACTCCAAATACTAATTCAAAAACTACCCATCACAATTAGCATTTATAGGACAATTACCAGGCTCAAAATAAAGGCCATTTGCACACTTATATACATCATCAAAATCACCAATATAAGCCAACTCACATGGCTATATATATACAATCCAAAACATAAACATTTACAAGCCAATTCAAAGGGCCAAAATCATTACCAAAAACATAACCAAAATGACCAAAGGCCCTATACATGCCATATACTCAAAACAGAAGCTCAAAAGTACCAAATTGATAGATGGATAGTGTGATGATGTCTCCGAATATCCCTGAGTCTGAGCTAGCTTTAAAGTGACTATAAAACATGGAAAGTTAAACAAAGTAAGCTATATAGCTTAGTAGGCTTGTATGAAAATAATAAGCAAGCTTCACCACTCAATTACCAATCAAATTAAATGACATAACATAAAACAATGCATTAATCCCAAGCTTACATGAACTTAACCACATACTTGATCATAAACTCATAACTTCCATTGATTCAATGCTCGTATAGTTTTCAGTACATACCTGTACCATTACTTATCTATTTCTCTCGAATTCACATCTTTAATATACCCGTTGAACCATTCAGAATAGAAGTCGGATACTTAGGAGTCTCGCATACTAAGTGCTAATAACATGGCCCGAAGCCAACTCAAAATAACTCGCACCCGAAGTGCTAATATCACGGTCCGAAGCCAATCAAAGTAACTCGCACCCGAAGTACCGGTATCATGGCCCGAAGCCAAATTAATGTATCCCCTAATGACGTGTCACTAGTATCCTAATCTATTCCTAAAGTTCAACCAGGATTTTTAATGTCGAATCATCGTCGAACGTATCCATAGAGTCGAATTCACAATTCAGACAATACCAAAGCATTTTAAAACATAATTATATCAATGTTAATACATACGAACTTACTTCGGATGCTAAAACAGTGAAATGAGTCAACTATTCCGTAACCTTATTCTTTCCATGATCTAAGTTCGTATTTAGTGGTATCAGAGCTATGATTTAGTCGGTTCTTGGACTGAACATAGCATCTGTAAGTCTAGAAATACATGCCATTATATAACCTGTGATATTGTGGTAACTCCTAACTCAAATTCTTATAGATAAAATGTCATCCTGATGAAGGAGAAAGTAATGTGCAAGCCTCTGTTCACAGGCAACTTCTAGTGGTAGTAGGCTCGTATTTAAAGGTTAAGGAGGAGAGGCTAAAGAAGCCTTCTTCCAGATGATGTTTGAATGGTTTACTGAGTTTGTGAGAACAAACCCTATGGCTCAACGACCTTCACCCCCACCTGCACCCCAACTGGTCCTCATAGTTCCTTCGGGTTTGGAACTAGTGTGAGTTAGTAAGCCTCCAGTTGATAAAATCTAAAATTATAGGGCTAAAGAGTTTCATGGTACAACCGAAGATGATTCAGAGAGAGCTTAGTTCTGGTTAGAAAACACAATTAGGGTTTTCGATGAATTATCTTGTACATTGATTGAATGCTTGAAATGTTCTATTTCTTTGTTGAAATAACCGGCTTATTAGTGGTAGAACACCTTGATTGCAGTAGTATCAAGGGATCGAGTAAATTGGGAATTCTTCCAGACAGAGTTTAGAAAGAAATATGTGAGTTAGAGATTCCTAGATAAGAAATGCAAAGAGTTTCTTGAATTGAAGCAAAATGTGACAGCCCTATTCTGACCTTAGTCGGGAAGTGGTTTCGGGACCACTAAACTGGGTCGCAGAAATAATTTGAATATAATATTTTATGTCTAAAATATGTGATCATACATGTCTGAAATTTGAATGCTTTCATTTTTGTCAATTTGAATGTGTTTCTAAATAAAAAGGACTTATGTGAGAAGCTTTGAATATATGTGTGGCTTATTTTAAGTGATTAATTATTGAATGATGCAAATAAGTGGGTTTGCATGTCAATTTGCCACTTTTAATGTTAGTGGCCGGCCATGATGGTTTTGGTGAGCAAAATAAGCATATTTTATATGTATAATAATGAATTGATATTTTTTTTAAGTAGTTTATTGATATATTCATTATTATATAGTTTATTGATAAAATAAAATAAGAATTTGGTGAAGAAAATAAGAACTCATCTTTGTTTCTTCACCTAGCTGAAATTCATAAAAAGAAGAAGAGTGAAGGATGGTTTTGGGACCGTTCGGTCAATTGGAGGCAAATTTGAAGGTAATTTGATGTGGTTTTGTAAATTGTTGATGAATTTGTGTTTCTCTTCTTTTTCTAGCCGAAACCCACTTGATAAATTTAGTTTATGAGGCATTTTAGATTCGGCCTTAGTGAAAATGAGTGAGAAAATTTGAGTTGAGGATAGAAGATAGTAAACGAATGTTCAATGGACAATTTGATACCAAAATTCATATGTTTATGAGCTTGTTTTTGAAAAGTATGTTACATGTGAGTGATTAGTGCATGAAGGGATTTTCGGTTATGTTTGTTTTGTATGAGTAATGGATTGTTGAGTTCATGCTTTTATGAATAAAATTGATTAAGAAAGGCTTGAGATAATTAAATATGCATGTTGGTGGTAAGATGAGCATTCGATTTTGATCATGGAAGCATAGAGAGCTTGTTAAAAGTTGAATTTTATAAAAGTTAAATGTGTGTGTGATTGTGCTAGTGCCGAATGTGCCTTGGGTGATTTAGCATTGAGTTTGGTGTTATATGAATTGAGTTTTATGGTTTTGGATTTTTTTATTTTTAAAAATATATATAATAATAATAAAGTTTTGGTAATTATACATGTGTTTGCCGAATCTAGAACTAAGGAAATGCATAATGAACATTCGGTTTGGACTTTTAAGTGTTGTTAAATAAGTTGAATAATATATATAAGTGGCTTTGATATGTGAAATTCGGCCAAGTGGTTATAAGCATGATTTTAGAAATTTAATGATATTCGGCCAATTTGAATAATTCATGGCACCTCAAGCAAATTAGTTTTAGATGTTATTAAATATTGAAGATTATTTAAGCATATTACCAAATGTGATTTTAGTTAATGATTCGGTTATGAGTGCTGATTTTGTTTTATAATTAGCCGAATGTGTATATGTATGCTATGAGGTGGTTTAGCTTAAAGAAAATTAAGGTGCTCGGAAAGTGATTGCCGTGGATAGTTTAAGTAGTGAAATTTAATTTCTGTTATGTAAAGTGATGACATTGCCGTTTGTAAATTGAGTAGTTAAAATTGTTGATTGAGCATCAAGAGCTTAAGGAGGCAAACTCGGATCGAGGAAAAAAAAACGAAGGTAGTCGTGTAGTCGATATAGCCGTACGATAACTTTTGAGGTAAGCTCTTAAACGATTAAGTTGAATTTATGTGTTTAAAAATTAAATGAATATAGAATAAAGTTTAAGTATATGTGATATATAAATATATATATTTTCGAATGATTAATAATGTTCATAATATGAGCCGAAAATGGCTAACTAACTCGATTGAATTGTGCATGGAAATGAGGTATATGCTAAAAGAGTTTTAGAGAATGATATATGATCTCTGTGTTTCGGTTAAGTAATGGTAAATAGAATGAGTATGAATTTAGTGAGGACTATGTGTGATAGCCAAATGTCTTATGAACTAATATGTGTGAATGGCATTTTGAATACATGAGATAAGATGGAATAACCGAAAGCATTATGAGTTAAGGCGTGAATAAAATACTATGAATTTCTTGTAAATGCCGATTAGTGATTACATTTGGCTATGAAATTATGCTTTAAATTCTTGAATGTATTTGAAATCAATATAAGGAAATGGTATTTTAATAAATTATGTGATAAAATTACCGAATGAATTATGAGATGAATTGTGGATTAATGTTACAAAGTAAGTGAAACTACTAATGTGATTAGGAAATTGAAGAAGGGAAATTGAGATCTTAGTAAGTTCTTAAGTGTTTAAACTTTTGGAAATTTAAGAGTAAATTGTAATAGATCCGCTTGGGACAAAGAGCAATAACGTGATTTTAGAAAATCACCATAAGTTGTTGGAGTTGAGCTAGAGACTGAATAAATTATGTAATTAAAGCTTGATGAGTCTATTTCTAGGGAAATTAACGGCACTTGATTTGGAGTTTCGTAGCTCAGTTACAAATAATTTAATGACTATTGCTCAGAAGAAGGCGACTTGTAGTGAATTTTTGATTATGTTGTAAACATTGATAAAACTGTTTGAGTTGCTTATAAGATATTGATTAAAACCACATGTGAATTTTGAATTGTGACGTTAGGAAATGATATATGAGTGTTAGATGGATCTTTGATGTTAAAATTTATGAAATTATAAGTTTATAAGTATTGAATTATTGGAGATGAACATGTCATTGCGAATGTAAATTAAAATGTTAAATAAGCGTAATTAAGAACATGTTTGATTAAATATTGGTAATCAAAGTACCGAATCCATATTAAAATGAGGCTATAAACCATGAATGACTAGTATACCTAGTCGATTTTGATATGATGAAATTGATGTACAAGATATGTATATGTGGTGAGGTCGAAATGGCTAATATTAAATGTGTGCAAGTTATCCGAATGGCCTTTATGAAAATGTGTGCTATCTTATTTGTATAGTGAGGCCGAATGGTTACTTAGAAATGTAATATGGCTGAGTGGTTATTTAAATGAAAGCAAAGTATATGATGTATTAGCAAGTAATGATAAAAGAATTATCTTATATATGTGCTTGTGTATGTGGTGTGACCGAATGGGCAAGTGTGAAATGTACATATGTTTATGTGTATATAATGTGGCCAAATGACCAATTGTGAAAAGTGTGTATTATTAGATATTTGATGAGGCCAAAGTTAGTAAAAAGTATATAAAATAAATTGTGCTAAGATTGTATCTGGGTTTAAAGTCCCGTAGGCTTCGTGCTAGTGTTATGTTCGGGTTTTATACCTCGCAGGCCAAGTGCTAGTGAATTTGATAAAGTATATGACTACGAGATCCTATGCTAAGATGATAAATTGAACTCGTATTACACATTAAATGATTCAGGTATGTGATATATATATTATATATGTGAGATTGATCTGACGGGAATTAAGAATGTGTAATGAGAAGCATATGAAAAGATGTTGTAAATTCATATGTATATTTGTATATGTGTGCATTCAGTTATTATGCAAAGTTACAAGATAGTTTTCGATAAGCCATTTAACTATGACTGTTGGAAGTAAGTGTGGGTAAGAAATGATATACTAGTGAAATTTGAAAGAATTAAAGTTAATCTGGAAGCTTGTAAATACTATGTTTATATGAGTTTGAGTATAAACGGAGTAAAATGATATGTGTTTATGCATAATCGGCCAAATAGTATTGTACTCAGAAAGTGTTATGTGATTTTGAACATTTGGTTTGTTTTTAAGTTCAACTGTTTAAATTGCTTAAGACTTACTAAGCTTATGAAAGCTTACTTTGAATGTTATGTTTCTCTGTTTATTTTTGTAGATCGTTGACTCTTACTATCATCTCGGGGATCGTCAGCACTTCGTCACACTATCTACTATTGTGGTAATCATGTGATTTGGACTTAGCTTATGGCATGTATAGGATAGACTATAAGTAGAATGATATTTTGACTATTGTATATAAGCCATGCAAATATGGCATCTTATGGAAGTTTACTTTTATAAGTTTTAAATTCGATCTTTGTTTGTGTCTATTAGTTACATAAATAAAAGATCTTTTATTTAAGAAAAGGTTCAAAATTTTTACTGTTCTGATCCGATTCCTAATTTCTGGTAACGTCTCGTCCTATTCCGGCGACGGTTACGGGATAGGGGTGTTACACAAAAGTTTCTTGAATTTGTGTCAATTAGTAAGTATTCTCGGGAATGTGTACCAACAGAGGGTGCTATGTGCACTCGGTTTGAAGATGGCCTAAATGAGGATATCAAGCTGTTAGTCAGGATTCTTGAGTTACAAGAATTTGTGGTTTTAGTTGATAGAGCACACAAGGCTGAGGAATTTAGCAAAGCGAAGAGAAAAGCTAATTTTGAGTCCCCTAATTTGGGAAAAAGACCTATGGAAAAATCATTCTCTTCTCTATCAAAGAAATCAAAAGAATTTCATAGTCGTTCATCAGCTTCGGTAGGTTATTCTGGAAGAGATAGAGGAAAAATACATTGGAGCTCGAAACCTTAGGCTACATCTGTAGCGAGCATGGGTAGTGTCAGAAATAACAAGCCTGAAAGTCAATAATGTAATAGACGATACTTTGGTCAATGTAGACTAAAAGGCGAGTCGTGTTTTAAATACGGTTGTTATGATCATTATCTTAGAGGCTACCCTAACAGGTCCAATAAAGAAAAGGCTTAGAACACTCATTCGAGTAACACAATTGCGAGAAAGAGACCACCCCAGAACACTAGAAATGCGGGTAACCGTTGTAGTGGGACAAAACATTCTGCTATAAGATCTGAGTCATGGGCCCCAACTAGGGCTTATGCAATTTGTGCTCGAAAGGAAGCTTCAGTGCTTGATGTGATCTCTGTTACATTTTCTATCTTTGATACTAATGTTAAAGCTTTGACTGACCTGGGGTCAATGCATTCATATGTATGCACAACTTTAGTGTCAGATAAGAAAATACCTTTTGAGCCTACTGAGTTTGTGGTTAAAGTAACGAACCCTTTAGGTCAGTATGTGTTAGTTGATAAAGTCTGTAAAAACTGTCCTTCAATGATTCAAGGTTGCAACTTTCATGCTGATTTGATGCTATTACCCTTTGATGAGTTTGATGTGATTTTGGGTATGGACTAGTTAACTATGCATGATGCTATTGTTAATTGTAGATGAAAGCATATCATGTTAAAATGTCAGACCAGTGAAAGGATTTGAATTGAATCAGATAGACTGGATGGTACATCTAATGTTATTTTATTATGATTGTAACAACCCGATTTTGGGCCTAGTCGAAACAGTAGTTTCGAGACTACAAATTCGACGTAAGAAAAATTTATTTTTATTATATTTTTATGGTCTGAAATTTCACGGAATAATTTTGTGAAAAATTTCGTTCGAAACTTTCGACGTTTGGGCACTCAATTTAGTCAAAAGGACTAAATTGTACAAAGTGCAAAACTTGAGTTCTAGAAGCTATAGGTGTCTAATTACTATGAAATTTTAAATTGGAGGTCCTTAAATGGTAATTAGACCATTGGTTAATTTTTTGGACAAAAATGGACATGAAATAGGTGAAATAGAATATTTTTAAGTTAGGGGCATTTTGGTCATTTAGTAATTAAAATGGATTAAAAACAAAATAAAAGCCAAAATTTATTGTCCATCTTCTTCCTTGGCTGAATTCTACATGAAGAAACCATGGCTAGGGTTTTCCAAGCTTCCAAGCTCGATTGTAAGTCCGTTCTTGCCCCGTTTTAAATGATTTTTACCTTTTCGAAATCCTCGTAACAAGATCTACCTATTTCTACCATTTATTTGAGTTATGATGAAGGTATAGGGCTTGAACCATGTTAGAAATTTGTGCATTTTGATGTGTAATGGTAGATTATGCATGTTTATGGTTGGAGAAACAACTTTTGCTAAGTGATTTTCGGTGAAAATGCTTAAAAGGACTAAATTATAAAAGCTATAAAATATGTAGTAAAAGTGTGTTCTAGTGGAAATTGTGGGCTATTATAGTTATGAAAATGGTTCGGCTAGGCTTAAAGTACAAAGAAATTGAATAAATTTCATTTTATAAGCCTAGGGGCAAAATTGTAAATATGACAAAGTTTAGGGGAAAACACGTAATTTTTCCATAATATGATTTTTGGGTCACAATGAATAATGTGACTAATAAATAAGCTAAATGTGATATTTTAGATCAAGGAAAAAGAGGTTTGGACCTAGAACGGGGGAAAAACTCATATTTGACGGTTAGGTCTTTTTCACCATCTTTGGTATCGAGGTAAGTTCGTATGTTTAATAAGCATTTAATTGTACATGCATAAATGTTTAATTGATATAATTCCGATAAATGCCTTATTATTAAAATGAAATGTGAATGTTATGGAGTACGGTATTACGAAAATGACCATGAGATTTTATGATACACTATGCAATGTTATGATCTAAAATATGTTTATGATACTTGATGACATTGTGATGAGCTATAATTTCATGTTTAAATGTGATTATCTTTAATATTATCATTATGAAGTATTATGTGATTAATCATTATCATGAGTTATATGATTGGTCCTCTGGACAAGTTCAACGAAGACGTGTAATTAAGGAAATCCCGTTTGAACCTTTGAAATAGCTTAGGATACAAGTGACATGTCACTAGGAACTATGTGATATGAGCTCATGAGTTGTGGTCTGAGTTCATGATATATGTGACATGTGCTATGGCGGTCCGAGTTCTGGTCTTGTATGTTCTACCAGTGGTCGGGTAGTCCGGCATGTGTTGCGGATACCTGACAGCTTGTGTGAGCAGCCCATGTAGCTACATCCTTACTGACAGCTTATGTTAGTAGACCCATGAGTAGCTCGAAAATGAGTAACATGTGATATGTGATATGAGGTAGCATTGGCTACATATGGGGCACTTAGGTGCGAGATTTCGATGTATCTAATAGTATTCTAAGTGTTCAACAGGTAAATTATCGAATAACTTGATGGAAAACCCGAGGGGTAAGTCAATGAGAAGAATAAGTATATGGTTATGTTATGAGACAGTACAGGTACGTACTCAAAACTCATGAGCATTAAGCTTGGTATGTGGTAAGAATGGAAATGAATGAGTTATGTCTATGAAAATGATTTTCTATGATGACCTTGTGATTATAGGTTTATATTTATGACATAAAAATATATGGTGAATTCGATTGAGAATCATGTGTAAGGTTTTTAGGCCAAATTGAATTGAAACACGATGTGCTTATTCTTTTAATGTTGTGATTCAATGAATAATGAAAAGAGAGAAAGACCAGCATAAAAGCCTAATAAAAATGGATATGAAAGTATGGATTGCTAAGAGTTTTGGACCATTGAAGGATGTTAAGCTATATGAATTGGGAAATATGAATATACATAATTAATACGCACTTTTATTATGAATGCTGAAATGATTTGTCAAATGTTGAAGTGTTTTATTATGAGAGTTTATGTTTTCTTGACTAATGTCAAGACAGGAGAAATTTAAGTTTATAGATTAAAAGATGGGTATTGCAATTGATTAATGTGTAACCACGAGAACATATTGATGAAATTGGTAAATGCAGGTAAATGATTCACTTATTATTTTCATACAGGCTTACTAACTTATATAGCTTACCCCCTTTTCTTTCCCACCTCTCATAGGTTTATTCAGGTAGCTCAGGTTGGAGATCGTCGGAGATTCTATCACACTATCAAGCAGTCATGTTGGGTAAATGAACACAAACCTTTGAGTCTATGGCATGTATAGGGACTTAGTCATTTTGTGTATGTGTCATTATGATATGGCCAAATGTATTGGCTTGTAATGAATAAGGATTTGATTTGGTATGCAGCCATATAAATTGGCTTATATTGGCTAATGGGTTGCAAGCATATTAATTACTCATATGCCTATGCCTATGCCAATGTCATTGTGTGATGTGGTTTATATTGGTATGTTAATGAAAGTTAGTACAAGGGAATCATGAAAGAGTAAAATTAGCATTAAAATAGTTTTGGACAGTAGTAGTAGTACAACTTTGAAAAATCACCAAAAATTGTAAAAATTTAATTAGAGGTTGAATAAAATATGAAATTAAAGATTATTGAGTCTAGTTTTACATATAAGAAACAGTGTAAGCAAAAGAATTTAATTTTATGAGATATTTTAATTTTTGTGAGACAAGGTCAGAATGATTTTGGGTTCCCCTATTCTGACTTTGGAAAATCATTAAAAATTGTATAAAAATACTTGGGGGTTTAAATTTATATTTTTAATTTTTTAATGAGTCTAATTTCAAGATAAAACAAACAAGAACATCATCCGAATCTCGTACTAAGAGATAATTAATTTTTAGTGAAGAAAAGTAGAAACTATCAAATAGCAGAACAGGGACGAATTTGAAGAATTAACTATACTTATTGGCTAAACCATAAATTCTGAAAATTTTAAGGTAGGAAGATATTTGAGTCTAGTTTCAGAAAAATCAAGAGGATCTTAATTTAGAGTTTTGTAGCTCAAGATATAAATAATTTAGTGACTATGACTCAAGCGGACAGTTTTGTTATAAACAGTAAATAGTTGTTTTGATGTGTTTAAGCCTTGATTATGGTTGTGTTGGTAGCTTAATTGTGCCATGTTAAGTTCTATTGAAAGTGTGTATATGAGTGTGCAAATGAGGGTGGCAAATGGCTTAGTAAATAGCCATTTCCTTGGCCACATGGGCAGAGACACGGCTGTTCACAAGGCCCCAAGACACGGGCGAGTGACTTGGCCGTGTGACCCCAAATTGTGCATGACGTCATAAACAGAGAGTTACACGGGTTGAGGACACGGGCGTGTCCCAAGCCATACGAGCGTGTGTATGACCACATGGCCTACCCACATGGGCGTGTGACTTCCTAAAGTATGAAAATTTTCTAAGTGTAGTAAAAGTTCCAAAAGTTTTCGATTTAGTCCCGAACCACTCCCAACGTATATTTTAGGCCTCGTTGGCCCGTATAAGGGACGATATCCATGTAATTGGATGAATTTGATTTGGATGAAATTTTATGGCCCGATTTTGTATGATTGGTTATGTTTAAGTCCGGTAATGCCTCAAACCCTGTTCCAGTGTCGGTTACGAGTAAGGGGTGTTAAAATGATGACATAAAAAGATGTTAGAAAAGGTTGTGATGCGTATCTTACTTATATATTTGATTCCAAGGTTTCAGAATTAAAGTTAGAATCAGTTTCGATTTTGTGTGAGTTCACAGATGTATTTCCAGAAGAATTACTAGGGTTATTGCCGATAAGAGAAGTTGAGTTTGCTATTGAATTGATGTCAGGAATATCTCTAATATCAATAGCTCTGTATAGAATGACACCTATAGAATTAAAAGAGTTGAAAGCACAGTTACAAGAGTAGACAGACAGAGGCTTTGCTCGGCCAACCTTTTCTCCTTGGGGTGCTCCTCTGTTGTTTGTCAAAAAAAAGGACGGTTCAATGCAATTATGTATAGATGATTACCGACAGTTCAACAAAGTAACAATCAAGAACAAGTATCCGTTGTCAAGTACCGATGATTTGTTTGATTAGTTGAAAGGTACAACAATATTTTCAAAGACTGATCTCCGTTCTGGTTATTATCAGTTACGAGTTAAAAACTCTGATGTGCCAAAAAATTGTGTTCAGAACCAGGTACGGACATTATGAGTTTCTTGTTATGCAATTTGGTTTGACTAATGCACCTGCTGTGTTTATGGACTTGATGAATAGAATATTCAGATCGTACTCAGACAAATTTGTTGTTATGTTCATTGATGACATTCTGATCTATTCACAAGATATGAACGAGCATGCCCAGCATTTGAGAATTGTTTTGCAGATGTTACACGAAAAATAATTGTTTGCTAAGTTTAGAAAATGTGATTTTTGGCTCCGAGAAGTTGAATTTTTGGGACATGTAGTATCAGTAGACAGTATTAGAGTTGATCTGAGTAAAATTTTAGTTGTGGTGGACTAGAAACCTCTAAGAAATGTTTCAGAAATGAGAAGTTTTCTGGGTTGAGATGGATAGTATAGAAGATTTGTCAAGGGACTTTCAATGATTGCTACGCCATTGACAAAACTGCTTCAAAAAGATGTCAAGTTAAAAATGGTCTAAGAAATGTTAGCAAATTTTTAATCTGTAACAACCCAATTTTAGCTAAACGGAACAGTGGTTTTGGCATTTATAGCATGTGAATATGTATGTGTGAAAATTTTGTGAAATAATTTTATCATTTGAATACTTAATTTGAGAAAAGGACTAAATCGCTTAAAATGCAAAAGTTACATTTTATAAGTTAAAAGTGTCTAATTGCTATGGTTTATTAAATGTGAGGTCCTTATTATGTAATTAGACCATGATTAGTGGAATTTGACATAAATTACCAACCATTAAATGTTTTGTTAATGTTTTAATTAAAGTTAAAATGGTTATTTAGCTATTAAATGGTATATTATCATAAAACAAAAAGGAAATTCATATTATCATCTTTCTCTTGGCTGAATATCAAAGAAGGAAGAAGCCATTTTCATGTTTTTAGGGTTCGGTCATTGTTAAGCTTGATTAAGGTAAGGTTTTGATCTGTTTTTAATTATTTTTATGTTTTTGTGATCGTTGCTTTGTGTTCTAGCTAGCCCATGCTTCAATTTTTGAAAGTGTTGATAATTTTGAAAGTTGAAATTGTTGAATTCATGTGTTTTTGGATGTTCGATGATGAAATATGAAAGCTTG
The DNA here is from genome assembly GCA_025698465.1 of Gossypium longicalyx. Taxonomy (NCBI): domain Eukaryota; kingdom Viridiplantae; phylum Streptophyta; class Magnoliopsida; order Malvales; family Malvaceae; genus Gossypium; species Gossypium longicalyx. The sequence continues at coordinate 21,416,913 of CM047000.1, forward strand.
GTGTTTGATATACATGTTTTGTAAAGTGATTTTGAGTGAAAATGCTTAAAAAGGATTAAATTGTGAAAAGTGTAAAATGTGGGGTTAAAAGTGTGAATAAATGAAATTAAAGGGCTGCTAGGGACCTAATGAAGATTCGACCATGCTTGGGTTTGATAAAATTTTGTGTATTTTGTGTTGTTTTGAAATAAGGACTAAATTGTAAAAATGTGAAATGTTAGGGGCTAAAGTGCAAAAAGTCCATTTATGTGTTTTTGGGTGAAATTGAATAAATATGTGATTAAATAAGTTAAATTTGAATTTATTTATATCAATGAAGAAAGAAAATGGATTTAGATCGGGGAAAATTGAAAGTTGACGAATAGTCGATTCGGTTCCTCTATTCCGACTACGAGGTAAGTTCATATGCAAATAAATGTCTTTAAATTGAATTATATGTGTTTACTTGTCATTGAAATGTATAAATGTTGAACGAATAATTACAAGCAAGAATTTACAGAGTTACAACATCTGAAAGTCTCGTACGAACCTTAGGAATAGTATAGGATATAAATGTCATGACATTAGGTTATCGAGATGTGATTACATGTAAGACCATGTTTGGGACATTGGCATTGTATTGAGATTACGTGTAAGACCATGTCTGGGACATTGGCACTGGGACATTGGCATCATTAATCGATTACATGTAAGACCCTATCTGGGACAGTGGCATCGATATGTGATAACATGTAAGACCATATATGGGATATGACATTGTACGAGCTATATGTGATTACCGAGTATACCTAATGATTCCAAACGGTTCAACGAGCAAAGTAAAGTTGAGTAAGAATATGTGAATGAGCTAAGTGATTCAGGTATGTATGAGTTTCATATGAGTATTGAGAAGTGAAGTAAATGATGAATTTGATCATGATATTGAATATGTGTTTAATGAGAAAGGTTTTTGAACTTGTTTGTGATTAGTTATGTTTAGCATATTTGAACTGATATGCAAAGGTTCATATGATAGCTTTATTTGTATATGGCTTACTAAGCTTTTAAAGCTTACTTTGTGTGTTCTTTCCATGTTTTATAGATTATCGAAGCTAGTTCGGACTCAGGGATCATCGTGAAACATCATCACACTATCGATCATCTCGTTGGTACTTTTGGAGCTTTGTATATATGGTATATGGCATGTATAGGCTGGTGTCATTTTTGTATGTCTTGAGTCATGATATTAGCCATGATATTTGGCTTGTAATGGTGATGTGTATGGCCATTTGAGTTGTCTTAATTTATATGTTGACAATTGATATATGTGATGCTTATAAGTTATCATGTGTTTTGGCATGTTTATCATGGTTGTTGGTATGGCTAAGTGGTTGCTCTTTTGGTTTGTTATTAGTTGATATATTAATATTTGAGAAATGGTATATTTTGGTATAGTTTATAGATGATGATTTGGTATGTTTGAGAAGCATGATTTGGTTGATAGAAAGGTGAGTAAATTCATTTAAAAGTTATGTAAGTTTTTGATGATTTTGGTACAATGATGTGGTATGTTTTGAATATAAAATTGAGTTGTTGAAATGGTTGTGGATAGTTGGCATGATTTGTGTTTGAATTAGCATGTTTTGGCTGCCTATATATGTGTTGTAATGGTACCAATTTGGTTACTTTGTGTGTATGAGAAAAGGGTGGTAAATTGGCTTTACAAATGGCCTATTTTTGTCCACACGAGCAGAGACACGGCGTGTGTCTCAGCTGTGTGCAATACATGGTCATATTACACGGCTGTGTGTCTCTTGGTGAATAATTAGAAATTCAAGTCAGTCTTGAGCACGACCTAGACACACGGGCGTGTCTGGTGGTTGTGTGCGGTACATAGCCTTGACAGGTGGGCGTGTGTGGTCATTTCAAAGGGTACATGGGTTAGATACACGGGTGTGTAGTCGACCGTGTGGCCAAGTCAGTAACCTCCCTTAGATTTCACACAGCTTGGCACACGTGCGTGTCTTCGGCCGTGTGGTGCAAGTCAGTATGTATGTCCTGTTTTCACACGGATTATGACACGGGCGTGTCTGGTAACCGTGTGAGACACACGGCCTGCTCACACAGGCATGTGATCTATGAATGCAAAATTTTTCTAAGTGTTCAAAAATTTTCATATGTGATTGGTTTAGTCTCGAACCACTCTTAAGCATGTTTTAAGGTCTCGTAGAACCTTATAAGGGACAATGTGAATGTTTGCTAATGGTTTATGATAATGAATGCATAAATGTATGTGAATGAGGTATATTATCCGGTAATGCCTCGTAACCTTAATCTGGCGACATATACGAGTTAGGGGTCTTACATAATCGGTTGAAAGTTTTGTTAACCGAGGCACCTATCTTAGTTCATCTAGAGTTTGGTAAGGAGTTTGTGATTTATAGTGATGCTTCATTAAATGGTTTAAGCTATGTTTTGATGCAAAAAGGCAAAGTGATAGCATATGCTTCTCGATAGTTTAAATCACATGAAAAGAATTATCCAACTCACGATTTAGAGCTTGTAGCTATTGTATTTGGTTTAAATATTTTGTGACACCATTTGTATAGAGAAAAATGTCATATCTTCATAGTTCACAAAACCCTGGAGTATTTGATGTCATAAAAAGATTTGAAATTAAGACATCATAGATGGCTTGAGTTGCTAAAAGATTATGATTTGATCATCGATTATCATTCGGGAAAGGCTAATGTAGTTGTTGATGCTTTGAGTAGAAAATCTTTGTTTTCTTTGCGAGCATTGAACACATGGTTGATGTTGATTGATGACGGTTCAATTTTAGCTAAATTAAAAGCTAGACCAATGTTTTTGCAATAGATTTCTAAAGCTTAGAAAAGTGATGCTGAATTGATCGGTAAACGAAAATAATTGAGTCAACATCTAATTCAGATTTTCATGTTGGTTAGACGATAGTTTATACTTCAAAAATAGAATTTGTGTTCCGAGAAATTCTAATCTCATTTAAAAGATTTTACCAAACCATAACATAAACATGATATAAATCATACAAACACATGTATATCATCCCTTATTCGAGCCTTCAAGGCCTTAGAAACACCTTAGAAATGATTTGGGACTAAATCGAAAACATTTGGAACATTTAAGAAAAAGTTAAAAAAATTGAACTGTAGGGGTCACACAGTTGAGACACACGCCCGTGTCTCAGGCCGTGTAACAATCGAAACAGGGACACATGGCGCTGTGTCCCAGCTCGTGTCCGTGCCCGTGTAACACTCTGAGTTGGATCATATAGCCAAGCCACACGTCCGTGTGCCAGGCCATGTGGGAGGTTCTGTAACTGCCCGACTTGTAACCTTTGAAACCTATAGGGGACATGCGACCGTGTTGCATGGCCGTGTGTCACACACGGCTGAGACACAACCATGTATTAGGCCGTGTGGACATGAAATTGGCCAAATTCAAGCCATTTCCATCGCCAACCCAAATATGTACCTACAAGCATTTTGTACCCAAATTCAAGACATAAAAAACATACCAATTCATGCATGAAATAACCAATTCAATAGACCATAAATTCATCCAACCAATATGCCAACAAGGCACCTCAAATACATTCAACCATATCTTACCTAAACATGGAAACATTACCACATTTCATACATACACATCAAGATCAATACCATTTCAATGCTTGCCCTATTTTGACCACATCAAAACTATTCCAACACATACCATATTGGGCATTAAATTATACATTAAAACTTAGCCATATTGACACCTACCATCAAGGTATCAAAAGTACCATAAGTACATCAACCGTAATAACATATACATGCCAAACATGTCAACTAGATCATTAAACACAAATCCACCTATACATGCCATTATAACCTTGGCCAAAACATCAAAAACTAATAATATATTCACTGGATAGTGTGATAGATCTCTGACGAGCTTCCAAACTGATCGAGCTTCCGTTATCTATAAAACATAGGAAAGAAAACTACGTAAGCATATAATGCTTAGTAAGTTCGTAAAACATGAACATAACTTACCATTTCAATGCATAACTTTATATTTAAACATGATACAATCCAACCATAAGCTTTGCACAAGCCTAAGCATCATCAACAACACATGTTAGTCCATCAACTCATAATTCACTTGAATTAACATAAGATAGGTAATTATACATAACAACATCACTTGAAATCATCAATTTCATGTACATAAAAATGCTTTCATTGAACATTTCCTTTACACTCTTTTTCATAGATTCATGACATAATTCATTTAAATACTTACTGTTCCTTTCCTTTTTATGTCTGTTGAACCATTTAGAATAACATCGTATAAGTAGGAAAGCTTACACAAAGTGTGTTAATTATATAACCTTTCCTTTTCCTTTACATCGTTGCTCATACGAGCTGTGGAATGGGTTTGCTCACACAAGTTGACAGTCAGAATGTAAGCTATGCGATGCTGCTCACACAAGCCATTTAGTATCTGCAACAAATGCCAGACCTTAGTCATCAGTAGAACATTCAGGACCAGCACCCGAAACATGGTAACCCTAATGACATGTCATTTGTATCCTATATATTCCTAAGGTTCAAATGGGGCTCAATAATCATCATAACATCATTCGATTTCCACCATTTGTTTACATGATAAATAGCATGATGAAATATGGATCAAAATAACATTAAAATGTTATTTAAACAAACGAACTTACCTCGATGACAAAAACGTCAAATTAAGACCAATTAATCTAAGGCTTTAGCTTTTTCTCGATTTAAATCTGTACGAGGTTTATCTTGATCTAAATAAGCAAATTCAATCCATTTAATACTCATAATATTATATTCAGTCCAAAATTCATACTTTTGCAAAATTACACTTTTACCCCTAATATTTTAACTTCTTTACAATTTAGTCCTTAAGCTTGCAATTTGAAATTTAAGCAATTTCATCCACATTTCATGCTAGCTGAATGCACTATGGAACTTTATCAATCCATGCAAATAAACATTTCACAAATTTACTAGTGTATTTTTCTATTTTTATAAATAAGTCCCTAAACGACATTTTCATAAAAAATCCCATTACAAAACTTGTTTATTTAACAAGGACTCAGAATCTTTCATTAAACTTCAAGAATCATGCAAACTTGTTCATGGAAGAACCCTAAAACTTTAAATTTTTTTCAAATTAGTCCCTGGGCTAGCTAGATTAAGCTGCAACGATCCTGAAAACATAAAAATCATTAAAAATGAGCTCAAAATTCACTTACATGCTAACACTTAAAGTAGCCGAATGGAAGAACCCTAATATGGCTTGCTAACCTTTAATTATAAGTGAAGGCAACATTTGGGGAAGATGAATGAATTCTGTTTTAATTATTTTAATGAATTTTGTTTTAATTATTTTAACCTTTATTTACCTATTTACATTTTTAACCTTTAAAAATATTCATAATTTCAACAAAACCAATCCATGAATATTCGCTAACTATATAAATGGTCCATTTACCATCTAAGTCCTCTTACATTAAAGTTTCATAGCTATTTGATACCTTTAGCTACTAGAACTTTACTTTTGCACCTTTTACGATTTAGTCCTTTTTCAGTTAATTAAGCATGCAAACATTAAAATTTCTTAACAAATTTTTTATGACCCTGATAACATACCGTAGACAATAAATAATAATAAAATAATAATTCACTCATCAGATTTGTGGTCCCAAAACCACTATTCCTATTTCACTAAAAACGGGTTGTTACAGTTCATATCCTTGGTGGGATTATTAATATAGTGGAAAAGCAGTTTGTCTCCTCCATATATAGATGATGCACTATTTTTGGATTCGATTTGATTGATTTTGTCCATTAGCTATTGATATCTGTCATCCTCATGGATAATTTTGATCGTAGATGGTCTCTGGCCATATGTGTGTCTTTTAGTTTGCCACTGGCATGAGTTCATTGCCATATTTTCTATTAGTTCGTATGCATCCTCATACGTTCTTTTCATTAAGGCACCTCTTGTTGCTCCATCTAATCCTAGCCTTGAATATGCATCCAACCCATTATAGAAAATTTGCAGTCATAGCCACTAAGGTAATCCGTGGTGTGGACATTTCTGAATTAACATCTTAAAACACTCCTATGCTTCATGAAAGCTTTTCCCCTCAAATTGTTTAAACATAGAAATTTCCCTTCTAAGCTAGTCCGTCTTGCTAATGGGGAAGAACTTTTTGTAGGAATTTCCCTACGAGTTCGTCCCATGTCGTTATTGATCTTGGTGCTGGCAAATCCAACTAAAAAAAGGTGTTACCAATTAATGGAAAATGGAACAATTGAAGATGAATAGCGTCATCAGTGACCCTATTTTATTTGAAGGTATCACAAAGTTAGAGGAACCATTTTAGATGTTAACTTGGATCTTCTGTCATTATTCCTCGAAACTGCAAATTATTCTGGATAGTCTAGATCATAGTTGGCTTGATCTCAAAATTATTGGCCCTGACGGCTGGCCTTGTTATACTTCCTTAAACAATATCAGGATTTGGTAGCACATATTCCCTTAGAGTCCTTTCGTTATGTGCCATGAGATTATTTTTGGGTAGTTGTGGTGGTGGTGGATCAATTAAATTGTTATTGTTAGCCTTGTCGAATAATGGATTCTCATGTGAGGGTAAATTACCTCCACCAAGTAACGTATTCTACATTGTTTGATGTTGTTGTTGTTGTTGTTGCTGTTCTCGATGATTCCTTTGGATTATTCTTCCTGGATCTATGACTGGCTCAATATGTGTTCCCTACTACTAGTCATACACTAAACCCAAAGAGAAGATATTAATAGAAAATAATAAAATAAAATGATATTTAGAACGTAAAAAATTCCTAATTATTCTATTAATATGCAAAAATTAAAATTAATATAGTGACGTTACCTCCCCAGTAATGGCGCCAACAACTTGACCGCCTCCGGATGTACCAATGTCTAGAGTAGAAATTCTGTACAAATTATATGAAAGGCGGTATCCGCAAGTATACAGGTCAAGTTGTAATATAGTTACAATGGACTAGGTGAGTACTCTGAGGATCGTACCTAAGGGAGGCAAGCACTAAATTAATTCTAACCTAAACATAAAAAGATCTAATTAGTACTTTAAACTGATCATATTACGATGAATAAAAAGAAAGGTTTTAGTAATCTAAACTAACAATAACAATGAAGGAATTAATAGAAATAAATAAATCACAAGAAATCAAATAGTAAAATATATATCAAACCTGGGAATGGGTGATTAGCTCGCTTCAGTAATCATAACCAACTGTTGTTTCTAGCTTTCTTTTTCAATCAACTAGTCAATGCCCCAGTAGGATATTCTGATCTTCCACTAAAATACTAAGTGGATAAGAACTACTTATCTCTCAACCTCACAGTCTTGACCAATTCAGGGATAAAGTGTTCACAGATAGACCATACCATATTTGGGTTAATTCTCACCTTGATGACTCCCTAGGGCTGTCAGGCCTAGGGTTTTAGAATCTTCCTTTCCTGAACTACTGATCTGTTAAGAGAACCCTACAAAATAGTTAATTAATCAAACCTACACTCACTAATCCCCCACAAGAGGATTAGTTCCTCATGGATCTAATAAACAATATAAACTTGATAGAAAGAGTAAACATGAATAATAATTCAAGAGCATAAAGTTTAGAAGAAGCTTGATTTGTATTATAATTTATCACAGAATCCTCATAGAGTTTGATTATGTTTCACAAATATGATTTTTCCTATACAAGCAAATAATAAGAACTGAAATAAAACCTAAGTATAAGAAAAGAAAAAAACTAAAGACTAAATCTAGGAAGAACATTATACAATATAAAGTTGTCCATAACATGTGCTAAATGAGCTTATTTATAGACTTTAGAGTGACCGTCGTCCTTAACCCTAGGTCAATTGTCATTCTTGTGCTTAACATTTGATGTGCGGACCAAAATTCGCCTAGCTTGTATTTTTTTCTTGTACAGAGGTGACGTCACGACACACCAAGTCCCATGTCGTGACATCCAATGCTCCATCTTGCAACACAGTAACCAGTATTGAGTTAGCACATCTTCTAGTGGTCTCATGCATGCTTATAAAGAATATTAGCTTAACTTTAGGCCTCACTCGACCTCTAAGGTCAAAAAAAGACTCAACTTACACACTTTATTGAATTGAAATAAACTTATGAAAACATAATTAAAACTTAACTAAAATGTTTATGTTCAAGCTCCTAAAGTGCAAAAACTAGTTTAATTTACTACATCGAATTATGGGAGATAAGAACACTCAATTCATCAAGTCCATGAATGTAATAGGTGGATTAGTTAAACCAAAGGGCATGATTAAAAATTCATAATGCCCATACCTTGTTCTAAAGGTTGTCTTCAAAACATCTGACTCATTCACCTTATGTAACGCCCCGAATTTGGGCCTAGAATTATTAGGTCTTGAGCATGGGAACAGTTAAGAGGCGGCACACAAATAGTTAGTTGTGTAAGAAAGGAACACAAGTGTGTATCTGCTTCAGTGGTTAAGTATTCTGAGTGTTCTGGGAGTGGTTAAGAAGTCTTGGGTTCAAGTCTTGGCTTCCACAAAATTTTTGTTTTTAAGGATAAAACCCTTATCTTTGGTCAGTAGGGTTATAATTAAAAATTGTTAAAAACCTGATAGAATGGGCCTACTGGTCTAGTGGATAGTGGCGTGTGAAGTGTCTAAGGGGTCTAAGGTTCGAATCCCTGCTTGTGCAAATGGAGATTATTTTTACTGATGGCCATGGGAGGAGGTTGTGTTTGACCGAAATATCGAAAGTTTGAATAGATTTGTTGTTATCCGAATCTGAGGAGAGAATTATGGGAGATTTTGATTGTTTGAATTGGTGGACAGGAGGAAATTAATGAGAAAATCGAGGAAGTTCGAATTGGAAGGAGAGTTGTACCGGTTGTGAACTTCTGCTTCCCAAGAATTGAGCTAGGCAATGGTTTCTGTTTATTTTTAGTTTTGTGATCGCTTTTGGTTCTTTTCTGCACTTCTAGATTGTCGAATTCTGGTAGGGGATGATTCAGGTACTCTTCATTTTGCCCATTTTGGTTTTATCCTTCATTTTCAGTACCCTACTTACTGATTTCGCTCTTCTCCCTCTACTTCTTTAGCAACCGTTTTCCCTTGTTGCTATTGATTCAAATTTTGTCTTTGGATTTTACTACCTCTCCATCTTTCATTTCTTCATTCTATTTTTGGGACTGATATTTGCTTAGAGACCATTCGGGTACTTCTTATTTTGTTGTTTCGACTTTATTTTTCTATACAGTCTTACTCTTCTTCAATTTTCTTTCTTCCCCTACTCCTCTAACTAACATTCTTTCCCTTTTCTCTCTGGCTGAATGTCCTATTCTCCTCCTCTCTCTCAATTATTTTAGTTTAACATATCCCACTCTTTTCATCTTATTATGATAGCCAAATACTTTATATCTCATTTTCTCCATTTTGTTTTTGGTTTTGACGATTGAGAATCAACCAATCGAGGAGGGGTGTTGCTAGCCTTGCTTCTGAAGTATCGTGTGACAGGTTGGGGGTAGACTAATTGTTCCTTTCCCCTACGTATGGGTTACGTTTCAATAAGTGATCAGTCATTGGTTCAATCTGATCGTAGGAATATATGTTAATCGTTGTCGGGAGGGTTGCAGGTTATCATTAAGGAACAAGCGATTAGTCTCTTGCAACGAGTTAGGTGTGTAAAACCCAATCGATTGAGATAGGCAAGTGATGAGATACCGTTTTGTTAAGTGATATAGAAAGGAATTGCTAATCCTGTTGTTAATGAGATTAATGGTGTTTTTGAATATAGGTTGGTGTTCTTATGGGTTAGTCGCGTACGTTCGCAATCAGGTGTGTAATCACAGTGCTTTAATCTTAATTCGGCCAAAGCCGAAAAATATGGCTAGTGTCGCTACATGAACGTGCACTCACTCGCGTGGTGAACCGAATGCACAAAATGTGGGCATTCGAACATAGAGGCCACCATGAGCGGTTTCATAGGCTTAGGCCGTTTTCGGCCACGTTGGACCGAATTGGGTTGTGTGGGCCCCACGAGCTTGTGGGCCCCACATGGGTAAACTACACGGTCGTGTGGAGATTTTTGGGCTAGGCTGTGTAGTTTGCACAGCTAAGGCCATTTTTGGGCTTTGTGGGCCACACGAGCGTGTGGGCCCACATGGGCTGCATAATGGGCCCTGGGCTCATTTTCACTATTTGACTGTTAAGGTTGCATGGGTCGCCTGAGACGACTGTGGACCTACTGTTGGGTCGGTAAGTATATCTAGACCCCAATTTGTTAGAAATAACTGTTTTGCCCTTATATGGTAAGAGGACTGTTTTACCCCTATGCGATGCATGACTGTTAGAGCATGCCATCTGTACTGTATATACATTTATATTATGTTGCACTGCATGGGGTGGGATATATGATTTGGAGGAAGTGTACTGAAAGGCTATAAGCCTATTATTGGCAGCTCTGCTGCAAATACTGTTTTAGTGCTGCAACCAGTGCTATTTTGGAGTGTAGGGCTGGGTGGGTCAATTTTATCCCTACATGGTGTGTAGGGCTAGTACGGAGATGGTGTGTAGAGGCTGGATTAGGCAGGACTTGCATATTGTTTACTAATACCGCATGTTGCATCGATACTACATTTTTTTATCAGTTATCGTAATGGGCCAAGGCCCGAATATATGATTATCGTATTCGGATGGGCTTAATCCTGCATCGCCATCATGTTATTTAAATGGGCTCAGGCCCAGACTATTATTGTTACTGATATGGGCTTAGGCCCAGAATGTATTTCACTCTCTGTATGTTTGGCTATTTGATGTTAAGATACTGAGTTTTCGTAAACTCACCGATCTGTTTAACTGTACAAGTAATCCCTAGTCTTAGGCGAATCGGTGCTGTGAGAGACTCGAAGGTGGCCACACAACTACATGGACTTCCTCATTAGATTTTAAATTATAAGTAGTTAATTTGGGTATTTGGTTGTAATAAGGCCTCTCCAAATTTTATTCCTTAATTTGGGCTTTTAATATTTTGATTTATATCTGCTAGCGGTAAGATGGGGGTTTTCAGAAGATGATTTTTTTTTTCAAAATGTCACATTTACGCAAACATATTTTGAGAGTTTTCGTAACAAACACTATTTTAAAGTGTAAATTTAATATAATTAATATTTTGCTAAAACAATTTGAGTTTTAACAATTAACAAGACATCCTGAATTCTTGTTAAGATCCCAAAGAGGTTTTTATGTGGAACGGATTATCTAAGAAATTATATATCGAAAAACACTTTAATTTGACATCGTAGATTCAGCCATATTGTCTAGGCTGGGTTTGGGGTGTTACACCTTAAGTTGATAATACCTTGAGTCTATTTTCAAGAACATTGTGGCACCTCATAGTTGGTCGAACATGTCATTAATCTATGGTAGTGGCTACTTGTTTTTTATGGTCAATTTGTCCAAGTGTCTATATGTAACAACCTATTTTTTAGTGGCGTCAGAAACAATGGTTTCGGGGCCACAAATATGATGAATGGGTTTCTAAATATTATTATTTAATAATTACAAACCAAATATAGTATTATAATAAATTTTTATTCGATAATTTATATTATTTGAACAAAAAATTAGGTTCAAATGGTAAATCCTAAAGTCAAGTGGTTTTAGAAAAGGAGATATGGTGACCTCATTTCTATAAACGAAGCCCGTAAATTTATTATTAAATATTTACGAGTGTTATTAAGGTCATATTACAGTTTGGTTAAGAAATTTTATCATTTAAACAGTTAATTAATTAAAAAAGACTGAATCATAAAGGTTGTAAAAGTGAGTTTTATTAGTTAAAAAGGTGTTAATTGGTAAATTATTAAAGTTACAAGAGTTTATGTTGCAATTGGACCATAATAATGAATTGTGATCGGGTAGTGGATGTAGGAATTGAAAAGAAAAAAATAACTTATAATTTAATATATGTTTATTAATTAAATAAAAGTTAAAGTAATAAAAAAAACCAAAAACATCCATCACCTTCTTTCTTTAATTTCTTTAGTCGAACACCATTATATGAAGGAGGGAACTTTGATTTTTCTATTTTTCTTTGCATGTAAGTATTTCTTGATTTGTTTCTCATGAATTGTGTATTTGTGATGGTTGTTTTGATATCTAGCTAAATTGAGGATTAATTTGTGAAATCGTCAAACATTTATAAATTTATCATTGATGATTTTGAATGTATTTAATGCTAATTGGTTTTGTTAGAAGCTTGATTGTTAGATATGCTTATTTTGTTAAGTGAATTTTAATGATTTTAATGTTTAGGGATTAATTTGTTAAAATAGTAAAATTTTATGTAAATATTGGGAATTGATAATGGATATGGGATGATTATAAATCACATGAAATTGGGCTAGCTGGTATTTTGATTAAATGTGGATAATTCATGAATTTCGGGATTTAGGACTAAATTGTAAAAAGGCTAAAACAATGGGGGTACTTTAGTAAATTCATAAAGATAAGGGTTATAGGCTTGAATTAATTATTTTAAATGTTGGAATGAGATTGATTGAATAAAACGATTTATCTAGATCAAGAAACAACTCGAACAGACACAAATCGGGGAAAAGCCAAAGTAGCGGAATAATAGTCGGTTCATGTTAAAAGTCATTTTTGAGTTTAGGTAAGTTCATAGTCCTTAAACTCGAACATTATTTATTTATTTAGTTTGATTACTAGTTAATTTGATAGTCAATTATATGTATTCAAATCATTAGTATTTTAAATGTAATATTATGGAAATATATATAAGAAAATGTTATGGAGTGGATTATAGAAATTTAATATAGAAGATTAATGTAAAGGATTTAAATTATGAATTGAACAATTGTGGAAGCATGTAATTATATATGTATTTGTTAGTTTATTTGACTAGCGCTGGGCGCAACTCATTGCTGGTTTATCCGACTAGTGCAGGACACATATTTGATATCGTCAATTTATCAAACTAGTGTTGGGGAAACTCATTGTCGGTTTATCCGACTAGTGGTGGGCACATATTTGATATCGTCAGTTTATCTGACTAGCACTGGGTGCAAAACATTGTCGGTTTATTCGACTAGTGGCGGGCAAACATTTGATATCATTGGTTTATCAGACTAGCGCTGGGCAAAAAACTTTGCTATGGTTTATCCGTCGGGCACCGGGTGCTAGTAACAGACTGATCCATGTTGATGTTGTATAAATGATCCATTGAAGAAGGTTGAAAATGATATAAATGAAAAGGTCAAAAAGGATATAAACAAAATTGTTAGTATCTTATCCTTCGATCATTCGCTATTCAGGTAAGATGTAGCGGGTGAGATATGTATCATAATTAGGAATATGATATGAATGTTTGACTAGTATAGTTTGGTGATGACTATAAATGCATTTTTGTAATTATATGTTTCATGAGTCTTTAAATATGTTAATTAGTTATGTTTGTGGTGGGTTTAGAGAGTAAAATGTGTATATAAGTATTTTCTAAGTATTCGATGTTACTTCATTAGGTACATTAGGTAATCAAGGATTAATGGAATGAATATGAATATATGTATGGAAGGTTACATGGTTATAATTTGTAAATTGAAAAATAATGTTGTGAAGAGTTGATATAGGATTTGATGATGGTGAATTAATTGTTGAATGAAATTTCGAAGGCAAAGCTTATTATGCACGTTCAAGATTGGTTGTATTTATATGTCTTATTGATTCATTTTCTAACCTTTGAAACGTGTGTGTATAGAAATGGTATAGAAATGAAAGATGTGCAATTGGCATATAAATGAATTCATGTTTGAATGGTTTAAATATTTTATGTTCGGTAAGACTAAGTTCATCTTATACAAGCTTACTAAGCTTAATGCTTATGTTAGTTATTTCATTTCTTTGTAGGTCATCAAATAGCACGGTCAGTTAGGAACATCATTAGATCACGATCACACTACCCATCGATCCGTTTTGGTGGTTTTTGAATGCTTTAACCTATGGTTATAAATGGCATGTATAAAGTTTTATGTTAAATTGGTATGCTTTGGGTTGTGTCAAGCTTTGGTATGTTTTAATATCTTTTGTTACTAATTGTGCGTGGTATTTTAAAATTAGGAAAGAAATGGTTGATTGATATGTATTTGGTTCATTGAAATGATTAAATGATATATGTGCTTTGGCATGTAATAAATGCTTATCTAGTTTGATTACATAGTGTATTTTGGCTCTTCTTGTGTCTAGTAGTATATATATAGTTTGATTTGGCTTGTATAGCTTTAAACTTTTATGGATATGGTCATTTTAATTTTACTTATCTAAAGTGGTAAGTTTTGATGGTATAATTTGAAAAGAAATTGTCTTTTGGTATTCACGATATATGATTGAGATATGATATTGTAACTTAGTTCATGAATGGTTTTGGAGTGTGAATTGGAGAGTATATTGATAACATATTGGTTAGTCATAGGTTGGATGAGAATTTGGCATGTTTTTGATACTTTGAATGTACTTCTAACCATGTGAAATAGGTTAGATATGGTGTGCATTGGTATGCAAGTAATTGAATTTGAAATGACTTGTTTAAAGGGGACTTTTTACTGTACATAGCCTGGGATACGGGCTATCAAGTGACCGCGTGCCATACACAGCCACCTCACATGGCCATGTGTCATATTAATTTAGGTGCAGGTTTCACACGGTCTGACACACGGCCTACGACATAGCCGTGTGAGCCAAGTCAGTGAGTTACACAGTTTGACACACGAGCTAGGACACAGCCGTGTGTCCCATAGTTCAAATGCCCATACGGCCTGGGCTGTGTCACACGGCCTGGCTATACGGCATTGTGACCCTTATTTTTAAAATTCTCAAGTTTGGCTTGAGATTTCTGATTTGTTTTGAGTAAGTCCCTAATTGATTTCAAACTATTTTTTTAAGGCTTCTTAGGTTCGATTTTAGGCCGAAAAAGTAATTAGGCTACAATTTAATTATGTTATCAAATGTTAATAAATAAATTGCATGTTGATTCAGTTTCGGTGTTAAATATTCTATTTTGTACAATAATGCTCTGTAACCCTGATCTGATGATGGAGACGGGTCAAGGGTGTTACATTATTGTTGATTCAGATATTCAAGCTACCATCCTTCTTTTTCAAAAACAGAACTAGTGATTAATCTGTCGGAATTCAGTGTAGCAGATTAAACTAGTTTTCACATTTAAGAAGCTTGAATACAAGTATTTTCATTATGTTCTAGTTAAGTTTTCATAGTTTTATTTAAATTCAATAAAATGTGCAAATTGAGCCTTTTATTAACTTTAGCAGTCGATTGAGGCCTAAGGGTGAGCTATCGTACTTTGTGAGTGTGCAGAAGACCATTCGAAGGTGCATTAAACGAATATTGGTCGCTATGTCACAACACGGATGACTTGATCACAACATAGGGAACAAAATGAAGAAAACTCAAGTTTGCCTTCAATGTTGTGACACAGACTGAGGTTGTTACGACATACCCTTGAAGATGGCTACAGAAGAGCATGCTGGTTGCTATGTCGCGACATAGGTCTTGGTGTGTCACAACATCATCTCTGTGATGAAAACTAAAGACGAAGCAGAGGCATTTTGGTCTGCACAATCAAAATTTAAAGCTCTGGAACGTCAGCTAACTTAAGGTTAAAGACGATGACCACCTGATGGCTATAAATATGATTATTTGTCACCTGTTATGGACATCATTCCTTTAGCTTAGATTTTAGTATTTTCTTTCATATTTAGGTTTTAGTTTTATTTAGCTGTTCTTGTCGATTTCAAGAGATTTGAATTGTGTAACATTCAACTCTGTGGGTTGGTGCTTAATCTCAATAAAATCGGGTTCTTTCATTTACTATATCTTGTCAATTTAATTAGCATGCTTTCGTTTTACATTGATTATATATTGTTTATGAATACCATAAGGAACTAATCTTTCTATAGGGATTAGTGACTGGAGGTAAGATCTATTAACTATCAGCCTCTAGTATCCGAGTTGATCCGAGCAAAATTGTAGCTATTTTGGATTGGAAGCCTCCGAGAAATGTTTCTGAAGTCTGTAGTTTTCTGGGACTAGCTGGTTATTATAGAAGGTTTGGAAAAGGCTTTTCTATGATTGCGACTCCGTTGAAAAAACTGCTTCAGAAAGATGTGAAATTTGAGTGGTCAGAAAAGTGTCAAAACAGCTTTGATCAGTTGAAAACTTTGTTGACTGAAGCTCTAGTATTGGTACAGCCCGAATCGGGTAAAGAATTTGTGATCTACAGTGATGCTTCATTGATCGGTTTAGGATGTGTTTTAATGCAAGAAGGCAAAGTCATTGCTTATGCTTCGAGGCAATTGAAGCCGCACGAAAAGAACTATCAGACACATGGTCTTGAGTTAGCTACGATTGTATTTGCTCTAAAGATTTGGCGCTACTATCTATTTGGTGAGAAATGTCACGTATATTCTGATCATAAGAGTTTGAAGTATTTGATGACTCAGAAAGATTTGAATCTGCGTCAGAGAAGATGGCTTGAATTGTTAAAAGACTATGAACTTGTGATAGATTATCATCCGGATAAAGCAAATTTTGTTACTGATGCTTTGAGTCGAAAATCATTGTTTGCTCTACGTGCGATGAATGCTCATTTAGTTTTGTCCAATGATGGTTCAGTTTTGGCAGAATTAAAAACGAGACCTTTGTTATTACAACAGATTATCGAAGCTTAGAAGATTGATAATGAAATTATAGCTAAACGAACTCAGTGTTATGTAGAGACTGATTTAGAATTCAGAGTTGATAAAGATGACTGTTTAAGATTTCGAGATCGAATTTGTGTTCTAAGAAATCCAGAGTTAATTAAGATGATTTTGAATGAAGATCATAATAGTCGGTTATTTGTGCATCCGGGTTGTACAAAAATGTATAATGATATAAAATAGCTTTATTGGTGGTCTGGAATGAAAAGAGATTCTTTGACTTCGTTTCTAAATGTTTGATCTGTCAGTAAGTTAAAGCTGACATCAAGTGCCATCTAGTTTATTACAACTGATTATGATTCCGGAATGGAAATGGGATAGAGTGACGATGGACTTTGTTTCGAGTTTACCCCTGTCTTTGAAAAAGAAAGATGCTATTTGGGTTGTGGTTGATCGTTTGACAAAATCATCTCATTTTGTTCTAGTTTGATCCGATTACTCGCTTGATATATTAGTTGAGTTATACATTTCTGGAATTGTGAGATTGCATGGTGTGCCATTGTCTATAGTGTCAGACAGAGACTCGAGATTCACATCACGATTCTAGAAGAAATTGCAAGACGCTATGGGTACAAAATTGCACTTCCGTACTGCTTTTCATCCATAAACGGACGGTCAATCTGAA
Organism: Gossypium longicalyx; assembly: GCA_025698465.1. NCBI lineage: Eukaryota > Viridiplantae > Streptophyta > Magnoliopsida > Malvales > Malvaceae > Gossypium > Gossypium longicalyx. The sequence goes on from CM047000.1 coordinate 21,434,442, forward strand.
CGGATTATTCAGATACTCGAGGACATGTTGAGATGTTGTATTCTTGAATTTGGAGGTACGTGGGAACAATATTTACCTTTGATTGAATTTGCTTATAATAATAGTTTTCAATCAAGCATTGAAATGGCACCATATGAAGCTTTGTACTATCGCAAATACCGTACACCTTTGTATTGGACTGAGCTCAGCGAAAATAAGATTCACAGGGTTGATTTGATAAAAGAAACTGAACAGAAAGTAAAAGTGATCCGAGATGGTTTGAAAGTAGCTTCTGATCGTCAGAAATCATATGCAGATTTGAAAAGAAAAGATATTGAATTTGGGGTCGGAGACAAAGTGTTTTTGAAGGTATCACAGTGGAAGAAAGTCCTTCGATTCGGTAGAAAAGGCAAATTGAGTCCAAGGTTCATTAGGCCGTCTGAGATTATTGAGCATATTGGGCCGGTAGCGTATATATTGTTGTTGCCACCAGAGTTAGAAAAGATTCATAATATGTTTCATGTATCGATGCTTCGACGATACAGATCTGATCCTTTGCATGTGATTCCTCCATCTGAAATAGAAATTCAGTCTGATTTTACTTATGAAGAAATGCCGATACGTATCTTAGCTCGAGAGGTTAAAGAGCTACGAAATAAGAAAATTTTGTTAGTAAAAGTGATGTGGCATCGACATGGTATTGAAGAGGCCACGTAGGAGCTTGAAGATACTATGAGATAGCAATATCCAAATCTATTCAATGGTAAGATTTTCAGGGACGAAAATCCCTAAGGGGCGGAGAATTGTAATAGTCCGGTTTAGACCCTAGTCGGAATAGTAGTTTCAGGACCACATATCTGCGTTAGAAAAATATTTTAAATATTATTTTCTACGGTTATGGTATGTGAATCAGTATGTGTGAAAGTCTCGTATGAAAATTTAATCGTTGTATGCTTAATTTGATAAATGAACCTAATCGTGAAAAAGGTAAAAGTTGCATGCTGTTTGTTCAAGTGCCTATTTGACTTGGCTTTATAATGGTGAGGTCCTTATGATGAAATAAATCCAATTATATGTTAGTGGATGATATGGTTTGGCATTATGGTAAATATGGTTATTTTTAAAGGGTGGTTAGGTAAATGGTATATTAATGTATATTATAATAAAACCAAAGCATAAAATAAAACCATTATGCTTCAGTTTTTCCGAATTCATCAAAAAAAATAAATAAAATTTAGCTTAGCATTTCGGCTATGTTTTGGCTAGATTAAGGTATGATTTTGACTCGATTTTTGATAATTTTTACGTTTTTGTGATCGTTGCTTCGTATACTATCGAACCCATGCCTCAATTTCTGATTTTGTTATTGATTTTGAAATGTGCCATGGATGAATTCATGAGCTTTGAGATGTTATATGTTGAATTATGAAAGCTTGATGTGGGTTTACATGTTTTGTCTTTAGATTTTTGATGAATTTGAGTAATTTGGGCTAAAATGTAAAAATGTTATTTTGAGGGACTAAAATATGAAATAACTAAAATGTGGGGGCTTATATGAACACTATGAATATTCGGCTAGGCATTGTGCAAAGAAATTTTGTGTATTTTGTGATTTTGTAAATTAGGGACTAAAGTGTCAAAATGTGGAAATGTGAGGGCTAGTTTGCAAAATGCCCTAAATATGTATCTATGGATTATTTTGAATGAATTGGTGAATAAAAGGATTAATTTTGAATACATATAGATCAAGAAAAGAGGAATTTCGAATTAGACCGAGGGAAGTCGAAGATTATAGAGTAAACAGTTCGAGTCGTCAATTTCGAGAACGAGGTAAGTTCGTATGCAAAATATGATGTTATAAGTATGTTTTGATGTTTTGATTATACATGGATTGTAAATATATTTAGTTTGGATGAATACAAGGATGAATAAATGGTATTTGGCACTAAGTGTGCGATTTGAATTAGCTTCGGCTATATGAGGCACTAAGTGTGCGATACCGATATAACTTCGGTTAATTGAGATGGCACTAAGTGTGCAGAATTATTCTAGCTGTGGCTAAACTTTAAAGCACTAAGTCTACGGATGTGTTAAGCATGAATAATTTACAGAAAGTCCTAAAATCTCTGAATGGAATGTGTGAATGAAATTGAATAGGTACAGGAAAAACTCAGGTGTGTACAATACCAATATTGTAGATGATATTATGTATGTGAAGTTCATTGAATTAGTATGAACATATGAATTATGTTGGCATAAAAGTTGATAGATAATTTAAGAATTAAGAAATACTTATGTGTTGATGTTTCATATTTTATATACTCTTTATGATTTTTGGTACGAGCTTATTAAGCTTTTGAAAGCTTACTTTGTGTGTGTTTTCATTTTTTTATAGATATCAAAGCTACGTTGAGCACGAGGATCGTCAAGGATTGTCACCACACTATCAAACCTCATTTTGGTACTTTGAAAATGTATATATTAAAGTATGGCATGTATAGACTAGTAGCTGTGAGTTTATGTTTTGTACTGTATATATATTTAGCCATGTGATTTGGCTAGTTTGTATTTGAAATCTTAGTTAATAATAGCTTATGGCATGTGATGCTAATGTATAAATGTGGTATGTTTTAGTGGGACAAAAGAAATGATAGATGTTGGTAAAATTTGGCAAGTTGTAGCATGAAATTGAATGATGTATGGAAAGAAATGTTTGATATGCTTTTGACATATATTTTGACATAGATTAGTAAGGCTTATGAGTATGGATTTGGGTGACTATTATATGTCATGAATGGCTTATGTTTTGGTATTGAATTTGGCTAAATTGGTTGGGCAAATATGCTTATTTCATTGCTTGTAGGTTTGACCCAATTTGGGTGGCAAGTTGGCTATTCAAATGGCCTATTTTTGTCCACACGAGCATGTGTCTCAACCATGTGCGACACACGGTCATGTTGCACGGCCATGTGTCCCCTGGGGTACCTACTATTTTAAGTCAGTCTTGAGCACGGGCCTGACACATGGCCATGTGGTCAACCGTGTGACTCAAGTCAATTTTGACCATGACCAAGGCACATGGGCTTGTCTTGTGGCCTTGTGAGCAAGTCAATATGTATGCTCTATTTTGACACGGCCTAGACACACGGGCGTGTCTAAAGTCGTGTGTGGCACACGTTCCATCCACACAGGTGTGTGACATGTATATCTTTGAAAATGTTTAAGTTTTGAAAAAAAATTTCTTATGAGTTCGGTTTAGTCCCGACCCCTTTCTAAAGTATGTTTAAGGTCTCGTTGACTTGTGTAAGGGACTTTATATTGATACTTGATCTCTAATGTTTTGATGTATATGAAATGTATGATATTTGTTCCGATCTATCCAGTTATGCCTTTAAACCTAGTCCGGTGATGGATACGGGTTAGGGGTGTTACAACTAAGTCAATTATAGAGACTTAAACTTTCATGCATGCCTAACTTTCCTAAGGAACTAAAAATTTTATGGTATGATTTGCATGCTTTATTAAAAATACATTTATGTCATATTTCAGTTAACATAACAATTATTGAAATAATCGTACTTTATTCATACTGAAGTTTAGGATAATTAACAAAATTTTAAATTTTTGAACAAAATATAACCTAATCATAACTAGAAGAAAAATTTATTCTTAGTGGAAATAATTTCAATTTTTCGGTCCCTCCTACTTAAGATGAACAATGTTCTCATTGTTAAAAGTGAATAGATACTATACACCAGGTAGGATTATAGAAAATAGGAGGTGAGTCAATTTGACAGTTTAACTACCAAGCTCTCTCTAGATCCAATCCTAGACATGTATATATCTATTGCCACACTTTATACTTTGCAACTTGTTCATTTTTATTTATGATTTCCACCTCTTGTTTTTTTATGCAAAAATAAAAATTCCTAATAAAGCCTAATCCTATTAAATAACCTAGGAATGGAAATAAAATAAAGTCAAGATCCTCCATTTTTTATTTATTTGTAGATCCCTCTGAATTCGACTTATCTTTTGCTCCATTGTCTTTGTTTTTGCATGAATCGCTTCTCTCCCTCTTCGATAGTGGACTCTATGGTTCAAATATGAAATTTAGAAACTCAGGCACAAAAATTAATAGGTCATTGTATATTTTCATAAGAGCACTTCTAATTTAGTCATCCCGTATTTTTGAATATGTCCAGTAAGCTTATTGCTTCCACTACATGTGTTGCATGATGTCCATCAATTTTGAAAGCTCATCTCGAAGATTTGGGTGAGGCGATTGAGTCCTGAACATTGAAGTTGTGATCTCAGGTTCGGTTACTAGTTCCATTGGTTCTGCCTTATTAGGGATTTTCGTTGACTGCCTTGGTTCGATCTCTGTGGGATTTTCTTCTTCAAGATCCTCGCTCTCTTCAACTCGTTGCTATAAAATAGAGTCTCCAACTATTTGGTAGAGTTCCCAATCTGTGATTGTGCCTTGGCTATAACTTGCCTTCTTTACGTTTGCAAGAATTTAGCTTTCAAGCACAAAATTGTTATCGCAAAGGGAAAGTAAGCTGGGCCAGAACATCTAGTGGCACAATTCCACATTTTTCTCAAGATGATTTTTCCCACATCAATGGTCTTTCCAATTAAAATCAAGTATATTAAGACCATTCACTTTAATGAAATTGTAGTGCCATGTCAAATGGGCATAAGGCTGAATTGTAACAGCGTAGTTTTAGCTAAATTAGAGTAGTGGTTTCAGAACTACAAATCTGAGGTCAAAAAAATTATTTTAATATTATTTTATGTGTTTACAGTATGTGAATATGTATGTGTGAAAATTTCATGAAATAATTTTAGCGTTTCAGTGCCTAATTTGACAAAAGGACTTAATCGCATAAAATGCAAAAGTAGCATGCTATAAGTTAAAAGTGTCTAATTCCTATGACTTATTAGACGAAAGGTCCTTATGTTGATATTAGACCATTGATAGTGGGAATAGTCATAAAAGGGCATAGATTAGATGAATTTTTAATGGTTTAATTAAGGTTAAAATTGTAAAATGGCATATTAATGATAATTAAAATAAAACAAAGCCATTTCATCCCAAGCCATTTGTAAGAAAGAAAATAAGAGTTTTGGAAGCTTTGAAGGTTCGGTCAATGTTGTTCAAGCATGTACGTCCGTTTTAGCTCAATTTTTGATGATTTCTACGTTTTTGTGATCGTTGCTTAATAATCTAGCTAGCCCATACCCTAATTTTTAAAATTTTTAATGAATTTGTGAGATCCCATTGATGAATCCATGATCTCTTGAATGTTTAATGATGGAAAATGAGTATTTTTTTATAGATTATAATGTTTTGTAAAGTGATTTTTTGTGTAATTTCATAAAAGGGATTAATTTGTGAAAAGATGAAAATGTGTGGTTAAAAGTGTGAAATAAACGAAAATATGGGCTGTTATGGAGCCTATAAGAATTCGGCTAGCATGTATTTGAAAGAAATTGTGTAATTTTGTGTAATTATGAAATAATGACTAAATTGTAAGAAATGTGAAAGTTTAGTGCCAAAGTGCAAATTGGCATAAATATGTGTTTGTGGATGAAATTGATTGAGATGGTGATTAAATGGGTTAATTTTGAATACATATAGACCAAGAAAGAAAGAATCCAAAATTAGATCGGGGGAAAGGCAAACTTATCGAGTAATTTTCTCATTTCACCGTTTTCATACCCGAGGGAAGTTTGTATGCGGTAATTTCATTATAAATGCATGTTAAATGCTTTGATATCACATAAACTGTGATTATGAGATTTCAAATAATGTTTGAATTGTGATTATGACTCTACGGAGGTGTTCGAAGATGAAATCAACAAGTAAAACTTTCCGGTCGAACCTTAGAAATAGATAGAATGATGATGAAATGTCATTAGGTTAATGTTTTAGCTGCGGTCCATGATATCAGCACTTCGGGTGTGAATAATACTTTGATTTGGCTACCGGCCATGGTATAGGTATTTATAGAAGAGTTACCTTAATTTAGCTACGGGCTATGGTATAGGTACACCGAGATAAGTTACGTTGATTTGGCTTCGGGCCATGGTATAGGTACTTATCGATTGAGATTCTTGAGAATTCTACTTCTATTTCAAATGGTTCAACAGGTAGAAGAATGACTTGGTTGAGAAAGAGGATAGTATGATGCGATATAGGTATGTAAGGAACCTACTCGAGTATTATAGTGAAAAAGTTCAATGAGATGGTAATTAATCATGTTTTGAGACATGAGAAAGGTTTGTGAAAATGAGATGTTGATTTGGTAATGTGTAAATGCTTGTGTTATATTTGTATGATGAATTGAGTTATTCAATTACGAACATACTAAGCTTTTAAAGCTTACTTTGTGTGTTCCTTCCATGTTTTATAGATCATCGAAGCTAGTTTGAACATCGGGGATCAACGGGAACCATCATCACACTATCAACTACCTGTTGGTATTTTTGGATGTTTTTAAATATGGTATATGGCATGTATAGGCTAGTAAGTGGATGGTATGTTTTAAGATTTGATATAGCCATGAGATTTGGCTTACTTTTGGTTGTAAATGTTGGTATGTATGGCCATTTAAGTTGGCTTAAATTATGTGTTTGATAAGTGATAAATGTGATGTATATAAGTTACCATGTGCTTTGGCATGTTTGTCATGGTTATTGATATGGCTAGGTGGTTACTCATTTGATTAGTTATTAGTTGATGTATTAATGCTTGAGGAATGGTATATTTTGGTATGATTTGGTATGTTTTGAGTATGGAATTTAGTAATTGAATTGGTTGATGAAAGATAGCATGATATGTGATTGAATTGGTATGTTTTGGCTGCCTATATATGTGTTAAAATGATACCATTTTGTTGGCTAGGTGAGCATGAGCAACGGGTGGCAAATTGGCTTTGCAAATGGCCTATTTTTGTCCACACGGGTAGAGGTACGGGCGTGTGTCTCAGTCATTTGCAATACACGTCATACTACATGGTCGTGTGTCCTCTTGGAAAAATTAGAAATTCAAGTCAGTCTTGAGCATGGCCTAGACACACGGGTGTGTCTGGTAGCCATATGAGGCACACATCCTTGGCACATGGGTGTGTGTGGCCATTTCGGAGGGTACACGGGCTAGACACATAGGCGTGTGGTCGACCGTGTGACCTAAGTCAGTAACCCCTTCAGTTTTCCCATGACCATGGCACACGGGCGTGTTTCTGGCCGTGTAGTGCAAGTCAGTATGTAAGCCCTATTTTCACACGGCCTATGACACGAGCATGTTTGGTAACCGTGTGAGTCACACGACCTACTCATATGGGCGTATAACCTATGAATGCAAAAATTTTTCTAAGTGTTCAAAAATTTTTATATGTGATCAGTTTAGTCCCGAGCCACTCTTAAGCTTGTTTTAAGGTCTCGTAGAACCTTATAACAGACAATGTGAATGTTTTTGAATGGTTTATGATAATGATTGTATAAATGTATGTGAATGGCGTGTATTATCCGATAATGCCTCGTAACCCTAATTCAGCGACGGATACAGGTTAGGAGTGTTGCATTTTATTGGTATCAGAGCTCCAGTTTAGTCAATTCTAGGACTAACGTAGCGTGTGAGAGTATAGTTATACATGCCATATATATAAACTGCGATATTGTGATGATTCTTGACAGTTAAAATGTGTTTTCATATAGCAAATGGATTCCGATTGTGTCGTAGCTGATGATGTTAAAAGTAATGCACCCACTCCCGTTCAAGGGGCAGTGCAATCTTATTTTAGACTTTTATCTAGTAGCCACGAGAGGCTAAGCAAGCCTTCTTCCAGATGATGAATGAGTGGTTCACAGAATTTATTCAAATGAATCTGACTGCTCAACAACCTCCACCCCACCTGTTCCTTAACAAGTTCTAGTTGTGCCACAAGTGATAGATCTGATTCGATTGAGTAAGCCGCCAGTGGATAAGATTCGTAAGCACGGGGCTGAAGAGTTTTGGGCTACAGTTGATAATGATGCTGAGAGGGTTGAGTTCTAGCTTAAGAACACAATTAGAGTATTTGATGAATTGTCCTGTACTCCAGATGAATGTATCAAGTGTGTTGTATTTTTGCTTAGAGATAATGCATATTATTGGTGGAAAACGTTGACATCTATGGTTCCTAGAGAATGAGTTACTTCGGAGTTCTTCCAATCTGAATTCTGAAAGAAATATATAAGTCAGCGATTCCTTGATCAGAAGTATAAAGAGTTTCTAGAATTGAAATAGGGCCAAATGACTGTTACTGAGTATGAAAGAGAATTTGTACGGTTAAGTAAGTATGCCCGGAAATATGTTTCCACTAAAGAGATCATGTGAAAATGATTTGTAAACAAATTGAATGAGGATATAAAACTTCTAGTCGGGATTCTGGAAATCAAAGAATTCATTATTTTAGTTGAAAAGGCTTGTAAAGTCGAAGATCTCAGCAAAGAAAAGAGGAAAGCAGATTCAGAGGCTAGAGACATCAGAAAAAGATCAATGAGTAAGTTGTATCAATCTTCATCAAAGAAATTTAGAGAATTGTATACTCGCCCTAATGCTTCGATTGGATATCCGAACAAGGATCGTGCTAAACAACACTCTGGTTCTAAAGCTCAAGTTACATCAGTAGCTGGTGTTGGTAGTGTAAGAGACAATAAACCCAAATGTCAGCATTGTGAGCGATGACATTTCAGAGAATGTTGGAACAAAAGAAATAAAGCCTGTTATAAATGTGGATCATTTGATCATTTTATGCAAGATTTCTCAGAGTTGATGGAAAAAGATGATATTCAAAACACGAGGCTGAGTAACACTGTAAACAGGGGTAGACCACCTAGAAATACGGGAAATGTGAGTGGTAGCCAGAGAGTGACTAAAGACTCTGCTGTGAGGTCTGAGGCGAGAGCACCTGCATGAGCTTAGGCTATTCGCACTCGTGAAAAAGCGTCATCTCCAGACGTCATTACCGGTACTTTTGCTCTCTATGATACTAAAGTTATTGCATTGATAGATCCAGGATCAACTCATTCATATATATGTGTAAACTTAGTATCCAGTAAGACTTTGCCTGTAGAGTCTACTGAATTTGTAATTAGAATATCAAACCCCTTAGGCAAGTGTGTCTTAGTTGATAAAGTGTGCAAGAACTGTCCATTGATGATTCAGAATATTTGTTTTCTGGCTGATCTGATGTTTTTACCATTTGACGAATTTGATATAATTCTAGGTATGGATTGGTTAATGCTGCATGATGCTGTTGTGAATTGCAAACGAAAGATGATTGATTTGAGATGTCAGAATAATGAGATTATTCGAATTGAGTTAGATGTTCTGAATGGTTTACCAGTAGTGATTTCATCGATGTTAGCTCAAAAATATGTGAGAAAGGGTTACGATGCTTATTTTGCTTGTGTGCTTGATAAGAAAGTGACTGAAAAGAAGATCGAATCAGTGCCAATTGTGTGTTATTATCCAAATGTGTTTCTTGAAGAGTTACCAAGTTTACCGTCGATCTGAGAGGTTGAGTTTGGTATTGAGTAATGCCGGGTACAATATCGATATCGATAGCTCCGTACAAAATGGGTCCGACAGAGTTAAAAGAATTGAAAGCTTAGTTGCATGAGCTAACGAATAAAGGTTTTGCAAGACCAAGTTTTTTTCCTTGGGTGCTCCCATGTTATTTGTGAAAAAGAAAGATGGCACGATGAGAATGTCTATAGACTACCGACAACTCAATAAAGTGACAATCAAGAATAAATATCCTCTGCCCAGAATAGATGATATGTTTGATCAATTTAAAGGGGCTACAGTGTTCTCGAAGATAGATTTGAGATCAGGTTATTATTAGTTGTGAGTTAAAGACTCTAATGTGCCAAAGACTACCTTTAGAATGAGGTACGGACATTAAAAATTTCTAGTTATGCCTTTTGGACTAACAAATGCACTTGTTGTCTTCATGGATTTAATGAACCGTATTTTCAAACCATACCTAGATCAATTTGTTGTTGTGTTCATATATGATATTTTGATTTATTCACGAGATGAAATTAAGCATGCCGAGCATTTAAGAATTGTATTGCAGACTCTGTGTGATAAGTAGTTATATGCAAAGTTCAGTAAATGTGAATTCTAGTTGCGTAAGGTTGGTTTTCTGAGGAACATTGTGTCAGCATCCGGTATTTGAGTCGATCCGAGCAAAATCTCTGCAATAATGGATTGGAAACAATGTATCCAAAGTCTGTAGTTTTCTGGGAGTAGCTGGCTATTATCGTGATTTGTGAAAGGATTTTCAATGATTACAACTCCGTTGACGAGATTACTTCAGAAGGATGTAAAGTTTGAATGGTTAGAGAAATGTCAGAAAAGTTTCGATAAGCTAAAAATTCTTTTGACTGAAGCTCTAGTGTTAGTGCAACTAGAATTGGGTAAAGAATTTGTGATATTTAGTGATACATCATTGAATGGTCTGGGCTATGTTTTGATGCAGGAAGGCAAAGTTATAGCTTATGCCTCAAGACAATTGAAACCGCATGAAAAAAATTATCCGACACATGATTTAGAGTTAGTAGCCATTGTGTTTGCATTGAAGATTTGGCGCCATTATCTGTTTGGTGAGAAATGCCATGTTTACTCAGATCATATGAGTTTGAAATATCTAATGACTCTGAAAGATTTGAATTTACAACAACGGATATGGCTAGAATTACTAAAAGATTACAGCTAGTGATTGACTATAGTCCAGGAAAAGCAAATGTTGTTGCTGGTGCATTAGGTCGAAAATCTTTGTTTGCTCTTCGTACCATGAATACCTAGTTGGCTCTATCTGATGATGGCTCGATTATAGCTGAGTTGAAAGCGAGACTATTTTTTTTACAGTAGATTTGTGAAGCTCAGAAAGTTGATAATGAAATGTTAGCAAAACGAGCTCAATGTGATTCAAACCTTAATTCAGAGTTTCAAGTTGATTCCGATGATTTTTTAAGATTCAAAAGCAAAATATGTGTTCCGAGGAATTCAGAGTTGATTCAGATGATTTTGAAGGAAGCACATAATAGTCATTTACCTGTTCATCCAGGAAGCACGAAAATGTATAATGATTTGAAACAACTTTACTGGTGGCATGGTATGAAATGTGACATTTCAGAGTTTGTTTCTAAGTGTTTGATTTTTTTAGCAAGTAAAAGCTGAACATCAAGTGTCGTCAGGTTTATTATAGCCTATCATGATTCCCGAGTAAAAATGGGATAGAGTGACAATGGATTTTGTTTTGGGTTTGCCCCTACCTTTGAATAAGAAAGATGCGATCTGGGTTATAGTTGACAGATTGACAAAATCAACTCATTTCATTTCAGTACGAATGGACTATTCGCTTGATAAGTTGGCTGAATTATATATCTCTAAGGTTGTGAGATTACACGGAGTACCTATTTCTATTGTTTCAAATAGAGATCCAATATTCACCTCAAAATTTTGGAAGAAACTGCAAGATGCACTAGGTACAAAGCTACACTTTAGTACTGCTTTTCATCCGCAAACAGATGGTCAATCTAAGCGGATTATTCAAATACTCGAGGATATGTTGAGATGTTGCATTCTTGAGTTTGAAAGTACATGGGAACAATACTTTCCATTGATTGAATTTGTGTATAATAATAGCTTTCAGTCGAGTATCAAAATGGCACCTTACGAAGCTCTATATGGTCATAAATGTAGAACACCATTGTACTGGACTGAACTTAGTGAGAATAAGATTTTTGGGGTTGATTTGATTAAAGAAACAGAAGAGAAAGTGAAAGTAATTCATGTGTAACACCTCTAACCCGTATCTGTCGCTGAATTAGGGTTATGAGGCATTACTAACCAAAGCACATCCCAGAACAGTCATAATTCACATGCTTTATAACTCCACCATTCGAATCATATATGTATACTTCTCATTTATGGCATTCGAATAATCAAAGTATAAGATAACTTATTATTTTACAAATTATATGCGTGTACTTTAAAACATGCAAACATATATCATTTCATTTCATATAGCTAATATGTACCAATATGTCTATTTCATCTGTCAAATATTTACGTACCATTTCTTAACTCAGCACATGAGTATATTAAAATCAATCAATCATTTCACCAAAAAATATTTAAACTCATATGCAGCCTTAGTGTACTCGATTACCAAACCAAACTACATATATCTAACCTTTCATCTCACTATTTATTCGGCTAGCTAATTAACCTATCATTATGACATTTGTTTTCCTAACCACAACAAAGCATATCATGGATATGTATATAAATATTCTACCTAACATATGCCGAATATATCATCAACTTAACCTTCTTAACTACCCAAATAAACTGACCAAAACATTCAAGTAGAATATTCATTATCTGCCTTAACCTTTCGTACCTAATACGTCAACCACAACCCAATCAATTGAATACATATTCTATCATTCATGAAAACATTCAAAACATAATATAATTATATAATTATGCTATATACCATATCACATACTTATCATTATGAGTCCAAAGACTTAACTGAATATACATATACACATTATTTATCATTTCTAAACCAAATTACCCATGCAAGCATGTCATTTCAAATTGACACAAAAACCACGTTCTTTAATCAAATTTTCATAACCTAACTTAGTCCACACATGTCCAATACCACAATTTTAACATTAACATATAACCAAACACTTAATGACATGATTTAAACACCATTGCCGAATCATAAATAGCTTATAACCATCACCTATATTTCATCACATGATCGAATACATAATTTACATTATAAACATTTTTCAAATCAATTCATGTTTCAAATTATGCATCTCAATAATAAGTCATTAACAATCCGTAACCTAAACACATTCAACACCCACATGTATCAAGCTTTCCAAATGAACTAATCATAAGCCATATATAATTGCTTCATGCCAAAACATATATATATCAAGCATATCACACACTTATACTATGAAACATAATACCCGACATGAACTCATATCACAACCAAAAATGCATAAACATAAGCATCATTTCAAGCCATTTTCGCATGGCTCATATATTTACAATCTCAAAACCAACCAAAACAAATATTAAACTGTACATGCTATATGTTCATAGTTTCAAACTTTTGTAATACCGAAATAGTGATCGATAGTGTGATGGATTTTCTTGACGATCCCCGAGCTCGTAACTAGCTTACAAAATCCATAAATCAAAGAACAAACACACACAATAAGCTTGAATAGCTTAGTAAGTCATAAGCAAATAAATCATTTCAATGACATACATAATTCAATTAAACTAAGGCAAATCAAGCAAACCTTAACCACATATACATTTATCATACTTGCAAATTCATATATCATCACCTGAATATTAATATTATAATGTCATTTGACTTAATATGAATAACCACATGTACATATAAGTCACTTTTTCATCATGCATAGTTTATATAATCATTTCAAGTACTAGACTTACCTTATTTTCATGAACATTTAACTTCGCACGTACCTAAACCATTTAGCTCGATTTCACATTTGATCTTAACTTAATATTGCTCGTTGAACTATTCAAAATCAATAAGGACACTCAGATAGCTCGAAAAGCTTGTACAATACCTATATCCCAAACGAGGTCTTACATGTAACCGACTATCAATGCCACTGTCCCGGACAGGGTCTTACATGAACTCATATATGATGTTGATGTCCCAGACATGGTCATACACGTAAATCACGAATCAAAATACTATGTCATGACATATGTATCCTAACTATTCCTAAGGTTTGTACGGGGCTTTTGAACGTCGTAACTCAATCGATTTATACTCGTAACACATCATTCCATGCTAAATTCAATTCGGTTAAGTAGTTATACATACATAAAACTCAATTCGGCTATTTAAAAAATCAATACATTCAATTTAACAACATTTATTTACTTATGAACTTACCTCGGACGAAGTCGAACAAACCGGGACGACTATTCAACAACTTTAGATTTCCCCGATCCAAATCTGATTTCCTCTTTTCTTAATCTAAATTGTAACTCCCCAAATCCCAGAAACCCTGGTAAGGTTACTTTGTGTGTTTGTGTCATGAAAGTATGTTTGGCTTAGTGATTTAATGCTCTGGGAGTGTCTGTGAAGCTATGGGTTCAAGTTCTGGCTTGAGCAAAATTTTGGTTTTTTATTTGAATAAACCCTTGTCGATTGCTAGTGGACTTTTAAATTAATGTGGGTAGGACATGACAAAGTGAGCATGCTAGCCTAGTGGTAGGTGGCATGTGGTGTGTGCAAGGAGTCTGAGGTTCGAATCCTTGCTCAAGCATAAGGGAGATTATTTTTACTGCTTGCTTTGGAGAGGTAGTAGTGGTTGACTGAAACACTGATAAGGGGAGAGGAATTTGAATTGGTCAAGTGAGCGATTAGTGGAGAGATAAGGGGAGTGGATCAAGGAGAGGGGGAGAGGTAGTGGTGGCTGAAAATGGGAGTCTCCTTGGTACCAATTCGGTCATAGGCAAGGGGAGTGTCGAATGGGTTTAGTTCATGCTCTTTACCAGTTTTTTTCTTCTTTTGCTCCTCTCTCGTTATTGTTTGTGTGATAGCCGAAATTGGTTTGTGTTCTTTCGGGTATGTTTCGTGTTAACCTACCTTGGTATTATCCTACAGTAAGGTGCTTGTGTTGATAAAATTTCCCTCTCTCCATCACTCTTCTGGTATTAGCTGAACCCTCTCTTCTCCCTCTCTCCTCTCTTTCTTCTTATCAATCCATCCCTCCTAACCGATTACACTTTATCTTTTTTCTTTCTTTCTGATACTTGGGGGCTGAAATCTACTTACTTTTCTATGATTGTAGCCGACTCATCTTTTCCTCTCCTCTCTGTCGTGCTATCTTTTCTATTTCCAAAACCCAATATCTCTTTTGTACTCAGGCATTTAGATTGGAACTAGGCCGATTATTGGTTAGTCTTTTCTCTTCTCAGGTTTGTGATTTATTTTTCTTTTATGTGTCAAACCTACTATTCACCCTTATTTCATCTTAGTGACTGCCACTTAACTCTGTGGTTGCCGAATGTGCTAGGGGCACGATTTCCATGATCAAGGGAGTTAGGCCGATTATCCTTTCGTAATAAGAATCTGATCACTCGTGGTAAGCATTTTAGATATTATTTATATTTGCAAGGAAGTATAATTTATGATGAATCAATTATTGTTTCAGTTAGAGGTTAAAACTTTGGAGAAAGTTAATGTGGTGAACAAGAAGGGTTCAACGATTGGTGGCTTGGTAAGTAGTAATAAATCAGTTAGAGTGATTTCAATACTCTGGTTTGGGAGTTACAATGAATGTGGCTAATGGTGGATCGTTATGAATCATAGGTGCTTTGATCTCGAAGGTGTTGCGACAACAGTTCCATTACAAGTGTGTGAGCACTAGCATTTGATGTGAAACTATAAAGGCTGAAAAGCCGAAAAGTGGGTTGTCAGCACCACAGGGGTGTGTGAGCGCCCGTGTGACAAGCCATGTTACAAAACATGGCCGTGGTCGATGAGATGGCCATGGACGTTTTCATGGGCCAAAACAGAACTAGGCCATTTTGGACCGAATTGGGCGGACGTGTGGGCCCAATGGGCTTGTGGGTCTCACACAGAGAAATCGCACCAAGGGTAGTAAATATTGAGCTAGGCTGTGTGAACTGCATGGCTAAGGCTATTTCAGGGCTTTGTAAGCCAGACGAGCATGTGGGCCCATATGGGCCCGTATTAGGGGTTGTAGGCCCATTATTACCGTTTCACTAATAAGGTTGCATGGGTCACCTAAATGACTGTGGACTTACTGTTGGGTCGGTGAGTATCTTTAGACCTTAATCTGATGAAATGAACATTATACCCCTGTGGGGTAAATTGACTGAAATACCCTTATATTATGTTTGATTATTTTGCGCATGTTATTTCTGCATACACGTATGTTATTATGTTGCATTACATGGGGTGGGATATATGATTTTGGAGGAAGTGTACTGAAAGGCTATAAGCCTATTATTGGCAGCTCTACTTCAAATACTGTTATAGTACCAAAATCAGTACGACTTGGTGTGTAGGGTTGGGTGGGTCGATTTCATCCCCACATGGTGTGTAGGGCTGGTACGGAGTTGGTGTGTAGCAGTTGGATTGGGTAGGACTCTTTGTTGCATACTGTATTGAAATGGGCTAAGGCCCGCATCGCGCCTCTATTGAAATGGGTTAAGGCCAGCATCGCCATCACATCGGAAAGAGGCTAAGGCCCTAACTGGAATAAAAAAGGCTTAGGCCCAGATTGCGTGTTCTCTGATTATCTGTTATTTTAGGGTTTCACACACTGAGTTTTCGTAAACTCATCCATTTCTATTCTATGCAGAAAATCCCCAGGCTTATATGGATCGAGGCGATGGAGGACTCAGAGGTGGCTACTCAATATAGTACTTTATTATAGAATATGACCAAGAATTTTTTTTTTTGGGTTTTTCATTGTAATAAGGCCTTTTAAAGTCTATTTTATTTTGGGGTTTTATTTATTTTATTTTACCTGCTAGTGATAGGACTCGGGTTTTCAATAAAAAGAAACAAACAAATGTTTTTCTGAAACCATCACGCTCAGGCGAACACGTTTTAAAAGCTTCCTCAACAAGCATGGTTTTAAAATTTAATAATAAATCGGTATAACTAATATTTTACTTGAACAATGTGAGTTTTCAAAATAAACCGGCCTCATATCCTTTTGTTAAGAACCCAATGAAGTTTTTACAAAGAACGGATCTTTCGATAACTCGTGCTCTGGTAGAACACTCTAATGTGACATCACAGATTCGGCCATAACGTCTAGGTCGGGTTTGGGGTGTTACATAAATTAATAAAAATTTGACTTATTTAATCATATATTCATTCAAATTCATCCAAAAACACATAAATTGGAAAATTACACTTTTGCCCCTAACATTTCACATTTTTTACAATTTAGTCCTTATTTCACAAAACACAAAATATTCAAAATTTCACCACACCCATGCTTGGCAAAATTTCACTGAGGTCCCTAGTAGCCCATTTCTTTCATTTATTTCACATTTTTACCCTTCAATTTACAAAATTCATAATTTAATCCTAAATAGTTTTTACTAAAAATCACTTAATTAAACTTGACAATCTAACAACATATATTTATTTTTCATCATCAAACACAAAAATCATCAAGCTATCAACAATGGCAAATATCAAATTCATCATCAAATTTAAAAATTCAAGCATGGGCTAGCTAGAACTCGAAGCAACGATCTCAAAAACGTAAAAATTATAAAAAAACCAAGCTTAAAACTTACCTAAATCAATCCCCAAATGTGTCGAATGCTCAAACCTCAACTATGGTTTCTTTCTTTTAACTTTTAGCCACCAAGATGAATAAAAATGTATGACTTTTACTTAATGTTATATTATATTATCTTTAATTAACATATTTACCATATTAACCTTTATAAATTAATCATTAAACCATATGTTACATGTCTAAATCGTCCACTCATAATTTCTATGGTAAAATTACAACATAAAGACATCATATAATAAAAGCCATAGTAAATAGGTACCTTTACATAAAGCATGCTAGTTTTGCATTTACGCAATTAAGTCATTTTAATTAAATTGAGCACACAAACGCTAAAATTTTCATACGAAATTTTCACACATATAATTTAACATGCTGCAGACATCAAAAATAATATTAAAATATTTTTTTGACTCAAATTTTTGGTCTCGAAACCACTATTCCGAATAGGGTTTAAACCAGACTGTTACATCGTAAGAGTCTGAAAGCAACGCCAGATCGACAAAAATCTTACGCAGACTTGAAACAGAAAGATATTGAGTTTCAGATCAGGGATAAAGTGTTTTTAAAAGTATCTCCATGGAAAAAAAATACTTCGATTCAGTCGTAAAGGCAAATTGAGTCCGTGATTCATCGGACTGTATGAGATTATCGAGTGAGTTGGATCAGTGGCTTATCGGCTAGCATTACCGTCTGAGTTAGAAAAGGTTCATAATGTATTTCATGTATCGATGCTATGAAGGTACAAATCTGATCCTTCACATATTATTTCCCCGGCTGAAGTTGAGATTCAGTCAGATTTATCGTATAATGAAGAATCGATCCGAATTCTAGCTCATGAGATCAGAGAGCTGAGATATAAAAAAAATAGTGTTAGTGAAAGTATTGTGGCATTGACAAGGAGTTGAAGAAGCTACGTGGGAACCCAAGGATGCTATGAGAAAGTAATATCCAAACCTATTCGCTGGTAAGATTTTCGGGGACGAAAATCCCTAAGAGGGGAGAGTTGTAACAGCCCGGTTTTTGCTAAATCAGAATAGTGGTTTTAGAACCACAAATCTGAGGTCAGAAAAATTATTTTAATATTATTTTATGTGTTTACAGCATGTGAATATGTATGTGTGAAAATTTCGTGAAAAATTTTAGTGTTTCAATGCTTAATTTGACAGAAGTAATAACGTAAAATGAAAAAGTAGCATGCTATAAGTTAAAAGTGTCTAATTGCTATGACTTATTAAATGAAAGGTCCTTATGTTGGTATTAGACCATTGATAGTGGGAATAGTCATAAAAATGCATATAGTAGATGAATTTTTAATGGTTTTATTAAGGTTAAAATTGTAAAATGGCATATTAATGTTAATTAAAATAAAACAAAGCCATTTCATGCTATCATCTTTATCCCTAGCCGATTGTAGTAAAGAAAATAAGGTTTTTGGAAGCTTTGAAGGTTCGCCCATTGTTGTTCAAGCATGTAAGTCCGTTTTAGCTCAATTTTTGATGATTTCTACGTTTTTGTGATCGTTGCTTGGTAATCTAGCTAGCCCGTACCCTAATTTCTAAAATTGTTGATGAATTTGTGAGATGCCATTGATGAATCCATTAGCTCTAGAATGTTTGATGATGGAAAATGAGTATTTTTTGATAGATTATCATGTTTTGTAAAGTGATTTTTAGTGAAATTTAATAAAAGGGATTAATTTGTGAAAAGATAAAAATGTGTGGTGAAAAGTGTAAAATAAATGAAAATATGGGCTGTTATGGAGCCTATAAAAATTTGGCTAGCATGTATTTGAAAGAAATTGTGTAATTTTGTGTAATTATGAAATAAGGACTAAATTGTAAGAAATGTGAAAGTTTAAGGAGAAAGTGCAAATTGACTTAAATATGTGTCTGTGGATGAAATTGATTGAGATGGTGATTAAATGGTTTAATTTTGAATACATATAGATCAAGAAAAAAAGAATCCAGAATTAGATTGGGGGAAAGGCAAGCTTATTGAGTAATTTACTCATTTCATCATTTTCATACCCGAGATAAGTTCGTATGTGGTAATTTCATTATAAATGCATGTTAAATGCTTTTATATTACATAAATTGTGATTATGAGATTTCAGATAATGTTTGAATTGTGATTATGACTCTACGGAGGTGTTTGAAGATGAAATCAACAAGTAAAACTTCTCGGTCAAACCTTAGAAATAGATAGAATGTTGATGAAATGTCATTAGGTTCATTTTTTGGCTTTGGGCCATGATACTGGCACTTCGGGTGCGAGTAATACTTTGATTTGGCTATGGGCCATGGTATAGGTATTCATAGAGGAGTTACTTTGATTTAGCTATGGACTATGGTATAGGTACTCCGAGATAAGTTACCTTGATTTGGCTTCGGGCCATGGTATAAGTACTTATCGATTGAGATTCTTGAGAATTCTACTTCTATTTCGAATGGTCCAATAGGTAAAAGAATGACTTGGTTGAGAAAGAGGTTAGTATGATGTGATACAGGTACGTATGGAACCTACTCGAGTATTATATTGAAAAAGTTCAATGAGATGGTAATTAATCATGTTTTGAGACATGAGAAAGGTTTGTGAAAATGAGATGTTGATTTGGTAATGTGTAAATGCTTGTGTTATATTTGTATGATGAATTAAGTTACTCAATTACGAACTTACTACGTTTTTAAAGCTTACTTTGTGTGTTCTTTCCATGTTTTATAGATCATCGAAGCTAGTTTGAACATCGGGGATCGACGGGAACCATCATCACACTATTGACTACCTGTTGGTATTTTTGGATGTTTGTAAATATGGTATATGGCATGTATAGGCTAGTGAGTGGGTGGTATGTTTTAAGATTTGATATAGCCATGAGATTTGGCTTACTTTTGGTTGTAAATGTTGGTATGTATGGCCATTTAAGTTGGCTTAAATTATGTGTTTGATAAGTGATAAATATGATGTAAAGTTACCATGTGCTTTGACATATTTGTCATGGTTATTGATATAACTAGGTGGTTGCTCATTTGATTAGTTATCAGTTTATGTATTAAAGTTGAAGGAATGGTATATTTTGGTATTATTTGTGGCATGTTGATTTGGTATGTTTTGAATATAGAATTTAGTAATTGAATTGGTTGATGATAGATAGCATGATATGTGATTGAATTGGTATGTTTTGGCTTCCTATATATGTGTTAAAATGATACCATTTTGTTGGCTAGGTGAGCATGAGAAAAGTGTGGCAAATTGGCTTTGCAAATGGCCTATTTTTGTCCACACGAGTAGATACACAGGCGTGTGTCTCAGCCGTGTGCAACACACGGTCATATTTCACGGCCGTGTGTCCCCTGGGAAAACTTAGAAATTCAAGTCAGTCTTGAGCATGGCCTAGACACACGGACATGTCTGGTGACCGTGTGAGGCACACAGCCTTGGCACATGTGCGTGTGTGGCCATTTCGAAGGGTACACAGGCTAGACACACGGGCGTATGGTCAACCGTGTGACCTAAGTTAGTAACCCCTTCAGTTTTTCTATGGCCTTGGCACACCAGCTTGTCTCCAGCCGTGTGGTGCAAGTCAGTATGTAAGCCCTGTTTTCACACGGCCTATGACACGGGTGTGTTTGGTAATCATGTGAGTCACACGGCTTGCTCACACGGGCGTGTAACCTATGAACGCAAAAATTTTTCTAAGTGTAAGCAAATTTTTATATGTGATCGATTTAGTCCCGAACCACTCTTAAGCATGTTTGAAGGTATCGTAGAACCTTATAAGGGACAATGTCAATTCTTATGAATGGTTTATGATAATGATTGCATAAATGTATGTGAATGACATGTATTATTCGGTAATGCCTCGTAACCTTAATCCGGCGACGGATACGAGTTAGGGGTGTTACATGAATTGAATGAAATAGAACCTTACCTTCACTAGTGGTGTCAAATATTCTTTGTGACAAGTGTGAATTCCTTGCTTGGACACAGTCCACTTAGAACTTGGAATTGTAAGTTCCTTGAGAATTTCTTGCATATTTTCAAACTTAATATTGCTCATCAAGGAAGAATATTCTTCGTCTTTAAAATCAGGTAATTCAAAGAATTCATTAATAGCGTTTAAGGTCATTGGTACCTTGATTCCGCGAAGAGAAACTTCCGTCAATTTCCTTGAGGTCAAATTCGCGTAAAATTCACAAACTAACTCCTCATATGCACTAGGTCTTTTCTCACAAAAGAACCCCCAATTGAAAGCTTCAGCAATTTATCGAATGTGTGCCATGAAATTAATATAGTTACTTTCTTTTAGCGTAAAGCCTTTTTTCTGGGTGCATCTGTTGATTCTTCAAAATGCTTTCGTATCTTATTTTAGCTTCTTGACTTGTGATTCGTTAATTTGGGTAGAGGCACGAGTTCTCTTGCAAGCATGATTAACCTGAACGTAAGATGGAAACAAATATTTTCTCAAAAATTGAATTAGTATAAAATATTAATAATTCAATAAATGGGAAAATTAAAAAATAAAATAAAATAAAAATTCAGGGGAAAAATTTGTCTTACCACCTTTTTATAAAAATTAAGAACTCAAAGCAAATAAATATAAAGCAAAAAGGGGTCGGCTTAGGGATGGTTGTAAGGTGTCTTGATGGTGTGGTGCGATAGGCAAGGGTGTTGGTGCGAGCAGATGCGCGAGCAGCAGTCGACACTGTCTAGCAGATCCTTACGTGAGCAACAGGGCATGTGTGTGCCGTGCGGATGCGGGGAAGTGAGCAGCAAGCTGACGCGTCGAGCAGGCTTGACAATGAGCTGGTTGCTGGCGTGCACAGTGTACGTAGGGGTTGCTGGGTGCGTCCGTGAGTTGCTGGCCGAATGGGGCTATTGCTAGGCGTGAGGGTGATGTACGAATCTGGGCGGTGTTGTGGCTAGAGAGTTTGACACTAGGTGATTTGGTACTTGGTGGGTTTTGGATGCTAAGATTGATGGAGGGATGAGTGAAAAAAAATGGCAAAGGTGGGTGAAATTTATAGTGAAAGGAGTAGGAGTTTAATTAGGATTCTTGGAACAAATTAATAATAAAAATATTCTAAGTTCTAATTCTACATAGAGTTAACAACAATTAATAATTAATATAATGCATATTAAATTATTATTTGCTATTAATTTATTAAAAATAAATACTTATTAAATAAAATATGATCAAATTTAAACTAATACTAATTCTATGCAAAGTTGATAATAATTAATATATATTATAATGAATATAATTATATATTAATGATTATCATCTTATTTATTAAATTAAATTAAAAACATTTATTCTAGAAGCCTTTTGAAAAATATTTACAAGAAGAGACATCTAATTTTTATTATTTACGAAAAAAGCAACCAAATTTTAAAAATAGTTTAATTAAGTACCTAGACTTAAAGAAAATTTGAAATTGAGTTGCAATTTAAAACTTGGATCAAAATTGACACTTTTATTTGAAAACTTAAAAATTTATTTTGCCATTTAGGGAATAATTTCTTGGAATATTATGTTAAAATCAATTCCCAGTAAAGATTGGAGGGTCACAAGCGATCCCGCTTAAGTTCCAAATTCCTAGACAGAATTTATTTAAACATACTAATCTTGAAAATATACCTTAAATCATTTATTAAAAAAAGAAAAATAAGAAAAATTAAATATCTGATAAAATGAACGAGATTTGGTCCTGTTCAATTTTATCCCCCTAGTAATGTTTTAAGCACTGAACATTGACTTGAAAATTACCTCTCTTACTTTGAAGTTTGACAACTCCATATGGGTAAACTTGGTGAATCATAAATGGACCAGACCAACGTGATTTTAACATACCTAGAAAGAACCTTAATATGGAATTGAATAACAAGACTTGCTGACCTACTTCAAATTCTCGAACTTAAATGTGCTTGTCATGCCATCTCTTAAGTCTTTCCTTGAGTAATTTGGCATTCTCGTATGAGAACATTCAGAACTCATCTGTTTCTCTTTAGCAAGCTTAAGATCCAATTTGAGTTGTTGGAGAGCCCAGTAAGCTTTGTGTTTTAACTCCGAGGGTAGATGAAAAGCTTTCCCAAAGACCAACCTATAGAGTGACATCCCTAAAGGTGTCTTGTATGTTGTCCTGTAAGCCCATAAAGCATCGTCCAAGCTTTTGGACCAATCTCGTCTATTCGGGAAAACTACCTTCTCGAGTATGTCTTTGATCTCTTTGTTTGCCAATTCAGCTTGCCCATTTTTCTGCTGGTGGTAAGCTGTGGCAACCTTGTGCTTCACTCATTGCTTGTCGAGTAACCATTTCAAGCACTTGTTTACAAAATGGGACCCTTCATCACTGATGATGGCTCTTGGGGTTCCAAACCTTGTGAACATATGCTTATGCAAAAACTTCATTACAACCTTAGCATCGTTCGCTGGATATGCCTCAGCCTCAACCCACTTAGACGCGTAGTCTACTACTACCAATATGTACTTGTGACCAAAAGACGGAGGGTAAGGACTGAAAAAGTCAATACCCCAAACATAGATTAATTCTACCTCAATGATGTTTGTTCGAGGCATCTCATTTCTGTTTGTGACATTTCCAACCCTTTGACATTGAGCACAGCTCCTTACTTAAACATACGCGTCATTAAATAGTGTTGGCCACAAGAATCTAGCTTGTAATACTTTGGCTGCAGTACATGTACCTCCAAAGTGTCCCTCACTCAAAGTTGAGTGGCAATGATATAGAATCTTATGTACTTCATCTTCTGCCATGCATCTCTTAATCATTTGATCTGCACACTTTTTAAACAAGTACGGTTCTTCCCAGAAATAGTACTTCACATCATGAAGAAACTTTTTCTTTTGATGATACGTCTTATCAATCGGAATCAAACCACAAGATAAATAGTTAGCAATATCAACAAACTAAGGGGTATTATGGACATGATTTACCTTCAATATGTGTTCATTTGGTAATGTCTCCTGAATGGGTATGTGGAGAATTCCCTTCTTGCTGCTCCAATTTGGACAAGTGGTCTGCTACTTGGCTTTCTACTCCCTTTCGATCTAGAACTTCTAGATCAAACTCTTGAAGTAGAAGTACCCATCGGATTAGTCTCAGCTTAGTGTCTTTCTTGGAAAGTAAATACTTAATTGCCGAGTGGTCTGTATAAACAGTCACTTTGGTACCTACAAGATAAGATCAAAACTTGTCAAAAGCAAACACAATAGCGAATAACTCTTTCTCTATTATTGTATAATTCAGTTGACCTCCTGTCAGAGTCTGACTTGCATAGTAGATGGGATGAAAAACTTTGTTCCTTCGTTGGCCCATGACAGCTCCTATCGCAAAGTCACTTGCGTCACACATCAATTCAAATGAAAAATCCCAATCTGGTGTCCTTCTTATCACTCCTCAAATCTTTGAAAGCTCTTCAGCACTCCTCACACATCAATTATGGGTGCTAAAACTAACCGACTCTTCAAATCTTTGAAAGCTTTTCAGCACTCCTCATCGAATTTGAACTTCGTGTCCTTCTCCAATAATTTGCATAATGGTTTAGCAATTTTGGAAAAGTCCTTGATAAATCTTTGATAGAAACCGACGTGACCCAAAAAGCTCCTAACACTCTTTGCAGATGTTGGAGGTGGGAGTTTCTCAATAACGCCTACCTTTGTTTTATCTACCTCGATTCCATGTCTTGTTATCTAATGCCCTAGAACAATACCTTCTCGTACCATGAAATGACACTTTTCCCAGTTGAGTACGAGGTTTGTTTCTTCGCATCCCCTTTGTACATTAGCTATATTGGCTAGACAATCATCATATGTATATCTGAATACTGAAAAATCATCCATAAAGTCTTCCAAGTTTTTCTTAACCATATCAGTAAAAATAGACATATTCATCTTTGAAATGTAGCAGGTGCATTACATAAACCAAATCGCATGCGTCTAAATGCAAATGTACCATACGGGTAGGTGAATGTTGTCCTGTGTTGATCTTTCGGTGCTACTGTATTATGCCCCGAGTATCCATCAAGAAAACAATAATAGTCTCGCCCCGCGAGTCTATCCAGTAACTGGTCCAAAAACGACAAAGGAAAGTGATCTTTCCTAGTCGCCTTGTTCAGCTTCCGATAATCGATGCAAATTCTCAATGCTGTAATCGTTCTAGTCGGTATCAGCTCATTATTCTCATTTTCAATAACAGTAATACCTCATTTCTTTGGCACACACTGGACCGAACTTACCAATGAAAGGTATGAAAGCTTATGACTTACTAAGCTATGAAAGCTTACTCTGTGTGTGTTCATGTTTACCTCTATTTTATAGATTTTGGAGTTCAAGTTTCGAGATCAAGAATCGTCAGAGAAGCTTATCACACTATCGACTGTTTTTGGTATTTTGTAAGCTAAATTTTTGAACCTATGGCATGTATAGGCTAGATTGTAATTTGAAATGTTGGATTTTGGTTTTGTATAATCTAAGCCATGCGAAAATGGCTAATCTTTTATGTTTGAATTCAGTTATGTTAAGTATGGTTTAAATTCATTTTAGTCATGAGGTTATGTGCTATGAATGTATAATATTTGTGTTAGGTAATACATTCTTAAGTATAAATAAATGATGAAGTATACTTTTAGTATGTGAGCTAAGCTTGATTAGTATCCTTATTGATGTTCGGTAATAGTTCAATTTCATTATGATTAAAATGTGTATAAGTTTTATTTATTCTTTGAAATTTATTTGACCATTTATGGATTATTAATATCGTATAAGTTAATTTCTAAAATGCCTTGTGTTTGATTTTATTTGTTTTTAATTTATACATGTATAGAAATATGACTTAAAAATGATTGATAGTTATTAGATATTTGAATATCATTAATATGTTCATTATTTGATTTGTAAATTTTTTTATGTATTATGTATTAATAATTTCATGATTAACAATTAATTAGACATTCTTTTACATATATGAATATGACTTGTGTGAATGTTCAGAGTCGTACTTTTATTCAGTAATACCTCAGGACCCTATTCCGGCAATAGATACGAGTTAGGGGTGTTACATTTTATTGGTATCAGAGCTATGGTTTAGTCGATTTTAGGACTACCATAGCGTATGTGGGTCTAGCTATACATGCCATATTTAACCTGCGATAGTGTGATATCTCCTAACTCTGACAAAACTTATTTTGTTGAGACAGATAAGTTTTTCAACCGAGCTAATTTTAATAGTACGAAATATGTACTCGAATGTTTGAATGGAAATGTGTTGATGATGAGTTGAAACTCATAAAGGTATAGATCGAAGAGTATGATATATTGATGTTGACAAATGTTATAATTACATGAGCATATAGATTATGATATGTGAGTTGTGATTGCTATCTGGAATGTTTTGATTGTGAATTAATGATTTGAGTTGGTATATGAATTAAGTGCTAAGAACAAAGGTGATTAAAAGAAAATGTCTATTAAATGTTTGGACAATATGAAATTATTAATGAATTGACTATTTCTGAAAGTATGTGTGTGTATTTATGAGTAAGTTAAATTTGAGGCTTTATTGCCCTCACCCCCTATTTAGTGAAATGTTACTGTGAAATCTGTAAGATCTAGGTTGAATAAGCTCAAGAGTGTCGAATTACAGAAGCCCGTGTACGGAAGATTATAAATGTGGTTAGAAAAGAGACTGAGTCAGCAAATGAAGGTAGTATTAAAGGAGATATTGGATAGTTCTGGAAATTATACAAATTATATAAAATCATTGTTACAGAAGAAGTTATTTCCGATTAAATGACCTATTCAGGTATGTTGTCTAAAGAAAGTATTAATTGGAAGCTTATCAGAATTAATTTTTGTCAATGAAGGGATAATGTTTGAATTGTATGGATGACTGAGTGTAGTGGTTACAGTCAAACAGTTATTACAATTTCTTTTGAGCATTCTATGTGTACATTTATTCTCAGAAGTATCTATGACTGTTTAATTTCAGAAGGAATTCTTATCATATGAGAACATTAGCTGAACATGTTTATAGACGAAAGCATCATTGATTTGTTTGGGGTTATGTTCAACATTGCTCTATCTTTCTCTGATATTTATTCCATTGTGTGGGTATTAAAGTCGATGGTAAAATCTGTATAATGCTAATAATATGTTTCCCCTGGATATTGTTATGTTGAAAATGAGAAAAGATTATATTGCTTCTGTTACTGTGGATTTCAGTATTAATGAGCAACATTATTCTTTCTGGATCTTTTTTGAGATATCATTGGGATTGATATCATTCTATATGGGTTATAATTCTCAGATATTTTGTGAAGCATCAGACAATTCAAATCTCACTATTCCGATTTTCTTATGATCTCGTGTGATTATCTGTAAGAGATTTCTATCTGACGGAATGGTTATATCTATTATAATCATACTATCTGTATAAAATTTAAAAGTATAACAACATCGTTATTAGAGTTATAAAAGTTGTGTTTTTGCATTGGTTTCTGTTCAAATCATATTTGATTTTTTCTGGGTTCAGATGCTCCATTAACAGCTGGGACATTATCTATAGTTATGGGTAAGACGATAATCTTATTATAACATTATGATTTTTATTTGATGATTGTGGCATCTGTATAATGATATGTCTGGATTATTCTTTCTAACGAGAAGAAATAATTTCTTCGAAAGGACTGATCCAGTGATTTAGTCTGATCTGAATTATTAGATTTAAAAGAAGATTGGGTTATATGTGTTTGAATCTATCTACCGGACTGATAATCAACTTTAAATGTACATGTGTGATCTGAAGGATAGTATGGAAGTAGAATTTGTATTCTTGAGGATTTGATACAGAATTATGTCTATCGGAACAATTCTATCTGAGAAATGTTGTGGTAAATTAAAGTTAGTTTAACTGTTGAAGCTTTCTTTCGCACAAAGACATTTTCCATTAAAATATTAGTTTTGATTTAGCGTAAATTGAATGAAGAGTTTACAAACCTCAGTCATGTGTCAATGAACGGGTTGAACTATGTTCTAATAATAGAATATACAGAGCGATCTTGTGATACCTTATGGTTAAAGCAGTTAAAAGACTATGAGCTTGTGATTGACTACCATCCGGGAAAGGCTAATGTTGTTACTGATGTTCTAAACCGAAAATTATTGTTTGTTTTATATGCAATGAATGCACATATGGCTATGTTTGATGATGGTTCAATAATAGTTAAATTAAAAGCAAGACCGTTATTCATTCAACAAATTTGTGATGCCCAGAAAGTTGATAACGATTTGTTAGTAAAACGAGCTCAATGTGATTCGAATGTTGATTCAGAATTCAGAGTGGATGTTGAGGACTGCTTGAGATTTAGAAACCGAATATGTGAACAGAAAAATTTAGAGCTAATTCAGACGATTTTGAATGAAGCTTACAACTGTCAGTTATCTGTTCACCCAGGTAGCACAAAGATGTATAATGATCTGAAACAGCTTTATTGGTGGCATGGTATGAAACGAGACATTTCTGACTTTGTTGCAAGATGTTTAGTCTGTCAACAAGTAAAAGCCGAGCATCAGGTACCTTCAGGATTACTTTAGCCGATTATGATACCTGAGTGGAAGTGGGACAGAGTCACGATGGATTTTGTATATGGTTTACCATTGACACCGAACAAGAAAGATGCAATCTGGGTTGTTGTAGATAGATTGACTAAATCGGCTCATTTTGTTTCGATACGTACAAGCTACTCGCTGGATAAGCTGGCTGAATTGTATGTTTCTCAGATTGTGAGATTACATGTTGTGCCTATATCTATTGTTTCGGATAAAGATCCGAGGTTTACGTCGCGGTTTTGGAAGAAAATGGAAGATGCACTAGGTAAGAAATTACATTTTAGTACTGCTTTCCATCCGCAAATAGATGGCCAGTCTGAGCGAATCATTCAGATACTGGAGGATACGTTGAGATGTTGCATTCTTGAGTTTGAAGGTACGTGGGAACGATATCTACCTCTGATTGAATTTGCATATAATAACAGTTTTCAATCGAGTATCAAAATGGCACCTTATGAGCCTTTGTACGGTAGTAAATGTCGTACACCATTATACTGGACTGAGCTCAGTGAAAATAAGATACAGGGGTTGATTTGATCAGAGAAACTGAACAGAAAGTGAAAGTAATCTGTGAAAATCTGAAAGCAGCATCGGACCGTTAAAAATCTTATGCAGACTTGAAATGCAAGGATATAGAGTTTTAGATTGGAGATAAAGTTTTCTTGAAGGTCTCACCGTGGAAGAAAATACTCAGATTTGGTCGCAAAGGCAAATTGAGTCCGAGGTTTATTGGGTTGTATGAGGTAATAGAGCGTATCGGGTCAATTGCTTACAAATTATCGTTCCCACCTGAATTAGAAAAGATCCACAAAATATTCCATGTTTTGATGCTCCGTAGATATCGGTATGACGTATGAGATTGAGATTAAGCCTGATATGACGTATGAAGAAGAACCGATTCGCATTCTGGCTCATGAGATTAAAGAGTTACGAAATAAGAAAATTCCGTTAGTTAAAGTACTGTGGCATAAACAAGGTGTTGAGGAAGCAACGTGGGAGCCAGAGGATGCAATGAGAGAACGTTATCCGAACCTATTCACCGGTAAGATTTTTGAGGACGAAAATCCCTAAGGAGGAGAGTTGTAACAGCCTGATTTAGACCCTAATCGGAATGGTGGTTTTAGGACCACGAATCCGAGTTAAAAAAATATTTAAAAATTATTTTCTGTGTTTATTTTGTGTGAATTTATATCTGTGAAATTTTCGTTATTTAATTTTGTCGTTTAGGTATCCGATTAAATAAAAGGACTTAATCGCGTAAATTAAAAATTTGATGGTTAAAAGCATAAAGGCTGAATTGTTAGTGGCTTTCTAAATGGAAGCCTTTATGTTGCAATTAGCCCAATTGTGGAAAGGATGGACGGTAATGGGTATGTTATATATGATTTTATAATTTTATTACTAAGGTTATAATAGTAAAATAGGTAATAATAAGTATATAATATATACATATAACTAAAAAGCCAAAGTTTTATTTTATTTCTCATGACCAAATATGAAAAACATAAAGAAAAAAATAAGGTTCCAAGGGTTCGACCATCTTCCAAGTTGATTCAAGGTTCGTTTTTACTCAGTTTTTGATAATTTTTACGTTTTTGAGATCATTGCTTCGAGTACTACAAAACCCATCTTGAATTTTTGATTTTGATGAATATTTTGAGTTGTGCCATTATTGAAAGCTTGTGATTTTTGTTGTTTGATGGTGAAATATGAAAGATATGTTTTACATTAACATATTTTGTATTGGAGTTTTTGATGATTTTTAGTAATTAGGACTAAATTGCAAAAATAATAATTTTGAGGGACTAAAATGTGAAATAAATAAAATATATGGATTTGTATGAGAGTGGGTAAAATTTGGCCCAACATGGGTATGCTGAAATTTTGTATATTTTGTGTTTTGTGCAATAGGACTAAATTGTAAAAAGTGCAAATGTCAGGGGTAAAATGGTAATTTGCCCATTTATGTGTTTTTGGACTAAATTGAATTAAAATATGTTTGAATGAGTTTAATTTGAATATGTTTAGATCAATAACCAAAGAAATCGAATTTGGATTGGGAAAAACGAAAGTTGTTGACTAGTCATCCCGTTCTGTTATACGTCGTCCGAGGTAAGTTTATTAGCAAATAGACTAGTCATCCCATTCTGTTATATCTACAATAGTCGAATGTATACAAGCTTGGCTACTATATTTCTGAATTCGTTTCGACCGAGTTACGACATTTGAAAGTCCCATATGAACCTTAGGAATAGCTAGGATACATATGTCATGACATAGGATTTCGATATGTGATGTGCAAGTAAGACCATGGCATCGATATGTGACTCCGATATATGTGTGCGAGTAAAACCCTGTCTAGGACAGTGGCATCGATATGTGATTACATGTAAGACCACGTCTGGGACGTTGGCATTGTACGATATATATGTGATTATTCTAGTGTCCTATCCAAATTTCGAATGGTTCATCGGGCATCAATAAGTTGTGATCAAATGTGCAAAAGTGAGTTAAAATGATTAGGTATGAATTGGTTTATTACCTATTTGAAAGAAAGTGAGTAAGTTACTTAATCTTTGTTGCAAAACATGCTTGAAGTAAAGTAAAAATATATGTGAATGTGAAAAAGGTATTCGGTCTTGTAAATATTTAATATGAACATTATTGAAATTATTTTTGAATATATGCAATTGATAGTATATTCGGCCATTGATATAAATATATGTATGATTGTTATACTTAGACTTACGTGTATATGCATATAAGTGTACATGTATTTGGTATGATAAAAGTGTTTTGGCTTGGCCATTGAAAGATAGTTAATGTATAATAAGCTATGTTTTGATTTATGCATAATAAGCTCGGTCATTACCATGCTTATGCATAATAAGCTATGTTTTGATTTATGTGTATAAGTAAATGTGCTCACATATTGATATATAGCTTTGAAATTGAAGGATATTTTGCTTATATATATGTATGTGTATTCTACCGTATAATATAAATATGTATGGGATTATTATCCTTTGACCTATGAATTTATGCATATAAGAGTATATGTACTAGTAATGATAAAGATATTTTAGTTTGGAAATTGAATGATAGTTTGATGAAATATATATATATGTGTCCGTTCAGCCATGAATAATATACATGTGGAAGTACATATAAAATACATGAATTTGTAAGCTTAAGATTTAAAGTAACTATGATAGTATAATTTGGTTTAGTTGAAAAGATTTGATTATGTAATTAAGTTGTTTATTTGCTTATGACTTACTAAGCATGAAAGCTTACTCTGTGTGTGTTCATGTTTACCTCTGTTTTATAGATTTTGGAGTTCAAGTTTCGAGCTCGAGAATCGTCAGAGAAGCTTATCACACTATAGACTGTATTTGGTATTTTATAAGCTGAATTTTTTAACCTATGGCATGTATAGGCTAGATTGAAATTTGAAATGTTGGATTTTGGTTTTGTATAATCTAAGCCATGCGAAAATGGCTAATATTTTATGTTTGAATTCGGTTATGTTAAGTATGGTTTAAATTCATTTTAGTCATGAGGTTATGTGCTATGAATGTATAATATTTGTGTTAGGTACTACATGCTTTAAAATTGGTTGACGACTTCGGATATGCATACGAATGGTTCGGCTAAGGTTATTCATGGATAGAAGTATATGTGTTATGTGATTGAAGTTGCTTGATGATTTGGATGTGGTTTGAAAGAGTTGGACATGATGTACTTATAGTATGAATCATGTTGATATGTTACTCTTAGTTAAAATGATTCAGCTATGGTATTTATATAAATAAATATGTGTAAAGTTGGTTTATATGCTGTGTTAAAATGAGACAATGAATATGGTTTACTATAATGCTCATGGTTATGTATACAATTGACCTTGGTTTTGACTTATAAAGAAGGTATGTTCAATTTATGTAATGTTAAGGAGTTTGATTTATATGCATCGGCCACAAGGTAAATAATGGTTATTTAGCTAACTGAGGTATAACATGTATTAGGCAAGTGATAGTTAAAAGTATATGTGTTTTATGTAATGTTTAAATGTCTGAATAAGTGGTAAAAAGATTAGTTTTGTATATACATTTTGGCATGTAAAATGAGTGCAATTCAAGTCGCTATTGTGTTATAAAATGGTTAACTAAAACTAAATGATTAAGTACACTTTTAGTATGTGAGCTAAGGTTGATTAGCATCACTATTGATGTTCGGTAATAGTTACATTTCATTATGATTAAAATGTGTATAAGTTTTATTTATTCTTTGAAATTTATTTGACCATTTATGGATTATTAATGTCATATAAGTTAATTTCTAAAATGCCTTGTGTTAGATTTTATTTGTTTTTAATTTATAAATGTATAGAAATATCACTTAAAAACGATTGATGTTTATTAGATATTTGAATATCATTAATATGTTCATTATTTGATTTGTATATTTTTTTTATGTATTATGTATTAATAATTTCATGATTAACAATTAATTAGACATTCGTTTACATATATGAATATGACTTGTGTGAATGTTTAGAGTCTTACTTTTATTCAGTAATACCTCAAGACCCTATTCTGGCGACGGATACGGGTTAGGGGTGTTACACTTGTACATATCTCTATGTCAATTCAACCAATTAATTCAATCTCATAAGCACATAAAAGATTACGTGAGGTAACAATGTATTTCTACCTTGAAATAGTTTAATCACAATAATCTTGCAAGTTATGCAAGGCTAATGTATTGCTAGATACTATTGCTAATTTAACCCTCAACTATCTTAGATGATTAAACATGCACTGATTAAGTATTGTGTCAATTAATTACAATTTCAATCCGTTTAAATAATTAATTCATTAGTTACCTTACAATTGTAATGCAAGAATAACTTAGTCATGGTTTTACTTAATCAAACATATTACCGAGGCCTATAACAACACAAACACAATTTTAATAAATTAAGCAGACGAAATGCAATCAACCTAACACAAATTTAATTTAAGCCAAATTAATTAAATTAAACATATCAATATCACAAATATTCATAGACATGTTCATCATAACAACAAAAAAATTAAAAGGATAAGGAACAAGAATCAAATCCGATGTCTTCTTCGTGGCTTGACTAGTTTGCTCCATTCCTCCTTCTCTGCTTGTTCTTGTCAAATCGAGGCTTCTATGAACACTTGAATGCTACTCCAAATGGTGGTTGATTGACTATTTTTTAAGAGGTGAATTCGGCAAGGGAATAGGGGAAGGAAATGAAGAATAATGGAAGGGAATGAAGAGAGAAAAATGAGAGAGAAGGGTTGAGATCTGTTTGAAGTGAGCAGACAATGGGGTATTTATAGGTTAAGAAGGCTGATAAAAATAGCCAAAATCAGCAGCCAAATACTCCCCCAATGGCCAGTCATACATGAGGCATGTTTGAAGATTTCAAATATGTTATTTTAAGGTAGGGCTAAATCTAGAAAGGCATAAATAGTGGAGGGGTTTGAATGCAATTTGAAGGAGTCTTCAAGGGCCATTTTACAAGCCAAATAATCATCCAAGGAAACAAATTGGGTCAACATGTGGGACGATTTTGGGCTTCCCAATGCTTCGTTGGATCGGTTTTCTCGGTTCAGCTCAACTGGGCCACTTTTCATAATCAATTAACAATAATTTTTTAACCCAAATTAAATTGGATTAAAATTAAGATTAATTATATTATGAATTAATACACATAATTTGGAATGTCTTAGGCTAAAAGATTAAGTCACCTTGATGCTTCAAAATTATTTTTTAGTTTTGTGCTTTTAGTAGTGTCTGCCGAATCATTTTTTGCCCTTTGCACAAATCTGTTGAAAATAATCAAAAATTGATATAAAATTAATTAAAATTCAACGTGTTCATAATTTGAGTGTAATTTAATTATTTTGTAACAATTATATATTTTTCGACAAGAATTTTATCGAAACTACATGAATTTGAGTTAAAAGGGGCATGAAAAAGTATGTATATTTTCGTGTTTCCAACAGTCTTGTTATTTATCCAGGTTTTAGCTTTCAAGAGGGGATAAATAATGATAAGAGTGTAGACAATGGAAGAACAAGTTTAGCAATGTATAGTATGATTTATTATTAGATTGAATAAGACACTATTATGTGAATATTAAATTAGTATATGTAACACCCCTTACTCATATTCGACGCCAGAATAAGGTACGAGGCATTATCGGACATAAACTCAAACAAACATTCAAAACTGAGACATGAATTTCCGCTCAAATTTAAATTTTTTCACAATCAATCATATCATCCCTTAAACGAGCCTACGAGGCCCAAAACATACATTAGGAGTGGTTCGGTACTAAACCGAGAACTTTGGGAACTTTTGGGAAACTTAGAAAACTTTTCATGCAAAAGGGGTCACACGCCCGTGTGGGCTCGGGACACGCCCGTGTGACCCTAAGAAACACCCATGCTTCAAGCCGTGCTCAAAATAGGGAGCATTCTATTTATGACGCCATCCTCAAATTTAGGTCACATGGCCAAGTCACACACCCATGTTGCACACAAGGTTCAACCACACCCCCTTGTCTCTGCCCGTGTGCTCAATTCTGGACATTCTGTGTAACAGTCTGGTTTAGACCCTAGTCAGAATAGTGGTTTCGGGACTACATATCCGAGTTAGAAAAAAATATTTAAATATTATTTTTCGTGCTTATGATGTGTGAATTCGCATGTGTGAAAGTTTCGTATGAAAATTAATTTGTTTGTGTGCTCAATTAGATAAAAAGGGCCTAATCGTGTAAAATGTAAAAGCTGTGTGTTAGATGTTAAAAGTGCCTATTTGATTTAGCTTTATAATTGTGAGGTCCTTATGAGGTCATTTGACCAAATTTATGATTAAATGACACTAGTGGACATTAGTTGATAGCATATTAATGTTTTAATGCAAGGGTAATATGGTAAAACATTTATTAAATGAATTATAACAAAAACAAAACATGAAAAATAGGCATTATATGTTGTTGGTGCCAAAAATTAAAGAATAAAAGAAAAGAAAAAGAGTTTTAGGGTTCAGCTAGTTCAAAGCTTAATTGAGGTATGTTTTTGTTTCGGTTTTTGATAATTTCTACGTTTTTGTAATCGTTGCTTCGTATACTATCGAACCCATGCCTCAATTTCTAATTTTGTTAATGATTTTGAAATGCGCCATGGATGAATTCATGAGCTTTGAGATGTTATATGTTGAATTATGAAAGCTTGATGTTAGGTTTACATGTTTTGTCTTTGGATTTTTGATGAATTTGAGTAATTTAGGCTAAAATGTAAAAAATGTTATTTTGAGGGATTAAAATGTGAAATAAATGAAATGTGGGGGCTTATATGAACACTATGAATATTTGGCTAGGCATGTGTGCAAAGAAATTTTGTGTATTTTGTGATTTTGTGAATTAGGGACGAAAGTGTCAAAATATGGAAATGTGAGGGCTAGTTTGCAAAATGCCCTAAATATGTGTCTATGGATTATTTTGAATGAATTGGTGAATAAAAGGATTAATTTTGAATACATATAGATCAAGAAAAGAGGAATTCAAATTTAGACCGAGGGAAGTCGAAGATTATAGAGTAGACGATCTAAGTTGGCAATTTCGAGTATGAGGTAAGTTCGTACGCAAAATATGATGTTATAAGTATGTTTTGATGCTTTGATTATACATGGATTGTATATGTATATATGTTTGGATGAATACAATGATAAATCAATGGTATTTGGTACTAAGTGTGCAATTTGAATTAGCTTCGGCTATATAAGGCACTAACTGTGCGATACTGATATAACTTTGGTTAATTGAGATGGCACTAAGTGTGCGGAATCATGCTAGCTTCGGCTAACCTTTAAAGCACTAAGTGGCGGATGTTTAAAGCATGAATAATTTATGGAAAGCCTTAAAATAGCTAAATCGAAGGTGAGAATTAAAATGAATAAGTACAGGAAAATTCAGGTAAGTGCTATACCTATATGGTAGATGATATTATGTATATGAAGTTCATTGAATTAGTATAAACATATTAATTATGTTGGCATAGAATTCATAAATGATTTGAGAATTTAGAAATACTTATGTGTTGATGTTTCATATTTCGATATATTGTTTATAAGTTTTGGTACGAGCTTACTAAGCTTTTGAAAGCTTACTTTGTGTGTGCTTACATTGTTTTTTAGATATCAAAGCTACGGAGAGCTCGAGGATCATCAAGGATCGTCACCAAACTATCGAATCTCATTTTGGTACTTTGAAAATGTATATATTAAAGTATGACATGTATAGGCTAGTAGTTGTGAGATTATGTTTTGTTATGTATATGTTTAGCCATGTGATTTGGCTAGTTTGTGTTTGAACTCATAGTTGATAATGGCTAATGGTATGTGATGCTACTGCATAAATGTGGTATGTTTTAGTGAGATAAAAGAAATGATAAATGTTGGTAAGTTTCGGTAAGTTTTAGCATGAGATTGAATGATGTATGGAAGGAAATGCTTGATATGCTTTTGACATATGTTTTGACATAGATTAATAAGGCTATGAGTATGGATTTGGGTGACTATTATATGATATGAATGGCTTATGTTTTGGTAT
Source organism: Gossypium longicalyx (assembly GCA_025698465.1). Taxonomy (NCBI): domain Eukaryota; kingdom Viridiplantae; phylum Streptophyta; class Magnoliopsida; order Malvales; family Malvaceae; genus Gossypium; species Gossypium longicalyx. The sequence goes on from CM047000.1 coordinate 21,472,133, forward strand.
TGAATTTGGTTGAATTGATTGAGCATATATGCTTGTTCCTTTACTTGTTGGTTGACCCAAATTGGGGTGGAAAATTGGCTGTTTAGATGACCTATTTTTGTCCACACGAGTAAAGACACAGTGTGTGTCTTAGCCGTGTGCGACACACAGTCATGTTGCACAGCCATGTGTCCCCTAGGGTACCCTACAATTGTAAGTCAGGCTCAAGCACGGCCAAGGCACACGAGCGTGTGGCTACCCGTGTGACCCAAGTCAGTGTCAACCACGGCCAAGACACACGGGCGTGTCTTGAGGCCATGTGAGCAAGTTAGTATGTATTCCCTATTTTGACATGGCTTAGACACACAGGCATGTCTAGTGCAATGTAAGGCACACGGCCTGTTCACACGGGCGTGTGACCTATACAACTTTGAGAAATATTTAAAATTTTGGAAAAATTTTGTATGAGCTCAGTTTAGTCCCGACCCTTTTCAAATGCATGTTTAAGGTCGCTATGACCTATATAAGGGACTTGGTATTGATGTTTGAATTATGATGCTATGATGCTTATGAAATGTATAGTAACTATTTCGTTTTGTCCGATAATGACTTTAACTCTAGTTCGGCTACAGATACGGGTTAAGGGTGTTACATTCTGTTTTGTCTAAATTAAGGTATAGGGGACACATGGCAGGATCACACGTCTATGAGGCTAACTATGTGTCACACACGGCCTAGACACACGCCCGTGTGTCTACCCGTGTGGACAAAAACAAGGCTATTTACCAAGCCATTTGCCACCCTTATTCACACATGCACTCATATCAATTCAAAGGCACAAAACATATCACACTTAGGTAACCAAACACTCAGAACTAAGACAATAATATGCCACTCTCATGCCATCTTTATCATGCTTAAAACATCATGCTTAGCCTATTAAAAACATACTAATTTCAAATTCACAAGAGGGCATTAACATATGAATAAACTTATAATTAGCATAATCCATCATTCATGGCTTTATATAAGAAGAAACATTAACAATTACAAGTTAACACATATGGCCAAATTAAACATAACACATATAACAAAAGACCAAGTCCCTATACATTTCATAAACTCATAATACTTAAATTCATCAATACTCGAAGTGATAGCTTGATAATGTGGTAGGATCTTCGGTGATCTCCAACTCGACCTATCTTCTCGACTCTATAAAACATGGGAAAGGAAGGGGTGTAAGCTATATAGTTTAGTAAGTTCATATGTAAACAATAAGCAACTTCAACCATACATATAACATACAATTAACATAATGTAAATCCATACGAATGTCATTTAAGTCTCATAAATATAACTTACTCATTCATATCTTACCAAGTGTTTCCATGTTCAACAATATGAACACATATTATTATAATCTACCTGTAACACCCCAAACCCAGCCTAGACATTACGGCCGAATCTGGTGTGTCACATCTGAGTGTTTTTCGAAAACCCTGTTTTACTTGAAAACCCTTCTTATTTGAAAACTTGGGTGAAATCCCAGTTACGTTAGTTTATTTTCAACACATGGTTCAATGAAAAATACATAATATTATTCCCAAAATCTCTTTTAGTTGCAGAAGTTGGTTTTAAATTAATTACTAAAACTTGATGTAAAACAAAATTAAGTTGCGAAAGTATTTTGAAAATGTTGCGGAAACGTAGTGTTTGAAAACAGTTATTATTTTGAAAACTCGATGCTCCTACTCTAGCAGTTTAGAATATGAAATCAAAAGCCCGTTAAAAGCCAAATATGAAAGCTTAAATAAATTGAATCATTAACAACCAATCTGGGGACGTGTGGCCACCATTGAGTCCCTCGCGGCTCTAAATCGACTAAGGCTGGGGATTACCTGCACAGTTAAAAGAAGGGTGAGTTTACGAAAACTCAGTGTGTAATCCCCTATCAGTCAACAGTAATAGTGCATACAGTAACGGTATTGGCCTAAGCCCTATTCAACAACAGTACAGTGTGGGCCTAAGCCCTATGCAGTAACAGTGTGGGGCTATGTCCAAAATAGTATAATCACAATACAGGTATGCAACCCAACCCAATCCATCCTGCTCATCACTCATACCAACCAACTCACCATGTGGGGACTAAATCGACCCAACCAGCCAACTCACCAATATCGCAGCGTAGCTGCTAATAGTAACGTAGCAAAGCAGCTAATGGTGGTAAACGTGGCGTAGCCACTAATATCAAAATATGTGGCAAAGCCACCAAAATAGTACTTCCTCCAAATCAGTATCCCAACCCCAATGCAGAATGGCATGTCACAATATTTCGTGTATGCAAGATTTCATACTCAGATACGGTCATGCATATATCATACACTCATCAATCAACCTATCTCTATGGTATAATAGTCATTTCCACCTGTTAGGGGTAGAATAGTAATTTTTACCCCTCAGGGGTATTTTGGTCATTTTACCCTCTAGGGTCTCGGTACAGATAACCGACCTCTTGGAAGGTCCACAGTCGCCTCGAGCGACTTAAGTAACTTAAATAGACCTAACGGTGTAAATGGGCCTAAGGCCCATTATTTAGCCCAAGTGGGCCTACATGCTCGTGTGGCCCATTTAGCCCAAATTTAGTTATGGCTATGTGACTTACATAGCCCAGTCCAAAATTTATCACTTACAGTGGATTTAATCTGTGTGGGGCCCATGAGCCCATTGGGCCCTCACGGCCTATTTTAGCCCAATGAAGCCCTTAACGGGCTATGCCATGCACACGACATGACAAACCCAAGTACTTCTCACCTAACAGTTAGATTTACACAAAGCAGGCCAACGGGCCCATTTGGCCCATCGAGGCCCGTTGAGGCTCAGTACACGATAACACTCGTGGCTACCTCTACAGTCTATCGCCCATGGTTTGTGGGCTTGGTTTACCCTACGAGTGATTGCATGCTCATGAGGCCTCAAATGCTGAAGTTTCAGCTTTTCGGCTTTTGTCGATTTCCAACAAAGAAGGGCGTGAATACACACTTGTTTATGAGAACGCGCCGAAGTCCACGATTACTAACCTTGGTACATCCTGCATTGAGTCTTAATCACTTTCCTCCTCACCAACTCATCTGGTTCGCTCTATTTAATGCCAGCTTCTCACCAATTTTCATGTTAGCTTCCCAATGTGGGATTCTTTTCAACCATTAGGAAAATTCCTCATTCTTATAACCACTTCAACCATAGAGTTCTAGTCCAACTCCACCTCCTACACAGCTCAAATAGCAAAATAAATACTCCACTGCGCATCCCAAGACTTGAACTTCAGACCTCATAGTTACACAACACGCCACCTTGCCGCTCTACCACAGGCTCTTTCTATGTCATATTTTATCCTCAATTAATTATAAGGTCCATAGGCCAAAGTCCAGGTTCCTTTAAAAGAAAAACCAAAATAAATTGCAAGAGCCAAGACTTGAACCCAGGCTCCCTTACAACCCTAATGACACCACAACCACTAAACCACATGCTTCCTTGTGTCATTTACTTAACACAATAATTTAAAAGGCCATCATCCAAGCATCAAGGGTTTTATTCACTTAAAACAAAAATTTTTGCTAACGCTCAGGTTCGAACCCAGGACCTTTCCAACTCCTCTCAGGACCCTTAACCACTTGAACAGACATTTAATTGTGTCATTTCCTTGCACAATTAAATACTTATACACAACCCCTTTAAGGACCCATACTCAGGGCCCAATACTTCTGGGCCCAAATTCGGAGCGTTACACTACCATAATCTCATGGTTATAATTTATTCAGTCACAATGCATACCCCTTTCAACTTATAAGCATAATTTAACATATTTTGGCTTTAGCCTAACAACCATGATCTTCCCTTTATAACATATTATAGCAATTAACAAATCATTTCAAATCTTCTAATAAACATGCACGTTAATTATGTGTACTCATATTTCCAAGCATATATCATAATATCTTTCGATTTTATAATCTTTTATCCCCCGTACTTTCATGACCATTTTAATAGGCAACTATTTCAATCTTTCCTTTTTCTTATAATCGATAAATCACAATTCGTGTGGATAAAATATGTTATATCATAACTCAATTTTGGCTCAAAAGTCAATTACACAATTGCCAACCAAATTTACCATGTATTTCGTCCATCACAAGTATAGACCAATAATCATAAGACTTTCACAAAAATATTCTCATGGAAATCATGAACTCACCATATCTTGAAATTAATGCGTATAACTTATGTACATACATGTACAGAATTCATAATACTTACATGCTCTTTCTCTTCTTTGACATACCAATTTAATTTCTAGTTGAACCATTTGGAATACTAAAGGATACTCAGGAATCTCATACACATAGTACCGTTCCAATGCCATATCCCAGATATGGTCTCACATCGAATCTCATATAGACGCCAATAGCCCAGCTATGGTCTTACACGAAGTCTCATATCGATGCCATATCCCAGATATGGTCTTAAACCAAGTCTCATAACGATGCCATATCCTAGAAATGGTCTTACACGTAATCTCATTTAACCCTAATGTCATGACATTTGTATTCTATCTATTCCTAAGGTTCAACCGAGAGTTTCGCCATATTGAATCTTCGTTGAACTATCCATAACGATAATTTTACAATTCATGCAATATCAAAATATTAAATACATAATATAACATTACATTATTTACACACGAACTTACCTCGATACCAAGGATAACAAAAAAGGGATCTAATAGTCGAATACTTATCTTTCCCCCCTTCTAGGTCCGAACCTCATTTTCCTTGATTCATAATATCAAATTTAGCTTATTTATTAGTCACATTACTCAATGTGACCCAAAAATCATATTATGGAAAATTATGTTTTTGCCCCTAGAGTTTTACATATTTACAATTTTGCCCCTAAGCTCGAAAAATGAAATTTATTCAATTTTTTTAACATACAAGCCTAGTCGAATCATTTTCATAACTATAAAATCCCACAATTTCCATTAAAACACACTTTTACTACATATTTTATAACTTTTACAAATTAGTCTTTTTAGGCATTTTCACCGAAAATCACTTAGCAAAAGTCGTTTAACAAACAACTAACATGCAATTTCTACCATCAAACATCAAAATACACAAATATTCAACATGGGTAAAAATTTAAACATTGACATCTCTTCAAATTAGTGGTACAAATAGGTAGATCTTGTTACGAGGATTTCAAAAACATAAAAATCATTAAAAATAGGGCTAGAACGGTCTTACAATCGAGCTTGGAAGCTTGAAAAACCCTATCCATGGTTTCCCCTTGTGAAATTCAGCCATGGGGTTGAAGATGGACAAATATTGGCTTTTAATTTTGTTTTTAATTCATTTTAATTACCAAATGACCAAATTGCCCTTAATGAAAAACTTTAGAAATATACCAAACCATGTCCATTTTTGTCCACCAACTTAACCAAAGGTCTAATTACCATATAAGGACCTCCAATTTAAAATTTCATAATAATTGGACACCTCTAAGATGTAGAACTCAACTTTTGCACTTTTTACAATTTAGTTCTTTTGACTAAATTGAGTGCCCAAACGTCAAAATTTTAGAACAAAATTTTCAAGAAATCATTCCATGAAATTGTATACCATAAAAATATAATAAAAATAAACTTTACTACGTCAGATTTGTGGTCCTGAAACCACCGACTAGACCCAAAATCGGGCTATTACAGTATATATTGCCCTTGTATGATATAATGTTAATAGTTAGCTTGTACCTTCAATTTTGATGGAAGTAAATGTTGGTGATTGGTTAGCAATGCTCATGACCCCAATCCGGGGTAGAGAGAGGTTAGGGGTGTTACATTAGCCTAGTGGTTAAAAGAAAAATGAGGAAGCATGAAAATTAAATTAAGGTTCCAAGTTCGATTCCCTTCCCTAGCAAATAAATTAATTTTGCAAAAATCCCTCTTTTTCATTTATGTGTGCCATCCTACCTAGTAAATCCTAGGCATAAATATCACTTTTAATTAATTTGATCAACCTTTACTTGATTTTACTCCACCTTAGCCACCAGTCCCTTTTTCTCTCATCTCTTCTTGTAACAGCTCGTTTTTAGTCAAATCAAAACAGTGATTTTGGAACCACAATTCTGAGGTTAAAATATTTATTTTATTATTATTTTGAGGTCTACAACATGATAGTATGATTGTATGAAAATTTCGTTAAGAAATTTTATTACTTGAATGTTTAATTTGATAAAAAGGACTAAATCACGTAAAGTGTAAAATTTATGTTCTAATAGCTAAAGGTGTCTAATAGCTATGGAACCTTAAAGTGGAGGTCCTTAAGTGGTAATTAGATCATTTGAAATTTGAGTGGACATTTATGGACATTATTTATGTATGTTTTAATGTATAAGTAAGAGTAAATAGGTAATTAATAAAATCAAACAAAACCATATTTTTGTCCATCTTCTTCATCTAGCCAAATATTAAAAGAGGAACAACACCATTTTAGGGCTTGAGCATTCGACAAGCTTTTTTTTAACATGTAAGTGATTTTGATCTCGATTTTTAGTGATTTCTATGTTTTTGGAGTCTTTGTAACTTAATTTAGCTAGCCTAGGGACTAATCTGCAAAATTTTTAAAGGTTTATGGTTTGACCATTGATGAATATGTGTTTATTTTGATGTTTGATGATAGAAAATGAATGATTGTTGCTAGATAAACAACATTTGTTAAGTGATTTTTGATAAAATTGTCAATTAGGGATTAAATTGAGAAATGTGATAAACTGTGTGATAAATGTGTCAAATAATGAAAAATATGGGATGATATGAGAATAGGTAAAATTCGGCTAGCATGGGTGTGGGCTTAATTGCATGAATTTTTATTTTTATAAGCTAGGGACTAAATTGTAAAGAAGTTGAAATATTAGGGGCAAAAGTGTAAGATTTCCATAATATGAAATTTGGATTAAATTGAATAGAATGATAGTTAAATAAGTTAAATATGATCATATATAGATCAAGAAAAGCGAAGTTCAGAATTAGATTGGGGGGAAAACAAAATAGTGGATTGATAACTCGTTTCTCTCCGTATAAATCCGAGGTAAGTTCATATGTTACTAAACATTAATATAATTGTGTTTTAAATGCTTTATAATTGCATTAATTATGATTACAACTTTATGAAAATGTTCAACTAAGATTGAACAATGTTTAAATCCCAGTTGAACCTTAGGAATAGATAGGAACAAATGACATGTTATTAGGGGTTATTGTGTTTTGGGTGCTGGTCCGTACGTTCTACCGGTGGCTGAGTTATTTGGCATGTGTTGTGGATCCTTGTCAGCTTATGCGAGCAGCACCATATAGTTACATCTTGACCGTCAACTTGTGTGAGTAGACCCGTTGATAGCTCGAGAGTGAGCATTATATGAGATATGAGATTGAGATGGCTTCGACCATGTATTGGCACTTAGGGTGCAAGATTCCTGAGTATCTGATATTATCCAAATGGTTCAACGGGTATATCGATGAATTGGAAGAGTATGAAATTGATACGAATTAGTACAGGTATGTACATGAACTATACAATCATTGAATAGAAGAAATTGATGAAATTCATGTCTAACCTTTGGATTGAATATGTGTTAAGTTTTGGATTTAAATTGAATTGCATTATATGATGTTTAAGTACTTGAATTGTAGTTGAACAGTAAGTTTTACTTATTAAGCATACGAGCTTACTAAGCTTTATAGCTTACTCTGTTTACTTTTCTATGTTTTATAGTGATTTCGAAGCCTGCTCGGATTGGGAGTTGTCAGAGATCTCATCACACTATCCAGCTGTCATTTTGGTACTTTTGAACTTGTGTAGTTGTCATATGTCATATAAAGGTGTTGTGGTTAATATGGTTTATATGTTGGTAATGGATTTAGCCAATTGATTTGGCTTGCAAATGATAAATATTTGGTTATATGTATAGCCATGTGAATGGCTTATTTTGGAATATTTGGTTATGTATATATATGTACAAATGGCCTTTTGTTTTGAGGTTTAAAATTTCTATTGAATACTTGTTGTGAATTGGTATTTTGAGTACCAAATGGTTGAATTTTGAGATATGGTATGCATGTGGTTTTAGGCAAGATAATGCATATATGAAGTTAACCATTTAGGTGATTTGAGAATGTGAAATTGGTATGTTTTGAATTAACAAAACATGATGTTATGATCCATATAGTTGTTGGTATGGAAATAGCATGATTTAGGCTTAAATGAGATTTGTTTGAATGCCTTTTGATGCTATGTTATATTCCATTTGATATGTTTAGGTGGATGCAAATTTGGGTGAGAAAGATGGCTTGAAAATTAGCCTATTTTTGTCCACACGGGCAGAGATACGAGTGTGTGTCTCAACCGTGTGTGACACATGGTTAGGTGACACGACTGTGTGTCCTCTGATGTTTATTAAAGACCAAGTTAGTATGCTCCACACGGCCCAGCACACGGGCGTGTGACTTGGCCGTGTGGCATAAGTAAGTATACCCTACAGTTTTGGCACTGTAAAGCCCTAAATCCCAAAAACCTTGTTAAAAATTATTTTGTGTGTATGCGACATGGATGTATGGTTGCAGTAGTGGTTTAGTGCTCTGGGAGTGTTTGGGGGGTCATGGGTTCGAGCCCTGGCTTGGGTAAATTTTTGCGCTTACTTAAACAAACCCTGGTTGTCTGATAGTAGGCTTCTTAAATTTAGGAGAGGGTAGCATGACACAGAAAGCCTACTAGGCAAGTGGCAAGTGGCGTGTTGCTACTACTAAGGGACTGGAGTTCGAGTCCAGTTGCACACAAGAGAGTTCCTTTTTGCAAACGACTATGTGGGAGATTGGATGGCATTAGGACTCTAGTGGTGGGATGGCAGAGGAGTTGTTGAGGGAATTTGAATCGGTCAAGTAAGGAAAAAGAGGAGAGATTTGTGGAGAGATAGGGGGAGTGGATCAAGGAGAGGGGGGAGAGGTAGTAGTGGCCGAAAATGGGAGTCTCCTTGGTACCTATTTGGCTATAGGCAAGGGGAGTGTCGAAATTGGCTTTGGGTATTGCTGTCCTTTTCGTCAGTTTTTCCTAATCTTTCTTTGCATTTTGAAGTTGCGGCTGAATTGACCTTTGGCATATTTTCTTCTCTTTTCTTCTTCGAACCCTAACAGAATACCCTTATTTCTTTTTCGTCTCTCATTCGTTCCTCTCCTTGCCCAAGCATTCCCTTGTTTCACTCATAAGCCTTTGCGAAACATTCTTATTCTTCCTCCTTCTTTTCTGGTTCGGCTTTCCTCCAGGTTTCTATGCTTTGCTAGCTGAATATCCTTTCCATTAGCCGAATCTCTCCCTGCATTGATTAAGGTAATTGGGTTTCCTTTCGGATTGCCTAACTCTTGGCTTTAGCCGACCCTTGCTATTGCTGTCATCTATGTGTGGGTTCACGGTTGTGCTGTCTCTCTTTCTTTTTATGTGCTATGTCGAAACCATTTTTAAATCGAGTTTTGGAAAATGGGAATCGACTTTAAGAAAAACGAAAACGGGAGTCACCACCAATCTTTTTAGGTGTGATTGGATCACCTTATAAAATGTTTTGTTTTAAAACATTAATTTTGATCTACGAAAGTCGAGAAAATAGATTCGGGAGTCGATTACGTACGAGGAAGGGTTAGCACCCTCGTAACGCGCAAAATTTGGTACCTAATTGATTATCAAGTGTCTTTAATGTCAGAAATTTAAAAATTTTTTTAAGATGCAATCCTCTTTAGAATATTTTAATTTTGAAAATTAGGGCTCACTTATATCAAATGAATCAAAATATTACATCCAATAAGTTGGGAAGCAATATTTTTAAGACATTCGAAGCTAAGGTAGCCCTTTTTGAAAATCTCTATCTCAAAACGACAAAACACCATATCCAGTAAGTTAGGACACAACGCTTTGAAATTCCAAGATAGTTGCTTGTATTTTGGAAACCTTAAAAACTTAGAAGGGTGCTTGACTATTCGAACTCAACGAGAAAAGTTGCAACCCAGTAAGTTTGGGCACTACCTTTCTTGAAGTTTCCAAACATCTAAACATTGCCTTACTTTTAAAAATTTTTCTTTTGAATTAAGTGAAATATATCTTTTGGTTTTAAAAAAATAATGATGTGTTTTGTATATCACAAGGAATTAAATAAATCCAGTTACAATATACATGTTTTATCATTTCATGCAACTATAGTATAGAAAATAGTAATAATGGCATAAATTACACAATATACATTATCATTTTATGCATGGCCATATATGAGACATATATACATGCATTATTGTTACATGCAACATACGCAAAAATGGTAAGATAAATCAATACAAATTAAACATACATAATGATATTTCACGCAAATATAATAATATAAAATGTTCAATTAAAGATAAAACAAATGATATAAAATTTAATTTATTAAGCAACGAAAGAAAACCAAAAACTAAGCAAATTAAAATGTATAAAATATAAGTTGAATGAAAATAAGCTATTTAGAAATATACTAAATAATATAAGGATAATAAAAGAACTCCCTTTTTTTAAAATGATATATACATATATAGATTATACTATAAAATATAATAACTTAATATGTAAGAAAAATAATATACTAAATATTACTATTATACTTATAAAAATAATTTAAGAATATACATAATTAATAAATAACAAAATAGTGTATATTTTATAATAAAATAAAGATAATGAAAAGAAATATGATAAAATATATAGTGTATAATATAATTTATAACCAAAATATATAATAATATAAACCATATAATAAGTAATATAAAAATACATATAATAAAATGTAATATGTAAATATAATGAAGGATAATATATATACTATCATCTAATAAAAATTAAACTTTACACAATTAATAATAATACATAATTTTTTTAAAAATAATATATGTGAAATATATATAAATATAATTTATAAGTAAAAGTTATATATAATAAATAATATATAAAAATAATATATTCCTTTATAATTAATATTTATAGATATAAAGTATTTAATAGATAAAAAAAATTTTAAAAGGACTGTAACGAAATAAAATTAAAGTTTTAGGGCTAGTTTAAATAAATAAATAAAAATTAGCCTTCTGGAATGCGTGTTAAAACCGAGGGACTCATTGGGCAAATTGCCCTAATCCCAAAACGACACCGTTTCCCCAGAATAACGTTTAACAGCCATTGGGACTAAATTAAAACAACTATATAATATTAGGGCCGAATTAAAAAAATAAAATGAAATGATATTATAAAATTTAATAAACCAGAAGGATCAATTGGGCAATTATCCCAATTTCCAAAAACATACAGATCCTCCCCGGGTCACGGGTCAACACGCGGATCCTCGGCATTGATACGACGCCGTTTTGTGCTTATTGAATTAAACCAAAACGGCACCGTTTTGTTAGGGCTATATAAGCCATATTTTTAGCTCAAAATTCATTTGAGACCCGAGTTTTAAAAAAAACTTAAGAATTCTCTCTGAAATGAGAGGGGAGAGAAGGGTCCGGGCTCCAATCTCCGTCGAGCCAATCCTCGGTCATCGGCCTCACGTGCCCACGCGCCGTCACCGACCCCGCCCCGTACGGTGGTCAGAAAACCCAAAAGTTTTGATTTTCGACGTGATTTCAAAGGTAAGCTTGTCTTTTATTTATTTTAATGGTATTTGCATGTATTTAGGAAAAATGAAAAGGTAAAGGTATATCACCTTTTGAGAGACTGCTTGAACTTCTTTCTTATGAATATCTATGTATTTTTATTCTGAGTAAAAATCCCCCTCTCTCCCCTTTTGTACAGATTTTTGAAGAGGCTTTTATAGCCTTCTATGAACTGTTTACATTTAGAAAAAAATCTTTGATTTCTTTTCTCCTATCTATTTTCCTTTTCTGCTGTGTTTTCTTTCTTCTTTTTTTTTTTTGCAGGAGACCGTGGAGAATCAAACACTGACGTTGATTCAACCGTAAATCACGGTGAGGCCAGGGTCACGGCGTTGATTTGGGGCCAGAATCCTGGGGTGAGACAAACAGACACGAGTCGAAAGGGCGTGACTCTTGGACAGATTGTGGCGAAGCTTCTGGAACGGCTCTTACGGCACTGAAGTTCCAAGGAAACCCTAGAGTTTCCTGCTGGTTCTTTAAGTTACTGGGCCTTTTGGGCCCGAGTGACTTGAGTCTCATTGGGCCTTGTTTGTTGGGTCAGGTAGACTTAAGATTGTTGTATGTGGGCATAGGGTTTAGGCATTTGGGCTCTTTGGGTTACGTATTATTTTTTGTTTTGGGCTCAGATATGGATTTGTTTAAATAAATAAACATTTATTTATTTATTTTATTTGGTTTAAGGCCCGGGGAAATTTGGGCTATTACAGTTGCCCCTCTTTGCTCATTACTGTGTAATAGGAATTGAGCAAAGACTTATAGAAAGACCAAATTTGCCCGGCTTTATCAGATCAGGATTCCTCAATCTGCTCCTTGCAAACTCATGACTGTCATGTTAATATCTTTGATCTGCTCTCCGTTGAACACAGAGACGCCAAATCTTCTTCTTCGATTTGTTTGCTGACAATACAGAGATGCCAAATCATCTTAGACCTACTTTCAACGTAAACACGTGAAAGCCAAATCTGCTATGTCTTCGATTTGTTCCTTGTAAACACAAGAATGCCAAATCATCTAGGATCTGCTTCAGTATAAACATCTGAAGGTTAAATCTGCTATGTATCTGCTCTCCGTCGAAATCGATATGCCAGACTTCAATTTGTTCTCTAACAATACAAAGATGCCAAATCATCTTAGATTTGCTTCATCGTAAGCACATGAAAGCCAAATCAGTTATGTCTTCGATTTGTTCCTCGTAAGCATAAGGATGCCAAACCATCTTGGATCTTGCTTCAGTATAAACATCTGAAGGCCAGATCTGCTATGTGTCTGCTCTCCGTCGAATATGGAGATGCCAAACTTTGATTTGTTCTCTGAAAATACAGAGATGCCAAATCATCTTAGATTTGTTTCAACGTAAGCACGTGAAAGCCAAATCAGCCATGTCTTCGATTTGTTCCTTGTAAGCACAAGGATGCCAAACCATCTTGGATCTTGCTTTAGTATAAACATCTGAAGGTTAGATCTGCTATGTGTCTGCTCTCCGTCGAATATGGAGATGCAAAACTTCGATTTGTTCCCTGACAATACAGAGATGCCAAATTATCTTAGATTTGCATCAACGTAAGCATGTGAAAGCCAAATCAGCTATGTCTTCGATTTGTTCCTTGTAAGCACAAGGATGCCAAACCATCTTGGATCTTGCTTCAGTATAAACATTTGAAGGTTAGATCTGCTATGTGTCTGCTCTCCGTCGAATATGGAGACGCCAAACTTTGATTTGTTCCCTGACAATACAGAGATGCCAAATCATCTTAGATTTGCTTCAACGTAAGCACGTGAAAGCCAAATCAGCTACGTCTTTGATTTGTTCCTTGTAAGCACAAGGATGCCAAACCATCTTGGATCTTGCTTTAGCCAGATCTACTATGTTGCAGCCTATTATCCTACTGCTTAGGGGATTAAGGCACGTCGCCTTTGATAACCCTGTAGAATGATTATGCCTGATGATTAGGATGCTATTATCGAAGTGAGTCGAATGTTCCTAATTAAACATGTTATGATGCAAAATGTTATGAACATAATCCTTATCCTAGACGTCACCACTCATTCCTTCATTTGTCTTTTATTTTCTCAAAGTATTATTCTTGCTCAGCCTATGGGCCTGTACCCCTCCACTGAGGATGTCTGTAAGATAATCTTTCCTTAGAATTGAATCGTTGGTTTTGTCCATTTTTCTTTTGGACTGGAAGAAAGAAATTCCTTGAGTTCCTTCATCCCTTACTTATGTGAATTTCTCGAACAATTATCCTGTTTTAGTTTCTTGTATTATCTAGAAATTCTAGAGTAATGCGCAAAACTTCGTTTGTGAACATATTCAGTTTATCTATCATTATTTCAATTCAACATACTTAAAGAATAATGGAGGATGAATAAATCTTCAAGAATAATTGGATTTGAATGAATTATCAAATGAGATACAAAAAAAATTAATCTGAAAGCCTATCTTTGAGAAGAAAAAAAAATCTAAAGATAGCAAACAGGCCAAACATTAGATGCCCTAGATATCGCCGTTTGAGTGCTTATACATCAACTTCATGAAGGCATGTGTTTAGAAGATTCAAAGTACTCTGTCGATGCCCCAGTATGCAACGTTCTTCGTTCTTTGTTGAGCAAGATTACCGGATGCTTCAAAATTTGAGTCGCCCTTTCAGGTTTTCAACTCAAAACCCCTTTGGTCACAAGGCGCCCTTTGCGGGTTTTCACCTTGGCCTCTCCATTTTTCTCTTTTTTCCTCTTCTTTCTTTCTCTTTCCTTTTTTTTCAATTTTCGAAACCTCAAAGCGCCCTTTGCGGGTTTTCACCTTGGATTCTCTTCTCCTTTAGAAAAAGTATTTTTTAACTGAGTCTGAGTTCACTGGGTTGGGTAAACTTTTCCCATCCATTTTCGTTAAGATCAATACACCGCCAGAGAAAGCTTTTTTCACGACATACGACCCCTCCCAATTCGGCATCCATTTCCCCCTAAAGTCTTTTGGAATAGGAAGGATCTTTTTCAGTACAAGGTCTCCCTCGTGGAACTCTCTTGGTCAAACTTTCTTATCATAAGCTCGCATCATTCCCTTCTGATACATCTGATCATGTCGAATGGATCTTAGCCTCTTTTCCTCAATTAAGTTCAACTGGTCATATCGGGATTGAACCCATTCAGCTTCATGTAACCTTATCTCCGTCAGAATTCGAAGAGAAGGTATTTTTACATCTATAGGTAACACTGCTTCCATCCCATAAACTAACGAGAATAGGGTTGCCCCAGTAGAGGTTCTGACAGATGTTCGATAGGCCAGGAGTGCAAACGGTAACTTCTCATGCCAATCTCTATAAGTCTCAGTCATCTTTCTAACTATTTTCTTAATGTTCTTGCTGGCGGACTCCACTGCCCCATTCATTTTTGGACGATAGGGAGAAGAATTGTGATGCTTGATCTTGAACTGGTCATAAACCTCTGCTATCATTTTGTTGTTCAAGTTCAATGCATTGTCGGATATGATCTTCTCAGGCATTCCATACCGACAAATGGTCTCCCTCTTCAAGAATCGACTCACAGCTGACTTAGTAACATTCGCATAAGAAGCTACCTCTACCCATTTTGTAAAATAGTCATTTAGCACGAAGATAAACTGATGTCCATTCGAAGTTTTCGGTGATATTGGTCCAATGACATCCATGCCCCACATGGAGAAGGGCCATGGAGAAGTCATAACATGCAAATGTGAAGGTGGTATATGAATTTTGTCCCCATAAATCTAACACTTATGGCATTTCTTGGTATAGTTGATACAGTCCCCTTCCATAGTGGCCCAATAATAGCCAAACCTCATATTTTCCTTGCCATCGTGAACCCATTTGCATGCATCCCACATACACCTTCATGAACTTCTTCTAAAATTAGCTTAGCTTCCACAGCATCGACACATCTCAAAAGTACTTGGTCTTTCCTTCTCTTGTACAAGATATCCCCGTCCAAGACATAGTCGCAAGCTAACCTTCTCAAAGTTCGTTTGTCATTTTCATTGGCCTGTTCAGGGTATTTACGATCCCTCACATATCGTAATATATCCTGATACCAAGGGCTATCATCCCTTTCTACCTCCTCAATTTTACAACAATGAGCTGGAGCCTCGTAGACACTCATCTGAATTGGTCTCATCTATTCCTCTTTATTCGCCTTAATTATTGAGGCCAAGGTTGCTAAAGCATCTGCCATCTGATTTTAGTCTCGTGGGAGATAATTAAAGGTGATGTCATCGAACTCCTCAAGTAACCCCAAAACTACCTTTCGATAATTGATCAATTCAGGGTCTCTTGTCTCTCATTCACCTCTAAGCTGATAAATTACCAACGCAGAATCTCCATATACTTCTAGGGTTTTTATACCTCGCTCTACAGCTGCTTGAAGTCCCATGATGCATGCTTCATACTCAGCCATATTATTCGTGCAATCAAAGTCCAATTTGTACGTGAACGGGTAATGATCGCCATTCGGGGATACCAAGACTACCCCAATTCCATTTCCGACTGCATTAGAAGCCCCATCAAAATTTAGCTTCCAAGGAGAATCTTCGGTCGTTGCTATACACATTAACTTCTTATTTGGAAAATCAAAGTTCAATGGCTCATAATCCTCTAGAGCCCTACTGGCCAAGAAGTCTGCTACCGCACTTCCTTTTATAGCCTTTTGACTTATGTAGACTATATCAAACTCTGAAAGCAAAAGTTGCCATCTCGCCATTCTCCCATTTAGAGCCGTTGACTCCATCATGTATTTCAATGGATCAAGCTTTGAGATGAGCCAAGTGGTATGGTATAGCATGTACTGTCTTAATCTCCGAGTTGTCCAAATCAATAGACAAGCACAACTTTTCAATTGGTGGATATCTCATTTCACAGTCAGTGAATTTCTTACTGAGATAATAAATTGCCTTCTCCTTTTTCCTTGACTCGTCATGCTGACCAAGCACACATCCTATAGAATTACTGAACACTGACAAGTACAGAATTAACTGTTTATCTGGGCTAGGTGGTGATAATACCAGAGTATTCAACAAATACTACTTGACCTTTTCAAAAGCATTCTGGCATTCTTCATCCCAAGTACCTTAATTGTGCTTTTTGAGGAGGCGAAAGATAGGATCACATTTCTCGGTTAGTTGTGAAATGAACCGAGCGATGTAATTCAACCTTCCTAGGAATCCTCGAACTTCTTTTTGTGTTTGTGGTGGAGGCAATTCTCGTATTGCTCTGACTTTGTATGAATCAACTTCTATTCCTTTTTCACTGACTACGAAACCCAATAGCTTTCCCGATCTAGCTCCGAAGGTGCACTTTTCCGGATTGAGCCTTAACTGAAACTTCCTCAACCTCAAGAATAGTCTTCTCAAAACTTCAATATGCTCTTTCTCTATTCGGGACTTAGCAATCAGGTCATCAACATATATTTCAATGTCCCTATGCATCATGTCATGAAACAAGTTCACCATAGCCCGTTGGTAGGTTGCCCCTGCGTTCTTCAGTCCAAACGGCATTACTTTGTAGCAGAAGGTGCCCCACAAGGTTATGAAGGTGGTTTTATCCATGTCCTCTGGATGCATCTTTATCTGATTGTACCCCGAGAAACCATCCATAAAGGAAAACAATGAATGTCCCGCTGTGTTGTCTACCAAAGTGTCGATGTGCGGCAAAGGAAAGTTGTCTTTTGGGCTAGCTTTATTTAGATCTCTGTAATCAACGCACATTCGTACCTTTCCGTCCTTCATGGGGAACAGCACAATATTAGCTACCCAGTCGGAGTACTTGACCTCTTGTAAGAATCCTGCATCGAACTGCTTCTTAGCCTCATCTTTTATTTTTAGAATAATGTCTGGCCGCATTCTCCGCAACTTCTGTTGGACTGGTTTGTAATCTTGTCTTATCGAAAGACAATGTACTACAATGTCGGTACTCAATTCGGGCATATCCTGATATGACCATGCGAAGATATCCTTGAACTCTCGAAGCAACTCAACCAGACCATGCCTTATGTCCTCGGTAATCAGTGTTCCAATTTTCAACTCATTCTCTTCCTCTAGGGCTACATTTTCTATTGCCTCTTTCGCATGCGGCATAATTCTTTTTTCCTCCTATTTTACCATTCTTAATAGATCAAGAGACACATCACAATCTTGAACATCTTCAAAATCCTGAGATTCCTCTAAACACATGTCTTGCTCGAAAGAGAAATCAGGAGTTGCAGTATCAGTGCTCATATCATTGATATCTAGGGACCTGTGGGGGTATGAAAGAATATACAAAGAATGAATGAATCTAAGAATTATTTTTTATGTGCTGTGAATGAAAGAATGAGAATTGCAAAAGTTTAACGAAATATTGATTGATAAAAAGAAACCATATTCGTCCAAATTGATAATAAAGTTATGTTTTATTAAAATAATAATAGATGATCATAAGCCTTTTTCACAAACGTAATCTTACTACTCCTAGGCCCTAAAGTAACAGGCATGTTTCGAGAATTACTCTGAAAAATTCCTAAAGACTATAGGAAGGTCCTCCACAGTCCAATTGTTCAGAGAGCTCCCCGGTTCGTAAGGTGAATGACCTCGAGGCTTCCTTGCTCCAATCCCTCATTGTGTACGGCATTAATCTGATGACTTTCTTTTACCAGTAACCCTCTTGACTTAAAGGATTTGGATATAGGTAGGAATTTCATCGGTTCCCACTCCACTTCTCCTCCGTTCAAATGCGCCTTTCTTCTCGCTTGGCGCTTCTAAATCTCCTGCCTCCGGTGCTTATGGTCTGGCTTGAAGCCCAAACCAAAGAAATCTTTCTTCTCAATCAGTTTTGGGATTTGAACCCCTCCTTACAACTAATCAGTTTTGGGATTTGAACCCCTCCTTACAACTATCTTCCTAGTCCTTTTCCTGGCAATGCTCCCTTCCCCATCATTATTTGCAGGGCCATCCTTGTGGCTCTAGACATTTTGGGTACCGGCACCTCACTTCCTTCCAAAATAAAGGTTGAATTGATGATTTCTAAAGAGTGGAAAGAACACTCAATAGCCTCTTCATTTGCCTCGACATAAGGAGCCTTGCTAGTGACTGCTGTAATAATGTCCTCCTCCGCATTGACGGTTATTAACCGTCCATCTGTCACTAACTTCAATTTTTGGTGCAATGAGGAGGGCACCGCTCCTGCCGAGTGTATCCATGGTCTCCCCAATAAACAATTATAGGAGGGCTTGGTATCCATCACCAAGAAATCAATTTCATATGTATTTGGCCCAATTTCCAAAGGGATGTCAATTCGTCCCATCACTTTCCTTTCGGTTCCATCGAAGGCTCTTACTACATTGTGACATGTTTTCATATGCGAACTGTCAATGGGTAATCTGCTCAATATGGATAATGGAAGGACGTTCAAAGTCGACCCGTTATCAACGAGTACACTTGGAAGCGTGTATCCCTTGTACCGAGTAGTGATGTGCAAGGCCCTGGTTGACCCTATGCCCCCAGGTGGAATTTCATCATCATTGAAGTAGATGAAATTGTCAGCACTGATGTTATTCACCAACCGGTCCAACTTGTTAACTGATATGTCGTGGGTGACATATGTTTCGTTAAGTACTTTCAACAATGCATCCCGATGCACCTCAGAACTCAGAAGTAGGGATAATACTGATATACGCGCTGGCTGCCTATGCAACTGCTCGACCACACTATACTCGCTATGCGTAAGAAACTTTAGAAACTCCTTAGCCTCCTTCTCCTTTACCGGCTCCTTGAAAGACACTTCAACCTCTTTCTTCTTCTCAATGTCGACATCCTTTGTTTTCGTGGGCTCCACTCTGATGCCCCCCACATCATAACGCTTCCCACTTCGTGTATGGGAACCTTCATTTTGCACGCCCCTAGATGCACTGGTTATACTCTCTCCCTCAGGTACTGTTACACTGTAGTCATAGCTCCATGGCACCCTCTTGTCATCCTTGTAAGAGAAAGGAGTGGGTTTATGGATGACGACCTTGGGCTCGGTTTGCGCCCCCACTTCATTATTCCCCGGCAAGGAAATAATAATTCTTGGTCAGCTGGTTGCTTGTTGTTCATTTTCCAGCACACATATTTGTCTTTTGCAAGAACTACCCTAAAAAATCTGTAGCTCTTTGTTAACCATAAAGCCTTGCACTATGGCCTTGAACTCTTCACAATTTTGGATCATATGACCCACCTCTCCATGAAATTCACAACAGTTTCCCATTCTTTCTCTGCCTTTTCCAGAGGTCAACATACCTCTCTTCACCATCTCCTCCTATATTACTTTCATGGGTGTCTTCACCTTAGCAACATCTTCCTTGATTCTTCCTTCCTGGTTTCATCAATGGCATTCACTCCTTGATTGCCATGATCTGGTAACGAATTTTCAGCATTAGGGGTACTGTCGAATTTTACAACCCCCATCTTGATAAGCCTCTCCATGGCCTTCTTGAATCTGGTGCAGTTTTCAATCAAATGCCCGGGTATTCCCGCATGATATTCACATTTAGCATTTGCATCATACCATTTGGGGTACGGTGGCTGTAGCGGTTTCAAGTGAAATAGAGCAATAGCTTGTGCATCGTATAATCTTTGATAAAGCTCACGATACGTCACAGGGATAGGCGTGAATTGCATCCTTTTCGAATTCTGTCTTGTGCCCGATTCCTGTCTTTGAGTACATTGTTGCTCGACCGCAGCTGCTTTGGGTTGACCAACAGTGATTGCCCTCGAGTTGAGACTATTCATGTTATTCACCTCGTTGTCCTTTCTCCTTGGGGCCGATCTTTTAGCCGTTTCCCCCTTAATTTTACTGCCCCTTATGGCGTTCTCAATCATCTCTCCTGCCATAACTATATTCGTGAAACTTTTCATGGTGCTTCCAATCATGTGAGTGATGAACGGTGCCTTCAAAGTGTTAATAAACAACATGGTGGTCTCTTTTTCTAACAGCGGTGGTTGTACTTGCATTGCCACCTCCCTCTATCGTTGTGCGTATTGCCTAAAACTTTCATTAGGATTTTTCTCCATGTTTTGAAGCGTGATCCTGTCCGGCATCATATCAGTCACATGGTTGTACTGTTGCATGAAGGCTTGTGCAAGATCCCTCCATGAACTGATTCTTGCACGGCTCAACTGATTGTACCACCTAGCCGCTGCTTCTACAAAATATTGTTATGTGTACCTCTGGGCAAGTAGTCCCGTTGTACTTTTCAAACTCTGGAATCTTAAATTTGTGAGGAAGCACCAAGTCTGTGACCAAACTTAAGTCTTTGGCATCAATCCCATGATGATTGCCAGTGCCTTCTAAAACCCTAAACTTCTCCAACCACTTGTAACGATCCTCCAACTGTTTTGAAGATTCGGTTGCCATTCTTTCTTTCTCCATCATATCCAGATCAGGAGTGATAGGGTTGATCAGGCTATCACCCAAATTATTTCCCGACCCAGATGGGAAATTCACAGGGATTCCAGCATCAATCGGCCTATGTTGAGGCCTCACAGTGATAGATGGCCTTCTAGGAGGTGCCTCAGTTTGCAGTGGCACATGAGGCGGAGTTAGACCCGGAAGATGATCCTCACCCTCCTCACCAGTTATAGCCATGGGGGCCTTCCCTTTATCAGTGGCCCTTAGAAGCTGAGCCATTTCAGCCATCATATTCGTCTGAGCCTCTAGTATTTGCTCCCTAATGTCATTCTGCATCTTGCCCAACTGCTCTTGCAATTGGTCCTGCATATCCTTTTTCAATTGTTCGAACCTTTGATCCATACTCTTAGTTTTAGTGCGAGTGTCGTAAGGATGTGTGATTTTAAGATTTTCTTTTCTACCTTTAGAAGTAAACTTTAACTAATTAGGGTCTTTCTATAACTTTGAATGCATATGATGTGATGCAATGCAAATGCATGAATGCAAAAAAGGCATCGATCTCGATTCAATCTCATTTAGAAAACTTTATTTAGAAAAAGAATATCTTTACACATAAATGGATTACACATACGCCTTTGCCCTAATGCCCAAAGTTCTAACTTTATCTAATAAAAGGGCTAACTTTCAACCTTTATCAGATGCTGACTCATACATCATACTCAACGCATCAGCTCGTACTGCTAAGTCTCGAACATATTCAGCAATCTCTCAGATTTGGGCTACAGCCTCCCCAATAACGTAATCCCTATCTCTGACTTGACCTTTAACTTGATGGAGCTCTCTTTTTAGACAATCTTCTTGCGCCTCGAGCTGCTCAATTCGAAGTTCACCATCATGCAATGCCACTTCCAAATTTTCAACCTTACTTTTTAGCTCCTTTAACTCGACTGTAGGATCATGGTTTCGATGCCAACGAAGGGATCTTCCAAGCTCAGTTACCTTAGTCTTCAACCCTTTATTCTCTTTCTCTAATGCCAAATTCTACGACCGCATCTCTTGAAACTTCCTCTCCCAATACTCGGCTCTAGCTTATTCCTCTTGAACTTCTTTCTGCCACCCCACTCGCTTTAAAGATACTTGTGCCTTCTTATACTCCTCTTTTAAATCATTTTGGTCTTCCTCAACCTTCCTCTTTTCCTTCCTAACCTTTTCAACCTCCTTCTTTTGTAGGTCAACATCTAGACTCAGGTACATTTTCTCCTCCTCAAGCTTTTCTATCTTTTTTTCAAGTTTCAAATTCTTTCTCTTAAATTCTTACTTCATGATATCAAGCTCCGAGGGTATCACTTGGAAATATTCCTCCATTGGTCGAACTTTCTCCATTTTTGTCGTAGGAACATTATCGTTAATCCTTCTACTCCTCCACTCGACATATTCCGATGTCGTAGCAGGATTAATGGCCACTCCCTTCAACCGACAAGTCTTGTTCCAAGCACTAGAAACCTCGCTAACCTTCCTCTTGTAATCGGCTCCTCTGTATACAAACTCACTTTGAGCCAACCCATGAGTCGCTGGTACGAACTGTCTCAATCCATGCTGCCTCAGCACGAGCAAAGGGGCATAACCATGGCACCCTAAATTCCCAACAGGGGAACCCAATCAAAACTGCCGCATCGATAAAGGATCTCACCAAGAACCATCCATGGAGCTCTCCACTCAACATCCTTCGACTGAAGATTTCGAAGTAATGCTATCCAATTCTCTTCCGGCACATCCACTTTCCTAGATGAGGCTACTATATCTTTCAACGGGGAGTAGTTCTCAAAGAAAACCCGATAAACAATCCCATCAATCAATCGGAAGTGACTGTAGAACCAAGCTAAAAGTAACTGAGCACACCCTATAAACCTACCTGCACCAGCCCTCCTACATGCACCTAAGGACCTGAATGTCTCTGCCAAAACTGCAGGGACGGAAGTGACCTTTTTACTGAGTCGATGAAAAAGATCCGTGGTTGCCTCGTCCACATATCCCAAAGCCCTAGGGAAAATCATCAGTCCATACAAATTTAAGGCCAAAATGTCTACCTTCTTCGTCTCATCAGGGTGTGTCAAAATCAGATCTTTCAAAGCGTCCCACGAAATACACTTGCACTCACCCTTCTCTTTAATTCTGGCTGTGATCCACTGCTCGCTCATCCCCGTACTGGTCATTAATTTCTTCCAAAAGGTAGGGCCACAAGCAGATCGAGAATAGATTCTATCACTCTAAAACCTGGGACAACGAAGTAAGGCAGTGTACTCCTCCACGGTAGGTACCAAGTCTACCTCCCCAAAAGTGAAACAACTGTACGCCGGGTTGTTCCAAAACTGAGCAAGGGCTTGGAAAAAGTGCTCATCTACCTGAATATCGTGCAAGTAAGGTAAATCTCCGTAATTATCGTAGAATAACTGCTTGGTCTCATTGCCCCACTGATCCCAAATTTCCTTAAGCTTTTGGAGATTATTCTGTGTGACACTAATACGAGTATAATCTGACAGCTCCGACACATATCCCATAGTTATACTGTCTCCCTTTTCTAGCTGAGTTTGCTCTGACCATCTATGAACATCGGCGTTGCCCTACACTCTATCAAGAAGTCCGTTCTCCATAATAAAACTTCCTAACTTAGAAACTGACCGCTAATTGATACCTTTTGTAAATGCAAAATAACATGCAAACAAAAGAAAAAAAATAGTCAATATTACATGATATCAATAAATCTCAACGATAATTTGTAAGGGTAATATCTAAAGTATAGCTCTAACCAAGTTGGGCTCTTACAGTTTTTCTATATGAGGTTGGTTCGAATGCTTGAGGTACCCGAACCAGCAGATTCCTCGATTCTCACCCATTATAGGCTCATTTGAAATGAGTTCAGTTCAGGGGAATACATTTTCCTATGGCTACACGGAGATGAAAATCTCACGAAACCATAAGTACGGATGTATCCCGAAAGTGATCCACTATCCTACACGGAGGCAAAAACCTCACGAAGGCGTAGTTTCTCACTCCCACTTAAGGGTGTGACCACAACGGTCATGCAAATACAATGCGTATCAGAATATAGCAACACATGCAATAATACAAACACATGTAATGCAAAAAGGATTAAATTTTAAAATTTTTAATTTCCGACATTAAAACCAGAGATAATCAATTACACGGCTTGACTCTCTTATTAGTCCCTAGCGGAGTCGCCAAGCTGTCGAAACCATTTTTAAATCGAGTTTTGGAAAATGGGAATCGACTTTAAGAAAAACAAAAACGGGAGTCACCACCAATCTTTTTAGGTGTGATTGGATCACCTTATAAAATGTTTTGTTTTAAAATATTAATTTTGGTCTACGAAAGTCGAGAAAATGGATTCGGGAGTCGGTTACGTACGAGGAAGGGTTAGCACCCTCGTAACGCCCAAAAATTGGTACCTAATTGATTATCAAGTATCTTTAATATCGAAAATTTAAAAATTTTTTTAAGATGCAATCCTCTTTAGAATATTTTAATTTTGAAAATTAGGGCTCACTTGTATCAAATGAATCAAAATATTACATCCAATAAGTTGGGAAGCAATATTTTTAAGACATTCGAAGCTAAGCTAGCCCTTTTTGGAAATCTCTATCTCAAAACGACAAAACACCATATCCAGTAAGTTAGGACACAACGCTTTGAAATTCCAAGATAGTTGCTCGTATTTTGGAAACCTTAAAAACTTAAAAGGCTGGTTGACTATTCGAACTCAACGAGAAAAGTTGCAACCCAGTAAGTTTGGGCACTACCTTTCTTGAAGTTTCCTCGGCATTGATACGACGCCGTTTTGTGCTTATTGAATTAAACCAAAACGGCACCGTTTTGTTAGGGCTATATAAGCCATATTTTTAGCTTAAAATTCATTTGAGACCCGAGTTTTAAAAAAACTTAAGAATTCTCTCTGAAATGAGAGGGGAGAGAAGGTCTGGGCTCCAATCTCCATCGAGCCGATCCCCAGTCATTGGCCTCACGTGCCCACGCACCGTCACTGACCCCGCCCCGTACGTTGGTCAGAAAACCCAAAAGTTTTGATTTTCGACGCGATTTCAAAGGTAAGCTTGTGTTTTATTTATTTTAGTGGTATTTGCATGTATTTAGGAAAAATGAAAAGGTAAAGGTATATCACCTTTTGAGAGACTGCTTGAACTTCTTTCTTATGAATATCTATGTATTTTTATTCTGAGTAAAAATCCCCCTCTCTCCCCTTTTGTAGAGATTTGTGAAGAGGCTTTTATAGCCTTCTATAAACTGTTTACATTTAGAAAGAAATCTTTGATTTCTTTTCTCCTATCTATTTTCCTTTTCTGCTGTGTTTTCTTTCTTCTTTTTTTTTTTTTTTTTTGCAGGTGACCGAGGAGAATCAAACACTGGCATTGATTTAGCCGTAAATCATGGCGAGGCCAAGGTCACGGTGTTGATTTGAGGCCAGAATCTTGGGGTGAGATGAACAGATACAAGTCGAAGGGGCGTGATTCTTGGACTGATTGTGGCGAAGCTTCTGGAACGGCACTTACGATGCTAAAGTTCCAAGGAAACCATAGAGTTTCCTGTTGGTTCTTTAAGTTACTGGGCCTTTTGGGCCCGAGTGACTTGAGTCTCATTGGGCCACTGTTTGTTGGGTCTGGGTAGACTTAAGATTGTTGTAAACGGGCATAGGGTTTAGGCATTTGGGCTGCTGGGTTATGTATTATTTTTTGTTCTGGACTCTGTATATTTGACTATTTAAATAAATAAACATTTATTTATTTATTTTATTTGGTTTAAGGCTCGGGTAAATTTGGGCTATTACAGCTGCCCCTCTTTGCTCATTGCTGTGTAATAGGAATTGAGCAAAGACTTATAGAAAGACCAAATTTGCCCGGCTTTATCAGATCAGGATTACTCAATCTGCTCCTTGCAAACACATGACTGTCATGTTGATATCTTTGATCTGCTCTTCGTTGAACACAGAGAAGCCAAATCTTCTTCTTCGATTGGTTTTCTGACAATACAGAGATGCCAAATCATCTTAGATCTGCTTTCAGCGTAAACACGTGAAAGCCAAATCTGCTACGTCTTCGATTTGTTCCTTGTAAACATAAGAATGCCCAATCATCTTGGATCTACTTCAGTATAAACATCTGAAGGTTAGATCTGCTATGTATCTGCTCTCTGTCGAAATGGAGATGCCAGACCTCGATTTGTTCTCTGACAATACAGAGATGCCAAATCATCTTAGATTTGCTTCATCGTAAGCACATGAAAGCCAAATCAGCTATGTCTTCGATTTGTTCCTTGTAAGCACAAGAATGCCAAACCATCTTGGATTTTGCTTCAGTATAAACATCTGAAGGCCAAATCTACTATGTGTCTGCTCTCCGTCAAATATGGAGCTGCCAAACTTTGATTTGTTCTCTGACAATATAGAGATGCCAAATCATCTTAGATTTGCTTCAATGTAAGCACGTGAAAGCCAAATCATCTATGTCTTCGATTTGTTGCTTGTAAGCACAAGGATGCCAAACCATCTTGGATCTTGCTTCAGTGTAAACATCTGAAGGTTAGATCTGCTATGTGTCTGCTCTCCATCGAATATGGAGACACCAAACTTCGATTTGTTCCCTGACAATATAGAGATGTCAAATCATCTTAGATTTGCTTCAACGTAAGCACGTGAAAACCAAATCAGCTATGTCTTCGATTTGTTCCTTGTAAGTACAAGGATGCCAAACCATCTTGGATCTTGCTTCAGTATAAACATCTGAAGGTTAGATTTTCTATGTGTCTGCTCTTCGTCGAATATGGGGACGCCAAACTTCGATTTGTTCCCTGACAATATAGATATGCCAAATCATCTTAGATTTGCTTCAACATAAGCATGTGAAAGCCAAATCAGCTACGTCTTTGATTTGTTCCTTGTAAGTACAATGATGCCAAACCATCTTGGATCTTGCTTCAGCCAGATCTGCTATGTTGCGGCCTATTACCCTTCTGCTTTGGGGATTAAGGCACGTCGTCTTTGATAACCCTGTAGAATGATTATGCCTGATGATTAGGATGCTATGATCGAAGTGAGTTGAATGTTCCTAATTAAACATGTTATGATGCAAAATGTTATGAACATGATCCCTATCCTAGACGTCACCACTCATTCCTTCATTTGTCTTTTCTTTTCTCAAAGTATTATTCTTGCTCAGCCTATGGGCCTGTACCCCTCCATTGAGGATGTCTGTAAGATAATCTTTCCTTAGAATTGAATCGTTGGTTTTGTCCATTTTTCTTTTGGACTGGAAGAAAGAAATTCCTTGAGTTCTTTCATTCCTTACTTATGTGAATTTCTCGAACAATTATCCTATTTTAGTTTCTTATATTATCTAGAAATTTTAGAGTAATGCGCAAAACTTCGTTTGTGAACATATTCACTTCATCTATCATTATTTCAATGCAACATACTTAAAGAATAATGGAAGATGAATAAATCTTCAAGAATAATTGGATTTGAATGAATTATCAAAAGAGATACAAAGGAAATTAATCTGAAAGCCTATCTTTGAGAGGGAAAAAAAATCTAAAGATAGCAAACAGGCCAAACATTAGATGCCCTAGATATCGCCGTTTGAGCGCTTATACATCAATTTCATGAAGGCATGTGTTTAGAAGATTCAAAGTACTATGTCGATGCCCCAGTATGCAAAGTTATTTGTTCTTTGTTGAGCAAGATTACCGGATGCTTCAAAATTTGAGTCGCCCTTTCGGGTTTTCAACTCAAAACCCCTTTGGTCACAAGGCGCCCTTTGCGGGTTTTCACCTTGGCCTCTCCATTTTTCTCTTTTTTCCTCTTCTTTCTTTCTCTTTCCTTTTTTTCGATTTTCGAAACCTCAAAGTGCCCTTTGCGGGTTTTCACCTTGGATTC
Source organism: Gossypium longicalyx (assembly GCA_025698465.1). Taxonomy (NCBI): domain Eukaryota; kingdom Viridiplantae; phylum Streptophyta; class Magnoliopsida; order Malvales; family Malvaceae; genus Gossypium; species Gossypium longicalyx. Next base: position 21,500,244 of record CM047000.1, read on the forward strand.
TCTTCTCCTTTAGACAAAGTATTTTTTAACTGAGTCTGACTTCACTGGGTTGGGTAAACTTTTCCCATCCATTTCCGTTAAGATCAATGCACCGCTAGAGAAAGCTTTCTTCATGACATACGGCCCCTCCCAATTCGGCATCCATTTCCCCTTATAGTCTTTTTGAATAGGAAGGATCTTTTTCAGTACAAGGTCTCCCTCATGGAACTCTCTTGGTCGAACTTTCTTATCATAAGCTCGCATCATTCCTTCTGATACATCTGACCATGTCGAATGGCTCTTAGCCTCTTTCCCTCAATCAAGTTCAACTGGTAATATCGGGACTGAACCCATTCAGCTTCATCTAACCTTATCTCCGTCAAAATTTGAAGAAAAGGTATTTCTACTTCAATAGGTAACACTGCTTCCATCCCATAAACTAACGAAAATGGGGTTGCCCCAGCAGAGGTTCTGACAGATGTTCGATAGGCCAGGAGTGCAAACGGTAACTTCTCATGCCAATCTCTATAAGTCTCAGTCATCTTTCTAACTATTTTCTTAATGTTCTTGTTGGCGGCCTCCACTGCCCCATTCATTTTTGGACGATAGGGAGAAAAATTGTGATGCTTGATCTTGAACTGGTCGCAAACCTCTGCTATCATTTCGTTGTTCAAGCTCAATGCATTGTCGGATATGATCTTCTCAGGCATTCCATACCAACAAATGATTTCCCTCTTCAAGAATCGACTCACAGCTGACTTAGTAACATTCGCATAAGAAGCGGCCTCTACCCATTTTGTAAAGTAGTCAATTACCACGAAGATAAACCGATGTCCATTCGAAGCTTTCGGTGATATTGGTCCAATGACATCCATGCCCCACATGGAGAAGGGCCATGGAGAAGTCATAACATGCAAATGTGAAGGTGGTATATGAATTTTGTCCCCATATATTTGACACTTATGGCATTTCTTGGTATAGTTGATACAGTCCCCTTCCATAGTGGCCCAATAATAGCCAAACCTCATGATTTGCCTTGCCATCGTGAACCCATTTGCATGCGTCCCACATACACCTTCATGAACTTCTTCTAAAATTAGCTTAGCTTCCACAGCATCGACACATCTCAAAAGTACTTGGTCTTTCCTTCTCTTGTACAAGATATCCCCGTCCAAGACATAGTCGCAAGCTAACCTTCTCAAAGTTCGTTTGTCATTTTCATTGGCCTGTTCAGGGTATTTACGATCTCTCACATATCGTAATATATCCTGATACCAAGGGCTATCATTCTTTTCTTCCTTCTCAATGTTACAACAATGAGCTGGAGCCTCGTAGACACTCATTTGAATTGGTCTCATCTTTTCCTCTTTATTCGCCTTAATCATTGAGGCCAAGGTTGCTAAAGCATCTGCCATCTGATTTTAGTCTCGTGGGAGATAATTGAAGGTGATGTCATCGAACTCCTCAAGTAACCCCAAAACTACCTTTCGATAATTGATCAATTTAGGGTCCTTTGTCTCCCATTCACCTCTAAGCTGATAAATTACCAACACAAAATCTCCATAACTTTTAGGGTTTTAATACCTCGCTCTACAGCTGCTTGAAGTCCCATGATGCATGCTTCATACTCAGCCATATTATTCGTGCAATCAAAGTCCAACTTGTACATGAACGGGTAATGATCGCCATTAGGAGATACCAAGACTACCCCAATTCCATTTCCGACTGCATTAGAAGCCCCATCAAAATTTTACTTCCAAGGAGAATCTTCGGTCGTTGCTATACACATTAACTCCTCATTTGGAAAATCAAAGTTCAATGGCTCATAATCCTCTAGAGCCCTACTGGCCAAGAAGTCTGCTACCGCACTTCCATTTATAGCCTTCTGACTTATGTAGACTATATCAAACTCTGAAAGAAAAATTTGCCATCTCGCCATTCTCCCATTTAGAGCCGTTGACTCCATCATGTATTTCAATGGATCAAGCTTTGAGATGAGCCAAGTGGTATGGTATAGCATGTACTGTCTTAATCTCCGAGTTATCCAAATCAGCGCACAACACAACTTTTCAATTGGTGGATATCTCATTTAACAGTCAGTGAATTTCTTACTGAGATAATAAATTGCCTTCTCCTTTTTCCCCGACTCGTCATGTCGACAGTGCACACATCCCATAGAATTATCGAACACGACAAGTACAGAGATAATCTGCTTATCTAGGCTAGGTGGAGATAATACCGGAGCATTCAACAAATACTGCTTGACCTTTTCAAAAGCATTCTGGCATTCCTCATCCCAAGTACCTTGATTGTGCTTTCTGAGGAGGTAAAAGATAGGATCACATTTCTCGGTTAGTTGTGAAATGAACCGAGCGATGTAATTCAACCTTTCTAGGAATCCTCGAACTTCTTTTTGAGTTTGTGGTGGAGGCAATTCTTGTATTGCTCTGACTTTGTCTGAATCAACTTCTATTCCTTTTTCACTGACTACGAAACCCAATAGCTTTCTCGATCTAGCTCCGAAGGTGCACTTTGCCAGATTGAGCCTTAACTGAAACTTCCTCAACCTCAAGTATAGTCTTCTCAAAACTTCAATATGCTCTTTCTCTATTCGGGACTTAGCAATCATGTCATCAACATATACTTCAATGTCCCTATGCATCATGTCATGAAACAAGTTTACCATAGCCCGTTGGTAGGTTCCCCCTGCGTTCTTCAGTCCAAACGGCATTACTTTGTAGCAGAAGCTGCCCCACAAGGTTATGAAGATGGTTTTATCCATGTCCTCTGGATGCATCTTTATCTGATTGTACCCCGAGAAACCATCCATAAAGGAAAACAACGAATGTCCCGCCGTGTTGTCTACCAAAGTGTCGATGTGCGGTAAAGGAAAGTTGTCTTTTGGGCTAGCTTTATTTAGATCTCTGTAATCAATGTGCATTCGTACCTTCCTGTCCTTCTTAGGGACCGGTACAATATTAGCTATGCATTCGGAGTACTTGACCTCTTGTAAGAATCCTGCATCGAACTGCTTCTTAACCTCATCTTTTATTTTTAGAACAATGTCTGGCCGCATTCTCCGCAACTTCTGTTGGACTGGTTTGTAATCCTGTCTTATCGGAAGACGATGTACTACAATGTCGATACTCAATCCGGGCTTATCCTGATATGACCATGTGAATATATCCTTGAACTCTCGAAGCAACTCAACCAGACCATGCCTTGTGTCCTCGGTAATCAGTGTTCCAATTTTCAACTCCTTCTCTTCCTCTAGGGCTACATTTTCTATTGCCTCTTTCTCATGCGGCGTAATTCTTTTTTCCTCCTATTTTACCATTCTTAACAGATCAAGAGACACATCACAATCTTGAACATCTTCAAAATCAGGAGTTGTAGTATCAGTGCTCATATCATTTATATCTAGGGACCTGTGGGGGTATTAAAGAATATACAAAGAATGAATGAATCTAAGAATGATTGTTTATGTGTGTGAATGAAAGAATGAGAATTGCAAAAGTTTAACGAAATATTGATTGATAAAAAGAAACCATATTCATCCAAATTGATAATAAAGTAATGTTTTATTAAAATAATAATAGATGATCATAAGCCTTTTTCACAAACGTAATCTTACTACTCCTAGGCCCTAGAGTAATAGGCATGTTTTGAGAATTACTCTGAAAAATTTCTAAAGACTACAGGAAGGTCCTCCGCAATCCAATTGTTCAGAGAGCTCCCCGGTTTGTAAGGGTGAATGCCCTCGAGGCTTCCTTGCTCCAATCCCTCATTATGTACAGCATTAATCTGAGGACTTTCTTCTACCAGTAACCCTCCTGACTTAAAGGATTTGGATATAGGTGGGAATGTCATCAGTTCGCACTCCACTTCTCATCTGTTCAAACGCGCCTTTCTTCTCGCTTGGCGCTTCTCAATCTCTTGCCTCCGGTGCTTATGGTCTGGCTTGAAGCCCAAACCAAAGCGATCTTTCTTCTCAATCAGTTTTGGGATTTGAACCCCTCCTTGCAACTGTCTTCCTAGTCCTTTTCCTAGCAATGCTCCCTTCCCCATCATCATTTGCAGGGCCATCCCTGTGGCTCTAGACATTTTGGGTACCGGCACCTTACTTCCTTCTAAAATAAAGTTTGCATTCATGATTTCTAAAGAGCGGAAAGAACACTCAATAGCCTCTTCATTTGCCTCGACATAAGGGGTCTTGCTAGTGACTGTTGCGATAATGTCCTCCTCCGCATTAACGGTTATTAACCGTCCATCTGTCACTAACTTCAATTTTTGGTGTAATGAGGAGGGCACCGCTCCTGCCAAGTGTATCCATGGTCTCCCCAATAAACAATTATAGGAGGGCTTGATATCCATCACCAAGAAATTAATTTCATATGTATTTTTCCCAATTTCCAAAGGGATGTCAATTCATCCCATCACTTTCCTTTCGGTTCCATCGAAGGCTCTTACCACATTGTGACATGTTTTCATATGCGAACTGTCAATGGGTAATATGTTCAATGTGGATAATGGAAGGATGTTTAAAGCCGACCCGTTATCAACGAGTACACTTGGAAGCGTGTATCCCTTGCACCGAGTAGTGATGTGCAAGGCCTTGGTTGATCCTATACCCCCAGGTGGAATTTCATCATCATTGAAGTAGATGAAATTGTCAGCACTGATGTTATTCACCAACCGGTCCAACTTGTTAACGGATATGTCGTGGGTGACATATGTTTCGTTAAGTACTTTCAACAATGCATCCCGATGCACCTCAGAGCTCAGAAGTAAGGCTAATACCGATATACGCACTGGCTGCCTATGCAACTGCTCGACCACACTATACTCGCTATGCTTAAGGAACTTTAGAAACTCCTTAGCCTCCTCCTCCTTTACCGGCTCCTTGACAGGCACTGCAACCTCTTTCTTCTTCTCAACGTCAACATCCTTTGTTTTCGTGGGCTCCACTCTGATGCCCCCCACATCATAACGCTTCCTACTTAGTGTATGGGAACCTTCATTTTGCACGCCCCTAAACGCACTGGCTATACTCTCCCCCTCAGGTACTGTTACACTGCAGTCATTGCTCCATGGCACCCTCTTGTCATCCTTGTAAGGGAAAGGAGTGGGTTTATGGATGACGACCTTGGGCCCGGTTTGCGCCCCCACTTTATTATTCCCCAGCAAGGAAATAATAATTCTTGGTCAGCTGGTTGCTTGTTGTTCATTTTCCAGCACATATATTTGTCTTTTGCAAGAACTACCCTAAAAAATCTGTAGCTCTTTGTTAACCATAAAGCCTTGCACTATGGCCTTGAACTCTTCACAATTTTGGATCATATGACCCACCTCTCCATGAAATTCACAACAGTTCCCCATTTTTTCTCTACCTTTTCCAGAGGTCAACATACCTCTCTTCACCATCTCCTCCCATATTACTTTCATGGGTGTCTTCACCTTAGTAACATCTTCCTTGATTCTTCCTTCCTTGGTTTCATCAATGGCATTCACTCCTTTTCTAACAGTGGTGGTTGTACTTGCATTGCCACCTCCCTCCATCGTTGTGCGTATTGCCTAAAACTTTCATTAGGTTTTTTTCCATGTTTTGAAGCGTGATCCTGTCCGGCGTCATATCAGTCACATGGTTGTACTGTTGCATGAAGGCTTGTGCAATATCCCTCTATGAACCAATTCTTGCACGGCTCAACTGATTGTACCACCTAGCCGCTGCTTCTACTAAGTTGTCTTGAAAACAATGGATCAATAGTTGATCATTGTTTACATACCCAGTCATTCTCCTACAAAACATTGTTATGCGTGCCTCTGGGCAAGTAGTCTCGTTGTACTTTTCAAACTCCGGTATCTTAAATTTGTGAGGAAGCACTAAGTCTGGGACCAAACTTAAGTCTTTGGCATCAATCCCATGATGATGGCCAGTGCCTTCCAAAACCCTAAACTTCTCCTCCAACCACTTGCAACGATCCTCCAACTATTTTGAAGATTCGGTTGCCATTCTTTCTTTCTCCATCATATCCAGATCAGGAGTAATAGGGTTGATCGGGCTATCGCCCAAATTATTTCCCGACCCAGATGGGAAATTCACGGGGATTCCAGCATCAACCGGTCTATGTTGAGGCCTCACAGTGATAGATGGCCTTCTAGGAGGTGCCTCGGATTGTAGTGGCACATGAGGCAGAGTTAGACCCGGAGGATGATCCTCACCCTCCTCACCAGTGATAGCCATGGGGGCCTTCCCTTTATCAGTGGCCCTTAGAAGTTGAGCCATTTCAGCCATTATATTCCTCTGAGCCTCTAGCATTTGCTCCCTCATGTCATTCTGCATCTTGGCCAACTGCTCTTGCAATTGGTCCTGCATATCCTTTTGCAATTGTTCGAACCTTTGATCCATACTCTTAGTTTTAGTGCGAGTGCTATAAGAATGTGTGATTTCCAGATTTTCTTTTCTACCTTTAGAAGTAAACTTTAACTAATTAGGGTCTTTCTATAACTTTGAATGCATATGATGTGATGCAATGCAAATGCATGAATGAAAAAAAGGCATCGATCTCGATTCAATCTCATTTAGAAAACTTTATTTAAAAAAAGAAAATATTTACACATAAATGGATTACATATATGCCTTTGCCCTAATGCCCAAAGTTCTAACTTTATCTAATAAAAGGGCTAACTCTCGACCTTTATCAGATGAATCAAAATATTACATCCAATAAGTTGGGAAGCAATATTTTTAAGACATTCGAAGTTAAGCTAGCCCTTTTTGAAAATCCCTATCTCAAAATGACAAAACACCATATCCAGTAAGTTAGGACACAACGCTTTGAAATTCCAAGATAGTTGCTCGTATTTTGGAAACCTTAAAAACTTAGAAGGGTGCTTGACTATTCGAACTCAACGAGAAAAGTTGCAACCCAGTAAGTTTGGGCACTACCTTTCTTGAAGTTTCCAAACATCTAAACATTGCCTTACTTTTAAAATTTTTTCTTTTGAATTAAGTGAAATATATCTTTTGGTTTTAAAAAAATAATGATGTGTTTTGTATATCACAAGAAATTAAATAAATCTAGTTACAATATACATGTTTTATCATTTCATGCAACTATAGTATAGAAAATAGTAATAATGGCATAAATTACACAATATACATTATCATTTTATGCATGGTCATATATGACACATATATACATGCATTATTGTTACATGCAACATACACAAAAATGGCAAGATAAATCAATACAAATTAAACATACATAATGATATTTCATGCAAATATAATAATATAAAATGTTCAATTAAAGATAAAACAAATGATATAAAATTTAATTTATTAAGCAACGAAAGAAAACCAAAAACTAAGCAAATTAAAATGTATAAAATATAAGTTGAATGAAAATAAGCTATTTAGAAATATACTAAATAATATAAGGATAATAAAAGAACTCCTTTTTTTTTTAAATGATATATACATATATAGATTATACTATAAAATATAATAACTTAATATGTAAGAAAAATAATATACTAAATATTACTATTATACTTATAAAAATAATTTAAGAATATACATAATTAATAAATAATAAAATAGTGTATATTTTATAATAAAATAAAGATAATGAAAAGAAATATGATAAAATATATAGTGTATAATATAATTTATAACCAAAATATATAATAATATAAACCATATAATAAGTAATATAAAAAATACATATAATAAAATGTAATATGTAAATATAATGAAGGATAATATATATACTATCATCTAATAAAAATTAAACTTTACACAATTAATAATAATACATAATTTTTTTAAAAAATATATGTGAAATATATAAATAAATATAATTTATAAGTTAAAATTATATATAATAAATAATATATAAAAATAATATATTCCTTTATAATTAATATTTATAGATATAAAGTATTTAATAGATAAAAAAATTTAAAAGGACTATAACGAAATAAAATTAAAGTTTTAGGGCTAGTTTAAATAAAAAAAAAATTAGCCTTCTGGAATGCGTGTTAAAAGCGAAGGACTCATTGGGCAAATTGCCCTAATCCCAAAACGACACCGTTTCCCCAGAATAAAGTTTAATAGCCATTGGGACTAAATTAAAACAACTATATAATATTAGGGCCGAATTAAAAAAATAAAATGAAATGAAATTATAAAATTTAATAAACTAGAAGGATCAATTGGGAAATTATCCCAATTTCCAAAAACACGCGGATCCTTCCCAAGTCATACGATGCCGTTTTGTGCTTATTGAATTAAACCAAAACGGCACCGTTTTGTTAGGGCTATATAAGCCAAATTTTTAGCTCAAAATTCATTTGAGACCCGAGTTTTAAAAAAAACTTAAGAATTCTCTCTGAAATGAGAGGGGAGAGAAGGGTCCGGGCTCAAATCTCCGTCGAGCCGATCCTCGGTCATCGGCCTCACGTGCCCACCCGCCTTGCCGACCCCGCCCCGTACAATGGTCAGAAAACCCAAAAGTTTTTATTTTCGATGCGATTTCAAAGGTAAGCTTGTCTTTTATTTATTTTAATGGTATTTGCATGTATTTAGGAAAAATGAAAAGGTAAAGGTATATCACCTTTTGAGAGACTGCTTGAACTTATTTCTTATGAATATCTATGTATTTTTATTCTGAGTAAAAATCCCCCTCTCTCCCTTTTTGTACAGATTTGTGAAGAGGCTTTTATAGCCTTCTATGAACTGTTTACATTTAGAAAGAAATCTTTGATTTCTTTTCTCCTATCTATTTCCCTTTTCTGCTGTGTTTTCTTTCTTCTTTTTTTTTTTTTGCAGGTGACTGAGGAGAATCAAACACTGGCGTTGATTTAGCCGTAAATCACGGCGAGGCCAGGGTCACGGCGTTGATTTGTGGCCAGAATCTTGGGGTGAGACGAATAGACACGAGTCGAAGGGGCGTGACTCTTGGACTAATTGTGGCGAAACTTCTGGAACGGCTCTTACGGCGCTGAAGTTCCAAGGAAACCCTAGAGTTTCCTGCTGGTTCTTTAAGTTACTGGGCCTTTTGGGCCCGAGTGACTTGAGCCTCATTGGGCCATTGTTTGATGGGTCTGGGTAGACTTAAGATTGTTGTAAATGGGCATAGGGTTTAGGCATTTGGGGGTTATGTGTTATTTTTTTTTTTGGGCTCTGTATATGGTCTGTTTAATTAAATAAACATTTATTTATTTATTTTATTTGGTTTAAGGCCCGGGCAAATTTGGGCTATTACATGCTATAATAGTCTCCCTCTCTAATCTCTTCTTTTCTTTATCGATTAATGTTAGGAGTGTGTTCATGGCATCGCGTGCCTCGATTGTAGGTTCTGCTTTGGTAGGCCAAATACTGCTATCATCTATTCTTAGTCTACGTTTCGGTAAGAAGTACACTTGGTTTAAGTGGTTTACATTTAAGGTTATTTAGCAATTGGGTTTTAATGTAGATCTTTGCCAAGAAGTGGGTGATCACTGGTTAAGGGAGGATTGAACCCTACTTATTTAATCAAGGTAAGCGATATGTACTGTTGGGGGATTAAGAGTTCATAAGAGGGTGGTTAACCTGAGTGATTAAGGATTGACATTGGGTCATTATTTGGAATTAGGTTGGAGTACGTGGAGATTGGCGTTCTCTCATCAACAGGTGTGTAATCGTACTATCTGTAGCATAGATCAGCAAAAAGCTGAAAAGTGGGCTAATGCCTACACACGGGCGTGTGTCCATCAGTGTGGTAGGCCATGAGCTAAACCATGGCCGTGCAGGCTATGAGGTGACCGTGACCATTCTCATGGACCATGATGACACTGGGCCATTTTGGCCCAAATTCGGCCCTGAGAGCCTATGGGCCCCATATAGAAATTTCGTTCAAAGTGTGGCAAATTGAGGGTCAGGTTGTGTTTCCTTGGCTATGCGGGCCATACGGAAGTATAGGCCCACATTATGGGTTATAGGCACATAATCACTGAATGACTAATATGGTTGCACATGTTACCTAGTATGACCGTGGACCTACTATTGGGTCGGTAAGTACACTTAGACCCTACATTGATGAAATGACCATTATACCCCTGTGAGATAAATGGATTGAAATACCCCTGTATTATGTATGACTGTTTTGGAGCATAACATTTCTGCGTACATGTATGATATTATGTTGCATTGCATGGGGAGGGATATTTGATTGTGGAGGAAGTGCACTGAAAGGCTATAAGCCTATTACTGGCAGCTCTGCTGCAAATATTGTTTTAGTACCGAACTATTACGATTTGGTGTGTAGGGTTAGGTGGGTCGAGTTTATCCCCACATAGTGTGTAGGGCTGGTACGGAGATGGTGTGTAACGGATGGATTAGGTACGATTCTTTGCTTGCATACTATACTAAAATGAGCTAAGGCCTGCATCGCTCTCATATCGAATCAAAGCTAAGGCCTGCATCGCCATCAGTTATTAAAAAGGGGCTAAAGCCCAACTGAAACTGAAAGGGCTTAGGCCTAAACTGTGTTTACTCTGACTGTATGCTCTTATGGGGTTACACACTGAGATTTTGTAAACTCAAACATCTATTATCTGTGCAGGTAACACCCAGGCTTAGTTGGATCGAGGCAACGGAAGACTCAGAGGTGGCCACTCGATGAAGTTTTCTAAATATTAAAAGTAAGATTTTTATTTTGGGTTTTCTTTATGTAATAAGGCCTCTTAATTTTTATTTTAATTTGGGGATTTTATTTACCTTATATCTACTAGTAATAGGACACGGTTTTTTTTAAAGGAAACACAAACAAATGATTTGCTGAAAATATCACGTTTACGCAACACATCTTGAAAGCTTCCGTAATAAACACCGTTTTAAAGTTTAATAACAGACCAATATAATTAATATTTTTTCTATAATAACTTGAATTTTGGCAAGGAACCAAACACTTTAAACTTTTTTTAAGAACCTAAGGAAGTATTTGTAAAACGGATTTTTCACAGAATTTGAGTTTTGGGAAAACACTTCAATGTGACATCACAGATTCGGCCATAATGTCTAGGTCAGGTTTGGGGTGTTACAGGCACGGTTTAGCACACAGCCTGGCACACGGACATGTGAGGCCACTTCGAAGGGTACACGGGCTAGTCACACGAGCATGTGGTTGACCGTGTAACCCAAGTCAGAGAGTTACACCGGCTAGGACACGGCCATGTGGTCCCATTTCGAATGTCCACACGGCCTGTGACATGGGTGGCCATGTGAGACACACGACCGGGCCACACGGGCGTGTGTCCCCTATATTTTGAAAATTTTTCTATGTTTTCCAAAAATTTCCTAAGTTATCTGTTTAGTCCCGAACCACTTTGGATGCTTGTTTTTGGCATCGAGGGCTTGTGTTAGGAACTATATGGTTTTATTTGTATGGTTTTTAATTGATATGAGAATTGTAATTTGAATTGTACAATTGTTTATGAGATTAGTCTGGTAATGCTTCATAACCCTATTATGGCGATGGATACGGGTTAGGGGTGTTACACTTCTCTTTAATTTCTTTCTTTCTTTTCCCCAAACCACCTAGAACCACCATATTCTTTTTATTTTCTTTTGCCACAAGTTCTTGCACCATTATCTCCTCTTTCTTGCTGACATTTTCCTTATTTTTCTAGCCATAAATATGAAATATTTGACCTCCAAGAATGATCCCCGTTGCTGCACAAGAAGTGCCATTGCCACCCCTCTCTTCTAGCTTGTCTAAGTGCCTATTTTCTTTAATTTTCTTGATGAAAATTTCAAGGGAATACCCAAATTTCCAGATCTAGAATTGGGGGAAATTTTAATGATTTTATGGTTATTTTTCTATCCTTCAAAAGTTATTTCAATTGGAATTTTAAATCAGCCCTATTTTACTACTGTTGGTGGTGGTACGCCACGCCTAGAGGCTCCAAAAGGGGGCTGCTATTTTCTTTAATCTTTCCCATTTATTTCCAGAAATATTTTGGTCTCAAGAACCTTTCCTAATCAGCCTTTAATCATATGTGCCTTAGGGAAATTCAATCTTAATCAATTGATGACTCAGATTTGACAATTCGGGAAGCGTAAGTGTGGTAGTTTGTCGACTAGTGCATAGTTTCGACTTAATTGTTGGGAAATTTGATAATTTATTGGATTAAAAAATTTTGTGATTGTACAGATACTAATTTTTTAGTATTTAATGGTGTTAGGTGCCGACCCAACCTCCCCAAACCGACAGTGAAGCCGTTAAGCGTTCACGCGTACATTTCGCATCAAACCAGTCTAAGAAACCTAGTTAATTTAGATCCGAAAAACTGTTATAATTATGTTGTTTGATTTGAACCCATAATAGGGGTTTTTAGGGTTTTAAAATGGTGTATTACTTTGATAAAATATTTATTTTTAATTTAGGCTCGATTTAAGGTCTTAAAGAGAAACGATGGGTTTTGTTAGTGTGCTGCAGTAGTATAAAATAAGGTGTGGGTCCAAAATTGTTAACTTGAATGTTTTGATAATATTATATATGATTTAAATGTAGATTAAGCTTGCTGGTCAAGCTTAGTTAATTGACTAAGTGAATGTGTTAAAACGGTTAAATCAGGTATGTTACTGACCTTGACTAAATGACATGTTTGCAAAATTGTTTGGTTGACTGAATAGTTAATTGTTTGATATTGATTTTGAAAGGTTTGTTGATATGATGTGTGATTGATTGTGTGTATAGCATGCGCTATTTTAGAAATAGTTATTGAATGCTCGCAATCTTTTTGGATAAAATGCCATGTAAAGTATTGAATGGAAAAACTGCTATACATGCACTGGAAATTTTTTCCCAAAGTTTTAATGATTGATGTTATGATTAAATGTCACTGTATTTATGGTAAAACAAAATGATTGATATGTGAACGTTATAATGATGACATTTAATCTATGCTACTGAAAGAATATGTATGAAACGTTCATTTGATTGAAATATTGTATGACATATCGCATGTGCATGGGATGGGGTATTGTGGTTGATGAAGGAGTTCTGTAGAGTTCTAGTGGTATATTAAGTCCGCATTTATATTTAGTTAGTACACTGCATTGGGTGTACTGTGGAGATTGGCAATTTTATTGCATTATATGTTAAGTGGAATAATATCTGTAATATGTTTATATGGTGGTTTAACCACATCAAGCTTTGATCGCATTGTTTGGAGTTTGGCAGACGAGTTTTTGGGAACTCGTGGTGTGTAGCGGATGGTTGGGGTAGGAATTCATTCTTGCATTATGATATGTCCATAACTCATTCTAATGTTGATATGGTTGCTATGAATATGTTACATGGATATTCTGTGTGATTGGTCCTAAATGATTGTTGAATGTGCTTATTGATTAGACTCACATAGAGCTAGTTAGCTCACTGCATTACTTGAAACCCCTTAGGTAGTGAACGTGACTAGGATCGGACATGGCAAGCGAACATACGATAGACTTCAAACTTAGAGTCTATTTAATTTTATTTTAATTAAAGTTCCCTAAATTTTTTTGGCTTTTGGACTATAAAGCTATTTGAACTGTGGTTTGGGTTTATTTCTATTTTGGGGATTTTTATTCATGCATAACTTCATAATTTAAATTGATTTATAAGCATATCCTGAAAGTGGATTGAGCATCTCACTCGGCTTATTAAATAATTGGTTTTTTGATTGGTGTTTCATTGCAACTATATTTAATAAGGATTTTCAAAAGCAATGATGAGCAATATGTTTTTCTCAAAATCATGCCATTGTTATTAACTTGACTTGATAAAAGTTGAACTATTTAATGAGCATTTTCCAGAATAACAAAGGTAACTACAATTTTATTTAAAAGAGAGTGCATTTGAGGTTTTCAACCAACGGTAGGGTAGATTCTTAGTTTAGGTATCCCATGTGACCTTCACGATTTGACCATAACGTCTAGGCCAAGTTTGGGAGTTTACACATTTAAGAAAAAGTTCATGGGTGAGTAGTACATGGAAGCTCGCAGAATGAATTTATTAATTTGGTGCAAGGCGAAATGTCTGTAGTTAAGTACAAGGAAAAATTTATGTGACTAAGCCAATACACAGCTGCGATGGTCTTTCTAGAAAGGTATCGCTGCAAAAGGTTTTACTTTAGTTTGCATCACGACATCCAACTCTATCTGGTAGCACATGGTACGACGAACTTCGATGAGTTAGTGGATATAGTGAAGGCTGTCAAGGAAATTAGAAAAATGGCTCCGCGAACTGTAACGAGGCCTGTGAAACTAATATTTGGACATCCAAGAGGGATCGCGAATCGCATAACTCCAGAAGAAATTTTAGAAGTAACTTCCAATCAAATAATTTGTGACAACATGATAACACCAAGGCTGGAAAAAGTGGCTCGCCCAGATTATTAAGTTGGCCACTTTGTGAACATTGTGAAGGAAGGCATCCTAGGGAATGTCGAAAATTATCTAAAGAATGTTCTAAGTGTGGATCCAAAGAACATATGTTAAGGGACTTGTAACGTCATCCACCTAACTTGATAAATCGGATCCACCTAAAGATTGACGTACTTAGACTTCTACTTTACTTTCCTATGTAACAATTCAACTAGTAAAATTTCTAAATCATTATAGTTGAATTACCTTATTTTACTTATTATGTGTAACTGCTTGTACAATGTAAAATCACGTCTATAGTTTGAATAATACAACTATTGTTTTCACCTTATTTCTATCACTATACATAGTATTACATCTTGTGCACAGACTTAAACTTCGCCATAAGGCTGCTCATATAAATTCGTATGTTATCATTACTTCTAACTAGTCGTATGACTATCTTAGTTTTTCCTTTGGCGTGGTGGAAACACGAAAATTTACACACATTTTCATGCCCCTTTTAACTTAAAAATCATACAGTTTCAATAAAATTCTTGTCAAAAAATAATTAATTTTCATAAAATAATTAAAGTGCACTTAAAATATGAACATGTTGAATTTTAGTTAATTTTATAATTAATTTTGATGAATTTTGGTTATTTCCGACATATTTGCACAAAGGGCGAAAAATGGCTCGACAGACACTACTAGAAGCACAAAACCGAGAAGAATTTTGAAGTATTAAGGCGAACTAAATTTCGGCCTAATACGGTCCAAAATTATATGTATTAATTCATAATATAATTAATTTTAATTTCTATCCAATTTAATTTGGGTTAATAAATTATTATTAATTAATTATGAAAAAGTGGTCCAGTTGAACCGAACCGAGTGAACCGAACCGGCCAAGAAAAGGACAGCCCAAAACCGTCCAAGTGCTAACCCAATTCAGATCATTAGCTAATTATTTAAGCTTGCAAAGAGGCCCTTGAAGACTTGTTGAAATTACAATTAAACCCCTCCATAATTGGTGGCTTTGTAGATTTGCCCTAAGCCATATTTAGCAAAGTTGAAGCCATCAACTTTGCCACATAGATGGCCGGCCAAGGGGTGGCTCTTTGGCTGCTATTTTTAGAAAATTTCAGCTGCCACATTCAGCTATAAAAACCCCCTTGGCTAATCATTCAACACATCTCTTCTCTCACAATTCTCCTCTCCTCTCTCACTTTTTCTCTCATTTTCCCATTCAAAGTTCCTTACTCTTTTTCCGATTTCTTTCCTTGGAAAAGGGGTGTTCTTCAGCCATTTTGGAGCAGCAATAGAGTGTTCATAGCAGCCTTGATCAGTGAGGACAACAAAGAAGGAAGAATGGAGCAACCTAGTCAAGCCACAGAAAAACACCGGATTTGATTCTTGTTCCCTATCTCTTTAATTTTTGTTGTTTTTGTGATGAACATATCTATGAATATTTATGTTGTTGGAATGGTTAATTTAATCAGCTTAGTTTGAATTTAATTCGTGTTGGGTTGAGTGCATTTTGTCCTCTTAAATTATTAAAATTGTGTTTATGTTGTTATAGGCCTCGGTAAAATGCTTGATTAAGTAAAATCATGACTAGGTTATTCTTGCATTAAAATTGTTAGGTAACTAATGAATTAATTATTTAAATGGATTGAAATTGTAATTAATTAACAAAATACTTAATCAATGCATGTTTATTCTTCTAAGGTAACTGAAGGTTAAATTAGCATTGTATCTGGCGATACATTTGCCTTGAGACTGAGATTATTTCCATACTCCTTAAGAGATAGAGCACGAGCGTGGTTGAACTCCCTACCGTCTGGTTCCATAACTACATGGCAAGAGTTGGTTGAACGTTTCTTAATGAAATATTTCCCTCCATCTTTAACTGCCAAGATCCGAAATGAAATCACTTCATTTCAGCAACTTGATGAAGAATTTTTATATGAGGCATGGGAGCGATTCAATAAGTTACTACGAAAGTGCCCTCATCACGGCATTCCTTACTGTGTTCAAATGGAGACTTCTATATTGGTCTCAATATTCATACTAGAATGATGGTGGATGCTTCGGCAAATGGAGCCCTTTTTTCTAAGTCTTATAACGATGCTTACAAGATTATTGAAAGAATTGCCAGCAATAACTATCAGTGGCCAAGCAATCGAGCAGCCTCAGAAAGATGAGCAGCAGGAGTACATAAAGCAGACACACTTGCTTCTTTGGCAGCTCAAGTATCCTCTATGTCTTCTATGCTTAAGAACATAACTGTTAATGGTTTCAATGGTAATCTGACAAGTTAGCAATTGAACCAGTTCGAGAATATTTCTTGTGAATATTGTAGAGATGGTCATTTCTTTGAAAATTGCCCATCGAATCAAGAGTCAAATTATTACATGGGAAATCAGAACTGGAATGGTCCGCAATCAAATTTTTACAACTCTTCATGGCAGAATCATCCAATTTTTGTATGGAGTAATCATTAGGCGGACCATAACAACTTTGTTATGCCATTTTGACCAAATTATCCGTTGGAATTTCTCAACAAGTGCAACAACCCCTACCAACTGAATCTTCAAGTGAACTTGAGATTCTGCTAAAGGCATATATAGCAAAGAATGATACCACTTTAAGAAATCTGGAGAATGAAATGGGTCAGCTAACCAATGAACTTCAAAATAAACCCCAAGGTATTTGGCCAAGCGACATAGAAAATCCAAATATTTTGGGTAAAGAACATTGCAAAATGGTCTCTTTGCCAAGTGGAAAGGCATTGGAGCCCAATGTGGTTGAGGTTCAAGATGAGCCTATTCTAACCCAAGACAAAGAGGAAGTTTAACGAAGTGTTGAAACTCCTGTATCACAAAAGTTAGATTCAGTGCTCCTTGATGAGGTAAACTCTAAACTAGCTAGTTTTGATTATCTGACACCCTTGTTAGATGCAGAAAAATTTCCACAGAAGAGTTTTCCAGTTAAAATTAAGATTCCACCATTGCCATATCCTTAACTATTCCAGAAGTAGCAACGAGATACTTAGTTGAAAGAAATTTTTGATGACGAGGTGACTTTTAATGACTTCGATGCTGCTAAATCCCAAGATATAGTTGAAGACTGCTCTGCTATTTCGAAGATGGAATCGCTAGTGTCTACAGAATTAGAGCTCAATTCTTTAAATTAGAACATATTGTACTGGAAGATTCACCAAGTGGTGATGAATACAAGGAATGTTTGGCTTGGTTAGTAGCTAATTTGAAGGAATTCACTCAAGAATTTCCACTCGAATCATTAGAGTTATCATCTTGGGAGTATACGAAACCACAGTCGTTGATTGAAGAGCTAGCTAAATTGGAACTGAAGATTTTGTCTCCTCAGTTGAAATATGACTATTTGGGTTTGT
The DNA here is from genome assembly GCA_025698465.1 of Gossypium longicalyx. Taxonomy (NCBI): domain Eukaryota; kingdom Viridiplantae; phylum Streptophyta; class Magnoliopsida; order Malvales; family Malvaceae; genus Gossypium; species Gossypium longicalyx. The sequence continues at coordinate 21,518,036 of CM047000.1, forward strand.
CTTTGACTTTGCCTGTCATTATTTCAGTTGGGTTCACCAAAGATCAAGAAGAAGAGGCACTTGTGATTTTGGAAAGGCACAAAAAGGGTACTGGATGGATTATTTCACATATTCGAGTCACGGGTTGGAGGATTTGTAAGAATTACAGGAAGTTAAACAAGGCCACCAGGAAAGGTCATTACGGGTTTTCTTTCCCTAATAAGATGTTGGACAGATTTCATGGGAACAAATATGATTACTTTCTAGATGATTATGGTTGGTATGACAAATGGCCATTTGACACCACCATGGTCAATGACAATCCTAAATAAAATAGAGGGAGTTCTCTTCACTTTCTCTATCATTATTTTATATTTTTAGTTTTTTTCCTCATTTGAATAAAATGGTAGACTTAGATAAAATTTTCTTTAGTTCATTACATTAATTAAGACTTTTTCTAGGAGATTGGGACTTAAACGGGGCCATCCGTGACCCCTCCAATCTTTCCTTAGAGTTTAATTTAATGTAATTTTTCAAAAAAAAATATTTTTCTAAGTAGCCCAAAGATTTTAAGTATTTTTTTTTTGTTAAATAAAGGGTTAACTTTTAACCCAAGCACTAATTTCTTTGAGTTTTTTTTATTATTTTAGTATAGGAGCTTAGGATCCAAAAAGGAGCTACCATTGAGCTCAAGACACTGCTAAGAAGGGAAATATTCAACCCTTTTCGGGACAAACCTATAGCCCTTACCTTGCTCCTCCACCACTCCCAAGTAGCCCAATAGTGCATCTCACTTAACCCCTTAATGTTACAGCCCTTAACTCCCTGAATCACCACCCCAAACACCTTCATTCAAAGTCACCAACTACCGCACTTAAGCTATTATTAAAACCGCCAACCTCTTCAGCTCTAAACCTTACCCTCAACTACTCACCCACTTGCCTAAAATTGAAACCACCCTTAACAAATTTCCTAAGTTTGACGCTGAGAGTCCCTTTATTTAACACCATTCCACAAAGTGAATAGTTTGGTATAATGACTATGCTGCAACACATGTAGTTGCAGTAACAAGATTACAGGAGATACTCAATAATACGGGATGACTCAATTAGAGATGCATTTAAAATATATATTTCATAACCCATTTCTTTTTGTGCATGAACGTTCAGACTTTATACTTGAACCATGGACTCCAATGTCAAGGAAGGAAAAACATGAGTTAGATTTTGAGGGATCTGCAAATAAATAAAAAAGGAGGGATCTTTACTTTATTTCATTTTCTTTCCTAGGTTATTTAATGTTCTAGGATTAGGTTCTACTATGATTTTTATTTTTCGCATAATAAAATAAGATGTGGAAATCATAAATAAAAATGAACAAGTTGCAAAGTACAAAGTGTGGCAATAGATATATACATGTCTAGGAATGGATTTAGAGAAAGCTTGGTACTTAAGCAATCAAATTGACTCACCTCCTCTTTTCTAGACTCCTACCTGGTGTATAGTATCTATTCACTTTTAACAATGAGGACATTGTTCGTCTTAAGTAGGGGGACCGAAAAATTGAAATTATTTCCACTCAGAATAAATTTTTCTTTCAATTATGATTAAGTTATATTTTTTTCAATAATTTGAAATTTTGTTAAGTATGCCAAACTTCAATATAAATAAAGTTCTATTATTTCAATAAATTATTATGTTAGCTTAATAATGATATGAATGTATTTTTGATAAAGCATGCAAATCGTACCATAAATTTTTAGTTTCTTACGAAAGCTAGGCATGCATGAAAATTTAAGTCTTCAGAATTGACTTAGTAGTTTCTTGAGGCGAAATCTTAGGAAGCATGGAATTTTGAAAATGATTTAGGAAACTTTTGTTTGGACCGTTTGAGCCTTTCAAGCCAATCATGATGAAATTTTTATCCTTTGAAACCTAACTTTGAGACTATATGGCCAAATTTTATTTGAACCCTTGCAAATTTAGCCATCACTTCTCTCTTAACTATCTTAAAATTGTCTCAAACACTAGACTCAGTACTATTCAAAGTATTCTTTAAAATTAAGTTTGGGGGAGTTGAAAAGAAATATCAAATGCTCTAAAATTGTAGTACTTTCAATAAAATGCTCGAATTTTAAAAAAAAAAAGAGCACGAGTTCTTAAAATAAAATGTACAAAAGAGCATATGAAAGAAAAGTAAGTTGGTGTATTGAGGGAAATTATTCCAAAGGTCCAATTGAAGCTAAGTCTAGGGTTTAAAAGCCTAATTTTTTCTATATTTTACCTAGCCCTAAGCCCAGCCACGTTACAACCTTGTTAAAGACCTATTGATTCAAAGTTCCAATTCTACCTACATTATTGGAGAGAAATTGATATGTTCAACATATGAAGGCATAAGTTAAACTTAATGATTACAAATTAATCTTGAATAAGGAAATAAAATTAAATTGGTAAGGTTTAACATGACTTTAGTATGAAGCATTTAGTCTAATTTTTGCTATCATAAGAATGATTGAGATTAATTTGAACGATATTTATACTTAACTAATCATAATTATAAAATTTCTTATTTTTAAGCATAAGTTTATAATTTCATAATTTTGGGAAGAATGTTGTTCTGAAGGAATTTTTCAAAGGTGTTTCCAAGAAATGCAAAGCTCAGAAATGAAATTGCCTAATTTCAACAACTTGACTATGAATCTCTCTATAATGCATAGGAGCGATTCAAGGAGTTGTTGAAGAAATGTACTCATCATGGCATTCCTCACTGTATTTAGTTGGAGACTTTTTACAATGGTCTCAACGCACATACAAAAATGGTGGTAGATACTTCAGCTAATGGATCTTTTCATGCAAAATCATACAATGAAGCATATGAGATCCTTGAAGGATCTCTAGCAACAATTAACAACGGTAGACTACTCAAGTAACCACAGGAAGAAAAGTGGCTGGATTTCACGAAGATGATCTACTTATGTCTTTGGCAACCTAGGTATCTTCCATAACTTCCATGCTTAAGAACTTTTCTGCTAACAATTTTAATGCTAACATGTCAGGTCAACAACTAAGCTATTTTGAAATTATCTCTTGTATTTATTGCAGAAATGCTCATATGTGCAAAGACTGCCCATTGAACCTAGAATTCTTTTATTACATGGTCAAGTAGAACCATAATAGAAGTGGGCTGTAACACCCCAATCCCGGCCTAGACGTTATGGCCGAATCTGTGATGTCACATCGAAGTGTATTTCAAAAAACGTAGTTTCGTTGAAAAATTCCGTTCTAAATTAAAACCTCATTGTGATCTTTACAAAAATTTAGAATAACTTGCTCATTGATAAAATTCAAGTTGGTTTAGCAAAGCGTTAATCATATTGGATTTTTGTTGCATTTTAAAAACATGATTGTTGTGAAAGTTTTGTTAAAATTGTGTTGCAATAGCGTGGTGTATTGAAATGCATTTATCTCTTTGAAAAATTGTGGCCTACTTCTAGCAGTTATTATTCAAAGTAAATAAATCCCAAAATCAAAATAAAAACTTTAAAAGGCATTATTACAAAACAAAACCTAAATTAAATTACTTATAAATTGAAAGATTAAAAGGATGCAAAAACAGTTGTGTGGCCCCCATCGAGTCTCTCGCAGCACCGATCCATCTAAGGATTACCTGCACCAAAAAGCAGAAGGGTGAGTTTAAGTAAACTCGGTGTGTAATCCCTTAACAATAGTCGATTAAACAAAGAGGCAAATCTGATTCGTGCCTAAGCCCATTTTAGTTCTGATCCAATATCGATTAGGGCCATAGCCCATTACAAACACTGATAATGATATGGGCCTTATCCCATTACTGATATGATAATGCAATTAAAAATCCTACCCATCCATCCTCTACAATCCACTCCGTCCAGCCCTACACTCTATGTGGGGATAAAATCGACCCACTCATCACTACACTCCAAAATATAGCACTAGTTGCGGTACTAAACAGTGGTTGCAGCAGAGCTGCCAGTACAGTACACTTCCTCCAAATATAAAAACCCAACCCCATGCAATATGTCATGTCATAATATCATACGTGAATGCAAATCATGTCATGCTCAATTACAATCACACATATCAAAGGGGTCTATCAGTCTTTCACCTCATGGGGGTATAACGGTCATTTCATCAAATTGGGGTCTAGGTATTCTTACCAACCAAACAGTAGGTCCACAGTCGTCTCGGGCGACCTGTGCAACCTTGACAGTCAAACAGTGATAATGGGCCAAAAGCCCATAATGCGATTCATGTGGGCCCACACGCCCGTGTGGCCCATAAAGCCCAAAATTGACCTTAGCCATGTGAACTACATAGATAATCTCCACACATCAATGTGGTTTACCCGTTTGGGTCCCACAAGCCCGTGGGGCCCACACGGCCCATTTCAGCCCAACATGGCCCATAATGGCTTAAGCCCATGAAATCGTTCATGGTGGCCTCTACGATCAAATTCCCACATTGTATGAGTTTGGATCACCACACGAGCGAGTGCACGCTCGTGTAGCATCAATAGTCATACTTTTTAGCTTTTACCGATCTACGTTAATAGCAGTTTGGTTACACACCTGTTTATGAGAATAGTGCAAATCTCCATGTACACCAACCTAGATTCAAACATGACCCCATGTCAGTCTTTTAATTGATAGGGTTAAAACACCCTCTTATGAACACTTAATCCCCAATATGGTACATGTTACTTACCTTGGTTAAGCAAGTACGGTTTAATCCCTCTTTAAACCAGTGATCACCAAATCCTTGGCACAACCTGCATTGAATCCTAATCTCTTTAACTATCACCATGAATGAAAATAACTAGAACCAAAAGAACAACAACTTACCACCACGTAGAACTAAGAACGATTGATGGAAGAAATTGACCTATACCCACACAAGAGCCGAAAGTACACAGGATAATAGAGGCAAAACAAAATGATTGTACCTTTATCAGGAATCAGTAACATAGGAAGATGTTAGAAGAAAGATCACAACGGTAGAGAAAAACAAGAGTAAACCTTAAGCACTTGCCGATTCGTCAAAGAACCCCTACTAGCCGAAAATAAAATAAAAGAGAAGAGGGGGAAGTATTCGGCTAACCCAAAAACATGGAAGGAGAAGAGAACCGAAAAAAATTAAAATAAGGAGGAGAGTAGATGTGTTCGGTTTAAACAATACGAGAGAAAACACTTGACAAAAACCAAAAGAATAGAGATGAGGAGAGAAAGGGATATTCGGCTACTGCTCATAAGAATATGGAAGAAATGGTATTTGGTTAAAGGTACAAGGATGAGCACGTTAGGAAGGATAGAAAAATCGAAAAGACTGTAGGAGGAGAAAAATACCCAAATGGCCAAGGTAAAATTTGGCTACCAAAAAAGCATAGAACAAAAGAGAGATAGAAAGAAAGCAAAAAGGGGAGTACCTGCCCCCCAAAAAAAATCGGCACTAACTGCCTATGACCGATTTGGCACAAAGAGAATTCCACTTTTGGCAAACAACTACCACTCCCCTACTCCTTGATCCACTCCTCCAATCTCTCCCCAAATCTCTCCTCTAATCCCTTAACTGACCAATTCAAATCCTTTTCAAACTCCTCTTACAATTTGGCCATACACTCCCCACTCCCCTCAACACTCTCAACCGCTTATGAGCATTAGTAATCCACTGACATACACCCTCTTACATGGCCTAGGAGCAAAAAAGACACCCTATGCGCACAGTAGGACTCGAACTTAAGTCCCTTAGCATTAGAAACACGCCATTATCCCTTGGACCAGTCGGCTTTTTATGACATATCTTACCCTCAATAATTTAAAAGGTTACAAACCACGACAAAGGTTCATTCCTTAAAAAAAAAGTTTTTTGCAAATGCCCAAGCTTAAACCCAATACCTCTCAGGCTCTTCCCAGGACACTTAACCATTGAGACAAGCATGCATTTGAGTTACACAACATATAGAAAATAAGTATCTATAGTTTGGGGTGTTACAACTCTACCCCCTAAAAGAAAGTTTTGACCTTGAAATTTACCTGGTCTAAACAGATGAGGGTATTATTGTTGTAACTCCCCAAAAATCTCAAAACCCAAAAATCCCAAAATCCCAAACTTTTTTTGTTTTCTGTTTTGATAAAAATTATGTTTTATATTCCTAGCCAAGTGATAATTATAGTAGGTCTTAATTAAGGTTTGAGTTCGAATCTAGGGGTAAAAGAAATTATCGTTTAGTTATTAAAAGAATCAGGGTTGGCAAGCAGTTAGGCTTTTAAATAAATATAAGGGAATAAGGGCATCAAAAAGCCAAATGGATGAGTGGATAAGTGACGCCACTTAGGGAGTAGGGAGGTGGCATTAGTGGCTGGCAAAGAGATCCAAGGTTAGAATCCTAGCTTAGTATTTTTAGAAGTTTAATTTTGGCCTTCTAGAAGGTTGGAAGTGGCGTGAAAATGGACTCTAAGGGAAGTGTTCAGGAGAGAAAATTAAGGAAAGGATCAAGGGGCTATTAGGGAGAAAAACGAGGAGATCAGAAGTGAGGAGCAAGTGGAGCCGGAATGGGAACTTGGGCTTGAGGAATTCGACCATAGGGGTTATAAATAGGTGCCTAATGCAAGGGTATGAGGCTAATTTCGAAATATTTTTCTCACCTTGTTGCCAGAAACAATCTTCCCTAAAAGCCGAAAACTATTTTTTTTCTTTTCTTTCTACCGATTTCTATTCTCCTTTACACAATCTTCTTTGCCGATTTCTTCTACTACACTTCTTCTTTTATTCATGCCAAATAAACCTTATTCACCATACTAAGTTAAAAGTCAAAAAAGCCAAATCCCCCACGGGCCGAATACTCTTTGACCAAATCTAGTGTAAGTATTGCTCTTCCAATCAGTTTTCCTTACTAAGTACCGATTATTGTCCCTCACTCTTTCTAATAAACTGTGGTAGAGAATTAGTATCTAATCTCGGTTCTTCGCTCTCTGCCGAAATTACCTTTAGGTGCTTGCAGTATTGATCTAGGAGTTGACCGTGGTTAGTGATTTAAGAAGGGGCTGATTGCACAAGGTAAGGTTAAAGTGAGGTTTTGGTTTTAGTAAAGATATGTATTAAGGATTCGATTAATTGAAGGGTGATATCGTTTGTAGGTTGGTGACTAAGGAAATTGCAGCACGTTTGCTTACCAGGTGTGTACATACGCTGCACACACAAGTAGATCGACAAAAGCCGAAAAGCCAAAATGCCGAAATACCAAAAAGCCAAAAGTTTGGCTGCGGTAGTCTTGTGAGTGCGCAAACACTCGTGAGAAGGAAACCGATAGGTTTCCTGAGGCCCACGAGCGATTCCGTGGACTTGGGTTGTGATTTGGCTATATGGGCCGGAATGGGCTAAAAGGGCCCGATAGGCTATTGGGCCTATAATAGGCAAAAACTGAATATTGATGCTATGTGATAGGAATTTGTATGTGAGCATGAATATGAAAGTGACTGGGCCTAATGGGCCATATAAATGTGATTTGGGCCTAATGGGCCATATACAAGTGATATGGGCCTAATGGGCCAGATACAGATATGTGAATTTGATTAGGCTTTGTAAGGGGTTTTGGGCCTAGATTATGATAACTACATAAAACTTAATAATTATTTGCGACCGTGGACAAGTCATAGGGTTAAGCTGTGGCAACGGGTATATGCATGCCTAGGATTAGATCTAGGGAGAGCTTGGTACTTAAGCAGTCTTAATGACTCACCTTCTCTTCTCTGGAATCCTACCTAGTGCATAGTATTCGTTCATCTTAGCTCACGAGACTTGTTAATAGGCCAAGGTAAGTGAAAACCGTAATTAAGAGAAAATTATCGAAATGCCCGTAAGGGCAAAAATGACCAAAATACCCCTAAGTGTTGAATGTAAGTGACATGCATACATATGATATTCTGCTTAGGTTGCATATGGGTTGGGAATTATGGAACGGAGGAAATATATGAGGATCGCATGGTTGCTTGATAATCATGGATCCAACGGCGGCTTTTAAGGCCCAATATGTAAATGAAGGTAGTTCCGCAACCGGGCTACCCTTGGTGTGTCGGTTGGGTAGGTCGATATTTATATCCCCATATAGTGTGATAGAGGACAGAGCTGGTTGGTAGGGGATGGATAATTTGGATGGGATTGCATTGCATATTTGATGTATGATGGTTTTTAGAATGCTTTTTTTTTGTGTTGAGGGGTGTACACACTGAGTTTCCGAAAACTCACCCCCTCTTTTATTTTATTTTCAGGTGATGCTCAGTAGAAGGTTCGATGTTTGGAGGGACTCTGGGTGGCCAGCTAGTAAGACAATTTAGACTTGTTTTTTTTCTAAGCATATAAGTTTCTATTTCATTAAGTACTTTTCAGCCTAGATTGTAATAAGACTTCCATTTTGTTATTATTTGGGTTTTTATTTTCATGCGTTGTAATTACGAAATGTTGAACATGTTTGCTAAATCATAGTATGTTTTTCTATGCCGCAATAGAATTTTAAAATGACAGGTTTTCATAAAATCATATGTTTTAAACAGGTTTCCGTGATTGAAAAATAAAAAGAGTTTTTATAAGTTAATTAAGGTTTCTTTTATTTAAAGAAGGGTTTTCAATGAAAACACAGTTTTCGCTAAAACACTTCAATGTGATGTGCCAAATTTGGCCCTAACATCTGGGCCGAGTTCGGGGTGTTATATTTAGTGGTATCAGAGTCCAAGTTACAAAACTCGGGCTGTGAAGTGGGCTTTATTATTATTTGGTTTTTTTTTAAATTGGATCACACTGTTTTGGGAGAGAGGGAAAACTTGCTGAGCGGCACACCAAGTCTCCGACATTAAACCAAGTAAGTATTCTTATTCTTAAGTTTGTTTAAATTGTTATACAGTAGATAGTTAGAGGGCTACTTTAGATGATTTTGTTAGAATAGAACCAAATCCCGCAGGAACTTGAAACTGGACAGGATTTTCGAAAATAATCTTCTCTTTAAATATTTTCATAAAACATTGGTATAAGTATTAAACTAACTAAGACTTCATAAAATTTCTAATCCAGATAATACGCGAATCGACGATGAGTGCTAGAAGAGGTGCAAGAGGCCATGGCCGAGGCCGCGAAAGTGTTAAGGCTAAATCATCAGCATCAGGCCATATGCCCGATGTTGGAGTAGAAGAGGCTCCGGCCTCACCTGTGGCTGGGAATGGACTGTATGATCGGGTCGTGGGAGAAGATGCATTGTCGCAGGTAATGTTAAGGATTTTGGAAAGGGTCGCTAGGCCCAATAATGGCATTGGAAATCGGGGATCCATTCTGGAGTGACTTCGATCGAATGGGGCTGAGATCTTTAAGGGCGTGGCTGGCGTGGCTCCTAACGTGGTGGAATATTGGTTGGAGGCCACTGAAAGGATAATGGAGGACTTGGACTGCTCACCTTAACAAAAGCTAAAAGGAGCCGTGTCACTACTTAAGGAAGAAGCCTACCAGTGGTGTCTGACGGTGAAAGAGGGCACCCAACCGGAGCGGGTCACTTGGGAGTTTTTCAAAGCTGCATTCCAAGGGAAGTATGTGGGTGCAAGCTATGTTGATGCTAGAAGGAAGGAGTTCCTGAACTTGACCCAAGGAAACAAATCGGTGGTGGAGTATGAGGCGGAGTTTCTACGCCTTAGTAGGTATGCAAAAGTAATGGTGGCAACGGACTATGAGCGTTGTGCTAGGTTTGAGGACGGACTGAAAGATAGCCTTAGGGTATTGATAACTCTACAAAGGGAGCGAGTTTTCTCGGAGTTGGTGGAAAAGGCAAAGATAGCGGAGGAGGCTAAGCGCACTGAGCGCCTAAATTGAGAAAAAGAAAGGGGTAAGAATAAGAGGAAGACTAAGACTCCTGGTGTTGGATATAGGCCTAGGGCTAGGGCTAGAAATAATGGGCCAGTTAGAGTAGGGCCCCCTGCTGCTAATCCAGGGGTGCCACCTTGTGTTGATTGCGGGAGAAGACATAGAGGTGAGTGTTGGAAGAGAATGGGAGCTTGTTTCACTTGTGGGTCTATGGAGCATAGGATCAAGGATTGCCCCCAAGTGCTAGGTCGAGAGCCAATAGTGGGCCAAGGTGGTGCTCAGCCACCAAGGGGTGGACAGCTGCCGCCAAGGGGTCGTGGACAGGCCAGGGGCGGTAACGACAATGGACGTAGACGTGGAGCACCAGGCAAAAATACGGGCCATGCTGAGGCGAGACAGCCAGCTTTGGTTTATACTGCTCGTCATCGAGAAGACAGGAATACCCCAGATGTGATAACGGGTATGTTCTTTATATATGAGTTACCTTACATAGCATTGATTGATATTGGATCAACGTATTCATATGTTGCATGCAATATGACTGAATCTTTGGGTGATATATTTGAAATTACTACAAATGAGATGATTGTAATCAGTTCGTTAGGGCAGTCAGTAGGAGTGAATAAGTTGTTTAGGGAGGTCCCCTTAGTAGTCCAAGGAGTTACCTTTTCAGCGGATTTGATGGAGCTGCCGTTTAGCGAATTCGACTTAATCTTAGGTATAGATTGGCTGGTGAAGCACTGAGCCACCTTGGATTGCACTGTAAAATGAAAGGTGTTAAGAACGACGGAGGATAAGGAAGTAGTCGTGAATGGCATTAAGAACGACGGAGGACCCAGAACTCACCGCTCCTAACTCAGTCCAACACAAAAGAGTACAACACCGACGACCATATAATGCCTCGTAAGGTGCCATCTGTATGCTAGACTAGTAGCTATTGTTGTACGCAAACTCTGCCAATGGCAAGTAATCCTCCCAACTGCCCCGAAAATCAATCATACAACTCCTTAACATGTCCTCAAGTATCTGGATCACCCTCTCCGACTGACCATCTGTCTGAGGATGGAATGCAGTACTGAAGTCCAACCTTGTACCCAATGCCTCGTATAACTTCTTCCAGAACCAAGACGTGAAGCAAGAATCCCTATCAGATATTATGGAAACCAATACCCCATGCAGTCTTACTATTTCAGACACATACAGCTTAGCGAGCTTCTGTAACGAGTAATCAGTACGAATAGGTATGAAATGGGCAGATTTGGTCAATCGATCCACAATAACCCATACTGAATCCTTCTTAGTAGGCATTAAGCGTAGCCCACTAGCGAAGTCCATAGTCACTCTCTCCCACTTCCACAGCTGAATCTTAACTGGCTGAAGCAACACTAAAGGTAACTGATGCTCAGCCTTAACCTGTTAACAAGTAAGGCATTTATTCATAAACTCAGTAACCTCACTTCTAAGACTTGGCCACCAATATAACTCAAGAAGGTCTCGGCACATCTTATTCCCTCTAGGATGCATAGCATAAGGACTACTATGGGCCTCCTACAGAATCAACTACATCAGATTAGTATCTTTTCGTACGCAGACTCTCCCATGGAAACAAAGTACCCCTTTGCTATTCAGTCCAAAATCTGATATGCCACCACTCTCAAACTATCAGAAATGAGGACTCAGTGACTCATCCTCCAACTGTTTACCATTAATCTGTTCAATCCACGTCGGTTTAACCTGAAGTTCAGCCAATAGACTACCATCATCGAACAAGCTGAGACGAGCAAACATCACCCTTAGATCAGTCACAGCCCTACGGCTCAGTGCATTGGCTACCACATTAGCCTTACCAGGATGGTATTCAATCGAACAATCATAATCCTTAAGCAGCTCAATCCATCTACGCTGCCTAAAGTTTAGCTCTTTTTGAGTGAGGAGATACTTGAGGCTCTTGTGATCCGTGTAAATGATACACTTCTCACTGTATAAGTAATGCCTCCAAAATTTCAGTGCAAAAACCACTGCCACCAACTCCAAGTCATGTGTAGGATAGTTCGCCTCATGCGTCTTAAGTTGGCAAGACACATATGCCACTACCTTACCTTCTGGCATCAACACACAACCCAAACTAACGTGTGATGCATCGCTATAGACAGTAAATTCTTTCCCAGACTCTGGCTGTATTAAGACAGGGGCCTCAGTCAGAACTTTCTTAAGCTTCTCACAACATTCCTGCTGCTTATCAGTCCAGTTAAACGGTACCCCTTTACGCAACAACTTAGTCAGAGGTGCAGTAATCAATGAAAACCCTTCCATAAAACGTTTATAATACCTTGTCAGACCTAGAAAACTTTGAATCTCAGATACCGACTTAGGCTGCTTCCAATCTAAAACAGCTTTAATTTTTCAAGGATCAACCCTAATCCCCTCAGTAGATACCATATGGCCCAGAAATGTTACCTCTCGTAACCAAAATTTATTCAGTTTCCGATAGTCGATGTACATACGAATGGTTCCCTCCTTTTTCACAAATAAGACCGGTGCTCCCCACGGAGACACACTAGGGCGGATGAACCCTCAATCCAGTAACTCTTGAATTTGAGCCTTAAGCTCCACAAGCTCCTTCGGTGCCATTCGATAAGGGGCGATGGACACCGGAGCTATACCAAGCAAGAGCTCAATCCCAAACTCCACTTCACAGTTTGGAGGTAACCCAGGTAGTTCGTCAAGAAAAAATATAAAAAATCCTTAACCGTTCTGATATCTTTAACAGAAGAAACCCTAGAATCAATAACAGCAATGTAGGCTAAATACTCCTCACAACCCTTACGAACCAATTTATCGGTCCTAAGTGCAGAAATCACATTTGACAAATAATTCTGACGCCCTCTAATTACAACTACCTCATCACCCTCTGCAATTTTTAGTACCACTTGTATTGTAGCATAATCCAAATTCACTTGATGCTTAACCAACCAGTCCATGCCCAGTATTAAGTCGAATTCTCCAAAAGGAAGTTCCCTTAAATCTACCAAAAAGATCACTCCTTCAACCTCCAAAGGTACATCCTTAAACAGTTTATTCACTCTCACTGACTGCCCTAATGGACTCAACACAATAACCTCACTCGTAGTGTTTTCAACCCTTACACCTAAAGTCTCAGATACAGTGCATGCTATATAAGAATACGTAGACCCAACATTAATCAATGTAGTATAAGGTACATTATAGATAAAGAACGTACCCGTAATAACATCTAGGGCATCTCTGTCCTCTCAGTGACATACCACATAAACTAGTGTCGGTTGTCTCACCTCAGTATGACTAGCACCTCTGCCGGGTGCTCCACGACCACGGCCACGGCCCATACCATTTCCACTTCTAGCCTGACCACGACCTCTCGGTGGCTGCTGAACACCTCTCGGTGGCTAAATATAATACCCATACCAATAGTTTGCATCTAATCAGGCCTCCGTGGACAATCTCCGATGCAATGCTCCAAATATTCGTACCTCAAACATGCCCCAATCCTCTTCCAGCACTTGCCCTAATGTTGTCTCCCACAATCAACACAAGACTACGGCCCAAAAGTAGCAACAGGGGGCCCAACTCTGACTGTCCCATCAACTCTGGCCTTTTTCTTAGGCCTCTAAAATGAACTTGAGGGCCTTGAATCCCTCTTGTTCCTACCCTTTTCCTTCTCATGGTTCTGGCACTCAGCGCGCTTCACATCCTTAGCGATCTTCACCTTATCGACCAAAGCAAAAAATAATCGCTCCCTCTGTAGAGCTATTAGAATCCTTAAACTATCCCTGAGGTCATCCTCGAAACAAACACAATGCTCATATTCAGTTGCCACCATCCCACGAGCATAATGGCTTAATCACAGAAATTTAGACTCATATTCAGCTACTGATTTATCCCCCTGAATCAAATTCAGAAACTATCTCCTCCGAGCATCCACATAACTAGCACCTACATATTTCCCTTGGAATGCAGTTTTGAAAAATTCCCAAGTCAACTGGTCGGGCTGAGTACCTTCTTTCACTGTAAGCTACCACTAATAGGCTATCTCGCAGTAACGACACTACACCTTTTAGTTTCTTCTCTGGGGTGCGATCGAGGTCTTTCATGATCCTCTCTGCGACCTCAATCCAACATTCAGCCACATTAGGGTCAACTCCAGCAATACCCCTAAAAATCTTAGCCCCATCAGACCGGAGTCGTTCCGTAATCGACCCACGGCCTACAATACCAGTACTAGGCCCAACGACCATTTCCAGAATTCGTAACATAGCTTGGTATAGTGCATCGTCCCCAGCTGTACAATCGTATGACCTAGACTTCGTCACAGGTGAAGTCTGTGCCTCCCTAGCTTTACTGTTAGGCATATGGCTCGATGCCGAAGACCCAGCCCGAGCACCTCCACGGCCTCCGCCGCGGCCTCTTGTACCCCTTTCACGAGTACCTCTAGTGCTTATTATCGATTTTGCATAATTATTTGTATTATAAATTTTATGCATCAGCTTACAGTTCCAGTGTTTATTAAAAGGTATTTTATGAAAAATTGTATCAGTAATTCAGAGTTTTGTTTTCGCATATCGTAGTCTTTACTACAATTTTAGGTTATCCTAAATAGAGTGTTTCAGGACAGTCTATTGACTATAGTAATCTCAGTCCTTCAATATAATCAAGCAGTAGTTTCAGAGAACTTATAGGATCAACGCCAGAGACTTGGTGTACCACACTTTCGGTAAAACATTTCCAAAAATACTTCAAATTCTTTTGAAATAGTTTCAAGCTTTAAATAGAAACCCAAAATTGTAGCTGAGTTTTGTAACCTGGCTCTGATACCATTAAATGTAACACTCTAAATCTCGCCTAGACGTTATGGCCGAATCTGTGATGTCACATCGAAGTGTATTTCAAAAAACGTAGTTTCGTTGTAAAATTCCGTTCTAAATTAAAACCTCATTGTGATCTTTACAAAAATTTAGAATAACTTGCTCATTGATAAAATTCAAGTTGGTTTAGCAAAGCGTTAATCATATTGGATTTTTGTTGCATTTTAAAAACATGATTGTTGCGAAAGTTTTGTTAAAATTGTGTTGCAATAGCGTGGTGTATTGAAATGCATTTATCTCTTTGAAAAATTGTGGCCTACTTCTAGCAGTTATTATTCAAAGTAAATAAATCCCAAAATCAAAATAAAAACTTTAAAAGGCCTTGCTACAAAACAAAAACCCAAATTAAATTACTTATAAATTAAAAGATTAAAAGAAAGCAAAAATAATTGTGTGGCCCCTATCGAGTCTCTCACAGCACCGATCCGTCAAAGAATTATCGGCATAGAAAAGCAGAAGGATGAGTTTAAGTAAACTCGGTGTGTAATCCCTTAACAATAGTCAGTTAAACAGTAGGCAAATATAGTTCAGGCCTAAGCCTGTTTTAGTGATGATTCGAGATCGATTAGGGCCATAGCCATTCTGAAGATCGATAATGATATGGGCCTTATCCCATTATAGTAATAGTAATGCAATTAAAAATCCTACCCATCCATCCTCTACACTCCACTCCGTCCAGCCCTACACTCCATGTGAGGATAAAATCGACCTACCCATCCCTACACTCTAAAATATAGCACCGGTTGCGGCACTAAACAGTAGTTGCAGCAGAGCTGCCAGTACAGTACACTTCCTCCAAATATAAAAACCCAACCCCATGCAATATGCCATGTCATAATATCATACGTGAATGCAAATCATGTCATGCTCAATTACAGTCACAAATATCAAAGGGGTATATCAGTCTTTTACCTCATGGGGATATAACGGTCATTTCATCAAATTGGGGTCTAAGTATTTTTACCGACCAAACAGTAGGTCCACAATTGTCTCGGGCGACCTGTGCAACCTTGACAGTCAAACAGTGATAATGGGCCAAAAGCCCATAATGCGACTCATGTGAGCCCACACGCCCGTGTGGCCCATATAGCCCAAAAATGACCTTGGCCGTGTGAACTACACAACCTGGCCCAATAATCTCCACACGTTCGTGTGGTTTACCCATGTGGGGCCCACGAGCCCGTGAGGCCCACACGGCCTATTTTGGTCCAACGTGGCGCATAACGGCCTAAGCCCATGAAATCGCTCATGGTGGCCTCTATGATCAAATGCCCACATTTTATGTGTTCGGATCAGCACACGAGCAAGCGCGCGCTTGTGTAGCGTCAATAGTCAAACTTTTTCGACTTTTACCGATATACGTTTATAGTAGTGTGGTTACACACCTATTTATGAGAATAGCACAAATCTCCATGTACACAAACCTAGATTCAAACATGACCCTATGTCAGTCTTTTAATCGATAGGGTTAAAACACCCTCTTATGAACACTTAATCCCCAATATGGTACATGTTACTTACCTTGGTTAAGCAAGTACGGTTTAATCCCTCCTTAAACTAGTGAGCATTAAATCCTTGGCACAACCTGCATTGAATCCTAATCTCTTTAACCATCACCATGAACGAAAATAACTAGAACCAAAAGGACGACAACTTACCACCACGTAGAACTAAGAACGATTGATAGAAGGATTGGCCTATACCCATACAAGAGCCGAAAGTACACAGGATAACAGAGGCAAAACGAAACAATTGTACCTTTATCAAGAATCAGTAACACAGGAAGATGTTAGAAGAAAGATCACAACGGTAGAGAAAAACAAGAGTAAACCATAAGCACTTGCCGATTCGTTAGAGAACCCCTACTAGCCGAAAACAAAATAAAAAAGAAGAGGGGGAAGTATTCGGCTAACCCAAAAACATGGAAAGAGAAGAGAACTGAAAAAACTAAAATGAGGGGGAGAGTGGATGTATTCAGTTTAAACAATACGGGAGAAAACACTTGACAAAAGCTGAAAGAATACAGTTGAGGAGAGAAAGGGGTATTCGGCTACTGCTCAGAAGAATATGGAAGAAATGGTATTCAGTTAAAGGTACAAGGATGAGCACGATAGGAAGGATAGAAAAACTGAAAAGACTATAGAAGGAGAAAAATACCTAAATGGCCAAGGTAAAATTCGGCTACCAAACAAGCACAAAACAAAAGAGAGAAAGAAAGGAAGAAAAAGGTGAATTGCTACCCAAAAAAGAAAAACAAAAATTCGGCACTAAGGGCCTATGATCGATTTGGTACAAAGATAATCCCACTTACGGAAAACAACTACCACTCCCCTACTCCTTGATCCACTCCTCCAATCTCTCCCCAAATCTCTCCTCTATTCCCTCAACCGACCAATTCAAATCCCTTTCAAACTCCTTCTACAATTCGGCCACACACTCCCCACTTCCCTCAACACTCTTAACCGCCTATGAGCATCAGTAACCCACTAACATACAACCTCTTACAGGGCCCAAGAGCAAAAATACACCCTTTGCACGCAATAGGACTCGAAATCAAGTCCCTTAGCCCTAGAAACAAGCCATTATCCCTTGGACCAGTTGGCTTTTTATGACATATCTTACCTTCAATAATTTAAAAGGCTACAAACTACGACAAAGGCTCATTCCTTAAAAATAAAGTTTTTTGCAAATGCCCAAGCTTGAACCCAATACCTGTCAGGCTCTTCTCAGGACACTTAACCATTGAGACAAGCATGCACTTAAGTTACAAAACATACAGAAAATAAGCACCTATATTTTGGGGCATTACATGGGCCAGGATCGAAATAAACTTACTATAACCCTTCATTGTAAAATCATCCCAATTTCTCCTGCAGTGATCAAAAGACTGGTCCAGGTAATTCCTATATGCCTTCACATTCAAATCATTTTCTAGGTTTTTCTCAATAGATGCAAAAACCTCAGCCAATATAGTCTTCAAGTAGTTGGAAAACCTATTGAAAGCATATTTGGCCAAAAACGATGCGACTCTAAGGAATTTAGAGAACTAGATGGGACAGTTAGCCAACGAGCTCACAAGCAAACCTCAAGAAGCTTTGCCAAGTAACACAGTAAATGTGAGGAGTACATGCAAAGAACCGTGTGAAGCTATTACTTTTAGGAGTTGAAAAATGTTGAAACCAAGGACTATTGAAATTGAAGACGAGCCTGTGGTAGCTAAGAACTGGGAGGAAGTTCAAACAAATGTTGAAGTTCCTACAGTGCAGAAACCTCCTCTTATGACTCATACCGAAAACCAAGCACAACAAAATCATCCTAAAGGTTCAACGATCATGAAAAACACAAGGACATCTGCACCTCAAAAAAGCAATCCGGTCATGGTTAAAACTCCATTACCTCCTTATTCGTAGAGACTTCAGAAGTATCAACAGGAGGTACAATTTAAGAAATTTTTACATATTCTTAAACAATTACATATCAACATCCCTCTTGTGGAAGCTTTGGAGCAAATGCAGAATTATGCCAAATTCATAAAGGATATTTTCTTTAAAGAGAGGAGGCTGAGGGAATTCGAGACAGTTGCCTTGACAAAACAATGTAATGATTTTTGCAAGATAAACTGCAACTGAAAATGAACGATCCAGGGAGTTTTGCCATACCTTGTTACATTGAAGACTCTTATTGTGGAGTGACTCTATTTGATTTGGAAGAAAGTATAAATCTAACGCCCAAGTCTGTATTCAAGCGATTAAGGATTGGTAAAGTTAGGCCAACAACTGTTATACTTCAATTGGCAAACTAATCGATAACATATTCGAAGGGAAAGATTGAAGATGTTCTAGTATGTGTTGATAAATTTATTTTTCTTGGTGATTTTCTTATTTTAGATTTTTAAGCAGATAAGAACATCCTTATTATTCTAGGAAGGCTATTTTTGGAATCTGAGAGAACATTGATAGATGTCTAAAAAAAAGAACTCACCATGCGAGTATAACATGATCAGGTAACCTTTAATTTATTCAAATCTATGAAATACCTTGATGCAGGTGAGGAATGTTCTTCAACATTCAAGATAGAATCGTTGATCTTTACAAGTGAAGGAATCAACTCAGCAGATGATCCATTAGAGCGTATATTGGCATCTGGTCTACCAAGTAACAATGACAAGGATGACAATCTAAATTTGTTAGAAACAAATATGAAGGAATTCTTTCCAAAACCTTGGGTTGAACTAGGGAGATTAACGTTTCCAGTTTTGATTGAAATCTAGGAAGTAGAGTTGTCTATGAACCTGAAAAGGCATGAGAAGGACATCAAATGGCATATTGCATATATTAAAAAAAATAGCTTGTCTTGGTATCCACATGGAAGATTTCCTTGAGCTAGACAAGATGGGTCCAATGAAAATGAGAGAATATGGACCCAAATACGAGTCCCAATGACTCAAGTCCCAATGAGAAGGATCGTCTACTGGTATTAGCATAATTTCAACTAATGAAGGTCCATGGAGATGGACCAATCTCGCGTGCTTGATCCAGTTAAAACTTTAAATCTCGAGGTCCATAACTTCCATTGACAACCAAGACTTTATATTCGATCCATGGACTGCAATGTTGAAAAAGGAATAAGGCAGTTCGTGTAATAGCCCGTTTTTAGTCAAATCGAAACAACGATTTTGGGACCACAAATATGAGGTCAAAATATTTATTTTATTATTATTATTAGTTAAGGTCTACATCATGATAGTATGATTGTATGAAAATTTCGTTAAGAAATTTTATCATTTGGATGCTCAATTTGATAAAAAGAACTAAATCGCGTAAAGTGTAAAACTTGAGTTCTAATAGCTAAAGGTGTCTAATAGCTATGGAAATTTAAAATGGAGGTCATTATGTGGTAAATATCCCATTAATATGTTATTGGATGATAATGGCTTGGTAATTTTGAAATTTGTGATAATTTTTAAGGTTAATTTTGGTAATTGATAATTAATGTTAAAATAAATGAAACAAAGCAAGGTATCATCTTTTTCTTCTTCATCTTCAACCGAAACTAGGGCAAAAAGAATCCATTTTTATCCTTTACATTCGGCCAAGCTTGTGTGTGTAATTGGTGAGTGATTTTTGTCTCGTTTTTAATGATTTCTATGTTTTCAAAGTCCTAACTTAATCCAGCTACCCTAGGGACTAATTTGTAAAACTGTTAAAAGTCTAGGGTTTTACCATGGATGAATATGTATTTATTTTGATGCTTGGTGATAGAAAATGAATGATTGTTGTTAGGTAAACAACATTTGTTAAGTGATTTTTGATAAAATTTTAAATTAGGGATTTAATTGTAAAATGTGAAAAATTTATGGTTAACTTGTGAAATAAATGGAATATAGGGCTTGCTAGGGCCTTAATTGATATTCAACTAGCATGGGTATAAGTTGAATTTCATGAATTTGCATTTTTATGAGTTAGAGACTAAATTGTAATGAAGTTGAAATATTAGGGACAAAAGTGTAAAATTGTCATAATATGAAATTTGGGTTAAATTGAATAGAATGATAAATAAATAAGTTAAATTTGATTATATATATATATATCAAGAAAAGCGAAGTTTGGAATTAGATTGGGGGAAAAACAAGATAGTTGATTGATAGCTTGATTTCTCTCCGTATAAATCCGAGGTAAGTTCGTATGTTAATAAGCATTAATATTGTAACGCCCCGAACCCGAGACCATCGCCAGAGTCAAGCACGAGGTGTTAACGGACTTAATTCATTAATTAAACAGCTCAAACAATTTATTTTAGAACTTTCAGACAAGCTGGCTAACTGCGTCACAGTCGCTTAAAAATTCATATCTCGAGTTACGAAAATCGAAATCAAATTCCGTAAATTTTCCCTGATACTAGACTCATATATCTATCAACTAATTTCTTTTCTAGAATTTTTGGTAAGGCCAACTAGTACAGTTTATTATTTAAAGTCTCCCCTATTTCAGGGTTCGACTACTCTGACCCCTGTGTATTACAAAAAGCACTTTGTCACCAACTTGATACCCAATCTCTTTTCTCTTCAAATCTGCATACGACTTTTGTCTGTCTGAAGCTGCTTTCAAGTAATCTCTGATGACTTTTACTTCCTCTTCTGTTTCCTTAACTAGATCAACCCCGTAAATCTGATTTTCCTTAAGCTCTGTCCAATACAAAGGTGTGCGACATTTACGTCCATACAAAGCTTCATAAGGTGCCATCTTCAAACTCGACTGATAACTATTATTGTAGGCAAACTCTACTAATGGTAAATATTTTTCCCAACTGCCTTGAAATTCGATTATACACAAGCATCTAAGCATATCTTCAAGTACTGAATAACTCTCTCGATCGACCACCGTCGGTTTGAGGATAGAAAGCTGTACTAAAACTCAACTTTGTGCCCAAAGCCTCCTGTAATTTCTTCCAAAACCGTGAAGTAAATCTTGGATCTCTGTTTGAAATGATCAATAATGGTACCCCACGTAGTGTGACTATCTCTGAAATATACAACTCGACCAACTTGTCTAGTGAATAATCCATACGAACTGGGATAAAATGAGCCGACTTCGTTAACTTATCAATCACAACCCATACTCCATCTTTCTTTCTTAGTGTCAACGGTAATCCTGTCACAAAATCCATAGTAACTCGATCCCATTTCCACTCAAGGACTAGCACAGGCTGCAATAAACCTGAAGGTACCTGATGTTTGGCCTTTACCTACTGACAGATCAAGCATCTAGAAACAAACTCTGAAATGTCCCTTTTCATTCCTACCCACCAGTACATTTTCTTCAAATCATTATACATCTTTGTATTACCTGGATGAATAGACAAAGAACTACTATGTGCTTCCTGTAAGATCTTTCGAATAAGCTCATCATTCTTCGGTACGCATACCCTGTCTCTGAATATCAAACAACCGTCAGAACTGATCTGAAAATTTGACTCTATATCTGACTCACACTGATCTCTTTTGGCTAACAACTCACTGTCATTTTTCTAAACTTTGCAAATTTCTTCAAGAAACATCGGTTTAGCTCTCAACTCAGCTAAGATAAAACCATCATCTGATAAGGCTAGACTAGTGTTCAAAGCTCTTAATGCAAACAAAGATTTCCTACTCAAAGCATCAACAACATCATTTGCCTTACCTGGGTTATAATCGATCACTAGCTCATAATCTTTAATTAACTCTAACCATCTTCTTTGCCTCAAATTCAAATATTTTTGAGTCATCAAATATTTCAAACTTTTGTGATCAGTGAATATGTGGCACTTCTCACCGTACAAATGATGTCTCCAAATCTTCAGCGCAAAAACAATGGCAGCTAGCTCTAAATCATGTGTCGGATAGTTCTTCTCATATGGCTTTAGTTGTCTAGAGGCATAAGCAATTACCTTCCCTTCCTGCATAAGTACACAACCAAGTCCATTCATGGACGCATTATTGTAAATCACAAACTCCTTACCTGGTTTTGGTTGTACTAAAATAGGAGCTTTAGTCAACAATGCTTTTAACTTGTCAAAACTCTGTTGACACTTTTCAGTCCATTCAAACTTGACATCCTTTCACAGCAATCTTGTCAGCGGGGTAGCTATCATGGAAAATCCCTCTACAAATCGTCTATAATATCCAGCAAGACCAAGAAAACTTCTAACTTCTGATACATTTCTAGGAGGCTTCCAATCAACAATGGCTGAAATCTTGCTCGGATCAACCTTGGTACCTTCACCTGAGACAATATGTCCAAGAAAACCAACTTCTCGTAACCAGAACTCACTTTTGCTGAACTTGGCATACAACTGATTATCTTTCAGAATTTGTAAAACTGTTCTCAAATGCTCTGCATGCTTAGTCTCATCATGAGAATAAATCAAGATATCATCAGTGAACACAACTTCAAACTTATCCAAGTACGGTCTGAAAATTCAGTTCATTAAGTCCATGAAAATGGCAGGAGCATTAGTTAAGCCAAATGGCATCACAAGGAACTCATAATGACCATACCTAGTCCGGAAAGTAGTCTTCAGGACATTTGACTCTTTAACTCGCAACTGATAGTATCCGGATCTCAAATCTATCTTGGAGAACACAGTGGCTCCCTTCAATTGATCAAACAGATCATCAATTCTAGGCAATGGATACTTGTTCTTTACTGTTACCTTGTTAAGTTGCCGATAATCTATGCACAATCTCATCGATCTGTCTTTCTTTTTCACAAATAGCACTGGTGCACCCCATGATGAAGTACTAGGTCTTACAAAACCTTTATCTGTTAATTCCTGCAACTGAGCTTTCAATTCTTTCAATTCCAACGGGGCCATTCTATAAGGAGCAATAGAAATGGGCGTGGTACCTGGAATCAACTCAATACCAAACTCAACTTCTCTAACAGGAGGCAAACCTGGTAGTTCTTCCGGAAACACATCGAGAAACTCACATACCACAGATACTGATTCAATTTTCAATTCTGGATCTTTAGTGTTCAACACAAAAGAAAGATAAGCTTCATACCATTTTCTCAAACATTTCTGAGCAGACATAACAGAAATTATGGCAAATGAACTATCTGACTCTTCTGAATTAACCCGAAGAATTTCACCATTTTCACACTTCAACTCAATGAATTTCTTTCCACAATTCACTATCACATCATGTGTAGTCAACCAATCCATACCAAGAATCACATCAAACTCATCAAATGGCAATAGAATGAGATCGGCTGGAAAACAGTAGCCTCTGATCATCAAAGGGCAATTTCTACATACTTTATCTACTAATACATGCTTGCCTAATGGATTCGATACTTTAATCACAAATTTTGTAGATTCTATAAGCATACTCATACTAGGCATCAATTTCATGCAAACATATGAATGGGTTGAACCCGGATAAATCAAAGTAATAACTCTAGTATCATGGAGAGAAAATGTACCCGTAATCACATCGGGGGAGGATGCCTCTTCGCGAGCACGGATAGCATAAGTCCTCGCAGGTGCTCTAATATCTGGCCTCATAGCTAAATCTCTACATGCACCTCTATTATTTGCCCCAGCTCCCAGATTTCTCAGTGGTCTACCTCTAACAGGAGCTTTTCCTGATCTTACACTCGGTATTGCTTCCATTTTAATCATCTCGGGACACTCCCGAATAAAATGGTCTGGTGCACCACATCGAAAACAACCTGTCTCAGTTGCTCGACACTGACCTGGGTGACATCGACCACATCGGGGACACTCTGGTTTATCAGGCTGAACACTGCCAACACTTGCAATCGAAGTGGTCTGAGCTTTCGGATTCATAAATCTTCTGCCTCTGTTTCGGCTAGAATATCCAGCTGAAAAATTAGATCTAGTAGAGAACTCTCTAGGCCTCTTGGATGTTGACTGAAATGACTTGCTCATTAGTCTTTTCTTCGTGTCTTGCGTCTCAATTTCAACTTTGCTCTTTCTTTTTAACAGCTCCTCTGCCTTACAGGCTCTCTCAACTAGGATAACAAACTCTTTTATTTCTAGGACACCAACAGACAATCGAATATCATCATTAAGCCCATCCTCAAATATTTTGCACATAATAGCCTCTGTAGACACACACTCTCGAGCATAATTGCTGAGTCTAACAAACTCGCGCTCATATTCGATCCTTTGTCATATGCCCCTGTTTCAACTCTAGAAACTATTTTCTTTCTCGGTCAACAAACCTCGATGATGTACTTTTTACGGAATTCCTCCTGAAAGAAGTCCCAAGTGACTCTCTCTTTCGGTACAACTGATACAAGTGTCTTCCACCAATGGTAGGTCGAATCTCTAAGGAGGGATACAGCACATTTCATACATTCCTCAGGTGTGCAGGATAACTCATCAAAGACTCTGATAGTATTCTCGAGCCAAAATTCTGCCTTTTCTGCATCATCATCTTTTGTAGCTCGAAACTCTTTGGCTCATTGTTTTCTGATTTTATCAACTGGTGGTTTTTCTCTTATAATTGCAACTGTGACTGGGGGAGCTACATGGGTGGTCTGATGATCATGAGGAGGTGGAGGTCTAATAGCCGGATTCGTTCGAACGAACTCGGCAAACCATTCATTCATAGCTTGGAAGAAGGCTTCTCGAGCCCCTCCTCCCAGACTAACTGTAACGGACCTTCCACTACTATTTGGTGGCACCGTCCCTTCTATGGGAGTGGGCATGTTACTCTCTACATTATCTGCACCAGCTTGTTTGGGATCCATAACTATAAAAGAAAACATTTTAAAAATTGTCAGGAGTCATCACACTATCAACACATAAATATGGCATGTATAGCTAGACTCTTACTCATACTAAATATTTTGAGAACCAACTAAACTTTTGCTCTGATACCAATAAATGTAATGCCCCAAACCCAAGACCGTCGCCAGAGTCGAGCACGAGGTGTTAACGGACTTAATTCATTAATTAAACAACTCAAACAATTTATTTTAGAACTTCCAGACAAGTTGGATAACTACGTCACAGTCGCTAAAAAATTCATATCTTGAGTTACGAAACTCGAAATCCAATTCCGTAAATTTTCACTGAGAATAGACTCATATATCTATCAACTAATTTTTTTCTAGAAGTTTTGGTCAGGTCAACTAGTACAGTTTATTATTTAAAGTCTCCCCTGTTTTAGGGTTTGACTACTCTGACCCCTATGTATTACGGATTAAATATCTCCCTGTACAGAGTTTCAATTATTATACCATTTGTTTCTCATAAAACTAGAATCAATAAGGAATCTGTACATATAAAGCATAACTTCTAATTATCTTTTTATAATTTTTTGTGAATTTCCAAAGTCAGAATAGGGGATCCAGAAATCGCTCTAGTCCTGTTTCACAAAAATTTAAATATCTCATAAAATATAACTCATATACCTATTTTGTTCCATCCATATGAAAATAGACTCATCGAGATTTAATTCTATATCTCATTCACTATCTAAATTCATTTTTACTATTTTTAGTGATTTTCCAAATTCACATCATTATTGCTGTCTGATACTGTTTTAAAGCTAATTTCATTTTTTTCATGATTTCCATGGAATAAGTAGCATTTAGGCATACATAACACCAAACATGTCCTTGATTAGCCATTCCAACAGCTAATCATTATCAAGCATTTACATACCATTCATCAACCATATCATAAGATCATACACACAAAATGGCTACGATGCTATACATTTCATACTCAAAATGAAACGTCTAGCTATACCAAAATAATCCTCGTGATAGTGTGCCCGGACCTCGGACGTACTTTACGATCCCCGAGTTAGCTTGACAAAACTATAAAATAAGGAAAATGAAGGGGGTAAGCATTAAGCTTAGTAAGTTTGCATGCAAATAAATAACAACATTCATAAGAATTATCTTACTACTTGGCATGATACTACTTAATGCAACTTCATTAATTGTCATGGACATATTTTAAACTTCTTCACTTATTCACTTACTTAAATACTTACTTACTTAGTCAAATTTATTAATACATTTTACTTACCTTTTTCCTTATCAAGCATACATGAACATTATGTACTTACCTTTGCTCTTCTAGCATGAACTTGTCTTACCTTTTTAATATAACTCGTCTTACCTTACCTTACCTTGATATTCTCTTTAAATTTTCCCGTTGAACCACTTGGAATACTAAGGATACATGGGTACCTTACCATTGCCATGACTTGCCACGGTCTTACGCGGTATCCTTTTGAAACTTACCATTGCCATGTCTCGACATGGTCTTACATGGTAGCCTTGCCTTATGAACTCACCAATGCCATGCCTTGGCATGGTCTTACATGGGACCTTTGCCTTATAGTAACTTATCAATGCCATGTCTTGACATGGTCTTACATGATTTCCTTGCCTTAGAAACCTTACCAATTGCCATGCCTTGGCATGGTCTTACATGGTATCCTTAAACCCTAATGTCATGACATTTGTATCCTACACATTCCTAAGGTTCAACTGGGGCTTTCTGAAATTACTTCTCCGTCAATTCATGCTTGAGTCTTCTTTGAATAATTTCATAAAATAAATTACACATGCTGGAAATTAACAACATAAACATAAAATAATAGGATATTGCATTTATTTACCGCAAACTTACCTCGAAACAAAATACGATCAACTATATCGATTTAGTCCACTATCTTTTTCTTTCCCTGGTCTAACTCTGGATTTTGTTCTTCTTGATCTATAATAAAAAAAAAGTAGCTTATTTAATACTCACATTTATTAAAACAGTCCTTGACCCAAACTTTGGCAAAATTACATTTTTGCTCCTAAACTTTTACATATTTACACTTTTTCCCCAAGCTCGGAAATTAAACTTCATCCTATTTTCTTATGTTTTATGACATTCTGATCATTTTTCCCTTCTATGACAACATCAAATTCTCACTCTAACATGTACTTATGACTATTAGGTATTTTTACCGATTAATCCCTTTTACTCGTTTTCACTTAAAACCGAGTAGCACAAGTTGTCTAACATAATTTAAAACCTCATATTCTATCTTAAAACACCAAAATACACAAATTTCACCTATGGGTATTTTTCCAAATATGAACCCTAGGTTGAATTATTGCTAGCATAAGCTAAATCGAGCTACCGGGATTTCAAAAACGTAAAGAACATTAAAAACGGGGCTTGGAATCACTTACTATGGAGCTTGAAAGCTTGAAACAAACCCTAGCTATGGAGAACCCTTTAATTTTCGTCCTAATGAAAATGATGGACATACTTTTCCATCTTTTTCCTTTTTTTAATCTTTTAATTACCAAATGACCAAAATACCCTTAATACCTTTCTTTGAAAATTTTCATGTACAAGCCTATTTTTGTCCAAAATTTTAGAAATTGGTCAAATTGATATTTAAGACCTCCTCAATAATATTCCAAAGTAATTTCATACTAAAAACTTCTAGAATGCAAGTTTTGCAAATTATTCGATTTAGTCCCTAAATATCAAATTGGACCCTCTATCGATAAAATTTCTAAACGAAATTTTCACACAATCATGCAATCATGCCATAGACCTGAAAATGATAATAAAATAAATTTTTTCTACCTTAGATTTGTGGTTTCGCAACCACTGTTCTGTTTAGGCCCTATTTCAGAATGTCACAAATATATTTGTGTTTTAAATGCTTTATAATTGTATTGTTGATGAATATGACCTTACGAAAATGTTCGACGAAGATTTGGAAATGTTTAAATCTCATTTGAATCTTAGGAATAGATAGGATACAAATGACATGTCATTTAGAGTTATTGTGTTTGGGTGCTGGTCCGTACGTTCTACCGGTGGCTGAGTTATCCGGCATGTGTTGTGGATCCTCGTCAGCTTGTGTGAGCAGCACCGTGTAGCTACATCTTGATCGTCAACTTGTGTAAGCAAACCCATTGATAGTTTAAGAGTGAGCATTATATGAGATATGAGATTGAGATGGCTTTAGCCTGGTATTGGCACTTAGGGTGTAAGATTCCTGAGTATCTCATATTATTCCAAATGGTTCAACGGGTATATCAATGAATTGGAAGAGTATGAAATTGATACAAGTTAATACAGGTATGTACGTGAACTATACAATCATTGAATCGAGGAAATAGATGGAATTCATTTCTAACCTTTGGATTGAATATGTGTTCAGTATTGGATTTAAATTGAATTGCATTATATGATGTTTAAGTTTTTGAATTGTAGTTGAATGGTAAGTTTTAATTATTAAGCATATGAGCTTACTAAGCTTTATAACTTACTTTATTTACTTTTTTGTGTTTTATAGTGATTTTAAAGCCTGTTCGGATTGATAGTCGTTGGAGATCTCATCACACTATCCAGTTGTTGTTTTGTTACTTTTGAACTTATGTTTTTGGTTATATAGCATGTATAGGAAATGTGGTTGATATGGTTTATATGTTGATAATGGATTTAGCCAATTGGTTTGGCTTGTAAATGAAGTATGTTTTGGTTATGTGTATAGCCATGTGATTTGACTTATTTTGGTATATTTGATTATGTATATATATTTGCAAATGGCCTTTTGTTATGTGGTTGGTAAATTACCATGTGAATGCTTATTGTAGATTGGTATTTTGAGAACCAAATAGTTGAATTGTAAGATATGGTATGCTTGTGGTTTTAGGCAAAATAATGCATGTTTAAAAGTGACCATATAGGTGATTTATGAATATGAAATTGGTATGAAATTGAATGGCAAATTGTGTTACTTATGTGTCTTGTCGTTGATGGTATTGATATAGCATCAATTGAACTTGGTTCAAAAGAGTTTAAATACCATTTGATGATGTGGTTATTTGTAATTTGGTTTGTGTAGGTGAATGCTAGTTTGGGTGAGAAGGATGGCTTGGAAAATAGCCTATTTTTGTCTACACGGGCAGAGACACGGGCGTGTGTCTTAGCCGTATGTGACACACGGTTAGATGACATGGCCGTGTGTCCCTTGGTACATAATTAGAAACCAAGTCAGTATGTTCTACATGGCTCAGAACACAGGCATGTGACTTGGCCGCGTGGCATAAGTCAGTATACCCTACAATTTTGGCACGACCTAGCACACGGCTTGCCACACGGGCGTGTGAGGCCATTTCGAAGGGTACACGAGCTAGTCACACGGACGTGTGGTTGGCCGTGTGACCCAAGTCAGAGAGTTACATGGGATAAGACACGGGCCGGGACACGGTCATGTGATCCCATTTCGAATGTCCACACGGCCTGTGACACGGGCGTGTCTTTGGCCGTGTGAGACACACGGTCGGGGCACACGGACGTGTATGCCCTGTATTTTGAAAATTTTTCTAAGTTTTCCAAAATATTCTTGATTTATCGGTTTAGTCCTAAACCACTTCTAATGTAGGATTTGGGCCTCGTAGGCTTGTATTAGGGACTGTATGATTGATTGTGAATGACTTTTATTTGGAAAATGAAAAATGTATGTGAAATGTATGATTGTTTAATTAGTATGTCCGGTAATGCTCCGTAACTCTATTCTAGCAACGAATACATGTTAGGGGTATTACATTTATTGGTATCAGAGCTATAGTTTAGTCGATTTTAAGACTAAACGTATGTGAGAGTCTAGCTATACATGCCATATATAACCTGTGATAGTGTGATATCTCCTGATAGTTTTAAATCATGTTTTCATATAGCTATGGATCCCAAACGAGGCTGATGATGTTGAAAGTATTGCGCCAGCCTCCGTTCACAGAGTATCACAGTCTGAGTCAAGACCTATATTTGGGAGTCAGGGAGAAGAGGCCAAGGAAGCCTTCTTCCAAATGATGAACGAATGGTTCACTGAGTTTGTTCATGTAACATCCCTTGCCCATATTCGACGCCGGAATAGGGTACGAGACATTACCAGACGTAAACTCAAGCAAACATTCAAAACCAAAATGTAAATTTCAATCCAAATTTAAAACTTTTCATATGCATTCATATAGTCCCTAAAATGAGTCTTCGGGGCCCAAAATATGTTTTAGAAGTGGTTCAAGACTAAATCAAGAACTTTAGAAATTTTTACAACACTTAGAGAATTTTTGCTAAAATAGGTATCAGACGCCTGTGTGGCTTGGGACACGCTCGTGTGGGTAGGCCATGTGGTCACACGGACAAGACACATGCCCGTGTGCTTAGGTCGTGTGCTCGATACTAAGCATTCTGTTTTGCAACAATTTAGGAGAAAGAGACACACGGTCGAATGACACGCCCATGGGGCTGACCGTGTGTCACACACGGCCTAGACAGATGCCGATTTGTCCACCTGTGTGGACAATAATAAGACTATTTACAAAACCATTTGCCACTCTTATTCACATATACACTTACCCCAATTTAAAGGCACAAAATAATACATACTTAGGCAATCAAAACATCCACATTCATTGTTAAAACCTATCAACTTTATATCTTTATCTAACATATTCAATACATTTATTAAGCCCTAAATCAAACATACAAATCTCACATTCATTAGCCTTCATTCAATTACTATCTAGTTTCCAAATTATACTCAAATTCCTCATCTCATCAATAGGTCACAATTCCAAACGTTACACAATCATGCCATAAATTACATTTCTAAATATTTCTCATTCACCAAGCATACCATGATCATATCACCATAGACATTGACACATATATAATATACTTAGGCTTACAACCAAGTTGCCACTATAAGCCAACTTACATGGCCAAATAGCAAAACAAGCCTTTGACGATTACAAGTCAATATATTGGCTAAAGTCATAATGACACATATGACAAAAAGACCAAGTCCCCATACATACCATAAACTCAAAATACTTGCATTCATCAATACCTAAAATGATAGCTTGATAGTGTAATAGGATCTCCGGCGATCTCCAACCTGAGCTAGTTTGATGGCACTATAAAACATGGGAAAATAAGGGGTTAAGCCATATAGCTTAGTAAGTCCGTATGAACATAATAAGAAACTCTTACCAATCATATACCAAGTCTACAATATAAACACAAAAAAAAGTATAAATTGCTATAAACCTCATAGTTATAAATTATTCAGTCACATTGTTTGCTATATCAATTTGTAAGCATAATTTAACATGTCTTGACTTTAGCCTAACAACTGTAATCTCTCTATTATGATCGATTACCACAATCTACCAATCATTTCAAACCTCATAATAAACATATACATTAGTTATGAGTATTCACTTTTCAAGCATATATTTTAACATCTTTCAATTGTTAAAGCTTATATCTTCCCATACTTCCATAGTCATTTTAATAGGCAATTATGGTAATCATTCTTTTTTCTCATATCTGATAAATCATAATTTGTGTGAATAAAACATGTTATATCATAACTCAATTTGGCCTTAAAGCCAATCACATGATCCTCAACCAAATTTATCATGAATTTCATACGTCACAAGTATAGGCCAAAAATCACAAGATTTTCACAAAAATCATTCTCGTGGAAATCATGAACTCACAATTTCATGAAGTCAATACATATAAACTTTACGTACATACCTTTACCAATTCGTAAT
Organism: Gossypium longicalyx; assembly: GCA_025698465.1. Taxonomy (NCBI): domain Eukaryota; kingdom Viridiplantae; phylum Streptophyta; class Magnoliopsida; order Malvales; family Malvaceae; genus Gossypium; species Gossypium longicalyx. The sequence goes on from CM047000.1 coordinate 21,549,899, forward strand.
ACTTACATACTTTTTCACTTCTTTGACATTACCGTTGAATTTCCCATTGAACCACTTGGAATACTAAAGGATACTCGAGAATCTCGTACACACAATACCATACCAATGCCATATCCCAGATATGGTCTTACATGAAATCTCGTATCAATGCCAATAGCCCAGCTATAGTCTTATACGAAGTCTTCTATTGATGCCATATCCCAGATATGGTCTTACACATAATCTTAGTAACCCCAATGTCATGACATTTGTATCCTATCTATTCCTATGATTCAACCGGAATGTTAGCTGTATCGAATCTCTGTCGGTCATTTTCGTAGTATCGTACTCAATAGCATTCAAATTTATTTCAATAATATAGAATTTACCATAATAATATCAATTAAGCATTTATTCATATATATTTTAATGCTTATTAAAGATACGAACTTACCTCGGTATAAAAATGACGAAAAAGGGCTTAACCGTTAAAAACCTGTTTTTCCCCTATTCTAATTTCGAACCTAATTTTTCTTGATTTATAATATCACATTTAACTTATTTAATCATTATACTATTCAAATTAGCCCAAAATCACACTATGGCAAAAATTACATTTTTTCCCCTAAAGTTTGACATTTTTACAATTTAGTCCCTAGGCTCGTAAAATGAAATGTACTCAATTTATTCAATACCCATGCCTAGACAAACCTTATACATGCTTATAACAGCCCAAAATTTTCTTTTATTTGCATTTTAACACCCATTTTACAACTTTTCACAAATAGGTCCTTTTAGGCATTTTCATCGAAAATCACTTTGCAAAAGTCGTTTATCAAAAAACTAACATGCATTTTCTACCATTAAATATCAAAATACACAAATATCAATCATGGGTAAAATTTTAGACTTTGATTATGTCTTAAATTAGTGGTAGAATTAGATAGATCATGTTACAAGGATTTCAAAAACATAAAAATCATTAAAAACGGGGCTAGAACGGACTTACAATCAAGCTTGGAAGCTTGACAAACCCTAGACATGGTTTCCTCTTGTAAATTTCGGCCATGGGAAGAAGATGGACAAAAATTGGCTTTTAATTTGGCTTTTTAATTCATTTAATTACCAAATTACTAAAATGCCCTTAATGAAAAACTTTAGAAACATACCTAACCATGTCATTTTTGTCCACCAACTTAACTAATGGTCTAATTACCATTTAAGGACCTCTAAATTAAAATTTCATAACAATTAGACACCTCTAGCTTATGGAACTCAAGTTTTGCACTTTTGCAATTTAGTCCTCTTGACCAAATTGAGTGTCCAAACGTCAAAATTTTTTAACGAAATTTCACAAAACCATTCCATAAAACTGTAGACCATAAAAATACAATAAAAATAAAATTTTATGCGTCGAATTTTTGGTTCCGAAACCACTATTCTGATTAGGCCCAAAATCGGGCTATTACAACTCTTCTCGTTTATGGATTTTCGTCCCCGAAAATCTTACCAGGAAAGATATTAGGGTAACGTTCTCGTAGTTTCCTCTACCTCATCGAAGAGTCCTCTTCGAGGGCAATACTTCCAAAAGCACTCTGTCATCGATTTGGAATCTAATATCTTAAATTTTCAAATCTGTATACTACTTATGTTAGTCTGAAGTTGCTTTCAACTTTCATGTATCACTTTCGCCTTTTTCCCTCAGAATCACAAATCAATTTCACCTCGTATATCTTTTTTCCAATCATCTTTGAACTCTGAAACACAGTGTCGGAGCATATCGTCAAAAATCGAAATTACTCCCTGAATGAACAAACGAGCTACTACTGAGTCTTGTACAAGACTTTCTATATAAGCTCTGGATAATTCATTGCATGAATTCTATCTCAGAGTAATAATAATAGAAATCAGAATCAAAAGTTGTCTCACACTGTACTCATTTAGTTTACCACTTACTATCATAGTCCTGAAGTTCTCAATCTTACAAAGAAAACATTGCTTTAGCTTTTTAATTTAGCTAGATTTAGACTTCCATCAAATAAGATTAATCATGTAAGCAACACTCATCAAATGAACAAAGTTTTTCCATTCAAGCATCTACAACTATATTTACTTCCCCAAAGGTTAATCGTTAACTATTCACATTCTTTCAATAGTTCAAGCCATCAGCGTTGTCTAAATTTTCATATTTTTTTAATGTTATTATGATGTTTTTCATCGAACAAATGATGTCATCAATCTCAACACAGACATAATAGTGGTCGACTCTAAATCACCCATCGAACAATTCTTTTAATAAGATTTTAATCATCAGAAAGCATAAACTGTTACTTCACATTCTTGTATTAAAACACATTCCAATTTTTTCGATAGTACATTACTGAAAAATCACGAATTCTTTACTCAATTCAAACAAAACCCAGAACCAGTGCTTCGGTTAATAACACCTTCAACTATTTTCAACTTTACTAACATGAAATGGACCATTCAAACTTTCACAAATGTGATAACATTATCAATTAGAATAGCTTTAACTCATAACAACATCATTCAATTAGAACAAATCTAATAGGTATACCTCTGTATCATACTTTTTAGAATATGATTTCTTCCTTCAAATTGTCTGTCTATTCACTCATAAATGTACAAGATTTTATTTTCTTACTTGAGGATAAACTTAAATGCATATAACTCAAATTACCTTTTAACTGACCAACTCGCTCAGATAAAATCAACTAAGTCGATCTCAGCTATCAAATAATAACATATCAAAATACTCTATTCTTCATGTTGTTAAACAACTCAAACATACCATCTTTTATAATTTCCTTAGCATTCTAATCAAAGATCTTTACAACTGCATTAGCTCAAGAAAACAAAATATCCTAATTGAACTCATTGACCTTAATCAAACTTACCTAAGAAAAGAAAACCATCATACAATTTGAGCTTGAACTTCACTATCTATACCTTTTTCGATGTCAGTTCCTTTCACGAAAATTAGAGAAATCCTGATACCAAAATCACCACGTTCCTATGATCGAACCAGAAATACACTCATAATAGACATAGTTATCACAAGCCGAAGTACACACTTTAAAGATGAGCCATGATTGATAATTTACGAAATAAGGATGATAAGAAAACCGAGATAAAGAAATCCAAGATGTGATACCATACTGGAAGTCCGAGAACATAACTCATACGAAAATAATAAAGATCTTGATGATTCCTTAGAGAAAACCAGAAGAAAAACAATGCTTACACACTTTGGAATCAATTGTAACAGAGATAATATATTTTCCAAATATATATATATAAAACAAAACAACATCCAGTAGAAACAAAAGAATAGCCTCACATAACAACTTTTATTCCAAACATAATAGAATAGAACCCCAATGAGAGAGATAAGATATGCTAATCATCAACCAACCAGACCAACAGTGCTTTCATCTAACATTATAATTAGCTAGCATTCTCATACAATAAGAATTTCATCAGAAAATGAGTAATCACATATATCTCTTAGGATAAGTGAATATGTAAAATACCTAGAAGAGATCATCATAATCTATTAAATTTCAATTGTCACACTTAGACATCTTTATGACTCAAATATCATTTCTCTGACTAATTCTATCATCACTAATCCTGTATTATTTCATTCACTAATGAAAATCAATCTGGAAGAAATTCCAGCAATACATACTTTAGACATCATACCTGAATGATTTGATTAGTCGAGATTAACTTTTTCTTTAATTGTGACATTGTGAAATTCGAATGATCTTTAGAATAACCTGTCATGTTTTCTAAAACTGTATTCACTTGCAAAACTATTCTCAACTCTTACCACATTATTAGTTATTTCGCTACTGAACTCTTTAGTCTCTCACTTGTGATCTCATTCAACATAAATCTCGTGAAATTTCGTTATAAACTACCACATTGGTAAAGGGGTGAGGTTGTAAAGCCTCTAACTCGACTCTCATATATACACACGTGTGACTTAACATTCATCATCATCATAATATCATCACAGTTATACAACTTACTTCTGGCAAATTAACATACATATTTATGTTACACAAACTTTTCAATTATCTTATTCAAACAAGTGCACTTGTACATACATTCCATAATTTTGAGTAAGTTTACTTATCGCATTCACTTAATCAAACAAGTCAGGCACAGAACATCACATGAATGCCAAACATGGATAAGTTTATCACAATATAAACTATCATTTCGTTTCATAAAATCACCATAATCCATCGAAACACAACGTTCAACCGAAACAATGACATTTTACCCATATTTTTCAACTTATGGTTATTTCATTTTGTACATCATCACATACATATCATGAAGTCTTATTCATACCTTTCCAAGTTTCAACTCATCACAAACACATTTTCAAATATCTTAGTATCACTTTCAGCATTTTTGAAAGTAGCTCGACTGGAAAGCATCTCTGTCTCAACAAAACAATTTCATCAGAGTCAGGAGATATCACACTATCACAGGTAGTAATATGGCATGTATAGCTAGACTCCATATATGCTACGTTCAGTTTGAGAATTAACTAAACCATAGCTTTGATATCACTAAATGTAACACCTATTACTCATATTTGACGCCGTAATAGGGTACGAGACATTATCGGACGTAAACACAAGCAAAAATTCAAAATCAAAATGTAAATTTCCATCCAAATTTAAAACTTTTCATATACATTCATATCATCCCTAAAACGAGTCTATGAGGCCCAAAACATGATTTGGAAGCGGTTCGGGACTAAATCGAGAACTTTAGAAAATTTTACAACACCTAGAGAATTTTTGCTAAAACTTGGTTCACATGCCCGTGTAGCTTGGGACGCGCCCGTGTGGGTAGGTCGTCTGGTCACATACGCCGTGTTCCTAACCCGTGTAACTCTCTATTTGTCACCCAAGAACAAATTCAAGTCACATGGCCATGAAACATGCCCGTGTGCTTAGACCGTATGCTCGATATTGAGCATTCTGTTTTGCAACAATTTAGGTATAGGGGACACACGGTCGGATCACACGTCCATAGGGCTGACCGTGTGTCACACACGACCTAGACACACACCTGTGTGTCTACCCATGTGGACAATAAGAAGGCTATTTACCAAGCCATTTGCCACCCTTATTCAGACACACACTTACCCCAATTTAAAGGCACAAAATAATACATACTTAGCCAATCAAAACATCCACATTCATGGTTAAAACATATCAACTTTATATCTTTATCTAACATATTCAATACATTTATTAGGCCCTAAATCAAACATACAAATCTCACATTCATTAGCCTTCATTCAATTACTATCTAGTTACCAAATTATACTCAAATTCCTCATCTCATCAATAGGTCACAATTCCAAAAGTTACACAATCATGCCATAAATCACATTTCCAAATATCTCTCATTCACCAAGCATACCATGATCATATCACCATAGACATTGACACATATATGACTATACTTAGCCTTACAACGATGTTGCCACTATAAACCAACTTACATGGCCAAATAGCAAAACAAGCCTGTGACGATGACAAGCCAATACGTTGGCTAAAGTCATAATGACACTTATGACCAAAAGATCAAGTCCCTATACATGCCACAAACTCAAAATACTTGAATTCATCAATACCCAAAGTGATAGCTTGATAGTGTGATAGGATCTCCAGTGATCTCCAACCCAAGCTAGCTTGACGGTACTATAAAACATGGGAAGGGAAGGGGGTAAGCTATATAGCTTAGTAAGTCCATATGAACATAATAAGCAACTCTTACGAATCATTTACCAAGTCTAAAATATAAACACAAAAAAAAGTATAAACTACTATAAACTTCATAGTTATAAATTATTTAGTCACATTGTTTGCTACATCAATTTGCAAGCATAATTTAACATGGCTTGACTTTAGCCTAACAACCGTAATCTCTCTATTATAATCGATTACCACAATCAACCAATCATTTCAAAACTCATAATAAACATACACATTAATTATAAGTATTCACTTTTCAAGCATATATTTTAACATCTTTCAATTGTTAGAGCTCATATCTTCTCATACTTCCATAGTCATTTTAATAGGCAATTATGCCAATTATTCTTTTTTCTCATATCTGACAAATCACAATTTGTGTGAATAAAACATTCTATATCATAACTCAATTTGGACCCGAAGCCAATCACATGATCATCAACCAAATTTATCATGAATTTCATACGTTACAAGTATAGGCCATAAATCACAAGATTTTCACAAAATCATTCTAGTGGAAATCATGAACTCACAATTTCATGAAGTCAATACATATAGACTTTACGTACATACATGTACCAATTCATAATACTTACATACTTTTTCTCTTCTTTGACATACCCATTGAATTACCCGTTAAACCACTTGGAATATTAAAGGATACTCAGGAATCTCGTACACACAGTACCATACCATTGCCATATCCCAGAGATGGTCTTACATGAAATCTCGTATCGATGCCAATAGCCCAACTATCGTCTTACACGAAGTCTCGTATTGATGCCATATCCCAGATATGGTCTTATACGTAATCTTAGTAACCTTAATTTCATGACATTTGTATCCTATCTATTCCTAAGGTTCAACTGGGACTTTCACTATATCGAATCTCTGTCATTCATTTCCGTAGTATAGTACTCAATAGCATTCACATTTTATTTCAATAATATAGAATTTATCACAATAATATCAATTAAACATTTATACATATATATTTTAATGCTTATTAAACATATAAACTTACCTCGGCATAAAAATGATGAAAATGGCTTAACAGTAAAAAAACTTGTTTTTCCCCCATTCTAATTCTGAACCTTGTTTTTTTTAATTTATAATATCCCCTAGGCTCGTAAAATGAAATGTACTTGATTTCTTTAATACCCATGCCTAGCCAAACCTTATACATGCTTATAGCAACCCACATTTTTCTTTTATTTGCATTTTAACACCCATTTTACAACTTTTTACAAATAGGTCCTTTTAGGCATTTTCATCGAAAATCACTTAGCAAAAGTCGTTTATCAAACAACTAACATGCATTTTATACCACTAAACATCAAAATACACAAATATCCATCATGGGTAAAATTTTAGACTTTGATTATGTCTTAAATTAGTGGTAGAAATAGATAGATCATGTTACAAAGATTTCAAAAACATAAAAATCATTAAAAATAGGGCTAGAACGGACTTACGATCGAGCTTGGAAGCTTGACAAACCCTAGCCATGATTTCCTCTTGTAAATTTCAGCCATGGGAAGAAAATGGACAAAAATTGGCTTTTAATTTGGCTTTTTAATTCATTTAATTACCAAATTACTAAAATGCCCTTAATGAAAAACTTTAGAAACATACCTAACCATGTCATTTTTGTCCACCAAATTATCCAATGGTCTATTTACCATTTATGGACCTCCAATTTAAAATTTTATAACAATTAGACACCTCTAACTTATAGAACTCAGGTTTTGCACTCTTTGCAATTTAGTCCTTTTGGTCAAATTGAGTGCCCAAACGTCAAAATTTTTTAACAAAATTTTCATGAAATCATTCCATAAAACTATAGACCATAAAAATATAATAAAAGTAAAATTTTTTGTGTCGGATTTGTGGTCCCAAAACCACTGTTCTGATTAGGCCCAAAATCGAGTTGTTACAGTCTGAACGAATTCGGCTGCTCAGCAACCTCCACCCCCACCTATTCCCCAACCAGTTCTCATAGCTCCTCAAGGTTTGGAACCTTTACATTTAAGTAAGCCACCTATTGATAAATTCAAAAATACGGGGTTGAAGAGTTTAGAGCTACAGTTGATGATAATCTTGAGAGAGTTGAGTTTTGGCTTAAGAATACGATCTGAGTATTTGATTAATTGTATTGTACACTAGCATAATGTGTCAAATACGTTGTATCACTCCTAAGAGATACTACATATCATCGGTGGAACACTTTGATATCTGCAGTGCCGAGAGAAAGAGTCATGTAGGAATTCTTTTAGACCGAGTTCAGAAAGAAATACATAAGTCAGTGATTTATTAATCAAAAGCACAAAGAATTTCTAGAACTAAAATAAATTCGTTTGACTGTGACAGAGTACGAAAGAGAATTTGTGAGACTAAATAAATATGCTCGAGAATGTGTTTCTACTGAAGAGGTTATGTGTAAACGATTCGAAGACGGGTTGAATGAAGATATTAAGCTTCTATTTGGGATTCTTGAATTGAAAGAATTTGTTGTGTTAGTTGGCAGAGCTTGCAAAGTCGAGAAACTTGGCAAAGAAAAGAGAAAAGCTAATTTTGAGGCTAGAGATTCGAGAAAGAGGCCAATGAGTAAACTCTATCACTCTTCTTCAAAGAAATCACAGGATTCATATAATCGTTCGAATGCTTCAATGGGTATTCTAATAAGACTTAATCCACCTCAGTATCGAGTGTTGGTAGTGTCAGAATCAATAAACCTGAGTGTCAACAGTGTGGAAGACGACATTTTGGAGACTACTGGATGAATAAAAAAGCTTGTTTCAGATGTGGCTCACAAAATCATTTTATTTGGGATTGTCTTGAGTTACCCGAGAAAGACAAAATTCTAAATACAGGACCGAGCAATACAGCTGCTAGAGGGAGACCATCTAAAAATACGAGAAATGTGACTAGTAACAAAGGTGTGACAAAGGATTCTGCTGGGAGATCCGAGGCTCGAGCACCAGCCAGAGCTTACGCTATTCGTGCTCGCAAATATGCGTCATCACCAGATGTTATCACCGGTACATTTTCTCTCTATGACAATGATGTAATTGCTTTGATTGATCCTGGATCGACTCATTCATATGTTTGTATGAATCTAGTGTCTAGTAAGAGTTTGCCTGTTGAGTCAACTGAATTTGTGATTAAAGTATTGAACCCTTTAGGCAAATATGTCCTAGTTGATAAAGTTTGCAAGAATTGTCCTTTGATGACTAGGGGTTACTGTTTTCCGGCTGATTTGATGCTTTTACCATTTGATGAATTCGATGTGATTTTGGGTATGGATTGGTTGACTCTGCATGACGCTATTGTGAATTGTAGATGAAAGACTATTAAATTAAAATGTCAGAATAGTGAAATTCTTCAAATTGAATTCAATGATTCCAGTAGATTGCCTATTGTGATATCAACGAAAGTAGCTCTAAAATATGTGAGAAAAGGTTGTGATGCTTATCTTTGGTATGTACTAGATACAAAAGTGTCAGAATCGAAGATTGAATCAATGCTAGTGGTTTGTGAATATCCGGGTATGTTTCCAGAAAAGTTACCTAGGTTACCACAGATCAGAGAAGTTGAGTTTGCTATTTAATTAGTACCCGAAACATCACCAATATCGATCTCTCCGTATAGAATGGCTCCTACAGAATAGAAGGAATTGAAAGCTCAGTTGCAAGAGTTAATAGATAGAGGTTTTGTGCGATTTAGTTTTTTTCCCTAGGGTGCACCAGTGCCGTTTGTAAAGAAGAAAGGTGGATCAATGAGGTTGTGTATTGACTATCATCAGCTTAACAAGGTTACAATTAAGAATAAATACCTTTTGTCAAGAATTGATGATTTGTTCGATCAGTTGAAAGGAGCAACAGTATTTTCAAAGATCGATCTACGATCTGGTTATTATCAGTTGAGAGTTAAAGATTCTAATGTGCCGAAAACTGCATTCAAAACAAGGTACGGGCATTATAAATTTCATGTTATGCTATTCGGATTAACTAATGCTCCTACAGTATTCATGGATTTGATGAATCAAATTTTTAGACCGTATTAGACATATTTGTTGTTGTATTTATTGATGATATTCTAATCTATTCCAAGATGAATCTGAGCATGCTCAACGTTTGAGGATTGTGTTGCAAACATTGAAAGATAAGAAACTATTTGCTAAATTTAGTAAATGCGAGTTTCGGCTCTGAGAAGTTGGATTTTTGGGACATATTGTTTCAGCGGAAGGCATTTGAGTTGATCCGAGTAAGATTTCAACAGTTGTTGACTGGAAACCACCAAGAAACATGTCTAAAGTCAGAAACTTTCTGGGATTAGCCTACTATTGGTGTTTTGTAAAAGGTTTCTTGATTATTGCTACATGGATGACTTGATTATTACAAAAAGATGTGAAGTTCAAAAGGTCCGAGAAATGCCAACAGAGTTTTGAATAGCTGAAAGCACTGTTAACTGAAGCACCAGTTTTAGTTCAACCTGAGTCGGGTAAAGAGTTTGTGATTTTTAGCAATTTTTCATTGAACGATTTGGGATGTGTTTTGATGCAATAAGGCAAAGTGATAGCTTATGCTTCTAGACAATTGAAGCCACATGAAAAGAATTATCAGACATATGACTTAGAGTTGGCTACTATTGTTTTCGTATTGAAAATTTGGCAACATCATTTATTTGGTGAGAAGTGCCATATTTTTACTGATCACAAGAGCTTGAAGTATTTAATGTCCCAGAAAGATTTGATTTTGCGACAACGAAGATGGCTTGAGTTGTGGAAAGACTATGAGTTAGTGATTGATTATCATCCGGGGAAAGCAAATGTAGTCGTAGATGCTCTGAGTATAAAATCTTTATTTACTTTGCAGGCAATGAACACACAATTAACTTTGTCTAATGACGGTTCGATTTTAGCTGAGTTAAAAGCTAAACCATTATTTCTACAGTAAATTTGTGAAGCTCAAAATATGTGATAATGAGTTACAAGCTAAAAGATTACAATACGAGTCGACTACTGATTCAGAGTATCAAATCGGATTCGATGATTGTTTACTGTTCTGAGGTAGAATTTGTGTACCGAGAAACTCTGAGCTTATTTAGAAATTTCTACATGAAGCACACAGTGATTGTTTATCTGTTCATCCGGGGAGTACTAAGATGTATAATGATTTGAAACAATTGTACTGATGGTCGGGCATGAAACGAGACATTTCAGAATTTGTGTCTAGATGCTTGGTTTGTCAACAAGTCAAAGCCAAACATCAAGTGCCTTCGGGACTACTACAACCAATGATGATACCAGAGTAGAAATGGGATAGAGTTATGATGGATTTCATATCGGGATTACTCCTATCTCTGAAAAAGAAAGATGCTATCTGGGTTGTTGTCGATCGTTTGATGAAATCGACACATTTCATTTCGGTACGCGTAGACTTTTTGCTTGATAGATTAGCTAAATATTATGTCTTTGAGACTATCAGATTGTACGGGGTGCCAGTTTCTATTATTTTGGATAAAGATCCGAGGTTTATGTCGCGATTTTAGAATAAATTGAAAGAAGCTTTAAGTACATGCTTGAACTTTAGTGCTGCATTTCATCCTCAGATAGATGGTCAATCTGAGAGAATTATATAGATTCTCTAAGATATGCTTCATTGCTATGTTTTAGAATTTGAAGGCAGCTTGGAAAAATATTTACCATTGGTTTAATTTGCATATAACAACAATTTTCAATCCAATATAAAGATGGCACCATATAAAGCATTGTATGGTCGTAAATGTAGAACTCCATTATACTGGACTAAGCTTAGTGAGAAAAAGATACACAGGGTTGATTTGGTTAGAGAGATCGAAGGTAAGGTGAAAGTAATTTGTGATAGTTTGAAATCAACTTTAGATTGACAAAATTCATATGCGGATTTGAAACGTAAAGATATTGAATTTCAAATCAGCAACAAAGTTTTTCTGAAAGTATCGCCATGGAAAAAATCTTCAATTTGGTCAAAAAGGAAATTTGAGTCCGCGATTTATCGGGTCGTACAAAATTATCGAAAGAATAGGTCACAATGTATTTCATTTTTTGACATTACGCCAATATAGATTAGATCCGTCGCATGTAATTTCTCCAGCAGAGATTGAAATTCATCCTGATATGACGTACAACGAAGAACCAATCAGAATTTTGGCTCGAGAGAACAAAGAGTTGAGAAAAAAAAGCATAGCTTTAGTGAAGGTTCTTTGGCAATGCAACGGGGTTTAAGAGGCTACGTGGGAAATCGAGGAAGCTATGAGAAAATAGTACCCTAACCTATTTTCTGGTAAAATTTTCGGGGACGAAAATTCCTGAGGAGAGTTGTAACAGCCCATTTTTAGTCAAATCAGAATAGTGGTTTTGAGACCATAAATTTGAGGTCAAAATATTTATTTTATTCTTTTAAGGTCTGCAGCATGATAGTATGATTGTATGAAAATTTCATTAAGAAATTTTAACGTTTGAATGCTCAATTTTATAAAAAGGACTAAATCGCGTAAAGTGTAAAACTTGAGTTCTAATAGCTAAAGCTGTCTAATAGCTATGGAACTTTAAAGTGGAGGTCCTTATGTGGTAAATAGCTTATTAATATGTTAGTGGATGGTAATGGCTTGGTAATTTTGAAATTTATGATAATTTTTAAGGTTAATTTTGGTAATTGATAATTAATGTTAAAATAAATGAAACAAAACAAGGTATCATCTTTTTCTTCTTCATCTTCAACCAAAAATAGGGCAAAAAGAAGACATGTTTATCCTTTACATTCGGCCAAGCTTGTGTGTGCAGTTGGTGAGTGATTTTTATCCCTTTTTAATGATTTGTATGTTTTTGGAGTCGTTGTAACTTAATCTAGCTAGCCCAAAGACTAATTTGTGAAACTGTTAAAAGTATAAGGTTTTACCATTGATGAATATGTGTTTACTTTGATGTTTGGTGATGGAAAATGAATGATTGTTGTTAGATAAACTGTTAAAAGTATAAAATTTCAAATTAGGGATTTGATTGTAAAATGTGAAAAATTCAAGGTTAAATTGTGAAATAAATGGAATATAGGGCTTGCTAGGGACTTAATTGATATTCGGCTAGCATGGGTATAAGTTGAATTGCATGAATTTGCATTTTTATGAGTTAGGGACTAAATTGTAAAGAAGTTGAAATATTAGGGGCAAAAGTGTAAAATTACCATAATATGAAATTTGGGTTAAATTGAATAGAATGATAATTAAATAAGTTAAATTTGATTATATATAGATCAAGAAAATCAAAGTTCAGAATTAGATCGGAGGAAAAATAAGATAGTTGATTGATAGCTCGATTTCTCTCCGTATAAATCCGAGGTAAGCTCGTATGTTAATAAGAATTAATATAATTATGTTTTAAATGCTTTATAATTGTATTGTTGATGAATACAACCTTGCAAAAAATTTTGATGAAGATTCGACAATGTTTAATTACCAGTTGAACCTTAGGAATACATAGGATACAAATGACACGTCATTAGGGGTTATTGTGTTTGGGTGTTAGTCTATACATTCTACCAGTGACTGAGTTATCTGGCATGTGTTGCGAATCCTCGTCAGCTTGTGTGAACAGCACCGTGTAGCTACGTCTTGACCGCCAGCTTGTGTGAGCAGACCCGTTGATAGCTCGAGAGTGAGCATTATATGAGATATGAGATTGAGATGGCTTCAGCTTGGTATTGCACTTAGGGTGCGAGATTCCCGAGTATCTGATATTATTCCAAATGGTTCAACAAGTATATCAATGAATTGGAAGAGTATGAAATTGATACGAGTTAGTACAGGTATGTACGCGAACTATACAATTATTGAATTGAGGAAATAGATGGAATTCATATCTAACCTTTGGATTGAATATGTGTTAAGTATTGGATTTAAATTGAATTGCATTATGTGATGTTTAAGTTTTTGAATTGTAGTTGAATGGTAAGTTTTACATATTAAGCATACGGGCTTACTAAGCTTTGTAGCTTACTCTATTTACTTTTTCGTGTTTTATAGTGATTTCAAAGCTTGCTCGGATTGGTAGTCATCGAAGATCTCATCACACTATCCAACTGTCATTTTGGTAGTTTTTAACTTATGTTTTTGGATATATGGCATGTATTGGAGTTGTGGTTGATATGGTCTATATGTTGATAATGGATTTAGCCAATTGATTTGGCTTGTAAATGAAGTATGTTTTGGTTATGTGTATAGCCATGTGATTTGACTTATTTTGGTATATTTGATTATGTATATATATATATGTGCAAATGGCCTTTTGTTATGTGGTTGGTAAATTGCCATGTGAATGCTTGTTGTGGATTGGTATTTTGAAAACCAAATAGTTGAATTGTAAAATATGGTATGCTTATGGTTTTAGGCAAAATAATGCATGTTTAAAAGTGACCATATAGGTGATTTCTGAATATGAAATTTGTATGAAATTGAATGGCAAATTGTGTTACTTATGTGTCTTGTGGTTGATGGTATTTATATAGCATGAATTGAACTTGGTTTAGAAAAGTTTAAATGCCATTTGATGATGTGGTTATTTGTAATTTGGTTTGTGTAGGTGAATGCTGGTTTGGGTGAGAAGGATGGCTTGGTAAATAGCCTATTTTTGTCCATACAGGCAGAGACACGAGCGTGTGTCTCAACCATGTGTGACACACGGTCAGGTGACACAGCCATGTGTCCCCTGGTACATAATTAGAAACCAAGTCAGTGTGCTCCACACGGTTCAGTACATGTGCGTGTGACTTGGCCGCGTGGCATTAGTCAGTATACCCTATAGTTTTGGCGCGGCCTAGCACACGACCTAGCACATGGGCGTCTGAGGCCATTTCGAAGGGTACACAAGCTTGTCACACGAGCGTGTCGTTGGAAGTGTGACCTAAGTCAGAGAGTTAAACGGGGTAGGACGTGGACTGGGGCACGGCCATGTGATCCCATTTCGAATGTCCACACGGCCTGTGATAGGCCACATGGGCATGTGTCCCCTGTATTTTGAAAAATTTCTATGTTTTCCAAAAATTTCTTGATTTATCGGTTTAGTCTCGAACCACTTCTAATGTAGGATTTGGGCCTCGTAGGCTCGTATTAGGGACTGTATGATTGATTGTGAATGACTTTTATTTGGAAAATGAAAAATGTATGTGAAATGTATGGTTGTTTAAGTAGTAAGTTCGGTAATGCTCCGTAACCCTATTCCAGCGATGGATACGGGTTAGGGGTGTTACAGTTCGAGAAAAAACAAGGGCGATGAAACGAAAGATGGGTCAGATTCTAAGGGGTTTGCAAATAAATAAATAAGGGCAGGATCTCATCTTTATTTTATTTTATTTTATTTTATTTTTTAGGCTTAGGTTCTTTTAGGATATTTTCTATTTCTCGCATAATAAAACAAGAGGTTGAAATCATTAATAAAATTAAACAACTTGCAAAATAAGAAGTGTGTCAATAGATATGTACATGTCTTGGATTGGATCTGTCTAGGAAGAATAGGTATTTAAATAGTCCAACTTGACAAACCTTTTATTCCTGGGATCGTACCTGGTGTATAGTATCTATTCACTTCTATATTTTCGTTATCTCTACTGTTTTTAACAATAGGGACATTGTTCATCTTAAGTAAGGGGACCAAAAATTGAAATTTTTTTCAGAATACAATTTTCTTATAATTATGATTAAGTTATATTCTGCTCAAAAATGTGAATTTTTGTTAATTATGCTAAAATTTAGTATAAATAAAGTTCTATTATCTAAATAATTACTATGTTAGCTAAATTATGACATAAATGTTACTCTTAATAAAGTATGAAAATTGAATCGTAAAATTATTAATTCCTTAGGAAAGCTAAGCATGGATGAAAGTTTAAGTTTCTAGAATTGACTTTGTAATTTCTTGAGACGAAATCCTAAGAGGCATGGAATTTTGAAAATGATTTAGGCAAATTTTTGTTTGGAATGTTTGAGCCTTTCAAGCCAACCTTAATGAATATTTATCCATTTAAACCCAACTTTGAGACTATATGGCCTGATTTTATTTGTACCTTAAACACTAGACTCAGTATATCTAGAATATTCTCTGAAAATAAGTTTGGGGGAGTTGAGAAAAAGTATCAAATGCTAAAAAAAAAATTTGTAGTATTGTAACACCCCTTACCAGTATCCGTCACCGGCACAGGGTTCGAGGCGTTATCAGACTTAAACATAAACATTCCTACAAACTAGGCCATGAAATTTGGTCCAAATCAAATTCATCCAATCACATGCATATCGTCCCTTATACGTGCCCACGAGGCCCAAAACATACGTTAGGAGTGGTTCGGGACTAAACTGAAAACTTTTGGAACTTTTACTACACTTAGAAAATTTTCATACTTTGGAGAGTCACACGCCCATGTGGGTAGGCCATGTGGTCATACACATACCCGTGTGGCTTTGGACACACCCATGTCCTCAGCCCGTGTAACTCTCTGTTTATGACGTCATGCACAATTTGGGGTCACATGGTCAAGTCACACGCCCGTGTCCTGGGGCCATGTCCTTCACACGGCTGAGACACACAGCCGTGTCTCTTCCCGTGTAGCCAAGGAAATGGCTTTCTACCAAGCATTTGCCACCCTCATTTTGACACTCACATGCACATTTTCAGTGGAACTTAACATGGCACAATTAAGTTACCAACACAACCATAATCAAGGCTTAAACATATCAAAACAATTATTTACTGTTCATAACAAAACTGTCCACTTAAGTCACAGTCACTAAATTATTTATATCTTTAGCTAAAGAACTCTAAATTAAGATCCGCTTGAGTTTTCCGAGACTAGACTCAAATATCTTCCTACCATAAAATTTTCAAAATTTATGGTTTAGCCAATAAGTACATTTAATTCTTCAAATTCATCCCTATTCTGCTGTTCGATAGTTTCGACCTTTCTTCACTAAAAAATAATTATCTCTTCGTACAGAATTCAGATGATGTTTCTATTTGTTTCTCTTGAAAATAGACTCATTAATAAATTAAAAATATAAATTTTAACCCTCAATTATTTTTATACAATTTTTTATGATTTTCTAAAGTCAGAACAGGGGAACACAAAATCATTCTGACCTTGTCTCACAAAAATTCAAATATCTCATAAAATGAAATTCTTTTGCTTACACCATTTCTTCTATTTCTTCTGTGTAAAACTAGACTCAGTGATATTTAATTTCATATTTTATTAAACCTCTAATTCGATTTCAACAATTTTTGGTGATTTTTCAAAGTTATACTACTGCTGCTGTCTAAAACTGTTTTAATGCTAATTTTACTCTTTCATGATTCCCTTGTACTAACTTTCATTAACATACCATTATAAACCACATCACACAATGACATTGACATAGGAATATGAGTAATTAATATGCTTGCAACCCATTAGCCAATATAAGCCAATTTATATGGCTACATAACAAATCAAATCCTTATTTATTACTTGCCAATACATTTGGCCATATCATAATGACACATACATAAAATGACTAAGTCCCTATACATGCCATAAACTCAAAGGTTTGTGTTCATTTACCCAACATGATAGCTTTTTAGTGTGATAGAATCTCCAACGATCTCCAACCCGAGTTAGCTGAATAAACTTATGAGAGGTGGGAAAGAAAAGGGGGTAAGCTATATAGCTTAGTAAGTCCGTATAAAAATAATAAGGGAATCATTTACATGCATTTACCAATTTCATCAATATGTTCTCGTGGTTACACATTAATCAATTGTAATACTCATATTTTAATCTATAAACATAAATTTATCCTGTTGTGACAATAGTCAAGCAAACATAAACTCTCATAATAAAACACTTCAACATTTGACAAATCGTTCCAGCATTCATAATAAAAGTGCGTATTAATTATGTATATTCATATTTTCCAATTGATATAGCTTAATATCCTTCAATGATCCAAAACTCTTAGCTATCCATACTTTCATATCCATTTTTATTAAGCTTTTATGTCGGTCTTTCTCTCTTTTCATTATTCATTGAATCACAACATTAAAAGAATAAGCACATCGTGTCTCAATTCAATTTGGCCTAAAAGCCTTACACATGATTCTCAATCGAATTCACCATATATTTTTACGTTATAAATATAAACCTATAAATCACAAGGTCATCATGGAAGATCATTCTCATAGACATAACTTATTCATTTGCATTCTTACCACATACCAAGCTTAATGCTCATGAGTTTTGAATACGTGCCTGTACTATCTCATAGCATAACCATATATTTATTCTTCTCATTGACTTGCCCTTCGTGTTTTCTGTCAAGTTACTCAATTATTTACCCTTTGAACACTTGGAATACCATCGGATACATCAGAATCTCGCACCTAAGTGCACCATATGTAGCCAATGCTACCTCATATCACATATCGCATGTTGCTCATTTTTGAGCTACTCACGGGTCTGTTCACACAAGCTATCGATCAGGATGTAGCTACACGGGCTACTCACACAAGCTATCAGGTATCCGCAACACATGCCAGACTACCCAGCCATCGGTAGAACATACAAGACCATTACCCGGACCGCAATAACATGTGTCACATATATCATGAACTCATACCAGAACTCATGAGATCAGATCATATAGTTCCTAGTGACATGTCATTTGTATCCTAAACTATTCCTAAGGTTCAAATAGGATTTCCTTAATTACACGTCTTCGTTGAACTCGTCTAGAGGACCAATCATATAACTCATGATAATAATTAATCACATAATTCTTCATAATGATAATAATAAAGATAATCACATTTAAACATGAAATTACAACTCATCACAATGTCATTAAGTATCATAGACATATTTTAGATCATATCATTGCATAGTGTATCATAAAATCTCATGGTTATTTCCGTAATATCGTACTCCATAACATTCGCATTACATTTTAATAATAAGGCATTTATCGCAATTATATCAATTAAATATTTATACATGTACAATTAAATGCTTATTAAACATACGAACTTACCTTGATACCAAAAATGGTGAAAAAGACCTAACCGTCAAATACACATTTTTCCCTCGTTCTAGGTCCAAAACACATTTTCCTTGATCTAAAATATCACATTTAGCTTATTTATTAGTCACATTATTCACTGTGACCCAAAAATCATATTATGGAAAAATTACATGTTTGCCCCTTAACTTTGTCATATTTACACTTTTGCCTCTAGGCTCGTAAAATGAAATTTATTCAATTTCTTTGTACTTTAAGCCTAGCCAAACCATTTTCATAACTATAATATCCCACAATTTCCACTAGAACACACTTTTACTACATATTCTATAACTTTTATAATTTAGTCCTTTTAAGCATTTTCACCGAAAATCACTTAGCAAAAGTAGTTTCTCCAACCATAAACATCTATAATCTACCATTAAACATAAAAATTCACAAACTTATAACATGGGTCAAACCCTAGACCTTCATCATAACTCAAATAAATGGTAGAAATAGGTAGGTCTTGTTACAAGGATTTCAAAAATGTAAAAATCATTAAAAACGGGACAAGAACGGACTTACAATTGAGCTTGGAAGCTTGGAAAACCCTAGACATGGTTTCTTCATGTAAAATTAAGCCAAGGAAAAAGATGGACAAGAAATTTTGGCTTTTATTTTGTTTTTAATTCATTTGAATTACTAAATGACCAAAATGCCCGTAACTTAAAAATATTCTATTTCACCTATTTCATGTCCATTTTTGTCCAAAAAATTAACCAATGGTCTAATTACCATTTAAGGACCTCCAATTTAAAATTTCATAGCAATTAGACACCTCTAGCTTCTAGAACTCAAGTTTTGCACTTTTTACAATTTAGTCATTTTGACTAAATTGAATGCCCAAACGTCGAAATTTTCGAACGAAATTTTCATGAAATCATTCTGTGAAATTTTAGAAAATAAAAAATAATAAAATTAAGTTTTTCCTCGTCGAATTTTTGGTCCCAAAACTACTATTCCGACTAGACCCAAAATTGGGCTGTTACACATGCAGTAAATATGCTCGAGTGTGTTAAAAAAAAAGAGAGTATATGTACTCAAAAAAATAGATGTACAAAGAGCACGAACTCAAATGCAAAATTAGTTGGTGAATTTGGAGGTATTTATTCCGAAGGTCCGATGCAAGCTGAGTTTAGGGTTTTTTAGCTTAAAATTATCTATCTTTTACATACCCTTAACCTAGCCACGTTACAACCTATTTAAAAGATATATAGATTCAAATTTTTGTGCTGACTACATTAGTGAAGAGAAATTTCTAAACTCAACCTATGAAGGCATAATTAAACTTATGGATTGCAATTAGTCTTAAATAAGGAAATAAAAGGTAATTGGTAAGAATTTAGCATATTTTTATTGAGAAAGAATTTAGTCTATTCTTGCTATCGTGATAATAATTAAGAATAATTCGAACAATATGTATAATTGAGTTACATAATTCTAAAATTCTTGTTCTTGAGCATAATTACTCATAATTGTGGGAAACGATTTTTGAAAAAAAATTTCAAAGGCGACTTTCTTAAATTTCTTTTGCAATTTGTGCATTACTCGGGGAGAGCAATGAATTAAGTTTCGAGGTGTGGAAACTCTAAAATATATAGAATATTTTAGCAAATTTTGAGCACTAATTCATATAGTTTCTAAGTAATTTCTGTCGAATTTTATACTTTTTTGTAAAATAATTAAGTTGAGCTTAATTTATGAAACATTTTAAATTTTAATTATTTTTATAATATTTTTGAACAAAATGGGCCCGAAAGCCACTACCTCAACATTAACAAGCATTAGCGAGTATAAGCCTATGGATATCGCTCGGATACTCCATGTTTATAAAAAACGTACAATGTTTGTCAATAGCAAGTTTACAAAGGCCATCAGCCACCCTATTACTTGAGCCAGCGTCCTCCTCCATGCTTTATCTCAAACTTGATGGAAGAATCCAAAGATACTCCATGCTTTATCTTAAACTCCAAAGTTCCTATGGATATTGCTCAAATACTCTATGCTTTATCTCAAACTCGATGGAAGAATCCAACAACTTGAAAATATTCTTCAATCAAAATCCAAAAATCGAGATATCCTCTCGACAAAATTTAAACCGTTTAACCAACCTCACACTTTTGGCCTCGAAAATGGCCCTTGCAACATTATTGTCACACGCCCAAACAATGCCTTCTCTCAAGGCTTCCGCCTTAGCCTACTGAACATCCATTTTATAATCCAGGTAAACCACATGACCATCTAAGATAAAACCATCACTGTCTCATGCAATAATCTCGATGCCAACAACTATGTCATGAATCGTCGCATCAACTGTAACAGCCCGATTTTGGACCTAGTCAGAACAGTGGTTTCAGAACCACTCACCCGAGGTCGGAGAAAATATTTTGATATTATTTTATGTGTTATAGCATGATTATATGAGTGCATGAAAATTTTGGTGAATTTATTTTAGCAATTGCATGCTTAATTGCGAAAAAAGACTAAATCTTAAAGGGTAAAAGTTTAATTTCACTTGATAGACATACCAAATAGCTAGAGAGTCAAAATTTAAAGTCTTTAAAGGGCAAATAGACCCTTAAAATGCAGCATGGCCGGCCATAGGGACAAAGAATTAGGCTTGTCAATGTTAGGTAAAAATTTGGTGACTTGCTTGACTAAAAAGAAAAAAAATAAACAAAAGATGATATCACCCATTTCACCTCTTCCACTTCACCAAAATTTTTAGTAAAAATAAGGGTTTTGAAGCCTTGAAATTTCAGCCAAGCTAGCCTCTTGTAAGTAAGTCAATTTATGGGTTATTCTTGATAATTTTTGTACTTTTGGGATCCCTAGAGCTTAATCTAGCTATTGAGGGGACTATTTTGTGAAATGATTGATAGTCTAGGGACTTATCATGAAAATACTTGTATGTTAGCTGAGTTTTTATGGAAGAAAATGAGCCTTGGTTGTTGAGTGAACAACTTTTGTGAAGGGACTTCTCATGAAAACCCTAATATGACCATTTTGTAAAGTTTGTAAAATAGGTGGTAATGTTATGAAATATTGAGAATTTGGGGTGGTCATTAGAGAAATAAATCGTCGGTTAAGTTTGGCTAAGAAGGAAATTCGATAAAAATTGAATTTCGTGCCTAGGGGTAAAAATCGTAATTTTTGCGAAGCTTAAGGGGGAAGTGGTTATTTTACCAAAGTATGAGTCTTAAGTTGAATTGAATGATTTGTGTATTAAATAAGCTAATTTTTGACATTTTAGATCAAGAAAAATGTTATTCGGGTCTTGATTGAGGGAAGAATAAAATTTACGCGGATTAGGCTCGTTCCTAACATTTTGTGCCGAGGTAAGTACATATGTAAATAATGTGTCATTGTAGCTTACTTTTAAATGTTTTTATTTTTACCATGTATCATAATCTAATCGATACCATGAAAGTATAAATAATGCGATATAAGAGTAACCTACATTACGAACAAATGCAACAGCATCAAGTTAGATACGAGATCCCGTTGAACCTCGAAAATAGTATAGGATACAAAAAGGTAAGTCATGAGAAATTGAGTGGTCTGAACTCATGAGTTGAGTTTGAGTTCATGAGACAAGTGAAATATGTAATGTGAGTCTAGGTAGTAACTTGTGTACAGACCCGTAAGTAGCTTAGTGAGCGGGCATTACATGATAGAGCTATGGGGTCCAGGTACTGACTTGGTGAAAGGCCCGTGAGTAGCTCAAATAAGCAAGTATTACAAAGTACGATGTAGCTTTGGCTACTTGTATAGTACTTAGGAGTAAACTATCTGTGTATTCACCAGTACCTCCGAGTGTTCAAAGGGGTAACTCGATGAATGGATTGGCGATACTTCCAATGAGGTATGTCAATATAGAGAATAAACTTGAGTTATTTTACAAGTAATTACAAGTATGTATACTAAACTCTTGAATGAAGACCTTAGTATGTGATGAGATGTAGTAAGTATGATAAGCTAATGTTTGATGAATGTGTCCATTTACACTTGTTTGCATATATGTACGTACTAAGCTCCCATGCTTACCCTCCTTCCTTTCCCTTTTCTTATAATGCCGCCAAAGTAACTCGAGGATCATCAATTACATTGGGAAAGCCAGCTACACTATCCTTGAAGCACTTGGTATAGCTAGTTTTATCATTTTGATTATGGCATGTATAGGGACTCTTGATTTTGTTTTGGTATTATATTATTTTGGCCAAATGTGTTGGATTGGCTAATATTGAAAGTTATTATATGAATGCAAGGTAGTTTTTCATGAATGTGAAATTGTTGACATGGTTAGATACATGAAATGAATTTAGACTTAGCTTTGGTTGTTTGGTTGGTGTTTAAATTGTGCTTCAAGGTGGCAAATGGCTTGGTAAATAGCCTTATATTGTCCACACGGGTAGACACACGGGCATGCGTCTAGGTCGTGTGTGACACACGGCCTGCCCTATGGGTGTGTCATCCGGCCGTGTATCCCCTGCACTCAAAAATTTTAAGTCAGTATGCATGGCAGTAAACACACAGGCAGAGACACGCCGTGTGTCTCAACCGTGTGGAGGACATGGCCTCTGGCCACAGACGTGTACCTTAAATTGGATGCTGACGTCAGAAATAGAATGTCAAGGTTTTTAGACATAGGCTAGGACACGGACATGTCAATGGCCGTGTGAAGGACACGAGCCATAAACAGGTTTGAATTTAGAATTTAATTCACACAGGCATGGGACATGGGCATGTCCCTAGGTGCTTAGGCCATGTGTGTCAGACGGGCCATCAACACAACCATGTCATAATGGCCATACGGGTGTGTTGCCCTTCCACACGAGCGTATGCCCTGTTTCAAGGGTCATTTTTGTTAAGTCGGTATAAGGACCCAAATTGGTCCCGAGTAGTTTCTAAGAGATGTTCTGGACCTTATAAGCCTATGATAAGAAGATTTAGATAAATTTTGAAAAAGTTTTAATTTGACCGAGTTTTAAAATCATCCCCCAAAGTTCTTAGCTTTTCCCAAATCAACCGAGCATCATCCTCCTTCCTATGAAACAAAGCATTGTTGCAGCTATTCCAAACATTCCATAAGACCATAATAAGATTCTCAATTGCCTTAATGTCCAACAAGCAAGTAGCATCCTCAAACCAATCAATACAACTCTTAAAAGAGGAATCAAGTAAACAACCATGCAGCCCATCAGAAGAAAGAACCATACAAATTTAGGACAGTCCCAAAAGCATGGATAATTGTCTCATCCCCCATCCCATATTTATGGAAAACTCGATCAAAACTTTGAAAAACTGAGGCCATTTTAACATTAGTCGGAAGCAAGTTATGACCAACCCTCCAAGCAAAGATATGGATTTTGGGAAGCATATGGAGTTTCCAAATAGTTCTCCAAAACAAACGATGCAGACCAAAACCCATCTTATTAAGGATAAGCCAAGAGTACCCAAATTTTGAAGAATAGCACTCGGACTTATTGTGAAACCAAACAATCCGATCCAAGGGACCATGCCGAACAATTAGTAAGGCACAGATATGAGCACTCATCCCCTCACCATAAAGGTCCTTCACCCGATCTCTATCCCACTCACATGAGTTAGACCTCCATAAATCCCTCACCCGACCATCTTGAATGGCATAGAAAGAAGTCCTCAAGGAGTTACCATCAAGACCTCAAAGCCCCATCTATCAAATCCGTACCTAGCTGTCATACCATCACCAATTTTTCATCCAATCCTGGTCTTAAGGGCTTTAACCGCATGCACAATACTCATCCAACAGAAAGAAGGCTTATCAACAACCTTAGGGTGAAGCACATCCCCATCAGGAAAATACTTAGAGCATAGAACATGATAACATAAGGTATCCTTATTGTTGATAAGCTACCACACTTGTCCCCCGAGAAGCGCAATATTGAAGAGCTTTAAGTCCTTGAAACCAAGACAACCCATGCCTTAGGTGTACAAAGAGAGTCCTATGCCATTATCACTCAACCACGATCTTTATTTCTTTTTTGCCCAACAAAAGCTCCTCCTCCTTGAGATCATCACATTAAGGGTACCCCTGAGAACAAGAAAATTTGAAAGAGCAAAGGTAAAGATTGCAAAATAGATTTAATGAAAATATCCTTACCACCATATGCTAAAAGAATTTTAAACTAGACTTTTATCCTAAGAGAAAACTAATCAATAATGTGCTGAAACGCCCTCGTCTTATTCTTGCCAAACACCAAATGCAAGCCCAAATAGTTATCTATGGACTCAAGAACTCGCATACCCGAGATATCACTCAGTTGCTCCCTTTGATCTCTTGGAGTATTAGGAATGAAGTAGACAATGGGCTTGGAAGGACTAATCTTGTGCCCAAAAATCGTCTCGAAATAGTGAAGGATATCCTTAACGATCTTAACCTCCTCTATTTTATTATAAACAAAAAAGAAAGCATCATCCACAAAGAAAAGATGATTAATCATGGGCCCATTCTGACTGGCCCTAATCCCCCAAATCTTTCCATCCGTCTGGGCCCCTAGAAGAAACCTAAAGAGCGCTTCCATACAAAACAAAAAAAGATAGGGTGATAGCGAATCTCCCTAACGAAGCCCTCTCTTGGGAATAATCACATCCGTGAGGGACGTATTACACTTAACAACATATCTCACCGATCGGACACATTGTATAACCAAAGTAACCCATGAAGTAGAAAACACAATAATAAGCTTTACTTATGTCAAGCTTGATCACAAACCCTTTATTCAACCCATTTTTAGAACTTTAGAGATAATGCAAAAGCTCGTAAGCGATGTGGAAATTATCATGAATCATACGCCCTGGCACAAAAGCACTCTAGTTCTGGCTGATACAGACTGAAAGAACATTCTTTAATCTATTACCTAAGACATTAGAATTTATCTTGTAAATAACCCTACACAGGCTGATAGGACAGAAGTGAGTCATATCCTTAAGCTCATCAATTTTGGTAATAAGAATGATAACAATTTCATTTACATCCTTGATATCTTTTCGCTCATCCAGAACCTCATGACAAAGCTCGAGCACATTTTTACCAACCACCCCCTAATTTTCCTTATAAAAGAGGCTCGAGAGCCCATCAATACCCGAGGCCTTGTGAGTATCCATTTGATTAAAAGCTTTAACATGCTCCTTATCAGTCATGTCACTATCAAAAGTACCATTCATATCGGAGGTGATACAATTAAGGATCAAGCCCAACACCCTCTTAAGGTTACCACAATTATTTTTATAATAATTTTTTATAAACTAGGATATTTTTGGCAGTTTTCCACAAATGGTAAAAATTCAACTCGGTAATCACCTTGGAAGAATTAATTTATAAGGCACCCAGAGAACAGGATGATGAATTAACAGCCATGGATGACTTAAATTTAAGTTTTTGGACTTTCTCAAATCAATCGATCCGATTTAATTTTTATTAGGAAAAATAGGCAGCTTGAAGTAAAGGAAAGGGCCTGAATTGAGCAAGCAAAAAGGGAGGATGGACAAGCCCAAAAGAGCATCTCAAATCGTCCTATATTGCTGACCCAATTAGCTTATTTTGGCTGATTTTAACACTTGCAAATTAGCCCTTGAACGTTTCTTAAATGCCATTCAAACCCCTCCCATTTTCATGCATTATATTTTTAGTCACAAGCTAAAAAAAAACAAATTCAAACTCAACCACTCGTTATACTTCCATGGCCAGCCATAGGATGAGGGATTCACTGCTATTTTTTTCCAACTTGAGCTGCCAATCTCAAGTATAAATAGCCACCCTCACTTCCTCATTTGTCATCCCTCACTTCACACATCTCTCACACACACATTTTCTCTCTTTTTGCCTTTTTGTTGCCTTTTAATTCCTTTCTTCCCTTGCTGATTTCCCCTCTTGAAAAAAATCTCTCACACCTCTTGGAGCACAACAATCAAATATTGATGAAGGCCTTGGATAAATAGAATGATTAGAGAAGAGCGGATAGCACTAATTTGGCTTCAAAAAACCACCGAGATTTTTTTTCTAGTTCCCTTCTCTTAATCTTTGTTTTCAGTTTTGCTTTGATCATCAACATGAATATTTGTATTTTTGTTCTTCAATTAATTAAAATTACTTAAATTCCTTTCATTTTATATTGATTACATTCTATAAGCTTAGATTTTTAAAAATGTGTTTGTGTTATTATTAGGTCTCAGTAAATTGTTCAATTAAATAAAATCATGCTTATGTTATTCTTGCATTTTAATTGTAAGGTAAAAATTGAATTAATTATTTAAAGAGATTGAAATTGTAATTAATAGACACAATATTTAATTGGTGCATGTTTAATCTTCTAAGGCAGTTGTGGGTTAAATTAGAAACAATATTAAACAAGACATTAGTCTTGCAGAACTTGCAAGATTATTGTGATTAAATTGTTTTAATATAGAGATATATTGTTACCTTTCGTAATCTTTTATTTACTTATTAAAATTCGATTAACCATTTGAATTGACATAGAGATATGGTCAAGAGTTTATTGGGTTTTAGTGGGTAAGTATGTGCATTAGTTAGCAAGTTACTGAGTTGCCACGAAATTATTTGTAACGACATGAACATGATTTTAATAATTCTAAGTTAAAAAATAAAATTGATCTAACACATTTTTGTCATATTGATTAAACTCATATTTTAGAAATCGTGCACTGGAATATTTTTACTTTTTTATTTTTCTTAGTTAAATTACTTAGTTAATTTTTAGTTTTTACAACACCTCTTTAATTTTTTCATCAACAATTTGTTTAAATTTGCATTTCATAAATATTTTCTTTCACAATCCCTATGGGTACGATACGTGGACGTCACTTGTCACTTTATTACTTATTGCGATTGTGTACACTTGCACATTTCTGTTGTTCCAACCATCCGTTTTTTTCTTCATCAAATAGGATTAAAAAAAGGAAATAGTAGAGCAAACTAGTGAAAAGAAGCAAGAAAGGGGTTTAGGGTTTATGAAAGTTAACAGGTTTTGAGATGTTTAAGAAGGTAGGATAGGTTTGGATGGTGACTTAATATGTTTTTGGGTTTTAAATGCGGTGTTTTTAGGGTTAAAACCAGATTAAAAGGATGTTTAGTTAGTCGGGTTGCGCAATCAGGTTTGTAACAACCCGTTTTTAGTAAGATCAGAACAGTGGTTTCAGGACCACAAATCTAAAGTCAAAATATAATTGATTCATATGAAAATTTCGTTAATAAATTTAATCGTTTGCATGTTTAATTCGATAAAAAGGACTAAATCGCATAAAGTACAAAAATAGAGTTCTATAAGTAAAGGGATTTAATAGCTATGAAATTAAATGATTGGAGGGTTTATGTTGTAATTAGACCATTAATAGCATGAGTGGACTATTATGCACATTAAACATATGATTTTAAAGGTTAATTTATAAGGTTAATTAAGTAAATTGGTAAATAAGTGAACCAAAAATAATAAAAACAAAACATCATCTTCCTAAAAGGTTATCATCCATCGAAATTAAGCTAAGGAAACGTCCATGGAAGCTTTCTAGGTTCGGCCAAGTCTTCTTTGTGCATTTGAGTGAAATTTCATCCTGTTTTTAATGATTTCTATGTTTTCGGAATCGTTGTAGCTTAATCGAGCTAGCCTAGGGACTAATTTACAAAACTGTTAAAAGTCTAGGGTTTTACCATTGATGAATGTGGATGTGTTTTGATGTTTGATGATAGAAAATAAATGGTTTTTGTTAGATAAACAACATTTGTCAAGTGATTTTGGTTGAAATTACAAATTAGGGATTTATTTGCAAAAAATGTAAAATTCATGGAGAAATGTGTGAAATAATGAAAAATATGGGCTGCTATGGATATATGTATATATATAATTCAGCGAGCATGGGTGTGGGTTAAATTGCATGAATTTGTATTTTTATGAACTAGGGACTAAATTGTAAAGAAGTTAAATGTTTAGGGGTAAAATAGTAAATTTTTCATAATATGAATTTTGGGTTAAATTGAATAGAATGATATTTAAATAAGTTAAATTTGATTATAGATCAAGAAAAGCAACGTTCGAAATTAGATCGGGTGAAAAACAAAATAGTGAATTGATAGCTCGATTCTCTCCGTATAAATTCGAGGTAAGTTTGTACCTTAGGAATAGATAGGATACAAATGACATTTCATTAAGGGTTATTGTGTTTTGGGTGCTGGTACGTACCTGTAACAACCCATTTTCAGTAAAATTAGAATAGTGGTTTCGGACTACAAATTCGAGCCAGAAAGAAAATTTATTTTTATATTATTGCATAATTTGCATTATGATAGGAAAGTCATATGAAAATTTTGATAAGAAAATTTTACCGATTATGGGCTTAATTATGGAAAGGACCAAATTGCATAAAAGGAAAAAGTTGGATTCTAGTAGCTAGAAAGATCAAATAGCTATGAAATTCAACACTTGAGGTCCTTATATGGTAATTAGACCATTAAAGAAAAATTAGTAGATATTTTTGATGATTCATCTATGGAAAAATAAGAAAAGGGCAATGACTAAATTGGAAATAGAAATAATTAAAAGATGATAAATAATTAAAATAGAACTAATTTCATTTTATATCATCTTCTTCCCCAAATATTCCATGGAAACCCTAGGAAAGAGAAAATAAGCTTTCTTGGCTTAATTGGGTAAGTTTGCTTGTCTCGTTTTTAGTAATTTTTATATTTTTGAAATCGGGATAGTTTAATCTACCTATTTGAGGGATTAATTTGAAAAGTTATCAAAGTATAGAAATTATGTCATGGATGAATATGTTGAAAATTTTGAAATTTATGGTAGAATATGAAAGGTTGTTGATAGATAAACAACTTTTACAAAGTAAATTTTGATGAAAACATAATTTAAGGACTAAATTGTAAAGTTGTGAAAATTGAAGAAAAATTCTGAATTTTATAGAATATATGTGCTGTAAATTTTATATTGAAATTTGGGTTAGGCTTGGAATAATGAGTAAATTGCATGAGTTTTATTTTCCGAGCCTAGGAAGAAATTGGAATTTATGGAAAGATTAGGGGCAAAATGGTAATTTTTCCTGGGATGTAAATTGAGCCCAAATGAATATGAAATGTGAGAAATTGATGATTAAATTTATTTATATAGATCCGGATAAATTAAATTCGAAGCTAGATCGAGGAAAAGAGAAGTTTTGGATTAGTAGATTTTCTTATACAAACTATTATTGAGGTAAGTTCGTGTAACTAAATTGTGTACACTTATATGTTTAATTTGAATTTTGTATACATGGGTGAATTGCATAAGTGTCAAGGTATAAAAAAATGATTTACATGTTCGGCTTAATTATATTGTCAATAATTGATAATTTTCGTTTGAATATTAAATTTCGATGGATTTATATGATTTCCTATATTGAATGAGGTCCTGCATTTGTTACTGACAGGATTTAGCTCGGACGAGTAATCCCTATTATAGCCTCTCGAGCATACTGTTATAGTTCGATGAGCACCCTGATTAATAGTGAGATTTTCTTGTGTTGCGCTCTACTGCAGCTCTTTGTGAGCGTCCTAATATGCGATCAGTTGTGATCCTGTATATAATATGGACACAAACGTAGCTCTTCATGAGCATCCTATTAAGCTCGCTTGAACTCTCTGTTACCTTATCCGAAGCTTCCTGACATTATCTTTTCGGAGATATCTGAAAGGCTCTATGAGCTTCCCGAGTAAAAACTCTTATGAGTTTCCTAATTAGCTCGGATAAGTGTCATGTTACATGACTATATGGCTCGTTTGAGCATCTTGACATGTGGCTCAAGAGTATGCTCCCTGAATAAGAATTGACGGCTTATAAATATGTACACCTTAAGTTTATTACTTGAGTATCCATCGATATTTCAATAAATTCAACGGAATAAATTCCTAACATGAGAAACTGTGAGACTAAGAGAATTATATCTCGGATTCTTTTAAAATACTTGAAAGTTTGTAATATGATGAGCTCATCTATATTTATTTGATGTACAAGTAAATTATATGACTAACTTGTTTGATTGAGTGTATGTGTTTAGGCAATTTGCCAAGTTGATGAAAAACATGTTATTGTATTTTTAATTCTAATAAATGAACTTGGTAAGTTTAATTCCTGTTATATGAACTTACTAAGCTATAATGCTTATTAGGTTTTACTTTTTCTGTTTTATAGTGCTTGGAAGCTCGCTATGGTTGGAGATCGGTTGGAGCATCATCACACTATCCACTAGCTTGTTTTGGTATAATTAGTAAAATTGTTTTGGTATAATGGCATGTATAGGTAACTTGGCCATTGTTAGCATATAAATGTGGCTTGTAAACTAGCCATTGGAATGGCTAGTAATGATTTGTTTTGGTATGTCGATTAAGGCTATTCTATGGTAATAACATGAATATATACATATTATGGATTGGTTGAGTTATGCTAAAAAATATATATCTGTTAGGTAAAAAACTATAAATATGTATGCATGTAATGATATACCATGTCAAATGATAGAATTAGCTTGATATAATGCTTGGATTGGTTGATATATGAATGCCAGTTTTGATGTAGGTACATGGTGAAGTTTTGGGTGACAAATAAAGCTAGGAAATGGCTTTATTTTGTCCACACGGGTAGACACATAGGCATATGTCTTAACCGTGTGTGACATACGGCATGGCACATGGGCGTGTGGTTCGACCATGTGTCCCCTGCATCTTAAAATTGAGAAACAAAATGCTCAGAATTGATCACACTGCCTACTCAAATGGGCATGTGGTTGGCCATGTGGCACAAGTCAGAGAGTTGCATAGGGTCAGACACGGCTCATGACACAGGCGTGTGTGCCATGCATCTAGGAAAATTTTAGATGTAACGCCCCGAATTTGGGCCTAGAAGTATTAGTTTTTGAGCAGTGGTGCAGTTAGAAGACTACACATAAATATTTAATTGTGCAGGAAAGTGACACAATTGAGTGTTTGGCTTAGTGGTTGTGTGCTCTGGAAGTGTCTAAAAAGTCATGGGTTCAAGTCCTGCCTTCCACAAAAATTTTGGTTTTTTAAGGATAAAACCCCTATCTTTGGTCAGTAGGGCTATAAATAAAATTTGGTAAGGTATGACATAAAAAGCCTATTGATCTAGTGGATGTGGTGTGTGGATGTTTCTCTTGAGGTCTAAGGTTCAAGTCATGGCAAGGTAAAAAGAGTATTTATTTTGCTTTCTTGCCATGTGAGAAGCAGAAGTCGACTAAAACTCTGCAAGATAGAATTTGAATTGGTCAAGGAGAGGAGGGTAGAGTAAATCAAGGAGGAGATAAATGAGAATTTTTAGGGGGAGATTTATGGAGGAAAAGAAAGAGTTTGAATTGTGTGGGAAGTTAGCCGAATGGGGACTCTAGGCACTGATGAATTCAACCTAGGGGTCCTACACCTCATTTGGTCAGTTTAGCACTCTCGTTTTCCTTTTTGCGTTTTGGGTATTTTTCCTTTGTTTTCTGAATAGCCGATTTCTGCGAAGGGACTTGGGGAATTTCTCGTTTTGACCATTCGGGCACTTGCCTATTTTCATTTTTGGTTCTTCACAAACAGCAATTGACTTCTCTTCCTCTCCTTCTCAACTTTTAGGTTTTTGCCTGATCAATTGTTTCCTCCTCTTCCCTCTGATTTCCTTTGCTTCTCTACTGTGTTGGCCAAATCTAAGGTCCTTTATTCTTCAAAGCCGAACATCCTTTTTTTCCACTTCTCTTCTTTCTTCTCTTGGCCGGACTGTTCTTGGGCAAATATCCATTTACTTTTCAGACGACTTCTAGGCTTGGGCCTTGGCTAGGTACTGGGGCTCGTTTTCTATAAGCAAGGTGTTGGGTCGATTACTTTTCCTTTACAAGTGGTAATTCCTCTACTGGTAAAGCTTTTGGAAGGAGGACGTGGAGTTAGAGCAAGGGAAGGTTGCGATTGTTGTTTGGTTCTCATTTCAGAAGTGGTTCGGTTGCAACTCCATAGCAAGTGTGTAAGCACACTGAATAGACTGTAGATCGGCAAAAGCCGAAAAGCCGAAAGAATGGCCTTTTGGCCACATGGGTGTGCGAACGCACATGTGGTAAACCAAGCCCACAAATCATGGGCATAAGACTATAAAGGCCACCATGGGCGTTCTCATGGGCTTAGGCTGTTTTGGAGACTCGATGGGCCGAAATGGGCCGTGTGGGCCCAATAGGCTCGTGGGCTCTACACGGATAAATTCAATGGTATGTTGTAATTACTAGATTGGGCTGTGTAGTTCGCATGGTTGTGGTAATTTTTGGGCTTGATGGGTCATACGAGCGTATGGGCCTACTTGGGCCTCAAATGGGCCTTGGGCCCATGTACACAGTTGGACCGTTAAGGCTACACGAGTCATTCGAGGCGACCGTAGACCTTTTGTTGGGTCGATAAGAGTACCTAGACCCTAACACAGGTAAAATGACCAAAATACCCTTATAGGGTAAAATGACTATCTTACCCCTCGAGGATAAATGACTGATTTGTGCTATGATTTGACTGTTCTTTCTGAGCATGACATTCTGCATATATGTATGATTTATGACATGAAATTTTGTATGGGGATGGGTTTATATATTTTGGGAGAAGTGTACTATACTGATATGGTCGCACGGGACGCACAAGATGGCTGTGGACCTAAGTTGCACAGGTTGCACAAGACGACTGTGGACCTACTGTTGGCTTAAAGCCTGTTACTGGCAGCTTTGCTGCATTACTATTACTAGTAGCACTACTGCGATATTTAAGGCTTCGTGCCACTATTGATGGCTTTGTGCCACTATTGATGGCTTTGTGTCGCTTCTGATGGCTTTATGCCGCTATTGATGGCTTTGTGCCACTATTGATGGCTTTGTAGCACTATTGATGGCTTCGTGCCACCAGTCATGGCTTTGTGCCATATACTAATACTGGCAGCCTTGTTGCATCACTGTTATTGATAGCTTTGCTGCGATATTATTACTGGCAGCTATGCTGCGATACTGGTGTGTTGGCTGGGTGGGTCGACTTTGTCCTTACAAGGTGTGTTGGTGGTACGGAGTGGTATGTTGGCTGGTTTGGGTAGGGTTGCATTGTTGTACTGTATTTTTATTGCATTGGGCTAAGGCCTACATTGTTACTGTTCCGTAATGGGCTTAGGCCCAGACTGTTACTGATTTGGGCTTAGGCTCAGACTATGTTATTCACTGTTTGTTTGATATTGGGATTACACACTGAGTTTTTGTAAACTCACCCATTTGTTTTAACTGTTCAGGTAATCCTTAGGTGGATCAGTGCTGCAAGGGAATCAGAGATGGCCACACTTTCGCTTCTGTTTTCTTTTTTATTTGCTTTTAGATTTCATTTTGGGTTTTGAATTATGTAATAAGGCCTCTCTAATTTTATAGTTTTTAATTTGGGATTTTTGTTTATTATGATTTATATCTATTGAACGTAGAACGCGATTTTCCAAAATGATAACTATTTTCTAAACACTAAGTTTAGCAGCATTTTTGAAATGCTTCCGCAACAAACAGAGTTTAAAAAGTAATAAAAATTTAAAATGAATAACGAATAGCTAGAATGACTTGAGATCTAACAAAGAGGCTTTAAATTTCCAAATAGGTTTTCGTCAACAAGAGCAGGTTTTCAAAAAGCACTCCAATGTGACACCGCCAGATTCGGCCATAACGTCTAGGTCGGGTTTGGGGTGTTACATTAGAAATTTTGTAAAAAATTCTCTTAAGTTTCTGATTTAGTCCTGATTCAATTCTAATACTCATATCGGGCCTCGAGGGTCCATTTAAGGGACATTATGAACAAACTCGGAAAATGAATAGTAATTGATGTGAATTATATGTAAATGTTTTGAAAACTCTAGTAATGCTCCGTAACCCTATTTCGGCGACAAACACTAATTAGGGGTGTTACAGTATGTTCTACCGATGGCTGAGTTTTTCGGCATGTGTTGCAGTTACTCATCAGCTTGTGTAGCTATGTCTTGACCGTCAGCTTGTGTGAGCAGACCCAGTGATAGCTCGAGATGAGAATTTACATATGAGATATGAGATTGAGATGGTTTCGACCATTTATTGGCACTTAGGGTGCGAGATTCTCGAGTATCTGATATTATTCCAAATGGTTCAACGAGTATCAATCTCATCTGTTTTTTGTTATGTGTTTAGCCATGTGATTTGGCTTATTTTGGTAAACTTGGTTTTGTAAATATGTGTAAATGGCCCTTTGATATGTTGATCATAATTGCTATGTGAATGTCTTGTTGAGATTTAGTATCGAAGGTAGCAACTGGTTGAATTTGAGAATGTATTAGCATGCTAAATATTAGGCAAGATAATACATATATGGAATTGATCATTTAGGTGATTTTTGGATGTGAAATTGGTATGAATTTGAATGGCCAATTGTGATGTTTATGAGTAATGTTGTTGTTGGTATTGGAATTGTTTGAATTGGACTTGGTTGCGGTTGTTTTGAATGCCTATTGAAGATATGGTCATATGTTATTTGGTATGTATAGGTTAAAATTACTTCGGGTGAGAAATAAGGCTTGGAAAATGGCCTATTTTTGTCCATACGGGCGTGTGTCTTAGTCGTGTGTGACACACAGCTAGGTGACAGGTTGTGTGTCCCCTGGTATTTATTTAGAAACCTAGTCAATAGCTTCACATGGCCTAACACACAGGCATGTGGCTTGGCCATGTGGCATAAGTTAGTATACCCTCCAGTTTTCACACAGCCTAGTACACGGCCTGGCACACGGGCATGTAAGGCCATTTCAAAGGGTACACGGGCTAGTCTCATGGGTGTGTGAGTGGCCGTGTGACCCAAGTCAGTGAGTTATATTGGGTCGAACATGGGCTGGGACACAGGCTAGGGCACGGCCATGTGGTCCCAATTCGAATGTCCACACGACCTGTGACACGGGCGTTTGTCCCTTGTACTTTGAAAATTTTCTATGTTTTCCCAAAATTTTCCTGAGTTCTCGATTTTGTCCCGAACCACTTTTAATGCTTGTTTTTGAATGATATTTGTTTTGATATGAGAATTGTATGATTGTTTAATTGATAAGTCTAGTAATGCTTTGAAACCCTATTTTGACGATAGATACGAGTTAGGGGTATTACAGGGTTGGGTCAACCTCGTAGAAAATTACAGTGACGTTGCGACATGAGGGTTCTGTGTCGCAACATCCCTGACAGTTTGTCATTGTTGCGACACCAAGGTTCAGTATCACAACATGCTTTGAAATTTTGTAAATTTGGGTAGATTATCTTTTGCACCACGACACAGGTGTTCCGTGTTGCGACATCGAGGCGGTTTTCTCGATTCCTTTAATTATGGCCTTGGTTTTGTAACACGGGTTTGTCGTGTTGTGATAATGACTCTATTTTTTTCTCAACATTCCAATTTCTAGAGTGTCACAATTCTTATAAAACATAAATTTGATACATGTTAGAATCTAGACTAAAAAATTAGTTAAATATACAATAATTTACATAATATTAAATCTTAACCCAAATTGTTAAGTTTTACTATTGGATTCACCTGACAGCTCTATTGATGCATACGAGGGCGTTTTTTGTTTCTCTCAGTGTTAGTCCATCACTCGTCGTGCCACTCCACCTTCTTCTGCTTTTCCTTTTCTTTGAACCTGTTCTTTCGACCTGCAATGATTACAAAAAAATACTTCCCTTGATTCAGGGTTGTTAGGTTTAAGGATAGATATTTCATTACAATGTTCTTTGAACTTCTTCCTATTCTTTGAACTTCTTCCTATTTTCCTCACTCTGTTGGTGACCACATTAAAAATTTTTTGTTTCATTGTTGATCTTTATGGTTAACTCATTTTTCTCTAGATCGATGGTTGACCTTGACGCAGCTAGAAAAGGTTTACCTAATAGAATGGGTATTTCATGGTCTTCCTTAAAGTCGAGGATCACAAAGTTTGTAAGGATTATGAAATTACATAGCTTAACCAACACATCCTCCAATACTCCCTTAGGTTGTACCGATGATCTATCGGCTAACTATAATGTAATTTTAATATTTTTTAGGTCCCTTAGCCCAAGTTTCTCATATATAGACAGAGGCATTAGGTTTATGCTAGCTCCTAAGTCATATAGAACTTTACTGAAATGGATATCCCCTATCTCTATAGGCATTGTGAAACTCTCCGGGTCTTTTAATTTTGGGGGAACCTGTTTAGATATTAGCACACTACATGATGCA
Organism: Gossypium longicalyx; assembly: GCA_025698465.1. NCBI lineage: Eukaryota > Viridiplantae > Streptophyta > Magnoliopsida > Malvales > Malvaceae > Gossypium > Gossypium longicalyx. Next base: position 21,587,117 of record CM047000.1, read on the forward strand.
TCTATATTAACCTGCTTTCCAATTTTAAATTTCCTATGCCTTGGCATAATTTCTTTAAGGTACCTAGCGTACTTTGGAAAATTTTCAATTAAATCCATCAATGATAGGTCAACATTTAATGATTTGAATAAATTTAGAAAACTTACAAAACCATCTTCATCCCGTCTTTGTTTATCCTTCAACCGACAGGAATGGTACCTTTTTAATTGCAGGTTCCTTTGTTGGTTCTTCCTCTAGCTCAACCACTGATTCAACTACTTTTTCTAGGTCTGGTTTGTCATCAAATTTTGAAGGCTCTTTACAAAGATCACTAATATTCCCCTTGTTCACTTCCTGAGTTGGGTTCTTTAAGCTACTCAGCACTTTACCCGATCGGAGCGCAATTTCTTTCACATGCTCATTCCCTTCTCTCCAAGGAATATCTTTAGTATTACTAGGGATACTAGTGCTAATTTGTCTTTTCATGTCTCCCATCATCCTTATTAATTGGCTCATCCAGTCTTCAAGCTTAGTCAATGTTTTTATTGAATTGGTGCAATCAAACTGCATCTGCTTCATGTCTATCCTCATTGACTACACTTCCCCTTTGATTTAATCCAAACGTTAACCATATATAGTATGGTCATTTGGGGTGGCCCTCTATTGAGGTTTTTTCAAACAAAGAGGTTGATAGTTAATGTTTCTAACCTGATTAGAACTAGTACCTCCTCCTTGATTTCCTCCCCATCTCAGGTTCAGGTGATCTCTCCATCCGAGGTTGTATGTATTTGAATAAGGGTTTCCACTCCTATTCTCGATGTATTTCACATCCTTGGTAGGATTGTTAATATAGTGGAAGAGTGGTTTGTCTCCATATATAGATGGTGCACTATTTGAAGACTCAATGCGGTTGTGTCTGTCCACTAATTGTAAGTATCTCATCCTCCTAGATAACCTTCACCGTTGATGGTATTTGGCCATATTTATAGCATTTAGTTTGCCTCTGGCAGGAGTTCATTTCCATGTTTTCTATTAGTTCATATGTGTCCTCATATGTTCTGTTCATTAAAGCTCTTGTTGCTACTTCATCTAACCTTGACCGTGCATGTGCATCCAACCCATTATAAAACATCTCCAATCGTAACCACTTAAGTAGTTCTTGGTGTGGGCATTTTTGAATCATTGTTTTAAAGAACTCCCAAGCTTTATGGAAACTTTCTCCTTTAAGTTGCTTAAACATAACAATCTCTCTCATTAGTTGGACTGTCTTGCTAGTAGGGAAGCACTTTTGTAGGAAATTTCCTACGAGCTCGTCCCATGTCGTAATAGATCCTGGTGCCTGCAAATCTAGCCATGACAAAGCATTATCTATTAAGGAGAAGGTAAAGAACCAAAGAAAAATAGCGTTATCAGTGACCCTATTATATTTAAATGTGTCAAAAATCCAAAGGAATCATTTTAAATGCTGGTTTAGATCCTTTGTCGTTGTGCCCTTAAGCTGTATATTGTTTTGAATCATTTGAATCATTGTTAGTTTGATCTCAAAATTACTAGCCACAATAGCTGGCCTCGTTATACTCCTCTGAACCATCTCTGGATTTGGTAATGCGTATTCTCTTAGAGTTCTTCATTACGTGCCACATTTACAGGTAGTTGTGGTGGTGGTGGTAAGTCTGGTGGGTTATCGTTAGCTTCGTCGAATAGTGGGTTCTCACAAAGTATGTTGCCCATATCAGGTGGTGGGTTCTACATCTGTAGTTGCTGTCAACGATTCCTACGAATTATTCTTTCTTGATTTGTAGCTGGCTCTATAGGTGTTCCCCTACTATAAGTCATACACGAAACACAAAAAGAATAAAGATGTTAGTAAAAATAAGAAAACAAAATTGTATCTATAATTTAGGAATTTCCTAATTTACTATTAAATGTAAAAATTAAAATCAATCTAGTGACGTATGACGCCAACAACTTGATCGCCTCTAGACGTACCAACATCCAGAGTAGAAATCTTGAACAAAATATGTTAAAAGGTGATATTCGCAAGTATACGGGTCAGGTTTTAATATAGTTACAAAGAAGTAGGTGGGTACTCTAAGGATCGTACCTAAGGGCGGTGAGCACTAAATTGATCCTAACCTAAACATGAATAGAGATAATTAGTAATTTAAGTAAATTATATTATGACTTAGCATAAACTTTGACACCCCAGACCCGATCGAAATGGATCGACTCAAATTTGAAGCATTACATTAGTCACTAAAATGACTCTCTAGCTAACGATCACCTGACGCACACCCCAACCTTATAACACCTCATTTATGACTAATTAATTATCATTTATAAATATAGTAGCAATTTGTGAATCATTTTTAAACTTATTCTAAGTATTTAAACTTAAGAGTATTTTGGTCATTTTACCACCTAAGGTTAAAGTATCTTGATTTTATTTCTAAATAGTTACTGACATTCTTTTAGTCAAATTATGCAAGCCCTAAAATTTTCAGCTTAATTCGAGTTCATTTGCTATGTCTAATTCAATTTTTATTATTAAGGACTAAATTGTAAATTTTACAAAAATTTAGTACATTTTCCATATTTTAAAAAAAATTTAAGAGTGTTTCTACCAAATATTAACAGTTACAAGTCTAATCCTAAAATATTACCAAGGTTTCCTATCATTAAAGGCTTCAATTAATCTAATCAAGTTTTACGACTAAATTATAAATTAAGCAACTTAGAATACTAGATTACAGAAACCAAAAATCAAACCCTAAAAAATCCACATGTCTATGTGAAAAGACACACGCCCGTGTGCAAACCACTGCACCTAATTTGTCAAAAAATTATTTTAATTACCCAATTTTACATATTTTACTTACCCATTAAACTTGAAATTACTACAATTAATTACCATAAACATCAACACATCTCCAATTTAATTTATTTACAACAAATATGCAATAATTAATCAAAATTAAACACCCAATTACATGCTTAGCAAACACCAATTAATTCACACAAGATATATACCTTAGTCGCAAGCAATTCACTCCATGGTAAACTTCAATTAAACATTGTTAGCATAAAAACATGCCTCCGTATTATCAACCACCGTACAAACACTCATCAGCATAAATCAAACATGAATTAGACATAAAATCCTGTATTAAAGCAATTATAAAATCACCAAAATTAAAGCCCAAAATTTAATGTCCAATGTCCATTACAAGTAAAATAACACTAGTCTCAAAAGCATCATAATGCCCCTATATAGTCTCTAAAGTAAATTTCTCAAGCCACTATCGAGCCTTATTCTTGGATCAGCCTTGTACTCGCTTCTTGAATCCTTATGCCTGGAAATTCTCTGCACGAAATGTGAGGGTGTGAGCTTAAAAAGCTCAGTGCATGATAGTAAAAACATCAAGTAATTTGCACCTAATCATGCATAAATCAAAGTAATTAAACATTAAATTTTCAGTCACAACATGTTAACATTTCACCATAACATCACATGCTATTTTAAGAATTAAGAATCAAATTTTCCATGGCCTGCAAAATCATCTTTTAACACATAAACATTCAATTAAATTGACACAATCAACCAATTATATTGGCATAATACATCCATGGAAATAAGTAAATGTGTGATCATACATTGGATAAACAGATCTTCAAACTCCCACAAATCAAATACAGTCCTCCGAATTAAGCGAGCTGAAGCCACACACTCCCTTATATCGCCTCAGATAACCTGATGAATGGAGACTCAAGATGAATACTCCCTCATCTACTCCAAACAAATCAGTCCACTAAGAGCCGTATGCTCACAATATCACAAATAATGGTGAGTACTTATAAATACTATGGCATGTAACACTCCAAACCGGCCTAGACGTTAAGGCTGAATCTATGATGTCACACTAGAGTGTTTTCCCAAAATATAAATTAACGACAACCCATTCTTCATAAAAACTTCTTAAGGTTCTTAACAAAAGGTTAGGATGTCTAGTTTATTGTGAAAGCTCAAGTTGTTTAAGCAAAATATTAATTATACTAGTTGTCAAATTTTAAAACAGTGTTTGCTACGCAAACGTTGTGTTTTTAGAAAACATTTGTTTGTACTTTCTTGAAAATCCGTGTTCTATTACTAATAGGTAAAACAAAATAAAGTAAATAAATCCCCAAATTAAAATAAAGAAATTTAAAAAGGCCTTATACAACGTGAAAACCCAAAATAAAATAAAATCTTAATCATAGTATATAATAAAACAACTACGTCGAGTGGCCACCTTTGAGTCCTCCGTCACCTCGATCTGCCTGAGCCTAGGGATTTCCTGCACAGGTAACAGATGAGTGAGTTTACGAAAACTCAGGGTGTGAAATCCCATGATAGCAATCAATCAGAGTAACCGCAATCTGGGCCTAAGCCCTTTAGTTTCAGTTAGGGGCCTTAGCCCCTTTTACAGTAACAGTAGCAGTCTAGGCCTTAGCCCATTTCAGTAACAATGACAGTCTGGGCCCTAGCCCATTTCAGTATAGTATGCAAACAAAGAGTCCTACCAAATCCATCCGCTACACACCAACTCCGTACCAGCCCTACACACCATATGGGGATAAAATCGACCCATCCAACCTTACACACCAAATCGTACCGAATTCGGTACTAAAACAGTATTCGCAGCAGAGCTGCCAGTAATAGGCTTATAGCCTTTCAGTACACTTCCTCCAAAATCATATATCCCACCCCATGTAATGCAACATAATAACATACGTGTATGCAAAAATATCATGCTAAAAAACAGTCATACATAATATAGGGGTATTTCAGTCAACTTTACCTCACAGGGGTATAATGGTCATTTCATCTGTATGGGGTCTAAGTATACTTACCGATCCAATAGTAGGTCCACAGTCATATTAGGCGACCCGTGCAACCTTAATAGTCAACCATAGGTAATGGGCCTACAGCGCATATTGCGGGCCGATGTAGGCCCACATGTTCATATGGCCCATAAAGCCCAAAAAAATGGCCTTAGCCATGTGGTTTACACAGCCTAGCCTAATATCGTTTTGGCCCATGAAAGTGCTCATAGCCATCTCGTCGACCACACGGCTGTGTTTCATTACATGGCCTGCCACACTGGTGGCCACACGCCCGTGTGGTGTCGACATCCCCTTTTTCGGCTTTTCAGCTTTTGCTATCACACATCTATTAGTAGTGTTCACACACCTGTAATGAAACTGTTGTCGCAACACTTCCGAGATCAAAGCACCTATGATTCACAATAATCTACCATTAGTCATATTCATGGTAAATCCAAAACCAAACTATTGAGATCACTCTAACTGATTCATTGCTACTCACCAATCCACCAATCGCCGGACCCTTCTTGCTCCACACCCAACGAACTCAGTCCAAGCTTTAACCTTTATCCGAAACAGTTAACCGATTCATTAAAAGTTATAATCCCTTGTAAATATAAATAATAACTAAAGTACTTACCACGAGTGACAGGATTACTTATTGTGAAAGGACAATCGGCCTAACCCCCTTGCCTATGGAGATCACACCCCTAGCAACATTCGGCAACCACAGAGTTAAGTGACAGTCATTAGGTGGAATAAGGGTGAATCAGTAGGATACATTCGGCTTATAGAAGAAAAAGAAATCGCAAACCTGAGAAACGAAAAGACTAGCGAATAATCGGCCTAGACTCTAATCTAGATGTTGCCCGAGTAACAAAAGAGATATTTGGTTTGAGCAAGAGAAAATAGCACGATGGAGAGGAGAGGAACAGAAGAAATGGCCACAATTGCCAGAGATATTTTGTCAAGAGGGTTAATGTTGGAGTCAGGGAGAGGGAGGAAGGAGGATATTCGGCCAAGGAAGAATAGAGTAAGGGGAAAAGAAAAGACAAAAAGCAGTCAAGAAGTACTTACTCAAAACCGAAACAGAGGCTAGGGTAATAGGCCTATTCTACAAACTGGAAAGGGAAGAAGGAAGAATCGAAGCACCCTACCAAAAGATGCACGAAAAGAAAAATAAAGCTCGGCTTTATAAACGAAGAGTGAAAAGCATCACAATTTTTGTAAAACCCTAAATGAAGTGACCACTTCTCACCCATAGCCGAAACCTTGAGTGGTCAATGCCCTATTCGGCCACAACTCCTCTACACCTTAACCTATACTTTTTCCTCCCCTTATCCCTATCCTAAAATCTCTCCACAATTTCAGCTAACATGATCCCTTACTTCCCTCAACAACCCAACCAACCAAGTAGAAGAGTTCTAGTGATACACAACCATCCATACGGCAACAGACCAAAATAAAACACACTTGAACGTGGTAAGTCTCGAACTCAAGACCTCTACACATCCCAACACACCACTTACCACTAAACTAGCAGGCACTTTAAGAAGCCTTACCCACAATAGTTTAAGAAGCCTACTATTAGAAAACAAGGGTTTATTCAAGTAGGAGCAAAAATTTGTTCAAGCCAGGGCTTGAACCCATGACTTCTTAGACGCTCCCAGAGCATTAAAACACTAAGGCAAACATACACCCACGCCACAACACACAAAAATAATTCAATAGGGGTTTTTGGGATTTGGGACGTTACAATTCTACCCTCTTTAAAGAAATTTCAGCCTCGAAATTTACCAGATTAGAATAGGTGAGGGTATTGTTGTCACATCGTCTCCTCGGGTTCCCACGTAGCCTTCTCGGAACTGTGGTTCCGGCAAAGAACTTTCACTAGAGGAATTGATTTTCTTCTCAAGACTTTCACCTCTCGATCCAAAATTTGGACTAGCTCCTCCTCAAAAGCCAGATATGGTTTGACTTCAATCTCCTTAACCTGCACAACATGCGAAGGATCAGAACGGTAGCGTCTCAGCATAGAGACGTGAAACACATCATGAATTCGCTCTAATTCTGGAGGTAGTTCTAACGGTAGGCAACTGGTCCTGTTCGTCTCAATATGTGGTAAAGCCCAATAAACCTTGGGCTAGACTTGCCCTTACGCCCAAATCTCAGTACTTTATTCCATGGCGAGACCTTCAGAAACACAAAGTCTCCCACATAATACTCAATTTCCTTACGTTTTAGATCCGCATATGACTTCTATCTGTCTGATGCTGCCTTCAGTCGATCCCGAATCAAATGAACTTTATCTTCGGTAGTGTCTCATCAGTTAAATCGAAGCAAATTAGCACCCAATGCCTCATCAATTCAAGGTCAAAGAAATCTCTAAACTCTTCCTATTTTATGACATGCCATCTATATCCAACTCAGCCCGAAATAGTTAATAGGGTTTTATTTCACTTTTCAATATAACCAATGTCTCAATTTCATATATACACCTTATCACATCTAGTCAATTCAATATTCATATCATCAACATATTTCATAATATATAAAATCAATCCATTTCAAATCAACTACGAATTCAATTCAATCCTAAAGTACCAAAGCACTCACCTCAAATGCTTACCATAAGTAAATAATTAAATATGCAACAAATTACTATTTAATTTGAATTATAAAAATACAAACTTCAAATTTCGAGCTATTCGACATCGATTTTATCCTTCCCCTTTCTATTCAAGGATTCTGATATGACATTAGCTACAGAATAAAGCAATTAAAATACATTAATATTACACAATTCGATTTCACATTAAAATTTCAATTTTTACACTATATTTGCTTAAACTTCAAGTTTTACCCAAGACTAATTTTAACCCCCACATTTAACCTCAAATTTTTATACTAATTTCACTTTAAGCTAAATTTAGCTCCCTAAATCTACCCCTAAATTTTGAATATTTCTCAATTTAATCCATATTACTCAAAATCAACAATTAATTCCACAATTTAGTCATTTTCCACTTCTAACTTAAAAATCTATGTATTTAATCCCTAATACTTAAACTATTCAACAATGGCCACATCTAAGATCTTGAACAATACTAAAAATTACAACATGGGTCGAGTAATTCTAAGTATTGGGATTCCAAAAAGGTAAAAATTACAAGTATAGGGACTAAATTGACTAACCAATTAAACTTGGATGGTTAGAAACCTCTAACGCCGTCAGTCTCTTCTTGTTCTTTCTCTCTTTTTCTTTCTTTTAATTTGCATGCACCCATTATCTCTATTCCTACTTTCTTATTATTATTTCTTTTATTATGCTTTTATTCATTATTATTGTAACACCCCTAACCCGTATCCAACGCCAAAACAGGGTTACGGAGCGTTACCAAAATTTTTCAGAACATTTGTAGATATTTCAAGTCAATTACTATTCATTTTTTGAAATAATTCATAACGTCCCTTAAATGGACCCTCGAGGCCCAATACAAGTATTAGAATCGAGTCAGGACTTAATCAGAAACTCTAAGAATTTTTCGTATTCAACTTCTAATTCGATTTCCACCATTTTTGGTGATTTTTCAAAGTCACACAACTACTACTGTCCAAAACTGTTTTGTTACAAATTTCACTCTTACATAATCTCACTTATTCATCACATAGTCATATTCAATTACACTATTCATTACAAAATCACATGTATTTTCACTTAGTCAATTTCCCGTTGAACTCATGGGAATAATAACAGATACTCAGTGGCCTGCACATATTACCACCCATGTAACCAAAGCTATTTGGTGCACATAGTAGCCTGCACTTAGTACTACATCTGTGACCAAAATCGTCTCTTACACATAGTAGCCTGCACTTAGTACTACATCTGTGACCAAAATCGTCTCTTACACATAGTGGCCTACACTTAGTACCACACATGTGATCAAAGCTATCGGGAACGCATAGTAGCCTGCACTTAGTACTACACATGCGACCTAACCATCTGGTGCACGTAGTAGCCTGCACTTAGTACTACACACGTGACCTAAAGCCATCTTAAACACATAGTAGCCTGCACATAGTACTACACATGTGTTCTCACAACGAATCATTCGTATCTTTTTTATTCCGAAGGTCCAACCGGGAAATTCCTCACTTTTCAACATTTTACCAGTTCATCCATAATCAACTTCAATTCATAATTTACATCAAGTGATCATTCAATATACAACCACATCTCATATAATAACAAAATATTATAACATAAGTAAAAACGATATATTATTTACATACAAACTCACTCATTTCATTTAAAATATCATTTTCCATCAAATTTCCATTAACATCAAATCAGTATAATCATAGCAAGATATATATAATGTATAACAATAATAACATGAATAACATGCTTATTAAATCACACGAACTTGCCTCGGCACCAAAATAACGAAAAGGAATCTAACTATCAATTTTCCATTTTTCACCCGATCGAGGTCCAATCCTCATTTTACTTGATCTATAATATCACATTTAGTCTAATTATTAGTCACATTATTTAATGTGATCCAAAAATCATATTTTTGAAAAATTACATTTTTGCCCCCAGGCTCGTAAAATGAATTTTATTCAATTTTCTCACTCTATAGGCCTAACCGAACCATTTTAATAACTATATCATCCCAAAATTTCCACTAAATTACACTTTATGATAAATTTTATAACTTTTACAATTTAGTCCTTTTTAGCATTTTCACCAAAAACTACTTAGTAAAAGTCGTTTCTCTAACCATAAACATGCATAATCTACCATTAAACACAAGAATGCATAAATTTATAACATGGGTCAAACCTTAGACCTTCATCATAACTCAAATAAATGGTAGAAATAGGTAGATCTTGTTACGAGGATTTCAAAAACGTAAAAATCATTAAAAAGGGGCTAGAACGGACTTACAATCGAGCTTGGAAGCTTGAAAAACCCTAGCTATGTCTTCTCCATGTAAGTTTCGGCCATGGGGTTGAAGATGGACAAAAATTGGCTTTTAATTTTGTTTTTAATTCATTTTAATTACTAAATGACCAAAATGCCCCTAACTTAAAAATATTCTATTTCACCCATTTCATGTCTATTTTTGTCCAAACAATTAACCAATTGTCTAATTACCAATTAAGGACATTCAATTTAGAATTTCATAACAATTGGACACCTCTATAATGTAGAACTCAACTTTTCCACTTTTTACGATTTAGTCCTTTTGACTAAATTGAGTGCCCAAACGTCAAAATTTTCGAATGAAATTTTCACAAAACAATCCCATAGAATTGTAGACCATAAAAATATAATAAAAATGAATTTTCTTATGTCGAATTTGTGGTCTCAAAACCATTATTCTGACTAGTCCCAAAATCGGGATGTTACAATTCAAATTGTACATTTTTCAGTAATATCCATATCATTGATGTAGCTATCATAGAAAACACTTTCACAAAAATTAAAAAGGATATTAAAGCTTAAAATTATTCCGAGGTTACAATCATTAGATAAGTTAAAACCATAATACTACAATAGATCTGACATTTCCACAATATAAATGAAACAATACCTCAACCTCAATAATATTTATCAAATAAAAGAGAAAAACCAAGGGTGGCTTCAATATCAACCAGTGCAATAATACAGTTTCTATAATCTGTGTTCTATATTACCAAATTCCCATGCTCAAGTCAGAGTTCATAACAGTAGTAAGTATAGTAACCACTGACCAATGAATACCTTTCACAGATAAACCATGTTTGAATAATAAAGAGATTGATGATATCTCAGAGAAAATTTGGAAGAGTAATATCATGCATACTCAGTAGAAACAACTGTGACAAGGACAATATAATTTTTCATATTCGCACTTCAGGGCTTCAATCAGTAGAAGTAGAAAATGATATCATATGAACCTTATCATCCAATATTATATCAATCATGATAAATTAAAAAGCCCAAGTAAGATAGAGTAAAACCACTCATGAATCAACTAGGCTTACACTAATTCCATCTAATATAATTAGCCAGCTTCCAAATATGATAAATATTGCATCTAAACATGAACATTTCATATGCCTCTGAGAATAACAGAACTTATAGAGTACCCAGAAGATATTACTATACTATCCTTGATTATAACAGTTGCATTCAAATATTTGTGTAATTTCACCACTATTCCACTGACTAATAAAGTCATCATAAATCTTACATTATTCAGTTCACTGCAAGAGTTAATTCAGAAGAATTTTCAGCTAATTCGTTTTGTAAATATCATATCTAGATAAGTCATTTACTCATGAATAACTTCTTCCTTAACAATGACATCACATATTAAGAATAATCTTCAGAAAAATCTGATATCTCTTTTAATACCGTCTTTACTTTTTAACCCATTCCCAATTTTGACTACATTATTAATCATTCTGCCTTTGAACCCTTCTTCCACACTTATGAACTTAATCAATATAAATCTTGCAAATTTCATTGTATAAAACTGTACTGGTGAGGGGGTAGAGATCGTAAGCCTCAAAATTTAATTCTCATATATACTCATATAACATAACATTTATCATTCTCATGTACTATAAAACATTTATCTGTACCTTTTTGAATTTTGTTTCATCATAAGTAACATTTTACTCAGATACTTGAGTATCTCTTTCGGAATCATCAGAATTAGCTCGATTGAAAAGCATCTCTGTCTATTTGTGAAACAATTTTTCATCAGAGTTGGGAGAGATCACACTATCACAAGTTATATAATGGCATGTATTTCTAGACTCCACATATGCTACATTTAGTCTGAGAACTGATTAAATAGTAGCTTCGATACCATTTAATGTAACACCCCTAACCCGTATCCGTCGCCAAAACAGGGTTACGAAGCGTTACCAAAAATTTTTAGAACATTTGCAGATATTTCAAGTCAATTACTATTCATTTTTCAAAATCATTCATAATGTCCCTTAAATGGACCCTTGAGGCCCAATACGAGTATTACAATCGAGTCGGGACTTAATCAGAAAATCTAAGAATTTTTTGCATCATTTTAAAACTTTTCCAAGGTGCAGGGCTCACATGCCCATGTGGTCCAAGGGACACACCCGTTTGACCCTGGGACACACCTGTGCTACAGGCCGTGTTCGACCTCGTGTAACTCTCTGACTTGTGCAGACGGCCATGCCACATGCCTGTGTGCTAGGCTGTATGGTTAATTAAATTCTTTCGAAATTAGGTGCAGGTTTCACACGGCCAAGACACACGTCCGTGTTCTAGGCTGTGTAGCACACACGGCTGAGACACACACCCGTGTCTCTACTCGTGTGCTCAAATATGCATTATGTTTTCTCAAATTTAAGATGTAGGGGACACACGGCCTAACCATACATCCCTGTACCATGTAACAGCCCGATTTTAGCTAAATCAAAATAGTGATTTCGGGACCACAAATTCCAGGTCAAAAAATTATTTTAATATTATTTTTGGTGTTTATATCTCAATTTGAGAAAAGAACTAAATCGCGTAAAATGCAAAAGTGGCATTTTATAAGTTAAAAGTGTCTATTTGTTATGGTTTATTAAATGAAAGGTCCTTATGTTGATATTAGACCATTGATAGTGGAATTTGTCATAAATGGCCTTATATTAAGTGTTTTTAAAGGTTATTATTAAAGGTTAATATTGGTAATTGATAAATCATGTTATTATTAATTAAAACAAACATAATGGTGGCTATTTTATCATCTATTTGCACCGAAAATAGAAGAAAGAAGAAGCCATTTTCATGTTTTAGGGTTCGGCACTTTGTGTTTGTGATTAAGGTATGATTTGAGTTCGGTTTTTGATGATTTTTATGTTTTTATGATCGTTGCTTAGTAATTTAGCTTGCCCGTACCCTAATTTTTGAATTTGTTGATGAATTTGTGAGTTGCCATTGATGATAGCTTGATGTTTTTGAATGTTGATGATGGAAAAGGAATAATTGTTGATAGATTTTAATGTTTTGTAAAGTGATTTTTGACAAAAATGTCAAATAAGAATTAAATTGTGAAATTTGTAAATTGAACGGTTGAAATGTGAAATAAATGAAAAATATGGGCTGTTAGGGGCACTAGGGTAATTTGGCCAAACATGAGTTTTATTGAATTTTGTGAATTTTGTGTATCTATGAAATAGGGTCTAAATTGAATAAATGTGGAACTTTAGGGCTAAAGTGTAAAAATACCCAAATATGTGTTTGTGGATTAAATTGAATGAATCAATGAATAAATGAGTTAATTTTGAATGTATATAGATCAAGAATGAAAGAAATTAGATTTAGATCAGGGGAAATCAAAAGTTGTCGAATAATCGATCCGATTCGTTTAGTGTATATACGAGGTAAGTTCATATGCAAATAAATGTCTTTGATTTGAATTATATATGTTTTATTATCATTGAATTGCTATGAATGTCGAACAAGCAAATACGAGCAAGAATCGACGAAGTTATGATATCCGAAAGTCCCGTATGAACCTTAAGAATGGTATAGGATACGAATGTCATGACATTAGGTTATCAATATGTGATAACATATAAGACCATGTTTGGGGCACTGGCATTGTATTGTGATTACATGTAAGACAATGTCTGGGACATTGGCATCATATTGTGATTTCATGTAAGACCCTGTCTAGGACAATGGCATCGATATGTGATAACATGTAAGACCACATCTGGGATATGGCATTGTATGAACTTTAAGTGATTTTTGAGTATCCTTAATGATTCCGAATGGTTTGTCAAGTCGAGAAAGAATGTGTGAATGAGTTAAATGGCTCAGGTACGTACGAGATTCATACGAGTAATGAAAGGGAAGTATTTGATGAATTCAATTATGATATTGAATATGTGTACAATAAGAAAGGTTAGTGAACTTGAATGTGTTTAGCTATGCCTAGCATATTTGAATTGATATGCAAATATTCATATGATGACTTTATTTGTATATGGCTTACTGGAACTACTAAAATGTGCAAGTGTACACAATCACAACAAGTAATAAAGTGACAAGTAAATGTCGAGTTATCATACCCACAGGGATGTAAAAAGGATTATTTATGAATGCTATTTAAAAACTTTGGTGAAGAAAAATATTTCATTTGAAGAGGGTGATTAAAAACTAAGGTTTTAAACATAATAAAAAAATAAAAATAAAAGTTCTAATGCACGATTTTAGAATATGATTTAATCAAGTTGACATAATTGTGTTGGATTAATTAAATTTCTTTAACTTAGAATTATTAAACTCATGTTTATATTGTTACGAATATATTCACGGCAACTCAGTAATTTGATAACTTATGAACATACTCACCTACACAAATCCATTCATCTCTTAACATATCCTTATGTCAATTCAATTGATAAACAGATTCTAATAAGCAAGCATGTTATTGCACATACATACACATTAAATTGAACTAATCTCTTGCATATTCCTATGTCAATTCAAACGATTAATTAAATCTAATAAGCACATAAAAGAATACGTGAGGTAACAAGGTATCCTTACCTTGAAACAGTTTAATCACAATAATCATGCAAGTTATGCAAGGCAAATATATCGCCAGATACAATGCTAATTTAACCTTCAGCTACCTTAGAAGAATAAACATGCACTGATTAAGTACTATGTCCATTAATTACAATTTCAATCCATTTAAATAATTAATTCATTAGTTACCTAACAATTGTAATGTAAGAATAACTTATTCATGATTTTACTTAATCAAGCATTTTACTGTGGCTTATAACCGCATAAACACAATTCTAATAATTTAAAAGGACAAAATGCAATCAACCCAACACGAATTAAATTCAAGCTAAGCTGATTAAATTACCCATTCCAACAACATAAATATTCATAGATATGTTCATCACAAAAGCAACAAAAATTTAAGAGATAGGAAACAAGAATCAAATATGATGTTTTTTTCTGTGGTTTGACTAGGTTGCTCCGTTCTTCCTTCTTTGTTGTCCTCGCTGATCAAAGCTACTATGAACACTCAATTGCTGCTCCAAAATGGTTGAAGAACACCCCTTTTCCAAGGGAAGAAATCGGCAAAAGAGCAAGGAACTTTGAATGGGAAAATGAGAGAAAAAGTGAGAGAGGCGAGGAGAATTGTGAGTGAATGAGGGATGTGTTGAATGATCAGCCAAGGGGGTTTTTATAGCTGAATGTGGTAGCTGAAATTTGCAAAAAATAGCAGCCAAAGAGCCACTCCTTGGCTGGCCATCTATGTGGCAAAGTTGATGGCTTCAACTTTGCTAAATATGGCTTGGGGCAAATCTACAAAGCCACCAATTGTGGAGGGGCTTAATTGCAATTTGAACAAGTCTTCAAGGGCCTCTTTGTAACACCCCTTACCCATGTCCGATGCTGAAACAAGGTATGAGACATTACCGGACTTAAACATACACATTCATGTAAAAATCGTGCCATAAAATCTCTTTTAATTCAAAACCTTTCAAACACATGCATGTCGTCCCTTATTTGGGTCTACAAAGCCCAAAACATTCATCGGAATCGATTCGGGACTAAATTGAGAACTTGAAAACTTTTAGGAAAACTTAGGAAATTTTTCCATGAAACAGGGTCACACGCCCGTGCGGACATAGGGACACGCTCGTGTGCCTTTGGCACGCCCGTGTCCTAATACCGTGCAAATCTCTGTTTATGACGTCAGCATGTACATTGAACCACATGGTCGGGCCACACGCCCGTGTCTCCAGACCGTGTCTCTCACATGGTTAAGATACATGGTCGTGTCTCAGCCCGTGTAGCCAACACTTAGGCTATTTTCCAAGCCTTCATGTTACCCATAATCTCTAACAACCTTATGCACATCAAAATCGCAAATCATGGCATCATTTTAATGATTAAACACTCTTTATTAAGATATATCCTTAACATTAACAAGTCCTCTTACAAGTAATGCATCTACTCATGCAATACCAAGTCTAGATTCCTTACTTCACATTCATAAGACTGGTCATTTTGATGACCATTTTTACCATTATACTATAGTTACCAACTTATCCATCAAGCACTCATGTTCAATCATTATCACGTTGTGTATGTAACGTGCAATTACTACATGGCTATGACCACTCAATTGGTCATAGAGCATACATCCAACACACATGTCATATTACTAACCATACATGGAAAACAAACATAATCACATTATAAACATTAGACATGACATGAATAGCTAGGCTTAGAAGCCATAATCAATATGAGCCACATCTCATGGCCATATGCATATAACTCAATATAAGCCAACACATTTGGAAAAAACAAAATAATGCATTTCAATCAACTAGATCCCTATACATGCCTCTCACTTGAAAATTTCTAATATATACTTCATTTTTTTTCCAAAGGTAGCGACTTGATAGTGTGATGCTACCTCCGACGATCTCCAACTCCGAGCTAACCTGAAAACACTAAAGGAATGAAAAGGAAGGGAGTAAGCTTTATAGCTTAGTAAGACCGTATGAAAATAATAAGTAACTTATCAACTTGCTTCTTATGGTAATACAACCATATTTGCGTTTTTACTCATGTTCCAGTTAAGCTATTTTCTCGAGTCACAGTCACTAAATTATTTATATCTGGAGCTACAGAACTTCAAAATAAGTTCTGCTGATTTTACCTGAAACTAGAGTCACATATATTCGTATCATAAAATTTTCAGAATTTTTGGTTTAGTAAATTAGTACAATTTATTCCTTAAAGTTACACTTTCTCGCTGTCCAACAGTTTTGACCCCTCTTCACTAAAAATTAACTATCTCATAATACGGGACTCAAATGATATTTCTGTCTGTTTCTCTTGAAAATAGACTCATTAATAATTCTAAACATATAAATTATAAGTAATAACTTTTTTTTACAATTTTAAATGCTTTTATAAATTTAGAACAGAGGATTTCAAAGTCATTCATACTCTGTCTCACAACAATTTAAATATTTCATAATATAAAACTCTTTTACTTAAATCGTTTCTTCTATGTGAAATTAAACTCATTAGGATTTAATTTCATATTTTATTCAGTCTCTAACTCAATTTTCACAATTTTTGGTGGATTTTCAAAGTCGGACTATGGCTAATGTTCAAAACTGTTTCAGTGCAAATTAACGATACTAAGTTTATCACACCATATTAATTCACTTTCACCACATTGGTAAGGTTACATATTCATACATCATAAGTATAGACCTATAATCACAAGGTCATCACAAAATCATTCTCATATGCATGAATTACCTATTTACATCTTCACTAAAGGTGCATCATAAACTGAAATCATTTCTCATGAGCTTGGCATACATACTTGTGTTACTCAACTTGCTAATTTTAATTTCTTACTAATCATATAACATGAATTGAATTCACATCTTATCAATTTCATGTAAGTACCTGTACCACTCACAATATGGTCATAACCTTTCTTGTTTAGCTTAAACCATAACTCTAACCATTGAACCATTTAGAAAACTATCGGATATTCACTAAACCTCAAACATAGGGTATAATGCCGATGCCATGTCCCATACATGGTCTTACACTGGCTCATCCTTCAAGTTGATGCCATGTCCAAGACATGTCTTACACTGACTATCGAAATCGAGGCCAACGCAATATCCCAGACATGGTCTTACACTAGCTCTCACATATCTGTGTCGATGCCATATCCCAGACCTGGTCTTACACTGACACATCTCGTAGCCAATGCATGTCCTAGACATGTCTTACACTGGCTTACATCTCGAGGCTGATGCATGTCCCAGACATGTCTTACACTAGCACTCGTCTCAATACTGACGCCATGTCCCAGACATGATCTTACACAAGCTCACAATAACCCATACGTCATGGCATGAATATTCGATTTATTCCCTATGGTTCAAAAGGGAAATCTACCATTTCAATTATCATTGTACATTCTCATTTCCACAATCAAGCATTTCATGCTATATCATTTCAGCACATAATAATAACAATGTAATTGTATTATTTACATACAACTTACTTGTTTCAATGGAATATCATATTCCGTCAAATCTTCAAGCATTCAATCAGCACATAAATGTCATTTACATTTGACATCACTTTCTCCTAAACAATATCATCAACATAAACTTTAATACAATCATGACAAGATAGATTTTCAAGTATAATAACAATAGCGTAAATATCATGCTCATTTAATCACACGAACTTACCTCAAATGAAATTTCGGCTAATTATTCTCTTTTTGTCTTTAACCACACACTTTCTCAATTTAAGCCCAAATCTCGATTTTCTTGATCTAAAATGATAAATTCACTCATTTAATTAATATACTAATCATTTCAAACCTAAAACATATTTTGACAAAATTCACATTTTTGCCCCTAAACTTTTGCATAATTATGAATTTACCCCAAGGCTCGGAAATTGAAATTTATTAGATTTCTATAAGATTTAAGACATGCTGAACATTTTTCTCTTCTATGGAAACCTTAAATTCTCACTATTTCATGCTTTTATAAACATTAACAACTTTTACTAATTAACCCGTTTTAACCATTTTCAACGAAAATCACTTAACAAAAATTGTTCTCCTAACCTCAAGCATCCTTATTCTACCATTAAACATCATAATGCACAATTATCTAGCATGGGTCAATTTTTTTAAACTTCATTTTCATGCAAATAAATGGTAGAAATAGAAAGGTTAAGCTTTTAAGATCTCAAAAATATGAAGAACATTAAAAACGGGGATCAAATACACTTACAATTGAGCTTGAAACCCTAGCCATGGAGTCATGTAAATTTCGGCAGCCATATGAAGAAGATGAGCAGGTTTTTGGGCTTTTATTTTGTCTTTTATGCCTTAAAACACCTAAATAACCAAAATGCCCTTTTTGCTAACCCTTCAATTTACCCTTCCATGTCTAGTTTTGTCCATACCAAAATATGATGGTCTATTTTCCATTTAAAAACCTCTAGTTTAAACCCCCATTTCAAACAAGTACTTATATTCTAGAACTCATATTTTGTAACTAATGCTATTTAATCCCAATAATAAAATTGGGCACTTTATCAATAAAATTTACTTAACAAAATTTGCACACAATCCCTCGAACATATCATGGACTCTAAAATAGTCATAAAATAAATATTTCTACTTCGGATTTATGGTCTCGTAACCATTGTTCTAACTAGGCCCTATTTTAGGCTGTTACAATTCTCCCCCTTAAGGATTTTCGTCCTCGAAAATCTTACCAGGAAAGTGGTTTTGGTATTCACATAAACTTCTCTTTCCCATAATCATTGTTAAAAAGCTTTCACTCGACTGTGTCCCTAATACTTATCTCTTTACTTTCCCATATCAGTATCATAAGCGATTCATTACTGTACTATACCTCGGCTAAATTTCAACATCTACCTAAGAGTTCATATACACAAAGGTCTCATCTATGCCATCATGTCACATATACACACATACTTGAATCTTTTCGAATTCGAATAATAAAACTAGTCAGTTCATCTTGGCCTTACACTCTCTATTTTACACAATCCGATTAATAGAGACTAGTATTCCGAGAAATCCAACAATCATAAAGACACGAAGTTTTATTAATCTGACGAGTGAGAATTCAATACATACCGGCATGATTTACAGATCTCACCAAACATTTAACAATAAGCTACATCACATTTTATTTTCCTCTTTTCAAGATAGAAATAATTCTGATAGGGCCTCGAGAATAATCCTTTCTCATTTCTATTCTAATATCAGCACTGGAGAAGATAGTTCTGGTAAAACTTGATGTTCGGCTCTAACCCTATTAACAACCCAAATCTTTCGGTGTTATCGAATGATCTAAGCTATCACATTATCTTATTGTCTTAAAACACATCACAATTCATACAACAGTGCATCACTAAAAATTAAAAATTCTCTACCTAAGTGCAGACTAGACCAGTTCAAATGCTTCGGTTAATAATATTCTAATCTGTCCAAGTTTTGCTAATCATGGATTAAGCCATTCGACTTTCATAAGACGAAAATTTTATCATACAATCATTTGGAATTCACTCATCATACTAAACAAAGGCCATTTTACTTGCATTAGCTCAAATAACCAATATATCTCAACTGAAGACATTAGCTTTGATTAACTTACTTGAGAAAAGAGATCTATCATACCAATTGAAATTCAAAATTTTCATCACTTTTGCCTTTGCCGATGTCAAATCCTTACACACAAATTAGAGAAATCCCTAGGTACGATACTATGTCGGAAAACCAAAAACAAACTCTTAAGCAAATATGAAAGATCTCAATAATTCCTCAGAGAGAAAAAGTCCAGAAGAAAACATCATTTTATCCCACTGGAATCAAATGCAATAATTAAGGGAAACAAAATTATAGCATCATTTGCACTTTCTCATAAGTTCCCAACAAACTGAATATAACAGAATACCAGAGAGAAGTAGAGCAAAACAGATTGTAACCCGGTCAGGCCGACAATGCCTTCGTCTGACATTTAAATCAGATAGCATTCTCATATAACAAGAATTTTATGAGAAGATAGATAGCCACTATAATACTTCCGAGAACAATGATCTCTTAAAATATATCAAGAGAGACAGTCATCATCTACTCACTATGATTTCCATACTCAGACATTTCATGTTTCAAATATTATTCCTCTAACTATTTCTGTCATCACAAATCCTATACTGTTACACTTTCTTAACCTCGTACCTGATTAATTCGATTTACCAAAGTACGTTCCTTCTCTAACTGTGACAGTGTATAATTCACATAATCTTCATGTCAACCTAATACTTTTCTAGCTCTGTCTTACTTATCAACTCATTCTCAATCTCTAATCGTGTTTATAGATATTTCTCCACTAAACTCTTTGGTTTCATACTTGTGAATTTATTCAGCGCAATTCTCGAGAAATTCCATTACAATACACCACTTTGGTAAGAGGGGTGAGGTAGTAGGGCCTCTGACTTGACTTGTAACGCCCCGTACCCGAGACCGTTGCCGGAGTCGAACACAAGGTGTTAACAGACTTAATTCATTGCTTAAACAGCTCAAACAATTTAATTTTAGAAATTCTAGACAAGCTAGCTAACTGCATCACAGTCGCTTAAAAATTTATATCTCGAGTTATGAAACTTAAAATCCAATTCTGTAAATTTTCCCTGAAACTAGACTCATATATCTATTTACTAATTTTTTTCTAGAATTTTTGGCTAGGCCAATTAGTACATTTTATTAGTTAAAATCTCCCCTGTTTCAGGGTTCGACTGCTCTGACCTCTGTGTATTACGAATCAGATATCTCTATGTACAGAATTTCAATGACTATGAAGTTTATTTTTCTAAAAACTAGACTCAATAATAAATCTGTACATATAAATTAAGACTTCTAATTATTTTTATACAATTTATGGTGAATTTCCAAAGTCAAAATAGGGGATCCAGAAATTGCTCTGGCCTTGTTTCACAAAAATTTAAACATCTCATAAAATATAACTCATATACCTGTTTCGTTTCTTCCATATGAAAATAGACTCATAATTATTCAATTCCATTTTTTTTCATCATCTAATTATATCTCTACTATTTTTAATGATTTTTCAAATTTATATCACTACTGCTGTCTGAATCTATTTTATGGTAAATTTTACCTATTTCATGGTTTCCATGGATTAACTAGCAATATGACATACATAACACCAAATATGATCATAATTAGCCATTCCAGTGGCTAATCATTACCAAGCATTTTTATACTACTCAATAACCATATCATAAGACCATATATACAAAATGATTATAATGATATACATGCCATACTCAAAATATACAAGCCATTATGCCAAGATGGTATACGGATAGTGTAAGTGTGCCTCTGCACTGCCGTTCGATTTCTCGAGTGGCTTGTCAACACTACAAGAAATGAAAAGGAGGAGTAAGCATAAATGCTTAGTAAGTTCACATGCAAATAGCAAGTAACATAACCATATAAGCAAACATAAAACATCATTTGCATAATCATCACCAAGACATTCATATCATATTTTCATTTATCATCTTACCATATTGTTGTTATATCGATTTTTTTCAACCCGAGGGTTAAGTACATACCTGTTCAAAGTATCCATTTCACAACACCTACCAATACGTCCCTTTCATCTTGAGTATTCCTCCATTTGAGTAGAACTTTACCCGTTGAACACATCGGAATATAATTCGGATACATGGAAAGTTTGCACATAAGTGCCACATATGTAGCCAAGCTACTATGTAACCCGCCCATAAGCGAACTCGGACTCAACTCAACGAGCTCGGGCGTTCGCATCCATAAGTGAACTTAGACTCAACTCAACGAGCTCGAATGCCTAGTTACATCTCACGAACTCGGACTCAACTCAACGAGTTCGGAAATTTGCATCCATAAGTGAACTCGGACTCAACTCAATGAGCTCGGATGCCCAAATATCCCAGTGACATGACACTTGTATTCTAATCCATTCCTAAGGTTCAACGGGACCTTTTTCTCAATCATGTGTCTCAACCATCTTCTACGGAATACCGATACCGATACTCAGTAGTATTTCACATTTTCCAAGTATATCACATAATTTGACATATTATCAAACAATTATCACGAGTATAATATTTCATAATAATTATCATATCATTTAAATAACATAAAAACATTTAAAATAATAACTATGTTACCAACATTTACATATGAACTTACCTAGTATGCAAAAATTGCTACTTTTACCATTTCGTCCACAACTTGATATTTTCCCCATTTTAGCCCGAATTTCAGTTTTCCTTGCTCTATCATTTAAAATATAGTCTAATTAGAACTCACATTATTCAAATTGACCAAAAATCATATTTTGGAAAAATTATAATTTTGCCCCTATACTTTTGCATATTTACACTTTTTCCCCAAAGCTCGTAAATTAAACTTCAGCCTATTTTCTTATGTTTTATGACATACTGATCATTTTTCCCTTCTATGGCAACATCAAATTCTCACTCTAACATGTACTTATGACTATTAGGTATTTTTACCGATTAAGCCCTTTTGCTCGTTTTCACTTAAAACCGAGTAGCACAAGTTGTCTAACATAATTTAAAACCTCATATTCTATCATAAAACACCAAAATACAAAAATTTCACCTATGGTTATTTTTCCAAATATAAACCCTAGGTTAAATTATTGCTAGCATAAGCTAAATCGAGCTACTAGGACTCCAAAAACGTAAAGAACTTGAAAAACGGGGCTAGAATGGACTTACAATCGAGCTTGGAAGCTTGAAAAACCCTAGCCATGGTTTCTCCTTGCTATATTCGGCCATGGGGTTGAAGATGAGCAAAATTGGCTTTTAATTTTGTATTTTAATTCATTTTACCCCTAAATGACCAAAATGCCCTTACTACTAAACTTTCCAAAAATTCCATCCATGTCCAATTTTTGTCCATAAACTTAGAAATTAGTAAAATTTCTATTTAAGACCTCCTAATTAATATTCTAAAGTAATTTCATACTAAAAACTTCTAGAATGCAAGTTTTGCAACTTATTCGATTTAGTCCCTAATTTCAAATTAAGCACTTTATGCATAGAATTTCGTCACAAAATTTTCACACAATCATGCAATCATATCATAAACCTAAAAATAATTATAAAATAATTATTTCTATCTCAAATTTGTGGTCACGAAACCACTATTCCGATTAGGCCCTAATTCGGGATATTACAACTCTCCCCCCTTCAGGGATTTTCGTCCCCGAAAATCTTACCAGAAAAGTGGTCTTCACTTTTAATCTCATATTCGGTGTCGAAGAACTTTCACTTAGACTGTACCTCCAATACATCTCTTTAATTTCTCATATGATCTGAAAGCTTACATCTCAACTCTCAACTGTTCTTAAATTTTCAACCCTTCTCAGTTTCCCATGATATCATGACATAAAACCCGGATCTTAACTTGATTAATGGAGACCGGAATTCCAAGAAATCCAACAATCAAAGACACCTGAATTTCCATGAATCTGATGAGTAGGAATTCATTCAATACAGATATGATTTATAGATCTCGCCAAACATTTAACAATAGGATACATCACATTTTCCTCTTTCTGCCATGGAAATAATTCTGACATGGCCTCAAGAATAATCCTTCTCATTTCCATCCCAATATCAACACTGACAAGGATAATTTTGATAGATCCTAATGCTCGGCTTTAACCCCTTTAACAACTCCGATTTTATGTAACATCGAATACTCTAAACTATCACATTACTTCACCGTCTTGAAACACATCACAATTCATACAACAGTACATTACTGAAAGTCAGGAAGTCTTTACTCAATGTAGATTAGTCTAGTTCAGACGCTTCGGTTACCAATATTCTCATCTACCCGAACTTTGTCAACATGTAATAAACTTTTCAGCTTTCACAAAATGAAAACCTTATCATTCGTAGTGACTTTAACTAATATCAAACTTTTTCTAATAAATATACACTTCTTGTTCAGACTATTTACTCTTTTATCCGTACAAAATGAAATTCTATTATCAGACTTGGGAAAAATAATCCTGAAATAAATGTCGCATGAAATCTTTCAAATAGATAATTCACCATACCGACTGAAACTCGCGCTTTTATCACTTATGCCTTTACTGATGTCAAATCCTTATACAGAAATTAGAAAAAAAACCTCAATACTAAAATCACCACATTACCAAGATCAAATTAGAAGTATAGTCATATTTGACATGATTATCACGAGCTGAAGAACGCACTTTGAACACGAGTCATAATTGACAAATTATGGAACAAAGATAACAAGAAAACCGAATAAAGAACTCCAAAATAGAGAAATCCAGAATAAAGAAATCCAGAATAAAGAAACCCAAGATATGATACTATGTTGGAGAATCAAAAACCAAACTCATAGAGAAAATACGGAATACCCCGATAATTCTTCAAAGAAAGAAAGTCCAAAAGAAAACATCATTTAATCCCACTAGAATCAAATATAACAAGAACAATATATCTTCCCATACATATATATCAGATGAAGCATCAACTAGAAGAAACAAAATCATAATATCATATGTATTCTCTCATCAATTCTTATCGATTTAAATGAAATAGAATATTGATGAAATAGAGCAATATAAATTATAAACCAGTCAGACTACCAATGCTTTCATCCAACACCAAGATTAAAACACATTCCCATATAACAAGAATTTCTTCAGAAGATCAATAGCCATAGAAATATTTCTGAGAACGGGTAAACACATAGAACATCTCAAAAGAGATCTATTAAATCTGTCGACCATAACTATCACACTCAGATAGTTCACATTTCAAATATCATTTCCCCAACTAGTTCTGCCGTCACAAATTTCATATTAAACCATTCACTAAAGAAGGCCAATTCTGAATAAATTTCGATTTACACTTTTCTCAACCTTGCACCTGAGTAATTCGATTTACCCAAGAGGATTCCTTCTCTAATTGGGACAGTGCATAACTCCAATAATCTTTACGTCAATCCGATACTTTACTGTCTCTAACTTTACTTATCAGCTCATTTTCAATCTCTGATCATACTTATAATTATTCTATCACTGAACTCTTTGGATTCTCAACCGAAAATTTATTCAATACAAATCTCATGAAATTCCATTATAAGTACCATTTCGGTAAGGGGGAGGGGTTGTAGGACCTCTGACTCGACTTTCTTATTCATACACATATGACACAACTTCCATCATCATAACAACATCATCAAAATCATGTCATTCATTCATGTTGGCTTACACCAATTTTCCTATTGTCCCATTTAGACAATATACTTTACTTATCCATTCATTTAATTAAATTAAGTCATGCTCATGACATCATATAAGGCCAGACAAACATAGATATTTGCACCACAATCATAACTTTCATTTCGTGCATCATCATGTACATATCATTACAATCATATAATTCAGTCCAACAATTTAACATAGATAAGTTCATTTCATTATAATCCTTTATCTCATAAAAATTATATATCATTAGCATTTATCAACATTCGACGTCCAAATCAAAACAAGGACATTTTCATTCGTATCATAATATTATGACTTTTATTCATGCCTATACTACTTTCAATCTATTCCGTTCATCTTCTCAAGTAAGCCACATACACTACATCATATGCGCATTAAGCAAATATGGATATTTATCACAACATGAACTTTCATCTCACATATTATCACATATGTATCATAAACCTTTATTCATACTTTTCTGAACCGAGACTTATCATAATCATAATTTTACTCAAACACCTTCACATAACATTGAACATGGTCAGCACAGCTCGGTTGGAGAGTACCCTGTCTAAATAAGACGGTACTCATACGCGTCAGAAGACATCACACTATCACAGATCAGTGGCATGTATAGCTAAACTTTTACACATGCTAGGTTAGTCCGAGAACCGACTAAACCTGCTCTGAAACCACCAAATGTAACACCCCGTACCCGAGACCGTTGCCGGAGTCGAACACAAGGTGTTAACAGACTTAATTCATTGCTTAAACAGCTCAAACAATTTAATTTTAGAAATTCCAGACAAGCTAGCTAACTGCGTCACAGTCGCTTAAAAATTTATATCTCGAGTTATGAAACTCAAAATCCAATTCCGTAAATTTTTCCTGAAACTAGACTCATATATCTATTTACTATTTTTTTCTAAAATTTTTGGCTAGGCCAATTAGTACAGTTTATTACTTAAAATCTCCCCTGTTTCAGGGTTCGACTACTCTGCCCTCTGTGTATTACGAATCAGATATCTCTCTGTACAGAATTTCAATGACTATGAAGTTTATTTCTCTTAAAACTAGACTCAATAATAAATCTGTACATATAAATTATGACTTCTAATTATTTTTATACAATTTATGGTGAATTTCCAAATTCAGAACAGGGGATCCAAAAATCTCTCTGGCCCTGTTTCACAAAAATTTAAACATCTCATAAAATATAACTCATATACCTGTTTCGTTTCTTCCATATGAAAATAGACTCATAATTATTCAATTCCATGTTTTTTTTCATCATCTAATTATATCTCTACTATTTTTAATGATTTTTCAAATTCACATCACTCTATCTTTATGTCGAATCTATTTTATGGTAAATTTTACCTATTTCATGGTTTCCATGGATTAACTAGCAATTTGACATACATAACACTAAATATGATCATAGTTAGCCATTCCAGTGGCTAATCATTACCAAGTATTTTTATACTACTCAATAACCATATCATAAGACCATATATACAAAATGATTATAATGATATACATGCCATACTCAAAATGTACAAGCCATTATGCCAAGATGGTATACGGATAGTGTGAGCGTGCCTCCGACCGTTCCTGATTTTCGAGCTGGCTTGTCAACACTACAAGAAATGAAAAGGAGGGAGTAAGCATAAATGCTTAGTATGTTCACATGCAAATAGCAAGTAACATAACCATATAAGCAAACATAAAACATCATTTGCATAATCATCACCAAGACATTCATATCATATTTTCATTTATCATCTTACCATATTGTTGTTATATTGATTTTTTTCAACCCGAGGGTTAAGTACATACCTGTTCAAAGTATCCATTTCACAACACCTACCAATACGTCCCTTTCATCTTGAGTATTCCTCCATTTGAGTAGAACTTTACCCGTTGAACACATCGGAATATAATTCGGATACATGGAAAGTTTGCACATAAGTGCCACATATGTAGCCAAGCTACTATGTAACCCGCCCATAAGCGAACTCGGACTCAACTCAACGAGCTCGGGCGTTCGCATCCATAAGTGAACTCGGACTCAACTCAACGAGCTCGGATGCCTAGTTACATCTCACGAACTCGGACTCAACTCAACAAGTTCGGACATTTGCATCCATAAGTGAACTCGGACTCAACTCAACGAGCTCGGATGCCTAAATATCCCAGTGACATGTCACTTGTATTCTAATCCATTCCTATGGTTCAACGGGACCTTTTTCTCAATGATGAGTCTCAACCATCTTCTACGGAATACCGATACCGATACTCGGTAGTATTTCACATTTTCCAAGTATATCACATAATTTGACATATTATCAAACAATTATCACGAGTATAATATTTCATAATAATTATCATATCATTTAAATAACATAAAAACATTTAAAATAATAACTATGTTACCAACATTTACATATGAACTTACCTAGTATGCAAAAATGGCTACTTTTACCATTTCGTCCACAACTTGGTATTTTCCCCATTTTAGCCCGAATTTCAGTTTTCCTTGCTCTATCATTTAAAATATAGTCTAATTAGAACTCACATTATTCAAATTGACCAAAAATCATATTTTGGAAAAATTACAATTTTGCCCCTATACTTTTGCATATTTACACTTTTGCCCCAAAGCTCGTAAATTAAACTTCAGCCTATTTTCTTATGTTTTATGACATACTAATCATTTTTCCCTTCTATGGCAACATCAAATTCTCACTCTAACATGTACTTATGACTATTAGGTATTTTTACCGATTAAGCCCTTTTGCTCGTTTTCACTTAAAACCGAGTAGCACAAGTTATCTAACATAATTTAAAACCTCATATTCTATCATAAAACACCAAAATACACAAATTTCACCTATGGTTATTTTTCCAAATATAAACCCTAGGTTAAATTATTGCTAGCATAAGCTAAATCGAGCTACCGGGACTCCAAAAACGTAAAGAACTTGAAAAACGGGGCTAGAATGGACTTACAATCGAGCTTGGAAGCTTGAAAAACCCTAGCCATGGTTTCTCCTTGCTATATTCGGCCATGGGGTTGAAGATGAGCAAAATTGGCTTTTAATTTTGTATTTTAATTCATTTTACCCCTAAATAACCAAAATGCCCTTACTACTAAACTTTCCAAAAATTCCATCCATGTCCAATTTTTGTCCATAAACTTAGAAATTGGTAAAATTGCTATTTAAGACCTCCTAATTAATATTCCAAAGTAATTTCATACTAAAAACTTCTAGAATGCAAGTTTTGCAACTTATTCGATTTAGTCCCTAATTTCAAATTAAGCACTTTATGCATAGAATTTCGTCACAAAATTTTCACACAATCATGCAATCATATCATAAACCTAAAAATAATTATAAAATAATTATTTCTATCTCGGATTTGTGGTCACGAAACCACTATTCTGTTTAGGCCCTAATTCGGGATATTACACGACTCTAATATACATACACATGTAACACAACTTTCATCATCATAACAACATCATTAAAATCATATCATTCATTTCAGACAGACCGACATTCATATTCATTTAATCTGTACTCATACATGTAACATAACTTTCTAGTTATCTCATTTGGACAAGTATACTCATACATGGACTCTTTTAATTCTAAGTAACTTTACCTATCCCATTCATTTAATCAAACCAGTCATGTACATAACATCATACGAGAGCCAACAAACATGGATAAGCATATTCCAATCTGTACTTTCATTTCGTACATTATCGTATGCATATCATTACAAACATGTAAATCAATCCAAGCAATTTAACACTTATACTTAGACTATGTGAATTTGCCAACCATATTCATTCAAATATGTATGCATGAACATTCTTTCTACCTATATTTTTTCGTAAGTTATCTAAACACATATATTCACTCGATCAAATCAATCATGTACACCATGGCATTATCAATCAATCATAGATAAGCTCATTATACCATGCACACATCCTATTTCATGTTTCTCATATCACAAATATGTACATATACGTTTCACGAATTCTTGTTCGTACCTTTCCAAATTTCAACTCTTCATAACTGCACTTTATTAAATACTTTAGCATCATTATCTACGTGATTGGGTGTAGCTCGGTTGGAGAGCACCTTTCCCACGCAAGATAGTTCTCATTAGCATCAGGAGACATCACACTATCACAAACTTGTGGCATGTATAGCTAGACTCTTACACGTGCTAGGTTAGCCTGAGAACCGGCTAAAACATGCTCTAATACCACTAAATGTAACACCCCTTACCCATGTCCGACGTCAAAAAAGGGTACGAGACATTACCGGACTTCAACATACACATTCATGCAAAAATCGGGCCATAAAATCTCTTTTAATTAAAAACTTTTTAAACACATGCATGTCGTCCCTTATTTGGGTCTACGAAGCCCAAAACATTCATCGAAATTGATTCGGGACTAAGTTAAGAACTTTGAAAAATTTCAGGAAAACTTAGGAAATTTTCCCATGAAATAGGGTTATACGTCCGTGTGGACATAGGGACATGCCCGTGTGCCTTTGGCACACCCGTGTCCTCAAACCGTGTAACTCTCTGTTTATGACGTCAGCATATACATCGAAACACACAGCCAGGCCACACACCCGTGTCTCCAGGCCGTGTCCCACACAAGGTTGAGACACGCAGCCGTGTCTCAGCCCATGTAGCTAACACTTAGGATATTTTCCAAGCCTTCATGTTACCCATAATCTCTTACAACCTTATGCACATCAAAATTGCAAATCATGACATCATTTTAGTGATTAAATACTCTTTATTAAGATATATCCTTAACATTAACAAGTTCTCTTACAAATAATGCATCTACTCATGCAATACCAAGTATAGATTCCTTACTTCACATTCATAAGATTGGTCATTTTGATGACCATTTTTACCATTATACTATGGTTATCAACTTATCCATCAAGCAATCATGTTCAATCATTATCACGTTGTGTATATAACGTGCAATTACTACATGGCTATGACCACCTCAATTGGTCATAGAGCATATATCCAACACACATGTCATATTACTAACCATGCATGGCAAACAAACATAATCACATTATAAACATTAGACATGACATGAATAGCTAGGCTTACAAGCCATAATCAATATGAACCACATCTCATGGCCATATGCATATAACTCAATATAAGCCAACACATTTGGCCAAAGAAAAATAATGCATTTCAATCAACTAGATCCCTATACATGCCTCTCACTTGAAAATTTCTAATATATACTTCATTTTTTTCAAAGGTAGTGACTTGATAGTGTGATGCTGCCTCCAACAATCTCCAAATCCGAGCTAACCTGGAAACACTAAAGGAAAGGAAAGGAAGAGAGTAAGCTTTATAGCTTAGTAAGACCGTATGAAAATAATAAGTAACTTATCCACTTGCTTCTCATGGTAATAAAACCCTATTTGTATTTTTACTCATGTTCCAGCCAAGTTGTTTTCTCGAGTCACAGTCACTAAATTATTTATATATAGAGCTACGGAACTTCAAATTAAGTTTCGCTAATTTTTCCTGAAACTAGACTCATATATGTTTTTACCATAAAATTTTCAGAATTTTTGGTTCAGTCAATTAGTACAATTTATTCCTTAAAGTTAACCTTTTTCGCTGTCTAACAGTTCTGACCCCTCTTCACTAAAAATTAACTATCTCATAATACGAGACTCAGATGATATTTCTGTCTATTTCTCTTGAAAATAGACTTATTAATAATTCTAAACATATAAATTATAACTCATAAATATTTTTTTCAATTTTAAATGATTTTCTCAAATCAGAATAGGGGATTTCCAAGTCATTCTGACTCTGTCTCACAACAATTTAAATATTTCATAATATGAAACTCTTTTGCTTACATCATTTCTTCTTTGTGAAATTAGACTCATTAGGCTTTAATTTCATTTTTATTCAGCCTCTAACTCAATTTTCACAATTTTTGGTGGATTCTCAAAGTCGGATTACAGCTGCTGTCCAAAACTGTTTCAGTGTAAATTAACGATACTAAGTTTATCACACCATATTAATTCACTTTCACCATATTGGTAAGGTTACATATTCATACATCATAAGTATAGACCTATAATCATAAGGTCATCACAAAATCATTCTCATTAGCATGAATTACCTATTTACATGTTCACTAAAGGTGCATCATAAACTGAAATCATTTCTCATGAGCTTGGCATACATACCTCTGTTACTCAACATGCTCATTTTCATTTCTTACTAATCATATAACATGAATTGAATTCACATCTCATCAATTTCATATAAGTACCTATACCACTCACCATATGGTCATAACCTTTCTCGTTTAGCTTAAACCATAACTCTCACCGTTGAACCTTCAAAAAGCTATAGAATATTCACTAAGCCTCAAACATAGGGTATAATGCCGATGCCATGACCCAGACATAGTCTTACACTGGCTCATCCTCCAAGTCAGTGCCATGTCCCAGACATGGTCTTATACTGACTTTTGAAATCGAGGCCGACGCCATGTCCCAGACATGGTCTTACACTAGCTCTCATATATCTGTGTCGATGCCATGTCCCAGATATGGTCTTACACTGACACATCTCGTAGCCGATACATGTCCCAGGCATGTCTTACACTGGCTTACATCTCGAGGCCGATACATGTCCTAGACATGTCTTACACTAGAACTCGTCTCAATGCCGATGTCATGTCTTAGACATGGTCTTACACTAGCTCACAATAACCGATACGTCATGGCATGAATATTCGATTTATTCCCTATGGTTCAAAAGGGAAATCTACTATCTCAATTATCATTATGCATTCTCATTTCCACAATCAAGCATTTCATGCTATATCATTTCAACACATAATAATAACAATGTAATTGTATTATTTACATACAACTTACTCGTTTCAATGGAATATCATATTCCATCAAATCTCCAAGCATTCAATCAACGCATAAATGTCATTTACATTTGACATCACTTTCTCCTATACAATATCATCAACATAAGCTTTAATACAATCATGACAAGATAGGTTTTCAAGTATAATATCAATAGCATAAATATCATGCTCATTTAATCACACGGACTTACCTCAAATGAAATTTCGGCTAATTATTCTCTTTTTGTCTTTAACCACGCACTTTCTCGATTTAAGCCCAAATCTCGATTTTTTGATCTAAAATGATGAAATTCACTCATTTAATTAATGAACTAATCATTTTGGACCTAAAACATATTTTGGCAAAATTCACATTTTTGCCCCTAAACTTTTGCATAATTACAAATTTACCCTAAGGCTTAGAAATTGAAATTTATTAGATTTTTATAAGATTTAAGACATGATGAACATTTTTCTCTTCTATGGCAACCTCAAATTCTCACTATTTCATGCTTTTATAAACATTAACAACTTTTACTAATTACCGTTTTAACCATTTTCAGCAAAA
This sequence comes from Gossypium longicalyx, assembly GCA_025698465.1. Classification (NCBI taxonomy): domain Eukaryota; kingdom Viridiplantae; phylum Streptophyta; class Magnoliopsida; order Malvales; family Malvaceae; genus Gossypium; species Gossypium longicalyx. The sequence goes on from CM047000.1 coordinate 21,620,443, forward strand.
ATCACTTAACAAAAATCGTTCTCCTAACTCAAGCATCCTTATTCTACCATTAAACATCAAAATGCACAATTATCTAGCATGGGTCAACTTTTTTAAACTTCATTTTTCATGCAAATAAATGGTAGAAATAGAAAGATTAAGCTTTTAGAATCTCAAAAATATGAAGAACATTAAAAACGGGGATCAAATGCACTTACAATTGAGCTTGAAACCCTAGCCATGGAGTCATGTAAATTTCGGCAGCCATATGAAGAAGATGAGCAGATTTTTGGGCTTTTATTTTGTCTTTTATGCCTTAAAACACCAAAATAACCAAAATGCCCTTTTTGCTAACCCTTCAATTTACCCTTCCATGTCTAGTTTTGTCCATACTAAAATATGATGGTCTATTTGCCATTTAAAGACCTCTAGTTTAAACCCCCATTTCAGACAAGTACTTATATTCTAAAACTCATATTTTGCAATTAATGCTATTTAATCCCAATAATAAAATTGAGCACTTTATCAATAAAATTTACTTAACAAAATTTGCACACAATCACTCGAACATATCATGGACTCTAAAATAGTCATAAAATAAATATTTCTACTTCAGATTTGTGGTCTCGTAACCACTGTTCTAACTAGCCCCTATTTCAGGCTGTTACACTTTTTGCAAGCTTAAATAATAAGCTAATAAGCTGATATGGGTCAGCTCTTGTGACAGTTTTGGGCTGTCCATTTCTTGGGCGGTTCAGTTCACTTGGTTCGTTTCAACTGGATCACTTTTTCATAATTAATTAATAATAATTTATTAATCCAAATTAAATTAGATATAAATTAAAATTAATTATATTATGAATTAATACATATAATTTTGGACCGTCTTAGGCTAAAATTTAATTCACCTTGATACTTCAAATTGCTTCTCGGTTTTGTGCTTCTAGCAGTATCTGTCGAGCCATTTTTCGTCCTTTGTGCAAATTTGTCAAAAATAACCAAAATTCATCAAAATTAATTATAAAATTAATTAAAATTCAACATGTTCATATTTTAAGTACACTTTAATTATTTTATAAAAATTAATTATTTTTCGATATGAATTTTATCGAAATTGCTTGAATTTAAGTTAAAAAGGGCATAAAAAAGTGTATAAATTTTTGTGTTTCCACTTACTAAGCTTTTAAAGCTTATCATGTTTATTTTTCACTATTTTACAGACTATCAAAGCTAACTCGGACTCAGGAATTGTCAAGGAATGTCGTCACACTATCGATCAACTTGTTGGTACTTTTGAAGCTTTGTATATATGGTATATGGCATGTATAGGCTAGTGTCATCTTGATATGTTTTAAGTTATGACATTAGCCTTGGGATTTGGATTGTAAATGGTGGTGTATATGGCTATTTAAGTTGGCTTGAATTATGTGTTTGATAAATGATATATGTGGTGTATATATATGGCCTTATGTTTTGGCATATTTTGTGATGGTTATATATTTTCTTATGTAGTTAGTTGACAATTGGTGTATTAATGTTTGAAAGATGGCATGTAGTGGCTTGATTATGAGATGATGAAATGGTATGATTTGAAGCATGAAACAAATGATAAGATGATGAAGAAATGCATTTAGAAATTATGTAAGTTTGATGATTTTGGCATACTGATTTGGTATGTTTTGGTTATGGATTTGAGTAGTTAAGAGAATGGTTTATAAATGGCATGAAATGTGTATGAATTGGCATGTTTTGGCTATCTATAAATGTATTGAAATGGTACCATATTGATTGCTAGGTGTGCTTGAGAAAAGGGTGGCAATTTGGTTTTGCAAATAGCCTATTTTTGTCCACACAGGCAAAGACACGGGTGTGTGTCTCAGCCGTGTGCGACACACAGTCATGCTACACGGCCGTGTGTCCCTTGGGGTACCCTTTCGAATTAAGTCAGTATACCTTATAGGTTTGACATGGTTTAGACACACGACCGTGTCTACTGGCCGTGTATGGCGCTCAGGCTGGCACATGGGCGTATGGCTGGCCATGTGACCCAAGTCAGTAACCCTTCGAGTTTTCCTATGGCCATGGCACACGGGTGTGTCCTCGGCCATGTGGTGCAAGTTAGTATGTATACTCTATTTTCACATGGCCTGTGACACGGGCGTGTCTGGTGGTCGTGTGAGGCACACTGCCTGTTCACACGAGCGTGTGAACCCTATGTGCATGAAAATTTTATAAGTTTCCCAAAGTTTTCAAATGTTATCGGTTTAGTCTCGAACCTTATAAGGTCTCGTACCTTATAAGTTTTCAAAGTTTTCAAAGTATGTTTTAAGGTCTCGTAGAACCTTATAAGGGACAATATGATTACGTTAGATTGATATTTATGTGAAATTGAATCATGTATATTATATGTTGTGCTTTGATTGGTAATGCCTCGTAACCCTATTCCGGCAATGGATACAAGTTAGGGGTGTTACATACCAGGCCGTGTGTCACACACAGTCTAGACACATGCCCATGTGGACAAAATAAAGCCACTTCTAGCTTCATTTCTTACCCAAAATTATTACCAAATTCCTGCACCAACTTACATGCAATTACCAACCAATCCAAGCATTGAATTCAAGCAATTTATAACATCTACATGGTATATTGTTACATGCATTCATGCTTTTAATGTTATCTTTTAGAAGCATACTCATTTAACCATTCTCAATCAATCAATAATAAACACTTATGTTATCTCCATAAAATAAGCTTAAATACATATGTTTACATGTACCAAAACATAATCATCACTAGCCATTCTAATGGCTAGATTACAATAATCATTTATATGCCAATATGACCAATACAACCTATACATGCCATTGTAACCATAATTGCTTTACCATATTGTACCGACATGGGCCGATGGATAGTGTGAGTGATCTCTGCCAATCTTCCAATCCAACGAGCTTTCGATTTACTCTAAAATAGGGAAATAAAACTAAGTAAGCATAAAATGCTTAGTAAGTTCGTATAACAGGTACTTAACTTACCATTCATTCTATTTTGAGGTAACTATGTAAGCCATATTCAATCAATTTGACCCCAAGCCCTACACACACATCCTCATTGCCTTTGTTAGTCATATATTCTATGATAACATCAAACATATATGGGCTCAACAGCAATAAATTTTCCAAGCACGTATGCTTTCCACAACATGTATTCATTCAACATGTATAATTCATCTCATTATTACAAGTATAATTTCATAATAGTTTATTTTGAGTTCAGATCATTTCATATCAGAACTTTACTCATATTACTTGGAATATCAAGGTCACAATTAATACACTCAAGGTGTACAAGTTCATAGTCGAGAATGAACATATATTAATCAAATAAAGTCCATGTACAAATATCATCATCTCTTGTTTTCATATATCATTTGTCATGTATCATCATTTTCTTTTATTTCAGACGGATACGTGTAATAACTCATTTTATCATTCATATCTTCTCATGTCTGGAATTGTCACTTGTTGATTTGTTCAGAATATTAATGGATACGCAGGTAGTACACTCGAGGTGTACAAATCCTAATCTGTCAATTCATGTCCAATGGTACCCATAAGGAACTATAACAGAGAGTACACTCTCAAGCCACACATATATACAATAGGATTACTAGTCTAGGCTAAATTCTTTTTATGACATATGCTCTAAGGAGCTTGATCTGGATTACTCGTCCAAGCTAAATCCAATCCATAACATATGCTCGAGAGGACTTATATCAAGATTACCCATCCGAGCTAATTCTTTTCTTTAATGAGGTCAATAGGATTACTCGTCTGAGCTAAATCCCGTCAGCAACAAATTTAAGACCTCATTCATTTCGAGAAATCACATATCCTATAACGCTGCAAAAATCTTTAATGTTTGTTTTCGCATGTTTATGTTGCACAAATGCATGTCTACTTTAGTGGTTAAGTGTCCTGGGAATATTCTGAGAAGTCTTGGGTTCAAGCCTTGGCTTGTGCAAAAGTTTTTTGTTTTTAATATAAGTAAACCCCTGTCTCTAGTCTGTAAGTTTTTGAATAAGTATGGGTAAAACATGTCAAAAAGAGCCTGCTGGTCTAGGGGATAGGTGACGTGTTGTTGTTACTTGAGGTCTGAAGTTCGAGTCCGCTTTGCATATTAGGGTGCTTTATTTTGCTGCCTTTGCCGTGTGGGTTGTAGAGGTTGATCGAAATACAATAGAGTTGAGTGGGGTTTGAATTTGGTGGTTGAGGGGATTATGTTGGAGGGATTTTAGGAGGAAAATATGGGAATTTGAAGTTAGTGGGAGAGTTGGTACCAAATTGGTTTTCTGGTCACTCAAGAATTCGGCTTTGGTTGGTATTTGCTCTCTATTTCGGTTGCTGTTAACATTTTTTTTTGGTTTTTTTCACTTTTTGGAGGCTGAATTGTGCTAGGGATTTTTCTAGTATCTTTCGTTTTTGCTTATCTCGATTTTGCAATTTCCTCCAGGTCCTTTGCTTGTCAATTTGCTCTTCTTCCCCTACTCCTCTAACAGGCACTCTCCCCCTTTTCACTTTGGCCGAATGCCCTCTTTCCCCCTCTCTTAATTCTTTTGGTTCTGACAATTCCCCCTCTTTTTCATCTTGTTTTTTTTTTTTTGCTGATTCTCTTTACTTTTCTCCCACTCTCAATCAGTTTGCTTTGGTCGAATAATACTCCTTCTCCTACCCTCACTATGTCGACTTTTCTTTCAATACTCTCTGTTGATTTTGTGGTCATTACAACTCCTCTCTTTGTTTTATTGGTTATCATCTGCTTCACGATTCTTAGCACTCTTTTGGTAAGTATTTGATTCTTCACTACTCTGTTACTTGATGTAGTTTGTTTAAAAATGCTGTGTATTGTTTTGATTAGGAGTTAACCAAGGGACTAGAGATCGTCATAGATGTAATAGGGATGAGGAATCTTCTGTTATTGGATTACCGATATGGATTGTTCCATTGGAAGTTGAATATCTTGTTGGGTTTAGATTAATTAGACTGTATAGTTATTAATTGAATGGCAACATGATCTATTATAGGTACCTGGAGTGCTCGCATATTATTTAGGCATCAAATAGACAAGGTGTGTGAAAACACTGCTCCTAATCATAAGTTGGTAAAAAGCTGAAAAGTGTGTACAGTCGACACCACACGGGCGTGCATGTAACACCCCAAACCCGGCCTAGATATTATGGTTGAATCTGTGATGTGACATTGAAGTGTTTTTCGAAAACTTGTTCTTGATGGAAACCTGTTTGGAGATGAGAAGCCTCTTTGTCAGCTCTCAAATTATTCTAGCTTATTCGTTATTCTATTAAATTATCATTTCTTTTAAAACTCTTATTGTTGCGAAAGCGTTTCAAAAGCATTGCGAATTCGTAGTGTTTTTAAAATAGTTATCATTTTGGAAAACTGCACTTTACGTTCTCAATAGATATAAATCATAGTAACAAAAACCCGAATTTAAACAAGAAAATTATAGAGGCCTTATTACATAACCCAAAATGAAATCCAATAGTAAATTAAAGAAAACAAAAGCAGTGGTGTGGCCATCACCGAGGTCCTCGCAACACCAATCCACCTAAGGACTACCTGCACAGTTAAGCAGAAAAGGGTGAGTATGAAACTCAGTGTGTAATCCCTAGCTAAAAAGCAGTCAAACATACAGTATCTGAATAGTCTGGGCTTAAGGCCATATCAGTAGCAATATCAGTGTGGGCTTTAGCCCACTACAGTACAGTATCAGTAATGCACAAAGAAAACCTACCCCACCATTCTCTACACTCCACTCCGTCCGGCCCTACACTCCATGTGGGGAATAAATCAACCCACCCATCCCTACACTCTAGAATAAAGTACCAGTTTTGGCACTAACAATATTTGTAGCAGAGCTGCCAGTAATAGGCTTATAGCCTTTTAGTACACTTCCTCCAGTACAATATGTATAACCTACCCCATCTAATGCAACATAATATAGATGTACATACGATAAGAATGGCATGCTCAAATAGTCATACATCACAAAGGGGCATTTTGGTCATTTACCTCATAGGGGTAAAATAGTCATTTCGTAAATTAGGGTTTAGGTACACCTACTGACCCTACAAAAGATCCATAGTTGTCTCGTGTGACCCGTGCAACCTTTAACAGTTAAACAGCACAAATGGGCCCAAGCCCACCATATGGCCCATGTGGGCCCACATGCTCGTGTGGCCCATTGAGCCCAAATAATGGCCTTGGCCATGTACTCAACACGATCGACTCAACAGTTCCCATACATCCGTGTGGTTTGCCCGTGCAGGGCCCACGAGCCCGTCGGGACCATACGGCCCATTCCGGCCCAACGTGCCCAAAATGACCTACACTCATGAGATCGCTCGTGATGGTCTCTACAGTCATATGCTCGCATTTATGCATCTAGATGACCACATGGGTGATCACAAACCCGCATGTTAACAGTGGTAACTGTTTTTCAGCTTTTGTTGTTCAATGATGGAAGTAGTGTGATTACACACCTTTTTTGATGAGTGAGCAAATCTCCACCACGCCAACCTAGATCCAAAAAAATGATACAATGTTAATCCTTAAATTGTTAGGGTTAACACCCTCATTTGAACACTTAAAATCCCAATCGGACTATCCTCTTACCTTGACTAACAAGTAGCCTTTACTACACCCTTAAGCTATTGATCTCCCACCCTTTGTTAAGAATCTGCATTAGAACTTGACCTTGTTGCTCATCACACTAAACTGAACCATATAAACCTTGTGAACCACTTACCAAAAATAGAACGACAAATGAAAGGGAGCAATCGGCTTACAGTTTCCTCCAAAAGAATGTCACGCAAAAGGTAACACCACCGCAAATGCTTCCCTTAACACCCGCTGGTCAAAAGAGAAAGTGTTAGAAAGAGGCTTAAAGATTCGGCAGAATAAGAAAGGGGTGAACAAAACAAAGTTAAGATAACAACACTTACCAACACCTTGGATCCGATTCGAGAGAAACCACAATCGATCTTCTACTCTAGAGACACCCTCACATCAAAGAGATCAGACTAACACCCACTCTACTAGCCATAAATGGTAGAAAAAAGGAAGGGATTAGAACAATCATAAATCATAAAGAAATAGGGTGAAGAATTTATGAAGAATCAAACACCAACTAAAAGTTCCAAGGAAAACCGCAAGAGTTGATATGACAGGAGGAAGGGTTGAGCACTATACGACCCAAGCAATCAAATAAAAAGGGAAGGGAATGCTATCATGGTGGGGGAGTCGACAGAGAGAGGGAGAAAAGAATAAAGGCCAGGCGAGACCAAAGCTAAACCTGAGCAAGCATGTTCGGCCAAAGACAAAAGAGAAAAAAAACCCACAAGGTGCCGAGAGACACAAGAGGTCGGCTACAAACTCTGTGGAAGAACAAAACCAAATGACCAATTCCCAAATGAACACGCTCAAATTCGGCTACCAAGAAACCCCAAAACCAATAGGGAGAAAACAAGACCAAAAGAAGAATTGCTGAGGAGAAAAATGAGAAGCAAAAACTGGCAAATTTCGGCACTCCTAGCATATGACCGAATTTTCCTACATAGGAATCCCACTTTTAGCCAACACTCCCACTTCACCCATTTCTTGATCCACTCTTCAATTCATTCCCTAAATCTCTCCTCTTCCTTTTCAACTGCCCAATTTAAACTCCTAACAATTTCGGTCAACCCAGGACACCTCCATACCACTTGCAACAAAAATTAAATCCACTTCAAACACCACGACTCGAACATCAAACCCTAAATACACTCCACACGCCCCATGACACTACACTAGCCAGCTCCTTATGCCATACTTTACCCAATTAAATTTAAAAGACCAACTAACCAGAGGCAGATTTTACTCAAACAAAAACCAAAATTTAGTGCAGGCCAAGGCTTGAACACATGACCTCCCCAGCACCTCTCAAGACACTCAACCATTGGAGAAAGCACATGCTTAAGCAACACCACATGTAAAAATAAAGACCTAATATTTTTGGGGCGTTACAGTGCAGCTACTCGTGTGGTAGCCCGTGTGACTAAACATGGACATATGATTGATGAGTTCGACCATGTGCGAATTCATAGGTTGGGCCGTATTGGGCCTAATCGGACCGTGTGAGCCCCATGAGCATTTGGGCCCCATATGGGTAAACCACACGGACGTGTGAAAATTATTGGGCCAGTCTATCTAATACACACGGCCAAGGCCATTATGTGCTGTGTGGGCCACACGGGCATGTGGGCCCACATGGGCCCTCAATATGGGCCGTGGGCCATTTTCACTATTTGACTGTTAAGGTTGCACGGGTCGCCCGAGATGACTGTGGACCTATTGCTGGGTCGGTAAGTTTACCTAGACCCCCTATTTGATAAAATGACTGTTTTGCCCCTATGTGATGTATGACCATATTTTAGCATGCTATTTTAACTCATTGAGTACATGTGTAATATTATGAAATGACATGACGTGTTACATGATGTGTTGCATGGGAATGGGTTTAATATGATTGGAGGAAGTGTACTGATTGGTAGCTCTGCTGTAAATACTGTTTAGTGCCGTAACCGGTACTTACTATAGTGTAGGGATGGGTGGGTTGATTATATCCCCACATGGAGTGTAGGGTTGGACAGAGATGGAGTGTAGATGCTGGTTGGGTAGGATTTCTTGATTGCATATCCGTACTGTTACTGTCACTGAGATGGGCTCAAGCCCAGACTGATATTGATAATGTAATAGGCTAAGGCCCTAACTAAAATGGAACCATCACTAAAATGGGCTTAGGCCCAGACTATATTTGCTCATTGTATGGTTTTTTGATTTGGGATTACTCACTGAGTTTTCGTAAACTCACCCTTCTGTTTATCTGCGCAGGTAATCCCCAGACTTAGGTAGATCGGTGCTGCGAGGGACTCAGAGGTGGCCACACAATTGTTATTAATTTCGCATTTGATTTTAATTATAAGTATTATTAGTTGGGGTATGTTTATTGTAATAAGGCCTCTTTGGGATTTCTATTTGTTTTGATTTAATACTGCTAGTAGTAGGAGAATGCGCGAGTTTTCAAAAAGATAAATGTTTTTCAAAGATACCACGAATACGCAACATGTTTTAAGAGCTTCCGCAAGAAATAACGTTTTAAAAAAATAATAATGACGTTCTAATATTATTAACTTTTTGACAAACGACTCACATTTTTGAAAATGAACGAACGTATTAAAATCCTCTTTAAGAACACACAAAGAGGTTAATTAGAGAATGGGTTTTTCAACGATATCACACTTTACGAAAAACACTTTAATGTGACATGGCCATAATGTCCAGGCCAGGTTTGGGGTGTTACATTTAGTTGTATCAGAGTCAGGTTGCAAAACTCGGCTGTGGATTTGGGTTTTTTTTAAAACTTGGAATTTCTAAAAGAATTGTTTCAAATGATTTAAAGTATTTTGGAATGTTATACTGAATGTGTGGTACACCGAGTCTCCGGTGCTGATTCTATAAGTCTTCTAGAACTGTTATTTGTTTAAATTGAAATGCTGAGACTACTGTAAGTAGTAAACTGTACTAAAATACTCTAGTTAGGGTAAACTAAAAACTGTAGTAAGACTGCGATTTGTGAAAATGAACTCTAAAACTAATACTATTTCCTATAAAATATCTGTTAATAAACACTGGAACTGTAAACTGATGCATAAAACTTTTAATACAGATAAAACATAATTCAATAATGAGCACCAGAGGTACTCGCAGAAGGGGTACAAGTAGCCGCGGCAGAGGCCGTGGAGGTGCTTGAGTTGGGTCTTCGTCATCTAGCCACATACCTAATGTTGAAGTTAAGGAGGCACCGGGTTCACCTGTGACTGAGACTGGGTCTCATGATCGTGCGGCTAGATATGACGCGCTGTCTCAAGCCATGTTACAGATTCTAAAGAGGGTCGCTAGGCCCAATACTGGTGCTGTGGGCCGTGGGTCGATTACAGAACGACTCCGGTGTAATGGAGCTAAAATTTTTAGGGGTATTGTTGGAGTTGCCCCTAATGTGGCTGAGTATTGGACTAAGGCCACTGAGAGGATCATGGACGATCTCGACTACACCCCCGAGCAGAAACTAAAGGGTGCAGTGTCACTGTTGAGAGATGAGGCTTAACAGTGGTGGCTTACAGTTAAAAAGGCACTCAGCCCGACCGATTGACCTGGGAAATTTTCAAGACTACTTTTTAGGGAAAGTATGTGGGTGCTAGTTATGTAGATGCCTGGAGGAGAGAGTTTCTGAATCTGACTCAGGGGATAAATAGTGGTTGAATATGAGGCCGAGTTTTTACGATTAAGCCACTATGCACGAGGGATGGTGGCGACTGAGTATAAGTGGTGTGTTCATTTTGAGGATGGCATCAGGGATAGTTTACGAGTTTTGATAGCTCCATAGAAGAAGTGAGATTTTGCTGTATTGGTTGATAAGGCGAAGATCACCGAGGAAGTGAAGTGCGCTGAGTGCCAGAATCGTGAGAAAGAGAGAAGTAGGAACAAGAGGGATTCAGAGCCCTCGAATTCCTTTCTGAGGCCTAAGAAAAATGTCAGAGTTGGAGCCCCTGTTGCTGCTGTTGGATTGCAGTCTTATGGTGATTGTGGAAGACGCCATCAGAGCGAGTGCTGGAAAAAGACTAGAGCATGTTTGAGGTGTGGATCATTGGAGCACCGTATTAGAGAGTGTTTACGAAGGCCCAATCAGGTGAAAGCTATAGGTTTGGTTACTATACAGCCGCCGAGGGGTGTTCAGCAGCCACCGAAAGGCTGTGGTCAGGTCAGAGGTGGTAATGGTTTAGGCCGTGGTGAGAGAGCACCGGGCAGAGGTTCTAGTCATACTGAGGCAAGGCAGCCAGCTATGGTTTATACTACACGTCACCGAGAGGATGGAGATGCTCCGAATGTTAGTACAGGTACATTCTTTATCTATAATGTACCTTATACTACACTAATAGATGTACTCATTCCTATATAGCTTGTGCTGTGTCTGAGAATTTGAGTATCATGGTTGAGAGCACTACAAGTGAGGTTATTGTATTGAGTCCTTTGGGGAAGTCAGTGAGGGTAAATAAACTGTTTAGAGATGTTCCTTTGGAAGTTCAAGGGGTTATCTTTTTGGCGGATTTGATGGAACTTCCTTTTGGAGAATTTGATTTAATACTAGGAATGGACTGGCTGGTTAAACATCGAGTGAGCTTGGATTGTGCTACTAAATGGATGGTACTGAGAACTGTGGAGGATGCCGAGGTAGTTGTAGTTGGGAAACGAAAAAATTACTTGTCGAATGTGTTTTCTGCATTAACGGCCGAGAAGTTGATTCGTAAGGGTTGTGAGGCATACCTGGCCTACATTAGTGTTTTAGATTTTGGGCTTTCTTCTATTAAAGATATCAAAATGGTTAAAGACGTTTCGAATGTTTTTCCTGACGACCTACTTGGTTACCTCTAAACCGTGAAGTTGAGTTTGGGATTGAGCTCCTACTTGGTATAGCTCTAGTGTCTATTACCCCTTGTAGAATGGCATCGAAGGAGCTTGTGGAGCTTAAAGCTCAGATTTAAAAATTATTGGATCGTGGGTTCATCCGACCTAGTGTGTCTTCATGGGGAGCATCGATTTTGTTTGTGAAAAAGAAAGATGGATCCATACGTATGTGCATCGATTATCAGTAATTGAATAAATTGACCGTTAAGAATAAGTACCCCCTACCAAGGATAAAGTTAGACTAATTCAGGATTGACTAAAGGCGGCATCAAATGGATAGAAGTTGTATGCGGATCTGAAGCGTAAAGAGATTGAGTATTCTGTGGGGGACTTTGTTTATCTCAAGGTCTCACCATGGATGAAGGTACTGAGGTTTGGACGTAAGGGCAAGTTGAGCCCTAAGTTTATTGGGCCTTACCGCATACTAAAATGTGTGGGACCAATTCCCTATCAGCTAGAGTTACCTCCAAAGTTAGACTAGATTTACGATGTGTTCCACATCTTTATGTTGAGGTACTACCGCTCTGATCCCACACATGTTATTTCGGTTGAGGAGATTGAGGTTAGGCCAGATTTGACTTTTAAGGAGGAGCCGATTTAGATATTGGAACGTGAGATAAAGGTTTTAAGGAAGAATTCTATCCCACTGGTTAAGGTTCTTTAGCATAATCACTATTCTGAGGAGGCTACGTGGGAACCTAAGGAGGCGATGCGACAATAATACCCTCATCTATTCTGATCAGGTAAATTTCGAGGCTAAAATTTTCTTTTAGAGGGTAGAGTTGTAACGCCCCAAAAATCCTTAATGTTTGTTTTCATATGTTTGGGTTGCACAAATGCATGTCTGCTTTAGTGGTTAAGTGTCCTGGGAAGAGTCTGAGAAGTCTTAGGTTCAAGCCTTGGCTTGTGCAAAAGTTTTGTTTATAATATGAGTAAACCCCTATCTCTAGTCAGTAGGTTTTTGAATAAATGTGGGTAAAACATGTCAGAAAGAGCTTGCTAGTCTAGGGGATAGGTGGCGTGTTGTTGTTACCTGAAGTCTGAAGTTCGAGTCCTACTTTGCGCATTGGGGTGTTTTATTTTGCTACCTTTATCATGTGGGTAGTATAGGTTGACTGAAATACTGCAGAGTTGAGTGGGGTTTGATTTTGGTGATTTAGGGGATTATGTTAGAGGGATTTTAGGAGGAAAATATGGGAATTTGAAGTTAGTGGGAGAGTTGGTGCCGAATTGGTATTCTGGTCACTCAAGAATTCAACTTTGGTTGGTATTTGCTCTCCATTTCGATTGTTGTCAACATTCTTTTGGTTTTTTTCACTTTTTGGAGGCCGAATTGTGCTAGGGGATTTTATTGGTATCTTTCGTTTTTGCTTATCTCGATTTTGCACTTTTCTTTAGGTCCCTTGCTTGTCAATTTGCTCTTTTTCCCCTACTCCTCTAACAGGAACTCTCCCCTTTTTCTCTTTGGCCGAATGCCATATTTCCTCCTCTCTCAATTCTTTTGGTTCTAACAATTCCTCCTCTTTTTCATCTTGTTGTTTTGGTCGATTCTCTTTGCTTCTCTCCCTCTCTCAATCAGTTTGCTTTGGCTGAATACTACTCCTTCTCCTACCCTCATTGTGTTGACTTATTCTTCTATACTCTCTGTCTATTTTGTGGTCATTAAAACTCTTTTCTTTGTTTTGTTGGTTATCATCTGCGTCACGATTCTTAGCACTCTTTTGGTAAGTATTCAATTCTTCACTGCTCTGTTACTTGATGTAGTTTGTTTAAAGGGTTGTGTATTGTTTTGATTAGGAGTCGACCAAGGGACTGGAGGTCATCATTGACGCGATAGGGAAAGGGAATCTTCTATTAGTGTATTGAAGGTATGGATTGTTCCATTTGAAGTTGAATATCTTGTTAGATTTAGATTAATTAGACTGTATATTGATTAATTGAATGGAAACTTGATCGATTATAGGTACCTGGAGTGCTCGCATGTAGTTAGGCATCAAATAGACAAGGTGTGTAAAACAGTGCTCCTAATCATAAGTTGACAAAAAGCCGAAAAGTGTGTATAGTCGACACCACACGGGTGTGCAGTTACCTGTGTAGTAGCCCGTGTGACTAAACATGGGCGTAAGATTGACGAGGCTGACCATGTGCGAATTTATGGGTTGGACCATATTGGGCTGAATCGGACCATGTGGGCCCCACGAGCATGTGGGCCCCACATGGGTAAACCACACGAACATGTGGAAATTATTTTGCCAGGTTGTGTAATACACATGGCCAAGGCCATTATGGACTGTGTAGGCCACACGGGCATGTGGGCCCACATAGGCCTGCAATATGGGCCGTGGGCTATTTTCACTGTTTGGCTGTTAAGGTTGCACGGGTCGCCCGAGACGAGTGTGGACCTATTGTTGGGTCGGTAAGTTTACTTAGACCCCCTATATGATAAAATGAATGTTTTGCCCCTATGTGATGTATGACCATATTTTAGCATGCTATTTTAACTACATTGAGTACATGTGTAATATTATGAAAGGACATGACATGTTGCATGATGCGTTGCATGGGGATGGGTTTAATAAGATTGGAGAAAGTGTACTGTACTGGCAGCTCTGCTGCAAATACTATTTAGTGCCGCAACCGGTACTACTTGGAATGTAGGGATAGGTGGGTTGATTATATCCCCACATGGAGTGTAGGGTTGGACGAAGATAGAGTGTAGAGGCTGGTTGGGTAGGATTTCTTGATTGCATATCTATACTGTTACTATCACTGAGATGGGCTCAAGCCCAGACTTATACTGATAATGTAATGGGCTAAGGCCCTAACTGAAACAGAACCATCACTGAAATGGGCTTAGGCCCAGACTGTATTTGCTCACTGTATGGTTACTTGATTCAGGATTATACACTGAGTTTTCATAAACTCACCCTTCTGTTTATCTGCGCAGGTAATCCCTAGACTTAGGTAGATTGGTGCAGCGGGGGACTCAGAAGTGGCCACACAACTGCTATTAATTTCACATTTGATTTTAATTATAAGTATTATTAGTTGGGGTATGTTTATTGTAATAAGGCCTCTTTGGGATTTTTATTTGTTTTGATTTAATACTACTAGCAGTAGGAAAAGACGTGAGTTTTCAAAAAGATAAATGTTTTTCAAATATACCCCGAATACGTAACCTATTTTAAGAGCTTCCGCAAGAAATAACGTTTTAAAAAAATAATAATGACGTTCTAATATGATTAACTTTTTTATAAACGACTCACATTTTTGAAAATGAACGAACGTCTTAAAATCTTGTTTAAGAACACACAAAGAGGTTAATTAGAGAATGGGTTTTTCAATGATATCACACTTTACAAAAAAACACTTCAATGTGACATCGCCAGATTTGGCCATAACGTCTATGCCAGGTTTGGGGTGTTACATATCCATCGATTTCTCATTTTATTTAACTGGGATTTAGACATTTTTCTCAAGCATTATCGGGCATGTGATTATTTCATACATCCATAACATTCATATAATTCAAATAAACATATTCCACATTCATTTCAAGCATATAAGTAACATTCTCATCGTTTATCCTTTATCATCTATCGGGCATTATCATTTAGTTTAAACATCTTTATTTATCAGGCTTGATTAGATATGTAATCATTTCACATATTTATGACATTTATACAATTTACATAAACACAATCAATGAAAGCATGTAAATAAACTCAATTTAGTTACACGAACTTACCTCGACAATGTTTGTGTACGTAAAATCTACTAACCTGACATTTTCCTCTTTTCCTCGTTCTAGCTCCAAATTTAGTCTATCCAGATCTATACAAGCAAATTTTACATCAATTTATTACATTTCCTATTCAAGTGAACTCAATTTACATCCTAGGAAAAATTACCATTTTGCCCCTAACTTTTCCATAAATTCTCATTTCGTCCCTATGCTCGAAAAATGAAATTCATGCAATTTACTTCCCATTTCAAGCCCAACCATAATTTCAACATGAAATTTACAGCACATATTTTCTACAAAATTTAGAATTTTTCGTCAATTTTCACAACTTTACATTTTGGTCCCTAAATCATGTTTTCATCAAAAATCACTTTGTAAAAGTTGTTTATCTATCAACAACCTTTCATTTTCTACCATAAATTTCTAACTTTCAGCATATACATCCATAACCCAAATTTCATACTTCGATAACTTTTCAAATTGATCCTCCAAATAGATAGATTAAGCTATTCTGGTTTCAAAAATATCAAAATTACTAAAAATGGGACAAGAAAACTTACCCAATTTGGCCAAGAAAGTTTATTCTCTCTCTCCTAGGTATTCCATGTATTATTTTTAGGAAGAAGATGATAAAAATGATTTTTTTTTTCTATTTAATAATTTATCATCTTTTAATAATTTTGATTTCCAATTTAGTCCTTAGCCTTTTTTAATTTTCCATGGATGAATCATCCAAAAATATCTACTATGTAACACCCCTTACCCGTATCCGACGCCCGAACAGAGTTTAAGGCATCACCGAACTTAAACACAAACTAACATACAAAATCGAGACATAAATTTTCATCTAAATTTAAAACTTTTCATTTACAAACATGTAACGCCTCGTACCCGAGACCGTCGTCGGAGTCGAGCACGAGGTGTTACTAAACTTAATTTCATCAATTAAACAGCTTAAACAATTTATTTTTAAAATTTCTAGACAAGCTGGCTAACTGCGTCACAGTCACTTAAAAATTCATATCTTGAGTTTCAAAACTTGAAATCTAATTCTGTAAATTTTTCCTAAAACTAGACTAATATATCTATTTACTAATGTTTTTCTAGAATTTTTGATCAGGACAATTAGTACAGTTTATTAGTTAAATTCTCCCCTGTTTCAGGGTATGACTGCTCTGACCTCTGTGTATTACGAATCAGATATCTCCCTGTACAGAGTTTCAATGACTATGTCGTTTGTTTCTCATAAAACTAGACTCTACAAGGAACCTGTACATATAAATAATGACTTCTAATTAATTTTATACAATTTATGATGAATTTCAAAAGCCAGAACAGGGGATCCAGAAATCGCTCTGGCCCTATTTCACAAAAACTTTAACATCTCATATCATATCATTTATATACCTATTTTGTTCCATCCATAAGAAAATAGACTCATTAATCTTCGATCATTATTTAATTCCATTTCTACTATTTTTAGTGATTTTTCAGATTCATGTCATTGCTGCAGCAATATTCTGTTTTATAGCAAATTTTACTTTACTATAAATTTTCATGGACTAAAAAGCATTTTAAACATACATGGTATCAAATATGATTTAGATTGGCCATTCCAATGGCTAATCATTCAAAAACCCTTTTCTTGCCAAAGCATAATCATATCATAGGATCATTTACACAAAGTGAGTATTTTGCCATACATGCCACATTCAAGATACACAAGCCATTTTACCACTTTAGGCCTTCGGATAGTGTGAACGAGTCTTCGACCTATCCCGATTCTCAAGCCGGCTTGTCAAAACTACAATGAATGAAAAGGAGGGAGTAAGCATAAATGCTTAGTAAGTTCACATGCAAATCGTAAGTAACATAATCATGCAATTCCACATAAAAACATCATTTGCATAAACAACACCAAGACATTCATGTTACATTTGCATTTAATATCATGCTACGATTTCATCATACCAAGTTCTCAACCCGAATATTTAAGCACATACCTGTCAAATTTTCTCATTTACCACACTTACCAACATGTCACCTTCGTTTTAGGCATTCTCCTTATTCTCTTAAGATTCACCCACTGAACACATCGGAATATAATTTGAATACACTGAAAGTTTGTACATAAATGCCACATATGTAGCCAAGCTACCATGTAACCCGCCCATAAGCGAACTCGGACTCAACTCAACAAGCTCAGGCGTTCGCATCCATTAGTGAACTCGGACTCAACTTAACGAGTTCAGACATTTGCATCCATAAGTGAACTCAGACTCAACTCAACGAGTTCGGATGTCCAACCATCCTAGTGACATGTCATTTGTATTCTAATCTATTCCCAAGGTTCAAACGGGCTTTTTCCTCGATTACACATCTTTGCCGTCTTCCACGGAACATCGAAACCGATACTCGGTAGCAAATCATAATTTACATATTATTCAATAATAACCATAAAGCATAATATTTCATGATACTAATCATCATATCACATAAATAACATTAAATTACTTAAAATGACAATTATGTTACTACATTTACACATGAACTTACCTCGATCAAAATATTAGCAATCAAGCCTATTCCTCATAAACTTTGTTTTCCCCTCAATCACGACTTGAATCTCGTTTCTCTTGATCTAATGCCAAATTAATCTTATTTAATACATACATTCATCAAAACATCCCCAAATACGAACTTTGGCAAAATTACCATTTTGTCCCTAAACTTTTGCAAAATTACACTTTTGTCCCTAGGCTCGGGAATTAAACTTCATCCCATTTTCTTATGTTTTATGACATGCTGATCATTTTTCCCTTCTATGGCAACATCAAATTCTCATTCTAACATGTACTTATAACTATTAGGTATTTTTACCGATTAAGCCCTTTTTCTCATTTTCACTTAAAACCGAGTAGCACAAATTGTCTAGCATAATTTAAAACCTCATACTCTATTATAAAACACCAAAATACACAAATTTCACCTATGGGTATTTTTTCAAATATGAACCCTAGGTTGAATTATTGCTAGCATAAGCTAAATCGAGCTATCGGGATTTCAAAAATGTAAAGAACATTAAAAACGGGCATAGAAATCACTTACAATCAAGGCTTAAAAGTTGAAGAAACCCTAGCTATGGAGAGAGCAAAATTCGGTAGCAACTATATGGAGAAGATGAATATTTTGTGTTATTTTTCTCATTTTATTTCATTTAATATACAAATGACCAAAATACCCTTAATACCTTTCTTTGAAAATTTTCATATACAAGCCCATTTTTGTCCAAAATTTTAGAAATTGGTCAAATTGCTATTTAAGACCTCCTTATTAATATTCCAAAGTAATTTCATACTAAAAACTTCTAGAATGCAAGTTTTGCAACTTATTCGATTTAGCCCCTAATTTCAACTTAAGCACTTTATGCATAGAATTTCGTCACGAAATTTTCACACAATTATGCAACCATATCATAAACCTCAAAATAATTATAAAATAATTATTTCTATCTTGGATTTGTGGTCACGAAACCACTATTCCGATTAGGCCCTAATTCATGATATTACAAAACATATCGTCCCTAAAACGAGCCTATGGGGCCCAAAACATACATTATAAGTGGTTCGGGACTATACCCAGAAATCTAGAAATTTTTAAAACACTTAGAAAAAATTTTATCAAAACAGGGACACATGCCCGTGTGGCTTGGGACACGCCCGTGTGGGTAGGTCGTGTGGTCACACATGCCCATGTCTCTAACCCGTGTAGTTCTCTATTTATGACGTCATGCATCGAAGGAAGTCACATGGCCAAGTCACACGCCCGTGTGGTAGGCCGTGTGGTGAAATTAGTTTTCGAAAATTTTCATAAAACAGGTGCAGACTTCACCCACCTTGGACACAAGCCCATGTCCCTAGGCGATGGCTTTCACACGGCTGAGACACACGGCCGTGTCTCTGCCCATGTGGACAAAAATAACGCTATTTACCAAGCCATTTTTCCACCCTTCCTTGCACCAACCTACACAACAACAAGCAACACCAATCCAAGCATACATACAACCAAATCAGCCATAAACAAGATATCAATACAACAATTACACATGCTAACATCTATCATGCATAAACATCATATACTTTCTTTTCCGTTCATGCCAATTTCATCTTCATGATAAGCTTCATCACATAAACATACCAATGACAAATAAGATTAATATTAGCCAACTTCCAATGGCTATATACAAAATGAATCATTAACCATTACAATGCCAACACATTTGGCTAAACCAATATGACACGTAACAAAATGATGAAGTCCCTATACATGCTATACTCAAAATATTGAAACCAAGTATACCAAAAATAATAGTTTTACAATGTGAATCGAGCTCTGACGTTCCTTGATCCTCGAGCTAGCTTGGCGACACTATAAGGAATGAAAAGAAAAGTGGAGTAAGCTTTAATGCTTAGTAAGTTTGTATGCAAATAATAAGCAACATAAATCATTCATTAATCATATAACTACTCAACATAAGTTAATATAAATATCATCATGTATCTTAGGCATAACTTACTCAGTAGCATTCTTACTAATAGTTCATCTCATACCAGAGTTCATACTCATGGGTTTTACATACATACCAATACAAACTCATAACATAGTCACATACTTTGTCATCTTTGACATACTCTTCAGATTACCCGTTGAACACTTGGAATACTATCGGATACACGAAAAAGTCTTGCACTTAAGTGCCACATATGTTGTAACATCCTGATTTTGGGCCTAGTCAGAACAGTGGTTTCGGGACCACAAATTCGACGTAAGAAAATTTATTTTTATTATATTTTTATGGTTTACAATTAGAAGAAATGATTTTTTGAAAATTTCGTTCGAAAATTTCAATGTTTGGGCACTCAATTTGGTCAAAAGGACTAAATTGTAAAAAGTGCAAAAGTTGAGTTCTACTTGTTAGAGGTGTCTAATTGTTATGAAATTTTAAATAGGAGGTCCTTAAATGGTTATTAGACCATTTTATAACTTGTTGGACAAAAATGACCTTGGTTGGGTAAAATTTGAAAGAATAGTAAAAAGGGCATTTTGGTTATAGGGTAAAATGAATTAAAAGACAAATTTTAAAACCCAAATGTGTCCCTTTCTTCTTGCTTCAGCCGAATGTGCCAATAGCAGCCATGGTTAGGGTTTTTCCAAGCTTCCAAGCTCAATAGTAAGTGATTCCAAGCTCTGTTTTTAACGTTCTATGCATTTTTTAAGTCCCACTAACATGTTCTAGCTATTTCTACCATTTATTTGAGCTAGGGTTTCTGTTTAAAAATTTACCCATGAATAATATGCATGTATTTTGATGTTTAATGGTAGAATATGAAGGCTCGGTGTGTAATAAATGACATTTACTAAGTGATTTTTGATGAAAACGTCCGAAAGGACCGTTTTGTAAAACTTGTAAAATTGGTCATAAAATGGTGATTTAGTGGAAATTGGGGGCTGCCATAGTTATGAAATGATTCATCTAGGCTTAAAATGTATGGAAATTTAATAAAAATCATTTTACGAGCATTGGGGAAAAAGTGCAAATATGTGAAAGTTTAGGGGTCAAAATGCAAATTTATAAAAATATGATTTTTAGACCCATATAAATAGTGTTACTAATTAGTAGGCTAAATGTGATATTATAGATCAAGAAAATTGAGATTCGGGCTTAAATCGAGAAAATACAAGGTTATGGACTAAAATGGTAAATTGTCGTTTCTGGATCGAGGTAAGTTCGTATGTTAATAATAATGCAATACCATGCATGAATTGTAATTTTCTATTGATATATCATAAATTGTATGATTTAATATGTTTAAGAGAAGTTGATGGATGGTGTGTATGATATGGAAAAATGTAAAGCTTGTCGTGTCATGTGAAATTGAATGGCAAATTATTGTTACATGAATTGAATGTTAATTTACTATTACATGGGTTGTATGAGTTGCTACATGGTTGTACCTGATAATATTTAGACAAGTAAGTTTGGATAACATAAAGTGAACTCATAATATGTCTAATTGCATGATTTATGAATGTATGACAATTACATTTGACAATGGCATGAAATCGCATGAGATGTATCTTTTAAAATGACATGTTGAAAAATGTTTTGGTTGAGGGTAGAAAGAAAACTCGATGGATAAACCATGATTTATATGTGACTGGAGATCCTGCATGTGCTGCAGAAAGGATTTAGCCAGGACGGGTAATCCATTGATCTCAAATATAAAAAGGATCTAGTCGGGACTGGTGTTCCTTAAGTGATCTAGCCTCCCGAATAATATATGTGTATTAAGGATTTATCCCAGACGGGTAATTCGATTAGGGTCTAAATTTTAACCTGGACTGGTAATTCAGATCCGAGCTCATTGAGGGTGTTGTCGCTATAAGGGATTTAGCCTGGACTGGCAATCCCGCCGTAAGATGTGAGGTTCGCGGGAGTGCATACCTAGAATGATCATTCATATGAATTTACGGTAAATGGATAATCCATCGGAATTTTCTAGAAACTCAACGGGATTAATATGATGTATATAAATGAGATGATGAGTGATGAGCTCATCTAAGACAAATTTACATGGTGCATTGTCATGAGACTAATTTGATAATTGAGTGCATGTGATAGGGGATTATCCTATACTTGGAATGTGTGACTAAGTGTGCCCATGAGAAACAATGGGTAAGGGATCCATGAAATGGTAAGTTCATGATAGTTGGAAATGATAGTGATCATTATATTGTACCAAAATAGATCTGGACAGCAGCATTGGTCCGACTTTGAAAATCCACCAAAAATGTGGAAATTGAACTAGAGACTGAATAAGATATTATTTTAAATATTATTGAATCTAGTTTCACCTAAAAGAAACAGTGTAAGCAAAAGAGTTACATATTATGAGATATTTGAACTTTTGTGAGATAGAGTCAGAGTGCTTTTAGACTCCTCTATCTTAAATTTAGAAAGCCACTATAAATTGTAAAAAAATAATTATGAGTTAAAATTCATATGAATGAAATAATTACTGAATCTATTTTCAATAGAAAGAGACAAAAACATTATCTGAGTCTCGTACTATGAGATATTTAATTTTTAGTAGATAGAGGTCAAAGCTGTCAGACAGCGAAATAGGGGAGAGTTTAAAGAATAAAATGTACTTATTGGCTAGACCAAAAATTCTAGAAATTTTATGGTAAGAAGATATATGAGTCTAGTTTTAGGGAAAATTAACGGATCTTAATTTAGAGTCCTGTAGCTGGAGTTATAAATAATTTATCGACTATGACTCGAGTAGACAGCTTGACCAGAACATGAGTAAAAGTGTAATTATGGTTGTTTTACCTAAGGAAACATGTTGTTATAATGCTTATTATTTTCATATGGACTTACTAAGCATAAAGCTTACTCCCCCCTTCCATTTCTTCTAGTATCCTCCGGTCGACTCAGGGTTGGAGATCGTCAGAGGCAACCTCATACTATTAAGCTACCATCTTTGGAGTATTATTGAAACTTAATTTCTTCAAGTGAGTGGCATGTATCGGGACTTAATTATTGATATGTGTTTTTATGGTTTGGCCAAGATGTTGGCTTATATTAATTCATTGTATATAGCCATGAGATGTGGCTTATAATGATTTTGGCTTGTAAGCCTATTTGTCCATGGTATGTGTTAATGTCTTGTGATGTGGTTATGTGATTATACTTGATCACTATGTATGAGAAGTATATGGCACATGTACATGATGAATGCCCCAGGACCATTCGAGATGGTCGTGGCCATGAAGTGAATGTGTGGCATGGTAGTAAGATGATAATGATTAAACATGGACAATTGTAGAATGTGTAGAGCTTAAATGTTGGGTAATAAACACATGTATAACATGCAAATTATTTAATTGAATTTCACTAAAGGTTAATTAAACATTAAATTGATGTTATAATTTGTGCCTATGATGTGTAAAAGTATGGGGAAAAATAAGGTCAACATAAGGCTTGGAAAATAGCCTAACTATTAGCTACACAGGCAGAGACTTGGCCATGTGTCTCAACCGTGTGAAAGACACAGCCTAGCACACAGGCGTGTGGCCTGGCCGTGTGGTATAAATTATTTTGCTGACGTCATAAACAGAGAGTTACACGGGCTGAGGACACGGGCGTGTGTGACTACACGGCCCCACCCACATGGGCGTGTGACTCTCCAAAGCTAGAAAATTGTTAAGTTGCCCAAAGTTTATCGAATGTTTTCGGTTTTGTCCCAAACCGCCCCAATGTATGTTTTAGGCCTCGAAGGCTTGTATAAGGGACAATATGCATTTGTTTGAAAAGTTTTAATTTTGGGAAAAATTTGGTGACTTGATTTTGTATGTTTGTGAACGTTTAAATCCGGTAACGCCTCGAGCCCTGTCCTAGCGTTGGATACGGGTGAGGGGTGTTACATATGTAGCCAGTGCTACCTCATATCTTATAACACATGCGACTCGCACACGAGCTAATCACGGGCCTGCTCACACAAGTTGTCAGTCAAGACGTAGCTACCCGGGCTGCTCACACAAGCTGTCAGCTATCCGCAACACATGCCAGACTACCCAGCCATCGGTAGGAGGTACATGACCAGCACCCGGATTCACGTAGATCACATAACACATGGTTTCCTAGTGACATGTCACTTGTATCCTAAACTATTCCTAAGGTTCAACCGAGATTTTTTCATTTTCGAAACTTCATTGATTATTCCCATAGAATCAATCGTACAATTTATGCAATATTAAGCATTAAATACATAATATAACATTGCATTATTTACACACAAACTTCCTAATCATCAATAACCTTGTTTTTCCTCCGATCAAGGTCTGAACTTCGTTTGTCTTGATTTATAATAGCAAATTTAACTTATTTAATTATCACATTACTCGATGCTGTCCAAAAAATCAACTTATGGAAAAATTATATTTTTGCCCCTAGACTTTGACATATTTACATTTTAGTCCTTAGGCTCGTAAAATGAAATGTATCCATTTTCTTTGTTACCCAAGCCTAGCCGAACCTAAATCATGCTCATAATAGCCCACATTTTTTCATCAAATCACATTTCTAATACCCATTTTTACAACTTTTACAAATAAGTCCTTTTTATGCATTTTCACTAGAAGTCACTTAGTAAAAGTTGTTTATCACACCTTAAACATACAATATCTTCCATCAAACATCAAAATACATGCATGTCACACATGGTTAAAATTTTAAACATGAACCCTACTTCAAAATAATGGTAGAAATAGGTAAATCGGGTTACGAGGACTTTAAAAATGCAAAGAGCATTAAAAATGGGGCTAGGATGTACTTACAATCAAGCTTAAAAGTTGAAGAAACCTTAGCTATGGTCTCCTTGTAAAATTCGGCCAAGGTGAAGAAGATGGACACAAATTTTGACTTGATTTTCCCTTTTTGTTCTTTTATTTACCAAATGACCAAAATGCCCTTAATGCATAACTTTGAAATTTTACCTATTTATGTCCATTTTTGTCCACTAACTTATCCAATGTTCTAATTAACAACTAAGGAACTCTAATTTAAAATCTCATAGCAATTGGACACCTTTAACAAGTAGAACTCAACTTTTTCACTTTTTACAATTTAGTCCTTTTGACTAAATTGAGTGCTCAAACGTCAAAATTTTCGAACGATATTTTCACAAAATAGATCCATAAAAATATATACCATAAAAATAAACTAAAAATAGATTTTTGTACATTAGATTTGTGGTCCCGAAACCACTATTTCGACTAGCCCTAAAATTGAGCTGTTACAACTCTCCCCCTTTAGGGATTTTCGTCCTCGAAAATCTTACAAGCGAATAGGTTTGGATACTGATTTCTCATTGCCTCCTCGGGCTCCCAAGTAGCCTCTTCAACCCCACGTCTTTGCCATAACACTTTCACAAGAGCTATACTTTTATTTCCCAACTGTTTTACTTCTCGAGCTAATATCTTTATTGGTTCCTCACCGTAAGTCATATTTGGACGAATCTCAACTTCTGTCGGTGAAATTACATTCAAAGGGTCTGATCTATAATGGCACAACATAGACACATGAAACAAGTTGTGGATCTTCTCCAACTCAGATGGCAAAGCTAACTGATATGCTACTGGTCCTATTCTTTCAGTAATCTCATACGACCCAATAAATCGCGGACTTAACTTGCCTTTACAGCCAAATCTTAGAATTTTCTTACATGGAGATACTTTCAAAAATATCTTATCACCGATCTGAAATTCAATGTCTTTTCTTTTCAAATCCGCATACAACTTTTATCTATCTGAAGCAGCTTTCAAACAATTACGAATCACCCTTACATTTTCTTCAGTTTCTCTAGCCAAGTCAACCCCATGAATCTGATTCTCTCTGAGCTCTGTCCAGTACAATAGAGTTCGGCATTTTCAGCCATACAATGCCTCATAAGGCACCATTTTTATGCTCGACTGAAAACTGTTGCTGTAGGCAAATTCAACCAACGGTAGATATTTTTCCCAACTATCTTGGAATTCTAGAACAAACATCGGAGCATATCTTCTAAAATCTGAATTACCCTCTTGGATTGACCATCAGTTTGCGGATGGAAAGCTATACTAAAATTCTATTTCGTACCCAAAGCTTCTTGCAACTTTTTCCAAAACCGCAGAATCTCTATCTGATATAATAGAAATAGGCAACCCATGCAATCTCACAATCTCAGCAATGTACAAATCAGCAAGCTTATCAAGTGAGTAATTAGTATGTATCGGTATAAAATGAGCCTATTTTGTCAGTCTATCAATAATAATCCAGACGGCATCTTTCTTTTTCAGAGTTACATGCAAACTCGTCATGAAATTCATGGTAATTCTGTCCCATTTCCACTCGAGAACCATCACAGGTTGAAGTAAACCTGAAGGTACTTGGTGTTCAGCCTTTATTTGTTGACAAATCAAACATCTCGAAAGAAACTATGAGATATCTCGTTTCATACCTGAACAACAATACAGTTTCTTCAAGTAGTGATACATTTTTGTACTGCCCGGATGAATAGACAAAAAATCATTATGTGCCTCATTAGGAATCTTCTGAATCAACTCTGTATCTTTAGGAACACATATCCTACCTCAGAATCTCAAACAATCATCAGAGTCAATCTGAAATTCTAAGTCATCACCCGATTCACACTGAATTCTCTTAGTTTGTATCTCACTGTCACACATTTGAGCTTCGCAAATCTGCTAAAGAAACATTGGTCTAACTCTTAACTCTGCTAGATAAAGTCAATTGTGTATTCATGGCCCTCAAAGTAAATAAAGATCTCCTACTCAAAGCATCGGCTACTACATTGGCCTTTCCTAGATGGTAATCGATCACAAGTTCATAGTCTTTTAATAACTCAAGCCATCTCCATTTTCACAAGTTTAGATCTTTTTGAGTCATCAGATACTTTAAACTTTTATGATCGGTAAAGACATGACATTTCTCACCGTATAAATGATGTCTCCAAATCTTCAAGGCAAACACAATTGCAGCCAACTCTAAATCATGCGTCGGGTAGTTCTTTTCATGCGATTTCAGCTGTCTCAAGGCATAAGCTATCACTTTTCCCTCTTGCATCAACACACATCCTAACCATTCAATGATGCATCACTATAAATTACAAACTCTTTCCTCGATTTAGGTTGTAGGCCTCAGTCAATAATGCCTTCAATTTCTCAAAACTTTGCTGACATTTTTCAGACCACTCGAACTTAACATTCTTTTGTAGCAATCATCATAGGAGCAGCGATCATAGAAAATCCTTTAACGAACCGTCTGTAATAACCGACTAGTCCCAAAAACCTTCTAACCTCGGATACATTCTTTGATGGTTTCTATTCAACAATAGTAGAAATATTGCTCGGATCAACTTGAATACCATCAGCTGAAATAATGTGTCCTAAAAATTTGACTTCTCGAAGCCAAAAATCACTTTTACTAAACTTAGCATACAACTATTTTTCTCTCAAGAACTGCAAAACAGTTCTCAAGTGCTCTGCATACTCTGTCTCATCTCAAGAATAGATCAGTATGTCGTCAATAAAAACAACCACAAACTTATTCGAATATGGTCGAAAAATTTGGTTCATTAAGTCCATAAAAACTGCAGGAGCATTTGTTAGTCCGAAAGGCATAAAAAGAAATGCATAGTGCCTGTACCTTATTCTAAAGGCAGTCTTTGGCACATTCGACTCTTTAACTCACAACTAGTAATATTCGGATCTCAAATCTATCTTTGAAAACATTGTTGCCCCTTTCAGCTGATCAAACAAGTCATCAATTCTCAGCAAGGGATATTTGTTCTTTATGGTCACTTTATTAAGCTGTCGATAATCGATGCAAAGTCTCATAGATCCGTCTTTCTTCTTTACAAACAATACTGATGCACCCTAGGGAGAGTAACTCGGTCTCACAAAACCCTTATCTGTCAGTTCTTGCAATTGAGTTTTCAACTCCTTCAATTCGATTGGGGCCATCCTATACGGAGCTACTGATATCGATGTAGTCCCAGAGACCAAATCAATACTAAACTCAACTTCTTTAATCGGAGGCAAACCTGGCAATTCTTCCGGGAACACATTTGGATATTCACACACTACTGGCATTGATTCAATTTTCAATTCAGATTCATTTGTATTCAACACATAGGCAAGATAGGCTTCACAACCTTTTCTTAAACATTTCTGAGCAAACATTGAAGAAATCACAATTGGCAATCTATTTGACTCATCTGACTCAACCTGAAGAATTTCACCATTTTCACATCTCAATTCAATGACTTTCCATCTATAATTTATGATAGCATCATCCATAGTTAACCTATCCATACCCAATATAACATCAAATTCATAAAATAGTAGCAACATCAAGTTAGCCGGAAAACAGTGACCTCTAATCGTCAAAGGACATTTCTCCCATACTTTATCAACTAATACATGCTTGCTTAAAGGGTTTGACACCTTAATCATAAATTTCGTAGATGGAATAGGTATATTCTTACTAATTACCAAATTCATGCATACATATGAATCGGTAGATCCCAAGTCAATCAAAGCAATAACAGTACCATCATAAAGAGAAAAAGTACCGGTGATAACATTGGGAGAAGATGCGTCCTCACGAGCACGAATGGCATAAGCTCTAGCCAGTGCTCTAGTGTCGGATCTCCCTGCTGAATCCTTCATCACATTTTTGCTGCTAGCTCCATTCCCGGTATTTCTCGGGGGTGTCCCTCTAGAAGCAGTAATACTCGGCCTTGTACTCTAAAACTTTTCTTATTCAGTCATCTCAAGGCAAGCTTTAATGAAATGATCTTAGGAACCACACTTGAAACAAGCTCGGTCATTCATTCGGCACTTGCCGGGGTGACATCCTCTATAATATGGGCATTAGATCTATTAGGTTGATTACCAACTCTCCCAATAGAAGTAGTCTGAGCTTTATAACCCGAATACTAATTCCCATTATTTCTATTTGAAAACCCAACTAAAGCATGAGAACGAGAATGTAAACCCAACTAAAGCATGAGAACGAGAATGTATCTCTCTAGATTTCTTAGATTGAAATTGGAACAACTTACTCATCCGCCTCTTTCTTGCATCTCTAGCCTCAGACTCGGCTTTTCTCTTTTCTTTGGTTAGTTCCTCTACTTTACAATCCCATTCAACGAGCAAGACATTCTTTCAGCTCAAGATCTGATGCCTTCATTAAGCCCGTCTTCAAACTTTTTACACATAATAGCTTCGGAGGAGACACACTCTTTATCATACTTGCTAGGCTGATCAAACTCCTTTTCATATTCAACAACTGACATGTGGCCCTATTTCAACTCAAGAAATTATTTACTCTTCTAGTCGGTGAATCGCTCACTGATATACTTCTTTCGAAACTCCTCCTAAAAGAATTCTCATGTAACTCTCTCTTTTAGAACCATAAATACTAGTGTTTTCCACCAGTGATATGCCATGTTCCTCAGTAAAGATATAACACATTTCAAGGATTCATCGAGTGTACAAGATAACTCATCAAATACTCTAATAGAATTATAAAGCCAAAAGTCTACTTTTTTGGGATCATTATCGGCATTTTCTCTAAATTTTTTAGCCCCTTACTTTCTGATCTTATCAACCGGGGTTTTGTTCAATCTCATAAAGTCCATACCTTGAGGCACTATGGGAACAAGTTGAGGAATAGGAGGGGGTGGAGCATGTTGTTGTTGAGCGGCCAGGTTTGTTCGAACGAACCCTGAGAACTGCCCGTTCATCATCTAGAAGAAGGCTTCCTGAGCCACTCCTCCCTAGCTCAAAGTTACGGGTCTACTCTCAACTTGCACCGTCCCTTGGGCGGGAGCCGGCGCATTACTTTCTACATCATCTGCCACAGCTTGATCGAGATCCATTACTATATGAAAACACAGTTTAAAATTGTTAAGAGTCATCACACTATCACAATTTATATATGGCATGTATAACTAGACTCGTACACACACCACGTTAGTCCGAGAATCGACTAAACCATAGCTCTGATACCACTAAATGTAACACCTTTTACCCGTATTAGACATCAGAACGGGGTTCGAGGCATCACTGGACTTAAACACAAACTAACATACAAAACTGAGACATAAATTTCCATCCAAATATAAAACTTTTCATTTACAAACATGTTGTCCCTAAAACAATCCTATGAGGCCCAAAACATGCATTATAAGTGGTTCGGGACTATACCGAGAACTTTAGAAATTTTTAAAACACCTAGAAAAATTTTCATCAAAACAGGGTCAGACGCCCGTGTGGCTTGGGACACGCCCATATCGGTACGTCGTGTGGTCACACACACCTATGTCCCTAACCCGTGTAACTCTTTGTTTATGACGTCATGCACCAAAGGAACATAGCCAAGTCACACGCTCGTGTGCTAAAGCGTGTGGTGAAATTAACTTTCAAAATTTTTCATAAAACAGGTGTGTAACGACCCAAAAATCTCGAAACCCAAAAATCCTGAAATCCCGAACTTTCTTTATTTTTGGTTTTGATAAAAATTGTGTTTTATATTTCTGGCCCAGTGATAATTATAGTAGGTCTTAATTCAAACTTAGGGGTAAATGAAATTATAGTTTAATTATTAAAAGAATCAGGATTGGGAAGTAGTTGGGCTTTTAAATAAAGTTAGGAGAAAATAGCATCAAAAAGCCCTGTGGAAGAGTGGCTAAGTGACGCCACTAAGGGTGTAGGGAGGTGGCGTTAATAGCTAGCAATGAGGTCCAAGGTTCAAATCCTAGCTTAGTGTTTTTAGATGTTTAATTTTGGCCTTCTAGAAGGATGGAAGTGGCATGAAAGTGGACTCCAAGGGAAGTGTTCAAGAGAGAAAATTAAGGAAGGGATTAAGGGGTTATCAGGGAGAAAAAAGAGGAGATGAGAAGGGAGAAGTATGGAGCCGAATGGGGAATTGGGCATGGGAAAATTCGGCTATAAGACTTATAAATGGGTTCTGAATGCTAGGGTATGAAGCTAATGCCGAATTTCCTCCACCCTGTTTCCAGAAACTCTTTTCTCTTCAAGATCCAAAAAGCCAAAAACCCTTTTGTTTTTCTTTCTTTTCTTGTGCTGAATTCTATTTATCCTCTACTCAAAATTTTCTTTGCTTGAGTCGATTCTTCTTTCTCTCTTCTTTGGTGCTGAGTAATCGATTGGTGCCATTCAAATCTCTAAGAGTCGAATATCTTTTGGCCGAATACCCTTGGTACCGCCACTACTCTTTCCACCCAGTCGATTCTACTGTAAGTGTTCGCTCTCCCAATCGATTTTTGATAAGTATCAAGTATTCAGCTCCTCACTTCTTTCTAATTGACTTTGGTAGAAAATTAGTGTCAGATCTTGGTTTTGGATTCCTGCCGATTTGCTCTTCAGATCTGAGAGATATACACGATTAGTGACCAAAGTAGAAGTTAGTAAAGGCTTAGCGATCAGGCAAGGTTAAGGTGAGATTCCGGTTTTTGGTAAAGTATTCGATAAGTATGTGAGATTAATCTTTAAGTGATATCGATTGTAGGTTTGGGCTATAGAAATCGTAGTGCGCTTGCTTACCAGGTGTGTACATACACTGCACACACACAATGAATCAGCAAAAGCCGAAAAGTCGAAATGCCAAAAAGCCAAAAGTTTGGCTACGTTAGTCTTGCAAGGGCGCGAACACTCATAAGGGGGAAATCGATAGGTTGCCTGAGGCCCACAGGCGATTTCATGGACTTGGATTGTGATTTGGCCATATGGGTCGGAATGGGCTAAATGGGCCCATAATAGGCAAAAACTGAATATTGATGCTTTGTGATAGGAATTTGTATGTGAGCATGAATATGAATGTGACTAGGCCTAACGGGTCATATAAATGTGATTTGGGCCTAATGGGCCATATACAGGTGATTTGGGCCTAATGGGCCACACGAATATGATTGGGCTTAATGGGCCAGACACAGGTATGTGAAATTATTTGGGCTTTGTAAGGGGTTTTGGGCCTAGTATATGATATCCACATAAGACTTAATTAATATATTGCGACCGTGGATAAGTCAAAGGGTTAATGTGTGGCAACGGGTATATGCATGGCTAGGATTGGATCCAGGGAGTGCTTGGTACTTAAGTGGTCTTAATGACCCACCTCCTCTTCTCTGGAATCCTACCTGGTGCATAGTTTTCATTCATCTTAGCTCACGGGACTTGCTAACGGGCCAAGATAAGTGAAAATCATAATTAAGGGAAAATTACCGAAATACCCCTAGGTGTTGAATGTAAGTTTTGTAGATGCAACATGCATACATATGATATTCTGCTTAGGTTGCATATGGGTTGGGAATTATGGAACGGAGGAAGTATATGAGGATCGTATGGTTGCTTGACAATCGTGGATCCACCAACGGCTTTTAAAGCCCAATATGTAAATGAAGGTAGTTCCGCAACTGAGCTACCATGGTGTGTGGGTTGGGTGGGTCGATATTTATATCCCCACATGGTGTGACAGGGGATGGAGCTGGTGTGTAGCGGATGGATAATTTAGATGGGATTGCATTGCATGAATGATGAATGATTTTTTTTAATGCTTGTTTTCTTCGAGGGTTGTACACACTAAGTTTGCAGAAACTCACCCCCTCTTTTATTTTATTTTTAGGTGATGCTCAGTAGAAGGTTCGATGTTTGGAGGGACTCTAGGTGGCCAGCTAGTAAGATGATTTGGACTTGGGTTTTTCTTTAAGCATTTAAGTTTTTACTTCTTTTTAAGTGTGTTTCAGACTAGATTGTAATAAGGTTTTCATTGTGTTATTATTACTTGAATTATTATTATTTTCAATGTAATTGCGAGAAGTTGAACATGGATTTCTTAAATTATAGTATGTTTTCTACGTTTTCGCAACTAAGTTTTTTTTAGTCAAATGTTTTAAATAAGGCTTCCGTAACTGAAGGTGTTTTTTTTAAGTTAATTAGGGTTTCTTTTATTTTAAGAAGGGTTTTCAATGAAAACACGATTTTTGCTAAAACACTTCAATGTGACACACCAAATTCAACCATAGCGTCTAGGCCGGGTTTAGGCTGTTAGAAGGTTTAAACTTCACATGCCTTGGACATATACCCATGTCCCTAGGCCGTGTATTTTACACGGCTGAGACACACTGCCATATCTCTGCCCGTGTGGACAAAAATAAGGCTATTTACCAAGCCATTTTGTCACCCTTCTTTGCACCAACCTACACAACAACAAGCAACACCAATCCAAGCATATACATACAACCAAATCAGCCATAAACAAGATATCAATACAACAATTACACGTACTAACATCTACCATGCATAAACATCACATACTTTCTTTTCCGTTCAAGCCAATTTCATCTTCATGATAAGCTTCATTTCTTAAACATACCAATGACCAATAAGATTAATATTAGCCAACTTCCAATGGCCATATACAAAATGAATCATTAACCATTACAATGCCAACACATTTGACTAAACCAATATGACACATAACAAAATGACCAAGTCCTTATACATGCCATACTCAAAATATTGAAACCAAGTATACCAAAACAATAGTTTGATAGTGTGAATCGAGATCCGACGTTCCTCAATCCTCGAGCTAGCTTGGCGACACTATAAGGAATGAAAAGAAAAGGGGAGCAAGCTTTAAAGCTTAGTAAGTTTGCATGCAAATAATAAGAAACATAAATCATTCATTAATCATAGAACTACTCAACATAAGTTAACATAAATATCATCATGTATCTTAGGTATAACTTACTCACTAGCATTCTTACCAAGAGTTCATCTCATACCAGAGTTTATACACATGAGTTTTAGATACATACCTGTACCAACTCGTAACATAGTCACATACTTTGTCATCTTTGACATGCTCTACGGATTACCCGTTGAACACTTGGAATACTATCAGATACATGGAAAAGTCTTGCACTTAAGTGCCACATATGTAGCCAATGCTACCTCATATCTTATAACACATAGGGCTTACACACAAGCTAATCACGGGCCTGCTCACACAAGATGTCAGTTAAGACGTAGCTACACGGACTGCTCACACAAGCTGTCACGTATCCGCAACACATGTCGGACTACCCAGCCACCAGTAGGAGGTACATGACCAGCACCTGGATTCAAATAGATCACATAACACATGGTTTCCTAGTGACATGTCACTTGTATCCTAAACTATTCCTAAGGTTCAACTGGGATTTTCTCATCGTCAAAACTTCGTTGAATATTCTCATAGAAGCAATCGTACAATTTATGCAATATTAAGCATTAAATACATAACGTAAAACTTACCTCAATAGAAAATAGTAAGAAATGGACCTAATCGTCAATAACCTTGTTTTCCCCCCAATCAAGGTCCGAGCTTCATTTTTCTTGATCTATAATAGTAAATTTAACTTATTTAATTATCACATTACTCGATGCTATCCAAAAAATCAACTTATGGTAAAATTACATTTTTGCCCTTAAACTTTGACATATTTACATTTTAGTCCTTAGGCTCGTAAAATGAAATGTATCCATTTTATTTGTTACCCAAGCCTAGCCAAACCTAAATCATGCTCATAACAGCCCACAATTTTTATCAAATCACATTTCTACTACCCATTTTTACAACTTTTACAAATAAGTCCTTTTTTATGTATTTTCACTAAAAATCACTTAGTAAAAGTTGTTTATCACACCTTAAACATACAATATCTTCCATCAAACATCAAAATACATGCATGCCACACATGGTTAAACTTTTAAACATAAACCCTACTCCAAAATAATGGTAGGAATAGGTAAATCTGGTTACAAGGACTTCAAAAATATAAAGAGCATTAAAAACGGGGCTAAGATGTACTTACAATCAAGCTTGAAAGTTGAAGAAACCTCAGCTATGGTCTCCTTGTAAAATCCGGCCAAGGTGAAGAAGATGGACGCAAATTTTGACTTGATTTTCCCTTTTTATTCTTTTATTTACCAAATGACCAAAATGCCCTTAATGCATAATTTTGAAATTTTACCTATTCATATCCATTTTTGTCCACTAACTTATCCAATGGTCTAATTACCAACTAAAGACCTCTAATTTAAAATCTCATAGCAGTTGGACACCTTTAACAAGTAGAACTCAACTTTTACACTTTTTATAATTTAGTCCTTTTGACTAAATTGAGTGCTCAAACTCAAAATTTTCAAACCAGATTTTCACAGAATAGTTCCATAAAACTATAGACCATAAAAATAAAATAAAAATAGATTTTTCTACGTCGAATTTGTGGTCCCAAAACCACTGTTCCGACTAGCCCCAAAATTGGGCTGTTACATATTAAATTTTCATTAATGGTCTAATTACCATATAAGGACCTCAAGTTTTGAATTCCATAGCTATTTAATCCTTTTAGCTACTAGAACTCAACTTTTGCATTTTATGCGATTTGGTCCTTCCCGTAATTAAACACATAATTGGTAAAATTTTCTTATCAAAATTTTCACATGACATTTATATCATATTACGGACCATGTAATAAAATAAAATAAAATTTTATTTTCGGCCCGGATTTGTGGTCCTTAGACCACTATTCCGATTTCACTAAAACTGGGTTGTTACAATTATTATATTTTATACATACATTTCATGTTATTTACTTATTATAACATATATAGTAAGTTAACATATATAAAAATATATATTCATCATCAATGCCATCCACTTCAACAAAAATAAATTATATTTACTATTTTAGTCCCTTTAATTTATTTAAATCTATAACCCGACTTTTAACCCTTATGCAATTTAGTACCTCTACCTAAATAACTCCTAATTTCATAAAAATTGATTAACCAAAGTCTAATTCACTACTAAACTAACCTCGTAAATATTTAATAAAAATATATATGGGTTCAATTTACGAGAATGGAGTCTTGAACCTCATTTTCCTTCACCCCTAACTATCGGGTCGTTACAACTAATTACTCATCTTTGAAATAATTTTGCATTCCTATTAAGCTAAAATTTAGGATGTTACAAAATGTTTCCAGGAAAAAGTCCCAAGTCGATCGATTCATAGCAGTTCCCAGCTTCATAGTGTTCCACCAGTGATGGGCTTCACCAGTGAGTAAGGACACAATACATCCCAGTTTTTCTTCCTCAGTACAGGTCATTTGCTCAAGGATATTTTCAACACCCTCAAGTCAATACTCTACCTTAGTAGGATCAGCTCCTCTAACACCATCGAACTTCTTACCACCTAGAGCTTGTAGACGCTCTAACGGTAATCCTCGATTAATTGAAGTAGCATTAGTACCTACGACAGGTTGGAAAGCCCCGATCATGGCTTGTACCAATGGTTCAACACTCTCATCTAAAAAAATTGCCTTGCGAGGTCACACAGGTGATGCTAAAATCCTGTCACCCTCTAGAGGGTCCGTAGCTCCATGAACATTATTCGCGTTAGCATTTACTCTTCTATGAGTCATTTTACTAAATCTAAACATACATAACACACAAGTTTAAGTAAGAACAATAAGCATGCACAATTATGCATCCTAAGCTTAACAAACACATTTGTAAACCTTGTTTGTCAAAATACATCTATGAACATAGTTCACCAAAACACATCTAATCTGTCGTAATATAGTGTAGTAGATTAGACTAATTTTCCCACTTTAGGAGCTTGAAAACAAGCACTATAATTAGGTTTTCTTTATGTTTTAGTAAGTTTAACTAAATTCAATAAAAATGTGCAAATTGAGTCTTTTATTGACCTTAAGGGCCGAATGAGGCCCAAGGGTGAGCTAATGAACTTTGCAAGTGTGTAAGAGACCATTAGAAGGCGTGCTAAACTAATACTAATCACAATGTTGCAACATGAAGGGCTCGATGTCACAATATAGGGAGTAGAATGGAGAAATCCTGAGACTGCCTTCGATGTCGTGACACAGCTTAGGGGTGTCGTGACATACCCTTGAAGACATCTTGAAGAGGAGTATACTAAATTCTATGTCGTGACACAGGAACTGATGTGTTGCAACATTGACTTAGGATGGGAATTAACATGATCTAGGGAGCATTTTGGTCCACACAATCAAACTTAAAGCTCGAAAATGTCAGCTAACCTAGGGTTAAGGACGAGGGCCACTGAAACCTATAAATAGGCTCAATTGTCAGACATTATGGACTCCAATTACTTAGCTTAGAATTTCTCTTTTAATTCCAGTTTAGTTTTTCTCTTTTCTTAGGTTTAGATTTATTTTCAGTTTGTTCTTTATTTTATTTCGGGAGATCTGATTTGAAGATACAATCAAATTTTGTGGATTCACTTTTATCAACAATACAAATTAGGCTTTTTCTTAAACCTTATACTTTCGATTCAATTATCATGATTATGCTTTATTTCGATTCTATAGTGTTTACGAAAACCATAAGGGACGAGATTAATGAGCAAAGGTATGATCTATTAACTATTCGTAAGGTTACTCAACGAATCTACTAGTTCTGAAAGGAAGAACCTAAACCCTAGAATTGACATCCCTAGGAAGTCATCAAGGTGGGAATTAACCCAAAATTGGTATGGCCCATCTGTGAACACTTTCACTCCAAGCCGATTTGGACTGTGAGGTCAGAAGATAAGTAGTCCTTGCTGACTCATTATTCTAGAGGACATATCAGAAGATCCGGCTAAGATATCGACTAGTTGGTTGACGAGGAAACCAAAGCGACTATTAATGAATATTACCAAAGCGAGCTAATCACCCATAACCAGATTTGATTAATTCTACTTTTCAACCTCTTGATATTTATTTCTTTATTATAAAAATCCTAAAAGCTCTACTTTTATTTTTTTATGTTGTACTATAACTTACTTAGAGTACTAGTTAGATCTTTTATTGTTTATGTTGAAAATTGATCTAGCACTAGCCTCCCTTAGGTACGATCCTTGGAGTACTCAGCTACTCCATTGTAACTGTATACAACTGGACCCATATACTTGGAGATATCACCTCATCTATATATCTTTTACTATAGTATTCACACTCTGGACGTGAGTACGTCCAGAGGTAGTCAAGTTGTTGGTGCCATTGCCAAGGAAGCAACGTCTCTAGTATATTTTAATTTTTACATTTCAACAAGATTAATTAGGAAATTTTTTGGTTATAGATATGATTTATTTAGAAATAAATAACTACTAACAAAATTGTGCAGGTTCTAGGGACTTTGTTTAATGTAAACTAGCCTGTCATTCATAGTCCACATTTTGAACTAAACCTTACTTTATTAACATGGAGTTCAAATAATGTCATATTCACCAATCATAAAATTGAGGATCCAATTCCATTTCTGTGGAGATTTGATCATATATGCAGTATTGTCACTTACGTGGAAGTTCCAACAGATACAATCAAGTTATTATTAATTCCATTTACATTAGATAGAAAGGCAAAATTGTGTGATAAAAAATGATATGACATGCGTGTGGAACAAGATCATAGCTTGTCTAAGTTGTGGGTTTATCCTAGATCTTTAGACGAACGTAAACTAAAATGAGAAACAACGAAAATAGATTAGTAGTCACAAAGGAGAGCTAAACGAAACTAAAACAAAAGAAAGATGAACTGACTAGTAAAGAGTCCAAAAGATAATAAATTAGGGTTTCTTGGATGGAAGGTAACCGTCCTTGGACCTCAAGAAAATTCGCCAACTAGATCTTGAAAAACAAAACACAAACAGATTTGTTAGAAGTGATTTTAAAGACAAAAAGAAATTGTTTTGTGCAAGAATAATTGAAACAACAAGAAAAGACTAAAAATCTTAATTTTGATGTGTTTGTTGATGGAACAAGATAGGAGAACGTCTTTCTTGAATCAACTTTAACCTAGAATGAAAATCATTAAAATCAGCAAGCCAAAACAACAAGTACTAACTTAAAAGAGAAGATGATGTCTTAAGTAGCCTTAGAAACATTAAGAATCCACAACTCCTTCAAATGGCTCTAATTTCCCCTCCAAGAAAAAGATCTTGGTAAGAAAAAACTTGAAGATGATTTCTACAGCCTGAAAGATTGTTAAAATAGGTTATAAAAGAAACTCAAGAGAAATTCTTAAAGAAAAACACAAAGACAATTATTATTAACTCAAAAAAACATAAATCAATTGTAACCCTATAAGGGTGGACATCCATGCTACTTATAGGTCCCCAAAATAAGTTTTCCTAAACCTAATGGAATAAATAACATGACAACTCATCAAATAAAAAAAAACAAAATAATTCTAACTGTGGACTTTTAATGGGAATTTAGCCAAATGAATTAAATGGGTTCCTTGGGCTGAATTCTTACATGATAATCCACCTATTGAAATACAATTGGACCTATAGTTTAAATATTTTACAATTTGGGCCACTTTGATAATTTGGCTTAATATTCAATTAAATTACTTTCCAAACTTCATGATGGACTTGTAAACATCTTAATGGGCCATTTTTTTAAGAACTTGGTTTTGTAATATGTTTGCTCTTGAAATTGGCTCATTCAAGCTCGTACATGAAATCCAATGCACCTTAGCTGCAAGATTCAATTTCTTGGACCAAGATTTCCAAGATTTGAAATCTTGATTTTCTTGAATATTGAAATTTTCTGAAACAACAAAATTAGACCAAGATTCAGTTTCTTGATTTTCTTGAAAACAAGAAAGTGAATCTTGATTTTCTTTTTTAAACGTGTGCACATCTAGGGCCTTGGTAATGAAGTCTTGATGGTCCCATTCGATCTTGCATGGATTTGCTTTGCTTTCAACCTTGTTATTTGGCCTTGAGGAAATTTGAGCCCATCATGTTCATGAGCCTAATTTTGGTCCTTGAGACTTGCATCATTCCCCTCTTCCTCAAAAAGATTCGTCTTCAAATCTGAAACATCAAAGGGAGATAAATCGAAAATATTAAAAGTAGAACTTACATTGTACTCATCTAGCACATATATTTGATAGGCGTTGTCATTGATCTGCTTGAGTACTTGGAAAGGCCAATTACCCCTAGGGTCCAATTTAGTCCTCTTTTACTAGGATATCCCTCTTTGCGCAATGGACCCAAACCTAATCACCAAGTTCAAGGATAACTTGTTTGTGCCCCTTGTTAGCTTTGTTGGCATTTGTGTCCTTTATTTTTGCAATCTGTTATTTTTTTCTTTTCGTGCATTGATTTCACCAGCTCAACTTTTTTATCGCCATCTAAACTAAAATTATTTTCTATAGGTAATGGTACAAGATCAAGTACAGTTAGTGGGTTAAAACCATAAACAAGTTCAAATGGTGAATAGCTAGTTGTAGAGTGATTAGATCGATTGTATATAAATTCAAAAAATGGTAAACATTCTTCCCAATTCTTAAAGTTCTTACCTACAACAGTTTGTAGTAAAGCACCTAAAACTCGATTTACTACCTCAATTTGGCCATCGGTTTGAGGGTGACATGTAGTGGAATATAATAATTTAGTACCAAGCTTACCCCATAATACCTTCCAGAAGTGGCATAGGAACTTTACATCTCTGTCAGAGACAATTGTGCAAGGTATTCCATGTAGTCACACTACCTCTTTAAAGAATAAGTCTATGACATGTGTAGCATCATCTGTTTTGTAACTAGGAATAAAGTGTGCCATTTTTGAAAACCTATCAACAACAACAAATATACTATCTTAACCCTTTTTAGTACACGGCAAACCTAGAATGAAATCCATGGATAAATCTACCCATGGTGAACAAGGAATTGACAAAGGAGTATAGAGTTCATGAGGCATTACCTTAGATATTACTTGTTTACAAGCAGTGCACTTATAACATACCTTTTTAACATCCTTTTTCATGTGCAGCCAATAATAGTGTTCTTGTAGAATATCTAGTGTTTTGACAACACCAAAGTGTCCCATTAAGCCTCCACTATGTGCCTCATGGATTAGTAACTCTTTCGTGGAGCAATGTGGTACACATATCCTGTTTAGGCGAAAAAGAAACCCATCTACAAGATGAATTTTGTCAAAGGTGCTATTCCCACAATTAGCAAAGATATGTGCAAAATCAGCATCATTTGTGTACAAATCTTTTATATGCCCAAATCCTAATGCTTTAGATTTTAATGTAGTTATCAAAGAATATGTACAAGATAAGGAATCAGCAACTACATTTTTTTACTTGTTTTGTACTTAATTACATATGAGAATGTTTCTATAAATTCTACCCATCGAGTGTGTATTTTGCTCAACTTACCTTTTCCCTTTACCCATTTAAGGTACTCATGGTCCGTATGTATAATGAACTTATTGGGCAACAAGTAATGTTGCCACACTTGGAGAGCTCGCACCAATGCAAATAACTCTTTATCGTAAGTTGACTAGTTTAATTGCGCCCCATTTAATTTTTCACTGAAATATGCTATTGGCATTTTATCTCACATCAACACAACACCAATTCTAATACTTGAAGCATCACATTCAAGTTCAAAATTATTAGAAAAATCAAGTACTTTAAGAACTAGAGCAGAACATAACTTATCATTTAAGACTTGAAAAGCATTTTCTTGAGCTTCAACCCACTTAAA
The DNA here is from genome assembly GCA_025698465.1 of Gossypium longicalyx. NCBI lineage: Eukaryota > Viridiplantae > Streptophyta > Magnoliopsida > Malvales > Malvaceae > Gossypium > Gossypium longicalyx. The sequence continues at coordinate 21,661,981 of CM047000.1, forward strand.
TCCTACTACTTTTTTATAACCTCAGTTAATAGGGTAGCAATAGTGGAGAAATCCTTTACAAAATGTCTATAAAAACTTGCTAAATCATGGAAAGATATCACCTCAGTAATTATTTAGGAGTGGGCCACTCCCTTATTGCCTTGACTTTATCTTCATCGACATGAATACCTTGAGCACTTATTATAAACCCTAAAAAATTAGTTTATCACAACAAAAAGTGCATTTATCAAGGTTAGCAAAAAAAAAAATTCAGTTCTTAGAATGTCCAAAATAGATTTAACATGGAAAACATAAGCATCTAAAGAAGTTGAGTAAAATAGAATATCATCAAAATATACTACCACAAATTTACCCAAATAAGGCCTTAAAACATGATTCATTAATTTCATGAAAGTACTAGGTGCATTAGTTAGACCGAAAGGCATAACAAGCCATTCATACAATCCAAAATTAGTTTTAAAAGTTGTTTTCCATTCATCCCTTTCCCTCATACGAGTATGATGATAACGACTTTTTAAGTCAATTTTAGTGAAATTCGTTGAACCATGTAACTTATCAAGCATGTCATCAAGTCTAGGGATTGGGTGCCTATACTTTACAATTATTTTGTTGATTGGGTGGCAATCAACACACATTTGGAATGAACCATCTTTCTTAGGAACCAATAGGACAGGGATGACACAAAGACTTAAACTTTCTCTAATATACCCATTGTCTAATAGTTCCTCTACTTGCCTTTGCATCTTCTTTGTCTCCTCGGGATTACTTCGATAAGCTGGGCAGTTTGGAATGGATGTTCTAGGTACTAAATCAATTTTGTGCTCAATTCATCATAAAATTGGTAAACCTTGAAGGGCCTAATTGAAAACATCCATATAGTCCTGCAAAAGATATTTAAACACACTAGGCAAAGATTTGTTAAAGTCAGTTAAAGATAAATAATTTTGCCTAAACCTTACAAGGATACAAGGTTGTTTATTTAATACGGTTCTCTGCACATATTTTACTCTTGTAAACAGAAATTACACTCTATTTTTACCACTAGAGGATTCACTCACCATTGGGCCGTTTGAATTTTGACTTTGAGCATTAATGGTCTCTTTCCTCTTAGTATTTTTTGTTTGTCCTTTCCCCTTAACCCCTTCATAGAATTCATCATCTTCCTTTGATCTTTATACATGTCGTTGGGATTCAAAGGGGCTAGAGTAAATTTCTTCCCTTTAAAGATAAGGTAATATCATTTTGTTTTCCATGGTGTGTTACATCACGATCAAATAGCCACAGCCTTCCTATAAGTAAATGTGCAGCATGCATAGGGACGACATCACACCACACCTCATCCTCATAATTTACAAGTTTAAAAGTAATCAGGGACTGTTTTAAAAGTCGTACTTCAGAACATTCATTAAGTCGTTGAAGGTGGGATAACTTAGGGTGTTTTGAGCAAGGTAATTTCAAAGAGTCCACAAGATAGCTACTAACAACATTAGCACAACTCCCACGATCCATAGTAAGCGAACACAATTTACCTTTAATGAAACACCGAGAATGGAATATATTAGTCCTTTGGATGTCAAGATCATCACTCATTTGGATGTTGAGGGTGTAGCGCACTACTAGGCAATAGGATTTAGCAAAACCATCCCCCTTATTTGGTGGTTCTACGACCTCCTCATTCATATCACTGGCATGGATCATATTCTCCATAAATTTTTCCATATTCGGATTGTCCGAATCAGAAGTATATTCACCTCTCATGTTAGGGCAATCTCTATTATAGTGCCCACATCCTTTACATTTGAAACATTCTATCTCATGAGTTTTTTTGGTGTTTGAACCATCTGGACTGGGCTGCTTAGAAGGTATTTTCATTTTCATAGGAGCCCCACTCTTCCAATCTGATTTCTTAGTATCACCACTTGAAGAGAACTTATTCGCATTAAAAGTTGGTTTTGAATTCTTAAAGTCAGAATTGGAACTATTACCTTTGTAATATTGTAAAGTAGAGAATGAATGAGGGCTTTGTTCCTTAAATTGTTGTTCAATCTCAATGACTTTGTGAACTACCTCCTCATGATCTATATAAGTTTGTAACCACAAACTCTTGGCTATAGGTTTGTTCAAGCTATCAATAAAATGTATCATAATGGTCTCATCATCCTCTTCTACATTTTCTCATTGCATGAGCATCTCCATCATCTTGAAGTACTCATCAACTAATCTACTACCCTGAACAAGTCGTCAAAGTTTGGTTTTGACCTGTAATGCCCTGAAAAATTTATTTCAACTTCTGTAAAGTTTGACACAAATCTGTATCTACTTTAGTGTTTAAGTTTTTTGGGTGTGTGTGAGAGGTCTTACGTTCAAGTACCTTCTTCTCCAAATTTTGTTATTTTTCTGACCTAATCCTTACTCTTGTTGAAAGGACTTACATTAAACTTCCTGTAAAATCATATCAGAATGAGCCTGCTAGTTTGAGTGGTAAGGGAATTGGTGTATTGGAGGTCCTGTGTTCAAATCCATGCGCGAGCGTGGGAATATTTTGCTCTGTTGACTGTTAGTGTTTTGGTGGAGTTGAGTTTCTGAGGTAGTGATTATCAGTGGGATAGTGGAGAGGAATTTGGGGGATTTCTGATTACTTATCTGATTATATTTTATTTTTATCCTTTTGGCTATTTTCCAAATTTTCTCTCTCTTTGAGAACTTCCCAAGAATCTGACATTATTCTTTTTTTTTGTTCTCTGCCACTTTCTCCCTTCTCTTTCTTACCGTCGTTTTTATTCCTGTTGTCTATTTGCTGCCAAATTTTCGTATTTTATTATTTTGGTGCTCTTTGTGCATTACTGGTAAATTTTTTAGGTGCATTTTTGTATTGGTTAAATTGATCATTGGTTAAAGAGACTCGTTCGGTGTTTAGGAGAAGATCAAGGGGCAGGGGGTTTTCAATCAGTGCCCTAATTGTGAAAAATCTCTGTTATTCGATTAAAGGTAAGGGTGTTAGTTGAATTAAAGGGTTGTTTATCACATTGTAATTTGGTTTGGTGTCAATTTAGGTGGCTAATTTGGTGATTTGTTGGATAATTTTAGGTGCTAAGTGCCTCAGTGGTGTTTTTGTGTTGAAATTGTACCAGGTGTGTTCCCAAAATGCAGAAATATGAGTTTTGACGAAAGCTAAAAAACTGCATTATCGATGCCATACGGACGTGTGGTCACCCGTGTGGATGGTTGTGTGCGAGACATGGCCATGTGGTTGATGTAGGCATGGCCATACGCAAGACACGATCATGTAGTGGCTCAAGTGTGGCCATGTAGGCCACACTGGCTAGGCCAAGTTGGGCGTGTGGACCACACGCCCATGTGGATCTTAGGCCAGGCTGTGTGGTCCACATGGGCAATGGCCAATTTGCGCATATGGGCCTACACCAGCATGTAGGCCCATAATCCTGAAACATTTCCTAGGGTCACACGGGTCACTCTGATCGACTGCAGGCCTACTGTAGGGTCGATAAGGGCTAACTAAACCCTAATTTGTATACTAGGATATTTTAATATACTGATCTATGTAGGATACTAAATGTATGCCTGACTATATTAATGTATGTGTATCTATTATTTGTATAAAGCATGTTTAGCATGTTACATCTGTATCTGATTTCTATATCTTATTATTGGGGTAGGGATTAATATGTTTGAAGGAAGTTTCTGATCGGCATTATTCACCTACATTCTTATAACAGCCTAGTTTTAGCTAAATCAAAACAATGGTTTCGGAACCACAAACCCGAGGTCATAAAATTATTTTAATATTTTTTATATTTACAACATGTGATTATATATGTGTGAAAATTTCGTGAGCTAATTTTATCATTTAATAGGTTAATTTGATAAAAGGACTAAATCGTGTAAAATGTAAAAGTTGCATTCTATATGTTAAAAGTGCTTAATTGCCATGGGTTATTAAATGTGAGGTCATTATGATGTAATTAGCCCATTGATAGTGGGAATGGACATAAATGGGCATAAATTTGATGTTTATAAATGGTTTAATAAGGTTATTATAGTAAATGACATTTTAAACGATAAGTTAATAAAACAAAAGATGAAAATATGTTCATATTTGTTTATTTTCAATTTAAAATAGTAAAGAAAACCTAGAATGGGAGAGCCTTAAATTTCAGCATCTTTGAAGCTTGATTAAGATCAAGATAAAAGGAACCCAAACTTAGATCGAGGCAAGAATAAAGTACTAGACTAATCGACTAGTTTCGTCGTTTTTACGTCCGAGGTAAGTTCGTACGTGATAAATATTATTACAATTATATTTTGAATGATTTAATATTGCATAAATTATATATATGAGACTACGGTTGAGTATGACAAAAAATTTACTATGTTTGGCACTTAGTGTGAGTTTTGAGATAGCTTCGGCTATATATAGCACTTAGTGTGCAAATTGGAATAGCTTCGGCTATATGTGGCACTAAGTGTGCGATACTGAGATAGCTTCGGTTTAATGTGATGGCACTAAGTGTGCGATATCGTTATAGTTTCAGCTAATCATTTTTGCATTAAATGTGCGAGTTCCTTGAGTATTGAAAGATTTCCGGATGGATTAACGTATTGAACAAAGAGGTGAAAATGTAATAAATAAATACGGGAGAGTACATGTATGTACGATACGTATGTAGTAGTTGATACTATATGTATGAAGCTTGATGGATTTGTATATATATATATATGATAAATGGTGATGGGTTAGAATTGAGTGATGATATGAGACTTATTAAGTGTTTATTAATTAATGATTTGAATATTATAACTGTCAAGTTTATTTAGTATAAACTTACTAAGCTATGAAGCTTACTGTGTGTTATTTTTCTGTGTTTTATAGAGTATCAAAGCTAACTCAGACTCGAGGATTTTCGGGAAACGTCATCACACTATCGATCAACTTATTGGTACTTTTGAAGTGTTGTATATATGGTATATGGCATGTATAGGCTAGTTTCATTTTGGTATGGTTTAAGTCATGTTATTAGCCATCAGATTTGGCTTGTAAATGTTGATATGCATGGCCATTTAAGTTGGCTTAAATTATGTGTTTGATAAGTGATATATGTGATGTACATAAGATATCATGTGTTTTGACATATTTGTCATGGTTGTTGATATGGCTAAGTGATTGCTCATTTGGTTAGTAATTAGTTGATGTATTAATGCTTGAGGAATGGTAAATTTTTGGTATGATTTGTGGATGATGATTTGGTTGATAGAAAGGTGAGAAAATTCATTTAGGAGTTATGCGAGTTTGATAATTGTGGCATGTTGATTGGTATGTTTTGATTATGGAATTTAGTAGTTGAAATGATTAATGATAGATGGCATGATATGTGTGTGAATTGGCATGTTTTGGCTACCTAAATATGTGCCATTTTAATGGTTAGGTGTGCATGAGAAAAGGGTGGCAAATTGGCTATGCAAATGACCTATATTTGTCCACACGGGCAGAAACACGGGCGTGTGTCTCAGCCGTGTGAGACACACGGTCATGTTACATGGCCATGTGTCCCTAAGGTACCCTTTTGAATTAAGTCAGTATACCCTACAGTTTTGACACGACATAGGTACACGGACGTGTCTATTGGTCTTGTGTGGCACACGGGTTGGCACATAGACGTGTGGTCAGCCGTGTGGCCAAGTCAGTAACCTCCCTAAATTTTCCATGGCCTTGATAGACGGGGCATGTCTCCAGCCTTTTGGGGCAAGTCAGTATGTATGCCCTGTTTTCACACTATAACGCCCTGAATTTGTGCCTAAAAGGAATGGGCCTTGAGTGTGGGAACGCATGAAAGTTTAGGTGTGCAAGAAATATCACAAATTTTGTGTAGCTTTAGTGGCTAAGTATTTGGGCATATTTGGGAGTACTTGAGAAGCTTGGGTTCAAGTCTGGGTTTTTGCAAAATTTTAATTTTTGGGCTCTTAAGTGAACCTGGATGTTAGCTTATAGGACTTATAATAATTAGTGTTTGTTTTATGACACAAAGAGAGAAGGGATCTAGTGGCAAGGTGGCACTACATGTGTGGCAAGGAGTCTAAGGTTTGAGGCATGGCGTGCGCAATTGTATGTTTATTTTGCTGCTTGAACTGGGGAGGTGTTGGAACTAGACTGGAACTCTGTGGTTGAATTGGTCATAAGAATTTGAATTGAATTTGAATAGGGAGTTGGAGTAAATCAAGGAGAAAATTCGATGGAGAGATTGGTGGAGTTTTTGAAGGATTTTGAAATGGGAGAAGTTGGAGCCGACTGGGGGAGTTTGTTTAGGAAAATTCGACTAAGGGTCCATTATGGTGCATTTTTCGGCAATTTAGGGGTGTTGGGGTACCGAATTAGTATAGGTCATTAAGTAGTTTTCCATTTTGTTTCGGTAGCATTTCTTTTAGAGTTTTGTTATCCTTGTTATTGTGTGTTTTGCATTTTGACCATTCGGGTCTTTCTCCTTCTTTGGTTAGTAATCTTCAAATTTCCATTGGTCACTTTGCCGAAACCCAAGTCATAAGGTGCCGATTTCCTTTCCTCCTTGTTCTAAATATTGCTTCTCTCGATACTTTATTCTTGCCTAGCTGAATTGTCTTTCTTTTCGTGCACTTCTTCTTCTTTTTCTTCATTTACCTAAACCGATTTCTTCCCATTGGTTTTCTTTATTCTCTTCTCCCTGTTTCCTATTCTTCTTAATGTAAGCCGAATTCAACCTCTCTTTCTCTGCCTTCATTCTTTTTTTTTCCTTTTCTATCGATCAAAAGTTTCAACCTACAAGCGTTCTGACGAACCAATAAGTATACCGTTTAGCGATCTATTAACTTTGCTTCTTCTATTATCTTCTTTAAACCAAATACCCTTTCATCCTAATTCTCTGTGATTGCCAAATAGTGACCCCCTTCTTCCATGATGTATGTTCGTGGATTCCAGGTATTACTGAGGAGTGAAGGGCACAGAACGTTCTCAAAGCATCGAAACCTGGTCTTCCAATATTGGGTTAAGTTAATTCTGATACCTTGTTGGTTTGGGTATAGGCCAATTACTCTTAGTTCTTTAAGTATTATGTTTATGGGTTTTAGGCTATTTCTTAACGGGTTCTATCTATTAATATCTTATGTGTGCAGTTAAGTGTTAGGGTACGTGTGATCGGCTTCAACCAATCTAGGTGTAGTTAGCCACACTCCTTTCAATCAAGGCTTTAGGTGTGAGTAGTTCTCTCGACTTCACGAAGAGGTATGTAATCGTATGCCTTGTTTTGATAATCGGCTGAAAAGCCGAAAATGTGTGTGTTGTTTACTCTGCTATGACTGTAGATAGGCAAAATGCCGAAAAGCCAGAAATATGACGTATGATGCCACACGAGCGTACGATCGAGCATGTAGTGGACCGAGCTCACGGAACGTGGGCATACGACGAGGGCCACCATGAGTGAATTCGTGGGCTTAGGCCGTAGTGGGCCACTTGGGCCACGAAATGGGCTGAATAGGCCCAATGGGCCCTGGGCCCGTTTGTGTCAAATCAGCTGCTAGGTGGAATATGGTTGGGCTTGTCATGTCGCCTACATGGCATAGGCCGTTCTGAGTCACGTTGGGTCGGACTGGGTTGTGTGGGCCCAATAGGCTTGTGCGCCCACATGGATAAAATATATGTTATGTGGTAAGTTTTGGACTGGGCTACATCGTTCGTACAGCCGTGAATAGTTCTGGGTTAAATGAGCCGTATGGGCCCGATGGACTCGTGGGCCCACGTGGGTAAATTTTGCTGTTAAGCAGAAAATAGATAGACTTGTCATCTTGAGCACATGACTTAAGTAGTTTTGAGCCTCGATGGGCCGAAATGGGTCGTGTGGGCCCAATGGGCTCGTGGGCCTACATGGATAAAATCTGCGATAAGTGACTATTAATGAACAGGGCTATGGTGTACACATAGCCGTATCTAAATTTGGGCTAAATGGGCCACACGAGTGTGGGCCCACTTGGGCCGAGTAATGGGCCTTAGGCCCACTTGCACCGTTATGTCTATTTAGGTTACTTAGGTGACTCGAGGTGACAATGGACCTTCAGTTGGGTCGTTAAGACCCTCAAATTGTAAAATTATTGAAATACCCTCAGATTGTAAAGTTATTGAAATACCCCTGATTTGTGAAATTATCGAAATACCCCCAATTTGTGAAATTATCAAAATACCCTCAATTTGTGAAATTACTAAAATACCCTTATGGGGTAGGATTACTGAAATACCCCTGTAGGGTAGGATTACTGAAATACCCTTATAGAGTAAAATGATCGTTTTGCCCTAAAGAGTAAAATGACTGTTTTGCCTTTGTGGGTAAATGACTAACTTGGGCTATGACTGATTTGACTATGAATGTATGACTGCGTTTTAATTGACTTGATTGTGGTTGTATGACTAATATGCTTTTAATATATGTTTAAACGACTATTACTGAGTATGGCCATTCTGCATACACATGTGATGATTGAGCATGACATACACGACATATTGCATGGGGTTGGGACATTGATATAGAGGAAGTTCTATTCTGATAGGGTTGCACGTGTCGTACGAGACGACTGTGGACCCAGTACTGATCTGTTAAGGTTGCACGGGTCGTACAAGATGATTGTGGACTGACGGACGGCTCAAAGTCGCGTAATCTGATTATGGCTCTGTGCCAACCTAAAAATGGCTCTGTGCCATCTTGACTGTGGCTTTGTGCCAAACGTATTTACCCATGGCTATGTGCCTAACATACTTATTGATGACTCTATGTTGATCATATTTACCCAAGGCTGTGTGCCGATTATATTACCGTCGCTGATGGCTATGTGTCAAACATAATATAGTTAGCGATGGCTTTGTGCCAATTTTAATACCGCTACTAAAGGCTTAGAGCCGCATATATACTAGCAACTTTGCTACGATTTCGGTTAGTGCCGCAACCGGTGCTAACATTGGTGTGCTGGCTGGGTGGGTCGATTTTATCCCCACGTAAGTGTAGGGTTGGTACGAGTGGTGTGTTGGCTAGATCGAGGTGGGATGCATCCTCATACTGTTGCATATCTGTTTATGAGATCTGTCACTGTATTGGGCTTAGGCCTACTTGTTCTATTATTGGTTTGGGATAGGCCCAATTAATTTTGCTATGGGCTGTGACCAAATGATATTATAGTGGGCTTCGGCCCACGTATGCTCTAAACTGGACTATACTGTTACTATTAAAGGGCTTTGGCCCAGACTATTCTGATTTCTGTTTCTGTATACTGACAGCTACTCTAGTAAGGGGATTACACACTGAGTTTTCAAAAACTCACCTATTTTATTAACTGTGCAGGTAACCCTTAGCATTAGGAGGATCGGTACTGCGGGGGACTTGGAGATGGCCACACGACTGCCTTTGGACTTTATTTATGTTTTAGATTCCGTTTTGGGTTTTTAACTTTCTTAATAAGGCCTCTTAAAGTTTCTGGATTTTAACTTTGGGTTTTATTTACCTCGATTTATAATTGTTTTTAAACAACACTACGTTTCCGCAACATTCTTAGAACGGATTCGCAACTTATTTTTTTTAACATCACATTTTCATAAATCAATTACTTTTAAAATTAGCTTATGCAACTTAAAAGAAATTTTGGGAATAGAATTAATAACTTTTCAATGTACCACTTTATAAAATAAACTAACGTAACTGGGATTTTACTCAAGTTTTCAAATAAGAAGGGTTTTCAATGAAAACATAGTTTTGAAAAACACTTCAATGTGACACGTCAGATTCGGGCCTAACTTCTAGGCTGAGCTTGGTGTGTTACACACACAGCCTGTGACATAGGTGTGTCTGATAGCCATGTGAGGCACACGGCCTGTTCACACGGGTTTGTGACCCTTAAATGGTTGAAAATTTTCTAAGTCTCCCAAAGTTTGCAAATGTTATCGGTTTAGTCCCGAACCACTTTTAAGCATCTTTTAAGGTCTCTTAGGACCTTATAGGGGACAATGTGATTCATATGAATGGGTTTTGATTATGATTGCATAAATGTATGTGAATGAGATGTGTTATTCGGTAATGCCTCGTAACCCTATTTCGGCGTCGGATACGGGTTAGGGGTGTTACATTTAATTGGTATTAGAGCTACAGTTTAGTCGATTCTAGGACTAACGTAGCATGTGAGAGTCTAGTTATATATGCCATATATATAAACTGTGATAGTGTGATGATTCTTGATAGTTAAAATGTGTTTTTATTTAGCAAATGGATCTCGATCGAGCCGTAGCTAATGATGTTGAAAGTAATGCGCCCGCTCCCGCTCAAGGGGCAACGTCGGTTGATTCTAGGCCGATTTTTAGTAGCCAAGGGGAAGAGGCTAAGCAAGCCTTCTTCCAAATGATAAGTGAGTGGTTCATGGAGTTCGTTCGAATGAATCTGGCTGCTCAACAACCTCCACCTCCACCTATTCCTAAACAAGTCCCAATTGTCCCACAAGTGATAGATTCGATTCGATTGAGTAAGCCGCCATTAGATAAGATACGTAAACACAAGGCCGAAGAGTTTCGAGCTACAGTTGATGATGATGCTGAGAGGGCTGTGTTTTGGCTCGAGAATACGATCAGAGTTTTCGAGGAATTGTTCTATACTCCTGAAGAATGTATTAAATGTGTGGTATCTTTGCTTAGAGATAATGCATATCATTGGTGGAAAATGTTGACATCGGTGGTTTCTAAGGAACGAGTTACTTGGGAGTTTTTTCAATCCGAATTTTGAAAGAAGTACATAAGCCAACAATTTGTTAATTACATCTGGAGTTGAAACAAGGTCGGATGACAGCGACAGAATATGAAAGAGAATTTGTACGTTTAAGAAAATATGCTTGAGAGTATGTATCTACTGAGGAAATCATCTACAAATGATTTATTAACGGGTTGAATGAAGATATAAAGCTGTTAGTTGGGATACTTGAATTGAAGGAATTTGTAGTATTGGTTGAGAGGGCTTGTAAAGCTGAGGATCTCAGCAAAGAAAAGAGAAAGGCTGATTCAGAGGCAAGAGATTCGAGGAAGAGATCGATGAGTAAATCTTATCATTCCTCATCGAAGAAATCTAGAGACTATTTAACCGATTGACAGCTTCAGTGGGATATCAGAATAGAGATCGTGGAAAGTAATACACCAACCCTAAAACTCAAGCCACATCGGTATCGAGTGTTGGTAATGTAAAAGATGTTAAACCCGAGTGTCAACAGTGTGGAAGATGGCATTTTGGAGATTTTTGGGTGAAAAACAATAAAAGAACTTGTTACAGTTGTGGTTCACGAGATCACTTTATTAAAGATTGCCCAGAGTTAGTGTAACATCCCGAATTAGGACGTAGTTGGAACAGTGGTTTTGAGACCACGAATATGATGTAAGAAAATTCATTTTTATTATATTTTTATGGTCTACAATTCTATAGAATTGTTTTTGTGAAAATTTCGTCTGGAAATTTTGACGTTTGGGCACTCAATTTAGTCAAAAGGTCTAAATCGTAAAATGTGCAAAAGTTGAGTTCTACATGCTAATGGTGTCCAATTATTATGAAATTTTAAATTGGGGGTCCTTAAATGGTAATTATACCATTGGTTAATTTGTTGGATATGAAATGGGTGAAATAGAATATTTTTAATTTAGGGGCATTTTGGTTATTTAGTAATTAAAATGAATTAAAAACAAAATTAAAAGCCAATTTTTGTCCATCTTTAACCCCATGGTCGAAACATGTATGGAGAAGACATAGCTAGGGTTTTTCAAGCTTTCAAGCTCGATTGTAAGTCCGTTCTAGCCCTTTTTTTAATGATTTTTACATTTTTGAAATCCTCGTAACAAGATTTACCTATTTCTACAATTTATTTGAGTTATGATGAAGGTATAGGGTTTGAACCATGTTAGAAATTTGTGCATTTTGATGTTTAATGGTAGATTATGCATGTTTATGCTTGGAGAAATGACTTTTACTAAGTAGTTTTCGGTGAAAACGCTAAAAAGGACTAAATTATAAAAGTTATAAAATTTGTCATAAAAGTGTGATTTAGTGAAAATTGTGGGCTTTTATAGTTATGAAAATGATTCGGCTAGGCTTAAAGTGCAAAGAAATTGAATAATAATCATTTTACGAGCCTAGGGGCAAAATTATAAATATGACAAAGTATAGGGGTAAAAATGTAAATTTGTAAAGTGTGATTTTTGGGTCAATTTGAATAATGTGAATAATAAATGAGCTATATTTGAAATGTTAGATCAAGGAAATCGAGATTAAGCATGTTATTCATGTTATTGTTGTTATACATGAAACCTATCTTGCTATGATTGTATTGAAGTTTATGTTAATGATATTGCGAGTGAGAAAGAGATGTACCCATAAAGAAATCAAAAGCTTAATATGTTAATTACACATTATGTGTTTATTGGGCATTGGAAAATTGATGGAACAAGAGATTCCATTGAAATGAGTAAGTTTGTATGTAAATAGTATATCGTTTTTACTTATGTTATAATATTTTGTTATTATATGAGATGTGGTTGTATATTGAATGATCACTTGATGTAAATTATGAATTGATGTCGATTATGGATGAGTTGGTAAAATGTTGAAAAGTGAGAAATTTCCCGGTTGGACCTTTGGAATAGAAAAGATACGAATGATCCATTGTGAGAACACATGTGTAGTACTATTTGCAGGCTACTATGTGCTTAAGATGGTTTTAGGTCACGGGTGTAGTACTAAGTGGAGGCTACTACGTGTACCAGATGGTTAGGTCGCATGTGTACTACTAAGTGCAAGCTACTATGCGTACCCGATAGCTTCGATCACATGTGTAGTACTAAATGTAGGCCACTATGTGTAAGAGACGTTTTGGTCACAGATGTAGTACTAAGTGCAGGCTACTTTGTGCACCAAATAGCTTCGGTTACAAGGGTGGTAATATGTGCAAGCCACCGAGTATTTGTTATTATTTCGATGAGTTCAACGGGAAATTGACTAAGTGAATATACATGTGATCATGTAATGAATAGTGTAATTGAATATGACTATGTGATGAATAAGTGTAGGTATATGTGTGTGAAAATTTATGAGCAATGTGCTCAATAGTTGAGCAAACATTCAGAAAGATGGAATGGAGTAAGTGAGATTATGTAAGAGTGAAATTTGTAACAAAACAGTTTTGGACAGCAGTAGTTGTGTGTCTTTGAAAAATCACCAAAAATGGTTGAAATCGAATTAGAAGTTGAATAAGATATGAAATAAAAGCTTATTGAGTCTATTTTCACATAAAAGAAACGGTGAAAGCAGAAGAATTTTATATTCTGTAATATTTGATTTTTTTTGAGACAGGGTTAGAATAATTTCAGAATCCCCTATTATGATTTGGGAAAATCATTAAAAATTGTACACATATAATTATGGAATATAATTTGTATGATTAAAATCCTTAATGAGCCTATTTTCGAAATAAATAAACAGGAACATTATCTAAATCTTATACAAATAGATAATTAATTTGTGAAGAGGGGTTGGAACTGTCAAACAACGAAACAGGGGTGACTTTAAAGAATAAACTATACTTATTGGATAAACCAAAAATTCTAAAAATTTTATGATAAGAGTATATGTGAGTCTAGTTTTTGGGAAAATTAGCGGATCTAAATTTGGAGTTTCGCAGCTCTAGATATAAATAATTTAGTGACTATGAGTTGAGAAAATAGCTTAATTAGACTTTGTATAAATAAAGATAAATTGAAAAATAGCATGTTAATACATTGCTTATTATTTTCATACGAGCTTACTAAGCGTAAAGCTTACTCCCTCCTTTCCATTTCCTTAGTGTTCTCATGTTGGCTTGGGGTTGGAGATTGTCGGAGGCAGCATTACACTATCAAGTCAATACCTTTGGAGTATTGATACATAAGTTAGAAATATCAAATGAGTGACATGTATATGGACCTAGTTTTATAACATGTGTTATTATAATTTGGCCAAATCTATTGGCCTATATTGAGCTATTGATTATGGCTTGTCAATCTAGCTATTCATGTTATGTCTAATAATTGTGATGTGAATATAGTTGTTTGCCATGCATGGTTGGTAATATGTCATGTGTGTTGAATGTATGTTTTATGACCAATCAAGGTGGTCATGACCATGAATTAAATGTGTAATATGAAAATAAAATGATAATGCCTTGAACATGGACGTTTGATGGATAGTTGGGTAACCATGGCACAAAGGTATAAAGTGAGAAATAGTAATAATGTTAAATTGAATATGGAATTGGTGTAGAATGTCTTAGTCAAGCATATTGTTTTATGCATGTGAAATGTGGATACTCTATAAAGATATGACTTGGCTAGAAGATGTATGCTTGATGATAAGTTAGAATTAAATGGACATGAAGATACTTATGGTATAAAAGTATAAGTGGTAAGGTATTTGGCAAAGTCAAATGAATAAGATATGGTGTGTCTAGGCTTGGTTTAATGTGAGAATGTGTAACACATGTATGTTGATAGGTAAATGAAATGTCTGCATCAACATTGAAGATGTTGAATGCTTTTGGATCCATATTTGTGTGTGTGCATGTAAAGGGTGACAAAAAGGCTTGGAAAATAGCCTAAATGTTGACCACACGGGCAGAGACATGGCCGTGTGGAGGACACGGCCTTAGCACACGGGCGCGTGACTTGGCTGTGTGACCCTAAATGTTTGTTGATGTCATAAATAGAGAGTTACACTGGTTGAGGACACGGGCATGTGAGACCACCCGGCCTACCCACATGGGTGTGTGACTCTCCAAACATGAAAATTTTCTAGGTGTTGTAAAATGTTCGTGAGTTCTCGGTTTAGTCCCAAACCACTTTTAATGCATATTTAGAGCCTCGAAGGCTTGTGTATGGGAAATTTTGCATGTGATTGAATGATTCTGATATGATTGAAATTTTATGGCTCGATTTTACATGTATGTGCATGTTTAAGTCCGATAATGCCTCGTATCCTGTCCCCGCGTTGGACACGAGTAAGAGGTGTTACAGTTAGCTAAAAAAGATAACGCTCAGAACACGAGGCCGAGTAACACTGCAGTTAGATGTAGACCACCCAGAAACACGGGAATTGTGAGCGGTGGTAGAGGTACGACACGAGACACTGCTACAAGATCTGATGCTAGAGCACCTACAAGGGACTATGCTATTCGCGCTCGCGAAGAAGCGTCATCTCTAGATGTTATTACTGGTACTTTTACTCTCTATGATACTAAAGTTATTGCATTGATAGATCCAGGATCAACTCATTCGTATATATGTGTGAATTTAGTATCCAGTAAGACTTTGCCTGTAGAGTCTACTGAATTTGTAATTAAAGTATCGAACCCCTTAGGTAAGTGTGTGTTGGTTGATAAAGTGTGCAAGAACTTTCCATTGATGATTCGGGATATTTATTTTTCGGCGGATCTAATGTTGTTACCATTTGATGAATTTGATATAATTGTTGGTATGGATTGGTTAACTGCTTGATGTTCTTGTGAATTGCGAAAGAAAGGTGATTGATTTGAGATGTCAGAATAATGAAATTATCCAAATTGAGTTAGATGATTTGAATGGCTTGCCAGCGATGATTTCATTGGTGCTAGCTCAGAAATATGTGAGAAAGGGTTGCGAAGCTTATTTTGCTTATGTGCTTGATACGAAAGTGACTGAAAAAAAGAACGAACTAGTGCCAGTTGTGTATGAATACCCAAATGTGTTTCTTAAAGAGTTACCAGGTTTACCACTGATCCAAGAGGTTGAGTTTGGTATTGAATTAGTGTCGGGAACAACTCCTATATCGATAGCTCCGTACAGAATGGATCCGATAGATTTAAAAGAATTGAAAGCTCAGTTGCAAGAGTTGACAAACAGAGGGTTTTCAAGACCAAGTTTTTCGCCTTGGGGTGCTCCCGTATTATTTGTGAAAACGAAAGATGGCACGATGAGAATGTGTATAGACTACAGGCAACTTAACAAAGTGACAATAAAGAATAAGTACCCTCTGCCTAGAATAGATGATTTGTTTGATCAGTTAAAAGGGGCTATAGTGTCTTCAAAGATAGATTTGAGATCGTGTTATTATCAATTCTGAGTTAGAGACTCTGATGTACTGAAGACTGCATTCAAAACGAGGTATGGTCACTATGAGTTTTTAGTTATGCATTTCGGATTAACAAATACACCTGCTATCTTTATGGACTTAATGAACCGGATTTTCAGATCATACTTAGATTGATTTGTTGTTGTGTTCATAGATGATATTTTGATTTATTCGAGAGATGAAACTGAGCATGCCGAGCGTTGTATTACAGACTCTGCGTGATAATCAGTTATATGCAAAGTTCAGTAAATGTAAATTCTGGTTACGTGAGGTTGGTTTTCTAGGGCATATTGTGTCAGCATCGGGTATTCAAGTCGATCCGAGCAAGATTTCTACAATAATGGACTGGAAGCCTCCGAGAAATGTATTCTAAGTCTGCAGTTTTCTGGGACTAGCTGGCTATTATTGATGATTTGTGAAAGGCTTTTCAATGATTGCGACTCCATTAACGAGATTGCTTCAGAAAGATGTAAAGTTTGAATGGTCTGAGAAATGTCAGAAAAGTTTTGATCAGTTGAAAGCTCTTTTGACTGAAGCTCAAGTGTTAGTACAGCCAGAATCAGGTAAAGAATTTGTGATCTATAGTAATGAATCGTTGAATGGTCTGGGTTGCGTTTTGATGTAGGAAGGCAAAGTCATAGCTTATGCCTCAAGATAGTTGAAATAGTATGAAAAGAATTATCCGACACAGGATTTAGAGTTAGCAGTCATTGTGTTTGCATTAAAGATTTGGCCCCATTACATGTTCGGTGAGAAATGCCATGTTTATTCAGATCATAAAAGTTTGAATTATCTGATGACTCAGAAAGATTTGAATTTAAGACAACGGAGATGGCTAGAGTTACTAAAAGATTACGAGCTAGTAATTGACTACCATTCGGGACAAGAAAATGTTGTTGCTGATACATTAAGCCGAAAATCTTTGTTTTCTCTACATGCAATCAATACTCAGTTGGCTCTATCCGAGGACAACTCGATTATAGCTGATTTGAAAGCGAGACTGTTGTTTTTACAACAGATTTATGAAGCTCAAAAAGTTGATAATGAAATGTTAGCAAAATGAGCTCAATATGATTCGAACCTTGATTCAGAGTTTCAAGTTGATTCAAATGATTGTTTAAGATTCAGAGGCCGAATATGTGTTTCGAGAAATTCAAAGTTGATTCAGAAGATTTTAAATGAAGCTCATAGTAGTCGTTTATCTGTTCATCCGGGAAGCATGAAAATGTATAATGACTTCAAACAGCTTTATTGGTGGCATGGTATGAAACGTGACACTTCAGAATTCGTTTCTAAATGTTTAATTTGTCAGCAAGTTAAATGTAACACCCCTCGCCCGTATCCGACGCTGGGATAGGGTTCGAGGCGTTACTGATAATTCACCTTTACAAACTTACACAGTCGGGTTACTAAATTTCGTTCGTAATTTAAAACTTTTCGAGGCGTTACCGGTAATTCACCTTTACAAACGCGTGCACTTTGTCTCTTATACAGGCCTCCGAGGCCTAAAAACACTCCTACGGGTAGTACGGAACAAAACCAAATTTTTTCGATAGACTTGGGGCACTTTGAGAAATTTTCTCTTAGTTGAAGTGTAACACACCCGTGGGGCTTAGAACACGCCCGTGTCCTTTTTCCAGTATACAACACAGCCAAGGTACATGCCCGTGGGCTTAGCCCGTATGCTACACTGACTTCAACCTCACCATTCTTTTAAATATACACGGCCAAGGCACACGCCCGTGTGCTTAGCCCTTGCTCTATGCTGACTTAAAATTTCAAGTGCAGCGGACACATGGTCATAGCACACACCCATAGGAGTAGCCCGTGTGTCACACATAGTCTAGACACACGCCCGTGTGTTTACCCATGTGAACCTTGTTAGCCTATTTTCCAAGCCTTAAGTAACCCTCTACTAGCCAATTACACTTATAGATTACTATAGTGCATAATTGGGCCAAATTATCCATTTGTAAATATGAAATTTTGATTAACCTTATTGCATGTGAACCTCATGTCATTGGTTTCATACATGCTAAGTTAATTCTTATCTTGCATTTAATAATTTATATGTCTGCTTGACATATTAAGATTGGCTCGTTATTATAACTCATTGCCAATTATAACTATGCCATCGCATATAAATATAAACATGCATAGATTTGTAGGGTATAGCCTACTTCAAAATGAGCCAATTCCCATGGCCAAATACAAAAAAGATAAACATATTTTTACATGCCTTCATTAGGCAAATCAAATGACATATATAACAAAATACTCAAAAATCCTATACATGCCATTGGACAAAATAGAAATGTCTTTATACCAAAGCTTGTCTAGTTGATAGTGTGTTGACTCTCCAATCGTCTTCCAATCCTTATGAGTCCTCGAGCTCTGAAAAGCAGGAAAAAGAGAGGGGTAAGCATTTACATGCTTAGTAAGCCTGTATAACTGGAAGGTAAACTTACCGATTATTTAGCATACAACCATATTAGGAAATGAAACCAACAAGCATGAAATGGTTTCCCTAACAAATATACTCAATCATCAAGTTAGTTACATGACAATGTACCATGTAATTCATCTTAGATGAGCTCATCATTTAACATATCATTTATATAAAATCCTCATGATAGTCCTGTTGAGTTTGTAGGAAATCTCGATGGATCATCCATTTACCATCAATTTATACGAATGATCGTTTTAGTATGCACTCCCGCGAACCTCACATCTTACGGTGGGATTACCAGTCCAGGCTAAATCACCCGTAATATAAACTCATAAGGTGATGTCGGGATTACCAGCCCAGGCTAAATCCCTTCTAACGACAAACACCCTTAATGAGCTCGGATCTGAATTACCAGTCCAGGCTAAATTCAGACCCTAATCGGATTACCCGTCCTGGCTAAATCCACAATGCACACATATTCTTTGGGAGGTTCGATCACTCAAGGAACACCAGTCCAGGCTAGATCCTTTTTATACTTGAGATCTTCGGATTACAAGTCCAGGCTAAATCCTTTTCTGCAACACATACAGGATCTCAAGTCTCATGTAAATCATGGTTTATCCATCGAATTCCCTTTCCAACCTCAACCGAGACATTATCCAACAATTCATTATTAAAGATGCAATTCATGCATTTTCATGCCATCAACAATGCAATTATCACGCATTCACAAAACATACAATTATGCATGTTATAGGCTTACTTCGAGTTATCCGAACTTACCTGGTATTCGTTTCAGAGCTGTGTTTCGGTTATTCCAAAACCTTGCGTTTACCTCGATTGACCTCTGGAATTTGTTCCTCGGAGTCTATAATAACAAAATTATATCATTAATTCACTACATTACACATTTCAAGTTTAATTTCTACCCCTAGTCCAAATGACCATTTTGCCCCTAACCTTTGACCTTAAGCTCGTGTAATGAAACACATGGAATTTCTATCTTACCCAAGCTTGATCGAACATTTTTCTCTCTTATGGCAGCCCACATTTTCCATTATTTTCTCATTTCTACCACACATTTTAAAACATTTGCAAAAAGGTCCCTTTTAGGGGTTTTCATGAAAATTACTTAGGAAAGGATGTTTATCACACCTTCAACTTCATACCCATCCATAATCTACCAAAATACAAGCAACTCATGCGTGGGTAAAATTTTAAACATGAACCCTAACATGAAATATGAGTAGAAATGGAGGGAGTAAGCTACCGGGATTCCAAAAATACAAAGAATATTAAAAACGGGGCTTGGGAGCACTTACTATTGAGCTTGAAAAGCTTGAAAACCCTAGCTATGGAGAGCATGAAATTTTTGGCAACTATGGAGAAGAAGATGGCTGATTTTGGCTTATTTTTCCCATTTTATTTCATTAAAAAGCCAAATGACCAAAATGCCCTTAAGTCCTTTCTTTAAAATTTCATCCATGCAAGCCCATTTTTGTGCAAAAACTTAGAAATTGAGCAAATTTCTCCCAAAGACCTTCTAATTTATAATCTAAAGCAATTTCATACAAATTGCTTTTAAAATCCAAGTTTTACAATTTATTCAATTTAGTCCCTAATTTCCAATTAGACACCTTACTCAAGGAATTTCTTCATGAAACTTTAACACATGCATAATCTCGTATTCTAGGTTTCATAATAATCATAAAATAAATATTTTGATGTCGGATTTGTGGTCCTAAAACCACTGTCCCGACTAGGCCCTATTTCGGGATGTTACATTTCTCCCCCTTAGAGACTTTCGCCCTCGAAAGTCTTACCAGTAAACAGGTTCGGATATTGCTTTCTCATGGTTTCTTCTGGCTTCCATGTAGCTTCTTCCACACCATGTCAGTGCCATAGAACATTTACTAAAGTCACACTTTTATTTCTCAACTGTTTAACCTCTCGTGCCAAAATCTTGACTGGTTCCTCTCCGTAAGTCATGTCTGGTCTAATCTCAATCTCCTCTGGTGAAATCACATGAGAGGGGTCTGATCGATATCCTCTTAACATGGATACATGGAACACGTCATGAATCTTTTCCAATTCGGGTGGCAATGCCAAGCGATAGGCTAATGGTCCAATTCTTTCAGTGATCTCGTAAGGTCCGATAAATCGCGGACTCAATTTACCTTTTCGATCAAATCTCAACACCTTTTTCCATGGAGACACCTTCAAGAATACTCTGTCTCCAACTTAGAATTCAATCTCTTTTATTTTCAGATTAGCATAAGACTTTTTCCTATCCGATGCCGCTTTTAAACAGTCTTGTATTACTTTAACTTTTTCTTCAGTTTCCTTAATCAGATCCACTCCATGAAACTGATTTTCCTTAAGTTCTGTCCAGTATAATGGAGTTCGAAACTTCCTGCCATACAAGGCCTCATAAAGCGCCATTTTCAAACTTTTTTGGAAACTATTGTTGTAGGCAAATTCTACCAAAGGCAGGTATTTTTCCTAGCTACCCTGAAATTCGAGGATGCAACATCGTAACATATCTCGAAGAATCTAAATCGTCTGCTCAGACTGACCATTAGTCTGAGGGTGAAAAGCTGTACTAAAACTCAATTTCGTCCCTAAGGCTTCTTGTAGCTTTTTCTAGAATCTCGAAGTGAACCTTAGGTCTCTGTCTGACATAATCGATAATGGTACTCTGTGCAATCTTACTATCTCAGAAACGTATAAGTCGGCCAGTCTATCAAGGGAATAATCTATCCTTACCGGAATAAAATGAGCCGACTTGGTCAACTTATCCACTACGACCCATATGGCATTTTTCTTTTTCGGAGTCAAAGGCAATCCTATCACGAAGTCCATGGTAACTCTATCCCACTTCCATTCGAAAACCATCACAGGTTGTACCAAACCTGAAGGCACTTTATGTTCAGCTTTAACTTGCTGACATACCAGGCATCTTGACACAAACTCAGAAAAATATCTTTTCATACCGTTCCACCAATACATTTTCTTCAAATCATTGTACATCTTGGTACTTTCCGGATGAATAGACAAATGACTACTATGTGCTACTTGCAATATTTTCCGGATAAGTTCATCGTCTTTAGGTACACATACTCTGTCTCTGAACATCAAACACCCATCAAGACTAATCCAGAAATCTGATTCAGTCCCTGACTCACATTGAGCACTTTTTGCTTGCAAGTCACCATCATTAAACTGAGCATCATGAATTTCCTGCAAAAATGTCGGCCTAGCCTCCAGCTCTGCCAAGACCGAACCATCATCAAGCAATGTCAAATGAGTATCCATGGCTCTCAAAGCAAATAAGGATTTTCTGCTCAGAGCGTCGGTGACCATATTCGCCTTTCCTAGGTGGTAGTCAATGATCAGATCATAATCCTTAATTAATTCTAACCATCTCCTTTGTCTCGGATTTAATTCTTTTTGAGTCATCAAGTACTTCAGACTCTTGTGGTCTGTAAAGATACGACATCTTTCACCATATAAATAATGCCTCCAAATCTTTAAGGCAAAAACAATCGCAGCAAGCTCTAGGTCATGGGTCGGATAATTCTTCCCGTGAGGCTTCAATTGCCGTGAAGCATAGGCTATCACCCTGCCATCTTGCATAAGCACATAACCCAATCCATTTAAGGATGCATCACTGTAGACTACAAATTCTTTTCAGGATTTAGGTAGCACTAAAACAAGAGCTTCAGTCAGCAATGTCTTTAATTTTTCAAAACTTTGCTGACACTTTTCTGTCCATTCAAACTTAACATCCTTCTGTAGCAACCTCGTCATCGGAGTCGCTATCATAGAAAATCCTTTTACAAACCTTCGATAGTAACGGGCTAAGCCCAAAAAGCTTCTAACCTCGGTTACATTTTTAGGCAATTTCTAATCAACAATAGTAGAGATTTTACTTGGATCAACTCGGATGCCTTCACCCGAAATAATATGACCCAAATATCCAATTTCTTGGAGCCAAAATTCACTTTTGCTAAACTTAGCATACAGTTGTTTTTCTCACAAAGTCTGCAATACAATTCTTAGGTGCTTCACATGTTCTGTCTCATCTTTGGAATAAAT
The DNA here is from genome assembly GCA_025698465.1 of Gossypium longicalyx. Classification (NCBI taxonomy): domain Eukaryota; kingdom Viridiplantae; phylum Streptophyta; class Magnoliopsida; order Malvales; family Malvaceae; genus Gossypium; species Gossypium longicalyx. The sequence continues at coordinate 21,684,715 of CM047000.1, forward strand.
CAAGATGTCGTGAATAACACAACAAAAAACTTATCCAAATATGGCCAAAAGATCCTATTCATTAGATCCATAAATACGGCCAGTGCATTCGTCAACCCAAACGGCATAACAAGGAATTCGTAATGACCATACCTCGTCGTGAAAGCTGTCTTTGGCACATTCGATTCCTTGACATGCAACTGATAGTAGCCAGACCTCAAGTCTATCTTAGAGAACACAGTGGCTCCTCTAAATTGATCAAATAAATCATCAATCCTTGGTAAAGTATACTTATTTTTTATGGTTACCTTATTCAGTTGCCGATAATCAATACATAATCTCTTTGAACCATCTTTCTTCTTTACAAACAACACGGGGGCACCCAAAGGTGAAAAACTTGGCCGAGCAAAACCTTTATCCGTTAACTCTTGCAATTGTGCTTTTAATTCTCTTAGTTTGGTTGGTGCCATTCTGTACGGAGCAATAGAGATGGGAGCTATCCCTGGCACCAATTCAATACCAAACTCAATTTCTTTCTCAGGAGGTAATCCTGGTAATTCCTCTGAGAATACATCTGTATATTCACATACTATTGGTACAGGCTCAATCTTCAACTCCGTTTCCTTCGTGTTCAGCACAAAAGCGAGGTAGGCTTCATACCCTTTTCTTATATATCTTTGAGCAACCATTGTCGTGATCAACGCTGACGAAGTGCCTAAATCTCTTGAATCAACCTATAAGATCTTACCATCTGGGCATTTCAATTTAATATACTTGCTACCACAATTTACAATTACATCATGTAAGGCTAACCAATCCATACCAAGTATTACATCAAACTCATCGAAAGGTAACAACATAAGGTTAGTCGGAAAACATTGACCATGAGTCATCAGAGGACAATTCTTACTGACTTTATCAACTAGAAACGATTTGCCTAATGGGTTCGACACTTTAATAACAAATTTCGTAGGTTCAACGGGTATGTTCATACTAGACACCAACCTCATACAAATGTATGAATGTGTCGATCCTGGGTCAATTAAGGTAATAACACATGTATTGAAAAGAGAAAAAGTACCCGTAATAACGTCAGGATCAAAGGCTTCCTCTCGAGCACGTATTGCATACGTTCTTACCTGGGCTCTAGCCTCTGATCTTGCAGTGTCTTTAGTTGCGACTCTACTGCCACTAGCACTTCCAGGGTATCTTGGAGGTCTACCTCGTGCCATAGGAGCACTCGACTTCGACTTTACTTCCACTTCTTTTTCCGTTCGATCTGGGCAGTCTCTGAAAAAATGGTCAAGAGAACCACATCTGAAACACGCACCGTTTTTTACTCGACACTCTCCGAAGTGAAATTTGTTGCAGCTCTTACACTTCAACTTTTGATCATCTACACTCCCCACACTAGTCATCATTGGGGAGGAAGACTTTTGACTTCGTCTTTTAGAGCCCTTCGCTCTACCCGAATATCTTACTGATGAAGTGGAGCGTTCATGCTGGCTCTTAGCTTTCTTCATTATGAATGAGAGTGTTTTACCGCTGGTCCTCTTGCTCGTAACTCGAGCCTCTCTTTTTGCTTGCTTTCTTTCGTTATTAAGCTCCTCGACTTTCTTGGCCCAATCAGCCAATACAGCGAACTCCCGTATTTCAAGAATTCCGATCAACAATTTGATGTCCTCATTCAGACCCTCCTCGAAGCGTTTACACATTTCTGATTCAGTTTGGACCCATTCAGTTACGTTCTGACTTAGCCGTACGAACTCTCTTTTATATTCTGCTACAGTCTTGTTCCCTTGTTTGAGTTCCAGGAACTCCTTTCGCTTTGAGTCTAAAAACTGTTGGCTAATAAATTTCTTCCTAAACTCTGTTTGGAAGAAATTCCAAGTAATATTTTCCTTCGGCACTACCGAGGATACGGTCTCCCACCAGTGGTATGTAGTATCCTTCAAGAGGGACACGAAACACTTCAAGCACTCCTCGGGTGTGCATGACAGTTCATCTAACACCCAGGTAGTATTTTCGAGCTAGAACTCAGCTCTTTCAGCATCATCATTGACTTTTGCTCTGAATTCCTTAGCCCTATACTTTTTAAGCTTGTCTATAGGGGCCTTACCGATTCTTACCGGTGCCATACCTCGTGGCACATCCTCATCAGGTTGGTTAGAGGGCAGGGGCGGTCGTGGTATGTTGGGGCGATTCTTTAGATAATCGCCAAACCATTCATCCATCATATCAAAGAAAGTGGCCCGGGCCTCTTCCCGGCCTTCAGACATAAGTCCTCTACTACTACTAGATACAACTTGTTGTACGGAAGCTGGAGCATGGCTCTCGGCTCCCTCTGACTCATCCTGTGCTCGATTGGAAGACATTTACTATATTCAAAATAATTTAAACAATTAGGAGATGTCACACTATCAACATTCGAATAATGGCATGTATAGCGAACTTTAACATCCTCTACGGTAGTCCTAGAACCGACTAAACCATAGCTCTGATACCACTAAATGTAACACACCTCGCCCGTATCTGACACCAGGATAGGGTTTGAGGCGTTACCGGTAATTCACCTTTACAAACTTACACAATCGGGTTACCAAATTTCGTTCGTAATTTAAAACTTTTCAAACGCATGCACTTTGTCTCTTATACAGGCCTCCGAGGCCTAAAAACACTCCTAGGGGTAGTACGGAACAAAATCGAAATTGTTCGGTAGACTTGGGGCACTTTGAGAAATTTTCCCTTAGTTGAAGTGTAACACGCCCGTGGGGCTTAGAACACATCTGTGTCCTTTTTCCAGTATGCAACACGGCCAAGGTACACGCCCGTGGGCTTAGCCCATGTGCTATACTAACTTCAACCTCACCATTCTGTTAAATATACACGGCCAAGGCACACACCCGTGTGCTTAGCCCGTGCTCTATGCTGACTTAAAATTTTAGGTGCAGGGGACACACGGTCATAGCAAACACCCATGGGAGTAGCCCGTGTCTCACACACGGCCTAGACACACGCCCGTGTATTTAACCATGTGGACCTTGTTAGGCTATTTTCCAAGCCTTAAGTCAACCTCTACTAGCCAATTACACTTATAGATTACTATAGTGCATAATTGGGCCAAATTATTCATTTGTAAATATGAAATTTTGATTAACCTTATTGCATGTGAACCTCATGTCATTGGTTTCATACATGCTAAGTTAATTCTTATCTTGCATTTAATGATTTATATGTCTGCTTGACATATTAAGATTGGCTCGTTATTATAACTCATTGCCAATTATAACTATTCCATTGCCATCACATATAAATATAAACATGCATAGATTTGTAGGGTATAGCCTACTTCAAAATCAGCCAATTCCCATGGCCAAATACAAAAAGATAAACATATTTTTACATGCCTTCATTAGGCAAAACAAATGACATATATAACAAAATACTCAAAAATCCTATACATGCCATTGGACAAAATAGAAATGTCTTTATACCAAAGCTTGTCTAGTTGATAGTGTGTTGACTCTCCAATCGTCTTCCAATCCTTATGAGTCCTCGAGCTCTGAAAAGAAGGGAAAAGAGAGGGGTAAGCATTTACATGCTTAGTAAGCCTGTATAACTGGAAGGTAAACTTACCGATTATTTAGCATACAACCATATTAGGAAATGAAACCAACAAGCATGAAATGGTTTCCCTAACAAATATACTCAATCATCAAGTTAGTTACATGACAATGTACCATGTAATTCATCTTAGATGAGCTCATCATTTAACATATCATTTATATAAAATCCTCATGATAGTCCTGTTGAGTTTGTAGGAAATCTCGATGGATCATCCATTTACCATCAATTTATACGAATGATCGTTTTAGTATGCACTCCCGCGAACCTCACATCTTACGGCAGGATTACCAGTCCAGGCTAAATCACCCGTAATATAAACTCATAAGGTGATGTCGGGATTACCAGCCCAGGCTAAATCCCTTATAACGACAAACACCCTTAATGAGCTCGGATCTGAATTACCAGTCCAGGCTAAATTCAGACCCTAATCGGATTACCCGTCCTGGCTAAATCCACAATGCACACATATTCTTTGGGAGGTTCGATCACTCAAGGAACACCAGTCCAGGCTAGATCCTTTTTATACTTGAGATCTTCGGATTACAAGTCCAGGCTAAATCCTTTTCTGCAACACATACAGGATCTCAAGTCTCATGTAAATCATGGTTTATCCATCGAATTCCCTTTCCAACCTCAACCGAGACATTATCCAACAATTCATTATTAAAGATGCAATTCATGCATTTTCATGCCATCAACAATGCAATTATCACGCATTCACAAAACATACAATTATGCATGTTATAGGCTTACTTCGAGTTATCCGAACTTACCTGGTATTCGTTTCAGAGCTGTGTTTCGGTTATTCCAAAACCTTGCGTTTACCTCGATTGACCTCTGGAATTTGTTCCTCGGAGTCTATAATAACAAAATTATATCATTAATTCACTACATTACACATTTCTAGTTTAATTTCTACCCCTGGTCCAAATGACCATTTGCCCCTAACCTTTGACATTTTTACTATTTAGTCCTTAAGCTCGTGTATTGAAACAAATGGAATTTCTATCTTACCCAAGCCTGATCAAACATTTTTCTCTCTTATGGTAGCCCATATTTTCCATTATTTTCTCATTTCTACCACACATTTTAAAACATTTGCAAAAAGGTCCCTTTTAGGGGTTTTTCATGAAAATTACTTAGGAAAAGATGTTTATCACATCTTCAACTTTCATACCCCTCCATAATCTACCAAAATACAAGCAACTCGTGCATGGGTAAATTTTTAAACATGAACCATAGCATGAAATATGGGTAGAAATGGAGGGAGTAAGCTACCGGAATTCCAAAAATACAAAGAACATTAAAAACGGGGCTTGGGAGCACTTACTATTGAGCTTGAAAAGCTTGAAAAACCTAGCTATGGAGAGCATGAAATTTTTGGCAGCTATGGAGAAGAAGATGGCTGATTTTGGCTTATTTTTCCCATTTTATTTCATTAAAAAGCCAAATGACCAAAATGCCCTTAAGTCCTTTCTTTAAAATTTCATCCATGCAAGCCCATTTTTCTCTAAAAACTTAGAAATTGGGCAAATTGCTCCCCAAAACCTTCTAATTTATAATCTAACACAATTTTATACAAATTGCTTCTAGAATTCAAGTTTTACAATTTATTCAATTTAGTCCCTAATTTCCAATTAGACACCTTACTCAAGGAATTTCTTCATGAAACTTTAACACATGCATAATCTCATATTATAGGTCTCATAATAATCATAAAATAAATATTTTAATGTCAAATTTGTGGTCACGAAACCACTGTCTTGATTAGGCCCTATTTCGGGATGTTACATTAAAGCTGAACATCAGGTACCGTCTGGTTTATTACAGCCAATTATGATTCCTGTGTGGAAATGGGATAGAGTAACTATGGATTTTATTTTGGGTTTACCCTTATCATCGAGTAATAAAGATGCAATATGGGTTGTTGTTGATCGGTTGACAAAATCCCCTCATTTCATTCCTGTACGAACGAACTATTCGCTTGACAAGCTTGCTGAGTTGTACATTTCAAAGATTGTTTGATTACACGGGGTGCCTATTTCTATTGTTTTGGATAGAGATTCAAGGTTTACATCACGATTTTGGAAGAAACTGCAAGACGCATTGGGTGCAAAATTACATTTTAGTACTGCGTTTCACCCGCAGATGGATGGTCAATTCGAGTGAGTTATTCAGATACTCGAGGATATGTTACGTTGTTGTATTCTTGAGTTAGAAGGTACATGGAAAAAGTATTTACCATTGATTGAATTTGCATATAATAATAGTTTTCAATCGAGCATTAAAATGGCACCATACGAAGCTCTATACAGTCGTAAATGTCGAACACCGTTGTATTGGACTGAGCTAAGCGAGAATAAGATTCACGAGGTCGATCTGATTAGAGAAACAGAAGAAAAAATGAAAGTGATCCGTGATAGTTTGAAAGCAGCGTCAGATCGTCAAAAATCATATGCAGACTTGAAACAAAAAGATATTGAGTTTCAGATCGGATAGAGTGTTTCTCAAAGTATCTCCATGGAAGAAAATACTTTGATTCAGTCGTAAAGGCAAATTGAGTTTGAGATACATCGGACCGTATGATATTATCGAGCGAGTTGGACCAGTTGCTTATCGGCTAGCATTTCCATCTGAGTTAGAAAAGATTCACAATGTATTCCATGTATCGATGCTAAGAAGATACAGATCTAATCCCTTGCATGTTATTTCCCCGAACGAAGTTGAGATTTAGTCAGATTTATCATACAATGAAGAACAGGTCCGAATTCTAGCTCGTGAGATCAAAGAGCTGAGAAATAAAAGAGTTTCATTAGTGAAAGTATTATGGCATCGACACAGGGTTGAATAAGCTACGTGGGAACCCGAGGATGCTATGAGAAAGAAATATCCAAATCTATTCGCTGGTAAGATTTTCGAGGATGAAAATCTCTAAGGGGGAGAGTTGTAACAGCCTGGTTTTAGCTAAATTTTAGAACCCCAAATCTGAGGTCGTAAAATTATTTCAATAGTATTTTTTATATTTACAACATGTGATTATATATGTGTGAAAATTTCGTGAGCTAATTTTATCATTTAATAGCTTAATTTGATAACAGGACTAAACCGCGTAAAATGCAAAAGTTGCATTCTATATGTTAAAAGTGGTTAATTGCCATGGCTTATTAAATGTGAGGTCTTTATGATGTAATTAGCCATTGACAGTGAGAATGGACATAAATTGGAATAAATTTGATGTTTATAAATGGTTTAATAAAGGTTATTATAGTAGAAGACATTTTAATGATAAGTTAATAAAACAAAAGATGAAAATATGTTCATCTTTGTTTATTTTCAACCGAAAATAGAAAAGAAATCCTAGAATGGTAGAGCTTTAAATTTCAGCACCTTTGAAGCTTGATTAAGATCATGATAAGAGGAACTCGGACTTAGATCAAGGCAAGAACAAAGTACTCGACTAATCGACTAGTTTTGTCATTTTTATGTCTGAGGTAAGTTCGTACGTGATAAATATTGTTACAATTATGTTTTGAATGATTTAATATTGCATAAATAATATATATAAGACTACAGTTGAGTATGACGAAAAATTGACTATGTTTGGCACTTAGTGTGTGTTTCGAGATAGCTTCGGCTATCTATAACACTTAGTGTGCGAATTGGAATAGCTTCTGCTATATGTAGCACTAAGTGTGCAATACTGAGATAGCTTCGGTTTAATGTGATGGCACTAAGTGTGAGATATCATTATAGTTTCGGCTAATCATTTTTGCACTAAATGCGCGAGTTTCTTGAGTATTGAAAGATTTCTAGTTAGATTAACGTATTGAACAAAGAGGTGAAAATGTAATAAATAAATACGGGAGAGTACAGGTACGTACGATACCTATGTGGTAGTTGATACTATGAGTATGAAGCTTGATGGATTTTTCTATATATGATAAATGGTCATGAGTTAGAATTGAGTGATGATATGAGAATTATTAAGTGTTTATTAATTGATGATTTGAATATTATAACTGTCAAGTTTATTTAGTACAAACTTACTAAGCTATGAAGCTTAGTGTGTGTTATTTGTCTGTGTTTTATAGAGTATCAAAGCTAACTCAGACTCGGGGATCGTCGAGAAACGTCATCACACTATTGATCAACTTGTTGGTACTTTTGAAGTATTGTATATATGGTATATGGCATGTATAGGCTAGTGTCATTTTCGTATGGTTTATGTCATGTTATTAGCTGTAATATCCTGATTTTGGGCCTAGTCGGAATAGTGGTTTTGTGACCACAAAATCCGATATAGAAATAATTATTTTATAATTATTTTGATGTTTATGATATGATTGCATGATTGTGTGAAAATTTCGTGATGAAATCCTATGCCTAAAGTGCTTAAATTGAAATTAGGGACTAAATCAAATAATTTGCAAAACTTGCATTCTAGAAGTTTCTAGTATGAAATTGTTTTGAAATATTAATTAAGAGGTCTTAAATATCAATTTTACCAATTTCTAAGTTTATGGACAAAAATTGGACATGGATGGAATTTTTGGAAAGTTTAGTAGTAAGGGCATTTTGGTCATTTAGGGGTAAAATGAATTAAAATACAAAATTAAAAGCCAATTTTGCTCATCTTCAACCCCATGGCCGAATATAACAAGGAGAAACCATGGCTAGGGTTTTTCAAGCTTCCAAGCTCGATTGTAAGTCCATTCTAGCCCCATTTTTCAAGTTCTTTACGTTTTTGGAGTCCCAGTAGCTCGATTTAGCTTATGCTAGCAATAATTTAACCTAGGGTTCATATTTGGAAAAATACCCATAGGTAAAATTTGTGTATTTTGGTGTTTTATGATAGAATATGAGGTTTTAAATTATGTTAGACAACTTGTGCTACTCGGTTTTAAGTGAAAACGAGCAAAAGGGCTTAATCGGTAAAAATACCTAATAGTCATAAGTACATGTTAGAGTGAGAATTTGATGTTGCCATAGAAGGGAAAAATGATCATAATGTCATAAAACATAAGAAAATAGGCTGAAGTTTAATTTACGAGCTTTGGGGCAAAAGTGTAAATATGCAAAAGTTTAGGGGCAAAATTGTAATTTTTCCAAAATATGGTTTTGGGTCAATTTAAATAATGTTAGTCCTAATTAGACTATAATTTAAATGATAGAGCAAGGAAAACTAAAATTTGGGCTAAAATGGGGAAAATACCAAGTTGTGGACGAAATGGTAAAAGTAGCCATTTTCGCATACTAGGTAAGTTCATATGTAAATGTTGGTAACATAGTTATTATTTTAAATGTTTTTATGTTATTTAAATGATATGGTAATTATTATGAAATATTATACTCGTGATAATTGTTTGATAATATGTCAAATTATGTGATATACTTGGAAAATGTGAAATACTACCGAGTATCGGTATCGGTATTCCGTAGAAGATGGTTGAGACACATGATTGGGAAAAAGGTCCCGTTGAACCTTAGGGAATAGATTAGGATACAAGTGACATGTCACTGGGATATTTGGGCATCCGAACTCGTTGAGTTGAGTCCGAGTTCACTTATGGATGCGAATGTCCGAACTCGTTGAGTTGAGTCCGAGTTTGTGAAATGTAACTAGGCATCCGAGCTCGCTGAGTTGAGTCCGAGTTCACTTATGGATGCGAATGCTCGAGCTCGTCGAGTTGAGTCCGAGTTCGCTTATGGGTGGGTTACATAGTAGCTTGGCTACATATGTGGCACTTATGTGCAAACTTTCCATGTATCCGAATTATATTCCGATGTGTTCAACGGGTAAAGTTCTACTCAAATGGAGGAATACTCAAGATGAAAGGGACGTATTGGTAAGTATTGTGAAATGGATACTTTGTATAGGTATGTACTTAACCCTCGGGTTGAAAAATCGATATAACAACAATATGGTAAGATGATAAATGAAAATATGATATGAATGTCTTGGTGATGATTATGCAAATGATGTTTTATGTTTGCTTATATGGTTATGTTACTTGCTATTTGCATGTGAACTTACTAAGCATTTATGCTTACTCCCTCCTTTTCATTCCTTGTAGTGTTGACAAGCCAGCTTGGAAATCGGGAACAGTCTGAGGCACGCCACACCTTTGTCCGTATACCATCTTGGCATAATGGCTTGTATATTTTGAGTATGGCATGTATAGCATTATAATCATTTTGTATATATGGTCTTATGATATGGTTATTGAGTAGTATAAAAATGCTTGGTAATGATTAGCCATTGGCATGGCTAATTAAGATCATATTTGGTGTTATGTATGTCAAATTGCTAGTTAATCCATGGAAACCATGAAATAGGTAAAATTTACCATAAAATAGATTCAGACAGCAGTAGTGACGTGAATTTGAAAAATCATTAAAAATAGTAGAGATATAATTAGATGATGAATAAAATATGGAATTGAATAATTATGAGTCTATTTTCATATGGAAGAAACGAAACAGGTATATGAGTTATATTTTATGATATATTTAAATTTTTTTGAAACAGGGCTAGAGTGATTTCTGGATCCCCTGTTCTGACTTTGGAAATTCACCATAAATTGTATAAAAATATTTAGAAGTCATAATTTATATTTACAGATTTCTTATTGAGTCTAGTTTTAAGAGAAACAAACTTCATAGTCATTGAAATTCTGTACAGAGAGATATCTGATTCGTAATACACAGAGGTCAGAGCAGTCAAACCCTGAAACAGGGGAGACTTTAACTAATAAACTGTACTAATTGGCCTAGCCAAAAATTCTAGAAAAAAAGTAGTAAATATATATATGAGTCTAGTTTCAGGGAAAATTTATGGAATTGGATTTTTAGTTTTATAACTCGAGATATGAATTTTTAAGCGAATGTGATGCAGTTAGCCAGCTTGTCTGGAATTTCTAAAATTAAATTGTTTGAGCTGTTTAAGCAATGAATTAAGTCTGTTAACACCTCGTGTTCGACTCCGGCAACGGTCTCGGGTACGGGGCGTTACATTAGCCATCAGATTTGGCTTGTAAATGTTGATATGTATGACCATTTAAGTTGGCTTAAATTATGTGTTTGATAAGTGATATATGTGATGTATATAAGTTACCATGTGTTTTGGCATATTTGTCATGGTTGTTGATATGGCTAAGTGATTTCTCATTTGGTTAGTTATTAGTTGATGTATTAATGCTTGAGGAATAGTAAATTTTTTGTATGATTTGTGGATGATGATTTGGTTGATAGAAAGGTGAGAAAATTCATTTAGGAGTTATGTGAGTTTGATAATTGTGGCATGTTGATTGGTATGTTTTGATTATGGAATTTAATAGTTGAAATGATTGATGATAGATAGCATGATATGTGTGTGAATTTTTGGTTGCCTAAATAAGTGTTCAAATGATACCATTTTGACGGTTAGGTGTGCATGAGAAAAGGGTGGCAAATTGGCTATGCAAATGACCTATTTTTGTACACATGGGCAGAGACACGGGCATGTGTCTTAGCCGTGTGCGACACACAGTCAGGTTACACGGCCATGTGTCCCCTAGGGTACCCTTTCGAATTAAGTCAGTATACCCTACAGTTTTGACACGGCATAGGTACACGAGTGTGTCTATTGGCTGTGTTTGGCACACAGGCTGGCACATGGACTTGTGGTCGATCGTGTGGCCAAGTTAGTACCCTCCTTAATTTTCCCATGGCCATGACACACGGGTGTGTCTCCGGCCGTGTGGTGCAAGTCAGTATGTATGCCTATTTTCACACGGCCTGTGACATAGGCGTGCCTGATAGCCGTGTGAGGCACACGGCCTGTTCACACGGGTGTGTGACCCTTAAATGTTTAAAAATTTTCTAAGTCTCCCAGAGCTTCCAAATGTTATCGGTTTAGTCCTGAACCAGTTTTAAGCATCTTTTAAGGTCTTGTAGGACCTTATAGGGGACAATGTGATTCATATGAATGGATTTTGATTATGATTGCATAAATGTATGTGAATGAGATGTGTTATTTGGTAATGCCTCGTAACCCTATTACGGCATTGGATACGAGTTAGGGGTGTTACAATTCTGGCAGCTTGGCTACATATATATTCTGATATGTGTCTTAAAGGCACAATATGGTGTGTAGGGATGGGTGAGTGTTTTAAACCCCACATGGTGTGACAGGATGGCTGGAGATGGTGTGTAGCGGATGCGGGTAGGATTTATGCATATCTGTTTCTGAAATCTGAACCTAGATCTGATTCTCAATCTTGAATTGTATCTGCTACTGACTGTGTACCTAAATCTTTATGCTTGTATGCTTAATTCTGTGGGTTACACACTGAGTTTACGTAAACTCACATCTGCTGTCTGTTCTGCTCAGGTAATCCACAGACCTAGGCAGATTGGGGAGGCGGAGACTCAACAGTGACCACTTGACCGTAATTTATTTTAAGTTATTAACTTATGGTTTTATTTATGATTCCAGTTTTATTTTGAGAGTTGTAATTTTCTGAGACTCTCTGGACTTTTTGGGTTTTATAACTGTTGGATTTGATTTAATATGTTGTTAAACTGCATGCTTAAACAAAATGTTTTCCTCTAAAGATAATAAATTATACGCAAAAAAAAGGTTCTTCTAGAGCACGACTACATTTTCAAATTATAATTGTTTTAAGGTTTCTGCTGTAATAAGTTTTAGCAAATGGATTAATTAAACGGTGTTTTCAATTCAGAATGTGAATGTTCTGACGGGACAATTCCGCTTTTAAAATGTAACACCCCTAACCCGTATCCGTCGCCGGAATAGGGTTACGAGGCATTTCCAATCAATACACATCATTCACATACATTTATGCATTCAATATCAAAATCCATTCATCTCAATTATATTGTCCCTTCTAAGGTCCTATGAGATCTTAAAACATGCTTAGAAGAGGTCCGAGACTAACCTGATAACATTTACAAACTTTCGGAAACTTAGAAAATTTTCTTTGATATAAGGGTCACACGCCCGTGTGAACAGGCTGTGTGCCTCACACAGTCACCAGACACGCTTGTGTCATAAGCCGTGTAAAAATAGGGCATACATATTAACTTACACCGTACGACTGAGGACACGCCCGTGTGCCAGGCCGTGTGAAATATAAGGGGGTTACTGACTTGGGTCACACGGCCGGCCACACGCCTATGTGCCAGCCCGTGTGTCACACACGGCTAATAGACACGCCCGTGTGTCTAGGTCGTGTCAAAATTGTCGGGTATACTGCCTTAATTCGAAAAGGTACCCCAGAGGACACACGGTCGTGTAACATGGTCGTGTGTTGTACACGGCTGAGACAGACGCCCGTGTTTTTGCCCGTGTGGACAAAAATAGGTCATTTGCAAAGCCAATTTGCCACCCTTTCCACAAGCACAATTAGCAACCAAAATTGTACCATTTCAACACATATATAAGCATCCAAAACATGCTATTCCATACACATTTCATACCATCTATTCATAACCATTTCAACTACTCTATTCCATAACCAAAACATTCCATACCAATATGCTAAAATCATCAAATTTGATTATCTTCTAAATGCATTTACTCATCAATTTATCACCTATTTCATGCTTCAAAATGTACCATTTCATCATCTCAAATCAAACTATAATATACCAACTTCCAAGTATTAGTACATCAATTAACAACTATCCAAAATAGCCAACACATAACTACACCAATTGAGCCAACATATAAGGAATTATAAACATCACATATATAACATTTAACAAACACAATTCAATGCCAACCTAAATGGCCACATTCCAACATTTACAAGCCAAATCTCATGGCTAATATTATACCTCAAAACATTTCAAAATGACACTAGCCTATACATGCCATATACCAAATATACAAATCTCTCAAAAGTACCAACGAGATGATCGATAGTGTGATGACGTTTCTCGATGATCCCCGCGTCTGAGCTAGCTTTGATAATCTATAAAATAAGGAAAGAATACACAAAGTAAGCTATAAAAACTTAGTAAGCTTTAAAATCTTAGTAAGCCATATACAAATAAAGTCATCACATGAACATTTACATAGTAATTCAAATATGCTTAACATGGCTAATCTCAATCAAATTCACAAACCTTTCTCATTGAATATATATCCAATGTCATAATCAAGTTCATCAAATATTTCCCCTTTTCAATACTCGTATGAATTTTGTACGTACCTGAGTCACTTAGCTTATTCACATATTCTTTCTCAACTTGACTTTGCTCGTTGAACCGTTTGGAATCATTAAGGATACTCGAAAATCTCATAAGCTCATACAATGCCATATCCCAGATATGGTCTTACATGTTATAACATATAGATGCCACTGTCCCAGACAGGGTCTTACACGAAATCTCAATACAATGCCAATGTCCCAGACATGGTCTTACATGTAATCACATTTCAATAACCTAATGTCATGACATTCGTATCCTATACTATTCTTAAGGTTCGTACAGGACTTTTAGATGTCGTAACTTTGTCGATTCATGCTCGTATTTGCTCATTCGACATTTATAGAAATTCAATAATAATGAAATATATATAATTCAATTCAAAGACATTTATTTGCATATGAACTTACCTCGTAGTCAGAATAAACGGACTGAATCGACTATTCGTCAACTTTCGATTTTCCCAGATCTAAATTTGTTTTCTTTCGTTCTTGATCTATATAGATTCAAAATTAACTCTTTTATTCATCAACACATTCAATTTAATCCACAAACACATATTTGGGCATTTTTCACTTTAGCCCCTAAAGTTACACATTTATTCAATTTAGTCCCTATTTCATAAATACACAAAATTCACAAAATTCAATATGACCCATGCTTAGCCGAATTCTCTATAGGTCCCTAGCAACCCATTTTTCACATTTATTTCACAATTTGACCCTTCAATTTACGCTTTTCACAATTTAATCCCTATTTGACATTTTTGTCAAAACATCACTTAACAAAACTTTAATATCTATCATCAAGCTTTCATAATTCATCAAAAATCATTCAAAAGCTCAAGTATTCATCAATGGAAACTCACAAATTCATCAACAATTTCAGAAATTAGGGTACGGGCTAGCTAGTATTCAAAGCAACGATCACAAAAAACGTAGAAATCATCAAAAATTGAGCTAAAACGGACTTACATGCTTGAACAACAATGGCCAAACCTTCAAAGTTTTCGAAACCCTTATTTTATTTCTTAAAATTGGTTAGGGAGAAAGATGATAGCATGAAATGGATTTGTTTTATTTTTAATTATCATTAATATGCCATTTTATAATTTTAACCTTAATGAAACCATTAAAAATTCATCTAATATGTGCCCTTTTATGAACATTCCAACTATCAATGGTCTAATATCAACATAAGGACCTTTCATTTAATGCCTCATAGCAAATAGACACTTTTAACTTATAGAATGCAACTTTTGCATTTTACGTGATTTAGTCCTTTCGTCAAATTAACCACTTAAACGATAAAATTATCACACAAAACTTTCACACATATATAATCACATACTGTAAACACCAAAATAATATTAAAATAATTCTATGACCTTGGAATTGTGGTTCCAAAACCACTATTCTAATTTAGCTAAAACCGAGCTGTTACAACTCTCCCCCCTTAGGGATTTTCATCCCTGAAAATCTTACCAGTGAATAGGTTTGGATATTGCTTTCTCATAGAATCCTCGGGTTCCCACGTAGCTTCTTCAACCCCGTGTCGATGCCATAATACTTTTACTAACACTATTCTTTTATTTCTCAGCTCTTTGCTCTCACGAGCTAGAATTTGGATCGGTTCTTCACTATATGATAAATCTGACTGAATCTCAACTTCGGTCGGGGAAATAATATGCGAAGGATCAGATCTGTACCTTCGTAGCATTGATACATGAAATACATTATGAATCTTTTCTAATTCAGACTGCAATGCTAGCTGATAAGCCACTGGTCCAACTCGCTCGATAATCTCATACGGCCCGATGAATCACAGACTCAATTTGCCTTTACGACCAAACCGAAGTATTTTCTTCCACAGAGATACTTTCAAGAATACTTTATCCCCGATCTGAAATTCAATATCTTTTCGCTTCAAGCTGCGTAAGATTTTTGTCGACCTGACGCTGCTTTCAGACTATCATGAATTACTTTCACTTTTTTTTTGTTTCTCTAATCAAATCGACCCCATGAATCTTATTCTCGCTTAGCTTAGTCCAGTACAACAGTGTCCTACATTTACAACAGTATAAAGCTTCGTACAGTGCCATTTTGATACTCGATTGAAAGCTATTATTATACGCAAATTCAACCAATGGCAACTATCGTTCCTATGTACCTTCAAACTCAAGAATGCAACATCTCAACATATTCTCGAGTATTTGAATAATCCACTTAGATTTACCATTTGTTTGCAGAAGAAAAGTAGTACTAAAGTGTAGCTTTGTACCCATCTTGCAGTTTCTTCCAAAATCTCGATGTGAATCTCAGATCTCTATTCAAAACTATAGAAATAGGTACTTCATGTAATCTCACAACTTCGGAGATATACAACTCAGCTAACTTTTCAAGCGAATAATCTGTACACACCGGAATGAAATGAGCTAATTTTGTGAATCTGTAAACAACAACCCAAATCACATCTTTCTTACTTGGAGATAGGAGCAAACCCAAAACAAAATCCATAGTCACTCTATCCTATTTTCACTCGGGAATCATAATTAGCTACAATAAACCAGACGATACCTGATGCTCAACTTTAACTTGCTGACAAATTAAACATTTAGAAACGAATTTTAAAATGTTATGTTTCATACCATGCCACCAATAAAGTTGTTTCAAATCATTATACATTTTCGTGCTTTCTAGATGAATAGATAAACGACTACTATGTGGTTCATTCAAAATCATTTGAAATAACTCTGAATTCCTTGGAACACATATTCAGCCTCTAAATCTTAAACAGTCATCTGAATCAACTTGAAACTCTAAATCAGGGTTCGAATTACACTGGGATCATTTTGCTAACATTTCATTATCAACTTTCAGAGCTTCACAAATCTATTGTAAAAACAACGGTCTTGCTTTCAATTCAGCTACAACCGAGCCGTCATCAGATAGAGCCAACTGAGTATTCATTGCACGTAGAGTAAACAAAGATTTTTGGCTTAATGCATCAACAACAACATTTGCTTTTCCCGGATGGTAGTCAATCACTAGCTCGTAGTCTTTTAACAATTCTAGCCATCTCCGTTGTTGCAAATTCAAATCTTTCTGAGTCATCAGATACTTCAAACTCTTGTGATCTGAATAAACATGACATCTTTCACCAAACAGATAATGGTGCCAAATCTTTAATTCAAACACAATGGCTACTAACTCTAAATCGTGTGTCAGGTAATTCTTTTCATGCGGCTTCAACTGTCTCGAGGCATAAGCTATGACTTTGCCTTCCTGCATCAAAACGCAGCCCAAACCATTCAACGATGCATCACTATAAATTAAAAATTCATTACCCAATTCTAGATGTATTAACACTAGAGCTTCAGTCAAAAGAGTTTTCAGTTGGTCAAAACTTTTCTGACATTTTTCAGACCATTCGAACTTTATATCTTTTTGAAGCAATCTTGTCAACGGAGTCGCAATCATCGAAAAGCCTTTAACAAATCGTCTAAAATAGCTGGCTAGTCCCGAAAAACTGAGGATCTCGGATACATTTCTCGGAGGCTTCCAATCCATTATTGCAGAAATCTTGCTCGGATCGACTCGAATACCCGATGCTAACACAATATGCCCCAGAAAACCAACCTCACTCAACCATTATTCACATTTACTGAACTTTGCATATAATTGCTTATCACGCAGAGTCTGTAATAAAATTCTCAAATGCTCGGCATGCTCAGTTTCATCTCGTTAATATATCAAAATATCATCTATGAACACAACAACAAATTGATCTAGGTACGGTCTGAAAATCCTGTTCATTAAATCCATAAAGACTGCAGGTGCATCCGTTAGACCGAAAGGCATAACAAGGAATTCATAATGTCCGTACCTCGTTCTAAAAGTAATATTTGGCACATCGAAGTCTTTAACTCGCAATTGATAATAACCCGATCTCAAATCTATCTTTGAAAACACTATAGCCCCTTTAATTTGATCAAACAAATCATCTATCCGGTAAAGGATATTTGTTCTTGATTATTCAACTGTCAGTAGTCTATACACACTCTTATCGTACCATCTTTCTTTTTCACAAATAATACTGGAGCACCCCAAGGCGAGAAACTTGGTCTTGCAAAACCTCTATCGGTTAATTCTTGCAACTGAGATTTCAATTCTTTTAACTCATTCAGAGCCATTATTTATGGAGCTATCGATATCGGCATTGTACCTGGCATTAACTCAATGCCAAACTCAACCTCTAGGATTGTTTGTAAACCCGGTAACTCTTCAAGAAACATATCTGGATATTCACACACAACTGGCACTGATTCAATCTTCTTCTCAATCACTTTTGTATCAAACACATAAGCAAAATAAGCTTCGCAACCCTTTCTCACATATTTCTGAGCTAACATCGATGAAATCACCACTGGCAAGCCATTCAAATCATTTGACTCAATTCGAAAAATCTCATTATTCTGACATCTCAAATCAATCATCTTTCGTTTGCAATTCACAGTAGCATCATGCAACGTTAGCCAGTCCATACCTAGAATTATATCTAATTCGTCAAATGGCAAAAATATTAAATCGGTCGAAAAGCACTTATCTCGAATCATCAATGGATAGTTCTTGCACACTTTATCAACCAACACACACTTGCCTAAGGGGTTTGATACTTTAATTACAAATTCAGTAGACTCTAAAGGCAAAGTCTTACGGGATACTAAGTTCACACATACATATGACTAGGTTAATCCTGGATCTATCAATGCAATAACTTTAGTATCATAGAGAGTAAAAGTACCAGTAATGACGTCTGGAGATGACGCTTCTTCGCAAGCGTGAATAGCGTAAACTCGTGTAGGTGCTCTCGCCTCTAACCTCACAATAGAGTCTTTAGTTGCTTTCTGGCTACCACTTACATTTCCCATGTTTCTGGGTGGTCTACCTCCAGCTAAAGTGTTACTCGGCCTCGTGTTTTGCACTGTATCTTGCTCAGCCAACTCAGGACAATTACGAATAAAATAATCCAATGATCCACATTTAAAATAGCCTGATCATTCAATCTACAATCACTGGAATACCTTTTACTACAATGTTTACATTCAAGTCAGTCAGGTCTCGCACTCCTAACACTAGCTATCAAAGTAGCTGGAGCTTTGAAGCTTGATTGTTGTCTCACTTGATCTCCATTTGAATGTTCCACACATGCATTGGAACTATTAAATGAGTCTTGAAATTTCTTCGATGCATACTGATAAGATTTAGTAGTTGATCTCTTTCTCGAATCTCTTGCTTCAAAATCAACTTTTCTATTTTCTTTGTTGAGATCCTCGGCTTTACAAGCCCTTTCAACTAACACAACAAATTATTTGATTTCCAAAATCCCAACCAGAAGCTTTATATCTTCATTCAGCCCACCAACAAATCTTGTACACATGGTCTCTTCGGTGGAGACATATTCTTGAGTATACTTGCTTAAACGTATGAACTCTCTTTCATATTCAGTGTCAGTCATTCGTCCTTGTTTCAATTCTAGAAACTCTTTATATTTCTGATCAAGAAATCACTAGCTTATATACTTCTTTCGAAACTCGAATTGAAAGAACTCCCAAGTAACTCATTTTCTAGGAACCACAGATGTCAACGTTTTTCACCAATGATATGCATTATCTCTCAACAAAGATACAACACACTTGATACATTCATTAGGAGTATAGGATAATTCATCAAATACTCTGATTGTGTTCTCAAGCCAGAACTCAGCCCTCTCAGCATCATCATCAACTGTAGCCCAAGTGTTTACGTATTTTATCAACCAGTGCCTTAATCAAACGAATTGGATCTATTACTTGTGGAACAACTAGGACTTGTTGAGGTACAAGTGAGGGTGGAGGTTGTTGAGTAGTCAGATTCGTTTAAAACAAATTCTGAAAACCATTCACTCATCATTTGGAAAAAGGCTTGCTTAGCCTCTCCCTCGTGGCTACTAAAATACAATCCGGGTATTTGATGAATAGTCTTGTACGCCAGCAAAATTTGTCAAATGCGTTGTACCACTCTTGAGAGATATTGCATACTAGTGGTGGAACACTTTGATATCTGTGGTGCCGAGAGAAAGAGTCATGTGGGAATTCTTTCAGACCGAGTTTAAAAAGAAATACATAAGTCAGCAGTTTATCAATCAAAAGCACAAAGAATTTCTGGAACTAAAATAGGGTCGTATGACTGTGACCGAGTACGAAAGAGAATTTGTGAGACTAAGTAAATATGGTTAAGAATGTGTTTCTACTGAAGAGATTATGTGTAACCGATTCAAATATGGGTTGAATAAAGATATTAAGCTTTTAGCTAGGATTCTTGAATTGAAAGAATTAGTTGTGTTAGTTGACAGAGCTTGCAAAGCTGTGGAACTTGGCAAAGAAAAGAGAAAAGTTGATTTTGAGGCCAGAGATTCGAGAAAGAGGCCAATGAGTAAACCCTATCACTCTTCTTCAAAGAAATCATGGGATTCATATAATTTTTCGAATGCTTCAGTGGGGTATTCTAAAAGAGATCGTGGAAAGTAATACACGAATCCAATTCTTAAGCCACCTCTGTATCGAGTGTTGATAGTGTCAGAATCAACAAACTTAAGTGTCAAAAGTGTGGAAGATGGCATTTTGGAGACTGCTGGATGAATAACAAAGCTTGTTTCAAATGTGGCTCACAAGATCATTTTATTTGGGTTTGTCTTGAGTTACCCGAGAAAGATAAAAATTTGAATACAAAATCGAGCAATACAGCTACCAGAGGGAGACCATCTAGAAATATGGGAAATGTGACTAGTAACAAAGGTGTAACAAAGGATTCTACAGTGAGATCCGAGGCTCGAGCACCAACCAGAGCTTACGCTATTCGCGCTTGCGAAGATACGTCATCACCAGATGTTATCATCGATACATTTTCTCTCTATGACACTAATGTAATTTCCTTGATTGATCCTGAATCGACTCATTCATATGTTTGTATGAATTTAGTGTCCAGTAAGAGTTTACCTGTTAAGTCTACTGAATTCGTGATTAAAGTTTCGAACCCCATAGGCAAGTATGTCCTAGTTGATAAAGTTTGCAAGGATTGTCCTTTGATAACTCGAGGTTACTGTTTTCTGGCTAATTTGATGCTTTTTACCGTTTAATGAATTCGATATGATTTTGGGTATGGATTGGTTAACTCTGCATGATGCTGTTGTAAATTGTAGAGGAAAGACTATTGAATTGAAATGTCAGAATAATGAAATTCTTCGAATTAAATCCGATGATTTGAGTGGGTTTCCTATTGTGATATCGACGATGCTAGCTTAGAAATATGTGAGAAAATGTTGTGATGCTTACCTTGCGTATGTACTAGATACAAAAGTGTATGGATCAAAGATTGAATTAGTGCCAGTGTTTTGTGAATATTCGGATGTATTTCCAGAAGAGTTACCTAGGTTGCCTCTGATTAGAGAAGTCGAGTTTGCTATTGAATTGGTACCGAGAACATTACCGATATCGATAGCTCCGTATAGAATGGCTCCTACAGAATTGAAAGAGATGAAAGCTCAGTTGAAAGAGTTAACAGATAGAGGTTTTGGGCGACCTAGCTTTTCGACCTGGGGTGCATCAGTTCTATTCGTAAAGAAGAAAGATGGATTGATGAGACTATGTATTGACTATCGTTAACTTAACAAAGTTACAATTAAGAATAATTATCCTTTACCAAGAATTGATGATTTGTTCGACCAGTTGAAAGGAGCAAAAATATTCTTAAAGAGTGATCTGCAATATGGTTAATTTCAACTCATAGTTAAAGATTTAGATATGCTGAAAACTGCATTCAGAACTAGGTACGGGCATTATGAATTTCTTGTTATGCTATTCGGATTAAAAAATGCTCCTACAGTATTTATGGATTTGATGAATCGGATCTTTAGACCGTATTTGGATAGATTTGTTGTTGTGTTCATTGATAACATTCTAATTTATTCTTGAGACGAATCTAAACATGCTGAGCATTTGAGAATTGTATTACAAACATTGAGAGATAAGTAATTTTTTGCTATATTCAGTAAATACGAGTTTTGGCTTCGAGAGGTTGGATTTTTGGGACACATTGTTTCAGCGAAAGGTATTCGAGTTGATCCAAGTAAAATTTTAGTAGTTGTTGACTGGAAACCAACAAGAAACGTGTCTGAAGTCAAATGCTTTTTGGGATTAGTTGGCTACTATCGACATTTTGTAAAAGGGTTCTCGATGGTTGCTACATTGATGACTCAATTATTATAGAAAGATATGAAGTTCGAATGGTCCGAGAAATGCCAACAGAGTTTTGAACAGCTAAAAGCACTGTTAACTGAAGCACCAGTTCTAGTTCAATCTGAGTCAGGTAAAGTGATTGTGATTTTCAATGATGTGTCATTGAATGATTTGGGATGTGTTTTGAAGCAAGAAGGCAAAGTGGTAGCTAATGCTTCTAGACAATTGAAGTTGCATGAAAAGAATTATCCGACACACGACTCAGAGTTGGCTGCTATTGTTTTCGCATTGAAAATTTGGCAACATCATTTATTCAGTGAGAAGTGCCATATTTTTATCGATCACAAAAGCTTGAAGTATTTAATGTCTCAAAAAGATTTGAAGTTGCGACAACGAAGATGGCTCGAGTTGTCGAAAGACTATGAGTTAGTGATTAATTATCATTCAGGGAAAGCAAATGTAGTCGTGGATGCTCTGAGTAGAAAATCTTTATTTGTTTTGTGGGCAATGAACCCACAATTAACTTTGTCTGATGATGGTTCAATTTTAGCTGAGTTAAAAACTAAACCGTTATTTCTATAGCAAATTTGTGAAGCTTAAAAATGTGATAATGAGTTACAAGCTAAAAGATTACAATGTGAGTCGACTATTGATTCAGAGTATTAGATCGGATCTGATGATTGTCTACTATTATGAGGTAGAAATTGTGTACCTAGGAACTCCGAGCTTATTTAGAAAATTCTACATGAAGCATACAGTGGTTGTTTATCTGTCCATCCGGGGAGTACTAAGATGTATAATGATTTGAAACAATTGTACTGGTGGTCGGGCATAAAATGAGATATTTCAAAATTAGTGTCAAGATGCTTGGTTTGTCAACAAGTCAAAGCCGAACATCAAGTACCTTCGGGACTACTACAGCCAATGATGATACCAGATTGGAAATAGGATAGAGTTACGATGGATTTCGCATCGGGATTACCCCTATCTTTTAAAATGAAAGATGCTATTTGGGTTGTTGTTGACCGTTTAACGAAATCGGCACATTTCATTCCAATACGCACAGACTTTTCACTTGATAGATTAGCTAAATTGTATGTCTCTGAGATTTTCAAATTGCACGGGGTGCCAATTTTTATTATTTCGGATAGAGATCCGAGGTATACGCCACAATTTTGGAAGAAATTGCAAGAAGCTTTGGGTATGTGATTTCACTTTAGTATTGCATTTCATTTGTAAACCGATGGTCAATCTGAGAGAGTGATTCAAATTCTCAAAGATATGCTTCGTTGCTATGTTTTAGAGTTTGAAGGCAACTGGGAAAAATATTTACTGTTGGTTAAATTCGCGTATAACAACAGTTTTCAATCCAGTATAAAGATGGCACCGTATGAAGCATTATATGGTCATAAATGCTGAACTCCATTATACTAGACTAAGCTTAGTGAGAAAAAGATACACAAGGTTGATTTGGTTAGAGAGACCGAAGATAAGGTGAAAGTAATTTGCGACAACTTGAAAGCAACTTCAGATCGACAGAAATCGTATGCGGATTTGAAACATAAAGACATTGAATTTCAAATCAGCGACAGAGTGTTTTTGAAAGTATCGCAGTGGAAAAAGATTATTCGATTTGGTCGCAAAGGAAAATTGAGTCTGCGATTTATCGGGCCATACAAAATTATCGAAAGAATAGGACCAGTGGCATATCGACTAGCTTTACCGTCAGAGTTAGAAAAGATTCACAATGTATTTCATGTGTCGATGTTATGCTGATATAGATCAGATTTGTCGCATGTAATTTCTCTAGCAGATATTGAAATTCAGCCTGATATGTCGTACAGTGAAGAACCGATCAGAATTTTGGCTCGAGAGATTAAACAACTGAGAAACAAAAGCATAGCATCAGTGAAGGTTCTTTGGCAACGCCACGAATTTGAAGAGGCTACGTGGGAACCCGAGGAAGCTATGAGAAAATAGTACCCTAACCTATTTCCTGGTAAGATTTTCGAGGATGAAAATTCCTAATGGGGGAGAGTTGTACTAGCTCATTTTTAGTCAAATCAGAACATTGGTTTCAAGACCACAAATCAAAATTCGAAATATTTATTTTATTATTATTTTGAGGTAAAATTTCATTAAGAAATTTTAACGTTTGAATGCTCAATTTGATAAAAAAAAGGACTAAATCACGTAAAGTGTAAAACTTGAGTTCTATTAGCTAAAGGTGTCTAATAGCTATGTGACCTTAAATTGGAGGTCCTTATGTGGTAATTAGACCAATAGTATGTTAGTGGATGATAATGGCTTGGCAATTTTGTAAATTGAAGTAATTTAAAAGGTTAATTAAGTAAATTAGTAAATAAGTGATAATTAAATAAATAAAAAAGCAAGTATCATCTTTATTTCTTCATTTGAGAACCGAAAGTTATGGCTTGATAAGCCATTATTGAGCTTGAGCATTCGGCAACTAATTCTTGCTAGATTGGTACGTATTTTTTATCCGTTTTTAATGATTTCTATGTTTTTGGAGTTGTTGTAACTTAATCTAGCTAGCCCAGGGGCTAATTTGTGAAACTGTTAAAAGTATAGGGTTTTACCATTAACGAATATGTATGTGTTTTGATGTTTGATGATAGAAAATGAATGGTTGCTGTTAGATAAACAACATTTGTTAAGTGATTTTTGATAAAATTGTCAATCAGGGATTAAATTAAGAAATGTGATAAATTGTGTGGTAAATGAGTAAATATGTGAAATTTATAGCTGTTGTAAGTATATTTAATATTTGGCTAGGCTTGGGTAGGGATAAAATTGAATGAATTTCATTTTACGAGCCTAGGGACTAAATTGTAAAGAAGTTGAAATATTAGGGGTAAAAGTGTAAATTTGTAAAAATATGTATTTTGGGCTAAATTGAATCGAATGAATAATAAATTGATTGAATTTGATTATATAGATCAATAAAAGCCTCGTACGGAACTTGATCGAGGGAAAGATAAAATTTTGGATTAATTGATCCTATTACGTCGTTTTGATGATCGAGGTAAGTTTGTATGTTAATAAGCATTAATATAATTATGTTCTAAATGCTTTATTATTGAATTAATTGTGAATACGATCTTACGAAAATGTTCGACGAAGATTCAGCAATGTTAAATCCCAGTTGAACCTTAGGAATATATAGGATACAAATGACATGTCATTAGGGGTTATTGTGTTTGGGTACTGGTCTGTACGTCCTACCGGTGGCTGATTTTTCCGGCATGTGTTGCGGATTCTCGTCAACTTGTGTGAGCAACACAGTGTAGCTATGTCCTGACCGTCAGCTTGTGTAAGCAGAACCATTGATAACTCGAGAGTGAACATTATATTAGATATGAGATTGAGATGGCTTCGGTCTGATATTGACACTTAGGGTGCGAGATTCCTGAGTATCCAATATTATTCTAAATGGTTCAATGGGTATATCGATGAATTGGAAAAGTATGAAATTGATACGAGTTGGTACAGGTATGTACGTGAACTATACAAACATTGAATCAAGGAAATAGATGGAAATCATGTTTAAACTTTGGATTGAATATGTATTAAGTTTTGGATTTAAATTAAATTGCACTATGTGATGTTTAAGTACTTGAATTGTAATTGAATGGTAAGTTTTACTTATTAAGCATACGAGCTTACTAAGCTTTATAACTTACTATGTTTACTTTTCCGTATTTTATAGTGATTTCGAAGCTTGCTCAGATTGGAAGTCGCCAGAGATCTCATCACATTATCCAACTATGTTTTGGTACTTTTGAACTTATGTATTTGGTTATATGGCATGTATATGAGTTGTGGTTAATATGACCTATATGTTGGTAATGGATTTAGCCAATTGATTTGGCTTGTAAATGACGTATGTGTTGGTTATATGTATAGTCATGTGATTTGGCTTATTTTGGTATATTTGGTTATGTATATATATGTGCAAATGGCCTTTTGTTATATGGTTGGTAATTGCTAAGTGAATGCTTGTTGTGGATTGGTATTTTGAGAACCAAATAGTTGAATTGTAAGATATGGTATGCTTGTGGTTTTAGGCA
Organism: Gossypium longicalyx; assembly: GCA_025698465.1. NCBI lineage: Eukaryota > Viridiplantae > Streptophyta > Magnoliopsida > Malvales > Malvaceae > Gossypium > Gossypium longicalyx. Next base: position 21,710,902 of record CM047000.1, read on the forward strand.
AAATAATGCATGTTTGAAAGTGACCATTTAGGTGATTTGTGAATGTGAAATTGGTATGTTTTGAATTGGCAAAACATGATCTTATGAGCATTATAGTTGTTGATATTGGTATAGCATGATTTTAGGTTTGAATGCCTATTGATGCTATGATATTTGCCATTTGACATGTTTAGGTTGATGCAAGTTTGGGTGAGAAAGATGGCTTGGTAAATAGCCTATTTGTATCCACACGGGCAGAGACACAAGCCTGTGTCTCAGCCGTGTGTGACACATGGTCGGGTGACACGGCCATGTGTCGCCTGATGTTTATTTAGAAACCAAGTCAGTTTACTCCACACGGCCCAGCACACAGGCGTGTGACTTGGCCGTGTGGCATAAGTTAGTATACCTTACAATTTTGGCACGGCCTAGCACACAGCCTGGCACACGGGCGTGTAAGGCTATTTAAAAGGGTATAATGGTTAGTCATACGGACGTGTGGTTGGTCATGTGACCCAAGTCAGAGTGTTAAACAAGGTCAGACATGGGCTGGGACATAGCCATGTGATCCCATTTTGAATGTCCACACGGCCTGTGACACGGGCGTGTCTTTGGCCGTGTAAGACACACGGTCAAGCCCCACGGGCATGTGTCCCCTATATTTTGAAAAATTTTCTATGTTTTCCAAAAAGTTTCCTAAGTTCTCAATTTAGTCCTAAACCACTTCTAATGCATGATTTGGGCCTCGTAAGCTCATATTAGGGAATGTATGATTGATTGTGAATGATTTTTTATTCGGAAATGAAAAATGAATTTGAAATGTATCTTCATTTAATTAATTAGTATAGTAATGCTCTATAACCCTATTCCGACGATGAATACGAGTTAAGGGTGTTACATCATACATTATCATAAACAAATTATAAAACAATCATTCACGTACATATCATCCCTTAATCGAGCCCTTGAGGCCCTAAAATTACCTTAGAAGCGATTCCGGACTAAATTGGAAATAATTTGGAAAGTTTAGGAAAGAGTTACAAAATTTACAAAATAGGGGTTACATGGCCGTGTGGCCAGCCATGTGCCTCACAGGGTTGAGACACGCGCCTGTGTCTCAAGCCGTGTAACATTTGAAATAGCCCCATACGCCCATGTGCCAGGCTTTGTGTTAGACCATGTAACTACCTGACTTACATGCAATAAAACTTACAGAGCACACACGACCGTGTCGCCAGGCCGTGTGTCACACACGACTGAGTCACATGCCCTTGTCTCAGGCCATGTGGACATGAATTTGCCCAAAATCAAGCCATTTCGAACATTATGCATCCACTTAAAGACCCTTAGTGCACATTATCAAAGCATCAAAACCTTACCAAAACATACATATAATTACCAATTTAATGATCCCAAATCAATCAACCAATATGGCAATGAAGGCACCTCAAATGCAAACATTTAAACTTACCTAAACATGCATTTATTTTATCACGTTTCCATCATCAAACCTAATTCAACTTGTAACAGCACATTTTCAATGTAATTGGAACAGTGGTTTCAGGACCACAAATTTGATCTCGAAAGAGAAATTTTTTTTAATATTATTTTGTGATCTACAGAATTATAGAAATATCGTGTGAAAATTTCATTAAGAAATTTTACCGATTATATGTCTAATTTGATGAAAGGACCAAATTGCATAAAATGCAAAAGTTGAGTTCTAGTAGCTATATGTATCGAATAGCTATGGAATTCAAAATTTGAGGTCCTTTATAGAAAATAGACTAATTATTGGGGTTAGTAGATAAGGATGATGATTCATCCATGGAAATTTAATTAAAGAAAATGATGAAATTGGAATGAAAAAGATGAAAAGATGATAAATAATAAAATAAACAAAATATCATCATTTATGTTCATCTTCTTCCCCAAAAATACATGGAAACCTTAGGAAAGAGAAAGCAAGCTTTCTTGGCTTAATTGGGTAAGTAATCTTTTCTCGTTTTTAGTCATTTTTATATTTTCGAAATCAGAATAGCTCAATCTATCTATTTTGGGGATTAATTTGTAAAGTTATCAAAGTATAGAAACTTTTCCATGGATGTAAATGATGAAATTTTGAAATTTATGGTAGAAAATGAAAGGTTGTTGATAGATAAACAACTTTTACAAAGAGAATTTTGATGAAATTATGATTTAGGGACTAAATTGAAAAGTTGTAAAACCCATGGAAAAATTATGATTTTTGTGACATACATGGGTTACTATTATAATATGTAAAAATCAGTTAGGCTTGGAATAAGGATTATATTGCACGAATTTCATTTTTTGAGCCTAGGGACGAAATTGTTGTTGGAACACCGGTGCCACCAAGGCGCAGCGAAAAATTAAAACCCGGCGATCCAAACCAAGGATCCATGTGTAAGGAACGAATCGAGGTGATAAAAAGGTTTCGAATTTACCGAAACTTCAATCTGAGTAGACAGCGACGCCTAGGCAACAAGAATGCTGAACCACTATCGAACCAAGCCGCAACCTTTTCCGATGTCGGCCTCTACGTAGTCCACCCGATTAACAATGAATGGTAGAAATCCCAGAAAACTATTTTCAGAGAGTATTTTGCTAAAACGGCTGCTAGACCACTTTCATATTTTTGGGCTAGTTATATATATATCTTTTAGGGTTTTTACCCTTTCTATATATAACTCCTCTTAATTGGTATATATTTATAACTAATTTTAATTCATTAAAATTAATCCGAACATAATAATTATCATTCAAATAAATATAATAATGTTTAACCGAAAAATTATAATTACATTAATTATAATAAAGATTTGATAAACTATATTTATTTAAACTTATATACTGAACTAAATTCATATATCAATAAAATTATGTTCGATTATGTGTACAACATCCTTGTACATAAATAGTATGTTCAACAATTTGATTGCCCAATTAAATTAATTCTATAATTAATTTAATTCATGTGACAACCAAGCAATATACCAACTATGTTTTACCTCGTTCATTTCAACCATAGGGTGTGACCCTATAGGTTCTTGTAACGTTAGCGAGTAACATTAGAACGATTCTAATGTTACAAACAACAGTGGCATCTAGCAATGCATCAATGCTACCTAAGTTACAAGAAGTCATGATTCGACATAACCTTTTGTGATTAACCTTTCATGCATTCATCCTTAAGTCCTATATCTTTGGAATGGACACAAGTCATGGAATAGTCACACTTGCATAGTCCATCCCATGTTTCTTGATACCTCGAGTAGACTATGATACACAAATAAGTATGACATCTCATATCAACTTATTTGAGCATGGCCATGCATTTCTAGCCTCACTCAATCAAGTGGCACGAGATATTACTCCCATTATGTAGGAGGGACTTATCCTATATTGATCAACTATATCCTCAACATAGATTGTGGTATATCCAACATCGATCTTTATAGAACAACCGATTCTGATGTTTGTTTGATTGTATCAAAATATACAACTCACGATGTTGGGATAAAGATGATCTCAAGTATGAGGATCATATACATATTAATCACTATGGGTAATGTTGTGACAATTACATAATAATCCAAGAAACATACTCATAGCGGGTCGAGTCCAATATGTTGTTCCCTAACACACATATTCATGCATTGATTCTGACACTCCATATCAATGACAACTCTTTATCATCAATCAACTACATGTTAGTCTTGATGCATTATTATTGTCCTAGCCAATAACAATACTTGACTAAGGATCTTTTGAGAATAATCATATTATTCTCAGGACATTATTATAAAATAGTTTATTTATGCACACAGAAAAGAAACTGGAATAATAATGGCAACGCCTTATATTAATAAACATGATAAACCAAGTATGTTATTACAACCATCTCGTGATTGATCTTTGGGCATACTCTTACAATTGTCATTAATTAAAAGTTTAAGGGCAAAATGGTAATTTTGCTAAAGATGTGAATTGAATTGAAATGAACATGAATTGATGTTAAATTTACTCGTATAGATCTGGATAGACCAAATTCGCAGTTAGAACGAAGAAAAGAGAAAATATCGGATTAGTAGATATTATGTACACGAACATTTGTCGAGGTAAGTTCGTGTAACTAAATTATGTATATTTATATGTTTGAATTAAATGTTGTATATGTGAATTGTGTAATTGAATCGTATGTATGTGATTGTATTATTGACATGTATATGAAAGTATTCACATATCCGACAATAATCGATGAATCATAAGTCCCGTTTGAAAACATATATGAAATTCGATGGATACAGGATTTCCTGTTTTGGTTGTGGTCCTGCATATGTTGTGGACACACCATAGCTCTTACGAGCAACCCGTTATAAGCCCTCTCGAGCTTCTCGTTATATAGTTCTGTGAGTATCTTGATCAGTAGTAATCTGCATGTGTTGTGGACTACCACAGCTCTTTGTGAGCTTCCTGTTTGTGATCGGTTGTGATCTTGTATATATTACAGACACAAATGCAGCTCTTTGTGAGTGTCCTAATATAGCTCGCTTAAACTTCCCGATATATGGCTATCCGGAGCTTCCCATTAAATGGCTCGCATTGAGCTTCCTAATAGGCTCTTCGTAAGCTTCCCGATTAAAAGTTCTTTGTAAACTTCCCGATTATGGCTCTTATGAGCTTCCCCTTATATAGCCCGGATAAGCTTCCCGATAGGCTCTTTGTAAGCTTCCTGATTAATGGCTCTTTGTGAGCTTCCTGTTATATGGCTTGAGAGAGGATTTTCCGATTATGTGCTTTAAAGAGCACTCTTGAATATGAATTGATAGATTTCTTATTTGTACACTTCGAGTGTACTATCTGTGTATCCATCAATATTTTAAATGGCTCAACAGGTAAAATCCTGGCATGAAACAAATTATTACAAGTATATACATGAATTATATGAATATGACTTGTAACAGCCTGATTTTGGGCCTAGTCGGAACAGTGGTTTCGAGACGACAAATCCGATGAGGAAAATTTTATTTTCATTATATTTTTATGGTCTACAATTTCACGAGATGATTTCGTGAAAATTTCGTTCAAAAATTTCGACATTTGGGCACTCAATTTAGTCAAAAGGACTAAATTGTAAAAAGTGCAAAAGTTGAGTTCTACATGCTAGAGGTGTCCAATTGTAATGAAATTTTAAATTGGAGGTCCTTATATGGTACTTAGACCATTGGATAATTTGTTGGACAAAAATGGACATGAAATAGGTGAAATAGAATATTTTTAAGCTGGGGGCATTTTGGTCATTTAGTAATTAAATGATTAAATAATCAAAATAAAAGCCAAATTTTGCTCATCTTCAACCCTTGGCCGAATTTTTGAAGACCACCATGGCTAGGGTTTTGTTCAAGCTTTCCAAGCTCCATAGTAAGTCTGTTCTTGCCCCGTTTTTAATGATTTTCACGTTTTTGAAATCCTTGTAACACGATCTAGTTATTTCTACAATTAATGTGAGATATGATGAAGGTTTAGGTTTTGACCCATGTTATAAATTTGTATATTTTGATGTTTAATGGTAGATTATTCATGTTTATGGTTAGAGAAACGACTTTTACTAACTGATTTTCAGTGAAAATGCCTAAAAGGACTAAATTGTAAAAGTTATGAAATTTGTCATAAAAGTGGGATTTAGTGGAAATTGAGGGCTGTTATAGTTATGAAAATGGTTCATCTAGGCTTATAAGTTAAAGAAATTGAAAAAATTTCATTTTTCGAGCCTAGGGGCAAAAATGTAAATATGTGAAACTTTAGGGGCAAAAAATTTATTTTGCCATAATATGATTTTTGGGACACATTGAATAATCTGACTAATAAATAAGTTAAATGTGATGTTATAGATTGAAGAAAACAAGGTTCGGACCTAGAACGGGGGAAAAATGAGAAATTGACGGTTAGATCCCTTTTTGCCATTTTGGTATCGAGGTAAGCTCATACGTAAATAATACTGTGATAGCCCTAATTTGACCCTAATGAGAAAGTGGTTTTGGGACCATAAAACTGAGTCACAAAAATAATTAAATGTTATATTATATGTCTATTATATGTGAAACTGCATGTGTGAAAATTTCATGCTTTGATTTTGTCATTTGGACGTGGAATTGTTAAAAAGGACTTGTGTGATAAAACATAAAAATGTGATAAGTAGAATTTAGAGGGCCGAATAATGCATGTATATTACAAGGAGGACTTGTATTGCTTAAAACTTACTAAGCTTATGAAAGCTTACTCCGTTTGTTACGTTTCTCTGTTTTATAGATTGTTGACTCCAGTCACCTGCTCGGGGGCGGACCGTCAGTAACTCGTCACACTATCTATCATTTGGTACTACTATGTTTTGGAGCTAGTATGGCATGTATAGAATAGACTTAAGTGAATGATATTTTGAGATATTGTTGTTTATAAGCCATGTGAATATGGCAACTTTTGAATGTCGATATAAGTCTGAATTTTGATCTTTGATTGTGTTTGGTTATGTATATAATTGCTAATGAACTTATGTAAATTTGAATGTACAAATGTAGTGTTTTGGATTGGTAACTCTTCATAACCCACTCCGGCGATGGATACGGGTTATAGGGGTGTTACATTTTATTGGTATCAGAGCTACGATTTAGTCGATTCTAGGACTAACGTAGTGTGTGTGAGTCTAGCTATACATGCCATAAAGTGTTAATACGATAGTGTGATGATTTCTGACAGTTGAAATGTGTTTATCGTATAGTAATAAATTTTGATCCCGATCGAGCGGTAGCTGATGATGTAGAGAGCGTAGCGCCTGGTCCCGCGCACGGGACAGCACCGTTAGACTCTCAACCAAATGCTAGTAATCAGAATGATGTAGCTAAGCAAGCCTTCTATGCTATGATGAATGATTGGTTTACCCAATATGTTCGAACTAATCCGGCTGTTTCACATCCCCCACCCCCAACTAATACAACCCCTACACCTGTGGTACCTTCGGTAGTCGACCCGTTGAGATTAAGCAAACCCTCGGTTGATAGAATTCGAAAGCACGGGGCTACTGAGTTCAAGGCTACTAATAGTGATGGTGCCGTGTAGGCTGAGTTTTGGCTCGATAATACCATTCGCGTATTTGATAAATTATCTTGCACAATCGATGAGTGCTTAAAATGTGCTATATCTCTGTTACGTGATTCTACCTACTATTGGTGGAATACCTTGATTTCAGTTGTGCCGAGAGAATGGGTTACTTGGGAATTCTTTCAAACCGAGTTCTGCAAGAAATATATCAGTCAAAGATTCATAGATCAGAAACGGAAGGAATTTTTTGAGCTCAAACAGGGCTCTATGACAGCGATTCGATTCTGAGCGTAAAGTTTGTCGGACTTAGTAGATATGCTCGTGAATGTGTTTAAATCGAGGCTATCATGTGTAAACGCTCGAGGACGGGTTGAATGAAGACATCAAACTGTTGGTGGGTATTCTGGAAATCAAAGAGTTTGTAGTGCTTGTCGAGCGATCTTGTAAAGCCGAAGAGCTCGGTAAAGAGAAAAAAAAAGCTGATGATGGAGCTAGAGAGTTTCGTAAAAGATCTTCAGGAAAATCCTTTCATCAGTCATCGAAGAAATTTAGAGATGACTCAGGTCGATCTAAGAATACTTCGGGTTTTTCCAAACGGAATAGTGATCGACCCCCTGTGAGTACGCGAGCCACCTCTATTGCCAGTGTCGGGAATGATCGTCAGGACAGATCTGAGTGCAAGCATTATGGTAAATGGCATTCAGGAAGCTGTAGATTTTATGACCGCTCTTGTTTCAAGTGTGGATCAGCTGATCACTTTATCAGAGACTGTCTGAAATTAGCTGAACAGAATACTGATCCGAGTGGGAGACCTAGTAACACTGCAACACGAGGTAGACCACCTAGACATGCGGGTAATGCTAGTGGAAATCAGATAGGGACCAAAGATACTCGTTTGTATGTTACGAGGCTCGTGCTCTCGCAGAGCCTATATCTGCATCTGCGCGCGAGGACGCTTCTTCGCCAGATGTTATTACCGATACTTTCACTCTTTTTGATACTGATGTTATTGCTTTGATTGACCCCGGTTCTACTCATTCGTATATGTGTGAAACTTTGGCATCCAGTAAGACTCTACCTGTTGAGTCTACTGAGTTTGTGATTCGAGTGTCGAATCCTTTGGGCCATTATGTGCTAGTTGATAAAGTGTGTAAGAAATGTCCTCTGATGATCCGAGATTCTTACTTTCCGGCTGATCTAATGCTATTAACGTTTGACGAGTTTGATATCATTCTCAGTATGGATTGGTTAACTATCCATGATGCGGTAGTGAATTGCAAGCGGAAGACAATTGACTTGAGATGTTCGAATAATGAGATAATTCGACTTGAGTCTACTGATTTAAATGGATTACCGGCAGTAATATATTCGATGTTAGCTCAGAAATATGTGGAAAAAGGGTGTGAAGCTTATCTTGCATATGTACTGGATAGTAAAGAGTCAAAAAAGAAACTTGAGACAGTGCCAGTGGTTTGTGAGTTTTCGGATGTATTCCCCGAGGAATTACCTGGATTACCACCTGTTCGGGAGGTAGAGTTTGGTATTGAACTAGTACCAGGGACTACACCTATTTCGATAGCTCCATATCATATGGCACCAACCGAACTAAAAGAATTGAAATCTCAGTTGCAAGAGTTGGCAGATAGAGGTTTTGCTAGACCGATTTTTTCTCCCTGGGGTGCACCAGTGCTGTTTGTGAAAAAGAAAGACGGAACCATGAGAATGTGCATTGATTATCGTCAGCTTAATAAGGTAACGATAAAGAATAAATATCCGTTGCCGCGAATCAATGATTTGATTGATCAACTGAAAGGAGCCTCAGTATTTTCGAAGATAGACTTGAGATCGGGCTATTATCAGTTGCGAGTTAGAGACTCTGATGTGCCTAAAACTGCTTTCAGAAAGAGGTACGGACACTACGAGTTCTTAGTGACGCCGTTTGGGCTTACTAATGCCCCTACAGTTTTTATAGATCTAATGAATCGAATTTTCAGACAGTATTTGGATTGGTTTTTAGTCGTGTTTATAGATGACATTTTGATCTATTCATGCTATGAAACTGAGCATGCCGAACACTTGAATTTAGTATTGCAGATTTTGCGAGACAAGCAGTTATATGCGAAGTTCAGTAACTGTGAGTTCTGGTTGAGGGATGTCAGCTTTTTGGGGCATGTTGTATCCGCATCGGGTATCCTAGTTGATCCGAGTAAAATTTCAGCTATACTCGATTGGAAGCCTCCGAGAAATGTTTCGAAAGTTTGAAGTTTTTTGGGACTTTCTGGGTACTACAGACGGTTTGTGAAAGGTTTCTCGATGACAGCAACACCGATAACAAAGTTGCTTCAGAAAGACATCAAATTTGAGTGGTCAGAAAAGTGCTAGAAAAGTTTTGATCAATTGAAAACTCTTTTGACTGAAGCTCTAGTGTTAGTTCAGCCAGAATCCGGTAAAGAATTTGTGATCTATAGTGATGCGTCTCTGAATGGTTTGGGCTGTGTGTTAATGCAAGAGGGTAGAGTTGTAGCATACGCTTCGAGACAATTGAAGCCACATGAAAAAAATTATCCGACTCATGATCTCTAGTTAGCTGCTATTGTTTTCGCTTTGAAAATTTGCGCCACTACTTGTTCGGGGAAAAATGCCATGTGTATTCTGATCACAAAAGCCTCAAATACTTGATGACTCAAAGAGATTTGAATTTGAGACAAAGACGTTGGCTAGAATTATTGAAAGATTATGAGCTTGTCATTGATTACCATTCGGGAAAGGCTAACGTGGTTGCTGATGCTTTAAACCGTAAATCACTGTTTGTTTTGTGAGCAATGAATGTGCACCTGTCTATGTCCACTGATAATATGTTAGTAGTGGAGTTAAAAGCAAAACCGTTATTGATGCAACAAATCCGTGAAGCTCAAAAAGGTGATGATGATTTAATTGCAAAACGAGCACTATGTGTTTCGAAAGAGAATTCAGAGTTTTTGGTTGATAGCAATGATTGTTTAAGGTTCAGAAATCGATTATGTGTTCTGAGAAATTCAGAGCTTATTCTATTGATTTTGAACGAGGCTCATAGTAGCCGAATGTCAATTCACCCGGGTAGTACGAAAATGTACAACGATCTGAAATGTCAGTATTGGTGGCACAGTATGAAACGAGACATTTCTGACTTTGTTTCAAAGTATTTGATATGTCAACAAGTGAAAGCGGAACATCAAGTACCTTCGGGATTACTTCAGCCGATCATGATACCCGAGTGGAAGTGGGATCGAGTCACGATGGATTTTGTATCTGGGTTGCCATTGTCTCCGAGCAAGAAAGATTCAATCTGGGTTATTGTTGATAGATTGACTAAGTCAGCCCATTTCATTTCTGTTCACACCGATTATTCACTCGAAAAACTAGCTGAATTATACATTTCTCAGATTGTGAGATTACACGGGGTGCCCATTTCTATTGTGTCGGATAGAGATCCGAGATTCACATCGCGGTTTTGGAAGAAATTTCAAGAAGCATTGGGTACTAAGTTGCATTTTAGCACCGCTTTTCATCCCCATACCGATGGTCAATCCGAGCGAATTATTCAGATACTCGAGGATATGTTGAGATGTTGCATCATTGAGTTTAGTGCCTCGTGGGAACGATACTGGCCTTTGGTTGAATTCGCATACAATAATAGTTTTCAATCGAGTATCAAGATGGCACCTTACGAAGCTTTGTACGGTCATAAATGTCGTACACCTTTGTTTTGGACCGAACTCGGTGAGAATAAGATTTACGGAGTTGATTTGATTAAAAAGGCCAAACAGAAAGTAAAAGTGATCTGTGAAAGTCTGAAAGCAGCATCAGATCGTCAGAAATCGTATGCGGACTTGAAACGGAAAGATATAGAATATCAAGTCAGAGACAAAGTGTTTCTTAAAGTTTCATCGTGGAAAAAGGTACTCAGATTTGGCCGTAAAGGAAAATTGAGCCAGAGATTTATCGGACCATACGAGATTACAGAACGGATTGGGCCGGTTGCTTATAGACTACTTTTGCCACCTAAACTTGAAAAGATTCACGACGTTTTTCATGTTTCGATGCTCCGTCGGTATAGATCAGATCCTTCTCATGTTATTAGTCCATCAGAGATAGAAATTCGGTCTGATTTGAGTTATGAAGATGAATCGGTTCGTATTTTGGCTCACGAGGTGAAAGAATTGCGGAATAAGACAATTTCGTTAGTGAAAGTGTTGTGGGTCAAACACGGAGTTGAAGAAGCTACTTGGAAGCTTGAAGACTCCATGAAAGAACGATACCCTAATTTATTCGCTGGTAAGATTTTCGGGGACAAAAATTCCTAAGGGGGGAGAGTTGTGACAGCCCTAATTTGACCCTAATCAGAAAGTGGTTTCGGGACCATAAAACTAAGTCATAAAAATAATTAAATGTTATATTATATGTCTATTATATGTGAAATTGCATGTGTGAAAATTTCATGCTTTGATTTTGTCATTTGGATGTGGAATTGTTAAAAAGGACTTGTGTGATAAAACTTAAAAATGTGATAAGTAGAATTTAGAGGGCCGAATAATTCATGGTATATTACAAGGAGGACTTGCATGTCAAATGGACCACTATTAAATTAGTGGACGGCAATGATGATAGATGATAATAATATATGTATTTTGTATTAGCAAAATAATAACTTAATGGATATTATATGCATTCCATATTAGTATTATAATATTTAATGATTTTATAAGAGGAAATATATAAATTAATAAAAGTAAATAGGTAATGAAAACAAAGTTTTCATCCATTCTTTCTTTCATTTGCCATAATCTAAAGAACAAGGTAAAACAAAAGGCTCTTTGATATTCGGCCTTGGTGAATCTAATTGGAGGTATGTTTGATTTTATTTCTTGATAATTTATGTGAAATTGAGTTAATTGCTAAGCTCCATTCATAGCCCATGACTCAATTTTTGTTATTGGTTTGAAGTGATGCATTCGACTATGGGTTGTTTGAGTGTCTTTGAAAGTGTTTGATGTTTTTTGGTATTAAATGTGATGATAGATGAGTTGAGCTTGATGAATAAGGATAGTTGTGGTTAGATAGATAGATGGTAATCGGCTATTAGAGTATAATGCAAGAATTGTACATGGTAGTTTAAAATAAGGCTTGAATGGGAGATATAATTGCCGAATGATCAAATAGTCAATGAATTGAATAAGTATTTAAAATGTTATTCGGGTATTGGTGTTAAGTTGTAAAAAAAAAATTCTTGTTAATTGTTGGAAGTATGTGTTTATTTGTTAAATTAGCTTATTCCATGGTCGAATGTAATATTTGGTCAAGGAATGGTTTAATTGAATAAATAAAAGATGAGAGCATTTGGTCATGGTGTTATGTGCTAGCATGAAATGTATATGTATGAGAGTTTTAATAAGAATTTTGTGTATTATGAAAGATGATGTATATATTTAATCATAGGATGGTCTTGGTAACCTTAGAAAAGAATGCATGAAAATTTAATAGGTTGCTCTCATGACCGAATATGCTAAAAGCTAATACATAGACTAGTTGATAAATATGTGTTAAAGAAATGTGAAAAAATATCTACTTGATTGGTATTCGGCTATATAGTTAAGATATGTATATGAAAATATGATAAGCCATATGAGTTTTGTGTTTGTGTATGTGAACTAGGTATACAATGAATATTCGGCTATGAAGGTTAAAGGTTAAGTCATAGGAATTTTGGTGATATACATTCGGTCATTAGGGTTATATGTACTTTGGCTATGTGGGTTATGTGTTAAGGTAAGTTACTTATTTGATATGTGTATTCAGTCATAAAGGTGTACATGAGGAAATGTTAAATTAATTGTATTAAATTGCTTAATGTGATTAAAAATGTGTATGACCATTTTGTATTTGAGCTAAAAGTAGCTATATGACCTATTAAATTTCTTGTCATATTCGGCCATAAGCTAGCATGATGGGACTTTAATAAGTTAAATTTGTTTGAATTAGCTCAAGAGCATAGAGAACCAAGGTTGGACAGGGGAAAAGAGAAAGTAGTTGAATAGCCGATTCGAGACTGTTCGAAAATATTCGAGGTAAGTTTTAAGTAGTTAAACATAAATAATATTCGATAATGACATGACATATTATGAGAATTAAGTATTACTTGTAATGTATTTATATGGCCGAATGGCAAATATAATATGGAAGTAAAATGTGATATGCTTTTATGATCAAATGATAAGTGTTAGATGAATATGAGTGAGATGTTATGTGTAAACTATCAAATGATAAGTGTGAAAGATGAAATGAAATAAAAGTGAATATAATGTAGGATGATATATTCGAATGATGCTAGTACTTAATTTGGTGTGATTGTGTTATATGAAACTTGTTGATTTGAATATCGTACGGTACTATTCGGGCCTTTGAGCCTAGCAGGCTATGATGCCGGTGAGATACTATTCGGGCCTTCGAGCCTAGCAGGCTATAATGCCGGTGAAATGATATCGGGCTTCGAGCCTAGCAGGTGAAATGCCGGTGGATGAATTCAGGTTTAAAACCTAGCAGGCTAAATGCCGGTGATTTGATAAAAGTCTAAGACTAAGATACCTCGTGTTAGAACGACAAATGAATACATTCAATACGCTAAGTTGGCCAGGTACGTATTATATACTTATATGTGAGTTTGATTTGAATTGAATCATAAGTGTATTATGTGATACATATGTGAATAAGTGTTATAACTATATCTATGATCATGATACATTCGGTCAAGTTGTGAAAGTATGTGAAAGTATTTGATTTATTTATGTTATATGAATTCAGATTAAGTGAAATAAGAATGCTAAATGTGCATTATGTGCTTGTGTATATTCGGCCAAATGGCAATATACCTAGAAAATTGCCTCTTGAGAAATTGAATGATCAAAGTATAATTGAGTTTATTTGTTTGCATTGCTTAAAACTTATTAAGCTTGTGAAAGCTTACTCCGTTTGTTACGTTTCTCTGTTTTATAAATTGTTGACTCCAGTCACCTGCTCGGGGGGAGGGGGATCGTTAGCAACTCGTCACACTATCTATCATTTTGGTACTACTATGTTTTGGAGCTAGTATGGCATGTATAGAATAGACTTAAGTGAATGATATTTTGAGATATTGTTGTTTATAAGCCATGTAAATATGGAAACTTTTGAATGTCGGTATAAGTCTGAATTTCGATCTTTGATTGTGTTTGGTTATGTATATAATTGCTAATGAACTTATGTAAATGTGAATGTACAAATGTAGTGTTTTGGATTGGTAACTCTTCATAACCCACTCCGGCGATGGATACGGGTTATAGGGGTGTTACAAATACAACCTTATGTTATGTATTTAATATTTCGATATTGCATGAATTTTATATTTGTTTTTATGAAATTGATTAATGAAGAAGTTTCGAGAAATGAGATTTCCCGATTTAACCTTAAGAGTAGGATACAAATGTCATGATATTAGGGTTACCGAGATTCTGTATAAGACCATATCTGGGATATGGCATCGGTATGTGATTTTGTATAAGACCATTTCAGGGACATGGTGTCAATATGACATTTCATGTAAGACCATATCCGAGATATGGCATTGATATGGTACTATATGTATGATATCCTCGAGTATTCTTTGTATTCCAATGTGTTCAACAGGTATGCCAAAGATAAGTAAGTACGTAACTATGTTACGAGTGGTACAGGTATGTACACAGAACTCATGTGAAGTGAATTCGATATATGATGAATTCTTGGTAAGAATGTACACAAATAAGTAAGGTTTTTGAGAATTTGATGTCCATGTGATCAATGACATGTATTTATGATCAACGGATGCATGATAAGATTTGAGAATGATCATGTAATAGGCTTATGAGCCTGATTTGGTTGTGATATATCATGATGTATATATTTAAACTATGATTCATTGGATATGAGAAAAAGGAATGGCAAGTGTAATTGTCGATTAAAGTCATTATGAAAACTTTGAGAGATATGAGTTATAGATAAGTGAAAGTTTGTTAAGCTATATGTAAAATTAAGATTGTTCGTAAATGATGTGCATGTTGTAATGAGAGTTGAAGTATCTTGTTAAATAATGCGATATGCTATAATGAGGAGATTATGGTTGCTAGTCTAATGCCAAGACATGCAATTAATGCTTGTCAATTATAAGAGTAAGCAATTATGAAAGAGTAAGTGGAAATCATGAGATTTAATGAAAATTGTATTAATAATATTCTTATGGATGGGTAAAATATATGAATGTTAATAGTTGTTTATTATTTGCATATGAACTTACTAAGCTTAAATGCTTACTCCCCTTCCTTTTCTATCTCTTATAGGTTAATTTAGTTAGCTTGGGTTGGAGTTCGCCGGAGATGCCATCACATTATCAAGCTATCATTGGGTATAAGCGAATGCATATATTTTAAGTTTATGGCATGTATAGGGACTTTTCATTTATTAATTTTGTCATCTTTATTGTGGCCGAATGTGTCGGCCTATAATGGTTTATGGCTCAAATTGTATATAGCCATGAATGATGGCTTATGATGATTAGATGCTTATGCATGTGATTATGCCTTTTGTGTATGTGAAGCTAGTATGCTCATAATGAGCTAAATATGATGATTAAGTAAGATAAATGATGATATGAGAATGACATGCTATTGACTTATTTGTGGTCATTTGCTTGTCTAAGAATGTTATGCGTGATGCTATGTGATGTTGTACAAATGTGTGCAAGTAAGGGTGACTAAATGGCTTGGAAAATAGCCTTGTATTTTTCCACATGGGTAAACACACGGGCGTGTGTCTAAGTCATGCGTGACACACGGTCTGCCCCCATGGGCGTGTGATCTGGCCGTGTGTCCTCTACACCCTAATTAATTCAAAATAGAATGCCCAGTAGTAAACACACGGGCAGAGACACGGTCATATGTCTCAGCTGTGTGGAGGACATGGCCTAAACACACAGGCGTGTGTCTTGGCCGTGTGACCTTAATTGTGTTGATGACGTCATAAGCAGAGAGTTACATGGGCCGAGGACACAGGAGTGTCCCAAGCCACACGGCGTGTGTGACCAAACGGCCTACCCACATAGGCGTGTGACTTTTCAAAGTATAAAAATTTTCTAAGTGTTGTAAAAATTTTAGAAGTTCTCGGTTTAGTCCCGAACCACCCCCAATGTAAGTTTTGGGCCTTGTAGGCCCATAATAGGGATGATATGAGTGTAAATGAAAATTTTTAAATATGAGTGGAAACTCTTGTCTCGATTTTGGGTGAATGCTTGTATTTATGTTCGGTAACACCTCATACCCTATTCCGGCATCGAATACGGG
This sequence comes from Gossypium longicalyx, assembly GCA_025698465.1. NCBI lineage: Eukaryota > Viridiplantae > Streptophyta > Magnoliopsida > Malvales > Malvaceae > Gossypium > Gossypium longicalyx. Next base: position 21,727,383 of record CM047000.1, read on the forward strand.
TAAGGGGTGTTACATGACTTGTACATGATATTTGAACACATGATGAGGAAAGTATATGAATATGGAAATTTGATTAATGTTGAACTCATACATGTTTCTTGATATTCATGAAAAATGTACGATTAACTTGAGTTCAAAACAAATTATTATTGGTACAAGCCTGAAGTACATGGAAATGATATCACATGATATATTAAAACATGATGTATTTGATACACGATTGTCAAATATGCTTGATGATTTTTTTCATTCATAATATATTGAAAAATGTGATAGAAGAAATATGGGTATGAATCTTGCTTGATGACTACGTACATTCGTGAATTTAAGCTATTATACGGATTATAGTGACTAACATGGTTGATGAAGCTATGTGTTTAGCCACTTGGCCAACACGACTCGGGAAAGAAATGTATGTTTACCTTATGTTTATAAATAGTGGTAAGATAAATTCCTGGTTATACGAACTTACTATGCTTAAAAACTTATTCTATTTTTTTAATTTCCCTGTTTTCAAGGAATTCGAAAGCTCGTTGGGTTGGAAGCTTGACGGAGATATTTCACACTGTCCATCGGCCCATTCGTTGCAAATGGTAAAATTAATTCTGGTTGTAATGGCATGTATAGGTTAATTTGGCCAATGATGGCAAAATAATGCTTTGGTTGTAACTAGCCATTGGAATGGCTAGTATTAAGTATATTTTGATGAAAATTGTATAAGGCCTTATTATGTTTGATGTGTTTGAAATGGTTGTGTGATGAAAAGCATATAAATCTAATGATAAATGGCTTTAATCAAGAATAAATAAGAAAATATACTTATATGTATATATATGTGTATTTGGTAAGTTTAAACACTTGAACATAGGTAATGATAAGTCATGCATAAGACTCGGTTTTGGCATGATTTGAACGTTTTGTATTGACTTGGGAATGTGTTAAAATGTCAATGTAAGCAGAAGACATATTTGGGTGAGAAATAAGTCTGGGAAAATGGCCTTATTCTGTATACACGGGCATGTGTCTCAGCCGTGTGTGACACATATTATCACACAAGCGTGTGTCTCAACCGTGTGTGTCACACGGCCCAGTACATGGGCATGTGTCTTGGCCGTGTGACCCCTGCACAAAATTATTGAAAATTAAATTGTCCACACGGCCTAGCACACGGACGTGTGGCTGGCCGTGTGACCCAAGTCAGAGAGTTACACAGGTAAGGACATGGGCTGGGACACAATCGTGTGCCACACATTGAATGCCCACATGACCTGGGACACGGGCGTGTCATTTGACTGTATGAGGCACACGGCCTGGCTACATGGGCGTGTGTCCCCTGTAACTAGGAAAATTTTGTAATTTCGCGAAAAATTTTTTGAGTTTTCGATTTAGTCCCGACTTACTTGTATCGCATATTTTGGGCCTCGAGGGCTCTTATAAGGGACTTAATGATTGATTTATGATATGAATACTGTATAAATGTGAAATATTTGTTATCTGATCTGTTATCTCTAGTAATGCTCCGTAACCCTATTTGGACGACGGACTTTGGTTAATGGTGTTACACAACTTCTAACAAATCATACCACAAATATGACCATTACTATTCCATTACAAAACATGCCATTCAAAACATGCAACATGATATAGTCACAATGACACAAACTAACAAGGCATCAAATGTACCAACATAGTTAACTTACATACCATATACTTACCAAATCACCTTCAAACCATTTTCAAACATAATAACCTAGTTCAATTATGAACTAAAACATGTCACAAGTAATCATTTTCAAACTATCATCAACATGCCAAGTGAATCATATTAACAAGCACTTTAAAATAATCAACATCACAAAATTTGGTAATATGTCAAGATGTACCAAACCAATATAGCTTTCCAAACCTTACACATACCAAAACATCATTAATACATGCACTATAATACCATTACAATTGTCCTATACATGCCATTATAAACCTTAGCCAAAATACTCAACCACTATCGAATTGTCCAATGGATAGTGTGATAGATCTCCAATGAACTTCCAACTAATTGAGCTTCCAATAATCTGAAAAGTAAAGGAAAATAATTACGTAAGCAATGAATGCTTAGTAAGCTCATATAAACTTTAAACATAATATTTCATTCCAATAATGAACTTTATAGGATAAATATAAACCTATACCAATGCCATAAGATTTATAAAACCTATAAAACACCATCAAGCTCACAAATTAACATAACTATTTATATAAACATAACATTTTAATTTATCATCATTACCATACGATCATGTTTCATTCCGTTTGCTTACTTACTGTTTCCAAATGCTTAGTATAAGCCTAAACAACATTACCAATTCATGAGTTAGTGTACTTATCTATGATATAGGTAAATTCATTCATAGCATAAGTAGATTTCTCATATATAAGTACAACATTTAACTCAACAACCCTTTTATATCATCATATTATATCCTAGTTATGAACTTACTATTTCATTCCCTTTTTCTTACCAGTTTCATTTGTATAGTACAAAGCATAAGCATAAAAATCAACCATATGTGTTCCCTATCATCCACAAACCGATGAACCGTAACATTCAATTCAAAACTCAAATATATGACAAGTCCATCAAAATCACTAAACAAGTTACTTTACCGAGATTTTCAATCTGATGAACGAATTATGGATATGAGTACGTCAATAATCCAACCAAAACACACTAGATGCTCATAAGAGCTAATCCCTCCGAAACACACCAATGCTTATAAGAGCTAGTCCAACCGAAACACACCAAACAGAGAGTATAACATGAAAGTTCACAACAAATGTTGAATGTTAGTTTACTCGGGAAACATATATATATCACTCCATATCTGTAACAACCCTCACCCATATTCAACGCTGAAATAGGGTTACGGAGCATTACCGAACTTAATTCGCAAATAACCATACATTTCACATACATTTTCGAATTCCATGTAAACATCATTCAAAATCATTCACATTGTCCCTAATACAAGCCTAAGAGGCCCAAAACATGCATTCGGGGTGGTTCGGGACTAAACCGATAACTCAAAAAAAATTTGAAACACTTAGAAAATTTTTACAAAATATAAGGGACTCACGCCCGTGTGGCACGACCGTGTGTCTCACACAGCCAAAGACACGCCCGTGTCACAAGCCGTGTGGACATTCAAAATGGAATCACATGGCTGTATCCCAGCCCTTGTCCGACCCCATGTAACTCTCTGACTTGAGTCACATGGCCAACCACACGCCCGTGTGACCAGCCCGTGTGCCCTTCGAAATGGCCACACACGCCCATGTGCCAGGCCATGTGCTAGGCCGTGCCAAACCTGTAGGGTATACTAAATTATTTCACACGCCCGTGTGCTAGGCCGTACGGAGCATACTAACTTGATTTCTAATTCAATACAAGGGGACACATGGCCGTGTAACCTGACCATATGTCACACATGGCTGAGACACATGCTGATGTCTCTACCCGTGTGGACAAAAATAGGATATTTACCAAGCCATATCTTGCCACCCAAATTTGCATACACCTACACCAAACCAAATGGCACAACACAAGGCATAAATAGGCATTCAAAACAATTCAATCAAGCCTAAATCATGCAAATTATATACCATCATCCACAATACACACAAGTATCAAAATAGGCTATTCCATTCATGCCAAATTCTACATTTTCGCATTACCTAAATGATCATTTCAATAATGCACTAATTGGCCTAAACTCACAAACATACCGAATTCAAATCTCAATCATTTAGTATCCCTAATTACCAATTATCAATAAGCATCACATATCCATCATCAAACACATAACTAAAGCCATATGCACATATATATACATCACCAAATATGTTAAAATAAGCCAACTCTCATGGCCATATACAAAACCAAAAACTTATCATTTCCAAGCCAATGGTTAACCACATTACTAATATATATACCAAAATGACCATAATTCCCATACATGCCATATACCCAAAATACTTAAGTTCAAAAGTATCAAAGTGATAGCTTGATAATGTGATGAGGTCTCCGACGATTCCCGAATCTGAGCTAGCTTTTATTTCACTATAAAACACAGAAAAATAAAAAAAGTAAGCTATAACGTTTAGTAAGCTCGTATGAAATAATAAGCAAAGCTCACCATTCAATTAACATTCAAAATATGAACATAACATACTATGAAACATTTAACCACAATGTTAACATATATTCAATCACATAATTTACCATAAACTTACAACTTCCATAGATTCGATGCTTATGTAGTTTCCGTACATACCTGTACTAATACATGTCTTATTTCTTACCATTTCATATCTTTGATATACCCGTTGAACCATTCGAAATAATATCGAATACCTAGGAATCTCGCACCCTAAGTGCCACATACATAGTCAAAGCTATCACAATCTCATATCATATATAATGCTCACTCTCGAGCTATCAACGAGTCTGCTTACACAAGCTGACAGTCATGATGAAGCTACACAGTGCTACTCACACAAGCTAATGAGAATCCACAACACATGCCGGATAACTCAGCTACCGGTAGGACATACGGACCAACACCCAAATCTCATAACCCCTATTGACATGTCATTCGTATCCTACTCTATACCTAAGGTTTAACCGAGATTTCACATTTTTTAAATCGTCGTTGAATATGTTTGCAAAGTCGTATTCACAATTTATGCAATATTAAAGCAATTAAAGCACAAATATAACAATGTTATTACATACGAACTTACCTCGATCGCTAAAATGACGAAACGAGTCGATTAGTCCAAAACCTTGTTTTTCCCTGATCTAAATTCGAATTTCACTTTTCTTGATCTAAATGTAATCAAAATTAACTTATTTAATTATCATTCTATTTAATTTAGTCCAAAATACACATTAAGACAACTTTACACTTTTGCCCCTATTATTTCAACATTTTTACAATTTAGTCTTTATCTCATAAAAATACAAATTCATGCAATTCAACCTATACCCATGCTAGCTGAATTTCAATTAAGTCCATAGCAGCCCATATTTTTCTTTTATTTCACAATTTAACCACAAAATTTTAACATTTCTCAATTAAATACCTAAATGACATTTTTGTTAAAAATCATTTTACAAATGTTGTTTATCTAACAACAAGCATACATTTTCTATCATCAAACATCAAAATACACCTATATTCATCAATGGCAAAACCCTAAACCTTTAACATTTTTGCAAATTAATCTCTGGGCTAGCTAGATTAAGCTGCAACGATCTCAAAAACATAGAAATCATTAAAAACGGGACTAAATTGAACTTACACGCAAGCAAGGATAGATAGCTAAATATTGAAGCTCAAAAATGGTGTTTTCTCCTCCCTATCATTCAGCTAGAAGAAGATGAACAAGAAATTTTGTATTGTTTCATTTATTTTACTATGTTTATTTATCAATTTACTTATTTAACCTTTAATTAAACCATTTAAAATCACTTAATATATGTCCCTAAATGTCCGCTAACATTAAAAATGGTCTAATTACCATATAAGAACTTCCACTTTAAAGTTTTATAGCTATTAGACACCTTTAGCTTATAGAACTCCATTTTTACACTTTACGCGATTTAGTCTTTTTTATCAAATTAAGCACTCAAATGAAAAATTTTCTTAACGAAATTTTCACACAATCATATTATCTTATTGTAGACCTCAAAATAATAATAAAATAATTATTTCGACCTCAAATTTTTGGTCCCAAAATCACTATTCTGATTTGACTAAAAATGGGTTGTTACAATATCCATCTCCACTTCAATCCCCCATATCACACCATATCTCAACTGTACTCTATCCTGTATTCAATCCGATCCAACATCAAATTCAATAACATTTCTCGAATAACTTTTCATCATTAGTAATTAAATATATCTAATGTACCACTTTATATTATTCAACAATTTATATAGATGTTAAATCTGAAACTATACGAACTTACCTTGACTGAATTGTAGTAGATGTAGAAGTTCAGGGACTATTTTGTAATTTTTCTTTTTCCATGAGTATCTACGGGATCTTGATCTAAAATGTAAAATTTCTCAATTATCAGCTTACATGTCACATTTCAATCCATTTAACAATTAATACCCTTTTGTTTTTTAATTTACACAATTACCCTAAACTTTTACAATTTTTGCAATTTAGTCCCTTAACCCAAAATTCATCAAATTAACTATTTTTCTCAAGTAAATATTCCATCCAAATATACTAGGCCCTTAAAAATTCGCTAATGAACATTAATTTCACTATCAAAACCTAAAATTTTGACATTTTCACAATTTAATCCTAAAATCAAAATCTAACAAAAATCACTTTACAAAATCATCAAACAACACAACCAAAGCTCCAAATACATGGTATTCATAAAAAACATTCAAGATTCATCAATGGCAACTTCAAAAAATTTTAACAGAATAAAAAACGAAGGTACGGGCTAGCTAGACCTAGTTGCAAAGATCTTAAAAACATAAAAATTACAAGAAAATGAGTAAATTATACATACCATGCAAAGCTAAGAAGCAACCGAAATTCCTTAGGTCTAAAATGGTGTTTTTAGCCAAGATTTGAAGAAGAATAAAGAAAAATGGTTTAATGTTTCAATTTGTTTTAATTAATTTTAACTTATCTACCATTTTGCTATTAAACATACAATTTTCTTATCATTTTTCCTTTGTAATTGCCGTCTAAAATATAACTGGGGTTAAAAGACCATTTAGGTCCTTCCACATTTATTAATTAAGCCATTTTATTATCTAAATGTTATAATTATCATATTTTGCACATTTTACAAATTAGTCCTTTTTAATTAATTAACTATTTAAACATTAAAATTTCTTAACGAAACTTTAATACAACCTTAATAATATTCTGTAAATAATTTTTTAAATATTTACGGCTCGATTTAAAAAAAAAAGAGGTCCTATTACCTCCTTTTCAAAAACCACTTGACTTTAAGATCATACTGCTTGAACCTAATTGTTCACTCAAATAGCATAAATTACCATTTCAACATTTATTTTAATACTATATTTGACTCGTAAATATTAAATAATAATATTTACGAACTCGCTCATCGGATTTGTGGCCCCGAAACTACTATTTCTAGTACCATTGAAAACAAGTTGTCACATTTGAGGTCAAAAGTGTTAAATCAATTATTCATCATGTCAAAACTATTTGTAAAGATGAAATGCTTAGTCATGTGCTCCAAAGTCAATACTTGTATCATATTGCTCTAGGGTCGTCTTTTTTACTTCTTGTTTTTGTTTGTGTTGCTTGAGGACAAGTAATGACTTAAGTGTAGGGGAGTTTGACGTTGTAGTAGATTAGACTAATTTTCACACTTTAGGAGCTTGAAAACAAGCACTATCATTAGGTTTTAGTTATGTTTTAGTAAGTTTAACTAAATTCAATCAAATGTGCAAATTAAGTCTTTTATTGACCTTAGGGGCTGAATGAGACCCAAGGGTGAGCTAATAAACTATGCAAGTGTGCAGGTGACCATTAGAAAGCGTGCTAAACCGATATTGGTCATGATGTTGCAACATGGAGGACTCGATGTCACAACATAGGGAGCAGAATGGAAAAATCTTAAGACTACCTTTGACGTCGCAACACAGCTTAAGGGTGTCGCAACATACCCCTGAAGACATCTTGAAGAGGAGTATACCGACTTCTATGTCGTGACATAGGTCCTAATTTGTCACGACATCGACTCTGATGGGAATTAACATCAGAGGGTGTTTTGGTCCACACAATCAAACTTAAAGCTCAAAAATATCAACTAACCTAAGGTTTAGGATGACAACCACCTGAAATCTATAAATAGGCTCAATTGTCACACATTATGGACATCAATTACTTAGTTTAGAATTTCTCTTTTAATTCCAGTTTCATTTTTCTCATTTCTTAGGTTTTAGATTTATTTTTAGTTTGTTCTTTTTTTTTATTTTGAGAGGTCTTATTTGAGGATACAATCAACTCTTATTGATTCACTTTTATTGATAATACAAATCAGGCTTTTCTTAAACCTTATACTTTCGATTCAATTATCATGATTATGTTTTATATCGATTCTATAGTGTTTACGAAAACCATGAGGAACTAATCCTTCTATGGGGGATTAGTAAGTTGAGGTATGATCTATAAACTGTTTTGTAGGGTTACTCAATAGATCAGCTCTTTAGGAAAGGAAAAACCTAAACCCTAGGCTTGACATCTTAATAACTCTTGAAATGAGTTATATTTCAAGCCTCCAGAATGAATTAATTGTTTGTATTTAAGTAAATATGTTTGCATTTTCAGGATATTTTTAGAACATTGCATAACAAAGTTTAGATTGTGCTATAAATGTCATTATTTATTACTAGGGAAGAAAGGTCTTAGTTATTGTTGACAACAGGCGCATGATGAAGAAGAGAAGAGAGAAAGCAGAAAGAAAATGGAGGAACTGAAATATTGTCATGGCAAAATGTTGGTTAGATTGCCAATAAGAATGCCATGGAAATTCTAGGAAGATGACGCAACACTCAGTCCATATCACTCTCAGTTAGCTATACTTGTACTAGATAAACCACCCTGAAAAAGAGGAAGCAAAAGGCGTGTGCTGAGAGGGAGGAACCTACCCTATAAAGGAGGAAAGAGAAAAGAAAAAAGGGGACGAGGATTTTGGGGAGAGAGGAATTGGAGAGCAATTTTTCTCTACATTAGATTCTCGTGGAAAATTTCAAAGAAAATAGAGGAGAGGTAGCAACTTACAGAGCAAAAATCGCATACAGAAGGAAGGGGAAGAGAAATCTGCCTTAGGTTTTGTAGCAAATTTCAGTATTAAAGTAAATGTTGGAGTAGTTAGAGCTTCCTGTAGTTCTGTCTTTATTTTCTTATTTGAACTTTGTGATTCATAAACTTGAATGATGATGTTGAATGGTTTCATTTTGGATTTGAATTTCCAATCCATGAGCTAAATCTCATTGGGTTGGAATTATTTGGGTGAATTTTTACTATCTTTAATACCCATGGTCTGATTTTGAGTAGATTACTGTTTCATTCGGTTTGTGATTATTTTAAATGCATGCATGCAAGCTCTAGACATAGATGATTGTATGGTATGTTTTTAGATCTGATTTAATTCTGAAAAGATTAAATAAATTAGATTATTATAGGTTGATACAGGTGAGTATTCGAAAGAATATTCGTAGCACTCTAGACGTAAAAGTTGCAATCTATACAGGGAAAGGAAGAACAATTTAGATATCATTCTTGAGTTCTGTAGACACACAAAAACTCAAAATGATAGCTTAAAGTCTGGCTCTCGAAAGAAGCAGACTACAATAATGAATCTTGAAACAGTAGAATGGTCAAGATTGTGCCATGGCATTATTAGGATATCAAAATAAAACGTGAGTAATTTCAACCTTTATCATTCAACAGTACAATTCCTCCCCACTTATTCTTTGAAAGCTGCCATCGCATTTCAATTGCCTTTGTAACAACCCATTTTTGGTGAGATCGGAACAGTGGTTTCAGGACCACAAATCTGAGCCAAAAATTAAAAAAATAATTAAAAAATAATTTTATTTTATTTTATGGTTGGTATCATGATAGGAAGGTCACATGAAAATTTTGGTAAGAAAATTTTACCGATTGTGTGTTTAATTAGGGAAAGGACTAAATTGCATAAAATGAAAAAGTTGGGTTCTAGTAGCTATAGATATCAAATAGCTATGGAATTCAAAACTTAAGGTCCTTATATGGTAATTAGACCATTGAAGAGTAGTTAGTAGATATTTTAAAGACTCATCCATGGAAAAATTAAAAAAGGGTAGGGACTAAATTGGAAATCAATAAGATTAATAGATGATAATTAATTAAAAAGAAAAAAAAATCATCTATTTTCATACCATCTTCCCCAATTTTTCTATGGAAACCCTAGGAGAAAGGTAGAAAACTTTTCAAGCTTAATAAGGTATGAAATCAAGTCCATTTTCAGTAATTTCTATATTTTTAGAATCGGGATAGCCTAATCTTTCTATTTAGGGGATTTATTTGAAAAGTTATCAAGGTATGAAATTTGGTTCATGGATGAATATGCTGAAAATTAGAAATTTATGGTAGAAAATGAAAAGTTATTCATAGATAAACAACTTTTACAAAGTAATTTTTGATGAAAACTTGATTTAGGGACTAAACTGAAAAAGTGGTAAAACCCATGGAAATTTTTGAAATTTGTGAAATGTATGTGCTGTAAATGTAGTATATAAATTTCGACTAGGCTTGGAAAGAGGGTGAAATTTCATGAATTTCATTTTGCAAGCCTAAGGATGAAATCGAAATTTTTGAAAAAGGTAGGGGCAAAATAGTATTTTTGCCTAGGATGTAATAGGATGCAAATGTATATGAAATGTGATAGATTAATAGTTAAATTTACCCATATAGATTCGAAAAGACAAACCACGGAACTAAATCGAGGAAAGCAAAAAGGTTTTGGATTAGTTGAAATTCAAATACGAACCATTTTCAAGGTAAGTTCGTGTAACTTTAAAATGTATGTTAATATGCTTGAATTGAATTGCATGATTGTGTTGATATGTGTGAGATGATATATACATAATGAAATAGTATTAAGTTGTGTAATATAGACAAATTATCATGTTTCGGTTGAATGTTGAATTTCGATAGGTTAAGAATAATAGTGCATATGTTGCAGATAAAATTTAGCCCAGACGGGTAATTCTAATGTAAGCCTTCTTGAGCTTAGGTTATAAATTGGATTTAGCCCGGATGGGTAATCCAAATTAAGCTCTCTATAGCATATGCTATGGATAGGATTTAGCCTAGACTGGTAATCCTACTGTAAAATGTACGGCTCAAGAGTGTGCCTTTTTATTATGTACCCTAACAGGTACTTTTGCACATGTGTATATTACCCAAACATCCATCGAGATTTCAATAGTTTGACGGAAAAGACTCTTGAAGTGTGGAAAGGTGAAATTAATGGAAGCTTGTAATGTGATGAGCTCATCTATGTTTACTTGATATTCATATGAGATTATGTCACTAACATATTGAATAAGTGTATGTGTTTAGGTAACTTACCCAAAATAGATGGAATGTAAATTTATGTATGCTTGTATTAATAAATATGACCGGTAAGTTTATTTTCTGTTATACGAACTTACTAAGCATAAAATGCTTACTCCGTTTAATTTTCCCTATTTTATAGTGCTCAAAGCTCAAGAAAGTTGGAAGTCGGTCGGAGCAGTCATCACACTATCCACTATCTCATTTTGGTATAAATAGAAATCTCATTTTGGTATAATGGCATGTATAAGCTTAGTTGGCCAATGATGACTTGTAATGGTTGTTTTGTACCCTAGCCATTGGAGTGGCTAATGATGGTCTAAGTTTGGCTATTTTAAAGTGACACGGCCAACCACACAGGCATGTCCCTCGACCATATGGGCATGTGAACCCTACACCTTGGAAATTTTTTTAAATGTCGCGAAAAATTTTATGAGTTTCCGATTAAGTCTCGACTTGATTTTAATACTTGTATTGGACCTCGAGGGTCCAATTAAGGGACGTTTTGACTGATCTCAGTACAGGAACAATAATTTACTTAAATTATTTGTAAAATTTTTTGAATGTTCTGGTAATACTCCAAAATCCTGTTCCGACAACGGATACGGGTTAGGGGTGTTACAAACTTAGCATTTTTTCATTCATAATTTATTTTATTAATCCATTCATTAATTCTCTTCATCAGTTTGTCATATGTTTCTTTTGCACAGTTTAACTAGTCAAATTCATAGTCATAGCATAACCATTTGTTAATCAATTTCGATCCATATGGAGACGATACTCACTCATCACTTTATCACTTGATTTGATGTGTATACTTGCACATTTACATTAAACACATCCCTAGGAAGTCATCAAGGTGGGAATTAACCCAAAATTGGTATGGCCCATCCATGAACACCTTCACCCCAAGCTGAACTTGACTGTGAGGTTGGAAGATAAGTAGTTCTTGCTGACTCATTATTATAGTGGACGTATCAAAAAATCCTGCTAGGATATCGACTAGTTGATTGATAAGGAACCTAAAGCGACAATTAATGAAGATTACTGAAGCGAGCTAATCACCCAGAGCCAAATTTGATTAATTCTACTTTTGAACCTCTTGATATTTATTTCTTTATTATATTTTTATTATTATAAAAATCCTAAAAACCCTTTTTATTTATATTTTCATACTATAACTTATTTAGAGTACTAATTAGATCTTTCGATGTTTAGGTTGAAAATTGATCTAGCACTAGCCTCCATTTGGTATGATCCTTAGAGTACTCATCTACTCCATGTAACTATATTACGACTTGACATGTCTGCTTGCGAATACTGTCTCATTTATATATCTTTGATTGTAGTATTCACACTTTAGACATGACTACGTCCGGAGGCAGTCAACATCTACGAGCACAGCTCACTAAAACACATCTGCGAACACGACCACTAGGAAGGTGAGTAGCAAAAAGTGCTTCGAAGCGTAATCCTGCAAAAGAAACAGTTGAACGAAGGCAATGAATTAACCAAGCGTAATCCTGCATTATTCCTAATCCTACCCTAGCAACAAACAATCATACTTATTACTTCAAATAATTTACAAATCCGGCGAACCTAATAAGTTAACCAAACTGGCGAGTACCACTAAATGTAATACCCCATACCCTATCTGATTGTTGGACCTGAGTTATGGAACGCCACATTAGCCACCTAGGCAACTTTTCGTTTAGACCCAATTGAACCTTCATCACACCATAATTTAGATCATAATAACATGTTTAGATATCAGGAAACACAAGCTTGTGAACTCACATTGCTTGTTTCATGGTACGCATCAGTAATAATATGCAAACCTACATCGCTTGCAAGAACTTAACTACTGCTTCCCTAAAGACATAAATATTTGATCAAAGTAATTAAGAACATGTGAACCCTAAGTTTTGCAAAATAGTACTCCTCGAGGAACACATCAATTCAACTATCTAACATCGGGGTTCACACTCTAAGTCTTCTCGAAGTAAGTCTCCTAAAATAGGGTAATTCTCGCGAACGACCCCTATGTTTTTAGATTTTGCAAACACGTTTCGCAGGGTCATTTTTTTGGGAAAAAACTCGATTTTAAAATGGTTTTCTTGCATAGCGAAAAATTAAAATTTTAAAAATCGACCCAGTTTCTGATATTTATAGCAATAAACCTTAATTGAATTTGTACTTGTGTTTTTGGATAAGCATATTCTTGATGTTTTTTGGCTTTCAACCAAATGATCTTTGCTATTCTCGTACCACAAATTTCTTCAAGTGTGGGCTTGAAACAATTGAATCAAAACACAAAACTAGAAAAAGTTTTTCTTTTGGGGTGAAAACGGAAATTCTCTCTTCTTGAATAGAAATTGGTAAAATCGTTATGTTTATAAGTTGAGAATAAATTCTCTCTATTTTTAGGTAAAATAACAATCTCTCAAAAGTTTTGTTAATAGCTCTACCAGTGCCATCTATTTATAGGAAAAGAATGTAGAACCCTTATAGAGTTGTAGAAGATTATTTTAAATAGAAAAACAACATCCTATTTAGAGTAGGATAAGGGTGAATGACTCACTATTGTATTTCTACTAGGGTTGTCTCCGCCTTTCATGTTATATGAGAGGTTTTGGGCCTCTCTTACATCGGGTCCAATTACAAGTACTTCTTAAGCCTTTTTGACCCAATACTTTGTAATATGATCCAACCACTAATTCAATTTGTCTATTTTCAAAAATAAACTTTAATATTTACATATTAAATAATTTTCTCATCCCAATTTTACTCTAGTAAAATTTTAATAATTTTACCCCCAAATAAAATTTTAACGTTTTTACCCCGATAAAATTTTGAGAAAATTCATTTAATATGTCACAACTCAACGTGTTCACTATGACTGAATGGTTTATTTTCTTTTTTGGGCTTCAAAGCAGCATAAAAACATAAACTCATTCTTCTATCATTTTTTAAGTAATCTTATATAAGATTGCAAATTTGCATTTTCATTTTCATTTCCATTTTTGGAAACCTACATTAATTTCCAAATGATTCAATTTCTCTTTTTCTATTCATTTCATTCATTTTTATTCAAACACACAATTTATTTCTAGTTTCAATGAGCTAACAGAGGGACCAATTGGACATATATAGTTGAGGCTCAAATGATTTATATTTAACTTTTAGCTTTTCACTTATTAATTATAAACTCATTTAGTCATGAAGTCATTCCACTATAGTATCATGACTGAGCTCTCCTCAACAACATACCATTACGAAAGCAACTACTCAGTACTCGTCCAATAACCTTATAAAAAATGTGTTACCCTCATATGATATCCATATCTCTTTGGGATAATATCCGTTGTCCCAATATGATCCTATTTTATCTTAGGGTAACTATTACATCTTCTTTCGTGAAAAGCCAATCATTATCAAATAGTGATCAAGTCATCCATCTCAAAGACGGATGACCTGTGGCCACGTTTACTTTTCATCAACCATGTAATGCCAATGAGACGATATCATTTACCCATATTTAAAGCTATGAATTCCACTATTGTGAATGATGCAACAAACTATAGAAGTCGTATACCAAATGCCCCAGCTTTCAATTCCTTATCTATTTGAACTCAAGCTTTTACTTACATCAGAATGTACGAGTCATGCATACATAATCTACCATCCACTTAGGATTTTGGTATGTCACACTATGAACATCACAAGTGAATAAATCCATAAATGGATTCAAGATTTATTCTGCTTGGATCATGTCTGATTTACTGACAGTTCAGTCAATCACATCTATGTCTCTATCTTCTGGGAGTCATCCACTCTGATACCCAAGACAACGCATCTCCCCAATTGGACCTAATGATGCGCGCATGTAATCGTGAGTTTGATTACAATACGCTAGTTTTCCCGATTGTTTAATTCTGCATTGTCTCAATTTAGCATTCAAGATGGAATTGTTAATAACAGAAACTTGGTAGATGAAAATGACTAAAAGTAGGTTGTATGGATGACTTGTATGAATCAAACACTTAGAAATGAACCAACGATATGAGAGATCATGACCCAATTTATATAAAGTGAAATAACAAACAAGTCTTTGAAGAAGAAAAAGTAAATTGTGACCCGCTATTTAGCAAAATAGGAACCAACAGTATATTAGAACACCACATTTCAGAACAAAGAAAGAAAAGAAATGATAAGTTCAAAAGAAAAAAAAAGGTTTGATGCCACAAGGAGAACCTTGATAAGTCCAAGTAAGTTCTTTCAAAAATAATGAGATAGAATTCTTCCAATAACTCAAAAATATTCATTCATCATAGTCTTACCAAAGTTCTATTTACAAGATATTTATAGGCACTTTTGTGACTATTCAAATGTCTATGTGAGACTTTTCATATTCGGCCATTAACTAGTATTTCTACAAGCACTAATCTCATTTTTAACTAGTATGTCTCTTCATTGGAATCTAATGTAGTTGAAAAGGCATGCTAATTCTCCTTAATAAAGACTTAATGTATCCTTAATGTGTTTAATTGATGTCCCTTCAGCTCCCTTGAAACCAAATTATAAAAGCTTGTGTAACATCCTCTTAAATGGCATTATGATGAAGGTTTAAGACTCCAAAAATGTTCAGACTTGAAGTGTAACAACCCGTTTTTAGGGTTAATCAAATCAGTGGTTTTAGAACCACAATCTAAAGTTAAAATATTTATTTTATTATTTTATTATTTTATTAAGGTTACAGTATGATAGAATGTCTGTGTGAAAATTTCGTAAAGAAATTTTACCGTTTGAGTGGTAAATTCAGTAAAAAAGACTAAATCGCGTAAAGTGTAAAAGTGGAGTTTTATTAGCTAAAAGTGTTTAAATGCTATATAATTTAAAGGAGGATGTCCTTATATAGAAATTAATCCATTATTGACTTAGTGAAATGTGATGGCTTGGTATAATGGAAATTTTAAATGTTATTAAAGGTCAAAATGGTAAAATGGTTAATAAATGTTATAATAATTAAAACAAAGCAAAATTATCATCTTATTTCATTCATCACCACCAATATGGAAATGAAAGACCATGGAAGAAATCTTGCTAGGGTTCGGTCATATTGATGCTCAATTGAAGGTTCGTTTTTGTTCTATTTTTAATAATTTCTACGTTTTAGAGATAGTTGCAGCTTAATCTAGCTAGCCTGTATCTCCGTTTTCGAAACTGTTATAGATTTTGAATGATGCCATTATTGAATGCTTGGATTTTTAGATATTTTATAATATATTATTAAAGTTTGAAGCTAGATTAACAAGTTTTATAAAGTTATTTTTGACAAAAATGTCAATTACAGATTTAATTGAGAAATTTGTAAAATCCATGGGTAAATGTGTAAATTAATGAGAAATTTGGGGTGATATGAATATAAGGAAAATTTTGCTAGCATGGGCTGGTATTGAATTGTATAAATTTGTATTTTTATGTGATAAGGACTAAATTACAAAAATGTGAAATAATAGGGGCAAAAGTGTAATTTTGCCAAAATATGTAAATTGTGTTAAATTGAATGAATTAATGATTAAATAAGTAAAATTTGTTATTATATAAATTGAGAAAAATGAGATTCGGATCTAGAACGGGGGAAAACAAAGTATTGGATTAGTCGACCTAATTTGTCGTTACAGCGAACGAGGTAAGTTCATATGCTAATAAACATATTTAAATTGTGTTATAAATGATTATTTATTATTGAATTGAATTGAATTATATATGTTTCATTATCATTGAATTGCTATGAATGTTGAACGAGCAAATACGAGCAAGAGTCGACGAAGTTACGATATCCAAAAGTCCCAGTATGAGCCTTAGGAACAGTACAGGATACGAATGTCATGACATTAGGATTATCGAAATGTGATTACATGTAAGACCATGTCTGGGACATTGGCATTGTATTGTGATTATGTGTAAGACCATGTCTGGGACATTGGCATTGTTATTCGATTTCATGTAAGACTCTGTATAGGATAGTGGCACCGATATGTGATAACATGTAAGACCATATCTGGGATATGACATTGTATGAGCTTTATGTGATTTTCGAGTATCCTTAACGATTCTGAATGATTCAACAGGCATAGTCAAGATGAAAAGGAAAGTACAATTGAATTAAGTGATATAGGTTCTTACAGAACTTATATGAGAATCAAATGAAGGAAATATGGTAAGTTCTTAGTTTATCAAGTATATGAAATGAGAAAGATTTATGTATAAGTATGTTTCATGCCAAAATATGTTTATTTGGCTATAATGAGGTATGAATTGAATGCTATGTGAGATATGGGTTATAGTTGTTTTAACTGAATATACATATGGCACATAGTGTGCGAAACACCATTATTTGATGATATTTCATATAATTCACTAGGCTAAAAAAGGTGATGAATATTGAATTGAATAAAGTTTATATATAATTGCTTGTGCATATGAAAATGTGAATGAATTGATAAAAAGTTTTCAAACCATACGTGTTTTGAATGAATAAACTCATGAAAATCTTGATCATCTATGTGCATGAGTTTAAGATTGAATGGTGAAATCATATGAATTATATCATGTTTTGAGTAATTTTTTAAAATGCGGTTATTTAATAATATGAGTTTATTACCATACGAGCTTACTAAGCTTTATAGCTTACTTTGTATTATTTTTTCTATGTTTTATAGTGATTTGGACGTTCGCTCGGGTTGGAAGTCGGCGGAGATCGCATCACACTATTCGGTTGTAACACCCCAAACCCGGCCCAGACGTTATGGTCGAATGTGGCGCATCACATTGAAGTGTTTCAGCGAAAACCTTGTTTTCATTGAAAACCCTTCCTTAATATATGAAACCTTAGTTAACTTATGAAACCACTCTTTTCAGTTGTGAAAGCTTTATTTAAAACATTTGATTTAAGAAAGTTTATCAATTAAAAGTTTGGTTGCGGAAATGTAGTATATAAAAACTATGGTTTAGAAAATCCCTGTTCAACTTCTTGCAATTACAATGCATAAGAATAATAATCCAAATAATAACAAAAAGGGGAAAGACCTTATTACAATCCAAACTAAAAATTACTTAATAAACTAGGAACTTATATGCTTTTAAAACAAATCCAAGTTGTCTTGCTAGCTGGCCACCCAGAGTCCGTCCAGACATCGAACCTCCTATTGAGCATTACCTGAGAAAAATAAAAGAGGGGGTGAGTTTTCGCAAACTCAGTGTGTACACCCTCGTCAAGCAACAAGCATTCATCAATCATCATAAAATCACACATGCAATGTAGTGCAATACAACCCACCCCAATAATCCATCCACTACACTTCAGCTCCATCCCCCGGTACACTTCATGTGGGGAAATAAATATCGACCCACCCAATCGATACACTTCAATGGTAGCCCGGTTGCGAAACTACCTTCATTGCAGCAAGCTGTTAATCATATAAAGGCTTACAAAGCCTTCGGTGGATCCACGGTCGTAAAACGACCATGTGATCCTCATATACTTCCTCCGTTCCAAAATTCCCAACCCATATGCAACTTAAGTAGAATATCATATGTATGCATGTAACATCCATAAAACTTACATTCAACGCCTAGGGATATTTTGGTCATTTTTGCCCTTAGGGGCATTTTAGTAAATTTTCCCTTTCTTTACGGTTTTCACTTACCTTGGCCCGTTAACAAATCCCATGAGCTAAGATGAACGAATACTATGCACCAGGTAGGATTCTAGAGAAGAGGAGGTGAGTCATTAAGACCGTTTAAGTACCAAGCTCTCCCTAGATCCAATCCTAGACATGCATAAACCCGTTGCCACACCTTAACCCTATGACTTGTCCGCGGTTGCAATTAATTAATTAAGTTTTATGTAGTCATCATATACTAGGCCCAAAACCCCTACAAAGCTAAACTCACATACCTGTATATGGCCCACTAGGCCCAATCACATTTATATGGCCCATTAGGCCCAAATCACATTCATATATATGCTCACATACGAATTTTCCATCACATAGCATCAAATATCAATTTTGTCTATTATAAGCCCAACAGCCCATCAGGCCCATTAAGCCTATTCTGGCCCGGTTGGCCAAATCACATCCCAAGTCCATGGAATCGCCCATGGGCCTTAGACAACCTATCGGTTTCTCCCTTACGAGTGTTCGCGCACTCACAAGTCTGTCGTAGCCAAACTTTCAGCTTTTCGGCATTTCAGCTTTTCAGCATTTCAGCTTTTCGGCATTTCGACATTTCGGTATTTTGGCTTTTGTCGACTCATTGTGTGTGTGCAATGTATGTACACACCTAGTAAGCAAGTGTGTTGCAATTCCCTTAGTCACAAACCTGCAAACGATATCACCCTTCAATTAATCATATGCTTAATACATATTTTACCCAGAACCGAAACCTCACCTTAACCTTACCTTGAACACCTATCCCTAATAGCTTTTCCTTGATCACGTACTCCCTAGATCTGCATTAATCTTACTCATTAAAACCAAATACTAGGGGACTCACATCCAACACAATTCACCCCCTTATCTCACTTTAAGACCATTCGGCCAACCTTAGCCAACAAGAGAGGAATACTTACCAAAACCGCAAAACACTTTAGGAGCAATTTCGGTAGAAAGCTAAGATCCAAGATTCGATACTAATTCCCTACCACAGTTTATTAGAAAGAGTGAGGAAAGAACATCATAATAGATTCTTAGCAAAACCGATTGGGAGAACAACACTTACACTAGATTTGACCGAAGTAGAAGGAGTAGTAATTGCACCAAGGGTATTCGGCCAAAGAGTACTCGGCTTTCAAGCTTAGTGTGGTGAGTAAGGTTTATTTGGAACAGATTAAAGAAGAAGAGTAGAAAAAGAATAGAAAATCGGTAGAAGAAAAGAAAGAAAGAAGCAAAGGTTTTTGGCTTTTTGGATCTTGAAGAGAAAAGGGTTTTCGATAACAAAGTGAGAGAGATTTCGGCATTAGCCTGGCAACCTTGCATTCAGCACCTATTTATAGCCCCTATAGCCGAATTGTCTGACCCTCAATTCCCCATTCGACTCCATCACTTCCCCCTTCTCATCTCCTCGTTTTTCTCCCTGATAACCCCTTGATCCTTTCCTCAATTTTCTCTTCTGAACACTCCCCTTGGAGTCTATCTTCACGCCACTTTCAATCTTCTACAAGGCCAAAATTAAACTTCTAAAAATACTAAGCTAGGATTCGAACCTTGGATCTCCTTGCTAGCCACTAACGCCACCTCCCTACACTCTAAGTGGCGTCACTTAGTCACTTCTCTACAAGGCTTTTTGATGCCATTTTCCCCTATTTTATTTAAAAGCCCAACTACCTGCCAACAAGGTCCTTTTAATTATTAACGCATAATTTTATTTTCCCCTAAGTTCGAACTTAAACCTTCGCCAAGACCTACTATTACCTACTTAACCAAAAATACCTAGTACATCTTTTTATCATAACCCAAAGAAAGAAAAAAATTCGAGATTTTGGGATTTTTGGAGCGTTACACCGGTTATTGATTTTGGTATTTATACACTTGTGACTTGGTTATATGGCATGTATAGGCTTGAGTTTTTTTGTTAAAGGTTTTGGTGGTATATTTAGCCATTTTATATAGCTTAGTAATGACTTATGTTTGATGTGTAATTTGGCTTGTGTAATGGCATAATTTGGTATAGTTTTTGATGGTTCAAGATGATCATTTGGTCATTTGGTGTATGATTATTATTTACTTATGAAAAGCATGATTTTAGACTTGATAAATGAATGGCTAATAGATGATTTATGAGTCAAGCTATGTATGTGATTGATTGTAGTAAAAATACATATTGAAATCGATTGTATTGACAAGTATGATATGTACTTTAGCATATGATTGAATAGGTGAGTAATGAGGAATGAATCATGCTAATTTGGTACGTGTTTGAATGTACAAATGGTATTGATTTGAGTATATGAATGCTTGATTTTGAAATGGCATGAATTGTATATGAATTAGCATATTTTGGCTATCTATAAATGTATTAAAATGGTACCATTTTGGTTGCTAGGTGTGTATGAGAAAAGGGTGGCAAATTGGCTTTGCAAATAACCTATTTTTGTCCACACGGGCAGAGACACGGGTGTGTGTCTCAACCGTGTGCAACACACGATCATGCTACATGACCGTGTGTCCCCTAGGGTAGCCTTTTGAATTAAGATAGTATATCCAACAAGTTTGACACGGTCTAGACACACGGGCATGTCTACTAGCCGTGTGTGAGACACACGGCCTAACACACGGGCGTGTGGTTGGTCGTGCGACCCAAGTTAGTAACCCCTCTAGATTTTACACAGCCTGGCACACGGGCGTATCCTCGGCCTTGTGGTGCAAGTCAGTATGTATGCCCTGTTTTCACATGGCCTGTGACACGGGCACGACCTATTCACACGGGCGTGTGAACCCTGTATACATAAAAATTTTATAAGTTTTCTAAAGTTTTTAAATGTTATCGGTTTAGTCCTGAACCTTCTTTGAAGCATGTTTAAGGTCTCGTAGACCTATTTAAGGGACATTGTGTATATGAATAAATGTTATTCGATAATGAATGTTTATTGAGTTGTGAAATGTTAGTTAAATGTTGTGTTTGATCGGTAGTACCTCTCAACCCTAATCTGGCGACGGACACGGGTTAGGGGTGTTACATTTTATTAATATTAGAGCTATGGTTTAGTCGATTCTAGGACTAATGTAGCAAGTGAGAGTCTAGCTATACATGCCATATTTAACCTGTAATAGTGTGATATTTCTCGATTCTGACGAGAATTATTTTAATTAGACAAATAAGTTTTCCAACCGAGCTAATTCCGATAGTACAGAATGTTGATGAGTTGTAACTCATAAAGGTATGAATCAGAGTGCATGATATTTTGCTATTGATAAATGTTATAATTATATGAGTATATGAGTAGTGATGTTTGGTCTATGATTGTTATGTGAATATTTTGATTGTGAATTAATGATTTGATTTAGTGTATGAGATATGTGTTAAGTACAAAAGTGATCATAAGTAAATGATTGTTAGGTGTTTTGAGAATGTGGAATTAGTAATGAACTGGTCATTCATAATAGTATGTGTGATGTGCATGTTTATGTGAGAGTTAAATTTTAGGCTTTACAACCTCACCCCCTCATCGGTAAAGTATTGTAATGAAATCTGTATTATATAGATTAAATAAGTTTACAAGTGTAGAATTACAAAGTTTCGTAATTGAAAGATTAGTACTGTGATTAGATAAGAGAATGAGTCTGCAAGTGAAGACAGTAGCAGAAAAAATATTGGATCGTGTTGAAGGCCATTCGTAATATGCAAAGTCACTGTTAAAGAAGAAGTTGAATTCGATGAGATGAAAGTATTCAGGTATGATGTCTAAAGAACATATTAACTGGAAGTTCTTCTAAATTGATTTCTATTAGTGATGGGATAATGTGAAATTAGTGATGACAGAATTAGACAGTGGAATAATGTTTGAATTGAAATAATAGTTGAGTGCAGTGGTTATAATCGGGCAGTTACTATGGTTTTTTCTGGGCATTCTATGTGTACATTTATTCTCAAAAGTAAATGTAACTGTTTAATTTCATAAGGAATTCTTATCGTATGAGAATGTTAGTTAAACATACTATTAGACGAAAGCATTATGGTCTATATGGTTTAATATTGGCATTGCTCTATTGTTTTTCTCTGGTATTCTATTCCATTATGTTGATAGAAAAGTCGATGGTAAAATCTGTATGATTGCTAGTATTCTGTTTCTACTGGTCATTATTCTGTTGAATATACATGAAGATTATATTGCTTCTATTACTGTTGATTTCAGTGTTTATGAGTGTTGTTCTTCCTTCTGGAAATTTTCTAGGATATCATCGGGATCTTTATCATTCTATATGGGTTGTAATTTCCAGAAATTTTGTATAGCTCAACATTTTAAGATTTCGCTACCTCAGTTTTATTATGACTATATGTGATTGCCTGCAAGAGATATTTTTCTAACGGAGATGACTATATCTATTATGATTATAATTTCTGGTTTGATCACGGGAGTGTAGTGGTACCGTCATTAGATTATAGAGGTTGTGTTTCTATATTGGTTGCTGAGGAAACTATATTTGATTTTATTTTGTGTTCAAAATGCATTATTAACAGCTGGAATTTTATCTATTTATACGGTTCAGACGTTGGTCTTATTATGGCATTATGATTTTTATATGATGGAAGTGGCTTCAGTGTAGTTCAATGCTTCAATGATTAATAGTTTCGATAGCTTTATTATATAATCCTTTCTAGTTTCTTGAAATAGGGTTGACATCGGCAAAAGTGTAAATGGTGAAAGATCAAGCTCAAATTTGTATACCAGTTATCATTCCTAGGTAATCTTGATAAATGTTCATGAGTTGAAAGCGGGATGTTATGTTACGTTTGAATTATGTCGTTTTTAAAGATCTTTGATTAGTATCCTGAAGAAATTGTAATAAAATGTATGTTTGAGTTATCTTGACAACAAGAAGAAAGGTTTTCTTTGTAAAGTTATTGTTCGATAGCTAAGATCGATTCAGTTGTTTAGCCTGACGGGATTATTTGCTTGAAGGGTTAATTGAGTATATGTGTTTGAGTTTATCTGTAGGTTTAGAAAATAAATCGTGTATGCTCACGGGTGAACAAACGGGCAGTCTGAATGAAGATTTCATATTCTAGAAGACATGATACAAAATTATAACTATCGGATCAGATCTAATTCAGAAATGATATTATAAATT
The DNA here is from genome assembly GCA_025698465.1 of Gossypium longicalyx. Classification (NCBI taxonomy): domain Eukaryota; kingdom Viridiplantae; phylum Streptophyta; class Magnoliopsida; order Malvales; family Malvaceae; genus Gossypium; species Gossypium longicalyx. The sequence goes on from CM047000.1 coordinate 21,751,414, forward strand.
AAAGTTATTTTGATGGAGAAAGTTATTGTATTTGTGAATTTTGAATGGTTTGATACTTGTTAATAAAGTAATTAACTGTGGAAGGATTATGGATTAGCGATTGATTATCATCCAGGGAAAGTGATTGTAGTCACAGATACCAGGAGTAAAAAATCTTTGTTTGCTTTATGGGTAATGAATATGCAGTTACTTTATCGGAAGGTGGTTTGATATTAGCTAAGTTAAAAAGCTAAATCGATGTTTATTCTACAAGTCTGTGGGACTTGGAATTAAGGCAGCAAATTGCAAGCTAAAATAGTACAATGAGAGACGTCTTCTGATTTAGAGTTTTAGATTAGAACCGACGATTTCTTGTTGTTTTGAGACAGAGTTTGAGTACCGAGAAATCCAGAGATTATATAACAATTGATACACGAAGCTTGCCTACTCTTCCAGGAAAAACAAGATGTTTAATGATCTAAAACAGTTGTATCGATAGACAGGTATGAAACGAGACATTTTTGACTCTACGCTTAGAAGTTTAAAGTATCAGCAAGTTAAACTGATTGTTATGTGACTTCGGGACTGTTACAGTATGAGATGATATCTGAGTGAAAATATGATAATATTATAATGGATTCTATATGGGGATTATTCTTATCACCGAAAAAGAAAGATGTTATCTGGGTTACTGTCGAATGTTTAAAAAGTTTGCACATTTATTTCTATACATACAGATTTCTCTTTTGATAGACTTGTTGAGTTGTACATTTCAGAGATTTTCAGGTTATATAGCGTGTCAATCTCCATTATTTTGGGAACCCGAGGTTTATATTGTGATTCGATAGAAAACTACAATATGTTTTGGGTACGAGGTTGAGTTCTAATACCTTTATCCTCAAACTAATGGTTGATCTGAGAAAGTGATTCAGATTCTTGGAAATATGTTTTGTTACTATGTTTTAGATTTTGAAAGTAGTTGAGAAAGACATTTACTGTTGGCTGAATTTCCATATAATAATGGTTATCAGATTAGTATATAGATGGCAATGTATGAAGTATTGTATAGTTGCAATTACCGAACTCCGTTGTACTGGTTAGAACTTTGTGAGAGAAAGATCCACTGGGTTGTTCTGATCAGAGAGATTGAAGAGACTTCGTGAAAGTCTGAAAATTTTATGAAAAAGCAATACTCTGATCTGTTTCCTAGTAAGATTTTTGAGGACGAAAATCCCTAAGGGGGAGAGTTGTAACAGCCCGTTTTCAGAGTTAATCAGAACAGTGGTTTTCGGACCACAATCTGAAGTTAAAATATTTATTTTATTATTTTTTTAAGGTTTACAGTATGATAGAATGTTTTGGGTGAAAATTTCATAAAGAAATTTTACCATTTGAGTGGTTAATTCGGTAAAAATGACTAAATCGCATAAAGTGTAAAAGTGGAGTTTTATTAGCTAAAAGTGTTTAAATGCTATAGAATTTAAAGGAGGAGGTATTTATATAGAAATTAATCCATTATTGAGTTAGTGAAATGTGATGGCTTGGTATAATGGAAATTTTAAATGTTATTAAAGGTTAAAATGGTAAAATGGTTAATAAATGTTCTAATAATTAAAACAAAGCCAAATTATCATCTTATTTCATTCATCACCACCGAATATGGAAATGAAAAACCATGGAAGAAAGCTTGCTAGGGTTTGGTCATATTGATGCTCAATTGAAGGTTTGTTTTTGTTTCGTTTTTAGTAATTTGTATGTTTTTGAGATCGTTGCAGCTTAATCTAGCTAGCCTGTATCTCCGTTTTCAAAACTGTTATAGATTTTGAATGATGCCATTGTTGACTGCTTGGTTTTTTAGATGTTTTATGATATATTATTAAAGTTTGAAGCTAGATTAACAAGTTTTATAAAGTGATTTTTGACAAAAATGTCAATTACGGATTTAATTGAGAAATTTGTAAAATCCATGGGTAAATGTGTGAATTAATGAGAAAAAATGGATTGATATGAATATAAGGAAAATTCGGCTGGCATGGGCTAGTATTGAATTATATGTATTTGTATTTTTATGTGATAAGGACTAAATTGTAAAAATGTGAAATAATAGGGGTAAAAGTGTAATTTTATCAAAATAAGTAAATTTTGTTAAATTGAATGAATTAATGATTAAATAAGTAAAATTTGTTATTATATAGATTGAGAAAAATGAGATTAAGATTTAGAACGGGAGAAAATAAAGTATCGGATTAGTTGACCTAATTTGTCGTTACAACGAACGAGGTAAGTTCGTATGCTAATAAACATATTTAAATTGTACTATAAATGCTTATTTGTTATTGAATTGATTTGAGTTATAAATGTTTCATTATAAATGAATTGCTACAAATGTTCAACGAGCAAATCTGAGTAAGAATCGACGAAGTTACGATATCTGAAATTCCCGGTACGAACCTTTAGAACAGTATAGGATACGAATGTCATGACATTAGGATTACCGAGTTGTGATTACATGTAAGACCATGTCTGGGACATTGGCATCGCTATTCGATTTCATGTAAGACCCTGTCTAGGACAGTGGCATCGATATGTGATAACATGTAAGACTATATCTGGGATATGGCATTGTATGAGCTTTATGTGGTTTCCAAGTATCCTTAACAATTCTGAATGGTTCAACGGGTATAGTCAAGACAAAAAGGAAAGTACAATTGAATTAAGTGATACAGGTTCTCACAGAACTTATATGAGAATCAAATGAAGGTAATTTGGTAAGTTCTTAGTGTATCAAGTATATAAAATGAGAAAGATTTATGTATAAGTATGTTTCATGCCAAAATGTGTTTATTTGGCTACAATGAGGTATGAATTGAACGATATGTGAGATATAGGTTATAATTGTTTTAACTAAATATACATATGGCACATAGAGTGCGAAATACCGTTATTTGATGATATTTCACATAATTCACTTGGCTAAAAAAGGTGATGAATATTGAATTGAATAAAGTTTATATATAATTGCTTGTGCATATGAAAATGTGAATGAATTGATAAGAAGTATTCAAACCATACGTGTTTTGAATGAATAAACTCATGAAAATCTTGATCATCTATGTGCATGAGTTCGAGATTGAATGGTGAAATCATATGAATTATATCATGTTTTGAGTAATTGTTTAAAATGCGGATATTTAATAATATGAGTTTATTACCATATGAGCTTACTAAGCTTTATAGCTTACTTTGTGTTATTTTTTTTCTATGTTTTATAGTGATTCAGACGTTAAACTTGTGACTTGGTTATATGGCATGTATAGGCTTGAGTCTTTTTGTTAAAGGTTTTGGTGATATATTTAGCCATTTTATATGGCTTATTAATGACTTATGTTTGATGTGTAATTTTCCTTGTGTAATGACATAATTTGGTATAGTTGGTGATGGTTCAAGATGATCATTTGGTCATTTGGTATATGATGATTATTTACTTATGAATAGCATGATTTTAAACTTGATAAATGAATGGCTAATAGATGATTTATGAGTCAAGCTTTGTATGTGATTAATTGTAGTAAAAATACATATTGAAATAGATTGTATTGACAAGTATGATATGTACTTTAGTATATGATTGAATAGGTGAGTAATAAGGAATGAATCATGCTAATTTGTATGTGGTTGTATGTACAAATGGTATTGATTTTAGTATATGAGTGCTTGATTTTGAAATGGCATGAATTGTATATGAATTAGCATGTTTTGGTTGTCTATAAATGTATTAAAACGATACCATTTTGGTTGCTAGGTGTGTATGAGAAAAGGGTAGCAAATTGGCTTTGCAAATAGCCTATTTTTGTCCACACAGGCAAAGGCACGGGCGTGTGTCTCAACCGTGTGTCCCCTGGGGTAGCCTTTCAAATTAAGATAGTATACCCTACAGGTTTGACACGGTCTAGACACATGGGCGTGTTTATTGGCCGTGTGTGAGACACACGGGCTAGCACATGGGCGTGTGGTCAGCCGTGTGACCCAAGTTAGTAACCCCTTTAGATTTCACAGGGCCTGGCACATGAGCGTGTCCTCATCCGTATAGTGCAAGTCAGTCTGTATGCCCTATTTTCACACGGCCTGTGACACGTCACACGGCCTGTTCACACGGGCGTGTGAACCCTGTATACATGAAAATTTTATAAGTTTCCTAAAGTTTTTAAATGTTATAGGTTTAGTCCCGAACCTTCTCTGAAGCATGTTCAAGGTCTCATAGACCTATTTAAGGGACATTGTGTATGTGAATGAATGCTATTTGATAATGAATGTTTATTGAGTTGTGAAATGTTAGTTAAATGTTGTGTCTGATCGATAATACCTCTCAACCCTAATCCAGTGACAGACACGGGTTAGGGTTGTTACATGAAGAGTCTCCTTTGGTCTATTAAACAACTTCCATAATGTTCATTAAAAGTTTTGAAACCGTCCAACTTAAAGATTCTTTAGTCATATGAAAAGTCACCTGCAGAAATAGATAATTAAGTATTAAACAATAACCTAAAATGCTCATAAAAACAACATATTTAATAACACTCATGCACACGAATTAATTTAACATGCAACTCAAATCACCTTATTTAAAATGAAAATAAACAAACTTTAATTTATGCATTAAAAAGTAACAACCAAATTAAATAACATACTTATATAAACAAACTCAAACATATTTAACAATTAAGATACTTAAATGTATAGTTTAAGATACAAACTAAATGAACAAATGATTTACTTAATGCATGACTTTATTTAATGATGGAAACTTTAACTAACATGGGAGTTACACAATGCATGTCATAATTTATTATGCAAACTTAACTAACATAAAAGTTACATAATGCATGACTTTATTAAATGCAGAACACATAGTGCATGTCACAATTAAAAGATGTAGATCAATAATGCAAGACACTAATTAAATATGCATATAATAAACAAGAAATAATTAAAAGTTGTAGAATTAATAAAGCTAAACAAACAGCCACATCCAAAACATTGCATGGACTTGGGATGTTATTTTGGGACCAATAAGGGTTGGACATCTCATGTTCAGCCCAAACTTGTTGAATCAAGCCCATCATCGCCCCTTTAAACTTCTTTGATCTAGCACGTGTTATAAGTCCGATGAGAATTTCAATTGGATCCTCTCTTGAAATGGGCAATTTGGAGTTTGGTCCACTTAATAAACTCGAATGCACTTCAATCGTTCCTATGCATGTATCATCCCCTCCCTCTACAAAATGATTTGTCCTCAAATCGAGCCATTTGCTAGAAAAAAATCTTTGTTGATCATAGTTCCTTAAATTATATCTTTCTTCCATGAGCACAACTCTTTTTGGAACCTAAAAATCAAAAACATTTTCTCAAACAAAATCATAATGAAGGATTTCTTTCAATCCATCACTTACATGATCTTGGAACAATTCAAAGATGTTGCAATTCGTATAAACATAATGAATATCAAGCGTTCCTTCCAAATGTTGTAAACTCAAGTTAACTCCTGGATAAAAAAACAACGTTTTGTCTTACCATTTCAATTTGACTCGAAAGTTTCATGGCTAGCAACAGAGAAGAAACATGAAGCAATTGAAAGTTATAATCATGAAAAACATGCTTGAATCCTTTCAACCATAATATAGAACAATAATATCCGAGAACAAAGATTTGATTTTGACTTTGTAAGTCATTAGAATTCACATATTCTGTTTTCAAAAATAATAATAAAACATGGAGCATATGAAAGTGGCCAACACATTTATACAAAATAAAATTATGATGCTCATCTTCTCTCAGCAATAACTTAAGAAAACATGCTCCAAGTTTAAACACATGGTTTTGATCACTTATTTTTGAATACACTAAAAACTTTTCTTTCAACAACAATTAACACATGTTAAACAAACAAGATTTAGGCATAGGTATGTTCAAACAATCAAAACTCATAAATTCCTTCGAACAAGCAGAGATATCCATAAAATTTTCTCACATTAATTTAAAGAATTCACATAGCAATCTAAATCAAGCAGATTAAGCTTTTTACATGAAAATTCTTTATCACATATGACAATCAAATTTTGTTGACATGTAGTTGGAAAAAAGACATCAATGTCCAAATCATTTTGCAATTTAATTTTATTTGAATCAACATCAAACAAATCATAAGAGAAACATTTTTAAACACTATTTGGGTCAAAATCAGCAACTTCATTCAATGAATAACAACAAAACAGGTTATTGTAAAGAATTTTTTGTTCATAAAAAACATTGGCAAACTTGTCAATGAAATTCAAAGAATACCAATTTGATTGAACCTCAAGAGGTTCTTTACCTTGCGTACCTTCGGAGATTTGAAGAATATTTTCACTCTCCAATTTACCTTTTTTGATCAATTAGAATCGTCTCTCGTCGGAAAGGTAATGAAGTTGGAACTCGTTCATGGATGGAATTTTATAAACCTGAAATGAAGAGAAATCAAAAGGCAAACTCGAATGTGGGTTAGCAAAAAAGTCCTGACCTTTGTTTGAATACTCTTTTTTTTTTCACTCATTTCTTTTTCAATCTCATTTTCAAACTCTCTTTCTTTTTCCATACTCTCTTTTACTTTTGAAAACTCACTCTCACTCTCACTCTTCATTTCTCTTTATGTTTCAACATCACTCCTTTCACTCACACTTTCTTTTATTTCTTCAATCTCAATGAAATATTCATCATTTACATTTTCTTTTCTTTTGCTCTCATTTTCCTCTTTTTCAAGGTTCTTTTCCTGCTCGCATTCTTTTTCTTTCTCTTTTCTTTCAAGCTCTCTTTTTCTTTCAATTTATTTTTCTCTCATTTCTTTTTTTCTTCTCTTAATTTCTTTTATTTTTCGCTCATTTTCTCTCATTATCAACTCTTGTCTTTCATTTCTTTCAATTTCCTTTTCTCTTATTCTTTCATTATAAGATAGGGTTGACATTAAAGAATCAAAATGAGAAGATTTTTGTTGGACAAGAGTGGAAGGATTTACATATCAGACACGATCAACTCTTCGTGATTGAACCTCCGTGGATGAGTACTTTGGCGTACTCAAAGAGATACTTGTGCCTTCTCGTTTGTTACCTCGAAAGGCTTCAAACTTGTGGTTTGCTTTACTCCGACTCGAATTCCTTGATGAATAGGAATCACTACATGGATCTCTTCTCTAGAGATCATAGGAAGATTGGCTCCTTCACGATCTTGCTTCTATACGATCTAATTCTTTTTTGTATTTAGTCGGCTTCAGATTGCATAATCCTTCTCATTTCTTTCAACAACATTTGCAATTCCAGCTTCGAAAGTTCTTAGGACATGATTTTAGCAAAGGATTATAAAACAAAAGAAGAATTAAATAGAATATGAACCTCACCAAATTCAAAATTCTCACAAATCCTCTCGGAAGAAAAAAATTCACTCTGCTCGTGTTTCACTCAATTTTAGTTTTTTCTCGCTCTTTTAATCTCACCACTCGTGCCTTTTTCCTCTCAAGTTCTTCTCAAAGTTCTGGATCGAACTAGTTAGGACTTGAACAAGGATCACTAGCAATAGTTGGTTAGAAATAAACGGTTGATATGTCGTAAGATAGGTTCAAAAAGGAAAAGAAAAGGTGACGATTTTTTTAATCAAAAGATTTTAGTAATGTGACAACTTGTTGCAAAATATAAGATGTACCCCAGGATATGAATTGATTTTTTTTCAACTTCAAATTTTTTTCACGAAATTTCACTTCATATTTTTTTGAATTTTTTTCTCTATTTCAAAACTTCTAATACGATACCTAGATTATATTTATGTAGCTCTGATACCAAATAATGCGTGCTCGTAATTGTGAGTTTGATTACAATACGCTAGTTTTCTCGATCGTCTTGATTTTTCATTCGAGATGAAATTGTGAATAATGGAAACTTGGTAGATGAAAATGACTAAAAGTAGTTCGATGGATGACTTGTACGAATCAAACAATTAGAAATGAACCAACAATATGAGAGATCATGACCCAATTTCTATAAAGTGAAATAACAAACAAGTCTTTGAAGAAGAAGAAGTAAACTATGACCCGCTATTTAGCAAAATAGGAACCAGCAGTATATTAGAACATCACACTTCAGAACAAAGAAAGAAAGGAAGTGATAAGTTCAAAAGAAAAAAGGTTTTGATGCCACAAGGAGAACCTTGATAAGTCCAAGTAAGTTCTTTCAAGAACAATGAGATAGAATTCTCGCAATAACTCAAAAATATTCATCCATCATAGTCTCGCCAAAGTACTATTTATAATATATTTATAGGCACTTTTGTACTATTCAAATGTCTATGTGAGACTTTTCATATTCGGCTATTAACTAGTATTTCTACAAGCACTAATCTCATTTTTAACTCTTGTAGGGAAGCCAATGAGTCATGTCTCTTCATTGGAATCTGATGTAGTTGAAAAGGCATGCCAATTCTCCTTAATGAAGATTTAATGTATCCTTAATGTGTTTAATTGATGTCCCTTCAGCTCCCTTGAAACCAAATTATAAAAGCTTGTGTAACATCCTTTTAAATGGCATCATGATGAAGGTTTAAGACTCCAAAAATGTTCAAACTCAAAGAGTCTCCTTTGGTCCATTAAACAACATCCATAATGTTCATTAAAAAGTCTTGAAACCGTCCAACTTGAAGAATCTTTAGTCATATGAAATGTCACCTGCAAAAATAGATAATTAAGCATTAAACAATAACTTAAAACACTCATAAAAATATTATATTTAATAACACTCATGCGCACGAATTAATTGAACATGCAACTTAAATCACCTTATTTAAAATGAAAATAAACAGACTTTAATTTATGCATTAAAAGGTAACAGCCAAATTAAATTAGATACTTATATAAACAAACTCAAACATATTTAACAACTGAGATGTTTAAATGCATGGTTTAAGATGCAAACTAAATGAACAAATGAGTTACTTAATGCATGACTTAATTTAATGATGCAAACTTTAACTAACATGAGAGTTACACAATGCATGTCATAATTTATGATGCAAGCTGAACTAACATGAGAGTTACATAATGCATGACTTTAATAAATGCAGAACACATAATGCATGTCAGAATTAAAAGATGTAGATCAATAATGCAAGACAATAATTAAAGATGCATATAATAAACAAGAAATAATTAAAAGCTATAGAATTCATTAAACGAAACAAACAGCTACATGCAAAACATTGTATGGACTTGGGACGTTATTTAGGGACCAATAAGGGTTGGACATCTCATGTTCAGCCTAAACATGCTAAATCAGGCCCATCATTGCCTCCTTAAACTTCTTTGATCTAGCACATGTTATAAGTCCGATGAGAATTTCAATTGGATCCTCTTTTGAAAAGGGCAACTTGGAATTTGGTCCACTTAATGAACTCGAATGCACTTCAGTTGTTCTCGTGCATGTATCACTTGATAAATGACATATTAGTCTTTCAATCGGTTTGCTCATTTTTTATTAGACTAACGACATGTTTAGGTTTGTCTAGTAATACAAGCTATCTTTTTGTACTACGATCCGACTATGTACTATCGCTTAGTATTTGTTAAACATTTAGACAACCAATGAGCAACATTTGCTTCCATTTTAATTTGCATGCAAAAACCATTTGAGGACAATAATACAAAGTATATTAATCATAATTAATGAATTTTTTGTATTAACCAATATGTTTGAAAAATTATAAGTGTATATTGACAAAAATACTACACTTAGGACATCAAATCCAACCCTCTTATATTCCGTGTATCAAAATTTATTAAGGGTTTGCAGGTACCAGTTTGCCAATCGTTAAGGTTAGCACTTAGCACAGTTCGACAACCTTGTCACTTTGCAACAACTTTGGCAAGCTCTACATAAGTTAGCCGGTTTAATTTATTACATGCTTTTGCTTATGGTGAACACACTGTTAGGAATTAAACACTTAAGTATGAACTTGTAAATTAAGGAAACAACAAATCTAGCTTGGTTTATATTCAAATACTTAATATCCAAGTATGTATTTATAGTTTTTTACTGGTTTCGCAATAGGTAAAAAAAACATAAGGAAGAACATAAACATAAAGAAAAGCATAAAAACTAAGCCCTAGAACATTCGGCGAAGTCATCATATAGAAAGAAAATATCTCTAAGCCCAAGAAAAATCCCACGTTGCCTTTACATCCAAAGTTCACTTGTACCATCTTTCTAATGTTTATGCTTCGTCTGGATTACTCACCTCACCATTACCCACCGTGCGATCTAACTATCTTCAGTGTTTAGAAAAGTGTATGTGTGAGCTCTTATGACCTTAGTGAATATATGAAAAAATCAAATAGCATGCACAAAAACATAAGTTAAACAACAATTTTAACAAAGTTACTATTCTGCGAACTGGGTTCGCCATATTTACGTGAAACTTAGTTCACAGTTACGTACTTTTAGATAGCTTAAAATAGTAAAACATAATATCTTGAAAACACAAACTTATTCAAGTGTTATTTTCTATTAGATAAGCATATCTCCTTATAACTCTTCACTTTGATTCATAGAGTCTTAACATGTCCCATAATTACAGTATAAAGCTAAACACTTTCTAAACACACCAACATATCCCATTGAATGGAGCTTAGCTTGACATTCCTTATCTCTCCAAACCTGTCCCAAGGCCTCTAACCCAAATCACAAAACATAAAGGTGAGCACTCACAATCCTATGGCATGCCATTATATCCAACAGTTTTAGAAGATTATAGTGTCAAAACATTTACTTAAACATAAAGCTCACAAATCACTGTTCATATCTAGCTCGCAATATAAAGCCCGCATATCACTATTCAAAGAAACATATATTTAACACAATCATAAAATAGAGTTTAGAGAAGACTTACTCTCGAAACTTAGATAAAACTCTAGGCTCCTAATTAACTCTATGGATCGAACATACAAGTAGCGACCCCTGAACACTCACTAGTTTGTTAAAAGTTTTAAACAAGATTCACCTTTCCCTTATCTTTCCTTGTAGATGGTTCCGTTAGGTTCGCAATTTCAAATACATACACAAGTCACTAATAGCACATTAAAACTCATATATAAATACAAGTGAACCTATGTTCACACATGCTAGTCTTTTGGCGAACCTAGTTTCCTTTGTTGTGAACCTTTCTTAATTAATTCTAAACATCAACACAATTGAGAAACAGAGTCTTACCTTAAATTCTAAGAGCTAAGTTATGGGTTGCTATCTTTCATAGAAACTTGACAATAAGAGAAAGAAGTAATCAATGAAGAGATTTAAGAGAGTTTTGTTGTTTAACAGAATATGAAGTTTTTAATGAAAAGAGCTTAATTTATAGGAACTAAGTGTTTTGATGGTCTTAGGATACCCTAGTCGTAGTAGAAGTAGGAAAGAGTTGCGTGCATGAATGGTGTTGTAAAGAGGAAAATAAGTTGACTTCCTAACTTTGGTATAATTGCCTTTTTTTCTACTCCTACTTTTGACTCACGACACAAAATAGTGATTATAGCTCACTAGTCCCACTGACAATATTAGTTCGCTAGGTCCAAACCAACGATTGCAATTCAACAAGCCTACTAACGACCCCAGTTCACCAAGCCTACTGGAGAACCCTAGCTAGTCAGGCCTACTGGCGAACCCTAACTCGCCAAGCCTACTAGCAAACACCAGCTTGCTAAGCCTCAAACTCCGAGGCCCTATTTTAAGATGTTACACGGTGAATAAGGGTCTAATAATAATGAAGATTCTTATCATGTTGTTGAAGATTATAGTAACCCCGAGCTCGATGAGGTTTTAGATGATATCGACTATGAAGGCCCGAAAGAGAGTGAATATATGCACCCCTTTCTTTTGAGAACCCAAATTCTGGCATTGTTATATGGAATGACCCTAGTGTTGGGACTGTTGGACGCCCCGTGGCACAGTAAGAAAAATATTCCGGCAATCCACAGCCATGGATCCATGTATGAGGAATGAAACAATTTAAGATAAGGTTGAAGATACACCTTCTTAACCAAAAACAATGAAAGGATACTACTGATTCAATATCGATTCCAAGCCACAAGAAAACATTCCGGCCTCTATGCAGTCCACCCTGTATTAAAATGAATAGTAAAACTCTCTTGGAACTATTCCAGAGAAAAATCTCCTAAAACGGCTGTTAGACCCTTTTTGTCAATTTTTCTTTTTTATAAAAACATACCCTAATTCAGGATTTTGGTATCATATATTGAAAACATAATCAAATCTTATAGAGAACATATGGAAAGCATTAAACACGTTATATTCTTTCCAAAAAGAATTATAACTACCATGTTTCAATGTTTGACAAAAATCATAATAATAACATTTTATTTTAAAAATTTTAATAAAATATATTCTATTAAATTTTTATATGAATCAAATTCATAAATTAATTTTAACTATGTTCTCTATTTGTGTACAATAAGCTTGTTCAGTTAATTTGTTTAATATGTAACTGTCAAATTAAATTAATTTAATTCATGTGACAGCTAAACACAATACAAAATGTGTTTTGATTTTGTTCATTTTAACCATAGGGTGTGACCCTGTAGGTTCTTATAACATTAGTAGTAACACTAGAACATTTCTAATAATACAAGCAATGAGTGTAACAGTCAGTTTTTAGTCAAATCAGAACAGTGGTTTCGGAACCACAAATCCAAGGTCAAAATATTTATTTTATTATTTTAATAAGGTTTATAGCATGATAGATTAATTACGTGAAAGTTTCGTAAAGAAATTTTACTATTTGAATGTTTAATTCGAGAAGGACTAAATCGCGTAAAATGTAAAATGCATGTTCTATTAGTTAAAGGTGTCAAATAGCTTTGGCTTTTAAATATGATGGCCTTAAATGGTAATTAAACCATTTAAAAGGTTAGTGGACATTTATGTCCATATTTTATGTGAAATAATAATGTTTTATTAAAGTTTATTAAGGTCATTGTTAAATAAAGATTAGTTAAATAAAATAAAAACAAATTAAAGGCTTCCATTATCATCATCTAACCAAAATTAAAGAAAAACAAGAAGAAAAATAGGGTTCTTAATTCGGCAATCTTAAATTCTTCAATTGGATCAAGAAAGGAGGAATTCGGATCAAGAAAGGAGGAATTCGGATCAGGATAGGGGAAAAACGAAAGTTATCGACTAAACAACTTATTTCGTCATTTACACATCCGAGGCAAGTTCGTATCTGATAAGTATTGTTACAATTATGCTTTAAATGTTTTGATACCGCATAAATTGTGTTTATGAACTTATAGTCATGTTTGAAGATGATTCGGATAAATATATATGGCACTTAGTGTGCGATTCGACATAGCTTCGACTATATATGGCACTTAATGTGCAATTTGAGATAGCTTCAGCTATGTACAGCACTTAGTGTGCGAGATGTCGAGTGTGGCACTTATGTGTGAGATATCGAGTGTGGCATTTAGTGTGCAAGGCATTGAGTATTCAACGGCATTCTGTGTATTGATGAACTTGTTATGGATTGGTACAGGTATGTACATGTATATTATGAGCTTAAAATCGAAGAAGTTATAAAGCTTGTATATAAGCATATGATTAAGCAGGTAAAAGGTTTGTTAGTAATCATAAAGTAAATGATAATATGTTTAGATTGATGAATGTTGTATTTGTGATTAGTTAAGTTTATATCATACGAGCTTACTAAGCTATGAAGCTTACTTTGTGTTATTTTTCTATGTTTTACAATGAATCAAGGCTAGCTTGGATTCGGGACTCGTCAGGAACTTCATCATACTATCAAACATCTAAGTTGGTACTTTTGGATTATACATTTTTGGTATATGGCATGTATAGGCTAGATGTGGTATTTTGGTTGTGATTATAGCCATGAGATTCGGCTTGTAAATTGTATATGTCTTGGTTTGTATATAAAGCCATGAGTGATGGCTTATTTTGGTATGTTTGGTGTGAATATGGTTATGGTTTTATAGTTGCTCAAATGGTTAATTGATTTTTGGAGTATAAAATGCTTGAGAATGCCTTGATGAGGTATGATTTTTGATGTTGTGTGGTTATTTATAAGGAAGTTATGTGAGTGTGAATTATGGTAAATGAACTATATAGATTGATATTGTTTTGGCATGTATTTGGCTAAGTAAATGGTAGTGATTTGAGATTTGGAATAGATGAAATTATAATGGCATGAATTGTGCATTTGGTTGATGATTTTGGCTACCTAATTGTATGATGAAATGGTACCATTTTGGTTGTTTAGGTGAGCATGAATAAGGGTGGCAAATTGGCCTTGCAAATGGCCTATTTTTGTCCACACGGGCGTGTGTCTCAGTCGTGTGTGACACAAGGTCATGTTGCATGGTCGTGTGTCCCCTGGTGTTGAAATTAAAATGAAGTTAGTATGCTCTACACGGTCTCACACACGAGCGTGTGATCGGCCGTGTGGTACAAGTCAGTATACCCCCTAATTAGCACAGGGTCTAGCACACGGGCGTGTGACTTGGCCGTGTTGCATAAGTCAGTATACCCTACAGGTTTGGCACGGCATAATACACGGCCTGGTACACAAGCATGTGTGGCCACTACGAAGGGTACAAGGGCTAGACACAAGGGTGTGTGGTTGGCCGTGTGACTCAAGTCAATATGTATGCCCTATTTTCACACGGCTAGAGACACGGGCGTGTCTGGAGCCGTGTAAGGCACATGGCCTATTCACATGGGTGTGTGACCCTTGTATGGTTGAAATTTTTCTAAGTTTCCAGAATTTTCATATGTTATCAGTTTAGTCCCGAACCACTTTTAAAGCATGTTTAAGGTCCTGTAGGCCCTTATAAGGGACAATGTGATTGTGTTGAATGATTTTTGAGAATTAATGCTTTATGCTTGATAAATGTATGCTATATGTTGTGAATTGATTGGTAATACCTCGTAACCCTACTCCAACGACGGATATGGGTTAGGGGTGTTATATTTTATTGGTATCAGAACTATGGTTTAGTCGATTCAAGGACTAATGTAACATATGTGAGTCTAGCTATACATGCCATATATATAAACTGAGATAGTGTGATGACTCCTGACGTTTTAAACTATGTTTTCATATAGTAATGGATCCCAATCGAGTTATAGCCGATGAGGTTGAGAGTAATGCGCCTGCTCTCGCGCAAGGGATAGCACCATCTGATTCTAGGCCCGTAACGGGTAGTCAGGGAGGAGAGGCTAAAGAAGCCTTCTTCCAAATGATGAATAAATGGTTCACTCAATACATTCGTACAAAATTGGCTGCTCAGCAACCTCCATCCCCACATATTCCTCAACAAATCCCTGTTATTCCTCAAGTTATAAATCTGATACAGTTGAATAAGCCTCCAGTTGAAAAGATCCGCAAACACAGGGCTGAAGAGTTTAGAGCTAATGTTGATGATGATCCTAAGAGAGCCGAGTTTTTGCTTGAAAATACTATATGACTATTTGACGAGCTTTCTTGTACGCCAGTTGAATGCTTAAAGTGTGTCGTTTCTTTGTTAAGAGACACAGCATATCAATAGTGGAATACCCTGGTGTCTGTAGTACCGAGAGAGTGAGTGACTTGGGAATTCTTTCAAATGGAGATCCAAAAGAAATATATAAGTCAACGGTTCCTTGATCAAAAGCATAAAGAGTTTCTAGAGTTGAAACAGGACCGAATGATAGTGACAGAGTATGAAAGAGAATTTGTACGGTTGAGCAAGTATGCTCGAAAATCTGTTTCCACTGAAGAAATCATGTGCAAGCGAACTTCTCATTGGAATTTTAGAATTGAAGGAATCTGTTGTTTTAGTAAACAGAGCTTGCAAAGCCGAGGAACTTAGCAAAGAAAAGAGAAAGGCTGACTCAGAGGCAAGAGACTCGAGAAAAAGATCGATGAGTAAGCCGTCTCAATCTTCATCAAAGAAACCCAGAGATTATTTTAACCAACAGATCACTTTAACGGGATATTCCAATAGAGATTGCAAAAAGCAATATACCAGCCCTAAAGTGCAAGCTACATCGGTATTGAGTGTTGACAATGTGAAAGATGTTAAACCCGAATGTCAACAATGTGGAAGACGACATTTTAGAGATTGTTGGATGAAAAGTAATAATAGAGCTTGTTACAACTATGGTTCGCGAGATCATTTTATCTGAGATTGTCCTGAGTTAAATGAAAAAGATAAATCTCAGTATACAAAATCAAGTAATATGACAATGAGGAGGAGACCACCAAGAAATACGGGAAATGTATCCAATGGTAGAGGTGTGATGAGAGATTCTACTGCGAGGTCTGAGGCACGAGCACCTACCTGAGCTTATGCTATTCATGCACGGGAGGAGGCATCATTTCCAGATGCTATCACCGGTACTTTCACTCTCTATGATACTAATTTGATTGCATTGATAGATCTAGGATCAACTCATTCTTATATATGTATGAATTTAGTATCTAGTGAGACTTTGCCTTTAGAGTCTACTGAAATTGTGATTAGAGTATTGAACCCCTTAGGCAAATGTGTTTTGGTTGACAAAGTCTGCAAGAATTGTCCATTAATGAATTGAGATTTCTATTTTTCGGCTAATCTGATGTTGTTGCCATTCAATGAATTTGATGTGATTTTGGGTTGGATCGACTAACGATGCATGATGCTATAGTGAATTGTAGACGAAAGATAATTGAACTGAAATTTTAGAATAATGAGACTATTAGAATTGAATCTGATCATCTGAATAGTTTGTCAGTTGTGATTTCGTCTATGTTAGCTCAGAGATTTGTTAGAAAGGAGTGTGAAGCTTATCTTACTTATGTACTTGATACGAAAGTGATAGAAATAAAGATTGAATCAGTACCAATTGTGTGCGAGTATCCAGATGTATTTCCCAAAGAGTTACCGGGTTTACCACCTATCAGAGAAGTTGAGTTTGGTATTGAATTAGTACCGGCAACAATGCCGATATCGATATCTCCATACAGAATGGCTTCGACAAAGTTAAAAGAATTGAAAGCTCAGGTGCAAGAGTTGATAGATAGAGGTTTTGCTAGACCGAGTTTCTCTCCCTAGGAAGCACCAGTGTTATTTGTGAAAAAGAAAGATGGCACAATGAGAATATGTAGAGACTATCGACAGCTCAACAAAGTGACGATCAAGAATAAATACCCTTTGCCATGAATAGATGATTTGTTTGATCAGTTAAAAGGGACAACAATGTTTTTGAAAATTTATTTGAGATCAGGTTATTACCAGTTGGGGGTTAAAGACTCAGATGTGCCAAAGACCGCATTTAGAACAAGGTACAGACATTACGAATTTCTTGTTATGCCTTTCGGGCTAACAAATGCTCCTGCTTTTTTTATGGACTTGGTGAACTGAATTTTCAGGCCGTACTTAGACCGATTCATAGTTGTGTTTATTGATGATATTTTATTTACTCTTGTGATGAATCTGAGCATGCCGAGCATTTGAGAATCATGTTACAAACTTTGAGAGATAAATAGTTGTTTGAAAAGTTCAGCAAATGTGAGTTTTGGCTACGAGAGGTTAGTTTTTTGGGACATATAGTTTCAGCCGCGGGTATCCGAGTTGACCTGAGTAAAACTTTTGCAATTATAGATTGGAAGCCTCTAAGAAATATATCTGAAGTCCGTAGTTTTCTGGGACTAACTGATTATTATAGACGATTTGTGGAAGGCTTCTCGATGATTGTGACTCCGATAACAAGATTGGTTCAAAAAGATGTTAAATTTGAGTGGTCAAAAAGTGTGAGCAGAGCTTCGAGCAGTTGAAAACATTACTGACAGAGGCACCAGTGTTAGTTCAGCTTGAGTCGGGTAAAGAATTCGTAATTTTTAGTGATACATCGTTAAATGTCCTAGGTTGTGTTTTTGATGTAGGAAGGAAAAGTTATAGCTTATGCCTCAAGACAGTTAAAGCCGCACAAAAAGAATTCTCCGACGCACGATCTAGTGTTAGCCGCAATAGTGTTCACATTGAAAATTTTGCATCATTACTTGTTTGGTGAGAAATGCCATATTTATACCGACCACAAAAGCTTGAAATATCTGATGACTTAGAAAGATTTGAATTTGTGACCACGGAGATGGTTAGAATTGCTAAAAGACTAGGAATTAGTGATTGACTATCATTCGGGGAATGCAAACGTAGTTGCTGATGCTTTGAGTTGAAAGTCCTTATTTGCTTTATGTGCGTTGAACACACAGCTAGCTTTGTCTGATGATAGTTCGATAGTAGCTGAGTTGAAAGCGAGACCGTTATTTCTACAACAGATTTGTGAAGCTCAAAAATTTGATAATGAATTGTAAACAAAACGAGCTCAGGGTGAGTCGACTTCTGATTTAGAGTTTCGAATAAGGCCTGATGATTGTTTGATGTTTTGTGATAGAATATGTGTACCAAGAAATTCTGAACTCATTCAGAAGATTCTAAATAAAGCACACAGTAGTTGTTTATCAGAACATCCTTGAAGCAAGAAAATGTATAACGATTTGAAACAGCTTTATTGGAAGCACGGCATGAAACGAGATTTCTCAGAATTTGTTTCGAAATGTTTGATTTGTTAACAAGTCAAAGCTAAGCATCAAGTGCCGTCAGGTTTATTATAGTCTATTATGATTCCTGAGTGGAAGTGGAATAGAGTAACAATAGATTTCGTATCAGGTTTGCCCTTATCTCCGAAAAAGAAAGATTCAATCTGGGTTGTTGTTGACAAATTGACAAAATCAGCTCATTTCATTCTGGTACGTACAGATTTCTCGCTTGAGAAATTAGCCGAGTTATATATTTCTGAAATTGTGAGATTACATGGTGTTCCCCTATCTATTGTTTCGGATAGAGACCGAAGATTTCCTTTGCGATTTTGAAAGAAATTGCAAGAAGCTTTAAGTACGAAGCTACATTTTAGCACTGCAGTTCACCCGCAAACGGATGGTTAATCCGAACGAGTTATTCAGATGCTTGAGGATATGTTCCATTCTTGCATTCTTGAGTTTGAAGGTAGCTGGGAGAAATATCTACCGCTGATTGAATTTGCTTACAATAATAGCTTCCAATCGAGTATAAAAATGGCACCGTATGAAGCTCTATACGATCATAAATGTCGAAAACCATTGTATTGGAGTGAGCTCAGCAAAAATAAGATTCACGGGGTTGATCTGATCAGAGAGACTGAAGAAAAAGTGAAAGTAATTCGCGATAGTTTGAAAGCAGCTTCAGATCGACAGAAATCATATGCAGACTTAAAAAGGAAAGACATTGAGTTCCAGATTGGGGATAAAGTGTTTTTGAAAGTGTCATCATGGAAAAAGATATTGCAGTTTGGTCGAAAAGAGAAATCGAGTCCGCGATTTATCGGACCGTATGAGATTACTGAGCGAGTTAGGCCAGTGGCATATCGCTGTCCTTACCGTCTGAGTTAGAAAAGATATATAATGTGTTTCACATATTGATGCTACGAAGATATCGATCAGACCCTTCGCACGTTATTTCTCCAACTGAAGTTGAGGTACAATCATATTTATCATACAGTGAAGAACCGATTCGAATTTTAGCTCACGAGATTAAAGAGCTGAGAAATAAGAGAATCGCATTAGTGAAATTATTATGGCATCGACACGGGGTTGAAGAAGATACATGGGAACCTGAGGATGCTATAAGAAAACATTACCCGAACCTATTCACTGGTAAGATTTTCGGGGACGAAAATCCTTAAGGGGGAGAGTTGTAACAACCCGTTTTAAGTCAAATCAGAACAGTGGTTTCAGGACCACAAATTTGACATCAAAATATTAATTTTATTATTTTAATAAGGTTTACAGCATGATAGATTAATTACGTAAAACTTTCGTAAAGAAATTTTACTGTTTGAATGCTTAATTCGAGAACAAGGACTAAATCGCATAAAATGTAAAATGCATGTTCTATTAGTTAAAGGTGTCAAATAGCTTTGGATTTTATATATGATGGTCTTAAATGGTAATTAAACCATTTAAAAGGTTAGTGGACATTTATGTCCATAGTTTATGTGAAATAATAATGTTTTATTAAAGGTTGTTAAATAAAGATTAGTTAAATAAAATAAAAACAAATTAAAGGCTTCCATTATCATCATCTAACTGAAGTTAAAGAGAAACAAGAAGAAAAATAGGTTTCTTCATTCAAAAATCTTAATTCTTCAATTAGATCAAGAAGGAGGAATTCGGATAAAGATCGGAGAAAAACGAAAGTTATCGATTAAACGACTTATATCATCGTTTACACATCCGAGGTAAGTTCGTATGTGATAAGCATTGTTACAATTATGCTTTAAATGTTTTGATATTGCATAAATTGTGTTTATGAACTTATAGTCATGTTTAAAGATGATTCGGATAAATATATATGGCACTTAGTGTGCGATTCGACATAGCTTCGACTATATA
Source organism: Gossypium longicalyx (assembly GCA_025698465.1). NCBI lineage: Eukaryota > Viridiplantae > Streptophyta > Magnoliopsida > Malvales > Malvaceae > Gossypium > Gossypium longicalyx. The sequence continues at coordinate 21,771,943 of CM047000.1, forward strand.
TGGCACTTAATGTGCAATTTGAGATAGCTTCAGCTATGTACGTCACTTAGTGTGCAAGATATCGAGTGTGGCACTTAGTGTGCGAGGCATTGAGTATTCAACGGCATTCCGTGTATTGATGAACTTATTATGGATTGGTACAAGTATGTACATGTATATTATGAGCTTAAAATCGAAGAAGTTATAAAGCTTGTATATAAGCATATGATTAAGCAGGTGAAAGGTTTGTTAGTAATCATAAAGTAAATGATAATATGTTTAGATTGATGAATGTTATATTTGTGATTAGTTAAGTTTATATCATACGAGCTTATTAAGCTATGAAGCTTACTTTGTGTTATTTTTCTATGTTTTATAGTGAATCAAGGCTAGCTCGGATCCAGGACTTGTCAGGAACATCATCACACTATCAAACATCTAAGTTGGTACTTTTGGATTATACATTTTTGGTATATGGCATGTATAGGCTAGATGTGGTATTTTGGTTGTGATTATAGCCATGAGATTTGGCTTGTAATTTGTATATGTTTTGGTTTGTATATATAGCCATGATTGATGGCTTATTTTGGTATGTTTGGTATGAATGTGGTTATGGTTTTATAGTTGCTCAAATGGTTAATTGATTTGTGGAATATAAAATACATGAGAATGCCTTGATGAGGTATGATTTTAGATGTTGTGTAGTTATTTATAAGGAATTTATGTGAGTGTGAATTATGGTAAATGAACTATATAGATTGATATTGTTTTGGCATGTATTTGGCTAAGTAAATGGTAGTGATTTGAGATTTGGAATAGATGAAATTATAATGGCGTGAATTATGCATTTGGTTGATGATTTTAGCTGCCTAATTGTATGATGAAATAGTACCATTTTGGTTGTTTAGGTGAGCATGAATAAGGGTGGCAAATTGGCCTTGCAAATGGCCTATTTTTGTCCACACGGGAAGAGACACGGCCATATGTCTCAGTCGTGTGTCACACACGGTCATGTTGCATGGCCGTGTGTGACACACTGTCATCCCCTGGTGTTGAAATTAAAATGAAGTTAGTATGCTCCACACGGTCTCACACACGGGTGTGTGATCGGCCGTGTGGTACAAGTCAGTATACCCCCTATTTGGCACACGACCTAATACACGGGCGGGTGACTTGGCCGTGTTGCATAAGCCTGTATACCCTACAGGTTTGGCACGGCCTAGTACACGGACGTGTGTGGCCACTTTGAAGGGCACACGGGCTAGACACACGGGCTTGTGGTTAGCCGTGTGACCTAAGTCAGTATGTATGCCCTGTTTTCACACGGCCAAAGACACGGGCGTGTCAGGAGCCGTGTGAGGCACACGGCCTGTTCACACGGGCGTATGACCACTATATGGTTGAAATTTTTCTAAGTTTCCAAAATTTTCATATGTTATCGGTTTAGTCCCGAACCACTTCTAAAGCATGTTTATGGCCCCATAGGCCCTTATAAGGGACAATGTGATTGTGTTGAATGATTTATGAGAATGAATGCTTTATGTTTGATAAGTGTATGCTATATGTTGTGAATTGATTGGTAACACCTCGTAACCCTACTCCGGCAACGAATACGAGTTAGGGGTGTTACAATGAGTGGCATCTTGCAATGCATCATTGCTAATCTTTTCATGTATTATATCATTTTATCCTTAATATCTAAATTTGACACAAGTCATAGAATAGTCACACTAGTATAGTCTAATATCATATTTCTTGATTTTCTGAGTAGACTACAATAAACAAATAAGTGTGATATCTCATGTCAACTTATTCGAGCATGTTCATGCATTTCTAGTCTCACTCCATCAAGAGGTCTAAAATATTGCTCCCATTATGTAGGAGGGATAATTCCTATCTTGATCAAACATATCCCACTACATGGATTATGGTATATCCAACATCAGTCTTTATAGTACAACCTGTTATGATAGACGTTTGACTGGATCAAAATATAAGACTCATGATGATGGAACAATGATAATCTCAAGTCTAAGGATCATATACATAGTTATCACTTTGAGTAATGTTGTAACTATTACATAATAATTCAAGAAACATACTCATAGTGAGTCAGTCCAATGACAACAGTTTGTCATCAATCAACTACACATTAGTCTTAATGCATTATTATTGTCTAAACCCATAATAATACTTGACTAAGGACCTTTTAAGAATAATCATATTTGCTTAGGACTTTATTATAATTCAGTTTATTTATATAAACAAAAAAAGAAACTAAAATAATAATGGCAATGCATTATATTAATAAATAAGGTAAAATAAGTATGTAATTACAAACATCTTATGATTGGTCTTTGGGCACACTATAACACTTAAGGCCCACATGGTGAGCGTAGATCTAGATGCACTGAGTTCCTCGAGTACACCGATATAGTACCTACTCATAGCTTGGCGGCAAATTCGCAGTTGGAATAGTTGTTTATAGGGTAACAGTTTGAGAACAAGGTGGACTGCGTGTTTTCCATCAAACAGTACAACATGAAGGTATTGATTGAATACAAGGTCGCAAAGTCTACACTAACATTATATGTTGGGGAATGTTGGAGGATTGACGAAGGGTGCAACTGGCAAGTTCAAGCTACTTTTATACAAACGACTCAATACTGGCAAATGTGAAAATTAGAAGGTCCCATACATGCACTTTCACACATATGACGCAAAACCACCAGAAACTAGATGCCAAAAATATTTACAATTGCATCAAGCTTATACCAACCCATTTTTGATAAAATCGAAATAGTAGTTTCGGAACCACAGATTTGAGTCCAGAAAGAAAAATTATTTTAATTTTATTTTATGATCTACAGTATGATAATAATATTGTGTGAAAATTTCGTAAAGAAATTTTATCGATTACATGTTTAATTTGATAAAGGATCAAATTGCACAAAGTGAAAAAAGTTGAGTTCTAATAGCTAAAGGGATTAAATAGCTATAGAACTTTAAATTGGAGGTCCTTATATGGTAATTAGACCATTAATGAAAAGTCAGTAGATATTTTTGGATGATTCATCCATGGAAAATTAAAAAAAGGTTAATGACTAAATTGGAAAGTGATAAAATTAAAAGATGATAAATAATTAAATAGAAATAAAAATCATTTTATATCATCTTCTTCCCCAAATATTCTATGGAAACCCTAGGAAAGAGAAAGCAAGCTTTCTTGGCCAAATTAGGTAAGTATTCAAGTCTTGTTTTTAGTAATTTTTTATATTTTTGAAATCGAGGTAGTTTAATCTATCTATTTGGGGAATTAATTTGAAAATTTATCAAAGTATAAAAGTTATGCCAAGGACGAATATGCTAAAAATTTGAAATTTATGGTAGAATATGAAAGTTTGTTGATAGATAAACAACTTTTACAAAGTGAATTTTGATGAAAACATGATTTAGGGATTAAATTGTAAAGTTGTGAAAATTGAAGAAAAATTCTAAATTTTATAGAATACATGTGCTGTAAATTTTATATTGAAATTTTAGTTAGGCTTGGAATAAGGAGTAAATTGCATGAATTTCATTTTCCGAGCCTAGGGATGAAATTGTCATTAATTAAAAGTTTAGGGGCAAAATGGTAATTTTGCCTAAGATGTAAATTTGATTGAATTGAGTTTAAATTGTATTAAATTGATGTTAAATTTACTCGTATAGATCCGGATAGACCAAACTCAGAGTTAGAATGAGGAAAAGAGGAAAATGTCGAATTAGTAGGTTTTACATACACGAATATTTGTTGAGGTAAGTTCGTGTAACTAAATTGTATATTTATATGCTTGGATTAGATTTTGTGTATGTAATTTATATAAATATCACATATATATATATGACATTGAAAACATAACTGAAAAAGCCCAATTAATGGTAATTCCCAATAAATGATAAATGATAAAAATGTTACTTTTATGCTTGAAATGAATGTGAAATGTGTTTAATTGAATTATATGAATGTTATAGATGTATGAAATAATCACATGTCTGATAATGCTTGAAAAATGTTAAATCCAGTTTGAATAAATGAAAATCTATGGATAAAGGTGATTTTCTTTATTGAATGAGGTCTTGCATTTGTTGCTGACGGGATTTAGCTCAGACGAGTAATCCTATTGACCTCATTACAGAAAGGATTTAGCTTGGACTAGTAATCTTGATATAAGCCCTCTTGAGCATATGTATAGATAGGATTTAGCTCAGACGGGTAATCCTGATTAAGCTCTTGTGAGCATATGTTGAAAATTGGATTTAGCTTGGACAAGTAATCCTGTTATATGATATGTGGCTCGAGAGTGTGCTTTCTGATTAAGTGTCCTAATGGGTACCCCTGAATATGAATTGACGGATCCTGATTTGTACACCTCGAGTGTACTACCTGTGTATCCATTGATATTTCAAATAAATTCAAAGGGTAAAAATCCTGACATGAGAAATATGAATAAGAAATGAGTTATTACACGTATCTATCTGAAATACATGAAAATGATGATACATGATAATTGATATATGGAAACATCAGGTGATGACATTTGTAAATGGATTTTATTTGATGAATATGTTCATCTTTAATTATAGATTTGTACACCTTGAGTGTACTACTCGTGTGACATTGATATTTCGAATAATATGAGTAAAGTTCTGGCATGAAATCATCTGAACTCGAGATGAATTATTATGAAAATATATTTGTAATATAAAGATATGATTTATACATATTAAATGAATATGTGATGTGGAAAGCATATGTATCTAAAAATCTGATTGTTATGGATCCCATAAATGTTTCTTGATGATATTGTGGAATGTATGACTAACAAGGGCAATGAGAATATGTGTAGGACTTGAGATCAAATTGATTGAATGTGCCTTACATGTTTATCTTGAAATAGAATGAATGGTAAGGTAAGTACCATGTTATACGAACTTACTAAGCATTATATGCTTACTTAGTTTTATTTCCCTATTTTATAGTAAACCGAAAGCTTGTTGGATTGGAAGCTTGGCGGAGATCACTCACACTATCCATCAACCCATTTCGGTACATTTGGTAAATCAATTATGGTTATAATGGCATGTATAGGTTACTTGGCCATATTGGCACGTAAATGGTTGATTGTAATCCAGCCATTGGAATGACTAGTAAAGATTTGTTTTGGTAAAATTATAAGGTTATACCATGTTGAATATCCATGTGTTTAGTGTGGTTGATTAAATTATGTTAACATGCATGTTCACAAAAGGGTAAGATTATAAACATGAATGCTGTAATGATGTACCATGTTAGATGTTAGAATTAACTTGGTTATGATGCTTGAATTGGTTGGTATATGAATGAAAGTTTTGGTGTAGGTCATTGGCAAAGTTTGGGTGAGAAATAAAGCTAGAAAATAGCTTTATTTTGTCCACACGGGCAGACACACGGGTGTGTCTTGACCGTGTGTGACGCACGACCTGGCACATGGGTGTGTGGTTTGGCCATGTGTCCCCTGCATCCTAAAATTTTGGAACAGAATGCTCAGAATTTGGCACACGAGTAGAGACACGGGCGTGTGTCTCAGCCATGTGTGCTACACGGCCTAGAACACGGTCATGTGTCTTGACCGTGTGAAACCTGCACCTTAGTTTTTGCAAGTCAGAGAGTTACACGGGCTGGGGACACAGCCGTACGGCCTATTTCTTATACCACACGGCCTAGGACATGGTGTGTCGCTTGACCGTGTGAGCCACACAGCCTATCCACACGGGCGTGTGACCTTGTATATGAGAGAAACTGTGAAATATTGTGAAAATTTCCTAACTTCTCGATTTAGTCCTAACTTGATTCCAACGTTTATAATAGGCCACGAGAGTGTATTCAAGGGACAATATGACTAGTTTTGGAAATGAACAATATTTAATATGAATTATTTGTAATTATTCTGTAAATTTTGGTAATACTCTGTAACCCTGTTCTGGCGACGGAATCGGGTTAAGGGTGTTACAAAGCAGATGGTGAAAGATATGCCTACCATTCCTTTATTGGTCTCAATTGCGGACATGCAAGCTCAGTCTTAGTACAAGGTGTCCTACAAGAAAGCATGGTAGGCGAAGTAGATGGCCATGGAGTAGTTGTCCGACGACTGAGATGCATTATACAATAAACTTTAGAGGTGGATTTCAGCGATGCAGGAGCACATTCCAGGTACTGTCTTTGACTTGTAATGTTCCCTTACAAAGGCTCGGATGGCGAACTATGGGAGAAGGATTTTTCACTGATTGTTTTGGATGTTTGATCCATGTATTATGGTCTTCTCCCACTGTAAGTCACTGATGCAGGTTGATGGTACATGGCTTTATAGAAATACACATAGATAATCCTGATTGCAATTGCACAAGATGGCAAATGAAATATACTATTGATCACCTTCTCCATTGTGGAGTCAAAGAACTTTGAATTGTGGGAATTTTTCCTTAGGAACTTGCGAAGGTATGTTGCTAGGCAAGACAACATTTGTATTATCTCTAACAGATCAGAGGGACTACTTGCTAGGATTAGGCATTCTGGGGCTCCTTGAAGGTCCATCTATGCCATCTGCCACATCGTTGTCAACTTCCACAATGAATACAAGAATTAAGACTGGCGCAAACAACTCCTTAACATAGGTAAAAAAGTCCCATTTCAAATTGAATTTGTAAATAATTTAAGTCATGTTACTTAAAGGAATGGTAACGTGTTATATCGAAATACATATGCAAAGTATGAGCTGGAACCACACTAATTCAAACATAGGCTGGCGAGGTTCGAGACTGATATGGTAGGGGTCTCGACTTCTCTGAGACAGTGATTGGGTAGCATAGAGACGTGGCAATGGGCTCAAAGTTTCAATGATGGGTATTGATATGGTCATATGATGACCAACCTCGTTTAGGCGGTTAACTTCGTCTTGAATTGTACATGCCACTTGCCAATTTCATCAGTTTTCTTAGCTACGTTTTACAGGTTAGCAACATTGATGCCACAAATGGGGTTGAGACAAGCAAAACAGATAAAGGCCAGACACGTTACGTGAAAGAGGTTAGGAATGCCATGAAAGAAAATGCTCAGAGGGCGAGGTCGATGAATGCAGAACTATATTCCCAGAACTTGGAAACTTTCCATGTGACAAACTGCATCAGTCATCATATGGTGGTCTCACCAAGGTCCTACAGAGTTTATCTCCGAAATAGGCAGTGCGAGTGTGGAAAGTTCTAGACACTTTGGTACCCATGTATGCATGTCGTTACAACGTGTGCAATGGCCAATTTGAATGCCGAACAATATATCAATGATGTGTACACATTGCAATGCATATTGCATATTTGGGGTAACGAGTTCCCCGTACTACGGGATGTCTCGACATGGGAAGTGCCTTCACCTGCGTTCGAGATGTTGCCAGACCAATTCGTACGTAGAAAACTCAAATGTTGACCGGAGGCGACAATGATTCCTGGTAATATGGACGTTAGAGAGACGGTCGAACCAGTATTGTGGGCTATACAAAATAGTTGGCCATAGTCGGAATAAGTGCCCTCATCGAAACTACCATGCTGGTCAATCTTCACAGTCGGGAGGAAATTGAATGATGTACTTGATTTTCTTTTATTTTATGAAATTGAAATTTGTAATTATGTTCGATTATTTTAGTTTTTAAAACTTAAATTTGTAAATATATGGATATAATAATGTGTTATTTCATGGTTACAAATTACGACATAGGAATTATTTTTTTTAAATTTAATTCAACATTTTAGGTTTAAGTTTTTCTAAAGTCTTTATCTTAAGTTAGTATTATAAAATAACATACATTTTCAAATGTGCTCAAATTCATATTGTTTAATTATTGAAAGTCTCAATATTGAACACCAATATTTCAACAAATTTTTATCTTAAAAAAATTATTTTCCAACATTTAGAAACATCAAATTTTAAATTTTCTATTTATAATAAAAGAAAAAAAATTGCACTTTCACCCTCAAAAGTGATAAAATTTTCCACATATTTTCACATGTTTTTTTAATGATCAAAATTAATTTTTATAATAATAAGATGAATGAATGTGGAAGTATAAATTTATTTAACAAAAAAAATTGTAGTGGTACAAACATGATATTACATATGAAATTTACAATTATCAAAATTGGCGGGAGCTAGTAGTGGTATCGTAGCGATGGCCTCCGTCGACAACATGGTTGTCGGTTACGGTCCATTTCCTCCTTCCCCAACCCGTGTTGGTCATCATTCATGTACGATACGACCCTTGAGGTATATTCAAAATATCAGAAAAATCGTATGTCGGGTCGAAGCTTTGCTTGGGCGGGGTGGAGTACATAGAATATAAGGGTGCCAATCTAAATATATCAACCATCATTGATGATTGTGGTTGCTTGTAATTTGAACTACAACCGACCATATCCAAGTGATATGTGTAGTTTGGGACCCTTTCCCAAATGTGTCAACCTGCAACTCCGAGTGGGAAGAAGTAGCCACTGGTGAAATGTGTGGGCTCGGAGGTTGGGGCTCCAGGTCAAGCTCCGCTACATGTTGGGAAGCACGAGATGGTTGACTTCGAGGATGGCATCATTTATGATACGAACTCGCCTCGTGAACTACTTTGGTCAAGCTTACCAAGCCGAGCATTGCACTGTTGGCAAGCTGATCCTAGCTCGTTCGGCTCCCGAGCCGTCTCTAGCTCAATTCAGCTTGTTACCGATTTAATTTCGTTTTGACACAAGCTCATTGAGCTCGATTCGAAATTATTTAATTTCTTTCATTTTAATTTGCTGAAATAATTAAGTTAGTTTATTTAGTTAGCTTAAAATAATTAGCTCATTTTAATTTGTCAAATCAATACATAATTAAATAAAGTTTTTAATGTGTCTTAGTTTAGGACATGAATTTAATATGTCAAGTTTAAGACAAATTAATTAGCTGTTGCTATTTATTTGTCTAAACCCGAATTTAATGGTTGTCCTAGCATTAAAACGTGGGTCATAAATATATCCTTGTTTAAACATGTTATTAATGTGTTTTGTGATTAAAACTATGAATTTAAATTGTCTCAACTTTGCTGCAGGTTTAATGTGCCGAATTTAATGTGTTTAACATGAATTAATTTGCTTCATTAAATAGGCTTTAGGCACATGAATGAATCAGCATTAAAGAAGCCGAATTCAATGAGTGTTGGAGCTTGGGACGAATTTAATGAGCTACTGGTTTAATGTCTTGACCGAATTCAATGCATGTTGCTACTTTGTCCAGCCGAATTTATGGTGCATGATGGCTGACCGAATTAAAGAGGTGTTGGAGCAAGCATGGGACGAATTTAAGGACTTGTCCAGCATGCAAGGGGCGTCCATTAAAGAGGCTGTTTGTGGCAAGCATGCATGGTCAAATTAATTGCTGTTTACTTGATACATTAATTTGTTGTAGGTTCATGGCAAGAAACGAATTTAATGTGCAGCATTTAAGTGGGTGTTTTGTGCATGGCCAAGACATGCTCATGGACAGCATTTATTAAAGTGTTTCCCATGCATGGACGACTTAAATGAGTTGCTGAATTTTCCTTCTTTCCATATGCCTTTTCATGGAGACCAATGGACATCTGTTTGTTGATATTTTCTAAGTGACCATTCAGCCAAAAAGCATGCATGAAGGCTTCCATTCATCCTCTCCTTAGCTGAATCTAAACATGGTTGTTAAGCTTCCATGCTTCACATTCATTCAACCGAATTACTTCTCCACAAAGCATGCCCATTGGCATTCCAAGTAGTTGAATTTAGACTTAGTCACTTAATGATTGTCTTCTAGTTTATTCTAGGATTTTCTAGCCGAATTTTACTTAGTCTTTAAGCATTGTTTTATGTCCATTCGGCTACCCCAAGAACTAGGCTATAAATAGTTGTTTACTTTCATTTGTAAAGGTTGTTGAACTTTTATTATTGCTTCTTGTTAATGAAACTATTTGGTGAGATACTTTTCTCCCTAATTTCGTTGAAGACTTGTTGGCTTATCTAAGAAGCCTAGTGGCGTCAACCTATTTTCTTTTATCCCGAACTTATCACTATTTATAGTGTGGCGTCCAAAACTATACCAAGGTTCCTACTTTGCTAAGTAGCGGGTCGAGGTTTACCTTCTTTCATTCAATCACCTTAAAAGCCTATAAGCAATTGGGTCAATACTCTTTAGTATTGGTTCGTGCTTGCTTTTGAGTTCTTTCTTTCCATTCTTTTATTTACTTTAAACCGAACCTTTAATATTCATATTTTAAACCATACCTTTGAACCCCTTAAATAGCTTCCGCATTATTTACTTTAACAAAAACATCCTTTTGAACAAACCGAACGATACTTCTTCGTAGACGATTGGGCATTTCACATACGACTCGACTCATCCTCGAGGCGGATCGTATCAATTTAGCCACAGGTTGAGTTCCTCATCTATACCCGTTCATTCTCCATGTACTAACGTTTGTACTCAACCAAGGGCCTGAAGTCAAACAAATAAAACTGCATCCGAGGTCGCCTCTCAAACCGAGCGTTCTACAATGCTATATATTGTTGATGTTCCACGACCCAATTGCTTCATTCTTTTCCTCTCTTGTTTATACCGTAGACAACATCAAATCTCTGTGGAACATCCAAAACATATTGTATACATCCAAACTTTCGTATAACCCGATCGACATTGTACCACTCAACCCATTAAGAAGTTCAGCACTAACACATTGATGCATCACACATTTACATTGGCGTGAACCCACTGTAGAATGAGGGGCTCAATGTCTAGTGCGGCATATGGCATCCACATGAACTGCACAATATTTAACATGATGTTAGTTACATGAGACAAATAACATGGTGCAATTAAATAAATTAAATCAATATAACTTAATTAAAATTATAAACATTATTTGGTCTCCGGCGGATGTGTAACACCCCTAGCCCGAGTCCGATCGCCGGTTTAGGCTATGAGGTATTACCAAGCTAAACATTTAATTTTTCAATCACATAATCTAACAACAAAAGCAGAAATCGAACTGAGTACATACAGATTTATAAGTTATAAATGTCATTTTCATACGGCCAAAATATTTACAATTACAAAACATATTTTGTCAACAGTCCAACCTATACATGCCATATCGAGACCAAAATATAACTGTACCAACAAGATCGATAGTACGATGAACTGCTGACGATCCCCGAGTCGGTGGCCAAAATCAACAATCTATAAAACAGAGATATAAGAAACAGAGTAAGCTTTCGAGGCTTAGTAAGTTTTAAGCATTTCAACAATTAAAACATGTCATTTAAATCGAACAATGAATGTTACCAAATTTGTATTCTAACTACAATCACTAGGCCAAATATACACAAGTATACCATACATAAAGACTATTGGCCGAATATAAATACACAAGAAATTTTCAGCACATGTTTCACTTTACTTTATGGCTCATACAACTAATTTAATTCACATATTTTCATATAATGGTAGACATCGATCGAATAGGTCATTTCTTTTATTCATAGATATATTAATCATTCACATAGTTATATCGTTGTTTGACACTAATGACTCACTTTGAAATCAATTCACATAACAGTATATAATACGTACCTGGTTATTACCATGTATCATACATATTCAATAATAGTTTACTTTGAACATTTGAATTTGTAATCTCATTCGAATCACCGGCGTTAAGCCTGCTAGGTTTCAAAACCCGAATCCAGTTACTAGCTCAAAGCCTGCGGAACTTTAAGCCCGGATATAGTACCAGCACTAAGCCTGCGGGATTTAACCCGGATATACATTACCAGCACGAAGCCTGTGGGATTTAACCCGGATATACATTACCAGCACGATGCCTGCGGGACTTAACCCGGATATATAATGTATCGAGAGCTAGGCATATTTACCCACATGATAATTCGGCTCATATCATATCATATTTGTACTTCACTTTCTTCATTCGAGTATGAGTACACAACGAAAACACACTTTCAATATAACTTTCGATTCAACACTTTTATGCAAGAACACGTAACCATTTCACTATCTCAGCTTAACTCCTAATATCCATTCGATTACATTCCATAAACTCAAGTTATTTATAAGTAGAGACAATAATTTGCAATTCATTTATCATGCTTATCTCATTACATCAATTATCTAATAACTGTAATTACTCAAAACTTACCTCGGATATTTTTGAACAGTTGCGGATAGGCTATTCGTTCGCTTTCTCCTTTCCCTTATCTGGTCTAGTTCCTCTTTGCTCTTGAGCTTAATTTAAACAAATGAATTTGTTTAATCATTTCGAACATCAAAGGTCTTTTAAAGCACTTAACCCTTATACTCAATAATGAAACCAAACCATATACCTAATTATTTTATCACTTCACCTTAAGCACACATATTAACTATCATACACCCATTTCACATGCCAAGTTACAATGAATAAAAATACATACACACCAATAATTTAATTACCTATTTCGATCTTATAGGGTAACTTCAATATATCATGTTTATACAATTTGTCATACACGTACCACATATTTAACAAGCCGAAATTACTCTTACAAATTATCCATTATAATCATTTCATAGATATAAAACATAGCTGAAAAATCCTTAGCATAAATGCATATAATAACATCCAAATCATCAACTATTTTAACGCACATGACACATAAGGTTAACTAAAACTCCATTCAATTTTAAGATATTAACCTTACTAAACTCATACCATGACCATATCTAACCGAATTCAAATAGAGGATTAATTACAACCACGTATACACCAATATATAATTATAACATGCTTTAATATCTTATATATCTCATTTGGCCCTAACCACTCAAACTTAGCTTTCATATACAAATTCCATCTCATAATCAATTGTAGCAAATTACACATAGGTTACATTATTGCCAAACAATGACCGATTATGTATATCAAATAAATAGTTCACATAACACACAACTCAAATAACCAAAGTTCATATAACCCTAATGTCCAAATATGAATATCACTCAAATTTTCTTATGACTTAACCTTTTACTCCTTTTAGCCTAATATCCATTAAACATTTAGTTCACATACACAAGTACAATCTCTCAAGACTTATTATATTTTCAAGTACACATCAAATCTATATAGTCGAATATATATATTTATTTAGTTCATCCAACCAATATTCAATCCTATTTCCCCTAACACAATTGTATTCGGCAATGACCACAATCATTTAACCAACTAAAAAAAATAAACCACAACATTTTAAATTCATCTTATTCCTCCCCCTTTTGACCGAATGAATATATATCAAATGAAAACTCAACTAAACAACAACATTTTTCTTTCCAAAATGCATATACACTCATACGGCAAATTTCAATTTGTACTTTTCAACCATGAATTCTACTCATTCAACCATCATTTAAGCTACTTAACAAATAACTAACATCTACCCAAAGACTTATCAAAATAACACCAATTTAGCACTTGCCGAATGGACATTTGTTCATTGATTCATGAATTTAAACCATGGGTTAAATAAACTATGTACTTATCAATTTAATCTCATAATCAATTAAAATAAAAAATCACAATGCATACCTTAAATTGGGATAGCCATGGCCGAATGCCTTGGTTTCTTCTTCAATATTTTCTTTCCCAAATTCGGCAATCAAGAAGAAAGATGAACATCTATTTTTTTTATCATCTTTTATTGTTTTACTAATTAATTTATTTCAAAAATAAAGCCATCACTTATTATAATACTAAAATAAAACATATATTATACATCAACCATCATTTATGGCCGGCCACTAAACAAAATTGGTCCATTTGACATGCAAATCCCTCATGTCATCATTTCATGCATTATTTGGTACTTTAAAATTTACCTATCACACTTTCAAGTTTTATCACATGAGTCCTATCTTATAAATTTCACATACAAATGACCAGATCAAAGCATGAAACTTTTACACATGCATTTACACATATAATAAACACAAAATTTAACAGTTAATTATTTTTATGACTCGATTTTATGGTCCCGAAACCACTTTCTGACTAGGGTCAAATTAGGGCTGTCACAGGATGCCTCTATCTTCTAGCTATATACTATTAGTGTCTTACAAATGCTAATATCCGGAGATGTTACCCATATGAAAACAAAGAAAACTTGTTAGCACAGAATAAAAAAAATAAATAACAAATACTTTTCGTTCAATGTTAAGTATAAATTCTTTTACCTATTTACAAGTGGCCACATATGTGGTTGGTGAACTGCTAATGCCAGAAATGGCATCCTATACAACGCCCAAGACCGCAGCAGTATCAAACAACCGACTATATCTTGTACCTCGTGCTTTGTCGCTCAACAAAGCTCTCGATATAACATCGGCAATATTGTTGATCCCCAACTATAAGTATGAGCATGGTACAAATCAGTCAATAAAGGTAAGTACATTATGTGGACCTTATTATACATTGGTCTAACATAAGTACCCCCTATTAGTTGCAATATATACGCTCAAGTAGCACACATTAGCTCATACACATTAGCTTGAGTTGCAATATATGTGAAGTTGTCTTCCCCTTCACCAGGGGACCGTCCAAGCAACTAGTAACATAGGGCCAAAGGTTGTGCTAGTTTGCTTGGACCTGTGACCATGTCACCGTTAATTGGTAGCCCAAGTTGCATCGCAACGTCTTTCAAGGTGATTGTGCACTCCTAACACAGCAACAGATGGAAAATGTGGGTCTTGGGGCACCACCGCTTAACCAAGGCGGATATTTTGTTTGCCATCAGGTCGAACATCCGGACCAATGCCGCAGATCCAAATCTTGCGACCTCCAAGTATGACATGATCCATTCATCTGAACGGTACCTCAGAAAATACACTCGCGATCTCAACACCCGATACTCATCTTGTCTATATCATAAACCGATTTTTTAAAATCACCTGACTAAAAATAAATCATATTGCAACTCTATAAATATACATATAATCTTAATAATACATATATCGATATTTTACCATTTCGTTTATCCTCAATACAATGTAATTGACAGCTTAGAGTAGAGAAGACATTTTGATATCTGCATAATTTAAAAAAAAAATTAAACATCACTTAATAAATCAAATATAGTTAAACATTACATTATAATAATTAATTTAATATAATACACACACATCAAAATATATAATTTACATATATTAATTGTATTAACTTCAAATTTTAGATAACACCAACTAAATCCAACACCACAAACTAAATAATTAAGATTAACAAAAAAAAAAAAGAAGAAAGAAGAAGCTTCTATCTAATCTATTTTAAGCATGTTGGGGACTAAAGTCCCCCCCTTTTATACTAATGAATTGTGGGAGGGGAGCCAAAAATTGATTTTTTTTTTAAACGACAACAGGCTAAAAAAATCACTTACTTGTCATGTCGTTAGTGTTGCTGACGTGATTGATGTGATATGATCAGTTAGTCATTGTTTCTCATATTTATTTTTTGACCCTTATTTTTTATTTTTTTAAAAATGGCCCAATATTTTGTACTTTTTACATAAATGACCCCTCTTTCTTTCTTTCTTCCACCAATCTCCCTCTCCCACTTTCTTTTTTTTCTTCCTCTTTGATTTTTTTACCACTTTCTTTTTTTTCTCATCCTTCCTTTTTTCTTCTATTTAAAATTCTCCCTTAATGTGTAACACCCCCTACCCGTATCCGTCGTCGGAAGAGAGTACGAGGCATTATCGAGAAGCACGAAACACTTACATATAATTTAAATACATTTTCATAACAATTTGTTTCGATTTCATACTATTTCATATTTAACCTTTTTGCACCAAAGTATTTAAGATATCATCTTTATGCAAATAGCACACATGAGGTACATAAATTCCATAATTATGAATGAACACATTTATCAAACATATTCCATGTTTTTATATATATCATAGTTTCATATTTCCATGTATCAATTAGCATCACTTCCTCATATTTCAGAAAAATACGTGTAATAATTCATAAATATGCAATTCATTAACTCTTCCTACCAATCACGATTTTAAATTGCCAAATCACTTATTGAGCGCAATTTCAATGTTCACTAAAATCTATCATATAAATTTGGATGTACGTATTCATCAATAAATTCCATGTACAGATATCATCATCTCATATTTCCACATACATTTACTTTCCACATTTATGAATTCAAATAGCATATACAAGTCATACCAATGTATTTCAAGTACGTTTTCATGATATTTTGTTTCGAACTCAGATTATTTCATACTAGAAGTTTTCTCATTAACTCATTTGGAATATCAATTCATACGGATAATACACTCAAGGCGTAGAAACATATAATCACAAATGAACTCATTCATCAACCAAGTTTTATGCTCATGTCTCATCAACTCGTATTTCCTTATATCATATAATTCCATGTAATATTTACCAAACTTCTTCAAATTAGTGAACATCTTACGGAATTGAGTACTTCATTTTCTCGATGCCATAGTTCAACTATGGTCTTACACATCTTCACATAATGATGCCATAGCCCAGCTATGGTCTTACACGTAATCACATATCACATATCGATGCCATAGCCCCCGCTATGGTCTTACACTTAATCACATATCTCATCGATGCCATATCCCGGATATGGTCTTATACTGATAGCATATATCACACCGATGCCATATCCCGGATATGGTCTTATACGGAAATCACTTGTCACTTGTCACTTGTAGCCGAAGCTACCACTATTCATCGATCGTGCAGCCGAGCTACCATTTTCACTAATCGCAGCCGAGCTACCACTTTTCACCGATCGCAGCGTGAAGCTACCACTTTTCACCGATCGTGCAGCCGAAACTACCACTTTTCACTTTTCATTTGTCATTAATCAGATAAGTGTAGCCGAAGCTATTAATTATCACTTTCACTTGTCCTTGATCAGATAAGTGTAGCCGAAGCTATCACTTATCACTTGTTGTCATGGTCCAACCATGGTCTTTTCCTTCAATTCATCTTGTCACTGAACTGAAATGCTCAATTTGATCATTTATTCACTTTTCATGCTTTTACATTATTCACGATTTTATCATCAATACATATGAAATAACACATCATGAAATTCATAAAATTAACAAATAATCACTAAAATTTAGCCATATAAACTCACAAGTTCAATTTTTCTATTATAACGATAATCATAATTTCATAATAAATATTCCAAATAAAACATTATATCATTTCTAATCCAACACTTATTGATTATAATCGGGCATATGATCAATTTATACACGAGTCATTCATATATTTTTTCTCCTCCTCCTCTCCATCCACATCCTTGGTATAAATAACACACTTGTAAGTAACCTTATACATAATTTTCACTAATTACTTATGTGAATATTCAAGCTATCCACCCGTGTCATAGTCACTAAATTATTTATATCTAAAGTTACGAAACTCCAAATTAAGGTCCGCTAATTTTCCCTGAAACTAGACTCACATATCTTCTTACCATAAAAATTTCATAATTTTTGGTTGGGCCAATTAATATAGTTTATTCATTGAAGTCTCCCCTGTTCTGCTGTCTGATAGTTCCGACCCTTCTTCACTAAAAATTAATTATCTCCTTGTACAGGATTTGAATAATGTTCTTGTTTATTTCTCTTGAAAATAGACTCATTCAGGATTCTAAACATATAAATTTAATCCCATAATTATTTTTATCCAATTTTTTATGATTTTACAAAGTTAGAATAGGGGAACCCGAAATCATTCTGATCTTGTCTCACAAAATTTATCATATTTCATGATTTACAATTCCATTGCTTACATAATTTCTTTTATAAGAAACTAGACTCAATAAGCTTTAATTTCATATTTTATTCATCCTCTAATTCCATTTCTAAAATTTTTGGTGATTTTTCAAAGTTAGACTACTGCTGTTGTCCAAAACAGTTGTAGTGCAAAATGTTAATTTCCATTTTGCCCCAAATTTCACAATTCATACAATTCAGTCCTTACTCAATTAACCCCTAAATTAAGATAATTTTCTCAATTAATACTTTTACTAGACATTATAAGTTATTTCATAACTATTAAAATTCAAAATTTCCACATAAAACTCTAACTTCAAACTCTTTTACACTTAGGCCCCAAACATTCACTTTCTATTCAATTCATTCAATAAAATCAACATATAAACAATTTAAAGCTCTAATTCCATGTCAAATCATCATATACTTCCGGCACATATTCATAGCAACTTTCAATTTCTTTCATAGAATCAAAAACTAATGAATTCAACAAGTGGACCTAGTTGTAAAAGTCACAAAAACACAAAAATTTCAAGAAATAATCAAGAATTGAACTTACTTGCAGTAAAAATATGAAAAACCAGCTTGAGGGAACTCTTTCCTGGTGTTTTTGCTGATGAGAATGCAGAAAAATAAAGAGAAATCTAGATAATTCCACATTAGTCCTAACTTTATCAAGTAAATTTTGCAATTTTCCAATTTTGCCCTTAATTCTCCTTATTTTCTTGCTGATTTCATGCCCTTGCCGTCCAGCCCAAATATACCTTGGGTCTATTTGCCTTTTAAACCCTCTTTCTTTTATCATTTAAGCTATTTAATCATTTTTCAAAATTTTGCATTTGATACAATTTAGCCCTTTTTGTTCAATTAACTATCAGAACTTTAAAATTTCTTGACGAAACTTTAATACTAACTTATTAACACTCCATAAATATTTATAAAAATATTTATGGCTCGATTTAAAATTCCAGAGGTCTCGATACCTTTTTTTTTTATTCTAATTATTTTAGTATTTATTTTTAGTACACTATTCACTATTTCAAAAATTTTCCTAACTTCACATTTAACTTATAATTACTAAATTAATAATATTTCCTACTCATTTGTCAGATTTAGTAATCTCGAATCACTGTTCCGACACTACTAAAAATTAGGCTGTTACATAATGTTTATGTTTTCACTGTTCTGCCCCCAATTCCTTTTTTTCTCCATTTTTTTTAATTATATCATTCATTTCATTTATGATCTTAAATTTCTTATATCCAATGAAATAACTATTTACCATCGCGGTAATAATTTAAATGGAAATTATTTTACATATGAAATATATCAAATATCTATTAGTTTTCCTAAACTTTTTTCCTCTAATTACAATTTTGCCCATTATCTTTCTATATTTTAAGTTACGCTCCTTGTCAAGCGATTAATTCACATTGAGGAAATAATTTAAATAGAAATTATTTTACATTGAAAAATTTTAAAATAACTATTAATTTACATAATTCAAAGCCAATATTTTACAAAATAATATTTGACATTGGCAACATTACAAAATAATTTCAAATAACTTACTTTAGTACGTGATTTATATTTTCTTACATTTAAAAAAAAAAAAGAAGATTGAAAATTGAAACATAAAAATTACAACGGAACATAAATGATGAATTACATTTTGTTCAAGACAGAAAACATCATGTCTTACAAACCGAAAAAAACCATGTTTAACAGCAACAGGAGCAAGTTTCTAAATACTAATAAAACAAAAAAAAATGATGAATTTGATTTTGTTCTAGATCGATACCATTGTGTCTTGCAAATTGAAAAATACCATGTTTAATGGCAACACGAGCAAGTTGCTCGAGCAAGTTTCTTAGTACTAATATTTGAGATAATCTCACACGTAGTATTCAATTGGGATTCGAATAGAACCTTTAAACATCCCCCTAACCCAGAGAATCCCAAATAATACCACTCGTTGGCTGCATAACCAAATTGAACCTGTTATCACCTTACCACATCCAATGAAAAGACCTACATAACCAAATTGAACCCGTTACCACATAAATCACTAGCAACCGAGACTCCTATTGTTATTTGAAATCGTCACACATGTGAAATTAAGGAATCAAATCTACACTTTCGAAAAGTGTTGGAACATTTTCAAATGTTTATACTATTCCAATAACTATAAATGAATGAGTGTAATTAATCAAAAGATAAATCTTTTGGTCATTGATCGAAAGTTATATCATTTGATTTTTAGAAAAGAATTATAACTATTCAAACAATATTAGTTGAATTAGTTATAAAATTAGATGAAAAATTATTATTTATTTATTCAGAAAGACAACTATTGAAAGATGTCTTTATGAAGAGACATGAAAATTCCTATAAAATGAGATTTCATTTGGAAATCACACCAAAAAAATTTCTAAAATTCTTTATTTCATTCCTCTATTTTCTAATATTATTAGATTATTCTATAAAGTATTACTGCAAAAATCCTTTTAGAAATTGAATTTCTTAGGTTAATTTGTTTGAAACTCTTTTGCACACCAAAAATAGGTGGGAGCGAATATAACTTTAAAAATAGTAACTTGATACATGCCTTGAAGCATTGCTCTATTTTTTATTTTTCTGTTCAAGTTTCGTTCATCTGTTCAAGATTTTGTACTAACAAAAAGGACCATTAAATTTGTCAGTGTCCGAACTCCACTGGATCACTATTAAATAAAACATACATTTAAATTATAAAATTTTCTAAATTAATAGAAAAAAAAAATCCATCTTGATCTCCATGTTTTCTCAATACTAAACATTTCTCTGTTCTCTCCCTTACAACTAATCAAAAAATTTTGAACCTCCCCAAAATTCTAATCTTCACCGTACACTGATATTTCATCATGGGCATGAGTATATATAGCTTTTTGGTGACATCATTTTTTTCGTATTCTCCCACTAGAATACATGATATTAGTGACGTCAAAAGCATTGACGCGACGTAAAAAAATATTTTTATTTCCTGTAGCCAACTATTAGGTGAAAGTGCACCTATGTTTATTGTTCAAAAGATGATATCTACTTACATGATTTTCAAAATAGGTCATTTTCTTAAATAATAAAAAAATTTGGGTACCTAAGTTTTTATTTATAGAAGAAGGAATTTTTTAATAATTGTGTTGAGAATTAAGCTAATACTATAGATGGATAAAAGCTTTAATTGTCTGGTCGTGGAAACAGCTTACATGTAAGAAAACTATTGGCAGCGCTGACATGGCAAAAGAGATTTTATAAACAGAAGCAGAGAAAAGCTTAAACCAAAAGAATAAAATGAAACCGAAGGAAACAAAAAAAAGGTAGAAAAGAAAAATCAAACAAACAAAAATAACTCATCCTTCTCGACTTGTGAAAAGTTTATAATCTTAAGACTAAGAGGTCTGCAAAATTTCGGTTTCCGCAGAGAGAGAGAGATAGAGAGAGAGGGGGGGGGGGAGAGGGAGGGAGAGCATTAACGTTTTTTCCCCGTTAATGGCGGTTACTTGGTTTTGCTGCGGCCATTGAAAACGGTATGTGTTATCTTTTTCTTTCCTTGTAGATCTAATTGATTATTTTTTAGATCAAATTATGCAATACTTTGAACATGGGGTTTTGGCTTTGGATCCTAAGTTATTATGTTTCTTAGGGAGGTCCCTTCATTTGGTCGTTTTATTGATGAAATGTCGGGAATGAGAACTGTTTGGAACCTTCGAAAATTGAAAACTTAGTGGATGCTTTACTCGGATTAACTTTTCTATTTCGCTTTATTTATTTCCATTTTGCTATCGTAACTACAGTCCATGAGGTCCGAAAAATGGGAACAAAACAGAAAAAAAAAAGAAAAAAAAAAGGAGAAAAATATCATGATTCATGAATGCTGAACTGAAATTATTGTATTTTGAGTTGAATTAGTCTTGTTTTTTAGTCTTATGATAGGTCAAAATGGAACAAAATAATGTTTGGTTCTTGCAAATGTGTGGGTTGAAAAATATAAATTCTACTTCATCTTTTGGCTAATTTATTAGCTTCTAATGGCCTTTTGCAACATCTTGCATTTTTTATGGAATATCTCTTGGCAGTGCAATAGGGGAAGTGAAGCGGTTAATTGGAGGTCGAAATGATATTTGGTGGTTATAATCTTGTAAGATGTTTGAATATTTTAGGTTGAGCCTTTGCTTGATGTTAAGGGTAAATGAGGAACAATTTTCTAATCTAATGGTTAAGTACTTAGGTTCGTTACCACCTTCATAGCCTAAGCCTAACCATTGCATTCAAAATTTTTACCTCTCCCTTCTTTTCCATCCCATCCTTCCATTTAGCAAAACTTGAATTATATTTTATGCAATTTCTTGACACAGTAAGCTGAGATTTTTAAAGATATTCTGGTTAAATGTTCAGTTTCAATAAAACCAGTGAGATTGTTCTTTCCAGATCTTTTAGTCTATGCAATTACTTTTGTACCTTTTTCCGGGTTCTCATTTTTTATCTACTCAGATACAGTCATAAGTAGGGGCTTTGGCTGCTTAATATTAAGCAATATGAGCATAATTACGATGTTAGATTTTGTTCTGATCAGTGTAGAGTACTTCCATGATCACAGTTCGAGGCTTAGAGACTCGAGATATTGGGTTTCTATGATTGGAAATGCTGTGTATTAAGAATCCTTCTCCAATTATCTGCCTAAAAGTGTCTTATTCACTGATAAGTTATTGTTTTTACATCACCAAAGTTGTGGCTTGGTTTGATTTGACCTAAACCTTAAGTGTTTGTAATTTTTGTTTGTTTACTTAAGTTTTAACCAGTAAATGTTTTGATCTTTATGCAGGAAAATTAACTTGTGTCTAAGAATCCCTGAACTGGAGGAAGGCAAGAATAGAAGCTATTGAACCTAAATTAAGGCTGTTGTTATTAAAAAAGTTGATTGTCTTGTATGTCTTAGGTGAAATTATAGTCTTTCACTGGACAAATTAAAGCATTCAAAATTCAGCGACCAAGTTCAGGGGGTGATTTGCCCCAAACTGGGGAGTACTCTTTTCCTGTTGCCCGGAGGGTGAACTCTGCCAGTGCTATGATGATGGGAGATGACGTTGAGAATGGTAATTTGGGGCCTTACCTAGATAGGCCAAGGACTTTTCCAAACATGCGTAGTAAACCATATACCCCCTTGGTAAGGACATTATGTTTGTCTCAGTTTTGTGTGCAGTTTGTTAGTTGTAGATGAGTGCGCATTTGGATATTTCGGCCCTGATGTCTCTTTTTGTTCTCATTTTTCCTTTTTGTTGTTTTAGGAATTTGTTCCGATCCTGCATTTGTTGTTACAAGTACCTGGTTAAACTACTTTTGGAAAAGGGGAATTAATTCCTATTGGGCAGATCATTTTTCTCATTGTCAATTTGTAGTTGCGTCGGAATAATTGAATATTGCTATAGATTAAGTGTATTTTAGCTATATACACAATTAGTGAGTGGAGATGCTTGATTTAGAACCCTACATGTTTCAGGAATTGTTTGAAGGCTACCTTGGTGAGACTGCTCATTCTAATATTTCTTTTCTAGATCAATTGGTATATCAAGTACTTGTTATGAAGTCCACAAAATACATCCTGACTTATTGTTTTTCATTTGGCCACATTTTTCCTTCTTAATTGCAGTTAAGATTCTTGTCTATTATCTTGGCTTATGTGTGTCTATCTGTTAGTTTTGGTGTTATGGTGTTTATAATAGTTGTGGTTCTATTGAACTTAAAATTTAAAAATATGGTTAGCATTAAAAAAAGGGAAGAAGCTTAGCATGATCTACACAGAGGCCGCTGAATTGATGTGAATGGTAGTTTGACTTGTACTGGCAAAGTTAATAGAGACCCACAGCTGAATATTTTAGTCAAGGAAATAAGGAGTGATGTGGATCCTATGGAGAATTCTTTTCTTTTTCATTTCTATTGTCTTGCCTAGCTAAGCATATTTTTTTATCTCTCTCTCTCTTTCCTCTTGGCTCATGAGACACTCTTTTTCCTCTTATTGTGTGTTCATTGATTAATTCCTATTCTCAAAAAAGAAAAAAAAAAAGACTAATTCCTTTCTGCAGATTTTTCGAATTCTCAGGGGAATTAATGTTCGTGTTCTTGTTATACTTCTCTTTTTGGGCTTCGGATATGTCTTTTACATTGGAGCAAGTACTTCTCCAATCATTGTTTTTGTCTTCTCAGTTTGCATTGTCAGCTTCCTTTTGTCAATTTATCTTACAAAGTGGGTCCTTTCCAAGGATGAAGGGCCTCCAGAGATGGCTCAGGTAATTTTTTTTTAGGGTAAATTCAACTTTCATAAAGTCAAATATCAAGCTTTCTTTATGCTCTTGGAAAAATTGTATTAAATTCTTCTCCAGAAACTTTTTAATTACCAAATGAATGTTTTATTCTCAATGCCTGTTAATTCTGTTAGAATTTTACTGCTTTAATGTACATGAGTCATATCTAACGACCGTAGAGTTTCCTGTCAGGCTTGATAAGAAATATTGATGATAGAGGACACTTTTTTTTTTTTTTACATCAATTAAACTCTAGCCTCTTAATCTAATCTGTACAGAAAGTTTTCAGAAAAGATTTTTGCAATTGAATAGCATGCATAGATCTAGGAAAAAGTATCATTTCTAGTTTATTCATTGTCGGCATTTGGAACAAGAAGAAATTCTGAAGGCTAACAACTCCATGCTTTCTCAGTACTTTGTCACATACATATCTTGATAAAAGAGGAGCCCCCTCTTATTGTTTGTCATTTTCTTGTTAACCCTTAAAATGCAACTAATAACTTTCTATTTGCTAGCAATCTCGTCATTCACCTGTATCAAGCTTATCTTTTTTGTTTCTAGATATCTGAGGCTATACGTGATGGAGCAGAAGGATTCTTCAAGACACAGTATGGTACTATCTCCAAGATGGCATTGTTGCTAGCACTAGTGATCCTTAGCATATATTTGTTTCGAAATACAACTCCTCAACAAGAATCCTCAGGCTTAGGAAGGTTGAGATATATATGAACATTATGTAAAATAGCATTCGACTTCTTTTTCTTTACCCTTGTGACAAATATGATTTTGTGCAGGGCAACATCTGCATGTATCACTGTTGCTGCATTTCTATTGGGGGCTCTATGTTCAGGTGTCGCTGGGTATGTTGGGATGTGGGTATCAGTTCGTGCAAATGTTCGAGTCTCTAGTGCTGCAAGACGGTCAGCAAGGGAAGCACTGCAGGTTGTATCCTTTTAAATTTCAATTTTTTTTTTCTTGGATGCTTGTGGATTTGAGTACTAAGTGCAGACATAACATGCAGATAGCTGTCCGTGCTGGTGGTTTTTCTGCCTTGGTGGTGGTTGGTATGGCTGTGATTGGTATAGCCATCCTTTATGCAACATTTTATGTTTGGCTAGGAGTGGATTTACCTGGTTCAATGAAGGTTTCAGATTGTATGTGATTAATTTCCATATTCCTTAATTTATTTATATTAATTCACTTTGTGCAGATGGATATTCATATTACATGGTTCTTACCATTTCCTACATACGTTGACATATTGAGAAATATTCTTGAATGTTCATGTTCTCTTGTTTAAATGTTGATTAAGTGTATAAGCATGATTTTCTGTTTCCCCCATATAAATGAAAGTGGGTAGTAGTTAGTTCTCTTGGCTATCTAGGATTGGTAATTGCCTTGCAAATTCATCAAATGTGATCATTAGTTTAAAGCAGCTATGACTTGGGTTTTAAACTTTTTGTTATATCTGTCAATGACGTGTGGTATGGCTTCTAGCTATTAGGTTTTTGGCTACCTAAAATTTTCTTACTAATGAAGAGAATGGCACATATGAACATTCTATGAATTACTAACAAAATACAATGGAGAAAGTGGCACAACGTTCCTTAGAATAATTGTTATTATATTCTTGTCAAAGTTAATGATTTGAGTTGCCCTTTCTATTTGAATTAGAGTGACTGAGAGTTTTACGATTGAAGGTTCTTGATTTAATTATACCAAATATGTCTTTTGGAATCTGTCTCACATGTTTTCTTTGAAGCTTATTGCTGTATGCATAACATCTTATGTATGATATTGTTGGGTGTTTGTAACATGGTATTCTTGATTTTTGAGGTATTGTTGTTAATTTGTAGTCTTTGCTTTCTGCAAGTACTGTATTTGTTTCTTATGACAGTTCATATTGGTTAACTTTATCTCACATGGTGAACTATTGTTTTCACTTAGAAAGTTCAGGTGCTATGTTGCTTGCAATGCTGAAGTGATCTGTTGTTATGGGCTGGACCTATGTTAGGAAGGGCCTTTAATTTTGATTCTCCAATTAAGGCTTACGTTGCAATTTTATTTCTTTTCCTTAGGTTTCTTGTTTGTGATTTTACTTTAGTTAATTTATTTTTGTTTTAGAATAGGTTGCCTATTTATGTAACAAGATTGGTCCTTTTTAAGGGACGTATGGAATAATAAGCCTTAAGCAAAATTTCTATCAAAAAACCCTTGAGAGATTTGGGTCTCTCTCTTATGAGTCCTAAGGTTTTAGTCTCTTTTTATGAGCTGAAAGGTTTCAGTCTCCCTTTGATGAGCTGAACTACCAATCCTAAACACATGGTCGTAACAATTTGGTATCAAGAGCCAATGATCCTTAGCAATGGTAGAACAATGGTTGACAGAGTGGCGAGTAAAAATATGTAAGGAGCTTGAGCATATGCAGGCAAAGATAGAACAAATGCTTGATTGTAAGTTGCAGCATGTTGATGAAATTATTGCTGAAACCAAAACCCAAGTGTTTAATCAAATGCATGAAGAAATAGATAAAATGATTGGTGGTAAAAAGGTTGGTAACTTTATGGTAGACCCTCTAATTGAAGAAAACCAAACCATGGAAGCTTCTATCAATCTCTCTTCCGTATCCTATGTATCAAACCCTCCTAAATCCATGTTGACAAAAACCATGGCAGTCACAACCAACTTTGATCCTTTGTGTTATTTATTAACCCCTTCTAAACTCATATCCAGTAAACTGCCCATTTCTTTAAACTTGATTTGAAAAACCTCCAAGTGTATATCAAAAATGTTTAATGGGTCTAAACTTGCTGGGTTACCTAGTGAAATGGATTTTTTTTACTGAAAACATGCTTGAGTTTATGGGAGTTGCCAGTCGAGAAAGCTTAATTGGGTTACTTTCGAAAATTGTGAATGTTGGTTAGAAGTTTGAAGAGATCCATTCAATGGTGCTCATAAATGTGAATAAGTTGGTGGAGGTCCATGACCTCTATTGATTTCTATTGTTTGTAATGAGAAGGAATAATGGTGTGGTAGTGGTCAGTTTAGCTAATACAATTGCCTTTGATTCAACTACAATGATGATTTTCAGGATGTGTGAGCACTATATAAATATCATTCACCCTTGAGAAAGGCAGCATTGGCCTAGTGTATCTGACTTTGTGAGTCTGAGAACAAACTCTTCTCTAGGAGGGGAGTAATGTTTTGTGCCAAACCTATGTCAGGAAAGACCATTAATTTCCATTTTCTAACTAAGGATTACGTTGTAGGTTTATTTCATTCCTTAGGTTTTTTAGTTTTGATTTTATTTAATTTTTTTCCCGTTGGTTTCCTATTTATGAAACAAGGCTGGCCCTTGGTTAAAGGGACAAATGGAATAATGAACCCTAAGCAGAATTTATATTAAAAAACCCTAAAGAGATTTGGGTCTCTCTCTAACGAGTCCTAAAGTTTCAGTCTCCCTATGACGAGCTGAGCTATCAAATCACACTACATATATGCTTGTATGCAAACATGACTATATTTGGACTGTGGCTGTTGATTCTTTGTTCACCTTAAATTAGCATTACATGGGTTTTAGAATCAATAGTACTAGTGACTCCCTTGATCAATATTGTTTATTTCTTTCAGTGCCTCTTCTTCTTGTGGGATATGGTTTTGGGGCTTCATTTGTTGCCCTGTTTGCTCAGTTGGGTGGTGGAATATATACAAAAGCAGCTGACGTTGGGGCAGATCTTGTGGGAAAAGTGGAACACGGAATACCTGAAGATGATCCTAGAAACCCGGCTGTAATTGCAGATTTGGTATTGAATTTGAACTTCATGAAGTTCTTTATTTGAATTGATGCTTAAGATATAATTAATCATTTGGAGTCTAAAGTAACACGGTTTTATTCTCTTCATCTTATTTATTTAGTTTTGAGTTGAAAATGAGTAAGTAAAGCTTGTGCATATTTTGTGTAATTTCCTATTTTAGACAATGAATTTGTTCATTTATGAACTGGACTGAAGGTTTATGGTTGTAGGAGTTGATTATAGGGGCTTTCATTGGAAGAAAATTTTTGAAGTTGTATTTTAAAAGCAATTGCAATTTTGTTAAACATTTTATTATGATAGCAGAACTCTGGGGGATATGTTTCTACTTGACCTTGCACATAATTATTAAAGCCTTTCTCAGATTCAAATACACATGCATTTGAGAGAGAAAGCAGAAAGCTTATATTTTAATTTTAATTTTTAGAAGTTTATATTTCTTTACCATAAAAAAAATTGAACCTTCTAGATATCGTGGAAACTGAAGTAATCCATTTGAAGATTTTGTTAAAAAAAAATTATTGGTTGAAAGTTCAATAAGGGACGTGGCTGAAAATATATACTGCAAATCAGTATTGGAAAGCGTGATCAAATTTACAGCCATGAGATTCTTCTTTATCTTTATATTTTATGTTTAAGTTTTCACACATTTTATGTTGGTGGTAACGTTTGTTACCTGTATCTTTCCTTTTATACTGAAGGTTGGAGACAATGTTGGTGATTGTGCTGCTCGAGGTGCAGATCTTTTTGAAAGTATTGCAGCAGAGATAATTAGTGCCATGATACTTGGTGGAACAATGGCTCAGAGTTGTAAAATTGAAGGCGAGTTCAAGTCCCCTCTCATTTTTAATGGAATTGTAACATATTTATACTGTTGCATCTTGTGAATGTCCTATTAACTACAACAATTTACAACTGCAAAAATATAATTTTATCTTGTTTTAATAAATTTACCACAAATCAAGATGAAAGTTAAAACCTTCCTGACCAGTACAAGGAAGCCAAAATTTGCAGTTTGATGAGATAAAGAGGCATTCTTGTGTCCTGATGTTTCGTTTTGTTATTGTAGTTAAGTGAGGTTTGAAAGAGGGTTGTAAAAGTGGATGACTAGTGTTATTTGGCTCTTACCTAATGTTGAAGACAAACTTGAAATGCCTCTTAACTGGAAGTGATCAGGCATCTCTAGTCTTGGTTACTAATGTTTTATGACTGCTGTAGTTTTCAAACCAACCTTGTCAACAAATGAAAGAAATTTATACCCCTATGGTGTTAGAACTAAGTTTGTTAGTTCTAAGAGTATGTCCATTGGTTGTAGTTAATATTAAGGGTTCAGACCTGCAAAAATGTAACTAAGTGACGGTATGAAAAACATTTCATGTTGGGTTGTTAGCTTGGTTTTTGTTTCAGTTTATTTTTCTCTGGTTTTGACATATTCTTTGTATTGAGTGTGTTCTTTTGGTGTGGTTCAATCTTTGATATTTATGCAGACCCGTCTGGCTTCATCCTGTTTCCTCTTGTTGTGCACTCATTTGACCTGGTGGTATCATCAATTGGAATACTTTCAATTAGGGGTACACGTGACTCCAATGTGAAAGTTCCATTAGAGGATCCAATGACAATCCTTCAGAAAGGATATTCTGTTACAATAATTTTGGCTGTTCTGACATTTTTTGGGGTAATATATAATCTATAACTGGAGCATAATGCAATATTTTTTTCTGTTTTCTCTCATAAAGTATTGAAATCTTGCCATTTACATTCCTTTGTTTTGATTGAAAGCTTATTCATGTCTTGGTACTTTTTGAAATGACTGCAGTCTACTCGGTGGTTGCTTTATACTGAACAAGCACCTTCTGCATGGTTGAACTTTTCCTTATGTGGGTTAGTTGGTATTATTACAGCGTATGTTTTTGTCTGGATAACCAAATATTACACTGACTACAAGCATGAGCCTGTACGCACATTAGCGCTTTCTAGCTCTACAGGACATGGGACTAACATTATTGCTGGAGTCAGCTTGGGCCTGGAATCGACAGCACTTCCTGTTCTTGTTATAAGTGTATCTATTATTTCTGCTTTTTGGCTGGGTCACACCTCAGGGCTTGTGGACGAAACAGGAAGTCCAACTGGTGGGCTGTTTGGCACAGCAGTAGCTACAATGGGAATGCTCAGCACTGCTGCCTATATTCTAACCATGGATATGTTTGGTCCGATAGCTGATAATGCTGGTGGAATTGTAGAGATGAGTCAGCAGGTGCCATATGACTGATTCTCTAGATTTTACTGTATATTACAGTTTCTTCTTTTTGGCTTATTTAAGTTGGCTGTTGATGCCTTGTACAGCCAGAGAGTGTGCGAGAGATTACTGATGTTCTTGATGCTGTCGGGAACACCACAAAAGCTACCACCAAGGGTTTTGCCATTGGATCTGCTGCACTTGCTTCTTTTCTTCTGTTTAGTGCCTATATGGATGAGGTTTCATCTTTTGCACGTGAACCTTTTAAACAGGTCTCTGTTACTATACTACTCTTTAATGAAAGACTCTATGGTTTACCACTCACTTCCTACTAATGTTTTACTTAGGAATTAAAAAAGAAGAAGCAATGATTGAGTAATTTACTAAAGAAAAATGTGTGGTTTTACTTGTAACCACAGTAATTGTGCTTGAATTGGTGCTTCTGAGAAATGGTAAAAAATGATGAGAACATGTAAAAAAGTGGCAACAAATGGAGCCTGAAGTTATTACTCCGCAATGTCTTTCAATATTTGTCTAACATTTGTAGTTTGAATGATCTTTCAGGTTGATATTGCCATTCCTGAGGTTTTTATTGGTGGGTTGTTGGGTTCCATGCTTATATTCCTATTTAGTGCATGGGCCTGTGCTGCTGTTGGCCGAACTGCTCAGGAGGTTGTTAAGGAAGTGAGAAGACAATTTATTGAGAGGCCAGGTATCATGGTGGGTCTAGGGTTTCAATTGCCTTTTATAGTGTGTACTTTAACCGTTCACTTTTCTATTTGTATTTGAACAAAAAGCAGAGAAATTTAAAAATATTTCTTATCTGGATAGAAGAATTATGAGAGAAGTGACAAGAAGAGAAAAAAGATGCAGTTGCAGTCTTTGTTCCATAATCCACTTTTAAAGTTTCTCTCCAAAAGTATAAAGATGTGAAAAGAGATTTAAAACTTTCTATTCATTGTTCTTATCATTAATCTGACAGAAACAAATTTAGAGTAATTAAGTGTTGCTTTAAATCATGTTGTTTCTTTTCTATAATTTCTCTATCTTGTGTGAATATTTATGCTTTATTTTTTCTGACATACTTACTGCAGGACTACAAGGAGAAACCAGATTATGGTCGCTGTGTTGCTATTGTGGCTTCTGCATCTCTGAGGGAGATGATAAAACCTGGTGCTTTGGCTATAGTATCACCAATTGTAGTTGGTACGTCAATTGCTCTTTGCTGATTATAATTATTATTTTTGGTATTATTTACTTTTTGATATTCTGGGGTAGTTTGTTCATTTATCTTATTAATCCTTCATTTCTTTCTGATTTTTTCTTTTAAGTTTTTTTTTTCTTTCCTAGTGTTAATTTTCAAGAATGTAAATTATATTTTACCAAGAGAATTTAGGAGATTAGATGTCTAAAGCGGTTTCTCTGATTTTCTATTGAGTTTAGTATATTTTTAGAATCTAAGCACATACAATATTGTAATAATTTGCAGGTTTTCTATTTCGAGTTTTGGGACACTATACTGGGCATCCTCTCCTCGGAGCAAAAGTAGTAGCTGCTTTGTTGATGTTTGCAACAGTTTCTGGTATTTTAATGGCTCTTTTTCTAAACACAGCTGGTGGTGCCTGGGATAATGCAAAGAAGTTTATTGAGACCGGAGCCCTTGGTGGCAAAGGCAGCGAATCTCATAAAGCAGCAGTTACTGGAGATACGTAAGTTTGTTTTTTCCTTTTCTTATATTCCTGTTCCTTAATAACTGTAGGGTTGTGTTGCTCCAACTCTTCATGTTTCTTGAAGTTGTCTGATACTCATGCCCAATAATATGGTATAGTGATATGATCTCCAAGTATCTTTCAAATAATAATAAGAAGAAAATGATAATTGGAATTTATGGGATTGCAGAGTGGGAGATCCATTCAAAGACACAGCTGGACCATCACTTCATGTGCTCATAAAAATGCTTGCTACCATAACACTTGTAATGGCGCCAGTGTTTCTCTGAGACTTTCGTTTGTTTATATATATATATATAATTGATGGGAGTTGAGTAGCAGGCAGCATACCAACATACAAGCACCCATCACCGAGTTATTGTTAGGGTATTACTATTTTGCACATACACAACAGATTGATTGATAGATAGGTAGATAGGTATTTGATGTCTATAATGGCCGTGGCTGCCTGTCTCAATTGATAGCCTCACTAAATCGTTTTCTATCTGAAACAATAAGGGATGTTTATAGAGTGCAGAGCAGTGTAGTGCACATATAGTATTTTCAGTTAAACGTTTGTACTTTGATATTCCATTTTCAAGTTTTTAATGCGTTTCCTAACTTTTACCCTCAAAACTGTTGAAAACGGTTTTGTATTTGAGGCTTAAACATAAATTCATAATTGAGTACCTAAATTTGTATAAGGTCGATTTAGCTAGTCGAATGCTTAACTGTAATGACGTGGCATTTACCATTACTAAATTGTCACGTCAGAATTTCCCCTTTTTTTCAAAAAATTTGAATTAAAATAATCGGTATGAAAATTGACATGGTTTAGTATCGTTCAATTAAGTCACATCAGCAGTATTTATGTGACGTCAAGGTTAATTTAATATTAAATTTTGAAAATGTGTTTTCGAAAAGTAACTGAAAAAGTGATTTGAGAGTTATCAAAATATTGGAGAACTTTAAAATGTTTATTTTAAATATATAAAAATAAAATAAGCTATTTTAAATAGTATTATACTATGATATGTGAAATAAAAATTTTAAATAACTTTTTAAGTAAATAATTAATTTGTTTCAAATTTTAAAATATATATTTTAGATTGGATATGAAAATAACACTTATAATTAATAAAAGTTCTATAATTGATGAAGTACTTATAATTAATAATATAATAATATATTATTAATATTATAACACAGGAAATATAACACTTAAATATTTTAAGGAATTAATATAAATTATTTGCAACATTTAATTTTAATCTGTTAATTGTATATATGATTTTATAGTTTATAACATTGCACCTAAACGAGGTTTTAAAAAGTTAAAAGTTAGAATTTTTCGCTTAAAAAATTGATTTAAAAAGCAATGTTAAATAAAGTTTTGATCTATTAAGATAATTTGGTTGATGAAAATGATAGGAAAATAGAAAATCGAATATGAGCAATAAAACATGAAAATAAATTCCTCTTTTATCAAATAGAATCTAAATTGTTGTTTTTCTTTAGCTAAATGGTCTTAGAAGTCCTTGAATTTTTTTTTTAAAAATCAATTGAGTTTTTATATATATATATTTGCAGTCAATTGAGTTATTAAAGATTAAAATTACAATTAATTAAGTTCTTTGATCATTAAAAATAATAATATGCCTTCACAAAGTAAAGACATCTATTTTTTCTAGGTGCTTTCACCACATAGCATGCCAAGATTGTGTTATGGCATAGAATGGATCGTAAAAGTACCTACTATGACATTGATGCGTCGCAATCCTCTCGACGTCTAGTCGCATAAACTAATGCCAGTTGTCTAGCCTTAGTCTTGGTTGGATTCTGACTTGGTGCTTTTTGACCACGACCCACAGTACCTGTTGCACTTATTGCGACTTTAGAACTATCATTCCTATCTTGCTCACGACCTTTAGGAGGTAACTGCCCAAAACCCTAACTCTGAGTCATAGCTTGCATCTGACCAATCGGACGTGGGCAATCCTTCACTCTGTGCTCTATTGATTCACATCTCAGACATGCACCCATCTTCTTCCAACACTCACCCAGATGACGTTTAACACAGAACCTACAAATCGGGATCCTCCCTAATCCTGGTGTACCTCCAACATTACCCCTATAATATTCTACTGTGGTCTGCCCTCCTTGGCTCACTTCAAAGGTCACGAAAATGAGCTATTAGGACCTGAATCACTATTTGTAACCCTTCAAATCGGGCCTAGACATTACAGCCCAATCCAAGCGATTACATGGGCCATAGAAATGGCGAAAACCTTGAGTTGAAAAAAAATGGATCTAATCTTTGAAAACACGCTTTAATATTCCCTTTTTATACATTGTAGTAAAAACATTACTTCGAAGGAAGACTTATCATTGTAAAACATTGTTTTGATCATAAAAAAATATTTGATTAATTGAGTTTGCAAAAAGCGGATTTCATTAAGAAAACCATTAAAATGTTTAATCCATATAAAAAAATCCATGCAAAAACATTAAATGTTCATTATTTTAAAAACAAAATATCTCATGCCACAGTTTAATAATTTTCCACAAAACAAAATCCAAAATATAATCATAAAGTCCATAAAAGTTCGAAATCATCTTAAAAATCCATAACCAAGAAATTATTATTCTGAGAGCCTCTCCGATGACCGATTCCAGGTCCTAATTACGAGGATTACCTGAGACACATGAGTAATAAGGGTGAGCTTTAAAAGGCTCAGTGTGAGATCGACACAAAATATATACACAAGCAATATGACATATATTTCAACACATCAAATAACACATCCAAAATAATATATATATATATATACAATTTTCACAAAAATCAATATTACATATAAAAGAACATATCTAGGCATGCTTTTGTAACAATGCACATTTTGAAGAATTTCCTACCCATCTCTACTACACACCAATATTGAGTTCCTCAGAACTTGTCTGTCCAATAACACCATTTGTGGACAAGCCACCACATAAATGTCGAAAATGACCACATAGCACATTGTGGACAAGCCACCGCATAATTGGTAATAAACAACCACATAATTGCAAATAAACTGTCACATATCTTCCTTCTTTCACATATTTCACCCCATGCATATAGTATGACCATTTTCTCATTTTAATCAATTCATGTTAACATGTTGTAAACATGCTTTAGACATAGGGTCACATATCACATAGTCATATTCATATTTTCATATTTACATAACGGAATCATAACGATAACAAAGAAGCCATACGTCATATGTCATGAGAATGAGATCTACACATATATCAATATCACATAGATGCAAATTGCACAAACATCACAATCTCATAATATCATTGTCGAAACCATTTTTTATTTTGGAAAACGTGGATCGACTCTTAAAAGAGGTATGGAGTCGCCACCAATCCTTTTTGTTTAGGTGTGATCGGGTCACCTTGTGATTGATCATTTTAATAAAGCATTTCGGTTTATTAAAACAACATTTTTGGTCTACGAAAAACTAGAAAATGGATTCGGGAGTCAGTTACGCGCGAGTAAGGATTAGCACCCTCGCAGCGCCCAAAATTGGTACCGTATTGATCAATTAATGTCTTAATGTTGAAAATTTGAAAAGATTTTAAGATACAATCTTTAAAAACGTTTGGATAACTTGAATTGGATATTGAGATGCTCTCGCTTAGAAGGAATAAAGTATTACGACCAGCACGATTGGATACAATATTTCGAACCCTCGACACAAGATCATCTCAGGATTTCCAAAACACATGCACTTAAAACTTTTAAAAAGGATATTTGACTATTCGGCCCAAATGGTAAATCAAAACCCAGCACGATTGGGCACGATTTATCGAATTTCCAAATACGAAACATTGCCTCATTTTAAATTGAGAAAACATGGATGAAATTTCAAAAGGATATTCGGTATTTTAGTCAAATGGAAAATTGAAGCCCAGCACGATTGGGCACGACCTCCTAAACTCCCCCAAATACAAAATATTGCCTCGTTTTAATTTAAGAAAACATAGAAGAAATTCCAAAAGGATATTTTGTATTTTAGTCAAATGAAAAATCGAAACCTAGCACGATTGGGCACGATCTCTCAAACTCCCAAACACGAAACATTGCCTCATTTTAATTTGAGAAAACATGGATGAAATTTCAAAAGGATATTTGGTATTTTAGTCGAATGAAAAATCGAAGCCCAGCACGATTGGGCACGACCTCCCAAACTCCCTAAATACAAAATATTTCCCCGTTTAATTTAAGAAAACATAGACGAAATTCTAAAAGGATATTTTGTATTTTAGTCAAATGAAAAATCGAAACCCAGCACGATTGGGCACGATCTCTCAAACTCCCAAACACGAAATATTTCCTTATGTTGAGGGGGCTCAAGTTAACAATTATCAAAACCGTGTCAAAATACTTGTTTGGTTTGTTTGGAAATAAAAGACAATCGACATTTAGATAATACAAGAATCATAATCATAATGCATTAGCAAGAAATGTAAGCATAATTATTCGCATGAAACAATAATAGGTTGCTATAATATGAAAATCAGAAATGACACATAATACATAAAGCAATATGAAAATTTGGAACCGACATAACGCAACACAATTTAAAACCTATATGAAAATATTTCACAAAGGAATAACACACGCTAGAATTCAAAATACCTTATATGTACATAATACTGATAATATATAAACGATTATTAAATTATATAATATGCAAGAAGCAATTCGAAATAAATAACATATAACATAACTTTCAAATAAAAACCAATTAATTTGTCTAACGATATATATACGCAAATGAAGAAATAATGTAAATAAGGTATATAGAAAGAGATTACTATAGGAAAGTAAAATAATCAAAATATACAATAAAAAAAGGATCCTTGAAAGAAAATATGCATAAATGAATTTAAAAAGGGGGAAAAATATATATAATAAGCTTAAGGGAAAAATATATGTATACATATATAACAAATATAAAAGAAAATATTTACAAAAAAAAAAAATGAAAACGATAATGTACATAGAACAAATTTTTTTTTAACATAGACTATATATATATATATACGAATAACATAAGGGTGATAAATTAAATACTGCCCATAACTTTAAAACAATATGACATTAAAGAATCTTTTTAAAATAATAACTATATAATATTAAAAATAGATACCAATAAAATACCATGTTGAAATGAGGTAAAAATAATTAGAATAACCCAGAATATATATTCAAATAATTTTAAAAGAAACGAATATTAAGTAAATTAAAAAAATAAAAAAATAAAAGATTAACCATTAAAATGGAAAAACGAACTCAACTAATACAGAATTGAACTAAAATGGATAAAATAAAACATTACAACAAAACTAAGGGCTAAATCGCAATTCATGCAAATACACAGGGATTGAAAATACAAATGTTCCAACTCACAAAACGCATTGCACAAGCGCGGACTGAATTGAAACATCGCGCAGACTTTAGGAAGAAATTGAAAAAAACATAACAAGTCGGATTGAGGATAGCGCAAAATAGGAAGGACTGGATGCGCAAATTTCCCGTTTAAGGGAAAAATGCGCAGATCCAACCTTGGACTGGGTCAACGCGCAGGCTACTCCCCCCTCCCACAATGGCTCTACTTTTAAAAAAAAATTAATTGTAACTTCTGTTTTGTTTCTTTTTAAAAAAAAAAACATTAAAACCTTTTAGAAACCTTAAATTTTCAAAACATCATCCTCTTCATTTTTCCTTAAAAAAAAGAGAGAAAACTCTCAAATCTCTTTCCCTTTTCGACCAACGCCACCTTCACAGGAGATCCGACGCGCCCAGGCTACCGACGACGCAAGCCCGACCCTGGTAAGTCTCTCTCTCTCTCTCTCTCTCTCTCTCTCTCTCTCTCTCTCTCTTGTGTTATTTTTCGCACACAATAAATAAATCCAAGAAATAGTAGCAAAAAACTGAAAAAAAAACTTAAAATCACTTTTAACGAGTATTGTTGCTTTTGATATCTGTTTGTGCTTGGTTTTGTGTAAACTTTTGTATTCAAAAAATTAAAAAAAAAAGGTCCTTTTACAATCGTTTCTAAAGGCTTTTATCGCTCGTTTTTACAACTGAACTTTGCTTGTTTGCAGGTGCATGATCGAGCACGTTTCTGACGTGGAGTGGTGGTGTCGCGCATGCCGCGGAGTGGCAGCGTCCGGCGTGCGATGCATTTGCTGAAACAGTGTAAAGGAGTTTGGGGGCTAGGGTTTCAAATTAGCCAAAACTGTTTTAGGCTTGTGGTCCAATTGGGCCGTAGGTTTTAGTTTGGGTCTGGGTCTGTTTTTGTTGGGTTTTGGGCTGCTTGAGTAGTGTTTTTATTTTTGCTTGTGTTTGGCTTTAGTTTTTTTATGGTTTGGGCTGGGCAATTTTGGGCCATAACAATCATCACATCACATAATATACTTTTCAAGAACAATGGATAGGGTCACTTACTTAGGTTTATCATCGATGGGGTTTTCAACCCTCTTTATGAGTATTTAGTGTACCTCGCATAAATAGTTATTAACATGCTAAAATAATAAAATAAACACTCATCATGCGACATAAGTTAAAGACCCCACACCTTATTGTAGATCTAAACCGTACGCTCCCTTTGTAGAGGTCTCGTGTAACACCCCAAATTTCTTATTTTTGTTCTTGTAAATTTTGACACAAATCTGTATCTGCTTCAGTGGTTAAGTGTTCAGCATGTGTGTGTGTGAGGTCCCAAGTTCAAGTCATGCCTTTGGAAAATTTTGAAATTTTTTCTAAGTTAAGCTTCACTCTTGTTCAATAGGCTTTTATTTAATTGTTTGTAAAACCATATTAGAATGGGCTAGCTGGTTTAGTGGTTAAGTGGAGTGTTGGTGTGTTGGAGGTCTTGTGTTCGATTCTCTGCAATGAAAAGGAGTAGTATTTTTACTTAAAGTTCAGCCAGAGTTGTGCTGAACTGGGATTCTGAGTGGTGGATGTTTAGTTGGAGTTGAGGGAGAACATTAATGGATTGAGATAGGTTAGGTAGTGGGATTTAAGTAAAACAGTTTCCCAAGAATTCTCTTTGCAAAAAAAAAAAAAAAAACTGATCATCTTCTCCTCCACTTCTTCTTTTTTATTTTTTTATTCTTTCTTTTCTTCTCTGTTCTCTGCCGAATTTTTGGTTCTTTGTCCTCCCTCTCTATTCGATTTTTCCTTTAGTCTCTATTCTGATCAGCGATTGAAGGCACATGTTCTCTTTTCCACTCTTCTTTCTGCTGTCACCCCTTTCATTCTTTGCTGCTGATTTCCTTGTTTGATTCCCTTTCTACTTCTAAATTTTTCGTGGCTCGTTAATTCGGCTTTTGTAAGATATCGGTAAGTTTCAGTTCTTGCTAGTCTTAATGTTTCTGGTTGCTTTCTAGGAGGGGTTCCTTTTTGGTGTTTAGGATTTAATTAAGGGACTAAAAGTCGTTCCCAATCGATGAGTTAAGTGCGTGGATTCCTTGTTTTGATCAAAGGTAAGGGTTTCGATAGTTATAGATGAGCGTCTAGTTACAATACCGTTTTAAGTCTCAATTATGTTACTAAAATTGGGGCTTTGATTTGTCAATTTTAGGTACTAGAGTGATCGTGAGTGATTAGGCATAAAAAAACGATACAGATGTGTACTCGATTGCACAAAAAACGAGGTTTCAACAAAAGTCAAAAACCTCACTATCGACGCCACCAGAGAGTGTAGTTGCCCGTGTGGTAGGTCGTGTGCCCTAATACAGCCGTGTGATCGAT
Organism: Gossypium longicalyx; assembly: GCA_025698465.1. Taxonomy (NCBI): domain Eukaryota; kingdom Viridiplantae; phylum Streptophyta; class Magnoliopsida; order Malvales; family Malvaceae; genus Gossypium; species Gossypium longicalyx. The sequence goes on from CM047000.1 coordinate 21,811,776, forward strand.
GAGGTCAGGCCATCACGGCCAAGTCCTGTAATGCCCCCTTACCCGAGACCAATTCCGGAGTCGAGTATGAGACATTACTAAACTTATTTTAGCATTTAAACAAGTTCAAACAATTCTCATAGTAAACTGTCTATCTGCGTCACAGTAGCTAAAAAAATTATATCTCGAGTTCCAAAACTCAAAATCCAATTCCGTAAATTTTTCCTGAAACTAGACTCATATATCTACTTATTAATTTTTTTCTAGAATTTTTGGCTAGGCCAATCAGTACAGTTTATTAGTTAAAGTCTCCCTTATTTTAGGGTTCAGCTGCTCTGCACCCTTGTGTATTACGTATCAGATATCTCCTTGTAAAGAGTTTCAATGACTATGCCATTTATTTCTCATAAAACTAGACTCAATAAGGATTTCATACATATAAAGTAAAACTCCTAATTGTTTTTGTACAATTTATGGTGAATTTCTAAAGTCAGAACAGGGGATTCAAAGATCGCTCTGACCCTATTCCACCAAAACTTAAATCTCTCATAAAATATAACTCATCTATGTGTTTCGTTTCTTCCATATGAAACTAGACTCATCAAGCTTCGATTCCACAAGGCCAATTTGGGCCATGTGGGCCACACGGGCGTGTAACGCCCCTCACCCGTATCCAACATCGGAACAGGGTTTGAGGTGTTACCAAACTTAAACTCAACCATTCTTAGGAAATTGGACCATAAAATTTTGATCAATTTAAAACTTTTCAGTTGACATGCACTTTGTCCCTTAATAAGGCTTACGGGGCCCAAAACATACATTCAAGGTGGTTTGGGACCAAGCTGAGGGCTCAAGAAAAACTCAGAGAATTTCATGCTTTAGGGCTCCACACGCCCGTATAGGTATAGGGCACACGCCCGTGTCCCGCACCCGTGTGACCAATTTAATACCACAATTTTTCATAAAATAGGTGCAGACTTCACACGGTCTAGACACAAGCCCGTGTCCTTTCGCACGGCCACGAACGCCCGTGGCGCAGTCCGTGTGCAAAAACCTGGGTATTCTATTTCTGACGTCAGCATTACACGAACATGGAACATGCCCGTGTACTAGGCCGTGCCCTTCTACACGGCTAAGACACACGGTCGTGTCTATGCCCGTGTGACCATTACCATGCATTCTGACTTGAAATTTCTAAGTGCAGGGGACACACGGCCTTCTCACACGCCTATAGGGCTGTCCGTGTGTCACACACGGCCTAAAAACACGCCCGTGTGGACAATATGAAACTATTTACCAAGCCTCATTGCCACTCTAGTATGCCTATTTTCATGTCAATACCAACCAATACCAAATCAAGCATGATAGACATTCATTTAACCAAGAAGATGCATCTATTATAGACTCAAAATGAATGCTATCCTCATTCAAGGCTTAATGTGAAGTGCGGAATCTATTCCAAGCCAACACATTTGGTCAATTCTCAAGACACAAAATAATAAGGTCTAGTCCTATACATGCCATAATAAAAAATATAAATCCTACTATACCAAATATTACGGTTGATAGTGTGATCGATATCTTTGACTTCAAGGGTTCCTTGAGCTAGTTAAGCGGCACTGAAAGAAAAGGGAAAGGAAAGAGAGTAAGCATAAAGCTTAGTAAGTTGCATATAAATAAATATACAACAACAATATCACCATTAGTCATCATACTCATAGTTCAAAGGTAAGCATAAACTTGACTTACTCATTACCAACTACTCAAGTCACATTTTCTAATCCGAGCTCATTACTCATGCATACCAACTAGGTACCTGTACCACTCATAACATTATTATACTTTCCTTATTAAATCACTTTCATAACCTTTAAGGTTGAACCTTTCGAAATACTACCGGATATTCTATAAGCCTCAAACATGGGATAAGTTGCCGAAGCCATGTCCCAGACATGGTCTTATACTAGCTCTGGTATATACGTGCTGATGTATGTCCCAGACATGTCTTCCACTAGCACAACTCTTAGCTGATGCATGTCCCATACATGTCTTACACTAGCACAACTCTTAGCTGATGCATGTCCCATACATATCTTACACTGGCTATCATCATTGAGGCCGATGCATGTCCCAGACATGTCTTACACTAGCACTCATCTCAATGCCGATGCCATGTCCCAGACATGGTCTTAAACTGGCTATCATTATGTGGCTGATGCATATCCCATACATGTCTTACACTGGCACACAAATAACCCAAATGTCATGGCATGAATATCTAGTTTGTTTCCTAGGGTTCCAACGGGATCTTTCTATTATCTCAATCATTAGTATGCATTCTCAGTTCACAATCTAGCAACTCATACTATATCAAATTAATAACAATTCGAATACATGCATTAACAATGTAGTTGTATTATTTACATACAACTTACCTCGGTTAACAAAATGTACTCGACTAGTCGATTTAGTCGATTTACTTGGCTTTCCCTCGGTCTAGGTTCGGATTTGGAAAATCTTGATCTATAATAACAAACTACACTCATTTAATCACTAATTACAATTAGGAAATCATAAATTTACATCTCTGGTAAGATGACTATTTTGCCCCTAGACTTTGGCAATTTGACCATTTTACCCTCGTGCTCAAAAATCGATTTTTATCAAATTTATTCGTATTACGGACCTAGAAAAACTATTTTTACTCTTATAACAACCCAAAAATCCCACTATTTCACACACTTTTCGCCTATTTTGCAACTTACGGAAAATAGTCCCTTTAGGTGTTTTCATGCTAACACCTTTCACAAAAGTTGTTTATAACACAACTAGGACTCATATTCTTCCATAAAAACTTAGAAACTATCATAAATCCATTCATGACAAAACTCTAAACTCTTAATCATTTTGCAACATAGACCCCTTATTTGGAAGCTCATGCTTAAAGGGTCTTAAAAATGTAAAAATCATCAAGAAAATTATCAAGATCACTTACATTATGAGAGGAATAAGTTGCTGAAAATTTTCAGCTTTCAAAACCCTCCTATGGCTGGTAAAAATCGGTGGAGAAGAAGAAAAATAAAGAGGAAATGGCATTTGTTTTATTTAATTTAAAACTAGTCAAAATTGGTGACCAAACACCACCTAATTTTGACTTTCCCATCAGTTTGTCTCCTATGGCTGGCCACCCTAGTATCTAAGGGTCTAATTTCTCTTTAAAGGCACCCAATTTTAATTCTCTAGCTATTTGGCACATTTGGGTACTAAAATGCAACTTTTGCCTTTTATGCGATTTAGTCCTTTTTCGCAATCAGGCTCACAAACACCAAAACTAACTCACCAAATTTTTCATACACTAATATAATCATGTTATAACCTCATAGTTGTAATAAAATAAATTTTTTAACTTCAGATTTGTGGTCCCGAGACCACTGTTCTGACTAGGTCCTAAATCGAGATGTTGTGAGCCCATTTTTACTGAAATGACTGTTAAGGTTGCACGGGTCGCCCAAGTCGACTGTGAACTTTCCATAGGGTTGGTAAGCACTACTTATACCCTTAACTGTGTGATATTGATTGTGTGAATTATGTACTGAGTATGTTATATACAAGCATGTATACTAAACTGAATGTGTATTTGACAAACTTGTGATAGCATGACATTTCATTGTATGTTGTATTGCATTGGGTTGGGTTGATATTATTTGGAGGAAGTGTACTGAAAGAATTTTAAGCCTAATATACCGGCAGCTCAGCTGCAAATTACTGTTTTGTGCCGCATTCGGTACTATTTGGAGTGTAAGGATTGGCGGGTTGATTTAATCCCCACATTGAGTGTAGGGTTAGACGGATATGGTGTGTAGGGGCTGGTTGGGTAAGACTTTGTTACTGAAAACTGCATGACTGATACTGATACTGAGATGGGCTAAGGCCCAAACCGTTACTGATACTGAAAGGGGCTTACGCCCAAGACTGTTTGACTGTGCACTGTGATTATTGATTGTTTGTTGTTTTCTGCGGGATTACACACTGAATTTACGAAAAATCACCCCTCTCTGATTAATGTGCACAGGTAATCCCCAGACCTAGATGGGTCGGTGCGGTGGAGGACTCAATGGTGACCACAGTTCTGGACTATCATGGTTTTAATTTATGATTATTGGTTTTATTTTTAGTCTATTTTTACTGGTTAAATTTTTGGGTTGTAATTGGACTTTTGGACTTTGGTTTAATTCTGGGTTTTAATTATCTTTACCTTATGGATTACAACTGCTAGTAGTAGGAAACCTTGGTTTTCAAAAGAAACAAATGATTTTTAAGAACTCCCAATTGTTTAAATTATTTTAAAAGCTTCTGCAACGAATAACGTTTTGAAACTATCGACTAAATAAGTAACATGATTTTGGAACTAGTAAGATATTAAGATAAGTAATTCAATAGGGAAATGGTTTTATTGCGACGGCATGGTCTTCAAACACCCTATCATGTGACATCGCTAGATTCGGTCATAACGTCTAGGCCAGGTTTAGGGTGTTACATTTAGTAGTATCAGAGCTAGGTTGCAAAACTCAGCTGTGGATTATGGGTTTTTAAAATTTGATGTTTGAAGGATTGATTTTTAAATGATTTGAAATGTTTCTACTGAGTATGTGGTACATCGAGTCTCCGACACCGATCCTATAAGTATTCTGAAACTGATTTTTACTTAAATTAAAAATGCTATGATATTCTGAAACTACTGTAGGTAGTAAACTGTGAAAATACTGTAGTTAGTATATACTGAAAACTGTAGTTAAACCAAAACTATAGTAAACTACTAGAAACTGTGACAAACAAAAAACAAACTCTGGCACTACTTTACATAAAATATTTGTTATTAAACACTGGAACTATAACTGATTCATAAAAAATTTAATACAGATAAATTCGATTAGATATGAGCAGACTAGGTATCCATAGACGGGGTACTAAAGGTCGTAGAGGGGCTCGAGCTGAGTCTTTGTCATCTGGTAGCATGCTTAATTTGGACTTGAGTGAGACGCCAGTGTCGCCAGCTACTGAGACTGGGTCTCAAGATCACATGGCTGGGGATGATACATTGTCCCAGGCTATGCTAAGGATTTTGGAGAGGGTCGCTGTGCCCAACGTTGGATCTGGGGCTGAGGGTCAGTTACGAAACGACTCCGGTCCAATGGAGCTGAGCTCTTCAGGGGTGTTACTGGGGTTGCCCCTAATGTGGCCAAATATTGGATTGAGGCCATGGAGAGGATCATGGATGATCTAGATTGTACCCCCGAGCAGAAATTAAAGGGTGCAATCTCACTACTGTAGGATGAGCCTTACCAGTGATGGCTGACTAATAAAGAGGGCACTCAGCCTGATCGTCTGACCTGAGAGTTCTTCAAGACTGCCTTCCAGGGGAAATATGTGGGGGTGAGCTACATGGATGCCCATAGGAGGGAGTTCTTGAACATTACTCAGGGAGATCGACCTGTGGCCGAGTATGAGGTCGAATTTCTGCGACTGAGCTGCTATGCACAAGGTATGGTGGCGGTTGAGTATGAGTGATGTGTCTGCTTTAAGGATGGCCTCAGGGATAATTTGAGAGTCCTGATAGCTCTGCAGCGGGAGTGTAATTTTTCTTCACTGGTTGAGAATACGAAGATCGCCAAGGAGGTTAAGTGCATTAAGCGCCAAAACTATGACAGAGAGAGAGGTAGGAACAAGAGGGATTCAGAGCCCTCGAGTTCTGTATAGAGGCCTAAGAAAAAGGCCAGAGTTGATGGGCTAGTTATAGTTGGGCCCCCTGTTGCTGCTACTAGATAGCAGCCATGTGTTGATTGTGGTAGACGCCATCAGAGTGAGTGTTGAAGAAGGACTAGGACGTATCTGAGTTGTGGATCATTGGATCATCGAATCAAGGAGTGTCCGCTGAGGGCTAATCAGATGCAAGCTCAGTGTACTGGTACAGTCACAAAGGGTAGCACAACAGCCACCGAGAGGCCGTGGTCAGGCTAAGGGTGGTAATGGTATGGGCTGCGGACAGAGAGAACTGAGCAGAGGTGCTGGACAGACTGAGGTGAGGCAGCTAGCTCTAGTATACGCTGCACATCATCGAGAGGACAAAGATGCTCCAGACGTTATTATGGGTATGTTCCTTATTCATGATGTACCTTATACTGTATTGATAGATATGGGATCCACTCACTCCTATATAGCCTGTAACGTGTCTGAAAACTTGGGGATTTTGGTTGAGAGCACTACGAGTGAGGTTACCGTACTGAGTCCGTTGGGACAATCTATAAAGGTTAACAAGTTGTTTAGAAACGTCCCTTTAGAGGTTCAAGGGGCAATCTTTCTGGCTAACTTGATGGAGCTTCCATTTGGGGAGTTTGACTTAATTCTAGGGATGGACTGGTTGGCCAAGCATTGTGTCCGCTTGAACTGTGCGACTAAGAGGGTCGTATTGAGTACTGAGGAGGATAATGAGGTAGTCTTGGTTGGAGAACACTAGAATTATTTATCTAAAGTGATTTCTGTACTGGTGGCGGAAAGATTGGTTCATAAGCGATGCGAGGCATTTTTGGCTTATGTAAGTGTTTCTGATTCTGGGGACTCTACTGTTAAAGACATCAGAACGATAAAGGATTTTCTGGATGTTTTTCTTGAAGAGCTACTGGGATTACCTCCGAATTGTGAAGTGGAGTTTGGGATAGAGCTCCTTCCTATTATAGCTCTAATGTCCATAGCTCCCTACCGAATGGCACTGAAAGAGCTTATGGAGCTTAAGGATCAAATTCAGGAGTTATTGGATCATGGGTTCATCTGCTCTAGTGTGTCTCCGTGGAGAGCACCGGTACTGTTTGTGAAGAAGAAGGATGGATCCATGAGGATGTGTATCGACTACTGCCACCTGAACAAGTTGACCATTAAGAACAAGTACCTGTTACCGAGGATAGATAACCTGTTTGACCAGTTCTGAGGAGCTTCAGTATTCTCCAAGATTGACCTCCGATCTGGATATCATCAGTTGAGGGTCAAGGAGGCTGACATACATAAGACGGCATTTAGGACTCGTTATGGTCATTACGAGTTCCTAGTGATGCCATTCGGATTAACTAATGCCCCGACAGCTTTTATGGATTTGATAACTGAGTATTTCAGCCTTATTTGGATCGATTTGTGGTAGTGTTCATTAATGACATACTGGTTTACTCGAGGATTGAGAGGAGCATGATGAGCACATCCAATTAGTCTTACAGACTGTGAGGGAAAAACAACTCTATGCTAAGTTTAGTAAGTGCGAGTTCTGGTTGTATGAGGTGACATTTATGGGTCATGTGGTTTCTGCTGAGGGGATTCGAGTTGATCCTCGAAAGATTGAGGCTGTGTTGGAGTGGAAACAGCCTAGGAATGTATTAGAGATCCGCAATTTTCTAGGGCTGACAGGTTATTATCAGCGATTTGTGGTGGGTTTCTCATTAATTGCAGCACCCTTAACCAAGCTACTACGTAAGGGTGTACTTAGTTCAGGATTTATAGTGATACGTTACATGTTGATTTGGGATATCTGTTGATGCAGGATGGCAAGGTGGTAGCATATGTGTCTCGTTAGCTTAAGACACATGAGATGTATTATCCGACCCATGACTTGGAATTGGTTGCTGTGGTGTTTGCACTGAAAATCTGGAGGCATTAATTGTATGGTGAGAAGAGTATCATCTATATTGATCACAAGAGCCTCAAGTACCTCCTTACTCAAAAGGAGCTAAATCTTAGGCAGTGTAGATAGACTGAGCTGCTTAAGGACTATGACTACACCATTGAGTACCATCCTAGCAAGGTCAATGTGGTGGTCGATGCACTGAACCGTAGAGCTATGACTGATTTGAGGGCAATGTTTGCTCGCCTAAGCTTATTTGATGACGGTAGCTTATTAGCTGAGCTTCAGGTTAAGTCAACATGGATTGAGCAGATTTAGGGTAAGCAGTTGGAGGACGAGTCTTTAGCTATTTAGTTCTGACAGATTGAGAGTGGTAGTACTATGAATTTTGGACTGAATAGTAATGGGGTACTCTGTTTCCGTGGGAGAATTTGTGTTCTGAATGATACTGATCTGAGATAGTCTATATTAAGGGAAGTGTATAGTAGCCTTTATGCTATGTATCCTCGCGGAAATAAGATGTACTGAGACCTTCGTGAGTTATATTGGTGGCCAGGGTTGAAACGTGAGGTTACTGATTTTGTGGTGAGATGTCTGACGTGCCAGTAGGTTAAGATCGAGCATCAGTAACCTTCAGGTTTGCTACAGCCAGTTAAGATTCCTCTATAGAAGTGGGAACGAGTAACGATGGACTTTGTTAGTGGGTTGCCCTTAGCACTCACTAAAAAGGATTCGGTATGGGTCATCGTGGATCGGTTGAACAAGTCTGCGCACTTCATACCGGTTAGGGTGGATTATTCTTTGTAGAAGTTGGTGAAGCTTTATATTTCTGAGATAGTGAGACTGCATGGGGTACCGGTTTCGATTATCTTTTATAGGGATCCTCATTTGAGGTCTCGATTTTGGAAAAAGTTGCATGAGGCTCTGGGTTCAAGGTTGGACTTCAGTACTGCGTTCCATCCTCAAACCGATGGTCAGTATGAGAGGGTGATTCAGATATTGGAGGATATGTTGAGGAGCTGTGTTATTAATTTTTGAGGAAGTTGGGAGAATTATCTGCCATTAGCAGAGTTTGCCAATAATAATAGCTTCCAGTCTAGCATCTAGATGGCACCTTACGAGGCATTGTATGGTCGTAAGTGTCGTACTCCTTTATGTTGGACTGAGTCGGGGGAGCAACGTGTTCTGGGTCCTGAGTTGGTTTCTGAGACAGAGGATAAGGTTAGATTGATTCGAGATCATTTGAAAGTGGCTTCTAACAGGCAAAAATCTTATCAGGATTTGAAGAGGTGGGAGACCGAGTATTCTGTGGGGGACTTCATGTTTCTCAAGGTCTTGCCATGGAAGAAAGAACTAAGGTTTGGTCGTAAGGCAAATTGAGCCCTAGATTTATTGGACCTTACTGTATTCTGAGTGAGTGAGACCAGTTACTTATCAGTTCGAGCTAGCTCCGAAGTTGGATCGTATTCATGACGTGTTCCACGTCTCTATGTTGAGGCTCTACTGCTCTGATCCTACTCATATTGTCTCTGTTACTACTCATATTGTCCCTGTTGAGGAGATTGAGGTTAGGCCAGACTTAATCTTTGAGGAGGAGCTTGTCTAGATTCTGGATCATGACGTAAAGGTTCTGAGGAGGAAGTCTATCCCTTTGGTGAAGGTTCTATGGCGTAATCATAGCACTGAGGAGGCCATGTGGGAACCTGAGGATTTGATGCGTTAGTAGTATCCTCATCTGTTTTGATTAGGTAAATTTTGAGGATGAAATTTTCTTTTAGGGGGTAGAGGTGTAACGCCCCGAATTTCTTATTTTTGTTCTTGTAAATTTTGACAAAAATCTGTATCTACTTCAGTGGTTAAGTGTTCTGGGTGTGTGTGAGAGGTCCCAAGTTCAAGCCATGCCTTTGGCAAATTCTAAATTTTTTTCTAAGTTAAACCTCACTCTTGTTCAATAGGCTTTTATTTAATTGTTTGTAAAACCATATCAGAATGGGCCAGCTAGTCTAGTGGTTAAGTGGAGTGTTGGTGTGTTGGAGGTCTTGTGTTCGATTCTCTACTATGGCAGTAAGTAGTATTTCTGCTTAAAGTTCGGCCAGAGTTGTGCTGAACTGAGATTCTGAGTGGTGGATGTGTAGTGGAAGTTGAGGGATGAAATTAAGGGCTTGAGATAGGGTAGGTAGTGGGATTTGAGTAAATCAGTTTCCCAAGAATTCTCTCTGCAAAAAAAAAAATTTGATCATCTTCTCCTCCACTTCTTCTTTTTTGTTTTTTTTTCTTCTTTCTCTTATTCTCTATTCTCTACCAAATTTTTGGTTCTTTGTTCACCCTCTCTATTCGATTTTTCTTTTAGTCTCCATTCTGATCAGTGATTGATGGCACACATTCTCTTTCCACTCTTCTTTTTACCGTCGCCCCTTTCATTCTTTGCTGTCGATTTCCTTGTTTGATTCCCCTTCTACTTCTAAATTTTTATGGCTCGTTAATTTGGATTTTGCACGATATCAGTAAGTTTCGGTCCTTGATAGTCTTAATGTTTATGGTTTTTTTCTAAGAGGGGTTCCTTTTTGGTGTTTAGGAGTTAATCAAGGGACTGAAAATCATTCCTAATCGATGAATTGAGTGCGTGGATTCCTTATTTCGATCGAAGGTAAGGGTTTCAATAGTTATGGATGAACGTCTAGTTACAATACCATTTAATTCTCGCTTATGTTACAGAAATTGGGGCTTTGATTTGTCGATTTTAGGTACTGAAGTGCTTGTGAGTGATTTAGGCATCAAAAAAGATACAAGTGTGTATTCGATTGCATAGAAAACGGCGTTTCGACAAAAGCCAAAAACCTTACTGTCGATGCCACCCGGGCGTGTGGTTACCCGTGTGGTAGGCTATGTGCCCTAAAACGGCTGTGTGATCGATGAGGCCAGGCTGTGACGGCCAACACCAATTTGGGCCGTGTGAGCCACACAGGCGTGTGGGCCCACACGAGCAGGCCATGTAACATCTCGATTCTGGGCCTATTCGAAATAGTGGTTTTGGGACCACAAATTCAATGAGGATGATTTTATTTTTATTATATTTTTATGGTCTACAATTTCACGGAATGATCTCGTGAAAATTTCGTTTGAAAATTTTAACGTTAGGCCACTAAATTTAGTTAAAAGGACTAAATCGTAAAAAGTGTAAAAGTTGAGTTCTAAATGCTAGAGGTGTCCAATTGTTATGAAATTTTAAATTGGAGGTCCTTATATGGTAATTAGACCATTGGTTAAGTTGGTGGACAAAAATGGACATGGTTAGGCATGTTTCCAAATTTTTTTATTAAGGGTATTTTGGTCATTTAGTTATTAAAATGAATTAAAAACAAAATTAAAAGCCAATTTTTGTCCATCTTCAACCTCTTGGTCGAAAATTCCATGGAGAAACCATGGCTATGGTTTTCCAAGCTTCCAAGCTCGATTGTAAGTCCGTTCTATCCCATTTTTAATGATTTTTACGTTTTTACAATCCCAGTAACAAGATCTATCTATTTCTACCATTAATTTGAGCTAGGGTTCATTTTTAAAAATTGACCCATGTGTGACATACATGCATTTTGATGTCTAATGGTAGAAAATGAGTGTTGGGTGTTAAATAAATGACTTTTACTAAGCGATTTTCGATGAAAACATCTGAAAGGACCATTTTGTAAAAGTTGTAAAAATGGTATAAAAGGGTGTTTTGATGAGAATTTTAGTTTTATATAGTTATGAAAATGGTTCATATAGGCCTATAGTGTGAGAAAATTGAATAAAAATCACTTTACGAGCCTGGGGGCAAAAGTGTAATTTTGATAAAGTGTTGGGGCAAAAATGTAATTTTCAAAAAATGTGATTTTTGGATCACATTAAATAATGTGACTAATAATTGGACTAAATGTGATATTATAGATTAAGAAAAATAAGGATTGGACCTAAATCGGGTGAAAAATGGAAAATCGACGGTTAGGTTCCTTTTTGTATTTTGGTGCCGAGGTAAGTTCGTGTGTCAATAATATTGCAATGCTATATTTGAATTGAAAATTATATATTATTATTGCATGAATGGCATGATTTAACATATTGATAGGTAATGAAAGAGTGGTATATAAAATTTGTGAGGATAATGATATATGACTAGTAGTACACGAAATGTTTGAAGGTTCAATCATTGATGGCTTGCTATATAATAGCTAAATATATTGAGAATTTGATATAACATAATGTTTTGTTAAGTTGGATAACTTGTGAAAGAGTGAGAGGGGAGGTAAGTTTGTACGTAAATAATATATCATTTTTACTCATGTTATAATATTTTGTTATTATATGAGAGGTGGTTGCATATTGAATGATCACTTGATGTAAATTATGAATTGAAATTGATTATGGACGAATTGGTAAAATGTTAAAAAGTGAGGAATTTCCCAGTTGGACCTTCGAAATAAAAAAGATATGAATGATCCATTGTGAGAACACATGTGCAGTACTATGTATAGACTACTATGTGTTTAAAATGGTTTTAGGTCACATGTGTAGTACTAAGTGCAGGCTACTACGTGTACCAGATGGTTAGGTCATATGTGTAGTACAAAGTGCAGGCTACTACATGTACCAGATGGTTAGGTCGTATGTGTAGTAGTAAGCGCAAGCTACTATGCGTACCCGCTAGCTTCGATAACATGTGTGGCACTAAGTGTAGGCCACTATGTGTAAAAGATAGCTTTGATCACAAGTGTGGTACTATGTGAAGGCCACTTTGTGAAGAAGGTAGCTTTAACTACAAGGGTGGTACTATGTGCATGCCATCTGGCATCCGTTATTATTTCGATGTGTTCAACAGGAAATGACTATGTGTAATTGAATATGACTATGTGATGAATAAGTGAAAGTTTGTGTGTGTAAACTTATGAGCAACGTGCTCGATATGTGATCGAACTTTGGTAAGATTGATATGGAATAAGTGTTACAAAGAAAGTTACTACGAAGAAAACATGAAAGAGTGAAATTTAGTACTAAAATAGTTTTGGACAGCAGCAGTTGTTTGACTTTGAAAAATCACCAAAAATGGTGGAAATTGAATTAGAAGTTGAATAAGATATGAAATAAAATCTTATTGAGTCTATTTTCAAATAAAGGAAACGGTGTAAGCAAAATAATTTCATATTATGAGATATTTGAATTTTTGTGAGACAGAGTCAGAATGATTTTGAAATCCCCTGTTCTGATTTGGGAAAATCATTAAAAATTGTAAAAAAAATAATTATGGGTTATAATTTATATGATTAAAATTTTTAATGAGTCTATTTTCGAAAGAAACAAACGGGAACATTATCCAAATCTTGTATGAAGAGATATTTAATTTTTAGTGCAGAGGGGTCGGAACTGTTAGACAGCTGTACTAATTGGCTAGACCAAAAATTCTGAAAATTTTATGGTAAGGAGATATGTGAGTCTAGTTTGTGGGAAATATTAGAGGTTTTCAATTTGGAGTCCCTTAGCTCCGGATATAAATAATTTAGTGACCATGACTCGAGAAAACAACTTAACAGGACTTTGAATAAATAGAGAGGATTCGAAAAATAGCATGTCAATACATTGCTTATTATTTTTCATGCGAGCTTACTATGCATAAAGCTTACTCCATCCTTTCCATTTCTTTTAGTGTTGTCAGGTTGGCTCGGGGTTGGAGATCGTTAGAGGCAGCATCACACTATAAAGCCAATAACTTTGGAGTGTTGAGACATATGTTAGAAATATCAAGTGACTGTCAAGTATAGGGACCTAGTTCTATGACATGTGTTATTATGATTTGGCTAAATGTATTGCCCTATATCGAGCTATTGCATATGGCCATGAGAGGTGGCTCATATTGATTATGGTTTGTAAGTCTAGCTAATCATGTTACTGTTTAATACATATGATGTGGTGATATGAATATGTTTGTTTGTCATGCATGGTTGGTAATTTGTCATGTGTGTTGAATGCATGTTTTATGACCAATCGAGGTGGTCATGACCATGAATTAAATGTGTAATATCATAATAAGATGATAGTGCCTTGAACATGGATGTTTGATGTATAAGTTAGTAACCATAGTTTAATGGTATAAGTGGTTAATGAGATGACAAGGTCAAATGAATGTGTAATAATGTGGTTAGACTAGTTTATCATGAGTCAGTGGAACTTCTGTACAATGACAAGCTAATGTTGAATGTGTCTTAATAAAGGGTGTTTAATCACTAAAATGATGCCATGAGTTGTGAGTTTGATGTGTATAAGGTTGTAAGGGTTTATGGGAAACATGAAGGCTTGGAAAATAGCCTAAGTGTTAGCCACACGGGTAGAGACACAGCTATGTGTCTCAGCCGTGTGGAGGACACTTAGGCTATTTTCCAAGCCTTCATGTTTCCCATAAACCCTTACAACCTTATACACATCAAACTCACAACTCATGGCATCATTTTAGTGATTAAACACCCTTTATTAAGGCAGAGACACAGCTATGTGTCTTAGCCGTATGGAGGACACGGCCTAGCACATGGGCGTGTGGCCTGGCCGTGTGGTTCAAATTGTTTTACTGATGTCACAAATAGAGAGTTACACGGGCTGAGGACACGGGCGTGTCCCAAGCCACACGGGCTTGTGTGACCACACGGTTCAACACACACGGGCGTGTGACTCTGTAAAGCATGAAATTTGCTAAGTTGTCCAATGTTTATCGAAAGTTCTCGGTTTAGTCCCGAACCACCCTGATGTATGTTTTAGGCCTCAAAGGCTCGTATAAGGGATGATATACTTGTGTTTGAAAAGTTTTAATTTGGACAAAAATTTTATGGCCCTGTTTTTGCATGAATGACTGTGTATGTGTTCGGTAATGCCTTGTATCCTATCTCGGTCCCTCGGCTACGGGTAAGGAGTGTTACATTTAGTGGTACTAGAGCTATGGTTTAGTCGGTTCTCAGAATAACCTAGCACATGTATGAGAGTCTAGCTATACATGCCACCGAACTGAGATAGTGTGATGTTTCCCGACGCATATGATAGCCACTTTGTTTAGACAAAGGTACCCTCTAACCGAGCTATATTCGACCATATTGATTGTGGTAATGAGGTATTTGAGTAAAGTACAGTCATGATGGGTTGAAACTTGGAAAGGTACGAATGAGATTCATAATATCCTGTTACGGGTAAAATGTCATTGTCCCATTTGGATATTAAAATTTGATGGATTGAAATGAATTATTGAAATGAGATAAAGGATTATATGGCATAATGAACTTACTTATGATTGACTGATAATTCCATGATGTATGTGACTGAATTCCTCGAGTAAATGCATGTGTTTAGATAACTTATCAAAAATATTAATGGGATGAATATTCATGTATATTTGTTTGGATGATCATGATTGGCAAGCTTGTGTAGTTTGAGTAAATGTGTTAAATTGCTTGGACTGATTTATATGATTGTAATGATATGTCTAAATGATGATGTACGAGGTAAAGGTATAGATTGTGATAAACTTATCTATGTTTGTTGGCCCTTGTATGATATCATGTGCATGACTTGTATGATTAAATGAATAGATAAGTAAAGTTATCCAGAAAACATGAAATACATGCATAAGTATACTTGTTAAAATGAGATAACTGGAAAGTGGGCGTAAAATCAATATAAAAGTTAGTTTACCCGAAATGAATGACATGATTGTGATGATGTTGCTATGATGATGAAAATTGTGTTACATGTATATGTATATGAGAGTCGAGTCAGAGGCCCTACGACTCCCTCCCCCTTACCAAAGTGGTGTTTTATAATGGAAATTTCTGAGATTTGTGTTGAATGAGTTCTCGGGTGAGAAACCAAAGAGTTCAGTGATAGAATGGTTACAAGTATAATTAGAGATTGAGAATGGGTTGATAAGTACAGATATAAGCTAGAAAGATATTGGATTGACTGAAAGATTTTTTAATTTTCGCAACATCGCAGTTAGTGAAAAAGGTTAATTTTGGTAAAATGACCTATCCTGGTATGACGTCGAGAAATGTATTGATTGAAATTCCCTCATGAGCTGATCTCCTTTAGTGAAAAGAATAATATGGAAATTCTAATGCTGAAAATAGTTAAAGAAATAATGTTTGAATGTGAGATGTTTGGGTATGGTAATTACAGTGAATAGATGATGGCTGTCTCTCGTAAGGCACTCTAGGAGTCCATTTATTTCTGGAAATTTGTTGTAGTGGTTGTATATTCTCTTATGAATTTTTGTAATATGGAAATGTTCCTTGATCTTAATGATAGACAAAGGCATTGTCAGTCTGATTGGATTTTCTTGTTTTGGATTTCTTTATGTTGGATTTCTGTATTCTGGATTTCTCCGTTATGGATTTCCTTATCTTGAATTCTTGGTCATCTTTATCTCACAACTTGTCAAACATGGCTTATAGTTAAAGTATGACTTTTAGCTTGCGATATATATATATATATATATCAAGTATGATTATGCTTCTGATTTGATCATGGTGATCTGGTGATCTTAGTATTTGGATGTCTCTAAATTTTCATATAAGGATTTAACATTGGAAAAGGCTTAAATGGTAAAATTTTCGTCTTGTGAAATTAATGGCTTAATTCATGATTGGCAAAGCTTGGACAGATGAGAAGTTTGTTAACCAAAGTATTTGAACTGGTCTAGTCTGGGTTGAGCAAAGACTTCCTGATTTTCAGTGATGTATTATTGTTTGAATGGTGATGTGCTTTAAGACAAAAAGACAAGTGATAGCTTAAAGTATCTGATGTCATAGAAAGACCTGAGTTTGTTATAGTGTAAATGACTTGGGTATTAAAAGATGATGAGATGGTTATTGTATCATCCTTGTGTAAGAATATTTGAAATGTTAAGGGGGTTAAAGCCAAGCATCAGGTTCTACCAGAGTTATCTCTGCCAGTATTGATATTAGGATGGAAAATGAGAAAGGATTATCCTCAAGGCCCTATCAGGATCATCCCTGTCTTTGAAAGAGAAAAATGTCATGTAGCTTATTGTTAAATATTTGACGAGATATGTAACTCATGCTGGTATGTACTGAATTTTCGCTCATTAGGTTCAAGGAATTTTGTGTCTTTATGAATGTTGGACATCTTGAGATTCTAGTCTCCATTAATCGGATTGAGAGCTGGGTTTCATATCATGATTTCTTGGGAAAGCAAGAGTATAAGGCCAAGATGAACTGGCTAGTTTCACTATTCAAATTTGAAAACGATTCAGGTATGAATGTATATGTAACATGATAGTATGGATCAGACTTTTGAGTACATGAACTTTCTGATAGAGATTAAGTTTCATTGAAAGTGTTGTAAAGCGAAAACCATTCATGATTCTTGTATGTGGAATTTAAGAGATAGGTAGTAAAAGCTCAACTTGAGTGAAAGTTCTTTAAAATCGATTATAGGATTGAGGAAAATAAGTGAAAAAACCAAAACCACTTTTCTGGTAAGATTTTTTGGGATGAAAATCCGTAAAGGGGGAAGAAATGTAACATCCCGATTTTGGGCCTAGTCGGAATAGTGGTTTCGGGACCACAAATCCAATAAGGAAATTTTTTTATTATATTTTTATGGTCTAAAATTTCACAAAATGATTTTGTGAAAATTTCGTTCAAAATTTTTGACGTTTGGGCACTCAATTTAGTCAAAAGGACTAAATCGTAAAAAGTGTAAAAGTTGAGTTCTACATGCTAGAGGTGTCCAATTATTATGAAATTTTAAATTGGAGGTCATTACATGGTAATTAGACCATTGGTTAAGTTGGTGGAAAAAAATGGACATGGTTAGGCATGTTTCCAAAGTTTTTCATTAAGGGCATTTTGGTCATTTAGTTATTAAAACGAATTAAAAACAAAATTAAAAGCCAATTTTTTTCCATCTTAAACCTCTTGGCCGAAACTTGCATGGAGAAATCATGGCTAGGGTTTTTCAAGCTTTCAAGCTCGATTGCAAGTCCGTTCTACTCTGTTTTTATTGATTTTTACGTTTTTGCAATCCTCGTAACAAGATCTATCTATTTCTACCATTAATTTGAGCTAGGGTTCATGTTTAAAAATTGACCCATGTGTGACATGAATGCGTTTTGATGTATAATGGTATAAAATGAGTGTTGGATGTTAAATAAACGACTTTTACTAAGTAATTTTTGATGAAAACGTCCGAAGGACCATTTTGTAAAAATTGTAAAACTGGTATAAAAGGGTGTTTTGATGAGCATTGTAGTTTGATATAGTTATAAAAATGCTTCGGCTAGGCCTATAGAGTAAGAAAATTGAATAAAAATCACTTTACGAGCATAGGGGTAAAAGTGTAATTTTGACAAAGTTTAGGGACAAAAACGTAATTTTTCCAAAACGCGATGTTTGGATCACATTAAATAATGTGGCTAATAATTGGACTAAATATGATATTATAGATCAAGGAAAATGAGGATTGGACCTAGATCGGGTGAAAAATGGAAAATCGACGATTAGGTTCCTTTTTGCTATTTTGGTGCCGAGGTAAGTTCGTGTGTCAATAATATTGCCATGCTATATTTGAATTGAAAATTATATATTATTATTGCATGAATGACATGATTTAATATATTGAAAAGTGATGAAAGAATGGTATATAAAATTTATGAGAACAATGATATATGACTAGTAGCACATTGATTGTAACAGCCCGATTTTGGGCCTAGTCGGAACAGTGGTTTCGGAACCGCTATTCTGAGGCCGGAGAAAATTATTTTGATATTATTTTATGTGATATAGCATGTTTATAAAGGTGCATGAAAATTTTGGTAATTTTATTTTAGCGATTTCTAGCTTAATTTCGAAAAAGGACTAAACGCGTAAAAGGTAAAAGTTGTATTTTAGTACGTAAATGTGTCTAATAGCTACATAATTAAAATTGGGGGCCTTTGAAGGGAAATTAGACCCTTTTTAATAGAGGTGGCCGGCCAAGGGAGACAAGATTGGTCAAAAAGCCATATTTTATGGGATTTAAATGACTTTTTGGTAATAAAATAGAATAAAGAAAAAAATTGTCATTTTTATTCATTTTTCTTCTTCTCTTTCACCGAAAATGGCAGAAAAGAAAGGGTTTTGAAGCTGGAAAATATCAGCAAAGAAACTCCCTTGATAGTAAGTGATTTTAATGCTTTTTCTTGATGATTTTTGTGTTTTTGGAACCCCTAAAGCATGAGCTTTCAAAAGAGAGGACTATTTTGCAAAATGAGTAAGAGTCTAAGGTTTTTCCATGAAATAATATATGTTGTTTGCTGAGTTTTTATGGAAGAATATGAGTTTTGGTAGTATTATAAACAATTTTTGTGAAAGAAGTTTGCATGAAAACACCTAAAAAGGGGTATTTTGCAAAGTTGTAAAACAAGTTGTAAATGTGTGAAATAATTGAAATTATAAGTTGCTATAGTTATGAAAATGGTTAATATAGGCTTAAGGAGTAAATAAATTGAATACAAATCATTTTTCGAGCCTAGGGGCAATTTGGTAATTATAGTAAAATATAGGGGCAAAATTGTAAATTTTGCCAAAGTGTCAATGGACTAATTTGATTAGTATATTGTTTTAATAAGTTAAATGTGATGTTATAGATGATGAAAAAACGAGATTCGGGATTAGAACGAGGAAAAACGAGAAATTGATATCTAGGCCTCTTTGACCAATTTGGTGTCGAGGTAAGTTCATATGATAATAATAATAATGCAAATTTATGTGGTATATGAAATATGTGAAATTGAATGCTTTATTGTTACCATGTGATGTGTTTGATGATACATGCCTTAAAAGTCAATTATTGTCATGAAAGTATGAATATGTTATGTACATGGTGAGATGCCATTTACGAGCAAGTATGATAGAGATGCAAAGTATGAGAAAGGAAAATCCCGTTTGAACCTTAGGAATAGTCTAGGATACAAGTGACATGTCACTAGGAAACTTTAAATCCGTGCTCGTTGAGTGGTCCGAGTTTATTATGGATGTGTTACATGTTATGAGGTAGCTTTGGCTACATATATTACGCGCTATTGAGTGGTCTAGCTGCGTATATAGCACTTATGTGCAATCTTCCGTGTATCCATTAGTATTCCAAGTGTTCAACAGGAAATCCAAGGAAAGAGTTGATAATGGTTCCAATGAGGTAAGTCATTGGTGAGTATGTACTTGAGTTATGTTACAAGTTGTACAAGTATGTACACTAAACTTATGAGTAATGCCTTGATATGCGAAAATCTATGATGTATATAGTCTTTGGTGAATACTATAAAAATGACATGATTTGGAATAAGTCTTTGATACTTGATGACATTGAGATTATGGGTCCATGCTTATGGTGCATAGCTATGTGTTCTTACCATGATAGATGAAATGATGTTGTATTAATTTGGTGAACAATAATTGTAAATGAGCAAATTAGCTTGGATAGTTTTGGGCTACTGCAGTGGTGTAAATTTGAAAATAAACTAAAAATAGTGGGAAATGAGTTAGAGCCTGAATAAAATATTGAATTAAATCTTATGAGTCTAGTTTTTTATAAATGAAACCGTGTAAGCAAAAGAATTTCCTATAATAAGATGTTTGAAGTTGTGTGAGACAGAGTCAGAATGACTTCGAAATTCCCTATTCTGATTTGATAAAATCATTATAAATTGTAAAAAAATATTTATGAGTTATAATTTATATTTTTAGAATCCTTAATAAGTTTATTTTCAAGAGAAATAGACGAGAACATTATTTATTTTCAAGAGAAATAGACGAGAACATTATTCGAGTTCTGTGCTATGTGATAATTAAACTTTAGTGCAGAAGGGTTGGACTGTCAGACAGTGAACTAGGGGTAACTTTTAGGAATAAACTGTACTATTTGGCTAAACCAAAAGTTCTAGAAATTTTATGGTAGAAAGGTACATGAGTCTAGTTTCAAAGGAAATTAATGGAACTTAATTTGGAGTTTCGTAGCTCCAGATATAAATATTTTATTGACTATTGTACAAGAAGACAACTTATCATGAACTTGAGAATATGTTGGGAACATTGATAAAAACATGTTAATGAGTTGCTTATTGTTTCATATGAACTTACTAAGCGTAAAACTTACTAAGTGTTGCCAGGTTAGCTCGGGTTGGAGTTCGTCAGAGATATTATCACACTGTCAAGCTATCGCTATTGGTGTAAGTGATTTCAAGTACTTTGAGTCTATGGCATGTATAAGAGTTTAAATATTTAAGTGTGTGATATTTGCTTTAGTCAAATTTATTGGATTATTTTGATTATGGGGTTGGTAAACCTATTCATTTATGATGTGCGTTTAGTGGCTTGGTATGAATGGTTTGTGGGTGTGACCATGGATGCTTAGTGTTGAAAATGAGGTTTGAAGAACATGTTGATAGCTATAGCATTAAAGTGGTAAAGATAGAGGTAAAACCTATATTATTGGTTGCAAATGAAATTACCATGATCATGACATGCTTATGGATGTTTAAGTGCTCATTTATGTCATGTGTATGCTATTGTATAAGAATATGTGCATGTGTTGGGAGGGTGACAAAATGGCTTAGAAAATAGCCTTGTGATTGGCCACACGGATAGGCACACGAACGTGTGTCTAGGCCGTGTGTGACACACGGCCTGCCCCTTAGGCCTGTCGTCCAGCTGTGTGTCCCCTGCACCTAAATATTTCAGGTCAGTATGTATGGTAGTAAACACACGGGCAGAGACATGGCCGTGTGTCTCAGTCGTGTGAAGGACACGGCTATAGGACAAGAGGCGTGTGCCTTGGCCATGTGGCCTTAATTTGTTCATGACCAAATTAGCAGAATGTCCAGGTTCTTGGACACGGGCTAAGACACGGGTGTGTCGAGACCGTGTGAGGGACACGAGCCTGGCACAAAAACCACTACAAGTTGAATTTTGAAATTAATTTTGCACGGGTGCGGGACACGGGTGTGTCCCTAGCACACGGGTGTGTGCTCTATATCCACACGGGCGTGTGGAGCCTTAAAGCATGAAAGTTTCCAAGTTTTTCTTAAGTTTTCGGTTTAGTCCCGAACCATCCCTAATGCATGTTTTGGGGCCTCGTGAGCCCGTTTAAGGGACAAAATACATGTGAACGAGAAGTTTTAAGTTAAAAGAAATTTTATGACCTGATTTTTATATGCGTTTGCTTGAGTTAAGTCTAGTGGCACCTCGAACCCTGTCCCGGCATCGGATACGGGTGAGAGGTGTTACATTGATTGCTTGCTATATAATAGCTGAATATATTGAGAATTTGATATAACATGATGCTTTATTAAGTTGAATAACTTGTGAAAGAGTGAAAGGGAAGGTAAGTTTGTATGTAAATAATATATAGTTTTTACTCATGTGAAAGAGTGAAAAGTGAGGAATTTCCTGGTTGGACCTTCGGAATAGAAAAGATTCGAATGATCCGTTGTGAGAACACATGTATAGTACTATGTGTAGGCTACTATGTGTTTAAAATCATTTTAGGTCACATGTGTAGTACTAAGTGCAGGCTACTATGTGTACCAGATGGTTAGGTTACCTATGTAGTACTAATTGCAGGCTACTACGTGTACCAGATGGTTAGGTCGCATGTGTAGTACTAAGTGCAGGCTACTATGCTTACCCGATAGCTTTGATCACATGTGTGGTACTAAGTGCAGGCAACTATGTGTAAAAGATAGCTTTGGTCACAAGTGTGGTACTATGTGAAGGCCACTTTGTGAAGAAGGTAGCTTTGACTACAAGGGTTGTACTATGTGCAGGCCACCGGGCATCCGTTATTATTTCGATGTGTTCAACAGGAAATGACTAGGTGTAATTGAATATGACTATGTGATGAATAAGTGAAGGTTCGTGTGTGTAAACTTATGAGCAACGTGCTCGATATGTGATCGAACTTTGGTAAGATTGATAGGGAGTAAGTGTTACAATGAAAGTTACTACAAAGAAAACCTGAAAGAGTGAAATTTAGTAATAAAACAGTTTTGGACAGCAAAGGTTGTATGACTTTGAAAAATCACCAAAAATGGTGAAAATTGAATTAGAAGTTGAATAAGATATGAAATAAAAGCTTATTGAGTCTATTTTCATATAAAGGAATCATATTATGAGATATTTGAATTTTTGTGAGACAGAGTCAGAATGATTTTGGAATCCCCTATTTTGAATTTGGAAAATCATTAAAAATTGTAAAAAAATAATTATGGGTTATAATTTATATGATTAAAATCCTTAATGAGTATATTTTTGAAAGAAACAAACAGGAACATTATTCAAATCTTGTACGAATAGATAATTAATTTTTAGTGCAGAGGGTCCAAATTGTCAGACAGCAAAACAGGGGTGACTTTAAAGAATAAACTGTACTTATTGACTAATCCAAAAATTTTGAAAATTTTATGGTAATAAGATACCTGAGTCTAGTTTCTGGAAAAAATTAGCGGTTCTCAATTTGGAGTCCCGTAGCTCTGAATATAAATAATTTAGTGACCATAACTCAAGAAAACAACTAAACTGGACTTTGAATAAATAGAGAGAAATTGAAAAATAGCATGTTAATACATTACTTATTATTTTTCATGCGAGCTTACTAAGTGTAAAGATTACTCCCTCCTTTCCATTTCTTTTAGTGTTGTCAGGTTGGCTCGGGGTTGGAGATCGTCGGAGGCAACATTACACTATCAAGCCAATACTTTTGGAGTGTTGATACATATGTTAGAAATATCAAGTGAGTGGCATGTTTAGGGGACTAGTTCTATGACATGTGTTATTATGATTTGTCTAAATGTATTGGCCTATATCAAGCTATTGTATATGGCCATGAGAGATGGCTCATATTGATTATGGTTTGTAAGTCTAGCTAATCATGTTACGTTTTAATGCATATGATGTGATGATATGAATATGTTTGTTTGTCATGCATGGTTGGTAATATGTCATGTGTGTTGAATGCATGTTTTATGACCAATCGAGGTGGTCATGACCATGAATTAAACGTGTAATATGGTAATAAGATGATAGTGCCTTGAACATGGATGTTTGATGTATAAGTTAGTAATCATAGTTTAATGGTATAAGTGATTAATGAGATGACAAGGTCAAATGAATGTGTAATAATATGGCTAGACTAGTTTATCATGAGTAGGTGGAACATATGTATAATGACGAGCTAATGTTGAATGTGTGGGTGTTTAATCACTAAAATGATGCCATGAGTTGTAATTTTGATGTGTATAAGGTTGTAAGGGTTTATGGGAAACATGAAGGCTTGGAAAATAGCCTAAGTGTTAGCCGCATGGGCAAAAACACGGCCTTGTGTCTCAACCGTGTGGAGGACCTAGCCTAGCACACGGGCGTGTGGCCTGGCCCTGTGATTCAAATTGTTTTACTGATGTCACAAACAGAGAGTTACATGGGCTGAGGACATGGGCGTGTCCCAAGCCACACGGGCATGTGTGACCACACGGTTCAACACACATGGGCGTGTGACTCTCCAAAGCAAGAAATTTGCTAAGTTGTCCAAAGTTTATCGAGAGTTCTTGGTTTAGTCCCGAACCACCCCGATGTATGTTTTAGGCCTCGAAGGCCCGTATAAGGGACGATATACATGTGTTTGAAAAGTTTTAATTTGGACGAAAATTTTATGGCCCGATTTTTACATGAATGATTATGTATGTGTTCGGTAATGTCTTGTATCCTATCCCAATCTCAGTACGAGTAAGGGGTGTTACAGGCCACATGGGTGTGTGAGCCCATTTTTATTGAAATGATTGTTAAGGTTGCATGGGTCTCCCAAGTCGACTGTGAACCTTCTGTAGGGTTGGTAAGCAGTATTGAGACCCTTAATTGTGTGATATTGATTGTGTGAATTATGTACTGAGCATGTTATATACAACCATGTATACTGAACTGAATGTGTATCTGAAAAACTTGTGATAGCATGACATTTCATTGTATGTTGCATTGCATTGGGTTGGGTTGATATTATTTGGAGGAAGTGTACTGAAAGACTTTTAAGCCTAATATACTGGCAGCTTAACTGCAAATTGCTATTTTGTGTCGCATTCGGTACTATCTGGAGTGCAGGGATGGGTGGGTTGATTTAATCCCCACATGGAGTATAGGGTTGGACAGAGATGGTGTGTAGAGGCTGGTTGGGTAGGACTTTGTTACTGAAAACTGTATGACTGATACTGATCTGAGATGGGCTAAGGCCCAAACCGTTACTGATACTAAAAGGGGCTTAGGCCAAGACTGTTTGACTGTGCACTGTGATTACTAATTGTTTGTTATTTTCTGCGAGATTACACACTGTGTTTACGAAAACTCACCCCTCTCTGATTAATATGCATAGGTAATCCCCAGACCTAGATGGATCGATACGGCGGAGGACTCGATGGTGACCACAATTCTGGACTTTCATGGTTTTAATTTATGATTATTGGTTTTATTTTTAGTCTATTTTTATTGGTTAAATTTTTGGGTTGTAATTGGACTTTTGAACTTTGGTTTGGTTTTGAGTTTTAATTATCTTTACCTTAAGGATTACAATTGCTAGTAGTAGGAAACCTCGGTTTTCAAAAGAAATAAATGATTGTCAGAAACGCCCGATTGTTTAAACTATTTTAAAAGCTTCCACAACGAATAACATTTTGAAACTATCGACTAAATGAGTAACACGATTTTGGAACTAATAAGATATTAAGATAAGTAATTCAATGGAAATGATTTTATCGTGACGGCATGGTTTTCAAGCACCCTATCATGTGACATCACTAGATCCGGCCATAACGTCTAGGCCGGGTTTAGGGTGTTACATCTCGCTTGGATTTAGTCCCAATCACAAATCTAACCACGCGAATATCTCTTTTTAGTCATAATCTAACAAAAAACAAGTCCTTTAATATAAGATCGAATATAGGAAATCTCACCAATACTTCACCTTAATTCGAACGCTTGTATCCATTACTCTCATGATGGCACACTATTGGTTTCTCGGAGGGTTGTTGTTCGGTCCTACAAAATATATGGAGATTGAAAGTTAATCTCAAGAAAGCAATTATAGTGGAGTCATTATTTGAGAAGGAGGGGAAAAACAAGAAAAGATGATGATTCCATCACTTTGCATAACTTAAACTACTAAATAGCACAATGAGATCGGAGAAAACTACTAAATAGCACAATGAGATCGGAGATGAATCCTAGAGAAAAGTTTGGAGGTTTAATGGTCTACGAGGGATCGGTGAGATTCGTACACAAGTAGAGTGAAAAAAAAA
Organism: Gossypium longicalyx; assembly: GCA_025698465.1. Lineage (NCBI taxonomy): Eukaryota > Viridiplantae > Streptophyta > Magnoliopsida > Malvales > Malvaceae > Gossypium > Gossypium longicalyx. Next base: position 21,837,761 of record CM047000.1, read on the forward strand.
TAAAGAATGAGTCAATTGGAAGAAAAATGTGAAAGAAATCGAAAAAGAGAGGAAAAGAGGAGAAAAACCAAATCCCAGTGACAATCGATGTCGACGACGGTAGCAATGGTGATAGTCCGGTGGCGGTTCATGGCGGCGACGAAGGGTGGCGATTGAAGGAGAAGATGGAGAGAAGAGGGGTGTGGTTGGTGGTGAGGTAGTGGTGCAACTAAGGCTCACAGTGGAGGAATGGAAGCAAAGATGAAGAGAAATGGTGGTGGTTGCTAAAATGAGAGAAAAAAGTGGAGGAAAAGAGAAGAAAAGAGAAAATGGGAGCAAATGAGGGTGGTGGATGATTTGGGAGGCTTTTGGAGTGGTCAACACCTTTATTTTGGCAAGAAAATAGTCTAACGAAGGAGAGGGAACAAATGAGCAAAAAGGTGGGATGTGTCTCACAACTTATGGCAAGTTTGACTTACTAAAGGAGGAAAGGAATCCTCCACATAAGGCAATGAGGGGGTGGACGGTTGGTATCTATTGTGCACTTGGGAATTGTTCCAAAAATATAAAAATAAAACAAGGGAGTAAGGGGATTCAAACTAGGGACCTCTAGGATAGTTAAAGAGCTTCCTACCACTAAGCCACAACACTTTCTTGTTTTCATTATTGCACAATTAATTTAAAACTTAGGAGATAATAGTATCACTCTTATATAATTAATTGAAATGTGGGATGTGACACTCTTACTTTGGGCCCTATCATTATCGCAGTTAGTTAGGGACGACATCAGAGTCTCGAAATTATTTTGAAAATACCATAAAATATTTGTGGCATGGTACTTAACAAAACCCTTTTTAAAATTTGTATGCAAACTTCATTAATCCCACAGTCCGAGTTTAAAAATTGAGCTTTGATACCACCAAATATAACCTCCCCAACCCGACCCAAATATTTTGGCCAAACCTGATGTGGTCCGGCTCGGGTGGTTGAGTCGAATTCACGTAGTTGCCCGATCATAGACGAGAAAGGTTGTTCGCGTTTTGGTCTTAGTAGAAGAAGTTGGATAGATAGGCTTGATGGTAGCGAATGGGGTTCAGGGGAAGCAAGATGATGTTAAAGAGGTGGTTCGGTTTTGGAGATAACAAAGAAGGAATAACAAAAAGGTGGAAATGGATTAGTGAACTTAACGTTAGGAGCGATTCAACACTAAAAAGTGTCACCCCGGTTCCTATATTGTTAAGGTGGATAATGGGATAGTAGGATAGGTGAACGCCACACCAAGAATGGTGATAAGTTCAAACAAGATCGGTAGACGCCACTAGCACAACTAGATAAGTCTTCGAAACTTGTACGAGATATGAGAGGAAGCAACCTCACAGAAACAGAGTTTCATTAGCAAATTTGGCAAAAGTCCTTTTACAAAGAAATGAGTAAACTATTTATAGTTCAACATGTAGTAGCCGATTAGACACATTACTAATTTAAGGGCTAAGTATTTCGGCTATGAATGCACTAGAATATTCTAGAGCAAATCTTTAATTTGGTAGGGTTAGATTCGGCTGATTGGAGCTCTATTGACAGCTTCATGTATAAGCAAAACACCTTGAATGAATGTGAAGCCTTGGAAGCTTAATGGGTTGTCTAGGTTTGGCCATAAGGTGCATGAAGCTTCCAAAAGGTGTCTCTTGGCTAAATAGGTGCATAGAAACTCCAACAGTCCTCCCACATACATTCAGCTATGCATGGAACTTGGAAGGGAGCTTAAATCTGGCCGTACATGAACTTGCAATAACTACCATGCATTCATGCATGTGGGCCGTCCAAAGGAGATGTATACTTCATAATTCAATGCATGTAATTAATATTTAATGTAATTGAACTTAAGTCCTCCAAACATTGAACCATGCCGTGCATGAATATTCTCATTCATTGAACAATCCCGTATATGCACCTAGCCATTAATGTACCTCCATATTCGACTGAACCTGCAAATCCATGAACACATTTAATTATATAAATTAATCATAATTTAAACAGCAACTAATAACTTAAATAACAACTAACTAATTTCAGACATATTAATTTAAAATTAACTAGCATATTAAATTTGGCTAGCTCAAATACTCAAAAACACTTAATGAATTAATTTGAGCTAGGGAAACCGGCTTGAGCTGTAGCAAATTAAGTTGAGACAAAGCTAAAATTTGGTTTATTGAAATGGAAAAAGAAACGAGCTAATAAAGAAGCTAAAACAAGCTAAAACGAGCTGAAACAAGCTGAAGTGAGCTGGTTGGAGCTGAATTGAGCTGGGGAAGCTGGAGAGGAGCTGAAGTCGGATTGCAAAAGAGTGCATTGAGTCCTCAAAGGAATATCCACAGCTTCTCTAACGTCTAGGGCCTTGTTCTCTTCCCAAATGTGCATTACTAAAGCTGATAAAGCTCCTTGAAGTTGCTTGGTACGAGCTCGAGTCATGGGACCTTTTGGCAGCTTGATTGAATCTTGGTTCGCACTTGTGGGAGCTCCGAGCATGCATACATCATTCCCCCCATCTTCAAAGTGACTTGTCCTGAAGTCGAGTCGTTTGTCCATTTGAAAATGTGCCTTCTTGCGCAGCTTTCCTCGGTTGAATGGAATGAAGGATATCACACAAACCATATTCGGCAATGACAAATGCAAAATATTCAAATAGTATATATAAAATTTATTCCAAAGGTCATATGGCAAAAATCTTATTCGGTCATAACATGGATACTTCTCATTGTCACACAAGTTTGTTATGCCATCAATATGAACAATTAAAGAGAAGGGGCCCAAATATTGATTAGTCATGCAATCTTGCAAACGAATATTCATTCTTTGTTTCAGCCACAACATTCTAATAGGTCCAAAACAAAGGACACATTTACTTTGCTTTTGAATTTGAACATCCTCACCTTGCCGTATTTGATTAAATGGACGTACAGTAGCAGGATAAATAATATGGCCACTTTCCACAAAGTCATCATCAACAACACCAATTTCTTCATCTTTCAAATAAAACAGAGGTATTGTTGACTTACCTTGATTATCTTGGAAGTTACATGATGAAAGTTTGAATTTCCCTCGCTTGCGCAAAACAAACCTTCGCTCCTTAGCAAGGTAACGTAATCGATATTTTGAACTCGAATAAACCTGAAAAGGTGAAAAATCAAAGAAGTAACTCACGCCCTTCAAAATTTAATTTCCACAAAGACGGAAGATGTCACTGTCACCATGGATAATGCACTTAAAAGGACATGATGAGATGTTATTCTCAGGCGGATAGCATAAACCGATTCAAGAATTTAAAACAAAATTTCCAGAATCAAAAACTTGATTTTGATTTTGTAAACTAACCAAAAGATTTATTTGTAGAAATGAAGATAAAATTTGTAACAGTACAACGAATTTATTTACAATAAGATTACGGTACTTACCTTGTCTTGGTATCAACTTAAAGTGGCCAGCTCCAGGCTTAAATAACCGATTTTGATCACTTATCTAAAAATATAGCCAGAATTTCATTTTCTTAGATAAATCACAAAAGTATATCAGAGAAAGTTTAGGCAGACGAACATGCAAACATTCATACTTCACAAAACTCAGCTGAATAGACAGATCAAAACATGGAAACTTCGTAAAAAAATTTAAAGTTTTCTTTTGATGGACACAATCAAACAAATTATTCATTGTATTCGAAAACCTTGGAACACATATGTCGAACAAAGAAGTTATAAACATGCGAATTTTCAAAATTTCAAATCCAACACAGACCAATCGAATAGGCATGTTTAAGCAAAAAGGTTTAGCACCTATATTCAAAGAGTTTAAGCATTCAAACACATCAAAATTTGTATGTGCAAAACTTTTATTACACACCTCCACGTTTTGCATAGGCGAAACCAACTCAACAGAAGGGTTAAACATGTCATAAGATAAACGTTTCGAGGCTCTTCTTAAAACAAGGATATTAACATCAATAGGTGGGCAACGACTATCCAAATCAAAATATGGAAACCTTTCAGAAATTGAGTTATCAAAACCTTTATTAGCAATTTTAAATCAAATCTTAGTGACTCGATAATCATAGAGTCCTTGCCTTGCTTACCTTCGGACACAAGTGGGCAGTTGTCATTCTTGTTTTTACCTTTCTTGTACAACTGAAATCGCCACTCGTTGGGAAGGTATTGAAGTTGGAATTGGTCACACGAATTTTGAAAAACCTGGGAAGAAATATCACAAGAAAAACTAACAAGTGGGTTAGTGGATACGATCCTCTCTTGCTTACTAACGTCTTTTCCACTCGAATCTTTTTCTTTGGAAACACTCACTTTGTTTACCTCAATTTCTTTTTCCACTCTTTTCTTTTGATCAAACTCTTTTTCTTTTTCATTCTCTTTTTCAATCTCATTTTGTTTCCTCTCTTCCTCTTTTTCTTTCATTTTTTTGTTTCTTTTCTCAATTTCACTCAAGATCCTCTCATTTTCTCTCATAATCTTTTTTTGCCTCTCTTTTCTTTTTATCTCTTTTTGCCTTTCATCTTTTTATTTTCTTATTTTCTTTTTACAAGAGGACACAAAAGAGTTAGGAGGATAATCATTTTGTTCCAAAGAAGAAAAATCATTTACATATGGTTCACGAACAATCCTTCGTGAAGATCTCTCCATGGATGTTTTCTTTGGAGTTCTTGAAGAGGTGTATCTTCCATCTCACACATCTTCTCGGAAGGATTTAAAATCAAAATCGGCTTCTCTTCGTCTTGAATTCCTTAATGAAAAAGAATCTCGATTGGAGTCTATTCTTGAGTAGTTGTTGGATGTGTATCTCCGTGATGTTCTCGAATCTGCTTTACGACTTGATGACATTCGCTCTCGTTGGTCTCTTTTCTCCACACGGTCTAATCTCGCGTGCAATTTGTCAAACTTAGTTTTCACCATTCTTCGCATTTCTTGCACCAAATATTGATATTCTGATTCGGTAAAATCTTTGCGATACATGATTGTTATCGCTGCAAAGGAAAATTGTTAAGTAAAATAGAAATAAAATCCTCACTACAAAATCCTCACGAGTTCACTTGGAAAGAAAAATTAATGGATTTCACTCACGCTCGTGTTTTCACTCGTTTAGGCTTTTTCAACACTCAAATGTTCTCACACTCTCTAGCCTTTTACCACTCAACTTACTCTCGTAACCTCGTATTTCGTTTCTCTTGACTTGTCTTGGTGCTTTGGGGTCGGCTTCAAAATGGTTATAAAGGATAAGATGTATGGGTGTACAGGTAGGCTGAAAGAATTTTTTTTTATAAATGTAGTGTGGCGTTTTGAGGGGTACAAAATTGATGAAATGAACACTTAACAATCGGAACAAATGTATAATCAATAGAGATGAGAACTAAAACACTTCAATCTTCTTCTTTTTTTATTTCGAATTTCTTCTTTTTTTTTTATAACTTCAAAATAATGCTTTTACAATGGAGAATCTTCAAATACAACTTGATGATTTTAATAATTTTTTTTCAAAATTTTTTTTCACAACAAACCTATTTTGATCTTGATGCAAACGTTGGCACTTCTCGTTTTACAAGTTCTAATAACAAATGATGTGGTCCGGCTCGGGTAGTTGAGTCAAATTCACATAGTTGCCTGATCGTAGACGAGAAGGGTTGTTCGCGTTTTGGTTTTAGTCGAAGAAGTTGGATAGATAGGCTTGATGGTAGCGAATGGGGTTCAAGGGAAACAAGATGATGAAGATAGGTTCGGCTAAGGATACAAAGATGGATGTTAAAGAGGTGGTTCGGATTTGGAGATAACAAAGAAGGAACAACAAAAAGGTGGAAATGGATTAGTGAACTTAACGTCAGGAGCGATTCAACACTAAAAAGTGTCACCCCGGTTCCTATATTGTTAAGGTGGATAATAGGATAGTAGGATAGGTGAACGCCACACCAAGAATGGTGATAAGTTCAAACAAGATCGGTAGACACCACTAGCACAACTAGATAAGTCTTCAAAACTTGTACGAGATATGAGAGGAAGCAACCTCACAGAAACACAGTTTCATTAACAAATTTAGCAAAAGTCCTTTTACAAAGAAATGAGTAAACTATTTATAGTTTAACATGTAGTAGCCGATTAGACACATTGACTAACTTAAGGGCTAAGTATTTCAGCTATGAATGCACTAGAATATTCGAGAACAAATCTTTAATTTGCTAGGGCTAGATTCGGCTGATGGGAGCTCCATTGGACAGCTTCATGTATAAGCAAAACACCTTGAATGAATGTGAAGCCTTGGAAGCTTAATGGGTTGTCTAGGTTCGGCCATGAGGTGCATGAAGCTTCCAAGAGGTGTCTCTTGGCTGAATAGGTGCATAGAAACTCCAACAGTCCTCCCACATACATTCGGCTATGCATGGAACTTGGAAGGGAGCTTGAATCTGGTCGTACATGAACTTGTAATAACTACCATGCATTCATACATGTGTGCCGTCCAAAGGAGATGTATACTTCATAATCCAATGCATGTAATTAATATTTAATGTACTTGAACTTAATTCCTCCAAACATTGAACCATGTCGTGCATGAATATTCTCATTCATTGAACAATCCCGTACATGCACCTAGCCATTAATGTTCCTCCATATTCAGCTGAACCTACAAATACATGAACACATTTAATTATATAAATTAATCATAATTTAAACAGCAACTAATAACTTAAATAACAACTAACTAATTTCAGACATATTAATTTAAAATAACTAGCATATTAAATTCGACTAGCTCAAATACTCAAAAACACTTAATGAACTAATTTGAGCTAGGGAAACCGGCTTGAGCTGTAGCAAATTAAGTTGAGACAAAGCTAAAATTTGGTTTATTGAAATGGAAAAAGAAATGAGCTAGAAAGAAGCTAAAATGAGCTCAAACGAGCTGAAACAAGCTCAAGTGAGCTGGTTGGAGCTGAATTGAGCTGGGGGAGCTGGAGAGGAGCTGAAGTCGGATTGCAAAAGAGTGCATTGAGTCCTCAAAGGAATATCCACAGCTTCTCTAACGTCTAGGGCCTTGTTCTCTTCCCAAATACGCATTACTAAAGCTGATAAAGCTCCTTAAAGTTGCTTGGTACGAGCTCGAGTCATGGGACCTTTTGGCAGCTCGATTGAATCTTGGTTCGTACTTGTGGGAGCCCCGGGCATGCATACATCAAAACCGTTAAAGTTACATTACCGATCGAGATGGCTCAGTAAATCATTTGGGTTTCGTAAAATGATTTAAATAGTAAAAGTCTCAATAATTCTTATAAGAAGTCATCACTATTTTAAAAAGGGTACCGAAACTTATTAAAGTACCGAAATGTTTTGGGTATTTTATTAAACTTTGAAAATTTTGAACAAAATGTATTTGTAGGATTTTGGTATATATATTAAATCTCTTTGTAGAATTGGTGTGTATCACTTTTAGAAAACAATTTTGTTTTTGTTTAAAAGTTGAAATTAAAATCTAATCCGTTTTAAGAAAACCTTAGTTTATTTTAATTATTTCATTTATTTAATTTTAATTACAAATCCAATAGGAAAATTCATATTTGTACCAATTAAAAATAATTTAAAGTAACATCTTGAATACCTTAACTCTAACACCCCTAACCTGTCTCCGTCGCCGGATTATGTTTATAAAGCATTATCATACAATCGAAAGCATTTAAACATTTAAACATTCAATATTTAATCACATCACAAGCAATTCATTCACATACACACTATCCTTAAATCGAGCCCTCGAGGCCTTAAAAATAGCTTAGAAGCAAATTGGGACCAATTTGAAAGAAATCAAAAAGTTTAGGAAAAAGATGCAGAATTTGCAAAACAAGGGTCACATGGCCGTGTGCCTCACATGGGTGAGACACACACCTGTGTCTCAGGTCGTGTATCCTTCAAACTAGGGACACACAGCTGTGTCCCAGCCCGTGTCCTCACCTGTGTAACTCTCTGAGTAGGGTCACACGGTTGTGTCACTTGCCTATGTGGCAGGTCGTGTAACTCTCAAAGTTGCCCCACAAGCCCGTGTGGCAGGCAGTGTAACTCACTGACTTGGAACCTTAAGAAATTCTTATATGATACATGGCCGTGTCGCCAGGCCGTGTGCTTCACATGACCGAATCACACGCTCGTGTCTCAAGCCGTGTAAACCCAAATTTCACCTAAATCAAGCCATTTCATAATCTAACCATGCATGAACATTCAACTCATTTGTGCACACTTAAAAAGGGAACTAAAAAACATCCAAACATACATCAAAATGTCATTTCAAGATCCTAGATCAATTAACCAATATGTCATTCAAAGGCACCAAAGTTATAGCAGTACAACATTTACCAAAACATGTGAATATTTCCTAATTCCATGCATAAAGACCTCATTCTATTAGTGCCTAAAACACAACATTATTGACTATTTCCATGTCAACATCTTGTAGCAAAACTTCATACGTACCAACTAGCAAAAAGTGACCAAAAGGACTTACCTAATCAAGCATTATAAGTCTATCAACCATACTTAAACATCAAGGCACAAACATGCCAAATTACCATTTACATATTCATCAAAGCACCATTATAAACTACGTTATACATGTTAATATTACCATTTCCAAACATAATAACCTAGTTCAAATATGAACTAAAACATTTCACAAGTAACCATTTTCAAATTATCATCAACATGCCAAGGGAACCATATCAACAAGCACATTAAAGTAACCGAAATCACATAACTTGGTAAGGTATCAAGGTGTACCAAACCAACATAGCTTTCCAAAGCTTACACATACCAAAATACCATTAACACATGTACCATAATACCATTAGAAATCACCCTATACATGCCATTGTAAACCTTAGCCAAATTACTCAAAATCTATCGAATTTTGCACTAGATAGTGTGATAGATCTCCGAAGAACTTCCAACCCATTCGAGTTTCCAATAATCTGTAAAACAAACGAAAATAATTATGTAAGCAATGAATGCTTAGTAAGCTCGTATAAACTTTAAACATAACATATCATTTAAATAATGAGCTTTATAGAATAAGTATAAACTTTTTACCAATACTATAAGCCTAATAAAATCCTAAATAACACCATCAAACTCACAAGTTAGTATACTTGTTCATTATACATAAGAAATCAACCATGTATAAACATAACATTTAATTTATCGCCGTTACCATACAATCATGATTCATTCCATTTACTTACTTACCATTTCCAATACTATGAGTTTAACATAAGCCTATTCAAGCATCATCAAGTTCACATGTTAGTGGATTCATTGACAATCATATAATCTCATTTATAACATAAATAAATTTCATAAGATACATTACATAAGCATCAACCTTTTCATATAGTCATAAACCTTCCCATTGAGTCACTTATTGTTCCTTTCCTTTTCTTACCTGTTGAACCATCTAGAATTACATCGAATACTCGGGAAAGCTCACATGAAGTGTGCCTTTACATATAATCGTAACCTTTGCTTTACATCAATACTCACACGAGCTATGGGTCAAAATGTAAGCTACACGATGCTACTCACATGAGCTATGGAAAATCAGCAAAAAATACAGCACCTTAGCCATCGGTAGGACATTTAAGACTAGTACCCGAAACATGAAATCCTTAATGACATGTCATTTGTTTCTTAAGAATTTCTAAGGCTCAACCGAGATTCAATATCCGTTAATTCGTCATAGCATTGATACGTGTATATTTTGATTCATTGACATCAAACAACATAATAAATATTCAATTTAAACAACATTTAAATGATTACAGTTCATATAAACTTACCTCACTAAATTGCAGCAATGACTAATTATAGGGGCTATTTGGTAATTTTATCTTCTCCTCGATTTTCCACTTATTCTTGATCTAAAATAATAATTACATCAAATTCACTAATAAGGTTATGGAGCATTACCAGAGTTTATAGATCAAATATAGTTATTTCATATCATTTACTATTCATATCAGAAATCAATCATAATATCCCTTATATGGGCCATCGAGGCCCAAAATATGCTTTAGAAACAAGTCGGGATTAATCTGGGAACTCAGAGAATTTTTCACGAAATTTCAAAATTTTTCCTAGGTGTAGGGGACACACGCCCGTGTGGCCCGACCGTGTGGGCATTCGAAGTGGGGCACATGGCCACATCCCAGCCTGTGTCCTATTTAGGGCACTTACAGACTTGAGTCACACGGCCAAGCCACCTGGGCATTCTATTTCTCAATTTTAAGGATGTAGGGGACACATGGTTAGATCACACGCCCGTGTCTCTGCCCGTGTGGACGAAAATAGGTCATTTCTAAGGCCACATTTCTCACGCAATTTGTCTTTCACCTACATCAATACTTTAATACATTCACTAACCAATTCAATACATTAAAACCAAGCCAAAACTAAGTCTTATACATGACATATTATCACATATGTTCAAGTGTTCAAACTTACCAAATACACATATGTGCATATAGACATATTTTGCCAGTTATGCTATCTCAAATTAATCATCAATAGGTCTATATATTTTCCACCATTTAACCATTTCAAACACACACATCAAACATGTTTAGGCCATATATTTACATATCAAAATATACGAAGCACAAGCCATAAAAATGGCCAGTTTCAACCAAATATTTATATGCCATCATTTGGCTAATTTAACCTATACATGCCATTATACCCAAAAGAAATTTTACTATTTATACCAAAACAAGCTGAAGGATAATGTGATGTTGCTTCGACCCACTTCCAACCTTTACGAGCATTTGAATACTATAAAACAAAGGAAATAGAACAAAGTAAGCATTTAATTCTTAGTAAGTTCGTATAAAGGGAAATTAATTTACCATTCATTTTCATTAAAATAAACATATAAAATGCATCCAAGCAATTTGGCTAATAGCCTTAAACACACAACTTTATCAAACATGTTAGTCATTTACTTCACATGAATTTCAAGAATCGTGTATGAGCTCATCAATACCAAATTTCTATGTATTTCATGTATATACAAGTAACAATTCACTTTGAATTCATTTATTTTCTCGTATCAGGGTTTTAGTCGTTGAATCATTTAAAATATCGACAGATACTAGGGTAGTACACATAAAGTGTACAGATCTATACTTCGTCAATTCATATTTGGGAATGCTCATACAAGCACATAAACGGGAAGCTCATGTGAGCCATGTAACGGGAAGCTCATGTGAGCCATGTAACGGGAAGCTTATCTAGATTGTATAACAGGAAGCTCATAAGAGCCATAATCGGGAAGCTTATGCGAGCCAATAACGGGTAGCTCTGAAGAGCCATTAATCAGGAAGCTCTGGATAGTCATATATCAGGAATTTCAAGTAAGCCCTATCGGGAAGCTCTGGAGAGCCATTAATCAGGAAGCTCACAAAGAGCCATATATCGGGACGCTCATAAGAGTTGTGGTGTGTCTACAACATATGAAAAATCACAACCAATCGGAATGTTCCAAAGAGCTATTAATGAGAAGCTCAAGAGGGCTAATAACGTGATGCTCTTTCGAGTTATGGTGTGTTCGTAACATATGCAGGACCACAACCAATTTGGAAACCTAATATCCATCGAATCTCATTTATCCAAACGGGACTTATTATTTATCGGGCATTACCGGATATGTGATCAATTTCACGCATATGACATTTATACAATTTACATATACAATATTAAATTCAAACATATAAATATACACAATTTAGTTACACGAACTTACCTCGGCACTCGTTCGTGTACAAAAAATCTACTAATCTGATGTTTTTTCTTTTCCTCGATATAACTCCTTATTTGATCTTCCTGGATCTATATAAATGAATTTAACATGAACTTAAAACATTTCATATTCAATTCAATCCAATTCACATCTTAGGCAAAAGTATCATTTTGCCCCTATACTTTTAATTAATTTTGATTTTGTCCCTAGGCTCGAAAAATGAAATTCATGAAATTTAATCTTCATTCCAAGCCTAACAATTTTCATACATAATAATAGCAACCCATGAATTCCATAAAATTCAGAATTTTCTATGAATTCAACATTTTTTCAATTTAATCCCTAAATCATGATTTCATCAAAATTCTTTAATAAAACACTTTTAAATACCCATCAACACCTAAAATTCATCATCTAATAACTAAAATCATATGAAATCATCAATGGTAACTTCCAAGATTTTCAGTAAAATCAAAAACCAAGGTAAAGGTTAATTGGACCTAATTGTAACAATCACAAAAACATAAAAATTTCAAGAAACGGGTATGGATTTGACTTACATGAAGCAAAAATTGAAAAACCAGCTTAAACCCTCTTCAATGTCTATTTTTAGAACTGAAAATGATGATGAAATGTCTAGAATTCTTTAATTTTTCATTTGTTTCATTAAATTTGGCAAAATTTCCAATTTTGCCCTTAGTTCACACCATTTTATCATCTTTTTAATACTTATGCCGCCTCAACTTTTGGCATATTTATGCCTTAAGTCCCTCCTTATTTACTGGTTAAACTATTTAATCACTTAACCACTATTATTAGCAAGTTTTGCACTTTTTTCAATCTAGTCCTTTTTAACAAATTAGACGTTTAATCAGTAAAATTTCTTAACGAAACTTTCATACTACATTCTTATCATGCCATAGACTATAAAATAATATTAAAATAAATTTTCTTTTAACCTCGAATTTGTGGTCCCGAAACTACTGTTTCGATTTTACTGAAAACGAGCTATTACAACTCTTCCCCCTTAAAGAATTTTCGTCCTCAAAATCCTTACCAGTAAAGAGGTTTCCTCATTGTTTCCCTCGGTTCTCAGGTATCCTCTTCTACTCCATGTTGTTGCCAAAGAACTTTTGTAACAGCCCGTTTTTTTTTGGGGGTTAATCAGAACAATGGTTTCGAGGCCACTAAATCCGACGAGTAGGTTTGTAAATATTATATTTAATATTTACGAGTTAATTGTGATTTTAAAAATATTTTTGATATTGTGATTTTCGTTTTATAAGCGATTTATTAAGTTCAAGTGGTATGACCTTAAGGTCAAGTGGGTTTAGAAAATGAGGTATTGGAACCTCGTTTCTATAAACCGAGTCGTAAATATTTTTATAAATATTTACAAAGTGGCAATAAGATGGTATTAAAATTTCGTTGAAAAATTTTATCATTTCGATAGTAAATTAAGCAAAAAGGACTAAATCGCGTAAAGTTTAAAACTTGTGTGCTATTAATTAAGGTGTCTAATAGCTATGGTTTATTAAAGTGAAAGTCTTTATAAGAATATTAGACCATTTTTGTGTTAATGGATGATAGTGGAAGGGTAGTTGGAGTAGTTTTAAATGTTTTTGAAGGTTAATATTGTAAAATAGCTAATAAGTGTTTTAATAAATAAAACAAAATAAAAATTTGGCTTCATTCTCATCATCTATTGTCGAAAGTTAAAAGAAAAAGAAGCCATTGAAGCTTCAAAGTATTCGGCCATTGCATGTTAAATTGGTAAGTCCATTTTGACTCGATTTTTAGTGATTTTTACGTTTTTGAGATCGTTGCTTCGTAATCTAGCTAGCTCGTACCTCTAATTTTAAAATTGTTAAAGTATTTGGATGATGCCATTATTGAATGTTTGAGTATCTTGATGTTTAATGATAGAAAATAAATCTTTGATGTTAGATTAATAAGTTTTGTTAAGTGAATTTTGGTAAAAATGTCAATTTTGGATTAAATTGTGAAATGTGGAAATTTAGTGGTTAAAATGTGAAATTGTGAAATATATGGGTTGTTTGAGTGTCTTTGAAGGTGTTTGATGTTTTTGGTATTAAATGTGATGATAGATGAGTTGAGCTTGATGAATAAGGATAGTTGTGGTTAGATAGATAGATGGTAATCGGCTATTAGAGTATAATGCAAGAATTGTACATGGTAGTTTAAAATAAGGCTTGAATGAGAGATATAATTGCCGAATGATCAAATAGTTAATGAATTGAATAAGTGTTTAAAATGTTATTCGGGTATTGGTGTTATGTGCTAGCATGAAATGTATGTGTGATTTAGGTGAAAAATGTTTAGATGATAATTCTGTTTGAATAATTACCGAATGACATTTTGGTGAATGAAATGAGTGATTGTTTGCAAAGTGAGATTATTGAAAGTTGAATTAGATGATTTATAGTAATCGGCTAATGTGTTATTGTGGATATAGATGCCGAATGTGGACTTAAGAAATTAATTGGAAAATTTGTTGTTTATTTAGGAGATAGAAAGTATGAAATGGTCTTATGTGATACGTGTATATAAGTAGATGGAAGTGAAGTGTCGTATTATTTTTGTGTATGGGATTAATTGCACTTTGATTATAATGTGCATGATTATTACTATGTTTAATATGTGTGAAAGCCGAATATACTCATAATACAATGCTTGATTAGTTGATTAACAATAAGTTAAATTTGTTTAATCCAAGCTCAAGAGCATAAGGAGCCAATTTTGGATAAAGGGAAAGCGAAACTAGTCGATTAGTCAATCCGTAGTTATTCGATAAAATCCAAGGTAAGTTCTTAAGTGTTTGTGTTTGATCATGTTATATGCTTAAGAGTTGAATAATCATAATTAAGAAGATGTTTGATTGTATATATATATACATATGTTCTTTGTGTTGAATGAATATTAAATTAAAGTTATGAGCCGTATGTGACTAGCATATCTAGTCGACTTTGATACTATTAAATAATGTACTAAGATATGTGTTCTAATGTGGAAATTAAACCCTATGTGGTTGAAAGGATGAAAATCTTTGTTCATAGATATGTATTTCAGTTATACGTAATTGAAGTATAAGTTATGAAAGTATGAAAGAACAGGTGAATTGTTTATCGAAATGTGATATTCAGGCTTCGGGCCTAGCAGGCTATGATGCCGGTGAGATAATATCGGGCTTCGGGCCTAGCAGGCTATAATGCCGGTGAAATGATATCGGGCTTCAAGCCTAGCAGCCGAAATGTCGGTGAATGAGTTCAGACTTAAAGTCTAGCAGGCTTTGTGCCGGTGATGAATTCGGGTTTAAAACCTAGCAGGCTAAATGCCGGTGATTTGATAAAAGTTTAAGACTATGAGACCTTGTGTTAAATTGGCAATTGAAATCGTTCAATACATTAAGTTGGCCGGGTATGTGATATATACTTATGCATGTTAGATCGATTGGAATTGAATCATGAATGTGAAATGAGAAGCATAGGTGAAAATGTCATATGTGTATGTGTGTATTCGGTCATGGTGAAAGGTTATATGAATTATGTGAAATACCATTTAGATATGAATGACGAAAGTAACTGTGGTTATGAAATGGTACAATGGTTGAATTCGGTTGAATTAAAGTTGACACTGAAGTATTTAAATGCCTATGTCATATATGTGAGTAAGGGTAAAACCATCGTAAATTATCGATAAGGGTGAGCTATGTGCGGAACCATCTTATAATTGCTAATTTGAACGGTTGTGTGTGAATCATTGAGCATGATGTATTGTATTGAGATTATGCTTAAGTGAAATTATAAATATGTGATGAAATTGATTGGTGATATACATGTTTAAATAATGTGAATGCAAAGAATGGTGAAAGAGTAAATTTGTAATAAATCTGCTTGGACAACAGCAGTAACATGAATTTGGAAAATCACCATAAATTGTGGAAGTTGAGTTAGAAGCTGAATAAATTATGTAATTAAAGCTTAATGAGTCTAGTTTCTTATAAAAGAAACCATGTAAGCATAAGAATTTTTGATAATGAGTTATTTGAAGTGGCGGGGGACAGAGTCAAATGACTTTGGGGTTCCCTGTTCTGTTTTTTAGAAAATCATTATAATTTGTACAAAAATGGTTATAAGATAAAATTTATATGCTTAGACTCCTTAATGAGTCTAGTTTTAAATGAAATCAACAAAAACATATTTTGAATTCTTTACAATGAGAAATTTGATTAGTAGGGAAGAGTGGTCAGATTAGTCAAATAGTGAAACATGGGAAACTTTAAGAAAAATATGGTATTGATTGGCCAAACCAAAAATTCTGAAAATTTTATGGATGAAAGATATATGAGT
The DNA here is from genome assembly GCA_025698465.1 of Gossypium longicalyx. Taxonomy (NCBI): domain Eukaryota; kingdom Viridiplantae; phylum Streptophyta; class Magnoliopsida; order Malvales; family Malvaceae; genus Gossypium; species Gossypium longicalyx. The sequence goes on from CM047000.1 coordinate 21,853,936, forward strand.
CTATTTTCAGGGAAAATTAACATCAATTGATTTGGAGTTTCGTAGCTCCAGTTATAAATAATTTAGTGACTGTTGCTCAGGAAGACAACTTGTAGTGAATTTGTGATTATGTTGTAAACATTGATAAAACTTGTTAATGAGTTGCTTATTATTTTCTTATGAACTTAATAAGCGTAAAGCTTACTACCCTTTTATTTCCCATATTCCCTAGGGTTGCCAGCTAAGTTTGGGTTGGAGGCCGTCAGAGATATCATCACATTGTCGAGTCTACGCTATCGGCGTAAGTAAATCTTAGTGTTTCGAGTCTATGGCATGTATAGGGTTGTAAAGTTGAGTATGTAATATTATGATTAAGCCAAAGACTTTGGATTGTTATTAGGTAGTTTGATTATTCATATGCTTGTATGTTATTATCTCCTGTGATGTAATTTATAGCATGTATATTTAGAATTTGAATTGTGATTTATTGTTGAGTAAGTAAATGATACAAGACTAAGATATTGGTAAATATTTAATAATGCCTCATGAATGTTTTGGGGCCTTGTAAGCCCGATTATAGGATAATATACGCGTGTATGAAAAGTTTTAAAATTGAAAAAAAATAAATTTTATGGTCTGGTTTTATATAAATGGTTGAGTTTAAATCTGGTAGCACCTCGAACCCTGTTCTGGCAAGGGATACGGGTGAAGGGTGTTACAACTTTTACTAAAGCTACCTTTTTATTTCTTAATTCTTTCATCTCACATGCTAAAATTTTTATTGGTTCTTCACTATAAGTCATGTCAGGCTAAATCTCAACCTCTGTCAAGGAGATAACATGTGAAGGATCTGACTGATACCGTCGCAACATAGATACATGAAAAAAATTATGAATTCTATCAATCTCTGGCAGCAATGCTAATTGGTACACAACAGGTCTGATTCTCTTAGTGATTTCATATGGCCCGATAAATCGTGGACTTAGTTTTCATTTAGGACTAAACCAAAGAATTTTCTTCCAAGGCGATACTTTCAAGAATACCTTGTTGCCAACTTGGAATTCTATCTCTTTTTGTTTAAGATCTGCATAAGATTTTTGACGATCAGAGGCTACTTTTAAGCTATCCTGAATCACTTTCACCTTTTATTAAGTATCTTTTTCTCACTGAGTGAGGTCCAATACAACAGAGTTCTACATTTGCGACCATACAGAGCCTCATACGGTGCCATTTTAATGTTTAACTGATAGCTATGCGAATTCAACTAAAGGCAGATACTTTTCCCAATTGCCTTCGAATCCCAAAACACAACACCGAAGCATATCTTCTAGAATCTATATGACACGTTTAGATTGTCCATCAGTTTAAAGATGGAATGTGGTACTGAAATGTAACTGCATACCCAAAGCTTCTTGCAACTTGTTCCAGAATCGGGATGTGAACCGTGGATCTCTGTTTGAAATAATAGAAACTGACACTCCATGTAGCCTGACAATCTCAGAAACATATAATTTAGCTAATCTGTCCAGGGAGAAATCCATACGTATTGGAATAAAGTGTGCAAACTTCGTCAAACGGTCGACGATCACCCAAATGACATCTTTCTTTTTTGGAGATAGGGGTAACCCTAACACAAAGTCCATGGTAATTCTTTCCCATTTCCATTCTGATATCGTCACTGGCTGTAATAACCCTGAAGGTACCTGATGTTTAGCTTTAACTTGCTGACATACTAAACATCTAGATACAAATTCAAAAATATCGCGTCTCATTCCCAGCCACCAGTACATCTTTTTCAAATCATTGTACATTTTATTACTTCCTGGATGAACAAACATAGTACCATTATGAGCTTCACATAAAATCTTCTATACAAGCTCTGAATTCTTTGGTACACATTCTGCCTCTAAACAACAGACAATCATTAGGTTCAATCTGAAATTCTAAATCAGAAATCGTTTCACACTGTACTCGTTTAGCTTGCATCTCATTATCACTTTTTTGACCCTCGCAGATCTGATGTAGAAATGTCAGTTTGACTTCTAACTCAGCTAGGATTGAGCCATCATAAAAAAAAAAACAATCGGGTATTCATTGCTTGTAAAGCAAACAAAGACTTTCTGCTTAGAGCATCTGCAACCACATTGGCTTTTCTCGGATGATAATCAATAACCAAATCATAATCTTTCAACAATTAAAGCCACCTGTGTTGCCTAAGATTCAAATCCTTTTGCGACATCAGATACTTTAAGCTTTTATGATCGGTGAATATATGACACTTTTCACCGAATAAGTAATGTTACCAAATTTTCAGTGCAAAAACAATGGTTGCCAATTCTAAATCATGTATTGCGTAATTATTTTCATGTGGTTTTAGCTGTCTAGAAGCATAGGCTATTACTTTACCTTTTTGCATCAAGACACAGCTTAAACCATTCGATGACACATCACTGTAAATTACAAATTCTTTACCCGATTCAAGCTAAACTAGCATGGGTGCTTCAGTTAGCAAGGTTTTCAATCTGTCAAAGCTCTGTTGACATTTATAAGTCCATTCAAATTTCACATCTTTCTGCAACAAGAATGTCATCGGAGAAGCTATTATCGAGAACCGTTTTACAAAGCTCCAATAATATCCAGCTAGTCCCAGAAAAATTCAGACTTTAGTCACATTTTTTAGTGGTTTCTAGTTAACAATTGCTGAAATTTTATTTGGATTCGCTCTAATGCCTTCAGTAGATACTATATGTCCAAGAAAACCAACTTTTCAAAGCCAAAATTCACACATGCTAAATTTAGCATACAACTGTTTTTCACGCAAAGTTTGCAAAACAATTCTCAAATGACCAGTATGTTTATTTTCATCTCGGGAGTATACCAAAATATCATCAATGAATGCCACCACAAATCTATCCAGATACGGTCTAAAAATTCTATTCATTAAACCCATAAATACCACAGGTGCATTGGTCAAGCCGAACGACATCACAAGAAATTCATAATGCCCGTACCTAGTTCTGAAGGCTATTTTTGGTACATCTAACTCTTTCACCCGTAACTAATATTAACCAGAACGGAGATCTATCTTCGAGAATACAGTGGCACCTTTCAACTGATCAAACAAGTCATCAATACGAGGTAATGGATACTTATGCTTTATTGTGACTTTGTTGAGCTAGTTGTAATCAATACACAGTATCAACGATCCGTCTTTCTTCTTAACAAATAAAATCAGTGCACCCCAAGGTGATGAACTAGGTCGAGCGAAACCTCTGTCAGTCAATTCTTGCAGCAGTGCTTTCAAATCTTTTAATTGACCATTATATATGGTGTTATAGATATCGATGTTGTCCCCAGAACAAGAGCTATAGAAAATTCAACCTCTCTGACCGGCAGTAATCTAGGTAATTCCTCCGGAAACACATCAGGATACTCACAAACAACCGACATTGACTTAATCGTTAACTCGGATACTTTAGTGTCCAACACATAAGCAAGGTAAGAATCATACGAGTGTGTGTCCCCTGCACCTAGGAAAAATTTTAAAATTCATACGGGTGTGTGTCCCGGATTAATCTCGACTTGTTTCTAATGCATATTTTGGGCCTCAAGGGCCCATATAAGAGATATTATGATTGATTTCTGATATGAATAGTAAATGATATGAAATAACTGTATTTGATCTATAAACTCCGGTAATGCTCTGTAACCTTGTTCCGACGACGGATATGGGTTAGGGGAGTTACAAGTCCTTTTTAACATTTTACAAAATTGCCCCTAACATTTTACTTTTATTTAATTTAGTCCCTAAGCCCAAAACATGCAAATCAACCATTTTTATTCAATTTCAAGTTTAGCAGAATTGTTTGGAACCTTATTACAGCTCATATTTACTGTTATTTCATATTATGTCCTTGTACTTTTACTAATTTCACATTTTATTCCTTAAATATTAAAATTACCAAAAATTACTTTACAAAATAGTCTTATCTAGCAACCAAGCTTAAGATTCTACTATAAACTTTCAAGTACATGTCAAATTCATCAGTGGCACATTCAATAACATTTGACAATTTTACAAATTAGTCCCCAGTTTAGCTAGATTAAACTAATACAAGCTCAAAAACATAAAAATCACTAAAAATGGGCAAGATTTTCTCACCCAATCGAAGAACACAGTTTTACCCGAAGTGTTCCCCATCTCTTCCATGGATATTCGGCTTGTCTAACAAGAAGAAGAAAGAAAATTTGATAATATCATCTTTTAAGTCTTTTAATTTAACTTATTCTTTAATTATTTACAAAATTAACCTTTAATTTATAACTTATAAATCACTAAAACATGTCCAAAAATGTCCACTATATATAAAAATGGTATAATTACCATTAAAGGAAGGTTTAACTGCACAATTGGTCCTTCCATTTAATTAAATTCCAACTAAATAAACTTATTTACAATTTAATCCTAAACTAATTAGGACTAAAAGAGAAAATAGCCCAAAAGCTAGTGGATTTAATCATGTCACCACCGCTTGGACTTTTTGACCATTATTTAATTACCATTTTGGTCCTTTTGCATTTTAAATCTATATTGATTAACTTTTGCATTATTTACAATTTAGTCCTTTTTCTTTAATTAACTATTCAAACATTAAAATTTCTTAACCAAATTTTAATACAACCTTAATAACATTCCATAAATATTTAATAAAATATTTACGACTCGGTTTATAAAAACGAGGTCTTGATACCTTATTTTCTAAAACCAATTGACTTTAGGGTCATACCACTTGAACCTAATTATTCATTTAAATAGCATAAATTGCTAATTCAAAATTTATTTTAATACCATATTTGACTCATAAATAGTAAAAAATAACATTTACGAACTTACTCGTTGAATTTGTGGCTCCGGAACCACTATTTCTAACACCACTAAAAAACGGGCAGTTACATTAACCGTATTCATATTTATTGTCAAAATTATATAAAATTGAAATCCCAAAATTTAACATCCTTAAGAAAAATAGAAAGTCCAAGCCGCAGTCCGTTTGTAAACAAGACAAAAATCAACAAATTTAATAAAATTGAGTTTAAAATACTTCTGTATAAAATTTGGTCACAATGCTTTGAGTGCCGAGTTTGAGCCCTAACCTCACGAGTTATAAGATGGGAAACTAAAGAATGGGCTATGAAGCTCAGTGTGGTCTTAACACAAAGAGAAATAACTACATAAATAATAACATTAGCATACAAACTTATAGAAAACAGTTCATATTAGATTATTAATCTCACATTAAATTTTCAGTAAATATTCAATATGCATGATTAACGATATAATTTCCTACCCATCCATCTGCTGGACTCCATAGTAAGAGTTCCTCAGAACTCATCCATCCCTTCACACCAAAATAATATTTTGTGGGTGAACTGCCAGTATAACGGTATATTTTATCAATGAACAGATTCGACATTTAAAGCCTGTACTTCCACCTTCAATATCCCTTTCCCAATGCAACAATATGACATGCTTTTATAAATCAGAAAACAATAATGGTACCAGTATTAACATGCAACTATCATGCAATCCGTAATGGTTTGTAATTTTTACAGTACTAGTAAACATACATCAGTAGCAATGGCAGATTTAGCACAGGGTTTACATCACATACATGATCAATATGATAATTTAGAAAAATGGTAGCATGAAAAAGTTAGATCTACCATACACATTTTGTTACCCATTGAATTGAACCGACAATTTTTTGGTACCGATTCAAGGTTTATTTTTAGATAAGATTTGTCACAATCGGGTTAGTAGAAATTGGGTTAGTGAACTGAGAGTGGTCATGCCCCGATTTTTAAGATATTTGCACAGTTCATAATAAATAAGTATTTAGTCTAGTGGTTAAGTATTGGTGGAGTTGTCCTTGAAGAACTGAGTTTGAATCTCTTCTCTCACATTATTTTCTATTTTGTGAAAGTTTGCTTCAAACCTTAGTAAGTGTCACACCATGTTTTTAAATAAATATTGTAGGATTTATAACAAGCAAGTGATTTGGCTTAGAGGTTAAGTAGTGATGAAGCTACTAAGTTAACCAAGTTTGAATCCCTTTAGCTTTATTTTTGTTTAATTTTCGGCATTAAAAGCTTGGTCAAACCTCTCATTGCCACCAAAAAATTGTTGCCATACAAGGGAGATTCTTTCCTCTCTTATCTTTCTCTTCTTTCTTTGTTTTATCCCCTTTTCACTCCATATGTTCCCCTTCTTTCCTTTTCTTCCCCTCATTTCCCTCACATTCCTTCTCTTCCCCTTTGACTCGTTATAACACCCCTTTTACCAAAAGAAAGCCATCAACTTTCATTATTTTTCTTGTCATCTTTTTTCTCCAAAACCACCACCCTGTGTTGCCCCTATAACCACATTGCTTTCCTTCTCCTCTTAATTTTTTTTTGTTGTGATTTGAGCTACCACTTTCCACCGTAAGAACCACCATTGTGCTGCCACTCTTGGCTACTCCTCCACATTTGAACCACCCTTATCACCACTATTCTTCACCATTTTTCTACTTTCTTTTCTCTTTATATCTCATTATTTTCTCTTCATTTATTTCTATTCTTTCTTAAGTATTCATCACTATTTTTTTTATTTTTCTTCTTCTTTTCTACATCTAAATTCAGTCACCTTTCATCATGGGTCTTTCTCTCCATTTTTAGCTCATCATTAGTAGGTAGTGTAAGTGTTATTAAGTATTAAGTTTCCATCTTGTTATGAGATATATAGTATTAATGTTTTCCAAATATACATATGTTAATCAAGTGTCTAGATTGGATTGAAGGATCATATTTAGGCATTTGAATCTTTAGTGGATTAACATCAAAGTTTTCTTTGTCTAAAGTTGAAGAAGAGTAAGTAGTGATCTAACAATCAAGTTATGAAATGTTTTTGATTCTTTCAATTTTTGTAGTATATTTTTAGTATTGAAAGTTGGTATATATAACTTTGATTTGTATATTTTAGGTACTGATTTGAACTTGTTTAGTTAGATCTGAAAGTAAGGGTTGCGGTTTAAATTTGTTACGAGTTGGACGATTATTAAAGGTGTGCGTCTTACCTTAAGTAGTTGGTGAGAAAATATTGTCTATAATTTTATTTTGATGTATATATTATTGTCAGTAATGTGATTAAATGATGGTTGGGAAGTGCTAAAATGATTACTGATTTTGAGCCTATGGAAAGTACTTGATTTCAATGATGATTGATTTGTTGTATGATGATAAAATATGTTATGTTCTGACGCTCATGTTTTGTGAAATTATGGCACGGTTTTGTTTCTATTAATCTAATCTCATATTATGAAATGAATTTTTTTGTATTACTATATTTTATTGCATGTTAATCATGCCTACTATCTTAATTCTATTTTTATATGTCATGTCACATTGCATGGAGTTGAGATGATATTTAAAGGAGGAAGTTTCTGACAGTTTAATGATATGCACTTTCTGGTGGTTTATCCAAAAATTTAGGCAATATATCTGCGATTCTGGTGGCATGTCTACATATATTTGTATCTAGTAGCTTGTCTACAATTTTTGGTGACTTGTCCATAATTTTGGTGTGTTATTGGATGGATGATTTCTAGGGAACTCTTTTATGGTGTGTAGCGAAGTTGGGTAGGAACTATTCTGAAAAATCTTACATTATTTTTCTGAAGAACATTGCATTGGCATAATCATGCATAAGGGATTCTATGAAATTAGACTGCACAATTTCTCTGTGATATTCTGATTAGTATGCTATAATTCCTATTTAATACTTGAGTTAAGTCTTACACTAGGATTTATAGCTCACCCTGTTTAGTTTTGTGCTTTTAGATTTTTCTTAATGTTAGGATTCAATGGCGACATTTGGAGGAGTTTTTCAAAATTAATTTTAAATTAAAGTATTAAATTCTATTATGGTATTTTGTTATTTTGGGACTGTATTAAATTTTTATATTGAATTATGGCATGGGTAAGTTTGATTTTGTTTGGGATTTATTTGGCATGCATGATATACTATTTTTAAACTACTTAGTATTTTATCCATAAATATAATTAATCTCATTAAAAATATTTTTAAGATAAAAATCCAACTTTTATTGTTTTCTGCTGCAAATATGAAAACAGGTTTATAAAGAAATTCAAGTAAATATGTAACTATGTTTTCAAAATTGAATTTCAACGTTCCATTGTTTTACTAATTGAATATATTATTTCCAAAAAGACAAGAAAATGGTTTTAAATATACGTTTTGAATTCGATTGTTTTTATTGGGTCATTTTAGTGGCTAATGTGGCCTTCAGAATCCAACCATAACTTTTGGTTCGAGCTTGAGTGGTTACAAGATCTGGGTTACTTAGCAAAACCGAAACCATTAGAAATATTTAATCATCATCATGACATGAAATTAAACCAAAAATCACAAGGGAGGCACATATATATATTTGGCCAAATGTTGACAAACGCACACACACATGTGATAACATTAGCTAGGACACACATCTTTACCACAAGAATGATCGACACACCTCAAGTTCAGATTTGATTTGCCTCTCCTAGATCTAGCCCTTCAAATGAAAAATACATACAAAATGTGGCTTATGTTAGAAAATAGAGTTAGTCCAATTTGGGGAACCACAAAACCATATAACATAACAAAAAAGAGAGGGCTAGAAATTGCACTCCCCAATGTCCCATCAACTGAAACTAAAGAGTGCTAAGATCATACTTACCAATCTATTGCTGTTAAAATTGGAATTAATTGTGGATAGATCTAAGCACTAATGGAATCCAAATGGACAAAGTAATTCGGCAAGGGACGAAAAACCAACGGCGCAAGGGATGAAAAGTTCGGCGGCTTAAATTGAGTGCAAGGTGTGGCTGTGAGAAGGGGAAAAGAGGGAAAATGACAACCCAAAAAGTGATAGTGTAACACCCCTCACCCGTATTCAACGCCGAAATAGGGCTACAGAGTATTACTGAACTTATAACACAAACAAATGTACACTTCACATAAATATTCCAATATCATGTAATCATCATTCAACATCAATCATATTGTCCCTATTACGAGCCTACGAGGCCCAAAACATGCATTCAGGGTGGTTCAGGACTAAACCAATAACTTATGAAATTTCAGTAAAACTTAGAAAATTTTACAAAATATAGTAGATACAAAATAAACGCTCGTGTCCTTGCTCGTGTCTGACTCCGTGTATGTAACGCCCCAAAAATCTTGAAACCCAAAAATCTTGAAATCTCAAATTTTCTTTATTTTCAATTTTGATAAAAATTGTGTTTAATATTCTTATCCAAGCGATAATTTTAGTAGGTCTTAGCTAAGAATGAATTATAATTTAATTATTAAAAGAATCAGGGTTGGTTAGTAGTTGGGCTTTTGAATAAATGAAGAAACAATTGAACACAAAAAGAGCCTGTGGTGGAGTGGCTAAGTGACGCCACATAAGGTATAGTGAGCTGGCGTTAGTAGCTAGCAAGGGGGTCCAAGGTTCGAATCCTAGCTTAGCATTTTTTTAGAAGTATAATTTTAGCCTTCTAGAAGGATGGAAGTGGCGTAAAGATGGACTCTAAGGGGAGTGTTCAGAAGAGAAAATTAAGGAAAAGATCAAGGGGTTATCAAGGAGAAAAACGAGGAGATAAGAAGGGAGAAGTGATGGAGCCGAATTGGGAATTGGGCATGGAAAATTCGGCTATAAGGGCTATAAATAGGGGCCGAATATTGTCAGGCTACTGCCGAAATTCTTCTTCACTTTGTGCCAAAAACCCTTTTCTCTTCAAGATCCAAAAAGCCAAAAATCCTCTATTTTAATTTCTTTTCTTTCTATCGATTTCTATTCTCCTCTACATAATCTTCTTTTCCAATTTCTTCTACTACTCTTCTTCTTTAATCTATACCAAATAAACCTTATTCACCATACTTAGTTTGAAAAGTCGAAAAAACAAATCTTCTAAGGGCTGAATACTTTTTGATCGAATCTAGTGTAAGTTTTGCTCTTCCAATCGGTTTTTCTTTGTTTAGTATCGATTATTTTCCCTCACTCTTTATAATCAACTTTGGTAGGGAATTAGTATCGGATCTTGGTTTTTAGTTCTCTGTCGAATTGCTCCTTAAGGTGTTGCGGTTTTGATCTAGGAAATACGTAATCAAGGAAAAAGCGATTAAGGATTGTGCTCAAGGTTTTGGCTAATGAGATTGCATCACGCTTGCTTACTAGGTGTGTACATACACTGCACACACACACAATGATTCAGCAAAAGCCGAAAAGCTAAAAAGCTGAAAAGCCAAAATGCCGAAAAGTCGAAAGTTTGGCTACGATAGTCTTGTGAGTGCCCGAAAGCTCGTAAGGGGAAACTGATAGGTTTCCTGAGGCCCACGGGTGATTTCGTGGACTTGGGTTGTGATTTGGTCATATGGGCCAGATGGGCTAAATAGGCTCGATGGTCTGTTGGGCCCATAATAGGCCAAAACTGAATATTGATGCTTTGTGATAGGAATTTGTATGTGAGCATGAATATGAATGTGACTAGGCCTAACGGGCCATACAAATGTGATTTGGGCCTAATGGGCCATATACAGGTGATTTGGGCCTAATGGGCCATATACAGGTGATTTGGGTCTAATGGGCCATATGAATATGATTGGGCTTAATGGGTCAGATCCAGGTATGTGAATTTGATTGAGCTCTGTAACGGGTTTTGGGCCTAGTATATGATGACTACATAAGACTTAATTAATTATTTGCGACCGTAGACAAGTCATAGGGTTAATGTGTGGCAACAGGTATATGCATGTCTAGGATTGGATCTAGGGAGAGCTTGGTACTTAAGCGATCTTAGTGACTCACCTCCTCTTCTCTGGAATCCTACCTGGTGCATAGTATTCATTCATCTTAGCTCACGGGACTTGTTAACTGGCCAAGATAAGTGAAAACCGTAATTAAGGGAAAATTATTGAAATGCCCCTAAGGGCGAAAATGACCAAAATACCCCTAGGTGTTGAATGTAAGTTTTGTGGATGCGACATGCATACATATGATATTCTGCTTAGGTTGCATATGGGTTGGGAATTATGGAACGGAGGAAGTATATGAGGATCGCATGGTTGCTTGACAATCGTGGATCCACCGACGGCTTTTAAAGCCTAGTATATAAATGAAGGTAGTTCCACAACCGGGCTACCATGGTGTGTGGGTCGGGTAGGTCGATATTTATATCCTCACATGGTGTGACGGGAGACGGAGCCGGTGTGTAGCGGATGGATAATTTGGATGGGATTACATTGCATGATTGGTGAATGATTTTTTTAATGCTTATTTTTGTCGAGGGTTGTACACACTGAGTTTGCGAAAACTCACCCCCTATTTTATTTTATTTTCAGGTGATGCTCAATAGAAGGCTCGATGTTTGGAAGGACTCTGGGTGGCCAGCTAGCAAGATGATTTGGACTTGGGTTTTTTTTTTCAAGCATTTAAGTTTTTACTTCTTTTTAAGTATGTTCCGGACTGCATTGTAATAAGGTTTTCATTGTGTTATTATTACTTGAATTATTATTATTTTCAATGTAATTACAAGAAGTTGAACATGGGTTTTCTAAATTATAGTATGTTTTCTACGTTTCCGCAATTAAATTTTTAAATGATAAGTTTTCTTAAATCAGATGTTTCAACAAGGTTTTTGTAAATGAAAGGGTGTGTTTTTTTTAAGTTAATTAAGGTTTCTTTTATTTTAAGAAGGGTTTTCAATGAAAACACGATTTTTGCTAAAACACTTCAATGTGACACACCATATTCGGCCATAACGTCTAGGCCAGGTTTGGGATGTTACATTTAGTGGTATCAGAGCCCAGGTTGTAAAACTCGGGCTATAAAGTGGGCCTTATCATATTTGGCTTCTTTTTATATTTTAAAAATATTTTGGATCGTGAGGCTTTGGAAAAAGAGAAATCTTGCAGAGTGGCACACCGAGTCTCCGACGTTGAACCAAGTAAGTACTTTTATTTTAAAGTTTGTTTAAATTGTTATACAGTAGATAGTTAGAGGGCTACTTTAGATGATGGTTAGAATGGAACTAAAGCCCGTAGGATCTGAAAACTGTAGAGGATTTTCGAAAACAATCTTCTCTTTAAATATTTTCATAAAGCATCGCTGTAATTATTAAACTAACTAAAACTTCATAAAATTTCTAATTCAAATAATACGCGAATCGACGATGAGTGCTAGAAGAGGTGCAAGAGGCCGTGGTCGAGGCAGTGTTAGGGCTGAATCGTCGGTATTGGGCCATATGCCCGATGTTGGAGTAGAAGAGGCTCCGGCCACACCTATAGCTGGGAATGGACCGTATGATCGGGCCGCAGGAGAAGATGCATTGTCGCAGGCAATGCTGAGGATTTTGGAAAGGATCGCTGGGCCCAATAATGGCAACAGAAATTGGGGGCCCATTCGATTGAACGGGGCTGAGATCTTTAAGGGTGTGGCTGGCGTGGCTCCTAATGTGGCGGAATATTGGTTGGAAGCCACTGAAAGGATAATGGAGGATTTGGACTGCTCACCTGAGCAAAAGTTGAAAGGGGCGGTGTCATTGCTTAGGGAGGAAGCCTACCAATGGTGGTTGACAGTGAAAGAGGGCACCCAACTGGAGCGGGTCACCTGGGAGTTTTTCAAAGCTGCATTCCAAAGGAAGTATGTGGGTGCAAGCTATGTGGATGCTAGGAGGAAGGAGTTCCTGAACTTGACCCAAGGCAATAAATCGGTGGCGGAGTATGAGGCGGAGTTTCTACGCCTTAGTAGGTATGCAAGGGTAATGGTGGCAACGGAGTATGAGCGTTGCGTTAGGTTTGAGGATGGGCTTAGGGATAGCCTCAGGGTACTGATAGCTCCACAAAGGGAACGAGTTTTCTCGGAGTTGGGGGAGAAAGCAAAGATATCGGAGGAGGTTAAGCGCACTGAACGCTTAAATCAGGAAGAAGAAAGGGGTAGAAATAAAAGGGAGGCTGAGACTCCGAGTGTTGGACAGATGCCTAGGGCTAGGGCCAGAGTTAATGGGCCAGTTAGAGTAGGGCCCCTTGCTGGTAATCTTGGGGTGCCACCTTGTGCTGATTGTGGGAGAAGCCATGGAGGTGAGTGTTGGAAGAGGATGGGAGCTTGTTTAGCTTGTAGGTCTATGAAGCATAGGATCAAGGATTGCCCCCGAATGCTAGGTCGAGAGCCAGTAGTGGGCCAAGCTAGTGCTCAACCACCAAGGGGTGGTCAGCTACTGCAATAGGCCATGAGCAGGCCAGGGGTGGTTACGGTAATGGAAGTAAACGTGGAGTATTAGGCAGAAATGCAGGCCATGCTGAGGCAAGGCAGCCAGCTTTGGTTTATCTTTGCTCGTCGTCGTCGAGACGAAGATGCGAAGTGCTTAACGGCGAGTACGTACTTTATCCATAGTGTGAGATCTATCTATTTTGAAATTAGAAATAGAGTACGCAGCAGAAGCGTAGTGGTGTAACTTAAGCGATGTGACGCCAATATCCTCAACTGTTTGGATCAGCTAAATTTCGAGGACGAAATTTCTTTTAGAGGGGTAGAGTTGTAACGCCTCAAAAATCTCGAAACCCAAAAATCTCGGATTCTCGAATTTTCTTTATTTTTGATTTTGATAAAAATTGTGTTTAATATTCTTATCCAAGCGATAATTTTAGTAGGTCTTAGCTAAGAATGAGTTCGAATTAAGGGGTAGAAGAAATTATAATTTAATTATTAAAAGAATCAGGGTTGGCTAGTAGTTGGGCTTTTGAATAAATGAAGAAACAATTGAACACAAAAAGAGCCTGTGGTGGAGTGGCTAAGTGACGCCACATAAGGTATAGTGAGCTGGCGTTAGTAGCTAGCAAGGGGGTCCAAGGTTCGAATCCTAGCTTAGCATTTTTTTAGAAGTATAATTTTAGCCTTCTAGAAGGATGGAAGTGGCGTGAAGATGGACTCTAAGGGGAGTGTTCAAAAGAGAAAATTAAGGAAAAGATCAAGGGGTTATAAAGGAGAAAAACGAGGAGATGAGAAGGGAGAAGTGATGGAGTCGAATTGGGAATTGGGCATGCAAAATTCGGCTATAAAGGCTATAAATAGGGGCCGAATATTGTCAGGCTACTGCCGAAATTCTTCTTCACTTTGTGCCAGAAACCCTTTTCTCTTCAAGATCCAAAAAGCCGAAAACCCTCTATTTTACTTTTTTTTTCTTTCTGCCAATTTCTATTCTTCTCTACACAATCTTCTTTTTCGATTTATTCTACTACTCTTCTTCTTTAATCTGTACTAAATAAACCTTATTCACCATACTTAGTTTGAAAAGCCGAAAAATCAAATCTTCTAAGGGCCGAATACTTTTTGACCGAATCTAGTGTAAGTATTGCTCTTCCAATCAGTTTTTCTTGTTTTAGTATCGATTATTGTCCCTCACTCTTTCTAATCAACTTTGGTAGGGAATTAGTATCGGATATTGGTTTTTAGTTCTCTGCTGAATTACTCCTTAAGGTGTTGAGGTTTTGATCTAGGAAATACGTGATCAAGGAAAAAGCGATTAAGGATTGGGCTCAAGGTTTGGGCTAAGGAGATAGCATCACACTTGCTTACCAGGTGTGTACATACAATGCACACACACAATGATTCGGCAAAAGCCGAAAAGCTGAAAAACTGAAAAGCCGAAAGTTTGGCTACAGTAGTCTTGCGAGTACGCGAAAACTCGTAAGAGAGAAACTGATAGGTTGCCTAAGGCCCACGGGCGATTCCGTGGACTTGGGTTGTGATTTGGTCATATGGGCCAGATGGGCTAAATGGGCCCGATGGGCTGTTGGGCCCATAATAGGCAAAAACTGAATATTGATGCTTTGTGACAGGAATTTGTATGTGAGCATGAATATGAATGTGACCGGGCCTAACGAGTCATATAAATGTGATTTGGGCCTAATGGGTCATATACAGGTGATTTGGGCCTAATGGGCCATATGAATATGATTGGGCTTAATAGGCCAGATCTAGGTATGTGAATTTGATTGGGCTTGTAAGGTGTTTTGGGCCTAGTATATGATGACTACATAAGACTTAATTAATAATTTGCGACCGTGGACAAGTCATAGGGTTAAGGTGTGGCAACGGGTATATGCATGTCTAGGATTGGATCTAGGGAAAGCTTGGTACTTAAGCGGTCTTAATGACTCACCTCCTCTTCTCTGGAATCCTACCTGGTGCATAGTATTCATTCATCTTAGCTCACGGGACTTGTTAAAATGCCCCTAAGGGCGAAAATGACCAAAATACCCCTAGGTGTTGAATGTAAGTTTTGTGGATGCGACATGCATACATATGATATTCTGCTTAGGTTACATATGGGTTGGGAATTATGGAACGGAGGAAGTATATGAGGATCGCATGGTTGCTTGACAATCGTGGATCCACTGACAGCTTTTAAAGCCTAGTATGTAAATGAAGGTAGTTCCGCAATCGGGCTACCATGGTGTGTGGGTTGGGTGGGTCGATATTTATATCCCCACATGGTGTGACGGGGGACGGAGCCGATGTGTAGCGGATGGATAATTTGGATGGGATTGCATTGCATGATTGATGAATGATGTTTTTTTTGAATGCTTGTTTTTGTCGAGGGTTGTACACACTGAGTTTGCAAAAAATCACCCCCTCTTTTATTTTATTTTCAGGTGATGCTCAATAGAAGGCTTGATGTTTGGAAGGACTCTGGGTGGCCAGCTAGTAAGATGATTTGGACTTGGATTTTTTTTTCAAGCATTTAAGTTTTTACTTCTTTTTAAGTATGTTCCAGACCAGATTGTAATAAGGTTTTCATTGTGTTATTATTACTTGAATTATTATTTTCAATGTAATTACAAGAAGTTGAACATGGGTTTTCTAAATTATAGTATGTTTTCTACGTTTCCGCAATTAAATTTTTAAATGATAAGTTTTCTTAAATCAGATGTTTCAACAAGGTTTTTGTAACTAAAAGGGTGTGTTTTTTTTAAGTTAATTAAGGTTTCTTTTATTTTAAGAAGGGTTTTCAATGAAAATACGGTTTTCGCTAAAAGACTTGAATGTGGCACACCATATTCGGCCATAACGTCTAGGCCGGGTTTGGGGTGTTACAGTGTAACTCTCTAACTTGGGTCACACGGCCAACACACACGTTCGTGTGACTAGCCCATGTGCCCTAGAAATGGCCACATACGCCCGTGTGTCAGGCCGTGTGCTAGGCCGTGCCAAACCTATAGGTAGGGGTGAGCGTTCGATCGAATCGAATGAAAAAATTTCGAGTTAATTGAGTTGACGAATCGTATTTTATCATCCTAATTTGATTTGAAATTTTCTTGAATCGAGTCGAGTGAGATGGAATCGGAATCAAATCGAATCGAATATTTTTTTCGAGTTGAATTTTAAAAATAATTTTGGGTCCTTGTAACCCCTATCACCCATCGTAAAAAAAATTTGTCTACCTTAATCAAAATTTTTATTAACTTACATCACCTCATAATTTATTTATTAATCTTTTATATACGGGTTAGCTTCTTTGCTTGCTTAGTTGTTTTAATTATCTTCATATTCTTCTCACTATGTATTTTGGAATTAAAAAATATATTAAATGTAAAAATGTGATTTTTTTAATAAAAGTTATTTTAAAGATAAAATGTGAAATTGATACCAATATAAAATTTTAACATGAATATTTTATGGCATAATTAATAATTCAATTTTAATATAAATATTCAATATGACTTAACAATTCAATAATATAAATAATATAAAATGTGAAATTTAATTTAATAATATAAATAGTAGATATAAATAAAATTATTACTATTTATGTTTAGTGATTTTTTTAAATAATTTTGATTTTTTATTTGAGAGTAAAGGGTGAGAAGTAAAAGTTTAGAGGGAAAATAAAAAGTTTTGGGGAATAAAAGTTTGAAGGAAAGTAAATAGGGGGAGTAAAATTTTGGAGGGAAAATATTAAAAAAATTGGGGGGAGGGATGCGTTTGGGGTAGATGGGAGGTGGGATAAGAAGAGAGTAAAAGTTTTAGGGGGAAAGTGGGAGGGAGTAAAAATTTGGGAGAAAAATAAAAAAGTTTTAAGGGTTTTTAGGAGTAAAATTTTGGTGGGAAATGGATTTTGGGTAAATTGGGGGGTTGGAGAAAATGGGAAGGAGTAAAAGTTTTGAGGGAAAAGTAAAAAGGTTTGAGAGTTTAGGGTAAAAATGTAAAATATTATAGTTTGATATTCGAATTATTCGAATTATTCAAGTTATTCGAATTTGAAAACTCAACTCGATTCGAAATCAAAATTCGAAAAAAAATTCGAGTGGACTCGAATAACTTGATTCGTTTAACTCGAAATTCAAATTTTTTTCGATTTTTTCGAGTCGAATCGAGTTTTGCTCACCCCTACCTGTAGGGAGTACTGACTTATGCCAGACGACCAAGTCACACGCCCGTGTGCTAGGCCGAGTGAAGCATACTGACTTGATTTTTAATTCAACACCAGGGGACACACGATCCAGCAACCTGGCCGTGTGTCACACACGGCTGAGACACATGCTCGTGTCTCTACCTATGTAGACAAAAATAGGCTATTTAACAAGTCAATTTGCCACCTAAATTTGCATATACTTACATCAATCCAATTGACACAAAATATGGCATAACTAGGCATATAAATCAACTCCAATCAAACTCAATTCATGCCATTTCAATGCCAACCATTACAAGTCACACATTTACCACAATACACCAACCAATTTCATACCAAAACTCACTTTTGCAATACATCAAAATAACCAATTCCAAATATGCATTATTTGTCTAGATTCACTAGCATACAAATATTTAACTCAACCATTTACTATCCATATCACCTATTATCAACAAGCATCACATAACCAGCATCCAACACATCACACAAGCTATGCACATATATATACATGATCATCTATATCAAAATAAGCCAACTCCCATGGCTATATACAAAACCAAACTTTGGACATTTACAAGCCAATTCAAATGGCTAATTTCATTATCAATCCATAACCAAAATGACCATAATCCTATACATGTCATATACTCAAAATACTTAAGTTCAAAAGTACCAAAGTGATAGTAGGATAGTGTGATAAAGTCTTTGACGGTCCCCGAATCTAAGCTAGCTTTGAATTCACTATAAAACACGAAAAATTAAACAATGTAAGCTATAAAGCTTAGTAAGTCCGTATAAAAATAATAAGAAAATCTCACCATTTAATTATCATTCAAAATATGCATATAACATACTATAAAGTATTTAATCATAATATTAACATGTATTCAAATCACCTATTTAACCATGAACTCATTTCTTCCATACGTTCAATGCATATATAGTTTCCATACATACCTGTATTGATACGTATCTATTTCTCACCATTTCATATCTTAGATATACCCGTTGAACCATTTGGAATAATACAGGATACTTAAGAATCTCACACCCTAAGTGCCAATATATATATAGCCGAAGCTATCTCAATAAATCTTGCACCGAAGTGCCAATACATAGCCGAAACTATCTCAATATCATATCTCAATAATGCTCACTCTCGAGCTATCAACATGTTTGCTCACACAAGCTGACGGTCATGACATAACTATACGGTCCTACTCACACAAGCTGACGAGAATCCGTAACACATGCTAGATAACTCAGCCACCGGTAGGACATACGAACCAACACCCAAAACAATAATAAACCCCTAATGACATGTCATTCGTATCCTAATCTATTCCTAAGGTTCAATCGGGATCTCTCAATGTCGAATCTTCATCGAATATATTTGCAATGTTGCATTCACAATTTATGCAATATTAAATCATTTAAAATACAATTAAAACAGAGTTTATTACATACAAAGTTACCTCAGATACAAAAACAACAAATTAAATCGATTAATCTGAAACTTTGTTCTTTCCCCGATCTAAATCCGTATTTTGCCTTTCTTGATCTAAATGTAATCAAAATTAACTTATTTAATACTCTCTCTATTCAATTTAGTCCAAAAACACATATTAAAGCACTTTTACATTTTTACCCCTAACATTTCACATTTTTGCAATTTAGTCCCTATTTCATAAAATTACAAATTCATGCAATTCAACCAAAACCTATGCTAACCAAATTTCAATTAGGTCCCTAAAATTTCATATTATATTTTCTATTTATTTCACAATTTAACCACCAAATTTACACATTTCACAATTTAACCCCTTATTGATAATTTTGTCAAAAATCACTTTACAAATGTTGTTTATCTAACAATAAGCATACATTTTCTACCATTAAACATCAAAATACATCAACATTAATCAATGGAAAAACCCTAAACCTTTAACAATTTTGCAAATTAGTCACTGGGCTAGTTGATTAAGCTGCAACGATCTCAAAAACATAGAAATCATTAAAAATGGGACAAAATTGAACTTACATGCATGGATGATAGCTAGCCGAAATTTGAAGCTATTTTAATGGTTTCCTTCTTGCTACATTTGGTTGAAAATGAAGAAGACAAGATGATATCTTTAGTTATTTTATTAATTTACTTATTAATTGACTAATTTACCTTTTTTAACCTTTAATAAAAACATTATAAATCATCTAATTTATGTTCATACTTGTCCACTCATAATAAAAATAGGTTAATTACCACATAAGGACCTCTACTTTAAAGTTCTATAGCTATTATCGTAACCACCCTTCGTTTTAAAAAAATTTATTCAATGAAAAAAGGGGGGAATCGACTTTTTTAAAAATAAAACATGGAGTCACCACCGATCTTTTTGTTTAGGTGTGATCGGATCACCTAAGAATTTTGTTATTTTAATAAAACAGTTTTGGTTTACTAAAACAACGATTTTGGTCTACGAACTTTTGTGAAAACGGGTACGGGAGTCAGTTACGCATGAGGAAGGATTAGCACCCTCACTACGCCCAAAATTTGTACCGAATCGATTAAATGCTGTCCTTATGTCTAAAATTTAAAGATATTTTCTTCAAATTTGGTTCTTCTTTGAGTAACTCGAGTTGATTGCCAAAAAAGTTCTTGTTTCGACTTCCGAAAGTTTATAATCCAAAATTTTAAAAGGATGCCCAACTATTTAGTCCAACGAAAAACCGAAACACAACACAGTAGGGCACGATTTCTCAAATTTCCAAACATTGAACATTGCCTTGCCTTAGAAAATACGAGTGAAATTCCGAAGGGATATTCGATTATTTGGTGCAAACGGGAGATTGCAACCTAGCATGATAGGGCACTACTCCTCGAATTGCCAAGCATCAAGTATTTCCTTTGTTTTAAAGAGTTTTTAGAAAACATGAGTGAAATTCCGAACGAATCTTCGATTGTTTTGAACAAATGAAAATGCGCAACCCAGCACGATAGGGCACGATTCTCAAATCACCAAACATCGAAGATTGCTTTCGTTTTGAAAGGTTTTTAATAAACATGAATGAAAACCGAAAGGAATATTCGATTGTTTTGAACAAATGAGAAATCACAACCCAGCACGATAGGGATGATTCCCGAATTGTCAAACACCGAGTATTGCTTTCGTTTTAAAGGATTCTTAATAATTCTGAAACTAGCTTAAAACGTATTAATTCGATTTGAAATAAGATGAAATTAATCATAAAATTTGGATTTTATAAAACCACATTTCAAAAATCGA
This sequence comes from Gossypium longicalyx, assembly GCA_025698465.1. Classification (NCBI taxonomy): domain Eukaryota; kingdom Viridiplantae; phylum Streptophyta; class Magnoliopsida; order Malvales; family Malvaceae; genus Gossypium; species Gossypium longicalyx. The sequence goes on from CM047000.1 coordinate 21,874,716, forward strand.
GTGGAAAACAATGATACGGGGTAATATGTGTACGCATAGAATACTATAATGGAAGAGTGGAGGCAATACAATTTATTTAACCAATTAACGAACACTTACAACTAAATACAACTTGCTTAGAAATATAACTCAATCTCAATCACGCATGGGGAATAATTAACATGGCAATAAAAAACAATGAACGCATAATATGCAACGACAACATACATGGCATAATATAAAATGATTACTACTAGATGCACAAAAACAAAATGCAAATCGAAGAAGCAATATGATATAAACTATTTTACACACTATATGAATTGATGGATTGATGAATAAAAAAACATTTGTAAAGACAAACTTAATATATGCATGCAATCATTAAAATATATTTATGGAATGAATATTTTTAAAACACATAATATATAAGTTGACAAAATTGCATAGAAGCTAATAATATAATTATTGAAATAAATATTATAGAGTAAAAGTTTGAACCAAATTGCACGTAAAATATTTTAAGCACGAATTCCTTTAAAAGTTAACAAAATACATGATAATTTAAAATAATATATATAATACGAAACAATAATAAAGATATATGACAAGACATAATACACAAAATAGATTTATAAAACATATGTACATGTAAGTTTATTGTAAAAAGATCATGAGATTAGTAATAGTATATATAAAAATCTTAAGTTAGTCTAAAAATTATATACATACTCTTACATCCAAAACATTTAAATAAGAGGCTATATAAAACACAAAAGTAATATACTATAAAGAAATATTCAAAAATAATAATTTTACAATTACAAAAATGAAGTTTCTAAAAATAATTTCATATATATATAAAGAGAATAGTTGATAAATCATAAAGCAAAAGGTTTTTTAAATAAAAAATCTATTAAAGTAATAAGTGTGTTAATATATATACACATATAAATTTAAAAGCAAGTACATGTGAAATGACATAGAAATGATAACATGTATAGGACTAAATCTATTTTATTATAAATTACACAATCGATTCAAGAACATGCTTATATATATAGAAAAATTTATGTATAAAATATACGGGTTTAGTAACGTATAGATTAAATACGGGTGTCCACGAATGCATATACATATAATGATAATAGCTTAAAAAGAATATTACATAGGATTATATAATACAATACAAGAATAAATTTAAAGGAAATCATGTACGTAAAATAATATAAGGTTAATAATATATATATAATAAAATTAATTTCAATACCAAGTATACATACGTATATATATATATATTAATATTTAAACAGGAAGGTATATAAGGATATTAAAATAGCTTAATGCAAAAAGGAATCTAACGTGATGGCTTTATAAAACAAAGCGAAGTTATGCATGTACAAATATACATATAGAAAAAATAAGAAATACGAAATATTAAAAAAAATCTTCAAAACAATTGTATAAATAAGTAATTAGGAATAAAAGTTATAAACTAAAAGGATTTAATTAGAATTAATCCAAAACAAGAGGGATAATTTGAAGATAAAGCAACAATAATAAAAGGATCAATATTCAATGCGCGAAAACGTATAGGGACTAAAACTGGCAATGTACCAGATCCCAAGACGTTACGTTTAGGCGCGGATTAGATTGAAAACGAATGTAAATTATAGGGCCAAATTAAATGAGAAAATAAAGCAAATGGGAAGCAATCGACGGCGCATGCAAAAGGGGAGGACTTTGCGCCCAAATAACCCTTCACCGCGGAAACACGCGGGTCCTGAGGGTTAAGAATCGGGTCGGGTCGGTTTAAGCTATATGACACCGTTTTTGGAGCCACTGAATCAGGCCCAAAACGACGTCGTATTTGGTCCTATAAAAGGGACGGAAATCCGATGGTTCGGCCTCACAAACCCTAGATCCATTTTCCCCTAGCAGCCTCCAGCCAGATCATTTGGCCCTCGCCTCCACCGTCCCCAACCGCAGGCGCATTCGCCTTTTGAAAACCATTTTCAGCCTCAAAACCCCTCCTCCACCCTCGATTTCGACGAAGCAAGGAGGAGTCAACGGCAGACTCGCGAGGTAAGCCTCTTGTTCCCTTCTCTTATTTGAATATCAGAATCACAAACCCAAGAAAGAAGAAAAAAACAGAGGGAAGTAAAGTATCTAGGGATTTTTGAATCGAAAATCACCTTTTTATTTTTTTGATTGCTTTGTATTGCTTCTTTGTGCGTAATATGCGTGTGTATATTGCATTCGTGACCAAAATACAATGATTTTTGAGGCCTTTATAGCCGAAAAGAAAGAAAAATAAAAATACAATTTTCATTCCTTTCTCTTTGCTGCTCTGTTGCCATTTTTTGTATGTATTTGCTGCTGTGGTTTGTCTATTTCTTCGCAGGTACAGGTGCATTGGCGCTCGGGTACGGGGTTGGGCTGGCGTACGGAGGCGAGTGTGCGTGGCTGCTAGAGGGTACGGAGGCCAGGGCCAAGGCTTGGCTGCGGCGCGAGAGTGGGAAAGAAACCCTAGGGTTTCTGTTCTAAAATTTTTTGGGCCACTTGGGTCGATGTAATTTTGGGGTTGGGCTCGTATTGGGTTTTTTTTTTTTTGAATTTGGGCTATGGGTCATGTAACTGAGACATTTTAATGGACTGTTAATTATGTTTGGGTTTTATATTTATTGTTTTTTGGTTTATTTTTGTTTTGTTTTGTGTTTACATGGGCCCGGGCCAAAATTGGTTATTACAGCTATTAGACACCTTTAGCTAATAGAACTCAAGTTTTACACTTTACGTGATTTAGTCATTTTTATCGAATTAAACACTCAAACGATAAAATTTCTTAACAAAGATTTCACACAAATAAACTATCATACTATAAACATTAAAATAATAATAAAATTATTTTGACTTCGGATTTGTGGTCCTGAAATCACTATTCTGATTTGACTAGAAATGAGTTGTTACAGATGGAGGTGACGTCAAGGGAAAATCAAAGGGGGTTTGGCGGTTCAAGGTGCCAAGTATGGTGGCTAAGAGAAATAAAGAGAGGAAGGAAGAGGAGGAGAAGGGAAAAGAAAGGAGAATGACAACCCAATAGAGATGGAGGAGCGGCAACACTTAGGGAGAAAATAAAGAAAATAAAATAAAATAAAAGATTAGAGGTGAGGGGGAGGTGGCTAGGGTAAAAGAGAAAAGGGTAACAGAAGAAACAGAGAAAATAAAAGGTTTGGAATAATTTTTTTTCTCCCAATATGATCTTATTTTATCTCTTGGTAACTATTACATCTTCCTTTATGAAAAGTCAATTACTATCAAATAATAATTAAGTCATTTATCACAAAGACAAACGACTCGTGGTCACGTTTACTTTTCATCTATCATGTAATGTCGATGAGAGAGTATCACTTACTCATTACTTGGGTTATGAATTCCACTGTTGTGAATGATATTGCATACTACAGAATTCGTATACCCAATGCACCAACTTTTAGTTCCTTATCTATTTTAACTTAGGCTTTTACTTACATCAAAATATATGAGTCACGCATACATAGTCCATCATCCACTTAGGAATAAGATATGCCACACTATGAATGTCACAAGTGAATAAATCCATAAATGGATCTAGGATCTATTCTATTCGTGTCTTGTCTGATGTACTATCAGTCTAGTCAGTCACATCTTTGTCTTTATTTTCCTAAAGTCACCCGCTCCGATGCTCAAGACAAAACATCTTCCCAATTGGACTTTATAGATAACATATTAGTCTTTCAAATAGTTTGCTCTTTTTTATTAGACTAAGAATATTTTTAGGTTTATCTACTAATACAAGTTGTCTTTCTGTATTACAATCCGACCACATAATACCACTTAGTATTAGTTTAACATTAGATAACCAGTGAGTCAATATTCACTTTCATTTTGCTTTGCGTGCAAAAACATTGAGGACCACAAAATACCATTGGCCCATGTACTTCACAACACCCATAGAGGGGCCTCCCAATTTTGGCTATCCTTTGGGCTCTCCATCAGGACATTTTCCTTTGGCGACTCACTTTTATTCCCCAAGGGGAACCATTAAGGAACCACTAAGGGATAACAGCCTCGTACTACCTTAGCCAAGGGAATGCTAGGGAAGGACCACACAGTAATATGCTGACTATAATTGACATGCAGTGGACCAACCCCTTGACTGACCACACAAGCGAGTCACAATTCATATTGTTAATGACGTGGTACTACTGGACAAGGGACATTAACCTATAAATACCCTTAACATGTGATGTATGAAGGATCTTCCCCTTTTGGGCCCTCTGAAACCTTTTAACTATTTACTGAGTATTCTATAGCCTCCTCTCCTTTCTCATTCCTTCACCCCCTCATTCCTTAACTATTTCGACTTTTCACCTGTCATAAATGAATCAGCCTCCTTGTTACCACCACTATCTCCTCCTTGTTGAACACTAGTATAAATATAATTGTGTTTTTTAGGTTAATTAACTAATTGTTGATAAATGGTTGCAAGGAATGCTTAATCAATTGGTGGTACAATTATGTAAAAATATAATTTATTTATAAAAAATAAAAAGAGATGTTCTTTATATATTAATATATTAAACTCTAGTCCATCTATCATTCTTTTTTTTTTTTATTTGTTGATAAATGGTTGCAAGGAATGCTTAATCAATTGGTGGTACAATTATATACTTATGAATTAAAATATAATTTATTTATAAAAAATAAAAAGAGATGTTCTTTATATATTAATATATTAAACTCTAGTCCATCTATCATTCATCAAGGAATAAAAGGGAAAGAAAATAGTAGAGGGTATAGCTAGCTAGGCGTAGACCTAGAATTAACGTTAATTTGCAGCAGATTAGCAAGTAATGGATTCCAAAAAGTCTAATAAGATCAGTGAGATCGTCAGGCTTCAACAGATTGTCAAGAAGTGGAAAAAGTTGGCCAATGCATCAAAGAAAACGACCAACACCGGCAGCGGCGGCGGAAAGAGCACGAAATTCTTTAAAAGAACACTATCTTTTAATGATGTTTCAGCAGCGACAACAGGGTATGGTGGTGAGATCGTTCCCAAAGGGTTCCTGGCTGTTTGCGTAGGCAAAGAGCTGAAGCGATATATCATTCCTATGGAGTATTTGGAGCATGAAGCCTTTGGGATTCTCCTAAGAAAAGCTGAAGAGGAGTTTGGTTTCCAACAGGAAGGAGTTTTGAAGATCCCTTGTGATGTTTCCATGTTTGACAACATCTTAAACTTGCTTCAACACAAAAAAGATGATGATGATGTACTCTTCTTCCGTCTTGATAATTCTGACTTAACACCATCTCATCAGCCTCAAATGTGTAAATGATCAACTCTTCTTTTTTCTCTCTCTTCCGATTTGCATTAGAAATATAAAAATGGATTACATATGTTTATATTTGGTTGAATGTCACTTGTTATCACTACATGTATCAACCAAATTATACTCGGAATTACCAACCTTTGTGTCACTTTATTACCCAATTAGAAAACTTTTTTTTTTTACTACACTTATCATCGGAACTAAATCAAAATATTAGTATTTCTTTATGTTATTTCATTACACCTATTCTTTTTAATTTGAGATTCTCAACATTTTCCCTTTTTGTTTGTTTTCAATTTCTTGTTTTTGACATGGTAGATTAAGAATATGAAAGCTAGCTACAAATGTTAAAATTCAAAAGTTAAATTATCAATACATCTAAACTCAAAATTTTGAATCTTTCATTTACTTCATTACATAAGTAATAGGACATGTAAACAATTTTCCTTTGAATTTTATAGTTGAAGGAGAGGAAAACTGGGGTTAAGAATTGTTTGGAAATAATTTATTTACATTAGTGTAAAATTAAAGTAATTTTATATCATTTCTATTTTTTTGTATGATTAATATTTTAATGATCTAACCTTTAAACTTATCGATATAATTGTATTCATCATATATGTAAAATTTTAAATTGATCTGATGTCTCTATCATATTAAACTAAAATACTATATATATTAATATTTAGTGAACATTTGAAAGTTTTTATCCAAAACAAATAGTTATAAATTTTTTATTTGCATCAAATTTGAAAAACATGATTTATATAAATGGAATAAAAAATTCAACAATTAGATTGTTAAAATATGAATCATATAAAGAGATACAAAAGGGTGTAAAGTAGTTTTACACAGGTGGAAGTGAATCATTTTCAAGAAAAAATATGTAAAAATATATTTATAAAATTTTTATATTAAAATCAATTGAGGTTTTGACTTTAATGGTTAAAGCTAAAAGTTTACAACTCACGTTCCCTAAATGTAAATCCTATTATAATATTTTTTATTAAAAATTTTGAAAAGACAAAAGTACCCTCGTATTGATTTTTTTAATACAATAATAATTCAAATCTAAACTGTTATTGAAACAGATGAACACTTGACCAAAAGGTTACAACTTAAATTCTTAAAGCCTATTTGATAATCTGTTAATAAATAACTTTAATAAAAAAATTGAGCCATTCAAAATTGTATATGTATTTGTCAACAAATATTAAAAAAATCATTTCATATAATATCATAAATGAAACATTAGAAAATATAAGTAAATAAGGATTAATTAGAAAATATAAGTAAATAAGGATTAACTTATTGGAAAATATATTTAGTTAATTTATGTGCTTTTTTTTTTTTTTAACATTCTTTACCCTTTAAGTTGCAAACCAATAATTTAAATTAGTTACTTTTTTTTTTAATTTGGATATTGGTAAAAATATTTATCTCTTTTAGATTTATGCTATTTTCATATTTAATACTTTTATCTTTTACTAGATATTTATTTTTATATTCAAATTAAGAGTAATAGTAAATTTTTAAAATGAAAAATATCAAAATTTAACATTTGCAATAAAAAAATATTTCTATTCAACAAACAACAAATTTTATAGTTGAAGTTCAGTAATTTTAAAATCAACATTTAAGATTTAAAATTTAATTTTTTTCCACTTAATTTTTTAATTTATCAAATAATGTCTTAAAGTTAAAAATATTTGTTATATATACTTGTTGATGTAAGGATCAAATAAGGGCAGAGCTATGTGGTGATTGGTTGTTCACCAAGTTAGAGCAAGGTGGAGAGCCACTGTTGATCAATCTAGGGTTAAAAGATATTTTAGAGTTAAAAGTTCGAAAAAAGAAGGGAGAGAGAGAAAAGAGAAAAAAAATTCTCCTTCTTGAGGTAGTTAAGTGTTTACTTATATATTCTAGGTTAGAAATCCAAGATGCCATGTGTTATTTGATTATATAGGCAACAAAATGTTATTAAGTCAATCGGTCTGACATGTTTAAATAGGACCACTAAAGCGGCACGTTTAACTAGAATTTGACAATTGATTAAATGGTGGTTAGTTGAGATCCTTATGTAATTTAGGTTCGAAGAGGTCCAATGCGAAGAATTTTCATGAAGAGATTCCACAAGGAGTTTATATGTCCAAAATCTAGAGGGGCAATGCCTGAAAGATCTTCTTGAGGTATCAGCCCTGATTCCTGATAAGTGATATTCGAGAGGTTGAGGGTATACCAATATTATTTAATATTAGTATTTAACAACCTATTTGTATGTGCTATGCACAATAAATCTGATTGAAATATTATTATAAAATAAGTAGTTAAATAATTTTAATAATTATCTTGAAATACGATGTATAAGGTATAGTTTATTTTAGTAAAACATAAAATTGAAAAGAAAAGATGTAAAACTTGATCCCCTTGGTATAAATAAAATCTTTGCCTTTCACTAAAGACAGCTATAAGACAAATAGTACTCTTATAAGTACACTCGTTATAAAATTCATAATACTTTATATTGTTAAATTATTAATTTTAATTACTTAGTGTTAGGCTACTTATTTCCATGCACTGTTTGTTGCTTACAGCTAAAATATGGGAAATTTATAGTTTGAACGTGGTACACACTTGCCCAAGTACTTTCCACTTTTTATTTTGAAAAAAATAAATAAGTTACTTTTTCAATATAAATAATAAAAAAAAGTCTATGGGGAATGAAAGTTGGGAATTCTTTATTTACTTCTTTTTTAACAATTATTTTAGGATAAAGGCTAAAAGCACATGCAAACTCTGTGTTTAAGGCGTTTCACGGATTAATTAATATAACCACAGCATTAATCAATTGCTTTCTTTGGTACATAACTTGAATAATTAATAATGGTTGGGACTTGGAATTCCTTTAAAAAAACAAGCTGTATTCTGTACAGCAGAAAGTCAAACTCACTGCTAATTACTTTAATGCTATCAATTTTGTTATTACAAATTTTAATAGCCATTGTTTATATGTATAATAATAAATTAATCATTAATTTTGAATTCTTTAATTATTTTTATCATAATTCTATTTTTTATAACTTTAGTTATCAATTTTTAACTTTTAGTTTTCTTTTGTAAGAAAACCTAATTGAACTATTAAAAAAGTAATGATAGTGATATGGTAATTGACACGATAATTAAAGTGTATTTCATAAAAATTCAAAAAAAAAAAACATATAATTAAAGGTCAAAAAAGTTTTTAATTTTAAAAAATTATGGTCATATCAATAAAGTACATGTGAATTGTCATGTTGACTGTCACGTAAAATCCAATTAAAATTTAATAGTTCAAATAGTTTTGAGATAAATCTCAAAATTATATTTGAATTTTCATCAAATGTGCAATTTAATACATAAAATTTAGTTTATGCAATTATATACATGAAACTTTCATTGTAATTCAAATGTGTATGCAAAAATCTATTTGGAAATAAAAAGCCTCTTGTCAGTGAAATGAAAGGGCTATTCTTTCTATGTTTTTTTTTTAAATATATATTTCTTTTGAGCCCTTGTTTTATTTAAGAATATAAATGAGGTTAAATTAGTTGAATAATTTTTTTTTAATTTGGCCTTTAGGCCGTTTTTAAATTTAATTAGAGAAATAGGTCCTAAACCTAGAGAGAGAAAGTGAAAGCACGTCTAGTTGGGTGCGCTTTCTGCACAAATGGCAGGAAAGCTCGTCCAACTGAACGCGCTTTCACTTTCTCTCTATAGGGTTAGGGCTTTTATTTTTTTAAGGTTAGGGTTTTTAGGATTTAGGGTATTTTGAAAGTGTTTAGGGTTTTTGACTAAAACGACTGAAGTTCTTAGGTAGTTTTGAAGGGTCGGGGATGTGATAATGCACCTCAGCACACATACATTTTATATGTCATGGCTGGATAGGACAATCACCTTAAAAAACCATCGTGGGGAAATCACGTTTCAGGGTAATAATGCTTGATAAGATCAGGGGTTGAAGTCTAGGTAGAGATCCCAACGATGGCTGTGATGCGGTCATGACTTCGAGTATAACCGGGGAACTAAGTGACAGTCGTTATGCGATCAAGAGTTCATGCTTTTTGGATACCCGCAAATAGTGCCCTATATATACCATACATAAGATTGAATCCATAATCATACAGAAAAACTTTGAGAACTTTCGATGTAATCAACGTAATTTTTTTCTCTCTTTCCAAGTAATCAGTATCTTTAACCTTTCATTCTTATCCAAAGGTTGACGCCGAGGTGGACACAAGAGGGCTTTCAGGTGGAGAGCAGATGTTCCGGAATAGTAGAGGTCAAACTCAAGTCAGCATGGTAGTGGTTGTAGTTATTAATGGGTTGTGTAATAATGACAATCGTCATCGCTTTGAAAGTAGCATCACCTTTACTGCACCGCAACAACCACTCCTCGCTTGAGAGTCCTTTTGTGTCTACGACGGTGCTGGCCTTCGAATAAGAAGGAAGGTTAAAAGTACCGGTTACTTGGAAAAGGAGAAAAAAATTACATTGATTATAGTGGGAAGCCCTAGAGTTTTTTCGTATGAATATGCCATCAAACTTCTGTATGGTATTTATAGGGCATCATTTCTAGGTATTCGGAAACATTGAGCTCGTGGCCGCGTAACGACTGTCAATTGGCCCCCCCGTTATACCCCGAACCATTACCGCATAATGGCCGCCGATTGAGACCTCCATGTCGAATCAAAACATTATAACACGAATCAAATGAACATTTTCAAATTAATGTAATCATTCTAGCTAAACAAAATTAAGCTATCATTGTTGATAAAAAATCATCAAAACAAATTGCAAACATGTTGGATGATAAAGAATAATAAAAACTAGGAAAGAACTCTTGACGATTTTGGGAATTTTCTCCCAAAAACTCAATCATGTGGCTTCCTTCAATGCTTTGTTACAATTTGCTTCTCAAGGTGGCTGGCCAAGAGAGGATTTTCTCAAGGAATTGCTAGCTAAGAAAAATAGGGAGAATGGATGGCTTTATGCATGAGATAGAGAGGAAAGTGAAGAAAGAAATGAGAGATGAATGAGGCATGATAGATGAGGGATGAAGGGTGGTATTTATAATGGATGGAGGGCTTGAGAGGTTGTTGAAGATTGCATGAAAATCCCTTAAATTTCTCATTCCTAGAGGTGCTCATGGGCCGGGCCAGGCCAGGCAGGTTTCGGGCTGGGCTCTACTAAAAATTTAGGCCCATTTACTAGGCCTGGACCTGGCCTGGATAAAAATGATAAAACCCGAGCCTGGCCCGGCCCGTCTGTATTAATTTTTATATTATTTTCAAATATATATAATACTTAAAAATACTAAAAACATCAAAATAAATATTTCCCAACAAATTGAAAATAAATTGTAAAAAATATGTAGACTTAAATAACACTAAGATAAATGCAACTTAACAAGAATGCCTCTAAAATAATAACAAAATTAACAAATGCCTTTAAAATAATAACAAAATTAACAATAAAATAAGTTTTATACAATATCTAAACAATAACAACAAAAGAGTAGTAACATAATAGTAAAATGGTAGCAAAATAGGGAGAAAACAACAAGAAAATAACAATAAAAAACAAAAACAAAAACAAAACAGAATTTCTTTATCATTTAGTGAATTCGGGCCAGGCCCGGGGCCAAAAATGCCTTACCCGAGGCCCGGGCCATTTTTTAAATAGGCCTTATTTTTTTGTCCAAGCCTATTTTTCGAGCCTATATTTTTACCCAAACCCTTTCACATTTCAGGCGGGCCTTCGGGCCGGGGGACCCGACCCATGATAAGGTCTACTCATTCCCATGGCTGGCCATGAATCGTGGGATGCATGGTTAGGAAGTTGTTGAGTGACTCTCCCCTAATTCATGGAATGGGTTGGACGGTTTAGATGATGGAAGTTGGGGGATAATTTGTGATCTTTTTGCAAGTATAAGGACCTTAATTTAATTATCTCAAAACATGACTTTTGGGCTGCTCTTGATGCTTGCAAAATTTGGGCTTCTCTTCCCATTGATAGACGGTTTTGTGACCAAATTTAATACACAATTAGATTTCTTTTTAACAACCAACTTCAATTGGGTCAAGATCAAATTTCTAAACCTAATCATGCTCTAGTCGTCCATATGACTTGTTCATGTGTGACATTTAATTTGCTCCCATGTTAGTCAATTTCATAGTCTCACTACAATATATTAAGCACTTTATCAAACATGTAGTAATATAACTTAATTTTACGCAAAATTAACTCTAAAAATTAATAAAATTACAAACTTGCTAAAATCATGCTCAATGTCTTAATATGAATTCAATTCATATATTTTTCTAACAATATACTCAAATTTTCTCAAATATTAAGTAAAAAGATGTTAAATAAGTCTATATAATCTAGAATTATCACACCCCCAAACTTAATCCATTGTTTGACTCGGGTAATGTTTTCATGCAAAGGAGAAATTTTGATAAGGGAATCTTGCAATATGTTTAAGTAGAACCAAATTCTGCACATAATCATACATCAGCAAAGTTATGCTCACAAACTCTTTCTATTGATAAGTTGCTCGTATGTAAATATTATTTCAAAATTTTGTACTAAGTGCGAGAAAATGCTAACATAAATCATAGAATGCATGCATTTGAAATTCATATGTAATATTTAGCATTCAACAAAGTTTCCCTATCAATTTAGACAAAACAACCACAAGGTTTAATTAGTGGTCTTCATATGTTGAACTTAGCAATTTCTCTCCACTAATATAGTCAACATAATTATCCAAATCAATAGGTCTTTTATAAGGTTGTAATGGGGCTAGGCTAAAGGTAGGAATAAAGATAAGTGAATTTTTAGGTTCAATAATCTTAACTCTAACTTTGTCTTAGATCTTTTTGTGCACAACCTTCCTATGAATGAATATTTTGAACACCCCCAAACTTATTTTGAACATGCTCAACAATTTTTTTTTCTGATGTCTTTTATAAAGTTTTAATGGGGCTAGGCTAAAGGTAGGGATAAAGATAAGTGAATTTTTAGGTTCAATAATCTTAACCCTAACTTTGTCTTAGATCTTTTTGTGCACAACCTTCCTACGAATGAATCTTTTGAACACCCCAAACTTATTTTGAACTCATGCTTAATAATTTTTTTTCTGAATTTGAGCAAAATTTTTTTTGCTTCTTCTTCTTCTTCTTCTTCTTCTTCTTCTCTCTCTCTTTTTGTTTCTTGAATCAAATGGAGAACATGTATATCTTTCTAAATTTTTCCTCAAACTTTGATCACCAAGAGAAGTATAGTTAAGATTGGTGCAAAAAATAAGATAAAATTAAAAAGATAGTAATATGGCTTATGATGTAAGTAATTCACAATAAAGTAAGCCATTTAGCTCAACTTAAAGTTTCAATGGTTAAATTAATAAGGTAGGCTTGAAAGGCTCAAACGATCCAAAGAAAATATCTCTATATCATGTTTAGATTCTTATGCCTCCTAGGATTTCCCCTCAAGAAAGTTACTAAGTCAATTCTAAAGACTTAAACCTTCATGCATGTCTATTTCCAAGGAAAAGACTAAAATTTTCATGGAAAAGACTACATAAGACTAAAGCACATACAAGCATCCAATAACTTACGATAACATAAAAAAACTCAGATAAAATTAGAAATCATACTTGCATTTAATCTAACTTATGAACAAAAAATTTCTCTGAACATTATTTTATTTCTGTATACTTATGTGCAAACATTGAAACATAATAAACAAAAATTAAAATTTATGCAAATATTGCCCTACCCCTCCTTAAAAAGAAGCAATGTTCTCATTGTATAAACAAAGTAATGAATGAGAACTGAACAGTAGGTAGGATTGCACGAAAAGATAGGTGAGTCATGAAGATTGCTTAAGTAGCAATTCTTTCTTAACAATCCAATCCTAGACACGTTCATTCACATTACCACTGTAACACCCTTAACCCGTATCCGTCACCGGAACAGGGTTATGGAGCATTATTGGAGTTTACAGTTCAATTACAGTTAATTTATGACATTTACTATTCATTTTCAAAAATCAATCACAATCACTCATAATGTCCATCATATGGGTCCTCGAGGTCCAAAATACATATTAGAATCGAGTTAGGACTAAATCGGGGTCACAGAAAATTTTTCGTGAAATTTTAAAATTTTCCTTAGGTGCAGGGAACACATGCCCATGTGGGTAGGCCGTGTGGCTCACAAGGTCAAGTGACACGCCCGTTTCTTAGGCCATGTGGGCATTTGATGTGAGGCACACGACCGTGTCCTAGCCCGTGTCCTTACCCGTGTAACTTTCTGACTTGAGTCACATGGCCAGCCACACACCCGTGTGTAAGACCATGTGGACAATTTAATTTTTGAAAATTAGGTGTAGGGGTTACATGGCCAGACACATGCCCATGTGCTGGGCCTTGTGTCTCACACGGCTGAGACACATTCCCGTGTCTTTACCCGTGTGGTCAATTCTAAGCATTCTGTTTCTCTAATTTTAAGATACAGGGGACATACGTCCAAACCACATGCCCGTGCGCATGGCTGTGTGTCACACATGGTTGAGACACACACCCGTGTGTCTGCCTATGTGGACAGAATAAGGCTATTTTCCAAGCCTTATTTCTCACCCTTTTTACCTTGCACCTACATCAACACTTCAATATATTCACCAACCAATTTAAGGCATATAAATCAATCTAATGATTAAGTTTTATGCATGACACCTTTACTCATGCTTTCAAGTATCATCTTTACATTAAAATTATATATTTACCCACACTTAACTGCATCTAATATATTAAACCAAACACGTTCATATACTAAATAAAATAAACCCCATGCATAAGTATGCATTAAATTTACTATCACTAGCCATTCCAATGGCTAGTTACATCCAAAACATTTACATACCCTCATTTATTATCATTGGCCTATACATTCAATTACACCAAGGTAAGATTCCTATTTATACCAAAACGAGCTGGAGGATAGTGTTATGATGCTTCAACCAATCTCCAACCTTTATGAGCTTCCAAGTACTATAAAACAGAGGAAAAAAATCCTAGTAAGCATTTGATGCTTAGTAAGTTCGTATAATAGGAATTTCACTTACCAATCATGTTCATTTAAAATAAGCATATCAATAACATGCATCCCAACAAAATTAGCCGTTTGCCTAATCACATACATTCAATCAAACAAGTTAGCCATAAATTTTCTAAATATTTTTCAAATAATAATGATGATAAGCTCATCAGGTAATAACTTTCATATACATAATCCTTTCATATCGTATTTTCACATAACTCATACATTTCCATAACAAATTATATAAAGTCCAGTGTAGACATGTGAAAACTTTACCCGTTGAATTTATTTGAAATATCGATGGATACATTAGTAGTACACTCAAAGTGTACAAAACTATAAATCCATCAATTCGTATTCAGGGGTACCCAATTAGGGCACATAATCAGGAAGCACTCTTTCGAGCCATGTAACAGGATGCTCATGTGAGCCATGTATCAAGAAGCTTATCCAGGCTAAACAAGAAACTCATAAGAGTTTTAATCAAGAAGCTCATTGAGCTTAACAGGTAACTCTGAAGAGTTATTATCAGGAAGCTCCGGATAGCCATTTAACAGGAAGTTCAAACGAGCTATAACAGGACACTCATAAAGAGCTGCGTTTGTGTCTGCAATATATGCAAGATCACAACAGATCATATAATAGGACACTCACAAAGAACTGCAGTAGTCCGCAACACATGCAGGATCACTACCGATCAAGATGCTCGCATGAACCATATAACAGGAATGCTCGAGAATAATTTTAACAGGATGCTCGTCTGAGCTATAATTCTGCAACATATGCTGGACTATAATCAATATGGGAAAATATTGTATCCATCGCATTTCATTATTCAAACGGGACACATCATTTATCAAACAATATCAGGTATGTGATTAATTTCATACATTAAACATTTATGCAATTCACACAAATACAACATATGATTCAAACATATTAATATACATAATTTAGTTACACAAACTTACCTCGACACTTGTTCGTGTATGAAAATCTACTAATCTAACACCTTTTCTTTTCCTCGATCTAACTCTTTATTTGATCTTTCTGGATCTATATAAATGAATTTATCATCAATTTAATTCACTTTATACTTAATTAAATTCAATTCACATCTTAGGAAAAATTACCATTTTGCCCCTATTCTTTTCATAAATGACAATTTCGTTCCTAAGCTCGAAAAATGAAATTCATGCAATTTAATCCTTATTTCAAGCCTAACCAAATTTTACATGTTACAATAACAGCCCATGAATTTCACAAAAATCAAATTTTTTCCATGGGTTTTACATCTTTACAATTTAGTCCCTAAATCACAAATTCATCAAAATTCTCTTTGAAAAAGTTGTTTATCTATCAACAACATTTCATTTTCTACCATAAATTTCAAAATTTCAGCATTTACATCCATGGAAAAATTTTTATACTTTGATATCTTTACAAATTAATCCCCAAAATAGATAGATTAAGTTATTTTGATCTCGGAAATATAAAAATTACTAAAAACGGGACAAGATTACTTACCTAATTAAGCTTGTTTGATTTCCTTTCTCTTTCCTAGGGTTTTCATGTATTTTTGGGAAGAAGATGATAATTATAATATGTTATTTCTATTTAATTATTACACCATCCTTTATTTTTCCTACTTTCCAATTTAGTTCTTTTCTTTTTCTAATTTTCCATGAATGATTCATCATAAATATCTGCTAACTTTTCTTAATGGCCTAATTATCATATAAGGACCTCAAGTTTTGAGTTCCATAGCTATTTGATACTTATAGCTACTAGAATTCAACTTTTTACATTTTATGCAATTTGGTCCTTTCCGCAATTAAACATGAAATCGGTAAAATTTTCTTAATGAAATTTTCATAGGTCATTTCTATCATAATACAATTCATGTAATAATATTAAAATAAATTTTCTTTCTGACTCAGATTTGTGGTCCTGAAACCACTGTTCCAATTTCACTAAAAATAGGCTATTACAACTCTCTCCCTTAAAGAATTTTCGTCCTCGAAAATATTACCAGTAAAGAGGTTTGGGTACTGCTTCCTCATGGTATCCTCCGGTTCCCAGGTAGCTTCTTCTATACCATGTCATTGCCAGAGAACTTTTACTAAAGCTACCTTTTTATTTTTTAACTCTTTTGTTTCACGTGCCAGGATTTTGATCGGTTCCTCACTGTAAGTCATGTCAGGCTAAATTTCTACTTCTTTCGGAGATATAACATGTGAAGGATCTGACCGATACTGTCGTAACATGGACACGTGAAAAACATTATGAATTTTGTCAAGCTCTAGTGGTAATGCCAGTCGATATGCAACAGGTCCGACTCTTTTTGTAATCTCATAATAAATCGTGGAATCAATTTTCCTTTACGCCCAAATCGGAGAACTTTCTTCCAAGGTGATATTTTCAAGAATACCTCATCACCGACCTGGAATTTTATCTCTTTTCATTTAAGATTAGCATAAGACTTTTGACTATCAAAGGCTGCTTTCAATCTATCCCGAATTACTTTCACCTTTTCTTTAGTCTCACGGACTAAATCAACCCCGTGTATCTTTTTCTCACTGAGTTCTGTCCAATACAATGGAGTTCTACATTTACAACCATACAAAGCCTCGTATAGTGCCATTTTAATGCTCTATTGATAACTATTATTATATGCAAATTCAATCAAAGGTAGATATTTTTCCCAATTACCTTCAAATTCCAAAACACAACACCAGAGCATATTCTCTAAAATCTGTATTACACGTTCAGATTGGCTATCAGTCTGATGATGAAATATAGTACTAAAATGTAACTGCGTACCCAGAGCTTCTTGCTATTTGCTCCAAAATTGAGATGTAAACCGGGGATCTCTGTCTGAAATAATGGAAACTGGCACTCCATGTAGTCTGACAATCTCAGAAACATATAATTCAGCCAATCTATCCAGAAAGAAATTCATGTGTACTAGAATAAAATGTGTGGACTTCCTTAAACGGTCGACTATTACCCAAATGGCATCTTTCTTTTTTTGGGATAAGGGTAATCCTGATACAAGATCCATAGTAACTCTTTCCCATTGCCATTCTGGTATAGTAACTGGCTGTAGTAATCCCGAAGGTACCTGATGTTCAGCTTTTACTTGCTAACATATCAAATATTTAGATGCAAATTCAAAAATATCTCGTTTTATTCCCAGCCACCAGTATATCTTTTTCAAATCATTGTACATTTTGTTTCTACCAGGATGAATAGACATTATACCAATGTGAGCTTCATACAAAATCCTCCGTACAAGTTCTGAATTCTTCGGTACACATATTCTTCCTCTGAACAATAAGCAGTCATTAGACCCAATCTGAAATTCTGAATCAGAATTTGACTCACATTGTACCCGCTTAGCTTGTAATTCTTCATCACTCTTCTAAGCTTCACAAATCTATTGCATGATTATTGGTTTAGCTTTTAACTCAACTATGACTGAACCATTATTAGAAAAAGGTAATCAGGTATTCATTGCTCACAAAGCAAATAGATATTTCCTACTCAGAGCATCAACAACCACATTGGCCTTTCTCGGATGATAATTAATAACCAAATCATAATCTTTTAATAACTCAAGCCACCTACGTTGTCTAAAGTTCAACTCTTTCTGCATCATCAGATACTTTAAGCTCTTGTGATCCATAAATATGTGACATTTTTCACCAAACAAGTAATGCCGCTAGATTTTCAATGCAAATATAATAGCTGCTAACTCCAAATCATGTATCGGGTAATTTCTTTCATGTGGTTTTAGCTATCTAGAAGCATAAGCTATTACTTTTCCTTCTTGCATTAAAACACAACCTAAACCATTCAACGATGCATCACTATAAATTACAAATTCTTTACCCGATTTAGGTTAAACTAACACAGGTGCTTTAGTTAACGAAGTTTTCAGTCTATCAAAACTCTGGTGACATTTATCAAACTACTTGAATTTCATATCTTTTTGCAACAGATGAGTCATTGGAGAAGCTATCATTGAGAATCCTTTTACAAACCTTTGATAATAACCAACTAGTCCTAGAAAACTTCTGACTTCAGACACATTTTTAGGTGGTTTTCAATTAACAATTGCTGAAATTTTATTCGGATCCATTCTGATGCCTTCAGCAGATACTATATGTCAAAAACCAACTTTTCAAAGCCAAAATTCACATTTACTAAATTTGGCATACAATTGTTTCTCACGCAGAGTTTGCAACATAATTCTTAGATGATCAGCATGTTCATTTTCATCTCGGGAGTATAGCAGGATATCATCAATAAATACCACCACAAACTTGTCTAGATACGGTCTGAAAATTCTATTCATCAAATCTATAAATATTGCAGGTGCATTCGTCAATCCGAATGGCATCACAAGAAATTTATAGCGCCCGCACCTGGTTCTAAAAGATGTCTTTGGTACATCTGAGTCTTTCACTTGCAACTGATAGTATCCAGAACGGAGATCTATTTTAGAGACCACAGTGGCACCTTTTAGTTGATCAAACAGGTCATCAATTCGAGGCAATGGATACTTGTTCTTGATTATAACCTTATTGAGCTGCCTGTAATCAATACACAGCATCAACGATCCATCTTTCTTTGTTACAAACAGAACCGGTCTACCTCAAGTTGAAAAACTAGGTCGAGCAAAGCACCTATCTGTTAATTCTTGCAACTGTGCTTTCAACTCTTTTAACTCTATTGAGGCCATTTAATAAGGTGCTATAGATATATAAGTTGTTCCTGGAATAAGATCTATAGAAAATTCCACCTCTCTGACTAGCGGTAATTCGGGTAATTCTTCCAAAAACACATCAGGAAACTCACAAACAACTGGCATGACTTAATCTTCGATTCAGATACTTTAGTGTCCAACACATATGAAAGATAAGCATCATACCCTTTTCTGACATATTTCTGTGTTGATATAGATAAGATTACAGTAGATAACCCATCCAGTTTATTAGATTCAACATGAAGTAATTCACCATTCTGACATTTCAACACAATGTTTACAATTCACCACTGCATCATGTTGAGTTAGCCAGTTCATTCCCAAAATTACATCAGTTTCATCAAAAGACAGTTGCATCAAATCAGCCGAGAAACAATAACCCTTTATCATCAATGGACAGTTTTTTACAAACTTTATCCATCATAACATACTGGCCCCTGTGGTTTGAAACTTTAACCACAAATTCAGTGAACTCAACAGGTAAATTTTTAACAGACACCAAATTTGTGCATATGTATGAATGAGTTGAACCAGGATCAATCAAAGCAGTAATATCAGTATCAAGAAGAGAAAATGTAACAATAATGATGTCTGGTGCAGATGCATCTTCTCTTGCACGTATAGCATATGTCTTTGCTGGAGCTCTTGCTTCAGATTTAACTGTTGAATTTTTCGTAGCACTTCTGCTACCACTACCATTGCCAGGGTGTCGGGGTGGTCTACCTCTCAAGGCGGGGTTACTCGGCTTCGAAGTCTGATCAGCATCTTTTTTAATACTTTCTGGACAATCTTTAAGATAAAGGTCAAGAGAACAACATCTATAGCAAGCTCCACCTTAGTTTGGGGTTACCAACACTTCCAACACTTGTTATAGATGGAGAAGAAGATCTCGGGTTAGAGCGTTGAGAACCTCGTTCTTTTCCGGAATATCCCATAGATGCGGTAAAACGATCATAGTATTTCTTTGATTTATTTAAAGCATATGACTATGATTTGTTCATAAATCTTTTACCAGAAATTCGGGCATTTCTCTCTGCTTGTTTCTTTTCTTTACTTAATTCCTCGGCTTTGTGTGCTCGATCATCCAGTACTAAAAATTCCCTTAATTCAAGAATTCCAATCAATAGCTTGGTGTTCTCATTTAATCCTTCTTCAAATTGTTTACACATAGCAACCTCAGTTGGAACACATTCCCTGGCATACTGGCTCAATCTAACAAATTCTCGTTCATACTCAGATACTGTCATATTTCCCTATTTGAGCTCTAAAAATTATTTCTTTTTCGAATCCAAAAATCTCAGACTAATATACTTCTTTCTGAATTCTGTTTAGAAAAACTCCCATGTAATATTTTCCCTTGGCACAATAGAAATCAAGGTATTCCACTACTGATAAGCTGTGTCTTTTAACAGTGATACAACACATTTTAGGCACTCAGCTGGTGTGCAAGGATAATTCATCTAAAACCTGATAGTATTTTCCAGCCAAAATCCAGCCCTCTCTAGATCATCTTCGGTAGTAGCCCTAAATTCTTCTGCCCTATACTTACAAATTTTATCTATCGGAGGCTTACCTATTCTAACAGGTTCAGCACCTTATGGCATGTCAAAAACCGGTTGAGAAGTAGGAGGGGGAGATTGTTGCAGCAGGATTTGTTCTCAAAATTCTGTGAACCACTCATTCATTGAAAGAAGGCTTATTTTGCCTCCTCACCTCGGCCCTCAGATACGGGCCTTCTACTACTATTAGATGTAGCTCTTTGTATAGAAGCTTGAGCAGTGCTCTCATCTTCCTCGGATTTAGCTCTAGCTTGGTTGGATGACATTACTATATGAAAAACACAATTAAAATGGTCAGGAGATATCACACTATCACAAATTATATAATGGCAAATATAGCTAAACTCGTATTTGCTACGTTAGTTTGAGAATCGGCTAAATCGTAGCTCTAATACCAATAAATGTAACACTCCTAACCCGTATCCGTCACCAGAATAGGGTTATGGAGCATTACCAAAGTTTATAGTTCAATTATAGTTAATTTATGTAATTTACTATTCATTTCTGAAAATCAATCACAACTAATCATAATGTCCCTCATATGGGTCATCGAGGTCCAAAATACATAGTAAAATCAAGTCAGGACTAAACCAGGATCACAAAAAATTTTTCTCGAAATATTTAAAAATTTTCTTAGGTACAGGGAACACACCCCCGTGTGGGTAGCCACACAGTCAAGTGACACGCCCGTGCCTTAGGCCGTGTGGGCATTCAATGTGAGGCATATGGCTGTGTCCTAGCCCGTGTCCTTACCAGTGTAACTTTCTAACTTTGGTCGCACGGCCAGCCACACATCTGTGTGCTAGACCGTGTGGACAATTTATTTTTCAAAAATTAAGTGCAGGGACACGTCCGGGTGCTAGACCGTGTTGTTTTTCTGTAACAAGTTAACTCAAGTTCAGTGTAGACATGTTAAAACTTTACCCATTGAATTTATTTGAAATATTGATGGATACATCAGTAGTATACTCAAAGTGTACAAAACTATAAATCTGACAATTCGTATTCAGGGGTACCCAATTAGGGCACATAATTAGGAAGCACTCTCTCGAACCATGTGATAGTATGCTCATGTGAGCCATGTATCAAGAAGCTTGTCCGAGCTAAACAGGAAACTCATAAGAGTTTTAATCAGGAAGCTCATTGAGCTTAACAGGTAACTCTGAAGAGTTATTATTAGGGAGCTCCAGATAGCCATTTAACAGGAAGTTCAAGCGAGCTATAATAGGACGCTCATAAATAGCTTCGTTTGTGTCCACAATATATGCACAATCACAACTAATCATATAACAGGATGCTCACAAAGAACTGTGGTAGTCTGCAACACATGCAGGATCACTACCGATCAAGACGCTCGCGTGAACCATATAACAGGAATGCTCGAGAGGGCTTTTAACAGGATGCTCGTACGAGCTATAATGTACATAACATATTCAGAACTATAATTAATATGGGAAAATACTGTATCCATTGCATTTCATTATTCAAACGAGACTTATCTTTTATCGAATAATATCGGGGATGTGATTAATTTCATACATTAAAAATTTATGCAATTCACACAAATACAACATGCGATTCAAACATATTAATATACATAATTTAGTTACACGAACTTACCTCGACACTTGTTCGTGTATGAAAATCTACTAATCCAACACCTTTTCTTTTCTTTGATCTAACTCTTTATTTGATCTTTCTGGATCTATATAAATAAATTTAGCATCAATTTGATTCACTTTATACTCAATTGAATTCAATTCACATCTTAGGCAAAATTATCATTTTGCCCCTATTCTTTTCATAAATGACAATTTCATCCCTAAGCTCGGAAAATAAAATTCATGCAATTTAATCCTTATTTCAAGCCTAACCAAATTTTACATGTTATAATAACAACCCATGAATTTCATAAAAATCAAAATTTTTCCATGGGTTTTACATCTTTACAATTCAGTCCCTAAATCACAATTTCATCAAAATTCTCTTTGTAAAAGTTGTTTATCTATCAACAACCTTTCATTTTCTACCATAAATTTCAAATTTTCAACATTTACATCCATGGAAAAATTTCTATACTTTGATATCTTTACAAATTAATCCCCAAAATAGATAGATTAAGCTATTCTGATCTCGAAAATATAAAACTTACTAAAAACGAGACAATATTACTTACCCAATTAAGCTTGTTTGATTTCCTTTCTCTTTCCTAAGGTTTCCATGTATTTGGGGAAGAAGATGATAATTATATGTTATTTCTATTTAATTATTATATCATCCTTTATTTTTCCTACTTTCCAATTTAATCTTTTTCTTTTTCTAATTTTTCATGGATGATTCATCATAAATATCTACTAAATTTTCTTAATGGTCTAATTCCCATATAAGGACCTCATGTTTTAAATTCCATAGCTATTTGATACTTATAGCTACTAGAACCCAACTTTTTGCATTTTATGCAATTTGGTCCTTTCCACAATTAAACATGAAATCGGTAAAATTTTCTTAATGAAATTTTCATACATCATTTTTATCATAATGCAATTCATGCAACAATATTAAAATAAATTTTCTTTTTGACTCGAAATTTTTGGTCCCGAAACCACTATTCTGATTTCACTGAAAATAGGTTGTTACAACCACACTACTTTGATTTTTATTAGAGAAGAGGCATTGAGCTAAATTTATTCATGTTCAAAATTTCCTACTTATTGTATGAAAGCAAAATGCAAGGTAAGGAAAAAAATATAAATGCCTAAAAATAAATACTAAAAAGAAATCCCCGCTTTTAATTCGTGTCATCTTCCATGTCTTTTTTCTTTGCCTTCTTAGTCTCACTTGATCCCACAAGCTCTTCTTTCCATGTCTCGAAGATATGATCTGGAAACTCAAGAAAAAAATGATTAGAGATATTCTTAAAAGTATTTTGTATGGAATCATCTCTAATTTTTACATATCCCTAATAAGCTTGTTGTTGGTTATGTGTGAATTTCCACATATGCCTCATAATTGAAAATTTTGATTTCTTCATAGTGTTCAAAGAAGTGGCCATTGGAACAGTTAACTCAGGTTGAACACTTGGCTCCACTGGTGCAGCAACATATGGTTCCAACCTTGGTTCAGGGTTGTTTGGTTTCTCTTCAAATTCTACTCCTTCTATTTCATTTACTAAGTTAGTTTCCAGTTCAAAGTTGGTTGATGACTCATCAGATTCTACTTTGTTTAGCTCATTTAGCTGGATTTGGTTCAATAGTTCAACATTCTCCATTAACCTCTCAGGATCATGTCTTGTTATGCAACCTTGAACATAACGACCCTTCAAGTTTGCTTTTGATTTAACTTGGACTCTCAACCAAAATGAAGAAATCAATCTTGAATTTTCTTGAGAATAATTTTCCCAACATTGATAGATCTCTTTGTCATAATAGATATAACAAAAGCATTTTTCTATCAAGATAGTGGAACTATGTGAGATAGGCATGAAGCTATTTCAAAAAAAAATAGAACCATACCTTAGCTATTGGGTTTAAATACTCCCTTCGGCAAGAATAACTGTTGTACTTCTTATAATCCATTGGGATCCTGAATTTGTAACAACATTAAGTACTTGTTGAATAAAATCCCAATTGATATTTGTCATCATGGTAGAGTACTCATCTTCTTCAACATTAGATAGATATAACAAATCGTTAATGGATTTAGAAGTGAGGGGTACCTTCTTTTTTCAAACAAGAACTCCAGAATCATCTGGTGTAGTTAATTTGGCATAGAACTCTCACACTAATTTCTCAACAGGAATTGATCGTGCATCACAGAATTGATTCCAATTTAAGGCATCAATTGTTTTTTGAATTGAAAAAGGCATAATCATCTTGTCATTACTCTCCAAATTGAAACCTTTTTTTCGCATCATAAGTTGATTTTTGAAGATGGAATCAAATCTTTCCCTTGCTTCCTCATCTTGAATCACAATGGGATTTTTGGAAGAAGTATTTGAAGATCTAGTTTTCTTTTGAGACATGATAACTTTTCTCGAAAGAAAAGAAAACTTTGGCAAAGAGTTGAGGAAAAGAAGAAATTGACAATGTGATTATGACGACTAGGGTTTGCAATAGCAAGAATGGTACAGTGGCAAAAGAATTATGGCAGCGATGGGATAAGTCATGATAGTTGCTGCGGCAGAAAGGGTGCTACGGCGAAGGCTTGTTGGGACGCTGGTAGGGGTATGTGACAAGAAAGAAAAATTGGGGAGAAGTGAAAGAAAAATTGGGGAGAAGTTCTTGGGACTTGAGGCCGACGGCTAGGAGAAAAAAATATGTAGGTTTAGGGTAAAGGCTCATTGTTTAGGTGTTGTGAAAATTATGAAGGTGTTAAGGGGTTTTTATAGTGGTATATTAGGGAAAAAAGTTAACTAAAATTTTGCTAAGTAGTGACTTGAGGGCAAAGTATGGAGAGAAATAAAAATGGCAGTAGAAATTTAGGGTCTTGGGGGTGTTATGGTAATAAGTAAGTAAAAGAGTTATTGTCTCCACAAGAACTGTATGTGTTAATCAAATAATTGCAAAATTAAAGATTACAAGTTGGTAAAGAAACATAATAATTTGATTGGTAGGTTTTAATTTAAATTAATTAAATGCAAATGAATTAATCTAAATGCAATGAATGAAATGAGATGGTTTAGAATCAAATTCACAAGCTTCAGCAATAATAACATGAATGAGTTAGAATGATTACAGCATTTGAATCAATTCACCTTTCATCGTGTTTAACAATGTTTGAAAAGTATTCCATGGCAACTCGATCTTTCATTAACTTGAAACTAGTTATAAGTCCTTCCAAAATCTTATACTTAGAAAAACATGCATACTACCATGATAATATTTAACTTAGAGTTTCTTAAAGTTATGTGAAGTAACAGGGACAGATTATATTTGAAACACTTTAATCACACAAATATAAAAGTTATGCAAGGTAATAGAGCTCTTTCAAGTTATTACAAACCTTTAATTTAATCGGGGCTAGGATCTGAATTAAGTATGCACCTTTCAATTGTTGCATCCATTAATCATCATCTGGCTAGGTTTGATCAACTAATTCTAATGCATTCAAACATATTTTAATGAATGACATACATGCATGAGTTTAATTGAAAGTATGAACAATTGAAGCACAGAACATCATAACACGAATCAAATGAACTTCGTCAAATTAATGTAATCATTCTAGCTAAACAAAATTAAGCTATCATTGTTAATGAAAAATCATCAAAACAAATTGCAAACATGTTGAATGATAAAGAGTAATTATAAAAAATAGGAAAGAAGAACTCTTTACGATTTTGGGAATTTTCTCCAAAAAACCCGATCATGTGGCTTCCTTCAATGCTTTGTTGCAATTTGCTTCTCAAGGTGGTTGCCCAAGAGTGTATTTTCTCAAGGAATTGCTAGCTAAGAGAAATGGGGAGAATGAATGGCTTTATGCATGAAATGGAGAGGAAAGTGAAGAGAGAAATGAGAGATGAATGAGGCATGAGAGTTGGGGGATGAAGGGTGGTATTTA
This sequence comes from Gossypium longicalyx, assembly GCA_025698465.1. NCBI lineage: Eukaryota > Viridiplantae > Streptophyta > Magnoliopsida > Malvales > Malvaceae > Gossypium > Gossypium longicalyx. The sequence continues at coordinate 21,901,093 of CM047000.1, forward strand.
TAATGGATGGAAGGCTTGAGAAGTTGTTGAAGATTGCATGAAAATCCATTGATTTTCTCATTCCCATGGCCGGCCATGAATTGTGGGATGCATGGTTAGGAAATTGTTGATTTGTTGACCGACTCTCCCCTGATTCATAGAATGGGTTGGACGGTTTTGATGGTGGAAGTTGGGGGATAATTTGTGATCTTTTTGCAAGTATAAGGACCTTAATTTAATTATCCCGAAACATGATTTTTTTGGTTGCTCTTGATGCTTGCTGAATTTGGGTTTCTCTTCCCCTTGATGGACAGTTTTGTGATCCAATTTAAGACACAATTAGATTTCTTTTTAGCAACCAACTTCAGTTGGGTCAAGATAAGATTTCTGAACCTAATCATGCTCTATCCGTCCATATAACTTGTTCATGTGTGACATTTAATTTACTCCCATGTTAGTCAATTTCATGGTCCCACTGCAATATATTAAGCACTTCATCAAACATGTAGCAATATAAATTAATTTTATGCAAAATTAACTCTAAAAATTAATAAAATTACAAACTTGCTAAAATCATGCTTAATGTCTTAATATTAATTAAATTCATATATTTTGCTAAAAATATACTCAAAATTTACTCAAATATTAAGTAAAAAGATGCCAAATAAGTTTATATAATTTAGACTTTTCAATTACTATCCTCCAATCTAGGTCTTTTATTAGAATACTTTGTTAATGTGTTCTTTGATCGAGCAGCAGTAGTCTTACTCTTGGTTCGAGCTTCTTTAAAAATATAAGTAATATCCATGCTCTGAGTAGAATTAAGAGAAGTGTGTGAATGAGAGGAAAACCCTGCACCAGCAACACGAGAATTAATTTGGTTTGAAGTAAAGGGAGAATCTGTAATAGGATTAATGATAAGGTTCAAATTTCATGGGTGAAGATCGCAAATGCTATTAAAATATAAATGAGGTTCTCTTTTGTGCCATAATAAGATGTGTGCTAGGTCACTATCAGAATTGTAAGGACAAGCTTCAATAATAGAAGGCACGATAAAATCATCAAACCATTAGGTAGACTCATTTGATAGATAACCATTTGGGCTTATGTCTTGTAGGCAATATTGGAATACATTTCTAACCAAAATGAGTTCCACCAAATCAAGTATGCGCCCCCCTTATTAACCTTTCATATTGTATTTCCACAAGCTGGGAATCTACTAGCTAATATTGGGTACAAATCTTCTTTTTGGGGAAAGACCATCTTGTGGGAAAACCACACCCGATTCAAGTTTACAAATAAACCTTATAAATTTGTCTTTTCTGTAATGAATATTGGAGATATTATTTTGAATGATGGGTTCATAGCCTGTGCATACATTGAAGTGAGCACCACCAGCAGATGCCCCTTGTCTTTTCACCTTTAATTGATAAAATTTCTAGAAAAAGCCCAAAAGTGAGGGCTCATTGTGCATACAAAAATCGATGTAGAAAGCCACTAGTGTCCACCAAGATATGGCTAATAATTGCCCTAGTGCAATGCCATATTCAATTAGCACCACACAAAAGAAAGGGTTGAATGGCAAATTGAAACTAACTTTTAGAAGAATTAGAGGTAAAATGAAACCTATGGTGTTGTCGCTTAAATGGAAATGATAGGGTCGTTGAAAATAATAAGTAAAGATCGGGTCTTCAAGACCCTGAACTCTAAAATAATGGTTCATCTCGTCTTGGGTAGTAATACAATTGAGCATCTCTATCTCTACCCGCGGTGAAGTATTTTTGAATTCTTGCAGTCCAAATGGAATGGGAGTTTGAAATGTGATGTTTTGTTTGGCCTGGCCTGGCCTCGATCCTTTCCTCTAGTAGTGGTTCAAACCATTTCGTACGAAGGTAAAGGAATAAAAAACAAGAAAGGAAAAAGTGTTACGTTTGGAAAATCTGAGACTGAAGATGAAGAATGCAAAAAGATTAAGCAGGGAAAGGCTAAGGTTTCGATTTCACGAAAGTGTTTGAAAAAGTGTTGGTGTATCTAGTTTATAAAAACAACTTGTGCAAGATGTTTATTTCGTGAAAACTGTTCAAGTCCTCCAATACAATGTCACACCTATCCAAGAGTAAGTGTGACGTTTAAATTTTAGCGAATAACCACCAAATTCTGAATCCGCCTAAGGGAATAGACTAATGGTATTGGTTTTGATTGGGGATTTACAAAGTGTGCAACTCTAAAAGGTCATGATTGACCAATTAGTAGTATGTGCTTAGTGCAAAGAATTAGTTTTCTGTGATATACTGAAATTCACTAAAGTTAGAAATTTTAAGGACAAAATTTTATCAAGGGGAGGAGAGTTGTAACACCCCAGGTTTGGCAGATTTAAGGATTTGGTGTATAGTAGTAGAATGGTTTGTCTGGCGAAGTGTAATCCAACCAATGACTTATCATGGCGTATACATGTAGGCGTATTGTAACCACCACATCATTGAGTAAAGATTTTATACCAAGATATTTTGCTATATGAAGGAGATGTTTGAGTTATGTGATAAATAGTAAGCATGGATTGAATTACCACCAATGGTATAATATGCCTACACTGTATGGAATACTATACTAGTTATATTTTACGTAACATGGTTAGAAATCAACTAGATAGTCTAGTTTGATAATTGTGGATGCAAAGTACTTAATTACATTTCTCTTGAAAACTATAGGCCATTAAGAGCGAAAATCATGAAACATATGACACTTGCTAAATTCCATTAAATAAGTTGAGTCATATTTATATCCGTAAGATGAGTATTAAAGAGGGGTTCTTCTTTTCTTCTTCTTTCTTATATAGTATTTATTGGTTCCTTCCGTAAATCTAAATGTATCTCTTCCTCAACAATATAGGAGTAATGGTTCTTTAACGATGAGTAGTTATTCCAACACAGGGTAAGTAATTTAGCTCCGCATGCTATGTTCTGAATGAGTAAGTCTGTAAGTGGTATTTGAATAGTAATTTGTAAGTGCAAGGTTTCACATGAGGTTATCACCAATTGAGAAGATGATTAAATTATATGTACAAGAGTTGTAATAGTGAAATTATGTTTCTAAGTAGTAGTTGTTGCTGGTTCAAGGGGGATGACTAGGTTTGTAATTTAGAGCTGTTGTAGCTGAGAATCAGGTGAGTCTCCATTCTGACTTTTTTATATGAACCATTCCAAATAAGAAAAATATATGTACATATATAAATGGGATGATGATATCTGCAAAAAAAGGTAAGGGTATGAGTATAGTAAAGATGACTAATAATCTAAAATAAAATGTATTAATTTTTGCTAAAGAATGATGGTCAGTAAGCAAGACAGGTAAGGTTTAATACATAGTGTATAAGTTAGTAAGAATGTGGCTCTTTGGGTAAGTAATTGTTGATTAAACGCTTTAATGTAAAGCCTTTGGTAGGGCAGATATATTGTAAGTAGATTGGCATATCACAGTACGAAAATGAGTGCAAGACCATGAGGTAGAGACCATATTAGTTTAATATGAGTTGGAACCATTCATGGTGTAGCCTCTAGTAAGATGAAAACTAGAATGGCAGAACATAATACATGAATAAGTGTAAGACCATTTGGTTAACATCCATGGCATGATATGATATGACTATTGAATGCTCATGGTGTAGCCTCTAGTAAAATAAAGTTTGTACTGGCAAATCACGATACATGAATGCGTGTAAGTCTATGTGGCTATGGCTCATGGCACAATTTGGTATGATACGGTATGATATGATATGATATGATATGATAAAAATGTTCATGGTGTAGTCTTTGATAATGTATGAATCAAATTAGTAGATCACGATACATGAATCTCTGTATATATCCTTGAAGAATAAAACCATGGCACACTTTGTGAAGTCTGATAGGACAGTAAACACGAGATTGTGTATGAAGTGTTTATGGTGTGTTCTATTTGGCTTATGCGGCGTGATTTATCAAGAATGTCTGGTAAGATTTGAATATCTATCTTTAAGGTAAGATAAGTATAAATTATGTTATTTCTGTAATAGGTATGGCTAAAATAAGTTATTAATATAATTAGGTTTAAGAGTTGAATGCGATCTGTGATATAATTAAATAAGTCTTAAAAGTTTTCGTGATAAGAGATGTGTATCTATATGAAAGCAAGGGTATTCATCGTGGCAAGTGGTTTTGTATCTTCTTTTGGAATTATCCTGAATATGGGTCAGTGTTATCTTGAGCTTATAGGATTCTGAAATAAAGTGTTATGGAATTCACATAAATGGTCTATAGTACATTATCAATATGTGAATGTATAGTATCAAATTAGGGTACATTTGAGTGTGAATTTCTAGTTCTGCGTAAGTATTCACCAAATATATATGTATCTGCCTATAAAAAATGTTTTTGAACAACTGTTTTGAGATAAGTTTATGTGTTAAGGCATGGGTTGTTAAAAGTGAACTCCGATGATATGTTTAGTTGAGAAATATATGCGTGTTAAAGAGGCTTAGGAAATGTTTGGAAGGATTGGCAATTAATTAAATACGGAAGACATGAGTATGATAAGAGCATGATAGTTGGCATCTAAGGGTATGTTGGAACCATAATGATATTTGCCTGAAATAACTAGTTCATAAGAATGGCGGCATGCAGTAATTAATACAAGAATGCAAAGTACCAATCATGTAACATCCCGTTTTTAGTCAAATCGAAATAGTGGTTTTAGGATCACAAATTTGAGGTTGAAATAATTATTTATTATTATTTTAATGTCTACAGTATGATAGTATGATTGTGTAAAAAATTTGTTAAGAGATTTTATCATTTGAATGCTCAATTCGATATAATAGCTATAGAACCTTAAAGTGGAAGTCCTTAAGTGATAATTATACCATTTGAAATATGAGTGGACATTTATGTACATGGTTTAATTACATGATATTTAGGTAAATTAATAATTAAGGTTAGTAAACAAATAAAGAAAACAATGGTCATCTTCCTAAGTGCATTCACAACCAAAATTTCAACCTAGAATAGCCATTGGAGAAGCTTAATATTCGGCTAAGCTATTTACCATGCATGTGAGTAATTTTTCATCCCGTTTTTAATTATTTCTATGTTTTTGAGATTGTTGTAACTTAATTTAGATAGCCCATGGACTAATTTGTAAAACTGTTAAAGGTTTAGGTTTTTTCCATTAATGAATATGTTTGTATTTTGATGTTTTATGATAGAAAATGTATGGTTGTTGTTAGATAAATAACATTTGTAAAGTGATTTTTGGTAAAATTGTCAATAGGGATTAAATTGAGAAATGTGTAACTTTTATGGTAGAAATGTGAAATAAATGAGAAATATGGGCTAGAATGGCTAGGTACAGAATTGCATGAATTTGTATTTTTATGAGCTAAGGACTAAATTGTAAAGATGTTGAAATATTAGGGGCAAAAGTGTAAAGTTTTCTTAATATACATTTTGGGCTAAATTTAATAGAATGATAATTGAATAAGTTAATTTTGATTACATATAGATCAAGAAAAGTGAATTTCGAATCTAGATCGGGAAAAGAATAAAGTTTAGACTAGTTGATCCATTTCATGGTTTTTGCGATCGAGGTAAGTTTGTATGTTAATAAGAATTATTATAATTGTGTTTTAAATACTTTATTATTGAATTTAATTGTGAATACGACCTTACGGATATGTTCGACGAAGATTCAGCAATGTGAAATCCTTGTTGAACCTTAGGAATAGATTTGGATACAAATGACATGTCACTAGGTGTTATGTGATTTGGGTGCTAGTCCGTACGTTCTACCAGTGGCTGAGTTATCCGGCATGTGTTGTAGATTCTCATTAGCTTGTGTGAGTAGCACCATGTAGCTACATCATGACCGTCAGCTTGTGTGAGTAGACCTGTTGATAGCTCGAGAGTGAGCATTATATAAGCTATGAGATTGAGATAGCTTTGACTATGTATTTGGCACTTAGGGTGCAAGATTACCGAGTATCCAATATTATTCCAAATGGTTCAATGGGTATATCGAAGATATGAAACAATGAGAAATAGATACATATCAGTACAGGTATGTACAGAAACTATATGAGCATTAAACCTATGAAAGTTGTGACTTCATGATTACTTATGTGATTGAATATATGTTAACCTTATGATTTAATGATTTTGTAGTATATTATGTTCATACTACTTGATTTGTGAATGAATGGGGAGCTTTATTTATTAACTATACGAGTTTACTAAACTTTATAGCTTACTTTGTTTACTTTTCCATGTTTTATAATGTTATCAAAGCTTGCTCGAGTTTGGGAGTCATCAGAGATCTTATCGCACTATCAAGCTATCACTTTGGTACTTTTGGAACTTATGTATTTGGTATATGGCATGTATAGGAGTATGGTCATTTTGGTATATATGTTGGTAATAAATTTAGCCATTTGAGTTGGCTTGTAAAGGGTGAATGATTTATTATGTGTATAGCCATGTGATTTGGCTTATTTTTGGTAAGTTTGGTGATGTATGTATATATGTGAAAAAGGCCTTTTGATAAGTTGTGTATAGATTGTCATTTATATGATTGTTGTGAATTGGCATTATGGATACCAAATGGTTAAAAATTTGAGATAGGTATGCTTATGGTTTTAGGCAAAATAGTGCTTATTTGAAAGTGACCATTTAGGTGATTTGAAAATGTGAAATTGGTATAAGTTGAATGGATTATTGTGATAATTGTGTGCATTGTGATTGATGGTATTGATATAGCATGATTTGAACTTGTTTTAGATGAGTTTAAATTCCATTTGAAGTTGTGGTCATATGCCTTTTGGTTTGGTGCAGGTGAAAGCAATTGGGGTGAGAAAGATGGCTTGGTAAATAACCTATTTTTATCCACACGGGCAGAGACATGGGCGTGTGTTTCAGCTGTGTGTGACACACGGTCTGGTGACACGGTCGTGTGACCCCTGGTGTTTAATTAAAAATCAAGTCAGTATGTTCCACACGGCCCAACACATGGGCGTGTGGCTTGGCCGTGTGGCATAAGTCAGTATACCCTACAGGTTTGGCATGGCCTAGCACACGGCCTGGCACATGGGTGTGTGTGACCATTTCAAAGGGCACACGGGCTAGTCACACATGCATGTGGTCGGCTGTGTAACCCAAGTCAGGGAGTTACACGGGGTCAGACACGGGCTGGCACACAGCCATGTGATCCCATTTCGAATGTCCACACGGCCTGTGACACAGGCATGTCTTTGGCCATGTGAGACACACGGCTAGGCCACACGATCATGTGTCACCTGTATTTTTAAAAATTTTCTATGTTTTTAGAAACACGAAAATTTACACACTTTTTCATGCCTTTTTTAACTTAAATTCATGCAGTTTCGATAAAATTCCTGTCGAAAAATAATTAGTTTTTATAAAATAATTAAAGTGTACTTAAAATATGAACATTTTTAATTTTAATTAATTTTGATGAATTTTGGTTATTTTCGACAGATTTGCACAAAGGGCGAAAAATGGCTCAGCAGACATCGTTAGAAGCACAAAATCGAGAAGCAATTTGAAGTATCAAGGCGAATTAATTTTCAGCCTAAGACGGTCCAAAATTATGTGCATTAATTCATAATATAATTAATTTTAATTTATATCCAATTTAATTTGGGTTAATAAATTGTTATTAATAAATTATGAAAAGTGGTCCAGTTGAGCTGAATCGAGTGAACCAAACCGACCAAGTAATGGACAGCCCAAAACCACCCCATGTGCTGACCTAAATCAGCTTATTCACTGATTATTTAGCTTGCAAAGAGGCCCTTGAAGACTTGTTCAAATAGCATTCAAACCCCTCCACAAATGGTAGCTTTCTGGATTTGCCCCAAGCTTAATTTAACAAGTTTGTAATCATCAAACTTGCCACATGTGTGGCCGGCCAAGGGAGGGCTCTTTGGCTACTATTTTTAGCTATTTTTAGCAGCCCTCTTCAGCTATAATAACCCCCTTAAGCTAATCATTTGAAATGCATCTCATTCATTCACATCTTTTCTCTTTTCTCTCCACTTTCTCTCTTCTTTGCCATTCCAAATTCTCTTGCTCTCTTGTCGATTTCTTCCCTTGGAAAAGGGGTGTTCATCAGCCATTTTGAAGCAACATTGAAGTGTTCATAACAGCTTTGGTCGATGAGGACAAACATAGAATGAAGAACGGAGCAAACTAGTCAAGCCACAGAGAAACACCGGATTTGATTCTTGTTCCCTATCTTTTTAATTTTTGTTGTTGTTATGATGAACATATCTATGAAGATTTATGTTGTTGGAAATTTTAGCTTGAATTTAATTCGTGTTAGGTTGATTGCATTTCGTTTGCTTAAATTGTTATTTATTTGAAATCGTGCATTTGAGATTTATTTATTTAGTTTACTTTGTTTAAAATCTTAGTTTTTAATCATCCTCTTCAAACCAAATATTTTTCTTCACCAAAGTGTTTTAAATAGCATTCATAAATAATTCTTTTCACAGTCCCTGTGGGTATGATAACTCCACATTTACTTGTCACTTTATTACTTGTTTCGATTGTGTACACTTCACATTTCCATCGTTCCATTTCTCCAAAAGTTTTTTGAGTTATCGGTTTAGTCTCGAACCACTTCTAATGCATGATTTGGACCTCGTAGGCTCGTATTAGGGACTTGATGAATGATTGTGAATGACATGTATTTGAAATTGATAATTGTATGATAAATGTATGTTTGATTGTGATATAAGTTTGATAATGCTCCATAACCCTATTCCAGCAACAGATACGGGTTAGGGGTGTTACAAATCAGGGTGTCTCTATAACAGAGCTCACTAAGTACTCTTATAATTACTAGGTTTGGAATGAGCTTGCACCTGGAGGGACAATGCCATGAGCACATCAAAGTGGTGGTGGCATGGGCTATTATGGATACAATGTAAAAGTGGCGTAGTCGAGGATTATGCCTTATGAGTCTGTCATCAACAATATATTATGTTGTAAAGATATATATCAAGTTTAACGTAACAAGTTAATGTATAATTCTTATTTTGTTCTCAGAAGCTAGATATTTTAGTACAATTTTTAATTAAAATAATTAGAGAAATGAGAGTTTATAAAATGTTTATTAAATTGTTATGTATTGTGTGATATAAAACCCGAGATCTGGACCTGATGAATCAGGTTGGGTTGAGGGTGTTACAATGGTTGTGTTGGATTTTAAGGGCACCTCAGTGTTGGCATTGCGAGTCTACTTGCCATGATCCTTCATCAAATAATTGATTATTCCTTCTGTATCTAGGTTCTCAAATATGAATAAATTTATATTTTCGAGATAATGATGGGAATAATATGGAGCATCATAAAATCCGCATACTTCTCGCAATGCAATCAACACTTCTTTTCGTTGAAAAGTGAAATGGGTGATTGTCTCACCCTACTGTCTATCATTTTCCTGATCTTTTACGGTGACATAGAATTCATAATATATTGCATCGACCATTGGTTCGGTTAGGTATCACAAAAGTTATTCCAATAGTGGTATCGCACAAAATCCCAAAACTCGCCACAGGCAAACATGGTAGGGTTGAATCCGCATTCTTGAATGAACGATTGACCACTCATCTGGAGATAGAACCTCTCCACTTCTTAATTAGTAAATTGATTGGTATCAAAGTTGATTGATGCATTGATAGTGCGTTGTTGCTTCTTTGATGCGATTGAAAAAAATTGCAACGATCCAAATGGTTAAAATTAATTAAAAACAGAGTTAGAGTAGAAAACCTCTAGTTGTTGCTAACGAAGATTGATCCTCTACCAGTAGGCAAGTAGATGACAACTTGCTAACAAAACTAATATTTGAGGTGATGGTTCAAGGAATGAAGGGAATTTTTTCTATTTTAGGGTGTTTGAATGGTGTCCTATTAAGGTTAGGGACGATAGGTATAAATAGACTTTCGATGGGCTTTCGGCCAAACAATAGGTCGAACCTTTTCTGAAAGTTATTGTCATGTCGCTCCATGCACATGCTATGGTGTGACACGACAACAAATAATTCCACAAGTAGGCTACGAGATGGTCATGTCACATTATAGAGGTCCTATGTCATGCATAACAATTAATTTCTTGGGTTTTGTCTTTGAAATAGTCGTGTTACGCCATAACTTTGGTGTGTTGTGACACACAATTTTTTCCACTCCTTTCGAGTTGTGCTGGTGTCCTTCAATCGTCCATTCTTGTCCTCAATTGGCTTCGATCTCTCTCGTTGCTATCAAAAACCTATTTTCTCCTAATTCTAACATATATTTTAACAGTGGAATTCTAAAATCTAAATAAATAATAGTAATTTACAATATGTGCAGTTGAATTTACTTCAAGTTGGGTTAATCTAAGTGATATTATCGGACTCGTCTAGTGTCCGATTCTAATGCCCCTCAATTTCCTCAGCTTTGCCTTTCATCTCTGATAGGGCTTTACATTCTAGGGCTTTCTTCTCTATTTTGGACTCAGAAGTGCCTTCAAATATCATTTCAATCTCTATCCATTCACTAGGAAGTTTTTGCCATCATTGGCCATGAGTTCCATCATGCCCTGGGGAAAGATTCTGTCTATAGTAAATGGTCCCGACCAACTTGACCGCGACTTGCCTACAAATAGTTTTAATTTAGAGTTTAAGAGTAATACATGTTATCAATGTGAAAAGGATTTAAATTTAATCATGGCATCATGTCTCTTTTTATCAATTTCTTTGTAAAGTTTGGCATTTTCATATGCCAAATATCTTAACTCTTCAACTCGTTTAGTTGGAATAATCTTGCTTCCTTGGCTAAGGTTGGATCCAAATTCAGTTTTTTGATTGCCCAATATGCCTTCCTCTAACTTTATTGGAAAATGGAAGTTCTTCCCATAAACGAGTTTGTATGGTGACATACCCAATGGTGTTTTGTATGTTTTTCGGTAAGCCCATAGAGCATCATACAACCTCGTGCTCCAATCTTTACAATTTTGATTTACCATTTTTTCCAAGATATGCTTGACTTCTTCATTGGATACTTCCACTTGCCCATTGGCCTGAGGGTGATATGTTGTGGTAATTCAATGCTTGACACTATATTTGGCTAGTGCGACATCCAACTATCGAATGAAGAAGTGAGAAACTTCATCACTAACTAAGGCCCTCGGGGTTTCAAATCATGTGAATATGTTCTTCCGCAGGAATTTTACTACAACTTTCGTATCGTTTGTTGGTAGAGAAGTTGCTCTACCCCCTTTGAGATGTAATCCATTGTTAGAAGAATATATTGGTTTCGAAAGGAACTCAGAAATGGTCGTATGAAATCTATGCCCTATATGTCAAAAATCTCCACTTCAAAAATCCCATTTTGTGGCATCTCATCTCTTCACAAAGTGGCCTCCGCACGAAGATGCACGGCATCCCATTAGAATATCTTCTACCTCTTCTTCAGCCACACAACGTCAGATTAATTGATCAGCACATTGTCGAAAAACTTATGGTTCCTACCATATATATTTTCTGGCATCATATTACGTTGACTTGGAAAATTCCTTGGGCTAGATAATTGACAATGTCTGCATACCAAGGTGCTTTGGAAGTTGTTTAGAGTTGAAATAATCGCTCATCAATGGATTTTTCATTTATTTTCATTTCCCCTTTTCCTTCAGCTTCTAATTCAAATCGGCACAGATGATTAGCAACTTGAACTTTTGTCCATTTTCTGTCAAGGATCCATAAATCAAATTCTTGAAGAAGCAACACGCATTTGATTAGTCTCGCTTTTATTTATTTTCTCTTCATTCCATACTTTAGTGCTGAGTGGTCCATATAGACATAAACTTGGTTCACCATCAAATATAGTCTGAATTTATCTCATGCAAATACATCTACTAACATTTCTTTTTATGTGATATTGTAATTACATTGAGCTAGATTAAGTGTCTTACTTGCATATTGAATGGGGTGAAAAACCTTGTCTTTATCTTATCCCAATACTGCTTCAATTGCATGATCACCTGCTTCGCACATAATAACAAAAGGCTTTGTCCAATCAAGCCTGACTATAATGGTTGCTTAGACAAATTTCTTCTTTAAAATATTGAAAGCCTCATTGCATTTTTCGTTGAACTCGAAAGCGACATCTTTCTGTAGAAGTTTGCTCAATGGTTTTAAGGCTTGTGCAAAGTCTTTTATGAATCTTTTATAAAAATCGGTATGTCCTAAGAAATTTCTCACTCCTTGGACATTTGTTGGATATGTTAGCTTCTCTATTACTCCAATCCTGTCTCTATCAACCTCCAAACCTTTTTTGGAAATTTGATGCCTAATAACAATTCTTTCTTTTACCATAAAATGATCTTTTTCCTAATTGAGCACCAGATTAGTTTCTTCACATCTTTTTAAAACATAGTCGAGGTTGTGTAGACATTCCATGAATGAATCTCTATAGGCAAAAATTCATCCATATTTATGTTTAATCCTTCTTCTAACATGTCGACAAAGATCGCAATCATACAGTGCATGGATGTAGCTAGAGCTTTGCATAATCCAAGCGGCATCCTTCAAAAAGCATACATTTCAAAAAGACATGTAAACATAGTCTTTTCCTTATCATTTGGATGCATAGGAATTTAATGATATCTTGAAAATCCATCAAGGAAATGATAATATTCCTTACTTGCCAACTGGTCAAGCATTTGGTCTATAAATGGTACCGAAAATTGATTATTTTTAGTTGTGTCGTTCAATTTCCTATAGTTGATACAGACCCACCATCCTGTAACTGTCCGATTGGGAATTAACTCATTCTTCTAGTTTGTCACCACTGTCATTCCTTCTTTTTTTGGAACGCAATATGTTGGGCTCACTCATTCGTTGTCAAAGATAGGATATACAATTCCTACATCTAACCACTTTACCAGCTCCTTCATGATCAGCTCCTTTATTGCTGGATCAAAACGCCACTGGGTGTCGACCACTAGCTTCTTTCCTTCATCCAATCTTATTTTATGTTGACATAAAATTTGATTTCAGCAATGGTCCACCCTATAGCTCTTTTTATGAGCTTTAAGTACATCCAAGAGTGTTTTATCTTGCTCCATCGATAAGCCTGCTACAGTAACACTAGTAAAGCATTGTTCTCACCCAAATACCCATATTTCAAATGTGCAGGAAGGGGATTTAACTCCAATAATGGTGGTTTGAAAATTGATGGAATCATCTTGCTAGAAGATTATCTAACTGACGTAGAGGTTCTTTATATTTTATTTTCCAATCTAGTTGATAAATGTGTTCCAAATGCTTTTCGAGCAGTTTATCAATAAACCTGTCTTCCAAAATTTCTTCAATATATGAAGTGCAGTCTTCATCTTCACTCAATTGTTCTTCTATGTCTTCCTCCTCGTCCTCATTCACCTTATCAATCCATATTACTTCTTTTGTCAGTTCTAATTCTCTAATTTTTCTCCAAGTATAATCATTGTTGCTTACTTTTTCAAGGAGCATAACAATTTCTTGAGGAGTTTTCGACCAAACACTTCTTCCAACCATTACATCAAACTGTTCCTTGCTCTCCTGATCTAAATCTACATAAAAGTGTTGTAATTGAAAGACTGTATTGATTCCACCCCCAAAGCCTTTCATACAATTATTTTGAATCCATCCCATGCTTAACCGAGTGTTTGGACGGGACTCTGTTTGAATTGCAATAGCTCCTCATTTGTCTTTAACCGTACAGACATGGGTATGGTCCTTTGTAAGAACCACTGCACAAACTCTTCCCTTGTTGTAATAGTTACCAGAGGTAACACTTCTAACCATTCTTCAATCTGGCCTCTGAGGGCAAAAGGGATTAGCAGTAACTTGATTGCTTCTTCTGAAACTCCAGCATAGCTCATCGTGCTACATATTTGTTCAAACCTTCTCAGAAAAGTCATAAGGTCCATGCTTGAGTCGTCATTAAACTGCATATTAGTTAATAACCATGTTAATAAGGAGGGATTAATCTCAAACGGAATTGTACTCATTATTGGTCGGGCAATACTAAGCTTTAGCCCATTTGTGTCAAATATAGTTTTACCCATCATAATTGCCATAATGTCCCTCCGTTAAGTTTACTAAAAATAAAATAAAATAAAATAAATAAGAAAAATAAAAAGTATCATATATATAGGCTTTCATGTTCATACTTATCTTATTAATTGTAAGAAAAATAATTATTTTCTAGATTTAATGCCTAAACCTCCCCGACAACAAAGCCAACAACTTAAACGTCTATAAACGAGTTATTGTTTATAGTAACAATAATACACCAAATATATATAATTAGAATGGAGGAGTCTACAAGTGCATGGCTCAATTTGTAATATAGTATAGTTTACAATGAAACACTTAGAAGTATTCTGAGGATCAAATTCAAAGGAGGATTGAATAAATCTATAAAAACATTTTTACTATAATAAGTCTAAATAGCAATAATTAAGTCCTATATTACGACAAAGCATAAAATAGATTAATAAGAGAAATTAAATAAAAGAGAAAATAATAAACAACTTAAATAAATAAAACCAATTAGGAAGGTTAACTCATTTCAGGATTTATAATTAACTTTGAATTAGGGTTTTAGGGTGAATTAGCTATCGATTAACCAATTATTACCTCCTGAACATAAATTAATTAATCAATTGGTTAATACTTGCTTATCTTTCAATCTTATTTTGTCAACCAGGACAAACTACAATTTATTCGGTTCAGCTTATCTTCCAATCTCATCTCCCATATTATTACTTCCTAGGAATGCCAAGCCTAGTGTTTAAGAACATGCAATATATACCAACTAATCCTCTTGGGAAACCCTAAATCCTCTGTTAATCACATCCCCATTCACTCGTTAATCTCCCCTAACGAATTTAACCTCATGTTATTCATAATCTTAATCTCAACTGAACAAAACATGTAAAGAACACGATTGAATTGAAAGAGAAAAGATATTAGAATAATCATATGGAGAACGCAGTAGTAAACCTCTCGATCGGAATCACGAAATATGTCACTTGCAAAGAAGAAATAAACTAAATACTTTAATAATATATAAGAACTCTTGGATCAAAACCGATTCCAAAAGGAAAAAAAAGATTTTATAAAAGCCAAAAGAAAACTAATCTAATCCCAGTCCTAAACTACTAGGGTTTTTTATTATGCCTTAAACGACTTAGTTACATCAAACCTGTAACGCCCCAAAATTTTAATTTTTGTTTTTGCGAATGTGTGGCACAACTGTGTATCTACTTCAGTGGTTAAATGTTTTGGGTGTGTGTGGGAGGTCCCAAGTTCAAGCTATGACTTGGGAAAATTTTGGTAATTTTTATGAATAAAGCCCTATCTTTGACCAGTAGGCTATTAGGTAATTGTTGGCAAGTTTATATTAGAATGGGCCTGCTAGTCTGGTGGATAAGTGGGGTGTTGATGTGAAGGAGGTCTTGTGTTTGAGTCTGTGCAAGAGCATTATTTTTTCTATGGGTGCCGTGTAGGAGTTTGAAGGGAAGTAAAATACTGTAGTGTTGAGTTTGATGTGTAGTGGGAGTTGAGGGAGAAAAATAAGGGATTTTGGAGTGATCAGTTAGGGTTAGATCATTCTGACATTTTTTCTAAAATTCTGCCTCCTCTTCCTCTTTCAAATTTCTGACGTCGAATTTTCTTGTTCCCCTCTTCTCTTTTTGTTCTCGTTTTTCTTTTTTTCTTCTGCATTGAAATCCTACTGCCATTTTACCTTCCAATTCTGGTTTTCTAGTCTTTGGTTTTTCTTCCTCTACGAGTTGGTGAGTTTCGGTTAGTGTAGTAATTGAAGCTATTTTGATTCAGGGCATTGATTGATGGGTCTCGTTTTGATTTTGGAAAAGGTTAAAGGGCTAGAACTTTCGATCAGCATTGAAGTGGTGTAGAAACGCTGTTACTCAATTGAAGGTAAGGTTTTTGAAGGTGTTGGGTTTAGCATCTCAATAAAGTTTCACTTAAGTTTCATTTTAACACTAATCCTGGGCATTGGAATATCGATTTATAAGTTCTGGAGTGATCGGGGTTGCTTTAGCTTCGAATCAATAATAGGTGTGTACCTGATTACACAAAAAACAAGGTTTCAGTGAAAGTCGAAGACCCCACTATTGACGCCACACGGGTGTGTGGTTGCCTGTGTGGTAGGTCATGTGCCTTAACATGGGCATGTGTTCAACGAGGCTAGGCCGTACGTGCATGAGACGATCGTGTGATGGCCAGGCAGGCTGTGTGCTACACACGGGCTGGAGTGATTTGGGTAGTGTGGGCCACACTTGTGTGTGGGCCCACACGGGTAAATCGCACTAGCGTGTGAAATTTTGGGCCAGGCCATATGATCTATACGGCCAAGGCAAATTTGGGTCGTGTGGGCCTATACGGACAGGCCACATGGGCGTGTGAGCCCATTTTTACTGAAGTGACTGTTAAGGTTGCACGGGTCGCCCTAATCGACTGTGAACCTACTGTAGGGTCGATAAGCATCACTTAGACCCCTAATTATGTGAACTGACTGTTTGATTTATAAATATTGAGCATGATGATAGTATGTGTAATAGCCCGATTTTGGGCTTAGTCAGAACAGTGGTTTTGGGACCACAAATCTAATGGTTGAGAAATTATTTTTAATATTATTTTTGTGTTATAGCATGATTATATGGGTACATGAAAATATTGGTGAACTAATTTTAGTGTTTGTAAGCTTAATTGAGAAAAATGACTAAATCGCATAAAGGGGAAAAAGTTTTGTTTTGCTAGCTAAGTGTGTTAAATAGCTAGAGAACCATAATTAGGGGTCTTTAAAGAGAAAATAAACCTTTAAAAAAGGCTTGGCCGGCCATAGAGACAAAGAAATTGAAAAGTCAAAGTTAGGTGGGCATTAGGTGACTTATTTGGTAATAAAATAAAACAAAAAGGAAAAAAGGTTGTCATCTTTTCATCTTTCTTCTTCATCCATCGAAAATGGCAGCGAACATGGGGGTTTTGAGAGCCGAAACTTTCAGCCACTTATATCCCTTACAAGTAAGTGATTTTGATGGCTTTTCTTGATGATTTTTGTACTTTTGGGACCCTTGTAGCATAGGCTAGCTAATGAGGGGACTATTTTGCAAAATGGTTGAAAGGCTAGGGTTTTTTCATGAGAGTATTTATGTTGTTATCTGAAACTTTATGGAAGAAAATGAGTCATGGTTGTAAAATAAACAACTTTTGTGAAAGGATTTTAATGAAAACACCTAATATGGATCATTTTGTAAAGTTTGTTAAATGGATGGAAATTGTGTGAAATAATTGGAATTTTGAATTGCTACAAGAGTATTAAAGGTTGAGCTAGGCTTGGTTAATGAGGAAATTTAATAAAAATCGTTTTACGAGCCTAAGGGAGAAATCGTAATTTTTGTGAAAATTTAGGGGCAAAATGGTCATTTTGCCAAAGTATGAATTGTGGAACGCTTAATTTAATGTTATGATTAAATGATTAAATTTTATTATTTTAGATCAAGAAAATCAAGATTCAGGCTTAAATCGAGAAAGTACAAGGTTTAGGATAAAAAAAAGGAATAATTAGCCGTTTTCGCATTCGAGGTAAGTCTGTGTGACTAAAAAAGCATGTTATCTATGTTTTTGTTAATATACTTGAAATCTATCTTGCTATGATTGTATTGAATTATATGTTGATTATATTGAGTATGAAAAAGTGATGCCAAATGTTAATAACATTTATGTGTTGATTGAATACATTGGAAATTTGATGGAATATGATATTCCATTGAAACGAGTAAGTTGCAAAAAATATTACAATTTTACTGTTATTATGCATTGAATTATTGATACTGTATGAAATGTTCGATTTTGTTACGAATATACATGACAAAGTTTGATGTGATGAAACTCCCAGTTGAACTGTTGGAATAGATCGGATATCCATGCCGTGATACTAGGGCTACGTGAGCCAGTGTAAGACCATGTTTGGAACATGGCATCGGCCTCGAGATATGAGAGCTAGTGTAAAACCATGTCTGGGACATGGTATCGGCCTCGAGATATGAGAGCTAGTGTATCAGCCTCGAGATATGAGAGCTGGTGTAAGACCATGTTTGGGACATGGCATCGGCTTGATATGTGTCAGTGTAAGATCAAGTCTGAGACATGGCATCGGCTTTGATGTGTGAGCCAGTTTAAGACCATGTCTGGGACATGGCATCGGCTTTTGATGTGTTAGCTAGTATAAGACCATGTCTGGGACATGGTGTCGGTACCTTACCCTATGCTTGAGGCTTATTGAATATTTTGTAGTATTCCAAATGGTTCAATGGAAAATTTAAGGTTTATGTTGGAATAAGAGAGATTATGACCATGTTGTGAGTGGTACAGGTACTTACATGAAATTCATGAAATACGTGCTCAATTTATGTTGTATGATTAGTAAGGAATGAAAATGAGTAAGCTATATTTATGATCATGTTGAAAGGGTACAGGTATGTACTAAAAATTCTTGAGTGATGAGCTCGACGTATATTAGACTTTTGGTAAGAATGTAAATGAGTAAGTCATACCTATGAGAATGACTTTGGGACGACCTTGTAAATATTAGGTCGATACCTATGGTGTATAATTATGTGGTAAATTTGATGGATGATTATGTGTGAGGCTTTTAGGTTGAATTAAATTGGGATATGATATGTTTAATCCTTCACCTTATGGCCTAATGAATATAAAAAGAGAAATTAATTGGCATAAAAGCCTACTTAAAGATAATTATGAAAGGGTAAAATTAGTATTGAAACAGTTTTGGACAGCAACAGTAGTCCGAATTTAAAAATCCACCAAAAATTGTGGAAATTGGATTAGAAGCTGAATAAAATATGAAATTAAAGATTATTGAGTCTAGTTTCATATAGAAGAAACTGTGTAAGTAAAAGAAGTTCATATTATGAGATATTTGAATTGTTGTGATACAGAGTCAGAATGATTTCAAAATTCCCTATTCCAATTTGGGAAAATCATTAAAAACTGTACAAAAATAATTATTGGTTATAATTTATATGCTTAGAATCCTTAATGAGTCTATTTTAAAAATAAATAAAAGGGAACATCATCTGAATCCCATATGAGGAGATAATTAATTTTTAGTGAAGAAGGGTCAAAACTATCAGACAGCAGAATAGGGACAATTTTAAAGAATAAACTGTACTTATTGGCTAGACCAAAAATTTGGAAAATTTTATTAAGAAGATATGTGAGTCTAGTTTCAGGGAAATTTAACGGATCTTAATTTGGAGCTCCGTATCTTAAGATATAAATAATTTAATGACTGTAAGTAAAGAAAACAGCTTGACCTGAACAGAAGTAAATGCAAATATGGTTGTATTACCTTGGGAAGCAAGTTGATAAATTGCTTATTATCTTCATTCGGTCCTACTAAGCTATAAAGCTTACTCCCTTCCTTTCTTTTTCTTTAGTGTTTTTAGGTTAGCTCAGAAATTGGAGAATCGTCGGAGGCAGCGCCACACTATCAAGCCATCACCTTTGGAATATTGATGTATATATATTAAGCATTTTCAAGTGAGTGGCATGTATAGGGGCTCGGTTTTTATAATATGTGTCATTATGATTAGTTGAATGTATTGGCCTATATTGAGTTATTTGTATATGGCTAAGAGGTGTGGCTTATATGGATTATTGTTGTGAACCTATCTATCTATGCTATGTTCTAATGCTTGTGAATGTGTCTTAATATGGGATGCTAAATCATTGAAATGATGTCATGATATGTGTCTTTGGTATGTATATAGATGTGAAAGATTAAGGGTAACATAAGGGATTGAAAAATAGCTTAAGTGTTGGCCACACGGGCTGAGACACGGCCGTGTGCCTCAACCGTGCGGGGAAAACAGCCTTAGCACACGGGCGTGTGGTTTGGCCGTGTGGTTTAATTTGTTTGCTGACATCATAAACAAAGAGTTACACGGTCTGAGGACATGGGTGTGTCAAAAGGCACACGGGCGTGCCCCTATGTCCATACGGGCGTGTGACCCTGTTTGCTTCAAAATTTACAAAGTTTTCTAGAGTGCACAGTTTAGTTCCGAATCAATTTCAAAGTGTGTTTGGAGCCTCGTAGGCTCGTAGTAGGGACATTAAGGGGTATTGTGAAAATTTTTAAATTGAAACAAAATTTTATAACCCGAACATGTTTGTAAGTATGTGTTCAAGCCCGGTAACACCTCGTATCCTATTTCAGCGTCGAACTTGGGTAAGGGTGTTACAGTATGCATGTATGCTGAATTGGTTATATGAACTAATATCGTGAGATAGCATGACATGATTTGTATGTTGCATTGCATGGGGTTGGGTTGATATTTTTTGGAGGAAGTGTACTGAAAGGCTTTTAAGCCTAATATACTGCAGCTCAGCTGCAAATTACTGTTTTGTGCCGCATTCGGTACTATCTGGA
This sequence comes from Gossypium longicalyx, assembly GCA_025698465.1. NCBI lineage: Eukaryota > Viridiplantae > Streptophyta > Magnoliopsida > Malvales > Malvaceae > Gossypium > Gossypium longicalyx. Next base: position 21,921,623 of record CM047000.1, read on the forward strand.
GTGTAGGGATGGGTGGATCGATTTAATCCCCACATAGAGTGTAGGGTTGGACAGAGATAGTGTGTAGAGGCTGGTTGGGTAGGACTTTGTTACTGAATAATGCATGACTACTACTGATATTGTGACGGGCTAAGGCCCTACTGCATATGTGATATTGTACTGAGATGGGCTAAGGCCCAAACAGTTACTGGCACCGAAAGGGGCTTAGGCCCAAAACTGTATTTGTCTGTGAACTATCTTTACTATTGTTTGTTTTCTGTGGGATTACACACTGAGTTTACATAAACTCACCCCTCTCTGTTTAAAGTGCACAGGTAATCCCCAGATTTAACGGATCGGTGCAACGGAGGACTCGACGGTGGCCACACTTATTATTAAACCTATTTAATTTCAGTTTTGGTATTTATTTCTTAATTATTTTTTTGGTTATTTTTTTATGTAAATTGGACTTTTAGGACTGTTTGCTTTTATTTAAGATTTTAGACTATTTTCGTGGATTTAATAACTGCACAAACTCAACAAACAAGCGATTTTCTTTAAAACAAATGGGTTTTTCTAATATGGACGTTTACCTAATTAATTCAGATTTTTATAAATTAAATGATTTCTAAAGCTTCTGCAACGAATTGTGTTTTAAACAATTGATTAAAAAAGTAAGCGATTTTAGAATCAACAATAATAAATAGATGAAAACGGTTTTATCGTAACAACCTAGTTTCAACACGCTATCATGTGGCATCGCCAACTTCGGCCATAACGTCTAGGCCGGGTTTGAGGTGTTACAAAACCCCTAATGTCTTATTTATGGGAGTGTTGATAGCCCAAATTAGGTATTCGCCATGTCCTAGGTCTTCGTATATAGTTTATTGTGCAAACGAAAATAACCCCGACATACTTAGGCAACAAGTTGACCTATGTCGTGCCATACAATGTCTATGGCATGACACGACATGTGAAGTTCACCTTGTATGGTTCATTTCATGCTTTGGCATCTCGAAAAGCTTGTGCATCACTTGTCCCTTGCTCACATGTCAATTGGGCCTATAAATCATCATCCTACACACTCAATTAAACACAATAGCACTACCTAAGGCTCGTATCACCCCTATGGGTCACAACACCCATAAAATGTGTTCAAAAACACTTATTTTACTAATATTTAATCATAAGTGATAAATACCAGAAATATAATATAAAATACTAAATTGGCTATAAAACTTGCTCCGTAAGTGTGGAAATAACCCGAATTAACTACTACTTTTGACAACAGGTCAGGTACGTCATATTCTAACACGACCATACACGAACACATTGCACATATATAGATCATGCAGGCAATCATTCATTTATTTCCACAGACTTATACATTCTTGATTTACTCAATCACCAAAACCATGTGCAACCATGGAATTCATATTACACCTAAAAAAATCATCTAAACATAACATGTCAACAGCACAACAAACCTCATCCAAGGGAAAAGAGGAGAGTACATAAACTTACCTTACTTCCTTTATCATCGTTAGCTTAGCTTGTTCAAACACCAGAGCCTCCTTAATCCTGACAGCTAAGCATGACAACCCTTTTATTGGTCAAATCGAAGGTATCCAAACCTTACAAACCTAGAATCCATAATTATACAAAAACTTTTCGAGAATTCTTCTCTTTCCTCTAATCCATGAGTACAAGGAGGCTTAGCAGCTTACCAAATTATCAAATTCTCGACATCCCATACTCAAATCTTACATTACCACCTCATGCAAAGCTTTCTTAAACATATTCTTCTTCTTTGGAGCAACTGAAGAAGACTTTGTAGACAAGAAGGAGATTACCAGTTAATTCAGGAGAAATCTTTTCTCTCTACCCATATATATATATATATATTTGAATTTGCACGGTCTTCTTAGTCTATTATAGCCATCCATTGCTAATTATTTTGTCTCTCGCTAAGGAGCCAGTCGGTTCCAATTTAACTAAATCATAATTGAAATTCAACTATTCATAATTCAACCACTAAAATTTCTAAATTTCCCAATAGAGCCCACCATCAATCATTTTGTTCAAATAACTCCTAACTTTCTTTTACTTTTAGGACATAAGAGAAAATCGATTGTGATAGTGCCACTAGAGTTGTTGGGTTATCTCCTCCTGTTTAGTTTAGCTTCAAAATTTTGTGCCATCCAAAGAGTAGAGTTCTTACACAAAAGACAAAAAATGCTTCTTCTTCTTTTTTAAGAGAATCAAAAATAAAATCTAACTAAGCAAAAAAAAGTCCAAGTTCAAAATTTTTACAAATTTGAAAAAAAAAAGAAAAAGAAAAAGAAAAGTAGTTCAGATTCAGTAAGAGTTTTGTTTGGACGTGGCGCCCTCTTCTTCATCTTATGGTTCTTCAATAATTTTTTTGTTGTCTAGTCATGACTTCTATTTGAAAGATAGGAATTGTGGCATTCGTAGGCCATGTCTACATGCAGAATCCTCATAAATAGGCCCTACCCCTTGCATCCATTGAATTATCCATTCCGAGTCAGGAAGGTTACTTTCTTCTGAACTTTGTTGGGCGTCAAAATCCCCTTTTTCGTGTTAGAAAATTGGGAAACTATCTTGCTCCGAACTCTCATATAGAACTCTTTGATGGTTGTAGAAATAGTTTTGACATGCCCATGGGAACTCTCGCTTGCTTGCATAGGGCGGTGGAAACACAAAAATATATAGACTTTTTCAGCACCTTTTGAGCTCTAATTCATTTAGTTTCATAGTAAATTTTGTCGAAAATCACACTTTAATTATAAAATAAATAATTTGCACTTAAATTATTAACATATTGAATTTTAATTGTTTTTATAATAAATTTCACAAATTTGGTTTATTTTCGACAATTTTAGACAAAAGGTGAAATTTTCGACAAGTTTTGACAATTTCACTTGAACCGTTGGAGAAATTTTTGCATCAAGTGAACCAAGAGAAAGACTAAATATTTTTCTAGTCAAGGATGGTCCAAATTATTATTATGTTATATACTTTATATTTATTTTTTATCCAAAGTAAATTGGGTTAAAATTTAATATAAAGCCTGAAGGAGAAAGTGTCCCAGTATGCCAAGAAGAGAAGACTAATCCACCAAGCAAATTGGGAGCCCAAAACTGTCCAATAAGCTTGCGCAATTAGCTAATTTTTTTTTTTATTCTTTCAAATCATCCCTCAAAGTTTCCTTAAAATCCATTCAAACCCCTCCATTTTTTGTGCCTTTAAAGATTTGCCACAAGCTAAATTTAGCAAACTTTGAAACATTCAAACTTGCTTGTTGTATGGCTGGCCAAGGAAGAGTGTGTGACTGCTAATTATTTGCTATTTTTAGCAACCATTCACACCTATAAATACCCACATTTGTTACCTTATTCAACACACCATTCATTCCACTACATCTCTCTCTCTTTCACTCATTTTCTCTCTTCCATTCCCTTATTTGTTTTCCCATTTCCCTTGTCGATTTCTCTCTTGAAAAATAGCCTTAATCCACCTTGGAATAGTATCATTCAATTTTTTATAGAGGCCTCGATTCAACACAACGAGCAGAGAATAAGAGGAGCGCACTAGTCTGGCTTTATAGAAATACTAGATTTGCTTCCCAGTTCCCTTCTCTTTAATTTTCTTGCTTATGTTGTGAGCATGAATATGAATAATTGTTTTGTTAATGTTCTTGTTCTAATTAAAATGAATTAATTTAATTCATGTTAGATTGATTGCATTCTATCCACTTGAATTATTAAAATCATGTTTGTGTTGTTATAGGCCTTGGTGAGTTGTTCAATTAAATAAAACCATGCTTATGTTATACGTACATTATAAAATGTAAGGTAACGAATGAATTAATTATTAAACGTATTGAAATTATAATTAATTAACACAACATTTAATTGGTGCATGTTTAATCTTCTAAGGTAGTTAAAGGTTAAATTAGCGACGGTATTAAACGGCACATTAGCCTTACATAACTTGCAAGATTATTGTAATTAAACCGTTTCAATATAGAAATATATTGTTACCTCAGTTAATCTTATATGTGCTAATAAAGATTGATTAATTGTTTGAATTAGCATTGAAAAATGTTCAAGAGATTGGTTAATTTAGTAAGCATGTATTTGCAGTAGTTAACAACTTAGAAAACGACTGCAATCCAATTTTTATAACCCATCTTGGCGAAACCACCCTAATTTCTCTTAGAGTAAGCAAGGGGCTAACCAGTAACACTTATGCACAACCTAGATCGACTCAACCACCTGTATTTACCCAACAAGTTCAAAAACAACCTCAACCTAAATCTTCCAATGGCTTAGAAAATTTGTTGAAGGCATACATAGCGAAAAATGATGTCTTAATCCAACGCTAAATAGTCATATTGAAAAACCTAGAAAACCAAATAGGTCAGCTTGCGACTGAACTTAGGAACCGACCACAAGGTGCGTTGCCTAGTGATATAGAGAACCCGAGAAATCCAAGGAAAAAGTATTGTAAAGCACTAACATTGAGGAGCAGAAAGACATTAGAGCCCAATACTGTTGAAGTTGAAGAGGAGCCAACTGATGCTCAAGATTTAATGGAAGTTAAACCAAGTGTTGAAATTCCCCCTTCGCCAGAACTAGAATCTACAAAATTTGATAAGGTAACTTCTAACCCAGTCAATTCTAATAAACTAACAACTTCGTTAGATGCAGAATTGCCACAAAAGATGAATCAGCCAGTTCAAGTTAAGAATCCTCTACCATCTTACCCTCAAAGGCTTCAAAAGCAGAAACAGGAAGTCCAATTCAAGAATTTTTTAGATGTACTGAAGCAACTTCATATTAACATTACGTTGGTAGAAGCACTTGAGTAGATGCCAAACTATATCAAATTCATGAAAGATATACTGTCTAAGAAATAGAGACTTGGAGAATTTGAGATGGTAGCCTTGACAAAGGAATGCAGTGCATATCTTCAAAGTAAACTGCCCCAAAAAATAAAGGACGCTAGATGTTTTACCATACGTTTTAGTAAGGCATTATGTGATTTTGGTGCAGACATCAACTTGATGCCCATGTCTTTATATAAGAAGTTAGGGATAGGTGAAGTTAGACATACTATGGCTACACTTCAATTAGCAGATCGATCTTTAGCACATCCAGAAGGAAAAATCAAGGATATATTGGTACATGTAGACAAATTTATTTTTCCTACTGACTTTGTTATTTTAGACTTTGAAGTAGATAAAAAGGTGTCAATCATCCTAGGGTGGCCTTTCCTAGCAACTGGAAGGACCCTTATTGATGTGCAGAAGGGCAAGCTTACTATACGTGTTCAGGATGATCAAGTAACTTTTAATGACTTTAAGTTTATGTGATTCCCTGACATAGTTGATGATTGTTCTAAAGTATCTAAATTAGAGGATTTAGCTATAGAATGGGAACTCAACTCTGTTTAGGACCCACTGGAACAAGTTTTGATGTCAAACCCTACAAGTGATGAAGAGGGGGAGGAATACTTAGCTTTGCTAGAAGCTAATCAAAGAGGATTTAATCCTCAATCCTGTTTTGAATCTTTGGAATTAGAAAGAAGAGACTTATTAGTAACCGAAAATAGAAAAGAAAGAAGGGTTTAGAGCTTTCTTAGGGTTCGACACTTGCAAGGCTTAATTGGTAAGTGTTTTGAGCTCTGTTTTTAATTATTTCTATGTTTTTGTGATCGTTGCTTCGTGTTCTAGTTATCCCGTATCTTAATTTTCAAATTTGTTGAAGATTTTGTAAAGTGCCATTGTTGAGTGCTTGAGTTTTTGGATGTTTGATGATGAAATATGAAAGTTTAATGATAGATTTTAATGTTTTGTAAAGTGATTTTTGACAAAAATGTCAAATAAGGATTAAATTATGAAAGTGTAAATTGAGGGATTAAAATGTGAAATAATTGAAAAATATGGGCTGCTAGGTGCATTATGGTAATTCGACACATATGGGTTTGTAATGAATTGGTGTAATTTTGTATATTTGTGAAATGGGGGCTAAATTGTTAAAATGTGAAAGTTTAGGGGCTAAAGTGCAAAAATGCCCAAATGTATATTTTTGGATGAAATTGAATGAATAGGTGATTAAATGAGTTAATTTTGAATTTATATATATCGAGAAAGAAAGGAATCAGATTTAGACTGGGGAAAATCAGAGATTATTGAGTAATCGATCTGATTCGTCAATTTCGAGTAAAAGGTAAGTCTGTATGTGGTAAATTCATTATATATGTAACGCCCCCTTACCCGAGACCATCGCCGGAGTCGAGTATGAGATATTACTAAACTTATTTTAGCATTTAAACAAGTTCAAACAATTCTCATAGTAAACTGTCCATCTGCGTTACAGTTGCTAAAAAAATCATATCTCGAGTTACAAAACTCGAAATCAAATTCTGTAAATTTTCCCTGAAACTAGACACATATATCTACTTACTAATTGTTTTCTAGAATTTTTGGTTGGGCTAATTAGTACAGTTTATTAGTTAAAGTCTCCCCTGTTTTAGGGTTTAGCTACTCTGACCCCTGTGTATTACGAATCAGATATCTTCTTGTACAGAGTTTCAATGACTATGCCATTTGTTTCTCATAAAACTAGACTTAATAAGGATTGCATACATGTAAGGTAAAACTCTTAATTGTTTTTGTAAAATTTATGGTGAATTTTTAAAGTTAGAATAGGGGATTCAGAAATTGCTCTGACCCTGTTTCACCAAAACATAAATATCTCATAAAATACAACTCTTTTACTTATTTTGTTTCTTCCACATGAAAATATATTAATTAAGCTTTAATTTCATTTTTTATTCATCATCTAATTCTATCTCTACTATTTTTAGTGATTTTTCAAACTCACGTCACTGCTACTAACTGATTTTGTTTTGTGGCCAATTTTAACTTTCCAAGGATTTTCATGGTTTAGTTAAGACATAAAGCATACATGTTATCATATATAAAATTGATTAGCCATTCCAATAGCTAATCATTCTCAAACATTTCCATTCCATCCATGTCCAATTTTTGTCCAAAACTTAGAAATTGGTCAAATTGCTATTTAAGGTCTCTTAATTAATATTCCAAAGCAATTTCATAGTAAAAACTTCTAGAATGCAAGTTTTGCAACTTATTCAATTTAGTCCCTAATTTCAAATTAATCACTTTATGCATAGAATTTCTTCACGAAATTTTCACACAATCATGCAATCATATCATAGACTTCAAAATAATCATAAAATAATTATTTCTCTCTCAGATTTGTGGTCCCAAAACCACTATTTCGATTAGGCCCTAATTCGGGATATCACAATATATGCATGTTAAATGCTTTGATATCGTATAAATTGTGATTACGAGATTATGGATAGTACTAAATAGTAAAAATGACTCTACGAATGCATTTGATGATAGAATCGAGAGGTGTAAAAGCTCGGTTAAACCTCAGAAATAGTTTTGATGCTAATGGCATGTCATTAGGCTATAGTGTTGGCTTCGGGCCATGATATCGACACTTCAGGTGTGAGTGATACCTTTATTTGGGTACGGGCCATGGTATAAGTATTCAAAGAGGAGTTACCTTGATTTGGCTACGGGCCATAGTATAGGTATTCTAAGATAAGTTACCTTGATTTGGCTATGGGCCATGGTATAGGTACTTATCGATTGCGATTCTTGAGTATCCGACTTATATTCCTAACAGTTTAATGGATAAATGAATGTTGTGGTTAAGAAAGAGGTTCGTACGAGGTGATACGGGTATGTACGGAATCTATTCAAGTATTACATTGAGAAAGTTTAATGAAATGATATTTAATCATGTTTGAGACATGAATAAGGTTTGTGTTAATGTAATGTTGATTTGGTAATGTGCAAATGGTTGAACTATATTATTTGATGAATTGAGTTATTTACTTATGAAATTACTAAGCTATGAAGCTTACTGTGTGTTATTTGTCTATGTTTTATAGATAATCAAAGCTAGCTCAGACTCAGGGATAGTTAGGAACCGTCATCACTTTATCAATAATTTTGTTAATACTTTTGAAGCTTTGTATATATGGTATGTGGAATGTATAGGCTAGTGTCATTTTGGTATGTTTTGAGTTATGGTATTAGCCATGAGATTTCGCTTGTAAATGTTGGTATGTATGGCCATTTAAGTTTGCTTGAATTATGTGTTTGGTAAATGATATATTGGTGATGTATATAATGCCATATGTGTTGGCTTGCTTAGTATGTTTATGTGTTGGCTATTTTGGATAGTTACAATTTATGCAAGTTGTGATGATTTTAGGTATATGGAATTTAGTATTTGAATTGGTTGATGATAGTTAGCTTGATATGTGATTGATTCGACATTTTTTTGGTTGCCTAAAGATGTATTTAAATGGTGTTATTTTGGTTGATATGTGTGCTTGTGGAAAGGGTGGCAAATTGGCTTTGCAAATGGCCTATTTTTGTACACACAGGCAGGGACACGGGCATGTGTCTCAGTCACGCGCGACACACGGTCATGTTACACGGCTGTGTGTCCTCTGGGGTACCCTTTTGAATTATGACAGTATACCATACAAGTTTGACACGGCCTAGACACATAGGCATGTCTACTGGCCGTGTGAGGCGCACAGGCTGGCACATGGATGTGTGACTGGCCGTGTGACCCAAGTGAGTAACCTCTCTAGTTTTCCCATGACCATGGCATACGGGCGTGTCTCTAGCCATGTCGTACAAGTCAGTATATATGCCCTGTTTTCACATGGCCTGTGCCACGGGCATGTCACACAGCCTGTTCACATGGGCATGTGACCCTTAAATGTTGAAAAGTTTTCTAAGATTCCCTAAGTTTGCAAATGTTATCGGTTTAGTCCTGAACCACTTCTAAGCATATTTTAAGGTCTCGTAGAGCTTTATAAGGGATATTGTGATAATATTGATTGATGTTTTTGTGAAAGTGTATGATTTATGTTGTGTTTGATCAGTAATGTCTCATAACCCTATTCTGGCTATGAATACGGGTTAGGGGTGTTACACATTTTGTAACAGTCGTATCATCGGTGCCACAATCATCGAGAATCCTTTCACGAATCTTCGGTAATATCCCTCTAAGCCCAGAAAGCTACGGACTTTAGATACATTTCTTGGAGATTTCCAATCAACAATAGCAGAAATCTTACTCGGATCAACTCTAATACCGTTAGCTAAAACAATGTGCCCTAGAAATCCAACCTCTTTGACCCAAAACTCACATTTACTGAACTTTGCAAATAACTACTTATCACGTAGAGTTTGTAACATAATTCTCAAATGTTCAGTATGTTTAGATTCATCTCGTGAGTTAATCAGAATGTTGTCAATGAATACAACAACAAATCTATCTAAATACGGTCTGAATATCTGATTCTTCAAGTCCATAAAAATGGCAGGAGCATTAGTTAAACTGAAAGGGATGATAAGGAATTCATAATGTTGAAAGGGATGATAAGGAATTCATAATGTCCATACCTTGTTTTGAATACGGTTTTCGATTCATCTGACTCTTTAACTCACAACTGATAGTAAACCAATCTCAAATCAATCTTTGGAAATACTGTAGCCCCTTTCAACTGATCAAATAAGTCATCAATCCGCGGTAGAGGGTATTTTTTTCTTTATAATCACTTTATTCAACTGTCTATAGTCGATACACATTCTCATCGTGCCATCTTTCTTTTTCACGAACAATATTGGTGCACCCAAGGAAGAATAACTCGGTTGTACAAAACCTCTATCTGTCAATTCTTGCAACTGAGCTTTCAACTCTTTTAATTCTGTTGGAGCCATTCTATACGAAGCTATCGATATCGGTATTGTTCCCGGTACTAATTCAACACCAAATTCAACCTCTCTGATCGATGGTAAACCTGGTAATTATTTTGGAAATACATCCGAAAACTTACAAACAACTGATATGATTCAATCTTTGATTCTGACACTTTTGTATCTAGTACATATGCAAGGTTTGCATCATATCCCTTTTTCAAATATTTCTGAAATAAAATAGATGATATCACAATCGATAACTTACTCAAATCATTAGACTCGATCCAAATAATTTCACCGTTTTGGCATTTTAATTCGATAGTTTTCTGTCTAGAATTCACAACTGCATCGTGCATAGTGAACCAGTCCATACCCAGAATCACATCAAACTCATTAAATGGTAGAAGCATCGAATCAGCCCGAAAATAGTAACCTTAGATCATCAGAGGACAATTCCTACAAATTTTATCAACTAAAACAGATTTCCCTAAGGGGTTTGATATTTTAATTACAAATTCTGTAGACTCGACATATAAACTTTTTTTAAACACTATATTAATACAGATTTAAGAATGGGTTGATCCAGGATCTAGCAACGTAACTATATCAGTATCAAAAAGAGAAAAAGTACCGGTAATAACGCCTGGCGATGATGCTTCCTCCTGTGCACGGATAGCATAAGCTTGAGCAGGTGCTCGTGCCTCAGATCTCACAGTCGAATCTCTCGTAGAACCTCTATTACCACTCATATTTCTAGTATTTCGAGGTTGTCTCCCTTTAGTAGTCGTGTTACTAACTCTCACTGGTTTTTCTCTTTCAGCTGTAAACTTTTTTGGACAGTCCCGGAGATAATGATCAAGAGATCAAGAGATCTACATTCACCGTAATGTCTCTTATTATAGTGTTTACATTCAGGTCCAGCATTTCTAACACTTCTCACACTGGAAATAGATGTCGCCTGAGGTTTAGAACTGAATTGTCTTGCACCTCTATCTCTAATTGAAATTCTCGCAGAAGTAGTAGAACGAGGATGATAGTCTTTAAATTTCTTTGATGCTAACTAATGCTATTTGCGCGCAAATCTCTTTATAGAATCTCTAGCCTCAGAATCGACTTTTCTTTTCTCTTTGCAAAGATCTTCAACTTTACAAGCTCGGTCAAACAGAACGACAAACTCTTTCATCTCAAGAATTCCAACTAACACTCTAATTTCTTCATTAAATCCATGCTTGAATCTTTTACACATTATAACTTTAGAAGAAACACATTCACAGCAATATTTGCTAAGTCCTACAAACTCTCTCTCATATTCTGTGACCGACATACGACCCTACTTTAATTTAAGGAATTCTTTTCTTTTCTGATCAACAAACCTTTGGCTGATGTATTTCTTTCTAAATTCAACTTGAAAGAAATCCCAAGTAACTATTTCTTGCGGAACTATGGATATCAAGGTTTCCACCACTGATACGCGGTGTCTCTCAATAGTGATACTACACATTTTAAACATTCTTCATGTGTGCAGGATAATCCGTTGAATACCCGAATCATGTTCTCAAGCCAAAACTCAGCTCTCTTAGGATTATCATTAACAGTGGGTCTGAATTCCTTAGCTCCGTGTTCCAGTATCTTATCAATAAGTGGTTTATTTAATCGCAGAGGATCAATACCTTGAGGAACTACAGGGATCGATTGGGGAATAGGTGGGGGTGGAGGTTGCTGAGTACCAATATACTGTGTGAACTACTCATTCAATATCTGAAAGAAGGCTTTTTTAGCCTCACCGCCGTGACTACTCGTCAACGGTCCAGATTTCATAGGCGTTGTCCCTTGAGCGGGAGCTAGCGCGTTACTTTCTGCATCATCCGCTATAGCTCGTTTAGGATCCATTGCTATATAAAATCACATTTGGAAATGTCAGGAGTCGTCACACTATCACAGTTTTGTATATATGGCATGTATAGCAAGACTCACATACACTACGTTAGTCCTAGAATCGACTAAACCGTAGCTCTAATACCAACAAATGTAACACCCCTAACCAGTAACCGTCGCCAGAATAGGTTAAGAGGTATTACCAGACTTGTAACTCAGTTCAGAATAATCATTTATCAAATATCATCACATTTCAGTAAATATCATTCATTTACATTCAACACGTACTTAAATCAAGCATACAAAGCTTTAATCATGCATTTGGGACTAAATTGATAACATTAAAATTTTCAATAACTTAGAAAAATTTTAACATTTCAATTGTCGCACGTCCGTGTGAATAGGCTGTGTGCCTCACACGGCTAATAGATACGCCTGTGTCTTAGACCGTGTGAAAACAGGGCATACATACTGACTTGGGTCACACGGCCAACCACATGCTCGTGTGTCTAGCCCGTGCGCCCTTCGAAATGGCCACACACGCCCATGTACCAGGCCATGCCAAAACTGTAGGGTATACTAACTTATCAACATGGCCAAGTCACACGCTCGTGTACTAGGCCGTGTGCCATTTAGCGGGTATACTGACTTGTACCACACGGCTGGTCACACGCTCGTGTGTGAGGCCGTGTGGATCATAGTGACTTCAATTCAATTTCCACACCAGGGGACACCCGGCTGTGTAACATGACTGTGTGTCACACACGGCTGAGACATCCGTGTCCCTACCAGTGTAGACAAAAATAGGCAACCAAAATAACCATTTCAATACAAATTATATACCAATTCAACTTGTTATTCAATTACCTTTTTAATAACATGTATAATTCATTCATCTAACAAATACATATCAATACCTTACTTGCATATTTTCATTCAAACATTACTTTACCAAAACATACCATAGCCATGATATCAAGTAACATAACTAACATCATTTAAACTAGCCTATACATGCCATATTTACATATATTCACATGTTAAAAATACCAATCAGAAATTGGATAGTGTGATGTGCAACTCTTACTTATCCGAAACGAGTGAGCTATTGAGCTTCTATAGAACATGGAAAAAGAAACAGAGTAAGCTTAATAGCTTAGTAAGCTTGTATAATACATAATTAAACTTACCATTTATACATAATCAAAGCAACATTAAAAATGCCAACAATTCAATTAATCAGCACCTAATCACCAATATCCATCACATGTTTGTCATTTGGCAAATACATAAAACCATCCGTTCATACAATACTTTGCATCATTCCAAAATTCACATGTCATATATATAACATTAGTAACATTTATAATCCATAATTTTATCCGTATAAATAGTATTTAGGCTCGTTGAACCTATTATAACTTCAAAGGATACTCGAGTGAACAACGTCAGTAATTCGTCAATTCATTATCATATATGCTCTTTCGAGCTATGGTCAGTAAGCTCCTCCTAAGCTGATGAACAGTAAGCTCTACTGAGCTAAAACGGTAAGTTTTATCGAGCTAACCTGTAACGCCCCAAAAATCTCAAAATTTCGAATTTTTCTTTTTGTGCTTAGTAATTTAGGTTAAGTGTTAATTACGCTATGGTAGGTCTGGTTCAAGAGTTGAGTTCAAATCTAGGGGTAGAAGGAATTATAGTATAATTATTAAAGGAACCCTAATGGCAAGCAGTTGGGCTTTTAAATAAATATAAGGGAAAAAAGGGCATCAAAAAGCCAAATGGAGGAGTGGCTAAGTGACGCCACTTAGAGTGTAAAGAGGTGGCATTAGTGACTAGCAAGGAGATGCAAGGTTCAAATCCTAGCTTAGTATTTTTAGAAGTTTAATTCTGGCTTTCTATAAGATTGGAAGTGGCGTGAAGATGGACTCCAAGGGGAGTGTTCAGAAGAGAAAAGATACGAAATAGATTGGGGAGTTATCAGGGAGAAAAATGAAGAGATGAGAAGAGGGAAGTGATGGAGCCAAATGAGGAATTTAGCCATGAGGAATTCGGCTATAAGGGCTATAAATAGGTGCCGAATGCAAGGTTGTTAGGCTAATGCCAAAACCTTTTTCACCTTGTTACCGAAAACCTTTTTCTCTTCAAGATCCAAAAAGTCGAAAAGCCTTACTTCTTTCTTTCTTTTCTTGTGCCGATTTCTATTCTTCCTCTACTTCATTATTGACTTTTTTTTTCCTTGGAGTCGAATAACTCTCTTTTGCCATACAAAATCGCAAAGGGCAGAAACTTTCTTGGCCGAATACTCTTTGACCGAATCTAGTGTAAGTGTTTTCTCTTCCAATTGGTTTTTGCTAAAGTATTGATTATTGTTCCTCACTTAGTCTAATCGATTTTGGGTAGGAATAGGTATCGAATCTCAGTTTTGGATCTCTGTCGATTTGCTCTTCAGGTAAGGGGCTTCGGTTAGTACTCTTAATCTTAATTGGCCGAATAGTCAGAGTTAAGGTAAGGGGACTTGTGTTGGATACGAGTCACCTATTATTCTAGTTTCTAATAGTTAAGATTGATGTAGATCTAGAAGTTGATCATGGTTAGTGATTTAAGAAGGGGCTGTTATACTTATCGTGCAAGGTAAGGTTAAGGGGAGGTTTCAGTTTTAGTAAAGATATGTATTAAGCATGTGGTTAATTGAAGGGTAATATCGTTTGTAGGTTTGTGACTAAGGGAATCGTAGTACGCTTGCTTACCAGGTGTGTACATACACTGTACACACACAATGAATCGGTAAAAGCCAAAATACTGAAAACCTGAAAAGTTGAAATGTGATTTGGGCCTAATGGGCCATATAAATGTGATTTGGGCCTAATGGGCCATATACAGGTGATTTGGGCCTAATGGGCCATATGAATGTGATTGGGCCTAGTGGGCCATATGTAGGTATGTGGATTTGACTGGGCTTTGTAAGGGGTTTTGGGCTTAGTATATGATGACTACCTAAAACTTAATTAATTAATTGCGACCGTGGATAAGTCAAAGGGTTAATGTGTGGCAACGGGTATATGTATGTCTAGGATTGGATCTAGGGAGAGCTTGGTACCTAAGCAGTCTTAATGACTCACCTCCTCTTTTTTGGAATCCTGCCTGGTGCATAGTATTCGTTTATCTTAGCTCACGGTATTTGTTAATGGGCCAAGGTAAGTGAAAACCGTAAAGAAAGGGAAAATTACTGAAATGCCCCTAAGGGAAAAATGACCGAAATACCCCTAGGTAATGAATGTGAGTTTTATGGATGTGACATGCATACATATGATATTCTGCTTAGGTTGCATAGGGGTTGGGAATCATGGAATGGAGGAAGTATAAGAGGATCGCATGGTTACTTGACAATCGTGGATCCACCGACGGCTTTTAAGCCCAATGTGTAAATGTAGGTAGTTTCGCAACTGGGATACCATAGATGCGACGGATGGGTGGGTCGATATTTATATCCGTACATGGTGTGACGAGAGACGGAGCTGGTGTGTAGCGGATGGATTATTGGGATAGGATTGCATTGTATGTGATGTATGGTGTTTATTGAATGCTTGTCGAGGGTTGTACACACTGAGTTTGAGAAAAATCACCCCCTCTTTTATTTTATTTTCAGGTGATGCTCAGTAGAAGGTTCCATGTTTGGAGGGACTCTAGGTGGCCAGCTAGCAAGGCAACATTGACATGTTTTTTTCTTAAAAGCATACAAGTGTCTATTTTATTAAGTACTTTTCTGGCCAGATTGTAATAAGGCTTCCATTTTTTATTATTTGGGTTTTTATTTTCATACGTTGTAATTATGAAATGTTGAACATGTGTTTGCTAAATCATAGTATGTTTTTCTATGCTTCCGCAACAGAATTTTAAAATGACAGGTTTTCATAAAATCATATGTTTTAAACAGGTTTCCGTGATTGAAAAATAAAAAGAGTTTTTATAAGTTAAATAAGGTTTCTTTTAATTTAAGAAAGGTTTTCAATGAAAACACGATTTTTGCTAAAACATTTCAATGTGATGTGCTAGATTCAGCCATAACATCAGGGCCGAGTTTGGGGTGTTATATTTAGTGGTATCAGAGCCCAGGTTACAAAACTCGGGCTGTGAAGTGGGACTTATTATTATTTGGTTTCTTTTTCTACTTATTATTTGGATTTAAAAAAAAATTTGGATCACAATGTTTTGGAAAAAGGAAAATCTTGCTATGCGGTACACCGAGCCTCCGACGTTGAACCAAGTAAGTACTTTTATTCTTAAGTATGTTTAAATTGTGATACAGTAGATAGTTAGAGGGCTACTCTAGATGATTTTGTTAGAGTGGAACTAAAGCCTGTAGGAACTTGAAACTGTAGAGGATTTTCGGAAACAATCTTCTCTTTAAATATTTTCATAAAACATTAGTGTAATTATTAAACTAAATAAAACTTCATAAAATTTCTAATCCAAATAATACGCGAATTTGACTTAATCTTAGGTATGGATTGGCTGGTGAAGCATCGAGCCACCTTGGATTGCACTACAAAGCGAATGGTGTTAAGAACGGTGGAGGATAAGGAAGTAGTGGTGATTGGTGAACGCCAGAATTACCTGTCGAATGTGATTTTGGCGTTGAAGGCTGAGAAGTTAGTACGAAAGGGATGTGAAGCCTATTTGGCTTATATTAGTAATACGGAGGCTAAGAGCCTTGCTGTTAGGGAGTTGAGAACAGTTAGGGAATTTTCGGATGTTTTTCCTGAGGAGCTGCCTAGGTTGCCACCCAGCAGGGAAGTAGAATTTGGAATCGAGTTGTTACTTGGGACGGCTCTGGTGTTTATCGCTCCTTATCGTATGACACCAAAGGAGTTGGTGGAACTTAAGGCACAGATTCAGGAATTGTTGGATCGAGGATTCATACGACCAAGTGTGTCTCCATGGGGAGCACTAGTGTTATACGTGAAGAAGGATGGAACCTTGCGAATGTGCATCGACTATCGACAGTTAAACAAGTTAACTGTTAAAAACATGTACCCTCTACTAAGAATCGATGATCTTTTTGATCAGTTTAGGGGAGTTTCTATTTTCTCGAAGATTGACCTGCATTCGGGATATCACCAATTGAGGGTTAAGGAGGCAGATGTTCATAAGACAGCTTTTAGAACTAGTTATGGGCATTATGAGTTCTTAGTGATGCCATTCGGGCTGATGAACGCACCTGCCGCTTTCATGGATCTCATGAATCGGGTTTTCCAACCCTACTTGGATCGGTTCGTAGTAGTCTTTATAGACGACATTTTGGTGTACTCAAGAAATGAGGATGAGCGTGATGCACACTTAAGGATTGTGTTGTAGATTTTGAGGGAGAAACAACTGTATGCCAAATTCAATAAGTGTGAATTCTGGCTAAGGGAGGTTACTTTTTTTGGACATGTGGTGTCAGCTGAGGGGATTAAGGTAGATCCCCAGAAAATTGAAGCAGTGTTAGACTAGAAAACACCCAAGTCAGTGTTAGAAATCTAAAGTTTTCTGGGCTTGGTAGGATACTATAGGCGATTTGTTGAGGGCTTTTCAGTAATTGCTGTACTTTTAACTAAGTTGTTGAGGAAAGGGGTACCGTTTGTTTGGACGGACAAGCAGCAAGAGAGTTTTGGAAAACTTAAGAAAGTTTTAACTGAGGCCCCTGTGTTGATTCAGCCAGTGCCTGGGAAGGAGTTTAAGGTATATAGTGATACATCGCATGTGGGCTTGGGATGTGTATTGATGCAAGAAGGAAAGGTGGTTGCGTATGTATCACGGTAACTTAAGACTCACGAAGTGAACTACCCAACCCATGATTTGGAGTTAGCTGCGGTGGTTTTCGCACTTAAAATATGGAGGCATTACTTATACGGGGAGAAGTGCATAATTTATTCGGACCACAAGAGCTTGAAGTACCTCCTTACCCAAAAGGAGCTAAACCTTAGGCAACATAGGTGAGTGGAATTGTTGAAGGATTATGATTGTACGATTGAATATCACCCTGGCAAAGTGAATGTGGGAGCCGACGCGTTGAGTCACAGGGCTAAGTCAGACTTGAGGGCTATGCTCGCCCGTTTAAGCTTGTTGAATGATGGTAGCTTGTTAGCTGAGCTTCAGGTAAAGCCGGTTTGGGTCGAGCAGATAAGGAGTAAGCAGCTAGTAGATGAGACCTTAGGTGCTCGTTCTAGACAAGTGGAGAGTGGGGAGACATCGAACTTTGGGATAAATAGTGAAGGAGTACTGTGTTTCCGTGGGAGGATGTGTATACCAAAGGATGATGATCTAAGGCAGTCCATTCTGTGGGAAGCACATAGCAGTCTCTACGCAATGCATCCTGGCGGAAACAAGATGTATCAGAATTTACGAGAGCTTTATTGGTGGCCAGGACTCAAGCGCGAGGTTATGGAGTTTGTAAGCAAATGTTTGGTTTGTCAAAAGGTGAAGGCGGAACATCAGTTGCCTTTGGGATTGCTTCAGCCAGTTAAGATTCCACTTTGGAAGTGGGAAAGGATCACTATGGACTTTGTTAGTGGGCTACCCTTGACGCCTACTAAGAAAGACTTGATATGGGTTATAGTGGATCGGTTAACCAAGTCTGCCCATTTTGTACCGGTTCGTACCGATTACTCGTTACAAAAGCTGGCTAGGCTATATGTGGCGGAGATTGTAAGATTGCATGGAGTGCCAGTATTCATAATATCTGATAAGAACCCACGTTTCACTTTACGATTTTGGAACAAGCTGCATGAGGCGTTGGGTACTAGGTTGAATATCAGTACGGCATTCCACCTTCAAACTGATGGACAGTCGGAAAGGATGATTCAAGTATTGGAAGATATGTTGAGGGGATGTGTGATTGAGTTTCGAGGTAGCTGGGAGGACTATTTGCCATTATCCGAATTCGCGTATAATAATAGTTATCAAGCAAGCATTGGGATGGCTTCATACAAAGCACTGAATGGCTGAAGGTGTCGAACCCCAACATGTTGGACGGAGTTAGGCGAATAGAGAGTTTTGGGCCCTGAGTTAGTAGCCGATACTGAGGATAAGGTAAAATTGATTCGGGATCAGTTGAAGGAGGCCTCAAATAGGCAAAAGTCGTATGCTGACCTTAAGCGTCGAGAAATAGAGTATGCAGTGGGAGACTTAATTTTTTTGAAGGTCTCTCTGTGGAAGAAAGTGTTAAGGTATGGACGAAAGGGTAAGCTAAGCCCAAGGTTCATTGGGCCATATCGGGTTGTAAGGCGAATTGGGCCAGTCTCTTACCAGCTAGAGTTACCTCTTGAACTAAGCCAAATCCACGACATGTTTCATGTTTCCATGATAAGGCGGTATCGCTCGAATCCTTCACATGTCATGGCGATTGAAGAAATCGAGGTCAGACCAAACCTAACTTTTGAGGAAGAGACTATTCAAATAATTGGTCGAGATGTCAAAGAACCGAAAAGGAAGTCCGTTCCATTAGACAAAGTGCTTTGGCGAAATCAAAAGGCCGAGGAGGCTACTTGGGAACTTGAGGAAGCAATGCGATGTCAATATCCTCAACTGTTTGAATTAGGTAAAATTTCGAGGACGAAATTTTTTTTAGGGGGTAGAGTTGTAACGCCCCAAAAATCCTGAAATCTCGAATTTTTCATTTTGTGCTTAGCAATTCAGGTTAAGTGTTAATTACGCGATGGTAGGTCTGGGTCAGGGGTTGAGATCAAATCTAGGGGTAGAAGGGATTATAGTATAATTATTAAAGGAACCCTAATGGCAAGCAGTTGGGCTTTTAAATAAATATAAGGGAAAAAGGGCATCAAAAAGCCAAATGGAGGAGTGGCTAAGTGACGCCACTTAGAGTGTAGGGAGATGGCGTTAGTGGCTAGCAAGGAGATCCAAGGTTCGAATCCTAGCTTAGTATTTTTAGAAGTTTAATTTTTGCCTTGTAGAAGATTGGAAGTGGCGTGAAGATGGACTCCAAGGGGAGTGTTCAGAAGAGAAAAGTTAGGAAATAGATTGAGGAGTTATCAGGGAGAAAAATGAGGAGATGAGAAGGAGGAAGTGATGGAGCCGAATAGGGAATTTAGCCATGATGAATTCGGCTATGAGGGCTATAAATAGGTGCCGAATGCAAGGTTGCCAGGCTAATGTCGAAATCTTTTTCACCTTGTTACCGAAAACCTTTTTCTCTTCAAGATCCAAAAAGCCGAAAAGCCTTACTTCTTTCTTTCTTTTCTTGTGCCTATTTCCATTCTTCCTCTACTTCATTGCCGACTTTTCTTTCTTTTTTCCTTGGAGCCGAATAACTCTCTTTTGCCATACAAAATCGTAAAGGGTAGAAACTTTCTTGGCCGAATACTCTTTGACCGAATCTAGTGTAAGTGTTTGCTCTTCCAATCGGTTTTTGCTAAAGTATCGATTATTGTTCCTCACTTCTTCTAATCGGTTTTGGGTAGGAATCGGAATCGAATCTTAGTTTTGGATCCATGCCGATTTGCTCTTCAGGTAAGGGGCTTTGGTAATTACTCTTAATCTTAGTTGGCCGAATAGTCAGAGTTAAGGTAAGGGGACTTGTGTTGGATACGAGTCACCTATTATTCTAGTTTCTAATAATTAAGATTGATAAAGATCTAAGAGTTGATTGTGGTTAGTGATTTAAGAAGGGGCTGTTATACTTATCACGCAAGGTAAGGTTAAGGTGAGGTTTCGATTTTAGTAAAGATATGTATTAAGCATGTGGTTAATTGAAGGGTGATATCGTTTGTAGGTTGGTGACTAAGAGAATCGCAGCACACTTGCTTACCAAGTGTGTACATACACTGCACACACACAATGAATCAGCAAAAGCCGAAATGCTGAAAAGCCGAAAAGTTGAAATGCTGAAAAGCTGAAAGTTGGGCTACGATAGTCTTGTGAGTGTGCGAACACTCGTGAGGAGGAAACCGATAGGTTGTCTGAGGGCCATGGGCGATTCCATTGACTTGGGCTGTGAATTTGCCAACCGGGCCAAAATAGGCTTAATGGGCTTGACGGGCTGTTGGTCCCATAATAGGCAAAAATTTATAATTGATGCTATGTGATAGAAATCATATGTGAGCATGTGTATAATGTGATTTGGGCCTAATGGGCCATATAAATATGATTTTGGCCTAATGGGCCGTATACAGGTGATTTGGGCCTAATGGGCCATATGAATATGATTGGGCCTAGTGGGCCATATGCAGGTATGTGGATTTGACTGGGCTTTGTAAGGGGTTTTGGGCCTAGTATATGATGACTACATAAAACTTAATTAATTAATTGCGACCGTGGACAAGTCAAAGGGTTAAGGTGTGGCAACGGGTATATGCATGTCTAGGATTGGATCTAGGGAGAGCTTGGTACTTAAGCTGTCTTAATGACTCACCTCCTCTTCTCTGGAATCCTACCTGGTGCATAGTATTCATTCATCTTAGCTCACGGGATTTGTTAACGGGACAAGGTAAGTGAAAACTGTAAAGAAAGGGAAAATCACCAAAATACCCCTAAGGGTAAAAATGACTGAAATACCCCTAGGTGTTGAATGTAAGTTTTATGGATGTGACATGCATACATATGATATTCTGCTTAGGTTGCATAGGGGTTGGGAATCATGGAACGGAGGAAGTATATGAGGATTGCTTAGTTGCTTGACAATCGTGGATCCACCGATGGCTTTTAAGCCCAATGTGTAAATGTAGGTAGTTCCGCAACCGGGCTACCATAGATGTGACGGATGGGTGGATCGATATTTATACCCCCACATGGTGTGACGGGGGACGGAGGTGGTGTCTAGCGGATGGATTATTGGGATGGGATTGCATTGCATGTAATGTATAGTGTTTATTGAATGCTTGTTGCTCATCGAGGGTTGTACACACTGAGTTTACGAAAACTCACCCCCTTTTTTCTATTTTATTTTCAGGTGATGCTCAATAGAAGGTTTGATGTTTGGAGGGACTCTGGGTGGCCAGCTGGCAAGGCAACATGGACGTGTTTTTTCTTAAAAGCATACAAGTGTCTATTTTATTAAGTACTTTTCCGGCCAAATTGTAATAAGGCTTCCATTTGTTTTTATTTGGGTTTTATTTTCATGCGTTGTAATTACGAAATGTTGAACATGGGTTTGCTAAATCATAGTATGTCTTTCTACGCTTCCGCAACAGAATTTTAAAATGACAGGTTTTCATAAAATCATATGTTTTAAACAGGTTTTCATGATTGAAAAATAAAAAGAGTTTTTATAAGTTAATTAAGGTTTCTTTTATTTTAAGAAGGGTTTTCAATGAAAACACGATTTTCGCTAAAACACTTCAATGTGATGCGCCAGATTCGGCCATAACATCCGGGCCAGGTTTGGGGTGTTACATAAACAGTAAGCTCATACGAGCTGAAACGGTAAGCTTCAATGAGCTGAAAACAATAAGCTCTTATGAGCTGATATAGCGGTAAGGTCATACGAGCTGTTGTGAGTCTGCGACAAATGCAGGAGCTCGACCAAAACGGTAATCCCAGTAACATGTCACTCGTATCCAATGAATGCATACGGTTCAAACAGGGCTCGGTAACATATACATTATATCAATAAAGCATTCATACTTCAAGTATTTCAATTATACATATTCATTTCAATAATTACAAGTATAGAAAAGTTTGATTCTAATTATACGAACTTACCTCGTAACCTCGGATAAAATTATTGGCTATTCGTCCACTTTTTGTTTTCCCCGTCTAGTTCCGATATTTGCTTAAATTGATCTATATAATGTCAAATTAACTCATTCAAACTTTCATTCAATTCAATTTAGCCTAAAACATTCATTTTTGCTAAATTACAAATTTACCCTTAGACTTTTGACTACTTTGCAATTTAGTCCTTAACACATGAAAATGCATAATTACACAATTAGGCCATAACCCATGATAGCTGGATTTCTTATATGCTACTAGCAGCCCATATCTTTCATTATTTCACACTTTTAATTACCATATTTTACATTTTCACAATTTAACCCCTATTTGACATTTTTATCAAAAATCACTTTATATAACTTGTAAAACTATCATCAAGATTCTATAATCTATCATTAAACATCAAAGAACCCAAGCATTCAACAATGACATCTTTCAAAATCTATAACAATTTCAAAATCGAAGGTACAGGCTAACTACATTAAGGTGCAACGAGCTCAAAAACGTAGAAATCATTAAAAACGGATCAAAAACCATACCTTAATTGCTCACTATAGCTTAGCCGACTGAAGAAAGAAAAAATGGTGTTTTATCCACCCTAATTTCGGTTGATGATGGGGAATGGAGAAGGAAATTTTGTTTTGTTTTATTATAATTTACCTTAATTAACCATTTACCATTTTAACCTTAAAATTAACTCAAAATTACACCATTTGCCATGCTATCATCGTCCACTAACAACAAATGGACTATTTATCACTTAAGGACCTTTACATTAATGTTCTATAGCTATTTGACAGTTTTGGCTAATAGAACACAAGTTTTATGCTTTACGTGATTTAGTCCTTTTTACCAAATTAAGCATTTAAACAGTAAAATTTCCTTACGGAACTTTCACATTTTTAATCTATCATGCTGTAGAACTTATTAAAATAATAAAATAAATATTTTGACTTCGAATTTGTGGTCTCAAAACCACTGTTCCTATTTGACCTAAAAACGGGCTGTTACAGCTTCACAAGCTTATTTATTTCTTTGCTTGTATGGATCAATTACACTCTTATCCAATGATTCACATTTACATGTACATAAGCGAATATATATATAACTTTATTCAATCCAATATCAATCACATTTTATTTAGTAAAGATAAATCATGTGAAATATCATCAAATAACGGTATTTCGCACACTATGTGCCATATGTATATTTAGTTAAAACATCTATAACTCATATCTCACACATCATTCAATTCATATCTCATTATAGCCAAATAAACATAGTTTTGGCATGAAACATACTTATACATAAATCTTTATCATTTCATACACATGATACACTAAGAACTCACCAAATTACCTTCATTCAATTCTCATATAGGTTTTGTACGTACCTATTACACTTAATTTGATTGTACTTTCATTCTCGTCTTGACTATGCCCGTTGAACCTTTCAGAATCACTAAGGATAATTGGGAATCACACATAATTCATACAATGCCATATCCCAGATATGATCTTACATGTAATCTTATATCGATGCCAATAGCCCAGTTATGGTCTTACACGAAATTTCGTATCGATGCCATGTCCCAGACATGGTCATACACGTAATATCATATCGATGCCATATCCTAGATATGGTCTTACATGTATTCTCATCTCAGTAACCCTAATGTCATGACATTTGTATCCTATACTATTCCTAAGGTTCGTAAGGGACTTTTCGACGTCCTAACTCTGTTGATTTTGACTCGTAATCATGACCATTCAACATTCTGTTCAATTCAATATTAAATAAGCATTTATAACACAATTTTAAGTATGTTTATTAGCATACGGACTTACCTTGTTCGTTGTAATGACGAATTAGATCGACAAATTCGATACTTTGTTTTCCACCGTTCTAGATTTAAATATCATTTTTCTCAATCTAATCGAGCATTTGAAGTTTGGCCGAATCAAAAGCTTCTTGCATGGCTACCATGGACAAAAACCTTTTCCCATGGCTGCCATTCTTTCTAATTTTCAATGATTTTAATTTGTTTTTATTGAACATTAACTTTATTAACTAATTACAAAAACATCCTTTAAAAACATTAGTAGTTACACCAAATGCCACTCCACTATCATCCATTAACTCATAAATGGCCTATTTACCACTTAAGGACCTTTAATTTAATGTTCTATAGCTATTTGACACTTTTAGCTAATAGAACATAAGTTTTACGCTTTACGCGATTTAGTCCTTTTTACCGAATTAAGCATTCAAACAGTAAAATTTCTTTACAAAACTTTCACACAATAATTTTATCATGCTGTAAACTTTAATAAAATAATAAAATAAATATTTTTACTTCAAATTTGTGGTTCTGAAACCAAGGTTATGATTTGACCTGAAAATGGGCTGTTACAACTCTCCCCCTTAGAGATTTTCCTCCCCGAAAATCTTATCAGAGAATAAATTAGAGATTTGTTTTCTTATAACCTTATCAATTTTTCACATAGCCTCAGATTTCTCAACTCTTTAATCTCACGAGCTAAGATTCTAATCTGTCCTTCGTTATACGTCATATCAAGATGAATTTCAACTTCTAAAAGAGAGTTATATACAAAGGGTCATATCTGAATCGTCGCATCATAGATATAAGAAACACATTATGGATCTTCTCAAGTTCTGATAATAACATAAGTTGAATAAGCCACTGGCTTTATTTTCTCAATAATCTCATACAGCCCAACGAATCACGAATTCAACTTCTCTTTATAGCTAATTCAAGAAATTCTATTCTCACAGCAATACCTTCACAAGCACTCGGTTCACTAACTAAAATTCAATGCTTTTACGTATCAAGTTCGCTTATGTTTTTTGTCAATCTAAAACTGCTTTCAAACTATCATGAATTACTTTCACCTTCTCTTCAGTCTCTCTAATCACATCGACCTCGTAATTCTTTTTATCACTGATCTCATATAAAACTTCGTATGGTGCCATCTTTATGCTCAACTCATAAATTATTATTGTACGTAACTCAAAAAATGGTAAGTATTTTTCAAATTCTAAAACACAACAATGAAACATTACCTTGAGAATCTAAATCTCTCACTCAGATTAGCCATCTGTTTAAGAATGAAATGCGATACTAAATTGAAACCGTTTATTTAAAGCTTATTGTAGTTTTCTACCAAATCACAATATAAAATTCAGGTCTCTACAAGAAATAATAGAGTTTGGTACACTGTGTGATCTGAAAGTCTCTGACATGTATAACTCGGCTAATCTATCAAGAGAGAAATCTATATGTACTGAGATAGAATGTGCAGACTTCTTCAAATGATCAACCATAATTGAGATAACATCTATCTTCTACAAAATCCATCGAAATTCTATTTCATTACTACTCAGATATCAACACTTGATGTAACAGTACTGAAGACACTTGATGATCAACGTTAACCACTGTGGGCCATATGTAACAATTGTTGCATAATTTCTAAATTTCTCGATACACGAACTCTATCTCAAAACAACAAACAACCATCGGTTCCAATCTGAAATTTCTGAATCATGAGTCAATTTACGTTGAACCCCTTTTTAGCTTGCAGTTTACTGATACATTTATGAACTTCACAAATTTTCTAAATTCTTTTAACACAGCTAATATCTGTCCATCATCCAATAAAATCAATCATGTATTCATAGCTCGTAAAGCACACAAAGATTTCTTGTTCAAAATATCCATGACTAAAATCATTTGTCTAGGATGATAACCAATTACTGACTCAAAATCTTTCAACAATTCAAGCCATATTTGTTGTCCCAAATTCAAATCTATTTGTAACATCAAATATTTTAAATTCTTGCAGTCATCTATTAGGTTACATTATTCACCAAACAATTAACATCGCTAACTATTCAATGCAATTACAAAGTCAACCATCTCTAATTCACGCGTCAAATAACTCCTTTCATGTAACACCCCAAACCCGATTGGACGTTATGGCTGAACCTGGCGATGTCACATTGAAGTGTTTTTCGTAAAGTGTGATGTCGTTGAAAACCCAATTTCTATTTAATCTCTTGTGTGATCTTAAAGCTGATTTTAAAACATTTTTTCATCTTCAAAATGTGAGTCGTTTGTCAAAAAGTTATTCATATTAAAACGTCATTATTATATTTTTATTTTAGAACATTATTTCTTGTGGAAGTTTTTAAAACAGGTTACGTGTTCGTGGTATCTTTGGAAAACATTTATCTTTTTGAAAACTCGCGTCTTTTCCTAATGCTAGCAGTTATATATCTAAACAATTAAAAATACCCAAAATAAAAATCCAAAGAGGCCTTATTACAATAAAAATACCCAACTAATAATTAAAATCAAATACGAAAATAAAACAGTTGTGTGGCAGCCTTTGAGTCCCTCGTAGCACCAATCCGCCTAAGCCTGGGGATTATAAAAACTCAGTGTGTAATCCTATATCAAACAACCATACAGTGCAAATACAGTTTGGGCCTAAGCCCATTTCAGTATTGGTTTAGTTTTAGTTAGGGCCTTAGCCCATTACAATATCAATATCAGTTTGGGCCTAAGCCTATCTCAGTGATAGTAACAGTACAAATATGCAATCAAGAAATCCTACCCAACCAGCCTCTACAATCCATCTCCGTCCAACCCTACACTCCATGTGGGGATATAATCAACCCACCTATCCCTACACTCCAAGTAGTACCGGTTGTGGCACTAAACAGTATTTGCAATAGAGCTGCCAGTACAGTACACTTCCTCCAATCATATTAAACCCATCCCCGTGTAACGCATCATACAACATGTCATGCCATATCATGATATTACATAGGTACTCACTACAGTTAAACTAGCATGCTAAAATATAGTCATACATCACATAGGGGCAAAACAGTCATTTTATCAAATAGGAGGTCTAGGTAAACTTACCGACCTAATAATACGTCCATTGTCGTCTCTGGCGATCCGTGCAACCTTAGCAGTCAAACAGTGAAAATAGGCCCATGGCCCATATTACGGCCCATGTAGGCCCACACGCCCATGCGGCCCACACAACCCATAACGGCCTTGGTCGTGTGTGTTACACAGCCTGGCCCAATAATTTCCACACGCCCGTATGGTTTACCCATGTGGGGCCCACATGCTTGTGGGGCCCACACGGTTTAATTCGGCCTAAAATGGCCCAATGCGACCTCAGCCTACGATATCGCTCATAGCTAGTCATGTCGACTATTCGTCCATGTCTAATTCTGTGGCCTACCTACACGGCCATGAGTATGCCTATGTGGCATCGACGTTCACTTATTTCGACTTTTTCCGTTTTCTATAGTCGGAGTTGTGTTTGTACACACCTGATGTGGTTTGAAGTTAACCGCACTCCGAATACTCTTATACCTGGATTCAATCAAAATACCATTTAATCAATTACTTAACCCCTATCTCAAATGGAACCTAACAGAGTTCCAAATCGATCCTAATAGCCACCTCCTTACCGAAAATCAATCCAAAAATGCACCCTTAGTTCTTAGGAGACGCACCAATCAACCTTCATCTCCACCTATACGAAAGTCACAAAACCCTTTTATTAAACCTATATTTGGATTATAATACAATCTCGACTGAACCACCCATACCATTCGACACCACCTTCATTCAGTAACTTATGAATCATTACAATAATATTTAAAACACTTACCAACAACGACAGAGCAGAGTGTAATTTGGTGATGCAGTGAACCAAGAACCGAAGAGGAGTATTGAACTAAAAAAGTAAATAGAGGAGTTAACGTCCATAAGAGGAAAAGAAGAGAAATGGTGTTCAGAAAAGAGAAAAGTCGAAAGGGGCAAAAGTAAAGTAGAGAACTACCTTTCAATATTCGGCCAACGAAACATGCAAGCAGGTGCACAGCCTGCTGGAGGAAAAGAGGAAGAAATAGAGAAGGGAAAATAGACAGGAAAGAATGAAAAGAGGGATTTGTCCAAAAACCAAAAGATAAGAGAGAGGAGAGAAGAAATATTCAGCCAAAGCACAAAGGGAAAGGGTGACTGTTAAGAATCGATTGGGAGGGAGGGAAGAGGGAGTATTCGACCAAGGCAGAAAAAAACAGTGAGAACAACTGCTAGAGGAAGGCCAATTAATTGGCAAGTGAACTCGAGGGAAGTACAAACTCGAGATAAACAACGAAAAGGAAAATGAGAAGATACCCGAAAGACCTATAGTAATATTCGTCCTCAAAACTAAGAAGTGAAAATAACCAAAAGAAAAATTAACAGTAATCGAAATGGAGAGAAGAAAAATGCCAACTAAGGTCGAATTCTTGAGTGACCAGAATACCAATTTGGCACCAACTCTCCCACAACTTCAAATTCCCATAATTTCCTCCCCAAATCTCTCTATGCCATACACTCCTCCCTTAACCACTTAATTCAAATTCTACTCAAACACTTTAGTGTTTCGGTCAAACCACAACACTCCCACGGCATCAGCAGCAAAATAAAACACTCCCTTGCGCATAGCAACACTCGAACTCCAAACCTCAAGTTACAGCAACACGCCACCTATCCCCTAGACCAGCAGGCCCATTCTGACATAAAATATCCACATTTATTTAAGAACCTACTGACTAGAGACATGGTTTATTAATATAAAACATAACTTTTTGCACAAGCCAAGTCTTGAACCCAAGACTTCTTAGACACTTCCCAGAACACATAACCATTGAGGTAGACATACAATTGTATAACCCAAACATATGAAAATAATTATCAATGATTTTCTTGGGGCGTTACATTTCATGTAACTTTAACTGTATGGAAGCATAAGTCGTCACTGTACATTCTTGTACTAAAACACACTCCAAACCATTCAATGGCGCATGACTAAAAATCATAAACTCTTTACCTGATTCAGGCTGAACCAAAACTAATGCTTCAGTTAATAGTGTTTTTAGCTGTTTATAACTTTATTAACATATATTAAACCAAATCAAACTTTGCACAAACGAGAACTTCAACAATCGAAACAACTTTAATTTACAATAATATTTCTCAAATAGAACCGTTCCGATGAATATAATTATGTATCATGTCTTCTAAAATATGAATTCTTCATTCAGACTATCAATCTATTTACCCGTGAACGCACAAAATTCATTTCTAAACCTAAGGATAAACTCATGCAACAACCCTATTTAGACCCTATTCAGAATGGTGATTTCGGGACCACAAATTCGAGTCAGAAAAATATTTAAAAATTATTTTCTGTGTTTATAATGTGTGAATTTATATGTGTGAAATTTTCATGTTTTAATTTTGTCGTTTGAGTGCCCGATTTAATAAAAGGGCTTAATCACGTAAAATGAAAATTTTATGGTTTAATTTGTAAAGGCCGAATTATTGTTGTGTTTATTGCATAAGGTATTTAAGTTGCAATATTACCATATGAATTAGTGATGGACGGTTGTGGCCTTAATGTATAAGTTTTAGTTATAAAATATCAAAGGTTAATTTAGTAAAATATGTAATACTATGTATAAAATAAAACATAAAATTTAAAAGTCATTTGTTCATCTTTCTTCCTATGACTGAATAACAAAAATAAAGAAAGAAAAATAAGCTTTGAAAGTTTCGGCCATTTGGTAGCTTAATCAAGGTATGTAACTAGCTCGGTTTTTTATAATTTTTACATTTTTAAGATCGTTGCAGTGTAATGTACAAAGCCCATGCTTGAATTTCTGATTTTGATGAATATTTTGAGTTATGCCATTGATGAATAATTGAGCTTTGTGATGATAGTTGATGAGCTATGAAAGATATGTTTTGGATTAATATGTTTTGTATTGGAATTTTTGATGAATTTGAGTAATTAGGGCTAAATTGAAAAAATAATAAATTGAGGGACTAAAATGTTAAATAAATGAAATGTATGGTCTTGTATGAGCATAAGGAAGATTCAGCCTAAGCATGGTGTACTCAAATTTTGCATGTTTTGTGTTTGGTGCAATTTGGACTAAATTGTAAAAGTGTGAAATGTCAAGGGTAAAATGATAATTTTCCCATTTATGTGTTTTTGGACTAAATTGAATGAAATTATGTTTGGATGAGTTTAATTTGAATATTTTTATATCAAGAACCAAAGAAATCAGATTTGGATTGGGGAAAAACCAAAGTTGTTGAATAGTCGTCTCGTTTCGATTATCGTTGTCTGAGGTAAGTTTATAAGCAAATAGATGTTGTTAATTTTAAATAAATACGAGTATATATATGCTGAAATGAATAATGTGATAGTATGTATGTGGAAGCCAAATATGTATAAGCTTGGGAGCTATGCTTACGAATTCGATTCGACCGAGTTACGACGTCCGAAAGCCCCGTATGAATCTTAGGAATAGCTAGGATATATATGTCATGAAATAGGATTTCTGATATGTGTTCTCATGTAAGACCCTATCTGGGACAGTGGCATCGATATGTGATTACATGTAAGACCACGTCTGGGACGTTGGCATTGTATGATATGTGTGATTATCTGATTATCCTATTCAATTCTGAATGGTTCAACAGGAAATAATAAGTTGTGATCGAATGTGTAAAATGAGCTAAAATGATCAGGTATGTGATAGTTAATTACCTATTTGAAAATAAGATAAGTTGGTTATTTGATATGTGATGCAAATTATACATGATACTAATGTAAATATATGTGTAATTGTGTAGTATATTCGGCCACATGTTCTGTATAAGTATGTGATATTAAAGTTTGATCCATGAGTATATGCATATGAGTTTATATATATTCAGTTATATAATGATATTATGGCTTTGAGATTGAATGATACTTTGATAATAGATATATTTATATTCGGCCAAGATAAAGTTTATTTATGAAAGTATATGTTGTATATGAAACTGTAAGCTTGAAATTTAATATGATTATGATAGCATAAATTGGTTTGGTTAAATTGAGTTGATTATGTTATTGAGTTGTTTATTTGCTTATGACTTACTAAGCTGTGATAGCTTACTCTCTGTGTGTATGTTTGCTTCTGTTTTATAGATTTTGGAGGCTAATTACGGGCTCGGGGATCGTCAGCGAACTCTATCACACTATAGACTATTTCCGGTACTTTATAAGTTTGAACTTGAACCTATGGCATGTATAGGCTGGATTATATTTGGTTAAGTTTGAAGTTGTGTGTATATATTAAGCCATGCAAAAATGGCTAATATGTTATGTAAGTATATGAAATTTTAGTCAAGTTTATATGTGTCATATGCATTGAAAATGGTTAGTGATTTTGGATGTGGTTTGGTTGATTCGGCTAAAGTATATATATTATGGCTTGTTTATTTTATTAAGTTTGGTTCATATGCTTTGTTCAAGTGATGATTTTATTTGGTTTGATTGAATCGGCTATGGTATATACATAAGTATAAATTATGCTTGTTATGTCAGTCATGGTTAAAATGATTCGGTTATGTCTTGTATTTGATGGTAATGGTTTAATTCGGTTGACGAGTGTATTCGGCTAAATGTTGAATTTAGGTAATAGATATATTTGATTGATGACTTGCATATATATATATAGGCATATGATGTATTGGTTTGATATATACATATTATTTGAGTGATATGTTTGTATAACGAATTGGTTGAAATATAATAATGGAAGGTTTGGTTGTAGTTAGGCTCATTAATAAGTATGAGAAAATATGTATTTAGCTATCTATTTGGTTATGTGGTGTACAAATAAGACATAGATGTAAATGACTTTGTAATTCGACAATAGATTAATTAAGAAATTAATGTTCATTCATAAATGGATAAGATTAATATTCAATTTTATGCATATCGATCATGTTTATATTTATATGTTTTATTGATATGTTTATTTTTGATTTGAGAGTTTGGTTAAATTATGTGTATATATAAACTTGTGAAGTGCTTGACATGTAATGCAAATTATGGTTGATGTATGGAATTTATTCTATGCAATCTTACATGCGTGTGATATGGTTGAGTAAAATGAAAGTGGACATTGAATAAGTATATGCATTTAGCAAGTTTATATTCAACTATTGTAACACCCCTTACCCGTGTTCGACGCCGGAACAGGGTACGAGGCATTACCGGACTTAATCACTAATCATCGTGTAAAAAAAAACTGATTCATAATTTCACTCTAATTTAAAACTTTTTCAAACACATTCAAGCTGTCCCTTAAAAAGAGCTTACAAGGCCCATATCATGCTTTAATTCAACCACATACATAGGCAAGCATGCACATTCATAAATTGCATCATTTAATTAATAACATAATCAAGACTATCTACATTAAATGACTTTATACAATAGAGACCTTCGAATAACATAGGTCAGTATTTTAGGCCAATTCCTAGCAACTTAATAACAATTAAACGAGTCTCCATACATGCCAAATACTTAAAAATACTTTAAAACCTTTATATATCGATCAATAGTTTGATAGTGTGATTTAACCTCCGGCGACCTCCAACTCGAGCTAACATCTGAGACACTATAGGAAAAAGGAAAGGAAGGGAGTAAGCATTATAGCTTAGTAAGTAAGTATGTAAATATTAATAAACAATACATTATCATACTTTAAATGAAGTCACAATATGTTCCCGGAATATTACCATCACAAACACACACATACTTTCACTATTACAATCATAAACAGGTTCAAAATAAGCTGTCTAGCAGAGTACCAGCAGCTAAATTATTTATTTCTGGAGTTATAGAACTCCAAATTACAAACCGTTAATTTTTCTTGAAACTAAATTCATGTATATTCTTACCAAAAAATTTTCAGAATTTTTGGTCTAGCCAATTAGTACAGTTTATTCATTGAAGTTACCCCTGTTTCACTGCTCAACTGTTCTGACCACTCTTCACTACGAATCAATTTTCTCCTAGTACAAAATTCAAAGAATGTTCTTGTTTATTTTATTTGAAACTAGACTCATTAAGGATTTCAAGAATATAAATTATATTCCATAATTATTTTTTTTACAATTTTTAATGATTTTTCCAAGTCAGAATAGGGGATCACATAGTCATTCTGAACCAGTCTCTCAAAAACTTAAATATCTCATAATATAGAATTACTTTTTTTGCTTTGTTTCTGTTATATGAAAATAGACTCATTAAGCTTTAATTTGATATCTCATTCATTCTCTGATTCAATTTCTACTATTTTTGGTAAATTTTTAGATTCACGTCACTGCAACTATCCATAACAGTTTTATTGTCAATTTTGATCTTTCACACTTCAATTGTATTCATCACTTACCCATAACAATCTTTCCAATTTCCAATCACATATCGAGCATATTTCTCATAAGTTACACACGTATATACTTACACTTATCATCACAAAGTCATATACAATTTCATTTAATCAATTTCCCAGTTGAACGCTTTGGAATAATAACAGATAAGCGATGGTATCGCACACAGCCCACCTTTAAAACCGAAGCTCTCTTGTACACATAGTGGCCTTCACTTAGCACCACTCATGTGACCTAGCTCGATTGTACACATAATTTTGGCTCTCTTGTACACATGGTGAACACTTAGTACCACCCATGTGACCTAGCCAGTTTATCTCGTAGCTCTCTTGTCTACATGGTGTCCTTCACCTGGAACCACGCATGCGACCTAGCTACATATATCCCGTAGCTCTCTTGTCTACAGGTGTACACATAGTATCACCCAATCTTTCCGAAGGTTCAACCGGGATTTCTCTCTCTTTCTAATACTTGATTCCATACTTCCAATAGTCAATTATGATTCAAAAATCAGCTACAATTCATAAAATATGCTGAAATATAAAAACATAATAAAGATAATGTATTATTTACATACAAACTTACATACTTTCTCATTTCCATGTCAAATTAATATTGAACATTTAAATCATCATAATTATACTTACTTTTCAACACTCGGAAATCATAGTAAATATATCAATTTTACATTGAAACATGCATAAATTAATGCTTATTATACATATGAACTTACCTCGATACTAAAACGGCCATTTTACCAACTTTCCCGATTTTCGATTTTTCTCCTGTTCTAGGTTCAAATCTCATTTTTCGGGATCTAAAACATCATATTTTACTTATTTAATTAATGTACTATTCAAAACAGTCCTTAACTCAAACTTTGGAAAAATTACAATTTTGCCCCTAAACTTTTGCATATTTACACTTTTGCCCCTAGGCTCGGGAATTAAGCTTCATCCCTTATTATTATGTTTTATGACATGCTGATCATCTTTCCCTTCTATGGCAACATCAAATTCTCACTCTAACACATAGTTATGAACAATAACAACTTTTACCGATTAAGCCGTTTTACTCATTTTTGCTTAAAACCGCTTAGTAAAAGTTGTTTAACATAATTTCAGCCTTCATATTCTACCATAAAACATCAAAATAAACACATTTCACCTATGGGTATTTTTCCAAATATGAACCCTAGCTTAAATTATTGCTAGAATAAGCTTAATCAAGTTACCGGGATTCTAAAAACGTAAAGAACTTGAAAAACGGGGCTAGAACGGACTTACTATTGAGCTAGGAAAGCTTGAAAACCCTAGCCATGGCTTCCCCCATGCTAATTTCGGCCTCCATGAAAAAGATGAGTCAATTTTGGCTTTATTTTCCCTTTTTATTTCTTTTAATTACCAAATGACTAAAATGCCCTTAAGGCCTTTCTTTAAAATTTTGTCCTATTCATGCCCATTTTTGTCCAAACGAAATATAATGGTCTAATTACCATTTAAGGAACTCCTCTTTAAACCCCCATTTCAATCAAGTACTTATGAATTAGAACACATATTTTTCAACTTTTGCAATTTAGTCCTAAAAGTCCAATTAAGCACTTTATCAGTAAAATTACTTAACGATATTTTTACACAAAATTTTAATCAATATATAAACCTTAAAAATTAATCGGAATAAATTTTTCGACTTTGAATTCGTGGTTCTAAAACCATCGTTCTGTTTAGGCCCTAAATCAGTCATTCATAAAGAATCTCTCGCAAATAAGCCCTAATAGGCAAATTAAACATGCAATCTATAAAATTTCTTATCAATACTCTAACACATGCATCTAATCACTCGGTAAATCATAAAAATTAATCAAAATAAACTTTTCTATCTCAGATTTGTGGTTTCGCAACCACTATTCCATTTAGGCCCTATTTCGAGATGTTACAGCTATGGCATTGGAAAAATGACCAAATGAATAGTAATCCAAATTATAAGAAATCATGATTGTTTTTGTGCAAATTAAGTAAGTTAATTATGTTGACTTTAAGTTATTAATCAAATGGTTCCTACTAATATATATCATGCGCATAATGTTATAAATTTTGAAATTATGCTTAAGATATTTGGGAGATTTATAAATGCAGTATTTGTTGTATGTTTAATAGTTACGAATTAACAGTTGTTACTATATGTTTCAAATCATGGTTACACATTATATTCGTATGACTGTTTTTGAATATGACAGGGTTCGAGTATGAAATGAAATGTTTGTTTAATGTTAATGTTTCGTAAAATTTTACTATGTGTTTTATAAATTATTATGTATGCATTCGTAATGACCTAAGAGTTTATGTAATCGCTCGGAAGTTGTGTCTGGTCTGGTAATGCCTCATAACCCCATTCCGGCGATGGATACGGGTTAGGGGTGTTACAACTCAAACACATATAGCTCAATTAACCTTTCAAACAAATAACCCAATCAAACTAAACAACTGAATTGATCTTGTCTGTCAAACAATAACTTTTCAAAGAAAACTTTTTTTGTTCTTGTTGTCAAGATAACTCAGGCATACAATTTATCGCAATTTCTTCAAAATACTAGTCAAGGATCTTCTTAAAAATTGCATAACTCGAATATGACATAACATTCTGTCTTTACTCATTGGCACATATTAAGATTTACCTAGAAGCGATAACTATTATACAGATTTGAACTTGATCTTCTATCGTCTATGCTTTTGCCGATGTTAATTCCCTTTCAAGAAAACTAGAAAGGATTATAATAAAGCTATCTCAACTATTAATCATCGAAGCATTGTACTATACTGAAGCCACTTCCATCATATAAAAATCATAATGCCATAATAAGACCAACGCCTGAACCGTATAAATAGGTAAAATCCCAACTGTTAATAATGCATTTTGAACACAAAAGAAAATCAAATATGGTTTCTTCAGCAACCAATACAGAAACACAACCTCTATAATCTGATGACGGTACCACTATACTTCAGTGATCAAACCAGAAATTATAATCATAATAGATATAGTCATCTCCATCAGAAGAATATCTCTTGCAAATAATCACATAGACTCATAATAAAATCAAGGTAACAAAATCTCAAAGTATAGAACTATAAAGAATCTTTGAAAATTACAACCCTTATAGAATGATAAAGATCTCAATAATATACTAGAGAAATTCTAGAAGAAAACATCACTCATAAACACTAAAATCAACTGTGACAGAAGCAATATAATCTTTATGTATATTCAATAAAACAATAACCAGTTGAAACAGAATACTAGCATCATACTAATTTTACCGTCGACTTTTCTATCAACACAATGGAATAGAATACTAGGAAAAGTAGAGCAATGCTGATCATAACCCAAACAGACCAACATTGCTTTCGTCTATCAGTATTTTCAGCTAGTGTTCTCATAAGACAAGAATCTCATCCGGAACTGAACTGCTACATATATCTCTGAGAATGATTGAACACATAGAATACCCAAAAGAGTTCATTATAAGCTATTCAACTACACTTCTGTACTCAGATATCTTTACTACTCAAACATTATTCCACTGTCTAAATCTGTCATTATTGATTCCTCTTTATTCCATCACTAACAGAAATTAAT
This sequence comes from Gossypium longicalyx, assembly GCA_025698465.1. Lineage (NCBI taxonomy): Eukaryota > Viridiplantae > Streptophyta > Magnoliopsida > Malvales > Malvaceae > Gossypium > Gossypium longicalyx. Next base: position 21,959,014 of record CM047000.1, read on the forward strand.
TAATTAGAACTTCTAGATAATACATCCTTTAGATATCATACCTGAATATTTTGTTTCGTCAAAGTCAACTTCTTCTATAACAATGACTTTGCACAATCCCAATGACTTTCAAAACAATCTGATATCTTTTCTAGTGCTGTCCTTACTTGTTGACTCATTCTTTTATCTAACTATTGTGTTTATCCTTCAACCATAGAACTCTGTAATTCCACACTTTTGAGCTTATTTAATCTAAATGTTACGAGTTTCATTGTAATACCCTACTAATGACGGGGTGAAGGTCGTAAAACCTCAACTTTAACTCTCACATATACATGCACATACTATAACATTTATTAATAACACGATATTATGAACTTTTATTCATAAATTTATGAGTTTCAACTCATCATAAACACATTTTCACTCAAACATTTGAGTACCACTTTCTGCACTATCGAAATTAGCTCGGTTGGAAAATACATCTATCTGATTAAAACAATTCTTATCAGAATCGAGAGATATCACACTATCACAGGTTAAATATTGCATGCATAGCTAGACTCAAATATGCTACGTTAGTCCTAGAATCGACTAAATCGTAGCTCTCATACCAATAAAATGTAACACTCATAACTCGTATCCGTCACCGAGATAGGGTTACGAGGCATTACCGATCAAATCACAACATACAATATACATTTCTCGAACATAAAGCCATTATCACATAAACATCAATTAAACATAATCACATTGTCCCTTATAAGGCTCACCCATATCTGTATGAACAGGCCGAGTGCCTCACACAGCCACCAAACACGCCCGTGTCATAAGCCTTATGGAAACAGGGCATACATACTGACTTGTATCAAACGGCTGGAGACATGCCCGTGTGCCATTGCCGTGTGAAATCTGGTGGGTATACTAACTTGGTCACATAGCTGACCACACATCCATATACCAGCCCGTGTGCCACACACGGCCAATAGACACGCCCTTGTGCCTAAGCCGTGTAACTCACTAACTTGTTTAATTAAGTTACAGCAGACACACGGTCGAGTCACACGCCCGTGTACTCAACCGTGTAGGGTGAAATTAGGCTTGGTTTAAGCCACATTTCTCACCCTCCTCAAGCATATCTAAACCACATCATTTCATACCATTTCAATGCACTTATAGGGAACCAAAACATGCCAATTCATATACAAATCATGCCATTTCATCTTCAACCATTTCACTACTCAAATCATAACCATAAACATACCACATCAATATGTCATAACCTACATTTTTCACTTATCTTCCATATGTAAGTTCTGACCGTATTATCATGTAATTCATGCCACAAAATTTACCAATTCATCATCATCAAAATGTACCAATTCATCATCCCTATACCATGCCAAACATGCCAAAACACAAGGCTATATATATACATCATATATCACTTATAAAACTTATGAATTAAGCCAACTTAAAAGGTCAAATACACACCAACATTTACATCATATAAAATTCAAACTCACATTCAACATTATCAAACACATTTCCACATAACTCAAGCCTATACATGCCACACAACCAAGTCACAAGTGTATAAATACCGAAATAAAAAACCAGATAGTGTGATGCGATCTCCGCCAACTTCCAACCCAAGCGAACGTCTGAATCACTATAAAACAAAGAAAAATAACACAAAGTAAGCTATAAAGCTTACTAAGCTTGTATGATATTAAACTTATCTCATTGAATAAGCACATATTAAGCATTTACATATACTATAATATAAATTCATTTTATTTCACATTTATACCATAATTCCAATCATATAATTAACAAAGCTTCGCAAGTTTATTTATTTCTTTGCTCGTGTGGATCAATTACATTCTTATCCAATCATTCACAATTACATGTACATAAGCGAATATATATATATAACTTTATTCAATCCAATATCAATCACATTTTATTTAGTAAAGATGAATCATGTAAAAAATCATCAAATAACGATATTCCGCACACTATGTGCCATATGTACATTTAGTTAAAACATCTATAACTCATATCTCACACATCATTCAATTCATACCTCATTATAGCCAAATAAACACATTTTTGGCATGAAACATACTTATACATAAATCTTTCTCATTTTATACACATGATACACTAAGAACTCATTAAATTACCTTCATTCAATTCTCATATAAGTTTTGTACGTACCTGTTACACTTAATTTGAGTGTACTTTCATTCTCATCTTGACTATGCCGTTGAACCATTCGGAATCACTTAGGATACTCAGGAATTACACATAAGTCGTACAATGCCATATCTCGGATATGGTCTTACATGTAATCTCATATCAATGCCAATGGCCTAGCTATGGTCTTACACAAAATTTTGTATCGATGCCATATCCTAGACATGGTCTTACACGTAATATCACACCAATGTCATATCCTAGATATGGTCTTATACGTATTGTAACACTCCAAATCTTGAAAACCCCTGTTAAATTAATTTTTGTGTGTTTGTGATGTGGTTGTATGTCTGCTATAGTGGTTTAGTGCTCTGAGAGTGTTTAGGAAGTCATGGGTTCAAGCCTTGGCTTGAGCAAATTTTGGTTTTATTTGAATAAACCTTTGTCTTTAGCTGGTAAACTTTTAAATTTATATGAGGGTTGCATGACATAAGGCGCCTGCTAGTCTAGTGGCAAGTGGCATGTTACTTCTGCTAGGAGACCAGAGTTCAAGTCCTGTGGCACGCAAAGAGAGTTCTTTTTGCTGTTGTGCCGTGTAAGAGATTGGTTGGCAGTGGAACTCTGATCTTGTAGGCGGTTGGAGTGTTTGAAGGGAAGGGGAGTGTATGGCCAAATTTTAGGAGGTGAGGGAAAGGAATTTGAATTGGTCAAAGTAGAGTTTTGAAGAGAGATTCGAGGAGAGATAGTGTAACACCCTAAACCCAACCCAGAAGTTAAACCCGAATCTGGCATGTCATATTGAAGTGTTTTTCAAAAACCATGTTTTCATTAGAAACCCTTCTTATTTAAAATGTAGTACATTGAAAACTTCTAAATTTTATTTCCAAAACTCCTTTTTATTTTGCGGAAGCTAATTATAAAAGTAACCGATTTATGAAAACGTGATGTTTTAAAAGTTAAGTCGCGAAAATGTAGTGTTTTGAAAATAATTGTTATTTTAGAAAACCGTGTCCTACTTCTAACAGATATTAGACATACTAAATAACCTTTCCAAATAAAAGGTTAGGGAAATAAAGAGGCCTTATTACAACCCAAAGCAAAACCAAAGTGCTTAACTAAGTAAATGAAATAGAAAAACATGTGCAGTTGTGTGGTCGTATCTGAGTCCCTCTACGACACCGATCCACCTAACACTGGGGATTACCTGCACGGTTAATAAACAGGTTGAGTTTACGAAAACTCAGTGTGTAATCCCCTTCCTAGAGTAATAGTCGAAGATACGTGAAACAAAAAAGAAAGCGATGCAGGCTAGGAGAGCAGTTGCGAATAATGATGCACCCGATTCAGAGCATACATGGGCCAAAGCCTATTACAATGTCATTTGGGTCACAGCCCATTACAGAATCAATTGGGCCCAGTCCAAACCAATAATAGAACAAAATGTGTGAATGCATGGATGCATGCTATCCCATCCCAATAATCCAACCGTTACACATCAACTCCGTCCCCCAGTACACATCATGTGGGGATATAAATATCGACGCACCCATCCGATACACATCAATGGTAGCCTAGTTGCGGTACTACCTTCATCACAACAAAGCTGCTAATCATATATTGGGCTTAAAAAGCCTTCAGTAGTGGTATTATAATTGGCACAAAGCCATCGGTAACTGTATTACGTTTGACACATAGCCATCAGTGACGATAATATAATCGGCATACAGCCTTGGGTAAATATGATCCACACAGAGTCATCCATAAGTATGTTAGGCACATAGCTACAGGTAAATATGTTTGGCACAAAGCCATAGTCAAGATGGCATAGAGCCATTTTTAGGTTGTCGCAAAGCCACAATCAGATTAAGCGGCACTAAGCAATCGTCAGTAATCATATATTGGCACATAACCTTAGGCAAATACGTTCGGTACACAACCATAATCAGGTTGGCCCAGAGGCATATATAGGTTGGCGCAAAGCCATAATTAGAATAATTGGCTTTAAGCCATCGGTACTTGTATCATGTTAGGCACATAGTCATCGGTGGATCCACGGTCGTCAAGCAACCATGCGATCCTCATATACTTCCTCCATTCCATAATTCCAACCCCATGCAATATGTTGTGTATGTCATGCTCAATCATCACACGTGTATGCAAAATGACCATGCTCAGTAACAATCATTTAAACATATATTAAAAGCATATCAGTCATATAACCACCGTTGAGTCAGTTAAATCATAGTCGTACAATCACAGTCAAATCAGTCAAATTCATGGTCCAAGTCAGTCATTTACCCACAAGGGAAAAACAGTCATTTTACCCTATAGGGGTATTTCAGTACTTTTACACAAGGGTAATTCAGTAATTTTACAAATTAGGGTTATTCTGGTAATTTTACAAATCAAGGGTATTTTGGTAATTTTACAAACTGAGTGTATTTTGGTAATTTTACAAACTGAGGGTATTTCAGTAATTTTACAAATTAGGGGTATTTTAGTAATTTTATAAATTAGGGGTATTTCGGTAATTTTACAAATTAAGGGTATTTTGGTAATTTTACAAATTAGGGGTATTTCGATAATTTTATAAATTGAGGGTATTTCAGTAATTTTACAAATCGGGGGTATTTCAGTAATTTTACAAATTAGGGGTATTTCAGTAATTTTACAAATCGAGGGTCTTAACGACCCAACAAAAGGTCCACCGTCGCCTCGAGCAACTTAAGTAACCTAAACAAACCTAACAGTGCAAATGGGACTAAGGCCCATTACCCAGCCCAACTGGGCCCACACGCTCGTGTGGCCCATTTAGCCCAAATTCAGATACAGCTATGTGACCTACAAAGCCCAGTCCAACATTTATCACTTACCGTGGATTTAATTTGTGTGGGGCACATAGGCCCATTGGGCCTACACGACGTATGCCATGCACACGACATGACAAGCCCAACTACTTCCCACCTAACAGTTAGATTTACTCAAGCGGGGCTACGGGCCCATTGGGCCCATTCGGCCTAGAACAGCCTCAGCACACGAGAATGCTTGTGGCGGCCTCTACAGTCTATCGCCCATGGTTTGTGGGCTCGATTTACCACACGAGCGATCGCATGCTCGTAAGGCCTCAAATGCCGAAGTTTTGGCTTTTCGGCTTTTGCCGACTTCTAACAAAGAGGGGCGTGAATACACACCTGTTTATAAGAATGCACCGAAGTCCACGATCACTAACCTTGGCACATCCTACATTGAGTCTTCCTCCCAACTCATCTGGTTCGTTCTATTTAAAGCTAGCTTCTCACCAATTCTCATGTTAGCTTCTCGATGTGGGATTACTTTCAACCATTAGGAAAATTCCTCATTCTTATGACCACTTCAACCACAGAGTTCCAGTCCAACTTCACCTCCCATACAGCTAAAATATCAAAATAAATACTCCACTATGCATCCCAAGACTTAAACCTCAGACCTCACAGTTAAACAACACGCCACCTTACCACTCCACCACAGCTCTTTCTGTGATAAAAACTTCCACAATTAACTTTAAGACATATGTGCCAGCGTCCAAATTCACTTAAGAGAAAAACAAAAATGAGTTGTAAGAGCCAAGACATGAACCTAGGTCCCTTACAACCTTAATGACACCACAACCACTAGACCAGATGTTTCTTTGTGTAATTTATTTAACACAATAATTTAAAAGGCCATGCTCCAAGCATCCAGGGTTTTATTCATTTAATACCAAAATTTTTGCTACAGCCCAGGTTTGAACCCAAGATTTCTCTAACACTTCTTAGGGCCATTAACATCCAAAGTAGACATTTAATTGTGTCATTTCCTTGTACAATTAAATACTTATATACCACCTCCTTACGGACCCATACTCAAGGCCCAATACTTTTAGGCCCAAATTTGGGGTGTTACAGATAGGGGGAGTGGATCAAGGAGTGGGGGGAAGAGGTAGTAGTTGGCCAAATGTGGGAGTCTCCCTTGTACCAATTCAGTCATAGGAGCATGTACCCTTGATGCCGAAGGGTTTATAGTTTTTTGGCTCTCGACTGGCTTTGCTTCTTTTCTTTTGCTTCTCTTCTGAGTGTTGGCTGTGTACTAACTGTGCTTTGTTTGACCATTTGAGTCTTTTGGAGGCTTGTTCTTTGCTTATGCCAATTAAGAAACATTCTTTTTCTTTAGACGGTATCCTTCTTGTTTAGTCATTTGTTTTTCTTCTCTTAACTGCTACTCTGTTAACCGAATACCTTTTCTATCTCCAAAGCCTGGCCGAATCTCTGCTAGCCGTCTTTCATTTAGGTTCTGATCTGACATATTTGCTTTTTCTTGCTAGTTGAATACTCTTCTCTCTTGAAGCTGAAACTCCCTGTGTTGATTGAGGGGTGTGATCGTCTATCTCGTGCCTCGATTGTGGGTGTATTATTGTAAGCCGAATACTTCTACCTACCTTTTTGGTTCTACGTTTCGGTAAGTTGTCTCACTTGGTTCATCATATTCGTATACATGGTATTGGTTATCATAATGCAGTCATAATGCAGAGTTTACCAAGGATCTAGAAGTTTAATCTAACTAGCTGTTTAAGGCGGATAAACCAACTTCGTCTAGTCGAGGTAGCTAATAGTTACCAGTTGGAGTTTAAGAGTTGTTAGTGTTAACCCTAATGAATAAAGACTAATTGTACGTCGTGTATTCATGAAGGCTGTGGTGCTCGTGGACTTGTATCACTTTTCGCAAACAGGTGTGTGACCACACTGGAAAAGCTATTAAATGGCAAAAGCCAGAAAACTGAAGAGTGCATCGTCGACTCCAAACGGGCATGTGACTGCCCGTGTGGTAGGCCAAGTGGTAAAATGAGGCCGTGTTGTCGACGAGATGGCCATGAGCGCTTTCATGGGCCTAAATGATATTGGGCCATATTGGGCCGAACTGGGCAGTGTAGGCCTAATGGCCTGCGAGCCCCACAAGAGAAAATTTTACAAAGTGTGGTAAGTTATGGGCCAGGCTGTGTAAGCTACATGGCTAAGGCCATTTCTAGGCTATGTGGGCCATACGAGAGTATGGGCCCACATTGGCTGGCACTATGGGCCGTAGTCCCATTATCACTGATTGACTGCTAAGGTTGCACGGGTCGCCTAAGACGACTGTGAACCTACTGTTGGGTCAGTAGTTATACTTAGACCCCATATTGATGAAATGACCATTATACCCCTGTGAGGTAAATTATTGAAATACCCCTGTATGATGTATGACTGTTTTAGCATGTTATTCATACTGCATATTCATTTATATTATGTTGCATTGCATAGGGTGGGATATATGATGTTGGAGGAAGTGTACTAAAAGGCTGTAAGCCTATTACTGGCAGCTCTGCTGCAAATACTATTTTAGTACCAGATTCAGTACAATTTGGTGTGTAGGGTTGGGTGGGTCGATCTTATCCCCATATGGTGTGTAGGGCTGGTAATGAGTTGGTGTGTAGCGGATGGTTTGGGTAGGATCTTTGTTTGCATACTATTACTGAAATGGGCTAAGGCCCAGACTACTACTGATATTGGAAAAAGAGGCTGAGGCTCCTAAGTGGAACAAAAGGGCTTAGGCCCAGATTGCGTTTACTCTGATTGTTTGCTATCATGGGATTTCACACACTAAGTTTTCGTAAACTCACCCATATGTTAGCTGTGCAGTAAATCTCCAGGCTTAGACTAATTGGGGCGACGAAAGACTCAGTGGTGGCCACTCAACGTAGTTATTTCTTTTTATACTATAATTAAGGTTTTATTTTGGGTTTTTATTGTGTAATAAGGCCGCTTTAATTTCTATTTAATTTGGGGATTTATTTATTTTAATTGTTACCTAATAGTAGTAAGTCTCGAGTTTTAAAATTAAAAAGTTATAAACCAATATTTTTCTAAAAACACCACTTTTACGCAAAGCATTATGAGAGTTTTTGAAACAACTATTGTTTAAAAAGTTTAATGACAAACTAATATGATTTCCTAAAATAATTTGAGTTTTCATTAGGAAAAGACATCTTAATTTTTAATCAACCCAAAGGAACTTTTAAGAAGAACAGTTTTTCATCAAATTTGAGTTTTGGAAAAACACTCCAATGTGACATCATAGATTCGACCATAACGTCTAGGCTGGGTTTGGGGTGTCACATATAGTGGTATCAGAACCAGGTTACAAAACTTGGCTGTGGGTTTGGGTTTTCTAAAACATGAAAATGTTTTACTGAAGGAGTGGTACATTGAGTCTCTGCCCCGATCCTGTAAGTCTTCTAACTGTTTCTACTGAAATAAGATTATTGAAGTATTATTACTGAGACTACTTTAGGTAGTAAAACTATATTGTGACTCGCTAGTTAGAGTAAACTTCGAATTGTGAACTGCTAAAACAAACTCTAAAATAAGATTGTTCATAAGATATCTGTAATTAAACACTAGAATAATAAACTAACTGGCATAAAACTTTTAATACAGATAAAAGCGCGATTGGATAATGAGCACTAGAGGTACTCATGGTAGAGGCCGCGACAGAAGCCGTGGTGGTGCTTGGGCTGGGTCTTCATTTTCTGGACACCAGCCTAATGAGGAAGTTAGAGAGGCACTAGCTTCACCTATGGCTGAGACAGTGTCTCAAAATTGAGCAGCTGGGGACGACGTACTGTCCCAAGCGATGTTAAGAATTCTGGAAAGGGTCACTGTGCCTGGAACTGATAATGTGGGCCGTGGGTCAGTTACGGAACGACTTAGGTCCAATAGGGCGGAGATATTCAGGGGTATTACTGGAGTTGCCCCTAATGTGGCTGAATACTGGATAGAGGCCATAGAAAGGATCATGGATGACCTTGACTGCACCCCTGATCAGAAGCTAAAAGGTGCAGTATCTCTACTGAGAGGCGAAGCTTACTAGTAGTGGCTTACCGTCAAAGAGGGCACTCAAGCCAATCGATTGACCTGGGAGTTTTTCAAGACTACTTTCTAGACCAAATATGTGGGTGCCAGCTATGTAGATACCCGTAGGAGGGAATTTCTGAATTTCATTCAAGAAGATAAGACAGTGGCTGAATATGTGGCTGAATTTTTAAGGTTGAGCCACTATGCACGTAGGATGGTGGCAACAGAATACGAGCGGTGTGTTTGATTTGAGGATGGCCTCAGAGACGATTTAAGGGTTCTGATGGCTCCTAAGAGGGAGGGGGATTTCGCAACAATAGTTGACAAGGCAAAAATCGCCGAGGATGTGACGCACGCTGAGTGCCAGAACAGAGATAAAGGCAGAGGTAAGAGGGATGCTGAGCCCCCAAACTCTTTTCGAGGTTTAAGAAAAAGCCAAAAATTGATGGGCCGGTCAGAGTTAGGACCTCTGCTACTGCTACTGCTGGACCGTAATTTCGTGCTGATTGTGGAAAACGCCATCAGTGCGATTGTTGGAGGAAGTTGGGTGCATGTCTAAGATACGGATCATTAGAGCACCGGGTTAAGGATTGTCAACGGAGGCCTGATCAGATGCAAGCTACTAGTATGGGTACTGGTTAGTCACCGAGAGGTGTTCAGCAGCCACCGAGAGGCCGTGGTTAGGCCAGGGGTGGTAATGGTATAGGACGTGGTCGTGGAGCACCAGACAGAGGTGCTGGTTATACTAAGACGAGGTAGCCGACACTAGTTTATGTTGCACGTCACCGAGAGGACGGAGATGCTCTAGATGTTATAACGGGTACGTTTATCCATAATGTACCTTATAACGGGTACGTTCTTTATCCATAATGTACCTTATACTGCATTAATAGATGTATAATCTACCCATTCTTTTGTTGCTTGCACTGATACTGAGAAATTGGGGATTTCAGTTGAGAATACTTCGAGTGGAATTATTGTTCTAAGTCTACTGGGACAGTCTGTTAGGGTAAATAAGTTAGTTAAAGATGTTCCCTTGGAGATGCAAAGAATTATCTTTTTGGCCGATCTTATGGAGCTGCCTTTTGGAGAATTCGACTTAATACAGGGCATGGATTGACTAGTTAAACATTGGGTAAACTTGGATTGTGCCACTAAATGGGTCGTACTGAGAATTGAGACAGATGAGGAGGTAGTGGTAATTGGGGAACGACAAAACTATTTGAATAATATAATTTCTGCACTAAGGGCCGAGAAATTGGTTCGCAAAGGTTGTGAGGCATTCTTGGCCTACGTCAGAGTTTCAGAAGTTAGGGACTCTTCAGTAAAAGATGTCAAGACTGCTAAGGATTTTTCAAACATTTTCCCTGAAGAGTTACCGGGATTACCTCCAGAACGTGAAGTGGAGTTTGGGATTGAGCTCTTTCCTGGTACAGCTTTGGTGTCTATCGCCCCTTACAGAATGGCACTGAAGGAGTTGGTGGAGCTTAAGGCCCAGATTCAAGAGTTATTGGACTGTGGGTTTATTCGACCAAGTGTGTCTCCATGGAGAGCACCAGTCTTGTTTGTGAAAAAGAAGGATAGGTCCATGCGTATGTGCATCGATTACAGACAACTAAATAAGCTGAACATTAAGAACAAATACCTTCTGCCAAGGATTGATGATCTATTCGATCAACTGCGATGAGCGTTGGTTTTCTCTAAAATAGATCTCCGATCGAGGTATCATCAACTGAGAGTTAAAGAAGCTGATGTGCACAAGACGACATTTTGAACTCGTTATGGTCATTATGAATTCTTGGTAATGCCTTTTGGACTGACAAATGCATCAGCAGCTTTTATGGATCTAATGAACAGTGTATTCCAACCCTACCTGGATCAGTTTGTTGTAGCATTTATCGATGACATACTGGTGTACTCAAAGACTAAAGTGGAACATGATGAACATCTCTGAGTAGTTCTGCAAAATTTGAGGGAGAAGCAACTATATGCCAAGTTCAGCAATTGTGAATTCTGGTTATGTGAGGTAACGTTTCTTGGTCATGTGGTATCTACTGAGGGGATCAAGCTAGATCCTCAGAAAATTGAAGCTATGTTGGATTAGAAGCAGCCTAAGACTATATCGAAAATCTAGAGCTTTCTAGGGCTGGCTGGATTCTATCAAAGATTTGTAGAAGGGTTTTCATTTATTGACGTGCCCTTAACTAAGCTGCTTCATAAGGGCATGCCATTTATCTAGACTAATGAGCAGCAAGAGAATTTTTAGAATCTTAAGAAAGTTTTGACTGAGGCCCCTGTCTTGATTCAGCCGGAGTTTGGGAAAGAATTTACTGTCTACAGTGATGCATCACATGTTGGTCTGGGTTGTGTGTTGATGTAATAGGGTAAGGTGGTAGCTTATGCATCTCGCCAGCTTAAAACTCACGAGGTGAATTACCTAACACATGACTTCGAGTTGGCCGTAGTGGTATTCGCATTGAAAATTTGGAGGCATTACTTGTACGGTGAGAAGTGTATCATTTTCACGGATCACAAGAGCCTCAAATATCTTCTCACATAGAAAGAGTTAAACCTTAGGTAGCGTAGATGGATTAAGTTGCTTAAGGACTATGACTGTTCGATTGAATACCACCCTGGCAAGGCTAATGTGGTGGCCGACACACTGAGCCATAGAGCTATAACTGCTCTGAGAGCAATGTTTGCTAGTCTTAGTTTATTTGATGATGGTAGCTTGTTGGCTGAGCTCCAAGTTAAACCAGTATGGATTGAGCAGATTAAGAGTAAATAGTTGGAAGATGAGTCACTGGGTCTTCGGTTCTGTCAGATCGAGAATGGTAATACTGTAGATTTTAGGCTGAACAGTGAAGGGGTACTCTATTTTTGAGGCAGAATTTATGTACCTAAGGATACTGTTTTGAGGCAGGCTATACTGCGAGAGGTGCATAGTAGCCTCTATGCTATGCACCCAGGTGGAAATAAGATGTACAGATATCTCCGTGAGATATATTGGTGGCCGGGTCTTAAGCGTGAGATTACTGACTTTGTGGGGAAATGTCTGACTTACCAACAGGTTAAAGCAGAACATCAGTTGCCTTCTAGGTTGCTTTAGCCGGTTAAAATTCTGATGTGGACGTGGGAAAGATTAACTATGGACTTTGTGAGTGGGCCACCCCTAACGCCTTCTAAGAAAGATTCTATGTGGGTCATCGAGGATCGATTGACCAAAATTTCCCATTTCATATCAGTTCACACAGATTATTCGTTGCAGAAACTGGCTAAGCTATATGTATCCGAGATAGTGAGACTGCATTGGGTACCAGTTTCTATAATATCTGACAGAGATCCTTACTTCATGTCTCGGTTCTGGAAGAAGTTACATGAAGCTCTGGGTACATGGGTGGACTTTAGTATTGCGTTCCATCCTCAGACAGATGGTCATTTAGAGAGGGTGATTCAGGTACTGGAGGACATGTTAAGGAGTTATGTGGCTGACTTCTGGGGTAGTTGGGAGGATTACTTGTCGTTGGCAGAATTTGTGTATAACAATAGCTACCAATCTAGCATACAGATGGCACCTTATGAAGCACTATATGGTCGTAGGTGTCGCACTCCGTCATGTTGGATTGAGTTGGGTGAGCGGCATGTTCTAGGTCCTGAGCTAGTATCTGATATTGAGGATAAAGTCAGACTAATTCGGGATCAACTGAAGGCAGCACCAGACCGATAGAAGTCGTATGCGAATCTGAAACGTAAGGAAATTGAGTATTCCGTGGGAGATTTTGTCTTTCTAAAGGTCTCGCCATGGAAAAAGGTGCTGAGATTTGGGCATAAGGGCAAGTTGAGCCCAAGATTTATTGGGCCTTACCGCATACTGAGACGAGTAGGGCCAGTTCCCTACCAGTTAGAGCTACCTCTAGAATTAGATCAAATTCATGATGTGTTCCAAGTCTCTATGCTGAGACGCTACCACTCTGATCCTTCATATGTTGTGCTGGTTGAGGAGATTGAAGCTAAACCAGATCTGACCTTCGAGGAAGAACCAGTCTAGATTTTAGATCGTGAGGTGAAAGTCTTAAGAAAGAAATTAGTCCCATTAGGGAAAATACTTTGGCGGAACCATAGTTCTGAGGAAGCCACGTGGGAGCCCGAGGAGGCGATGCGACAACAATACCCTCATCTATTCTGACTAGGTAAATTTCAAGGCTGAAATTTTCTTTAAGGAGGGTAGAATTGTAACGCCCTAATTCTCGAAAACCCCTATTAAAGTAATTTTTTTGAGTTTGTGATGTGGATGTATGTCTGCTATAGTGGTTTACTGCTCTAGGAGTGTTTGGAAAGTCATGGGTTCAAGCCTTGGCTTGAGGAAATTTTGGTTTTATTTGAATAATCCTTTGTCTTTAGCTGGTAAACTTTTAAATTTATATGAGGGTTGCATGACATAAGGCGCCTGCTAGTCTAGTGGCAAGTGGCGTGTAACTTCTGCTAGGAGACCAGAGTTCGAGTCTCGTGGCACGCAAAGAATGTTATTTTTGCTGTTGTGTCGTGTAAGAGATTGGTTGGCAGTGGAACTCTGATCTTGTGAGCGGTTGGAGTGTTTGGAGGGGAGGGGAGTGTATGGCCGAATTTCAAAAGGTGAGGGAAAGGAATTTGAATTGGTCAAAGGAGAGTTTTGAGGAGAGATGCAGGGAGTGATAGGGGGAGTGGATCAAGGAGTGGGGGGAAGAGGTAGTAGTTGGCCGAATGTGGGAGTCTCCCTTGTACCAATTCGGTCATAGGAGCATGTACCCTTGATGCCGAAGGGTTTTTAGTTTTTTAGCTCTCGGCTGGCTTTGCTTCTTTTCTTTTGCTTTTCTTCTGAGTGTTTGTTGTGTAGTAACTATGTTTTGTTTGACCATTCGGATCTTTTGGAGGCTTGTTCTTTGCTTGTGTCGATTAGGCAACATTCTTTTTCTCTCTTTTTCTTTAGACTGTATCCTTCTTGTTTAGTCATTTGTTTTTCTTCTCTCAACTGCTACTCTTTTGCTCGAATACCTTCTTCTATCTCCATAGCCTTGCTGAATCTCTACTAGCCCTCTTTCATTTGGGTTCTGAACAGACATCTTTGCTTTTCCTTGTTAGTCGAACACTCTTCTCTCTTGAAGCCGGATCTCCCTGTGTTGATTAAGGGGTGTGATCGTCCATCTTGTGCCTCGATTGTGGGTGTATTATTGTAAGCCGAATACTTCTACCTACCTTTGTGGTTCCACTTTTCGGTAAGTTGTCTCACTTGTTTCATCATATTCGCATATATGGTATTGGTTATCATGATGCAGTCGTAATGCAAAGTTTACCAAGGATCTAGAAGTTCATTCTAACTAGCGGTTTAAGGTGAATAAACCATCTTTGTCTAATTGAGGTAGGTAATAGTTACCAGTTGGAATTTAAGATTTGTTAAGAGGGTGTTAACCCTAATGAATAAAGACTGATTGTACGTCGTGTAATCATGTAGGCTGTGGTGCTCGTGGACTCGTATCACTTTTCGCAAACAGGTGTGTGATCACACTACAAAAGCTGTTAAACGACAAAAGCCAGAAAACTGAAGAGTGCATCGTCGACTCCACATGGGCATGTGATCGCCTGTGTGGCAGGCCGAGTGGTAAAATGAGGCCGTGTTATCGACGAGATGGCCATGAGCGCTTTCATGGGCCAAAACGATATTAGGCCATATTGGGTCGAACTGGGTGGTGTGGGCCAAATAGCCTACAGGCCCCACAAGAGAAAATCATACAAAGTGTGGTAAATTATGGGTCAGGCTGTTTAAGCTACACGACTAAGGCCATTTCTAGGCTATGTGAGCCATACGAGAGTATGGGCCCACATGGGCCTGCACTATGGCCATTGGCCCATTATCACTAATTGACTGCTAAGGTTGCATGGGTCGCCTAAGACGACTGTGAACCTACTGTTGGGTCAGTAGGTATACTTAGACCACATATTGATGAAATGACCATTATGCCCTTGTGAGGTAAAATTACT
This sequence comes from Gossypium longicalyx, assembly GCA_025698465.1. NCBI lineage: Eukaryota > Viridiplantae > Streptophyta > Magnoliopsida > Malvales > Malvaceae > Gossypium > Gossypium longicalyx. The sequence continues at coordinate 21,974,115 of CM047000.1, forward strand.
AAAATACCCCTATATGATGTATGATTGTTTGAGCACGTTATTCGTACTCCATATTAACTTATATTATGTTGCATTGCATGGGGTGGGATATATGATGGTGGAGGAAGTGTACTGAAAGGCTGTAAGCCTATTACTGGTAGCTTTACTGCAAATACTATTTTAGTACCGGATTTAGTACGATTTGGTGTGTATGGTTGGGTGGGTCGATTTTATCCCCACATGGTGTGTAGGGCTGGTACAGAGTTGGTGTGTAGCGGATGATTTGGGTAGGATTCTTTGTTTGCATACTATTACTGAAATGGGCTAAGGCCCAGACTGCTACTGATATTGGAAAATGGGGCTGAGGCTCCTAAGTGGAACAAAAGGGCTTAGGCCTAGATTGCGTTTACTTTGATTGTTTGCTATCATGGGATAACAGACTGAGTTTTTGTAAACTTACCCATCTGTTAACTGTGCAGGAAATCCCCAGGCTTAGACAGATCGGGGCAACGGAGGACTAAGGGGTGGCCACTCAACGTAGTTATTTCTTTTTATACTATAATTAAGGTTTTATTTTGGGTTTTTATTGTGTAATAAGGTCGCTTTAATTTCTATTTAATTTAGGGATTTATTTATTTGAATTGTTACCTGTTAGTAGTAGGTCTCAGGTTTTAAAATTAAAAAGTTATAAACCAATGTTTTTATAAAAACACGTCGTTTACGCAACGCATTATGAGAGTTTCCGAAACAACTATTGTTTAAAAAGTTTAATGGCAACCTAATATGATTTCCTAAAATAATTTGAATTTTCCTTATGAAAGGACATCATAAGTTTGAATCAACCCAAAGGAACTTTTAAGACGAACGGTTTTTCATCAAATTTGAGTTTTGTAAAAATACTCCAATGAGACATGTAACACCCCAAACCCGGCCTAGACGTTTTGGCCGAATCTAGCGACGTCACATTAAAGTGTTCTTCGTAAAGCGAGCTATTGTTGAAAACCCTCGTTTAGAAAAACTTTGTAAGATCTTAAAGACATTCGTTTAGGGTCAAAATGTGAGTTGTTTGCCAAAAGTTATTCATATTAAAACGTCCTTATTAAATTTTAAAACATTATTCATTTCCAAAATATCATTTTATAGCAGAAGCTTTTTAAAACAATTGCGTACTTACCGTTCACTTTGTAAAAACATTGCTTATTTTGAAAACACATGTTTTCCTATTGCTAGTAGTTATAAACCAAAGCAAATAAAAATTTAAAATCCATAAAGGCCATAATTACAGTAAAATACCCCAAAAACTTAATTCACTTATAAATTAGGACTAAATATGAAAGCATGAGCGATCGTGTAGCCACTTCCTAGTCCGTCGCTGCACCGATCCTCCTAAGTATTACCTGCATATAAGCAGTAAAGTGAGTTTTATGGAAACTTAGTGTGTAATACAATATGGGCCTAAGCCCATATCAGTAACAATATCAGTGTGGGCCTTGGCCCATTTCAGTATAGTATCAAACATGCATATATAGATCCTACCCAACCATCCTCTACACTCTACTCCGTCCATCCCTACACTCCATGTAGGGATTGAATCGACCCACCCAACCCTAGACTCCAGGATAACGTACCATTTACGACAATGTTGGTGTTTGTAGTAGAGCTACTAGTATTAGGCGTATAGACTTTCAATACACTTCCTCCAATATCATAAATCCCACCCCATGCAATGCAACATAATATGGATGTACATACAATAGTCATGGCATTCTCAAACGGTTATATATCATACGGGGGTATTTCAGTCATTTACCTCTTAGGGGTATAACAGTCCTGTTAACAGGTTCGTACTAAGATAGATTTACCAACCCTACAGTAGGTCCACAGTCGTCTCGAGTGACCCATGCAACCCTATCAGTCCAATAGTGACAAATGGCCCTAGCCCATACTATGACCCATGTTGGCTCACACCCTTGTGTGGCCCAAAAATGCCCAAAAAATGTCCTTGGTCGTGCATGGTACACAACCAACCTAACAATCTCCACACATTTGTACGTTTCATCTGTGCGTGGCCCACGAGCCCGTGGGGCCCACACGACCCATTCGGCCCAACATGGCCCAAAACAACCCATACTGACGAGATTGCTCGCGGTGGTCTTCACCGTCACATGCTCACATTTATGCGCTTTGATGACCACACGAACGTGCGTTCGCTAGTGTGGCACCATTGACAATGGTTTTTTAGCTTTTGTCGTATAATGGTTGAAGTAGTGTATTACACACCTGTTACAGAGTCGTAGCCGCACTGCCACCGAGATCAAAACCTATGATCAACCATATCATTTCATTAGTGTAACACCCTCGTCAGTCCATAACCATACTGTTATTGTTTACAAACAATTTAACCGAAACCCAACTTACCAACAATAATCCCAACCCCTCCTTGTTTTACGCCACGAACTCCCCTCCAACACTTGACCCTTCGAGAACAGCTAATCGATTAATAATGATCTAAAATCCCATTTAGACAGATCTGAATCTTTAACACTTACCAATAAACAAGTAGACACTTGTAGAAGCAACCAATCGGCTTCCACCTAGTTAAGGAGATTGAATCCCTATCCATAATCGTATAAAAAGAGTGTTAAGCTAAAGACATCTCCCTCGATAAGAAGGAATAGCACTATTTGGCCTAAGATGAACATAAGCCGAACCTTCAAAAGAAAAAACACAAGAGGTTCGGTTTGGCAAACTTACCAGCACTCAAGAGATTTCAATAGCCCCCACCGCAAAGACCAGCTACGCCTAAAAAATAAGAAGAGAATAAGAGAGAAAAAGAAGAGCGGTATCTAAGCCCTAAGAAGGTTTGGACAAAGAAGAAAAAGAGATTATTCGATCACGACAAGCCAGAGAACAAGAGCAAAGGAGGAAAGAATCGGTTTTAACAGGCCAAAACTGAACAAGAAAAGAAAGAGAGCTCTAACAAGTAATCGGCCAACAGGGAGTGTTTGCACAAATAGAAGAGAAAATAATAGAATGACAGCCCACAACAAATGTTCAATCATCAAAGGAAAACATTGAGCAAATTTGAAGGATAAGCAAGAGTTCAACCCAAACAGTTTTGTGAAAAAGAAAGAAGACAAAACTGAATAGCACTTACTAGAATCGAAAACCCCAAATACCAAAACCCAAAAAGAATGGGAAACCCAGAGAAAAGGTACCAAAACACACTGCTAGCACCATAAGAGGAGCACAAAGTCGACACCAGAGAACCAAAACTGAATTAGCATACTGAGAAACCCCACTTTCAGCCAACTACCTCCCCACACCCCTCAATTCTCCTAAAATCACTCCGTACAACACTCAACCTGATCTATATCCCAATCCCTCCATTGTCTCCTAGATTCTCTCTCTCAACCACCCATTCAAACCCATTCAAACCCATCCAAACACCCAATTTTGGTCAACCAAGGACTCTTCCACGACACCTAGAAAAAAATAACATTCTTGTGCACAGCATGGCTCGAACTCAAGACCACAAGAACACTCCACACGCCCTTTGCCACTTGACCAACACACCATTCATGTCTTGTCACGCCCTCACTAACTTAAAAACCAACCAGCATAAAACAAAGGTTATTCAATAAAAACCCAAAATTTTGCTAAAGCTTAGGATTGAACACAAGACTTCTCACACCTCTTAGAATTCCCTTAACCAGCAAAGCAAGCAAGCCACATACAACAAAATATGGCAATTAAATTACTAAGGATTTGGGGCGTTACAACTCTACCCCCTAAAAGAAATTTAAGCCTCGAAATTTACCTGATCAAAATAGGTAAGGGTATTATTGTCGCATCGCCTCCTTGGGCTCCCACGTAGCTTCCTCAGAGCTGTGATTATGCCAAAGCACTTTAACCAGTGGAACTGAGTTCCTCCTCAGGACTTTCACATCACGGTCTAAAATCTGAATTGGCTCCTCCTCAAACGTCAGGTCTTGTCTAACCTCAATCTCCTTAGTTGAGACGATATGCATAGGATCAGAGTAATATCGCCTTAACATAGAGACATGGAACACATCATGAATTTGATCCAACTCTGGAGGCAATTCAAGTTTATAGGCAATCGGTCCTATGTGCTTCAATACACGATAAGGCCCGATGAACCTAGGGCTTAGCTTGCCCTTACGACCAAACCTTAGCACCTTTTTCCATGGCGAGTGTAATATCTCGAATTAGGGCCTAATCGAAATAGTGGTTTCATGACCACAAATCTGAGATAGAAATAATTATTTTATAATTATTTTGAGGTTTATGATATGATTGCAGGATTGTATGAAAATTTTGTGACGAAATTCTATGCATAAAGTGCTTAAGTTGAAATTAGGGACTGAATAGAATAATTTGCAAAACTTGCATTCTAGAAGTTTTTAGAATGAAATTACTTTGGAATATTAATGAGGAAGTCTTAAATAGCAATTTGACCAATTTCTAAAATTTTGGACAAAAATGGGCTTGTACATGAAAATTTTCAAAGAAAGGTATTAAAAGTATTTTGGTCATTTGTATATTAAATGAAATAAAATCAGAAAAATAACACAAAATAGTCATCTTCTCCATATAGTTGCTGTCGAATTTTGCTCTCTCCATAGCTAGGGTTTCTTCAACTTTTATGCCTTGATTGTAAGTGATTTCTATGCCCGTTTTCAATGTTCTTTACATTTTTGAAATCTCGATGGCTCGATTTAGCTTATGCTAGCAATAATTCAACCTAGGGTTCATATTTGGAAAAATACCCATAGGTGAAATTTGTTTATTTTTGTGTTTTATGATAGAATATGAGGTTTTAAATTATGCTAGACAACTTGTGCTACTCGATTTTAAGTGAAAACGAGAAAAAGGGCTTAATCGGTAAAAATACCTAATAGTTATAAGTACATGTTAGAATGAGAATTTGATGTTGCCATAGAAGGGAAAAATGATCAGCATGTCATAAAACATGAGAAAATGGGATGAATTTTAATTCCCGAGCCTAGGGGAAAAAGTGTAATTTTGCAGAAGTTTAGGGGCAAAATGGTAATTTTCCAAAGTTCGTATTTGGGGCTGTTTTGATGAATGAATGTATTAAATAAGATTAATTTGGCATTATAGATCAAGAGAAACGAGATTCAAGTCGTGATCGAGGGAAAAACAAAGTTTACGAGGAATAGGCTTGATTGCTAATATTTTGTATCGAGGTAAGTTCATGTGTAAATGTAGTAACATAATTGTCATTTTAAGTAATTTAATGTTATTTATGTGATATGATGATTAATATCAAGAAATATTATGCTTTATGGTTATTATTGAATAATTATGTAAATTATGATTTACTACCGAGTATCGGTTTCGATGTTCCGTGGAAGACGGCAAAGATGTGTAATTGAGGAAAAAGCCCGTTTGAACCTTGGGAATAGATTAGAATACAAGTGATATGTCACTAGGATGGTTGGGCATCCGAACTCGTTTAGTTGAGTCTGAGTTCACTTTTGAGTCTTGAATGTGGCATGTATGGCAAAATACTCACTTTGTGTAAATGATCTTATGATATGATTATGCTTTGGCAAGAAAAGAGTTTGTGAATGATTAGCCATTGGAATGACCAATCTAAATCATATTTGATACCATGTATGTTTAAAATGCTATTTAGTCCATGAAAATTTATAGTAAAGTAAAATTTGCTATAAAATAGAATATTGCCGCAACAATGACGTGAATTTGAAAATCACAAAAAATAGTAGAAATTGACTTAAATGATGAATAAGTTATAGAATCTAAGATTAATGAGTCTATTTTCATATGGATGGAACAAAACTGGTATATGAATGATATTCTATGAGATGTTTAAATTTTTGTGAAACAGCGCCAGAGCAATTTCTGAATCCTCTGTTCTGACTTTGGAAATTCACCATAAATTGTATAAAAATAATTATAAGTCATTCTTTATATGTACAGGTTCTTTATAGAGTCTAGTTTTAATAGAAACAAACGGCATAGTCATTGAAACTCTGTTCAGGGAGATATCTGATTCGTAATATACAAAGGTCAGAGCAGTCGTACCCTAAAATAGGGGAGACTCTAACTAATAAACTGTACTAATTGGCCTGACCAAATATTCTAAAAAAAAATTAGTAAATATATATATGAGTCTAGTTTTAGAGAAAATTTACGGAATTGGATTTTGAGTTTCAGAACTCGAGATATGAATTTTTAAGTGACTATGATGCAGTTAGCCATCTTGTCTCGAAACTTTAAAAATAAATTGTTTAGGCTGATTAAATTGATGAAATTAAGTTTAATAACACCTCATGCTCGACTTCGGTGATGGTATCGAGTACGAGGCATTACATTTGGTGGTATCAGAGCTAGATTTAGTCGATTCTCAGACTAAAATGTTGTATGTACGGGTTTTGCTATACATGCCATGCCAAATATATATATTGTGATAGTGTGACGACTTCTGACATTTTAAATGATTTTTTTATAGTAAATGGATCTCGATTCAGCTGTGGCTGATGATGTAGAGAGTAATGCACCAGCTCCGGCTGAAGGGGCGGTGTCGACTGAAAATCCACCTCCTACTGTTGGTCAAGGAGGAGGAGAAGGAGCTCGAGAAGCCTTTCTCGAGATGATGAGTGCCTGGTATACTGAGTTCGTTCATACGAACCCGAATGTACAACCTCCCCCACCCCCCCGATTCCTCAACCCGTACCCCGATGCCTCAAGGTGTGGATCTGATGAAATTTCACAGAACTCCAGTTGACAGAATCCGTAAGCAAGGGGCCAAAGAATTCAGGGCAAATGTTGATGATGATGCCGAGAAAGCAGAGTTTTGGCTTGAGAATTCTATTCGGGTATTTGATGAATTGTCTTGTACACCTGAAGAATGCTTGAAATGTGCTATATCGTTGTTGAGGGACTCAGCCTATCATTGGTGGAGGACATTGATTTCAATGGTGCCGAAAGAGAAGGTCACTTGGGAATTCTTTCAAGAAGAATTTCGGAAGAAATACATCAGTGAAAGATTTGTTGATCAAAAGCGTAAAGAGTTTCTCGAGTCGAAGTAGGGAAACATGACAGTTACTGAATACGAAAGGGAGTTCGTCAGGTTGAGTAAGTATGCTAGAGAATACATTCTTACAGAGGCTAAAATGTGCAGACGATCTGAAGACGGACTCAATGAAGATATCAAAGTATTTGTTGGGATTCTTGAATTAAAAGAAATGGTAGTACTTTTTGATCGAGCTTGCAAGGCTGAGGAACTACTTAAAGAGAAGAAAAAAGTAGAGGCTGAGACTAGAAGTTGGAAGAAAAGATCGACGAGCAGTTCATTCTCACAGCAATCTAGAAAATCTAGAAATATGAATCCTCGTTCTCAGGTTTCGGCCGAACAATCATATGTAAACTCTAAGAAGCAAAATGTGGGCCTTAAATCTCAGATTACTTCTGTGGCTAGTATGGGAAATACGAGATTTATTAAGCCCGAGTGCCAGCGGTGTGGTAGGAATCATTTTGGCCCATGTAGAGCGAATGAATGTTTTCGGTGTGGTTCTCCGGATCATTTTATTAGAGACTGCCTAGAGAGAGTTGAAAAAGAAAAATTTCAGTGTAAAAGCTAGTGGTGCAGACTCGAGGGGAAGATATTCGAGAAAAGCTGGAAATGAAGCAAGCAGCAAGAATGTAGTCAGAGATTCAGTAGCTAAACTTGAAGCAAGGGATCCAGTTAGAACTTATGCTATAAAGGCACGTGAAGATGCTTCATCACCCGATGTGATTATTGGTATATTTTCTCTTTATGATGTTAATGTTACTGCTTTGATTGATCCTGGTTCTACTCATTCATATGTGTGCATGAAATTGGTGTCTAGTATGAATATACCTGTTGAGTACACAGAATTTATGATTAGAGTGTCGAATCCATTTGGAAAATGTGTGATAGTTGATAAAGTATGCAAGAAATGTCCTTTAATGATTCGGGGTCATTACTTTCCGGCTGACTTGATGTTGTTGCTGTTTGATGAATTTGATGTTATTTTGGGTATGGATTGGTTGACATTGCATGGTGCTATAGTAAATTGCAAAGAAAAGGTTATAAAATTAAAGTGTGAAAGTGGTGAAATTCTATTGGTTGAACCAGGAAAATCAGAGCACTATCTAGTGTGATTTATTCGATGTCGGCTCAGAGATATTTGAAGAAGGGTTATGAAGCTTATTTCGCGTATGTAATTAATACAAAATAAATTGAAATGAAAGTTGAATCAGTGCCAATTTTGTGTGAGTTCGCGGATGTATTTCCAGAAGAATTGCCGGGTTTGCCTCCAGTCAGGAAGTAGAATTTGGTATTGATTTGATACCCGAAATAGATCTGATCTCAATTGCTCCGTATAGAATGGCACCAGCAGAGTTGAAGGAATTAAAGTCGCAATTGCAAGAATTGACTGACAAAGGCTTTGTGAGACCGAGTTTTTCACCTTGGGGTGCTCCCGTGTTATTTGTGAAAAAAAGGATGGTTCTATGAAATTGTGTATTGACTATCGACAATTAAACAAGGTGACAATCAAGAACAAGTATCCATTGCCGAGAATTGATGATTTTTTTATCAGCTAAAAGAAGCAACATGGTTTTCCAAGATTGACTTGAGATCTGGGTACTACTAGTTGCGAGTAAAAGAGTCGGATGTGCCTAAAACTGCTTTTAAAACAAGGTACGGTCATTATGAATTTTTGGTCATGCCATTCAGATTAACAAATGATGCTGCTGTGTTTATGGATTTGATGAATCGTATATTTCGGCCATACTTGGACAAATTTGTTGTGGTGTTTATTGATGATATCTTAATTTATTCAAAAGATGAGATAGAGCATGCTGAGCATTTGAGGATAGTTTTGCAAACTTTGAGAGATAAGAAATTATATGCCAAGTTTAATAAAAGTGAATTTTGGCTTTGGGAAGTTAGATTTTTAGGTCACATTGTTTCAGGTGATGGTATACGGGTTGATCCTAGTAAAATTTCGGCCATTGTTGATTGGAAACCACCGAAAAATGTAACTGAGGTTAGAAGTTTCATTGGGCTAGCTGGGTATTATCGGCAGTTTGTAAATGGATTTTCTATAATTGCTGCTCCTATGACTAGATTACTCCGAAAGGATGTTAAGTTTGAGTGGACGGAAGAATGTCAACAGAGTTTTGAAGAATTGAAAAAGTTATTAACTGAAGCACCAGTGTTGGTACAACCCGAATCAGGTAAAGAATTTGTGGTGTATAGTGATGCTTTTTGAAATGGCTTAGGATGTGTACTTATGCAAGAAGGAAAAGTGGTGGCTTATGCTTCGAGGCAGTTAAAATCTCACGAAAGAAATTATCCGACTCATGATTTGGAATTGGCTGCTATAGTATTTGCTTTGAAGATTTGGCGACATTATCTGTATGGTGAAAAATGCCGAGTATATACTGACCACAAAAGTCTTAAGTACTTGATGTCACAAAAAGACTTGAATTTGAGACAGCGAAGATGGTTGGAGTTATTGAAAGATTACGAGCTTGTTATTGATTACCATCCGGGAAAAGCGAATGTGGTTGCCGATGCTTTGAGCAGAAAGTTGCTATTTGCTTTGAGAGCTATGAATACTCAGTTAAAGGTATCAGATGATGGTTCAATTTTAGTAGAGTTAAGAGCAAGACCGATGTTTTTACAAGAGCTTTGTGAAGCTTAGAAAAGCGATGAAGATTTGCAAGCCAAGAGAAAACAGTGTGAAGCTGATACGGGGTCAGATTTTAAAATCGATTCTGATGGTTGCTTGATGTTTAAAAATCAGATTTGTGTACCGAAAAATGATGAGTTGATTCAAAAGATTTTATATGAAGCACATAATGGTTGTTTGGCGGTTCACCCGGGCGGTACAAAAATGTATAATGATTTGAAGAAAATGTATTGGTGGAACGGAATGAAAAGAGATATCTCCGAGTTTGTATCAAAGTGCTTAGTTTGTCAACAAGTGAAAGCTGAACACCAAGTACCTTCGGGACTACTCCAGCCTATCATGGTTCCTAAATGGAAATGGGATCGGATTACTATGGATTTTGTATTAGGATTGCCATTAACTCCGGGGAAGAAAGATGCCATCTGGGTAATAGTTGACAGACTGACTAAATCGGCTCATTTTATTCCGATACGTATGGCTATTCTCTTAATCAGTTGGCCAAATTTTATATCAGTGAGATTACTAGACTTCACAGAATACCTTTGTCAATCATTTCGGATAGAGATCCGAGATTTACTTCGCGGTTTTGGCAGAAGTTGCAAGAGGCATTAGGTACAAAGTTAAATTTCAGCACTGCTTTTCATCCACAAACTGATGGATAGTCAGAGAGAGTGATTCAGATTCTAGAAGACATGCTCAGATGTTGTGTATTGGAATTTCAAGGTAGTTGGGAAAGATACTTACCGTTAGTAGAATTTGCTTATAATAATAGTTATCAGACGAGTTTGAAGATGGCACCTTATGAAGCATTGTATGGTCATAAATGTCGGACGCCATTGTATTGGACTGAACTCAAGGAAAATCAAATTTATGGAGTTGATCTAATAAAAGAAATCAAAGAAAGAGTGAAAGTGATTCGAGATTGTTTGAAAGCCGCTTCGGATAGACAAAAATCTTAGGCAGATTTGAAACGAAAGAAAATCGAGTTTCAAGTTGGTGATAAGGTATTTTTAAAAGTGTCTCCATGGAATAAAGTTCTTAGATTTGGACGGAAGGGCAAGTTGAGTCCACGTTTTATTGGGCCGTATGAAATAATTGAAAGAGTTGGACCAGTAACTTATCGGTTAGCATTGTCATCTAAATTACAGAAGATGCATGATGTGTTCCACGTATCTATGTTACGTCGGTATCGTTCGGATCCCTCACATATAATTTCACTGACAGAAATTGAGCTACGACCGGATATGACATATGAAGAAGAACCGATTAAGATTTTAGCTCGAGAGGTAAAGCAACTAAGAAATAAAAGTGTCGCTCTCGTGAAAGTATTGTGGCAAAAGCACGGGGTAGAAGAGACTACATGGGAACCTGAGGAAACTATGAGAAATCAATACCCACACCTGTTTACCTGTAAGATTTTCGAGGACGAAAATCCTTAAAGGGGGGAGAGTTGTAATATCCCGAATTAGGGCCTAATTGGAATAGTGGTTTCGTGACCACAAATATGAGATAGAAATAATTATTTTATAATTATTTTGAGGTTTATGATATGATTGCATGATTGTGTGAAAATTTCGTGACGAAATTCTATGCATAAAGTGCTTAAGTTGTAATTAGGGACTAAATCGAATAATTTGCAAAACTTGCATTCTATAAGTTTTTTGTATGAAATTACTTTGGAATATTAATGAGGAAGTATTAAATAGAAATTTGACCAATTTCTAAAATTTTGGACAAAAATGGGCTTGTACATGAAAATTTTCAAAGAAAGGTATTAAAAGTATTTTGGTCATTTGTATATTAAATGAAATAAAATAAGAAAAATAACACAAAATAGTCATCTTCTCCATATAGTTGCTGCCGAATTTTTCTCTCTCCATAGCTAGGGTTTCTTCAACTTTTAAGCCTTTATTGCAAGTGATTTCTATGCCCGTTTTTAATGTTCTTTACATTTTTGAAATCCCGATACCGCGATTTAGCTTATGCTAGCAATAATTCAACCTAGGGTTCATATTTGGAAAAATACACATAGGTGAAATTTGTTTATTTTGGTGTTTTATGATAGAATATGAGGTTTTAAATTATGCTAGACAACTTGTGCTACTCGGTTTTAAGTGAAAACGAGAAAAATGGCTTAGTCGGTAAAAATACCTAATAGTTATAAGTACATGTTAGAATGAGAATCTGATGTTGCCATAGAAGGGAAAAATTATCAGCATGTCATAAAACAAGAGAAAATGGGATGAAGTTTAATTCCCGAGCCTAAGGGCAAAAGTGTAATTCTGTAAAAGTTTAGGGGTAAAATGGTAATTTTGCCAAAGTTCGTATTTGGGGCTGTTTTGATGAATGTATGTATTAAATAAGATTAATTTGGCAGTATAGATCAAGAAAAACGAGATTTAAGTCATGATCGAGGGAAAAACAAAGTTTACGAGGAATAGGCTTGATTGCTAATATTTTGTATCGAGGTAAGTTCATGTGTAAATGTAATAACATAATTGTCATTTTAAGTAATTTAATGTTATTTATATGATATGATGATTAATATCATGAAATATTATGCTTTATGGTTATTATTGAATAATTATGTAAATTATGATTTGCTATCGAGTATTGGTTTCGATGTTTCGTGGAAGACGGCAAAGATGAGTAATCGAGGAAAAAGCCCGTTTGAACCTTGGGAATAGATTAGAATACAAGTGACATGTCACTAGGATGGTTGGGCATCCGAGCTCGTTGAGTTGAGTCCGAGTTCACTTATGGATGCAAATGTCCGAACTCGTTGAGTTGATTCTGAGTTCGTGAGATGTAACTAGGCATCCGAGCTCATTGAGTTGAGTCCGAGTTTACTTATGGATGCGAACGCCCGAGCTCGTTGAGTTGAGTCGAAGTTCGCTTATGGGCGGGTTACATGGTAACTTGGCTACATATATGGCACTTATGTACAAACTTTCCGTGTATTCGAATTATATTCCGATGTGTTCAACGGTTGAATTTTAAGAGAATAAGAAGAATGCCTAAAACGAAGGTGACATGTTGGTAAGTGTGGTAAATGAGAAAATTTGACAGGTATGATGAAAACGTAGCATGATATTAAATGCAAATGTAACATGAATGTCTTGGTGTTGTTTATGCAAATGATGCTTTTATGTGGAATTGCATGATTATGTTACTTACTATTTGCATGTGAACTTACTAAGCATTTACGCTTACTCCTTCCTTTTCCTTCATTTTAGTTTTGACAAACCGGCTTGAGAATCGGGATAGGTCAAAGACTCGTTCACACTATTTGAAGGCCTAAATTGGTAAAATGGCTTGTGTATCTTGAATGTGGCATGTATGGCAAAATACTCACTTTGTGTAAATGATCTTATGATATGATTACTCTTTGGCAAGAAAAGAGTTTATGAATGATTAGCCATTGGAATGGCCAATCTAAATCATATTTGATGCCATGTATGTTAAAAATGCTATTTAGTCCATGAAAATTTATAATAAAGTAAAATTTGCTATAAAACAGAATATTACTGTAGCAATGACGTGAATTTGAAAAATCACTAAAAATAGTAGAAATGGACTTAAATGATGAATGAGTTATAGAATCGAAGCTTAATGAATCTATTTTCATATGATTGAACAAAACTGATATATGAATGATATTCTATGAGATGTTTAAATTTTTGTGAAACAAGGCCAGAGCGATTTCTGGATCCTCTGTTATGACTTTGGAAATTCACTATTAGTTGTATAAAAATAATTAGAAGTCATGCTTTATATGTACAGGTTCCTTATAGAGTCTAGTTTTAATGAAACAAACAGAATAGTCATTGAAACTCTGTTCGGGGAGATATCTGATTCGTAATACACAGAGTTCAGAGCAGCCGTACCCTGAAACAGGGGAGAATTTAACTAAGAAACTGTACTTATTGGCCTGACCAAAAATTCTAGAAAACAATTAGTAAATAGATATATGAGTCTAGTTTCCGGAAAAATTTGCGGAATTGGATTTTGAGTTTCGAAACTCGAGATATGAATTTTTAAGTGACTGTAACTCAGTTAGCCAGCTTGTTTGGAAATTTTAAAAATAAATTGTTTAAGCTGTTTAATTGATGAAATTAAGTTTAATAACACCTCATGCTCGACTCTGGCAACGGTCTCAGGTATGGGGCGTTACAGCGAGACCATAAGAAACACCAAGTCCCCCACCGAAAACTCAATCTCCTTATGCTTCAGATCTGCATATGAATTTTGTCTGTCCAGAGCTGCCTTAAGCCGATCCTGAATCAACCTGACGTTATCTTTGGTATCTAAAATCAACTCAAGGCCCAAAATACATTGTTCACCAAACTCTGTGCAACAAGAATGAGTACGACACCTTCTACCGTATAATGCCTCATAAGCTGCCATCTGTATGCTAGACTGATAGCTATTATTGTATGCAAACTCTGCCAATGGCAAGAAATCCTCCTAACTACCCCGGAAGTCAAACACACAACTTCTTAACATATCCTCCAATATCTGTATCACCCTCTCTGATTGACCATTTGTATGAGGATGGAATGCAGTACTGAAGTTCAACCTTGTACCCAATGCCTCATGCAACTTCTTCCAGAACCGAGACGTGAAGCGAGGATCTCTATCGGATATAATAGAAACTGGTACCCTATGTAGTCTCACAATTTCGGATACATACAACTTAGCCAACTTCTGCAACGAATAATTAGTATGAACATGTATGAAATGGACAGATTTCGTCAATCGATCTACAATAACCCATATTGAATCCTTTTTAGTAGGCGTTAAAGGCAGCTCACTAACAGACTCCATAGTCACCCTTTCCTACTTCCACAACGGAATCTTAACTAGCTGAAGCAACCCTGAAGGCAATTGATGCTCCGCCTCAACCTGTTGACAAGTTAGGCACTTACTCACAAACTTAGTAACTTCCCGCTTAAGTCCTGGCCTCCAATACAATTTCCGAAGGTCTCGGTACATCTTGTTTCCACCAAGATGCATAGCGTAAGGACTACTTTGCGCCTCTTGTAGTATCTTTCGGCACACAGACTCTTCCACGGAAACAAAGTATCCCTTTGCCATTTAGCCTAAAATCTGAAGTTACCCCATTCTCTAACTGTCGAAAGTGTGAACTGAATGACTCGTCCTCTAACTGCTTACTTTTAATCTGCTCAACCCACCTCGATTTAACTTGAAGTTCGGCCAGTAAACTACCATCATCGAACAAACTGAGATGAGCAAACATCGCCCTCAGATCAGTAACAGTCCTATGGCTTAGTGCATCGGCTACCACATTAGCCTTTCTAGGATGGTATTCAATCGAACAATTGTAATCCTTAAGCAACTCGACCCACCTACGTTGCCTAAGGTTTAACTCATTCTGAGTAAGGAGATACTTGAGGCTCTTGTGATCCGTGTAAATAATACATTTCTTCTTATATAAATAATGCCTCCAAATCTTCAGTACAAAAACCACCGCAGCCAATTCCAAATCATGCGTCAGGTAGTTCGCTTCATGCGTCTTAAGCTGACGAGACACATACGCCACTACCTTACCCTCTTGCATCAACACACACCCTAAACCAATATGTGATGCATCACTATAGACAGTGAATTCCTTCCCAGATTCTGGTTGTATCAAGACAGGGGCCTCAATCAAAACCTTCTTAAGCTTCTCAAAACTTCCCTGCAGCTTATCAGTCCAGCTAAATGGTACCCCTTTAAGCAGTAACTTAGTCAGAGGTGCAGCAATCAACGAAAACCCCTCAACAAACCACCTATAATACCCTACCAGACCTAGAAAACTTTGAATCTCTGACATCGACTTAGGTTGCTTCTAGTCTAGAA
Source organism: Gossypium longicalyx (assembly GCA_025698465.1). Lineage (NCBI taxonomy): Eukaryota > Viridiplantae > Streptophyta > Magnoliopsida > Malvales > Malvaceae > Gossypium > Gossypium longicalyx. The sequence continues at coordinate 21,989,690 of CM047000.1, forward strand.
CCGCTTCAATTTTCTGAGGATCAACCCTAATCCCCTCCGCAGATACCACGTGACCTAAAAAAGTTACCTCACGTAGCCAGAATTCACACTTACTAAATTTTGCATACAACTACTTCTCCCTTAAAATCTTCAGTATAACTCGGAGATGAGCATCATGTTCCTTCTCAGTCCTCGAATACACCAGAATTTTGTTTATAAACACCACTACAAACCGATCCAGATAGGGCTGGAACATTCGATTCATCAAATCCATAAAAGCTGCTAGTGCATTAGTCAGTCCAAATGGCATCACAAGAAATTCGTAATGACCGTAGCGTGTCTAAATGATGTTGAAAACATCAGTTTCTTTGACCCTCAGTTGATGGTACCCCGATCGGAGATCAATCTTAGAGAAAACTAAAGCTCCTCGGAACTGGTCAAAAATATCGTCAATCCTCGGTAGGGGGTAATTATTCTTGATAGTCAATTTATTTAGCTTCCGATAGTCGATGCACATGTGCATGGTTCCATCTTTCTTCTTCACGAACAACACCGGTGCTCCCTACAGAGACACACTTGGGCGGATGAACCCTCAATCTAGTAACTCTTGAATTTGAACTTTAAGCTTTACGAGCTCCTTCGGTGCCATTCTATAAGGGGCAATAGACACCAGAGCTGTACCAAGCAGGAGCTCTATCCCAAACTCAACTTCCCGGCTTAGAGGTAACCTAGGCAACTCATCAAGAAAGACATCCGAAAATTCCTTAACTCTTCTGACATCTTTCATAGACGCATTCTTAGATCCAGAAGCACTGACATAGCTAAATATGCCTTACAACCCTTCAGAACTAACTTCTCAGTTCTAAGTGCAAAAATCACATTTGAGAGATAATTCCGTCGTTTCCCAATCACGATCACCTCATCACCTTCTACAGTTTTCAGGACCACTCACTTAGTAGCACAATCCAAGTTCACCTGATGCTTAACCAGCCAATCCATACCCAGTATGAGGTCAAATTCCCCAAAAGAAAGTTTCATTAAGTCAGCTACAAAGATCTTCCCTTGAACCTCCAAAGGTATCCCCTTAAACAATTTGTTTACTCTCACCGACTGTCCTAATGGACTTAACACGATAATCTCGCTCATAGTCTCCTCGCACATCACACCCAAGGTCTCAGACATAGTGCATGCTATATAAGAGTGCGTAGAACCAACATCAATCAATGCAATGTAAGGTACCTAATGAATGAAAAACATACCCGTAATGACATATGAGGCGTCTCCGTCCTCTCGGTGACGTGCAACATAAACAAGTGTTGGCTGCCTCACCTCAGTAAGATTCGCACCCCTGCCTGCTGCCCTTCGACCACGAACCGTACCATTTCCACGTCTAACCGGTCCCCGACCTCTCAGTGGCTACTGAAAACCTCTCTGCGGCTGAACAGAACCCATACCAATAGCTTGTATCTGAACAGGCCTTCGTGGACAATCCCTGATACGATGCTCCATAGATCCACATCTAAAACATGCCCCCTTCTGAACCCAGCACTCGCCCTGATGGTGTTTCCCACAAACTGTACAAGGCTGCAACCCAAAAGTAGCAACAGGGGGCCCAACTCTGACTGGCCCATCAACTCTGACCTTTTTCCCAGATCTCATAGCTGAACCTGAGGGCTCCCAAACCCTCTTATTTTTCCCCTTAACCTTCTCACGATTTTGGCGCTCAGTGCACTTTACATCCTCAACGATCTTTGCCTTTTCAACTAACATTGTAAAATATCACTCCCTATGTGGAGCTATCAAAACTCAAAGGCTATGTTTGAGGCCATCCTCAAAACGAACACAACGCTCATACTTAGTGGCCACCATGTCTCGCGCATAACAGCTCAATCGCAGAATTTCTGCCTCATACTCAGCTACAAACTTATCCCCCTAGGTCAGATTCAGGAATTCCCTTCTGTGGGCATCCACATAGCTGGCGCCCGCGTATTTCCCTTGAAAAGCATTTTTGAAGAACTCCCAAGTCAACTGATCGGGCTGAGTACCCTCTTTCACAGTAAGCCACCACTGATAGGCTTCGTCTCGTCACAACGATACTGCCCCTTTTAGTTTTTGCTCTGGGGTGCAGTCGAGGTAATCTATGATCCTCTCTGTGGCCTCTATCCAATATTCAGCCACATTAGGGGCAGCTCTAGTGATACCCCTAAAGATCTTAGCCCCATTAGACCTAAGTCGTTCCGTCACCAACCCATGGCCCATAGTACCAGTATTGGGCCAAGCGACCCTTTCCAAAATCTGCAACATAGCTTGAGATAGTGCGCCATCTCTAACTACCTGATCGTGTGACCCAGTCTTAGTCGCCGGTGAATCTGGAGCCTCTCTTTCCCTAACATTAGGCATATGGCCCGAAGCTGAAGATCCAGCCCGAGCACTCCCACGACCTCCGCCACGGCCTGTAGTACCCTTTCCACGAGTACCCCTAGTGCTCATTGTCGATTTATGAATTATTTGTGTTAATAGTTTTATGCATTAGTTTTACAGTTCCAGTGTTTATTAGCGGATATTTTCATGAACAATAGCATCACTAATTCAGAGTTGCTTGTTTTCATAGATTGTAGTCTTACTACAGTTTTAGGTTTCCCTAACAAAGGTTTCAGTACAATTTATCATCTACGAAAATCCTATTTCAGTTAAATCAAACAGTAGTTTTAGACAACTTACAGGATCAGCGCCGGAGACTCGGTAGACCACACTTTCGGAGTCAACACTTCAAAACATTTTCATCATTTGAAACAATTCTACTGTATACTACGTTTTTAAAAAAACCCAAATCCACATCTGAGTTTTGCAATCTCGCTCTAATACTACTAAATGTAACACCCCAAACACGACTGAGATGTTGTGGCCAAATTAGGCGACGTCACATTAAAGTGTTCTTCGTAAAGTGAGCTATTGTTGAAAACGATCGTTTAGAAAAACTTTGTGCGATCTTAAAGACGTTCGTTTAAGGTCAAAATGTGAGTTGTTTGCCAAAAGTTATTCATATTAAAACGTCCTTATTAAATTTTAAAACATTATTCATTTCCAAAATATCATTTTATAATGGAAGCTTTTTAAAACAATTGCGTACTTATCGTTCAGTTTGTAAAAACATTGCTTATTTTGAAAACACATGTTTTCCTATTGCTAGCAATTATAAACCAAAGCAAATAAAAATTTAAAATCCATAAAGGCCATAATTACAGTAAAATACCCTAAAAACTTAATTCACTTATAAATTAGGACTAAATATGAAAGCATGAGCGGTCGTGTGGCCACTTCCGAGTCCCTCGCTGCACCGATCCTCCTAAGTATTACCTACCTATATAAGCAGTAGAGTGAGTTTTATGGAAACTCAGTGTGTAATACAATCTGGGCCTAAGCCCATATCAGTAACAATATCAGTGTGGGCCTTGGCCCATTTCAGTACAGTATCAAACATGCATTTATAGATCCTACCCAACCATCCTCTACACTCTACTCTGTCCATCCCTACACTCTATGTAGGGATTGAATCGACCCACCAATCCCTACACTCCAGGATAACGTACCATTTATGGCACTGTCAGTATTTGTAGTAGAGCTGCCAGTATTAGGCGTATAGCCTCTCAGTACACTTCCTCTAATATCATAAATCCGACCCCATGCAATGCAACATAATATGGATGTACATGCAATAGTCATGGCATGCTCAAACGGTCATATATCATACATGGGTATTTCGGTCATTTACCTCTTAGGGGTATAACAGTCTTTTTAACAGGTTAGTACCTAGATAGATTTAACCCTACAGTAGGTCCATAGTCCTCTCGAGTGACCTGTGCAACCCTATCAGTCCAATAGTGACAAATGGCCCTGGCCCATAGTACGGCCTAAGTGGTCCCACACCTTTGTGTGGCCCAAAAATTCCCAAATAATGGCCTTGGTCGTGCATGCTACAGAGCCAGCCCAATAATCTCTACACATTTGTGTGTTTCATCTGTGTGGGGCCCACAAGCCAGTGGGGCCCACACAGCCCATCTCGGCCCAACATGGCCCAAAATAACTCATACTCCCGAGATTGCTTGCAGTGGTCTTCACCATTACATGCTCACATTTATGCGCTTTGATGACCACACGAATGTACGTTTGTTAGTGTGGCACCGTTGACAACGGTTTTTTGGCTTTTGCCATATAACGATTGAAGCAGTGTATTACACACCTGTTATAGAGTCGTAGCCGCACTGCCACCGAGATCAAAACCTATGATCAACCATATCATTTCATTAGTCTAACACCCTCATCAATCCATAACCATACTGTTATTGTTTACAAACATTTTAACCGAAACCCAACTTACCAACAATAATCCCAACCCCTCTTTGTTTCACGCCACGAACTCTCCTCTAACACTTGACCCTTCAAGAATAGGTAATCGATTAATAAGGATCTAAAATCCCATTTAAACACATCTGAATCTTTAACACTTACCAATAAAGAAGTAGACACTTGTAGAAGAAAATAATCGGCTCCCACCTAGCTAAGGAGATTGAATCCCTATCCATAATCATATAAAAAGAGTGTTAAACCAAATACATCTCCCTCGACAAGAAGGAGTAGCACTATTCGACCTAAGATGAACATAAGCTGAACCTTCAAAAGAGGTTTGGTTTGGCAAACTTACCAGCACTCAAGAGATTTCAATAGCCCCCACCGCAAAGACCAGCTACGCCCAAAAAGAGAAGAAGAGAGTAAGAGAGAAAAAGAAGAGAGTTATCCAAGCCCTTAGAAGGTTCGGCCAAAAAAGAAATAGAGAGTATTCGATCACGACAAGCTAGAGGCTAAGAGCAAAGGAGGAAAGAATCAGTTTTAACAGGCCAAAACCGAACAAGAAAAGAAATAGAGCTCCAACAAGTAATCGGCCAACAGAGAGTGTTTTCACAAAAAGAAGAGAAAAGAAGAGAATGGCAGCCCGCACAGATGTTTGGTCAACAAAAAAAAAACGTTGGGCAAAGTTGAGGGATAAGCAGGAATTTGGCACAAACGGTTTTGAGAAAAAGAAAGAAAATAAAATAGAATAGCACTTACTAAAATTGAAAACCCCAATACCAAAACTCGAAAAGAATGGAAAACCTAGAGAAAATGTACCAAAACACATGGCTAACACCACAAGAGGAGCACAAAGTCACCACTAAAGAACCAAACTGAATTAGCATTCTGAGAAACCCCACTTTCGGCCAACTACCTCCCCACTCCCCTCAATTCTCCTAAAATCACTCCATACAACACTCAACCTGATCCATATCGTAATCCCTCCATTATCTCCTAGAGTCTCTCTCTCAACACCCCATTCAAACCCATTCAAACCCATTCAAACACCCAATTTTGGTCAACAAAGGACTCTTCGACGACATCTAGCAAAAAATAACATTCTTGTACACAACATGGCTTGAACTCAAGACCACAAGAACACTCCATATGCCCTTTGCCACTTAACCGACACGCCATTCATGTCTTGCCACGCCCTCACTAACTTAAAAGCCCACCAGCAGAAAACAAATGTTATTCAATAAAAACCCAAAATTTTGCTAAAGCCTAAGATTGAACCTAAGATTTCTCACACCTCTTAGAACCCCCTTAACTAACAAAGCAAGCGAGCCATATACAACAAAATATGCCAATTAAATTGCTAATGATTTGGGACGTTACATGAAATCACAGATTCGGCCATAACATCTATGCTGGGTTTGGGGTGTTACATGTATTCTCATCTCGGTAACCCTAATGTCATGACATTTGTATCCTATACTATTCCTAAGGTTCATACGGGACTTTTAGACGTCATAACTCTGTCAATTTCGGCCCGTAATCATAACCATTCAGCATTTAGTTCAATTGAATAATAAATAAGCATTTATAACACAACTTAAGTATGTTTATTAGCATAGGAACTTACCTCGCTCACTGTAACGACGAATTAGGTCGACTAATCTGATACTTTGTTTTCCCCCCGTTCTAGATTCGAATCTCATTTTTCTCAATCTAATCGAGCATTTGAAGTTTGGCCAAACCAAAAGCTTCTCCCATGGTTGCCATTCTTTCTAATTTTCGGTGGAGAAATGGTGAAAAGATGATGATTTTCATTTGTTTTTATTAAACATTAACTTTATTAACTAATTACCAAAATATCCTTTAAAAACATTAGTAATTATACTAAATGCCACTCCACTATCATCCACTAACCATAAATGGCCTAGTTATCACTTAAGGACCTTTACTTTAATGTTCTATAGCTATTTGACACTTTTAGCTAATAGAACATAAGTTTTACGCTTTATGCGATTTAGTCCTTTTTTCCGAATTAAGCATTCAAATAGTAAAATTTCTTTACGAAATTTTTACACAATAATTTTATCATGCTGTAAAGTTTAATAAAATAATAAAATAAATATTTTGACGTAGAATTTGTGGTTCTAAAACCACTGTTTTGATTTGACTCGAAAATGGGCTATTATACCAAATGACACATATCAAGGCATAATTAGGCATTCAAAACAATCTCAATCAAGCCTAAAGCATGCAAATTATATAATATCATCTACAATACACACAAATATCAAAATAGGCTATTCCATTCATGCCAAATTCTACATTTTCACATCACTTAAATGATCATTTTTAATAATGCACTATTTGACTTAAATTCACAAACATACCAAATTCAAATCTCAACCATTTAGTATCCCTAATTATCAATTATCAACAAGCATTACATATCCATCATCAAACACATTACTAAGTCATATGCACATATATATACATAACCAAATATATCAACATAAGCCAACTCTCATGGCCATATACAAAGCCAAACATTAAACATTTACAAGCCAATCCAAATGGCTAAATTCATTACCAGACTACATACCAAAATGACAAAAGTTCCTATACATGCCATATAACCAAAATCATAGATTCAAAAGTACCAAAATGATAACTTGATAGCGTGGTGAGGTCTCCAATGATTCCCGAATCTGAGCTAGCTTTGATTTCACTATAAAAACACAGAAACATAAACAATTTAAGCTATAAAGCTTAGTAAGTTCGTATAATAATAAACTCATCTTACCATATAAATACAATCCAAACAATTTAACATACCATGGTATAATTCATAATGATACACAACTTACCATATTATCCTTTTCAAGGTTAGATATGAATTTCACAACTTTCATTGATTGAATGCTTGTACAGTTCATGTACATACCTGTACCATCTCGTAATAATCTCATACTCATATGTATCTTTGATATACTTATTTAACCATTTGGAATACTATCAAATATTCAGGAATCTCGCACCCTAAGTGCCACATACATAGCCGAAGCTATCACAATCTTATATCACATATAACGCTTACTCTCGAGCTATCAACGGGTCTACTCACACAAGCTGACGGTCATGAAGAAGCTACATGGTGCTCTCACACAAGCTGAAGAGTAACAACAACACATGCCGGGTAACTCAGCCACCGATAGGACGTATGGACCATCACCCAAATCACATAATCCCTAATGACATGTCATTCATATCCTAATCTATTCCTAAGGTTTAACCGGGATTTCATATTTACCGGATCGTCGTCGAATATGTCCACAAGGTCATATTCACAATTTATGTAATATCAAAGCATGTAAAACACAAATATAACAATATTTATTACATACGAACTTGCCTTGAATGCAAAAACGAAGAAACGAGTCGATTAGTCCAAAACCTTGTTCTTTCCTCGATCTAAATCTGTATTTCACTTTGCTTAATCTAAATGTAATAAAAATTAACTTATTTAATTATCCTTCTATTCAATTTAGTCCAAAATACACATTAAGGTAACTTTACACTTTTGCCCCTAATATTTTAACATTTTTACAATTTAGTTCTTATCTCATAGAAATAAAAATTCATGCAATTCAACCTAAACCCATGCTAGAAAAATTTCAATTAGGTCCCTAGTAGCCTAATTTTTCATTTATTTTACAAATTAACCATGAATTTTACACATTTCACAATTTAATCCCTATTTGGACATTTTATTAAAAATCACTTAACAAATGTTGTTTATTTATCAACAAGCATGCATTTTCTAACTTAAAACATCAAAATACACCAAAATTCATCAATTAAAAAACCCTAAACCTTTAACAGTTTTGTAAATTAGTCCTTAGGCTAACTAGATTAAGCTGCAACGATCTCAAAAACGTATAAATCATTAAAAACATGACAAAAACCATACCTAAATGAGCATGAGAAGCTTGGCCAAATGAAAACCTAGCTCTGGATTATTCTTCCTTTAAAAATAGGTGGATGATGAAGATGATAGCAAAGAATTTGTTTTTGTTTATTTAATTTAACATTAATTACTAACTTACTTAATTAACCTCTAAAATTATTAAAATTTTCACTTATACCAAACCATGTACATCCACTATCAACATAAATGGTCTAATTACCATTTAAGGACCTTCACTGAAATATTCCATAGCTATTAGACACCTTTAGCTAATAGAACACAAATTTTACACTTTATGCGATTTAGTCCTTTTTATCAAATTAAGCATTCAAACGATAAATTTCTTAACAAAAATTTTACACAAATATAATATCATACTATAAACATTAAAATAATAATAAAATAATTATTTTGACTTCAGATTTGTGGTCCTGAAACCATTATTTTGATTTGACTAAAAATAGGCTATTACAATTAAAGTCTAAGAATGTAACGCCCCAAAATCTAAGTATGTAATTTTGTATGTTTGTCACACAATTGTATATTTGCTTCAGTGGTTAAGTGTTCTAAGTGTTCTAGGAAGTGTTTGAGAAGTCTTGGGTTCAAGTCTTGGCTTATGCAAATTTTTGTTTCAATTGGTTAAACCCTTGTCCCTAGTCAGTAGGCTTTTAAATAAAAATGGGTGAAACATGACAGAAAGGGCCTGTTGGTCTAGGGGGTAAGTGGTGTGTTACCTATGCCAGAGGACTGAGGTTCGAATCCTGGTGAGCACAGTGGGTGTTTTATTTTTACTGCTTGGACATGAAAGAGTTGTGGTTGACCGAAATTCTATGTTTGAGGAGTGTGGGGGACGTGTGGCTGATTGTTAGGAGGAAATATTGGGTTGGTGGAGGAAAATAAGGAATTTGAAATGTGTGGGGAAAGTGTATGGTTGGTAAGGAGGTTTTTGTGAGGAGCGATTTTATGGATGTGATGAGAGGTTGTAACACTCTAAACCCAGCCTAGACATTATGGCCGAATTTGGCGATGTCACATTGAAGTATTTTTCATAAAGTGAGATACTGTTGAAAAAAAACCCATTCTCTATTTAAACTATTTTTGCGATCTTAAAGGCGTTCGTTTAGGTTCAAAATGTGAGTTGTTTACAAAAAGCTATTCATATTAAAATGTCCCTATTATATTTTAAAAACGTTATTCATTTCCAAAAATATCATGTTATAGCGGAAGCTTTTTAAAACAGTTGCGTACTTGCGCTCACTTGTAAAAACATTGTTTCCTTTGAAAGCTCGTGTTTTCCTAACACTAGTAGTTATAACCAAAGCAATTAAAAACCCAAATTAAAGTTAAAATCCATAGAGGCCTAATTACAGTAAAGATACCGAAATAAAACTACTTATAAATTAAAAGTCGAATACGAAAGCACAAGCAGTTGTGTGGCCACCCTCGAGTCCTTTGAAGCACCGATCTGCCTATGGCTGGAGATTACCTGCACAATTAATAGATGGGTGAGTTTATGAAAACTCAGTGTGTAATCCCATAATAGCAATCAATCAAAGTAAGCACAACTTGGGCCTAAGCCCTTTTAGACTCGGTTAGGGCCTTAGCCCATTTTATTATTAACAGTGACAATATCAGTTTGAGCTTTAGCCCAACTCAATACAGAAACACTCATGTGTTTGGGCCTTGGCCCATTGCAAAGAATACTAACGATGCGGCAAAGAATAAAGTGATGCAAAGACAGATCAAGAAACAAGATGCAAGTCCTACCAATCTATCCTCTACACTCCACTCCGTCCAACCCTACACTCCATGTGGGGATAAAATTGACCCACCCATCCTTACACTCCAAATATAGCACCGGCGACACTAATCAGTATTTGCAGTAGAGCTGCTAGTAATAGGCTTTAAGCCATCAGTGATTTGCAGCAGAGCTGCCAATACAGTACACTTCCTCCAATCATATATAAACCGATCCCCATGCAATGCATCATGCAACGTGTCATGTCATAACATAATATTATTCATGTACTCAGTACAGTTACAAATAGCATGCTAAAATGTAAACATACATCACATAGAGGCAAAACAGTCATTTTACCATATAAGGGTAAAACAGTCATTTTACCTTATAGGGTATTATAGTCATTTTACTTTACAGGGGTACTACAGTTATTACCTTATAGGGGTTTTACAGTCATTTTACCCCTATGGGGGTATTTCGATCATTCTACCCTACAGGGGTATTTCAGTCATTTTATCGCATAAGGGCAAAATCATCATTTTATTGCATAAGGGAAAAACCGTCATTTCTTCACATAAGGGCAAAATCATCATTTTATCACATAAGGGTAAAAAGGGTAAAAATCATCATTTTATCACATAAGGGCAAAATCGTCATTTTATCACAAAAGGGTAAAATCGTCATTTTATCACATAAGGGTTCAGGTATGCTTACCTACCCAATAGAAGGTCACAGTCGTCTCGGGCGACCCGTGCAACCTTAACAGTCAAACAGTGAAAATAGGCCCAAGGCCTATAATGCAGGCCCATGTGGTCCCACATGCTCGAATGGCCCACATAGCCCAGAAATGGCCTTAGCCGTGTGGTTTACCCAGCCTGGCCCAATAATCTCCACACGTTCAAGTGGTTTGCCCATGTGGGCCCCACAAGCCCGTGGAGCCCACACGGCCCATTTTGGCGCAACGTGGCCCAAAGCCCACGATATTGCTCGTAGTGGCCTCTACACTCAAACCCCCATGTTTATGAGTTTGGTATACCACACGAGCGCGTGCACACTCTTGTGGGGGTCGTCGGTCACATATTTTAGCTTTTTTCGGTTTACGAGTACGGTAGTGTGATTACACACCTGTTGTGAAACGTGCGTCTAGCCCAATAATTTCCCAAACGTACATTCAGTCACGATAATCTGTTAGTCGATTAATACTAGGGTTAATCCCCCTTCTATATTCCCAACTTATAATAATATTGTAACAGCCCGATTTAGACCCTAATTGGAATGGTGGTTTTGGGACCACGAATCTGAGTCAGAAAAATATTTAAAAATTATTTTCTGTGTTTATTTTGTGTGAATTTATATCTGTAAAATTTTCATGATTTAATTTTGTTGTTAAGGCATCCGATTAAATAAAAGGACTTAATCGTGTAAATTGAAAATTTGATAGTTTAAAGTAAAAGGGCCAAATAGTTAGTAGTTTTCTAAGTTGGAGTATTTATAATGTAATTATTCCATTAACATGTGGCTTGTACAGTAATGGACATAGGTTATATAATTTTATTATTATTTCATTAAGGTTAGTTAGGTAAATTAATAATAAATTAATATATGTTATTATATCATAAAATAATAAGCCATATTCATGTTATTTTCTTCATCTTTGCACCGAAACTAAAACAAAGAAAAAGAAAGAAAACAAAGTAGGGTTTGGCCTTGTTCAAGCTAGATTAAGGTAAGTGTTCAGCTCGATTTTTGATAATTTTTACGTTTTTGAGATCGTTGTTTCGAGTACTACAAAACCCATGCTTAAATTTTTTATTTTGATGAATATTTTGAGTTGTGTCATTGTTGATAGCTTGTGATTTTTGTTGTTTGATGATGTAAAATGAAATATATGTTTTAGATTAACATATTTTGTATTGGAGTTTTTGATGATTTTGAGTAATTAGGACTAAATTGCAAAAAAATAATAATTTGAGGGACTAAAATGTGAAAAATAAATGACTTGTTTGTGAGTGGGTAAAATTCGGCCCAACATAAGTATAGGGAAATTTGGTGTATTTTGTGTTTTATGCAATAGGGACTAAATTGTAAAAATTGTAAATGTCAGGGGTAAAATTGTAATTTGCCTATTTATGTGTTTTTCGACTAAATTGAATGAAAATATGTTTGAATGATCTTAATTTGAATATGTTTAGATCAAGAACTAAAGAAATTAAACTTGGATCGGGGAAAAACGAAAGTCGTCGACTAGCTGCCCGATTCCATTTTGTATTGTCCGAGGTAAGTTTATAAGCAAGTAAATGTGTTTATTGGTAATTTAATATTATGTTTATGTTCTGTTATGAAATGTTAGAATTTAAATATACTATGGTCGAATATGATTATGTGTGGCTACTACACTTTCGAGTTTGATTCGACCTAGATACGTCGTCCGAAAGCCCCGTATGAACCTTAGGAATAGCTAGGATATGTATGTCATGACATAGGATTCCGATATATGTGTGCGAGTAAGTCCATGGCACCGATTTATTATTCTGATATGTGTTTACGAGTAAGACCCTGTCGAGGACAGTGGCATCGATATGTGGCTACATGTAAGACCACGTCTGAGACGTTGGCATTGTACGATTTATGTGACTATTCGAGTATCCTATCCGATTCTAAATGGTTCATCAGGCAAAATTAAACCGTGTATGGTTTGTATAATACGAGCTAAGTGGTCAGGTACGAGTTAATTTGGTATTTACTCAAGACAAGCTAAGAAAGTATTGTAGCTGTATGTTATAAATCATATACTTTGCAAATGAGAAATCCATGTATATTTGAATATGTGCATTCGGCTTGTGATGTACAAATTATGTGGTATTGAAATGTCATTTAGTATGTGTATATGTATACTTGCGTATTCGGCTACTTAGGTTTAAGCTATACAAGTGATGTTATCTAATGATTCTTATGTTATATAAGTGAATAAATGGATGTGTGATTTATTATGACTATTTTTCTAGAAGTAAATTTACAAGTGTTAAATGGTCATATATGCATACGGATTAGGTATATTATAGCTTATGGAAAATGTTTCACATATATAATTTATAAGTTTGAGGTCAAGCATAAAAATGTTAATGTATTTGTTTGATTATCATAAGATATTTATAGTAATGACTTGTTTATTTGCTTATGACTTACTAAGCTTTGATAGCTTATTTTGTGTGCTATGTTTATTCTGTTTTATAGATTTTGAAGTCAAGCTACAAGCTCGGGGACTGTCATCCAAGCTCATCACACTATCTACTATTTTGGTACCTTATAAGCTAAACATAAATTATGGCATGTGTAGACTGGTTTTGGAATTAATTATTTTGAATGTGTTTGTATATTAGCCATGTGAAAATGGCTTGCTATTTATGTTTAAGTTTGACTTTATGTGGGCTTTGTTATAATGTCTGGTGATCTGGGTTTTGATAATTTTGGCTGTATTTTGGATTGTGGTTTGAGCTCACTTTTGCTTAAATGCTATATGCTATGCAAGAATAATTCACATGATAGACGCTATATGTGTTAGTAATGGTTTGACAATGGTTGGTAAACTTAAAATGGATGGTGTAATGATCATTGTGTGTATGCATTTTCATAGCATGTTAAATTGATTTGGTCAAGGTTTTGAATAGGTAAGACATACATGAATTAGTTTGAAACTAATTCAATGATATATTGGTATATTCGGTTATAAGATGCAATTGAATAAGAAAATTTGATTTATTTGTGGCTTGGCATTGCTTATATGAATATTTTTTTATATGATAATTTGACTTGATATATTTGATATAAAGTATGTAATAATTACGTTTTGTATATGTCTATATGTGTGATTAATATTTTGAAATTTCAGGAATAAACTCTTTTAGTTATTAAATATTTTCGATCAACTAGTTGAACTATGCATGCATGTTTTTGGATGGGTATAAGCTGTTTAAATTAAGTTGTGGAAGCTAATCCTTGCCTTGAGCTAATGATGACAAGTTGGGATTATTATATGAAATCATTAATTTAAATTGTATCATATTTCGGTAAATGTGATTAATATAGGTAGTTATAGTAAATTTGTATCCAACTGTAGCATATTAAATGTTGTAATATTATATTATAGAATAAGTATAATGATTTAGAGAATTAAAGTATATATATATTTATAAGTCAATTGATTTGAACCATGAATGAGTAATAGTTAAGATCAAACTTGGCTTAGCTAAATGCATGAAAGAATGACTAGATGAATAATGGCAGATGCAATAATGAATTATAATAATTATATGTGTTTTGGTGTGGTGAATAAGTGTTTAAACTTAATATTAAATGAATGTCGAATTTGATATGATTTTTTATAAAAAAAATGGTACATTTGTGTAATGTAATTGTATATGGTTACAGTGTGCGAATAAAGTATAATGAGGTCTGTATATCTACATGTATTATGAGTTTGAATTAAAAGTATATTCAACTCTGTAGTACTAGTAATTAAATAGACTATGAAATTACTTAACGATTGTTTATATTTTCTTCCTTTTAGTTATTATAAGTGTGTGTATACATGTTTATCTAAAAATGTGTTTTTGACTGGTGATACCCTGTAACCCTAATTCGGTGATAGATAAGGGGTTGGGGTGTTACAAATATCATGTACTTGCCTTGGTCGCAAGAGTAACTAACCTTGCTTGAACCGTTGACAAAGGCTAGTTTACTCTCTTAATCGAATAGCTGCATAGACAACAAAACCCATTAATGATGGCTACCAAACACATGACGCGAGCATAACATACGACATAATAAAACACAAGCCAAGAATAAGAGAAGGTAGGCCATCAGCCAACACCTTCATAATCAAGCCATGTCCGAAAGAACACTATAATCGCAAATAGAATTGCCTTGATTGAGATAAGAGAGAAAGGTTCGACTGCTCGGCACTCACGACAACCCCTTCACTTCCAAAGAACTCAAGAAACAGCAAGATACACCACACCTAGGAAAAAGAGGGTAAGAATCGTCAAGAAGAGAATAACATTCGGCTTTAGCAATGCAAGATTGCTTACTGACTTGTTGAAGAACAACACCAAACCGCAATCAAAAGGGATGGAGTATTCGACCTTTAATGTTAGATGAACAGAAAGAAACTTTGATAACTACGAGAGTCAAAAAAGGGAGATGGTAGATTCAGTCAAGTGAGAAGAAGAGAGGAAAGGTGAAGGAAGAAAGAGTATTCGGTTAAGAGAGGTAACGTTAGAGTGAGGGAGAGGAAGAAAGAAAGAGAAGAGGTAATATTCGACCAACATTAAAATAGGTTATTCGGCCTATGCTCCCAAGAAAGAACATGCAAGGTGGGAAAAAACAAAGTAAGAAAGAGAATCGACTTCACCAAGAGAAATGATCAAAAGGAAAAATAAAAGACACGATCGTACAATGCTGAAATACCGAATGGTCAAGGAGATGTTCGGCCTAAACAAAGAAGTGAAAAGATCCCCAAAACAAAAGAAGAAACCACAGTGGAGAGAATGCTACTAACCAGAGCCGAATTCTATGAGTGACCCTTTCAAATTCGGCATCCCACTAAACCTATCTCCCAAGCTTCTCCACAATATTCCCCTAAAATCCCTCATCATATCTCTCCTCAACTACCTCCTACAATCCCTCCATGATCAATTCAGACCCACTCCACTCTGTAGTTTTTCAGTCAAACTCTACTACCTCCCATAGACAACAATAAAAATAATCTCCATTTGCACAAGCAAGGATTCAAACCTCAGACCACGAGCACACTCCACACGCCACTATCAACTAGGCCAGCAAGCTTTTTATGTCATACTTTACCAAAATAAACTTATAACCCTACTGGCCAAAGATAGGGGTTTTATCCTTAAAAAACCAAAATTTTGTGGAAGCTAGGGCTAGAACCCATGACTATCTAGACACTTCTAGAGCACACAACCACTAAGCCAAACACACAATTGTGTCACTTCCTTGCACAATTAAATATTTATGAGCAGCTTCCCAACTGCTCCCATGTTCAAGACCTAATACTTCTAGGCCCAAATTTGGGGCTTTAAAGAGGTTATGCTGAACTAGTGTTCTTTTTTTCAAAATTTTGGCACTCTCTTCCCAAAAAAGTTCCCTAGTTTCTGACGGCAAATCCCTTTCCCTCCTAGCTGAATTTCCTTCTTGTGTAACTCTTCTTTCTTTTGGTTTTTCTCTCAATTCTCTATCGATCACTCCTAGTTCTTTAAACTAATTTCAGTTAATTATTCTTTTCTTTTTCTTTTTCCCTGCTGATTGCGTTTCCCCTATCACTCCTTTGTTGTCGCCGAATTCCTATTGATTTTTTCCAAGTGTTGAGCATTTCTTCCTCTTTCAGTGCCAATCAATTGTTTGTTTTTCGTTCTCTCGTGTTGAGTAGCAAGTAAACGTTTTCCATATTGTTTATCCCTTGGCCGAATCTCTACCTTCTTTCACCCTTCCCTTCTATTTCTCTGTTGCCGAACCTTTTCTCCTCTTGGGGACCGTCTATTTCCTCCTTTTCGATTATCTGGTAAGTATTCTGGATTGGTTGTTAATATTGCACATTGTAATTGGTAAGTGTACTTTCTTAGAGCGATCTGGTTGATTGTTGTTAGGTGTTTACTTTCTTATTTCGAATGGAGTACCTTGTATGTACTCATTTGGGTAAGTGTTTTGTTTGGTTAAGAAGGATTCAGTTGGATTGCAGAAACTTGTGACTTTTTGAGTTCGATTGTTTAAGTGGGCAAGCTTCGATTGTTTAGTTAAGGTAAGAGGTTGACGGCGTATTATTTAAGGCTTCGAGTAGGGGTGTTAGGCTTGTTAGACATGTGACTAACCAATTGATTATGATGAAATTTAGGTTTGGAGGGCTCAAACACTGAGAGCGTTGTTTCATAACCAGGTGTGCAAAAACTGTCCCTAAACGTAGATCGAAAAAGCCGAAATAAGTGACCATCGATGCTACACGGGCGTGCGCTTGCACGTGTGGTAGTTCATATGCCTAAACATGGGCGTATAATCGTTGGGGCCGGCCATGAACGATTTCATGGGCCAAGGTCATTTTGGGCCATTTCGGGCTGAACTGAGCTATGTGGGCCCTACGGGTATGTGGTCCCCACACGGGTAAACCACACGGATGTGTGGAGAATATTAGGTCAGGATGTGTACCCACATGGGCCTGCACTATGGGCCGTGGGCCCATTTTCACTGATTGACTGTTAAGGTTGCATGGGTTGCCCAAGACAATTGTGGACCTACTGTTGGGTCGCTAAGTATACCTAGACCCCCAAATTGATGAAATGATTGTTATGCCCTTATGTGATAAAATGACTTTTATGCCCTTATGAGATATATGATTTTATTTGAGCACGCCATGTGAACATATATAATACACGTATGATATTATGACACGACATTACATATTGCATGGGGATGGGTTTTATTATGATTGGAGGAAGTGTACTGTACTAGCAGCTCTACTGCAATTACTGTTAGTGCTGCAAACCGTGCTATTTTGGAGTGTAGGGATGGGTTGGTTGATTTTATCCCCACATGGAGTGTAAGGTTGGACGGAGATGGAGTGTAAAGGCCGGATGGGTAGGATCTATTGATTGCATATCTGTTACTGTCACTGAATTGGGCTCAGGCCCACACTGATACTAATACTGTAATAGGCTAAGCCTGAACTAAAATTGAACTGTTACTGAAAAAGGGCTTAGGCCTAGACTGTAATTGCTCACTATATGATTGACTGATTGCTTGATAAGGGATTACACACAGATTTTTCGTAAACTCACCCTTCTGTTTATCTGCGCAGGTAATCCCCAGTCTTAGGTGGGTTGGTGCTGCTAGGGACTCAATGGTGGCCACATAACCGCACGTATTTTATTTATTTGACTTTATTTTATAAGTTATTTAATTTAGGTATTTTTATGTAATAAGGCCTCTTTAAATTTTTAATCTTTAATTTGGGGTTTTATTTATTTTGATTTATATCTGCTAGCAGTAGGATACAGGTTTTCAAAAAGATAAATGTTTTCCAGAACACCACGCTTACGCAACATGTTTTAAAGGCTTCCGCAAGAATTAATGTTTTAGAATTAATAACAATTTAATATGATTAAATTTTCGCCAAACAACTCAAATTTTGAAAATGAACGCGACATTCTAAAATATTCGTTAAGATCACAAAGAGGTTACATATAGAACTGGTTTTTCAACAAAATCGTATTTTGCGAAAAACACTTTAATGTGACATCATCAGATTTGGCCATAACATCTAGGTCGGGTTTAGGGTGTTACAAAGAAAAATATAAAAGTTGAGATTTTTATGTAAGAAAACCTAAAGAAGATGAAACTAAAAGCATTCAACAAGAAAATCTAAAGCTGTAAACATAAAAAGAACAAATTGTACAGAGTTTAAAGTAAAAGAAATTGAAATACATTAAACTAAATCTGAAGATGTCTTATGACCATGGTACAGGGACTAAAAGTGCAAATAAACTTAAGCTATAGTGATAACTAACTTAACTACCACGAAGAATAACTAAAACAAGAAGAAAAGTTGCTAGGAAATGTAAAATTTACAGGTAAGGAAATGAAAGTAAGAAACCTTAGAAAAAGAATAAGAAAAAGCTAAGAGAAAACTTAGAGAAACTAAAGCTAAAAACTAAACTAATGTGTGTCTCCTCTCTCCTCAGCCAAGTTGGCTGTTTTAGGCCGATGGATAATGAAATTTTGTTACCAAAATTGCCCTTACATGGGCCTTTTATGATTGGTGTGTCAGAATGAAAAAGGCTACCCTTTTTGTCCAATTTGTCCCCTTAAGATATCGATATCGTGATACCCAAGAATAAGATATCGTGATAACCCGAGCAATTTTGAACTTGAGGGTATTCTTTGAGGGTGGATATCGTGATACACGAAGTGGATATTGCGATACCACTGAAGGGTGGTCTCCAATCTTCAAGTCTATTGGAGGTATTGCTATTTCAAAGTTTGGCTATGGCGATACTATTTCTTTTGGTGTTGTTTTTTCTTGTTTTCAACCTCCAATGTGTCCCTACAGGTTAGGGCCCCCAATGGAATTATTGACCAAATTGGGTCACAAAATTGAGTAAAATTGAGACATTTACACTTATTAACTTAAAAATCCAAAAATTACAAAAAAAATATGAAAAAAACATTACCTTGCTTGAGGATAAGCTCCTTAAGTAAATCGAGAATGCAACAGCCTGTTTTTAGGTCAAATCGAAACAGTAGTTTTGGGACCACAAATCCCAAGTCAAAATATTTATTTTATTATTTTAATAAGGTTTACAGCATGATAGATTAATTATGTGAAATTTTTGTAAAGAAATTTTATTGTTTAAATGCTTAATTCGGTAAAAAGGACTAAATCGCATAAAGCATAAAATATGAATTCTATAAGTTAAAGGAACCAAATAGCTATAGAAGTGAATTAAATAAGCCTTTCATGGTAATTATACCATTATTAGAATGGATGGACATATTTAGACATTGTTTAAATGATTTTTATATGTTTTATTTAAGGTTAGTTTTGTAAATTAGTAAATTATGTTATATTAAGTAAAAAAAATAAAAATTATGGTTCTATTCATCATCTTGATCAAAATTAAAGTGGAGAAATCAGCCATAGTTAGGTTTTACATTTGGCCAAGCTTGAATCCTTGATTAAGGTACGATTTTGACTCGGTTTTAAAAAATTTCTACATTTTTAAGCTCGTTGCAGCTTAATCTAGCTAGCTCGTACTTTCAGTTTTGTAGCCGTTATAGATTTTAAATGATACCATTATTGAATGCTTGAGTATTTAAATGTTTAATGATAGATTATGAAGGTTTAGTGATAAATATACAAGTTTTCAAAGTGATTTTTGACAAAAAAGACAAAATAGGGATTACATTGTGAAATTGTAAAATTATGTTGTTAAAAGTATGAAGTAATGAAAGATATGGGCTGCTAAGAGTCCTATGAAATTTGACTAGGCATGGATTGGTACTAAATTGCATGAATTTGCAATTTTATATGATAAGAAAGAAATTGTAAAAATTGAAAAGTATAGGGGCAAACATGTAAATTTTCCAAAATATGAATTATGGAATAAATTCAATAGATTGAATGCTGAATGTATTGAATTTGATAATATATAGATCAAGATAAGTTGAGATTGAGTTTAGATTGGGGAAAAGGAAAGAGTGACGAATAGCCAATAACTTTTAACCGAGAAAATCAAGGTAAGTTCGTATAATTAGATTCTAACTTTTATATACTTGTAATTATTGAAATGAATATGTATAATGGAAATAATTGAAGTATAAATGCCTTATTGATATAATGTATTTGTTATTGAGCCCCATTTGAGCTGTATAGATTCATTGGATACGAGTGACATGTTATTGGGTTTACCGTTTTGGTCGAGCTCCTGCATTTGTTGCGGACTCACCACAGATCGTATGAGCTTACTGATATATAAGCTCGAAAGAGCTTACTGTTTTCAACTCATTGGAGCTTACCATTTTAGCTCGTATGAGCTTACTGTTCAGCTCAATAGAGCTTACCGTTTTAGCTCGTTAGAGCTTTCTGTTCATCAGCTCAAAAGGAGGTTACCGATCATGGCTCGAAAGAGCATATATGCTAATGAATTGATGGATTACTGATGATGTTCACTCGAGTATCCTTTGAAGTTCAAATAAGTTAAATGGGCCTAAATAATGTTATACGGATGAGTTACGGTTTATAAATGTTATTAATGTTGTACATGATATATGAATTTGGAATGATGATAAGTATTATGTTAATGGATGATTTCATGTATGTTTACAATGACTAACATTTGATGAATACTTATGATTAGGTGTTGGTTAATTGAATTGGTTGCATATTTGTATTGTTTTGATTATGTATAAATGGTAAGTTTAATTCTGAATTATACAAGCTTACTAAGCTTAAAAGCTTACTCTGTTTCTTTTTCTATGTTTTATAGAGGTTCATTAGCTCACTCATTTTTAGACAAGTTAGAGTTGCACATCACACTATCCAAATTCTGATTGGTACTTTTGAACTTGAGAATTTGTAATTATGGCATGTATAGGCTAGTTTGAAAAATATTAGTTATGCTACTTGATAATAGGATTTTGTTATGTATTGTGTATAAATTAAGCCATGTGATTTGGCTTATTTTGGTATTTTTTTTTGGTTGAATTAAGTGTTCCATTATTGTAAGTTTTGGTAAGGTAATGTTTGGATGAAAATATGCAAGTGAAGTATTGATATGTTGATGTTAAATGAATGGATTATTCATGTTGTTAAATAGGTATTTGGATATGAAATTGTTAGGTTTTGATATGACTTATATTATGTATTGAAATGGTTATTTTGGTTGCCAATTGGGTTGCATAAATGAGGTCAATTATGCTTGTAAATGTTTGTGCTTTTAGGGTGGCAAAATAGCTTTGCAAATGGCCTATTTTTGTCCACACGGGCAGAGCCATGGGCGTTTGTCTCAGCCGTGTGCGACACACAGTTATGTTACATGACCATGCGGCTCCTGGGGTACCTTACTAAATAAGTTAGTATACCCTATAGGTTTGACACGACTGAGATTCTTCGAATTGAGTCTAATGATTCGAGTGAATTACCAGTTGTGATATCATCTATTTTAGCTCAGAAATACTTGAAAAAGGGTTATGATTCATATCTTTCATACGTATTGGATATGAAAGTGTTAGAATCAAAGATTGAGTCCATACCTGTTATTTGTGAGATTTCAGATATATTTCCAGAAGAATTATCGGGTTTTTGTTCTATCAGAGAAATCAAATTTGGTATTGAGTTAGTACCCAGAACAACACCGATATCGATAACTCTGTACAAAATGGATCCAACAGAATTAAAAGAGTTGAAAGCTCAGTTGCAGGAATTGTCAGACAGAGGTTTTGTACAACCGAGTTATTCTACTTGGGGTGCACCAGTATTGTTCGTGAAAAAGAAAGATGGCACGATAAGAATGTGTATCAATTATAGACAATTGTATAAAGTGACTATAAAGAACAAATACCTTCTACCACGGATCAATGACTTATTTGATCAATTGAAAGGGACTATAGTATTTTCAAAGATTGATTTGAGATCAGGTTACTATCAGTTGCGAGTCAAAGAGTTAGATGTGCCGAAAACCGCGTCCAGAACAAGGTATGGATATTATGAATTCCTTGCTATGCCTTTCGGTTTAACTAATGCTCCTACCATTTTTATGGGCTTGATGAATCGAATATTCAGACCGTATTTAGATAGATTTGTTGTGGTATTCATTGACGATATTCTGATCTATTCACGAGATGAATCTGAGCATACCGAGCACTTGAGAATTGTGTTACAAACTCTACGTGATAAGCAGTTGTTTGTAAAGTTCAGTAAATGTGAGTTCTGGCTCAAAGAGGTTGGATTTTTGGGGCATATTGTTTCAGTCAACGGTATTAGAGTTGATCCGAGCAAGATTTCTGCTATTGTTGATTGGTAACCACCGGAGAAATGTATTTGAAGTTTGTAGTTTTTTGGGCTTAGTGGGTTATTACAGAAGATTTGTGAAAGGATTCTCAATGATTGCGACACCAATGACACGACTGCTACAAAAAGATGTAAAGTACAAATGGTCAGAAAAATGTCAGCAGAGTTTCGAATAGTTGAAAGCACTATTAATAGAGGCACCAGTTTTGGTTCAACCTGAATTGGGTAAAGAGTTCGTGATCTATAGTGATGCATCGTTAAACAGATTGGGTTGTGTTTTAATGCAAGAAGGAAAGGTTATAGCTTATGCTTCGATAGCTGAAGCAGCATGAAAAGAACTATCTAACACATGATTTAGAGTTGGCTGTAATTGTGTTCGTATTGAAGATTTGGCGACACTACTTATACGGTGAACAATGTCGCATTTATACGGATCAAAAAAGCTTGAAATATCTGCTGTCACAGAAGGATTTGAATTTACGACAACGAAGATGGCTCGAATTATTCAAAGATTATGATTTTGTGATTGATTATCACCTAGGAAAAGCTAATGTAGTTGCTGATGCCTTAAGCTAAAAATCATTTTTTACGTTATGAGCCATGAACACCCAGTTGATGATATGTGATGATGGGTCTATTTTAGCTGAATTAAGAGCTAAACAGGTATTTCTTCAACAAATTTATGAAGCTTAGAAAGATGATCGTGAACTACAAGCTAAACGAATTCAATGTGAGTCTAATTCTGATTCAGAATTTCATATTGGAAATGATGACTATTTAAAGTTCCGAAATAGAATTTGTGTACCAAAAAATTCAGAGCTTATTTAGAAAATCCTGCATAAAGCACACAGTAGTTGGTTTTCTATTCATCCGGGTAGTACCAAGATGTATAACGATCTGAAACAGCTGTACTGGTGGTCGGGTATGAAACAGGATATATCAGAGTTTGTATCTAAATGTTTGATCTGTCAACAAGTAAAAGCTGAACATCAAGTACCTTCAGGTTTACTACAACCTGTAATGAATCTTGAGTGAAAATGGAATAGATTTTCAATGGATTTTGTGTCGGGTTTGCCTCAAACTCTGAAAACGAAAGATGCTGTTTGGGTTGTCGTTGATCAACTAACAAAATTTGCTCATTTCATACATGTACGTACAGATTACTCACTTGATAGATTAACTGAATTGTACATTTCTGAGATTATTCAATTACACGGTGTGCCACTATCTATTATGTCTGATAGAGATCCGAGATTTATGTTGCGATTCTGGAAGAAATTGCAAGAAGCTGTGGGAACAAAGTTGAATTTCAGTACTTCTTTTCATCTTCAGACGGATGGTCAAACTGAGAGAGTTATTCAGATTCTCGAAGACATGTTGAGATGTTGTATGTTAGAGTTTGAGAGTAGTTGGGAAAAATATTTATGGTTGATTGAGTTTGCGTATAACAACAGTTTCCAAACGAGTATAAAGATGGCACCATACGAAGCTTTATATGGCCACAAATGTTGAAATCCATTATATTGGACTGAATTGAGTGAGAAAAAGATTCATGGGGTTGAATTAATTAGAGAAACTGAAGAAAAAGTGAAAATGATTCGAGATAGTTTAAAAACAGCTTCAGATCGACAGAAATCCTATGCGGATTTGAAACGTAGAGAAATTGAATTTCAAGTCGAGGATCGAGTGTTTTTTAAAGTGTCACAATGGAAAACGATTCTTTGATTCAGTCGTAAAGGAAAGTTGAGTCCGTGTTTTATCGGGTCGTGTGAGATTACTAAGAGAATAGGGCCTGTAGCTTATCACTAGCTTTACCATCAGAACTTAAAAAAATCCATAATGTTTTTCATGTTTCTATGCTACGTCAATACAGATCCAATTCGTCACATGTTAGTTCGGTGATAGATGTTGAAATACAAGCTGATTTAACGTATAACGAAGAACCAATCAGAATTTTGGCTAGTGAAATCAAAGAGTTGAGAAATAAGCATATAGCTTTGGTGAAGGTTCTTTATCATAAACATGGAATCGAGGAGGCTACGTGGGAACCCGAAAAATCTATATGAAAATAGTACTTTAACCTCTTTACCTGTAAGATTTTCGGGGACGAAAATCCCTACGGGGAAAGTTGTAAGAGTCCGTTTTTAGGTCAAATAGGAACAGTGGTTTCAGGACCAAAAATCTAAAGTAAAAATATTTATTTTATTATTTTAATAAGGTTTACAGCATGATAGATTAATTATGTGAAAGTTTCGTAAATAAATTTTACTGTTTAAATGCTTAATTCGGTAAAAAGGACTAAATCTCATAAAGCATAAAATATGAGTTCTATAAGTTAAAGGAACCAAATAGTTATAGAAATGGATTTAGTAACCCTTGCATGGTAATTATACCATTATTAGAATGGATGAACATATTTAGACATTGTTTAAATGATTTTTATATGTTTTATTTAAGGTTAGTTTTGTAAATTAGTAAATTATGTTATATTAAGTAAAACAAAATAAAAATTATGGTTCTATTCATCATCTTGACCGAAATTAAAGTGGAGAAATCAGCCATAGTTAGGTTTTACATTCAGCCAAGCTTGAATCCTTGATTAAGGTATGGTTTTGACTTAGTTTTTAATGATTTCTACGTTTTTAAGCTCGTTGCAGCTTAATCTAGCTAGCCCGTACTTTCGTTTTTGAAACAATTATAGATTTTAAATGATACCATTGTTGAATGCTTGAGTATTTAAATGTTTAATGATAGATTATGAAGGTTTAATGATAGATACACAAGTTTTACAAAGTGATTTTTGACAAAAATGGAAAATAAAGATTAAATTGTGAAATTGTAAAATTATGCGGTTAAAAGTGTGAAATAATGAAAGATATGGGATGCTAAGAGCCTCTATGAAATTCGCTAAAGATATGGGCTGCTAAGAGTCTTTATGAAATTCGGCTAAAGATATGGGCTGCTAAGAGTCTCTATGAAATTTGGCTAGGCATGGGTTGGTACTAAATTACATGAATTTGCAATTTTAAGTGATAAGGACTAAATTGAAAAAATTAAAAAGTATAGGGGCAAATGTGTAAATTTTCCAAAATATGAATTATGGATTAAATTGAATAAATTGAATGCTGAATGTATTGAATTTGATAATATATAGATCAAGATAAGTTGAGATTGAGTTTAGATCGGGGAAAAAGAAAGATTGACGAATAGCCGATAACTTTTAACCGAGCAAATCGAGGTAAGTTCGTATAATTATAATCTAACTTTTATATACTTGTAATTATTGAAATGAATATGTATAATGGAAATAATTGAAGTATAAATGCCTTATTGATATAATGTATTTGTTATTGAGCCCCATTTGAACTGTATAGATTCATCGGATATGAGTGACATGTTACTGGGTTTACCGTTTTGGTCGAGCTCCTACATTTGTTGTGGACTCACCACAGCTCATATGAGCTTACCGATATATAAGCTCGAAAGAGCTTACTATTTTCAACTCATTAGAGCTTACCGTTTTAGCTCGTATAAGCTTACTATTCAGCTCAATAGAGCTTACCGTTTCAACTCGTTAGAGCTTACTATTCATCAGCTCAGGAGGAGCTTACCGATCATGGCTCGAAAGAGCATATATGCTAATGATGTTCACTCGAGTATCCTTTGAAGTTCAAATAAGTTCAACGGGCCTAAATAATGTTATACAGATGAGTTACGGTTTATAAATGTTATTAATGTTATACATGATATATGAATTTGGAATGATGATAAGCATTGTGTTAATGGATGATTTCATGTATGTTTACAATGACTAACATTTGATGAATACTTGTGATTAGGTGTTGGTTAATTGAATTGGTTGCATATTTGTATTGTTTTGATTATATATAAATGGTAAGTTTAATTCTGAATTATATGGGCTTACTAAGCTTAAAGCTTACTCTGTTTCTTTTTGTATGTTTTATAGAGGTTCGTTAGCTCGCTCATTTTTGGACAAGTTGGAGTTGCACATCACACTATCCAAATTTCAATTGGTACTTTTGAACTTATGAATTTGTAAATATGGCATGTATAGGCTAGTTTGAAAAATATTAGTTATGCTACTTGATAATAGGATTTTGTTATGTATTGTGTATAAATTAAGCCATGTGATTTGGCTTATTTTGGTATTTTTTTTTTGGTTGAATTAAGTGTTCCATTATTGTAAGTTTTGGTAAGGTAATGTTTGAATGAAAATATGCAAGTGAAGTATTGATATGTTGATGTTAAATGAATGGATTATTCATGTTGTTAAATAGGTATTTGGATATGAAATTGGTAGGTTTTGATATGACATATTATGTATTGAAATGGTTATTTTGGTTGCCAATTGGGTTGTATAAATGAGGACAATTATGCTTGTAAATGTTTGTGTTTTTAGGGTGGCAAAATAGCTTTGCAAATGGCCTATTTTTGTCCACATAGGTGGAGACACGGGCGTGTGTCTTAGCCGTTTGCGACACACGGTTATGTTACACGACCGTGCGTCACCTGGGGTACCCTACGAAATAAGTCAATATACCCTACAGGTTTGACACGACTTAGACACACGGGCGTGTCTATTGGCCATATGTGTCACACGGACGTGCGACTGACCGTGTGACATAAGTTAGTATACCCTCCTAAATGGCACATGGCCTAGCACACAGGCGTGTGTGGCCATTTCGAAAGGAACATGGGCTAAACACATGAGCGTGTGGTTAGTCGTGTGACCCAAGTCAATATTCTCTCTAGTTTTCACACGGCTTGACACACGGGTGTGTCCTCGGCCGTGTGACACAAGTCAGTATTTATGTCCTGTTTTCACACGGTTTAAGACACGGGCGTGTCTACTAGCCGTGTGAGGCACACGGCCTGTTCACACAAGCGTGTGACACTTGAAATGTTGAAATTTTTCTAAGTTTCTAAAATTTTTAATATGTTATGATTTAGTCCCGAATGCATGATTAAAGATTGATATGCTTGTTTTAAGTACATAGTGAATGAATGAATGATATTGACTGAGAATAGACGTTATCGGATTAATAATTTTTCTGTACTGAGTTACAAGTTTGGTAATGCCTCTTAACCTATTCCGATGACGGTTATGGGTTAGGGGTGTTACAGGGAAAGCCTAATTTTTTATATCAAATTACGATAGATCAAATTCTCCACACTTAACTCTTTGCTTGTCCTTAAGGAAACAGACCAAACATGCAAAAGAAAAGACGACTCTTGGACTAAATCAGGCAATTAAGTCACATAATGGTAAAACACTAAACTCGTACAAGAACTACCTCACATGCAACTTAAGAGTGATATCTAGCTAACTTGTTTATTCCTAATGCAAACATAGTTAGTTCACTAAGTTAAAATGTCAAAAGATGTGGAGGCAATGGAAATGAACATATGTATGAATGTTATCCATCAAAATAAATTATACGGATCACTAATAGATATTTAAAAAGAATTGGTCATTGAAACAAATGCAAGCTATTTATGAATTATTGTGTTTGTGGCTTATTCAAGTCCCAAAGGTTGTCAAAGCTTGTAATGTTTTGAGGCTTAGGACGGTTCAGAATTCAAACAATAGATACTAAAACAGGTTCAAGCACTAGAAATGGTTAAGCACATGATATTGTTCCCTATTCACCCTTAATTAATTTGCATGCTAACCTCCTTATTTCTCCTTCCCTCGCCCACCTTATTTATCCCAAAATGTTAGAAGGTATTACGCGATATTAGTACGTATAAAAGTTTGTAATCTTAAACTAAAAGTTTTTCATTTTCAAGCTTAATTTTGATTTAGCTATCTTTTTCTTTATCTTGCACTCTTTCGTTCAACCCCCTCTTTTTTTAACGTACAAATTTGCAAAATCTCTTCATTTTTTTTTTCACCAAAAAGGACCATGATGTCTCTACTTAACCCTTAATTTCCATGGCTCATCATCCATTACATAGTGCATTTTAAAAAACTGGATCGAGAAGGATTGAATGCTACACTCGTTTAGGTTCAAGGCTTTGGTATTAAGGCTTGCAAGAAAAGGGTACTCGAGGCTCAAAGATATGAGAACTAAAGGTATATAACAATAGGTAAGATTTTGGTCTTGAGGCTATTTCAAACAATACCTAAGGTTATTCCCAAATCAATCACCTAACACCAATTCTTTCAAGCATACATCTATTTAAACAAAAAATTAACAATTCAAATTATTTATCTGCAAGGATCCATATACTTTATTCATCTTATGGTAGACTTTATACATTTTCATATAGGTTATTGCCTCTAGTCTATTATACACATTAACTAATTGAACTAATTAGTCGACAATTAAGAATAGTAAATTATCTAGTATCATTCAAAATTTACAAGTTTGGCAGTTCTATGTACTTATTCAATATGTACAACTACTGACTTATTACCTAATTATAGTCCACTCACCATGCAATTAGAAAAAACAAAAAATGAAAAATATTTTTGGAATTTTTTTGAAAAAAGGTCAAAAATTAAAGATAAACACAAAAAATAGCATAAAAGAAAGAAAAATAAAATACATAATATTATGTGCACCCTCACACTTAGACTACAAATTGTCCCTAATGTGTCCCCCAAAATAGATAGGAGGTTACCGGACTTCTCTAAAATGGAATGTTAGACTAGCTCGGGGGTCGACCTCCTCATTGAAGCTCACGAATGTAGTGTAGCCTTTTAGGGTAATTCACTGCACATATAACAAACACACAAACAAAAACAAAAACAAATACTAATAATGGAAAAATAAAACATCCAAAACAAATCCAAAAGTAGTTTATAGTTTACATAATAAATAAAAATAAAATGAAATGCGAACACATGTAACTAATTCAAGTCATCAGAGATCAATTCTAGATCCACAAGGTACTTCATTTTTCCTTTTGTGCTTGAGAATTTGAAACGTTGACTTTGTCTTTCTCTACATCTTTTTAAAACGATCACTCCTCTCATCGGTCACACAGATGCGAACATTATGCTTGTTGCGTTCTGAATTTTATTGGGTGTTTAGTTCTCTATTTTTTTTTCTGTTACTTTCCTTTCTCATCTCTTCTAGTCTTCCATTCCACACCTTTCTTGAACCTGATATTTTTTTGGTTTCATTGGTCAAGCTAGCTTTTCTCCTCCATGTTTACTCACATATCTTTCCACATACTACTTCTGTAACACTTAAAACCCGGCCTAGACGTTATGGTCGAATCTGGTGTGTCACATCGAAGTATTTTTCAGAAATAGTACTGGTTGTTAAGAATCCGAATTTAAGTTAAAACCCTTTTAGTTTTTATTGCTTGAGAAAATTCGGCAATCTAATTGAAATCAATTTGTCAGAACGATTGACATATTTATCACCGTTGATTTGTGAAACTAAATAAAATCACAGAAGTTATTTTTAAAACCTTGAAGTTTAAAATGTGTGTTTTCCTTGGAAACAGTTATTATTTTGGAAAACTCATTTTTTCGTAGCCTGGCAGTTAAAGGTAAGAAATCAAAGCCCAATTAAAAGTTAAAACCATAAATGGCCTTATTACATAACCAAAAACCCTATATGAAATTTAAATAAATAAAGTAGAAAGTAGAACATCAGCAATCGTGTGGCCACCACCGAGTCTCTCGCGACTTCAAATTGTCTAAGGCTGGTGTAACGCCCCGATTTTTGGGCCTAGATGAATTGGGCTTCGGGCTTTGGGTCTCATAAAATTATTAAGTGGGCAAGAAAATGACAAATGACATGTTGGCTATAAGGGTTTAAGGAATTTGGAGTGTCTAGGTATGTTGGAGAAGTTCTAGGTTCGAGTTTTATGGTGGAGGAATTTTAATTTATTATTAAAAAAACCAAGGTTGGGAGTAGTTGGAATTTTAAATAAAAATAGGGGAAAATGGCATAAAAAAGCTTTGTGGTTGAGTGGCTAAGTGACGCCACTTAGGGTGTAGGGAGGTGGCATTAGTGGTTAGCAAGGAGATCCAAGGTTCGAATCCTAGCTTAGTATTTTTAGAAGTTTAATTTTGGCCTTCTAGAAGGTTGGAAGTGGCGTGAAGATGGACTCTAAGGGGAGTGTTCAGAAGAGAAAATTTGGGAAATAGATTGGGGAGTTATTAGGGAGAAAAATGAGGAGATGAGAAGGGAGAAGTGATGGAGCTGAATTGGGAATTGACGGTCAGGGAAATTGGCTAGAGGCTATAAATATGTGCTGAGTTTAAGATCCCAGGCTAATGCCAAATTTTTCATTTTTTTCTCTTTAGTGCCGATTGGCTTTTCCATCATTGCTAGCTGATTCTTTTGCCATTCTTTCTCTCCTTATATCTCTTTTGATTTACCCTTTGGGTTAGTCGATTCTTTCTTCTACTCTTCTTCTTTAATTTGTGCCAAATAAACCTTATTCACCAGATTAGTTTGAAAGCCGAAAAGCCAAATCTCCCTTGGGTCGATTACTCTTGTGGTGTAAGTACCTTATCTCTTTTTGGCTAGTATTGTTAATACCGAGTGCTTCCTTCCCTCACTCTTTCTAATCAACTCTAGTAGGGAATTAGTATCGGATCTCAGATTGTAGCTCTCTGCAGAATTGCTCCTAAGGTGTTTTGCAGTTTTGGTAAGTATTCCTCTCTTGTTGGTTAAGGTTGGCTGAATGGTCAATGATGTTGGATGCGAGTTCCGTAGTATTTGGTTTTAATGAGTAAGATTAATGCAGATCTAGGGAGTACGTGATCAAGGAAAAGCTATTAGGGATTGCTGTTCAAGGTAAGGTTAAGGTAAGGTTTTGGTTTTGGGTAAAATATGTATTAAGCATACGATTAATTGAAGGGTGATATCGTTTGTAGGTTTACGACTAAGGGAATCACAGCACGCTCTATTACCAGGTGTGTACATACACTGCACACACAAGCAAATCAGCAAAAGCCGAAATGCCGAAAAGCTGAAAGTTTGGCTACGACAGACTTGCGAGTGCGCGAACACTCGTAAGGGGGAAACTGATAGGTTGTCTGAGGCCCCATGGGCGATTCTATGGGCTTGGGTTCTGATCTGGCCAACAGGGCCATAATAGGCTTAATGGGCCAATGGGCTATTGGGCCCATAATGGGTAATATTGATAATTGATGCTATGTGATGAAAAATTTTATGCGAGCATGACTATGAATGTGAATTGGGCCTGATCGGCCATATGTATGTTTGTAGGGGTTTTGGGCTTAGTATATGATGATTACATAAAACTAAATTAACTAAATAATTAATTGTGACCGTGGACAAGTCATAGAGTTAAGGTGTGGCAACGGGTATATGCATGTCTAGGATTGGATCTAGGGAGAGCTTGGTACTTAAGCGGTCTTAATGACTCACCTCCTCTTTTCTGGAATCCTACCTGGTGCATAGTGCTCGTTCATCTTAGCTCGTAGGATTTGTTAATGGACGAAGGTAAGTAAAAACCCGTAATAAAGGAAATTTAACGAAATGCCTCTAAGGGGGAAAATGACCAAAATACCCCTATGTGATGAAGGTAAGATTTATGTATGTTTCAAGTATAACTGCTGCCTACATACTGCATAAACACGATATTCTGTTTAGGATGCATCTGGCTTGGGAATTTTAGAACAGAGGAAGTATATGAGAATCGCATGGTTGCTTGAGGACCGTGGATCCACCGAAGGCTTTTTAAGCCCATTATATGATTGGCAGCTTGCTACAGTGAAGGTAGTTCCACAACCAAGCTACAATTGATGTGTATCAGTTGGGTGGATCGATATTTATATCCCAAATGAAGTGTACCGAGCGATAGAGCTGAAGTGTAGCGGATGGATTATTGAGGTGGGTTGCATTGCACTGCATTGCATGTGTGATTTTACGATGATTGATGAATGCTTGTTGCTCGATGAGGGTGTACACACTGAGTTTGTGAAAACTCACCCCCTCTTTTATTTTTCTCAGGTAATGCTCAATAGGAGGTTCGAGGTCTAGAGGGACTCTGGGTGGCCACCTAGCAAGACAACTTGGACTTGGTAGTTTTAAAAGCATTTAGTTTCGGATTTATTAAGTGATTTTAGACTGGATTGTAATAAAGCCTCCCTTTTTGTTATTATTTGGATTATTATTCTTATGCATTGTAATTGCGAGAAGTTGAATAGGGATTTTCTAAACCATAGTTTTTATTTACTACGTTTCCGCAACCAAACTTTTAATTGATAAACTTTCTTAAATCAAATTTTTTAAACAAAGCTTTCGCAACTGAAAAGAGTGTTTTCATAAGTTAACTAGGGTTTTATATCTTAAGGAAGGGTTTTCAGTGAAAACAAGGTTTTCGCTAAAATACTTCAATTTGATGCGCCAGATTCGGCCATAATGTCTGGGCCGAGTTTAGGGTGTTACATTTAGTGGTATCAGAGCCAAGTTGTAAAACTAAGGCTGTGAAGTGGGCTTTATTATTATTTGGTTTCTTTTTCTATTTTAAAAAGATATATTTTTTGGGTCACAATGTTTTGGAAAAAGGAAAATCTTGTTGAGCGGCACACCGAGCCTCCGACGTCGAACCAAGTAAGTTCTTCTATTCTTAAGCTTGTTTAAATTGTTATATAGTAGATAGATAGAGGGCTATTTTAGATGATTTTTTTTAGAATGGAACTGGAGCCCGTAGGATTTGGAAACTGTAGAGGATTTTTGAAAATAATCTTCTCTTGAAATATTTCCTTAAAAAATTAGTTTAATTATTAAACTAATTAAAACTTCATAAATATTTCTAATCCAGATAATACGCAAATAGATGATGAGTGCTAGAAGAGCTGCAAGAGGCCGTGGCCGAGGCCGTGGAAGTGTTAGGGCTGAATCGTCGGTATCGGGCCATATGCCCAATGTTGGAGTAGAAGAGGCTCCAGCCTCACCGGTGGTTGGGAATAGACCATATGATCGGGCCGTGGGAGAAGATGCATTGTCGCAAGCAATGCTAAGAATTTTGGAAAGGGTCGTTAGGCCCAATAATGGCACTGAAAATTAGGGGTCCATTCCGGAGCGACTTCACTCGAATGGGGTTGAGATCTTGAAGGGCGTGGCTGGTGCAGCTCCTAACGTGGTAGAATATTGGTTAGAGGCCACTGAAAGGGTAATGGAGGACTTGGACTGCTCACCTGAACAATAGCTGAAAGGGGCAGTGTCGCTGCTTAGAGAAGAAGCTTACCAATGGTGGCTGACAGTGAAAGAGGGCACTCAACCTGATTAGGTCACTTGGGAGTTCTTCAAAGCTGCATTCCAAGGGAAGTATGTAGGTGCGAGCTATGTGGATGCTAGAAGAAAGGAGTTCCTGAACTTGACCTAGGAAAACAAATTTATGGCGGAGTATGAGGTGGAATTTCTATGCCTTAGTAGGTATGCAAAGGTCATGGTGGCAACAGACTATGAGCGTTGCATTAGATTTGAGGATGGACTTAGAGATAGCCTCAGGGTATTAATAGCTCCACAAAGGGAGTAAGTTTTCTTGAAGTTGGTAGAAAGGCAAAGATAATGGAGGAGGTAAAGTGCGCGGAACGCCTAAATCGAGAAAAATAAAGGGGTAAGAATAAGAGAGAGGTTAAGACTCCGGGTGTTGGACAAAGGCCTAGGGCTAAGGCTAGAAACAATGGGCCAGTTAGAGCAGGGCCCCTTGCTG
This sequence comes from Gossypium longicalyx, assembly GCA_025698465.1. NCBI lineage: Eukaryota > Viridiplantae > Streptophyta > Magnoliopsida > Malvales > Malvaceae > Gossypium > Gossypium longicalyx. The sequence continues at coordinate 22,023,971 of CM047000.1, forward strand.
TTAATCCAGGGGTGCCACCTTATGCTGTTTGTGGGAAAAGTCATGTAGGCGAGTGTTGAAAGAGGACGAGTGCTTGTCTAGCATGTGGATCCTTAGAGCATAGGATCAAGAATTGCCCTAAAATGCCAGCTAAGGTGCCGGTCATGGGTCGAGGTGGTGCTCCGCCACCAAGGGGTGGTCAGCTGCCTCCAAGGGATCATGGGCAAGCCAGGGGCGGTAACGACAATGGGCATGGATGTGGAGTACCAGGCGAATGTGCAGGCCCCACTGAGGCCAGACAGCCAGCTTTGGTTTATGCTGCTCGTCACCGAGAAGACAGGGATGCCCCATATGTGATAACGGGTATGTTCTTTATATATGAGTTACCTTACTTGGCATTGATTGATATTGGATCAAAACATTCATATGTTGCATGCAATATGACTGAATCTTTGGGTGATATGTTTGAAATTACTGCAAATGAGATGACTGTGATAAGTCCGTTAGGTCAATCAGTAGGAGTGAATAAGTTGTTTAGGGAGGAACCCTTAGTAGTCCAAGGAGTTACCTTTTCAGCGGATTTGATGGAGCTGTCGTTTAGCGAATTCAACTTAATCTTAGGTATGGATTGGCTGGTGAAGCACCGAGCCACCTTGGATTGTGCTGCAAAGTGAATAGTGTTAAGAACGGCAGAGAATAAGGAAGTAGTGGTGATTAGTGAACGCCAAAATTACCTGTCAAATGTGATTTCAGCATTGAAGGCTGAGAAGTTAGTACGAAAGCGATGCGAAGCCTATTTGGCTTATATTAGTAATACGAAGGCTAAGGGCCTTGCTGTTAAGGAGTTAAGAACAGTTAGGGAATTTCTAGATGTCTTTCTCGAGGAGCTACCTAGTTTGCCACCTAGCAGAGAAGTAGAATTTAGAATCGAGTTGTTACCTGGGACGGCTCCGGTGTCTATCGCTCCTTATCGGATGACACCAAAGGAGTTGGTGGAACTTAAGGCACAGATTTAGGAATTGTTGGGTCAAAGATTCATACAACCAAGTGTGTCTCCATAGGGAGCACCAATGTTATTCGTGAAGAAGAAGGATGGAACCTTGCAAATGTACATCGACTATCGACAGTTAAACAAGTTAACTGTTAAAAATGAGTACCCTCTATCGAGAATAGATGATCTTTTTTATCTGTTTAGGGGAGCTTCTGTTTTCTCGAAGATTGACCTACGTTCAGGATATCACCAATTGAGGGGTAAGGAGGCAGATGTTCACAAGACAGCTTTTAGAACTCGTCATGGGCACTACGAGTTCTTGGTGATGCCATTTGGGCTGACGAACACACCTGCCACTTTTATGGATCTTATGAATCAGGTATTCCAATCCTACCTGGATCGGTTTGTGGTAGTTTTTATAGATGACATTTTGGTGTACTCAATAGATGAGGATGAGCATGATGCACACTTAAGGATTGTGTTGCAGATTTTGAGGGAGAAGCAGTTGTATGCCAAATTCAGTAAGTGAGAGTTTTGGCTAAGGGAGGTTACTTTTCTTAGACATGTGGTGTCAGCTGAGGGGAATAAGGTGGATCTCCGAAAAATTGAAGTAGTGTTAGAGTAGAAAACACCCAAGTCGGTGTCTGAAATTCAAAGTTTTCTGGGCTTGGCAGGATATTATAGGCATTTTGTTGAGGGCTTTTCAATAATTGCTGCACCCTTAACTATGTTGTTGAGGAAGGGGGTACCGTTTATTTGGACGGACAAGCAGCAAGAGAGTTTTGGAAAACTTAAGAAGGTCTTAACTGAGACCCCTGTGTTGATTCAGCCAATGTCTAGGAAGGAGTTTACGATTTATAGTGACACGTCGCATGTGGGCTTTGGATGTGTATTTATGCAAGAAGGAAAGGTGCTTGCATATGCGTCACGTCAACTTAAGACTCATGAGGTGAATTATCCAACCCATGATTTAGAGCTAGCTGTGGTGGTTTTCGCGTTAAAAATATGGAGGCATTATTTATACGAGGAGAAGTATATAATTTATTCAGACCATAAGAGTTTGAAATACCTCCTTACCCAAAAGGAGCTTAACCTTAGGCAGCGTAGGCGGGTGGAATTATTGAAGGATTACGATTGTACGATTGAATAACACCTTGGAAAAGTGAATGTCGTAGCCGACGCATTGAGTCGCAGGTCTAAGTCAGACTTGAGGGCTATGTTCGCCCGTTTAAGCTTGCTGGATGATGGTAGCTTGTTAGCTGAGCTTCAGGTAAAGCCGGTGTGGGTCGAGCAGATAAGGAGTAAGCAACTAGTGGATGAGACCTTAGGTGATCGTTTTAGACAAGTGGAGAGTGGGGAGACATCGAACTTTGGGATAAATAGTGAAGGAGTGTTATGTTTCTGTGGAAGAATGTGGATACTAAAGGACGATGATCTAAGGCAATCCATTTTGCGGGAAGCACATAGTAGCCTCTACGCAATGCATCCTAGCAGAAACAAGATGTATCGAAATTTGCATAAGCTTTATTGGTGGCCTAGACTTAAGCGCGAGGTTATGGAGTTCGTAAGTAAATGCTTGGTTTGCCAAAAGGTGAAGGCAGAACATCAATTGCCCTCAGGATTGCTTCAGCCAGTGAGGATTCCACTGTGGAAGTGGGAAAGGATTACTATGGACTTTGTTAGTGGGCTACCCTTAACGCCTACTAAGAAAGACTTGATATGGGTTATAGTGGATCGGTTAACCAAGTCTGCCCATTTCGTACCGGTTCGCACCGATTACTCGTTACAAAAGTTGGCTAAGCTGTATGTGGCAGAGATTGTAAGTTTGCATGGAATGCCGGTATCCATAATATCTGATAGGGACCCACGTTTCACTTTGCGATTTTGGAAGAAGCTACATGAGGCGCTGGGTACTAGGTTGAACTTCAGTACGGCATTCCACCCTCAAACTGATGGACAATCGGAAAGGGTGATCCAAGTATTGGAAGATATGTTGAGGGGATGTGTGATTGAGTTCCGAGGTAGCTAGGAGGACTTTTTGCCATTAGTCAAATTTGTATACAGTAATAGCTATCAAGAAAGCATTGGAATGGCTTCTCATGGAGCACTGTATGGGTGAAGGTGTCGAGCTCCAACATGTTGGACGGAGTTGGGCAATCGAAGAGTTTTAGGCCTTGAGTTAGTAGCCAATACTGAGGATAAGGTGAAATTGATTCGGGATCGGTTGAAGGAGGCCTCGGATAGGAAAAAGTCGTATGCTGAACTTAAGTGACGAGAAATAGCGTATGCAGTGGGAGACATAGTTTTTTCTAAAGGTCTCTCTGTGGAAGAAAGTGTTAAGGTTTGGACGAAAGGGTAAGCTGAGCCCAAGGTTCATTGGGCCATATCAGGTTGTAAGGCAGATTGGGCCAGTCACTTATCAGCTAGAATTACCTTCGAAATTAAGCCAGATCCACGACGTGTTTCATGTTTCCATGCTAAGATGGTAACATTCAGATCCTTCGCAGGTCATGGCGGTTGAAGAAATCGAGGTGATGAATGATGTTGCATGTTAGTTCCCTAGTATTTAGTAATAATGAGTAAGATTAATGCAGATCTAGGGAGTACGTGGTCAAGGAAAAGCTATTAGGGATTGGTGTTCAAGGTAAGGTTAAGGTGAGGTTTCGGTTTTGCGTAAAATATGTATTAAGCATACGATTAATTGAAGGGTGATATCATTTGTAGGTTTGCGACTAAGGGAATTGCAGCACGCTCTATTACCAGGTGTGTACAGACACTGCACGCAGAAGCAGAACGGTAAAAGTTGATATGCTAAAAAGCTGAAATGCCGAAAAGTCGAAAGTTTGGCTACGGCCGACTTACGAGTGCACAAAAACTCGTAAGGGGGAAACTGATAGGTTATCTGAGGCCCCATGGGCAATTCCACGGGTTTGGGTTGTGAGCTGGCCAACCGAGCCAGAATAGGCTTAATAGGCTAACGGGCTGTTGGGCCCATAATGGGTAATATTGATAATTGATGCTATGTGATGAAAAATTGTATACGAACATGACTATGAATGTGAATTGGGCCTGATAGGCCATATGAATGTGAATTGGGTCTGATGGGCCATATGAATATGAATTGGGCCTAACGGGCCATATGAATGAGATTAGGCCTAGTGGGCCATATGTATGTATGTAGGGGTTTCGGGCCTAGTATATGATGATTGCATAAAACTTAATTAACTAAATAATTAATTGTGACCGTGGACAAGTCATAGATTTAAAGTGTGGCAACTGGTATATGCATGTCTAGGATTGGATCTAGGGAGAGCTTGGTACTTAAGCGGTCTTAATGACTCACCTCCTATTCTCTGGAATCCTACCTAGTGCATAGTGCTCATTCATCTTAGCTCACAGGATTTGTTAACGGGCCAAGGTAAGTAAAAACATGTAATAAAGGAAATTTACCAAAATGCCCCTAAGGGCAAAAATGACCAAAATACCCCTATTTGATGAAGGTAAGATTTATGTATGTTTCGAGTATAACTACTGCCTACATACTGCATAAACACGATATTTTATTTAGGATGCATCTGGGTTGGGAATTTTGGAACGGAGGAAGTGTATGAGGATCGCATGGTTGCTTGACGACCGTGGATCCACTAAAGGCTTTTTAAGCCCATTATATGATTGGCAGCTTGCTGCAATGAAGGTAGTTCCGCAACCGAGCTATCATTGAAGTGTATCGATTGGGTGGGTCGATATTTATATCCCCACATGAAGTGTTCCGGGGGATGGAGTTAAAGTGTAGCAGATGGATTATTGGGGTAGGTTGCATTGTACTGCATTGCATGTGTGATTTTATGATGATTGATGAATGGTTACTGCTCGACGAGGGTGTACAAACTAAGTTTGCGAAAACTCACCCCCTCTTTTATTTTTCTCAGCTAAAGCTCAATAGGAGGTTCGAGGTCTGGTGGGACTTTGGGTGGCCAGCTTGCAAGACAACTTGGACTTGGTAGTTTTAAAAGTATTTAGTTCCTGATTTATTAAGTGATTTTAGACTGGATTGTAATAAGGCCTCCCCTTTTTGTTATTATTTGGATTATTATTCTTATGCATTGTAATTGTAAGAAGTTGAACAGGGATTTTCTGAACCATAGTTTTTATTTACTATGTTTTCGCAACCAAACTTTTAATTGATAAATTTTCTTAAATCAAATGTTTTGAACAAAGCTTTCGCAACTGAAAAGAGTGTTTTCATAAGTTAACTAAGGTTTCATATCTTAAGGAAGGGTTTTCAATGAAAATATGGTTTTCGCTAAAACACTTCAATGTGATGCACTAGATTCGGCCATAACATCTGGGCCACGTTTGGGGTGTTACAGCTTGGGATTCCCCGCGCAGTTGAAAAGAAAGGGTGAGTTTACGAAAACTCAGTGTGTAATCCCCTATTAGTCAAACTATAAACAATACATGCAGTAACAGTCTAGGCCTGAGCCCTACTCAGTATCAGTATAGTCCGGGCCTTAGTTCTATACAGTAATAGTGTGGGACTAAGCCCAATCCAGTATCAGACAGTACAGTCATGTAACCCACCCCACCCCACCCCAATCCAACCAACACACCACCCGTACCAGCCAACACACCATGTGGGGATCAAATCAACCCACCCAGCCAACACACCAATATCGCAGCGAAGCTGCTAACAGTAATGTAGCAATGCTGCTAATAACAGTAAACGTGGCAAAGCCACCAGAGCAGTAATTACGTGGCAAAGCCACTAATACAGTGCTTCCTCTGAATCAGAACCCAACCCCATGCAATGTGTCGTGTCATAAATATTACGTGTATGCAGTATGTCATACTCAAAACCAGTCATATAAATGTAATCCACAATTCAATTAACCTACCACTAGGGGTATAATGGTCGTTGTGTCAGTTAGGGGTAAAATAGTAATTTTACCCTTTAAGGGTATTTCGGTCATTAACTAATTTTGTGGTCTTTGTACAGAAATAACCCTTCAAAAGGTCTACAGTCATCTCAAATGACTCAGATAACCCATATGGCTAAATCAATGTAAATGGGCCCAAGGCCCATTACTCGGACCAAGTGGGCCCACACGCTCGTATGGCCCTTTTAGCCCAAATTCAGTCGCGGCTATGCGCTCACCATAGCCCACTCCATTATTTGTTACTTACCACAAATTTTATCCATGTGGGGGGCCACGAGCCTATTGGGCCCACACGACCCAACAAGGCCCATAACGGCCCAAGCCCAAGAGAGCGGTCGTGGCGGCCTCAACAGTCTTTCACCCATGATTTGTAAGCTTGGTTTACCACACAAGCTTTTGCACGCTCGTGAGGCCGCAAATGTCGAAGTTTTAACTTTTTAGATTTTCAGCTTTTCGGCTTTTGCCAAGTCACAGTAACATAGTGGTGTGAATACACACCTTTATCCAACGTTTTTACAGTAGCATAATTGGGTGTACGATTACACATCTTTTTCGACAACGAGCGAAAAAAGCAGAAGCCTCCAAGCACACATCTACATTCATATAAACCATTACATTATCCTCTCAGCCATTACACAAAACATCTCCCTCACAAAGCCTAATCCCAGAACATTAGATACCTACCTTGAGAGAACACTACTGGCTTAAACCACTAAAGCTGCTGAGTAATATTGCTCACTTAAATCTCCTAACAAATCGCCAGTAGAGAAAGTGTTAGCCACACCACAACCCCCTATTAGAAGTCAATGGAATAAGGAGATAATTAAACATTGAGAAGACAAGAGGAAGAAAGGATAGAGAAGAAGAGTATAACTGAGAAGACGCCTTACCACTTAAATCGATTGTAACTAGAAAAGAAAGAGAGGAAGGAGCAATTGATCACTACTAACCCAATTGGAGAAAGGAGAAGGGTAAGCTTCAGCAACAACAAAATGGATTACTAAAAGCAGGATAGTATTCGGCTACAATAACAAAAAAGGAAAACCATTTGTGAAAGTGGCAAAGTAGGTGGATAGAAACCGGAATAGGTAAAATATACTGCCCTAATGAAAGCCCCAAGCAAGAAAAGAGCTATACAGAAAAAGAATCCCCAAAAACCCAAGACGCAAGGAAGTAAATGGAAAGCGAATGAGTAGAGAGGAACAAAACTGAAAGTGCACAGTCTCCAAAACTCACCCCAAGCCAACTTTTCCCCTATACAAAACCAATTCCATTGTGCCTAAAGTCCAATTTCGGTACTCCTCCCTCCACACCTCAACTCCTTGATTTTCTCCTAATATCTCTCCCTGATCCTCTCCTCAAATCACTCCAACATCCCATTCAAACTCTATTCAAACTCCCATGACCAATTCAACCTCTGAGTCTCAGTCCACTCGACTACCTACCTAGCTCAATCAGCAAAATAAATTCTCCATTGTGCAACTCAAGACTCGAACCCAAGTCCCCTAGCAGAAACAACACGGCACCTTGCCACTAGACCACACGCTCTCTTGTGTCATAAAGTAAGCAATATTATTTATACGGCCTATAAGACAGTGCCTAGATTCATTTAAGAGCAGCACTAAGAATTTTGCAAAAGCCAAGACTTGAACCCAGGCTTCTCAAACACTCTCAAACACACCCAAATCACTAAGCCAGTAAAGGAAACATGAAATTTGTGTCGGATAATACAAAATTAAGGACTCTACATTTTTGGGGCGTTACAACTCTACCCCTTAAAGAAATTTTGATCTCGAAATTTACCTGGTCAGAATAAGTGAGGGTATTATTGTCGCATCGCCTCCTCTGGTTCTTACGGAGCTTCTTCTGAACCGTGATTACACTATGGCACTTTGACCAGTGGGACAGGTTTCCTCTTTAATACCTTAACATCATGATCTAGGATCTGCACCGGTTCTTCCTCGATGGTTAGATCAGGTCTAATCTCAATTTTCTCAACTGGCACTATGTCAGAGGGATCAGAGCGGTATCTCCCCAACCTAGAGATGTAGAACACATCATGAATTCTGTCTAATTCAGGAGGTAACTCGAGTTGATAGGTGACCGATCCCACACGCTTTAATCCTGGTAAGGTTCGATGAATCTAGGGCTCAGTTTGCCTTTCAGTCTAAATCTCGAAATTTTCTTCCATGGTGAGACCTTCAAAAAGACATAATCCCCTATAGGGTACTCGATCTCTTTACATTTTAAGTCTGCATAAGACTTCTACCTATCAGATGCTTCCTTTAGCCGACCTCAAATCAACCTCACCTTTTCTTCGGTATTAGAAACCAACTCTGGCCCCAGAACTCACCGCTCACCCAGCTCATTCCAACATGTAGATGTACTACACCCACGACCATACAATGCCTCGTACGGTGCCATTTGAATACTGGACTGATAGCTGTTGTTATATGCAAACTCTGCTAACGGCAAGTAGTACTCCCAAATGCCTCGAAAATCCATTACACAACATCTTAACATGTCCTCCAATATCTAAATCACCCTCTCTGACTAACCATCTGTCTGAGGATGGAATGTAGTACTGAAGTCTAACCTTGTACCCAGAGCCTCGTGTAACTTCTTCCAGAACCGAGATTCGAATCTAGGATCTCTGTTCGAAATGATAAAATCTAGTATCCGATGCAGTCTCACAATCTCAGCAACGTGCAATTTAGCCAACTTCTGTAACGAATAATTAGTGCGGACCGGTATAAAGTAGACAGATTTAGTCATTCAGTTTATAACAATCCATACTGAATCCTTCTTAGTCGGCGTTAAGGGTATCCCACTTACAAAATTCATTGTTACCCTCTCCCACTTCCAAGGTGGAATCTTTACTGGCTGCAGTAACCCAAAAGGCAGTTGATGCTCAGCTTTAACTTACTAACATGTCAAACACTTACCCACGAAATTAGTAACCTCGCGCTTAAGCCCTGGCTACCAGTACAGCTCACGAAGATCTCGATATAACTTATTTTTACCAGGATGCATAGCATACGGACTACTATGCACTTCTTGTAGTATAGATTGCCTCAAATCAGAATCTTTCAGTATACAATCTCTCCCACAGAAACATAGTACTCCTTCACTAATCAGCCCAAAATCCGTAGTCTTTCCATTCTCAACTAATCGGAAACAAGGAACCAATGAATCATCCAACAACTGTTTCTCTTTAATTTGATCAGTCCAGGTCGATCTCACTTGAAGATTAGCCAACAAGCTACCATCATCAAACAGGCTGAGACAAGCAAACATTGGTCTCAAATCAGATACAACCCTACGGCTCAGTGTGTCAGCTACCACGTTAGCCTTACTAGGGTGGTACTCAATTGAATAATCATAATCTTTAAGCAACTCTATCCACCTTCGTTGCCTAAGGTTCAACTCCTTCTGAGTAAGGAGGTACTTGAGGCTTTTATGATCAATGTAAATAATAAACTTCTCAGCGTATAGGTAATGCCTCCAAATATTTAGTGCGAAAACCACCACATCTAACTCCAAATCGTGAGTGGGGTAATTTTCCTCGTGAGGCTTAAGCTGACAAGACGTGTAGGCAACCACCTTACCCTGTTGCATCAACACACAACCCAATCCAATGTGCGACACATAACTGTAGACAGTGAATTCCTTCCCAGGCTCTGGTTGTTTTAAAACAGGGGCCTCGGTCAGAACTTTCTTCAGTGTCTCAAAACTCTCTTTCTATTTATCAGTCCAATTAAACGGTACCCCTTTACGCAGTAACTTAGATAGAGGTACAGCAATTAGTGAAAACCCTTCAACAAAACGTTTGTAATACCCAGCCAGACCTAGAAAGCTTCGAATCTCATGTATCGTCTTTGGTGGTTTCCAATCCAATATGGCTTCAATTTTTTGAGGATCAACCCTAATCCCCTCGACAGACACCACTTGACCTAGAAATGTCACTTCTCGCAGCTAAAACTCACACTTGCTGAACTTTGTGTATAGCTATTTTTCCCTCAGAATTTGTAAAACAATTCGAAGATGTGCATCATGATCCTCCTCGGTTCTTGAATACACTAGAATGTCATTTATAAAGACAACTACAAACCGGTCTAGATAGGGTTGTAACACCCAATTCATGAGGTCCATAAAGGCTACTAGTGCATTCGTCAACCCAAACGACATCACTAAAAAGTCGTAGTGGCCATAACGAGTCCTAAACGCAGTCTTTATATACATCAGCCTCCTTAACCTTTAACTGATGGTATCCAGATTGAAGATCTATCTTGGAGAAAATTGAAGCTCCTCGCAGCTGGTCAAACAGATCATCTATCCTTGGTAAAGGGTACTTGTTCTTGATAGTCAGTTTGTTTAGTTGACGATAATCGATGCACATGCACATGGATCCATCCTTCTTCTTCACGAATAACATTGGTGCTTCACAAGGGGAAACACTCGGTCGAATGAATCCTCGGACTAGTAGCTCTTGAATTTGAGCCTTTAACTCCACTAGCTCCTTTGGTGCCATCTTATAAGGGGCGAAGGACACCAGAGCTGTTCTAGGTAGGAGCTCAATACCGAATTCGACCTCACTGTCTCGAGGCAACCCAGGAAGCTCTTCAGGAAATACATCCAGAAATTCTTTAACAGTTCTAACATCTCCAACAGAAGGACCTTTAGAATTAGAAAACTGACATAAGCTAAAAAAGTCTCGCAACCCTTGCGAACCAATTTCTAGGCCCTTAATGCTGGAATTACGTTAGACAGATAATCTCTTCGCTCCCCTGTCATAGTCACCTCCTCACCCCTAGAAGACTTCAACACCATACGCTTAGCAGCACAATCCAATTTTGCACGGTGTTTCCCTAGCCATTCCATGCCCAATATAATATTGAATTCTCCAAATGGCAGTTCCATCAAATCTGCGAGAAAGACAACCCCTTGGACTTCTAGGGGCACGTCTCTGAACAACTTATTCACCCTAACCGACTGTCCCAATGGACTGAACATAGTCATCTCACTAACAGTATTTTCAAACTGATTACCCAGCGTCCCAGACACAGTGCATGCAACATACAACTGTGTAGACCCAATGTCAATTAAAGCAGTGTATGGTACATCATAAATTAGGAACATACCAGTTATGATGCTAGGGGCGTCACCGTCCTCTCGGCGACGAGCAACATAGACCAAGGCTAGTTGTCTCATCTCAGTGTTACCAGCACATCTGTACGATGCTCCACGACCTCGTCCTAAACCATTTCCACCCCTGGCCTGTCCACGGCCTCTCAGTGGCTGCTGGCCACCTCTCTCTGGTTGAACATAGTCCTGACCTGCCGCTTGCATATGAACAAGCCTCTGAGTATAGTTGTTAACCTGATGATCCATGGACCCACATCAAAAGTAAACCCCAGTTTGTTTTCAACACTCACCCTGGTGCACTCTTCCACAATCAGCGCAAGGCTGTAGTCTTGCAGCAATAACAAGAACTGCTCGGACTGGCCCATCAAATCTAGCCCTCTTTATAGGCCTTCTAGAAGAACCCGAGGGTCCAAATTTCCTCTTATATTTTCCCCTATCTTTCTCGCGGTTTTGGCGCTCAGAGCGCTTCACATCCTTAGCAATTTTTGCTTTCTCAACAAGGGTAGCAAAGTCTCGCTCCCTCTACAAAGCTATCAGCATACGAAACTCATCCCAGAGGCCATCCTCGAACGCACACAGCGTTCATACTCAGTTGCGACTATCCCGCGAGCATACCAACTCAGCCACAGAAACTCTGCCTCGTACTCTGCCACAGTCTTATTCCCTTGGGTCAGGTTTAGAAATTCCTTCCTTCGAGTGTCCAAATAACTTGTGCCCACATACTTCCCTAAAAAGGCCACTTTGAAGAAATCCCATGTCAAAAGGTTGGCCTGCGTACCCTCTCTCATGGTGAGCCACCATTGGTAGGCCTAATCTCGCAGTAAAGACACTACTCCTTTTAATTTTTGCTCCACAATATAGTCTAGGCCGTCCATTATCTGCTCCGTAGCCTCCAACCAATACTCTGCCACATTTGGGGCTACATTAGAAACACCACTGAAGATTTTCGCTCCATTAGATCGGAGTCGCTCAGAAATTGACCCTCCGCCCACTGATCCAGTACTTGCTTCAGAAACCCTTTCAAAAACACGTTGCATTGCTTGGGATAGAGCATCATCCCTAACTGCTCGGTCATGAGACCCTGTCTCAGTTACTGCTGAGGCTGGTGCCTCTCTAGCAGGCATGTGACCCGATGCTGAAGACCCGGCTCTAGCACTTTCTCAGCCTCTACCGCGGCCTCGTGTACCTCTTCCGCGAGTACCTCTTCTGCTTATTTCGATAGCGAATTATCTGTTTAAAAGTCTTATGTATCAGTTTATAATATTAGTGATTATTAACAATGTGTTATGGATGATAGTAATTAGGGTTTGTTTCCACAAGATAAAATCTTACTATAGTTTTCAGTCTTCTACAGTCACAGTTTACTCAAACTAAAGAGTTTCAGCATAGTCCTACTACCTATAGTAGTTCCTCAGCAATACATTTCAGTCTATAATAATAAAAAATGTCAGGAAGCTTACAAATTTGGTGCCAGTGACTCGGTGTGCCACATTTCTAATCACAATGTTAAAAAATAAAATTTTCAAAACCTATTCCACAGTCGAGTTTTGCAAACCTATCTCTGATACCACTAAATATAACACCTCAAACTCGGTCTAGACGTTATGGCTGAATCTGGCGTGTCACATCGAAGTATTTTTCAGAAATAGGACTGATTGTTAAGAATCTGAATTTAAGTTAAAACCCTTTTAGTTTTTATTGCTTGAGAAAATTTGACAAACTAATTTAAATCAATTTGTCAGAACGATTGACATATTTATCACCGCTGATTTGTTAAACTGAATAAAATCGTGAAAGTTATTTTTAAAACCTTGAAGTTTAAAATACGTGTTTTCCTTGGAAACAATTATTATTTTAGAAAACTCATCTTTTCCTAGCCTAGCAGTTAAAGGTAAGAAATCAAAGCCCAATTAAAATTTAAAACCACATATGGCCTTATTACATAACCAAAAACCTAATATGAAATTTAAATAAATAAAGTCAAAAGTAGAACGTCAGCAATTGTGTGGCCACCACTGAGTCTCTCGCGGCTCCAAATCGTCTAAGGCTGGGGATTACCTGTGCAGTTGAAAAGAAAGGGTGAGTTTATGAAAACTCAATGCGTAATCCCCTACCAGTCAAACTGTAAATAATTCATGTAGTAATAGTCTGGGCCTGAGCCCTATTCAGTATCGGTTCAGTTTGGGCCTTAGCCCTATACAGTAACAGTGTGGGCCTAAGCCCAATCCAATAGCAGGCAGTGCAGTCATGTAACCCACCCCAATCCAACCAACACACCACCCGTACCAACCAACACACCATGTGGGGATCAAATCAACCCACCCAGCGAACACACCAATATTGCAGTGAAGCTACTAACAGTAACGCAGCAATACTGCTAATAACTGTAAACGTGGCAAAGCCACCAGAGCAGTAATTACGTGGTAAAGCCACTAATACAATGCTTCCTCCGAATCAGAACCCAACCCCATTCAATGTGTCGTGTCATAAATATTACGTGTATGCAGTATGTCACACTCAAAACCAGTCATATAAATGTAATCCTCACATCAATTAACTTACCACTAGGGGTATAATGGTCGTTGCGTCAGTTAGGGGTAAAACAGTAATTTTACCCCTAAAGGGTATTTCAGTCATTAACTAATTTTGGGGTCACAGTACAGAAATGACCCTTCAAAAGGTCTACAGTCGTCTCGAATGACTTAGATAACCCATCTGGCCAAATCAATGTAAATGGGCCCAAGTCCCATTACTCGGCCCAAGTGGGCCCACACAATCGTGTGGCCCTTTTAGCCCAAATTTAGTCGCAACTATGCGCTAACCATAGCCCACTCCATTATTTGTCACTTACCACAAATTTTATCTGTGTGAGGCCCACGAGCCCATTGGGCCCACACGGTCCATCTCGGCCCAATGAGGCCTATAACAACCCAAGCCCACGAGAATGCTCGTGGTAGCCTCTACAGTCTATCACCCATGATTTGTTGGCTCGATTTACCACATGAGCGTTCTCATGCTCGTGAGTCCTCAAATGCCAAAGTTTCAGCTTTTCGGCTTTTCGGCTTTTGCTAATTCATAGTAACATAGTGGTGTGAATACACACCTTTATCCAACGTTTTGACAGTAGCAGAATTTGGTATATGATTACACACATTTTTCGACAACAAGCATAAAAAGCAGAAGCCTCTAAGCACACACCTACATTCATATAAACCATTACATTAGCCTCTTGGCCATTACACAAAAATCTCCCTCATAAAGCCTAATCCCAGAAAATTAGATACCTGTCTTGAGAGAACACTACTGGCTTAAACCACTAAAGCTGCTGAGTAATATTGCTCACTTAAATCTCCTAAAAAATTTCCAGTAGAGAAAGTGATAGCCACACCATTAGGAAAGTGTTAGCCACACCATTAGCATAACGAGGAGAAACTAAGAGAAAATTAAATGAATAGCACCCAACCGAAACCTACCGAAATCGTAGAACCAACACGAAGGATTAAGCAACCGATCAACACCCAAAAGAACATCCAAAAACACGCCTCCCCTTTGACACAAGCGACAAAGGCACCACAACCCTCTATTAGAAGTCGACGGAATAAGGAGATAAGTAAACATTGAGAAGACAAGAGGAAAGAATGATAGAGAAGAAGAGTATAACCGAGAAGACGCCTTACCACATAAATCGATAGCAAGTAGAAAAGAGAGAGAGGAACGAGCAATTGATCACTACTAACTCGATTGGAGAAAGGAGAAGGGTGAGGTTCGGCAACAACAAAATGGATTACTGAAAGTAGAATAGTATTCGACTATAGGAACAAAAAAGGAAAATGATTTGTGAAAGTGGCAAAGTAGGTGGACAGAAACCGGAATAGGTGAAAGATACTGCCCCAATGAAAACCCCAAGCAAGAATCGGCTAAAGAGCTATGCAGAAAAAATCCCTAAAAATCAGAGACGCAGTAAATAGAAAGCAAAATGAGCAGAGAGGAACAAAACCGAAAGTGCACAGTCTCCAAAACTCACCCCAAGCTGAGTTTTCCCCTATACAAAACTGATTCCCTTATGCCTAAAGTACAATTTCAGCACTCCTCCCTCTCACACCTCAACTCCTCGATTTTCTCCTAATATCTCTCCCTGATCCTCTCCACAAATCACTCCAACATCCCATTCAAACTCCCATGACCAATTCAACCTCAGAGTCTAAATCCAACTCCACTACCTACCTAGCTCAATCAGCAAAATAAATTTTCCATTATGCAACTCAGTATACGAACCCAAGTCCCCTAGCAGAAACAACACGCCACCTTGCCACTAGACCACACGTTCTCTTGTATCATAAAGCAAGCACTATTATTTATAAGGCCTATAAGACAGCGCCCAGATTCATTTAAGAGCAGTACTAAAAATTTTGCCAAAGCCAAGACTTGAACCTAGGCTTCTCAAACACTCCCAAACACACCCAAATCACTAATCCAATAAAGCAAACATGAAATTTGTGTCAAATAATACAAAATTAAAGACTCTAAATTTTTGAGGCATTACAACTTCATAACTTTGATCATTTAGGAGTCATTACATCTTGACTCCACCAGCTCGTTAAGCCATTTTTCAATGCCTTCTAGCAAGTTTTCTATTATCGATTTTATTGGTTAGAATGGCATCCACTCTTTCCCTTTCTTATGTCTGTATGCCCATTTGTCACATTGCTCCTACTAGAGTGCCATGAATTTCTTATAAATTGAATCGCCTATCACATGTGTAGTTGGTCGATGAAATGGTTCAAGCGACTCAATAGGCACTTTTGCAGCTCTACATAAGTCTGTGACTAGATGTGGAAAGAAAACCTTGGCTTCATCTCGGATCACGCAACATAGCATAAATTTGTAGATCCATGTGACAACACAAATGTGTTTTCTCTGCAAATTAGAAGCCAACAAAATAGCTTGGAAAGGATCAATAGTTTTAGACCTATGTGCGGGGCTGATTTTTGTGTAGAGAAAATGTATCCAAAGTTTGACTAGTGGAGTGAGTAGGACCAGATTAAACGAGAGGGGTAGATTCATATAAATATCTCATTCCTACTCTCATTGACCATCTGTTAGGTAAAGCATTATAGAGTCTAAATCTATGCCATTGAAATTTCTTAATTTGAGTAGTTCAATCTCATCATTTTCGTAAAAATGAACCTTATAATAGTTAGATATTATATAATGAGAGCCTTCAACCTCTTTGCCCTGACATAAATTCTTGCCACCCATTGAACTGCAAAAGGTCCTAAAACTCATATTCGAAAGAGGCCTCAAAGTTAAACCTATATTCATGGATGAACAGTCATCTATAAAGTTCAGAGAAAAAATCTTTTGCCTCCAGCGACACAAATTTTTGGTTACTATGTTCAATGGACCTAGTCTAAGTATTAAGAAGTCCCATTGAGTTTAACTTTTTAGGATGCATAATGAAGGAGTCAAAAATATTAATGTAGAACAAAAAGAGTATAATAAAAGCTTTACAGTACAATAAAACAAGAATGATACACCTATCATAATGGTAAACGGTGTTGTTATCATGGTGAAGAATACTAAACTCTTTCCCTGGCTACACAAGAGTAGAAATATGCAATAAAAAGTTAGAGTAAGAAGAAAATCATAAAAGAGGGGTCAAAACCTAGAAGGAAGTTGGAAGAGATTTATGAGAAATCTTGGAGATAAAAGGTTAAGAGGAAAGGGTGGTATGTAGCTAGGATATAAAATTGAGGGATTTAGGGCTTTTCACAGAGATAGGATCCATTTTTGCTATGAATCGACTTGGGTATTGCAATACCCAAGAGTGGTTATCGCGATACTTGAAAAATTTTAAATACCCCATTCACTAGTCTGCTAGTGATGTCGTGATATCTTGTGATGGATATTGTGATATCACTTCTTCAAATCCCAAGTTTAATTTAAGAATTAAGGGCCACCTAGGTAGAGCTTCAAGTCACAATATATCTTATTTACAGAACGAGAGTGAGATACACAAAAATAGATTTAAAGCATTATTTTTGGATGGTCTATCATTCCACCAAAATGAAATTTCCACAAAGTCCTAGAAACTTTTAACCCTTCGCTTGTTCATCATCGGGTTGATCAGGCCACCTCAAGCAAATTAATAAATCGATCCTGCCTTGACTTAAGACATTTCTATGTGTTCATTTCGAGCCATTTCTCATCAAAATCCAATCCACTTCGTTTTATCTTCCATGGAATTTTCGATGTTGGATATACAATTTCAACTTCTTCTGAGTTTTCCATCTATATTTGGATATGTCTTTGATGGGGTATATCCTTGGTCAACTCATGTTATGAGATCTCTTCCTCGATGTCCAAAAATTATGATGGCTTCTTCGCATATGACTTACTAGAGTTGAAGATTTCCTCGATAATACCCAACACATCATTTAATTCTCCTACCTTTCTCTCTTGTTGGTAGTCGACCCTCAAGTCTAGTGATAGCACTAGAAAGAACATAGGTTTTCCCCCTTACTTATTGGTTAAATTGTTCCCATCTAGTTATCCTTAGCATACATTTTAGCATTTTTAGTTTAGTAAATTGCATTTTATAACTTAGTGAATCCTAGCTTATTTTATCCTTAATTTTGTTATCTTATTGCATTAATATCGCTGCATGAGTTAATTCCAGATTGTGTCCAGAATTATTGCCGCACCTGACAGCTGTTCTGGTAAGCACCAAAACTATGTGAGCTGTCCAGTTTGGTATAACCAACCTGTACATACAAGGACAGAAGAATATTGAGGAAAGGACACTTGTACTGTTGGAGGAGGACGAAAAAGCTGGATGTGAGAAGAAAAAAGGGAGCTTTTACTCTCTATCATCATCTTCATCATCCTACCTTGAAGCTTGTAGCCATGTCAACTTAAACCTCTCACAGGTGAGCCAACGTGAAAACCAGATGTAGATTAGCTCCTGACGAGGAGACCTAAGTGCGAGACTAGAGGGAATAGAAAGATTCAGTCAAGTTGTCTAGGGATAGTATTCTCCATTCAATTCTTTCTTATTTCTTTCTAAATGCTACTGATTACTATAAGATTTCTGTTTGTATGGAAATACATATGAATTCTTGGTTAAATGTTATCTTATTCAATCTTTCTTTTATTATTATTCTTGGGGTTTGAATTTTTTTAATGCGGAAGTGTTATTGCAGTCACTGACACTGAAAAGTGCAGTGTGTAACATCCCGAATTAGGGCATAGTCGGAACAGTGGTTTCGGGACAACAAATTTGACGTAAGAAATTTTTTTATTATATTTTTATGGTATACAATTTCACGGAATGATTTCGTGAAAATTTTGTTTGGAAATTTCGACGTTTGGGCACTCAATTTGGTCAAAAGGACTAAATTGTAAAAAAAGTGCAAAAGTTGAGTTCTACATGTTAGAGGTGTCTAATTGTTATGAAATTTTAAATGGGAGGTCCTTAAATGGTAATTAGACCATTTTATAACTTTTTGGACAAAAATGGCTTTGGATGGATAAAATTTCAAAGAAAGGCAAAAAGGACATTTTGGTCATTTAGGGGTAAAATGCATTAAAAGACAAATTTTAAAACCCAAATGTGTCCCTTTCTTCTTGCTTCAGCCGAATTTACCAAATGCAGCCATGGTTAGGGTTTTTCCAAGCTTCCAAGCTCAATAGTAAGTGATTCTGAGCCCCGTTTTTAATGTTCTTTACATTTTTGAAATCCCGGTAACACTTTCTAGCTATTTTTACCATTATTTTGAGCTAGGGTTTGTGTTTAAAAATTTACCCATGAATTACATGCTTGTATTTTGATGTCTAATGGTAGAAAATGAGTGTTGGGTGTTTAATAAACGACTTTTACTAAGCGGTTTTCGATGAAAATGTCCAAAAGGACCGTTTGTAAAAGTTTTGAAATTGGTCATAAATGGGTGATTTAGTGGAAATTGGGGGCTGTCATAGTTATGAATAATGATTAGCATGTCATAAAACATTAGAAAATAGGATGAAGTTTAATTTTCGAGCATTGGGGAAAAAGTGCAAATATGCAAAATTTTAGGGGTCAAAATGTAAATTTGTAAAAATATTATTTTCGGACCCCTATGAATAATGTGAATAATTAGTAGGCTAAATTTGATATTATAGATCAAGGAAAACAAGATTCGGGCTTAGAACGAGGTTGAACAAGGTTAAGCACAAACTCGAAATAAATAGTCGTACACGAAACCGAGGTAAGTTCATATGTCAATGATAATGCAATGATATTATTATTGTTCATACTTGAACTTAAAATGATGTGTTGACATTGTGTGATGGATATTTATTTAATTAATATGAAGATTATATATTGTAACAAATGCCAAATTATAATTATAAGCAATACCATGTTTATTTTATGGACTAATGTCTAAATAAACATGGAAATGTGTTGAATTGGATGTACATTGCATGAGCAGCTATGTATAATGATATACTTGATGGAAAGAGAAAATCTTGGTTGAATAAAAAGGAAAATTCGATGGATAAACCATGATTTATATGAGACTTGAGATCTTGCATGTGTTGCAGAAAAGGATTTAGCCTGGACTGGTAATCCGAAGATCTCAAGTATAAAAAGGATCTAGCCTAGACTGGTGTTCTTTAAGTGATCGAGCCTCCCGAAGAATATGTGTACATTGTGGATTTAGCCCGAATGGGTAATCTGATTAGGGTCTGAATTTAGTCTGGACTGGTAATTTAGATCCGAGCTCATTGAGAGTGCTTGTCGTTACAAGGGATTTAGCCTGGACTGGTAATCCCGACATCACTCCATGAGTTTATATTACGGGGGATTTAGCCTGGACTGGTAATCCCGCCGTAAGATGTAAGGTTCGCGGGACTATGCACATGAAATGATCACTTGTATGAATTGACGGTGAATGGGATATCCATCAAGATTTCGAGAAATTCAACGAGATTAATATGAAAAAATGAAATAAAAGGTTCTTTCCATGATACATCAAGTATGTTATATGATATTATTATGATGCACATGAGTTGTCATGTTTGAAAGAGTGCAGTGGTAAATGATAGTATAGGTAAGTACTCAAAACCCATGAGCACGTGTTTGACATGTGAAATGAAATGGACTTGTGATGATAGTGCAAATTAATGAATGATATTTATGAGAATAATTTCTATGACAAATTCGTGATGGTTATTATCTTGTTGCACTAAGACAGATTTGGTACAGTAGCATTGGTATGACTTTGAAAATCCACTAAAAATAGTAAAAAATGATTTAGAGACTGAACTAAATATTAAATTGAATCTTGATGAGTCTAGTTTCACATAAAGGAAACATTATGAGCAAAAGAATTTTGTAGTATGAGATATATGAATTCTTGTGAGACTTAGTCGGAGTGATTCCATACTTCCCACTCTCAAATTTGGAAAATCACTAAAAATTGTACAAAAATAATTAAGAGTTAAAATTCATGTGAATGAAATCCTTAATGAGTATACTTTCAACATAAAGAGACAGTAACATTATCTGAGTCTCGTACTATGAGAGAAATAAATTTTAGTGAAGAAAGGTCGAAGCTGTCAAATAGAAAAATAGGGGAGAATTTGAATAATAAACTGTATTTATTGGCTCAACAAAAAATTTTGTAAACTTTATGGTAAGAATATATATGAGTCTAGTTTTACAAAAAAATTACAGATCTTAATTTGGAGTGTTTTAGCTCGAGTTATAAATAATTTATCGACTATGACTCGAGTAGACAGCTTGACCAGAATATGAATAAAAGTGTAACTATAGTTGTTTTACTTAAGGAAACATGATATATTAATGCTTATTATTTTCATATGGACTTACTAAGCGTAAAGCTTACTCCCTCCTTTCCATTTCTTTTAGTTTTGACAGGTCAACTTGGGTTGGAGATCGTCGGATGCAGCATCACACTATTGAGCCTTTACCCTTGGAGTATTGACATGTATATGTTATACGGTTTCAAGTGAGTGGCATGTATAGGGACTTAGTTTTTCTATGATCGATGTTGTTGTGATTAGCCAAATGTATTGGCTTATAATGATTTGTTGTATGTATCCATGAGATGTGGCTTATAATGAGTTTGACTTGGAAGCCTATTTATCCATGATATGTGTAAATGTCTTGTGATTTGGGTATGTGATTATGCTTGTTCACTATGTTTAAGAAGTATATGGCATATGTACATGGTTAATGCCTTAAGACCATTCGAGGTGGTCATGACCATGGAATAAATGTGTGATATGGTAATAAGTTGTTAGTGCACTGAATATGGATGTTTAATTTATAAGTTAGTAAGCATAGTATAATGGTATAAGTGATTAATAAGATGACAAGGTCACATGAATGTGTAATAATGTGGCTAGAATATTTTATCACGAGTAGGAGGAACAAATGCATAATAATGAACTATTGAGGAATTCCATAGAAACCATGTATGTGTGTGCTTGTAAAGATGACAAAAAAATTAGGAAATTAGCCTAAGTTTTGACTACACGGGCAGGCCACATGGGCGTGTGTCTTGGCCGTGTGTCTTTAACAGAATGTTAAGGATTAAGTTAGAGAGTTACACGGGCCGAGGACACGGGCGTGTCCAGAGCCACACGGGTGTGTATGTCTACACAGCCTACCCACACAGGCATGTGACTCTCCAAAGCTAGAAAATTGTTAAGTCGCCCAAAGTTTACCGAATGTTTTCGGTTTTGTCCCAAACCGCTCTAATGTATGTTATAGGCCTCAAAGGCCTGTATAAGGGACGATATGCATGTGTTCAAAAAGTTTTAATTTTGGATGAAATTTGGTGACCCGATTTCATATGTTCATGAATGTTTAAGTTTGGTAATGCCTCGAGCCCTGTCCCGGCATTGGATACAGGTGAGGGGTGTTACACAGTGACAGCTTGAGCCAACAAGCATTACAATGGAAGTTGAGTGAGGATTAGAGGAATTTAGTCCACTTGTTCTTAATAGTTCAATATTGCCATCATTGGAAGGTGAGGTTAATATGCATGTTTAAATCTCGGATTAAATAGAGGAGGAACGCTGGGTAAGATACACATTGAACTTTATTGCTGTGACAATCCCCTATCTTTTTATACCTTGTGAGCACTTATTATTCTGTTAAAGATTCATGTTGGGGATCCTATTTTATCATTATCATATTTTATTTTAATGTTTTCAAGTTATTGCATCGACAACTATTCTTACAATTTATCTTGTTTCCATCTAGTTTTTGCACCGACATTAGTAAAAAGAATACTACCGTCCCTGTGGGATCTATATCCAACAAACTCACATCTCTCTAATATACTTGCATCGACAGTGTACGCTTGCACATTATTGCTGTGACGTTAAATAGTCGATCAAGTTTTTGGTGGATCAATTACTTCTTGGGATGCACTAGCAACACAGTTTGTTTTGCGATTTAACTTGCCGAATATGAATGCTCTTTTTCGAAATTATATTACTGCTTATCATCAGCTGGATGATGATAATCTTCACACCACATGGGAATGTTATAAATCTTTACTCTGACGTTGTCCCATGCACGACATTCAACCAGAAACGCAAATTGAAATTTTTTATAATGGGCTGAATTCACATACAAGGAATCTTGTCGATGCATCAGCCAATAGACCTTTGCTAGATTGTACTTATGATGATACTGTGAGAATTTTGGAGAGAATCGCACCCTATCTCCAGAGCTGCACAAGTAAAAAACTACTCCAGGCATTATGGAATTAGATGCAGTAACCGTACTAAGTGCTCAAGTTTCTTCTCTCACAAACATGACTTAAAATATGCAAGGGGCTAGTGGAGTTGCATCTATACAAGTTGCTCAGCAAGTTGATGTTCCTACTTTTTCTTGTGAGATTTGTAGTGACAACCACAGCTATGAAGATTGTCCATAACATGCAGAGAATGCCTGTTATATTAGTAACATTTGCAACAATTCTTATGGTGATTCTTACAACAACTATGCACGCAACCAACAGTTTTGGGGAACTCGGAATGTTGGACAAAATGCTACGACATTCAGATATGACAATACATGTACTCAGGGTAATTATAATCCCAGACAAGAGAATTACAATCAACAGTAGTAGAACTCAATCAGCACACTCATATGTATCCACAACAAGGCCAGCCATATCCACACCAAAATCTCATGCCGCCACAACACTCTTCAATACCAAATCAACATGTTCAGGGACATCGACAACAACCGTACACTTAAGCTTCTATTTCTGACCCGTTAGGAACTCTTGAGGCGTTAATGCGGGAGCATATTACTCGCACTTAAGCTATCATAAAAGGGAATTCATCTTCCATTCAAGCATTGGAAGCACAATTAGGACAACTTGCTTCAAATCTGAATACTCGACCACTAGGCTCATTACCTAGTGACACGAAAAATCTTAGCCCGAGGGGGAAAGAACATTGTAAGGCTATCACTCTTAGGAGTGGTAAGCAAATTGGTAAACCGTTTCTAGACTCTACTGTAGCATATCAAGATACGGATGGAGTGATCACTAATGAGAAGGTTGGATCTAAAGAGTTTTTCGATGCATTAGACAAAGTAGTTCCACAAATTATCACTCATATGCTTAATGTCAAACCTTCAAAACTGTCGACGAAATCAAAGATGTCGGTGCAAGTAGATATATCTCTACCTTTACCCTTGCCACAAAGATTTAGGAAGAATGAGCATGACAAGCAGTATCAGCAGTTCCTGAACACACTGAAGCAACTGCAGATCAACATTCTTTTAGTGGATGCTTTGGTACAAATTCTGATTTATGAGAAATTTATGAAAGACCTCTTATCTAAAAAAAAGAAGATCATTGATATTGAAATTATTGCACTCACAGAAGGATGTAGTGTTGTTTTGACAAACAAGTTGCTCTCTAAATTGAAAGATCTTGGGAACTTTACGATCCCATGTTCAATTGGCAATCATTATTTAGTTAAGGCTTTATGTGAATTAGGAGCTAGCATTAACCTAATTCTACTATCTACTTTTAGAAAGTTTGGAATTAGTCACATGAAATCTACTGGAGTGACATTACAACTAGTCGATCGATCCTTAGCTCAACCTGAAGGGCAAATAAAAGATGTCTTAGTTCGCATGGATAAATTCGTTGTTTTGACTAATTTTATCATACTTGACTACGGGGCAGACAAGGAGGTTTCCATAATCTTGGGACGCCCATTTTTAGCCACTGGCCGAACTCTTATTGATGTTTAGAAAGGTGAACTAACAATGCGACTTAATGATGAGCAAGTCACCTTCAGTGTTTTTGAATCTATTCAATGCAAGGACAAAAAATAATGCGATATTGTTGATATTTTAGATGATCTAATTGAGGAAGAATTCAATGACCAAAGCACAACACTTTTTGAAGAGTTTGTAGTGACATCTGATGTCGAATCCTTAGACAGTTGTGACAGCATGGTTGAAGCTAATAATCTTAAACTCAAGCATGGATGGCAAATTGAATCTTTAGACCTAGCCAACAGAACAACCCCACTTTTCAAATCATCTATTGAAGAAGCTCGTACTCTAAAATTGAAACCACTACCTCTTCATCTTAAATATGTTTTTCTAGGTGATTGCAGTACTCTCCCAGTTATTGTCTCCACAACACTGGATATACCTCAAGAAGAGAAATTAGTCCATATTCTCAAGCAACACAAACGAGCTATTGCTTGGAGTATTTCCAATATTCAAGGTATTAGTCCTTCTTTTTGCATGCAAAAGATCATGTTAGAAGATGACATCAAGCAATCGATTGAAAAACGAAGAAGATTAAATGAGAGGATGAAAGAAGTTATCAAGAAGGAAATCATAAAATGGCTTGATGATGGAATTATTTACCTTATTTTTATAGCAATTGGGTAAGTCCAGTGCAATGTGTGCCTAAAAAGAATGGCATCATTGTGGTTCACAACGATAAGGACAAATTAATTCCTACACGCATTTCTACAGGATGTTGAGTTTGTATAGATTATCACAAATTGAATGTGACCACAAAGAAGGATCACTTCCTACTTTCTTTCATAGACCAAATACTGAATTGGCTTGCTGGAAAGGTCTATTATTACTTTTTAGACGACTATTCTGGGTACAATAAAATTGCTATTGCCTTGAAGGATCAAGAGAAAACAACCTTCACTTGCCCTTTTGGTACTTTCGCTTTTCGCCATATGCCTTTCGGTCTTTGCAATGCACTAGCCATATTTCAAAGGTGCATGATAGCAATATTCTCATATATGATCGAAGATTCTTTAGAGGTTTTTATGGATGATTTCTCAGTCTAAGGGAATGATTTTGATCATTGCGCTGACAATTTGGATAAAGTACTGAAGTGATCTGAAGACACACATCTTGTTCTGAATTGGGAAAAATGTCATTTCACGAAAATTGAAGGTATTGTGTTAGGACATTGCATCTCTAGTCCAGGCATTCAAGTAGACAAAGCTAAGGCGGAAATAATTGAGAAATTACCTCTACCAAAAAATGTGAGGGGTATTCACAGTTTTCTAGGACAGGTGGGGTTTTGCTGAAGGTTTATTAGAGATTTTTCAAAAATTGCAAAGCTCTTATGCTCATTACCGGAACAGAATAAAAAATTCTTCTTTGATGATGCATGTCTGGATGCCTTTATTCAATTAAAAAAGCAGCTAGTGAATGCACCCATTGTTGTTGCACCAGATTGGTCTCAACCTTTTGAAGTTACGTGTGATGCAAGCGACTTTGCTGTGGGTGGGGTTCTAGGATAATGAAAGGGAAAAATATTTCATGCCATATATTATGCTAGCAAAACTCTTACAGAGGCTCAACTCAATTATACAACCACTGAGAAAGAATTATTGGTTGTAGTATTTGCTTTCGACAAGTTTCATTCCTATCTTGTCGGTGCAAAGGTTATTGTATTAACTGACCACTTGGCGTTGAGATATCTCTTTGCGAAAAAGGGTACCAAACCAAACTGATACGTTGGATATTACTGTTGCAAGAATTTGACATCGAGATAAAAGATCGTAAGGGTTCAAAGAATCAAGTTGCAAACCATCTGTCTAGATTGGAAGTTGGTAGTGAAGACAGAAACATACTTCAAATTGTTGACGCATTCCTAGATGAGAATTTATTTGTTTTCCTTACAACTCCTTAGTATGCAGATTTTGTTAATTATCTAGTGTGTGGAAAACTCCCATTGGGTGTCACAAGCTACAAGAAAGAAAGATTTCTTTGTAACATAGTGAAGTATCATTAGACCGAGTTGTATTTATTCAAGGTATGCAATGACAACATCATTTGATGTTGTGTTCCGGAAGAGGAGATGCTTTCAATCTTAAAGCATTGTCATGATGCTCCTTATAGAGGTCATTTCGGTGGTATGAGAATTGCTGTTAAAGTTCTCCAATCAAGATTCTACTGGCTAACATTATTCAAAGACGCCCATAATTTTGTGAATTAATGTAATATGTGTCAGCACACCGGTTCTATATTCCAATGCAATGAAATGTTACAGCAACCAATTATGGATGTTGAATTATTTGATGTTTGGGGTATGGATTTTATGGGACCGTTGTCAAGCTCATTTGGAAATCTTTATATATTAGTAGCTGTTGACTACGTCTTGAAGTGGGTGAAAGCTGTTGCAGTCCCAAAGTATGATGTAAAGACAGTGCTAAAGTTTTTTCACAAGTATATACTCACCTACTTTAGTACACCAAAGGCATTGATTAGTGATCAGGGTACACACTTTCATTGCAACCTAGTGGTGACCGCACTGAAGAGATATGGAGTTAATCATAAAATGACTACTACTTATCATCCGCAAACAAATGAACAAGCCAAAGTATCGAATCGAAAAATTAACATTCTTGAGAAGGTTGTAAACCCTTTGAGGAAAGATTGGTCTTTCCAATTGGATGACACTGTATGGGCATTGCGGACAACATAAAAACATCATTAGGGATGTTGTCGTATCAATTGGTTTTTGGGAAAGCATGTCACTTGCCAGTCGAACTAGAACACAAAGCAATGTGAGTAATTAAAAAAGTGAACATGGACTATACAGTGGCTGGAAAGAAAAGACTGTTGGATATCACTTAACTAGAGAAGATTAGGAGAAATGCTTATGAAAACGCTGCAATTTACAAGGAAATGACCAAACGATGGCATGGCAAGATTATTTTACAGCGACAATTTATCGTGGGTCAATAGGTTTTATTATTCAATTCTTGACTTAAATTACACCCAGGTAAATTGCGTTCAGTTGGTCTGGACCTTTTGAAGTTGTTGACGTATTTCCTCATGGTGCAGTCACAATTCGAGATTTATGGGATGGACACCAATTCAAAGTAAATGGACAAAGGCTAAAACACTATTTTGGCAACAATGATTAAAATAGGCAGAGACCATTAAATTGGTCGAAAAGTTTTAATTTTTTAATTAGCACTCCTTGATTTTAGTTTATTTTATTTATGTTTTGTTAAAGTTTGATTTTCTTCCTTTTTGCAGAATAATTAGGTACCTTTGTTGACACATTGAAATCTTACTGTCAACGCATTCCATAAGTATATACTACCATTTAATAACTCATCAGAATTCAGAGAAATTCAGATTCCACCATTGGACCAAAACTCACTCAGCCATTTGATCCTTCTAAGCGGTTACAATTTCTATTGGACACAACTCTTCCTGCTAGCCCTATATCACTCTACAAAACAATATGCCTCTGTATCTTCCTCTTTCACTCACTATAAATTCCCCTCACTGTATCAACTGTAACACATTTAAGCAACCATTATTATTTCTATCAACTATAACACATTTAAGCAACCATTATTATTTCCTTTCTCTTTTCAAAATCATATATTTTTACCTTTAAATCATTCTCCCTAAACAAAAGATGGCCAACACAAAAGGCTCGGTTAAGAAAGCCACCAAATTTGCTAGAGAACAAGCGTCATCTGCTACCTTAGTTGGTGAATTGGAATTCCCATGTAACACCCCTCACTCGTATTAAATGCCGAAATAGGGTTACGGAGTATTATTGGACTAGAAACACATATAATTGTACTATTTTCATACATTCAATTAAATCAGACAACCAACATTCAATTTCAAGCAATTTGTCCATTATAATAGCCTACGAGGCCTTAAACATACTTTAGAAGTAGTTCCGGACTAAACCGATAACATATGAAAATTTTAAAAACTTAGAAAAATTTCAACATTTCAAGGGTCACACGCCCGTGTGAACAAGACGTGTGGCTCACACGGCTAATAGACACACCCGTGTCATAGGCCATGTGGAAACAGGGCATACATATTGACTTGGGTCACATGGCAAACCACACACCCGTATGTCTATCCCGTGTGCCCTTCGAAATGGCCACACATGCCCGTGTGCCAGGCTGTGTGCTAGGCTGTGCCAAACCTGTAGGGTATAATGACTTATGCAACATGGCCAAGTCACACACTCATGTGCTAGGCCGTGTGCCATTTAGGGGGTATACTAACTTGTACCATGCGGCCGATCACACGCCCGTGTATGAGACCGTGTGGAGCATACTAACTTCATTTTAATTCAACACTAGGGGGCATGCGACCGTGTAACATAATCGTGTGTCACACACAGCCGAGACACACGCCCGTGTCTCTACCCATGTAGACAAAAATAGGCTATTTTCAAAGCCATTTTGCCACATATTTCACATACATGCACAAGCATAAAATTTCATCAATTCATAACTCAATAGACAGCCATTCTAATACATTTATACATATCTGATACCAATTCAACATAGTATTCAATTACCTAATTAACATCATGCATTTTCCAATTATATGCCAACCACATATCAAGATAACATTTGCATAATTCCATTCCATCTACTACTTATCAAACATACCATAATTGAATTCTTATATATAACCACAACATTATACCGAATTTAGCCAAAACACATGGCTTAGACTTATACCACAAAATGTACCAAAAATTTCATTATCTCAAGTAACCATACTTATCATCTTTAATACTAGCCTATACATGCCATATTTACATATATCCACAAATTCAAAAGTACCAATCGACAACTGGATAGTGTGATGCGTAACTCTGACTTGTCCAAAATGAGTGTTCTGTCGAACCTCTATAAAACATGGAAAAGAAACAGAGTAAGCTTTATAGCTTAGTAAGCCCATATAATTCAGAATTAAACTTACCATAAATACCAAAATCAAGGCAAATAATCAAAATGTATTCAATTCAATTACCAAATGCATTCATCACAAGTTAGTCATTTAAACACATGAAATCATCCATTATCTCAATACATTGCATCATACCAAATTCATATATCATGTACAACATTAGTAACATTTTATTTCCAATCATATATACAATAATTCATTTGAAAATCATAACTCAATTCGTATAAACATTACTTCATCCATATAAACAGAATTTATGCCCATTGAACTTATTAGAATCTCGGGGGATACTCGGGTATATATAGTACATATAAATCAGTAATCCATCAATTCCTTATCATTTTCTACTCCTTCGAGCTATGAACAATAAGCTCCTCCTGAGCTAATGGACAGTAATCTCTATTGAGCTGAAACGGTAAGCTCTGACGAGTTGAATCAGTAAGCTCATACGAGCTAAGAATAGTAAGCTCTTACGAGCTGATATATCGGTAAGCTCATACGAGCTGCAGTGGGTCCACAACACATGTAGGATCTCAACCAAAACGGTAACCTTAGTGACATGTCACTCGTATCCTACAAATTCATACGGTTCAAACGGGGCTCGGTAACTATCAGTCTATATCATAGGGCATTCATATTCCAAATATATCAATTAATCAATTATATACATACATTTCAAAAAATTACAAGTATTTAAAAGTTCAATTTTAATTATACGAACTTACCTCGTATAGCTCGAATAGCAAATATCGACTATTCGTCCAGTTTTCTTTTTCCCTGATCTAATTTCGATCTTAGCTTAACTTGATCTATATATTATCAAATTTAGTACATTCAGTATTCAATCTATTCAATTTAGCCCATAATTCTTATTTTGGAAAATTTACACATTTTCCCCAAAAGTTTTACCCTTTTTACAATTTAGTCCTTATCACATATATTTGCAAATTCATGCAATTTAGTACAACCCATGCTTAGCCAAATTTTAAAGGAGTCCCTAGCAGCCAATATCTTTTATTTATTCATACTTTTACCCACCTAATTTTACAATTTCTTAATTTAATCCATTTTTGACATTTTTGTCAAAAATCACTTTACAAAACTAGTTTAACTATCAATAAACTTTCATAATCTATCATTAACCATCAATTTACTCAAGCACTCAACATTGCAAACATGTTAAATCTTTAGAAATTTCAAAATCTAAGGTATGGGCTAGCTAGAATACTAAGCAACGATCTCAAAAACGTAAAAATCATTAAAAATCAAGCTAAAATGAGCTTACAATTAAGCTTCAATGTGACCGAACCTTTAAGGTGTTTCAATGGCTTTTTTAAGCCCCAAATTTTCGGTAAGAAGATGATGATAATGATTCAAAATTGTTATGTTTTATTATTAAAATTATTTACCAATTTACTAAATTAACCTTTAAAATTATTATAATTTATACCATTTTCCATGCTATCATCATCCACTAACCCATAAATGGCCTATTTACCACTTAAGAACCTTACTTTAATGTTCTATAGCTATTTGACACTTTTAGCTAATATAACACAAGTTTTACGCTTTACGCGATTTAGTCTTTTTTACCGAATTAAGCATTCAAATAGTAAAATTTCTTCACAAATGTAACACCCCAAACCCGACCTGGACGTTATGACTGAATCTGGCGATATCACATTGAAGTGTTTTTCGTAAAGCATGATATCGTTTACAAAGCTCAATCTTTATTAAGCCTCTTTGTGTAATCTAAAAGATGATTTTAAAACTTGCGTCACTATCAAAAGTATTTACCTTAAAACGTTATTAATTTCAAAATCTCTTTGTAGCGGAAGCTTTTTAAAACAGTTGCGTACTAGCGTTTACTTGGAAAACATTATTTTCTTGTAGTAGCTCTTAAAACCATTTACGTATTCGTGGTATTTTTTTTAAAAACATTTATCTTTTTGAAAACCCGCATGTTTTCCTACTGCTAGCAGTATTAAAGCAAAACAAATATAAATCCCCAGATTAAAAATAAAATCTAGAGAGGCCTTATTACATAAAAATACCCAAATTAAACTACTTATAAATTAAAAGACAAATATGGGAGCGTAAGTTGTTATGTGGCCACCTTCGAGTCCCTCGCAGCACCGATCTGCCTAAGGATTTCCTACACAGATAAGCGGAAGGGTGAGTTTACAAAAACTTAGTGTGTAATCCCTTACTAACAGACAGTCAGACATACATTGTGCAAATACAGTCTGGGCCTAAGCCCTTTTTAATGACAATGTTAATATCAATTTGGGCTTTAGCCCATCTCAATACAGAAGTAGTCTTATATTCGGGCCTTGGCCCATTACAGTAACAGTAAACAGTATGCAAGTCCTACCCATCCAGCCTCTACACACCATCTTCGTCCAACCCTACACTCCATGTGGGGATATAATAAACCCACTCATCCCTACACTCCAGAATTAGCACCAGTTGCAGCACTAAACAGTATTTTCAGTAGAGCTACCAGTATAATAGGCTTAGAGCCATCAGTGATTTGTAGCAAAGCTACCAATACAGTACACTTCCTCCAATCATATAAAAAGACCCACCCCCATACAATGCATCATGGCACATGTCATGTCATAGTATAATATTAAACATGTACTCAACACAATTACAATAGCATGCTAAAATATAAACATATATCATATAGGGGCAAAAACAATCATTTTACCAATTAAGGGCAAAACAGTCATTTTACCTCATAAGGGCAAAATAGTCATTTTACCAATTTAAGGGTCTAGGTATACTTACCGACCCAACAGTAGGCTCACAGTCGTCTCAGTTGACCCGTGCAACCCTAATAGTCATACAGTGAAAAATGGGCCCAAAGCCCATTGTGATGCTCATGTGGGCTCATATGTCCGCGTGGCCCACAAAGCCCAAAAATGGCCTTGGCCG
The DNA here is from genome assembly GCA_025698465.1 of Gossypium longicalyx. Classification (NCBI taxonomy): domain Eukaryota; kingdom Viridiplantae; phylum Streptophyta; class Magnoliopsida; order Malvales; family Malvaceae; genus Gossypium; species Gossypium longicalyx. Next base: position 22,056,240 of record CM047000.1, read on the forward strand.
TGTGGACTACACAGCCTAGCCCAATATTCTCCACACATCCATGTGGTTTACCCGTGTGGACCCACAGGCCCGTGGGGCCCAAACGGCCCATTTTGGCCCAATGTGGCCCAAAATAGTCTAAGCCCATGAAATCGCTCATGGTGGCCTCTACAATCAAACACCCACGTCCGTGAGTTCGATTTTCCACACAAGTGAGCGCACGCCAATGTGGCATCAAAGATTACATTTTTTAACTTTTTGTCGATCTATACTTTGGGCAGTGTTACACCTGGCCTATTTTTGCCACCTAACCCCGCACGAGCACCCTAGATACCTAGTATTTGATAATAAAAAAAAAACCATTCCATTAGTCACCACATAGGCAAGTTAATCATAGCCTAAAGCAAGTTATCAAATTCCCAGTGGGACTATTCATAACGATAATCCAATAACAGAGAAACAATTCCTCTCCTCTAACGCATCAACGACGGTTCTCAGTCCCTTGGTCGCCTCCTGATCAAATAATACACCATCCTGTTAGAAACTAATCTTCAAATAACCTAGCAGTGAAGGAATGAATACTTACCAAAAATCAAAGAAAGGCTAAAAACAACAATAGTTCTACAAGAAGATGATAATTTGACGCTAGAGGAAAGAGTATAGAGAGTCCAAGAATTCAACAAATAGGGAGTCCAGATTTCGGCTAAAAGGGAGTGAAAATAATTCGGCTAAACAAAGTGTGAGGGAGAAAGGGGAAAGGTAAACTGCAGTGACAGTTTGGGAAAAACAAAGTCAGAGAAGAAAAGTGAAAAAACTAGCACAAAACCTTAGCAACATTTGACCCTTCAGAAAGAAAAGATAACAATCGCCCCAAAGAAACAAGTTGTAGATAGAGGGGTAGAGAAGAAGATATCGGCAGCAATGGGAGACAAAATTCAACAGAAACAATCCATGAAAATGAAATAGTTGGGGAGGGGAACAGTCGGCAGAAAACAAAACAAAATCCATAAAAAAACCACTCAAAACCGAACTCTTGAGGAACCAAAGTTCAAGTTCGGTACTAACAATTCCATATACTCAAATTCCCTTATTTTTCTCCCCAAATCCCTAAAAACCAAAAATTTCTTAATAATCCCTTAAAATTCAGCCACAACCATCCCCCCACAACTCAACCACTTAGAAGTTCAGTCAAACACAACTCTTCCATGACCAATCAATAAAAATAGATCCAATGTTGGCGTAGGCACTCGAACTCTAGACCTTCGACAATAGTAACACGCCACTTATCCCCTGGGCCAGCAGGCTTCCTTCTGTCATGTTCTTCCCCTATTTACTTAAAAGCCTATTGCCTAGAGACAATGCTTATTCCTTAAAAAAATAAAACTTTTTGCACCTGCCCAGGCTTGAACCCAAGACTTCTCAAACACTTCTTAGACACTTAACCATTGAAGCAGAAATATATTTGTGTCACTTTCTTATACAATAAATATTTATGAGCAGCTTCTTAACTGCTCCCATACTCAAGACCTAATACTTCTAAGCCTAAAAATCAAGGCGTTACAACGAAACTTTCACACAATAATTCTATCATATTGTAAACCTTATTAAAATAATAAAATAAATATTTTGATCTCGGATTTATGGTCTCGAAACCACTGTTTCGATTTGACTCAAAAATGGGCTGTTACATCCCAAGCCAGTGTAGACGAAGGAGCCAATAATCTTTTGAATAAAGCAACAAAGAAATGATTTTACGGTAACATATTAAAGTGAAACTTCCATCTCGAGCAAGGCATTTCCCTTTTGCCACAACAAGACTTGGGTACACAAGTCTCCAAAATGATCATGAGTTAGGGTTCATGAGTTTTATGCTAATCTCTACGATCATGAATCAGGGTTCATTTTCGTTCGAAAAGGTTTAATACCATGGGATGCTGCAACAATCAACGAGTTGTACAATAGCAAAGTCAATGTCGATGAACACTTTGAGTTTATTGATGACATCATAGATGAAAAATGAGAGCAGTTGATAAGAGACTTATGTGTTGAGGGAGCAGTATGGACTGGTTCCCATCAAAAGAACTATACGATGTACAGACACTTCCTGACGCTACAAGACAAAATTTGGTTTCACTTTGTCAACTATAAACTTAGTCCCTCTACTTACAACACCACAGTCGCCCTTGCAGAATGTGTCTGATACATTCTATCATCACAGGTAGAAAAATTGATGTAGGCGTAATACTTCACCAAGAAATAGCTGACTGCGTCGCAAGGCACTCTTGATATTGATTTTCCCATCATTGGTGATGTTATTGTGCTAGCAAAGAGGAATCGTGGCCCATGCTGGTGAGGAAATATTGGAAAATAAGTGCCCAATCCATAAAGCCTCTGTAGAAAGAATGACTTGTGGCAAGGACACGACGATACTGAAGGAGGAAGAAACTAGTAAGACAAGAAAAGGGAAAGCCAAAGCCGTCAGGGGAACAAACCTGAATGTAGAGACACCATTATTGCGCAAACTGAAGGATGTCGAAAAAATGATCAATTCCATCAACAATAGGCAGGTTAGGCTTGTCGCTACAATTGAAGATATGGAGAAATCCTTAAATTTGTTTTATGCTTATACTTGATCCTAGAACAGTTCTATTGTAGCCATATTAGGCCAACTGAGCCCATCCCCACTAGCAGAATTCCCTATGTTTCCACCAATCTTTCGTAATTATGACCTCTCTTCATCAGATGATGACTTAAAAGACTGAGATATATCGGTGGCATCCCCACTCATTGTGTAGGTCTCTGATACTAAGAAAGAAGAGGAATCTAAGGACATAGTTGAATGCCTGTGAAAGATTAATAGCTTGTTTGAGGATGGTATTTTTGCTGATCAATAGGACACTATTGTTGAGAAAGAAGTTGATGTTGCAAAAGAGGAAGTTGTTGCTAAAGAAAAAGAAGTTGCTAAAAATGAGGAAGAAAAAGAAGAAGAAGATTTTGTTGAGAAGAGTCTGTGGGTGCAAATATTTATAATTTGGAGCAAACTAGAGTGAGACCGACGGATGGTGTTGAGGTAACCAGTGAGGAGCAATGCAAGTCATTGGCAATAGTGGTTTACACTGGACCACTCTAAGTTACCTCTCCTACATAGACAATAGTCGATGACGCCAAGGCCAAGCCGGGCACTGAGCAGTAATCTGAAGACTACACAAAGCCCAAAAAAAGGAAAAGAAAGTGCCCCAAGGATAAAAATGAAAGAAAGAGGAGAAAGAAACATCATGTAGCCACATTGACGACTGTGGATAACTGAGTTAGTTTATTTTAAGCTTTAGTTGTAGTATTCATGCATTGCATGTAGCTATAGGTTTTATTTTGATAAGTATACATTGTTATTGCATTTTTTTTGTCATTATATTTTCATGTTAGTGCATTGGAGACAATGCAAACTTTAAGTTTGGGGGAATGCACATGGGGCTTGGAAATGCACCCACATTTCAAATTTTTGAAAATGAAGCATACAAGGTTTAATTATAGTTCATGAAAATTGTTCGAAAATTTTGTGACATTCGATGCTTAATTCTTGAATCATGTGAATTATCGATGAATGAGTTCCATAAATTTGACGGAAGGTTGTAGCTTCAATTCTTTGATGAATGGATTAGGTTGCATTAGTAATGGATGACTACTATCATTCCTTAAATCTTAAATGAATCTGCTTTTTACATCGGCTTATATATGTATATATAGTTATAAATTAGAGACACTCCAAGTGGGTGTAATATGGAATGTTAAAGAGGGAACACTCCAATACAAGCATTAGAAAAATCAATCTGGCCAAAGGCTATCGCTACATGAGTGTGTCTCGACGCAATTACATACTCCCTAGGGGTTTGTTGCACCCCATCGTTACTTCTCAAGAACAAAGGTACAGTAATGCAATGATATCCCTTATTCTGAAAAGAAAATGTATATATATACTTAGTATTGTACAATAAATACTGTAATGGTAGATAGAACTTAGGGTTTGAAGCATGATGCTAGCATTGATGAAGTTGCAACCTTATTCATTCATGCTTATAAATTGTCGACGTAACATTCTTTCATCTTAATCTGATTCATCCATTGGGAATTTAGAGGGTTCAAGTTGCTAGAATGATCATTTTCCTTAGTAAATTTTTTGTAGCTTTGGTAGTCACTATTTAACTTGAGGACAAGTAAAAACTCAAGTTTGGGGGTGTGATAACACTAGAAAGAACATAGGCTTTCCCCCTTACTTATTGGTTAAATTGTTCCCATTTAGTTATCCTTAGCATACATTTTAGCATTTTTAGTTTAGTAAATTGCATTTTATGACTCAGTAATCCTAGCCTATTTTATCCTTAATTTTGTTATCTTATTTCATTAATGCCGCTGGATGAGTTAATTCCAAATTGCATCCAGAATTGTCACTGCAACTGACAATTTTCCGGATAAGAGCCAAAACTGCGTGAGCTGTCTAGTCTGGTATAACCAGCTTGTACGTAGAAGGATAAATTTGTTTTGAGGAAAGACACTTGCAATGTTGAGGAGGACAAAAAAGGTGGACGTGAGAAGAAAAAATGAGCTTTTTCTCTCCATCATTATTTTCATCATCCTACTGTGAAGCTTCTGGCCATGGTAGCTTAAACCTCTCACGTGTGAGCCAATGTGAAAACCAGATGTAGACTAGCTCTTGACGAGGAGACCTAAGTGCGAGACAAAAGGGAATAAAGAGATTTAGTTGAGTTGTCTAGAGATAGTATTCTCCATTTGATTCTTTCTTATTTCTTTCTAAATGTTGGTGATTATTCTCTGATTTCTGTTTGTACAGAAATACACATGAATTCTTGGTTAAATGTTATCTTATCCAATCTTGCTTTTATTGTTTAATCTTGATGTTTGAATTTTTTTAATACGGAAGTGTTTTTGCAGTCACTGACACTAGAAAATGCAGTGACAGTTTGAGCAAACAAGCATTACAAAGGAAGTTGAGTGAGGATTAGAGGAATTTAGTCCACTTGTTCTTAATAGTGCCATACTGCCATCATCAGAAGGTGAGGTTAATATGCATGTTTAAGTCTCAGATTAAATAGAGGAGTGACGTTGGGTAAAACATACATTGAATTTTATTCCTACGACAATCACCTATCTTTTTTATACATTGTGAGCACTTATATTCTATTAAAGATTCATGTTGAGGATCCCATTTTATCATTATCATATTTTATTTTATTATTTTCGAGTTATTGCATCGACAACTATTCTCACAATTTATCTCATTTCCATCTAGTTGTTGCACCGACATTAATAGACAAAAGACTACCATCCCTGTGGGATCAATATCCGACAGACTCACATCTGTCTACTATACTTGCATCGACATTGTATGCTTGTACATTATTGCTATGACGTTAAACAACCGATTATGTTGTTGTGCAAAAATTTCATAGGTGGCCTCTTCTTTAACTTCAACAATCTCTAGCTCGACGCACTCATCCAACGAAACACTCCCCCTAACTCGACGTCTGATGGCTTCTAACATAAGGTCTATTTGACTTCGTATGGTTTTCATATTTTTTTGGTATTTAGACATGCTATCCCTAAATTCTCCAACCTTAATGGTTAAGTAGTTCACTTCCTTCGGTTCTTCCAAATATACACCTACTTCATCCTAAGAATACACGGAATACAGATCATATGGGTTGTATGTCAAGTGACAACTTCCCCATCATCGGTTGTCGCTATCCACCATACATGCATAACTATAAGAATCATAATAATGATCATATCCTTGCCTTCCATAAGGGTCATAATCATCCCAGCTAAGAATTGAAGTACCATCTGCATCAGAGACGAATGAATCTTTGAGACACCTATAGTCGGCATTAAACATGACTCCCTATCAATAATCAATGAGAGAAAGTCAAGAAAATCATCAAAAAAAATATAAAGCTATATCTATAAATCCTACTATCACTACTCATCTCTACGTAAAATTACACAACTTAAAAATATTTAATTTTACAATAACACCCCTTACCCAAGTTCGATGCTAGAACAAGATACGAGATATTATCAGACTTAAACAAAAGCAAACATACATTTCCTAGTTATGAAATTTTGCTCCAATTTAAAACTTTTAACAATACCTTAAAGTCCCTACTATGGGCCTACGAGGCCCCAAACACACTTTGCAGTTGATTCAGAATTAATTTGTGCACTCTAGAAAACTTTGTAAAAATTCAAGTAGACAGGGGCACACGCCCATGTGTCTTCTTAACATGGCCATGTTGAAAGGCCCGTATGGCTCACACGGCCTAAACATATCGGGACACCCCCGGTCCCTAGCCCGTATGAATTTATTTTTTGATTTAAACCTACAGGGGTTTTCATACGGCTTGGCACACGCCCATGTCCATGACCCGTGTCTTCCACATGGCCATGACACGCCCGTGTCTCAGCTCATTTGCAAAAACCTTTACATTCTATTTCTGAAGTCAGCAACCAATTAAGGGCACATGGCCAAGGCATACGCCCATGTGTTAAGTCGTATCCTCCACAGGTTGAGACACACGCCTGTATCACTGCTCGTGTCTTTACTACCATGCATACTGACTTGTAAAATAGAGGTACAGGGGACACACGGCCAGACTACACGGTCTAGCCACACGGTCTAGCCACAGCCCGTGTTTCCGCCCATGTGGAAAAAAACAAGGCTAATTACCAAGCCTTTTGCCACCTTTACTTGCACCAATCTACACAACTTCAACCAAAACAAATTCAAGCATAACACATATAACCAAAACCACAACAACCATAAGAAATTTGCATCAAATGCATTTAATTATAATCAATATTAGCCAACATTAATGGCCTATACAAAATGAATATCATATCCATCATATGAGCCAACTCTTGTGGCTAAACTAACAAGACATTAAACAAAAGATTCAAGTCCCTATACATGCCAGAATCAAAATATTAAACTAGCTATACCAAAGCTTCAGGTGATACTGTGATCGATGCTTCCGACGTCCCTTGATCCCTGATACTAGCTTGGTGGCACTATAAGAAAATGGAAAGGAGAGGGAGTAAGCATAAAGCTTAGTAAGTTGCATATAAATAAGTAACAACATAAACCATACATATTACAATTCCACACAACATTCTTGAGTGAACATGGGTAAATATCACTACATGCTTATATATATCGCAAGTATAAACCAAAGATTTCAATATCATTCCAAGATCATTTTCACAGCTAGAACTTACTCACGTCATTCTTACCATCAAGGCAACATAACTAGACTCATATCTCATGAGTTTTGAATAAGAACCTATACCACTCACAACATGATTATATCATTTCATTTCATTGTTATAAGCTTTTAAAATAACCCGTGAAACCATTTGAAATACTAAAGGATATCTAACAAGCTTTACACAAGAGGGTGAATTGTCGATACCATGTTCCAAACATAGTCATACACTGGCCCACATATCGAGGCCGATGCCATGTCCCAGACATGGTCTTACAGTAGCTCTCATCTCATTGCAGATGCCATGTCACAGACATGGTCTTACACTGGCTCTCATAAGGTGGCCGATGCCATGTCCTAGACATGGTCTTACACTAGTGCACATATCAATAACAATGCCATGTCCCAGACATGGTCTTACACTGGCTCTCACAACATCACCAATGTTATGTTCCAAACATGGTCTTACATTGGCTCTCATATCGTCACCGACGCCATGTCCCATACATGGTCTTACACTGGCACACATATCACCCAAATGTCATAGCATGGATATCTAATCTATTCCTAGGTTCAATCGGGACTCTACTACATTGAATTTGATCATGCATTATTCATAAGCAAATTCAACCATATTACGCAAAATTAATCATTCAACACATAATAATGGTGAAGTTACCATACTTACGTACAACTTACCTCGGTATACAAAAAGTGGACAACTATTTGTATTTAGTCTACTTGCTTGGCCTTCCCCCGATCTAGGTTTGGATTTCATATTTATTTATCTAAAATGATCAAAATTCACTAATTTAATCATTATTTTAACCAATGCATGACATAATTCTTATTTTGGCAAAATAACCATTTTGCCTCTAGCTTTTACAAAATTACTGTTTTACCCCTAGGCTCGTAAATCGATTTTTATCGAATTTTCTCACTACCGAAGCCTAGACAAATTCTTTTTATACTAGAAGCAACCCGTAATTCCCATTATTTCACACATTTACCTCACAATTTATAACTTATGCAAAATGGTCCTTAGTTAGGGTTTCCATGAAAACTACTTCACAAAAGTTGTTTGTTTAACAACCAAGATTCATTTTCTTCCATAAAAATTCAGCAAACAACATGAATACTCTCATGGAAAAACCCTAGAAGCTCAACCATTTTGTAAAATAGTCCCCTCATTAGTTAGCTTATGCTACAAGGGTTCAAAAAGTACAAAAATTATCAAAAAAAGTCATCAAAATCACTTACTTATGAGAGAACTTAATGGCTGAAAATTTCAAGCTTTGAAGACCCCTTTCTTGCTAAAAATTTCGGTGGAGAAGAGAAGAAGAGAAAAAAAAGATGATAGCTTTTCCTTATTTTATTTTATTCTAGTCAAATTGGTCACCAAATTTCACCAAAATTTGACCTTTTTTATTTTCTTGTCCCTATGGTCGTCCATGCCATTAATAAAGGCCTATGTGTTCTTTAAAGACCCTTAATTTTGGTTCTCTAGCTATTTGACACATTTAGCTAATGAAATAAAACTTTTGTCCCTTATGCGATTTAGTCCTCTTTTATAATTGAGCATGCAATCGCTAAAATTATTTCACCAAAATTTTCATGCACTCATATAAACATGCTATACCACACAAAATAATATTGAAAATAATTTCTCTGACCTCAAGTTAGTGGTTTCAAAACCACTATTCTGACTAGGCCTAAAATCGGGTTGTTACAATTGTCCCCCTTAAGGGTTTTCGTCCCCAAAAATCTTACCGGTGAAAAGGTTAGGGTATTGATCTCTCATAGTCTCCTTGAGTTCCCATGTGGCCACTTCAACCCTATGTCGATGCCGCAGTACTTTCATGATATACTTTTATTTCTTAATTTCTTAACCTCTCAAGCTAAGATCTTAACCGGTTCTTCGCCATAAGTCATGTCTGATCGAATCTCAACCTCTGTTGGCAAAAGAATGTGCGAAGGGTTAGAACGGTAACGGCACAACATCGACACATGGAAAACATCGTGGATCTTCTCTAACTCAGATGGTAAGGCTAGTCGATAAGCTACCGGTCCAATTCACTCTGTCACCTCATAGGGTCCAATAAAACGTAGACTTAATTCTTCTTTCTTACCAAATCTGACGACTTTCCTCCACGGGGATACTTTTAAAAACACCTTATCACCGAATTGAAACTCAATTTCCTTTCGCTTCAAATATGCGTAGGATTTCTGTCTATCTAAAGCAGCCTTCAAACAATCATGAATTACCTTAACTTTCTCTTCGGTCTCTTTGACTAAATTGACCCCTTGAATCTGATTTTCTTTGAGTTCAGTCCGATACAATGGCGTTCAGCACTTACGCCCATACAAAACCTCTTAAGGTGCCATTTTTAAACTCGACTGATAGCTATTGTAGGCAAAGTTTACCAGTGGTAAATATTTTTCCCAACTGCCTTGGAATTCTAGGACGCAACACCGCAACATATCCTCAAGAATTTAAATTACTCTCTCCGACTGACCGTTGGTTTGTAGATGGAAAGCCTTTCTAAAATTCAACTTTGTCCCCAAAGCTTCTAGTAACATTTTCCAAAACCTCAAAGTAAACCTCGAATCTCTATCTGAAATAATAGACAAAGGTACTCCATGAAGTCTCACAATCTTAGAAATATATAGCTCAGCTAGCTTATCGAGTGAGTAGTCGGTACAGGCCGGAACAAAGTGAGCTAATTTCATTGGTCAATCAACTATGACCCAAACAACATCTTTCTTTCTGGGTGACAACGACAATCCCGTCACAAAATCTGTGGTAATTTGATCCCATTTCCATTCGAGAACCATCACAGGCTGAAGTAACCTGAAGGTACTTGGTGCTCAGGTTTTACTTCCTAACGAATTAAACATTTCGACACAAACTCTGAGATGTCTCTTTTCATGCCCGACCACCAATACAATCTCTTCAAGTCATTATACATTTTAGTACTACCCGAATGGATTGACATACAACAACTATGTGCCTTGTGAAGAATTTTCCCAATAAGCTCATCATCTCTAGGTACACATACCCTATCTCGGAACATCAAACCACTATTGGTACCAATCTGAAAATCTGATTCATCAACTATCTCACACCGAGTCATCTTGGCTTGCAAATCTTTATCACTCTTCTGAGCTTCACAAATCTCTTGAAGAAACATAGGTCTAGCTCTTAACTTTACTAGAATCGAACCATCCCCTATTACAGACAACTGAGTATTTATAGCTCTCAAGGAAAACAATGACTTCCTACTTAATGCATCAGCGACCACATTCACCTTTCCCAGGTGATAGTCAATTACTAACTCGTAATGTTTAATCAAATCGAGCCACCTTCGTTGCCATAGATTCAAATACTTTTGAGTCATCAAGTATTTTAGGCTTTTATGGTCAGTGAATACCCAACATTTCTCGCCATACAAGTGGTGTCTCCAAATCTTCAGTGCGAACACGATGGCTGCTAACTCTAAGTCGTGAGTCAGATAATTTTTCTCATGCTGCTTCAGTTGTCTCGAGGCATATGCTATCACCTTTCCCTCTTATATGAGCACGCATCTTAATCCATTCAAGGATGCATCACTATATACAACGAATTCTTTTCTCGGTTTTGGTTGCACTAAAATTGGGGCTTCAGTCAACAATGCCTTAAGTTTTTCAAAACTCTATTGGCTTTTTTCCGTCCACTCGAACTTGACATCCTTCTGTAGCAACCTCATCATCGGAGTAGTAATCATGGAGAATCCTTTAACGAATCTTCTATAGTAACCCACTAAGCCTAGAAAGCTTCTAATCTCCAATACATTCCACGGTGGTTTCCACTCAACAATAGCTGAGATCTTACTCGGGTCAACTCTAATCCCATCACCTGACATGATGTGTCCCAAGAATCCAACCTCTCGGACCCAAAACTCACTTTTAATAAACTTGGCATATAGCTGCTTATCTCATAATGTCTTCAAAACGATTCTTAAATGCTCTGCGTGCTCACTCTCATCACGAGAATAAATTAATATATCGTCGATAAAAACAACCACAAACTTATCCAAGTACGGCCGAAAAATACGATTCATCAAGTCCATAAATAGGGTGGGGGCATTTGTTAAGCCAAAGGGCATGACAAGGAACTCAAAATGCCCATATCTCGTCTGAAACATGATTTTCAGCACATCTTGCTCCTTAACTCTTAGCTGGCAATAATCGGATCTCAAGTCTATTTTAGAAAACACTGTGGCTTCCTTTAATTGATCAAACAAATCGTTAATCCTTGGCAAGGGATACTTGTTCTTCACCATCACCTTGTTGAGCTATCTGTATTTGATACATAACCTCATCGACCCGTCTTTCTTTTTCACAAAAAGTACCAGAGCCCACAAAGAATAACTCGGTCTTGCAAAACCCTTGTCTGTTAATTCTTGTAACTGTACTTTTAACTCCTTTAACTTTGTCGGAGCCATCCTATACAGAGCAATCAAGATAGGTGCCGTACCAGGGATTAATTTGATACCAAATTCAACTTCCCTAGTTGTAGGTAATCTGGGAAATTCTTCCAGAAACACATCTGAGTACTCACATACCACTAGTACTGACTCAATCTTGGGTATTCAACACAAATGCAAGATAGGACTCATACCCTTTTCTCATGTATTTCTCAGCAGTCATAGAAGAAATCAGTACCGGTAAATTGTCTGATTCACTTGATTCAACCTGAATAATATCCCCATTCTCACATTTCATTTCAATAAATTTACTACCATATTTTACTAACACGTTATGAATAGTCAGTCAATCCATGCCAAGAATTAGGTCAAATTCATCAAACGGTAGTAGCATGAGGTTAGCTAGAAAACAGTGGCCCCTAACCATTAAAGGACAGTTTCTACCCACTTTATCAACTATTACATGTTTGCCTAACTGGTTGGGCACTTTTACCACAAATTCAGTAGACTCCACTAGCATATTCGTACTAGGTACCAATTTCATGTTAATATAAGAGTGGGTAGACCCCAAGTCAATCAAAGCAACTACAAATATATCATAGATAGAAAAGGCACCCGTAATCACATCAGGAGATGCAACATCTTCCTGGGCGTGAATGGCGTATGTCCTTGTAGGCGCTCTGCCTTCGGACCTCACAGTAGAGTCTCTAGGTGTACCTCTACTGCCAGCCCCACTCTCAGGGTTCTTCTGTGGTCTACCCCTCGATAGAGCATTACTCGCTCTCACATCTTCCTTTATGCCTTTCTCCTCCATCTCAGGACAGTTTTTAATAAAGTGGTCTAGTGAATCACACTTGAAGCAACCTCTATCATTACCTCGGCACTCACTAAAGTGTCGTCTACCACACTACGAACACTCTAGTCTATTCGGTTGAGCACTACCAACACTCGCAATGGAAGTGGTGGTCTGAGCTTTAGATGCTGCATACTGTTTATTCTTGTTTCTACTCGAGAATCATGTCGACGCATTTGTTCGAGTCGAAAACTCCCTCGATTTCTCAGATGAGGTATGAAATGATCTTCCCATTTATCTTTTCTTGGAGTCACGTGACTTAATATCAACTCTACTCTTCCTTTTCGCCAATTCTTCGGCCTTACACGCTCTCTCAACAAATACTACAAATTCTCTTAACTCCAAAATACCAACCAACAATCGGATGTCTTTGTTCAGCCCATCCTCAAACCTCTGGCACATAGTGGCTTCGGTAGATATGCACTCTCTAGCGTATTTGCTGAGTCTCACGAACTCACACTCATACTCTGTTACCGTCATTCGCCATTGCTTCAATTCTAGAAATTCTTTCCTCTTCTGGTCTATAAACCTCTGACTAATATACTTTTTTCAAAATTCTTCCTGAAAAAATTCCCATGTATTCCTTTCCTTTGGTACAACCGACACAAGGGCATTCCACCATTGGTAGGCTGAGTCTCAAAAGAGTGACACAAACACTTCATGCACTCCAAGAGGTGCAAGACAATTCATCGAATACCCTAATGGTACTTTCCAACCAGAACTCTGCTCTCTTTGGGTCATCATAAATTTTAGCCCAAAATTTCTTGGCCCTGTGCTTACGAATTCTATCTATCTGAGGTTTTTCTCTCCTAACCATTTCTACTCCTTCGGGAGCCATGTGGGCAGGCTCAGGAATCGGAGGAGGTGGGGGTGGTGGAGTGTTCGAATTTACACATGTAACGCCTCAAATTTTGGGTCTAGAAGTATTAGGTTTTGAGCAGGGGTACAGTTAGGAGGATGTACATAAATATTTAGTTGAGCAAGAAAGTGACACAAATGCATGCTTGCCTCAGTGGTTAAGTGTTCTGGGAAGTGTCTGAGAAGTCTTTGGTTCAAGCTTGAGCAAGTGCAAAAGTTTTGTTTTTAAAGGAATAAACACTGTCTCTAGGCAGTAGGCTTTTAATTAAATGTGGGTAAAACATGTCATAAAATGCCTACTGGTCTAAGGGAAGTGGCACGTGGAGTGTTTTATGAGGTCTGATGTAACACCCCTCACCCATATCCTACGCCGGGATAGGGTTCGAGGCGCTACTGGTAATTCACCTTTACAAACTTACTAAATTGGGTCACCAAATTTTTCCCAAATTTAAAACCTTTCAAACATGTACACTTCATCCCTTACACAGGCCTTCGAGGCCTAAAACACCTAGGGGCAATACGAGACACAATCGAAGACATTCGATAAACTTTGGGCACTTTAGAAAATTTTTCCTTACTTTGTAGTGTGACACGCCCGTGTGATAGGGCCATGTGATCACACACGCCCATGTGGCTTGGGACACGCCCTTGTCCTCCGCCCGTGTGCAACACTGACTTCAACCTCAACATTCTGTTAAAAACACATGGCCAAGACACACGTCCGTGTACTTAACCCGTGCTCTATACTGACTTAAAATTTCAGGTGTAGGGGACACACGGCCATACCACACACCCATGAGGGTGAGCTGTATGTCACACACGGCCTAGACACACGCCCATGTGTCTACTCGTGTGGACCTTATTAAGCCATTTTCCAAGCCTCTGATCACCCTCCATACTTATGGGTTACTTTTACACGTGATAAGGTCGAATTATACACTTATATATATAAAAACTTTGATTAACCTCATTGCATGTAAACCTCATGTCATTGGTTTCATACATGCTAAGTTAATTCTCATCTTGAATTTAAGGATTTCCATGTCTACTTGACATATTTAAGATTGGCTCGTTTTTGTAATTCATTGTCAATTATAACCCAGCCATCATATGTGAACTTAAACATGCATAGAATTGTAGGTCATTGCCTACTTCAAGATAAGCCAAATTTCCATGGCCATATACAAAAATATAAGTATGACTTTACATGCCTTCATTTTGGCAAATTAAATGACACATATAACAAAATACTCAAAAGCTCTATACATGCCATTGAACAAAACATAATAGTCTATATACCAAAGCTGGATTAGTTGATAGTGTGTTGATTCTCCAACCGTCTTCCAATCTTTATGAGTCCTCGAGCTCTGTAAGACAGGGGAAAGAGAGGGTTAAGCATTTACATGCTTAGTAAGCTTGAATAACTAGAAAGTAAACTTACTGACTATTTAGCATACATCCTTATTAGATAATGAAACCAACAAATATAAAGGTGGTTTCCCTATCACATGCACTCAATCTATGAGTTAGTCATATAACAAAACACCATGTAATATATCTTAGATGAGCTCATCATTCAACATGTCATTTATACATATACTTCGTTTTAGTCCTGTTGAGTTTTCAAGAAATCTCAATGGATTATCCAATCACCGTCAATTCATACGAATGATCATTTCAGTATGCACTCCTGCGAACCTCACATCTTATGGTGGGATTACCAGTCCAGGATAAATACCCCGTAACATAAACTCATAAGGTGATGTCGGGATTACTAGTCCAGGCTAAATCCCTTATAAAGACAAACACCCTTAATGAGCTCAGATCTAAATTACCGATTCAAAGCTAAATTCGGACCTAATCGATTACCGTCCAGGGCTAAATCCATAATGCACACATATTCTTCGGCAGGCTCAATCACACAAGGAACACCCGTTCGGGCTAGATCATTTTCATACTTGAGATCATCGGACAACCCGTCTGGGCTAAATCCTTTCTGCAACACATGCAGGATCTCAAGTCACATGTCAATCATGGTTGATCCATCGAATCCCCTTTTTAACCTCAACCGAGACATTATCCTTCGAATCATTATCAAAGATGCATTCCATGCATTTTCATGACATCAACAATGCAATTATCATGCATTCATACATCTTACAATTATGCATATTATGAGTTTACTTTAAGTTATCCGAACTTACCTGGTACTCGTTTCGGTAATGTGTTTTGGTTATTCCGAAACCTTTCGTTTTCCTCAGTCGACCTCTGAAATTTGTTCCTCAAGGTCTATAACAATAAAATTAAACCATTAACACCTTACATTTTACTATATGAGCTTAAATTTCACCTTCAATCCAAATGACCATTTTGCCCCTAACCTTTCACATTTTTATGATTTAGTCCCTAGGCTCGTATAATGAAACACATGCAATTTATACCTTACCCAAGCCTAGCTGAACACTTCTCTCTCTTATGGCAGCCCACATTTTTAATTATTTTCACATTTCTACCACATATTTAACAACTTTTGCAAAAAGGTCCCTTTAGGGTATTCCATGAAAATCACCTAGGCAAAGATGTTTAACACACCTTCAACTTTCATATCCCTCCATAAACCATCAAAATACAAGTAACTCATGCATGGGTAAATTTCTAAACGTGAACCTTAGCATGAAATATGGGTAGAAATAGAGAGAGTAAGCTACCAGGATCTCAAAAATACAAAGAACATTAAAAACGGGGCTTGGGAGCACTTACTATTGAGCTTGAAAACCTTAGAAACCCTAGCTATGGAGACTCCTCAATTTTCGGCTGCCATGGAGAAGAAATTGCTAATTTTTCCTTCTTTTTCCCATTTTATTTCATTAAAATACTAAATGACCAAAATGCCCTTAAGCCCTTTCTTTAAAATTTCATCCACACAAGCCCATTTTTGTCCAAAAACTTAGAAATTGGGAAAATTTCTCTCTAAGGCCTTCTAATTTATAATCTAAAGCAATTTCATACAAATTGCTTCTAGAATCCAAGTTTTGCAAGTTATTCAATTTAGTCCCTAATTTCCAATTGGACACCGTACTCAAAGAATTTCTTCATGAAATCTTAACACATGCATATTATCATATTCTAGACCTTATAATAATCATAAAATGAACATTTTTATGTCATATTTGTGGTCCTGAAACCACTATTCTGACTAGGCCCTATTTCGGGATGTTAAATCTAAAGTTTGAATCCTACAATGCGCATGGGAGTGTTTTATTTTACTGTGAGTACATAGAAGTGCCCTAGGTTGACTGAAACTCTAAGGATTTTGAAGGGAATTCAAATTAGTAGGTTGGAGAGATTCGAGGAGGGGATCAACGGATTGGTGGACGGTTTGAGTAATTTGAGGAGGAAAATTTGGGATTTGGAGAGGAGGGGGAGAGTTGTGCCGATTTTGGACTCCCAACACTCAATGAATTCGGCTCTGGTTAGGATTATTCTCTCCATTTTAGTTTCTATCTTTTTTTTTGGGATCTTTTCACTTCTTTGTTGAGGCCAAACACTTCCTTGACCATTCGGGTTTTGTGTATTTTGCAATTGTGTTTTTCCTTTTGATCATTTCGTTTGTTAAGCCAATTCCCTTACGTACACTACTTTTCCACCTTGGGTCTTCTCCCTTGTGATCTTTGGTTGAATGCCCTGCTTTAGTGTTGGCCGAATATTTCCTCTCTTCCTCTTTTCTCTTCTCTCTCTCAATCCTTTTCTCGTATCACCCTTTCTTCTGGATACTTAAGCCGATTACTTCATATCTCCTTCTCTCTATTTTGTTTTCGGTTTTGATAATTGATATTCGACCAATCATGGGTGCACTCGATTCTTTTCTATTTTCTCTCCCTCTCCCTACCGCAATAATTTGTCCTAATAATTTCCTTGCTGCCGTTTATTGCTAGGGGTGTAGTGTTGCTAGCCTTACTTTTAGAGTATCGTGTGACTGGTTCGGGGTAGACTGATTGTTTCCTTTTCCCTACACTTGGGTTGCATTTCTGTAAGTGATTATTCATTTGGTTCAATCTGATCATGGAAATATATGTTAATTGGTGTCGGTTGGAATATAGGTTATCATTAAGGAACGAACGATTAGTCTCTTACAATGGGTTAGGTTGCAAGCCCCAATCGATTAAGTTAAGGGCAAGTTATAAGATACTATTTTGTTAAGTGATATAGATAGGGATTGCTAATACTGTTGTTAAAGAGATTAATGGTGTTTTTGTGTTTGAATATAGGTTGGTGTACTCAAGAGCTATTCGCATGCTTTCGAACACAGGTGTGTAAACATTGCCTCTATTCGTAAATCGACAAAAGCCTAAATAAGAGACCGTCGGTGCCACACGAACGTGCACTCACTCATGTGGTAATCTAAACGCATAAACATGGGTGTTTAATCGTAGAGGCCACCATGAGCAATTTCATGGGCTTAGGCCGTTTTGAGCCATATTGGGCCAAAATGGGCTGTGTGGGCCCTACATAGGTATGTCACACGAAAGTGTGGAGACTATTGGGCCAGGCTATGTAGTCAACACGGCCAAGGCCATTTCTGGGCTATGTGGACCACATGGGCATGTGGGCCCACATGGGCCTGCATTATGGGCCTTCGGCCTATTTTCATGGCTTGTATGTTAAGGTTGCACAGGTCGATCGAGACAACTGTGGGCCCATTGTTGGGCCGATAAGTGTACCTGGACCCTTATTTTTATAAATGACTGATATACCCCTATGTGATGTATGACTATTTAAGCATGCCATTTGTTCTGTATATACATTTATATTATGTTACATTGCATGGGGTGGGATATATGATTTTGGAGGAAGTATACTGAAAGGCTATGAGCCTATTACTGATAGCTCTACTGCAAATACTGTTTTAGTGTCGCAACCGGTGCTACTTGGAGTGTACGAATGGATGGGTTGATTTTATCCCCACATGGTGTGTAGGGTTGATACGGAGATGGTGTGTAGAGGCTGGATTGGGTAGGATTTTTTGATTGCATACTGTACTGATATTGTTACTGAAATGGGCTCAAGCCCAAACTGCTACTGTTACTGAAATGGGCTAAGGCCCTAACTGAGACTGAAGGGCTTAGGCCCAAATTTGTGTTTACACTAATTGATTGCTATTATGGGATTACACACTAAGTTTTCGTAAACTCACCCATCTGTTAACTGTGCAGGTAATCCCCAGGCTTAGACGGATTGATGCAACAGAGACTTAGTGGTGGCCACTCGACTTAGCTTTCTTTTAATATTATAATTAAGGTTTTATTTTGGGCTTTTCATGATGTAATAAGGTCTCTCGGGTTTATTTTTAATTTTTCTATTTTGCTCAAATTTATTTGTGATTTACAACTGCTAGTAGTAGGAAAAACACGAGTTTTGAAGAAAAAATCAAATGTTTTCAAAACCACCACAAATACGTAACTCGTTTTCAAAGCTTTCGCGAATAACAAACTGTTTACATAAATAATAATGTTTTATTAAAAGCAACCTTTAAAAGTGCAAGTCCCACATTATCAATGAGCAATAAGACTTTAAATCGGCTTTTCAAACTATACAAAGAGGCTAGTTAAAGAAGGGGTTTTTAAACGACGAGTCCTAGATTTCGAAAAATACTTCAATATGATATCGCCAGATCCGGTCATGACATCTGGGCTGAGTTTGGGGTGTTACAACATGAACGAACTCCGAGTACCAAGCATCCATCATATAGAGGTAGGCTTCCCTAGCCCCTCTGCCTTGAATCAATGTCACGGGCCCACTTTCGACAGGCGCGATCCCTTCAGCAGGAGCCAGCCCATTACTTTTCACATCATCTACCATAGCTTCGTCGGGATCCATTTATTATATGAAAACATGATTTAAATTTGTCAGGAGTCTTCAAACTATCACAATATATTTACGGCATGTATAGCTAGACTCGTACTAATGCTAGGTTAGTTCGAGAATCGACTAAACCATAGCTCTGATACCACTAAATGTAACAACTCTTACCCAAGTTAGACGCCAGAACAGGATACGAGATGTTACCAGACTTAAACACAAGCAAACATACATTTCTTAGTTACGAAAATTTGCTCCAATTTAAAACTTTTAACAATACCTTAATGTCCCTACTATGGGCCTACGAGGCCACGAACACATTTTGGAGTTGATTTGGAACTAATCTGTGCGCTCTAGAAAACTTTGTAAAAATTCAAGCTGACAGGAGCACAAGTCCGTGTGGATGGGCAACACGCCCATGTGTCTTCTTAACATGGCCATGTTGAAGGCCCGTGTGGCTCACACGGCTGGAACATATCGGGACATGCCCATGTCCCTAGCCCGTGTAAATTTATTTTTTGATTCGAACCTACAGTGGTTTTCACACGGCTTGGCACACGCTCGTGTCCATGACCCATGTCTCCCATACGGCCATGACACGCCCGTGTCTCAGCTCGTGTGCAAAAACCTTGACATTCTACTTATGACATTAGCAACCAATTAAGGGCACACGGCCAAGGCACACGCCCGTGTGTCAAGCCGTATCCTCCACACGACTGAGACACACGGTCGTGTCTCTGCCCGTGTCTTTACTACCATGCATACTGACTTGTAAAGTTGAGGTGCAGGGGACACACGGCCTGATTACACGCCCATGGGTCAAACCGTGTGTGAAACACGGTCTAGACACATGCCCGTGTGTCCGCCCGTGTGGACAAAAACAAGGCTATTTACCAAGCCTTTTGCCACCCTTACTTGCACCAACCTACACAACTTCAACCAAAACCAATTCAAGCATAACACATATAACCAAAACCACCACAACCATAACAAATTTGCATCAAATGCATTTAATAATAATCAATATTAGCCAACATTAATTGCCTATACAAAATGAATATCACATCCATCATATGAGCCAACTCTTGTGGCTAAACTAGCAAGGCGTTAAACAAAAGATTCAAGTCCTCTATACATGCCAAAATCAAAATATTAAACTAGCTATACCAAAGCTTCAGGTGATAGTGTGATCGATACCTCTGACGTCCCTTGATCCCTGATACTAGCTTGGTGATACTATAAGAAAATGGAAATGAGAGGGAGAAAGCATAAAGCTTAGTAAGTTGCATATAAATAAGTAACAACAACAACCATGCATATTATAATTCCACACAACATTCTTGAGTGAAAATGGGTAAATATCACTACATGCTTATATATATCGCAAGTATAAACCAAATATTTCAATATCGTTCCAAGAACATTTTCACAGCTAGAACTTACTCACGTCATTCTTACCATCAAGGGAACATAACTAGACTCATATCTCATGAGTTTTGAAAAAGAACCTATACCACTCACAACATGATTATATCCTTCTTTGAAAATAACCCGTGAAACCATTTGGAATACTAAAGGATATGTAACAAGCTTTACACAAGAGGGTGAATTACTGATGCCATGTTCCAAACATGGTCTTACGCTGGCTCACATATCGAGGCCGATGCCATGTCCTAAACATGGTCTTACACTAGCTCTCGTCTCATTGCCAATGCCATGTCCTAGACATGGTCTTACACTGGCTCTCACAACATCACCGATGCCATGTTCCAAATATGATCTTACACTGGCTCTCATATCGTGGCCAATGCCATGTCCCAGACATGGTCTTACACTGGCACACATATCACCCAAATGTCATAGTATGGATATCCAATCTATTCCTAGGTTCAATCGGGACTCTACTACATCGAATTTCATCATGCATTATTCATAAGAAATTTCAACCATATTACGCAAAATTAATCATTCAACACATAATAATGATAAAGTTCCCTTTCTTACGTACAACTTACCTCGGTATACAAAAAGTGGACGACTATTTGGATTTAGTCTACTTGCTTAGCCTTCCCCTAGTCTAGGTCCAGATTTGGTATTTCTTGATCTAAAATGATAAAAATTCACTAATTTCATCATCATTTTAACCAATGCGTAACATAATTCTTATTTTTGCAAAATGACCATTTTGCCCCTAGACTTTCACAAAATTACTAATTTACCCCTAGGCTCGTGAATCGATTTTTATCAAATTTTCTCACTACCCAAGTCTATCCAAATTCTTTTTTTACTAGAAGCAGCCCACAATTCCCATTATTTTAGACATTTACCTCATAATTTATAACTTATGCAAAATGGTCCTTAGTTAGGGTTTCCATGAAAACTACTTCACAAAAGTTGTTTGTTTAACAACCAAAATTCATTTTCTTCCATAAAAATTTAGCAAACAACATGAATACTCTCATGACCCTTAACCATTTTGCAAAATAGTCCCCTCATTAGTTAGCTTATGCTAGAAGGGTTCCAAAAGTACAAAAATTATCAAGAAAAGTCATCAAAATCACTTACTTATGAGAGAACTTAATGGGTGAAAATTTCAAGCTTTGAAGACCCCTTTCATGCTGAAAATTTCGGTGAAGAAGAGAAGAAGAGAAAAAAAAGATGATAGCTTTTCCTTATTTTATTTTATTCTAGTCAAATTGGTCACCAAATTTCACCTAATCTTGACCTTTTTTGATTTTCTTGTCCCTGTGGCCGACCATGCCATTAATAAAGGCCTATTTACTCTTTAAAGACCCTTAATTTTGGTTTTCTAGCGATTTGACACCTTTAGCTAATGAAGTAAAACTTTTGTCCCTTATGCGATTTAGTCCTTTTTCGCAATTGAGCATGAAATCGCTAAAATTATTTCACTAAAATTTTCATGCACTCATATAAACATGCTATAACACATAAAATACTATTGAAAATAATTTCTCCAACCTCGGGTTAGTGGTTTCGAAACCACTATTCTTACTAGGCCCAAAATCGGGTTGTTACATTTACGCTGTCTCCCTGACAACAATGCCAACAACTTTGACCAGCTGCGTGCATGCGAATTAAAACAAACGATTTTGAAACATAGGCCTTAAATACAAGTGAACAATGTCAATTGTAATATTTATAGTTTTGATGGAACACAAAGTATTCCTAGGGGTCAAACCCAAAAGATATGGCGATTGAGTAATAATTAGCGCACATTCTAGAGTCTAAGGGCTACTGGTACGATTTTATAGTATGACAAATCATAACAAGAAAATATTGCATGGAAATTAAATAATCTATTCCAGGGACTAAATTGTAAAAAGTAAAAAACTATGAAATTAAACAAGAAATGATGAACCATCATCGATTGACTTCGATGTGCGTTGTCGATTTTCGAATGGGGGACATCAATTGCTTAAATTACTAAAGTAGCTCAATTTTATCTCTTGATCTCAATTTTACCAAATTAGATAAATTAGTTTGGTTTATCTCTCGATCTCACCGGTTAATTTGGGACTAACGAACTGGTGCGCAACAAGATTACCTCTTGGTCCCACTTGTCTAGATGCTCCCTTAGGGTTGTCAACCCTAAATTTTTAGGTTCATTCAAATTAATCCAGTTTATTAGGATTTGATCCTTCAACCAAAAATCAATTCAACACATAACCATCAACCATGTAACACCTCAAACCCAGCCTAGACGTCATGGCCAAATCTATTGTGTCACATTGGAGTGTTTTCAAAATACAATTTCCTGGAAAACTGGTTCCACATAAAACTTCTTTGGGTTCTAAAGAAAAAACTTAGGGTGTATGTACATTGTGAAAACTCCAGTTGCTTTAACAAAATATTGACCATATTAATTTGTTATTACCTCTTTAAAACAGTGTTTACTGTAGAAACTCTCAAAACGGGTTGCGTCAACGTGGTGTTTTTAGAAAACATTTGTTTATATTTTCTTGAAAATCTGAGTCCTACTACTAACAGAAAAAAAAAAGTAAATAAATCCCCAAATTAAATAAAAATTAAAGAGGCCTTATTACATAAGGAAAAACCCAAAATAAAATCTTAATTATAATAATAAAAGATAACTACGTCGAGTGGCCACCACTAGTCCTCCGTCGCATCGATCCGTCTAAGCCTGGGGATTTCCTGCACAATTAACAGATGGGTGAGTTTACGAAAACTCAGTACGTGAAATCCTATAGTAGCAATAAATCAGAGTAAACACAATCTGGGTCTAAGCCCTTTCAGTCTCAGTTAGGCCTTAGCCTATTTCAGTAACAGGAGCAGTCTGGGCTTGAGCCCATTAACATATTAGTACAGTATGAAAACAAAGAATCCTACCCAATCCATCCTTTACACACCATCTCCATACTAGCCCTACAAACCTTGTGGGGATAAAATTGACCTACCCATCCCTACACACCAAGTAGTACCGGTTGCGGCACTAAAATAGTATTTGTCGTAGAGCTGCCAGTAATAGGCTTATAGCCTTTCAGTACACTTCCTCCAAAATTATATAACCCACCCTATGCAATGCAACATAATTTAAATGTGTATACAGTAAAGATGGAATGCTCAAATAGTCATACATCACATAGGGGTAAAACTGTCATCTTACCAAAATAAGGGTCCAAGTACACTTACTGGCCCAACAGTAGGTCTACAGTCATCTAGAGCGACCCGTGCAACCTTAACAGTTAATTAGTGATAATGGGCCTATAGCCCATATTGCGAGCCTACACGCTCGTATGGCCCACATAGCCCAAAAATGGCCTTAGCATTGTGGTTTACATAGCTTGGCCGATATTTACCACACTTTTGTGTGATTTTCCCGTATGGGACCCACAAGCCCATTGCACCCACACGGCCCAGTTCAACCCAAAATGGCCTAATATCGCGTTGGTCCATGAAAGTTCTCATGGGCATCACATCGATCATACGACCATAGTTACTACACGGCCTACAACACGGGCGACCACAGACCCGTGTGGTGTCGACAACTTACTTTTCGGCTTTTTGGCTTTTCAGCCATTTCACATCTAATGGTAGTGTTGTACACACACACCTTTTGCAATATCGTAGCCAAACCACCTATGAGATCGAGAACCTATGATCAACCACAACCCCTTATTAGTTTCTATCTATTGTTATATCAAACCACAATATCGAAAATGACTTGATAGATTCACTGACACTTACCAATCCAATAATCACAGAACCCCACTGACTTAACCCCCACGTACTGTTCCAAAATTTTGACCTTCATAAGAAACATTAGATCAATTAGCAAGTATTTAAAATCCCATATGGAATACATCGTACTTAAATCACTTACCCCAAAAGTGGATTGACCACTTTCAAAGAGAAGAGTAATCGGCCTAAGCTTCCACAATAGGATCCACGCTCCTAGCATGATTTGGCATATCACAGTCATTAGAAGAAGAACCAACATTCAGCCCCCAAAGAGAAAAATAAGGGAAAGCCAAAAGTTGATAGCAGAGCAAATAGAAATTTCGCTAGGAAGAGAAATAATAAAGTGATTGTAACACACCCTTACCAATAAATCTAGTGAATTTTGGCAACAGTCAATCAAGGAGGTTCTGCCAAAGCAAGGAGAACAACAATATTTGAGAGGGGAAGAGTAAGGGTATTCGGCCCAACAGAGAAAGAAAGAAAGAGAACGAAAAAGGAAGTATGGCTTCAGAGAAGAGGAGAAGAAGAAGAAGAAAATACTCAATCGAAACAATAAGCCATCATTAATGTCAGATAATTGATTTGAATCAAGGAAATGATGGAGAGTTAAAATGTTACTTAGGTAAATGGGCAAAAAGAGGAAACCAGAGACTGAGAAAGATTTTTAGGAGTATTTAACTAAAGCTAATAAACAAAAGAAATAAAGTTGCCAACCCGAGATATTGAAAATGAAGTCGACCTTTAGTTAGCTAACACAAATCGGCACCCAAAGCCTATAGCAGAATTTTGACCAAATGAACCCCATATATTTGGTCAGCCTTTAACACGCTAAACACCTCCCCACACCCCTACACAATCGAACACTCAAAGGGTGTCTAGAGTCCCATTCAAAACAACATCCTCTCACTCCTCAACTTCCCACGATCACCTCCCCAAAATCCTCCACCAATCACCCAACTGGTCAGTCCCTTATCCACATCCCCAAATTTCCTCCTAGAATCTTAGCTCACACTCCCACATCCCCTCAAACACACCAACCATCCAAGCTTCAGAGTTCTAGTGATATACAACCACCTACACGGTACAGTAGCAAAAAGACATCCCTTGCGCATAGTAGGACTCAAACTCAAGTTCCTTAGCATTAGTAACACGCCATTTGCCACTAGTATAGCAGGTTTTTTATGTCATGCAACCCTCACATTAATTTAAAAGTCTACTAGTTGAAGACAATGGTTTATTCAAGTAGGAGCAAAATTTTGCTCAAGCCAAGGCTTGAACCCATAACTTCCCAGACACTCTCAGAGCACTAAACTACTAAGGCAGACATACATCCATGTCACAACACACAGAATTAATTCTAACAGGGGTTTTTGGGATTTGGGGTGTTACAGACCAACCCCCTTAAAGGTTTAGCTACTCATATTGAGAATACAACTAACAACCATAGAAATAAAAAGTAAGGCAGCCATGAAATTAAAGTTTAAGAAAAATATAAAAGTGGAGATTTTTATACAAGAAAACTTAGAAAAGATGAAACTAAGAGCATTCAACAAGAAAATCTAAAGTTATAAACATAAAAGGATCAAATTGTAAAGGGTTTAAAGTAAAAGAAACTAAAATAAATTAAACTAAATCTGAAAATGTCTTACAACCAAGGTATAGGGACTAAAAGTGCAAATAAACCTAAGCTACAATGATAACTAACTTATCTACCACAAAGCACAACTAAAAAAAGAAGAAAAGTTGCTAAGAAATGTAAAATATACAGGTAAGGAAATAAAAATAAGAAACCTTAGAAAAAGAATAAGAAAAAGCTAAGATAAAACTTAGAGAAACTAAATCTAAAAACTAAACTAATGTGTGTCTCCTCTCTCCTCAGCCAACTTGGTTATTTTAGGCCGATGGCTAATGAATTTTTGTTGCCAAGATTTCGCTTACACGGGCCTTGTATGATTGGTACGTCAAAATGAAAGAGGCTGCCCTTTTTGTCCAATTTGTACCCTTACGATATCGATATTTTCTGATAACCCGGTCATTTTCAAACTTGAGGGTATTCTTTGAGCGAGGATATTGTGATACCCAAAGTGGATATTGTGATGCCACTGAAGGGTGGTCTCCAATCTTCAAGTCTATTGGAGGTATCGCAATTCCAAAGTTTGGCTATGGCGATACCCTTTCCTTTGGTGTTGTTTTCGCTTGTTTTCAACCTCCATCATGTCCGGGCCCCCAATGGAACTATTGGCCAAATTTGGTCACAAAATGAGTAAAAATGAGACATTTACACTTATTAACTTAAAAATCCAAAAATTACAGAAAACAATGAAAAAAACATTATTTTGCCTGAGAATAAACTCATTTAGTATATCGGGAAAGCTTAATTTTTCATATTAAATTCTCCCACACTTAACTCTTTACTTGTCCTCAAGAAAACACACCAAACATGCAAAAGAAAAGACAAGTCTTGGACTAAATTAGACAATTAAGTTACGTAGTGGTAAAACACTAAACTCGTACAAGAACAACCTCACATGCAACTTAAGAGTGATATTTGGCTAACTTGTTTATTCCTAATGCAAACATAGTTAGTTCACTAAGTTAAAATGTCAATAGATGTAGAGGCAATGGAAATGAACATATATACAAGTGTTATCCATCAAAATAACTTATGTGGATCGCTCATAGATATTTAAAAAGAATTTGTTATATTCGTTCAAACAAATGCAAGCTATTTATGAATTATTGTGTTGGTGGATTATTCAGGTCCCAAATGTCTTCTAGGCTTGTAACATTTTGAGGCTTAGGACGGCTCAATTTCAAACTTGGGGTCTTCTTTGAGTTTGGATATGTAACACCTCAACCCCCATGCGGCGGGCTAAGGTGTTACACTGAAACTAGGCTTACTATTTTTATTGAAGTTTCAACATATACTTTCTAAACTAGGGTGTTAACCCAAAATTTTGAATGACCTAACAATCAAATTAATGATACGCCATGTAATATAAAAAATAATTGAAAACAAACTTTCAACAAAAGCCTTATAAATGTTGACATATTTACTCAAAACAAAACAAAAAACTAGCTTTTTCATATGTAAAAGTTTCTAGTTCATCACTAGCAGTCAAACATCATTCGAAATAGTTTTGCGTATATGTCTAAAGATGGTCTAATAAAATTTTACTCGTTTAAACTTAGCATATATCTTTGGAATAAGTGGCAATTCTCATAAAATAAAGATAGAGTGAAAAATATAAATTATTATAAAGTTGGTTACAAAACAGAATTACATGCCACCTGCCCAAAAATGAAAGTATATGCATGTTACAAAATAAACACATACAAGGCTCACAACAGAGGTAGCTATTTTTTGGCTGAGTCCTTTCCACAAGCCCTCAACGCCTTTGTAATACTTGGAAAAAGGGAAAGAAAGGGATAGGTTCGAAAGAACTTAGTGAGCTCTAGGACTAAGCATGCTTAACCTTCTAGTCAGATTCCAACAGCAGGGGTAACTCAACATGTTTATTTTTAAATAATAATAAGCTAGCAAGCTTCTCATAGAAACATTTGGTCTTAAACTCTTTTACACACAATAATGACAGATACCTTTCCCTTGTGGATAGTATCCCCTGGCGGACTCTATTATTTGTTGGATACAATTTGCAACTACTTTCCTAAAGAATAATTTCATTACATGAATAGAATTGTTACTTCACCTGAATGGAAACAAATTTTACCATCTTTTACTCTGTCATCCTAGACATACCGGTTAACTGGTATCTATACACCTACTGAGTATAACTCTCTTTTGGCAGACAAAATATGCCAAGCACTGCAACTAATAGATATGTTTCATCCAAAGCATATTACATAAGATTAAAACTTAATACTCATCATGCAATAATACGATGCAATGAAACTACATAATCAACATTTCTTTTTGGCAGTCTCATACCTTACTCCGAATATACATAACATGCATTACATGCAACAAGTCCAGATTCACATTTTCATAACATGCATATCATGTAACATATCAGTGTTCACATTTTCTTACTTTTTTCCATGTCCTTACTTGTGCTAACCTTAGATCCCGTATTTAACATATGTCTTAGTCCACGTTATTTCGAACATATGTGTGTTTTCTCAAAAGATCATGGCTTTTTTCCATGGTTAACAACTAACATGCTTTACTGATGACATCACCCATAATGCCAGGCTGGTTAGCAACTAACATGTCCTACCAGTTACCCAGCACATACGCCAATCTGGTTAGTAGCTAACATGGCCTAATAGTGGCCCAGCATATCCGGATACCGAGTTTGCACCCTAAGGAAGTCATATTTGTTTCTTATCACTTACATGCATATGTAGATGGTTACGTGCAACAACTTACCACGTTCAAAGGAGACGAATTTACCTGAATTCATAGCCCTTAACTATGATAGCTCAAAATCTAACAATATATAGGGACTCGAAGTAGACTCACAAAAAATTCACAAAAATTACATACTCATAAAAGATCTCAAAAAAGCTGGTTAGTGCCACGTGTGAATATGATACGCAAATTGTACTAGTATATACGTCGGATCAAGTAATAAAGTGATAAGTAAGATCGTCTCCACATGGATCGAATTAGGTATAAAAGTGATCAAGTTATTATAACAAATTATGATTACTGCTATGGCAAACAAAGATAATTATGCAGTGGTAATTTAAAGGGATAAAAATGTGTGCTAAATGTGTACTGCCTAATACTGGAAAATGCTTAGGCAAAGCAAGAGTAAAAATGCAACGGTAATTACAAGAATAACTATGAGTATAATATGTAACAAACAAGTAAACAACTAAATATTTGCTTGTAAGATGCTAGGACAAAGGATAGAGGATTTACGATGTTGATTTGGAAGGTCGAGATTACTAAGAATCTACTCATCCTACTAGTAATGCCTCAACAAAGTCATACTCAATCTACTACTCAGAAGAGTTCTAAAGTGGTTTGCTTCTTTCGAGAGCAAAAGCTCAAGTTACCTTACCTCAAGCGATATATGTCTATAAGCCTTTCGCATGGTATCCTTCATTATTTTGTTTTCTTTCCATATGAACTTTGTTCTATGTGTAGAGTCTACTATAAGTATCGGTCAAGTACTTGCTCATATAATTCAATTTCAGTCCAACTAATCCAACCTTTTCAGAATTAGATTAGTTTATGGGCATGCTGCACAATTGTCTATGTCTAGGGATTGCACGCATACAATTTTGAAATAAAAACAATTAAATGAAACAGTAAATTAATTTAGATCTATGCTTCAACCATTAAAGAAAAAAAGGCTTCATCATGTAATCCCAACCTTATGAGATTTAGTTCATGGGTTGGCAAGTAAAATTCAAAACAAAAATATCATCCAACATCGTTTCAATCAAATCAATTCATAGGAGAACAAATTAAGAAATAATGGAAGAACTTTGGGAAAATGGCTTTCGCCAAACCAATCCACAATCCAGAAGCATAATGACATGTGGTGGCTGAAAGGGACTGCCTTTGGTTTCCTCTTTTAGTCTCTACTCAACCATTTCCCTCTATTTTTGCCTATAGATCACCCCCTCTTAGGGTTTCCTCCTTTGGATTTTATAAGTTTTTCTTCCTAGGGTAAATCCAACAGCCCACGATATCTTCTCCTACTTTTTAGGCAGATTTTTTTGGAACAAGTAGAGTTGGGTAGAGACTGGTATGCCACGACATACACGGTGGCAAACTGTCAAACCTTTTACCTCTGCAAACCTTTATTTATTTATTTATTTCTTTCTCCACATCTTGCACCTGCCAAACCATCAAACACAACCCTTCCACACCCAATTAAAAGTACCTAGCATTTAAACACAGTCCAAGCTATTAATGCAATGATAAAAATACTAATAAAATATCTTAAAATGCCACTAAATGTACCTAGGTTCAAGCAATTGGATAGGTCTAAAGGCGTGAAATATAACTCTTTTCAAGAGTTATTAGTTACACCAAAAGTGTTTCACTACACTCGACAACCTCTACTTATTATTCAGGGACTCGCTGGTTCTTTTTCGATGAAGTTATTCCCTTTTCCTAGGGTACATGAATAAGACAAGGTAGAAGAAAGAAAAAAAAAGAGGAATCCCCACTACATTAGCCACACTAACCCACACGATTCTCACAATAACCCTACACGTGGCCAACTACGCAGAGCTGATTCAACACCCTTTGGTGGCCGACATAATAAATTCTAGATAAACCCTACCTTAAACATCCTTTTACTCTAGTTAATTTCCAATTTGATCCTAATAAGAAACCAACTAAAACTTAACAACATACCCACATGCTCATAAAGAAAACTATAGGGTCCATGACCTAACAATCCACCGCTAGTGGATACTAACAGAAGGGTCCATCAACACAAGGTTTGTAAAGAGAATCTGCTGATTGGCGGGTTCTCCACATCAACCACGCTGAGATATATAATCCAATAGTTTACACTTTACAAAGAGACAAACCTTATACCATATCTTTATAGACTTATCGAGATAGCAAAAAAATGAGCCAATTATAACACTACAATCAACACTATATAACTTGACGAGTAAGGGACAAATCAACCTTCTCTGACATTTACTTAGCTAACTATCCTTCCACAGAAACTACCAACTTGGACAACACCAGGCAGGGTGTTACAACTCTTCTACCCTAAAAAGGAATTTTGCCTTTGAAATTCTTACTATTAGGTACATCATCCTATTGGATTCTCATATCGCAAGCTCTTGAGTTTATCTTAGCAGAACTTCTACTTGGAGTTCTTGGAATAGATTTCTACTGCACAGCTACCTTTGTTCTCATATCATTTTGATCTTTGCTAATTGCTTGGGTTGATCATTTAGGTTGACTTTCAACCCTTACTGGGCAATCTTACACCAAATGGTCAGGCGACTCGCACTCATAACAGAACTTCGACGCATTAAACAAATATCCCATATGCTTTCTTCCACAAGTATTATAGACATGAGCCTTCATCCTTTTTTATTTACCAGAATTGGCCATAGATGTAGCCTGACACTCATCACTATTTTGGCTAACTCCCATCATCTGAGAATCTTTTACTAGCTTGTAGGAAAAATCCTTCACATCTTTGGGTTTCTTGAAATTTGTCATGGGTGATGGACCAAAAATTTCATGTTTCATTCTTTCTTTGTCATGCTCTCTATTATTTTCTTAAAAAATCATCTCTATTTTCTAGGCTCTAGCCGCTAAACTCTAACATTTTGATACCGCCATCAGGGCTCGAATTTCATCCCTTAAAGCCCATTCAAACTTCACAAATAAGACTTTCTCAGTTTGAAACATATCTCTTGCATAGCAGGCTAAGTTTGACAAACTCTCATTCATATTCCATTATTAGCATTCATCTTTGCCTGAGATATAAAAACTCCTTCATTTGTTCAACATATATTTGGTTTACGTACTTTTCTCTAAATTTCACTAGAAAGAATTCTTAGTTTATCTACTCAAAAAGGGGTCACACTTATCAGTGTTTCCCACTATTGATACGCATCCCCTTCTAACAAGGAGACTGCATAAAAGGCTATCCGTCAGCATGCACTTTAACTTATTGATTACCTTGCAAGCGCGCGATAACCATTATTTTGCTACCACGGGGTCATCACTCTTATCCTACGAGAAATTCCTTTACACCTCATTTAGAAATCTCCTTCATGGGATATATTCGAAATTGGCTCATAGTTGGCACAACTGGAATAGGTACCTTTTTTGGAGCAGCTTTAGGCTAAGACTGAGTTTGGGGTGGAGGCAGATGAGTAGTTCCTGTAACACCCCTAATCCATATCCATCACCAAAGTAGGGCTACGAGGTATTACCTATCAATACACATCACTTAACATAAAAAACTCATACATTTATGCATTCATAAAAGAATACCATTCAACACAATCATATTGTCCCTTATAAGGATTTACAAGTCCTTAAACATGCTTTAAAAATGGTTCAGGACTAAACCGACAACATATGAAAATTTTGGAATCTTAGAAAACTTTCAAACATACAGGGACCACAAGCCCATGTGAACAGGCCGTGTGCCTCACATAGCTAGTAGAGACGCTCATGTCTTAGGTTGTGTGGAAATAGGGTATACAAACTGACTTGCATCACACGGCCGAAGACACGTCCGTGTACCGGGCCATGTGAGAACTGGAGAGTATACTGACTTAGGTCACACAATCAACCACACGCCCGTGTGTCTAGCCCGTGTGCCCTTCAAAGTTGCCACATACACCCATGTGTCAGGCCCTGTACTAGGCCATGCCAAACCTGTAAGGTATACTGACTTATGCAACATAGCCAAGTCACACGCCCGTGCGCTAGGCTGTGTGCCAAATTAGGGGTATACTGACTTGAACCACACCGCTTGTCACACGCCTGTGTGTGTGAGACCATGTGGAGCATACTGACTTCATTTAATATCATTCTCAAGGGACACACAACCCTGTAACATGACCGTGTATCACACACGGTTGAGACACACGCTAGTGTCTCTGCCCGTGTGGACAAAAATAAGCTATTTACAAAGCCATTATGCCACCCCATTTTCACATGTATACACAAGCATAAATGGTAACATTTTTACAACCCAATTGGTAGCCATTCCATAACATTTCATACACATATGATTCCATTTCCTCATTGTGTTCAAATACTTAGCTGATACCATACATTTCCCATTCATTAGCCTACTATATAACAAAACAAATTTGCATATTTCCATTCCATCAACTAATTGCCAAAACATACCAAAACATAATAACAAGTTTAGCCAAATCACATGGCTTAGACTTATAACACAAAATGTACCAATATCACAATCTCAAGTGACCATAATTATAACCATTATAACTAGCCTATACATGTCATATTTACATATAACCATAAGTTCAAAAGTACCAATCAACAATTAGATAGTGTGATGTATAACTCTGACTTGTCCGAAACGAGCGAGCTATTGAACCTCTATAAAATATGGAAAAGAAACAGAGTAAGCTTTATAGCTTAGTAAGCTCGTACAATTTAGAACTAAACTTACCATTTATACATAATCAAGGCAATAATTAAAGTGTATTCAATTCAATTACCAAACATCTAAACACAAACATTTATCACAAGTTAGTCATCTAAATATATGAAATCATCCATAATCTTAATGTAAATACTCAGTACATTAT
The DNA here is from genome assembly GCA_025698465.1 of Gossypium longicalyx. NCBI lineage: Eukaryota > Viridiplantae > Streptophyta > Magnoliopsida > Malvales > Malvaceae > Gossypium > Gossypium longicalyx. The sequence goes on from CM047000.1 coordinate 22,090,001, forward strand.
GTCGTATCAAATTCACATATACCATGAACATCATTTGTAACATTTTACTTTCAATCGTATAACAGTAATTTGTTCGTATAAACAATACTTTACCATATCACAAAATTTATGTCCTTTGAACCTATTAGAATCTCAAGGGATATTTGGGTGAAATAAAGTACACATAAATCAGTAATCTGTCAATTCTTTATCATTTTTCACTCTTTCGAGCTATGAATAGTAAGCTCCTCCTGAGTTGATGGATAGTAAGCTCTATTGAGCTGAAAAGGGAAGCTTTAACGAGCTGAAACAGTAAGCTTATACGAGCTAAAAACAGTAAGCTTATACGAGCTGAGAACAGTAAGCTCTTACAAGCTGATATATCGGTAAGCTCATACGAGCTGAGGTGAGTCCACAACACATGCAGGATCTCAACCAAAACGGTAACCCTAGTGAGATGTCACTCATATCCTACGAATTCTTAAGGTTCAAACGGGACTCGATAACAATTAAACTATATCGATAAGGCATTCACATTCCAAATACATCAACTACTCAATTATACACATTCATTACAAATATTTCAAGTATTTAAAAGTTTGATTCTAATTATACGAACTTACCTCGAGTTGCTCGGATAGAAAATATCGGCTAATCGTCAACTTTTCCTTTTCCCTGATCTAAACTTGATCTCGGCTTATCTTGATCTAATTAATATCAAATTCAGCTTATTTAATAAACTATTTATGCAATTTAATCCAAAACACATTTTAGGGCTATTTTACACATTTCCCCAAAACTTTTACATTTTTACAATTTAGTCTTTTTCACATAAAATTGCAATTTCATGCAATTTAGTACAATTACATGCTTAGCCAAATTTACCACATGTTACTAGCAGCCCATATTTTCAATTAATTCACACTTTTACCCACCTAATTTTACATTTTCTCAATTTAACCCCCTTTTTGACATTTTTGTCAAAAATCACTTTACAAAACTAGTAAATCTATCAATAAAACTTCATAATCTATCATCAATCATCAAATTACTCAAGTATTCAACAATGGCAACATGTTAAATATTCAAAAATTTCAAAATCTAAGGTACGGGCTAGCTAGAATACGAAGCAACGATCACAAAAAGGTAGAAATCTTTAAAAACAGAGCTAAATATAGACTTACATGTTCAAGACACCATAGCCGAATGTCCAAGCTCTCAAATGGTGTTTTTCAAGCCCTAAATTTTGGTGGTAATGTTCTATGAAGATGAAGACTAATTGTTTTTATCATTTTAACTTAAATTATTATAATTACCATATTATCCTTTAATAAAACCTTAATATAACACATAAACTATGGACATAAATGTCCACTAACCTTAATCATGGTCTAATTTCAACATAAGGACTCCCACAATTTAATTTCGTAGTTATTTAATACTTTTAACTATTTGAACTCAAATTTTACGCTATATGCAATTTAGTCCTTTTTACCGAATTAAGCATTCAAATAGTAAAATTTCTTTACGAAACTTTCGCATAATAATTCTATCATGCTGTAAACTTTAATAAATTAATAAAATAAATATTTTAACTTCATATTTGTGGTCCCGAAACCACCGTTTCGATTTGACTAAAAAACGGGCTGTTACAGTTCCCTTAAATACGCCAAACCATAGTTTAATCGTTTTAACAAAAGCATTTCTCGCAGCATTTCCAATTTCCCCTTGATTAGTTAAAGGTTTTGAACCACAAGTCTGAGAAACATTGCTCTCTATTCCTTCACCAACAACATCATGTGAATTGGAAGATAATCTTAAACTATACACACAAAAACAGTTTAGCAAACTACAAGAGACTAACCAGAAACATGTAACATGCATATTAGGGCATCACTTAGCCTTCGTTTTTCCATGAATCAGCTCAACCTTGAATCTAATACCAAACTTGTAACACCTCAACCCCAACTGGTGGACTAAGGCGTTAAACTGAAAGTAGGCTTAAACTTGATTCATTATTTAATTATTATTTTTTATTGAGTTTTTGGCGTATACTCTCTGAAATGGGGCATTAACGCAAAATTTTGAATGACAAAATAATCAAATCAGTGATACGCCATGAAATATAAAACATAACTGAAAATGAAGTTTCAGTTGAAGCCTTATAAATGTTGATAATTTACTCAAAAAATAAAACTAGTTTTTTGATCTATCACAATTCGTTATAGTGGGTTAAACTAGTTTTCATACTTATGGAGCTTGAATATGAGCAATCTTATTATGATTTATTTAGTTTTTCTACTTTAGTTTCAATTTAATAAAAAGTGTGATTTGAGATGATTTTATGATTTTAGGCATTGAAGGAGGCCTAAGGAAATAGTAGCGTATTTGGTGAGTGTGTAGGACACCATTCAAAGGCATAAGAACTCGAGGCTAGTCGCCATGTTGCAACACGAGAGTTCAATGTCGCAACATAATAAACAAAAGGCCAAAATACCAAATCTGTCTTTGATGTCACGACATAGATAGATGATGTCACAACATACCATTGAAGCTGAGCCTGAGCCAAGCAAACTGGCTTCAGTGTTGCAACATAGCTAGTGGATGTCACGACATTAACCGTGTACGTGAAATCATTAATGAGCTGAGGGAATTTTGGTTCGAACAATGTATTTTAACGTAAAAATGTCAGTTGAACGAAGGCAAGGATGACAACCAACCCTAACATTATAAATAAGCTCATTGACTGAGCATCATTTCTGTAACTTAGAATTTTCTCTTCAGTTTAGTTTTTATTTTTTATTCTTTCTAGATTTTGAATTTCTTTTAAGTTTATTTATTTTCATTCGTGTTATTTAAAAATTTCACTTATGGATTTAGCCAGCACTTTGTGGATTTCTACGTTTCAACCCTTTAATACAATCGAGATTTCTCTTAAACTTTTACTATTGATTTGTTTTTCATGTTTTCTATATTTATCAAGTTTATACTATTTATGAGATCCATGAGGAACTAATCCTCTTATTGGCAGATTAGTGAGTGGACGTGTGAGTACTTAATTTCTATGTAGGGTTTCTTAGTGGATCGACTGTTTGGGATAGGAAGAACTTAAACCTTAAGCCTAACATCCCTAGGAAGTCATCTAGGTGGGAATTAACCCAAAATTGGTCTAGACTGTAAGGTCGAAATATAAGTAGTTCTTACCGACTCATTAGTTTAGTGGAAGATCAAGAGATTCTACTAGGGTAATTACTAGTTGATTGAATAGAACCCAATATAGAAATTAGTTATGAGCCCTAAAGGAAGTTAGTCTCCCATGCTTAGATTGATTGAATCTACATATTAGTTTTCCCATTTTAGTATTTTCTGCATGTTTATTTATTTTCTTATAAAACACAATTCTTTTCATTTTATGTTCATCATAGTATAATTTATCTAAATTACTAATTAGATCTATTTACGTTTAAGTTAATATTAATTTAGTACTCACCTTCCTTGGGTAAAATCCTTAGAGTACTTACTGACTCCATGAACAAATAGTGCAAGACATTCATGGGAGAAGTTCAAAAAACAAAATCTTAATATTTGACTTATAATATATCTTATCTAACATCTAACACGATAATGCAAGTAATAGGGGTAGTTCCTTTTTATATGAATTGGTTATCACCTAGTATTACTCGACCTGTTATTCAAAATCCTTATTTTAAATTGAACCCTGCATTGCTAACATGAATCTCTTCAAATATCAGGCTTGGGAGTTACAAAAATGAGGACCCTATGGCTTTTTTTTTGGCAATTCAAACATATATGCAGCACTATTGTGTATGCGAGTGTTTCAGCAAAGGTTATCAAATTGTTATTAATCTCATTCGCCTTAGAAAGTCAAGCAAAAGCTTGGTTAGATGCACTTCCTTCAGATATGATTACAATCTAAACTTAACTTGTGTAATTATTCCTACGCCGAGTTGTGCCTATGACCAATGTAATCAATACATATGAAAAGTTATTTAAATTCAAGCAAGATATTGTTGAAACATTGAGGGCAGGCATGTGGAAGGTTTAAAATGATTATTTGATTGATATTGGGAGGAGGTGTTAACTTTACAATACAACTACAATATTTCTATGATGGGTTGGATGGACAGAACAAGCGACAATTTGATTTTATAGCTAGAGAGAGTATTTGGTCAAAAATAAGAAGATAAATAATTGACATATTGGAAAATGTCAGTAGGAACGAGCTTACATAGGGCATAAACCAAGAGATATAAAACAACAAAATGTACAATCTAAAAGTAAACATATTATAACCTGGAATTAGCAACATTAGATTCCATTGAGCCTAATGAGGATGAACAAGAGGAGGAAAGTATGAACAATGCAAAATAAGAGAATAACGAGCTAGCCCTTCAACTTGACTGGTGGTATAAAAGTAGAGAACATTTAAAATAGGTAATTCCAACCATAATTAAAATGGTTCCTTCTATTATTAAACCACCTGAATTGGAATTGAAACCACCACTTGAACACCTGAAGTATGGATATTTGGAAGAACAGAACAACTTGCAATTAATTATAGCTGCAGGGCAAACTTCTGAACAATAAGGGGCGTTATTAAGCGTATTGATGGCACACAAAAAAGAAATTGGATAAGCTATTAAATATATTACGGGAATCAATCCTGTATTGTGTCAACACAAAATTAGATTAGAAGAACGGAAGAAACTAGTGGTGGATGCACAACTCTGTTTAAATCAAGCTATGAAGGAAGTAGCGAAAAACGAATTGATCAAGTGGTTAGATGTCGATATTGTTTATGCAATCTCTGATAATGAATGAGTGAGCTCTACACAGTGTGTAACACCCCTAACCCGTATCCGTACTAGATTAGGGTTATGAAACATTACCAAAAGATCAAAAAATTTAAACAATATTTCATTCACTAACATAATCATATCACAAATCAAACATACATGCATATTCTGTCCCTAAATCAAGTCCTCGAAGCCCAAGAAATACCTTAGAAACTGTAACATCCTAATTTTGGGCCTAGTCAGAATAGTAGTTTCAAGACCATAAATCTGAAGTAGAAATAATTATTTTATGAATGTGTTGAGGTTTATGATATGTTTGGATGATTGTATGAAAGTTTAGTTAAGAAATTTTGTTGATAGAGAGAAATAGTTGTGGATTATTAATTAGAGGTCCTTAAATAGAAATTTGACCAATTTCTATTTTTATGGACAAAATTAGGCATGAATACGTAAAAATTGAAAGTTTAGTAAAAAAGGCATTTTGGTCATTTAGTAATTAAAAGAATAAAAAGGGAAAATCAAGTCAAAATTTGCTCATCTTCTCCATTCCATAGCCTAAATTTTCAAGACACCATAGCTAAGGTTTGGTTCAACTATCAAACTTAGCTAAGGTTTGGTTCAACTATCAAACTTGATGGTAAGTGCATCATAGCCCTGCTTTTAATGTTCTTTACATTTTTGAAGTTTTTTATCAATCGATCTAGCCATTTCTACCATTTATTTGAGCTAGATTTGATGTCTAGGGTTTTACCTATGTGTGAAATGCATGTATTTTGATGTTTCATGGTAGATTATGAAGTTTGATGTGTGATGAACATCTTTTACTAAGTGATTTTCAATGAAAACACCTAAAAAGGGCTTCTTTATAAAAATTATAAAAATGGGTCGTAGAAATGTGATTTGATGAAAAATATGGGCTGGTATAAGCATGATATAGGTTCGGCTAGGCTTGGGTAACAAAGAAAATAAGTACATTTCATTTTACGAACCTAAAGACTAATTTGTAAATATGTGAATGTTTAGGGGCAAAATTGTAATTTTTCCAAAGTATGGGTTTTGGACTGATTTGAACAATGTGGTAATTAAATGAGCTAAATTTACTATTTTAGATCAAGAAAAATGGAGTCCAGACCTAGACCGTGGAAAGAATAAGGTTGTGGACTAAATCGAATTACTTAGCCATATTTTGTGCCAAGGAAAGTTCATATGTAAATAATGCAATATTATGATCATATTTCTTTATGTATTAATATTGTATGAATTGTATAATTGATTCGATGAACATATTCGATAAATTCTGACAAGAGAGAGAAAATCTCATTTGAACCTTAGGAATATAATAGGATACGAGTGACATGTCACCAGGACCCCATGTGATATATATGATTATGTGATTCGGGTGCTAGTCATGTACGTCCTACTGGTGGCTAGGTAGTCCGACATGTGTTTTGGATACCTGACAGCTTGTGTGAGTAGCCCGTATAGCTACGTCTTGACCGTCAGCTTATGTGAGCAGACTTGAGATTACCTCAAGAGTGAGCCTTTATGTGATATGAAATATGAGATAGCTTTGGCTACATATGTGGCACTTGCGTGCAAAAAGTTTTCATGTATCCGTTTAGTATTTCAAGTGTTCAATAGGTATGTCAAAAATGAGAAAGAGTATGTTAAGTCACGAGTTGGTATAGGTATGCACGAAAAACTCATAAGAATGAACTTGTTAAGTGATGAGCTTTTGGCAAGATTAAGAATGATAAAGTTATGCTTATGAAACTATGATGATAAATATGTGATTTATGTTAAGTTAAATTGTATATATTCATGCTAAATGTTGTTTAATATTGTTTATTATTGCATGTGAACTTACTAAGCTTTATTCTTACTCCCCTTCCATTCCGTTTTCTTATAGAATCACCAAGCTAGCTTAGGAATCGAAGGACGTCGGAGCTTGATTCACACTATCAAATTAATCCTTGGAGTATACATGATTTCACATTTTGAGTATGGCATGTATAAGGGACTTGGACTTTTTTTTACGTGTTATATTAATTTGGCCAAGTGTGTTGGCTGATAATGATTTGATGATTCATTTTGTATATGGCCAGGAGATATGGCTTATATTGATTATTGGGTTGTAAGCCTATTTATACATGCATACATGTGCCTATGCCCTTGAAATGTGGTTTGTGATTGTGTATATGATGGATTATGTTATTGGTTATGAATGCTTATTGATTTAATTGAGATGTGCTGGTACGATGATAACTAAGGTCCCACTGTGTCAAATGGAAGTAAACTTATAATTCTTAGTGCATGAGAATTTGTAGGCTTTGGCTTGACAAAGTGTGGTGTCTTATGTATGTACTAGTTGATATGATATTGTCATGATTATGACTTGTTTGATTATGTCTAAGTACTCAATTATTCCACGTTAAGTGCCTTTGAAGTTATGTATGTGTTTGAGTATAAAAGGGTGGTAAATGGCTTGGAAAATAGCCTCAAAATTGTCCACACGGGTAGACACACAGGCATGTGTCTAGGTCATATGTGACATACGGTCTGCCCCATGGGCATGTGATTCGGCCATGTGTCCCCTGTACCTTAATTTTTGTAATAAAATGCTCAGTATTGAGTACATAGGTACGAGAAACGGCTGTGTGTGTAGGCCACATGAAGGACATGGCCTGGGGACATAGGCGTGTGCCCTGGCCGTGTGAAGTCTGCACCTATTTTTGTGAAAAATTATGGAATTCAATCATCTACATAGCTTAAGCACACGGACGTATGCCTTAGCCGTGTGACCTCATTCAGCACATGACATCATAAATAGAGAGTTACATGGGCTGAGAACACGAGTGTGTCCCATGCCACACGGGTGTGTGTTACCACATGACCTACCCATACGGGCGTGTGTTACCACACGGCCTACCCACACGGGCGTATGACCCTCCAAAGCATGAAAATTTTTTAAGTGTTGTAAAAATTTTGAAAGTTCTCGGATTAGTCCCGAACCACTCCCAATGTATGTTTTGAGCCTCGTAGGCTCGTTTAAGGGACGATATGAATGTTCATGAAAATTTTAAAATTTAAGTGGAAATATATGCCCCAATTTTGAATGTTTGATTGAGTTTAAGTTCGGTAATGCCTTGTACCCTATCCCAACGTTGGATACAGGTAAGGGGTGTTACATTTAATGGTGTCAAAGCTACAGTTTAGTTGGTTCTCCGACTAGTGTAGCGTGTGTAAGAGTCTTGCTATACATGCCATATATATATATTGTGATAGTGTGACGACTCCTGACAATTTTAAAATTGTGTTTTCATATAGTAAATGGATCCCGACCAAGCCATGGCGGATGATTTAGAAAGTAATGCACTAGCTCCTACTCAAGAGGCAGCGCCAGTTGAAAGTACACTCGTAACTGTGAGTCAGGGAGGAGGAGAAGGGGATAGGGAAGCCTTTCTCCATATGATGAATACATGGTATACGGAGTTTGTTCGAATGAACCCGAATGCTCAACCCCCTCCACCCCCACCAAATCCTCAACCTATCCCTGTAGCCCCTAAAGTTATGGAAATGGTAAGAATGAACAAGCTTTCGGTTGACAAAATTCATAAACAAGGAGCTGAAGAATTCCAAGCTAATATATATGATGATCTTGAAAGGGCAGAGTTATGGCTCGAGAACATCATCAGGGTATTTGATGAGTTGTCTTGCATACTTGAGGAATGTATGAAATATGTTGTGTCACTCTTGAGAGACTCAGCTTATTAATGGTGGAACACCCTTGTGTCGGTTGTACTCAGGGAGAGAGTTAATTGGGAATTCTTCCAAGAAGAGTTCAGTAAGTAGTACATTAGCCAGAGGTTTATCGATCAAAAAAGAAAGGAATTTCTTGAGTTAAAACAGGGTCGAATCATTGTAACAGAGTACAAGCGTGGGTTTGTGAGACTTAGCTAGTACGCTCGGGAATGTGTATCGACTGAGGCCATTATGTGTAAGAGATTTGAAGACGGATTGAATGAAGATATCCGATTTTTGGTTGGTATTCTTGAATTGAAAGAATTTGTGGTACTTGTAGAGAGAGCTTGCAAGGCCGAGGAATTGGCTAAAGAGAAAAGAAAGGCAGAGATCGAGGCTAGGGACTCAAAGAAAAGACCTATGAGTAAGTCATTTCAGTATTCATCAAAGAAGCCGAGGGATTTCTATTCTTGTGCCAATGTTTTTTTGGGCTCTCAAACAGAAATCGGGGTAAACAGTATTCGTGCTCGAAAGCTCAAACCACTTCGATTGCTAGTGTTGGCAATGCTTGACCAAATAGATCGGAATGTCCACATTATGGTAGACGTCACCTTGGAGAGTGTGAAATCTGGTAATACTACTGCTAGAGGGAGGCCACAGAGAAATCTGGGAAATAGAGCAAGTAAAAAGAGTGCAGCTAGAGATTCAGCTGTGAGATCCGAGGGTAGAGCAACTACGAGGACTTATGCCATTCACACTCGCAAAGAGGCTTCATCCCGTGCTGTGATTACGGGTACTTTTTCTCTTTATGATACTCATGTTGTTACTTTAATTGATCCGGGATCAACCCATTCCTATGTTTGTATGAAATTGGTATCTAGTATGGATATGCCTGTTGAGTCTACGGAATTTGTGATAAAAGTGTCAAACCCTTTAGGCAAGTATGTATCAGTACATAAAGTTTGCAAGAATTTTCCTTTGATGATTCGAGGTCACTATTTTCTGGCTAATCTTATGCTTTTTCCATTTGATGAATCTGACATGATTCTTGGTATGGATTGTTTAACCCCTCTTAATGTGATAGTTGATTGTGGAAGAAAAGTTATTAAATTGAAATGTTAAGATGTTGAGATTCTTCGGGTTGAATCAGATGAATCGGGTGAATTGCCTAAGGTGATCTCTTCGATGTCGGCTTAGAGGTACATGAGAAAAGGGTATGAAGCTTATCTTGCTTTCGTGTTGAATACAAAAGAGTCTGAATTGAAAATTGAACCAGTACCGGTAGTGTGTGAATTTTCGGATGTGTTTCCGAAAGAGTTGCCAAGATTGCCTCCGATTAGAGAAATTGAAGTTGCATTGATCTAGCCCCTGGTACAACACCTATTTCAATTGCTCCATATAGAATGGCACTGACAGAATTGAAAGAGTTGAAAACTTAGTTGCAAGAGTTAACGAATAAAGGTTTTGCGAGACCTAGTTTTTCTCCGTTGGGTGCACCAGTATTATTTGTGAAGAAGAAAGATGGTTCTATAAGACTATGTATAGACTACCAACAACTTAATAAGGTAACCATAAAGGACAAGTACCCGTTACCGAGAATAGATGATTTTTTAACCAATTGAAAGGAGCAACAGTGTTTTCTAAGATTGATTTGAGATCTGGTTACTACTAGTTGAGAGTTAAGGAGTCAGATGTGCCGAAAACTGCATTTCGGGCGAGGTATGGACACTATGAATTCCTTGTTATGCCATTTGGGTTAACGAATACTCTTGCTGTTTTTATGGATTTGATGAACCTGATTTTTCGACCATATTTGGATAAGTTTGTAGTTGTTTTTATTGATGACATACTGATTTATTCTCAAGATGAGTCCAAACATGCCGAGCACTTGAGAACTATTTTGCAAACTTTGAGAGACAAATAGTTGTATGCTAAGTTTAGTAAAAGTGAGTTTTGACTTCGAGAGGTCAAAGTTTTGGGGCACATTGTTTCGGGTGATGGTATTCGAGTTGACCCGAGCAAGATTTCTGCTATTGTTGAATGGAAACCACCGAGGAATGTATCTAAGGTTAGAAGCTTTTTGGGCTTAGCCAGTTACTGCCGACAGTTTGTTAAAGGATTCTTGATGATTGCTACTCTGATGAAAAAGTTGCTGTAGAAAGATACCAAGTTCAAATGGTCAGAAATGTGTCAATAGAGTTTTGAGAAGTTGAAGGCATTGTTGATTGAGGCACTGATTTTAGTACAACCTGAGTTGAGAAAAGAATTTGTGATCTATAGTGATGCATCCTTGAATGGATTGGGTTGTGTGCTTATGCAAGAAGGCAAGGTGATAGCTTATGCCTCGAGGCAATTGAAGCCGCATGAGAAATATTATCCGACACATGATTTGGAACTAGCTGCCATTGTGTTTGCATTGAAGATTTGGAGACATCATTTGTATGGTGAGAAATGTCATGTTTATACCGATCATAAAAGTTTAAAGTACTTAATGACTCAAAAAGATTTGAATTTATGGCAAAGGAGATGGTTGGAGTTGTTAAAAGATTACGAGTTAGTGATTGACTACCATCCAGGAAAGGCGAATGTGGTCGTCGATGCTATAAGTAGAAAGTCATTGTTAGCTTTAAGGGCTATGAACAACCAATTGACTTTAACCGATGATGGTTCGATTCTAGATGAGTTTAGAGCTAGACTGACATTTCTTCAGCAGATTTGTGAAGCTCAAAAATGTGATAGTGAATTACATGTTAAAAGAGTCTAGTGTGAATTGGGTATTGAATCAAATTTTTGAATTGGTTCCGATGAGTGTTTGATGTTCCGAGATAGGATTTGTGTTCCCAAAGATACCAAGTTGATTTAGAAGATTTTGCATGAGGCACACAGTGGTTATTTGTCAGTTCACCTTGGTAGTACGAAAATGTATAATGACTTGAAGAAATTGTATTGGTGACCGAGTATGAAAAGAGATATTTCTGAGTTTTTCTCAAGATGTTTGATTTGTCAGCAAGTAAAAGCTGAACACCAAGTACCTTCGGGTTTACTTCAGCCTATGATGGTTCCTGAGTGGAAATGGGATAGAATCACTGTAACAGTCTGGTTTAGACCCTAGTCGAAATAGTGGTTTCGGACCACAAATTTGAGTCAAAAAAATATTTTAATATTATTTTCCTTGCTTACTATATGTGAATTAGTATGTGTGAAAGTTTCATATGAAAATTTGATTGATTATGTGCTTAATTTTGAAAAATAACCTAATCGCGTCAAATGTAAAAGTTGCCTGTTGTTTGTTAAAGTGCCTATTTGATGTGGCTTTTTAATTAAGAAGTCCTTATGTTGTTAATATTCCATTTACATGTTGAATGGACAATTATGACCTTAATATTAATGTTTTAAATGTTTATAATGTAAGGGCAAAATTGGTAACTGATTGAATTGTTAATATTAATAATACAAAATATGAAATTAGCTATTATATTCATCCATGCTTGCCGAAAATCAAATAAATAAGAAAGAAAAATATTGATTTAGGGTTCGGCTAGGAAATTTGAGAATCAAGGTATGTTTTTTAGTCCATTTTTCATAATTTCTACGTTTTTGTAATTGTTGCTTTGTATACTATCAAGCCCATGTCTCAATCTTTGATTTTGTTGATGATTTTGAGTTATGCCATTGATGAAACTATGAGTTTTTTGAAGTTTGATGTTAGTACATGGAAGATATGTGATAGATTACTAAGTTTTATCTTTGAATTTTTGATGAATTTGAGTAATTTGGACTAATTTGTAAAAATGAGAAATTGAAGGACTAAAATGTAAAATAAATGTAGCATATGGGCTTATATGAACACTAAGAATATTCTGCTAAGAATGTGTCTAGAGAAATTTGGTGTATATTGTGATTTTATGAATTATGGACTAAATTGTCAAAATATGAAAATATGAGGGCTAATTTGAAAAGTGCCCTAAATGTGTGTTTGTGGATTGATTTGAATGATTTGGTGAATAAAAGAGTTAAATTTGAATTTATATAGATCAAGAACTAAAAAAAAACGGAATTAGATCAGGGAAAGTTGAAAGTCATCGAGTAGCCGGTTCTGTCTATCTGAATCCGTATGAGGTAAGTCTATATACAATTAAATGTGTTTGTAATGGTTTACTAATGTTTAAATGCTATTGAACAGTGATGAATTACTTATTGAATTGAATATGAGATATCTGAGAAAGTATCGACAAAGTTTCGATGTCCGAAAAGCCCCGTACGAACCTTAGGAATGGTTAGGATACATATATTATGAAATAGGATCCGATATGTGTTTTCGTGTAAGACCATGTCTGGGACGTTGGCATCGACTTATGATTTATGTGTAAGACCACACCTGGGACGTTGGCATCGTATTTGACTTCGTGTAAGACCCTGTCCGGAATAGTGGCATCGATATTTGATTACATGTAAGACCACGTCTGGGATGTTGGCATTGTATGGGCTTTTCGAGCTATTAACGTATCCTTATGATTCTGAACGGTTCAATGGGCATTCCGAGAAACCAATGATTATATGTGAAATGTATCCTATTTAGGTACGTTTGAAATGAGGATCATATTTGATCTTGAAAGGTAAGTATATGTACTTTAGGAAACAAATGTTGACATGTGATAAAAGCATGAGCAAATATGTTATATGTGCTAAAGAATTTAGAATATGTGAAATGTATATTAACATTGAAGTTTGTGATAGTATTTGGTTATGAAGTATATGTAATTTGATGATGCTTTTATGTTTAAAGTGTTAAGTTTATTTGTATATGGCTTACTAAGCTTTTGAAAGCTTACTTTGTGTGTGTTTGCACTGTTTTATAGATATCAAAGCTACTTAAAGCTTGGGGATCGTCGAGGATCGTTACCACACTATCGAACTTCTTTTTGGTACCTTTTGAAAATGTGAATATTAAAGTATGGCATATATAGGCTAGAAGTACTTTTATTATGTTTTGTGATGCATATATCTAGCCATGTGATTTGACTTGATTGTGGTTGTGTATATGAATGAGTACTTGGTATGAAATATGTGATGCAATATGATCAATATGATGTGTTTTGAATGGCTATAGAAATTGGTCATTTTGGTAAGAATTGGTATATGTATATTTGAGAAAGTAATAAGTTTTTGTCATGAGGTTGAATGATGTAAATTTGAAATATTGAAATATATGTTTTGATATGATTTTGGTTTAGATTTGGTATGTTTTGGTTGGTGAATTGAGAAAGAAATTTGTTGATAATGTAATGGCATGAATGGTGTATGATTTGGATGTGAAATGGTTGAGAATTTGGTATAAAATGTTGTGGTTTTGATGCTTGTAATGAGGACCTTTTTATGGGTGGCAAATTGGACTTGTAAATGGCCTATTTTTGCCCACACAGGCAAAGACACGGACATCTGTCTCAGCTGTGTTGCTCGTGGGCAATTTGGAAATGAGCCTGGGCAGACCACACGGTCACACACACGGGTGTGTGCTAGGCCGTGTGCCAAGTCAGTTTCGACCATAGGCTAGACACACGGGCTTGTGTTCAGCCGTGTGGCCAAGTTAGTAGCCTCTCTAATTTTCACACGGCCTGGCACACGGGCGTGTCTTGTGGTCGTGTGGACAAGTCACTATGTATGCCCTGTTTTGACACAGCCTAGACACACAGGCATGTCTAAAGCCGTGTTAGGCACCTGTTCACACGGGCATGTGACCTATACAACTTTGAAAAATGTTTAAGCTTTGAAAAATTTTATATGAGCCCGGTTTAGTTCCGACCCCTTTTTAATGTATGTTTAAGGTCTCAATAACCTATATAAGGAACTTTATGGTAATGTTTGAATATGATTGTGGATGAAGTATATGAATTATTCGTAAAATATTTTGATTTGTTCGGTAACGCCTTTAACCCTAGCCCAGCGACGGATACGAGGTTAAGGGTATTACATTTGGTTGGTATCAGAGCTATGGTTTAGTCGATTCTAGGACTAATGTTGGTATGTGAGTCTAGCTATGCATGCCATATTTATGAACTACGGTAATGTGATGAATCCTGACAATGAAAATGTGTTTTTATATATCAAATGGATCCCGAATGAGCCATAGCTACCGATTTCGAGAGCAATGCGCTTGCTCCCACGCAAGGGATGGTGCTATTCGATTCTAGACTGGCTACGAGTAGCCATGATGGAGAGGTTAGACAAGCCTTTTATCAAATGATGAATGATTGGTTCACAACCAATACGTTAGAACTAATCCGGCTGTTCAACAACCCCCAACCCCGGCTAATCCTCTGTAAGTTTCTGTTATGACACAAGTTAATCTGAATCTGTTGAATAAGCCTCCAGTTGATAAAATCAAAAAAATATGGGACTGAAGAGTTCTGAGCTACTACTAGTGATGATGCTGAGAGAGCCGAGTTCTAGTTAGAGAATATGATAAGAGTATTTGATGAATTGTCGTTAACTTTGGATGAATGTATAAAATGTGTTGTTTCACTTTTGAGGGATACAACATATCGCTGGTAGAAGACTTTGATATCAGTGGCTTCGAGAGGGAGAGTCACCTGGGATTTCTTTCAAGCTGAATTCCAAAAGAAATACATCAGTCAGAGATTTATCGACTAGAAACGTAAAGAGTTTCTTGAGCTCAAACAAGGCCATATGTCTGTTATAGAATACGAGCGAAAATTTGTAAGACTGAGTCAGTATGCTCAAGAATGTGTATCTACTGAGGCAATAATGTGCAAAAGATTTGAAGATGGTCTAAATGAAGATATTAGCTTGTTAGTCAGGATTCTTGATATCAAAGAATTTGTAGTGCTTGTTGAACGAGCATGTAAAGCTGAAGAGCTCGGGAAAGAGACGAGAAAAGCTAAATCAGAACCTAGAGAAGTGCGGAAGAGATCATCGAGCAAGTCATTTCAATCTGCATCAAAGAAGTTTTGAGAAGATTATTGTAACGCCCTGTACCCGATACCGTCGCCGGAGTCGAGCACGAGGTGTTACTAAACTTAATTTCATCAATTAAACAACTTAAACAATATATTTTTAAAATTTCTAGACAAGTTGGCTAACTGCATCACAGTCACTTAAAAATTCATATCTCGAGTTCCAAAACTCGAAATCCAATTCCCTAAATTTTCCCTAAAACTAGACTCATATATCTATTTAATAATTTTTTTATAGAATTTTTGGTCAGGCCAATTAGTACAATTTATTAGTTAATGTCTCCCCTGTTTCAAGGTACGACTGCTCTAACCTCTGTGTATTACAAATCAGATATCTCCCTGTACAGAGTTTCAATGACTATGAAGTTTCTTTCTTTTACAAATAGACTCTATAAGGAACCTGTACATATAAAGAGTGACTTCTAATTATTTTTATACAATTTATGGTGAATTTCCAAATTCAGAACAAGGGATCTAGAAATCGCTCTGGCCCTGTTTCACAAAAATTTAAACATCTCATAGAATATCATTCATATACGGTTGTGTTCCATCCATATGAAAATAGACTCATTAAGCTTAAATTCTATAACTTATTCATCATTTAAGTCAATTTCTAATATTTTTAGTGATTTTTCAAATTCACGTCATTATCAGTAAACAATATTACATTTTTATAGCAAATTTTACTTTACTATAAATTTTCATGGACTAAATAGCATTTTAAACATACATGGCATCAAATATGATGTAGATTGGCCATTCCAATGGCTAATCATTCAAAAACTCTTTTCTTGCCCAAGCATAATCATATCATAAGATTATTTACACAAAGTGAGTATTTTGCCATACATGCCACATTCAAGATACACAAGCCATTTTACCAATTTAGGCCTTCGGATAGTGTGAACGAGTCTTCAACCTATCCCAATTCTCAAGCCGGTTTGTCAAAACTACAATGAAGGAAAAAGGAAGTAGTAAGCATAAATGCTTAGTAAGTTCACATGCAAATAGTAAGTAACATAATCATGCAATTCCACATAAAAACATCATTTGCATAAACAACACCAAGACATTCATGTTACATTTGCAATTTAATATCATGCTACGATTTCATCATACCAAGTTCTCAACCCAAATATTTAAGCACATACCTGTCAAATTTTCTCATTTACCACACTTACCAACATGTCACCTTCGTTTTAGGCATTCTCCTTATTCTCTTAAGATTCACCCGTTGAACACGTCGGAATATAATTCGAATACACGAAAAGTTTGTACATAAGTTTCACATATGTAGCCAAGCTACCATGTAACCCGCCCATAAGCGAACTCGGACTCAACTCAACGAGCTCGGGCGTTCGCATCCATAAGTGAACTCGGACTCAACTCAACGAGCTCAGATGCCTAGTTACATCTCACGAACTCGGAATCAACTCAATGAGTTCGGAGGCCCAACCATCCTAGCGACATGTCACTTGTATTCTAATCTATTCTCAAGGTTCAAACGGGCTTTTTCCTCGATTACACATCTTTGCCCTCTTCCACGGAACATCAAAACCGATACTCAGTAGCAAATCGTAATTTACATATTATTCAATAATAACCATAAAGCATAATATTTCATGATATTAATCATCATATCACATAAATAACATTAAATTACTTAAAATGACAATTATGTTACTACATTTACACATGAACTTACCTCGATACAAAATATTAGCAATCAAGCCTATTCCTGGTAAACTTTGTTTTTCCCTCGATCACGACTTGAATCTCGTTTCTCTTGATCTATAATGCCAAATTAATCTTATTTAATGCATATATTCATCAAAACAGCCCCAAATACGAACTTTGGCAAAATTACCATTTTGCCCCTAAACTTTTGCAAAATTACACTTTTGCCCCTAGGCTCGAGAATTAAACTTCATCCCATTTTCTTATGTTTTATGACATGTGATCATTTTTCCCTTCTATGGCAACATCAAATTCTCATTCTAACATGTTCTTATAACTATTAGGTATTTTTACTGATTACGCCCTTTTTCTCGTTTTCACTTAAAACCGAGTAGTACAAGTTGTCTAGCATAATTTAAAACCTCATATTCTATCATAAAACACCAAAATACACAAATTTCACCTATGGGTATTTTTCCAAATATGAACCCTAGGTTGAATTATTGCTAGCATAAGCTATATCGAGCTACCGGGATTTCAAAAATGTAAAGAACATTAAAAACGGGCATGGAAATCACTTACAATCAAGGCTTAAAAGTTGAAGAAACCCTAGCTATGGAGAGAGCAAAATTCGGCAGCAACTATATGGAGAAGATGAATATTTTGTGTTATTTTTCTCATTTTATTTCATTTAATATACAAATGACCAAAATACCCTTAATACCTTTCTTTGAAAATTTTCATGTACAAGCCTATTTTTGTCCAAAATTTTAGAAATTGGTCAAATTTCTATTTAAGACCTCCTCATTAATATTCCAAAGTAATTTCATACTAAAAACTTCTAGAATGCAAATTTTGCAACTTATTCGATTTAGTCCCTAATTTCAACTTAAGCACTTTATGCATAGAATTTCGTCACGAAATTTTCACACAATCATGCAATCATATCATAAACCTCAAAATAATTATAAAATAATTATTTCTATCTCGGAGTTGTGGTCACGAAACCACTATTCTGATTAGGCCCTAATTCGGGATATTACAACTCTCCCCCCTTTACGGATTTTCGTCCTCGAAAATCTTACCGGTAAACAGGTGTGGGTATTGATTTCTCATAGTTTCCTCAGGTTCCCATGTATTCTCTTCTACCCTGTGCTTTTGCCACAATACTTTCACGAGAGCGACATTTTTATTACTTAGTTGCTTGACCTCTCGAGCTAAAATCTTAATCGGTTCGTCTTCATAAGTCATATCCAGTCGTAGCTCAATTTCTGTTGGTAAAATTATATGTGAGGGATCCGAATGATATCGACGTAGCATAGATACGTGGAACACATCATGCATCTTCTGTAATTCAGATGGCAATGCTAACCGATAAGCTACTGGTCCAACTCTTTCAATTATTTCATACGGCCCAAAAAAACGCAGACTTAACTTGCCCTTTCGTTCAAATCTAAGAACTTTCTTCCATGGAGACACTTTTAAAAATACCTTATCACCAACTTGAAACTCGATTTCCTTTTGTTTCAAATCCGCATAAGATTTCTGTCTATCCGAAGCAGCTTTCAAACAATCTCGAATCACTTTCACTTTTTCTTCGGTTTTTTTATTAGATCAACTCCATAAATCTGATTTTCCTTGAGTTCAATCCAATACAATGGTGTCCGACATTTATGACCATACAATGCTTCATAAGGTGCCATCTTCAAACTCGTCTGATAACTATTATTATAAGTAAATTCTACCAACGGTAAGTATCTTTCCCAACTGCCTTGAAATTCCAATACACAACATCTGAGCATGTCTTCAAGAATCTGAATCACTCTCTCTGACTGTCCATCAGTTTGTGGATGAAAAGCAGTGCTGAAATTTAACTTTGTACCTAATGCCTCTTGCAATTTTTGCCAAAACCGCGAAGTAAATCTCGGATCTCTATCCGAAATGATTGACAAAGGTATTCCTTGAAGTCCAACAATCTCACTGATATACAATTCGGCCAACTTATTAAGAGAATAATTCGTACGTACCGAAAAAAAATGAGCCAATTTAGTCAGTCTGTCAACTATTACCCAGATGGCATCTTTCTTCCCCGGAGTTAATGGCAATTCTGATACAAAATCCATAGTAATCCAATCCCATTTCCATTCAGGAACCATGATAGGCTGGAGTAGTCCCGAAGGTACTTGGTGTTCAGCTTTCACTTGTTGACAAACTAAGCACTTTGATACAAACTTGGAGATATCTCTTTTCATTCCGTTCCACTAATACATTTTCTTCAAATCATTATACATTTTTGTACTGCCCGGGTGAACCGCCAAACAACCATCATGTGCTTCATGCAAAATCTTTTGAATCAACTCATCATTTTTCGGTACACAAATCCGATTTTTAAACATCAAGCAACCATCAGAATCGATTTTGAAATCTGACCCTGTATCAGCTTCACACTGTTTTCTCTTGGCTTGCAAATCTTTATCGCTTTTCTGAGCTTCACAAAGCTCTTGCAAAAACATCGGTCTTGCTCTTAACTCTGCTAAAATCGAACCATCATCTGATACCTTTAACTGAGTATTCATAGCTCTCAAAGCAAATAGCAACTTTCTGCTCAAAGCATCGGCAACCACATTCGCTTTTCCCGGATGGTCATCAATAGCAAGCTCGTAATCTTTCAATAACTCTAACCATCTTCGCTGTCTCAAATTCAAGTCTTTTTGTGACATCAAGTACTTAAGACTTTTGTGGTCGGTATATACTCGGCATTTTTCACCATACAGATAATGTCGCCAAATCTTCAAAGCAAATACTATAGCAGCCAATTCCAAATCATGAGTTGGATAATTTCTTTCGTGAGATTTTAACTGCCTCGAAGCATAAGCCACCACTTTTCCTTCTTGCATAAGTACACATCCTAAGCCATTTCGAGAAGCATCACTATACACCATAAATTCTTTACCTGATTCAGGTTGTACCAACACTGGTGCTTCAGTTAATAACTTTTTCAATTCTTCAAAACTCTGTTGACATTCTTCCGTCCATTCAAACTTAACATCCTTTTGGAGTAATCTAGTCATAGGAGCAGCAATTATAGAAAATCCATTTACAAACCGCCGATAATACCCAGCTAGCCCTAAGAAACTTCTAACCTCAGTTACATTTTTTGGTGGTTTCCAATCAACAATGGCCAAAATTTTACTAGGATCAACCTGTATACCATCACCTGAAACAATGTGACCTAAAAATCCAACTTCCCGAAGCCAAAATTCACTTTTACTAAACTTGGCATATAACTGATTATCTCTCAAAGTTTGCAAAACTATCCTTAAATGCTCAGCATGCTCTATCTCATCTTTTGAATAAATTAAGATATCATCAATAAACACTACAACAAATTTGTCCAAGTATGGCCAAAATATATGATTCATCAAATCCATAAACACAGCATGAGCATTTGTTAATCCACATGGCATGACCAAAAATTCATAATGACCGTACCTTGTTCTAAAAGCAGTTTTAGGCACATCCGACTCTTTTACTCGCAGCTGGTAGTACCCAGATCTCAAGTTAATCTTTGAAAACCATGTTGCTCCTTTTAGCTGATCAAACAAATTATCAATTCTCGGCAACGGATACTTGTTCTTGATTATCACCTTGTTTAATTGCCGATAGTCAATACACAATCTCATAGAACCATCCTTCTTTTTCATAAATAACACGGGAGCACCCCAAGGTGAAAACTCGGTCTCACAAAGCCTTTGTCAGTCAATTCTTGCAATTGCAACTTTAATTCCTTCAACTCTACTGGTTCTATTCTATACGGAGCAATCGAGATCAGAGCTATTCCCGGTATCAAATCAATACCAAATTCTACTTCCCTGACTGGAGGCAAACCCAGCAATTCTTCTGGAAATATATCCGCGAACTCACACACAATCGGCACTGATTCAACTTTCTTTTCAATTTCTTTTGTATTAATTACATACGCCAAATAAGCTTCATAACCCTTCCTCAAATATCTCTGAGCCGACATCAAAGAAATCACACTAGATAGTGCCTCTGATTTGCCTGGTTCAACCCGTAGAATTTCACCACTTTCACACTTTAATTCTATAACCTTTTCTTTGCAATTTAATATAGCATCATGCAATGTCAACCAATCCATACCCAAAATAACATTAAATTCATCAAACGACAACAACATCAAGTCGGCCGGAAAGTAATGACCCCGAATCATTAAAGGGCATTTCTTGCATACTTTATTAACTATCACACATTTGCCTAATGGATTCGACACTCTAATCATAAATTTTGTGTTCTCAACAAGTATATTCATACTAGACACTAGTTTCATGCATACATATGAATGAGTAGAACCGGGACCAATCAAAGCATTAACATTAACATCATAAAAAGAAAATATACCAGTAATTATGTCGGGTGATGAAGCATCTTCACGTGCCTTTATGGCATAAGTTCTAGCTGGAGCTCTTGCTTCAGGTTTAACTGCTAAATCTCTGACTACATTCTTGCTGCTTGCTTTATTTCTAGATTTTCTCAAATATCTTCTCCTCGAGTCTACACCACTAGCTTTTACACTCTGAAATTTTTCTTTCTCAACTCTCTCTGGGCAGTCTCTAATAAAATGATCCGAGAACCACACTGAAAACATTCATTCGCTCTGTATGGGCCAAAATGATTTCTACCACACCACTGGCACTCGAGCTTAACAAATCTGGAATTCCCCACACTAGCCACGAAAGTAGTTTAAGATTTAAGACCCACATTTTGTTTCTTAGAATTTTCATATGATTGTCCAGCTGAAACCTGAAAATGAGGATTCATATTTCTAGATTTTCTAGATTGCTGTGAAAATGAACTGTTCACCGATCCTTTTTTCCAACTTCTAGTCTCAGCTTCTACTTTTTTCTTCTCTTTAAGTAGTTCTTCAGCCTTGCAAGCTCGATCAACAAGTACTACCATTTCTTTTAATTCAAGAATCCCAACAAATACTTTGATATCTTCATTGAGTCCGTCTTCAAATTGTCTGCACATTTTAGCCTCTGTAGGAATGTATTCTCCAGCATACTTACTCAACCTGATGAACTCCCTTTCGTATTCAGTAACTGTCATGTTCCCCTGCTTCAACTCAAGAAACTCTTTACGCTTTTGATCAACAAATCTTTCATTGATGTATTTGTTCCGAAATTCTTCTTGAAAGAATTCCCAAGTCACCTTCTCTTTCGGTACCACTGAAATCAATGTCTTCCACCAATGATAGGCTGAATCCCTCAACAATGATATAGCACATTTCAAGCATTCCTCAGGTGTACAAGACAATTCATCAAATACCCGAATAGAATTCTCAAGCCAAAACTCTACTTTCTCAAAGATCATCATCAACATTTGCCCCGAATTCTTCAGCCCCTTGCTTACAGATTCTGTCAACTGGAGTTCTGTGAAATTTCATCAGATCCACACCTTGAGGCATCGAGGGTACAAGTTGAGGAATCGGGAGAGGTGGGGGAGGTTTTACATTCGGGTTCGTACGAACGAACTCAGTATACCAGGCACTCATCATCTGGAGAAAGGCTTCTCGAGCCCCTTCTCCTCCTCCTTGACCAATAGTAGGAGGTGGATTTTCGGGCTGGCACCGCCCCTTCAGCCGTGAGCCGGTGCATTACTTTCTACATCATCACCCACACTGGATCGGGATCCATTTACTATAAAAAAATCATTTAAAAGGTCAGAAGTCGTCACACTATCACAATATATATGGCATGTATAGCAAAATATGTACATACAACACGTTAGTCCGAGAATCGACTAAACCTGCTCTGATACCACCAAATGTAATGCCCCATACCCAAGACCGTCGCCAGAGTTGAGCACGAGGTGTTACTAAACTTAATTTCATCAATTAAACAGCTTAAACAATTTATTTTTAAAATTTCCAAACAAGCTGGCTAACTACATCATAGTCATTTAAAAATTCATATCTCGAGTTTCAAAACACAAAATCCAATTCCATAAATTTTCCTTGAAACTAGATCCATATATCTATTTACTAATTTTTTTCTAGAATTTTTGGTAGGGTCAATTAGTAACATTTATTAGTTAAAGTATCATCTGTTTTAGGGTATGACTGCTCTGACCTCTGTGTATTACGAATCAGATATCTCCCTTTACAGAGCTTCAATGACTATGCAGTTTCTTTTTATTAAAACTAGACTCTATAAGGAACCTGTACGTATAAAGTATGACTTCTAATTATTTTTATACAATTTATGGTGAATTTCCAAAGTCAGAACAGGGGATCCAGAAATTGCTCTGTCCCTGTTTCACAAAAATTTAAACATCTCATAGAATATCATTCATATACCTGTTTTGTTCCATCCATACGAAAATAGACTCATTAAGCTTCGATTCTATACTTATTCATCATTTAATTTCATTTATACTATTTTTAGTTATTTTTCAAATTCACGTCATTGCTACAGCAATATTCTGTTTTATAGCAAATTTTACTTTACTATAAATTTTCATGGACTAAATAGCATTTTGAACATACATGGTATCAAATATGATTTAGATTGGCCATTCCAATGGCTAATAATTCACAAACTCTTTTCTTACCAAAGCATAATCATATCATAAGATCATTTACACAAAGTCAGTATTTTGCCATACATGCCACATTCAAGATACACAAGCCATTTTACCAATTTAGGCCTTCGGATAGTGTGAACGAGTCTTCGACCTATCCCGATTCTCAAGCCTGTTTGTCAAAACTACAATGAAGGAAAAAGGAAGGAGTAAGCATAAATACTTAGTAAGTTCACATGCAAATAGTAAGTAACATAATCATGCAATTCCACATAAAAACATCATTTGCATAAACAACACCAAGACATTCATGTTACATTTGCAATTTAATATCATGCTACGATTTCATCATACCAAGTTCTCAACCCGAAGATTTAAGCACATACCTGTCAAATTTTCTCATTTACCACACTTACCAACATGTCACCTTCGTTTTAGGCATTCTCTTTATTCTCTTAAGATTCACCCGTTGAACACGTCATAATATAATTCGAATACACGAAAAGTTTGTACATAAGTGCCACATATGTAGCCAAGCTACCATGTAACCCGCCCATAAGTGAACTCGGACTCAACTCAACAAGCTCAGGCGTTCGCATCCATAAGTGAACTCGGACTCAACTCAACGAGCTTAGATGCCTAGTTATATCTCACGAACTCGGACTCAACTCAACGAGTTCAGACATTTGCATCCATAAGTGAACTCGGACTCAACTCAACAAGTTTGAATGCCCAACCATCCTAGCGACATATCACTTGTATTCTAATCTATTCCCAAGGTTCAAACAGGCTTTTTCCTCGATTACACATCTTTGCCGTCTTCCACGGAACATCGAAACCGATACTCGGTAGCAAATCATAATTTACATATTATTCAATAATAACCATAAAGCATAATATTTCATGATATTAATCATCATATCACATAAATAACATTAAATTACTTAAAATTACAATTATGTTACTACATTTACACATGAACTTACCTCGATACAAAATATTAGCAATGAAGCCTATTCCTCGTAAACTTTATTTTTCCCTCGATCACGACTTGAATCTCATTTCTCTTGATATATAATGCCAAATTAATCTTATTTAATACATACATTCATCAAAACAGCCCCAAATACGAACTTTGGCAAAATTACCATTTTGCCCCTAAACTTTTGCAAAATTACACTTTTTCCCCTAGGCTCGGGAATTAAACTTCATCCCATTTTCTTATGTTTTATGACATGCTGATCATTTTTTCCTTCTATGGAAACATGAAATTTTCATTCTAACATGTACTTATAACTATTAGGTATTTTTACCGATTAAGCCCTTTTTCTCGTTTTCACTTAAAACCGAGTAGCAAAAGTTGTCTAGCATAATTTAAAACCTCATATTCTATCATAAAACACCAAAATACATACATTTCACCCATGGGTATTTTTCCAAATATGAACCCTAGTTTGAATTATTGCTAGCATAAGCTAAATCGAGCTATCGGGATTTCAAAAATGTAAAGAACATTAAAAACGGGCATAGAAATCACTTACAATCAAGTCTTAAAAGTTGAAGAAACACTAGCTATGGAGAAAGAAAAATTCGGCAGCAACTATATGGAGAAGATGACTATTTTTTGTTATTTTTCTCATTTTATTTCATTTAATATACAAATGACCAAAATACCCTTAATACATTTCTTTGAAAATTTTCATGTACAAGCCCATTTTTGTCCAAAATTTTAGAAATTGGTCAAATTGCTATTTAAGACCTCCTCATTAATATTCCAAAGTAATTTCATACTAAAAACTTCTAGAATGCAAGTTTTGGAACTTATTCGATTTAGTCCCTAATTTCAACTTAAGCACTTTATGCATAGAATTTCATCACGAAATTTTCACACAATCATGCAATCATATCATAAACCTCAAAATAATTATAAAATAATTATTTCTATCTCAGATTTGTGGTCACGAAACCACTATTCCGATTAGGCCCTAATTCGGGATATTACAATTATAGCCGTTTAAAGGCTAATGTTGGACATTCGAGTAGAGATCGTGCTAAATCACATTCAAGCTTCAGAGCTCTAGCTACATCTGTTGCCAGTGCTTGAAATGTCAGATCTAATCGCCCTGAGTGCAAACACTATGGTAAAAGACATCCCGACAATTGTAGATTGTATGATCAGGCTTGCTTCAAATGTGAATCATTAGACCATTTCATCCGTGATAGCCCGAGTCTATTGAGCAAAAATTGTGCAAAATTTGAGACTTAGTAACACTTTAGCTCGTGGTAGACCTTCCAAAAATACGAGACATGTGAGTGGTAGTCAAAGAAGGACTAAAGACGCTGCTGTTTGATCCGAGGCTCGTGCACCTGCCAGAGCCTATGCCATTCAAGCTCGCTAGGAAGCTTTATCTCCAAATGTGATTACGGGTACTTTTACTCTTTACGATACTTCTGTGATTGCTTTGATAGATCTTGGATAAACCCATTCGTATATATGCATGAATTTAATATCCAGTTAGACTTTACCTGTATATTCTACTGAATTTGTGATTAAAATATCGAACCCCTTAGGTAAAATTGTCCTAGTTGACAAAGTGTGCAAGAACTGTCCATTAATGTTTCAAGACATTTGTTTTCTGGCCGATCTGATGTTATTACCTTTTGATGAGTTTGATATAATTCTGGAAATGGATTGGCTAACTTTGCACGATGCTGTTGTGAATTGCAAACGAAAAACTATTGATTTGAGATGCAAGAATGATGAAATAGTCTGAATTGAAAATAGTGATTCGAATGGATTACCAGCTGTGATATCATCAATGAAAGCTATGAGTATTGTGAAAAAGAGTTGTGAAGCTTACTTTGCCTATGTAATTGATTCAAAAGTAACATAAAAGAAATTTGAATCAGTGCCTGTTGTTTGTGAATTCCCTGATGTGTTTCCTGAAGAACTTTCAAGATTACCTCTGATCTGAGAAGTTGAATTTGGCATTGAGTTAGTATTGGGAACTACTCTGATTTCGATAGCTCTGTATAGAATGGCTCCGACCTAGTTAAAAGAATTAATGTCTCAGTTGAAAGAGTTGACTGATAGAGGGTTTGCAAGCCCGAGTTTCTCACCTTGGGGTGCTCCTATTCTGTTTGTGAAGAACAAAGATGGCACGATGAAATTGGCAACTGATTAATTTGTTAATATTAATAATACAAAATATGAAATTAGCTATTATATTCATCCATGCTTGACGAAAATCAAATAAATAAGAAAGAAAAATATTGAGTTAGGGTTCGGCTAGGAAATTTGAGAATTAAGGTATGTGTTTTAGTTCGTTTTTGATAATTTCTACGTTTTTGTAATCGTTGCTTTGTATACTATCAAGCCCAAGTCTCAATTTTTGATTTTGTTGATGATTTTGAGTTATGCCATTGATAGAACTATGAGTTTTATGAATTTTGATGTTAGTACATGGAAGATATGTGATAGAGTACTAAGTTTTGTCTTTGAATTTTTGAAGAATTTGTGTAATTTGGACTAATTTGTAAAAATGAGAAATTGAAAGACTAAAATGTAAAATAAATGAAACATATGGACTTGTATGAACACTAGGAATATTCGGCTAAGAATGTGTCTAAAGAAATTCGGTGTATATTGTGATTTTATGAATTATGGATTAAATGGTCAAAATATGAAAATATGAGGGCTAATTTGTAAAATGCCCTAAATGTGTGTTTGTGGATTGGTTTGAATGATTTGGTGAACAAAAGAGTTAAATTTGAATTTATATAGATCAAGAACTAAAGAAAACAAAATTAGATCAGGGAAAGTCGAAAGTCGTCGAGTAGGTGATTCTGTCTATCCGAATCCGTACGAGGTACGTCTATATACAAATAAATGTGTTTGTAATGGTTTACTTATGTTTAAATGCTATTGAACAATGATGAATGGTTTATTGAATTGAATATGAGATATCCGAGAAAGTATCGACAAAGTTCCAACATCCGAAAAGCCCCGTACGAACCTTATGAATAGTTAGGATACATATGTCATGACATAGGATCCGATATGTGTTTTCGTGTAAGACCACGTCTAGGACGTTGGCATCGACTTATGATTTACGTGTAAGACCACGTCTAGGATGTTGGCATCGTATTTGATTTCGTGTAAGACCCTGTCTGGGACAGTGGCATTGATATTTGATTACATATAAGACCACATCTGGGACGTTGGCATTGTACGAGCTTTCTGAGCTATTCCGATATCCTTATGTTTTTGAACGGTTCAACGGGCATTTCGAGAAATGAATAATTATATGTGAAATGTATCCGATTCAGTTACATTTAAAACGAGTATCATATTTGATCAAGTATATGTACTTTAGTGAACAAATATTGATATGTGATAAAAGCATGAGAAAACATGTTATATGTGCTAAAGAATTTTGAATATGTGAAATGTATATGAACATTGAGGTTTGTGATAGTATTTGGTTATAAAGTATATGTAATTTGATGATGCTTTTATGTTTAAAGTGTTAAGTTTATTTGTATATGGCTTACTAAGCTTTTGAAAGCTTACTTTGTGTGTGTTTGCACTGTCTTATAGATATCAAAGCTACTTGAACCTCGGGGATCGTCGAGGATCATCACCACACTATCGAACTTCTTTTTGGTACCTTTTGAAAATGTGAGTATTAAAGTATGACATGTATAAGCTAGAAGTACTTTGATTATGTTTTGTGATGTATATATCTAGCCATGTAATTTGACTTGATTATGGTTGTGTATATGAATGAGTTCTTAGTATGAAATATGTGATGCAATATGATCAATATGATGTGTTTTGAATGGCTATAGGAATTGGTCATTTTGGTAAGAACTGGTATATGTATATTTGAGAAAGTGATAAGTTTTGGTCATGAGATTGAATGATGTAAATTTGAAGTATTGAAATATATGCTTTGGTATGACTTTGGTTTAGATTTGGTATGATTTGGTTGGTGAATTGAGAACAAAATTTGTTGAGAATGTAATGGCATGAATGGTGTATGATTTGGTTGTGAAATGGTTGAGAATTTGGTATAAAATGTTGTGGTTTTGATGCTTTTAGGGAGGACCTTTTATGGGTGGCAAATTGGCCTTGTAAATGGCTTATTTTTGCCCACACGGGCAGAGACACAAGCGTGTGTCTCAGCCATGTTGCTCGAGGGCCATTTCGAAATGAGCTTGGGCAGACCACACGATTGCACACACAGCTGTGTGCTAGGCCATGTGGCTAAGTCAGTTTCGACCACGGGCTAGACACACAGGCGTGTGGTCAGCCGTGTGGCCAAGTCAGTAGCCTCCCTAATTTTCACACGGCCTGGCACACGGGCGTGTTTTGTGGCCGTATGGACAAGTCAGTATGTATGCCCTGTTTTGACACGGCTTGTTCACACGGGCGTGTGACCTGTACAACTTTGAAAGATGTTTATGTTTTGAAAAATTTTGTATGAGCTTGGTTTAGTCCTGACCCCTTTTTAATGCATGTTTAAGGTCTCAATGACCTATATTAGGGACTCTATGGTAATGTTTGAATATGATTATGGATGAAGTATATGAATTGTTTGTAAAATATTTTGATTTGTCCGGTAACACCTTAACCCTAGTCCGGCAACGGATACGGGTTAGGGGTGTTACAATCACTATGGACTTTTTTACGGGTTTGCCCTTGACATTGAAAAAGAAAGATGCCATTTGGGTTGTGGTTGATAGGTTAACAAAGTCGCCTCATTTTATTCTGGTACATACCGTTTACTCACTTGATAATTTAGCTGATTTGTACATTGGCGAAATTGTTAGATTGCATGGAGTGCCTATCTCGATTATATCGGATAGAGATTCGAGGTTCACTTCGCAGTTTTGGAAAAAGTTGCAAAAAGCTTTAGGTACAAAGTTAAACTTTAGTACCGCTTTTCATCTGCAAATCGATGGTCAGTCTAAGCGAGTATTTCAGATTCTTGAGGATATGCTCCGGTGTTGTGTTCTTGAATTTGAGGGTAGTTGGGAAATGTATCTACCTTTGGTAGAATTTGCTTATAACAACAATTTTCAGTCGAGTTTGAAAATGGCACCTTATGAGGCATTGTACGGCCGTAAGTGTCGAACACCATTGTATTGGACTGAGCTCAGAGAGAATCAGATCCACAGGGTCAATTTAGTCAGAGAAACCGAAGAAAAAGTGAAGGTAATTCGTGATTGCTTGAAAGCATCTCCGAATAGTCAGAAATCCTACATGGATTTGAAATAGAAAGATATTGAGTTTCAGGTCGGTGATAAGGTATTGTTGAAATTGTCTCCGTGGAAGAAAGTTCTTAGATTTGGCTGGAAGGGCAAGTTGAGTCCATGTTTTATCGGACCCTATGAGATTACCAAAAGGATAAGGCCAGTAGCATATCGGTTGGCTTTGCCATCTGAGCTGGAAAAGATTCACGATGTGTTCCATGTGTCAATGTTGCGCCGATACTGATCAGACCCTTCACTTGTGATTTCACCGACATAGGTTGAGATTCAACGGAATATTACTTACGACGAAGAGCCAGTTAAGCTTTTGGCTCAAGAAGTCAAACAATTGAGAAATAAAAGTATTGCCCTTGTGAAAGTTTTGTGGCAAAGACATGGGGTTGAAGAGGCTACATGGGAACCCGAGGAAACCCTGAGAAAACAATACCCAAACCTTTTTACTAGTAAGAATTTTGGGAATGAAAATCCCTAAGGGGGAGAGTTGTAACATCTCGATTTTGGGCCTAGTCAGAATAGTGGTTTCGATACCACAAACCTGAAGTAGAAATAATTATTTTATGAATGTGTTGTGGTCTATGATATGTTTCATGATTGTATGAAAGTTTCGTTAAGAAATTTTGTTGATAGAGTGTCCAATTTGATTTTTAGGACTAAATTGCAAAAGTTGCTAAATATGTGATTCTAGAAGCTTTAAGCATGAAATAGCTATTGATTATTAATTAGAGGTCCTTAAATAGCAATTTGACCAATTTCTGTTTTTATGGACAAAAATGGGCATGAATAAGTAAAAATTGAAAGTTTAGTAAAAAGGGCATTTTGGTCATTTAGTAATTAAAAGAATAAAAAGGGAAAATCAAGTCAGAATTTTCTCATCTTCTCCATGCCATAGCCGAAATTTTCAAGACACCATAGCTAGGGTTTTGTTCAACTATCAAATTTGATGGTAAGTGCATCCTAGCCCCGTTTTTAATGTTCTTTACATTTTTGAAGTTGTTATCAACTGATCTAGCCATTTCTACAATTTATTTGAGCTAGAGTTGATGTCTAAGGTTTGACCCATGTGTGACATGCATGTATTTTGATATTTCATGGTAGATTATGAAAGTGTTATGTGTGATGAACATCTTTTACTAAGTGGTTTTCAATGAAAACACCTAAAAAGGGCTTGTTTATAAAAGTTATAAAAATGGGTGGTAGAAATGTGATTTGATGAAAAATATGGGCTGGTATAAGCATGATATAGGTTCGGCTAGGCTTGGGTAACAAAGAAAATGAGTACATTTCATTTTACGAACATAAAGACTAATTTGTAAATATGTGAAAGTTTAGGGGCAAAATTGTTATTTAGCCAAAGTATGGGTTTTGGACTGATTTGAATAATGTGGTAATTAAATGAGCTAAATTTGCTATTATAGATCAAGAAAAATGGAGTCTGGACCTAGACCGAGGAAAGAACAAGGTTGTGGACTAAATCGAATTGGTTAGCCATATTTTGTACCGAGGTAAGTTCATATGCAAATAATGCAATATTATGATCATATTTTTTTATGCATTAATATTGTATGAATTGTATAATTGATTCGATGAACATATTCGACAAGTTCCGGCAAGAGAAAGAAAATCTCGTTTGAACCTTAGGAATAGAATAGAATACGAGTGACATGTCACTAGGACCCCATGTGATATATATGATTATGTGATTCAAGTGCTGGTCATGTACGTCCTACCGGTGGCTAGGTAGTCCAGCATGTGTTGCGGATACTTGACAGCTTGTGTGAGCAGCCTGTGTAGCTACGTCTTGACCGTTAGCTTGTGTGAGCAGACCCGAGATTAGCTTAAGAGCGAGCCTTTATGTGATATGAAATATGAGGTAGCTTTGGCTACATATGTGGCACTTGTGTGCAAAGACTTTTCGTGTATCCGTTTAGTATTCCAAGTGTTCAACGGGTATGTCAAAAATGAGAAAGAGTATGTTAAGTCACGATTTGTTACAGGTATGTACGAAAAACTCATAAGAATGAGCTTGTTAAGTGATGAGCTTTTGGTAAGATTAAGAATGATAAAGTTGTGCTTATAATAAATATGTGATTATGTTAAGCTAAATTGTTTAATATTCATGCTAAATGTTGCTTAATATTGTTTATTATTGCATGTGAACTTACTTAGCTTTATGCTTACTCAAATTGTATAATATTCATGCTAAATGTTGCCTAATATTGTTTATTATTGCATGTGAACTTACTAAGCTTTATGCTTACTCCCCTTCCTTTCCATTTTCTTATAGTATCGCCAAGCTAGCTCGGGAATCGGAAGATGTCGGAGCTCGATTCACACTATCAAATTAATCCTTTGGGTATACATGATTTTATATTTTGAGTATGGCATGTATAGGGGACTTGGTCTTTTTGTTTATGTGTCATATTAATTTTACCAAGTGTGTTGGCTTATAATGATTTGATGATTCATTTTGTATATGGCCATGAGACATGGCTTATATTGATTATTGGGTTGTAAGCCTATTCATGCATATGCCTATGCCCTTGAGATGTGGTTTGTGATTGTGTATATGATGGATTATATTATTGGTTATGAATGCTTATTGATTTAATTGAGATGTGTTGGTATGATGATAACTAAGGTCCCGATGTGTCAAATAGAAGTAAACTTATAATTCTTAGTGCATGAGAATTTTTAGGCTTGGGCTTAACAAAGTGTGGGGTCTTGTGTATGTACTAGTTGATATGATATTGTCATGATCATGACTTGTTTGATTATGTCTAAGTACTCAATTATGCCACGTTAAGTGCCTTTGAAGTTATGCATGTGTTTGAGTATATAAGGGTGGCAAATGGCTTGGAAAATAGCCTCAAAATTGTCCATACAGGTAGACACACGGGCATGTGTCTAGGCCGTGTGTGACACACAGTCTACCCCCATGGACGTGTGATCCGGCCGTGTGTCCCCTACACCTTAATTTTTGTAACAAAATGCTCAGTATTGAGTACACGAGTATGAGACACGGCCGTGTGTCTCGGTCACGTGAGGGACACGGCCTTAGGACATGGCTGTGTGCCCTGGCCGTGTGAAGTTTGCACCTATTTTTGTGAAAAATTATGGAATTCAATCGTCCACACGACCTAAGCACACAGGCGTTTGCCTTGGTCGTGTGACCTCATTTAGCACGTGACGTCATAAAAAGACAGTTACACGGGCTGAGGACAAGGGTGTGTCCCAAGCCAAAAGGGCGTGTGTTACGACACGACCTACCCACACGGGCATGTGACCCTCCAAAGCATGAAATTTTTTTAAATGTTGTAAAAATTTGAAAAGTTCTCAGTTTAGTCCCAAACCACTCCCAATGTATGGTTTGGGCCTTGTAGGCTCGTTTAAAGGACGATATGAATGTTTGTAACACCCCAAACCCGACCCAGATGTTATGGCCAAATTTGGCGCATCACATTAAAGTGTTTTAGCGAAAACCTTATTTTCATTTAAAACCCTTCCTTAAGATATGAAACCTTAGTTAACTTATGAAAACACTCTTTTCAGTTGCGAAAGATTTGATTAAAACATTTGATTTAAGAAAGTTTATCAATTAAAAGTTTGGTTGCGAAAACGTAGTATATAAAAACTATGGTATAGAAAATCCCTGTTCAACTTTTCGCAATTACAGCGCATAAGAATAATAATCAAAATAATAACAAAAAGGGGAGGCCTTATTACCATCCGATCTAAAATCACTTAATAAATTAGGAACTAAATGCTTTTAAAACAACCAAGTTCAAGTTGTCTTGCTAGCTGGCCACCCAGAGCCCTCCAAACCTCGAACCTCCTATTGAGCACTACCTGAGAAAAATAAAAGAGGGGGTGAGCTTACGCAAACTCAGTGTGTACACCCTCGTCGAGCAGCAAGCATTCATCAATCATCATAAAATCACACATGCAATGTAGTGCAATACAACCCACCCCAAAAATCCATCCGCTACACTTCAGCTCTATCCCCCGGTACACTTCATGTGGGGATATAAATATCGACCCACCCAACCGATACACTTCAATGGTATCCTGGTTGCGGAACTATCTTCATTGCAGCAAGCTGCTAATCATATAATGGGCTTAAAAAGCCTTCGGTGGATCCTCAGTCGTCAAGCGACCATGCAATCCTCATATACTTCCTCCGTTCCACAATTCCCAACCCATATACAACCTAAACAGAATATCATATGTATGCATGTCACATCCATAAAAC
The DNA here is from genome assembly GCA_025698465.1 of Gossypium longicalyx. Lineage (NCBI taxonomy): Eukaryota > Viridiplantae > Streptophyta > Magnoliopsida > Malvales > Malvaceae > Gossypium > Gossypium longicalyx. The sequence goes on from CM047000.1 coordinate 22,124,314, forward strand.
TTACCTTCCACACCTAGGGGTATTTTGGTCATTTTCGCCCTTAGAGGCATTTCTGTAATTTTCCCTTTCTTTACGGTTTTCACTTATCTTTGCCCGTTAACAAATATCGTTAGCTAAGATGAACGAATACTATGCACCAGGTAGGATTCCAGAGAAGAAGAGGTGAGTCATTAAGACCCCTTAAGTACCAAGCTCTCCCTAGATCCAATCTTAGACATGCATATACCCATTGCCACACCTTACCCCTTTGACTTGTCTATGGTCGCAATAAATTTTATGTTTTATGTATTCATCATATACTAGGCCTAAAACCCCTTTACAAAGCCCAGTCAAATTCACATACCTGTATATGGCCCACTTGGCCCAATCATATTCATATGGCCCATTAGGCCCAAATCACCTGTATATGGCCCATTCGGTCCAAATCACATTTATATGGCCCATTAGGACCAAATCACATTCTACACATGCTCACATACGAATTTCTATCATATAGCATCAATTATCAATTTTTGCCTATTATGGGCCCAACAGCCTGTTAGGCCCATTAAGCCTATTCTGGCCCGGTTAGCCAAATCACAACCCAAGTCCATGGAATCGCCTATGGGGCTCAAACAACCTATCAGTTTCCTTCTCATGAGTCTTCGCGCACTCACAAGTTTGCCGTAGCCAAACTTTCGGCTTTTCGGCATTTCGTCTTTTTGGCTTTTGCCGACTCATTGTGTGTGTGCAGTGTATGTACACACCTGGTAAGCAAGCGTGCTATGATTCCCTTAGCCGTAAACCTACAAACGATATCACCCCTCAATTAATCGTATGCTTAATACATATTTTACCCAAAACCGAAACCTCACCTTAACCTTACCTTGAACACCAATCCCTAATAGCTTTTCCTTGATCACGTACTCCCTAGATCTGCATTAATCTTACTCATTAAAGCCAAATACTAGGGGACTCGCATCCAACATCATTCACTCCCTTATCTCATTTAATACCATTCGGCCAGCCTTAGCCAACAAGAGAGGAATACTTACCAAAACTGCAAAATACCTTAGGAGCAATTCGACAGAGAGCTACAATCCGAGATCCGATACTGATTCCCTACCAGAGTTGATTAGAAAGAGTGAGGGAAGGAAGTACTCGGTATTAACAATACTAGTCGAAAAGAGATAAGATACTTACACCAAAAGAATAATCTGCCCAAGGGAGATTCGGCGTTTCAGCATTCAAACTAATATGGTGAATAAGGTTTATTTGGCACAAATTAAAGAAGAAAAGTAGCTGAAGGAATCGGCTAACCCAAAGGGTAAATCAAAAGAGATCTGAGGAGAGAAAGAATGGCAAAAGAATCAGCTAGCAAAGATGGAAAAGCCAATCGGCACTAAAGAAAAGAAAATGAAAATTTTGGCATTAGCCTAGGATCCCAAACTCAGCACATATTTATAGCCTCTAGCCAAATTTCCTGTCCCTCAATTCCCAATTTAGCTCCATCACTTCCCCCTTCTCATCTCCTCATTTTTCTCCCTGATAACTCCCCAATCTATTTGCTAAATTTTCTCTTTTGAACACTCCCTTTGGAGTCTATCTTCATGCCACTTCCATCCTTCTAGAAGGCCAAAATTAAAATTCTTAAAAATACCAAGCTAGGATTCGAACCTTGGATCTCCTTGCTAGCCACTAACGCCACCTCCCTTCACCCTAAGTTGCGTCACTTAGCCACTCCACCACAAGGATTTTTGATGTCATTTTCCCCTATTTTTATTTAAAAGCCCAACTACTCCCAACCCTGGTTCTTTTAATAATTAAATTAAAATTCCTCCACTACAAAACTCAAACCCAGAACTTCTCCAACATACCTAGACACTCCAACTTCCTTAAACCCTAATAACCAACATGTCATTTGTCATTTTCTTGCTCACTTAAAATTTTTTTTAAGTGACCCAAAGCCCAAAGCCCAATTCATCTAGGCCCAAAATTCGGGGCGTTACAACTCTACCCCCTAAAAGAAATTTCGTCCTCGAAATTTCCAACTACCCAATAGTCGCACCACCTAGGTTACACCACTACACTTCTGTTGCGCACACTATTTCTAATTTCTAAATAGATAAATAGCACACTATGGATAAAGTATGTACTAGTATTCGTGTATGGAGCGTCTTCGTCTTCTCTGTGGCGTGCTGCGTAGACCATTGCTGGCTGCCTTGCCTCAGTATGATCAGGACCTCTTTCCAGGGCTCCTTGACCCAAACCGTTTCCACCTCTTGGTAGCTGGACACCACCTCGGCCCACAACTGGTACTTGAGCTGGCATTCTAGGGCAATTCTTGATCTTATGCTCCATGGATCCACAAGCTAGACAAGCTCTCGTCCTCTTCCAACACTCGCCTAATTGACCTTTCCCACAATCAGCACAAGGTGGCACCCTTAGATTAACAGCAGGGGCCTGTTCTTACTGGCCCATTAACTCTGGCCCTAGCCCTAGGCCTCTGTCCAACACCAGGAGTCTCAGCCTCCCTTTTATTCTTACCCCTTTCTTTTTCCTAATTTAAGCGCTCAGTGCTCTTTACCTCCTCCGCTATCTTTTCTTTCTCCACCAATTCCGAGAATACTCACTCTATTTGTGGAGCTATTAATACCCTGAGGCTATCTCTAAGTCCATCCTCAAATCTAATGCAACGCTCATATTCCGTTGCCACCATTACTCTTGCATACCTACTAAGGCGTAGAAACTCCGCTACCGATTTGTTTCCTTGGGTCAAGTTCAGGAACTCCTTCCTTCTAGCATCCACATAGCTTGCACCCACATACTTCCCTTGGAATGCAGCTTTAAAAAACTCCTAAGTGACCCGCTCCGGTTGGGTGCCCTCTTTCACCGTCAACCACCACGGGTAGGCTTCTTCCGTAAGCAGTGACACTGCCCCTTTCAATTTTTGTTCAGGTGAGTAGTCCAAGTCCTCCATTATCCTTTCAATGGCCTCCAATCAATATTTCGCCACGTTAGGAGCCACACCAGCCACGCCCTTAAAGATCTTAGCCCCATTCGAATAAAGCCACTCCGGAATGGACCCTTGATTTCCAGTGCCATTATTGGGCCCAGCGACCCTTTCCAAAATCTTTAGCATTGCCTGCTACAATGCATCTTTTCTCGCGGCCCAATCATACGGTCCATTTCCAGCCACAGGTGAGGCCAGAGCCTCTTCTACTTCAACATCGGGCATATGGCCTGATGCTGACGATTTAGCCCTAACACTTCTGCGGCCTCGGCCACGGCCCCTTGCACCTCTTCTAGCCCTCATCATCGATTCACGTATTATCTGGATTAGAAATTTTTATGAAGTTTTAGTTAGTTTAATAATTAAACCAATGTTTTATGGAAATATTTAAAGAGAAGATTGTTTTCGAAAATCCTCTACAGTTTCAAGATCCTACGGGATTCAGTTCCATTCTAACAAAATCATCTAAAGTAGCCCTCTATCTACCTACTAGATAATAATTTAAACAAGCTAAAGAATAGAAGAACTTACTTGGTTCAACGTCGGAGGCTTGGTGTGCCGCTCAGCAAGATTTCCCTTTTTCCAAAACATTATGATCCAAAATATATATATTTTTTTAAAATAGAAAAAGAAACCAAATAATAATAAGGCCCATTTCATAGCCTAAGTTTTGTAACTTAGCTCTGATACCATAAAATATAACACCCCAAACTCGGCCCAGACGTTATGGCCGAATCTGGCGTATCACATTAAAGTGTTTCAGGGAAAACCTTATTTTCATTGAAAACCCTTCCTTAAGATATGAAACCTTAGTTAACTTATGAAAACACTCTTTTCAGTTGTGAAAGCTTTGTTTAAAACATTTGATTTAAGAAAGTTTATCAATTAAAAGTTTGGTTGCAGAAACGTAGTATATAAAAACTATGGTATAGAAAATCCATGTTCAACTTCTCTCAATTACAGCGCATAAGAATAATAATCCAAATAATAACAAAAATGGGAGGCCTTATTACAATCTAATCTAAAATCACTTAATAAATCAGGAACTAAATGTTTTTAAAACAACCAAGTCCAAGTTGTCTTGCTAGCTGGCCACCTAGAGTCCCTCCAGACCTCGAACCTCCTATTGAGCATTACCTGAGAAAAATAAAAGACGGGGTGAGTTTTCGCAAACTCAGTGTGTACACCCTCGTCGAGCAGCAAGCATTCATCAATCATCATAAAATAACACATGCAATGTAGTGCAATGCAACCCACCCCAATAATCTGCTACAGTTCAACTCCAACCCCCGGTACACTTCATGTGGGGATATAAATATCGACCCACCCAACCGATACACTTCAATGGTAGCTCGGTTGCAGAATTACCTTCATTGCAGCAAGTTGCTAATCATATAACGGGCTTAAAAAGCCTTCGATGGATCCACGGTCGTCAAGCGACCATGCGATCGTCATATACTTCCTCTGTTCCACAACTCCCAACCCATATGCAACCTAAGCAGAATATCATATGTATACATGTCACATCCATAAAACTTACCATCCACACCTAGGGGTATTTTGGTCATTTTTGCCCTTTGGGGCATTTCGATAATTTTCCCTTTCTTTACGGTTTTCACTTATCTTGGCCCATTAACAAATCCCGTGAGTTAAGATGAACGAATACTATGCACCAAGTAGGATTCCAGAGAAGAGGAGGTGAGTCATTAACACCGCTTAAGTACCAAGCTCTCCCTAGATCCAATCCCAGACATGTATATACCCGTTGCCACACCTTACCACTTTGACTTGTCTACGATCGTAATAAATTAATTAATTTCATGTAGTCATCATATACTAGGCCCAAAACCCTTTTACATGGCCCAGTCAAATTCACATACCTATATATGGCCCAACAGGCCCAATCATATTCATATGGCCCATTATGCCCAAATCACCTGTATATGGCCCATTCGGCCCAAATAACATTTATATGGTCAATTAGGCCCAAATCACATTATACACATGCTCACATACGAATTTCTATCACATAGAATCAATTATCAATTTTTGCCTATTATGGGCCCAACGGCCCGTTAGGCCCATTAAGCCTATTTTGGCCTGGTTGGCCAAACCACAGCCCAAGTCCATGGAATCGCCCATGGGCCTCAGACAACCTATCGGTTTCCTCCTCACGAGTGTTCGCGCACTCACAAATTTGTCGTAGCCAAACTTTTAGCTTTTCGGCATTTCAGCTTTTGTCGACTCATTTTGTGTGTGCAGTGTATGTACACACCTGGTAAGCAAGCGTTCTATGATTCCCTTAGTCGCAAACCTACAAACGATATCAACCCTCAATTAATCATATGCTTAATACATATTTTACCCAAAACTGAAACCTCACCTTAACTTTACCATGAGCACCAATCCCTAATAGCTTTTCCTTGATCACGCACTCCCTAGATCTGCATTAATCTTACTCATTAAAACCAAATACTAAGGGACTCGCATCTAACATCATTCACCCCCTTATCTTATTTTATTCCATTCGGCCAGCCCTAGCCAACAAGAGAGGAATAATTACCAAAATCGTAAAATACCTTAGGAGCAATTCGGCAGAGAGCTACAATCCGAGATCCGATACTGATTCCCTACCAGAGTTGATTAGAAAGAGTGAGGGAAGGAAGTACTCAGTATTAACAATACTAGCCGAAAAGAGATAAGATACTTACACCAAAAGAGTAATCTGCCCAAAGGAGATTCAGTTTTTCGGCTTTTAAACTAATATGGTGAATAAGGTTTATTTGGCACAAATTAAAGAAGAAAAGTAGTTGAAGGAATCGGCTAACCCAAAGGGTAAATCAAAAGATATCTGAAGAGATAAACAATGGCAAAAGAATCAGCTAGCAAAGATGGAACAACCAATCGGTACTAAAGAAAAGAAAATATAAATTTGGCATTAGCCTAGGATCCCAAACTCGGCACATATTTATAGCCTCTAGCCAAATTGCCTGACCCTCAATTCCCAATTCAGCTACATTATTTACCCCTTCTCATCTGCTCGTTTTTCTCCCTGATAACTCCCCAATCTATTTCCTAAATTTTCCCTTCTGAACACTCCCCTTGGAGTCTATCTTCACGCCACTTCCATCCTTCTAGAAGGCCAAAATTAAATTCATAAAAATACCAAGCTAGGATTCGAACCTTGGATCTCCTTGCCAGCCACTAACACCACCTCCCTTCACCCTAAGTGGTATCACTTAGCCACTCCACCACAAGGCTTTTGATGCCATTTTCCCCTATTTTTATTTAAAAGCCCAACTACTCCCAACCCTGGTTCTTTTAGTAATTAAATTAAAATTCCTCTACTGCAAAACTCGAACCCAGAACTTCTCCAACATACCTAGACACTCCAATTTCCTTAAACCCTTATAACCAACATGTCATTTGTTATTTTCTTGCTCACTTAAAAAAAATTATGAGACCCAAAGCCCAAAGCCCAATTCATCTAGGCCCAAAATTCGGGGCGTTACAATGTTTGTGAAAATTTTTAAGTTTAAGTGGAAATTCATGCCCCGGTTTTAAATGTTTAATTGAGTTTAAGTCTTGTAATGCCTCGTACCCTGTCCTGGCATCAGATACGAGTACGGGGTGTTACAGAAACAATTCGGGACTAAATTGAAATCAATTGGAAAGTCTAGGAAAAAAATACAAAAAATTTGGAAACGGGGGCCGGGCCGTGTGCCCCACACGGTTGAGACACACACCTGTGTCTTAGTCCATGTAACCTTCGAACTAGGGACACACGGCCGTGTCCCAGCCTGTGTCCTCACCTGTGTAACTCTCTGAGTAGGGTCACAAAACGGCCATGTCACACGCCTGTGTGCCAAGTCGTGTAACTCTCGAAATAGTCCCACACGCCCGTGTGCTAGGTCGTGTAACTCACTCACTTGTATACAAAGGAACCTTTAAGAGACACACGACCGTTTTGCCAGGCCATGTGTCACACACGGCTGAGTCACACGCTTATGTCTTAGGCCGTGTGGACCTAAAATTCACCTAAAACAAGCCATTCCCAACCCGATTTCATGCATATTCATTTGAACCAAAAGTGCACACCTAAAGGCATAGAACCATACATAAACATGCATATATATTGCCATTCCAAAGGTCCTAATTCAACTAACCAATATGCCATTCAAAGGCACCTCAAAAGCAATCATCAAAACTTACCTAAACATGTCATCTTTACCAAATTTCCAACATCAATATCTAGTTCAATACTTTCCAAAACATGTCATAACTTTACCATGATCTTACCAATTCAATACATACCATTTGAGCCATACAAAACATGCATCATAAGATAACACAATGACACAAACTAGCAAAGCATCAAAGGTACCAAACCAAGATAACTTTCATAACTTATATAAGCCAATTCACCAACTAAAAATTCATCATAATGTCATTACAATTCAAACTATACATGCCATTATAACATTGGCCAAAACATCAAAAACTACCTATATTTATGATGGATAGTGTGATAGATCTCTGACGAGCTTCCAAATTGATCGAGCTTCTGATAATCTATAAAACATAGGAAAGTAACTACGTAAGCACATAATGCTTAGTAAGTTTGTAGAAAATAAAACGTAACTTACCATTTCAATTATATAAAATAAGTATAAGCATAATATAACCCAAACCACAAGCTTGGCACAAGCTAATGCATCATCATCAATACACAAGTTAGTGCATTTATACATAACTCATTTGGATTAAACATATGATAAGTCATTTCTATATGAAAATACATCATTTTATTCATTTATACTTTTCATGAGCACATGCATAATTCCATTTGAAAACTTACCATTTCAATCCCTTTTCTTGGCCGTTGAACCATCTAGAATATCATCAGATACACAAGAAAGCTCACACGAAGTATGCTGAAACATATAATCGTAACCTTTCCTTTACATCATTGCTCACACGAGCTGTGAAATGGGCCTACTTACACGAACTGTAGATCGAATGTAAGCTACACGGTGCTACTCACAAGAGCTATGGAGTATCCGCAACAAATCAGGACCTCAGCCATCAATAGGACATTCAAGACCAGCAGCCGAAACATGAAAACCCTAATGACATGTCATTCGTATCCCATGAATTCCTAAGGTTCAACTTGGACTCAACATCCGTCAAATCATCATAGCTTTTTTGCGATTATACATTGATCCATTTACATTAAGATAACATAATAAACATTAAAATTAACAACATTTATATGATAACCATTCATATAAACTTACCTCGATAGCTAGGGGCGTGAAGGTTAAAACGAGCTATTCTGAAGCTGTTGCTTTGCCTCAGTCTAGGTCTTTACGTGGTCAATCTTGATCTAAATAGACAATTTCAATCCATTTAATACTTATAGTACTCAATATAGTTCATATTTCATTTTTATATAAATTACTATTTTGCCCTAACATTTTAAATTTTTACAACTTAGCCCTTAAGCTAATAAATTGAAATCTAAGCATTTTAATCCCTCAATCAAGCTGACGAAATTCATTAGGGACTTAAACAAACCCAAATAAACCATCATTGCATAAATTTTTCATGAACTTTTACTATTTTTAAAAACAAATCACTAATTGCAAATTTCATAAAAAATCACTTTACAAAACTTGTTTATTTATCAACAAGGACTCATAATCCACCATTAAATATCAAGAATAATTCAAAAAACTTCATGGCATAAACCTCAATCTTTAATAGTTTTACAAATTGACCCTCGTGCTAGCTAGATTAAGCTAAAACGGACTCGAAAGCATAAAAATAATTAAAAACAGGGCTTAAATACATTCCATGCAAGGAAATTTTTCTTGACCAAAGATGTCCCCTTTTCATAATAATGGTGAATAGTTTTTTGGGCTAAATATGATGAAGATGATGTTTTAATTAATCTTTAATTAAAAATATTAACTTTTTTTATCTAATTACAAATTTAACCTTTAAAACTTATTAAAATTTCAGTAAAACCTTGCCATACACATCCACTATATCATTTAAAGGTCTAATTACCATTTAAGTCAATTATATTTCCTTTCCATAGTCTTTTAGCCCCTTTAGCTAATACAACTCCACTTTTACACTTTTTTATGATTTAGTCATTTTCACTTAATTAGTCATGCAAACATCAAAATTTCTTAACGAAATTTTAATATGACCTTACTAATATATCATAGACAATAAAATAATACTAAAATAAAAATTTACTCATCGAATTTGTGGTCCCGAAACCACTGTTCTAATTTCACTAAAAACAGGCTGTTACACAGTGTGTTCCGAAAAAAGGATGATTGATAATCGTTGAGAACAGTAAGAACAAATTGATCCCAAAAACAATAGTCACTGGATGGAGGGTATGCATTAATTACCAGAAATTAAATGACACAACAAAAAAATATCATTTCCCCCTTTCCTTTATTTATTAGATGCTTGACAATTGGGAAAGAATATTACTGTTTTCTTGATGGATACTCTAGATATCATGTAACACCCCTCAACCGTATCCAATGCCGGGACAGGGTTTGGGGTGCTACCGAACTTAAACTCAACCAATATTAGAAAATCGGGCCATAAAAATTTGATTAATTTAAAACTTTTTATCTCATAGGCAATCTATCCCATGATTGGGCTTACGAGGCCCAAAACATACATTTGGGGTGGTTCGGGACCAAACCGAGGGCTCAAGAAAAAAACATAGAAAATTTCATCCTTTAGGGCCCTACACGCCCGTGTGCTAGGGACACGCCCATGTCCTACACCCGTGTGGCCAATTTGATTTTTACAATTTTTCATAAAACAAGTGCAGACTTCACACGGCCTGGACACACACTTGTGTCCTTTCACATGGTCACGACATGCCCGTGGTGTATCCCGTGCACAAAAACTTGGGTATTTTGTTTCTGACGTCAGCATTACACAATCATGGCACACGCTCGTGTACTAGGCTGTGCCCTCCACACGGTTGAGACACACGGCCGTGTCTCTTCCCATGTGATAAATACCATGCATTCTGACTTAAAATTTCTAGGTGTAGGGGACACACGACCTTCTCACATGCCCATGTGGCTGTTCGTGTGTCACACACGGTCTAGACACATGCCCGTGTGTCTACTCGTGTGGACAATATGAGGCTATTTACCAAGCCTTATTGCCACCCTAGTATGTCTATTTTCATATCAACACCAACCAATACCAAATCAAGCATGATAGACATTCATTTAACCAAGAAGATGCATCTATTATAGACTCAAAATGAATGTTACCCTCATTCAAGGCTTAATGTAAAATGTGGAAACTATTTCAAGCCAACACATTTGGCCAATTCACAAAGACATAAAAATAATAAGGTCTAGCCCTATACATGCCATTATCAAAAATTTAAATCCAACTATACCGAGTATTACGGCCGATAGTGTGATCAATATCTCTAACTTCTAGGGATCCTTGGACTAATTAAGTGGCATTGAAAGAAAAAGGAAAGGAAAGAGAGTAAGCATAAAGCTTAGTAATTTGCATATAAACAAATATACAACAACAATTTCACCATTAGTCATCATACTCATAGCTCAAAGGTAAGCATAAACTTGACTTACTCATTACCGTCTACTCAAGTCACATTTTCTAATTTAAGCTCATTACTCATGCATACTAAATAGGTATCTGTACCACTCACAAAATTATTATACTTTCCTTAGTAAGTCACTTTTGTAACCTTTAAAGTTGAACCTTTCGGAATACTACCGGATATTCTGTAAGCCTCAAACATGGGATAAATTGTCGATGCCATGTCCCAGACATGGACTTATAATAACTCTCGTATATACATGCTGATGCATGTCCCAGGCATGTCTTACACTAGCACAACTCTTAGTCGATGCATGTCCTAGACACGTCTTACACTGGCTATCATCATCGAGGCCGATGCATGTCCCAAACATGTCTTACACTGGCACTCATCTCTACGCCAATGCCAAGTCCCAGACATGGTCTTACACTGGCACTCATAATGTGGCCGATGCATGTCCCAGGCATGTCTTACACTGGCATACAATTAATTCCAATGTTAGGGCATGAATATCCAGTTTGTTTCCTAGGGCTCCAATGGGATCTTTCTACTATCTCAATTATTACTATGCATTCTCAATTCACAATCTAGCAATTTATGCTTTATCAATTCAATGAAAATTTGAATACATGTATTAAAAATGTAGTTATATTATTTACATACAACTTACCTCGGTTTACAAAATGTACTCGACTAATAGATTTAGTCGATTTGCTTGGCTTTCCCCTGGTCTAGGCTCGGATTTGGCAAAACTTGATTTGTGAGTGCTTTAAGTTGCTGAAAATTTTAAGCTCTTAAAACCCCCTTCAATGGCTGATTTTCGGTAGAGAAAGAAGATGAAAAAGGGATGATATCATCCTTCCTTGATTTATTTCTATTTTAGTCAAAATAAGCTACCTAACTCACCAAATACAAAAGTTTTGTCCCCCCTTTGACTCAATGGCTGGCCAAGCACCCTAAAATGGGTCTAATTGCCCTTTAAAGACTTCAAATTTTAATTCTATACTATATAACACATTTGGGTACTAAATGCAACTTTTGCCTTTTATACGATTTAGTCTTTTTTCGCAATTGAGCTCTCAAACGTCAAAATTACCTTACCGAAATTTTCATGCACTAATAAAATCTTACTATAATCTCATAATAATAAAAATAATTTTCCCAACTTCGGATTCATGGCCCCGAGACAACTGTTCTGACTATGCCCTAAATCGAGCTATTTCATTTTCCCCCCTTTAGGGATTTTCGTCCCTGAAAATCTTACCAGTGAAAAAGTTCGGATACTGTTCTCTCAGAGACTCCTTGGGTTCCCATATGGCTTCTTTGACTCCGTGTCTATGCCATAATACCTTCACTAGAGGTATAATCTTATTTCTTAACTATTTGACCTCTCGAGCTAAGATCTTGACCGGCTCCTCACCGTAAGTCATATCCGAAAGAATCTCAACTTAAGTTGGTGCAATTACATGCAAAAGGTCTGATCTGTACTGGTGTAACATGGACACATGAAACACATTGTGGATCTTTTCTAACTCCAGTGGCAAATTCAATCGGTAGGCAACAGACCCTACTTTCTCGATAATCTCATAAGGTCCTATGAAACAAGGACTAAACTTGCCCTCTTTCCAAACCTGAGGACTTTCCTCCACGGAGAAAATTTCAAAAATACTTTATCACTGACTTCAAACTTAATTTCCTTTCGCCTCAAATCTGCGTAGGATTTTTTTCTATCCAATGCAGCTTTTAGATAGTCACGAATCACTTGAACTTTCTCCTCAGCCTCTTTGACCAAATCAACCCCATGAATTTGATTCTCTCTCAACTCAGTCCAGTATAAGGGCGTTCGACACTTTTGCCCGCACAAGGCCTCATAAGGCGCCATTTTCAAACTCGACTAATAGCTATTGTTGTAGGCGAATTCAACCAATGACAAGTATTTTTCCCTACTTCCTTGAAATTCGAGAACACAACATCTCAACATGTCCTCTAAGATCTGTATCACTCTTTTCGACTGTCTGTCAGTTTGCGGATGAAATGTCGTACTGAAACTCAGCTTGGTTCCTAAAGCCTCTTGTAACTTTTTCCAAAACCTTGAGGTAAACCTCGGATCTCTATCTGACATAATCGACAATGGCACTCCATGAAGCCTTACAATCTCGAAAATATATAATTCAGCTAACTTCTCGAGGGAGTAGTCGGTACGCACTGGTACAAAGTGTGCCGACTTAGTTAATCTGTCAATAATAACCCATATTGCATCTTTCCTTTACGGGGTTACTGGCAAACTGGTCACGAAGTCCATAGTGATATGATCCCATTTCCACTCAGGGACCATAATAGGTTGAAGTAAACCCGAAGGTACTTGATGTTCAGCCTTTACTTGTTGACACACTAGGCACTTGGAAACAAATTCCGAGATGTCTTTTTTCATACCCGACCACCAATACATTTTCTTAAGGTCATTGTACATTTTCGCACTACCCGGGTGAACAGATAAGCAACCACCATGAGCCTCACTCAAAATCTTTTGAATAAGTTCATTGTCTTTGGGTACACAAATTCTGTCTCTGAACGTTAAACATCCATCGATACCAATACGAAAATCCGATTCAATTTCTGACTCATACTGATTTCTCTTGGCTTGCAACTTCTCATCACTTCTCTGAGCTTCTCAGATCTCTTGTAGAAAAGTCGATCTAGCCTTCAACTCGACTAGAATCGAACCATTATTAGATACTGTCAACTGAGTATTCAAGGCTCTCAAGGCAAAAAACGACTTCCTACTCAAGGCATCGGCGACTACATTTGCCTTTCCCGGATGGTAGTCGATAAATAACTCATAATCTTTTAACAACTTAATCCATCAGCGTTGCCTCAAATTCAATTTCTTCTGAGTCATCAAGTACTTTAAAGTCTTATGGTTAGTGAATACCCGACATTTCTCTCCATACAAATGGTGTCTCCAAATCTTCAACGCGAACACTACAGCTGCAAGTTCTAGATCATGGGTTGGATAATTTCTCTCGTGTTGCTTTAGCTATCTCGAGGCATAGGCTATAACCTTACCTTCTTGCATGAGCATACACCCTAAACCATTTAAAGAGGTGTCACTATAAATCACAAACTCCTTGCCCGACTCTGGTTGCACTAACACTGGGGCTTTCGTTAATAAGGTCTTTAATCTCTCAAAACTTTTTTGACATTTTTCGGTCCATTCAAACTTGATGTCCTTTTGCAGTAGCCTAGTCATCGGGGTAGCTATCATAGAAAATCCATTTAAAAATTGTCTGTATTATCTGGCTAAACCCAAAAAGCTTCGAACCTCCGTTACATTCTTCGGTGATTTCCAATCCACAATAGCAGAAATCTTATTTGGATCAACTCAGATTTCGTCACCCGACACAATATAACCTAGGAACCCGACCTCTTTAAGCCAAAACTCACTCTTGCTGAACTTGGCGTATAATCTCTTGTCTCTCAAGGTTTCAAACACAACCCTCAGATGTTCTGCATGCTCTCTCTCATCATGCGAGTAGATCAGTATGTCATCGATAAAGACGACAAAAAACTTATCTAGATACGGCTTGAATATACGGTTCATCAAATCCATAAATACCGCCGGGGCATTAGTCAAACCAAAAGGCATGACAAGAAACTCATAATGCCCATATCTTGTCAGAAATGCAGTCTTCGGTACATCTTTCTCTTTAACCCTTAACTGATAGTAACCAGACCTTAGGTCGATCTTAGAAAACATAGTGGCTCCCTTCTACTGATCGAACAAATCATCAATCCTTGGTAAAGGGTATTTGTTCTTCATTGTTACCTTGTTGAGTTACCTATAGTCGATGCATAATCTCATCGACCCATCTTTCTTCTTTACAAAGAGTACCGGAGCACCCCATAGAGAATAGCTTGGTCTTGCAAAGCCCTTGTGTGTCAGATCTTCCAACGGTGCTTTCAACTCTTTCAACTCTATTGGAGCCATCCTATACGGGGCGATCAAGACGGGTTCCGTTCTAGGAACTAATCCAATCTCAACTCAACTTCTCTCATTAGAGGTAATTCGGGTAACTCTTCTGGGAACACATCTGTGAACTCGCAGACTACCGGTGCTAATTCAATCTTTAATTTTGACTCGTGAGTATTCAACACAAAAGCTAAATAAGCTTCATACTTCTTTTGCAAATATTTTTCTCAACAGTCAATGACGATAATACCATAGGCAGGTTATCTGACTCATCTGGTCCAACTCGAAGGACATCCCCATCTTCACAGCTTAACTCAATTACTTTTCTTCCATAGTCTACTACAACACCATGGGAGGTTAGCCAATCCATCCTGAGAATTACCTCAAATTCATTAAACGGCAACAACATTAAGTTGGCCGAAAAACAGTGGCCTCTAATCATCAAGGGAAAATTTCTACATACTTGGTTCACTAATACATGCTTGCTAATGGGTTGGACACTTTTATTACAAACTTAGTGGACTCTACTAACACATTTATACGAGGTATCAATTCCATACAAATGTAAGAGTGGGTAGATCCTGGGTCAATCAAAGCAACAACAGTTATATCAAAGATAGAAAAGGTACCTGTGATCACGCTGGGAGACTCTGCCTCTTCTCGGGCACGTATAGCATAGGTCCTTGCTGGCGGTCTGCCTTCAGACCTCGTCGTGGAATCTCTTGACGCGCCTCTACCACTAGTCCCACTCCCGAAATTCTTTTGTGGTCTACCCCTCAACGGAGCACTGCTTGCCTTCATTTCCTGTTTTCTCCCTCTCTTATCTATCTCAGGACAATCACGAATAAAGTGGTCAAGTAACTCACACTTGAAACATCCCCTCTCGTTTACTCGGCATTCACCTAAGTGACGTCTCCCACATTGTGGACACTCCTATCAATTTGGCCAAGCACTACCAACACTAGCGACTGAAGTAGCCTGGGCTTTAGATGCTATATTCTGTTGATTCATGTTTCTCCTCGAATACCCCACCAAAGCATTTGATCGGGTAGTAAATTCTTTTGATTTCTTAGATGAGGACTGATGTGCCTTAATCATCTGTCTTTTCTTTAAATCCTGTGACTCAAAGGCCACTTTCTTCTTCTCTTTTATCAACTCTTCTACCTTCACGCTCTCTCGACAAGCACCACAAATTCTCTTATTTCTAAGATGCCCATTGAGGCCATCCTTAAACCTCTTACACATGGTAGCTTCAGTGGATACGCATTCCCGTGCATACTTACTGAGTTTCACTAACTCACGCTCATATTCTGTCACAGTCTTATTGTCCTGTTTCAACTCTAAAAATTCCTTCCTTTTCTGGTCTATGTACCTCTGGCTAATGTACTTCTTTCTAAACTCTTCTTGGAAAAATTCCCAAGTTACTCTTTCTCTCGGTACCACAGACACGAGGGTATTCCACCACTGATAAGCCAAATCCCATAGGAGTGACATCGCACACTTCACATACTCCTCAGATGTGCATGATAATTTATCGAATACTCTTATGACATTTTCTAACCAAAACTCTACCTTCTTTGGGTCATCATCTAAGTTAGCCCAGAATTCCTCAGCCCTTTGCTTCTAAATCTTATCAACCGGAGGCTTCTCTCTTCTAAACATGTCTGCACCTTGCAGAGCTACCAGTGCATACTGAGGAATCGAAGGAGGTGGGGGAGGTGGAGTGTTCGGGTTCGCACGAATAAACTCTGTATACCAAGCGTCCATCAATTGGAGGTAGGCTTCTCTAGCCCCTCCATCTTGGCCCATACTCACGGGTTCACTCTCTACTGGTGCAGTCCCTTCTGCGGGAGCCAGCGCATTACTTTCCATGTCATCTGTTGTGGTTCTATCATGATCCATTTACTATATAAGAAAAACATAATTTATTTTGTCAAGAATCTTCACACTATCAATACGTTTTTATGGCATGTATAGCTAGACTCGTACTCTAGCTAGATTAGTCCTAGAATCAACTAAACCATAGCTCTAATACCACTAAATGTAACACTCTTCGCTTGCATCCAATGCTAGGATAGGGTTTGAGGTGCTACCGAACTTAAACTCAACCAATATTAGAAAATCGGGCCATAAAATTTTGATCAATTTAATACTTTTTATCTCATAGGCAATCAATCCCTTGATTGGGCTTACGAGGCCCAAAACATACATTCGGGGTGGTTCGGGACCAAACCGAGGGCTCAAGAAAAAACTTAAAAAATTTCATACTTTAGGGCCCTACACGCCCGTGTGGGTATATGGCACACGCCCGTGTGCTAGGGACATGCCCATGTCCTGCACCCGTGTGACCAATTTGATTTTTACAATTTTTCATAAAACAAGTGAAGACTTCACACGGCCTGGACACACGCCCGTGTCCTTTCACACGGCCACGACACGCTCGTGGCGTAGCCCATGTGCAAAAACCTGAGTATTCTATTTCTGATGTTAGCATTACACGACCATTGCACACGCCCATGCCCTCTACACAGTTGAGACACACAGCCGTGTCTCTGCCCATGTGATAAATACCATGCATTCTGACTTAAAATTTCTCGGTACAGGGGACACACGACCTTTTTACACAACCATGTAGCTATCCTTGTGTCACACACGGCCTAGACACACGCCCGTGTGGCTACCCGTATGGACAATATGAGGCTATTTTCCAAGCCTCATTACGACCCTAGGATGTCTATTTTCATATCAACACCAACCAATACCAAATCAAGCATGATAGACATTCATTTAACCATGAAGATGCATCTATTATAGACTCAAAATGAATGTTACCCTCATTCAAGGCCGATGCATGTCCCAGACACATCTTACACTGGCTACCATCGTCGAGGCCGATGCATGCCCCAGACATGTCTTATACTGGCACTCATCTCTACGCCGATGCCATGTCCTAGACATAGTCTTACATTGGCACTCATAATGTGGCCGATGCATACCCCAGACATGTCTTACACTGGCACACAAGTAATCTGAATGTTAAGGCACGAATATTCGGTTTGTTTCCTAGGGCTCCAATGGGATCTTTCTACTATCTCAATTATTACTATGCATTCTCAATTCACAATCTAGCAAATCATGCTTTATCAATTCAGTGACAATTTGAATACATGTATTAACAATGTAGTTATATTATTTACATACAACTTACCTCGGTTCACAAAATGTACTCGACTAGTCGATTTAGTCGATTTGCTTGGCTTTCCCCCGGTCTAGGCTCGGATTTGGAAAAACTTGATTTGTGAGTGCTTTAAGTTGCTAAAAATTTTAACCTCTTAAAACCCCTTCAATGGCTGAAAGATTAAAAAGGGATGATATCATTCTTCCTTGATTTATTTCTATTTTAGTCAAAATAAGCCACCTAACTCACCAAATACAAAAGTTTTGTCCCCCCTTTGACTCAATGGCCGGCCAAGCACCCTAAAATGGGTCGAATTGCCCTTTAAAGACTTCAAAATTTAATTCTCTAGCTATATAACACATTTGGGTACTAAATGCAATTTTTTTCTTTTATACGATTTAGTCTTTTTTCGCAATTGAGCTCTTAAACGTCAAAATTAACTTACCAAAATTTTCATGCACTAATGAAACCTTACTATAACCTCATAATAATAATAATTTTTCCAACTTCAGATTCGTGGTCTTGAGACCACTATTCTGACTAGGCCCTAAATCGGGCTGTTACATATCATCAGATTCTAATACATCCCAATGACTAAGAAAAAAATAACGTTCACATGTCCTTTCAACACACATGCTTTCAAACGCATGCCATTCAGATTAATTAATGCTTCAGCAACATTTATGAGATGTATGACTGCTATTTTTTATCGACATGCTGTAAGAAGGCCTCAGTGTATTCATGGATGAATTTATAGTATATGGGGATTCCTTCTTGGAATGTTTAGATAATTTGAGAAAGTACTAAAAAAAGTGAAGAAACCAACTTGGTGCTCAATTTGGAAAATTTCATTTTATGGTAAAAGAAATATTTGTTTTAGGACATCAAATATCAAGAAAATGGTTGGAACTGGACAAAGCAAAAATTAGAGTCATAACAAATCTTCCTAACCCTACAACAGTCCAGGGGATACGAAATTTCTTAGGACTTGCTGGGTTTTAGAGGCGGTTTATAAAAGATTTTACTCACATATCCAAATCATTGAATCAACTTCTTCAGAAGGAAACAC
This sequence comes from Gossypium longicalyx, assembly GCA_025698465.1. NCBI lineage: Eukaryota > Viridiplantae > Streptophyta > Magnoliopsida > Malvales > Malvaceae > Gossypium > Gossypium longicalyx. Next base: position 22,143,147 of record CM047000.1, read on the forward strand.
CATTCATATTTAATCAAGAGTGCATCCAAGCTTTTGAGGTAATAAAACAAAAACTTATTTTTGCACCTATTGTATTACCCCTAATTGGACAAAACCTTTTATTATAATGTGCAATGCTGGTGGTTTTGCTATAGGAACAGTGTTGGGACCAAAAAAAGGAATAACATATTTTGCTCCATTCATTATGCATGTAAGACATTAAATTCAGCACAATATAATTACACTAATACTAAAAAAGAAATGTTTTCTATTGTGTTTGCATGTGAAAAATTTCGTCTTTATTGAATGAAAAATAGAGTTTATGTCTAAAAAAGATGAAATGCCACATATGGGAATACTTGAAGTAGAGGTATTTGACATGTAAGGAATTGATTTTATGGGACCTTTTCCAAGTTCCCTTGGAAATTAGTACATCCTGTTAGTGGTAGACTATGTTTCTAAATGAGTTGAAGCAATATCACTACCTACGAATGATACGAAGTCAGTGGTCAAATTTTTAAGAATTCTTTTATAAGATTTGGAACATCTCGTCCTCTTGTAAGTCATAAAGGATCCCACTTTTGCAACAAGCAGTTTGAAACGACCTTGGCCAAATATAGCATGACACACCAAATAACTACAGCGTCTAATCCACAAGCTAATGGGCAAGCAGTGGTGTCTAATTAAGAGATTAAACAGATACTGGAAAAAAACAATCAATCTAAACAAAAAAGATTCGGCGCTAAGATTTGATGATGCATTATGGGCTTATAAAACAAAATAAAAAACCCCCTTAGGCATGTCTCTATACAAGTTGGTGTAGGGGAAAATTTTTCATTTGCCAATCGAGTTGAAAAAGAAAATTTATTAGGCAATAAAGGAATTGGATTTAGATCCTGAGCTAGCCAAAAAAAAGAGATTATTCTAGTTGCAAGAATTAGAAGAAATTAGATTTATTGCATATGAAAATGCAAAACTATATAAAGAAAGGAGTAAACTCCGATATGATGCTAGAAAAAAAAATAGGAGTTCTTACCAAGACAAAATGTAGTCTTGCTCAATTCAAGATTAAAATTATTTCCCAAAAAACATAAATCAAGATAGACAAGACCTTACATTATAAATCAAGTGACACCTCATGGCATGATAGAACTCATTGGAAATGAGGGACAATCTTTTCTCGTCAATAGTCAAAGAGTAAAACATTACTTCGAAGGAACAACTAAAGAAGTCGTCGAAACACAAGTTTTACAATGCAAGGTCATATAGACTCAACACAAAGGGAGAAAAGCTATGGAAAAAAACTGGGAAATAGATGAAGAGTTCATAAATTTCACAACCAACAGGGAAAGAATTGAATTAAGGGAATAATGCCTAATTGTTAAAATAAAGTAGGTCAGAAATTGGTCAACATGTCACGACACCAACTTTATATGTCATGACACTAAACCAAATCCGACACTATTACAGTGCTCTCAATGTCATGAAAACAAATGGGGATGTCATGACAACCCTACATAACTTGTTGTTTTAAGTATAGTAACTTAGGATATATTTGTAGTAGAATATTAGTAAAATTAGGACTGATTACTTAGTATTTTTTTTTTTATAAATAGAACCTATAACCCATCCTTAAACCTTGAATTCTATTTTCACCCATCCATAGAAATTTTTAAGCCACAAAAATCCCCCATCAAACTTGTGAAATTTGCAGATATTGAACCTAAAATTTGTCACAAATCTTTAAGAGGAACATTACAAGATATTCAACAATAACAGAAGAAAGATTTACGTCAAATTAAGGTTTTATTGTATTAGAATTTTGTTTGAAATTATAAATACATTTTTTGAATTCCAGGTAGAAAATGTAGACAAATTCCTACAACAGTTGTAACCCAACACATTCATTTAAGAACAGGGTTTTCATTCTTTAATGGAAAATTGCAAAGGAGAATGGGAGATTGCAACCGAACGTAAATGGACTACCTTCTGCTTAACCCCAGAAGAATAAAAAATCATACCAATTGCGCAGGAATTCTATCTAGCATTAAAGGAAAGAGAAGCAACGAGACCATATTACGAGATGCGATCATAGGTTATAGTCAGAGGGGTAGATGTTTTGGTAACTAAATGACGTATTTGTCAATTTTATGATGCTTCATACCATTACCATGATTTAATGTTCAAAATAAATATCAATCAATTCAAAAACATAGACAATGAGGAAGTAATAATGTCCTTAACTAAAGAAAAAGAAGAATAGACATACCAACTAGGTACCAATCTCCTAGTAATATTCAATCATGCACTAATGACTCCGATGTCAAAAATCTAGATGAAGTTTATTTGTTTAAGAATTTTTCCTTCATCAGATATCTCCAATATCAATCATTTATAGGTTATTATGGTGTACGCAATCTTACATAAAAACAAATATGTATCGGTATATGGATTTATCAGAGTATGCTTAAATGTGTATGAGATCAATGAAAAGGGACATTCTTCCTTCATTTAATAACGACATTATGCCAAGAAGGAAAAGTACCTATGGAGCCAATGGAAAAGTGGATGAATCTTCTAAAGAAATTATTAGGAGATATGATATACAAACAGTTTGTCATACTTCACAAAAAGCAAATTGAGGGGGATGAACGAGTTAGTTCTTAAAATATATATTCATACTTATGTAGGAATTGAGGATGAATTTTTAAAACAATTAATTAGGAAAAATTATATTGATTTTTAGGAGTATAACTAAAATAGATTTATATATATTATGTTTTCAAAATTTCTAAGTCAAAACCTCATATGAAAGAAATATGACATGTATAAGCTTTCGATGAACAAGGAAACACCCACCAGAAGACTATGACAATGTCACAAGCAATCGTGTAAATTCTCTTCTTATCAATTCAAGGGCTACACATTAGGGATAATGTGCTATCTAAAGTGTGGGGAGGGGGAGGTAACATAGGAAACTTTGATTATTTTGTTTTATGCCTTTTCTTTTATTTTTCTTGTTAAAGTGTGCTTGAGCTTTTAGAAATACAAGTGATCCGTTAGGAGCATGTATATAGGTTGATTGTATTTACTATAAATTTGGCATGATAATAATTTGAAATTTTTAGTTATCAGACTAATAAGTTCTATATATTACATTGTAAATAAGCATTAATTAGTTGCATATATCAAATGACATAGAAAATATAGGGAAACAATCATGCTAGTATGTATGATAAATGGTTAAAGTTGAGTTTGTTTGATTAATTAAATTTTTGACTATTGAGATACTTAGGGATGACTTAAGTCATTGTTTGGTATAACCTAGAGCCAAAAAGCTAACCATATTCATCGATCCTTAGTACCTATTTTTGTGCTAGAAAATGATTCTTGATGAACCTTTATACAAAACTCGAGTCAAAATATCAAATTTGTGCTTACCCTTTTTCTTTGGTCTCGAAATTGCACAAATTTAGACATCTGGCCATACGTATTGAGCGATAGGTATATACATCATGCAATTTTGTAAAAATTAGAGTGAATTAGGAAGGAGCAGTGTGATATCATGACTATAGGTAGCCAAAATGTGCAAAACAAAAGAAAAATTCAGAAAGATACAAAACGAGTAGAAAAAGTACATAAGCAATGAAAAAGAGAGTTTTATGAGTGAGAGATGTTGAAAATGTTAAAAGTGACTTAAAAAAAGAGAGTTATTATCACAATAATAAAAATCTCAATCATTAGTACACAAAAACACGTGAGCTGACCGTAGTTGTTTTACCATACTGTGACTTCCTACATGGAGAAATAAGGAAGGTGAGAGAAGGAGAAATAAGGCAGTGAGTGGGCAAGGGTTATTAAGGGGGAGAATGATGTTTTACGAAAAACACTTCAATGTTACATCGCCAGATTCAGTCATAACGTCCAGGCCGGGTTTGGGGGTGTTACATTTAGTAGTATCAGAGCCAGGTTGCAAAACTCGACTATGGATTTGGGTTTCTTCTAAAGCTTGGAAATTTAAAAAAGTACTGTTTGAAATAATTTAAAGTATTTTGAAATGTTTTTCTGAATGTGTGGTACACTGAGTCTCTGCACCAATCCTGTAAGTTCTCTCTGAAGATCGTATTTTGGTTTTTGACTGAAACTGCCATAGGTAGGATTATCGAGACCATCAGAGGTAGTCTTCGCCAACTCTTTAGTAGTGCATACTGAGACTGTAGTGAAGCCAGTAGACACCGATAAACACTACGTTGTGTGATATTAAAACTCTATACTTTTGACACTTTCTCCATAAAATATTTGTTAATAAAAAACTGGAACTGTAAATTGATGCATAAAACTGTTAACAAAGAAAAAACACAATTCGGTTATGGACACTGAGGGTACTCACGACAGGGGTACAAGAGGCTGCGGTGGAGGCAATGGAGGTGCTCGACCTGAGTCTTATGATCGTACGACTGAGTATTGGATGGGCGCACTGTCCCAATCTACCTATAGACTATACTGAAAATGCTCAAGTTAAATGTGGTATTGTTTTTGGATCTGGTGTGCGCAGCGGAGGCGTGGTGGTATAGTCTGTGTCATGCGACTGATCGGATGGTTGGAAATTTCAGGGACAAAATTTCTTTAAGGAGGGGTGAATTGTAATGCTCCAAATCTGGGCCTAGAAGTATTAGATCTTGAACAAGGGAATAGTTAAGAGGCGGTACATAAATAATTAATTGGGCAAGAAAGTGACACACAACTATGTATCTGCTTCAGTGGTTAAGTGTTCTAAGTGTTCTGGGATTGTTTGAGAAGTCTTGGGTTCAAGCCTTGGCTTCCACAAAACTTTTGTTTTTTTAAGGATAAAACCCCTATCTTTGGTCAGTAGGGTTATAAGTAAAATTTGTTAAAAACATGATAGAAAGGTAAGTGGCGTGTTACCTATGCCAGAGGACTGAGGTTCGAATCTTAGGGGGCGCAGTGGGTTTTTATATGATTGGAGGAAGTGTACTTTAATGGTAGCTTTACTGCAAATCATTGATGGCTTTAAGCCTATTATACTGGCAGCTCTACTACAAATACTATTTAGTGCCGCAATCGATGCTAATTCTGGAGTGTAGGGATGGGTGGGTCGATTTTATCCCCACATGGTGTGTAGGGTTGGTATAGAGATGGTGTGTAGAGGCTTGATGGGTAGGACCTGCATACTGTTACTGATACTGCACCTTTTACTATTATTGCACCGTTTACTATTACTGTAATGGACCAAGGCTCAAGTATATGACTGCTTCTGTATTGAGATGGGCTAAAGCCCAAACTAATATTGCCACTGTTACTGATATGGGCTTAGGCCCAGACTATATTTGTTCACTATATGTTTGACTATTTGTTTGTTCTAGGATTACACACTGAGTTTTCGTAAACTCACCCATCTATTTAACTGTACAGGTAATCCCTAGTCTTAGGCGGATCGGTGCTGCGAGGGACTTGAAGGTGGCCACGCAATAGCTTACGCGCCCATATTTGTCTTTTGATTTATAAGTGGCTTAATTTAGGGATTTATATTTGTTTTGCTTTAACACTGCTAGCAATAGGTTTTTCGAAAAGATAATTTTTTTTCAAAATACAACAAATATGTAAATGGTTTTTAGAGCTACTGCAAGAAACAACGTTTTATATGTAAACGCTAGAACACAACTATTTTAAAAAGCTTCCGCTACAAACAAGATTTTGAAATTAATAACATTTTAAAATAAATCCTTTTGATAGTGACGCAAGTCTTAAATCATCTTTTAGATCACGCAAAGAGGCTTAATAAAGATTGGGCTTTGCAAACGATATCATGTTTTATGAAAAATACTTCAATGTGTCATCACCAGATTCAGTCATAACGTTCAGGCCGGGTTTGGGGGTGTTACAGGTCTCATTCAACCGACTTGAATTGGCTCGATCTCTGTGGAGCATTCTACTTGAAGTCTTGGTGACCAAGTGAAGCACTTAAGGAAATTTAGGGCTACCATGGTAAATGGGGAAACTAATGTTAGAAGATATGAATCTGATAATATTTGATTTTACAATCTTAAAGAATTGAGTCAATCCATTAAGAATCTCAATTGTATATAGACTCTAATCTTGACCGTCGATGTAACTCAATATGTACCTTTGGTTTTGGAGGAGCTCAACTATAAATAGAGGTTTTCGCCCTCATTTGTAATCATCTAATGTATCCTATTCTTTGTATTCTTTCTGGAGTAATAAAATACTTTGAGAGCATTTACTCAAACATTTAGGTGTGTTTTGCTTTCTTGTGCAATTTTTGTTCTTTCGTTTCTCTTTCGTTTTGAGTTTCTTCCACTTTATTTTCGGTTCCTTGAAAATTTTCTATCAAGAATTCTAACTTTGCGAGGGTGAAAATGACTTAGGTAGATTTGAACACAAAGATAAAACTCATAAGTGGTTTACACTTCTCAAGAATAAGGTTTATATACGTTGGCAACTCTAACCAAACCATTCATATATCACTTACCTCTTGTATGATATGGGGTTACATTTTTAGAGTTCACGAGATCAACTACAACATGGCTAAAATAGCACTCACTTATAGAATTAATGTAGTTGGCCTTAATAGTTTGTTTTACTAATAGAAAAAATAGATGAGGAAGTATAATCTTAAAAATTAAAAATTATTATAATTATAAAAATTTTGAAGAATTCAAAACTATTTAAAATATACAAAAACAAAATATATATTATTCAATATTTAAAATATAAAAAAGGTTAATATTTTATAATATATTTATTTTATATAAAAATTAACAAAAAAAATCACAGTCGGACGGCACGGAGAGCTTTTGGTTCGTTGATTTTGGATATTCATCATCTTCTTCATTTTGGTTTTTTATTTTTGTTCATTTGTAACGCCCCAAAAATCCCAAAATCCTGAATTTTCTTTTTTTGGTTTTGATAAAAAAATGTGCTAGGTATTTTCGGTTAAGTAGGTGATAGTAGGTCTTGGCTAAGGTTTAAGTTCAAACTTAGGGGAAAAGAAAATTATGCGTTAATAATTAAAAGGATCTTGTTGGCAAGTAGTTGGGCTTTTAAATAAAGATAGGGGAAAATGGCATCAAAAAGCCTTGTGGAGGAGTGGCTAAGTGACACCACTTAGAGTGTAGAAAGGTGGCGTTAGTGGCTGGCAAGGAATCCAAGGTTCGAATCCTAGCTTAGTATTTTTAGAAGTTTAATTTTGGCCTTCTAGAAGATTGGAAGTGGCGTGAAGATGGACTCTAAGGGGAGTCAGGGAAAAAAATGAGGAGATGAGAAGGGGGAAGTGATGGAGCCGACCAAATGCAAGGTTGCCAGGCTAATGCCGAAATCTCTCTCACTTTGTTATCGAAAACCCTTTTCTCTTCAAGATCCAAAAAGCCGAAAACCTTTGCTTCTTTCTTTCTTTTCTTGTGCCAATTTTCTATTCACCTTTTACTCTTCTTCTTTAATCTGTGCCAAATAAATCTTATTCACCATACTAAGCTTGAAAGCTGAATCTCCCAAGGGCCGAATACTCTTTGGCCGAATACCCTTGGTGCAATTACTACTCCTTCTACTTCGGTCAAATCTAGTGTAAGTGTTGTTCTCCCAATCGGTTTTGCTAAGAATCTATTACGCTGTTCTTTCCTCACTCTTTCTAATCAACTGTGGTAGGGATTTAGTATCGGATCTCAGATCTTAGCTCTCTGCCGAAATTGCTCCTAAGGTGTTTTGTGGCTTTGGTAAGTATTCCTCTCTTGTTGGCTAAGGTTGGCCGAATGGTCTTAAGTGAGATAAGGGGATGAATGATGTTGGATTTGATCCCTCTAGTATTTGGTTTTAATGAGTAAGATTAATGCAGATCTAGGAAATACGTGATCAAGGAAAAGCTATTAGGGATTGGTGTTCAAGGTAAGGTTAAGGTGAGGTTTCGATTTTGGGTAAAATATGTATTAAGCATACGATTAATTGAAGGGTGATATCATTTGTAGGTTTGCAGCTAAGGGAATCACAGCACGCTCTATTACCAGGTGTGTACATACACTGCACACACACAATGAGTCGACAAAAGCCAAAAGTTGGGCTACGGTAGTATTGCGTGTGCACGAACACTCGTGAGGAGGAAATTGATAGGTTGTCTGAGGGCTATGGGCGATTCCATGAACTTAGGCTGTGATTTGGCCAACCGGGCCAGAATAGGCTTAATGGGCCTGATGGGTTGTTAGGCCTATAATAGGCAAAAATTGATAATTGATGCTATGTGATAGAAATTCATATGTGAGCATGTATATAAATGTAATTTGGGCCTAATGGGCCATATGAATATGATTGGGCCTAGTGGACCATATACAAGTATGTGAATTTGACTAGGCTTTGTAAAAGGATTTTGGGCCTAGTATATGATGACTACATAAAACTTAATTAATTAATTACGACCGTGGACAAGTCAAAGGGGTTAAGGTGTGGCAACGGGTATATGCATGTCTAGGATTGGATCTAGGAAGAGCTTGGTACTTAAGCGGTTTTAATGACTCACCTCCTCTTCTTTGGAATACTACTTGGTGCATAGTATTCGTTCATCTTAGCTCACGAGATTTGCTAATGGGCCAAGGTAAGTGAAAACCGTAAAGAAAGGGAAAATTATCAAAATGCCCCTAAGGGCAAAAATGACCAAAATACCCCTATGTGTTGAAGGTAAGTTTTATGGATGTGACATGCATACATATGATATTCTGCTTAGGTTGCATATGGGTTGGGGATTTTGGAACAAAGGAAGTATATGAGGATCGCATGGTCGCTTGACAACCGTGGATCCACCAAAGGCTTTTTAAGCCCATTATATGATTAGCAGCTTGTTGCAATAAAGGTAGTTCCGAAACTGAGCTACCATTGAAGTGTATCGGTTGGGTGGGTCAAACTTTGTATCCCCACATGAAGTGTACCGGGGGATGGAGCTGAAGTGTAGTAGATGGATTATTTGGGTGGGTTGCATTGCACTGCATTGCATATGTGATTTTATGATGATTGATGAATGCTTGCTGCTCGACGAGGGTGTACATATTGAGTTTGCAAAAACTCACCCCCTCTTTTATTTTTCTCAAGTAATGCTCAATAAGAGGTTCGAGGTTTGGAGAGACTCTAGGTGGCCAGCTAGCAAGACAACTTGGACTTGGTTGTTTTAAAAGCATTTAGTTCCTTATTTATTAAGTGATTTTAGAATGGATTTTAATAAGGCCTCTAATTTTTTTTATTATGTGGATTATTATTCTTATGCATTGTAATTGCAAGAAGTTGAACAAGGATTTTCTAAACCATAGTTTTTATATACTACGTTTCCGCAACCAAACTTTTAATTGATAAACTTTCTTAAATCAAATGTTTTAAACAAAGCTTTCGCAACTGAAAAGAGTGTTTTCATAAGTTACCTAAGGTTTCATATCTTAAGGAAGGGTTTTCAATGAAAACAAGGTTTTCGCTAAAACACTTCAATGTGATGCGCCAGATTTGGCCATAACGTCTGGGCTAGGTTTGGGGTGTTACATCATTGCTCTTTTTGGTTCATTTCTTTTCTCTGCTTCCAGTTTCAGATTTTAATGGTAGTTTCTGAGATAGTCGACTTTCACTATCCTTTGTTCCTTCATCCCTCTGACACCCGGGGACTTTGTTGGTTTCACACCAGCTAATCGGGATTAAAAATTACAGTGTGTGGAGTCAGTCGATGCATATTGCTTTATTGGCCAAAAATAAGACAGGCCTTGTTGATGGCACATGTTCTCGTTATGATCTATCAGCAACTCTATAGCCTTTTTGGGACCAGTGTAACACTATCGTTCTCTCATGGATCTTGAAGACGGTGAATAAAGACTTGTCGATAAACACTAACTTTGCTTCAAGTCCAGCCCTTGTTCAGAAAGATCTCTAAGAATAGTTTGATAAGGTAGATGGTTCTCGGGTTTTTTTTCTTCACTGAGAGCTAGTAACACAATCGCAAAGTAGTGCTTCAATCTCAATTTATTTAAGTAAGTTAAAACTTCTTTAGGATGAGTATGATGCCTTGGTTTCATTTTCAGTTTGTAATTGTGTTATTTCACATAAGAATCTTGTTCATGTACAACAACAACATTTACTTTAGTTCTTAATGGGTTTAAACGAGTCCTATGCTACAACTCGTTGCCAAAATTTACTCATGCAACCTTTGTCTTCCTTAAACCACTCATGCAACCCTTGTCTTCCCTAAACCAAGCATACGCAATGCTTCTTCAAGAAGAAAGCCAATGAATGCATTATTCCACTTTTTTTTCGAGGGAACCTACGACTTTGTATTCCTCTAATGGTCAAGGTTCGAGCAAGAAGAAGTTTCAAGGCACTTGTGATCATTGTAAAGTCAAAGGCCACAAACAAGAGAATCATTACCGATTGATTGGATATTCACCATACTTCAAATTCACCAAATCCAAGTCTAGTTCCTCGTCTACTGCAAATAATGCTATGGGTCCGGAGGCTTCTGCCACTGTTTCTCCTCTAGTAGCTCTAGTTTTGACACAATAAAAATATCAACAAGTTATAACTTTTCTTGGAAATGGTGTAGACCCTTCTCAACCACTTAGAGTTGCTGCACATATGATAGGTAATCTCTCTCATGGGTCTACTAAACGTTGGACCTTAGACACTAGAGCTACCAACCATATGACATTGGACATTCATTGGTTAGAGTCTTTGGTTCCTTGTGAATCTAGTTCATCGACTATTCAATTTCTGAATGGTAACTCCACTCCTATTGCCCACATTGGTTCTGTTACCTTCTCACCCAAATTTACTCTCTTTAATTTATTTTATGTACCAAACTTTCATTTTAACCTTTTTTCTATATCTCAGTTAACACGTAACCATAATTGTTTTGTATCCTTTTATCCTCATTTTTGTCTTGTGCAGGACCTTTGCAATGGAACAATGAAGGGGATTGGTAAGGAGCATTATGGTCTTTATTTCCTAATACCTACCCACTTTCCATCCCCAAGTAAGAATAGTTATGTTTCTTCTCTAACTACTTTTTTGTTGTCGACTCGAGATAATACATTTCTTTGGTATGCTCGTCTTGGGCACACCTCGTTTTCAAAATTGAATAAATTGCATACGTTGCACTTAACTTTTTGGATAGTGGATGTATTGCTCATTGTCAAGTTTGTCCTATTACGAAATGAACTCATTTGCTTTTCAAGTTAAAAAGTGATGCCATTGTTGTTATAAAATAATTTTTTATCATGATCAAAACTCAATTTTCCAAAGATATTAAAATTCTAAGAAGTGACAATGGTAGTGAACTTTTTGCTACTGAATGTTTTTTTTCATCCTTAGGTGTCATTGATTAGAGTCCCTGTGTTCATACACATCAACAAAATGGTGTGGCTGAGCGCAAGCATCACCATCTATTAAAAATTGCTTCTGCACTTAAATTTCAATCTCATATTCCTATTTGTTTTGGGGGAGTGTGGTCTCACTACTTGTTTTATTTTAAATTGCTTACCCTTTGGCGTTATTAATTGGAAAACACCATATGAGATATTATAAAATCAAACTTCTGATTTACATCATTTTCAGATTTTTAGGTGTCTTGCTTATGGAAAAATCCTTATATTACCGAAAAATTTCAATATCGTTATATTTCTTCTGTGTTTATAGGCTATTCCACTATTCAAAAGGGTTACGTACTTTTTAATCTTGAATAAAAACAATTTACTTATAAATCGAGATGTGATATTTCATGAATTCTTTTTCCTTTTTAGCAAAAAAAAAACATAGCACCTCTCGTTTGTGTCCCACTATTGAAACTATTTTTCCACCGATTTTTTATCTGACACTATTTATCCACATGGTACGCTACCCACTCCCATTAGTCAATCAACCCATGTGTCACCAAGTTCTTCTCCACATGAGTCAACTTTTCCACATGTCCCATCTCCTTTACCTTTATCAACCCCCCACTGTCCTATTATCCCATATTCTCATTGTAATAGCCCGATTTAGACCCTATTCGGAATGGTGGTTTTGGGGCCATGAATCTGAGTCAGAAAAATATTTTAAAATTATTTTCTATGTTTATTATGTGTGAATTTATATCTGTGAAATTTTCGTGCTTTAATTTTATCGTTGGAGTGCCCGATTTAATAAAAGGGTTTAATCATGTAAAATGAAAATTTGGAGGTTAAATGTGAAAGTGCTTAATTGTTGTTGTCGTTATAATGTTAAGCACTTGTAATGAAATTAGGCCATAATTAAGTTTGTGGATGGTAATAACCATGGAATATAATGGTTTTATATTTTATTATAAAGGTTATTTAAGTAAAATGATTAATAAGTTAATATATGTTATAATAAGACATAATTTAAAAGCCATTTTGTTCATCTTTTTGTTATGACCGAATAAAAAAAGAAAAGAAAGAAAAGAAACAAAGCTTAGGTATTCAGCCATTGTCCAAGCTTGATTCAAGGTTAGTTCTTGTTTGGTTTTTGATAATTTTTACATTTTTGAGATCGTTGCAGTGTAATGTATAAACTCCCATGCTTGAATTTCTTATTTTGATGAATATTTTGAGTTATGCCATTGATGAATATTTGAGCTTTGTGATGTTAGTTGATGAATTATGAAAGATATGTTTTAGATTAATATGTTTTGTATTGGAATTTTTGATGATTTTGAGTTATTAGGGTTAAATTGTAAAAATAATAAATTGAGGGACTAAAATGTGAAATAAATGGAATGCATGGACTTGTATGAACATGGGTAGTATTCGGTCTAAGCATGATGTGTGCAAATTTTGCATGTTTTGTGTTGTGTAATTTGGACTAAATTGTAAAAAGTGTGAAATGTTAGGGGTAAAATGGTAAATTACCTGTTTATGTGTTTTTGGACTAAATTGAATGAAATTATGTTTGAATGAGTTTAATTTGAATATGTTTAGATCAAGAACCAAAGAAATCAGATTTGGATCGGGGGAAAACCAAAGTTGTCGACTAGTTGTCCTGTTCCAATTATCGTTGTCCGAGGTAAGTTCATAAGTAAATAAATGTTGTTAAATTCGATTGTATATGTATTATATGTGCCGGATTGAATTATAATAAATATATGTGTATATGCCGAAATTATTTAAGCTTTGGAGAATTAGTTATGAGCTTGAACCGATCGAGTTACGACGTCCAAAAGCCCCGTATGAACCTTAGGAATAGCTAGGATACATATGTCATGACATAGGATTCCGATATGTGATGTGTGAGTAAGACCATGGCATCGATATATGTGTGCAAGTAAGACCACGTTTAATATGTTGGCATTGATATGTGATTCTAATATATGTGTGCGAGTAAGACCATGTCTATTACGTTGGCATCGATATATATGGTTACGAGTAAGACCATGTCTGGGACATCGGCATCGTATTTGTTTCGTGTAAGACCCTATCTGGAATAGTGGCATCGATATGTGATAGCATGTAAGACCACGTCTAGGATGTTGGCATTGTACGATATGTGTGATTATCCGAGTGTCCTATCCAATTCTGAATGGTTCAAAGAGCATTCTGAGAAACGAATAACTGTGTGAAAGTACATCCGCTTCAGGTAGGTATGTTTTGTTTATGAAATTCTGAAATGAAAGGTGGGTATGTATTTAATGATTATATGTGAAATACATGACAATGAATGATGAATGTATGTAAATGGATTATGAGTAAGAGTGATAGATGTAATGTATGAGAATGAGATGTGCTTTTGTGCAAGTGAAAATGAACAAATGAGCTAGATGAATCAAGTATGTATGAGATTTATATGTTCATTGAAAAATGAGGTAAATGAGGTTACTTAATGTAATCATATGAATTTATAAGTATGATGAGTGTATAAGTGGTTAAGATTTGTTAAATTCGGCCTAGTTAAATTGAATCATACATATCATTGAGTTGATTTTATTTTCTTATGGCTTACTAAGCTTTTAAAGCTTACTCCATGTGTTTTTTTTTCTATGTTTATAGAGTTTCAGAGACTTGCTCGAGTTGAAAGTCGTAGGAGACCTCATTACACTATCCAGTTTTCGCTTCGATAAAAAAATGCTTTGAGATTTGGTTATGTGGCATGTATGGCCTTGTTTTGATATATTTGGTTGATATTTGTATATATATATAGCCATGTGAAAATGGCTTGTTAATGAGGTTAATGTTTGTGTATATTCGGGCATGGTTTAAGCTTATTTTGTTAAGTATGTTTCATAGTATGCATATATGGTGTTTTGGTTACAAGTTTTAGTTGAGTAATGATACGGTTAATGGATGTGTTTTTGCTATAATGCATATGTGTTCATGAAGCTTAAGTCCAAGTATATTTGATTAGGGTATTTTGGTTATACGTATTGATTGGGTATGTCACGAATGACTTATAAATTAGCTCACTTTAGTGAGCTTGATATTTGGTTTATCAATTTGTGATGTTTGGGTATATGATTTGGCAATGAAAAATGGTAAGTATGGTTTCATTCGGTTTAGACAATGAAGTAAATGATGAATGCATGTTTCAGTTATGGTATATCATATTTTGACTAAGTAATGTTTATGTCATATGTGAGTGTAATTGCTTTGATCATTTTGTGATTTAAGAATTAGGTAATACAATGCATGATTATATTCGACTAGACATAGTAAAAATATGTGTATGCTTATGAGACAATCACTTGTGAGTTGGCTTTTTAGTTTTGGTTTGTGATGGCAAGTTTGTATATATACATCATGATTAAATGGTTGGTATTTAGGTTGAGATTTTATTTGCTCCAATTGATGTTGAAAGAGTGATGTTTAGATATAATTATAGTATGTGAAGTAGACATGATATACTTCAGTATGGATGTTCGAAAAATGGTTTAGATTGTTATGTCATATGCGCATAAATTTGTAATGTGAGAAGAGGTGTACTTAATCTGGAAATGATGATAGTTATTATCTTTTATGTTATTGAAAATTTAATCATGTGATATGATCGAATAGGTATATGTTTAAATGACCAAATTTTATATTATTCGTAATGGGCATAAAATTTATAAGTTAATGTACTAGCCGAATAGTTTATGAAATAAATGCTAGGTATATGTAGTCCGTTTGGTTATAATATGCATAGTGCAGAAATTATGAATTAATATGTTACTATTCAGCTAACGAAATAGCTATTTTGACATATGTTTGGTATATGTTATCTAATTATATATGCTTGGATAATAGTTGAGCATTTGAATAATGGTATAAGTTGATGATATTGATGTGATTGAAATTTGAAGCATGAATTGTTTATGAATTATAAGAAATAAATTATGATTGATTTTAGTTGATTAAGTGGTCAGTATATGCGAATTTGACTATATGAATAAATATATGGTTATTATTCGATTGAAAAGTTTTGTAAAGAAGTTGATATATTCTTAATCATAAAATCAATTATATGAACGTGTTGAACTGTGTTTTGTCAGGTAATACCTCGTAACTCTAATTCAGCTACGAGTACGGGTTAGGGGTGTTGCATTTGATTGGTATCAAAGCTATTGTTTAGTTGGTTCTAGGACTACCATAGCGTATGTGAGTCTAGCTATACATGCCACATTTAACCTGCGATAGTGTGATATCTCCCAACTTTGACGAAAATTGTTTTGATGAGACAGATAAGTTTTCCAACCAAGCTAATTCTGATAGTACGGAATGTATACTCAAATGTTTGAATGGAAATGTGTTGATTATGAGTTGAAACTCATAAAGGTATGGATCAAAGAGTA
Organism: Gossypium longicalyx; assembly: GCA_025698465.1. Taxonomy (NCBI): domain Eukaryota; kingdom Viridiplantae; phylum Streptophyta; class Magnoliopsida; order Malvales; family Malvaceae; genus Gossypium; species Gossypium longicalyx. The sequence continues at coordinate 22,158,937 of CM047000.1, forward strand.
TGACATTTTTGTTATCGGTAAATGTTATAATTATATGAGCATATGAGATATTATATTTGAGTTATGATTGCTATCTGAAATGCTTCGATTGTGAATTAGTAATTTGAGTTGGCATATGAACAATGTGTTAAGAACAAAAGTGATTAAAAGCAAAAGTTTATTAAATGATTTGAGAATGTGAAATTAGTAATGAACTAGTTATTTCTGATAGTACGTGTTATGTGCATTTATGTGTAAGTTAAATTTAAGGCTTTACTACCCTCACCCCCTTATTAGTGAAATGTTAAAATGAAATCTGTAAGATTTGGTTGAATAAGTTCACGAGTGTGAAGTTACAGAAGTCCGTGTTTAGAAGATTAATAATGTGGTCAGATAAGAGAATGAATCAGCAAATGAAGACAATATTAAAAGAGATATTGGATAGTTCTGAAGACTATTCAGATTATGCAAAGACAACATTATATGAAGAAGTTAACTCTGATTAAATGATCTATTCAGGTATGATATCTAAAGAAATGTATTAACTGAAAGTTCTTTTGAATTGATTTATGTTATTGATGGGATAATATAGACTTAATGATGATAGAATTAGACAGTTGAGTAATGTTTGAATTATATTGATGGCTAAGTGCAGTGGTTATAGTCTAGCAGTTACTATGATTTCTTCTTGATATTCTATGTGTATATTTATTCTCATAAGTATGTGTGACTGTTTAATTTTAGAAGAATCCTTGTTGTATAAGAACATTAGCTAAATATATCAATAGACGAAAGCATCGTTGACTGTATTTCTCTGGTATTTATTCCTTTGTATGGATATGAAAGTCGACGGTGAAATCTGTATGATGCTAATACTCTATCCTTACTGACCATTGCTCTGTTGAAAATATGTAAAGATTACATTGCTTCTGTTACTGTGAATTTCAATATTTATGTGTGACATTGTTCTTTCTGGATCTTATCTGGGATATCATCGGAATTGGTACCATTCTATATGGGTTGTAACTTTCTGATATTCTATGTAGCTTCAGATATTGAAAATTTCGCTATTCTAGTTTTCTTATGATTCTATATGATTATCTATAAGAGATATCTATTTAACGAAAATGGCTATATCTGTTATGATCATGATTTTTGTTCTAAAATTTGGGAAGTACTGCAGTATTGTTATCAGAGTTATAAAAGTTGTGCTTCTGTATTGGTTGCTGTTCAAATCATATTTGATTTTCTTCTGGGTTCAGATGCTTTATTAACAGTTGGGATATTATCTATTGTTACAGGTAAAAAGTCAGTCTTATTATGACATTATGATTTCTATTTGATGATTACGACATTTGTATAATGATATGTTTGGGTTATTCTTTCTAACGAGAAGAAAATATTTCTTCGAAAAGACCGATTCAGTGGTTTAGTCTGATTTGCATTATATGATTAAAAAAAAGAGAGAGATAATTGGGTTATATGTGTCTGAATCTATTCACCAGATTGGAAATAAACTTTAAACGTACACGTGTGAACTGAAGAATGGTCTGGAAGAAGAATTCGTATTCTTGAAGACTTGACACAGAATTATATCTATCAGAACAACTCATAAATCAAAGTTAGTTTGATTGTTGAAGTTTCTTTTCCACGAAGATATTGTTAACTGAAACATTAGTTCTGGTTCAGTTTAAGTTGAAGATAAGATCCAGAAAGAACAATGTCACTCATAAATATTGAAATTCACAGTAGCAAAAGCAATATAATCTTTACGTATTTTCAACAGAGCAATAGTTAGTAAGGACAGAGTATTAGCATCATACAGATTTCACCGTCGACTTTCATATCCATACAAAGGAATAAATACAAGAGAAAGACAGAGCAATGTCGAACATAACCTCAAACAGATCAACGATGCTTTCGTCTATTGATATATTTAGCTAATGTTCTTATACGATAAGAATTCTTCTAAAATTAAACAGTCACATATACTTCTGAAAATAAATGTACACATAGAATATCCAGAAGAAATCATAGTAACTACCCGACTATAACCACTGTACTCAGCCATCAATATAATTCAAACATTATTCAACTGTCTAATTCTGTCATCATTAAGTCTATATTATCCCATCAATAACAGAAATCAATTCAAAAGAACTTTCAGTTAATATCTTTATTTAGATATCATACCTGAATAGATCATTTAATCGGAGTTAATTTCTTCTGTAACAGTGTCTTTGCATAACCTGAATAGTCTTCAGAACTATCCAATATCTCTTTTAATACTGTCTTCATTTGTTGATTAATTCTCTTATCTAACCACATTATTAATCTTCTGAACACGGACTTCTGTAACTCCACACTCGTGAACTTATTCAACCAGATTTTACAGATTTCATTTTAACATTTCACTGATAAGGGGGTGAGGGTAGTAAAGCCTCAAATTTAACTTACACATAAATTGTAACGCCCTGAATTTTGGGCCTAAAAGCTTTGGGTTTTAAGCATAGGGGCAGTGAGGTGGTGGAACTTAAGTAATTAGTTGTGCGCTTTAGTGACAGAATGGGCCTGTTGGTCTGGTGGATAAGTGGAGTGTTAGTGTACCTTGAGGTTTTGGGTTCAAGTCTTGGGGTACGCGTTTTAGAGAACCTTTTTTTATTTTTGATTTATTCCTTTTTAGCTAATAATTATAAGTAATTATAATTATTAAATTTTGTGTTAAGAAATTAGATTATTGTTTTTATTTTTATTTTTATTTCTATTTTGGTTATTTTTGGGACGTTCTTCTCTGCTTTTCTTCTCTCCTTCTTCCTTTCTTTTTGGGGAATCTTCGGTTCTGACTTGGGGTTTTAGGATTTTCACTCCTCTGTCGCCATCTCAGATCACATTAAACAGGTGTGGGATTCAAAACTGATCTTCTACTTTCTATTTTTATTTCCTTTCCTACTTCAATCGATTGTATCTTGATTCACGAGTCCCTTTCCCTATGGCTTTTTGCGTTAGTCCTTCGTTTTTGAGCCTTTAGATAATAGGAGTTCTGAGAAATCACCCCTTTTCGACAGGGTGAGGTTTTGGGATCATTTTGACGGTGAAAATAGTAAAAACGAGGCTGACTCGAGGTGGTTTTGTTGCCTCCTCGACGACCACACGGGCATGTACCGAGGCACACGGTCGTGTGGATTTTGGAAATTAGGATTCCAGGCCAAATTAGGTGCCACACGGCCTGGCCACATGGCTGTGTGGCCAATTTGGGGATTTTTGTCAAAAACCACACGGGCGTGTCTCATGGGCACATGGGCGTGTGGGTTCGATAATTAGGGATTCTGAGTTTTGGGGTTACATGGCCTGGCCACACGACCGTGTGACTGATTTGGGGAATTTAGGGTTCTCACAAGGGCGTGTGTTTCGGGACACACGGCCGTATAACTGATTTGGAGCTTAGGGATTCCACACGAGCTTGTGTTATGGGACACATAGCCATGTCTGATTTCCACACGGACGTGTGACACCTTCACACTGTCGTGTCTGCTCTGCTTCTAAAATTAGAGGATTTGGACAGTGAGTTACACGGCCTACTCCCACGGTCGTGCCTCCACACCACACGGGCGTGTGCTTATGTCACACGACCATGTGCTACTCCTTACACGAGCGTTTGGACCTCTACACGGTCTGGACTGCTCCACATGGCCATAGCACATGGGCGTGTGGCCCTAGCTTGCCAAATACTACATTTATGTCAACTTGATCTGAAATGCAAATTGATTTGTTCCAACCTCTCGACTAAGATTACTAAAGGTGATTACAACTCTGTTCTGACCTTGATTTATGTACTTTTTGTGATTGAAGCGTGACATGTTAGGTACCGAAATTGAGTGCACAAGTGTGCATGTTTTTGTAACTAATTTACTGTTTGCAAGCAATTGTTTCTGAATGTCTATCTGAGATTGTGTTCTGAACTGGTGCATCGGCATTCATACATTTGCATACATTCATATGCATAAACCTTTTTGGGTGGGATTTTGAAGAGAAGGGAGATTTATGATTTGGCAGTTTAACTACATTCTATAGTCCCAATTCCCAGAGGGTCATGGATGATTCGACTGTACTACGGATTTCTGCACTGCATGGTACAGTAGATACATTAGCATCACTGCGTATTGTTATTATCTAATCTGGCAGTTTTGTTGTAACCCATCGATATAGCGGTTTACCGCATTGCACTGTACCGCATGTACGTTATCTATGCTATGTACCTTTATCTGATCTGGCAGAACATACTGCACGACTGTACCGCGGTTCACCGTATTGCACTGTACAACTTACACGCTAGCTTTGCTGCATAATATATGTGACTAGTAGTCTATCCGCGTTCTGATAGCCCTAATTCCCAGAGGGTCGAGGGTGGTCCTAATTCCCTGAGGGTCGTGGACAATGTAGATGATCATCATTGCCGGGCAAACCGGGATGACATCGTATGGATGGGTTGATTAAATCCCCATAGGGGGTATAAGGTTGGATGGGCTTTTCGAGGTCCTAATTGGAGTGCAGTGATGGGTGGGTCGATTATATCCCCACATGAGGTGTAAGGTTGGACGGAGATGGTGTGTTGGTTGGATGGGTGGGTGGGTTGTTTTATAACTCATTCACACTCATATGCATCTGACTGAATTTGCTTGATTGAATGTTACTGTTACTGTGTGACTACAATGTCTGGTTGATCTAACTGATTGAACGCGTGTGTGATAGAATGTATTTGACTATTCCCTTGAAAGGCACATGTGCCTAATAGTAATCTGTGTATTTGACTGTTACTGTACTAAGTTGGGCTAAAGCCCCAAACTGAGACTGATACTGACTCTGAAAAGGGCGTAAGCCCAAATTATGACTATTGAAAACTATTGTTACTGTATTTGATAGAGCCATATGACTGTAAAGTTATATATGATCTGTATTTGATTTAGTCGGTTTGTAAGTATGTTTTATTTTCGAACTGCTTCTGGTTTTCTGGTTTTCCTCACTATTGAATATATGTTTGATCTCACACTGAGCTCAAGTAGCTCACCCCATCTTCTATTTCCCCTTTCAGGTACAGTTCTGGGTTCTGAACACTGGACTCAGTACGCGGAGGTCTCGGACAGTCTTGGTGGATAAACTATGGTTTTTTTTTAAATTTCAGTTTTACTCATTATTCGGTTAAAGTTTAAATTGTAAGGATTTATATTGCTGCGGTACAATTTTGATTTGTGTTTATATTCGTATAATTTGAACTGGTTTTACATCGAACTTTATTTTAAGATTTGTATTGATTTGTTAATAAACGTTTTAAATGATTTGGTTTGATAAGATAAACTGTTTTGCAAATTTTTCTTTCCTACGATCAATTTGGTGATCAATGTAGCATTCTGAATTTGGTCTAGACTTCTAGGCCAGGTTGGGGGTGTTACATAAATGCACTTAACACATACTATCAGAAATAACCAGTTCATTACTAATTTCACATTCTCAAATCATTTAATAAACTTTTGCTTTTAATCATTTTTGTTCTTAGCACATTTTTCATATGCGAACTCAAATTACTAATTCAAAATTAAAGCATTTCAGATATCAATCATAACTCAAATATCATATCTCATATGCTCATATAATTATAACATTTACCAATAACAAAAATGTCATACTCTTTGACCCATACCTTTATGAGTTTAAACTCATAATCAACACATTTCCATTCAAACATTTGAGTACACATTTCGTACTATCCGAATTAGCTCGGCTGGAAAACTTATTTGTCTCATCAGAACAATTTTCATCAGAGTCTGGAGATATCACACTATCGCAGGTTAAATATGGCATGTATAGCTAGACTCACATATGTTATGGTAGTCCTAAAATTGACTAAACAGTAGCTCTGATACCAATCAAATGTAACACCCCTAACCCGTACCTGTAGCCGGATTAGGGTTACGAGGTATTACCTGACAAAACACAGTTCCACATGTTCATATAATTGATTTCATGATTAAGAATATATCAACTTCTTTACAAAGCTTTTCAATCGAATAACAACCATATATTCATTCATATAGTCAAATTCGCATATACTAACCACTTAATCAACTAAAATTAATCATAATTTATTTCTTATAATTCATAAACAATTCATGCTTCAAATTTCAATCACATCAATATCATCAACTTATACCATTATTCAAATGCTCAACTATTATCCAAGCATATATCATTAGATAACATATACCAAGCATATGCCAAAACAACTATTTCGTTAGCTGAATAGTAACATATTAATTCATAATTTCTACACTATGCATATTATAACCAAAAGGACTACATATACCTTGCATTTATTTCATAAACTATTCGGCTAGTACATTAACTTATAAAATTTATGCCTATTACTGATAATATAAAATTTGGTCATTTAAACATATACCTATTCAGTCATATCACATGATTAAATTTTCAATAACATAAAAGATAATAACTATCATCATTTCCAGATTAAATATACCTCTTCTCACATTACAAATTTATGCGAACATGACATAACAATCTAACCATTTTTCGAACATCCATACTGAAATATATCATGTCTACTTCACATACTATAATTATATCTAAACATCACTCTTACAACATCAATTGGAACATATAAAATCTGAACCTAAATACCAACCATTTAATCATGATGTATATATACAAACTTGCCATCACAAACCAAAACTAAAAAGCCAACTCACAAGTGATTGTCTCATAAGCACACACATATTTTTACTATGTCTAGTCGAATATAATCATGCATTGTATTACCTAATTCTTATCTCAAAAAATGATCAAAGCAATTACACACACATATGACATAAACATTAGTTAATCAAAATATGATATACCATAACTGAAACATGCATTCATCATTTACTTCATTCTCTAAATCGAATGAAACCATACTTACCATTTTCCATTGCCGAATCATATACCCAAACATCACAAATTGATAAACCAAATATCAAGCTCACTAAAGTGAGCTAATATATAAGTCATTCGTGACATACCCAATTAATACGTATAACCAAAATACCCTAATTAAATATACTTCGACTTAAGCTTCATGAACACATATGCATTATAGCAAAAGCACATCCATCAACCGTATCATTACTCAACTAAAACTTGTAACCAAAACACCATACATACATACTATGAAACATACTTAACAAAATCAGCATATACCATGCCCGAATATACACAAACATTAACCTCATTAACAAGCCATTTTCACATGGCTATATATATTTATATCCAAATATCAAAACCAAATATATCAAAATAAGCCTATACATGCCACAGAACCAAGTCTCAAAGCATTTATTTACCGAAGCGAAAACTGGATAGTGTGATGAGGTCTCCTATGACTTCCAACCCGAGCAAGTCTTCGAAACTCTATAAACATAGAAAAAAACACACAGAGTAACCTTTAAAAGCTTAGTAAGCCATAAGCAAATAAAATCAACTCAATGATATGTATAATTCAATTTAAGTAGGCCGAATTTAACAAATCTTAACCACTTATACATTCATCATACTCATAAATTCATATGATTACATTAAGTAACCTCATTTACCTCATTTTTAAATGAAAATATAAATCTCATACATACTTGATTCATCTAGCTTATTTGTTGATTTTCACTTGCACAAAAGCACATCTCATTCTCATACATTACATCAATAACACTTACTCATAATTCATTTACATACATTCATCATTCAATGTCATGTATTTCACATATAATCCTTAAATACATACCCACCTTTCATTTCAGAATTTCATAAACAAAACATACCTACCTAAAGCAGATATACTTTCACATAGTTATTCATTTCTCAGAATACCCGTTGAACCATTTGGAATTGGATAGGACACTCGGATAATCACACATATCGTACAATGCCAATGTCCTAGACGTGGTCTTACATGCTATCACATATCGATCCCACTATCTCAGACGGGGTCTTACATGAAAAAATACGATGCCGATGTCCCAGACATGGTCTTACTCATAACCACATATATCGATGCCAACGTACTAGACGTGGTCTTACTCACACACATATATCAGAAGCACAAATCAATGCCAACGTATTAAACGTGGTCTTACTCGCACACATATATCGATGCCAACGTACTAGACATGGTCTTACTCGCACATCACATATCGAAATCTTATGTCATGACATATGTATCCTAGCTATTCCTAAGATTCATACGCGGCTTTCGGACGTCGTAACTCGATCGGTTCAAGCTCGTAACTAATTCTCCAAAGCTTAAATCATTTCGGCATATACACATATATTTATTAAAATTCAATTCGGGATATATAATACCTATACAATCGAATTTAACAACATTTATTTACTTATGAACTTACCTCGGACAACGATAATCGGAACAGGACAACTAGTCGACAACTTTGGTTTTCCCCCGATCCAAATCTGATTTCTTTGGTTCTTGATCTAAACATATTAAAATTAAACTCATTCAAACATAATTTCATTCAATTTAGTCCAAAAACACATAAATGGGTGATTTACCATTTTACCCCTCACATTTCACACTTTTTACAATTTAGTCCAAATTACATAAAACACAAAACATGGAAAATTTTCACACATCATGCTTAGGCCGAATACTACCCATGTTCATACAAGTCCATACATTCTATTTATTTCACATTTTAGTCCCTTAATTTATTATTTTTACAATTTAACCCTAATAACTCAAAATCATCAAAAATTCCAATACAAAACATATTAATCTAAAACATATCTTTCATAATTCATCAACTAACATAACAAAGCTCAAATATTCATCAATGGCATAAATCAAAATATTCATCAAAATCAAAAATTCAAGCATGGGCTTTGTACATTACAATGCAATAATCTCAAAAATGTAAAAATTATCAAAAATCGAACAAAAACTAACCTTGAATCAAGCTTGGACAATGGTCGAATACCTAAGCTTTGTTTCTTTTCTTTCTTTTCTGTTTTTATTCGGTCATAACAAAAAGATGAACAAAATGGCCTTTAAATTATGTTTTATTATAACATATATTAACTTATTAATCATTTTACTTAAATAACCTTTATAATAAAATATAATACCATTATATTCCATGGTTATTACCGTCCACTAACTTAATTATGGCCTAATTGCATTATAAGTGCTTCACATTGTAAAGACAACAACAATTAAGTACTTTCACATTTGACCTTCAAATTTTAACTTTAGGCGATTAAACCCTTTTATTAAACCAGGCACTCAAATGATAAAATTAAAGCATGAAAATTTCACAGATATAAATTCACACATAATAAACAAAAAAAATAATTTTAAAATATTTTTCTTACTTGGATTCGTGGTCCCAAAACCACCGTTCTGAATAGGGTCCAAAATTGGGCTGTTACAACTCTCCCCCCTTAGGGATTTTCATCCCCGAAAATTTTAACAGAAAGTAGATTAAAGATTTTCTTCCACATAGTATATTTCAAATTCACACAGGGCTACCAATTTCATATCTATTAAATCTCACAATTAAGATTCTACTATGTCTTCCGCTATACATCATATTAAGCCAAAACTGTTTATAACTGCTGAATTACTTTCATTTTCTGCTTTATTTCGCTGAAGATATTAATCTCATGAATCATTTACTCACAAAGGTCGATCCTGAACAACGGGGTTAGATAACTGTCACATACAATATCTCATACAATATCACTTTTATACTCACCTAATAATTTGTCAAATAACAACAATCTTTCTTAGTTGCTTTCAAACTCTAAAATATAGGAATAAATAAATATTTCAAGAATTTTCAAAACAACCCCGTACTCACAGCTTACTACAGTTTCTTCTAGAGTTACCACATAAATTTTAAATTTCAATCTAAAATAATGATGACTGGCACCCTGTGCAAACTGACAATCTCTGAAACGAATAACTCAGCTGATTTATCAAAAGAGAAATCTATACATACGGAAAGTCTTATTTAGACAGTTAACAATAATTCAGATAACATCTATCTTTTTCAATTATAAAAGATAATCTCAATACAAAATTCATCAAAATTCTATTTCATCATTACTCAGATATCAAAACATGTCGATATAGTCCTGAAGACGCTTAATAATTAACTTTAACCTGCTGATAGCTCAGACATTTAAACATGAAGTTAGAAATATTATGTTTTATTCTCATATTATCCTGTATCTTGATACTTCTATATGAACAGTCCAACTGACACTGTGAGCCACCTGCAACAATGGTTATTCACTCTTAAAGCTTCTTAATATACACACTTTTTCTTGAAGAAACAAACAATCATCCATTCCACATCTGAAGTTCTGAATTAGAAATCAATTTATGCTGAACCCCTTTTTAACTTATAACTTGATAACACCTTTCTAAGTTTCACGAATTCTCTTAGTAAGCATCAATTTAACTTTTAATCCAGCTAACATATAATCATCTTCTGATAAGATCAATCACGTACTCATCACTCGTAAAGCACACCAAAGTTTCTTATTCAGATCATTTGAAACTAAAATCATTTCCCTTAGATAATAATATATTTACTCACAGACTTAAAAGTTTTTCGACAATTCAAGCTAGCTTTGCTATGCCAAGTTCAGATCTCGCCCTACAACATCAAACATTTTAAACTCTTGTAATCATCAAATATGTCATTTAATTTTTTTATGCAGCTTTAACTGTATGGAATCACAAAAATATATCTATACACTCTATTATTAGAGCACACTTCAAACCGTTCATCAACGCATGACTGAAAATCATAAACTTTTTTTTCAACTTAGACTGAACTAGAACTAATGTTTCAGTTAACAATATCTTCGTGCAAAAAAAACTTCAACAATCAAACTAAATTTGATTTATGAGTTGTTCTGATAGATATAATTCTGTGTCAAGTCTTTAAGAATACGAATTCTTCTTTCAGAGCATTCCTTAGTTCACACGTGTACGTTTAAATTTTATTTCCAATCCGGTGATATAACTCAATTATCTCTCTCTTTTTTAATCATATAATGCAAATCAGATTAAACCACTAAATCGGTCTTTTCGAAGAAATCTTTTCTTCTCGTTAGAAAGAATAACCCAGACATATCATTATACAAATGCCATAATCATCAAATAGAAATCATAATGTCATAATAAGACTGACGTCTTACCTGTAACAATAGATAATATCTCAGCTGTTAATAAAGCATCTGAACCTAGAAGAAAATAAAATTTGATTTGGGCAGCAACCAATGCAGAAGCGCAACTTTTATAACTCTGAAACAGTATTGTAGTACTTCCTAAATTTCAGAACAGAAATTATGATTATAACAGATATAGCCATTTCCGTTAAATAAATATATCTTATAGATAATCATATAGAATCATAAGAAAACCAGAATAGTGAAATTTTCAATATCTGAAGCTACACAGAATATCAGAAAGTTACAACCCATATAGAATGGTACCAATTCCGATGATATCCCAGATAGGATCTAGAAAGAACAACATCACTCATAAATATTGAAATTCACAGTAACAGAAGCAATGTAATCTTTATGTATTTTCAACAGAGCAATAGTCAGTAAGGATAGAGTATTAGCATCATATAGATTTCACCGTCGACTTTCATATCCATACAAAGGAATAAATACCAGAGAAAGACAGAGCAATGTCAAACATAACCTAAAACAAATCAACTATGCTTTCGTCTATTGATATATTTAGCTAATGTTCTTATACGATAAGAATTCTTCTAAAATTAAACAGTCACATATACTTCTGAAAGTAAATGTACACATAGAATATCCAGAAGAAATCATAGTAACTGCCCGACTATAACCACTACACTCAGCCATCAACATAATTCAAACATTATTCAACTATCTAATTCTGTCATCGTTAAGTCTATATTATCCCATCAATAATAGAAATCAATTCAAAAGAACTTTCAGTTTACCTTTCTTTAGATATCATGCTTGAATAGATCATTTAATCAGAGTTAACTTCTTCTGTAACAGTATCTTTGCATAATCTGAATAGTCTTCATAACTATCCAATATCTCTTTTAATACTATCTTCATTTGTTGATTCATTCTCTTATATGACCACATTATTAATCTTTCGAACACGGACTTGTGTAACTCCACACTTGTGAACTTATTCAACCAAATCTTACAGATTTCATTTTAACATTACAAGAGTTTAAAATATTTGATGTTGCAGGGCGAGATCCAAACTTGGCACAACAAAGCTAGCTTGAATTGTCAAAGGAAAATTTGAGTCTGTGAGTAAATATTATTATCTAAAGGAAATGGTTTTAGTTTCAAATGATATGAATAAGAAACTTTGGTATGCTTTACAAGCGATGAATACGTGATTGATCTTATTAGAGGATGATTACATGTTAGTTGAATTAAAAGTTAAATTGATGCTTACTAACTAAATTCGTGAAACTTAGAAAGGTGTTATCAAGTTATAACTTAAAAAGGGGTTCAGCATAAATTCATTTCTGATTCAGAACTTCAGATGTGGAATGGATTATTGTTTATTGCTTCGAGAAAGAGTGTGTATATTAAGAAGCTCTGAGAGTGAATAACCATTATTGTAGGTGGCTCACAGTGTCAGTTGAACTGTTTATACAGAAGTATCAAGATACTGGATAATATGATAAAGTGGTATTGATAAATGGGTATAAAACTTAATATTTCTGACCTCGCGTTTAAATTTCTAAGCTATCAACAGGTTAAAGTTAATTATTAAGCGTCTTCAAGACTATTTCGACATGTTTTGATATCTGAGTAATGATGAAATAGAATTTTGATGAATTTTGTATTGGGATTATCTTCTATCATTGAAAAAGATAGATGTTATCTGAATTATTGTTAACTGTCTAAATAAGACTTTCTGTATGTATAGATTTCTCTTTTGATAAATCAACTGAGTTATTCGTTTCAGAGATTGTCAGTTTGCACAGGGTGTCAGTCATCATTGTTTCATATTGAAATTTAAAATTTATGTGGTAACTCTAGAAGAAACTACAGTAAGTTGTAAGTATGGGGTTGTTCTATAAATTCTTGAAATATTTATTTATTCCTATATTTTAGAGTTTGAATGCAACTAAGAAAGATTGTTGCTATTTGAAAAATTCTCACGTGAGTATAAAAGTGATATTGTATGAGATATTGTATGTGATAGTTATCTAACTCCGTTGTTCAGGATCGAGCTTTATGAGTAAATGATTCATGAGACTAATATCATCAGCGAAATAAAGCAAAAAATGAAAGTAATTTAATACAGTTATAAACAGTTTTGGCTTAATATAATGTATAGCGGAAGACATATTAGAATCTTAGTTGTGAGATTTAATAGATATGAAATTGGTAGCCATGTGTGAATTTGAAATATACTATGTGGAAGCAAATCTTTAATCTACTTTCTGGTAAGATTTTCGGGGACGAAAATCACTAAGGGGGAGAGTTGTAACAGCTTGATTTAGACCCTATTCAGAATAGTGGTTTCAGGACCACGAATTCGAGTCAGAAAAATATTTTAAAACTATTTTCTCTGTTTATTATGTGTGAATTTACATCTTTGAAATTTTTGTGCTTTAATTTTATCGTTTGAGTGCCTGATTTAATAAAACGGTTTAATTGCGTAAAATGAAAATTTGAAGGTTAAATGTGAAAGTGCTTAATTATTGCTGTCTTTATAATGTGAAGCACTTATAATGCAATTAGGCCATAATTAAGTTAGTGGACGGTAATAACCATGGAATATAATGGTTTTATATTTTATTATAAAGGTTATTTAAGTAAAATGATTAATAAGTTAATATATGTTATAATACAACATAATTTAAAGGCCATTTTGTTCATCTTTTTGTTATGACCAAGTAAAAAATAAAAGAAAGAAAAGAAACAAAACTTAGGTATTCGGCCATTGTCCAAACTTGATTCAAGGTTAGTTTTTGTTCGATTTTTGATAATTTTTACGTTTTTGAGATCGTTGCAATGTAATGTACAAAGCCCATGCTTGAATTTCTGATTTTGATGAATATTTTGAGTTATGCCATTGATGAATATTTGAGGTTTGTGATGTTATTTGATGAATTATGAAAGATATGTTTTAGATTAATATGTTTTGTATTGGAATTTTTGATGATTTTGAGTTATTAAGGTTAAATTGTAAAAATAGTAAATTGAGGGACTAAAATGTGAAATAAATGGAATGTATGGACTTGTATGAACATGGGTAGTAATCAGCCTAAGCATGACGTGTGCAAATTTTGCATGTTTTGTGTTTTGTGTAATTTGGACTAAATTGTAAAAAGTGTGAAATGTCAAGGGTAAAATGGTAAATTGTCCATTTATGTGTTTTTGGACTAAATTGAATGAAATTATGTTTGAATGAGTTTAATTTGAATATATTTGGATCAATAACCAAAGAAATTGGATTTGGATCGGGGGAAAACCAAAGTTGTCAACTAGTTGTCCCGTTCTGATTATCGTTGTCTGAGGTAAGTTCATAAGTAAATAAATGTTGTTAAATTCGATTGTATATGTATTATATGTGCCAAATTTAATTATAATAAATATATGTGTATATGCCGAAATGATTTAAGCTTTGGAGAATTAGTTACGAGCTTGAACCGATCGAGTTACGACGTCCGAAAGCCCCGTATGAACCTTAGGAATAGCTAGGATACATATGTCATGACATAAGATTCTGATATGTGATGTGCGAGTAACACCATGGCATCGATATATGTGTACGAGTAAGATCACCTTTAATATGTTGGCATTGATATGTGATTCCGATATATGTGTGTGAGGAAAACCTCGTCTAGTATGTTGGCATCGATATATGTGGTTACCAGTAAGACCATGTCTGGGAAATCGACATTGTATTTGTTTCTTGTAAAACCCTGTCTGGGACAGTGGCATCGATATGTGATAGCATGTAAGACCACGTCTGGGACGTTGGCATTGTACAATATGTGTGATTATCTGAGTGTCCTATCCAATTCTGAATGGTTCAATCGGCATTCTGATAAATGAATAACTATGTGAAAGTATATCTACTTCAGGTAGGTATGTTTTGTTTATGAAATTCTGAAATGAAAGGTGGGTATGTATTTAAGGATTATATGTGAAATACATGACAATGAATGGCGAATGTATGTAAATTAATTATGAGTAAGTGTGATAGATGTAATGTATGAGAATGAGATGTGCTTTTGTGCAAGTGAAAATGAACAAATGAGCTAGATGAATCAAGTATGTATGAGATTTATATGTTCATTGAAAAATGAGGTAAATGAGGTTACTTAATGTAATCATATGAATTTATGAGTATGATGAATGTATAAGTCGTTAAGATTTGTTAAATTCGGCCTAGTTAAATTGAATTATACATATCATTGAGTTGATTTTATTTGCTTATGGCTTACTAAGTTTTTAAAGGTTACTCTGTGTGCTTTTTTTATATGTTTATAGAGTTTTGAAGACTTGCTCAGTTTGGAAGTCGTAGGAGACTTCATCACACTATCCAGTTTTCGCTTCGGTAAATAAATGCTTTGAGACTTGGTTATGTGGCATGTATAGGCTTGTTTTGATATATTTGGTTTTGATATTTGGATATATATATATATATATATATATAGCCATGTGAAAATGGCTTGTTAATGAGGTTAATGTTTGTGTATATTCGGGCATGGTTTAAGCTTATTTTGTTAAGTATGTTTCATAGTATGCATTTATGGTGTTTTGGTTACAAGTTTTAGTTGAGTAATGATACGGTTAATGGATGTGTTTTTGCTATAATGCATATGTGTTCATGAAGCTTAAGTCCAAGTATATTTGATTAGGGTATTTTGGTTATACGTATTGATTGGGTATGTCACGAATGACTTATAAATTAGCTCACTTTAGTGAGCTTGATATTTGGTTTATCAATTTGTGATGTTTGGGTATATGATTCGGTAATGGAAAATGGTAAGTATGGTTTCATTCGGTTTAGACAATGAAGTAAATGATCAATGCATGTTTCAGTTATGGTATATCATATTTTGATTAAGTAATGTTTATGTCATATGTGTCTGTAATTGCTTTGATCATTTTTTGAGATAAGAATTAGGTAATACAATGCATGATTATATTCGACTAGACATAGTAATAATATGTGTCTGCTTATGAGACAATCACTTGTGAGTTGGCTTTTTAGTTTTAGTTTGTGATGGCAAGTTTGTATATATACATCATGATTAAATGGTTGGTATTTAGGTTTAGATTTTTTATGTTCCAATTGATGTTGTAAGAGTGATGTTTAGATATAATTATAGTATGTGAAGGAGACATGATATACTTCAGTATGGATGTTTGAAAAATGGTTTAGATTGTTATATCATATGCATTAATATGTTTGCATTGAAGATATGGCATCACTATCTGTTCGGTGAAAAATGTCATGTTTATTCTAATAAAAAAAGCATGAAATATTCGATTACTCAAAAACTTGATCAGAATTTGTTAGCAAAGCGGGCTCAATGTGACTCAAATATTGATTCAGAGTTTCGAGTTGATAATTGAGTGGAAATGGGACAGAGTCATGGTGGATTTTTATCCAATTTACCGTTGACACCGAGCAAGAAAGATGCAATCTGGGTTATTGTGGATAGATTGACTAAATAGACTCATTTTGTTTCGGTTCGTACAGATTACTCATTTGACAAGCTTGCTGATTTATATGTTTCTTAGATTGTGAGATTACACAGAGTACCTATTTCTATAGGTTCGGATAGAGATCTGAGGTTTGCATCGCAGTTTTGGAAGAAACTGCAAGATGCTTTAGGTACGAAATTACATTTTAGCACTTCTTTCTATCCGCAAATAGATGGTCAGTCTGAACAAATCATTCAGATACTTGAGGATATGTTGAGATGTTGCATTTTCGAGTTCGAAGGTACGTGGGAGCGATACCTACCTCTAATTGAATTTGCGTACAATAATAGATTTCAATCGAGTATCAAAATGGTACCTTACGAGGCTTTGTACGGTCGTAAATGTCATACACCATTGTATTAGACCGAGTTTAGTGAAAACAAGATACACGGGGTCGATTTGATCTGAGATACTGAACAAAAAGTAAAAGTAATTCGTGAAAGTAAAAGTAATTCGTGAAAGTCTAAAAACAACGTCAGATTGTCAGAAATCGTATGCAGATTTGAAACGAAAAGATATAGAGTTTCAAATCGGGGACAAAGTCTTTTTGAAAGTTTCACCATGGAAGAAAATACTCAGATTTCGTCGATTTTTCGAGATTTATTGGACCGTATGAGATTATAGAGTGTATCAGGCCAATTGCTTATAGAATGTTGTTGCCATCTGAGTTAGAAAAGATCCATAATATATTCCATGTTTTGCTGTTTCGTAGATATCGATCTGATCCCTCACATGTGATTAGTTCGTCAGAGATTGAGATTAAGCTTGAAATGACTTATGAAGAGGAACTGATTCGTATTCTAGCTCGCGAAGTTAAAGAATTATGAAATAAGAAAAAAATTGTTAGTGAAAGTACTATGACATAAACATGGAGTTGAAGAAGCAACGCGAGAGACAGAAGATGCGATGAAAGAACGTTATTCGAACCTATTCACCGGAAAGATTTTTGGGGACAAAAATCCCTAAGGGGGGAGAGTTATAATAGCCCGATTTAGACCCTATTCGGAACGGTGGTTTTGGGACCATGAATTCGAGTCAGAAAAATATTTTAAAATTATTTTTGTGTTTATTATGTGTGAATTTATATCTGTGAAATTTTCGTGCTTAAATTTTATCGTTTGAGTGCCCAATTTAATAAAAGGGCTTAATCGCGTAAAATGAAAATTTGATGGTTAATTTTAAAAGGGTTGAATTGATGATGTCTTTATTTCATGAGGTATTTATGTTTCAATTAGACATATTTATAAATCATAGACGGTACTGACCTTATAATATAATGGTTTTAAAATTTTATTATAAAGGTTATAAAAGTAAAATGATTAATAAGTAATAATAATATAAAACATAACATAAAGACACAAGGGTTCATCTTTTTAGTTTTGACCGAATAACATTAAAAAGAAAAGAAAGAAAAAAAGCTAGGGCATTCGGCTATTGTTGAGTTTGATTAAGGTATGTAATTAGCTCGGTTTTTTATATTTTTTATGTTTTTGAGATCGTTGCAGTGTAATGTACAAAGCCCATGCTTAAATTTCTAATTTTGATGAATATTTTCAGTTATGCCATTGATGAATATTTGAGCTTTGTGATGTTAGTTGATGAATTATGAAAGATATGTTTTAGATTAATATGTTTTGTATTGGAATTTTTTATAATTTTGAGTAATTAGGGCTAAATTGAAAAAATAAAAAAATAAGGGACTAAAATGTGAAATAAATGAAATGCATGGACTTGTATGAATATAAGGAAGATTCGGCCTAAGCATGGTATGTGCAAATTTTGCATGTTTTGTGTTTTGTGCAATTTGGACTAAATTGTAAAAAGTGTGAAATGTTAGGGGTAAAACGGTAATTTACCCATTTATGTGTTTTTGTACTAAATTGAGTGAAAATATGTTTGAATGAGTTTAATTTGAATATGTTTAGATCAAGAACCAAAGAAATTGGATTTGGATTGGGGGAAAACTAAAGTTGTCGACTAGTTGCCCCGTTCTGATTATTGTAGTCTGAGGTAAGTTTATAAGCAAATAGATGTTAATTAATCGGTTAAATACAAAATATATATATGCTGAAATGTATAATGTAAAAGCCGAATATGTAAAAGCTTGGATTTTATGTGGACGAGTTCAATTCGATCGAGTTACGACGTTCGAAAGCCCGTACGACCCTTAGGAATATCTAGGATACATATGTCATGACATAGGATTCTGATACGTGATGTGCGAGTAAGACCATGGCATCGATATATGTGTGTGAGTAAGGCCATGTTTCATACGTTGGCATCGATATGTGACTTCAATATATGTGTGCGAGTAAGACCACGTTTAACATGTTGACATCAATATGTGACTCCGATATATGTGTGTGAGTAAGACGACGTTTAATACATTGGCATCGATATGTAACTCCGATATAAGTGTGCGAGTAAGACCCTATCTAGGACAGTGGCATCGATATATGATTACATGTAAGACCACGTCTGGGACATTGGCATTGTATTATATATGTGACTATCCTAGTATCCTATTCAATTTCGAATGGTTCAACGGGTAATGATAAGTTGTGATCGAAGGTGAAAAATGAGCTAAAACGATTAGGTATGAGTTAATTAATTACTTATTTGAAAATAAGGTAAGTTGGCTATTTGATATGTGATGCAAATTATACAAGTTACTAATGTAAACATATGTGCATTCGTGTAGTATATTCGGCCATATGCTATGTATAAGTATGTGATATTAAAGTTTTATTTATAAGTATATGCATATAAATATATATTTATATAATCGGTTATATAATGATATTATGGATTTGAAATTGAATGATACTTTGATAATATATATGTATACTTTCGGCCAAGATAAAGTTTATATATGAAAGTATATATTGTATATGAGATTGAAAGCTTGAGATTAAATGTGATTATGATAGTATAATTTGGTTTGGTTAAATTGAGTTGATTATGTTATAGATTTGTTTATTTTCTTATGACTTATTAAGCTGTGATAGCTTACTGTGTATGTATGTTTGTCTTTGTTTTATAGATTTGTGGAGTCAACTTACGAGCTTGGGGATTGTCAGCGAAATTTATCACACTATCGACTATTTCGGTACTTTTATAAGTTGAATTTTAACTTATGGCATGTATAGGCTAATATATATACATATAAATATTTGATTTTGGGGTATGTAAATATGAGCCATGCGAAAATGGCTTATTATTTTGTTAATCCTTGATTTCTATGCTTTGATCAAGTGATGGTTATGTTTGGTTTTGATGTTTCTACTATGGTTTATATGGCCCTAAGTATATAAATATATATGTGAATCATGGTTGATATATTTTCTAATGGTGATAAAGTGATGTCAAGGTATATGTGTAGGGTGTACTATGGTCTGTATTGTATTTTGTGTTCATTTAATGATTGGTGATTGTAGATGTGTGTGTTTGGTTGATTCGGCTCTGGTTCATGTATAGATAGGAATGTATGTGAGCTTGGTTGTTATGATATGTTAAGTATCACAAATAGTCTATGTTTAGCTCACTTCCGGTAAGTTTGATGTATGATATGTTTAGTACTTGTGAATGGTTATTTAATTTGGCTTAGTAATGGAGTAAAATGTTGATGATATATATATATTTATATATATGCTTATTTGAATGAGTATTAGTCATTTTGATTCGGTTTGTAATGGAAATATATGCGTATATATTATGCTTGAATGGTTGATTAATTAAGTACGGTTGAAGAAGATAAATTATGAGTACGTTATATGATTGCTTTGGTTAATATGTTTTGTTTGAGGTATGGTAATAAAAGGTCAAAATATTATGTTATATATTGAGTTGAAAATGTGCCATATTTGTGGTTAAATAATTTGGTATAAAATAGATAAGTTCTTCGATATGATTTGCTTTAGTATTAGTGTTATTTTGAAAGACAAAGTGTAGTATAAATGTTTGACAGTGAATATGTAATTAAAGGCATAGTAATAAACATGCGAAATGCTTATACTTTTGATTGATAATCGTGTCCAAAATGGTTCAATTTGTTTTGGTCACATGTGCATAAGTTATAATTATAGAATAGATACTTTTGGTTACTTAATAACTATGTTTAAATATAATTTATTTATACTAGTAAAAAAGGCTCATGTAGTATAACCAATTTACGGTACTTAAGTTTATTATTGGTTCAATATGCGCATGGTTTTATGATTTGAAAAGTGATATGATTAGTTTTTAATAAATAAGTGTTTAAATGAGGTATATGAAAAAGTATGATTATTTCGGTGTGATTATTTTTAACTTGTATCAATGTACAAAGCATGTTGTTTGTATTAACTAATGTCCATGCTATTTATATGAGTGGTAACCAAGTTGAGTAAATATTAAATGGTAGAATTTGAAATTGTATTAAAGTTTTGAAATTACTAATTGAATTAAATTTTTTTTTAGTGTGGTTGCATTACAAAGTATAGAATATAGTGAATGTCTGTTTAAGTTGTTTATTGTTTGGTAACATCTTGTAACCCTTCTCAGGCGACGGATACGGATTAGGGGTGTTACATTTGATTGGTCGGTCATATAATTCAATCATGCATATATATACATATTAACTCCTTTACAAATTTTTGAAAACTTAAACAACCACAAGTCACCAATTCATATAAACCAAATTCGCATATTGGACTTTCATAATCCAACCAAAACAATCATACTTTACCTATCATGCTTATATAAACGAACCATACTTTCAAACTCAACTATTTCAATCTCATTTATCAATTCCAAATTTCAAATCAACTAACATGCATCATTGCCATAATATATAAATATATACTTTATAAATACAAAATTCGAACAGTATGTACATCACACTTATGGTATTCGAATACCTAAATAAAATCAAACATTTTTTTGTTCCATAAACCAAACATACATTAAAACATCCTTAAGTTTAATTCATATATTGAATTATATACTAAACAAATAATTTTCATATTTATACACATTTTCATATTAAACTATATCAACCCATATCATTCGGCATTATAGTCATTAACTTATAACATATTAGCTAACATTACAACATAGCCCAATGTATTATTATTATTATTATTATTATTATTATTATTATTATTATTATTATTATTATTATTATTTACTTATACTACTATTGTATGCGCAAACCACCATAATAACAATAGCTATTATTAAACTCAAATGCTGAACGAATCATACCAACTTTATAGGCTAAACATCATGCTAAAATTCCCTATACTTATCAAATCCATTTATCACCCATTTAACTATCAAAATTAACCACAAAAGTAGTTCAATGTCACCATTCAATCATAAACTAAAACATGCCATTTCTTTACCAAATAACCTTACTAAATATACATCATATACTAGCCCAAATGTTCAACCATTCATCCATGACACATATACTTCCCTTGTCATTACAAACCATAACAAAAATGACAAATACACAAATAGTGATATTATTAGAATATATATATTGGTTTTTACCTTTTATTGCCGAATATAAATATGCTTCACAAATCATAATTCACCTCACATAGTGACTGAAGCAATTTCCATAATTTACCAAAAAAATTACAAGGCAATTTATACATCAAAATATAGGTGCATATTAAACAACACCAAATAGACAAATTCCCATGGCATAGCATATTCATCACATGTAAAAAATAACCACATTCAACATTTACACCACATAAACCAAGTTAACCGATGCATCATCAATGATATAATCATCATTTAACTTACCTAACCAAGCCGAAATCATATCATCATCCCACACATAAAATAAACGACATATCATACTTCTTTGATTATGCTACTTATAAGATCGAATCATATAACCAACATTAGCATCATGATTAAGCCATTTTCACATGGCTATATATATATACACAAATTTCAAAACCAAAGCTTATACAAGCCACATAACCGAATCTCAAAGCATTAATTTACCGAAGCAAAAACTGGATAGTGTGATGAGGTCTCCTACAACTTCCAACCTGAGCAAGTCTCTGAAAATCTATAAACATAGGAAAAACACACAAAGTAAGCTTTAAAATCTTAGTAAGCCATAAGTAAATAAATAACTCAATGACAATATCAATTCAATTACCAAACCAATTCATACTATCATAATCACATTTAATTTCGAACTTACAATTTCATATAATACATATAATTTCATATTGCCATATATACATACATCCAATATCAAAATATCATTCAAACTCAAAGCCATAATATCATTATTTAACCGAATATACATAAACTCATACACATATATTAATGGATCATTTCATAAATATTCTTATTTTATATCTTAAGGCCGTACGTAATCATTTATATATATTTGCACATAGGTCACAAATATGATATCACTATACATAACTTTTGGCCGAATGTACTCTCTCTATTATCAAGGTAGCATTAAATTTCAAAACCATAGTTCCATTATATAATCGAATATATACACACTCATAAATATATATTCTTGAATCAAACTTTAATATCTCATACCTATACTTATCATGTAGCCAAATATACTTCACAAATACATTTATTTTTACATTAACATTAGGTAATAAATTGCATCACATATCAAGTAGCCAACTTACCTTATTTTCAAATAGGTAACTAACTCATACCTTATTTTTTTAGCTCGTTTTACACCTTCGATCACAACTTATCATTGCCCATTGAACCATTCAGAATTGAATAGGATACTCGGATAATCACACATATCGTACAATGCCAATGTCCTAGACGTGGTGTAACGCCCCAAAAATCTCGAAACCCAAAATTTTGAAATCCTGAACTTTCTTTGTTTTCGGTTTTGATAAAATTTGTGTTTTATATTCCAAGTCAAGTGATAATTATAGTAGGTCTTAATTAAGGTTTAAGTTCGAATCAAGGGGTAGAAGAAATTATAGTTTAATTATTAAAAGAATCAGGGTTGGCAAGTAGTTGGGCTTTTAAATAAAAATAGGGGAAAAATAGCATCAAAAAGCCTTGTGGAGGAGTGGCTAAGTGACGCCACTTAGAGAGTAGAGAGGTGGCGTTAGTGGCTAAGGAGATCCAAGGTTCGAATCCTAGCTTAGTAATTTTTAGAAGTTTAATTTTAGCCTTCTAGAAAGATGGAAGTGGCGTGAAAGTGGACTCCAAGGGAAGTGTTCAGGAGAGAAAATTAAGGAAGGGATTAAAGGGTTATTAGGGAGAAAAACGAGGAGATGAGAAGGGAGAAGTGATGGAGCCGAATGGGGATTGGGCATGGGAAAATTCGGCTATAAGGCTTATAAATAGGTACCAAATTCTAGGGTATGAAGCTAATGCCGATTTTTCTCCACCCTGTTTCCAGAAACTCTTTTCTCTAAAAGCTAAATTCTCTCTGCCTTCTTTTCTTTTTCTTCTTCTTTGTATCAAATTCTATTTCTCCTCTACTCAATATTTTCTTTGCTTTAGGCGATTCTTCTTCCTCTCTTCTTTGGTGTCCAGAAATCGATTGTTGCTATTAAAATCTCTAAGAGCCAAATATCTTTTGGCCAAATACCCTTGGTGTCGCCACTACTCTTTCCACCCAGTCGATTCTAGTGTAAGTGTTTGCTCTCCCAATTGGTTTTTGATAAGTATCGAGTATTCAATTCCTCACTTCTTTCTAATCGACTTTGGTAAGGAATTAGTGTCAGATCTCAGTTTTGGATTCCTACCGATTTGCTCTTCATATCTGAGAGATATACGTGATTAGTGACCAAAGTAGAAGCTAGTAAAGGCTTAGCGTTTAAGTAAGATTAAGGTGAGATTCTGGCTTTTGGTAAAGTATTCGATAAGTATGTGAGATTAATCTTTGAGTAATATCGATTATAGGTTTGGGCTATGGAAATCGCAACATGCTTGCTTACCAGGTGTGTACATACACTGCACACACACAATGAATCGGCAAAAGCCGAAAAGCCAAAAAGCTGAAATGCCGAAAAGCCGAAAGTTTGGCTACGATAGTCTTGCGAGTGTGCGAAAACTCATAAGGGGGAAACTGATAGGTTGCCTGAAGCCCACGGGCGATTCCGTGGACCTGGGTTGTGATTTGGCCATATGGGCCAGAATGGGCTAAATGGGCCCGATGGGCTGTTGGGCCTATAATAGGCAAAAAGTGAATATTGATGCTTTGTGATAGGAATTTGTATGTAAGCATGAATATGAATGTGACTGGGCCTATCGGGCCATATAAATGTGATTTGGGCCTAATAGGCCATATACAAGTGATTTGGGCCTAATGGGCCATACGAATATGATTGGGCTTAATGGGCTAGATACAGGTATGTGAAGTTGTTTAGGCTTTGTAAGGGTTTTTTGGGCCTAGTATATGATATCCACATAAGACTTAATTAAAATATTGCGACCGTGGACAAGTCAAAGGGTTAAGGTGTGGCACCGGGTATATGCATGTCTAGGATTGGATCTAGGGAGAGCTTGGTACTTAATTGGTCTTAATGACCCACCTCCTCTTCTCTGGAATCCTACCTGGTGTATATTATTCGTTCATCTTAGCTTACGGGACTTGTTAACTGGCCAAGATAAGTGAAAACCGTAATTAAGGGTAAGATTACCGAAATGCCCCTAAGAAAAAATGACCAAAATACTCTTAGGTGTTGAATGTAAGTTTTGTGGATGTGACATGCATACATATGATATTCTGCTTAGGTTGCATATGGGTTGGGAATTGTGGAACGGAGGAAGTATATGAGAATCGCATGGTTGCTTGACAATCGTGGATCCACCGACGGCTTTTAAAGTCCAATATGTAAATGAAGGTAGTTTCGCAACCGGGCTACCATGGTGTGTGGGTTGGGTTGGTCGATATTTATATCCCCATATGGTGTGACGGGGGACGGAGCCGGTGTGTAGTGGATGGATAATTTGGATGGGTTGCATTGCATGAATGATGAATGATGTTTTTTTTTGAATGCTTGCTTTCTTCGAGGGTTGTACACACTGAGTTTGCAAAAACTCACCCCCTCTTTTATTTTATTTTCAAGTGATGTTCAGTAGAAGGTTCGATGTTTGGAGGAACTTTGGGTGGCCAGCTAGCAAGATGATTTGGACTTGGGTTTTTTTTAAGCATTTAAGTTTTTACTTCTTTTTAAGTATGTTCCACACCAGATTGTAATAAGGTTATCATTGTGTTATTATTACTTGAATTGTTCTTATTTTCATTATAATTGCGAGAAGTTGAACATGGATTTCTTAAATTATAGTATGTTTTCTACATTTTCGCAACTAAGTTTTTTTAATCAAATGTTTTAAACAAGGCTTTCGTAACTGAAGGTGTTTTTTTTTAAAGTTAATTAGAGTTTCTTTTATTTTAAGAAGGGTTTTCAATGAAAACACGGTTTTCGCTAAAACACTTCAATGTGACACACCAGATTCGGTCATAGCGTTTAGGCCGAGTTTGGGGTGTTACATTTAGTGGTATTAGAGCTCAGGTTGCAAAACTCAGGCTGTGAAGTGGGCCTTATTATTATTTGGCTTCTTTTTGGATTTTAAAAATATTTTGGATCATGATACTTTGGAAAAAGAGAAATCTTACTAAGTGACACACCGAGTCTCCAACGTCGAACCAAGTAAGTACTTTTATTTTTAAGTTTGTTTAAATTGTTATATAGTAGATAGTTAGAGGGCTACTTTAGATGGTTGTTAGAATGGAGCTAAAGCCCGTAGGATCTGAAAACTGTAGAGGATTTTCGAAAACGATCTTCTCTTTAAATATTTCCATAAAACATCGGTGTAAATATTTAACTAATAAAAACTTCATAAAATTTATAATCCAAATAATACGTGAATCGACGATGAGTGGTAGAAGAGGTACAAGAGGCCGCGGAAGTGTTAGGGTTAAATCGTCGGTATCGAGCCATATGCCTAATGTTGGAGCAGAAGAGGCTCTGGCCTCACCTGTGGCTGCGAATAGACCGAATGATCGGGCCGTGGGAGAAGATGCATTGTCACAAGCAATGCTGAGAATTTTGGAAAAGGTCGTTGGGCCCAACAATGGCACTAGAAATCAGGGATCCATACCGGAGCGACTTCGATCGAACAGGGTTGAGATCTTCAAGGGCGTGGCTAGCGTGGCTCCTAATGTGGCAGAATATTGGTTGGAGGCAACTGAAAGGATAATAGAGGGTTTGGACTGCTCACCTGAGAAAAAGTTAAAAGGGGCGGTGTCATTGCTTAGGGAGGAAGCCTACCAGTGGTGGTTGATAGTGAAAGAGGGCACCCAACCGGAGCGGGTCACCTAGGAGTTTTTCAAAGCTGCATTCCAAGGGAAGTATGTGGGTGCAAGCTATGTGGATGCTAGGAGGAAGGAGTTCCTGAACTTGACCCAAGGGAACAAATCGGTGGCGGAGTATGAGGCGGAGTTTCTACGCCCTAGTAGGTATGCAAGAGTGATGGTGGCAACAGAGTATGAGCGTTGCGTTAGGTTTGAGGATTTTATAATTATTTTATATTTTTTTACAAGAATTACACCGAAATTGTAAGAATTTGAGTTAAAAATGACATGAAAAAGTCTATATATTTTCATGTTTCCAGCTACTCAAAGGAAAGAACACAGTAACTGCGGAAAACTAAATAACTGACATGTAAGAAATCAAGAAAGAATGGCATGACTGGCTCTTTGAAGGCAAAGGGAAGGTAGGACTCTGAAGTTAAGGTAAGTATATGAGATGATGAATGGACATGTAGAAAGAACTAAGTATCTAAGGAACATTGAAAGAAAGGCTCTGTATGTAAGTAAATGGTGAACTTTGTATAGTCATAAGGACTGGATATCAAGGCTAGTTTTCGCCAAAGTATGTGGCAAGGCAATGAAATATATTAAAGATAAGTATAGAGGGTACTCTGAAGCAAAAAAAAAACTGGGTGAATTCTTAGTTAAGTATTGGCCGTAGTCTACCCCACCCGAAGAAAATGATAAGATCAGTATGTATGGAAGAATTTAAGTCTTATAATAAGGTAAGAATTAAGAAAGGATATAGAAAGTAAAGATATGTTAAGTATAGTACGCTCAAAAGAGAGGAAATGGTTCTAAAGAAAGAAAAATGGTAGCCTCAATCTTGTACCTGCCAAAGAAGGAAGAAAGGTCAAGAAATCCCCGAAGGATGTGCAAAATAACATAGGCAATATAGAATGAATGAAAAGGTATTCTGAGGTTTAGCTCTCTAAGTTTTTATGAACTTACAAAAGTTATTTCTCTTTTCAGGTTTGTAAAAGAATGTGCACCGAGAGACGATGCCAGGGCTATGCCAAGGAAGCAGCACGTTGGGCTATTATGCATACAAAGGGAAACATGTGGCATGTCAACGGTTTTGCATAAGTCATCTAAGTAGAAATTCAATTTGTTTATATTTAAAGTCTACACATAAATAAATAAGTAGTACTCCAAAATGTACACAGTAGTTTAAGTCATAGAATAAAGAATACCCCAAATTTTATCATTCTAAAATGTATATGTAACTTTACAATGTAACCCTTAAAATAAACTCTTACATAGATGAACAAAAGAAAGAAATTTTCAAGTTATATATGTAAGAAGGACGTAACACCTGATATTCAGATCCGATAGATCAGTTCGGGTCAAGAGCGTTATAGTTTGTGCTAGTGAATGATCATTCTAGACTATTTCACTTTGGTATTGATTTAATGGAATGTATATATCTAAGAATGATTTTGATTAACTATTGATGAGTATAAAGTAAAAGATGAATTCTTTTAGCACTAGTTTTATCGGTCTTGGTAAATGCTTTGTCAGGTTTAATTAATTTAATTTGTTTTTCATTTTCAAAATGTTAAATTAAGGTAAGCTAATTTGAATTTTAGCTATGAACTTACTAAGATTTATAAGCTTACTTTGTGTATTTTCCTGTTTTCTGTAGTTAACGTTTTGTGGCACTTGTCAAACAGATCAACGTCAAAGCTCACACTACCAAGCTTCTGTCTTGGTAGATTTTGAATCCTTATTTTAATTTTTTGGCATGTATATAGGGCATTTTGAGTTAATGAAGTTGATGTTATAGTTGGAATTAGAATGTGTCTAAAGTTGGTATGTAATATGTTAAACTTAATGTTATTATGGTATGCTTATATGAT
Source organism: Gossypium longicalyx (assembly GCA_025698465.1). Taxonomy (NCBI): domain Eukaryota; kingdom Viridiplantae; phylum Streptophyta; class Magnoliopsida; order Malvales; family Malvaceae; genus Gossypium; species Gossypium longicalyx. The sequence goes on from CM047000.1 coordinate 22,187,923, forward strand.
GGATGTGATGAAGTTATTTTGGAAATGTCATATGATCTAAATTATGATATGGACGAAATTGGAATGTAATGTTTGGTTTATGCTTTTGTTGATGATTTGAATTGTTGAATTAGATTGGATTTGATGGTGTCTTATGCCATATTGGTTAGAACTATGAACTTGTGTCATATAGGTAAATATTTGATGGGTTTTGAGTTGTTTAAATGTTTGATCTTGGTAAGGTTTAGTGCATAAGTTATATGGTTAATATGGAGTCTAATGGGAGATTGTTCGATTGGTTGAATAAATACATTTTTTACTGATTCTTTAAGGTGCCATTGAGGGCATATTGGTATAGTTGAATGTGATAAACTTTGGTATATTAGTTTTGAGTATGCTTTAATGTCATTTAGTTGAATACATAAAGTCTTGATCACTAGTTAGTATATTTATAAATGATGAACTCAGGTCCCTTTACTAAAGAGTATCATTTGAGTTTTAGATGGTTTGAGCATGAATTAGACATTTTAAAGATGGAATTTTAATATGTTTTCTTTCGGGTTAAGTTTGGGTTCAGATCATTTTCAACTACAATTATTTTGAGTTTAAAGTTATTTTCAATCAAAAATGTCGATTTCTCTTTATGAAAATGCTAATCCTGGAAAATCCATTGTGGAGGAGTCGATTCCTAAGAAGGTTAGGTTCAAAGACAAGGAGGAAGAGACGAGTAAAGACATGATGATTGAGCTATCCTCAAATCAACCTACGTTTTAGATGGACATGCTTGTCAGCCACTCTTCAAAGGGTGGTTTCAATGGCTCGGAAGAAAAGGAAGTTATTGATATTTTGAAAGGGGACATTCAGAGGACTGTTGTGAATGGAGTGTCTTCTATTACTTTTTCAGATAGGATTCATCAAATCCTCATCTAGGGTATGGATAATATTATGATCTTAAAACTTCTAGGCTGTAATATTGGTTTTTTGGTTTTGCAAAACCAAATTTACAGCATCTGGAGACCCTCAACCCCTATTAACATGATGGATATTGAAAATGGCTATTTCCTAGTCAAATTTCAAAACAAGTTGGATTGCGAAAAGGCCCTCTCTGAAGGACCGTGGACTATATTTGGCCAATATTTGGCTGTTCAGCCTTGGACGATGACATTTGACCCTACGCAGGCTTACCCAAGTGTAGTGATAGCGTGCATCAGATTCCTTACTTTACCTAGTTACTTATACAATCATAAAATCATTACAGAAATTGGAGAACTAGTGGGTAAAGTGGTAAAGTTAGATATGAACACTGATAGTAGGACGAGGGGATAGTTTGCTAGAATGGCAGTTTATGTCAATTTGGAAAAGCCATTGGTGTCCCAAATCTTGATCAATGGTCAACCACAAAAGGTGGAATATGAATCTCTTTCTACTATTTGCTTTCACTATGGAAGGTACGATCATGTGGAAAACATTTGCAACTTTAGAAGTTCTGAATCTATGATTGAGGTGAACATTAACTCATTTGTGACGGCACCGGAGAATAAAAAATTGAACGTTGAAGGATTGGAGAAGAAGGACAAAAACTACGGACCGTGGATGATCGTAGAAAGGAAATCAAGGTGTAAATTTAGGGAAAACCTACATAAATTATCCAGAAATCAAGAGAGAGAAAAGGAACGTTCCCAATTCAATGGCCTTAATAATAGGGATTTAAACAAAGAAATTCATAACAGAGATATGGTTGATTTTTGTAGCTTTAAAGGGAAAGCTATTTTAAATAAAGATCAGCGCAGGAAAGATTTGGGTATCCAGAATAACGATTAGTCAGAATTAAGTAGGAAAAATAATAAAGGTAAATTTAATGAGGCAGTCTCTAAAATTGTTTTAGGCCCGATTATCAAAAGGAATATTTGGACTGCAAATGGGCTCTATCTTGATTCACAATAGCGATAATGAGATTGTTCAGATTACAGATGAGCTTACCATTGGATTGGGCCTAGGGGATTCTTTGCCTAAATAGGCCTGGGATTTGATGGACCATGATGTCTAGGAAGGAGAGAAACAACAGGTTTTTGTTGCTCCTGTAGCTGTAGTAGATCCCTAGTGGTGGAAGCAGTGCCAAATGATGTCATCGACAGGGAGATCCTGCATGTCGAAGGGAGTCTTCAGTGCACTGTTCAACCTCAACTTTAAAAGGCTCCAGTAGAGGAGAAGTGGTGGTTGACGTAGGTAGCCTTGACTCCAGCAAGCATTCAGTAGTGGTCTTCATTGAAAGCAAAAATGCTCTATCCATAAATAGCTCTTTGGTTCTAGTGGGGCTCTTCGGGTCGAGTAAGAGGAATAAATTTAAAGCCAAAATTAGTAAGTAGAATAAAATTCTTCATGGCAGCAACGTGCGATTCAAAATGCTAGATCCCAACGTGTTTCCCTAAAGAAATCCATGGAACAATTAGAAAAGAGTATTTCGGCTATCTTTAAGGATAATTTTGATTATGGAAATTCTACCAAAGATGATGAGCAGAATGAGGGGTTTAATTCCCTTGGGCAGTAAGGCTGCTGCATTTTTTTTGTTCCTTTTGAATTTTTTTTGTTTAGGTTTTGTTATTATTTTTAATTGTCTTTTTATTTTTTATAGAACCAAATCTAAAAATTTTCTCGTGGAACTGTCAAGGGTGTGCTAGCAGGAATTTTATTTGAGCTTTTCAGGAATATAATGCGAAACATAGACTAGATATTGTTTGCTTGGTTGAACCAAGAGTAAGCGGTAAAAAAGCTAATTTTATTATTAAGGAATTGGGTTTTAATTCTTCTCATCGAGTAGAAGCTGTTGGATTTTCAGGTGGCATCTGGGTGGGATGGAAAGATTCTATTTGAAATGAAATCATTAGTAGTCATCCTCAATTTATTTTTCTTTTCGTTGATAATTTTACCTCTAATAAGTCTTTTCTTATCTCTTTTGTCTATGGTAGCCCTGATAGGCCGAAACAAAGTTTCTTTAGGAAGGGTTAAAATCTGTCTCCCCAACCCAGTCTATTCCTTGGCTAATTATGGGAGACTTCAATGCCATTTTATCTTCTACGGATAAGAGAAGTCCCTTTACCATAGGTAAACGTTATGAATTATTTGGAAATTTCGTTGATTCTTATGCTTTGCAGGATTTAGGGTATAGTGGACCCTCTTACACTTAGCAACGAGGTGGTACCTTTGTAAGATTAGATCGGGCACTAGCAAATGATTAATGGATGTCAATGTTTATGCAGTGCTTAGTTTAACATCTCACTCGTATTAAATCTAATCATTGATATCTCTTACCTTTCAGATTTTTAGCAGGATGGACGCAACACAACATTTTTCCCACTTTTGTAAAAGAAAAGTGAAATTTTGCAGGTAATATGGTCGATTCCTTAAATAATTTTACTTCTTCTGTTAAAATATGGAAAAGGAATGTGTATGGATTTCTGGGTGCATGCAAGCGACATCTTATGCGATCGCTTAATAATATTCAAAAGGCCTTTGATCATTTCCCCTCTAGTTAGTTAGCTCAGAAAGAATAGGAAGTTTGAGATAAGTTGGAAAATGTTCTTGACCATGAGGGCTTACTCTGGAGACAAAAGGCTCGCTGTGACTGGCTTCATTTGGGTGATAGAAACACAAAATTTTACCATAGTCTTACGATCAAGAGAAGGAAATTCAATCGTATTACTACCTTACGTATTGATGATGGGGAATGGTGTTCTGATCAAGATATCTTCCAGACTAAGGCGGTGGAATTCTTTAAAAGGCTTTATGGTAAGACTCCCATTACCTTAAGAAGCATTCCTAGTTTTGGTTTTCCTAGACTTACTTCTTCAGAGGTTTCTTTTCTGGAAGCTGATGTCACTAACGAGGAAATCAAAAGGGTGTTATTTGACATGGCACCTCTAAAAGCGCCTGATAGTGATGGATATCATGCTTTTTTCTTCTAAAGTCAGTGGGACACTCTTGGCGGTGATGTGTGTCAGTGGGTCAAAGATGTCTTTTCTCGAAGACCGATTGAGCAGGAGCTGAATAATACGTTGATTGTTTTAATTACCAAAAAAGAGTCTTGAAGATTTCAGTCAATTTCGACCCATTAGCTTATGCTCTGTGCTTTATAAGTTGGTTATGAAAGTGATTGCAAACCAGTTTAAGGTGACTTTTCCTAAACTAATCTCTTAGGAACAAGCTGGTTTCATAGCTGGCTGGAACATATCTGATAACATTATTCTTGCACAAGAAGTTATCCATTCTATGTGGTGCAAGCAGAAAGGAAAAAATCAGATGGCCGTTAAGTTGGACCTGGAGAAAGCATATGACAAAGTTAGTTGGGAGTTTATTTCTACCTCTTTGAGTGTGGTTAGAATTCCTATCTTTCTGCAAAAAGTGATTATGTCAGCTATATCTTCCACTTCTATACAGATCCTTTGGAATAGAGTGCCTACTCGAAAGTTTAAATCGATTAGAGGAATCCGTCAAGGATGTCCTCTGTCGCCTTATCTTTTTGTTCTCTGCATGGAATGGTTGGGGCATACTATTCGGACTGAAATGGATATCGGTAATTGGGAATTATCTCGTAATGGCCCTGTAGTCTCACATTTGTTTTTTACCGATGACCTGGTGATCTTTTGCAAAGCACACCTGGATTAAGCACGACTATTAGATTCCATCCTTAATTAGTTTTCTGAGACTTCGGGACACAGAATCAGTGTTAGGAAAAGTAATATCTTCTTTTCCAAGTGTAACACCCTCTACCCGTATCCGACGCCGGGACAGGGTTCGAGGCGTTACCAGACTTAAACATAAACATTCATACAAAATCGGGACATAAAATTTGGACCAAATCAAATTCATCCAATCACATGCATATCATCCCTTATACGGGCCCACGAGGCCCAAAACATACGTTGGGAGTGGTTTGGGACTAAACCGAAAACTTTTGGAACTTTTACTACACTTAGAAAAATTTTCATACTTTGGAGAGTCACATGCCCGTGTGGGTAGGCTGTGTAGTCTTACACACGCCCATGTGGATTGGGACACGCCCGTGTCCTCAGGCCGTGTAACTCTTTATTTATGACGTCATGGACAATTTGGGGTCACATAGCCAAGTCACACGCCTGTGTCTTGGGGCCGTGTCCTTAACACGGTTAAGACACACGGCCGTGTCTCTGCTCGTGCGGCCAAGGAAATGGCTATTTACCAAACCATTTGCCACTCTCATTTGCACACTCACATACACACTTTCAATGGAACTTAACATGGCACAATTAAGCTACCAACACAACCATAATCAAGGCTTAAACATATCAAAACAATTATTTACTATTCATAACAAAACTGTCCACTTGAGTCATAGTCACTAAATTATTTATATCTTAAGCTAAAGAACTCTAAATTAAGATCTGCTTCATTTTTCCGAAACTAGACTCAAATATCTTCCTATCATAAAATTTTCAGAATTTATGGTTCAGCCAATAAATACAGTTAATTCTTCAAATTCGTCCCTATTCTGTTGTTTGACAGTTTCGACCTTTCTTCACTAAAAATTAATTATCTTTTAGTACGAGATTCGGATGATGTTCCTCTTTGTTACTATTGAAGATAGAAATTTAAACCCCCAACTATTTTCATACAATTTTTAATGATTTTCCAAAGTTAGAATAGGGGAACTCGAAATCATTCTGACCTTGTCTCACAAAAATTCAAATATCTCATAAAATGAAATTCTTTTGCTTACACTGTTTCTTTTATGTAAAACTAGACTCAATAATATTTAATTTCATATTTTATTCAACCTCTAATTCAATTTCCAAAATTTTTGGTGATTTTTCAAATTTGTACTACTGCTGCTGCCCAAAATTGTTTTAATGTTAATTTTACTCTTTCATGATTCCTTTATAGTAACTTTCATTAACATACCATTATAAACCACATCACATAATGACATTGGCATAGGCATATGAGTAATTAATATGCTTGCAACCCATTAGCCAATATAAGCCAATATATATAGCTGCATACCAAATCAAATCCTTATTCATTACAAGTCAATTCATTTGGCCATATCATAGTGACACATACACAAAATGACTAAGTCCCTATACATGCCATAGACTTAACATACTTACATTGACTTATACCCTAAATGATAGCTTGATAGTGTGATAGAATCTCCAATGATCTCTAACCCGAGCTAGCTAAATAAACCTATAAGAGGTGGGAAAGAAAATGGGAGTAAGCTTCAAAGCTTAGTAAGTTCATATGTCAATAAGAACAACTATCAGCATTTATTTACTTTATCCATCCATGACGATACTATTATTACATTTTGCATTAAATCCCATGATTACCACTTACTCATTCATAATGCTTACTCTTTTATCTTACACACACTAGTTATATTGTCTTGTCATTAGGCTAGCAACCATAATCTCCCCATTATAGCATCTCACATTATTAACAATTTATTTCAATTTGCTTAACAACACGCACATCATTTACGAGTAATTATAATTTCAACATATAGCTTAACAATCTTTCACATATCTATTGAATCACAACTTAAGTATATACATCATACTATATCCCAACTAAATTAGGCTCATAAGCCTAACACATGATTATTTTCAAATCTTATCATACATCCATTTATCATAATTGTAGATCATTAGTCACATGACTATCAATATTTCACAAGCATGACTTTCTCGTATGCATTCTTACCACATATTCATAGTATACCGGGACCTTTACTCATGGGTTATAAGTACATACCTGTACTAAATCGTAGCACATTCTCATATTTCCTCATCATTGACTTACTTGTCACATAATTCACTGATTTACCCATTGAACACTTGGAATATTATCGGATACACGGAAAGCTTGCACATAGTGCCTCACACGTAGCCACTTGCTACCTCATATCACATATCACTCATTGCTCACTCTCAAGCAAATCACAGGCCTACTCACACAGGCGGACAGTCAAGACATAACTACACGGGCTGCTCACACAAGTTGACAGGTACCCGCAACACATGTCAGGCTACCCAGCCACCGGTAGAACATACAAGACTAGTACCCGGATTCACATAGTCACGTATATATATAATCTGATGAGCTCGTAATCACATAGTTCCTAGTGACATGTCACATTGTATCCTAAATTATTCCTAACGTTCAAATGAGATTTTCTCAATATCACATCTTTGTCGAACTCGTTCACAAAGTCATTCTCATTGACCATTATGTCATTCATACACTCATCGTAACAATTAAACATAGAAATTCATACATTAATAAAGCATTAGAACATGATACAACAATACATTATTTACACATGAACTTTCCTCGACACCAAAAATGGCAAAGAGGGACCTAATCGTCAATTACTCGTTTTTCCCCTATTCTAGGTCCAAACCTCGTTTTCTTTGTTTTATAACATCACATTTAGTTTATTTATTAGTCACATTATTCATTGTGACCCAAAAATCATATTATGGCAAAATTACATTTTTGCCCCTAAACTTTGTCATATTTACATTTTTCCCCTAGGCTCATAAAATGATTTTTAATTAATTTCTTTTTACTTTAAGCCTAGCCAAACCATTTTCATAACTATAACAACCCGTATTTTCCACTAGAACACACTTTTACTTCATATTTTATAACTTTTACAATTTAGTCCTTTTAAGCATTTTCATTGAAAATCACTTAGCAAAAGTTGTTTCTCCAACCATAAACATGCATAATCTACCATTAAACATCAAAATGAAAAAAATTATAACATGGTTCAAACCCTAGATCTTCATCATAACTCAAATAAATGGTAGAAATAGGTAGATCTTGTTACAAGGATTTCAAAAACGTAAAAATCATTAAAAACGGGGCAAGAACAGACTTACATTCGAGCTTGGAAGCTTGGAAAACCCTAGCCATGGTTTCTTCACGTAAAATTCAGCCAAGGAAGAAGATGGATAAGAAATTTTGGCTTTTATTTTGTTTTTAATTCATTTTAATTACTAAATAACCAAAATGCCCCTAACTTAAAAATATTTTATTTCACCTATTTCATTTCCATTTTTGTCCAAAAAATTAACCAATGTTCTAATTACCATTTAAAGACCTCCAATTTAAAATTTCATAACAATTGGACACCTCTAACATGTAGAACTCAACTTTCGTAATTTTTATAATTTAGTCCTTTTGACTAAATTAAGTGCCCAAACGTCGAATTTTTTGAACGAAATTTTCACAAAATTATTCCATGAAATTTTAGAACATAAAAATATAATAAAAATAAATTTTTCCTTGTCAAATTTGTGGTTCCGAAACTACTCTTCCGACTAGGCCCAAAATCAGGCTATTACAACTCTCCCTATTTTAGGGATTTTCATCCCCGAAAATCTTACTAGAAGAAATTGCTTTCAACTCTCATGAATTACTTCCACTAATTTCTCAAAATCACAAATCAAATTAACCTCGTATATCTCTTTCTAATCACCTTTGAACTTTAACATATAGTGTCGGAGCATATTGTCAAAGTTTTGAATTACTCTCTTAGACTTACCACCGATTTACAAGTGTATTACCATGCTAAGATGCAACTGTGTACTCATAATTTCCTGTAGCTTTTTTTCCATAATTGGAATATAGCCCTCGGATCTCAACCGAAATAATAGAGACTGATACTTCGTATAATTGAATAATCCTATAAACATCTTACTCGGCCGGTTTGTTCACTACAGGAAAATAGGTTTTTAGCTGCGTTTTTTGGGCCTTTAGCAGCACTTAAAACTATTTGAGGTGCTCGCCGCTAAAATTTGTGGCATTTTTGAGAAAGCGCCGCTAAAGAACGTAACCTTTAGCGGTGCTTTTCACACAAACGCCGCTAAAGAACGTGACCTTTAGCGGCGCTTTTCTCAAAAACACGCTAAAGAACGTGACCTTTAGCGGAACTTTTTATACAAACGCCGCTAAAGAACGTGACCTTTAACGGCACTTTTCTCAAAAACGCTGCTACAAAACGTAACCTATAGCGGCACTTTCCATACAAATACCGCTAAAGAACACGATCTTTAGCAGCACATTTCTCAAAAATGCCACTAATTTTAGCAGATTTCTAATATCTTATTTTTATTCATATACAACCCTTCCTGTAACATTAAATCCACCAATCACAACAAATCTAAATGATACTTCAAAAATCCAACGAAAGATACTTCAAAAATCCTACGAAAGATATATTATCTAAATTAATAAATAAAATAACAAAATATTCTTACAGTAATGTTAAAAGTTATATTGTTAAAACATTCTTACAATAAGAAGATAAACGTCTAAAATGGTGGATTCTGCGACTGTTGAAACATCTTCATCATATTCTGAAGCTATAGCTGTAGCTGGAGTTCGTTGTATTTTCTGTTTTGCTCTACTTCCCTCGCTGCTGCCTCCGCTTTAAGTTGAGCAATTTTCTCAACTGTGCTCGCTTGCATCTGAGCCATCTAGTCTCTTAACCTCTAAACTTCAGTTTGAGCTTAAGTCCCCATAGGCATGTATTGCTACGAGCTAGATCCAAAATATTGGGTTATGTTAACACCAGATCCTTGAAATCGAACCCGACCATACCTTTCAAGACCCAAAACTTCAGTAATAATTCTGTTATCAATGTCCTCAAGATTAACAGAACTATCACTCGAAGCAATCGCTTCATACTCCACCTTTTTATCTTTTAGTTTATCCTAATAAATCAATAAAAGAGTTAGAAACAAAAATATTTAATAAAAACAAATGCAACATAACTTAACATTATTTAAAACTACTAACGATGAATATACCATTATAATTAAACCATTATGATTAAACATTATAAATATTTAAAATAAATCAAATTTTATTAAGTAAATATACCATAATTTCTCTAGCTTCAGAAGTCATTGGAGATCCATCTTTCTTCCTATGTGTAATGTCAAAAAGCTGAAGGCGTCCAACTTTTTGACCAGACGAGAGTTCCTACAATATAGTAGTAAAAATATTATTTAATAGAAAAAATTAATATTTGACACAATTAATAAATTCAAAATACCTCGGCCTCAGCTACACAAGCAAAACTTTTAGACCCTACTGTGTGCGTGAATTTTTGTTTTTGCCTGCTGCTTGTTCCAACTCGCTCACAGTCCTACATTATGAAATTATTATTATGTATATATTCAATACTATAAACCAAAATAATTATAAGAGTTTAGAAGTATGTAATACCTCTCCTTTCTTTGATTTCCAGAATCTAACCGCATCTTCCCATTGGTACCTCAGCATTCCCGACAGGACATTTCGCAATTTCTCTTCGAGGCTTTTATCTTTCTTAAAATATTCTTTTTTTAAAGTGCTCTTATGGTCTCTCCATTTTTTTCTCAATGCCTTCTTGATATAAGCATACGAGACCTCTAAAGCAAATCTCTCCTAAAAAAGCACAAGTTTAGAAAATAAATATAAATGAAACTTAAACCAAAGTATTATAAAGTACATTAATGTTTTGTTACCTTAATATTATCGAGAGCTTGATTTTTGTTACTATCAGCCATTTGATGCCAAGATTCGTAGTTGATAGGCAACATATTAGCATTTCGTGCTATAATGCCCAAATATCCTACCAAAAGTCAAGTTGTTGATCCAACAGGCTGACCAAAGATTGTTTCTAGATACTTTGACACGCTCGACGGGATTTAACTTGTATAAATCTTTTAGTAGCGTACGTCCTCGAGTTCTGCGTGACCCACCACTTTCATCTGAAAAATGGTATATTATAATATAATAATTTGAAAAATAAATTAATAATAAAAGTCAACACTCATGTAAATTAAATTTAACATTACTTTGAATTTCTGCAGGCTTGTCAAGTTTTTCTGGAACATTCGAAGATCCAATAGCAGTCTGTTGTTCACTATTTGTTTCTTCCGAATTTGAATTATTCTGAACAATACTTAGATCTCGTAATCTTCTTCTAGGCATTTTTTCTGCAATACACATAAAGTAGTTGAAATTTTAGTTACTAATTACAACAATAATAGTACATATAAAATAGTTGAAATATTTAACAAGACTAAGATTTAAATTATAATATTACATATAATTAAAAAATCAGAAAATCTTACTACATCATAATTCGTAAATGTCTTCATCCACATCCTGGCGAACCCATTGAAATTGTGTACTAGTACTAGGGATATTTTCATTTAAGTTTTGTTCTGGAAAAGGCAAAGTTTCTGATCTTTCGACGATGTCATCTCTACTTTCATTGCCCATGTCAAACAAGTCTCTAGGGGTGTTTCGGAGTACAATGTACCAACCCTCATTAGTTGGATCTTTCGAATAAAAAACTTGTTTCACTAGAGAAGAAAATACATATGGCTCGTCTATCAATTGTTGTCCAGTGTGGATCAAGCGAGAGAAATTCACCATTGTAAAACAAAATTGATCTTTTTTAATTCTGCGAGTAGTATTAACATCATCCCAATCACATCGAAATAAGACAACATTCCATTGGCCATAGTAATCCAACTCAATAGTCTCAGTAGGAAGTCCTTAATACTCCACATTTCCCTCAACAGGATTACTGTCCCTAGCACTAGTATAACTTGTAATTGACGAGTTAACAAAAATTCCATAATTTTGAGTTCTCTTCAATCTCTCGTGATATTTTGTATGAAATCTGAATCCATTGATGAAGAAGGCACTATATCTTTTTACTACTTTATTCGGACCTTGGGAAAGCCATTTAACTTCGTCATTGATGTCCTTCACACTCCAAACCTATTGAATCGAAAGTAAATTGAGTAATTATAAATGTTATGAGAATACATTATTATTTGTCAATAAAAGCTTCAATTGCATACCATTTGACTTAACCATTCATGAAAAGATTCTGTGAATAACTTATTAATCTCTCGATGTTGTAATCTTTGGGAGCATGAACGAGATCTCAAGATTTGTTTGTACTCACTATGTTAAAAAGAGTTTTAATTGGTTAGAAGACAAAAAAATTAAAAAGATGAATATTTATCAAATTCTAGAACTTACTTGAGTAATGGTTCAATTGAATCGTGGTAAAAAAGAACATATCGATGTGCTTGTACTCAAGATCTATCATCTAATTCTGTAATTTCAACTTTACTGATTGGTTCTCCATAACTTTGAAATAAATAAGTTTCGGCCAAGTTATGATCAATGAGCCTAGCATTTCTACTTGGTCTCTTCAGTCTTGTTTCAACATCTTCTAAATATCGAGAACAGAAATTCATACACTTCTCTCCCAAGTAACCTTCAGCAATTGATCCTTCTGGATAACGCTTATTACGATAATAAGACTTCAACTTGCATAAGAACCTAAACACGATATACAACATTATGAAAAGTTGTAAGTAAAGGTGTAGAGGTGAATGAATAAATACTTTACAAATAGATTAGCACATTTCTATAGGATACATCCATCGATAGAAAACCAATCCACCAAGTATTGCTTCACGAGGGAGATGGATTAGCAAGTGCACCATAATAGTGAATAAGGAAGGTGGAAAGATCTCCTCCAATTTTCATAAAGTCAAAGCGGCTCGATCTTGTACTTTCTCAAGTTCTTCAACATTCAAAACTTTGCCACAAATAGCTTTCATTATATTGGATAGTTCAATTATACAAAACGTCACCTTTTTTGACATACAACACCGTAAAGTAACTGGCAGTAAATCTTCCATCAAGATGTGATAATCATGTGATTTTAAGGAATATAGTCTTCGATCTTTAAGATTCACACATCGAGATATATTTGATGCATACGCATCCGGGACCTTTATATCCTTCAACACCATGCAGAACATTTCTTTCTCTTTCTTCGGCATTGCAAAAATAGAAGGCGGCAACTGATATTTCCCATTTGGAAGTACTTGGGGATGAAGATCACATCGAATTCCCATGTCAACTAAATCAAGTCGACTCTGAAGATTGTCTTTTGATTTTCCATCGATATTCAAAATTGTCCCAATGATGTTCTCACAAACATTTTTCTCAATATGCATGACATCAAGATTATGTCATAAAATGTGATGCTCCCAATAAGGCAGCTCAAAAAAAATACTTCTTTTTTTTTTCACAAGTCTCCTCATTAGGATCATCCTCTTCATCAAATTCATCATCAGATTCATCCCTTGATCTTCTTTTTGTTTGCATGTTGGGTGGTTGATTTATCTTCCCATAACTGAAACTGATATCTTTCAACATGAACAAGATTTCAGATCCAATGGTCTGCTCAGGAGCTTCTCTGAACTCTTTAGTACCGTCAAATAGAGTCCTTTGAAATCTAAATCTATGATTTCCATCTAGCCACCAATGATGCCCCACATAAGAAAACTTCTTCCCATTATATAACCACTTTGAACATGTTTGCGCCGCACAACAAGGACAAGCATAACGTCCTTTGGTACTCTAACCAGATAAATTGGCATATTGAGAAATCATTAATAGTCCACAACAAAGCTACACGTAAATAAAAGTTCTCCTTTCTGAAGACATCATATGTTTCAACACTCGCCCATAACTATTTCAACTCTTTAATAAGTGGTTGCATACAAATGTCAATATCATTTCCGGGACCTTTCTCTCCAGGGATAATCATAGATAAGATAAAAGAAGATTGCTTCATGCAAATCCATGGAGGCAAATTTTAAGGAACAAGCACTATAGGCCAAGTATTATACGAAGTACTCATGATTTTAAAAGGATTAAATCCGTCAGCTACTAGCCCAAGCCTCACATTCCGAGGATCGCTCGCAAAGCTTGGAAATTTACTGTCAAATGCTTTCCAAGCTAAGAAATCCGCAGGATGCCTTAATAATCCATCATCGGTTCGTTGATCATGATGCCACCTCATAGACTCAACTGTCTTTGATGACATGAAAAGCCTTTGAAGCCTAGGTATTAGTGGAAAATATCGCAAAATCTTTACTGGCTTCTTTCTTAACTATGCCTCACCTTCATCCACATTCACTTCTTCTGCATTCCTATTCATCCAACGAGAATTACTATAAACATGATAAGATTGTTGGTTTTTCCGATCACCTTAGTACAACATGCAGTCATTTCGGCAACTATGAATTTTGTCGTAACCAATGCCTAAATCTTTTATTAGTTTCTTCATATCTTGACAAGACTGAAGAATTTTTGCAAACGGAAACATATCTCTCAAAAACTCTAACAGCATTTCCGGTCCACCCTCCCAAATATTTTAAGTGAAATAGATGAATGCAGAAGGACAATTTTGAATATTTTGATCCCTCGTAAAGTTCTTCATTCATTTCATTAAGTAACTTATAGAACTTTGTCACTTCTTCATTTGGCTCTTCATCAGGTACACTTCTTTCCGTTTCGGTAAAAACATTTCCACCAATATTACAATCTTCGGATTCAATAAAGTTAGGTGGAAACAGTTGTAAACCGTGACTATACATATTAAATGTGTCCCGCAACATACCTTCCATGTCATCTTCTCTAACATACTGATGGTAAGCAATATGAGGATAAGTCGGATTAGATGTTCTACTAGGTGTACACTCTCCACGGAAAATCCATTTTATATACCTCGAATAAAGCCATCAACAATTAGATGTTCGTAGACAACTTCACGAAAATGCCAATTGATGTTGCCACACTTCTTACACGAGCAAAGAATCATATTCTCTTGGCTTGCATTTTGAAATGCAAAATTTAAAAAAGTTTGTACTCCATTTCGATAGTCGTTGCTTACCCTTGACAAATTCACCCAACTCTTATCCATTTCGTTGTTCTTGAAGTCTAAAGTTGACAATAAATTGCGGTTACTAAAATAGATAATACATATCAAGTATAAAGTATCTAATGGGTGTAAACTAATTCAGGTAAGTTGCGGGATTTTCAAGTGTATATTTATGTATTACATAAGTTAAGTAAGTTTTGTAAGTTATGTAAGTTATGATATGATATATATTTATGTAAGGTATGTAAGTTATGATATGATATACAATTATGTAAGGTATGTTAGTTATGATATGATATATATTTATGTATTATGTAAGTTATGTAAGTTATGATATGATATATATTTATGTATTATGTAAGTTTTGTAAGTTATGTAAGTTATTACATAATTAATACAAATTATGTAATTTAAAAAATTGTGTATAAAAACTTGAAAATCGTATAAGATGAAATGTCAACTTTGTTCTATGAAAAAGAAATAATAAAAATAAAATTTGACGATGTGGAAAAATCACATGGAAAAAAATTATTTTAATTAAATAATATTTAAATAAATTATTTTAGTTATATAATATTTAAGTAAATTATTCCAAATTATGTAATTTAAAAAATTGTGTATAAAAAGTTGAAAACCGTATAAGATGAAATGTCAACTTTGTTCCATGAAAAAGAAATAATAAAAATAAAATTTGACGATGTGGAAAATCATATGGAAAAAAAATATTTTAATTAAATAATATTTAATTAATTTATTTTAATTAAATAATATTTAAATAATTTATTTTAATTAAATAATATTTAAATACATTAATCCAAATTATATAATTTAAAAAATTGTGTATAAAAAGTTGAAAACCGTATAAGATGAAATGTCAATACTGTTCCATGAAAAAGAATATTAAAAATAAGATTGAACCTTGTTTTAATATGGTAATGGCATTATGGTAATGGCATTATCGACTAACACTATCATTCATGACATGTACTATAGTCTATATATAGACATGTGTTTCACTTTTATTTGACAAATTACATGTGCAGTTAAAATATAGATGTACAATAGTCCACACTTAATTTAATTTATATTTTACAAGTCATCTTTTCCTAAGTACATGTTAAAGCATTGTGTGAACATTCATATTTAGCTTAAAAGTTATGATTTATTTTGAATAAAAAGTTTAACTTAAATGATAAAACGGATGATAATGTTTGTGATAAAACGGACTAGAATATTTCAATAATAATTTAAAATTAATTATAAAAATATATAAAATATTTTATTAAATATTTGTATAGGAGATGGGACATATGATACTAATAATTAAATTTAATAAAAATCGTGATAGAAATATAGAAATATTAAATCACAAATTACAAAAATAGGGTAGAAAAAATTCATGTGGCAAGTATACATGTAGAGAGGTATAATATTATTAAAAGGTTGCAAATTGAGCAGAAATGATCCCTTTTACAGTATTAATGTAAGTAAAAACATAAGCATTGGAACCAGTAGCAAAGATCCCCAAGCGAAGCGAGGCAAATGTAGTGGAAGTTGGTGTTCATGTGCAAACATGTGTGTGATATCTAGAAACTGTTGATTTTTATCTCAAGGCCAAGAAAGGTATATATGATAAATTTTGATGAACCAAAGTTTTGTACTTGATGACTTGTAAATTTGGGTATTATTATATCTATGTATTATAGAGGAAAACAATGACAAACAGTTCATCGATAGCATAACAAGTCTCTAAGGATAAACAGCATAAGTTAAAAACATGATCCATTAATGATCCATTAAAAAATAATCTAAGGATAAACAAGAATAGTAATTTAAAAAACGAAGAATAATAATAATAAAAGATCAACTAACCTTCTGGTTATCTAGGCTTTCTGTGTATTTGAGTAGTATTTGTAGTTTGTATTTGGTTTCTTAGATCTTGAGTGGTAACTGATAGAGCAGTTGAAAGCTTCGGCTCTTTTTGCTATTGCTGATCCGATCCTGCCCAATCCAACAATTCTAACTAATTTACCGCTAAACTGGAAGAGTCGAATAATAGTAAATAAAATAAAAAACAAAAACGAAGAGAACGATCTAATTCAAGCTAGGTACAGAGAGTTCATATACACATTCACCAAAAGGACATCATGTGCCATCTATTGTGGATGAACTCGATAAACAAACCAATGAGCTAGGCAAAAAGAAGTCAATGCTAGAGAACTTAGTGGCAAACAAAGAAACTCTAGTACTAGAATTTATTATATTAAATTTACAAGTTTAGGGTTAATTATTTATTTTGGGTTGATTATTAGATTAAATTTACAAGTTTAGGTTAATTATGCTTTAAACTTTAAACATACATATATGAAATATATATTAGCATCAGAAAGCCCAAACTGCAGAACCAATCCTAAACACTTCATCAACAAATGGTAACCATTAACCAAAGAATTTCTCTGATATAATCTACAACAGGTACCACAAACAAATTACTCTTCTCAAAGAGTTCTGAATCATAATCTTCAACACTTGAATTTAAAAAGAAGAAAAAAAATTGCAATCAACAACAGAGCATTACAGCTCCCACTTTAAATAAAAAAAAACTATTATGGAATCCATCTTATATAATTAGAATGGGGTGCAAAATTAACTCCAAAATCAAAACTCAAAAAATATCAATCATATCAAACTAGATTTAATAAAAACCCAACAAATCTCAATCTGGGTATCTTCCAAATCCTCTGAAAATGCAAATGCTATTGATTAATTACCAAATTCAATTTTGCTTCCATATTTCATTTCAAAACTATATATTATATTGTTCACAACTAATTTTTAAAAAAGAACATGGCTGTCAAGTGTCACATTTTAGAGATAAATAACAAAAAAAAAAGCCAACCTGCTTCCTTGCTCGTGAACGTGCTGCAGATTACCTATTCTTTATCATCCTCTTTTGTCTCCTTTAAACATTTTTCTCAACTATGTCCTCGGAGGCACCTCTTTTCCTAATATTTGCGAATGCAAGATACAAAGAAGATTCACAGAAAAAATATTTTGGGAAACAGATCGAGGTTAAGGGTTATGGGAAAACTACTGATATTTTTAGCAGAGCAAATCAAAGGGACTTCGGCGAAAATCAAAGGTATTTTAATTTAGGGATTTTGGGAAAACGATTTGAGGATATCGAATTGGGGGAAATTTTAGGGGGTTTGGGGATTCAAAGTTTAGGGAAACAGACGATCGGGGTAATCTGAATTGGGGAAAAGTAAATGAAAATTGGGGCTTCAAAAAACGACGCTGTTTTCAATCTATTCATATATGTTTGTGGCGTTTTTTATTTATGAAAATGACGTTAATTCATATCTTCTGCGGTGTTTTTATAAAGCGCCACTAATAACAAGGCTACAAACGACGCCGTTTTGCAATCTGTTAATAGATATTTGTGGCATTTTCTGGTGCAAACGCAATAATTCACACCTTTTGCGGCGTTTATAAAAGAGCCACTAATAACAAGGCTATAAACGACGTCGTTTTGCAATCTCTTAATAGAAACGCCAGTAATACATACCTTTTGCGGTGGTTTTTAAAAAATGCTACTAATAACAAAGCTACAAAACGGGCTCATTTAAACTATTAATACATGTTTGTGGCTTTTTTGTTGAAAACGCCACTAAGTATGTAGTATAAAGCCCAATAATTTTTCCTTTCTTTTTTTTTCTCTTTTATTATTATTATTATTATTATTTACTAAAATGGTTAAATTTTAATTTGGTCTCTCTAATATATTTAAATTTTAGATTTATTTGCATATACTTTAATTTTTAATATCACTTAGTCTATATATTTTTATAAAATTATTAATTAATCCAAATAGTTAATATTATTAACTTTTTTATTAAAACAATACATGGTAATATATAATTTGAATATTGAATCTTAGAGAATAGAGATTGAAATGTGGTTTCCCATTTTTTATAAGTTTGTGTCGTTCTTTTACATTAATATATATATACACATCAATATATATCCATATGAAATTTATTCTTACAATTTATAGTTTTAAGATTTAGGATTTTGTATTTAAGGGTTTAAGGGTTTACTGTCTATAGTTTAGGGTTTTATGGTTTAGAATTTAGGGTTTAAGGTTTATGGTTTGTTTTTAAAAGGTTTAAGGGTTTAGTGATTCAAGCTTAGAGTTTTAGGATTTAGGATTTTGTATTTAAGGGTTTAAGGGTTTAGTATCTATAGTTTAGGGTTTTATAGTTTAGTGTTTAGGGTTTAAGGTTTATAGTTTTAGGATTTAGGATTTAGGATTTTGTATTTAAGGGCTTAATGGTTTAATGATTCGGGTTTAGGGTTTAAGGTTTAGAGTTTTAGGATTTAGGATTTTGTATTTAAGGGTTTAAGGGACTGTTTATGGGTTTTCTTAACCAGGCCTTTTCGTCTCTCTTGTTAATGGAAGTCAATTTTCTACCGTTCCAATAAATATAACAACTCCATTATGCTAAGCATTCCTTTATGTAGTGCTTAATTTTTTTATTGTTCTATATTTTTTTGCGGTATTGTGTTTAATTTTTTTTGTGAGCACAGTTGAGCAAATTGTGGCATTGCGCTTTTTTTTACAGCGTTTTTCAAAAAGCGCCGCTAATGGTCGACTTATAGTGGTGTCTTTTAAAAAGCACCGCTAATGCTCGATCTATAGTGGCGTTTTATAAAAAATACTGCTAATGCAACTAAAGCTCAACATAAAACGATGGCGTTGTGCTTTCTTTTTTGCAGTGTTTTTCAAAAAGCGCCGCTATAGATTGACTTTTAGCGGCGTTTTTCAATAAACACCAGTAATGCTCAATCTATAGCGGTGTTTTTTAAAAAGTTCCACTAATGCTCGATCTATAGCGGCATTTTTTTATACAAACGTCGCTAAAAACGCCGCTAAAAACCTGTTTTAATGTAGTGGTTAAACAAGAAATATGTACACGAACGATCAATCACAATCCGATGACATCTCCCTTTTCAGAAATAAAGATAATTTAGATACAAAATCTATAGTAACTCTATCTCAGAACAATAACATCAGTCATCAGATTAGACCTGAAATTCAGAACAAAAAATCGACTCATACTGAACTCGTTTAGCTTACCATTCGTTAACACATTTCTGAGATTCTCAATCTTGCAATGAAAACATCGCTTTAGCTTTTAATCTAGCTAAAATCATATCATCATCAATTAAGATCAATCATGTAACCCACTCACAAAATAAACAAAGATTTTTCCATTCAACATCTGTAACTATATATGCTTTTCCAGATATTACTCAGTAACTACTCGCGATCTTTCAATAGCTCAAGTCTTTAACACTGTCTTAACTTTAAATCTTTCAATGACATTCGATACTTTAATTCTTGAAATCAGAGAACATGTGACACCTTTCATCGAATAACGATATCACTAAATTCT
Source organism: Gossypium longicalyx (assembly GCA_025698465.1). Taxonomy (NCBI): domain Eukaryota; kingdom Viridiplantae; phylum Streptophyta; class Magnoliopsida; order Malvales; family Malvaceae; genus Gossypium; species Gossypium longicalyx. The sequence continues at coordinate 22,208,158 of CM047000.1, forward strand.
CAATACGGACATAAAAGTGACTGTCTCTAAATTACTGGTCGAATAGTTCTTTTTAATATGACATTAACCGTATGAAAACATAAACCATCACTTGACATTCTAGTAATAAAACACATTCCAATCCGTTCAATAGTGCATCACTGAAAAATCATAAATTTATTACTCAAATCAAATTGAGCTCAGAACCAGAGCATCGGTTAATAATACCTTCAATTGTTTTCAACGTTGCTAACATGTATAAACCATTCGAATTTTCATAAATGTGATAACCATATCATTCAGAACAGCTTTAACTTATAATAACATCATCATATTAAAACAAATCTAATAGGTATATCTCGGTATCATACTCTTTAGAATATCATTTCTTCATTTAGATTGTCCATCGATATATTCGTGGATGCACAAAATTTATTACCATAACTGAGGATATTTTAACTACATGTAACTCAAATCACATTTCAACTGACCAACTCACTCTGATAAAAATAACCAAGTCGATTTTGACTATCAAATAATAACATAACAAAATGGTCCTTTATTCATGCTATTAAAACAACTTAAACACACAATCTTTAAAAATTCTCTTATGATGCTAATCAAAACCTTGACAATTGCATTAGCTAAAAGAAACAAAGACATCCCGATTGAATGCATTGACTTTACTTAACTTACCTAAGAAAAGAAATTCATCATACAAATTGAAGCTTGTGATTTTACCACTTATACCTTTGCCAATATCAATTCCTTACACGAAAATTAGAGAAATCCAAATACCAGAATCACCACATTTCTATGATCGAACCAGAAGCACAATCATAATAGACATAGTTGTCACAAGCTGAAGAACTCACTTTAAAGATAAGCCATGGTTGATAATTCACAAAATAAGAATGATAGAAAAACCGAGATAAAGAAATCCAAGATACGATACCATACCGAAAGTCCGAGAACATAACTCACAAGAAGGTAATAAAGATCTTGATAATTCATCAGAGAAAGCTAGAAGAAAAACACTACTTACCGACTCTGGGCTTCCTTCATAACAAAGATAATATATTTCCTACATATATAAAACAAAACCATAATCAGTAGAAACATAAGAATAGTCTCACATAAATTTTTACCATCGACTTCATTCCAACATATTAGAATAGAATTCTGAAGAGATAAAGAAATGTCGATCATGAGCCAACCAGACCAACAGAACTTTCGTCTAACATTATAGTCAGCTAACATTCTCACACGATAAGAATTTCACTAGAAAATGAACAATTACATATATATCTAAGGATAAAAGAATATATAGAATACCCAGAAAAGATCATCATATTCATTTCAACTGTAACTATCACACACAGACATCTTTACTACTCAATTATCATTTCTCTTACTAATTCTGTCATCATGAACCCCGTATCATTCCATTCACTAACAAAAACCAATTTGGGAAAAATTTCAGCAAACACATACTTTAGACATCATATCTGAATAAGTCGATTAGCCAAGATTAACTTTTTCTTTAACCGTGACATTGCTTAATCTGAATAACCTTCAGAATAATCTGATATCTTTCCAAAATTGTTTCCACTTTCCAAACTATTCTTATCTCTATATGCATTACTAATTATTTCACCACCAAACTCTTTAGTTTCACATTTATAGACTTATTCCACATGATTCTCGTGAATTTTTGTTATAAAGCAACACTAGTAAGGGGGTGAGGTCATAAAGCCTCTAATTTGACTTTCATAAGTACACACATATGACTTAGCATTCATCACAAACTTCATATCATCATAATTACATAATTCACTTAAAGCTAATTAACATACATAGTCATATTACATGAACTTTTTTGATTATCTTATTCAAACAAGTGTACATAAACACACATTCCGTCAATTTATCGTATTCACTTAATCAAATATGTTGGGCACATAACATCATATGCATTCAAAACAAACATGGATGGGCTTATCACTATATAAACTTTCATTTCATTCCACTTTTCACATTTCTCAACTTGGTTATCTCATTTCGTACAATAACACATACATATCGTGAGCTTCTATTCATACCTTTCCAAATTTCGACACGTCATAAGCACATTTCAATCATTTCAATATCATTATCAGCATTATCGACAAATAGCTCTGTTGGAAGTCATCTCTGTCTTAACAAAACAATTTCGTCAAAGTCGGGAGATATCACACTATCGCGAGTAGTAATATGGCATGTATAGCTAGACTCACATACGCTATGTTAGTCTGAGAATCGACTAAATCATTACACTGATACCACTAAATGAAACACCCATTGCCCGTATAAGACGCCTGGATAGGGTTCGAGGTGTTACCGAACTTAAACATAAACATTCATACAAAATCGGACCATAAAATTTGGACCAAATCAAATTCATCCAATCACATGCATATCATCCCTTATACGGGCCCACAAGGCCAAAAACATACGTTGGGAGTGGTTCGGGACTAAACCGAAAACTTTTGGAACTTTTACAACACTTAAAAAAAATTTCATACTTTAGAGAGTCACATGCCCGTGTGGGTAGGCTGTGTGGTCATACACACGCCTGTGTGGCTTGGGACGCTCTTGTGTCCTCAGACCGTGTAACTCTTTGTTTATGACGTCATGCACAATTTGGGGTCACACAGCCAAGTCACACGCCCGTGTCTCGGGGCCGTCTCCTTAATAAGGCTGAGACACACGGCCGTGTCACTGCCCGTGTGGCCAAGGAAATGGCTATTTACCAAACCATTTGCCACCCTCATTTGTACACTCACATACACACTTTCAATGGAACTTAACATGGCATAATTAAGCTACCAACACAACCATAATCAAGGCTTAAACATATCAAAACAATTATTTACTATTCATAACAAAATTGTCCACTTGAGTCATAGTCACTAAATTATTTATATCTTGAGCTACAGAACTCTAAATTAAGATACGCTTCATTTTTCCGAAACTAGACTGAAATATTTTCCTACCATAAAATTTTTAGAATTTATGGTTTAGCCAATAAGTACATTTAATTCTTCAAATTCGTCCTTATTCTATTGTTTGACAGTTTCGTCCATTCTCCACTAAAAATTAATTATCTCTTAGTACGGGATTCGGATGATGTTCCTGTTTGTTTATCTTGAAATTAAATTCATTAAGAAATCAAACATAAAATTTAAACCCCCAAGTATTTTTATAAAATTTTTAATGATTTTCTCAAGTTAGAATAGGGGAACCCGAAATCGTTCTGACCTTGTCTAACAAAAATTCAAATATCTTGTAAAATGAAATTCTTTTGCTTACACTGTTTCTCCTATGTCAAACTAGACTTAATAATATTTAACTTCATATTTTATGCAACCTCAAATTCAATTTTCAAAATTTTTGGTGATTTTTCAAATTTGTACTACTGTTGCTGCCCAAAACTGTTTTATTGCTAATTTTACTCTTTCATGATTCCCTTATACTAACTTTCATTAACATACCATTATAAACCACATCACACAATGACATTGGCTTAGGCATATGAGTAATAAATATGCTTGCAACCCATTAGCCAATATAAGCCAATTTATATGGCTGCATACCAAATCAAATCCTTATTCATTACAAGCCAATACATTTGGCCATATCATAGTGACACATACACAAAATGACTAAGTTTCTATACATGCCATAGACTTGACGTACTTACATTCACTTATACCCCAAATGATAGCTTGATAGTGTGATAAAATCTCCGACAATTTCCAACCCAAGCTAGTTGAATAAACCTATAAGAGGTGGGAAAGAAAAGGGGAGTAAGCTTCAAAGCTTAGTAAGTTCATATGTAAATAAGAACAACTATCAGCATTTATTTACTTTATCCATCCATGACGATACTATTATTACAATTTGCATTAAATCTCATGATTACCACTTACTCATTCATATTGCTTACTCTTTTATCTTACACACACTAATTATATTGTCTTGTCATTAAGCTGGCAACCATAATCTCCCCATTATAGCATATCACATTATTAACAAGTTATTTCAATTTTCTTAACAACACGCACATCATTTACGAGTAATTATAATTTCAACATATAGCTTAACAATCTTTCACATATCTATTGAATCACAACTTAAGTATATACATCATACTATATCCCAACACAATTAGGCTCATAAGCCTAACACATGATTATTTTCAAACTTTATCATACATTCATTTATCATAATTGTAGATCATTAGTCACATGACTATCAATATTTCACAAGCATAACTTTCTCGTATGCATTCTTACCACATATTCATAGTATATCAAGACCTTTACTTATGGGTTATAAGTACATACATGTACTAACTCGTAGCACATTCTCATATTTCCTCATCATTGATTTACTTGTCACATAATTCACTGATTTACCCATTGAACACTTGGAATACTATCGGATACACGGAAAGCTTGCACATAGTGTCTCATACGTAGCCACTTGCTACCTCATATCACATATCACACATTTCTTGCTCTTGAGCTAATCACGGGCTTGCTCACACAAGCTGAAAGTCAGGACGTAACTACACGAGCTGCTCACACAAGCTGACAGGTACCCACAACACACGTCGGGCTACCCAGCCACCAGTAGAACGTACAAGACTAGCACCCGGATTCACATAGTCACATATACATATAATCTCATGAGCTCACAATCACATAGTTCCTAGTGACATGTCACATTGTATCCTAAATTATTCTTAAGGTTAAAACGAGATTTTCTCGATATCACATCTTTGTCGAACTCGTTCACAAAGTCATTCTCATTGACCATTATGTCATTCATACACTCATAATAACAATTAAACATATAAATTCATTCATTAATAAAGCATTAAAACATGATACATCATTTCATTATTTACACATGAACTTACCTCGACACCAAAAATGGCAAAGAGGGACTTAATTGTCAATTACTTGTTTTTCCCCGTTCTAGGTCTAAACCTCGTTTTCTTTGATTTATAACATCACATTTAGCTTATTTATTAGTCACATTATTCATTTTGACCCAAAAATCATATTATTCCAAAATTACATTTTTGCCCCTAAACTTTGTCATATTTACATTTTTCGCCTAGGCTCGTAAAATGATTTTTATTCAATTTCTTTGTACTTTAAGCCTAGCCAGACCTTTTTCATAACTATAACAGCCCACAATTTCCACTAGAACACACTTTTACTACATATTTTATAACTTTTACAATTTAGTCTTTTTAAGCATTTTCACCGAAAATCACTTAGCAAAAGTTGTTTCTCCAACCATAAACATGCATAATATACCATTAAACATCAAAATGAACTAATTTATAACATATTTCAAACCCTATACCTTCATCATAACTCAAATAAATGGTAGAAATAGGTAGATCTTGTTACGAGGATTTCAAAAACGTAAAAATTATTAAAAACGGGGCAAGAACAAACTTACAATCAAGCTTGGAAGCTTGGAAAACCTTAGCCATGGTTTATTCATGTAAAATTTGGCCAAGGAAGAAGATGGGCAAGAAATTTTTGGTTTTATTTTGTTTTTAATTCATTTTAATTACTAAATGACCAAAATGCCCCTAACATAAAAATATTCTATTTCACTTATTTTATGTTCATTTTTGTCCAAAAATTTAACCAATGGTCTAATTACCATTTAAGGACCTCAAATTTAAAATTTTATAACAATTGGACACCTTTTACATGTAAAACTCAACTTTTGTAATTTTTACAATTTAGTCCTTTTAACTAAATTGAGTGCCCAAACGTCAAAATTTTTGAACAAAATTTTCACGAAATCATTCTGTTAAATAGTATAGATAAAAATATAATAAAAATAAATTTTTCCTCCTCAAATTTGTGGTCCCGAAACCACAGTTCTGACTAGACCCAAAATCGGGCTGTTACACCAAGGTTTCCATAGGTGATGTTAGCAATCAAATTACTCAAATGTTTGGATTTTAGGAAGTTCAGAATATTGGCAAGTAATTAAGTGTTCCTCTTCAGGAGAGGGTTACCAAAAATACGTTGAGTTTTGTTATTGATAAGGTAGGGCAGAAACTGTAGAATTGGGATGCGAGGAAGTTATCTATGGCAGGGAGAATCACATTGGTGCAATCAGTACTCCTTTCCATTCCCAATTATTTTATGCAATTTTTGATGATTCCGAGAGGTGTGTTCTTAGATATTGAGAAATTGGTCAGACCATTTATTTAGGGTCGCACAAATGGTCATCTTAAAATGTCTTTAGTAGGGTGGGACGCCATTTGTTAGCCACAGGCTCGGGGTGGCCTTAGTTTTAGACATTTGGATGATCAAAATAAGTCATTTCTTATAAATATTGGCTTTAGCCTTGTTTCTAAGAGCGAAGCACTTTGGGTTCGTGTCCTTCTCTCTAAGTATAGTTGGAAAGAACAGCTTTCGGACTCTATTAGCAGGAATCAATGCTATTATTTATGGAGATCACTTTCTATAATATGGTCTTTATTCCGTGAAAATTTAATTTGGTCTCTTGGCGATGGCTCTACGGTCTGTTGTTGTAAAGGCCCTTGGATTCTAGGTATGGGTTCTTTAATCTCTAAAATTCCATCTTTTACTAACCTTGATTTAGATTGTCGTGTTAGGGAGTTTGTCAAATCAGATGGCAGCAGAAATTTGGATCTGCTTCGTGTATGGTTACCTAAAGATGTTATAAGTATTCTTCCCCCGTATTCAAACTCTGGATTAGATAGGGTGATTTGGGCTCGGTCAACTTCAGGAGCTTTCTCGGTTCATAGTGCTTATTGGGCTTTAAAAGAGAATACTTGGAATTCTCAAGATGAGCACTGGAAGTCTATTTGGAAATACCTGGGACTACAAAGAGTTAGAGCCTTTCTTTGGTTGGCTTTTCATCAAAGACTCCTTACTAATTCAGAGCATGTAAGAAGGGGAATTGGACACAGTAATTCGTGCATATTGTGTGAACATATAGTTGAAGATTTAGCACATGTTCTCCAAGATTTCCCTTTTGTGATGGATGTGTGTCCGCTTGTACTTCTAGAACAACTTAAAAAAGGTTCTTTTCTACGTCTTTTTCGAATTGGCTTTCACTTAACCTTTGTTTTCATGAAAGATTGTAGGGTAGTGGGCTCTCTTGGCCATGTTTATTTGGATTAATTGCTTGGCACATTTGGAAGAATATAATTCTTTTTATCTTTCAGAATATTTCTTGAACAGTAACTGATATGGTTAAAACATCTAGCTGTTGGGCTTGACAATACAAATTACGTATTAGAAGCAGTAAAAGAAATAATCCTAGTTCAAATTTTATAAATATCTCGAATGATACTTGGGTTTTTTTATCCACGGATAGAGATGTGGCTAGAGATTTTGGATATGCTGCTATAGGAGGTGTGGCTATGGACCATGATGGAAATTGGATAGTGGGATTTGCTCGTTTCTTAGGAGTTTGTTCCTCGTTTGAGGCTGAAGTCTGGGGTATCCTTGGTGGAATTCTTATTTTGCTAAATAAGGGATACATGCAAGTCATTATCTTGACTGATAATCTTGAAGTTGTCCAAATCTTAGCTGACTTGGATTTGGAAAATTCCGAGATTACTGTACTCAGAAGGACTCAGTGCATCATGAGGGCGGAAGGGATGTGGAAGATTAAACATATTCCAAGAAATCAAAATTTGGTGGCAAGTCGTCTTGCTAAACTTAACCTGAATTGGAAATCAAGCTTAAAAGTTTTAAATGAGGCTCCTAAGGAAATAATAGATTTGTTACAGGAAGATAAAGACAATGGTTGTCTTATGTATTTGATTTTTTTCATTTACTTTTCATAAAAAAAATGGAATTTTATCATTTCTAAACTTAAGTATTGATATTTTGTACTTGGTATCGATACTTCACATATGAACAATTTTTAAAATAATTAGAATGCTAAAATGGTATCGATACATTTCTTAAAATATCGATACCAAGTAATAATTATTGATACCCTTATTTTGCCTAATAAACATAATTGAATTTTGGTATTGTTATTTAGACATGGTATCGATACCGTCAATTAAATATCAATACAAATTTTTGAAACTTTAAAAATTAAAAAATTTTACAAATCAATCCTATATATTACTTGAATTTCAACATTAAGTCCTTGTATACTTCAATCTATTTCATTGCAATGTATTTGAACTATATTATATAAATTTCTAATGTGGTTGTGATTATTGCATGTAGCATCCTTTTATTCGGGTTTAGTAACTAGACTGGGTAAGGGGTGTTACATATTGCAGGTATACCATCGCAATGATAGCCCGTAGGGTGGAAATGAGCAAGTGGGATGACAAGTTTATATAGCCACAAGGATGATAACCTATTAGTTCAGTGAGTCAGATCGATCTTCATATATGGGACAAAAGAGTCCCTATTGAAGGGGTAGTGAAAGGGATAGATTATTGGAAGTAATCCCACCACTGTTACCAATAGGATCGAACAAGAATGGGTTCACCAGAGTGGCAAAGTCTGCTAGAAGATAGCACAATACGAAAACATCAACGAGTCATTTGGGATTATAGTATGGAAGAGGGAGTCCACCAAGGGCTAGCCCAACCAAGTCCGCCATAGAAGGTATGTCCTAAGAATCTTAGGCGGAAAGTCAAGAAAGCTACCATAAAGGTTCATGATAAGAGGCTTGTAACAACCCATTTTTCTGTGGTGTCAAAAATAGTGGTTTTAGGACCACAACTTCGACATATCTTTAGTGTGATATTTAAGTTTAGTTAGAAAATGTTAACATTTAGTTAGTTAATTAAGTAAAAGGATTAAATCGTAAAAGTCAAAAAAGTTAATCTCTATTGATAAGAGTTATCGAATAGTTATAAAAATATAATTAAAGGGAATGATATGGTAATTATATCATTAAGGGATAGGAATGGATGGTTTACATGATTAAATATATGAAATTTTAATTAAAAATTAAAAGATAATGGCAATTTAGTAAATAGGCAAAGATTAAATCAAATTAAAGGTTAAAATGAAACATTTTCTTCTTGTTTCTTCTTCAACAAAACCGAATAGCCATATTTGGAGAGGAAAAGGCTTCGATTAGCTAGGGTTCATCAAATAAGTAAGTAAACATTGTTCATTTTTAGTAATTTTTATATTTTTGAGCTCGTATTAGCTTAATCTAGCTAACCCGGGGACTAATTTGTAAAATTTTCAAACATTTTAGATTATTTCATTAATGCCTATAGGTTGTTTTTAGAGTTTTATGGAAGATTATTGAGTTTGGTTTTTAGTTAAGACTATTTTATAAAGTAATTTTTGATGATTTTAACGTTTAAGGATTAAATTGTTAAAGTGATAAACTTTCAAGGACTTATTGTGAATTAGTCACAAATATAGGCTGAATTGGGGTTTTTGACATTTGACTACGATGGGTTTTGAATAAAATTTGTTTAATTGTGAATTTTGTACATAGGGACTAAATTGAATAAAAGTGAAATATTGAGGGTAAATTTGTAAAAATGTCAAAAAAGACTTAATTGCATAAAATGACTTAATTTTTCTATTGATTTAGTTAATTGAATGAAACTATATTTTAGATCAAGAATGTGTTGACGATCATGGAAAACAAAAGGTTACAGAGTAGTCTCTGCATTTGAACCATTACTGCAAATCAGTCCTATAAGTTCGTTTATATAAGTATGATATAGGTAATTTCTTTATTACTTGATTTTACTTTAGTAATTGTAGCATTTTGTGATTATTGAACGTTTGATTTAATGAAGTTCAATAATGAAATTAAAATGTACTGAGTATATTGAATTCAGGCCTTGAGCCTAGCAGGCTTTATACTGGTGTATTGTACTGTATCGGGCCTTGTTGCCTACTAGGCTTAGTGTCAATGTACTTATCAGGCTTATTTCCTAGCAGGCTTCGAGTTGGTTTAACAATTCACACCAAAAATTGGTCATTAAAAAACTTATTAAATGATGACTTGGAATATGGATTGAAACTAATATACTATTCAATACTCACTTGCTGCGAGCTATGACTAACAAAAACTTGGTTATTTTAATCGTGAAATTTGCTATGATATGCTTTAATTTTGTAAGATTATTGTTTGGTTTAACGAACTTACTAAGCTTCAAGTAGGCTTACTCGTGCTTTGTCCCCTGTTTTGTAGATTACATTTTGTGGTTGGGAGATCAGATCAAACTCGAAGAATCACACTATCCCAAGGACACTTTTGGTAGTTTTTGTAAACATTGTGGCTTATATGGCATGTAATAGGGCAATGGTTATTATGCTATATCTCACAGTTATGTAAGTTTGTTTGGTACTTGGAGATGGAATAGTAGTCCTTGAGTTATAGTATTTGGTGTTTGATGTTTTAAATGTGAATTTTATTGAGTATGCTTGTTATAAATTAAGCTAAATTTGTGTGAATGATCATGGAATGGTATGTGTCATTCTAACTTTTAGTGAGTATGCTTGTTGTAAATTAAGCTAAATTTGTGTGAATGATCATGGAATGGTATGTGTCATTCTAACTTGGTATAAAATGGTTGGAGTAGCTTGTTGTGTTCATGTTAAGACTTGTAAATGATAGCTAGGTGGTGTTTTGGTATGAACATTATAATGTGATCTTAGGTAGTTGAATGTCGCATGTTTTGGATGCTTTGATGTGTATTTAAGTATTGTAAAGTTGTGGAATATGATACATGGTATGGTTTTAGGTGATTGAAAATGGCATGTTTTGGTTGTTTAAAGGTGTGTTTATAGACTTGTGAACATGTATTATAAATTGGTTTAGGTACCTATGTAATTGGGTGGTAAAATAGCATGATTTTGGTTATTTTTGGGCACACATGGCCTGGGACACGGGTTATCACATGGCCATGTGTCACACACGGGATGAGACACGGGCATATGAGCCAAGTTAGTGAGTTACACGGGTGAGTACACGGTTGGACACACGAGTGCGTGGGGTAGTCACACGGGCATGTGGGATAGCCACACAACCATGTTTCGAGCTACACAATCTGGGCTCTATCACACGGCCTGGACATATGGCCGTATGACCCCTTGTGGGTGAAATTTTTTAGTTTTTCTAGAAATATTTTGATTTGTTTCGATTTGGTCCCTGATTACTCGAAAGCTATTTTTAAGGCCACGTAGGCTCGATTTAAGGCCTGTAAATGCATGATCTATTTCATTTTGAATTTCTTATATAATTATTAAATTAATTTGAAAATTAATTGCTATTGGCTATAAATGTTACGTTATGTATGGTAATACTCCGTAACCCTATTCCGACAACGGAAACGGGTTATGTGTGTTACAAGGTTGGCATACATCCAATTCAATTTAAGGTCAACAAACACCTCTGATGAGGGGAGAAAAAGGGAGGAAAGAGGAGAAGTAATGATAGGTTCACTGATATGGCGAAGCATTTAGTATACAACCTAGTGGAGAGTCCAACCAGAGGGAAGTCTTATAGTGAGCTGCATAGATCGAAAAATTGGGTGGAGTCCACCACCCTAATAAAGAATACTCACCTTTGAGCAAGCAGGGAGTAATTTTACATTTAGTATATTTACATTTGTTACCCTCGTGCAATAGGGTTAAATTATAGTGTAGTAAAAGAACTCACTAAGTTTATTCGAACTTACAAGTGGTTGGCTTATGTTCGCAAGATTTGCGAGGCTGATCAAGGATATAGGAGGGACCAAGCCATATAGAGATAAGATCGGGAATCGCAAGCTATTAGAGTCATGCACATAGGAACGGGGTACCATCAGAGTCTTTGCCCTCAGAATTATTATGTTGTATTCAAATAGCGCCTTTAGAATTTGAGTAATGGGATAGTTAGCCTTGATAGGGGTTGTAAGAATTTCAATGTAAGTAAGTAGTCGGATTAGTGATAGAAATCTGAGGGATTAAACATTCAGTGGCTTAAGGCCCTGGTTATAAGAATTAATTTTGATTTTGTTATTAGAGTTATTATTGATTTTATTTTAGTCTGTTTAGCCAATAAAAAAAATTAAGGACAGGTAAAATCAATCAAATTGTGACGCTTCACACCCGAATTCGGTAGATGGGTCAAGTTGGGGTGTTACAATTTTGGTGTCAATATGATGGATCGCTAGCATCCTAATGAGCTACCATTTCACTTTTCATAGCATTGTCTCCACCATCCTCCTCACCTTGCACAATACACAGTTTCAATGTGTCTTTATGCATAATTTCCTCCAACGAATTTTTAATTTCATGGTCAATAGAATCTATAAAGTAATAGATATCATTTTGCACATTAGAGACTCTCATAGCATCATATATTTGAAAAATGAAACCTTCATCACCTACTTTAAGCACAAGTTTACCATTACCCACATCAATAGCTCGAGTATTGGCTAAAAATGGTCAACCTAAAATTGTAGGTACCTTGATATCCCCATCCATGTCAAGTATAAGAAAATCAAAAGAGAATATGAATTTATCTACTTTCACAAGTACATATCCAATAATGCCCCTAAGATATTTAACAAAATGGTTAGCTAATTGAATACTCATCTTAGTGGGTTCTGGTTCCCCGAGACCAAGTTTTTTGAACATTTTATAAGGCATTAAATTTATGCTAGCAACCAGATCAGCTAATGTTTTTTCAATGTTTAAACTACCAATAAAATAAGGGATAGTAAAATTCTCTAGATCTTTCAGCTTAATGGGTAGTTTGTTTTGGAGAATGGTCGAGCACTCCTCATTCATCTCCAGAGTGAATAGCTCTTCTAACTTCCTTTTATTTGTTAAAAGTTCCTTTAAAAATTTTGTATCTTTGGGCATCTGTGAAAGAGCTTCAACAAAAGGTAAGTTAATCTGTAATTATGGAATTGGTGGTTTGTATTCCTCAAGCACTGGTGTTTGTTTTTCTCATTTTTGTCACCCCATCGCCTTTCTCATTAGTTTCTTATTTTAACTTCTTTTTAGGTTTGGATAACACTTTCCCACTTCTCAACGTAACTAATTTTACATGCTCTTTTGGGTTAGGTTTAGTGTTACCAAGTAAGCTACCTTGTTGTCTCTTTGAAACCAATTTGGCAAGCTGTCCAATATGATTTTCAAGTCTCTAAATCGATGCTTGTTGATTTTTCAAAGCCGTCTTAATGTTCTAAAATCTAGTTTCAGACACCAAAATAATTTTACCTAACATCTCTTCAAGGCTTGGTTTTTTTTTTCGTGTTGATAAGGTTACTGAAAACCTTAAGAAGGTTGTGACTTTTGATTTCATTAACCACCCCAAGAAAAATTTGGAAGATTCCTCCATTCTAGGTTATAATTATTACTATAGGGGTTATTCTGATGTCTAAAATTGTTATCCATAAAGTCGACTTGCTCATGGTCCATGTTAGACTTAAAGGGAAAACATTCCGGATTGATCATTCCTACTCCAATCGCATCACATTGCATTACTGGATTCACCTATTTAAAAGTCAATCCATCAATTTTTTTATTAAGAGCTTCAACCTGACTTGCCAACATAGCAACTACATCTATATTAAAAACACTACTTGTCTTGGCAGGCTTTATTCTCATAACTTGCCACTCATAGTTATTCAGTGTCATCTGCTTAATAAATTATTAAGTTACTTTAGGTGTTTTATTATTCAGTGTTTTGCCAGCTGCTGCATCAATTATATGCCTAGTCGAGGGATTCAAACTATTGTAAAAAGTTAGAACTTGTAACCACAAAGGTAACCCATGATGAGGACACCTCCACAAAAGATCCTTAAATCTCTCTCACGCATCATACAGTGTCTCAAGCTCAAATTGAGCAAAAGAAGACATAATATTCCTCAACTTGGTTGTTTTGGTTGTGGAAAATATTTCAATAGGAATTTTTCAATCATCTGATCCCAAGTACTGATGCAACCCCGTGGAAGTGAATTCAACCAGTATTTTGCCTTGTTCCTCGAAACAAATAGGAACAACTGTATGTGTATGGCATCATCAGTAACACCATTGATCTTAAAAGTGTCATAGATCTCCAAAAAGTTAGCTAAATGAGCATTCAAATCTTCATCTTACAACACATCAAACTGAACATACTGTCGCACCATTTGAATTATGTTCGGCTTAATCTCAAAATTATTTATAGCAACAATCGGTCTGACAATACTCAATTCAGCCTCAATCAGAGTGAGCTTAGCATAGTCATACATAGCCTGAGAAGTAGGATATGCAGGAAGTTGCGAATTACCATGATTAATATTCATCTCCACAGTAATGTTATTTTGCTCTTGATCGTCTATGAAAATCTATTGTTGACCATAGCATGCTTCTCTAACCTCTTTTCAATTTCTACGAGCAACCTTTTTAATTTCACTATAAAAGAATAATGGTTCCAATGGGTTGCCTCTAGTCATAAACCAAAAGAACCTGTCAAAAACCAAATAAAAATGAATCAGTTTTCCAAATTAAAATTAAAACAAAATATAAAACAAAAACAAAAAATGGTAAATTAATAGAAATAAGATTTTCCTAATATCTAGTCCCTAGAAATAACGCCAAAAACTCGATGGTCAAGAAACTAACTAAAATTTTGACTTGACTAAGGCAAGTGCACCTATCAATTAATAGTATAGTTACGGTGAGCAAATATATCATTCCGACAAGGACTACAAGTACTAGTAATTATTGTCTTTCTATTATTTAACCGAATAATTCAAATGATCGGTTAAAACTAAAATTAACTAATTCAATTAGCTAACGAATGTGACAAAGAGCAAAACAAAAAAAAAATTAAATAAAAACCAAGAAATGAGACAATACCTAAGTAAGAATCCAGCTATATTTCATCTGTCACTATCAATTTAAATTATGCAATTTTTTTGCTTAGCACATTGATCCATAGAAATTCCTAAATTATGCTAATATCTCATTCGAGCATAAGAGTAAGTAACTCTAGGTTAATTAATTGACTCTTTTTTCATTAAAATCCCTATTATCGCATTAACTCATGCTATGGATTCCTCTATTAGATTTTACTCTAATCCAGTAGATTTATATCGTCCTGTTTCTAGGGTTGCATGCAACTTCACCAAATTACGTAATATCTAATCTTAAACAGGGTCTGTTCAACCACCGATTTAAGCACACCGAACATGGAGTAATACTCTAGAAATATCAAACCAAGAATTAAGCACACATAATTGAGAACAAAGAAACGAAGTATTTATTTAAAATTGAAATCAAACGACATAATTTATCGTAGGGCTCATCTCCCCTAGGTATTTAAAAAATTAGTTCATGCTCGTAAAGAGAAAAATTAAAGATACAGTATAACTGAAAGAATAAAAGAAACTATGATAACTTCCTAAGAAATCAATTGGGAATCTTCAATCTTGACGAAACTCTACTTTAGAGCTGGCTTCGATGGTGTGTTTTGAGTCGTTTTCTTGAATGTTCTTTGACGACTCACTCCTATCTTCTTACTTTTTTCATATATACATCTTAGAATTCCAGAAAAACCTAAAAATTATAATTTTTCGCTATTCAATGCGCAATCCTGTGAAATCAATACGGCCCACAACACACTCGTGTAGTTCACATGGCCATGTGAAAAGGTGTAGACCATGTGGCTCTTTTAGCTTGCTCCGACGCTCTAGTTTTCACTCGTATTTCGCTCATTTTGCTCCAAAGTGCTCTATTATGCATTAAAACATAAATTTTAATGGATTAGGAGAATAAAATTCACAATTAACATCAGATAATCACCCAAAACGAGTTAAGAATGAGGTTAAAACATGTTATTTTTAGCACTTATCAATGTGATTATTTAGAAAAGATACCTATTGAATGTTATGTCTTCACACCTATTGAAAGTTATGTCCCTATGAAGAGACATGAGAAATCCTATAAATAGGAGTGAGATTTCATTTGGAAAATATACGAAAAAAATTCTCAAAAGTTCTTTCTTTTCTTCCTCCATATTCAACTATTCTTAGATTTTTCAACAAGTAATTATTACGAAAATTCTTTAAAGAAATAGAATTTTTTTATACTTTGCTCAGTGCTCAATGAATTATTTTCATTATTACAAAATGCCAATAATCACTGGATTTCATTGTATCCTCGAGGTTAATTTTCTTGAAACCTATTTGCACACCGAATATAAGTAAGGGCGAATAGAACCTTAAATATACTGGCTTGATATATGCCCTGAAGCCTAATCCTATTTTTACGTTTTTCTATTTGAGTTTTTATTTGTGTTCCTTTCATGTGTTTAAGATTTTTCTCACTGAAATTCCATACTAACAATAACAACAAAAGAGATAAGGAGAGAGGAAAAAACCCTTTGGTTACTCACAATTAGTGTAGGTAAGCAAGGCAAAAAAATATAGTGAACCACTGATATTGTCAACCACATGGATGATTGTAGAGTTAATTAAGGCAAAAAAATGTAGTGAACCACTGATATTGTTAACCACATGGGTGATTGTGGAGTTAATTAACTTCGTAAAGAAAAATTAAAAGAATATTTTATTTATAATTTTTTTGAAAAAATTATATAAACTATACTATTTATAAAGCAGTGTCACTCATTTATTGGGTCCTAACTCATTTAAGGGATTATCAAAAAATTATTTTAGTTGCAAAGTAAGTTATATAATTATGTGGTTTTTTTTTTACTTTTTTATATTTTATAAATCAATAAAATATTATACATAATGAGATTTGAACCAAGGGCACATACATATAAAACTTTTTCTTTACCATTTGAAGTAAAACAAATTTTAGTTTTTATTTATTAAATGCATAATTTCCACATGTGAGATAAAATTCCTGTTAATGAATTAAGCTCATAAAAATTTAAACTTATTCATCAAAATTTTTGAAAAAGAATTATTAAATAAAAAATTATTTAATATGAAAATAAATGAATCTTTCCTTCCTAAAATCTAAAAATTCATAATCCTTTTATTTTCTTTAACACTCATTATTGTACTCTTAAATTTCTTTTATTCTCTCTCACATACTCTTTAGTATTTTTACAAGAAAGGTGGATGATCTTTTAATACTTTCAAATGAATCTTCCTAATTAATAACAAGTCTTCTTTTCTTTCTAAGCTTTATTGATTAGTTTTTAGAAAATTAGGATTGTGGTTTTTTTCTTACGATAGATTAAGATTTTTATACAAGATTTAGTTTTTATTATTATTGAATTTTTTGGAATATAGATTTTGATATAGATGTTGGGTAATAATTTTTTAAGGTTAATTAATATAAATCCTTGAAAAAATTGGGATTGATTGTATTTATAATATTAAATTTCTTTAATATTGATTAGGGATTTAGTATTTTTATTTAGAAATTGGTACTGCTAATGTGGTTATTGTAAATCTTGTGTTTAAAAATTGACATATTACTCATGACACCAAGAAACTTTTATTGTTGTTAAAAAATTATTAATTGTACGTTGGCTTCTTGAAAAGTTGTGTTTAATGCTTAGATTTATTTATTCTAAATGTTTAACATGAATGGAAAAATATTTTAAAAGAAAGTCTACGAGGGAATTAGAAAAAGACCAATATGAAAAAAATGTCAAAAGAGTCAAATTTAGCCTTTAAAGCTTTTCAACCGATCCAATATTGAGAGCTAAAATTACAAATTATCATCCAAATGATAGAAATAATATACCACATGCATATTTGCAAAAAGTATCTTGTCAATCTCACAATCATAACTTTCCTGAAACAATTGCGAGAGTGGATTGAAAATTTCCAACTTCTTAGTATAAAAATTATGTAATAGCCTTACATCTAATCATATTATACATTGTTTTATCAAGTATAATATTATATATTAGTTTATATTACTTTTATAAACTTTTTATTTTCCTACAATCCAAATTTACTGATTTATTAGTGTATATATATATTTGAACAATCTCATTTTAGTTTCTCATTATATATGCTCTTTTTGACATAATGCCTAAAATTATCCTTAGTCCTTCTCCAACCATAAATAAGAGAATAATGTGCTTAGCACACTTGAACTCAGGTCTTTTTACATTGACAACAATGCCCATGTCAATCAGTACACTTAAACTTAAGTCTTTTTACATAATGTCCATGTCAATCGAACTAAAACTCAATAGACAAAAGTAGAAATATTAACATTTTATTTTATTGAATTTGACATCAATCTTTCCCAAGTTATCAAAGTTTAATTTTGTTAAACTAAGGATTTAACATTTCATAAACAGAAATGTCCATTATCTTTATCTTCTTGGTTAATCTATAATAATTGGGTGAAAGATAAATAGTTGATTTTGGGTGTTAAGTAAAACAAAAGAAAGCATGCATGGGAATTGGGCATGGGACTCTTTCTCATGAAAAGGAATTTGGATAGGAGGTGTTACATGCTAGAACATTAATGTTTTTCCGTTTTCAAACTAATCACTCAAATTCTCGGCACTCTTGGACCGAGAAACAAACAAGAAATTGGATTTAGTAAATGATTAATAAGACACCATATATAAAACATATTATTCATTGGACTGTGTTAATACAACAACTGCACACGCCACACCTGGGGCCACTATATGTATAGATGATATGATGATTACACAGACTCACAGTCCCTGCATCCATTGTGTTGATAATCCTTCCCGAGAGCCAGCTGCTTGTTAAACCCAAATACAAAGTCAAGGTTGTAAAGCACAGGAACCATAGTGAGGGAGCACAAGAAAGCAAGCAGTGGGCCAAAGATCCAAAGCATGAGAGGAAGCGCAGAGTAGAAAAGCCTGTTGCCGACGGTGTTCAAGAGGAATCCTTTTTCCAGCAGCTCCCAAACGTAGTGAGGAGTGACACAGGAGGAGGGGTGTTGGGGAGAGGTGATAAGGATGCCCACTTGGTTTAGGAACCTGATGGATGAAGAGTGGCAGAAGAATGAGAAAAGGAAAATGCATAAGATGGTGACATATTTGAGTGACACCATGAGTTCCCCGTGAGCCCCGAATATGGAATCGTTGAGCGGCTTTTTCACGCTGTATGTGCTGCTGATAACCGCTGCTAGACCAGCACTCAAAAGGATGGAGGTTGTGGCCATCAGGGTCGATCCCATAATTGTGTTTCGAAGGGTTTGGACTGCCACGATGTTCTTTTTTTCGTTGTCCTGCACCCATTGCAATGCAATGTATAGCATCATTGGAAAATCTCTTTAAGAATTTCTTCTTTATCCCTTTAATAATAACTTTCTACTTCGGCCCCACGTGAAATGGTATATTTAGTGAAACAAGTAAGAAGCAAATATTGTGGCAATAGTCGCCACTTTTAAATTAATTGGGTGTGATTGTGAATGGCACTTAACCTTTATAGTCCTATCAGCTGTCTCCCAACCACGACACCACCGCTAATTCTTGTCCGTTCATATATACAGTGAGTAAAAGAATTTATATTATAAAACTATAAAATAAAATATAAATGGGAAAATTTATATAATAAAATTATAAAAATATTGATATAAAATTAAATATGATTTTAATTAAAATGAAATGTTGTTTTATGCTTTTAATAATTATATAACCGAGTAGATGAGTTATAATATTTATATGCATATCTAACCAAATTATACATGCATGGTCCAAATATTCATCAGCTCAACTTGCCGTGTTATATTTCCCAAGGAAAAAACTAAAATAAATCATCCAAAATAAAGTGAT
This sequence comes from Gossypium longicalyx, assembly GCA_025698465.1. Lineage (NCBI taxonomy): Eukaryota > Viridiplantae > Streptophyta > Magnoliopsida > Malvales > Malvaceae > Gossypium > Gossypium longicalyx. The sequence continues at coordinate 22,227,928 of CM047000.1, forward strand.
AAGATAAGCTTGAGAAGATAAAACAACTAATTAAGAACTAATATTCACCAAAAAGGACGACATTAACACTAGCATCTTCTATATTCTGTCCATGTGCAGAAAACCATGAAACACAGGCCCTTAATTAAGCACTCCGGAAAGCATGAATATGGATTGGTATTTGGATCATAAATCTATTCTTCTCCAATTATCCTATTCATATCTTCTCAACTCTCACCACTCAGCTTTGGCTGCGTTTTTACATTTTTTATATATATCTCCGGCCACCTTAACAGATTCCTTTTTTCATCGGCAAAAGTTTACTGACACCGTTGATCAACTAAAGTACTAGTCTATCAGTGTACTCATAATAGAACAGAGCATCCACATCAGTCCAGAAAAATGGAAAAATACATCACCGTAGACCACCGCATCGACTAACAATTAAGTTCATTTTTTTATGGTAAATCACATCATTTGATCACATTGTATACACCAAAGTCTTTTTCTCATTCTCTTTTACAGTTCAATTTTTATTTTTATGAAAGACTTTAGACATCATAAATTCGTGAATCAAAATTCAAACGACGTTTTTCTCTAATATCTAACACTAACTATCAAATTGATTTAGATTTAAGGTATGTTCTTTCACTTGTCCATGAGTACTAACCATACCGATAATTGAATCGTCACTTAAAATTAATTGGCGGAACTTTAAAAAAAAAACTTAACAGCATAGTAACTTATATAAACTTTTTTGAATAGGTTAGTAACTTAAATAAAAATTTTCGAATAATTCAATGATCAAATTGTAACTTTTACAATTAAATAATTAAAATAAAAATGTAGTTATAATTTAATCAAAGGTGGAAATTAAGGTATAGGAATAGCAATGGATATAGATGGAGATACCTTAATCATGTCAGAGACCCAGAATCGACGTCCGCTAGCATTAGTTCCAAAGATGGTAGAGAGGGGCTGAGTTTTAACCTTATGCCATAACCAACAATGATAAAATATGATGGTCAAAAAACCAAGTGGCACCAAAATCATGTCCAAATAACATGACCTCCACTCCATATCTCTCTTATTTCTCATTATAAAAACCTTGCCCATACCCTGCTATTTATAACATTTCTTTGGAGTTGAGGTTCACCAACATATGTGTATAGTAGCTTTTGATGTATTTGGACGTGTTAGAATGCGCTATTCAATATCACTAAACAAACCACCTACTGCCGTTACTACTTTTTTCAACTTTGAGGATATATATAAAAAGAAGTTTTCTTCTCCTTTTCTCTTCAATTATTGTTATAACATGATGACTATTATATATGTTTAATATATAGACGCAATATCCAAGCCTAGATATATGCGGGATGACACGATTTTCATTTGTCTCATTCCCCCCACTTAATTTACCATTTTCATGTCACCTTTTTTTTTTTTTAGCATTCTCCTACTTTGTCATGCAGTAATATTCATGCTCTCTGCTCACCTGCAACCCTTAGTATTTGCTACATTTAATTACTAATTATGCATGCATGACTGCAAATTCTATCCATAAGCTTATATATATATTCAGACCAATATATATAACCAGTGGAAGCATTCATTGGAGGCAAGGCACGCATCATTCATCACCCTGCGCACAAAACGCAATCCTGCATATATATATATATATATATATATATATGCATGTATGTATGTGCGTGTATATATATTAGCTAGCAACTTATCATATAGTTTCATTACTTATCGCAAACAAATGCTAGGACGAAAGACTATAATCCATTGGAAAATTATTATTGTAAAATAAAGATATTAGTACTTACAAGTACAAATAATAAATAAATACTATGTTATGGAGAATCATTGTCTTAGAAGCGATGTCGCCCTGATCAATGTAATTAAAAATGGATGTCATTTCCTAAAGTTAACACAGTGCTTCTAAATTCATACATCCGAATAAGAAAAATGAAACTTAATTGGTATTTCTCTGTTTTTAAATTTACAGGAAATAAGATCAACATAAGTTTAAAGGTGGTCGGGAAATTTGGTTGGAAAAACTACACTATGATCAATTCTCAAGAAAGTTGAGAGGAGTCATTGACGGTCCTACTTAAAACCCAAACTTTTATATAGAACTTTCTCTAATGTAATTTTTAGTAAAATAAAAAAACTTTTAGAGAAAGAAGAATGAGGGAGATGAGAAGAATGATAGAAGCTATGTTTTTTGGTTGTGTGAAATATGAGGAAGATACCTCCTATTTATACTATTAAATGAATAGAAAAATAGTAAAAATGGAAGGGCAAAAAGATAAAATTGATAGATACAACTTCTAAAAATAGTTCAAAAATTTTTTTTGTTTATCAAAAAAAAATTATTTTCTAAAAAATAATATAGAAATTTTATCCAAAAATAAATATACGCGATACGTGTCATAGATAAAAACACGGATTGAACCAAACAACAATAACACGTATGCATTAAGCCTTTAGCTCAATTACCTAATAAGGATAAAGAGTAAGACTATATTTAAACCCTTTCATTAACCTATACAAATTTAACGTGAAATTTCTTTGCATTACCCACATAATCATATATATATGTGATGGTCGCTAAATTAACTAAAAATTTGACTAAGGCAAGCGCACCTATCGAACAGTAGTATAGTTATGGTGAGACCGAAAATATCGTATCCACAAGGACTAAAAGTACTAGTAATTACTATCTTTTTATTATCTAGCCTAAGAATTAAAGGGATGCTTTTAAACTAAGATTAACTATCTAATTAACTAAGAATACGACAGAGGTAAAAGTTGGAAAATACTGTTGGAAAACTAATGAAAAAGACAATACCCAAGGAAGAGTCAACCTAGACTTTACTTATTACTTCTGAATTAGACGATTTATTCACTTGACTTAATCTGCAGAAAAATCCCTGATTTATGTTAATATCTCTCTCGAGACTAAAAACAACTGACTCTAGGTTGATTAATTGAAATCTCTTTCTAATTAAAATCCCTATCGTCGCATTAACTTGATCTATGGATTCCCTTATTAGATTTGACTCTAATCCGGCAGATTTATGTCGTCCTATCTCTAGGATTGCATGCAACTCCGCTTAATTATGGAGGATCTACTCTTAAACAGGGACTTTTGCTCCATTGAATAAGCATATCAAAACCTGAATTAATATCCTAGAATATTAAAGCAAGGATTTAAACTCACAATTAAGAAAGAACAAGTATTTATCATATAATTCAAATAGTAATAAGATCCATCTTAGATTTTATCTCCCTTAGGTATTTAGGGAGTTTAGTTCATAATAATGGAGAATATCTCAAAATTGGGAAAACAAAAAAACATAAAGAAACCCAAAGAACTTCTAGAAAATTGAATGGAGATCTTCAGTCTTGAAGTAGATCCTGCATCTGAGCTGATTCTGATGGCTATCCTTCAGTGTTATTTGCCTTCTACTCTGTGTGTCCTTTGATCCTCCGAGTAGGATTGGACTTGGGCTTGACAGGGACACGGCCGTGTGCAACGCCCGTGTGAGGGTACTCAGGCCGTGTACAATTCAGAGTTGGTTTTTAGTCAACATGGTCATGATAGACGGGCGTGTGGATTACCCGTGTGGAAGTGCCTAGACTGTGTGAAACACTGAATTAGGCCCATTGTGTCCCTTTTTGGCCAGTTTCTTGCTCTTTTTGCTTTCCTAAGCTCTCCTGAGTATAAAACATGAAATTAAAAGATTAGGAGCATCAAATTCATTAAATCTTATGATAAATCTTCCAAAAATATGCCAAACATGAGGTAAAAATATGTATATATCATGGTTTATCAATATGTAGTAACTAAAGGGGAAAACAAATTAGATATTCATTAAGGTTATTATTTTGATTAAGCAGTAGATTGTTAAAGATGCCAAGATGCCTCTAGGTTCCATTCCATGTTTCAATGCCTTGATGTTCTTATGGCATTCGAGATCAGGAGCATTTCAGAGTTGGTTGGCTTTTGTTAAGTCAGTTCATTACTATTGTAGCTGTTATGAAGTAGTCAAAAAGCTATTGTGAGCAGTTAACTTTAACTGCAAATGTAAACCGAAGCTTGAATGATGAACAGGTCAAACTAATTTATTTCAGTTTCTAGCTCAGTAAAAATTTTTACATTGCTTTTTGCCACTTTGTAACACCCCTCGCCCATATCCAATGCCGGGACAGGGTTTGAGGTATTACTGAACTTAAACTAAACCAATATTAGAAAATTGGGCCATCAAATTTTGATCAATCTAAAACTTTTTATCTCAAAGGCAATTTGTCTGCTGATTGGGCTTACGAGGGCCAAAACATACGTTCAAGGTGGTTTGGGACCAAACCTTGGGTTCAAGAAAAACTTAGAAAATTTCATGCTTTAAGGCCCCACATGCCGGTGTGCTAGGGACACGCCCATGTCCTGCACCCGTGTGGCCAATTTGATTTTTACAATTCTTTATAAAACGAGTGCACACTTCACACGGCCTGGACACACGCCCATGTCCTTTGCTCGTGTCCTTTAACACGGCCACGACACGCCCGTGGCGCAGCCCGTGTATAAAAACCTGGGTATTCTGTTTTTAATGCCAGCATTACACGACCATGGCATACACCCGTGTACTAGGCCGTGCCCTCCACACAGTTGAGACACACGGCAGTGTCTCTGCCCGTGTGATAAATACCATGCATTCTGACTTGAAATTTCTAAGTGCAGAGGACACACGGCCTTCTCATACGCCTATGGGGCTGTCCGTGTGTCACACACGGCCTAGACACACGCCCGTGTGTCTACCCGTGTGGACAATACGAGGCTATTTATCAAGCCTTATTGCCACCCTAGTATGCCTATTTTCTTATCAATACCCACCAATACCAAATCAAGCATGATAGACATTCATTTAACCATGAAGATGTATCTATTATAGGCTCAAAAATAAATGTTACCCTTATTCAAGGCTTAATGTTAAATATGGAAACTATTTCAAGCCAACACATTTGGCCAATTCTCAAAGACACAAAATAATAAGGTCTAGCCTTATACATGCCATAATCAAAAATATAAATCCAACTATACTGAGTATTATGGCTAATAGTGTGATCGATATCTCTGACTTTAAGGGATCTTTGAGCTAATTAAGTGGCACTGAAAGAAAAAGGAATGGAAAGAGAGTAAGCATAAAGCTTAGTAAGTTGCATATAAACAAATATACAACAACAATTTCACCATTAGTCATCATGCTCATGGCTCAAAGGTAAGCATAAACTTGACTTACTCATTACCGTCTACTCAAGTCATATTTTCTAATTTGATCTCATTACTCATGCATACCAAATAGGTACCTGTACCAGTCACAACATTATTATACTTCGCTTATTAAATCACTTTCGTAACTTTTACAGTTGAACCTTTTAGAATACTACCGGATATTCTGTAAGCCTCAAACATGGGATAAGTTGCCGATGCCATGTCCCAAACATGGTCTTATACTAGCTCTCATATATACATGCTGATGCATGTCCCAAACATGTCTTACACTAGCACAAATCTTAGCTGATGCATGTCCCAGACACGTCTTACACTGGCTATCATCATCGAGGCCGATGCATGTCCCAGACATGTCTTACACTGGCGCTCATCTCTACACCGATGCCATGTCCCAAACATGTCTTACACTGGCAGTCATCTCAACGCCGATGCCATGTCCTAGACATGGTCTTACACTGGCACTCATGATGTGGCCGATGCATGTCCCAGACATGTCTTACATTGGCACACAAGTAATCCAAATGTTAAGGCACGAATATCCAGTTTATTTCCTAGGGTTCCAATGAGATCTTTATACTATCTCAATTATTACTATGCATTCTCAATTCAGAATCTAGCAATTCATGCTTTATCAATTCAATGAAATTTTGAAAACATGTATTAACAATGTATTTATATTTTTTACATACGACTTACCTCGGTTTACAAAATGTACTCGACTAGTCGATATAGTCGATTTGCTTGGCTTTCCCCCAGTCTAGGCTCGAATTTGGAAAAACTTGATCTATAACAAAAAAAACCCTTATTTAATCACTAAATACAATTAGGAATTCATAAATTCACTTCTTTGGTAAAATGACCATTTTGCCCCTAGACCTTGGAAAAATTACTATTTTGCCCCTATGCTCGAAATTCAATTTTTATCAAATTTATTTATTTCTTAAGGCTAGCCGAACCTCTTTGACTCTTATAGAAACTCCAAATTCCCACTATTTCACACATTTATCACCTATTTTGCAACTTATGCAAAATAGTCCCTTTAGGTGTTTTCATGCTAACACCCTTCACAAAAGTTGTTCAGAACTCTTCTAAGACTCATATTCTTCCATAAAAACTCTATAACTATCATAAATCTATTCATGGCAAAACTCTAAACTCTTAATCACTTTGCAACCTAGATCCCTCATTTGAAAGCTCATGCTTCAAGGGTATTAAAAATGCAAAAATCTTCAACAAATGGTGTAGAAATCACTTACTTGTGAGTGATTTAAGTTGGTGAAGATTTTAAGCTCTTAAAACCCCCTTCAATCGATGATTTTCAATAGAGAAATAAGATGAAAAGGGGTTGATATCATTCTTTCTTGATTTATTTCAATTTTAGTCAAAATAAGCCACGTAACTCACCAAATATAAAAGTTTTGTCCCCCCTTTGAATCAATGGCCGGCCAAGCACCCTAAAATGGGTCTAATTTCCCTTTAAATACTTCAAATTTTAATTCTCTAGCTATCTACCACATTTGGGTACTAAATGCAACTTTTGCCTTTTTTACGATATAATCCTTTTTCGCAATTGAGCTCTCAAACGTCAAAATTAACTTACCAAAATTTTCATGCACTAATGAAATCTTACTATAAACTCATAATAAAAATAAAAATAAATTTTATAACTTCATATTTTTTGTCCCGAGATCACTATTCCGACTAGGCCTTAAATCGGACTGTTACACACTTTTTCTACAAGAATTCATTGTCATTGATGAATTGTTACATGGAATAAAAGCCACCTTGAACCTTACGGCAAGTTGATCGGTGTTTTCTCGTTCAGCTAATCGCTGAATCCCATTCGTTAACCATGTTTTCACAATTTTGGGTTCTCTGGTTTGAGTTATTGACTCGAGATCTATTTCTTATTGCTACAATTATTCTCAACTTCTATAGTTGTTTCTTGTTACGACTCGATCAAATGAAAGTTTAGATCTGATTTGATTTTCTTATTGTGATCAGCTATTGAGCTACACATAGATGCATTTTGTAACGCCCTGAATAATTTATTTATGTTTCTGTAAATCCTGGCATAAATGTGTATCTACTTCAGTGGTTAAGTGATGTGGGTATGTGTATGAGGTCTTGGGTTTAAGTATCACATTTGTAAATTATGTTTTTTTATTTTTTGGTCTAGCCTTATTCCTATTAGGTGGGTTTATGTAATATTGTTGGTAAATTCATATCAAAATGAGCTTGCTAGTTTCAATGGTAAGCAATTAGTGTGTTGTAGGTCCTGTGTTTGAATCCCTGCGTGAGAGTAGGTGATAGTTTTTACTTCGGGTGTCTGATAGAGGTTTGGAGGAACCAAAATTCTGAAGAAGTTAAGAGTTAGTGAGTTAGTTGGATTTAGTGGTTGTAGGAGGTTGTGCCTAAAATTGTGGGATTGAGGGATTTTATTCGATTTTATCTTTTTATTTTGAATTGTTCTCTCTCCTCTAAATTTTCTGACATTAGTTTCTGCCTTTCCTCTTTGGCTCTGTCGTTTCATCTTTTTGTCCCTCCTCTACTTTTTGTTTTTCTATTTTTGTCGTTTTCTTTCAAATTGGTTCACACTTCTTCTGTCCTTCGTGCGGTCTCGGTAAGTTTTTTGATTCATTCTCATTTTAGTGGCGTAACGATGGTTATAGGGAATTTGATTTCTGCGAACTATTGTGTAGGAGAAGGCAGTTACAAATTAATTTTTGCATGTAGTCGTTTCTGAGGTGGTAAGTTTTTTAGCGTTGCTTAGTTTACTATTGTTGAATTCGTAGATTGATTGCTAATAGGGCATTGGGATGCTATTTTTAGGTTTGGAAGAGGTTGGGATTGCTTTCGCATCAAAAATGAATTAGGTGTGTATACCTAACACGAAAAATCGAGTTTCGGTAAAAGTCAAAAATGTAGTCTGTCGACGCCACATGGGTGTGTGGCTGGCCGTATGATTGGCCGTGTGCGTGACATAGCCATGTGACTGACGAAGGCATGGCCATGCGTAAGACACGATCGTGTGACGATGTGAATGTGTGGGCCACACGAGCTACGCCAGGTTGGGCCTGGGGCCTATACGGACATTCCACACGGGCATGTGGGTTTTGGGCCAGGCCGTGTGGGCCATAAGAGTAAGGCCAATCTGGGCGTTTGGGCTTACACGGGCATTCCACACGGGCATGTGGGTTTTGGGCCAAGCCGTGTGGGCCACAAGAGTAAGGCTAATCTAGAAATGTGGGCCTACACGGGCTAATGGCTCAAAATTTTAAAAATTTCTTTAAGGTCACACGAGTTGTTCTGATTGATTGTGGGCCTACTGTACGGTCTATAAAGGCTAACCAAACCCTATTTCATGTGATTTGATATATTGATAAACTGACCTGAGTAGGATACTGGTATGTATGTTTGACTGTACTGTTTAAGTATGTATCTATCTGTATACAAGCATGTTAAGCATGTTAACTCTGCTATTTCTACATTTATATTATGTATCAGTGTTTGGGGTGGGAATTGCATATATGGAGGGAGTGATTTGTTTGGCGACTCTTCGCCTATATTCTGGCAGCTTGTCTTCATATTATCTGTTATGTGTCGCATCAACACTATATGGTGTGTAAGGATGGATGGGTGTTCTTAACCCCACATGGTGTGATGGGATAGACGGAGATGGTGCGTAGAGGATGGGGGTAGGATTTTGTTTATCTGTTCTGTACATATGATTCTTATATTTATTTATGTGATAGACTTAGGTCTAAATCTGTATCTGACTGTATATGTTGCATGTCTATCTCTAATGGGTTACACACATAGTTTACGTAAACTCACATCTATTTGTCTGTTCTATTTAGGTAATCCATAGACATAGGCAGGTTGGTGCGACGGAGGCTCAGTGGTAACCGCTCGATGGGAAATTATTTCCATTTATTATTTCATGGTTTTTACATAAATTTTCGACTTTCGTGAGAGTTTTTTATTTTCTGGACTCTCCGAAATTTTTGGTTTAAAGTTTTGGTTTGGTTGCGTTATGATTTCTAAATTGTGATGATTTGACAAAATATCGATTTCACGCGAACAAATGTTATTTTTTAAAACACAAGCATGGTTTTGATTTTAACAATTTTTCAAACTTCCACTGTGAAATAATTTGGTTAACCTTAAAGGATAAAATGTAATGGTTTCAGTAATAAATATATAAATTAATACATTTTATAACTTAGATGTTTTATCGAAGTATCATTGATTCAAAACCCTTCTTCACAACACTCTCGAATTCGACCATAATAATTAGGTTGAGTTTTGTGTGTTACACATTTTTTGCTGTTGGTTTAAGCTCATTAATTTGTCTTCAGTTGCTCTTCAATATTTATCTTTCAATTGCTCTTCAACTGTTTGGTCTTTGTTGTCTATGAAACGATGATTTCTTCTTATTTGAGCTTTGTCCTACTGATTTGAGTTGGTTTGAAGTGATCTATGGTTTCAACTCTATTTCTGAGCTGCTTCACTGAACTTCATGACATGTTATTTGGAACTACACAGGCCAATGTTGGACATTTTCATTATAGATAGTGTTATAAGAGTTGTAAATTGGACTAATTTTTCATTAAATGCCAATAAAATAAAATATTGACGTGACTAGACTGACTGAAAGAAAAATAATGGAAATGGACCAAATTTTGAAAAACGCTTCCAGCTAGAAGCTTTTTCAGGTGATACGTAAAAAAGTGCTTCCGGTTGGAAGTTCCCGCAGAAAGCTTTTTTATCCTGATTTTTCTAGTGTCGTTTTTAATAGCGTTAAGATTTTGTTTATTAAAATTTGGGTTTGGCGTTAAGGTTTTGTTTATTTAAGGTAGGGTTTAGGGTTTTTTTATTTTTAATTAATTATTTTATAATAATTATTTGAGATGTTAAATAATAATTTAATTCAAAATTTTACAAAATATATATCGTATTTTTACACTAATCATATATTCGAATCCCAAAAAATTGAATTGCATTCATTATTGAAACTATGTCTACTCTGCAGAGATGAAATATTAGTTATTATTTTTTTTGCCTTCTTAATATTATAGTAGTGACCGATTTTCTAGAAAATTATTTATTCTCTTATTTATTATTATCAAATAGTCATGTTCAAGGAAAAAATCTCAGGAATCTGGGGATATATGATGGGATTTTTGGAGAAAGGTTGAGGTTGAAATTTATAGAGAGAAAACACTCCAAGAAGGACGCAATATCATTAGAAACATTGAAAGTGCATCAACTTGGAAGCACTTTTAACATGGTACTGAAAATGCTTCTTCTCGGATGCTCTTACAGTGCTTCTGCTGGCAGTGCTTCCTGCTTGAAGCATTTCTCTTTACGATTTTCAACTCCCCAAGAGGCTTGGGGAATTCTCTGAACCAATTGTGAGTCACCTCTGGTCTATAAAACCAACTTAATTCAGCATCGAATGACATAATCTATTTACAAGCAAAGAAAAATCGTAGGAAGATTAGAAGAGGAGAAGTTTGCACATAAGCCATAAGTTGAAGCAACCTATTTGCTTAAAGTAAGCATTGATTTTTGTTGTTCATATTTAATTACAACACTATTTCTCTGCATGATTTTTTTTTCTTTCGAACATGTGGAACGGTTTATCCAGAACTAAAATGTGTGCAAGAATTATTGTTATTGTTTAGTACGACGGTAAAGTGCGTGATACTAAGAACAGTGTTGTTTTTTATCAAAGAACATAATACAAATGGCTTTTAACTAGAACACTGAATTTCTAGAACTTCAGAAAAGAATTAGGCAGAAAATCGCCGAATCCAACCAGATAAGAGTGTCGTTCTTTAAATATCAATTTTTTGCTTCAATTGACCCGTCAGATATGATGCTTTCAAAATCAGAGGTGCGAGGGGTTTGGAGGCGATGGTGAAGATGCATATTGGTAATGGATCACCATAGCTGGAGTTATATGTAGAGTTTGTAAAGACAGATGAAGGCTCTTAGAGGTCGACATATGTTCATGTTCGAGATGGAAGAACGAAAGAACAAGTTGAGAGTCCAACCAGATATATTCATGATATTCCAGAATCATCAATGGGAAGACACTCATCTATTTCTGCACTAGATTTCAACCGCGACAGCCAAAATTCCGAACAATCGGGGTATGGTGGTAAGACCACTACATGACATTCAGTTAGTGGTTTTGATTTAAACTTTGGTTACAGGAGAATGGAATCAACTTTCAGCAGTTGGCATTCAACAAGTGATTTTGGTTGTTTTGACAACAATACAAGAAGAGATGATGTACTCTCTATGGTGTCCACCTGCGAGGGGGCATCCAACACGAAAAATGTTAGTGGAGCCGAGAATGAAGAGAGACTGTATCTCATGTTGATCCAACCTGAGAGCCCAGTGTCGATGGTTTAAAAGTTGCATTATTTTCTAATCTAGAGTCAGTTTTAATTGAGAAAGAAGATAAAGGTCTTGGTGATGATGATGACGAAGATCCACGGTCCACGTCGTACTCACCTCTCGTGCATATGCATAATGTAGACTTGTCTGCAAAGGATGAGCTAGAGTTTGTAGAACTACCACACAGAAGGTTGGCCACATGAGTTCTTCATTGGATTCAGGTGATTTAGAAGTGGGGAAAGAGTTCTCAACTAAAGATGGTTTTGTTGCCACAGTGAAACGATATAGAATCAAGAACTGGGTGAACTTTCATGTGGTTAAATCCTGTGACAGCTCGTTTTTAGTGAAATCGAAACAGTGGTTTTGGGACCACAAATCTGAAGTCAAAAAAATTATTTTATTACTATTTTATTTCCTACAGCATGATAGTATTACCGTATAAAAATTTCATTAAGAAATTTTACCATTTACATCCTTAATTTGATAAAAATGACTAAATTGCGTAAAGTGCAAAAGTTGAGTTCTAATAGCTGAAGGTATTAAGTAGCTATAGAACTTTAAATTGGAGGTCCTTATATGGTAATTAGACCATTAATGAGATAGTGTAATATGATGGGTTTGCAATTTTGAAATTTGGATTAATTTTAAAGGCTAAATAAGTAGATAGGTAATTAAATGATATAATAATAAATCAAAATAAAGCTTTCATCTTTGATTTTAGTAAATTGCTCACCCGTATTCAATGCCGGAATAGGGTTATGGAACATTACCAGACTTACTATACTTTTAACATACATTTCATAAACTATTATCAATTCAAATACAACAAAATCATAAGCAATCATAGTGTCACTTAAACGAGCCTAAGAGGCCTTAAACATACATTGAGAGGGGTTTGGAACTAAACCAGGTACTCAAGAAATTATTTCAACACTTAGTAAAATTTTTCTCAAAACAGGGGACACAAGCCCGTGTTGCCAGGCCGTGTCTCTCACACAACCATCAGACACGCCTATGTCACAGGCCGTGTGAACATTCGAAATGGGAGCACATGGCCGTGTCCCAGCCCGTGTTCAAACAAGTGAGACTACTGACTTGGGTCACACGGCCAACCACACACCCGTTTGTGTAGCCCGTGTGCCCTTCGAAGTGGCCACACATGCTTGTGTGCCAGGCCGTGTACTAGGCTGTGCCAAACCTGTAGGGTATACTGACTTATGCAACATGGCCAAGTCACACGCCCGTGTGCTAGGCCGTGTGCAAAATAGGGGGTATACTAACTTGTACTACACGACCGATCACATGCCTGTGTGTGAGACTGTGTAGAGCATACTGGCCTCTTTTTAATTTCCATAGTAGGGGAGACACGGCCGTGTAACATGACCATATGTCACACACGGCTGAGACACATGCCCGTGTCTCTACCCATGTAGACAAAAATAGGCTATTTACCAAGCCAATTTGCCACCCGCAACTTCATGTACCTAAACAACCCAAATGGCACCACAACATAGCATAATTGAACATATGTTTTAGCCACAACCAAGAAAAATTTCATACCATTTCCAATACTAATAACCAACATGCTTATAACTTATGTTTTTCTTAATAAAACATACCTAAACACATATACCAATAAACTAGCTAAACATTTACCAAACACACATCATTTTGTACCAATTCACAAGCATGATACCAATTCCACAAACCTCATACTATAAGCCATAAGCACACTTATATATATACATCATCAAACTAGCCAACTTAAACCAAGTCTCACAACTATAAATATATACAAGCCAAAACATAACCATTCATAATCCATCTCAAATGGAAAAACTCACTACCAAAACATAACCAACATGACCTATATCCTATACATGCCATATGACCAAACCATAAGCTCAAAAGTAGTGTGACGTAGTCTCCGACGATCCCTGACTCCAAGCTAGCTTAGAAATCACTATAAGATATGGAAAATAAACAAAGTAAGCTTTATAACTTAGTAAGCTCGTATAATATAAACTTAACTAATCAGAAATACACCATTCAGCAATTAAAACATATTAACATGAAATTCATGTTTACTAACAAACCTTTCACATGCTTATTCATATGTTTACATGCAAACTTCGTAACTTTTTCGATTTAAAGCTCCTACTATGCATGTACATACCTATACCAATCCATAAAAAGCTCATACATATTCGGAATACCGTTGAATACTCGATATCTCACACACTAAGTGTTGTACATAGTCTAAGCTATCTCAAATCTCACACTAAGTGCCAAATATAGCCAAAGCTATTTTGATCTCGCACACTAAGTGCCATATATAGCCGAAGCTATGTCGAATCGCACACTAAATGTCATATATAGCCGATTTGTCGTCAAACATGACTGGAGTCCCATATATACAATTTAGGCAATATCAAACCATTAAAAGCATAATTATAACAGTGCTTATTACATAAGAACATACCCCACATATTAAAACGGCGAATCGAGTCGATTAGTCGATAACTTTCGTTTTTCCCCGATCCTGATCCGAATTCTGTTTTTGTTTATCTAAATATATTAAAAATTAACTCATTTAATTAAATATTTATTTAATTCAATCCAAAATATGTATTAGGGCTATTTTACACATTTTCCCTTAAATTATCACATTTTTCACAATTTAGTCATTATTTCATAAAATTGTAAATTCATGCAATTTAGTACAAACCCATGCTTAGCCAAATTTAATACATGTTACTAGCAGCCCATATTTTCAATTTATTCACACTTTTAACCACCACATTTCACATGTCACACCCCCTACCCGTGTCCAATGCCGAGACAGGATACGAGGCATTACCAGACTTCAACATTCACAAACATGCAAAAACCGGGCCACAAAATTTCGTTCCAAATTAAAACCAATCAAATATTTTCATAGTGTCCCTATTATGGGCATACAAGGCCCAAAACATGCATTAAAAATAGTCTGGGACTAAATCGAGAACTTTGGGAAGTCCTGGGAAAACTTAGAAATTTTTCTCATAAAATAAAGTCACACGCCCGTGTGGACACAAGGGCACGCCCGTGTGGACACAAGGGCACGCCCGTGTGGACACAAGGGCACGCCCGTGTGTCATCAACACGTCCGTGTCCTCAGGCCGTGTAACTCTTTGTTTATGACGTCAGCATAAAATTTGAACCACACAGCCAGGCCACATGCCCGTATGCTAGGTCGTGTCCTCCACACGGTTGAGACACATCGTCGTGTCTCTACCCGAGTAGCTAGCACTTAGGTTATTTTCCAAGCCTTCATATTACCCATAAACCCTTACAACCTTATACGCATTAAAGCCACAAATCATGGTTTCACTTTAGTGATTAATCACTCTTTATCAAGACATATTCGTAACATTTACATGTCCTCTTACATGCAATACATCTACTCATGAACTACCAAGTTTAGATTCCTTAATTCATATTCATAAGACTTGTCATATTGATGACCACTTTTACCATTATACTGTGGTTACTAACTTATCCATCAAGGACTCATATTCATCCCTTGTCACGTTGTTTTTATAACGTATTGTTACTTCATGACTATGACCACCCCAATTGGTCATAGAGCATACATCCAACACACATATCATATTTCCAAACATGCATGTCAAACAACATGTTCAAATCATCCATCATATGCATTAAAACATGACATGATTAGCTAGACTTACAAACCATAATCAATATGAACCACATCTCATGGCCATATATAATAGCTCGAAATAGACCAATACATTTAACCAAATCATAAGAACTCATGTCATAGAACTAGGTCTCTACACAAGCCACTCACTTGATATCTTTAACATATGTATCAATACTCCATAGGTATTGGCTTGATACTGTGACACTGCCTCCGACGATCTCCAACCTCGAGCCGACCTGAGAACACTATGGAAATGGAAATGAGGGAGTAAGCTTTACACTTAGTAAGCTCGTATGAAAAATAATAAGCAATGTGTTAATATGCTATTTTTCAATTTCCCTCTTTAGTAAGCTCGCATGAAAAATAATAAGCAATGTGTTAATATGCTATTTTTCAATTTCCCTCTTTTTATTCAAAATCCAGATAAGTTATTTTCTCGAGTCATAGTCATTAAATTATTTTTATCTGAAGCTACGGGACTCCAAATTAAGATCCATTAATTTTTTGAGAAACTAGATTCATATATATTCTTATTATAAAATTTTTAGAATTTTTGGTCCAGCCAATAAGTACAGTTTATTCTTTAAATTTACCTTTACTTTCCTATCTGATAGTTCTGACCTCTCTTCACTACAAATTAATTATCTCATAGTGCGAGACTCAGATGATACTTCTGTCTATTTCCCTTGAAAATAGATTCATTAAGTATTTTAAGAACATAAATTATAACTCATAATCATTTTTGTACAAGTTTTAATGATTTACCAAAGTTAAGATAGGGGAGTCCGAGATCACCCTGAACCTGTTTCACAAAATTTCAAATATCTCATCATATGAGATTACTTTGCTTACATCATTTCCTTTATCTGAAAATAGACTCAATAAGATTTAATTTCATATTTTACTCAGCCTCTAACTTAATTTCCACTATTTTTGGTGGATTTTCTAAAGTTAGACGGCTACTATTGTACTAATCTATCTTAGTGCAACATAATGATAACCATCAAAAATTTGTCATAGAAATTATTCTCAACAATCTCACTCATTCATTTGCACTCTTATCACAAGTCCATTTCATTTCATATGGAAAACACATGCTCATGGGTTTTGAGTACGTACCTGTGCTATCTCTTAGCACATCTATTTAACCAAACATGACAATCATATGCATCATACTAGTATCATCTATGCATAGATGAGTTTATCATTTCATGTATTTCCATTCCATTTCTCATTTAAATTCCCATTGAGTTTCTCGGAATCTCGATGGATAGCCCATTTGCCATCAAATCATAGAAGTGATCATTTTCAAACACGCACTCTCGCGAACCTTATATCATACGACGGGATTACCAATCCAGGCTAAATCCCCCGTAGTATAAACTCTTAGAGTGATGTCGGGATTACCAGTCCAAGCTAAATCCCTTGTAATGACAAACACTGTTAATGAGCTCAGATCTAAATTACCAGTCCACGCTAAATTCAGACCCTAATCGGATTACCCGTCTGGGGTAAATCCATAATGCACACATATTCTTCGGGAGGCTAGATCACTTTAGGAACACCCGTCTAGGCTAGATCCTTTTTATATCGAGATCAACAGATTACCCGTTTGGGCTAAATCCTTTTCTGCAACACATGTAGGATCTCGTATCATGTAAGAATGGCGTATCCATCAGATATCCTTTTTATTCAACCAGGATATTTTACCATCTTTTAATCAGTACAATAGTTTCATAATATTAATCATGTTTTCATGGTAACAATTAACGTATAATGCATGAAACATCGAGACACATAATACATGGTAGAAAAGAAACATTTACATTTCACATACTATCAAGGCATTAGAAATATCATACATTGTTACATTAATTATGTACTTACTAATCATGTATCATTATTCTCTTGAATTCCATGCATCATTGTTTCATATCATATTTTCACATCATGAACTTATTCCATTACCTTTCAATGTATTCACTCATTCCATTCATACAATAACAATAAGGGATTTTTAATTTAAACAAGCATTGCATTATTATTGACACACGAACTTACCTCGAACCCGGAAATGACAATTTACCATTTTAGTCCATAACCTTGCATTTTCCCAATTTAAGCCCGAATCTTGATTTCCTTGATCTAACATTACAAATGTAACTCATTTATTACTCACATTATTCAAATGGGTCCATAAATCATAATTTTACAAATCTGCATTTTGACCCTTAAACTTTCACTTATTTACGCTTTGGCCCTTAAGCTCGTAAAATGATTTTTATTCAATTTTCCCATTCTATTGGCCTAGCCGAAACATTTTCATAACTATAGCAAACTATAATTCTTATCATAACACCCATTTATACCATTTTTACAATTTTTACTAAACGGTCCTTTCGGACGTTTTCGTCGAAAATCGCTTAGTAAAAGTCATTTATTTAACACCCAAC
This sequence comes from Gossypium longicalyx, assembly GCA_025698465.1. Taxonomy (NCBI): domain Eukaryota; kingdom Viridiplantae; phylum Streptophyta; class Magnoliopsida; order Malvales; family Malvaceae; genus Gossypium; species Gossypium longicalyx. The sequence goes on from CM047000.1 coordinate 22,245,785, forward strand.
ACTCATTTTCTACCATTAGACATCAAAATACAAGCATGTCACTCATGGGTAAATTTTTAAACATAAACCCTAGCTCAAGAATAATGGTAGAAATGAGTAGATCATGTTACCAGGACTTCAAAAATGTAAAGAACATTAAAAACGGGGCTCGGGGTCACTTACAAATGAGCTTGGAAGCTTGAACCAAACCCTAGCCATAGTGTCCATGCTAGTTTTGGCTGGATGGAGAAGATGATAGCCAATTTTGGCTTATTTCCCTTTTTAATTCTTTTAATTATTAGATTACCAAAATGCCCCTAACTTAAAAATATTTTATTACACCCATTTCATGTCTATTTTTGTCCAACAATTAACCAATGGTCTAATTACCGTTTAAGGACCTCCAATTTTAAATTTCATAACAATTGGACACTTCTAACATATAGAATTCAACTTTTGCACTTTTTACAATTTAGTCCTTTGACTAAATTGAGTGCTCAAACGTCAAAATTTTCGAACGCAATTTTCACGAAATCATTCCGTGAAATCATAGACCATAGAAATATAATAAAAATAAATTTTCTTACGTCCGATTTTTGGTCCTAAAACAACTGTTCCGACTAGGCCCTAATTCGGGATGTTACATTTCTCCCCCATTTAGGGATTTTCTTCCTCGAAAATCTTACCAGGAAAATGGGTTTGGTTTTCACTTAGATTTCTTAATCTCATAATTGATGCCAAAGAACTTTCATTCAGGTCGTGCCTTCAATACGTCTCTTTTTATTTTCTCATACTAGAATCATAAGCGGTTTATTACCATGCCACACATCGGTAAAATTTCAACCTCTATCCGAGAGCGTTCAAATACACAAATATCAGATCTATGCCATCATAACTCAGTTACTCACATGCTTGAATCTTTTCGATTTCGAATAATGAACTAGTCAGTTCATCTTGGCCTTATACTCTCTAAGACCTTTTTACAACTTGCTTGTTTTCCAACTCCACTCTCAGTTGTCTTTAAATTCCAAAACCTCCTTTAGCTTTCCCAAGATATCCATCAATCATAAAGACATGGAATTCTATAAATATGGTGAGCAGACATTCGGGCATACTAGCATAATTTACAAATCTCATGACATTTAACAACACGCTACATATCACTTTCCTCTTTCAAGGATAGGAGTAATCCATACAAGAAAATCCATATTAACTTTCTCTATTTCCATTCTAATGCCCAAACGTCAAAAATAATTCTAATGATGCTTGCTATACATCCTCAAACTTTAAACATTTCAAGAATTTATACTCAAAGATCAACAATGATCGTTTCATCATCTTTTTATACTCAGATCTTTCTATCGTATCCAAGTCCTCTAAGAAACATACACTTCTCAATCAGACTATTCGTCTTTTTATCCGTGAAGAAATAAAGTCTTATTCTCAAGCATGAACATCTCATTAAATTCTAAACATATATTCCACATAGATTGAACAGCCCAGTCGACCTTATTCATCCGTCATTGATATTTCAAGAAATCTTTTCTTCTAGTCAACAGAACGATTCAACATGCATCATTCCAAATTCACTCATCATGCTACTCGAAAACCCTAACAAATGCATTAGCATAAGTAATACTGATACCTCAATTGAATACATTAACTCTAATTAACTTACTTGAGAAAAGAAATCCACCATACAAATGGGGACTTGAAGTTTTCATCACATTATCAAGATCAATTCGGAGGTATAGTCATGCTTATTCTATATATATCAATCACAAGTTGGAGGTCATACTCTAAATGTAAGTCATGATTGACAAGTTACAAGATAAAAATAACCAGAAAACCAATATAGAGAAACCCAATACGGGGCAATCCAAAATATAAAAATCCAAATCACGATACCATATTGAAAGACCGAGAACAAAGTTCATAAGAAAGTATGAAAAATCTCGATGATTCCTCAGGGAAAAGAAATCCAGAAAGACATCATTCCAACTCACTAAAAACAAATACGACTAGAAAAATATACTTCTCGTGTATATATATAATCATACAAAGCAATGATCGGTAGAGACAGAATCATGGCACCATACACAACTTCTCATCGATTCCCAACAGGCAGAGTATAACAAAATACCAGAGAAAAATAGAACCATGCAGATCATAAGCCAATTAGACTAACTATGCATTCGTCTAACGTTAAGATCAGGGAACATTTTCATAATATAAGAATTCGTCGGAGATTAGATAGCCCCAATAACATTTTCGAGGTCAAATAATCTCATACAATATCTCAATAGAGACAGTCACAAATTGTTCATTGTAATTACCATACTTAGACATTTCATATTTCGAACATTATTCCTTTAACTATTTTTTTTCATCACTAATCCCGTATTATTTCTTTCACTGAAGAAAATAAGTTCAAAAAGAATTATGGTTACCACATTCTTTTAACATCGTGTCTGAATCAGTCGGTTTACCAAAGTTAATTTCTCCTATCATTACAATATTTCGTAAACCGAATAATCTTTAAATCAACCTAATACCTTTCTAGTTTTGTCTTTACTCATCAATTCATTCACAAACTATGACCATATTTATAATCGTTCCACAGCTGAATTCTTTGGTTTCACACTTGGGAGCTTATCCCACAAATCTCATAGAATCCTTTATAAACACCACTCTAGTAAGGGGGTAGGGTTGTAAGATCCCTAACTCGTCTCTCATACTCATATAAATATGACACTATTTCATCATCATAGTAACATTTTCACAAACATAGATGAGTGTACCACAATCTAAGCTCTTATCTAGCACATCATCATATACATATCATTATAGTCATATAACTCGATTCAATCAATTTAGCATGTTTATTTAAGCTATGCGAGTTTGCCAATCATACTTATTCAAACAAGCATACACGAACATTCATTCTATCAATAAGGTTGGTGAGTTACTCAAATACATACCTTCACTTGAGCAAATCAGTCATATACATCATAGGGCTATCAATTAAACATAGGTAAACTCATTACAATATATCCCTTTATCTCACTCATGGATATCATTGCAATCCATCAACATTCAATGTCCAATCGGGACAATGATATTTTTATCCGTAACATGATATTTTAAACCTTTATTCATACCTTTATGATTTTCTTTTTATCATGCTCACTTAATAAAACATGTCAAGTGCACAATATCATATGAACATCAAACAAGCATAGGTTCTCATCTTAACATGAACTTTCATCTCACATGTTATCACATATATCATAAACTTTTATTCATAATTTTCTGAATCCAGGGTTATCATGACTATACTTTACCCGAATACCTTAGCATCACATTTAACATGGTCGGTGTAGCTTGATTGGAGAGTACTTCTGTCCAAACAAGATGGTTCTCATTCACGCCAGGAGACATCACACTATCACGGATTGGTGGCATGTATAGCTAGACTCTCATTCATGCTAGGTTAGTCCGAGAATCGACTAAACCATAGCTCCGATACAACTAAATGTAACACCCCCTACCCGTGTCCAACGTTGGGATAGGATACGAGGCATTACCAAACTTAAACATTCACAAACATATAGAAATCGGGCCACAAAATTTCGTTCCAAAGTAAAACCAATCAAATATATTCATAGTGTCCCTATTCTAGGCCCAAAACATGCATTAAAAATAGTCTGGGACTAAACCGAGAACTTTAGGAAGTTCTGGGAAAACTTAGAAATTTTTCTCATAAAACAGGGTTACACGCCTATGTGGACACAAGGGCACGCCCGTGTGTCATCAACACGCCCGTGTCCTAAGGCCGTGTAACTCTCTGTTTATGACATCAGCACACAATTTGTACCACACGGCCGTGTGCTAGGCCGTGTCCTCCACACGGTTGAGACACATGGTCGTGTCTCTACCCGTGTAGCTAGTACTTAGGTTATTTTCTAAGCCTTCATATTACCCATAAACCCTTACAACCTTATACGCATTAAAGCCACAAATCATGGTTTCACTTTAGTGATTAATCACTTTTTATCAAGACATATTCGTAACATTTACATGTCCTCTTACATGTAATGCATCTACTCATGAACTACCAAGTTTAGATTCCTTAATTCATATAAATAAGACTTGTCATATTGATGACCACTTTTACCATTATACTATGGTTACTAACTTATCCATCAAGCACTCATGTTTAACCCTTGTCACGTTGTTTTTATAACGTATAGTTACTTCATGACTATGACCACCCTAATTGGTTATAGAGCATATATCCGACACACATATCATATTACCAAACATGAATGTCAAACAACATGTTCAAATCATCCATCGTATGCATTAAAACATGACATGATTAGCTAGACTTACAAACCATAATCAATATGAGCCACATCCCATGACCATATACAATAGCTCGAAATAGACCAATACATTTAGCCAAATCATAAGAAATCATGTCATAAAACTAGGTCTCTATACATGCCACTCACTTGATATCTCTAACATATGTATCAATACTCCATAGATATTGGCTTGATAGTGTGACGCTGCCTCCGACGATCTCCAACCCCGAGCTGACCTGAGAACACTAAGGAAATAGAAATGAGGGAGTAAGCTTTACGCTTAGTAAGCTCGCATGAAAAATAATAAGCAATGTGTTAATATGCTATTTTTCAATTTCCCCCTTTAGTAAGCTCGCATGAAAAATAATAAGCAATGTGTTAATATGCTAGTTTTCAATTTCCCTCTTTTTATTCAATATCTAGATAAATTATTTTCTCGATTTATAGTCATTAAATTATTTTTAGCCCGAGCTACGGGACTCCAAATTAAGATTTGTTAATTTTCCTAGAAACTAGACTCACATATATTCTTATTATAAAATTTTTAGAATTTTTGGTCTAGCCAATAAGTACAGTTTATTCTTTAAAGTTGCCCCTATTTTGCTGTCTAACAGTTCTAACCTCTCTTCACTACGAATTAATTATCTCATAGTGCGGGACTCAGATGATACTTTTCTCTGTTTCCATTGAAAATATACATATTAATTATTTTAAGCATATAAATTATAACCCATAATCATTTTTTATAAGTTTTAATGATTTTCCAAAGTTAAGATAGGGGAGTCTGAGATCACCCTAACCCTGTTTCACAAAATTTCAAATATCTCATCATATGAGATTCCTTTGCTTACACCATTTTCTTTATCTCAAACTAGACTCGATAAGCTTTAATTTCATATTTTACTTAGCCTCAAAATCAATATCGAATATTTTTGGTGTATTTTTAAAGTTAGACCGCTGTTATTGTATTAATTTGTCTTAGTGCAACATAATGATAACCATCACAAATTTGTCATAGAAATTATTCTCAAAAATCTCACTCATTCATTTGCACCCTTATCACAAGTCCATTTCATTTCACATGGAAAACACATGCTCATGGGTTTCGAGTACGTACCTGTGCTATCTCTTAGCACATTCATTTAACCAAACATGTCAATTATATGCATCATACTAGTATCATCTAAGCATAGATGAGTTTATTATTTCATGTATTTCCATTCCATTTCTCATTTAAATTCCTATTGAGTTTCTCGGAATCTCGATGGATAGCCCATTTGCCATCAAATCATATAAGTAATCATTTTCAAACTCGCACTCTTGCGAACCTCATATCTTACGACGGGATTACCAGTCTAGGCTAAATCCCCCGTAGTATAAACTCATAGAGTGATGTCGGGATTACTAGTCCAGGCTAAATCCCTTGTAACGACAAACACTCTTAATGAGCTCAGATCTAAATTACCAGTCCAGGCTAAATTCAGACCCTAATCGGATTACCCGTCCGTGCTAAATCAATAATGCACAAATATTCTTCGGGAGGCTAGATCACTTTAGGAACATCCGTCAATGCTAGATCCTTTTTATACCAAGATTAACAAATTACCCGTCTAGGCTAAATCCTTTTCTGTAACACATGCAGGATCTCGTATCATGTAAGAATGGCATATCCATCAGATATCCTTTTTATTCAACTGGGACATTTTACCATCTTTTCATCAATACAATAGTTTCATAATATCAATCATGTTTTCATGGTAACAATTAACGTATAATGCATGAAACATCGAGACGCATAATACATGGTAGAAATGAAACATTTACATTTCACATACTATTAAGGCATTAGAAATATCATACATTGTTACATTAATTATGTACTTACTAATCATTTATTATTATTCTCTTGAATTCCATGCATCATTGTTTCATATCATATTTTCACATCATGAACTTATTCCATTACCTTTCAATGTATTCACTCATGCCATTTATACAATAACAATAAGGGATTTTTAATTTAAACAAGCATTGCATTATTATTAACACACGAACTTACCTCGAACCCGGAAACGACAATTTACCATTTTAGTCCATAACCTTGTATTTTCCTGATTTAAGCCCGAATCTTGATTTCCTTGATCTAACATTACAAATGTAACTCATTTATTACTCACATTATTCAAATGGGTCCATAAATCATAATTTTATAAATTTGCATTTTGACCCCTAAACTTTCACTTATTTACGCTTTGGCCCTTAATCTCGTAAAATGATTTTTATTCAATTTTCCCATTCTATTGGCCTAGCCGAAACATTTTCATAACTATAGAAAACTACAATTCTCATCATAACACCCATTTATACCATTTTTACAACTTTTACTAAACGGTCCTTCCGGACGTTTTCGTCGAAAATCGCTTAGTAAAAGTCATTTATTTAACACCCAACACTCATTTTATACCATTAGACATCAAAATACAAGCATGTCACTCATGGGTAAATTTTTAAACATAAACCCTAGCACAAAATAATGGTAGAAACGAGTAGATCATGTTACTGGGACTTCAAAACTGTAAAGAACATTAAAAACGGGGTCGGGATCACTTACAAATGAGCTTGGAAGCTTGAACCAAACCCTAGCCATGGTGTCCATGCTAGTTTCTGCTGGATGGAGAAGATGATAGCCAATTTTGGCTTATTTCCCTTTTTAGTTCTTTTCATTATTAGATTACCAAAATGCCCCTAACTTAAAAATATTTTATTACACCCATTTCATGTCTATTTTTGTCCAACAATTAACCAGTGGTCTAATTACCATTTAAGGACCTCCAATTTAAAATTTCATAGTAATTGGACACTTTTAACATATAGAACTTAATTTTTGCACTTTTTACAATTTAGTTCTTTTGACTAAATTGAGTGCCCAAACGTTAAAATTTTCCAAAGAAATTTTCATGACATCATTCCATGAAATCATAGACCATAAAAATATAATAAAAATAAATTTTCTTACGTCGGATTTGTGGTCCCGAAACCATTGTTTCGACTAGGCTCTAATTCAGGATGTTTCATCACATTTTCTCTATTTAATCCCTTTTTGACATTTTTGTCAAAAATCACTTTACAAAAGCTATTAATCTAACATTAAACATTCCAAATCTATCATAAATCATCAAATTACTCAAGCATTCAACAATGGCAACATGATAAATCTTTAACAGTTTCAAAATCTAGGGTATGGGCTAGCTAGAATACGAAGCAACAATCTCAAAAACATAAAAATCATTAAAAACCGAGCCAAAATACGTACCTAATTGAAGAATTTAGGCTTTCCGAATGTTAAACACCAGAATTAGTTTCTTCTTCTTTTAATTTCAGTGGATGAAGATGATAATGAAGCTTTAATTTGGTTTTGTTTTATTTATTTTAAGTTAAATTACCAAATTACAAATATAACCTTAATAAATAACTATTTAAATCATCCATTCTATGCCCATAAATGTCCACTTATACTTTTAATGGTCTAATTACAACATAAGGACCTTTAATTTAAGGTTCTATTCCTATTAGATACTTTTAGCTTATAGAACTCCACTTTTGCACTTTACGCGATTTAGTCCTTTTTATCAAATTAACTAACCAAACGATAAAATTTCTTAACAAAATTTTCACACAAACATAATATCATGCTGTAAACATTAAAATAATACTAAAGTAATTATTTCAACTTCAGATTTGTGGTTCCGAAATCACTATTCTGATTTGACTAAAAACGGTCTCCCCCTTAGGGATTTTCGTTCCCGAAAATCTTACCAGTGAATAGGTTAGGGTATTATTTTCTCATAGCTTCCTCGGGCTCCTACGTAGCCTCTTCGATATCGTGACGATGGCACAATACTTTTACTAAATCTATGCTTTTATTTCTCAATTCTTTAATCTCTTGAGCTAGAATCCTAATCGGTTCTTCATTGTATGTCATATCGGGTTGAATTTCAATATCTGACTGAGAAATCACATGTGATGGATCCGATCTATATCGACACAACATCAATACATGAAACACATAATGAATCTTCTCTAGCTCAATTGGTAATGCTAGCTGATAGGCCACTAACCCTGTTCGTTCAATAATCTCATACGACCAGATGAAACGCGGACTAGTTTACCTTTACAACTAAATCGAAGGATTTTCTTCCACGGATATACTTTCAGAAACACTTTGTCACCGATCTAAAATTCAATATATTTTCATTTCAAATCCGCATACGATTTCTGACGATCTGAAGCTATTTTCGAGCAATCGCGGATTACTTTTACTTTTTCTTTCTTTTCTCGGATCAAATCAACCCCATGAATCTTTTTCTCACTCAACTCGGTCCAATACAATGGAGTTTGGCATTTACGACCATACAATGTTTCATATGGAGTCATCTTTATGCTTGATTGGAAACTGTTGTTATACACAAATTCAACCAATGACAAATATTTCTCCCAATTTCCTATAAACTCTAAAACACAACATCGAAGCATATCTGCAATAATCTGAATTACACGCTCAGACTGTCCGTCGGTTTACGGATGAAAATCTGTACTGAAATTCAACTTCATACCTAGAGATTCTTATAATTTCTTCCAAAATCGTGATGTGAACCTCGAATCTCTATCCAAAATAATCGAAACTGGCACCCCGTGCAATCTAACTATCTCAGCAATGTACAATTCAGCTAATCTATCAAGTAAAAAATCAATACATATTGGAATGAAATGTGTGGATTTTGTCAGTCGATCTACGACAACCCAAATTGCATCTTTCTTGTTCTGAGACAGGGGTAATCCCGATACAAAATCCATAGTCACTCTATCCTAGTTCCACTCCGGTATCATCACAGGCTGAAGCAAACCTGAAGGTACTTGATGCTCGGCTTTTACTTGCTGACACATCAAACATCTCGACACAAACTCTGAAATGTCTCGTTTCATACCTGACCACGAATATAGATGTTTCAAATCATTATACATTTTAGTGCTTCCTAGATGTACAGATAAGCAACCACTATGTACTTCGTTTAAAATCTTTTGAATAAGCTCGAGATTATTCGATATGCAAATTCTACCTCGAAACATCAAACAATCATCAGATCCGATTTGGAACTCTAAATCAGAAGTCAACTCACACTAAACTCTTTTAACTTGCAATTCTTTATCACATTTCTAGGCTTCACCGATTTGTGGAATAAATAGCAGTCTCAAATCAACTACAATAGAATTGTTATCAGATAAAGCTAACTGTGTATTCATCGCATGCAAAGTGAATAATGACTTTCTACTTAAAGCATCAGCAACTACATTTGCTTTCCCAGGATGATAATCAATTACTAACTCATAATCTTCTAGTAACTTGAGCCATATCCATTGTCGCAAATTCAAATCTTTCTGAGTCATAATATATTTTAAGCTTTTATGATTAGTAAAGATGTGACTTTTTCTTCGTATAAATGATGTCACCAAATTTTCAATGCGAAAACAATAGCAGCCAACTCTAAATCGTGTGTCAGATAATTCTTTTCTTGCAGCTTCAATTGTCTAGAGGCATAAACTATAACTTTTCCCTCTTGCATCAACACACAACCCAAAACATTCAATGACGCGTCGCTATAAATTACAAATTATTTACCTGACTCAGGTTAAACCAACACTAGTGCTTTGGTTAACAATGCTTTCAATTGATTGAAACTTTTTTGACATTTCTCGGACCATTCAAACTTTACATCTTTCTATAGCAGTCTAGTCATCAGTGTAGCAATTATCTAGAACCCTTTTACAAAGAGTCTATAATAACCAGCTAATCCTAGAAAACTTCTAACCTCGGATATATTTGTAAGTGGTTTCCAGTTAATAACTATAAAAATCTTGCTCGGATCAACTTGAATGCCATCCATTGAAACAATATGCCCCAAAAATTCAACTTCTCTGAGCCAAAAATCACATTTACTGAATTTAACATACAGTTGCTTATCTCTCAATGTTTGCAGCACAATCCTCAAATGCTCAGCATGCTTAAACTCATCTCGTGAATAGATCAAAATATCATCAATGAACACAACAACAAATATGTCTAAATACGGTCTAAAGATCTGATTTATCAAATCCATAAAAATGGCAGGAGCATTAGTTAGTCCAAAAGGCATAACAAGGAATTCATAGTGTCCGTACCTTGTTCTGAACGCAGTTTTCAGTACGTCTGAGTCTTTAACTCGCAATTGATAATAGCCAAAACTCAAATCAATCTTTGAAAACACCGTTGCACCTTTAAATTGATCAAAAAAATCATCTATTCTAGGAAATGGATACTTGTTCTTTATCGTAACTTTGTTGAGCTTGTGATAATCAATACACATTCTCATTGACCCGTCTTTCTTTTTAACAAACAATACTGGTGCACCCCAGGTCAAAAAACTCGGTCGTGCAAAACCTCTATCTATTAACTCTTGCAATTGAGCTTTCAACTCTTTCAACTCTGTCAAAGCCATTCCATACTAAGCTATAGATATCGGTGAAGTTCCCAGTACTAACTCAATAGCAAACTCAACCTCTCTAACTTGTGGCAAACCCAGTAATTCTTCTGGGAATACATCCAAACACTCACAAACAATAGGTATAGATCCAATCTTTGATTCAGAGACCTTTGTATCTAGTACGTATGTAAGATATGCATAACAGCCCTTTGTCATACATTTCTAAGCTAACATAGATGATATCATAGTAGGTAATTCACTCAAATCATCAGACTCAATTTGAAGAATTTCACCGTTCTGACATTTCAATTCAATAATATTTCATCTACAATTCACAACTGTATCATGCATAGTCAACCAGTCCATACCCAAAATCACATCAAACTCATCAAATGGCAAAAACATCAAATCAGCCAGAAAACAATGACCCGAGTCATTAAAGGACAGTTCTTGCATACTTTGTCAAGTAGAACATACTTGCCTAAGGGTTCGATACTCTAATCACAAACTCAGTAGACTTAACAGACAAACTCTTATTAGTCACAATATTCATACATATATATGAATGAGTTGATCCAGGATCAACCAATGTAATCACATTAGTGTCGTAAAGAGAAAATGTACCGGAATAACATCTTGTGATGACGCATCTTTGCGGGCGTGAATAGCGTAAGCTCTAGCAGGTACTCTAGCCTCAGATCTCACTGTAGGATCTTCATTGTACCACAATTACCACTTGCATTTCCCGTATTTCTTGGCGACCTCCCTCAAATACCTATATTGCTTGATCTTGCATTCTGAGATTTATCTTTTTCATTTAACTTAGGATAATCTTGGATAAAATGATCTCGCGAACCACAACTGTAACAAGCTCTATTATTATTTTTCATCCAACAATATCCAAAATGCTGTCTTCCACACCGTTGACACTCGAGTTTAACATTTTTCACATTGCCAACACTCGATACTGATGTGGCTTGAGCCTTAGGGCTAGTGTATTGCTTTCCATGATCTCTATTGAAGTATCCCACTGAAGCTGTCAATCAGTTAAAGTAGTATCTGGATTTCTTCGACAAGGATTGATAAAGTTTACTCATCGATATCTTACTCAAGTCTCTTGCCTAAATCAACCATTCTCTTTTCTCGACTAAAGTCTTCGGCTTTGTAAGCCCAATCAACTAAAACAACATATTCTTTTAAATCTAAAATCCCGACCAGAAGTTTAATATCTTCATTCAACCCATCAACAAATCGCTTGCACATTATCTCTTCAGTAGAAATAGAGCATAATTGCTTAATCGTACGAATTCTCTTTCATATTCGGTTACAATCATACAGTCTTGTGTCAATTCTAAAAAATCTTTATGCTTTTGATCCAAAAACCGTTGACTGATGTATATCTTTCAAAACTCAGTCTGAAAGAATTCCTAGGTTACTTCCTCCCTAGGCACTACCGATACTAATGTATTCCACCACTGATACACATTATCTCTCAAAAGGGATATAGCACACTTTAAACATTTAGCTGGCATGTAAGAAAGCTCATCAAACACTCAAATCGTATTTTCAAGCCAAAATTTGGCTCTCTTAGGGTTATCATCAACATTAGCTCTGAACTCTTTAGCCCTGTGTTTACGGATCTTGTCAACTAGAGGCTTATTCAATCTTAAAAGCTCAACTCCTTGAGGAGCTACAGGAACAGGTTAGGAATTAGGAGGCGGTAGAGGTTGTTGAGCAGCCAGCTTCGTACGAATATATTGATGAGCCACTTGTTCATCATTTGGAAAAAGGCTTCATTAGCCTCTCCTCCCTAACTGCCTATTACGAGTCTAGAATCAGACGGAACTGTCCCTTGAGCGGGAGTGGGCGCATTACTCTTAACCTCATCAGCTATAGCTCAATTGGGATCCATTTACTATATGAAAGCACATTTAAAAATGTTAGGAGTCATCACACTATCACAGTTTATATATGGCATGTATAGCTAGACTCTCACACACGCTAAGTTAGTCCTAGAATTGACTAAACCATAGCTCTAAAACCAATAATTGTAACACCCCTCTCCTGTATTCAATGCTAGAATAGGGTTACGAAACAATACCAGACTTACACTACTTTTAACATACATTTCATAAACTATTATCAATTCAAATACAACAAAATCATAAACAATCATAGTGTCTCTTAAACGAGCCTAAGAAGCCTTAAACATACATTGAGAGGGGTTCAAAACTGAACCAGGTACTCGAGAAATTTTTTCAACACCTAGTAAATTTTTTCTCAAAACAGGGGACACACGCCCATGTGGCCAGGCCGTGTCTCTCACACGGCCATCAAACACGCTCGTGTCGCAGGCCGTATGACACTCAAAATGGGAGCACATGACCGTGTCCCAGCCCCTGCTCAAACAAGTGAGGCTACTGACCTGGGTCACACGGCCAACCACACGCCCGTGTGTCTAGCCCGTGTGCTCTACGAAGTGGCCACACACGCCCGTGTGCCAGGCCATACCAAACCTGTAGGGTATACTAACTTATGCAACACGACCAAGTCACATGCTCGTGTGCTAGGCCGTGTGCAAATTAGGGGGTATACTGACTTGTACCACACGGCCGATCACACACCCATGTGTGAGACCGTGTAGAGCATACTGACGACATTTCAATTTCCACACTAAGGGACACACGACCGTGTAACATGACCATGTGTCATACACGGCTGAGACATACACTCGTGTCTTTGCCTGTATAGACAAAAATAGGTTATTTACCAAGCCAATTTGCCACCTATAACTTCATGTACCTAAACAACCGAAATGGCACAATAACATAGCATAATTGAACATATATTTTAGCCACAACCAAGACAAATGTCATACCATTTCCAATACTAATAACCAACATGCTTATAACTTATGTTTTTCTTAATCAAACATACCTAAACACATATACAAATCAACTAGCTAAGCATTTACCAAACACACATCATTTTGTACCAACTCACAAGTATGATACCAATTCCACAAACCTCATAATATAAGCCATAAGCACACTTATATATATACATCATCAAACTAGCCAACTTAAGCCAAGTCTCACAACTATAAATATATACAAACCAAAATATAAACATTCACAAGCCATCTCAAATGGAAAAACTCACTACAAAACATAACCAACATGACCAATATCCTATACATGCCATATTACCAAACCATAAGCTCAAAAGTACCAAAGTGATTGTTGGATAGTGTGAAGTAGTCTCCAACGATCCCCAACTCCGAGCTAGCTTTGAAATCACTATAAGACATGAAAAATAAACAAAGTAAGCTTTATAGCTTAGTAAGCTTGTATAATATAAACTTAACTAATCAAAAATACACCATTCATTAATTTAAACATATTAACATGAAATTCATGTTTACTAACAAACCTTTCACATGCTTATTCATACGTTTATATGCAAGCTTCATAACTTCTTCAATTTAAAGCTCATACTATGCATGTACATACCTGCACAAATCCATAACCAACTCATACATATTCGGAATACGGTTGAATACTTGATATCTCGCACACTAAGTGCCGTACATAGTCGAAGCTATCTCAAATCGCACACTAAGTGCCAAATATAGCCAAATCTATTTCAATCTCTCACACTAAGTGCCATATATGGCTGAAGCTATGTCGAATCGCACACTAAGTGCCATATATAGCTGAAGCTATGTCAAATCGCACACTAAGTGCCATATATAGCCGATTTGTTGTCGAACATGACTGTAGTCCCATGTATACAATTTAGGCAATATCAAAGCATTAAAAACATAATTATAACAGTGCTTATTACATACGAACTTACCTCAGATATTAAAACGGCGAATCGAGTCGATTAGTCGATAACTTTTGTTTTTCCCCGATCTTGATTCGAATTCTATTTTTCTTGATCTAAATATATTAAAAATTAACTCATTTAATCAACTATTTATTCAATTCAATCCAAAATATGTATTAGGGCTATTTTACACATTTGCCCCTAAACTATCACATTTTTCACAATTTAGTCCTTATTTCATAAAATTGCAAATTCATGCAATTTAGTACAAACACATGCTTAGCCGAATTTAATACATGTTACTAGCAGCCCGTGTTTTCAATTTATTCACTCTTTTAACCACCACATTTCACATTTTCTCAATTTAATCCCTTTTTGACATTTTTGTCAAAAATCACTTTACAAAAGCTATTAATCTAATATTAAACATTCCAAATCTATCATAAATCACCAAATTACTCAAGCATTCAATAATGGCAACATGATAAATCTTTAACAGTTTCGAAATCTAGGGTACGAGCTAGCTACAATAGGAAGCAACGATCTAAAAAACATAAAAATCATTAAAAATCGAGTCAAAATACATACCTAATTGAAGAATTTAGGGTGCCAAATGTTAAACACAAAAATTAGCTTATTCTTATTTTAATTTTCAATGGATAAAGATGATAATGAAACTTTAATTTGGTTTTGTTTTATTTATTTTAATTTAAATTACCAAATTACTAATATAGCCTTGATAAATAACTATTTAAATAATCCATTCTATGCCCATAAATGTCCACTTATACTTTTAATGGTCTAATTACAACATAAGGACCTTTAATTTAAGGTTTTATAGCTGTTGGATACTTTTAGCTAATATAACTCCACTTTTGCACTTTATGCGATTTAGTCCTTTTTATCAAATTGACTAAACAAAGGATAAAATTTCTTAACGAAATTTTCACACAAACATAATATCATGCTGTAAACATTAAAATAATACTAAAATAATTATTTTGACTTCAAATTTGTGGTTTCGAGACCACTATTTTGATTTGACTAAAAACGGGCTATTTCAATTTCTATCTTCAACTGATTTTTAAGAAGAAAAAGAAGCAATTGTTGAGCTAAGGTTTGACCACTTTGAATGCTCAATTAGGTATGCATTTTTGTCCCGTTTTTGATGATTTTTATGTTTCCGAGATCGTTGTAGCTTAATCTAGCTAGCCCAGGGAATAAGTTGTGAAACTGTTAAACTATTAGGGTTTTACCATTGATGCATGTATATGAGTTTTGAATTTTGATGTTAAAAATGAATGTATTTTGCTAGATAAATAACTTTTGTTAAGTAATTTTTGATAAAATTGTCAAATAAGGATTAAATTGAAAAATAAAATT
Source organism: Gossypium longicalyx (assembly GCA_025698465.1). Lineage (NCBI taxonomy): Eukaryota > Viridiplantae > Streptophyta > Magnoliopsida > Malvales > Malvaceae > Gossypium > Gossypium longicalyx. The sequence continues at coordinate 22,261,866 of CM047000.1, forward strand.
TATAAATGGTAAATTTATGAAATAAATGAAATATAGGGTTTGCTAGGGACCTATATGAAATTTGAATGTAGTGGGTTAAGCATGAATTGCATGAATTTTCATTTTATGATCTAGGATTAAATTGTAAAGAATTTAAAAGTATAGGGGAAAATAGTAATTTTTCCAAAATATTTTTTGGACTAAATTGAATGAAATATATATTAAATTGAGTCAAATTTATCCGTATAGATCCAGTCAAACCTCGTACGAATTCAGATCGAGGTAAAGAGAAAATCTCGAATTAATTGCCTCCGTATCTATGTATACTCGTCGAGGTAAGTTCGTGTAATTAAATTGTGTATTTACATGCTTTAATTGAATTATATGTATGTGATTTGTATAATTGCCATGTATAAATACCGATCGCATATCTGATGACGTACGACAATTACCGAGTCCCATTTGAACCTTAAAAATTCGTAGGATACAAATGACATGTCATTAGGGATTACCGATTGCAACTCATGAGAGCTTATTGATTCTCAACTTGTATGAGCTTACCGATTGCAGCTCATGAGAGCTTATCGATTCTCAGCTCGTATGTGCTTACCGATTTACAGCTCGTGAGAGCATACCGATTCATAGCTCATATGAACATACATGTACAGGAATTGACAGATTACAGTTTAGCACACTATGTGTGGGCTATCCTGAGTAACCAACGATATTCTAAATGGTTCAACGGACAATGTTCTGTTACGAGATGATATGAGTTCGATACGAATTATAACAAGTATATACATGAATCATATGGAAATGATATTACATGATATATTGAAACATGAAATGGATGATACTTGTATATGAAACTTGCTTAGTGGTTATGTTCATCCATATTTATTTGCTGTTATATGTGTTACATGGCTAACATGTTGGTGAATATGTACTTAGGCATTTGGTCAAATTGAGTTGGGATATGCTATGTTTACTTACCTAAATTGTGACTAAATGGTAAGTTAAATTCTATGTTATACAAACTTACTAAGCTTAAATGCTTACTCGGTGTATTTTTTCGTGTTTTTAGTGAATCGAAAGCTCATTTGAGTTCGAAGCTTGTCGGATCTATATCACATTATCCACTGGCTCACTCAGAACTTTTATTTGGTTTAAGTTTGGTTATAATGGCATGTATAGGTTATTTTGGCTAATGTTGGCCTTTATGCTTTGTTGATAATTTGGCCATTTGTTTGGCTAGTGTTTTGGCACTTTGATGATAGTATAAGTCTAGTATATGGTATGTAAATATTTGTTCTCTAATGGTTGATGAATAACTTGGTATGGTTGATTTTGGAAGATGAAAATTGTGGTATGAATATGCATATTGAATATGTGCTTTATGATAGGATGTAATTATGGTAAATTGGTGTTTTGGTGAAATGATTTATATAGTCATTTGATGCTAGTTTTAGAGTAGAGTTTTGGTACCAAATGGTATGTTTTGTTAAATGATTTACATGGTAATTTTTGGTGTAAATATGGATATATGTTATTTGATCAATTAGTTATATTGAACACATGGTTAGTCATGTTTATAAATTGTCATTTGAGGTGCCTAAGGGCATATTGGTTGTATGTGATCATACCATTTGTATAAGGCTAGAAAATGCACGATTTTGGTACCTTATTATGGCTTGCTTTTATGCATAATTTTGGGTGTAGGTTTATGCCAAATTGGGTGAGAAATATGGCTTGTAAAATGGCCTATTTTAGTTTACACAGGCAGAGACACAGGCGTGTGTCTCAGTAGTGTGTGACACATGGCCAGGTGACACAGTCGTGTGTCCAGTGTAGGTTTCAAAGGGTTGCAAGTCAGGCTATTACACGGCCTAGCACAGGGGCGTGTGAGATTACTTTGAAGGGTACACAGCCTAGCGCACGGGTGATGAGTCACTAAGCTAACTAAAATCACGACAAAGGGAAGCGCACCTATCAAATAGCAGTATAGCTATGGTGAGTAGGGAATATCATATCCACAAGGACTAAAAGTACTAGTAATTACTATCTTTTTATTATCTAGCTGATAAATTGAAGGAATTGTTTTTAATTTAAAATTAACTAAACTAATTACTAAGAATGCGACAGAGAGAAAATTGGGAAAATATTTGAAGAAAACCAATGAGATAGACAATACCCAGGAAAAAATCCACCTAGACTTCACTTATTATTTTGAATCTGAATTAAACGATTTATTCACTTGTGCCTTGATCTGTAGAAATCTCTAAATTATGTTAATATCTTTTTTGAGAGTAAGAACAACTGACTCTAGGTTGATTAATTGAAATTTATTTCTAATTAAAACCCCTATTGTCGCATTAACTCGATTTATAGATTCCCCTATTAGATTTGACTCTGATCCGGTAGATTTATGTCGTCCTATTTCTAGGATTGCATGCAACTCCACTCAATTATGCCAGATCTACTCTTAAACGGGGATTTTTGCTCCACTGAAATAAACACATCACGCTTGAATTAATTTCCTGAAAATATTAAAGCAAGAAATAAGCATACATAATTGAGAACAAGAAATCAAGTATTTATCATGTAATTCAGAAATTAAATAACAAGACCATCATAGGTTTCATCCTTCCTAGGTATCTAGGGAATTTAGTTCATAATTTGGGAAGGAAACATCTCAAAATTAGAATAACAACAAGACATAAGAAACCCAATAAAACTTCGAAGGAAATTTTGAATGGAGATCTTCAATCTTGAAGGAAATCCGCTTTTGAGTTGCCTCTGACAATGTTTTGTGAGTAATTTCTTCGTTCTACTCTGCGTCCCCCTTTAAGTCCTCTTCTAGTGTATATTTATAGAATTTAGAATGCTCAGAAAGCATAAAAATTGGGTTTTTCTACATGTTTAGGAAACGGGGAACGATATTGACACGGACTGGCACATGGGCATGTGGCCAGCCCGTGTGGAAGCGCCCAGAACGTGTGGTTCCTGAAAATAGCTCTTTTTGTCCAATTTTGGCCCGTTTTTCGCTCCTTTCACTTCTCTATGCTCACCTAAGTATAGAAACATAAATTTAAAAGATTAGGAGCATCAAATTCACTAATTCAAATAATAAATCATCCAAAAACATGCCAAGCATGGGATTAAAACATGTTACTTTTATGGTTTATCAAATATCCCCACACTTAAGCGTTTGTTTGTCCTTAAGCAAAATTCTCAACTCACAATTAAAATTAAACTTTCTCAACTCATAATTCTCATCAATAATGTTTTGTCATAATTCACAAGTATTCATAAATTGATAATTCAACTAAAAGAGTATTAAAGATTTAAACAATCCAAGTCGAGCATTTTTAAATCATGAAAACATAGGTATTTCCCCTTATCTAAGTAATTACGTTTAATTCAAAACTGACAAGAATTGACATCCTCACTAAAGATTCACTCAAATCACTTAAAGTGTTTGAGGCTCAAAAATAAGCACTCAATAGTTAAACACGAAAAGTCATTACCATAGGCTTTCATGAAAATCAAATCTTCACCACTATAAAATGAGATGATACTCAAACCAAAAGTTCTTTAAGAGGTTGTAGTGGGGCTTAGATTAAAAGTGTGGAGAAAGGCTAAAAAAGAGGATTAGAGTCGAAACTCAATTGATAAATTACCAAACTAGAAAAATAAAAAATGTTGAATTACAAATAATTACATCAATCGAAACTATTCAAGAATAACACGAGCTTCTTCTCCAAATATGAATTTAATTGTTCAAGCTCAATTAACAAAGAACTAAATAACTATAAATGTATATTTTTTTTCTCTTCTTTTTATATGTAAATAAGAAGAAATAATTCAGCAACTTAATCAAAAGGCTTAATCAGGCAATTAACCAAATAAAATCTAGATAAAAAATCGAGTCAATAAAACGGGAAATATTCTCAATGAACAAAAAATTGAGTTATGGGTTATCATTAATGGGTAAATCAAGAAACGGTGTGTCAAGCTCAAAGGGGTTCACTAAGGGTTAATTATGAAGGTAGGCTTTTTATGGGATAAGTGGGTTAAAACCTAAGTGTCTTTATCATCTCAGTATACCAAATCAAAAGTGTGGTCTCGACATGCATATTCGAAGCAAGTTTTAGAATAACCAATCAATATTGACACATTCATAACCAATAATAAAATGATCAAGAAAAATTGTATGATCTAAAGGCTCAAAATCACACAAAAAATTATGGTTTTTTATATCAATCTTGCAAATCTCGAACTTCAAGGTAATACCTCAATTCAGGGAAACAACATAAAATTTTTAATTCTAAAAATCAACTTATCATGCTTGGTTCTCTCATGTCTTAAAGTTTAAACAATCAATGCACAAATATCTATGAATTTAATCTAAAACATATCAATGATAATCACAAATCGATAGCAATTCATTCTAATAGTAATATGAGAAAATTACTTGAACACAAGACATAATTCAGGGATTTTCTAATAATCATATAAATAACCTCCCCACACATAAGATGTACATTGTCCAAAATGTACAAACAAAAATAATCACAGTAGAAATAGAATATCATAAGCGAGGGAGAGAATTGAAATTGCCCTGAATATTGGATGAAATCCCCAAAACAGTGAAAAGTTACACGAATCTTAAATGTAGTGCATGAATCTGAGCAAGTTATTAAGAAAATAAACACAAGTAGTGAAGAAGATTAAGGGATTATACTCGATTAGAAACAACCATTATAAATAAAAATATAGTTCAAAATATAAAAGCAAAAGAAGTCTAAGAAATAACAATAAACATAAAAATAAAACTAAAACTAAAACTAAAAATAAAATAAATGGACTCAATGGTCCTCATCATCAGACACATTGGTGTAGTGAGTCGTCAACATTGGAGAGGAGATATGGAAATATTGACAGATCCTCTATAATGTCGCGTCAAGACTGTCAAACCTCTAAGCACAGTATTGATCGAAGCAAGTGAGCCACTCGGAGATGTCCTCTAAAGTAGGAGCAAAAGGAATAGGGCAGTGACTCGAAGGTGGAAGGTGTGGTGGGTCCTGGTGATGGAGAAGAACATCATCAGTGAAGTCCTCAAGTTCATTCTGAGCGTCAGAATGAAATAATTGATACTGAGAGGGTTCCTCTCCTCGACGCCACTCGATCATCCTCATGCGTATCATGTTCGAGATTCCCTACGGGGACATCTGACTGAAAAGTGTGAGTGTGGAGGACTACTCCGGTGTGTCTAGGAGTCAAAGTGTCGAGTAAGGCAAGTCACATAAGGGTCTAAGTTGTAACAGCTCGATTCAGACCCTACTCAGAACGGTGGTTTTGGGACCACGAATTCGAGTCAAAAAATATTTTAAAATTATTTTCTGCTTTTATTATGTATGAATTTATATCTGTGAAATTTTTGTATTTTAATTTTGTAGTTTGAGTGTCGATTTAATAAAAAGGGCTTAATCGATTAAAATAAAAATTTGAGGGTTAAATGTGAAAGGGCTGAATTGTTGTTGTCTTTTTAATTTAAGGTATTTAATATGCAATATAGCCATTGTTAAAGTGATGGGAGGTTATAACCATGGCTTATAACGGTTTAAGAATTTTAATTTAAAGGTCAAATATGTAAAATAATAAACATGTTATTATAACAAAACATATGATAAAGTTATCATGCATTTGCCTTTCATTGTTCATGACCGAATATGAAAATAAAAGAGAAATAAAAATGTTTTCAAGGTTTCGGCCATTTTTGAGCTTGATTATGGTATGTAACTAGCTCGATTTTTTATAATTTTTACGTTTTTGAGATCGTTGCAGTGTAATGTACAAAGCCCATGCTTGAATTTCTAATTTTTATGAATATTTTGAGTTATGTCATTGATGAATAATTAGGATTTGTGATGTTAGCTGATGAATTATGAAAGATATGTTTTGGATTAATATGTTTTGTATTGGAATTTTTGACGAAATTGAGTAATTAGGGCTAAATTGTAAAAATAATAAATTGAGAGGCTAAAATGTGAAATAAGTGAAATGTATGGACTTGTATGAATATGGGTAGTCTTCGGCCTAAGTATGGTATGTGCAAATTTTGTATGTTTTGTGTTTTGTGCAATTTGGACTAAATTGTAAAATGTGTAAAATGTCAGTGGTAAAATGGTAATTTTCCCATTTATGTGTTTTTGGACTGAATTGAGTGAAAATATGTTTGAATAAGTTTAATTTGAATATGTTTAGATCAAGAACAAAAGAAATCGGATTTGGATTGGAGGAAAACCAAAGTTGTCGATTAGTCATTCCGTTCCGATTACTGTTGTCCGAGGTAAGTTTATAAGCTAATAGATGTTATTTATTTGATTAGATACGAACTATATATTCTTTAATATATAATGTGATATTATATATGTGAAAACTGAATATGTATAAGCTTGGAATCTATGTCTACGAGTTCGATTTGACCGAGTTACAACGTCTGAAAGCCCCGTGTGAACCTTAGGAATAGCTAGGATACATATTTCATGACATAGAATTCTGATATGCGGTGTGCGAGTAAGATCATGGCATCAATATATGTGTACGAGTAAGACCACGTTTAATACATTAGCATTGATATGTGACTCCGATATATGTGCGCGAGTAAGACGACATTTAATACGTTGGCATCGATATGTGACTCCAATTATGTGTGCGAGTAAGACGATGTTTAATACATTGGCATCAATTGGTGACTCCGATTTATGTGTGCGAGTAAGACCCTTTCTGGGATAGTGGCACCGATATGTGATTACGTGTAAGACCACATCTGGGATGTTGGCATTGTACGATATGTGTGATTATTCAAGTATCCTATTCAATTTCGAATGGTTCAACGGGAAATGATAAGTTGTGATCGAATGTGTAAAATGAGCTAAAACGATCAGGTATGAGTTAGTTGATTACCTATTTGAAAATAATGTAAGTTGGCTATTTGATATGTGATGCAAATTATACAAGTTACTAATGTAAACATATGTGAATTTGTGTAGTATATTTGGTCATATGCTATGAATATGTATGTGATGTTATATTTTGATTCATAAGTGTATATATATATATATGAGTGTAAATGTACTTGGTTATATAATGATATTTTGGCTTTGAAACCGAATGATACTTTGTTAATATATATATGTACATTTGGCCGGATAAAGTTTATATGTGAAAGTATATGCTCTAAGCCGAAAATCACTATTTTCTTTGCGTGCAATGAATATGCATATGGTTATGTCTGATGATGGTTCTATTATAGTGGAGTTAAAAGCAAGACTTTTATATATTTAATAGGTTTGCGATGCTCAGAAAGTTGATAATGAATTGTTAGCAAAGCCGAGCCAATGTGATTTGAATACTGATTCAAAGTTTCGAGTTGATGTTGAGGGTTGTCTGAGGTTCAGAAACTGAATATGTGTCTCGAGAAATTTAGATTTAATCCAGATGATTTTGAATGAAGCTCACAGTAGTTGGTTATCTATTCACCTGGGTCGTATGAAAATGTAGAATGATCTGAAACAGCTTTACTGGTGGCATGGTATGAAATAAGACATTTCTGACTTTGTTTTGAAATGTTTAGTCTGTCAGCAAGTAAAAGCCGAGCATCAGGTACCTTCCGGATTGTTTCAACTGATCATGATACTTGAGTTGGAAAAGATCCATAATGAATTCCATGTTTTAATGCTTCGTAGATATCGATTTAATCCCTCACATGTGATTAATCTGTCAGAGATTGAGATTAAATCTGATATGACATATGAGGAAGAACTGATTTGTATTCTAGCTCGTGAAGTTAAAGATTTGCGAAACAAGAAAATTCTGTTAGTGAAAGTATTGTGGCATAAACACAGAGTTGAAGAGGCAACATGGGAGCTAGAAGATGCAATGAAAGAACGTTACTCAAACTTATTCACCGGTAAAATTTTCGAGGACAAAAATACTTAAGGGGGGAGAGTTGTAATAGCTCGATTTAGACCCTATTCGGAACAGTGGTTTTGAGACCACAAATTCAAGTTAGAAAAATGTTTTAAAATTATTTTTTGTGTTTATTATGTGTGAATTTATATCTGTGAAATTTTCGTGTTTTAATTTTGTGGTTTGATTGTCGATTTAATAAAAAGGGCTTAATCGCGTAAAATGAAATTTGATGGTTAAATGTGAAAGGGCTGAATTGTTATTGTCTTTTTAATTTAAGGTATTTATTATGCAATATAACCATTGTTAAAGTGATGGATGGTTATAACCATGGCTTATAATGGTTTAAGAATTTTAATTTACAGGTTAAATATGTAAAATAATAAACATGTTATTATAATAAAACATATAATAAAGTTATCATGCATTTGTCTTTCATTATTCATGATCGAATATGAAAATAAAAGAGAAATAAAAAGTTTTTCAAAGTTTCGACCATTGTTGAGCTTGAATGAGGTATGTAACTAGCTTGATTTTTTATAATTTTTACGTTTTTTAGATCGTTGCAGTGTAATGTACAAAGCCCACGCTTGAATTTCTAATTTTTATGAATATTTTGAGTTATGCCATTAATGAATAATTGAGCTTTGTGATGTTAGTTGATGAATTATGAAAGATATGTTTTGGATTAATATGTTTTGTATTGGAATTTTTGATGAAATTGAGTAATTAGGGCTAAGTTGCAAAAATAATAAATTGAAGAACTAAAATGTAAAATAAATGAAATGTATGGACTTGTATGAACAGGGGTAGTATTTGACCTAAGTATAGTATGTGCAAATTTTGCATGTGTTGTGTTTTGTGCAATTTGGACCAAAGTTGTCGATTAGTCGTTCTATTCCGATTACAGTTGTCCGAGGTAAGTTTATAAGCTAATAGATGCTATTTAATTAACTAGATACGAACTATATATGCTTAAATGTATAACGTGATATTATATATGTGGAAACCGAATATGTATAAGCTTGGAATCTATGTGTACGAGTTCAATTTTACTGAGTTACGACGTCTGAAACCCCGTGTGAACCTTAGGAATAGCTAGGATACATATGTCATGACATAAGATTTCGATATGTGATGTGCGAGTAAGACCATGGCATCGATTTATGTGTACGAGTAAGAGCAAGTTTAATATGTTGGCATCGATATGTGACTCCGATATATGTGTGTGAGTAAGACCACGTTTAATACATTGGCATCGATATGTGACTCCGATTTATGTGTGCGAGTAAGACCCTGTTTGGGACAGTGGCATGGATATGTGATTACGTGTAAGACCACGTCTGGGACGTTGGCATTGTACGATATGTGTGATTATCCGAGTATCCTATTCAATTTCGAATGGTTCAACAGGAAATGATAAGTTGCGATCGAATGTGTAAATGAGCTAAAACGATCAGGTATGAGTTAGTTGATTATCTATTTGAAAATAAGGTAAGTTGGCTATTTGATATGTGATGCAAATTATACAAGTTACTAATGTAAATGTATGTGCATTTGTGTAGTATATTTGGTCATATGCTATGAATATGTATGTGGTGTTATATTTTGATTCATAAGTATATGTATATGAGTGAAAATGTACTTGGTTATATAATGATATTTTGGCTTTGAAATCAAATGATACTTTGTTAATATATTTATGTACATTTGGCCGGGATAAAGTTTATATGTGAAAGTATATGTTATACATGAATTTGTAAGCTTGAGATTAAATATGACTATGATAGTATAGTTTAGTTTGGTTTAAATGAGTTGATTATGTCATTGGGTTTGTTTATTTGCTTATGACTTACTAAGCTATGATAGCTTACTGTATGTGTTTATGTTTGCCTCTGTTTTATAGATTTTGGAGATTTGTTACGAGCTCGGGGATCGCCAGCAAAGTCCATCACAGGATCGACTGTTTTTGGTATTTTATAAGTTTAAATTCGAACATATGGCATGTATAGGCTAGTTTAGTTATTATGATGATTTTGAAGTATGTATATATATTGAGAGCCATGCGAAAATGGCTTGATTATAATGTTAAAGTTTGTGTGTTTGTGGTTATGACTTAAATTCAATGTGGAAGAGTATTTCATAGTGTATATATATGTGGTATTAGGTTATATGGTTCAGCTTGCTTATTAGGTTAACTGATGATTTAATAACTTCAAATGAGATAATTATATTTTGGTAAGTATGTTCCTTGGTCTATATGTTTGTGATGTTTAGTTAAATAATTCAGCAATGAAAATGGTAAGTATAAGGTATAATCGGTTTAATAGTTAGTTCATTTTGGAAGTATGAAATGTGGTACAATTTGGATGGTGAATGGTGGTAAATTTTGGCTTAGTATTGAGATAAAATAATGGATATATATTGGAATCAATATTGGCTTATTATGTTTGGGTGCTAAATGGCAAGTAATGAATATGCTATATATAATTGTTTTGATTGATTATATGTGGTATTATTTATGTATATTCGTTTATGTTTAGATCGAATGTGGGAATTATGTTTCATGGTAAACATGTGATGTTTTAATATGTGATTTTAAGCATAGTAATAAGCATATGAAATAAGTGTACTTTTTGGTTGTTCTTTGTACCCAAAATGGCTGGTTTAATTATGTTAAGTTTGGTTTTTAAGTTTGACTATACTATGGATATATTCGATTTGTGGTTTGATGTTTTGGCCATTATAAATGTTTATACATGAGCCATGATTAATATATATATGTTAATGTTGATGAAATTATGCCAAAGTATATGTGTTTGGTATCATTGGTACGATGTGAAATTGTGGTTGGATATTTTGTTGAGTGATATGTTTAATATATAAGTGGAACATATTAGGTAAATGGCTATGATTTGAAGTATGGATATTCGGTTATGTAATGAAGTAGATATGAATAATATTTGTATGTCTTTGATCAATAATTGTAAATATGATTTTAGGTGTAAAGAATAGCTTGTGAAATGACCATGATTTGATTTGACAAATAGGTGAATTAATTTTCGATGAATGTTAGATAATTGGTGTGATATGTATTTGATATTTAAGTTGGATTATTTTGGCTATATGGATATATATATACTTAGTCGAATATGTGATTATTGAATTAGTTTTGAATATGACTTTTGTTATTTTGTTTGATAAGTGATAATAGCAAGTTAAAATTCGGTTTTGGTATGCTAAAAATGTTGGATGAATAGTTATTATGTATTGAACCTATATATATAATTGGTGTGTTGGTGTGAAATTTATAATAATATGTTTGATTATTTGGTTTGGTTCTTGGAGATATTTTATGCGTGTAAAGTGATAGAGCATAATGGAAGTTGATATTAAATAAGGCATATGTATTTAGCATGTTATATATATATACTCGGCTAAAGTTTTAGTAAATGACCATATGAATAGTAACTTAGGTTTTTAATAAGTAAGTTGGTTTAGATAAAATTTATAATAAGGTTGCATGTATGTTTGGTCTTAAGTAATGAGTAATGAGATGTTTTAATCCATATGCTTATATCCGACCATTTCATAACGATTATGGTTGAATGTTATTTAATTTATGTGTAACTTGTAATATTTGGTTTGATTTAGTATATGTTCAAATGTGGTGTATAAGATGATCAATTTCTTTGTGTATGCATAAATGTTCGGATGTTGTGTTTCGTTTGGTAATACCTCGTAACCCTTTTTCGGTGACGAATATGGGTTAGGGATGTTACATAAGCAGATGGGGCCCTTCCTGTAGAGGTCAGTTTGATGGCAAAAGGCTAGAGCAATAAAGTATGCCAAATCAAAGATATGCCCATGTGCCATGCTCCATAGAAAATAAGCATCATGCGTGCTAAAACCTTTGGTTTTCTCTCTTCTACCTATTAAAATGTGAGCTAAAAGGGCATGAAGGTACCGTAAAGTTGGAGAAGGAGAAGTCGCCTTCGAGCAACTCGCATCATAAAGTGTCTGACTAGCTATGAGATCGGTCCAACAACGTGATGGCACATGATGGATGTGTCGATGAAGTCGAAGGAAGTTTTTGGCACTCATAAACTTCTCTGTGTAAAGTCCCATAGTAGCACCAAACTTGGGGACACTCATATGTCGTACCAAACCACCAAGTCAAAAAGTGATGGTGCCTAGCTCGTCATGATTCGTCATGACCTGCTGTACAAGAAATGTCGCGCAGAATTCCAAAGTAAGCTCCATATAAGTGGGCTCGATGATGGAAAGAATCTGTCCCACAGAGCTATAGCAATAAAGGCACGAACATCATCAGCTAGTCAGGCCTGCTTTAATGTAGCCCAATCAATACAACGACCTAGGTAGAGTGGTCGTACACGAAGGAGCTGATATAAATCCTCCTGAGGGCCCGCCAAAAATCGAAGATAAGTGTGTCGGTCCTCAGCAGAATCGCTCGAAGAGGAGGTCCCACCATGGGTCTTCTACTTTTTCGAAGCGGGAACGGCGGCCTTATTCTTATCGCGTGTGTTTGCCATGTTGAATCTACAAGGAAGCAATCAAATGAATTAAATTGATGAACTAGCAAAATAGAAATAAGCTAAGAGAAGATCAAAATCTAAGTTAAGCACAACAATTAGACTACTAAAGAGATGTACTTTTAACATGATAAAACTAAATGCTAATATCAAACAAAAGCGTAATAAGAATAAGTAAAACTGATAGAAATAAATAATAAAATGAAGTATAAAAATTAGCAAAAATGAAATCAACTAAAACAAGCTAAATGTATAATCTTGCTGAATGAAAATAAAATAAAACAAACTAGTAACAATGTCCAATAACTAAATCAAGAGTGAATTCAAAATCAATCAGTAAAAGCAACTAACTAAACAAGAGCAATAAAGAAATAATAAGCTGTAAAACTAATAAAAATAAAAGAATAAATATAGAAATAATAATAATAATAATAATAATAATAATAATAATAGTAAGAGAAAGAAAATGTAACTGACGGTGGTTGGCAGGAGGGTCGTGCTGCAGCTAGTGCGGGTGGAAAGTCGAATAGGAGGTAGGCAAGGGAGATAGGGGTGGTTTGGCCTGAAGCAAAGAAGAAAGGAGAGAGAGTCGACAAGGTGGGGGTGTTGCTGTGAAGGGGGAAAATGGGAAGGGGCGAGGGAGCTAAGGGTTTCGGCGAGATGAGGGGCAAGGGGGTTGTGATCGTGGAAAAGAGGAGGTCGAAGGAGCTGTTGTGGTGGCTGGTCGATGGTGGAACGGGGAAGGAAAAAGGGGAAGGTGAAGAAAATGTGGTTAGGGTGGGCAGTTGACAAAGAAGGGAGAGTGAATGGGAAAGAAAAGGGGACGATGTTTGTCGAATTTGTAAAGACAAAGGGCAATCAGCGGTGGCCAGATTATGGAGGGTAAGGGAGTCCAGCAACTAAGATTGAAAAGATGATGAAGAAGAAGACAAAATAAAAAATAAAAATAAAAGAAGATTTAGGTTTTAAAAGGGTAACACGGTCATTGATGCCCGTGTTCGGCCACACGGCCGTGTCACACGCCCATGTGAGCCCTTTTTAGCCCGTGTGCGTTTAATATTTTTAACCCAGTTGTCACATGGTGAACACACCTGTGTGTCCAGGTCGTGTGGCACACACAACCGTGTCGCCTAACCGTGTGCATCCTTCTTCACTTCTCCGAACCCCGTGTGGCTTGGCCATATCTCGGACACGGTCGTGTGCCTTGCCCGTATAACTCTTTGACTTGTTTTAAAATCAAAAAAATTTGCTCCAAGTTTCACACGGCCTAGGACACGCGGTCCACACGGTCGTGTCATAGGCCCGTGTAGACTATTTTAGATCGTGTCTTTGTTGATTATTTGAAAAATTAAGTCCCAGGATCCACACGGCCAAGGACACGCCCGTGTGTCCAGGCCGTGTGGGTCACATGGCCACGTTGCCAGGCTGTCTAACTCACTATCAGACCCCTTTTTATCCACACGACCAGGGACACGCCCGTGTGTGTCAAAAACACATTTTTTTTATTTAAAAAATATCATGAGATAAAATTAAGAAATTAGCAGTGTTAACGCTCGGGTTGCCTATAGCAGCCCGTTTTTGGTCAAATTAGAACAGTGGTTTCTGAACCATAAATCTAAAATCAAAATATTAATTTTATTATTATTTTAATTTTTATAACATGGCATGATTATTGTGTGGAAATTTCGTTAGGAAATTTTATCGTTTAAATGGTCAATTTGAGAAAAAAGACTAAATCGCGTAAAGTGTAAAAATGTTGTTCTATTAGCTAATGGTGTTTAATAGCTATAGAACCTTAAAGTAAAGGTCCTTAAGTATTAATTACCCCAATATGGAGTTAGTGGAATTTGGTGGCTTGGTATTTATGTGATTATTAAAGTTATTAAGGGTTAATTTAAGTTAAATTAAAATAAAAAATTAATTTATCATCATCTTTTCAGCATATTCAATTGAAACATAGAGAGAAAGAAGCAATTTTTGTCTTTAGAATTCAGAAACCTTAATCTCTTAAATTAAGGTATGATTTTTGTCTCGTTTTTAGTGATTTCTATATTTTTGAGATCTTTGCAGCTAGGTCTAGCTAGCCCAGGGACTAATTTGCAAAATTGTTAAAGATTTTGAATGATTCCATTGATGAATACATGAGTATTTTGATGTTTGATGATAGATTTTGAATAGTTGTTGATAGTTAAACAAGTTTAGATTTTGAATAGTTGTTGATAGTTAAACAAGTTTTGTTAAGTGATTTTTAGTACAAATGCAAAATAGGGATTAAATTGTGAAATGTGTAAATTTAGTGGTTAAAATGTGAAATACATGAAAAATATGGGCTGATAGGGGTATAATAGTAATTTGGCTAGCATGGGTCTATTGTGAATTTCATTAATTTTTGATTTTATGAAATAAGGACTAAATTGTGAAATATGTGAGGCAAAAGTGTAAATGTATTTTAAAGTATGTTTTGGACTAAATTGAATGAATAGATTATTAAATAAGTTAATTCTAAATATATTTAGATCAAGAAAAGAGAAATACAGACTTGAATCGAGGAAAAGATAAAGTTATCGACCAATCAACTTGAGTTGCCATTTTATCATCTGAGGTAAGTTTGTATGTTATAATTTCATTTCAAATGTATTTTATATGCTTTGATATAACATAAATTATGATTATGTTACTTCGGACAAGTTTGGAAATGATTGACGATGATTCGACAGTTGGATGCCCGGTTGAACCTTAAGAATAGTTTAAGATGCTAGTGACATGTCATTAGGGATACTTTGAGTTGGCTACAGGCCATGATATAGCACATCGAGTGCAAGATAAATCGATTTGGCTTCGGACCATGCATATCGGCTGATTTTGGCTTTGGGCCATGATATCAGAACTTCGGAGATAAGTTACCTTGATTTGGCTACGGGCCATAGTATAGGTACTTATCATGAGAGATCCTTGAGTATCTGAATTCTATTTCGAATGGTGCAATAGGTAAATGTAGACGAGAATGTGTATGAGATTTGTACTGAATGGTATAGGTATGTGTATAAACCATTTTGGCATTGAATCAAAGATATGAGGATAAAATTATATAATTTGTGAATGAGCATACAAAAGGTTTGTTCGTTATTAAGCTTTATGTTATTTTATTCAATTTATTGATATATATATATATATTTGTGAGATTGTATTAAGTTTATTTTATATGAGCTTACTAAGCTTTATAGCTTACTTTGTTTATTTTTCCCGTGTTTTATAGTATTATCAAGCTAGCTTGGATTCGGGGATCATCGGAGATCGCATCGCACTATCTACCTATCACTTGATACTTTTAAACTTTGGTATTTTAAGTATATGTCATGTATAGGTATTTTAAGTCATTTTGATTATGTGTTGATAGTGATTTTGGTTATTTATAATGACTTGTAATGAAATATGTTTTGGTTTGTAAATATGGCCATGAGTGATGGTTTAATTTGGTGGATTTGGTTATGTGCATATATATGCATACATAGTTGATATGGAAATTGTTAAATAGTTGAATGTTGATATTGGTAATGTTAGTTACTAGTGAACCAAAGTAAATAATGCATGTTTTTGAGTAGCTATATTGATGATTTAAGGTTGTGAGATTTTGGTATAAATGAATTGGTCTATTTGACTACTTGTGTGTATTAAGAAATGTAGTATAGAATATGCATGATTCATGTTTAAATTGGCTAGTTTAAATGCCTATTTATGTTTTGAGATGCTGCAAATTGATGTCTTGTAGGAATATTCAAATTTGGGTGGCAAATAGGCTTGGTAAATAGCCTATTTTTGTCCAAACAGGCAGAGACACGGGCATGTGTCTCAACCGTGTGTGACAGACGGTTATGTTACATGGTTGTGTGTCCCCTGGTGTGGTTTTAGAAATCAAGTTAGTATGCCTCACACAGCCTCACACACGGGCGTGTGACTTGGCCGTGTGGCATAAGCCAGTATGCCTTACAGGTTTGGCATGGTCTAGCGCACGGCCTGGCACACGGGCGTGTGTGTTGACCGTGTGACCCAGGTCAGAGAGTTACATGGGGTTGGACATGGTCTGGGACATGACCATGTGCTCCCATTTCGAATGTCCACATAGCCTATGATACGGGCGTGTCTGGTGGCCATGTGAGACACACGGCCTTGCTACACGGGCGTGTGTCCCTTGTATTGAGAAATATTTTCAAAGTTCGTGAAAGTTTCTTAAGTTATCGGTTTAGTCCCGAACCACTCCCAATGTATGTTAAGAGCCTCATAGGTTTGCATTAGGGACAAATTGATTGAGATTAAATGGCAATTGTATGATTGGATGAAATGTATGTGAAGAGTATGTTTAAATATGTTGTAAGTCTGGTTATACTCTGTAACCCTATTCTGGCATTGAATACGGGTGAGGGGTGTTACATTTATTGGTATCAGAGCTACAGTTTAGTCGATTCTAGGACTAATGTAGCATATGTAAAAGTCTAGTTATACATGCCATATATAAACTGTGATAGTGTGATTACTGCTGACATTTTAAAATGTGTTTTCATATAGTAAATGGATCCCAATCGAGCTATAATTGACGAGGTTGAGAGTAATACACCTACTCTCGCTCAAAAGACAGCACCGTCTGATTCTAGACCTGTGTCGGGTAGCCAGGGAGGAGAGGCTAGAGAAGCCTTCTTCCAAATGATGAACGATTGGTTTACAGAATATATTCAAACGAACACGGCTACTCAACAACCTCCACCCCCTCTTAATCCCCAACCAGTTCCTGTAGCTCCTCAAGGTGTCAGGCTTTGAAGATTGAATAAGCCTCTAGTTGACAAGATCTTTAAACACGGGGCTGAATAGCTCAGAGCTAATGTTGATGATGATTCTGAGAGAGTAGAGTTTTGGCTTGAAAATACAATTCGATTTTTTGATGAGCTTTCTTGCACACCGGCTGAATGTTTAAAATGTGCTATATCACTGTTGAGGGACACCGCGTATCAGTAGTGGAATACGCTAGTATCAGTGGTGCCGAGAGAGAGAGAGTCACCTAGGAGTTCTTTCAAACTGAGTTCAAGAAAAAATATATAAGCCAACAGTTTCTGGATCAAAAGCATAAAGAGTTTCTAGAACTGAAATAGGATCGTATGACCATAACAGAGTATGAGACAGAATTTGTGCAGTTGAGTAAATATGCTTGAGAGTATGTTTCTACTGAAGAGATTATGTGTAAGCAGTTTGTCGAGAGGTTGAACGAAGACATTAAACTTCTGGTCGGGATTCTAGATTTGAAAGAATTTGTTGTATTAGTTGATCGGGATTACAAAGCTAAAGATTTTAGTCGAGAAAAGAAGAAAGTTGATTCAGAGGCTAGAGATTTGAGAAAAAGACTAATGAATAAACCTTATCATTCTTCATCTAAGAAATCCCAAGATTCATATAGCCGATCAAATGCATCATTGGGATATCAGAATAGAGATCGTGCAAATCAACATGTAAGTTCTAAAGTTCAAGCAACTTCCGTCTCGAGCATTGGCTATAACATTTCGAATTAGGGTCTAGTTAGAATAGTGCTTTTGAGACCACAAATCTGAAGTAAAAATAATTATTTTATGATTATTATGAGATCTATGACATGATTGCATGATTATGTGAAAATTTCATGAAGAAATTTTATGGATAAAGTGTCCAATTTGACATATTGGGACTAAATTGCAAAAAATTCAAAATGTGAGTTCTAGAAGCTTTAAGTATGAAATAGCTTTGGATTATTAATTAGAGGTCCTAAAATAGCAATTTGCCCAATTTTTA
This sequence comes from Gossypium longicalyx, assembly GCA_025698465.1. NCBI lineage: Eukaryota > Viridiplantae > Streptophyta > Magnoliopsida > Malvales > Malvaceae > Gossypium > Gossypium longicalyx. Next base: position 22,280,183 of record CM047000.1, read on the forward strand.
TTTTTATGGACAAAAATGGGCATGCATGGATAAAATTTGAAAGAAAGGCTTTAAGGGCATTTTTGTCATTTTGTTAATAAAAGAATTAAAAGGGAAAATAAAGTGAAAAACTTCTCCATCTTCTTCAAGGCTGTGCCAAAATTTCTAAGGATCATAGCTAGGGTTTTTTTTCAACTTTCAAGCTTGATTGTAAATACATCCTAGCCCCGTGTTTGATTTTTTTTTTATATTTTTGAGATCCTTGAAGCATGATGTATCTATTTCTACCATTATTTTGAGCTAGGGTTCATGTTCAAAAACTTACCCATGTATGACATGCATGTTTTTTGATGTTTAATGGAGGAATATGAAAGTTTGATGCATGATAAACATCTTTTACTAAGTGATTTTTCATGAAATCACCTAAAAGGACTTGTTTGTAAAACATGTAAAATAGGTGTTAAAAATGTAATTTGATGAAAAATGTGGGCTGTTATAAGATGGAATATGAATCGACTAGGCTTGGGTAACAAAGAAATTGGACACATTTCATTTTACGAGCTTAGAGGCAAAAGTGTAAATATGTAAAAGTTTAAGGGCAAAATTGTAATTTTGCCAACATATGATTTATAGACCATTTTGAACAATGTGATAATTAAATAAGTGAAATTTGATATTATAGATCAAGAAAAAGAGAGTCTGAGCCTAGACAGGGGAAAGAGCAAGATCTTGGACTAAATCGAATTAATTGTCCATATTTTGTACCGAGGTAAGTTCGTGTGTAAATAATTTAACATTATGTTATTATGTATTTAAATGCTTTAATATTGCATGAATTCTATGATTGTTTTTGTAGATTGATTAATGATGATTCCATGACGATTCGACGAAAAATTGGTACCATGATATCCCGATTAAACCTTAGGAATAGTTGGGATACAAATGTCATAACATTAGGGATATACGTGATCCCATGTAAGACCATGTCTGGGACATGGCATTGGTATCAATATGAGACATCGTGTAAGACCATAACTAGGCTATCGGATTTGATATGCATGATCCCATGTAAGATCATGTCTGGGACATGACATTGGCATCAATATGTGATCCCATGTAAGACTATATCTGGGATATGGCATTGACATCCTACTATATGAATGTAATTTCCCAAGTATCCTTTAGTATTCCAAGTGGTTCAATGGGTAATCCTATGATTAAGTTAACAAGATGATAAGGTATGATCATTGAAAGGGTACAGGTATGTACACCAAACTCATAAACATTGATATTATAAAATGATGAGACCTCGGTAAGAAATGGATGAATGAATTATGATAATGGGTTTTATTGTACACTATGTAAATGACATGTTTTAAAATGTATTTATGATATTTGATGACATTGTGATAAGTTATATTATGTTTATATGTATAATAATGTGTGGTTAATGTAGTTAATTATTTACATGCAACTTACTAAGCTTTATGCTTACTTCCCTTTCCTTTCCATTTTTCTTATAGTATTGCCAAACTAACTCAGGGATCGAAGGATGTCGGAGCTCAATTTACACTATCAAACTAATCTTTTGGGTATAGTGAATTTAAGTATTTTGAGTATGGCATGTATAGGGACTTGGTCTTTTTGTTATATGTCATATTGATTTAGCCAAATGTGTTGGCTTATGATGATATTTGATTCATTTTGTATAAGGCTATGTGATGTGGCTCATAATAAATATTGGGTTGTAAACCACTTCATTTATGCATGTATGTGCTAATGCCATTATGATATGGCTCATGGTTATTGATGGTTGAATGACGATGGTAGTTTGATGTGTGAGTAAGTTAATATGATAATGCATGCATGCAATCTAGGGAATATTGTTTATTTGTATATATGTGTGCGTTGGTAAAATTGGTCTTTTCATGATAAAGAGTCTTAAACAAATACAATGTGATGAGAAGTTGTCATGCATGAGCTATGTTTATGAAGGTTTAAGTACATGAAATTAAGTCAGGTGAGGTGTCATTGAAGTCATGTTTGTGTATGTGCAATATAGGGTGGCAATTGGCTTAGAAAATAGCCTCAATAATTGTCCACACGGGTAGACACACGGGCATGTGTTTAGGCTGTGTGTGACACACGGTCTGCCCCATGGCGTGTGGTACGGCCGTGTGTTCTCTACACCCTAATTAATGCAAAATAGAATGCGCAGTAGTAAACACGTGGCCAGAGACATGGCCGTGTGTCTCAACCATGTAGAGGACACGGCCTTAGGGTATGGGCATGTGCCCTGGCCGTGTGAAGTCTGCACTTAATTTCGAGAATTTAATTTGCCATATGGCCTAAGCACACGGGTGTTTGTTGTGGCCGTGTGACCTCATTTTCCTTATGATGTCATAAACAGAGAGTTACACGAGCAGAGGACACAGGCGTGTCCCAAGCCACACGGGCGTGTGTGATCACACAGCCTACCCACACGGGCGTGTGACTCTCCAAAACATGAAAATTTTCTAAGTGTTGTGAAAGTTCTAAAAGTTCTCGGTTTAGCCTCGCATCACTTTCGATGTATGTTTTTGGCCTCGTAGGTCCATAATAGAGACGATATGAATGTAAATGAAAAGTTTTAAATTTGGACAGAAATTCATGTCTCGATTTTGTATGAATACATGTGTTTAAGTCCAGTAATGCCTCGTACCCTATTCTGGCGTCGAATACGGGTAAGGGGTGTTACATTGGCAGTGTAAGAAACAACAAACCGAGTGTCAACGGTGTGGGAAACGTCATTTTGGAGAGTGCTGGAATAAGAGTGTTAAAGCTTGTTTCAAATATTGCTCACCGGAACACTTTATTCGAGATTGCTCAGAGTTATTCGAGAAGGATAAATTTTAGAATGTTAGATCGATCAATACGACTGCGAGAGGTAGACCACCGAGAAATACAGGGAATGTGTCCAGTGGTAGAGGTGTGACTAGGGATTCAACTATGAGATCCAAAGCTAGAGCACCAACCAGAGTTTACACTATTTGCGCTCGCGAAGAAGCGTCGTCGCCAGATGTGATCACCGGTACATTTTCTCTTTACGACGCTAATGTGATTGCTTTAATTGATCCTGGATCGACACATTCATATGTTTGTAAAAATTTAGTGTCTAGTAAGAAATTTCCTGTTGAGTCTACAAAATTTGTAATTAAAGTATCGAACCCCTTAGGAAAGTATGTTCTAGTTGACAAAGTATGCAAGAACTGTACTTTAATGACACAGGGTTACTATTTTCTGGCTGACTTGATGCTTTTACCATTTGATAAGTTCAATGTGATTCTGGGTATGGATTGGTTGACTCTACATGATGCTGTTGTGAACTGTAGACTAAAGATTATAGAATTGAAATGTTAGAATAATGAAATTCTTCGGATTGAATCTGAAGAGTCGAGTGGATTACCTATAGTGATTTCGTCGATGTTGGCTCAGAGATATGTAAGAAAGTGTTGTAATGCATACCTAGCATATGTTTTAGATACCAAAGTCTTTGAAAAGAAGATTGAATCGACGCCTGTAGTTTGTGAATACTTGGATGTATTTCCAAAAGAATTGCCAGGGTTACTACCAGCTAGAGAGGTTGAGTTTGCTATTAAGTTAGTACTGGGCACTTCAGCGATATCTATAGCTCTGTACAGAATGGCTCCGATAGAGTTGAAAGAGTTGAAAGCTCAGTTGCAAGAGTTAACAAATAGAGGTTTTGCACGACTGAGTTTTTCACCTTGGGGTGCTCCACTATTATTTGTAAAGAAAGATGAGTCAATAAGAATGTGTATTGACCATAGATAGCTCAACAAGGTTACAATAAAGAACAACTATCCATTTCCAAGAATAGGCGATTTGTTTGATCAGTTGAAAGGTGCAACAGTGTTTTCAAAGATTGATTTGAGATCTGGTTATTATCAGTTGTGAGTTAAAGACTCAAATGTGCCGAAAACTGCGTTCAGAACGAGGTACGAACATTATGAATTCCTTGTTATACCTTTCGGATTAACTAATGCTCCTGTTGTTTTTATGGATTTGATGAATCAGATCTTTAGACCATATTTAAACAGATTTGTTGTGTTCATTGATGACATTCTGATATATTCATGGGACGAGTCTGAGCATGCCGAGCACTTATGGATTGTGTTGGAAACATTGAGAGATAAGCAATTGTATGCTAAATTCAGTAAGTGTGAGTTTTGGCTCCGGGAAGTAGGATTTTTGGGACAAATTGTCTCGGCAGATGGCATTCAAGTTGATCCGAGCAAGATTTATGTAGTTATTGACTGGAAACCACCTACAAATGTATCCGAGGTTAGGAGCTTTTTAGGATTAGCTGGTTATTACCAATGTTTCGATAAATGGTTCTCAATGATTGCGACACCGATGACCAGGCTATTACAGAAAGATGTAAATTTTGAATGATCCTAGAAATGTCATTAAAGTTTCGATCAATTAAAAGCATTGTTAACTGAGGCACTAGTGTTGGTTCATCTGAATCGGGTAAAGAATTTGTGATTTATAGCATCGCATCATTGAACGGTTTGGGTTGTGTATTGATGCAAGAGGGAAAAGTTGTAGCTTATGCCTCTAGATAGTTGAAGTTGCATGAAAAGAACTATCCGACACAGTATTTAGAGTTGGCTGCTATAGTTTTCGCATTGAAAATTTGGCGTCATCATTTGTACGGTGAAAAATATCATATCTTTACAGATCATAAAAACTTAAAATATATTATGATTTAGAAAGATTTGAATTGGTGACAACGGAAATGGCTCGGGTTATTGAAAGATTATGAGTTAGCGATTGATTATCTCTCGGGGAAAAGCGAATATAGCCGCAGATGCCTTGAGTAGAAAATCATTGTTTTCCTTGAGAGCAATGAATACACAATTGACATTATTTGATGATGGTTCGGTATTAGTTGAATTAAAGGCTAAACCAGTTTTTCTTCAACAAATTTGCGAAGCCCAAAAATGTGATAGTGAATTGCAAGCTAAAATAGTGTAATGCGAGTCGACTAATGATTCAGAGTACCAAATCGGATCCGATGATTGTTTGATGTTCCGAGATAGAATTTGCGTACCGAAAAATCCAGAGTTCATTCAGAAAATTTTGTACAAGGCACATAGTGATTTCTTATTTGTTCACCCGGGGAGTACCAAAATGTACAATGATTTGAAAAAGTCGTATTGGTGGTTAGGTATGAAATGAGACATTTCTGAGTTTGTATTGAAGTGTTTGATTTGTCAGCAAGTGAAAGCCAAGCATCAAGTGCCTTCGGGTTTACTTCAGCCTATGATGATACCAGAGTGGAAATAGGATAGAGTGACTATGGATTTCGTATCAGGATTACCCCTATCTCTGAAAAAGAAAGATGTAATTTGGGTTGTCGTTGATCGACTAATGAAATCTGAACATTTCATTATGATACGTACTGATTTTTCGCTTGATAAATTGGCTGAGTTATATATTTCTAAGATCTTTAGATTGCACAGGGTGCCAATTTTGATTATTTCGGATAGAGATTTAAGGTTTACGTCGCGGTTTTGGAAGAAATTGCAAGAAGCTCTGAGTACGAAGTTGAATTTCAGTACAACTTTTCATCCGCAAACCGACTGTCAATCTAAGAGAGTAATTCAGATTCTTGAAAGATATGCTCAGATGTTGTGTTCTAGAGTTCGAAGGCAATTGGGAGAAATATTTACCACTGGTTGAATTTTCGTATAATAATAGCTTTCAAACGAGAATAGAGATGGCACCGTACGAAGATTTATATGGTCGCAAATGCCGAACTCCATTGTACTAGACCGAGCTTAGCGAGAAACAAATTCACGGGGTTGATTTGGTTAGAGAAAGTGAAAGTAATTCGTGACTGTTTGAGACCAACTTCAGATCTTCAGAAATCGTACACGGATTTGAAATGAAAAGACATTGAATTTTATATAGGTGATAAAGTTCTTTTAAAAATATCTTCGTGGAATAAAATACTTCGATTCGGTCGTAAAGGCAAATTAAGTTCGCGATTCATCAGGTCATATGAAATTATTGAACGAATAGGGCCAGTAGCATATCGGTTAGCATTACCGATTGAATTAGAGAAGATCCATAATGTGTTTCATGTCTCAATGTTGCATTGATATAGATCAGATCCATCACATTTGATTTCTTCGGCTGAGATCGAAATTTAACCTGATATGACGTACAACGAAGAACCGGTCAGAATTCTAGCTCGAGAGATAAAAGAACTGAGAAATAAACACATAGCTTTAGTGAAAGTCTTATGGCAACGTCATGGTGTTGAAGAGGCTACATGGGAGCCCAAGGAAGTTATGAGAAAACAGTACCCTAACCTATTCACTGGTAAGATTTTCGATGACTAAAATCCCTAAGGGAGAGAGTTGTAACAACCCATTTTTGGTCAAATCGGAACAGTGGTTTCGGAACCACAAATCCAAATACAAAATCAAAATATTTATTTTATTATTATTTTAATTTTTATAACATGGCATGATGATTGTGTGAAAATTTCGTTAAGAATTTTTATCGTTTAAATGGTCAATTTGAGAAAAAAGACTAAATCGCGTAAAGTGTAAAAGTGTTGTTCTATTAGCTAAAGGTATATAGTAGCTATAGAACCTTAAACTAAAGGTCCTTAAGTATTAATTAGCCCAATATGGAGTTAGTGGAAGTTGGTGGCTTGGTATTTATGTGATTATTAAAGTTATTAAGGGTTAATTTAGTAAATTGGTTAATTTAAGTTAAATTAAAATAAAACAAAATCAATTTATCATCATATTTTCACCACATTCAATCAGAGACCTTAATCGCTTCAATTAAGGTATGATTTTTGTCCCATTTTTAATGATTTCTACGTTTTTGAGATCGTTGCAGCTAGGTCTAGCTAGCCTAAGGACTAATTTACAAAACTGTTAAAGATTTTGAATGATGACATTGATGAATAAATGAGTATTTTGATGTTTGATGATAGATTTTGAATAGTTGTTGATAGTTAAACAAGTTTTGTTAAGTGATTTTAGTGAAAATTCAAAATAAGGATTAAATTGTGAAATGTGTAAAGTTAGTGGTTAAAATATAAAATAAATGAAAAATATGGTCTGATAGGGGTATAATAGTAATTCGGCTAGCATGGGTCTATTGTGAATTTCATTAATTTGTGATTTTATGAAATAAGGACTAAATTGTGAAATATGTGAAATATGTGAGGTAAAAGTATAAATGTGTTTTAAAGTGTGTTTTGGACTAAATTGAATGAATAGATGATTAAATATGTTAATTCTAAAAATATTTAGATCAAGAAAGGAGAAATACGGACTTGGATCGGGGAAAAGATAAAGTTATCGACTAATAGACTTGAGTCGTCGTTTTATCATCCGAGGTAAGATCGTATGTTATAATTTCATTTCAAATGTATTTTATATGCTTTGATATAGCATAAATTATGATTATGTGAATTCGAAAAAGTTCGAAAATGATTTGACAATGATTTGACAGTTGGAAGCCCGATTGAACCTTAGGAACAGTTTAGGATGCTAGTGACATGTCATTAGGGATACTTTGGGTTGGCTTTGGGCTATGATATAGCACATCGGGTGCAAGATAAACCGATTTGGCTTCGGGCCATGATATCAGAACTTTAGAGATAAGTTACCTTGATTTGGCTACGGGACATGGTATAGGTACTTATCGTGAGAGATCCTTGAGTATCCGAATTCTATTCTGAATGGTTCAACGGGTAAATGTAGACGAGAATGTGTATGAGATTTGTACGGAATGGTATAGGTATGTGTATAAACCATTTTTTCATTAAATCAAAGATATGAGGATGAAATTATATAATTTGTAAATGAGCATACGAAAGGTTTGTTCGTTATTAAGCTTTATGTTGTTTTATTCAATTTGTTGATATATATTTGTGAGATTGTATTAAGTTTATTTTATACGAGCTTACTAAGCTTTATAGCTTACGTTGTTTATTTTTCCCGTGTTTTATAGTATTATCAAGCTAGCTTGGATTCAGGGATCGTCGGAGATCGCATCGCACTATCTACCTATCACTTGGTACCTTTGAACTTTGGTATTTTAAGTATATGGCATGTATAGGTATTTTGAGTCATTTTGATTATGAGTTGATAGTGATTTTGGTTATTTATAATGACTTGTAATGAAATATGTTTTGGTTTGTAAATATGGCCATGAGTGATGGTTTAATTTGGTGGATTTGGTTATGTGCATATATGGTTGATATGGAAATTGTTAAATGGTTGAATGTTGATATTGGTAATATTAGTTACTAGTGAACCAAAGTAAAGAATACATATTTTGGTATAAATGAATTGTTCTATTTGACTACTTGTGTGTATTGAGAAATATAGTATGGAATATGCATGATTTATGTTTGAATTGGCTGGTTTAAATGCCTATTTATGTTTTGAGATGGTGCAAATTGATGTTTTGTAGGTACGTTCAAATTTGGGTGGCAAATAGGCTTGATAAATAGCCTATTTTTGTCCACACGGTCAGAGAGACGGGCGTGTGTCTCAACCGTGCATGGCACACTATTATGTTACACGGCCGTGTGTCCCCTGGTGTGGTTTTAGAAATCAAGTCAGTATGCTTCACATGGCCTCACACATGGGCGTATGACTTAGCTGTGTGGCATAAGTCAGTATTCCATTCAGGTTTGGCACGGCCTAGCACACGGCCTGACACACGCGCGTGTATGGCCATTTTTAGGGCACACGGGCGTGTATGTTGACCGTGTAATCCAAGTCAAAGAGTTACACAGGGTTGGACACGGGCTGGGACACTGCCATGTGCTCCCATTTCAAATGTCCACACGGCCTGTGACACAGGCGTGTCTGGTGACCGTGTAAGACACACTGCCTGGCCACACTGGCGTGTGTTCCCTGTATTAAGAAAAATTTTCAAAGTTCATGAAAGTTTCTTAAGTTATCGGTTTAGTCCCAAACCACTCCCAATGTATGTTTAGAGCCTCGTAGGCTTGTATTAGGGACAAATTAATTGAGATTGAGTGACAATTGTATGATTGGATGAAATGTATGTGAAGAGTATGTTTAAATGTGTTGTAAGTCCGGTAATGCTCTGTAACCCTATTTTGGCATTGAATACGGGTGAGGGGTGTTACATTGCCTCCCGAGAAGCACTTATTTAAAGTCTAAGCTCGACTTACCTTGTATTCGTACGGTCACGGTGCTTTGCAGAGTCGAGACTCCTCTTTTTCGCTATTAATTATTTTATTAAAATAAGGGTTGAGTCGAGTAATATTTACCTTAAAAGTGCCAAATTTAGAATGAGTTACCTCAACTACATCGTATAGGAAGACATTTAGTACAGTAAAAAGAGTTTCTCTATTTGCATTAAGCTTTGCAGTGGCAATTCTAGGGTCCGTTTTTTCTAATAACACATGATCCCCAACCTTAAATTTGTTTGTTCCATCCTTATGCTCGTCATGGCATCACTTTGGTTCTGCATCGTGTATTCTCGATTTCTCCTTGACATGTGTCTGCCATTCATCTAGTTCATCGATCTGTAGCCTTCGTTCTTCATGAATTGTTCTATTTTTGTCGCATGAGTTGGAACGTGGCTCTATCACATTTTTCCGAGGTGTTTCCTGTAAAGAATGTTGAGCCATAAGGTTACTCGTATTAATAGAACTCGTATATTCATCTCGATCACTATATGTCCTAGTAGAATCACGAGCTTGGAGTTTAATCGTATCATCACTTACACGAAGTATCAATTCACCTGTACCAACATCAATGATAGTTCTAGCAGTTGCTAAAAAGGGCCGACCTAGAATTAAAGGTACCTCACTATCCTTATCCATGTCTAAGACAAAAAAATCGATTGGGAATATAAATTTGTCAATTTTGACAAGAACATCTTCAACAATACCCTTAAGAAATCTAATGGTTCTATCTGCCAATTGAATACTCATCCTAGTTTGTTTGGGTTTCCCAAGACCTAGCTGTTTAAACATTTTATAGGGCATGAATTAATACTTGCCCCTGAATCAGCCAACACATTATTAACATTTAAACTACCAATTAAACAAGGAATAGTAAAACTCCTTGGATCTTTCAATTTGTTAGGTAGTTTATTCAGCAAATTGGTTGAACAACCAGCGTTTAGATCCAAATGCGACGAATTATCTAACTTCTGTTTGTTTTCCAAAAGCTCCTTTAAAAATTTCACTGAATCAGCCATCTGCAAAATAGCTTCAATAAATGGTAAGTTAATACGTAACTTTTTGAAAAGTTTAAGAAATTTACCAAATTTTTCGTTTGTGTGGTCTTTTTTCATCGCGTTGGGATATGGTACACGAGGTTTATACTTCTTACCGACCAGTTTTTATTCACTGTGGCTCACCTCAACCTTACCTTGACTTACCATACTTTCTTGCCTTAGTTCTGGTTCAGGTTCAACTAATCCTTCTTCATCTCGAACCGTAATTGCATGAAGCTGCTCTCTTGGGTTAGTTTCGGTGTTGCTAGGCAAGCTACCTTGTGGTCTTCCTGAAACTAACTTAGTACGCTTTCCTATTTGGTTCTCAAGTCCTTAGATCAATGCTTGTTGATTTTTAAGTGTTGTTTTGGTGTTTTAGAAGCGGGTTTCTAACACCGAAATGAATTTCGTCAACATCTCCTCAAGGTTCGTCTTTTTCTCTTCTGGTACAGTTGTTGTTGAAAGCCTGAAGGGGGTTGTGGTTTTTGATTTCCTTGACCACCCCAAGAGAAATTGGGATGGTTCCTCCAACCTGAATTATAAGTGTTACTATAAGGATTATTATGAGGTCTAGAATTATTACACATATAATTGATTTGTTTCTTCTCTGTGCTAGGGCTATAGGATAGACATTCTGGATTGTTCATCCCTCATCCATTCGTATCGCACTGCATCACTGGATGTACCTACGTAGAACCATATTAACCGTCAATTTTCTTACTTAATAGTTCTACGTTAACATGGTGACTTGACACTGATAATTATTCAATGACATTTCCTCTATAAACTCATACGCCGCTTCAGGTGTTTTATTGTTTAGAGTACCACCAGCTGCTGCATCGATTAACTACCTAGTTGAGGGGTTCAAACTGTCGTAGAAGGTTTGAACCTGTAGCCATAGAGGTAACCCATGGTAAGGGCACCTTCTCAATAAATCCTTATACCTCTCCCACGCATCATATAGGGTCTCTAAATCCATTTGCACGAAGGAAGAGATATCATTCCTCAGCTTGGCTATCTTGGCCGGTGGAAAATACTTCAGTAAGAATTTTTCGGCCATTTGATCCCATGTAGTGATAGAACCTCATGGTAAGGAGTTCAACTACTGTTTAGCTTTATTCCTCAACGAGAAGGGAAACAACTGAAGACGAATGGCATCGTTAGAAATGCCATTAATCTTGAAGGTGTTGTAGAATTCCAGAAAGTTGGCCAAATGAGTATTTGGATCTTCATCTTGTAAACCATCGAACAGAACAAATTATTGAATCATCTGAATGGTGTTCAGCTTCAGTTTGAAGTTATTAGCAGCAATAGCAAGTCTCACAATACTCGATTCAACCTCAGTTAGAGTGGGCTTGGCATAATCGTACATAGTACGAGGAGGAGGATTCAAATTTGTCAAATTCGTAGCAACCATAGGAGGTAGTTGATTATTCTGATTTTTAGCCATCTCCTCAGTAATAATTATAATGTCCTCTTGCTCTTCCACTGTACTTTGTCGACTCTGTCTTGCTTCTCTACAATTTCTACGGACTATGCTTTCAATCTCACTGTCGAATACTAAAGGTCCTGACGGGTTTCTTCTAGTCATAAACTAAACGAACCTGCCAGAAGCAAACAAAAGAAAAATTAGAAAAAAATTAAACTAAAAAAAATAAAAATGGTTGAATTAATAAAAATCGAGTTTTCCTAATATTTTAGTTCCCCGGCAACAGTGCCAAAAACTTGATGAGTCACTAAACTAACTAAAATCACGACAAAGGCAAGTGCACCTATTGAATAGTAGTATAGCTATGGTGAGTTGGGAATATTGTATCCACGAGGACTAAAAGTACTAGTAATTACTATCTTTTTTATTATTTAGCTAATAAATTGAAGGAATTTTTTTAATCTAAAATTAACTAAACTAATTACTAAGAACGCGACAGAGAGCAAATTGGGAAAATATTTGAAGAAAACCAATGAGATAGACAATACCCAAGAAAGGATCCACCTAGACTTCACTTATTATTCTGAATTTGAATTAGACGATTTATTCACTTTTGCATTGATCCGTAGAAATCCCTAAATAATGTTAATATCTCTTTCGAGAGTAAGAACAATTGACTCTGGGTTGATTAATTGAAATCTCTTTCTAATTAGAACCCCTATTGTCGTATTAACTCGATCTATGGATTCCCCTATTAGATTTGACTCTAATCTGGTAGATTTAGGTCATCCTATTTCTAGGATTGCATGCAACTCCACTCAATTATGCCAGATCTACTCTTAAACAGGGATTTTGGCTCCATTGAAATAAACACATCACACTTGAATTAATATCCTAAAAATATTAAAGCAAGAAATAATCATACATAATTGAGAACATGAAATCAAGTATTTATCATGTAATTCAAAAATTAAATAACAAGATCCATCATAAGTTTCATCCTTCCTAGGTATCTAGGGAATTTAGTTCATAATCTGGGATGGAAACTTCTCAAAATTAGAATAACAACAAGACATAAGAAACCCAATAAAACTTCGAAGGAAATTTTGAATGGAGATCTTTAATCTTGAAGGAGATCCGATTCTGAGTTGATTCTGACGGTGTTCTTCTAGTAATTTCTTTGTTCTACTCTGCATCCCCTTTAAGTCCTCTTCTAGTGTGCATTTATAGACTTTCAAATGCTTAGAAAGCCTAAAAATTGGGTTTTTCTACATGTTTGGGGGGAGCGATATGGGCACGGGCTAGCACATGGGCGTGTGCCTAGGCCGTATGGTTCCTGAAAATAGCTCTTTTTGTCTGATTTTGGCCCGTTTTTCTCTCCTTTCATTTCCCTATGCTCACCTAAGTATAGAAACATAAATTTAAATGATAAGGAGCATCAAATTCACTAATTCACATAATAAATCATCCAAAAACATGCCAAGCATGAGACTAAAACATGTTACTTTTATGGTTGATCAACTGGTGTGTAGCTTGGCCATGTGGCTCAAGTCAGTGAGCTACATGGGCATGAACACGGGTTGGGAAGTGGTAGTGTGTCCCTATTTTGAATGCCCACACGGCCTAAGACACGGCTGTGTGAGTCACATGACCTGGCCACACAGCCGTGTGACCCCTACAGCTTTGAAAATTTTTAATGTTTTCCAAAAAATTCTCTAAGTTTTTAGTTAGTCCCGACTTGTTTCTAATGCATATTTTAGGCCTCGAGGGCTCGTATATGGGACAATATGAATGATTTTGATTCGTTTTTTATATGAAAATTGATATATTATGAAATATTTGAAATTCTGTTTGTTTGTACTGTAAACTCCGATAATACTTCGTAACCCTGTTCCAGTGACGGATAAGGGTTAGGAGTGTTACATTTATTAGTATCAGAGCCAAGTCTAGTCGATTCTTAGACTGAATGTAACGTGTACGAGTCTAGCTATACATTTCATTATACAAAAACATGTTTTTGTATAGCAATGATATCCAACCGAGCTAATTTCGACGAAGTTGTAAGCAACGCTCTAGTCTTTGTTCACAGAGTAGCTTCGAGTGGTATGAGGCCCGTATCTGATGCTTGAGGAGAAGAGGCTAAGGAATCATTCTTTCAAATGATGAATGAATGGTTCACGAAGTTCGTACGGATGAACCCGGCTACTCAACAACTTCCACTCCCTCCTGTTCCCCAACCAGTTCCCGTTATTTCTCAATGTATGGAATCAGTTTGAGTTAGTAATCCTCTTGTTGATAAGATAAGATGAAAGGTACTACAGTATTCTTGAAGATTAATCTTTGACCTGGCTACTATCAACTTCGAGTGAAAGATTTGGATGTGCTGAAAATTGCATTTAGAACCAGGTACAGACACTATAAATTTCTTGTGATGTCATTTGGTTGAACTAATGCACCAACAGTATTTATGGATTTGATGAATAGAATTTTTAAACCATATTTAGGCAGATTTGTTATGGAATTTATTGATGATATTTTGATATATTCTCGAGATGAATCCGAGCATGCTGAGCATTTGAGAGTTGTTTCACAAACTTTACGAGATAAACAATTATTTGCTAAATTTAGCAAATGCAAGTTGTAGCTTCGAGAAGTCAGTTTTTTGGGACAAATAGTATCGCCTGAAGGCATCAGATCTGACCTGATTAAAACTTCCGCAATTGTTGACTAGAAACCACTGAGAAACGTATCTGAAGTTAGAAGTTTTTTGGGATTAGCTAGTTATTACTAAAGATTCATCAAAGGGTTCTCAATAGTAGCTACACCGATGATGCAGCTATTATAGAAAGATGTAAAGTTTGAATGGTCTGATAAATGTCAGCATAGTTTCAATCAGTTGAAAGTACTGTTGATCGAAACACTAGTTCTAGTTCAGTCTGAATCGGGTAAAGAATTTTTTATTTTTAATGATGCATCTTTAAATGGATTAGGCTGTGTTTTGATGCAGGAAGGCAAAGTAATAGCTTATGTTTCTAGATAGTTAAAGCCGCATGAAATGAACTATCTAATGCATGACTTAGAGTTGGTAGCTATTGTGTTTGCATTAAAATTTTGGCGACACCATTTATTTAGCGAAAAATGTCACATATTTATTGATCACAAGAGTTTAAAGTATCTAATGTCGTAGAAAGATCTAAATCTAAGACAGTGTAGATGGCTTGAACTGTTACAAGATTATGAATTGATCATTGATTATCATTCGGGAAAAACCAACGTAGTTGTTGATGCTTTGAGTAGAAAGTCCTTGTTTGCTCTGTGAGCGATGAGTACACGACTGAAATTATCTGATGATGGCTTGATCTTAGACGAGTTAAAAGCTAAATCGATATTTTTACAATAGATCTGCGAAACTCAGAAATGTGATAGTGAGTTGCTAGCTAAACAGGTACAGTGTGAATCAACTTCTGATTCAAAATTTAAGATAGGACCTGATGATTGTTTATTGCTCAGAGGTAGAGTTGGTGTACTGAAGAATCTAGAGCCTATTCAGAGAATCTTACATAAAACTCATAGTGGTAGCTTGTATGTTCACCTGGGAAGTAGTAAGATGTATGGTGATTTGAAACAAATGTACTGGTGGCCAGGAATGAAACGTGAGATATGTGACTTTGTATCTAAATGCTTAGTATGTCAGCAAGTTAAAGCTGAACATCAGATACCTCCTGGATTATTACAACCAATGATGTTACTAGAGTGAAAATGGGATCGAGTTACTATGGACTTTGTAACGAGTTTACCTCTATCTTCGAGAAAGAAAAATGTCATTTGGGTTATCGTTGACCGTTTGATGAAGTCTAAACATTTTATTCTGGCAGGTACAAATTTCTCTCTTGATAAATTGGTTGAGTTATATGTCTCTGAGATTGTCAGATTACATGGAGTGTCAGTCTCCATTATTTCGAATAAAGATCCGTGGCTTACATCGCGATTTTGGAAAAAAGTTATACGAAGCTCTTGGTAAATGGTTGCATTTTAGAACTGCATTTCACCCCCAGACCGATGGTTAGTCTGAACATGTGATTTAGATTCTCAAAGATATGCTTTGCTGCTCTGTATTAGAGTTCGAAGGCAACTGGGAGAAATATTTACTGCTAGTCAAAATTGCATATAAGAACAGTTTTTAGTCGAGTATAAAAATGACACCGTATGAGGCTTTGTATGGTCGTAAATGCTGAACTGTGTTATACTAGATCGAGCTTAGTGAGAAAAAGATACACAGGGTTGATTTGATTCGTGAGACTAAAAAAAAAGTGAAAGTAATCTGAGATAGCTTTAAAGCAGCTTCAGATTGTCAAAAATCATATGCGAATCTTAAATGTAAAGATATAGAATTTCAAGTCGAGGGCAGAGTATTCTTGAAAGTATTGCCCTGTAAGAAAGTTCTTTGGTTCGGTCGCAAAGGAAAGCTAAATCCTCGATTTATCGGGCCGTACAAGATTACTGAAAGAATTAGACCTGTTGCGTACCGATTAGCTTTACTGTCAGAACTTAAAGAATTCATAATGTCTTTCACGTGTCTATGTTATGACGATACTAATCTAACCCTTCGCATGTTATTTCCCCGACGGATGTCGAGATTCAGTCTGACATGTCATACAGTAAGGAACCGATCAGAATTCTAGTATGAGAGGTGAAAGAATTCAGAAACAAGAACATAGCTTTAGTAAAAGTTCTCTAGCAATGACATGGATTAGAGGAAGCCACTTGGGAACTTAAGGATGCTACGAGAAAGCAATATCCGAACCTTTTTTATGGTAAGATTTTCGAGGACGAAAATTCCTTTAGGGGGAGAGTTGTAACAGCCTATTTTTAATTAAATCGAAAGAGTGGTTTTGGGACAACATATCAAAAGTCAAAAAATTTATTTTATTACTATTTTATTTGCCATAGCATGATAGTATTATCGTGTAAAAAAAATTTTAAGAAATTTTACCATTTACATCCCTAATTTGATAAAAAGAACTAAATCGTGTAAAGTGCAAAAGTTTAGGTTTAATAGCTAAAGGTATTAAATAGCTACAAAAATTTAAAGTGGAGGTCCTTATATGGTAATTAGACCATTAATAAGATAGTGGAATATGATGGCTTAGCAATTTTGAAATTTAGATTAATTTTAAAGGTTAAATAAGTAAATAAGTAATTAAATGACATAATAATAATAAAAATAAAGCTTTCATCTTCCATTTCTATCTTCAACCGATTTTTAAGGAGAAAAAGAAGCAATTGTTGAGCTAGGGTTTGGCCACTTTGAATGCTAAATTAGGTGTGCATTTTTATCCTGTTTTTGATGATTTCTATGCTTCCAGAATTGTTGTAGCTTAATCTAGCTAGCCTCGGGACTAATTTGTGAAACTATTAAACTATTAGGGTTTTACCATTGATGCATGTACATGCGTTTTGAATTTTGATGCTAGGAAAGGAATGGTTGTTGTTAGATAAACAACTTTTGTTAAGTGATTTTTGATGAAATTGTCAAATAGGGATTAAATTGAAAAATAGAAATTATACATGGTAAATTTGTGAAATAAATGAAATATAGGGTTTGCTAGGGACCTATATAAAATTTGGCTACAGTGGGTTAAACATGAATTGCATGAATTTTCATTTTATGAGCTAGGACTAAATTGCAAATAATTTAAAAGTATAGAGGCAAAATGGTAATTTTTCAAAAAGTATGTTTTGGACTAAATTGAATGAAATATATATTAAATTGAGTTAAATTTATCTATATAGATCCAGTCAAACCTCGTACGGAATTAGATCGAGGTAAAGAGAAAATCTTAGATTAATCATCTTCGTATCTACGTATACTCACCAAGGTAAGTTCGTGTAATTAAATAGTGTATTTACATGTTTTAATTGAACTATATGTATGTGATTTGTATAATTTCCATGTATAAATACTATCACATATCTGACGACATACAACAATTACCAAGTCCCATTTGAACCTTAGGAATTCGTAGGATACAAATGACATGTCATTAGGGATTACTGATTGCAACTCGTGAAAGCTTACCAATTCTCAGCTTGTATGAGCTTACCAATTACAGCTCGTGAGAGCTTATCGATTCTCAGCTCGTATGTGCTTACCAATTTACAGCTCGTGAGAGCATACCGATTCATAGCTTGTATGAGCATACATGTAAAGGAATTGACAGATTACAGTTTAGCACACTATGTGTGGGCTATCCTAAGTATCCAACAATATTCTAAATGATTCAACGAGCAATGTTCTGTTACGAGATAATATGAGTTCGATACGAACTATAACAAGTATATACATGAAATGCATAGAAATAATATTACATGATATATTGAAACATGAAATGGATGATACTTGTATACGAAACTTGCTTAGTGATTATGTTCATCCATATTTATTGGCTATTATATGTGTTACATGACTAACATGTTGGTGAATGTATACTTA
The DNA here is from genome assembly GCA_025698465.1 of Gossypium longicalyx. Taxonomy (NCBI): domain Eukaryota; kingdom Viridiplantae; phylum Streptophyta; class Magnoliopsida; order Malvales; family Malvaceae; genus Gossypium; species Gossypium longicalyx. The sequence goes on from CM047000.1 coordinate 22,298,380, forward strand.
GGCATTTGGTGTAACAGCCCGTTTTTTGGGTCAAATTGGAACAGTGGTTTCAGGACCACAAATCTAAAGTAGAAATGTTAATTTTATTATTTCTTTAAGGTCTACAGTATGATTGAATGATTGTGTGAAAATTTCGTTAAGAAATTTTATCGATAGGGTGTCCAATTTGACCAATAGGACTAAATTACAATAGGTGCAAAATATGTGTTCTAGAAGCTAGAGGTGTCTAATTACTATGAATTTTTAAATTGGAGGTCCTTAAATGGTAACTAGACCATTATACTTTAAGCTGGACAAAAATGGGCATGGTTAAGTGAAATTTCAAAGTTTGGCATTAAGGGCATTTTAGTCATTTGGTTAATAAAGATAAATTAACTAATGAAAAGATGTCATTTTCTCCAATTTTGTGCCTCATAGCTGAATTTCTCAAGCAACCATAGCTAGGGTTTTTGGCCAAGCTTCCAAGCTCGATTGTAAGTCTGTCTTTGTCCCGTTTTTAATTATTTTTACATTTTTGTGAATGTTGTAACTTGATTTAGTTATTCTAAGGACTAATTTGAAAGAAAATCAAAGTCTAAAATTTTACCCATGTTGAATATTTGTGTACTTTGATGATTAATGGTAGAAGATGTATGTTTGGTGTTATATAAACAACATTTACCAAGTGATTTTTGATGAAAATGTCAAATAGGGACATATTTGTAAAAGTTGTCAAATGTGTGTAAAAATGTGAATAAATGTGGACTGTTATGAGCAAGGAATAGGTTCAACTAGGCTTGGGTGTGATAAAATTGAATGAAAATCATTTTACGAGCCTAAGGACTAAAATGTAAAAAGTTGAAAAGTTAAGGGTAAAAATGTAATTTTTTCTATAAGGTGTTTTTGGGATTAAATTGAATATTGTGATGATTGAATGAATTAAATTTGATATTATAGATCAAGAAAAAAGAGGTTCTGACCTAGACTGGGAAAAGAACAAGGTTGTGAACTAAATCGAACTATTAGCTATTTTGTACCGAGGTAAGTTTGTATGTTAAAAATAAGCTTTAGAATAATTGTACTTAAATGCTTTAACATTGCATGAATTGTATGTTTTCTTATGTGAATGAGTATAATTCTACGAACGAGTTCGACGATGATTCGGCAAGTGAGAAGTCCCGTTAAACCTTAGGAATATATTAGAATACAAGTGACATGTCACTAGGGTTACCATGTGTTAATTGGTTTGCTGTGAAATGGATGAGATTAGTCCTTTGGTGTGCTAGGAAATCTAAGTAGAATTAGGCATGATGAAAGTATTCATGTTGACACTTGTGAATGTGAGTTTGGTATGAATTGATTTGGTTGAACATGCTATAGTAAATATGTTAAGTGTTGGTAATGAATGACATGATTTAGTTTTGATTATGGATGTTTTGATTGGTTAAACATGCCATGGTTTATGCCATTTAACCTGAGTGTGTGTAGGTGTAAATAAGGGTGACAAATGGCTTGGTAAATAGCCTTTATTTTGTCCACATGAGAAGACACATGGGCGTGTGTCTAGGCTGTATGTGACACACAGTCTGCCCCATGGGCATGCGTTTTGGCCGTGTGTCCCCTACACCTAAATTTTGATAAATAGAATGCTTAGAATTGAGCACACGGGTAGAGACACAGGCGTATGTCTCAGTCGTTTGGATGACACGACCTCAGGCACGGGTGTTTGTCTTGGGCGTGTGAAGTCTGTACTTATTTTGTGAAAAATTAATTATCCACACGACCTAGCACACGGGCGTGTGACTTGGCTGTGTGACATCAATTTGTTCATGCATTGTAAAACAAAGAGTTACACGGGGTAAGGACACGGCCGTGTGTAGCCACACAACCTGGCCACGTGGGTGTGTCCCATACCCACACGGGCGTATAAACCCTATTTAGTGGAAAGATTTTTTAAGTTTTGTAAAATTTTTTAAGTTGTCGTTTAGTCTCGAACCACTTCCAAAGCATGTTTTGGGCCTCGTAGGCTTGTACTAGGGACTTCATGATTGAATGTGAATGGTTTTAATTTCGACGCAAATTTATGACTCGATTTGTATGATTGTTCGTGTAGTAAGTCCAGTAACACCTCGAACCCTATTCGGGCATTAAATATGGATGAGAGGTGTTACATTTAGTAGTATCAGAGCTATGGTTTAGTCGATTCTCAGACTAACGTAGCATGTGTAAGAGTCTAGCTATACATCCCATATATAAATTTTGATAGTGTGATGACACCTGACAATTTAAACTGTGTTTTCATATAGTAAATGGATCCCGACCAAGAAGTGGCTGATGATGTTGAGAGTAATGCGTCGGCTCCCGTTCAAGGGACCGTGCCATCTGAAAGTAGACCAGTGACGATTAATCAATGAGGAGAGGCTAGAAAAACTTCTTTCAAAGGATGAATGAGTGGCTTACCGTGTTTGTTTGGACAAATCCGGTTGCCCAACATCCTCTACCCCCACCTAACCCCCAATCGGTTCCTGTAGCTCCCTAAGGTGTGGATTTGGTAAGATTGAATAAGCCTCTAGTTGATAAGATTCAGAAACAAGGGGCTGAAGAATTTGGGGCAAATGTCGATGATGATCCCGAAAGAGCAGAATCTAGCTTGAGATCTCTATCTGGGTATTTGACGAGCTTTTTTGCACCTCGAATGAGTGCTTGAAATGTGCTATATCACTTCTTAAAGATACCGCATATCAGTGGTAGAACACTCTAATATCAGTGGTACCAAGGGAAAGAGTTCCTTAGGAATTCATCTAAGAGGAATTCTGAAAGAAGTACATCAGTCAGCGATTTATTGATCAAAACGCAAAGAGTTCTTAGAGTTGAAACAAGGCCAAATGACTGTGACTGAATACGAGCGAGAGTTTGTTAGACTCAGTAAGTATGCTCGAGAATGTGTTTCAGCAGAGGCTATTATGTGTAAGAGATTCGAAGATGGGTTGAATGAGAACATCAAGCTGTTAGTTGGTATTTTAGAGTTGAAAGAATTTGTTGTGCTAGTAGAACGAGCTTGCAAAGTCGAAAAGTTAAAGAAAAGAAAAAAGTTGAGTTTAAGGCTAGAGATTCGAGAAAGAGGCCAATGAATAAGTCGTTTCAATCTTTGTTAAAGAAATCAAGTCGTGGGAAGCAATATTCAGGTTCTAAGGCCCAAACTACATCCATAGCGAGGGTAGGTAATGCTAGGTCTAATAAGCCTGAATTTCAGCATTGCGGTAGACGACATCTCGGTGAATGTAGGATGAATAATCAGGCTTGTTTTAAATATGGCTCCCAAGATCACTTTATCTGAGACTACCCTGAAATGGCTGAGAAAGATAATTTTCAGTATGCAAGATCAAGTAACACTGCTGCTAGAGGGAAGCCAGTGAGAAATACGAGAAATAGGACCAGCAGCAGAGGAGTATCCAAAGACTCAGCTGTGAGATCAAAAGCTAGCACCTATGAGAGCTTATGCTATTTGTGCTCGAGAGAATGTGTCCTCTCCTGACGTGATCACTGGTACATTTTCTCTTTATGATACTAATATAGCTACATTAATTGATCCTGGATCAACTCATTCTTATATTTGCATAAATTTGGTATCTAGTAAGAATTTGCCTGTTGAGTCTACTGAGTTCGTGATTAAGGTGTCGAACCCTTTAGGCAAACATGTTCTAGTTGATAAAGTTTGCAAGAGTTGTCCTTTAATGATTCGGGATCACTCTTTTTTCGGCTGACTTAATGCTTTAGCCATTTGATGAGTTTGATGTGATACTTGGAATGGATTGGTTGACTTTGCATGATGTCGTAGTGAATTGTAGACAAAAGGTTATTGAATTGAAATGTCAAAATAATGAAACTCTTCGAGTTGAGTCGAATGAGTCGGGTGAATTGCCTATTGTGATTTCGTCGATGTCGGCTCAAAGGTATGTAAGAAAGGGTTGTGAAGCATTTCTTGCGTCTGTACTGAATTCTAAGGTGTCTAAATTGAAGATCGAATCGGTACCGGTAGTTTGTGAATATCCGGACATGTTTCGAGAAGAGTTGTCAGGGTTACCATCGGTCAGAGAGGTGGAGTTTGCTATTGATTTGGTACCGGGGACTACACCAATATCGATAGCTCCGTATAGAATGGCTCCAACTGAGTTGAAAGAAATAAAGTCTCAGTTACAAGAGTTGACAGAAAAGGGTTTTCCGAGACCGAGTTTTTCTCTCTGGGTGCATCGGTATTATTCGTCAAGAAGAATGATAGATCAATGAGACTTTGTATCGATTATTGACAACTCAACAAGGTTACAATAAATAACAAGTATCTGTTACAGAGGATTGATGATTTGTTTGACCAGTTGAAAGGGGCAACAATGTTCTCGAAGATAGATTTGAGATCTGGTTATTATCAGTTGAGAGTTAAAGACTTGGATGTACTGAAAATCTCATTCAGAACGAGGTATAGGCACTATGGATTTCTTGTTGTGCCTTTTGGATTAACTAATGCTCCTGCTGCTTTTATGGATTTGATAAATCGGATCTTCCGACTGTATTTAGACAAGTTTATAGTTGTGTTCATTGATGACATTTTCATTTTTTCCCAAGATGAGTCTGAGCATGCCGAGCATTTAAGAATTGTATTGCAGACATTGAGAGATAATAAATTGTTTGCTAAATTCAGCAAAAGTGAGTTTTGGCTCCGAGAAGTCAGATTTTTGGGGCATATTGTCTCAGTGGAAGGTATAAGATTTGATCCGAGTAAGATTTCGGCAATTGTTGATTGGAAACCGCCGAGAAATGTATCCGAGGTTAGAAGCTTTATGGGCTTAGCCAAGTATTATCAACATTTTGTTAAGGGATTCTTGATGATTGCTACACCAATGACAAAGTTATTACAGAAAAATGTTAAATTCGAGGGGTCTGAGAAATGCCAAAAGAGTTTTGAACAGTTGAAAGCATTATTAACTGAGGCATCGGTATTAGTGCAACCTGAATTGGGAAAAGCATTTGTGATTTTCAGCAACACGTCATTGAACGGTCTTGGATGTGTGTTGATGCAAGAGGGCAAAGTGATAGCTTATGCCTCGAGACAGTTAAAACTACATGAGAAGAATTATCCAATACACGACTTAGAATTGGCTGCCATTATGTTTGCTTTAAAGATTGGGCGACACCATTTATTCAGTGAGAAGTGCCACATCTTTACCGATCACAAGAGTTTGAAGTATTTAGTGACTCAAAAGGATTTGAATTTGCAATAATGGAGACGGCTTGAGGTGTTGAAAGACTATGAGTTAGTAATCGATTATCAACCAGGAAAGGCGAATATAGTCGCTAATGCTTTGAGTAGGAAATCTTTGTTTGCTTTGAGAGCAATAAATACGCGACTGACTTTATTTGATGATGGCTCGATTATAGCTAAGTTGAAAGCTAGGCTGATATTTCTTCAGCAAATTTGCAAAGCTTAGAAAAGTGATAAAGAACTTCAAGCTAAAAGAGTTTAGTGCGAATCGACTAGTGATTTAGATTTTCAAATTGGGGACGGTGATTGTTTGATGTTTCGAGGTAGGATTTGTGTACCAAGAGACATCGAGCTTATTCAGAAAATTCTTCACGAGGCACAGAGTAGTAGTCTGTCTATTCACCCAGGAAATATGAAAATGTATAATGATTTGAAGAAATTGTATTGGTCGTCGGACATGAAATGAGATATTTCTGAATTTGTATCGAGATGTCTAGTTTGCCAACAAGTAAAGGCCGAACTCCAAGTACCTTCGGGTTTACTTTTGCCTGTGATGATTCCCGAGTGGAAATGGGGCAGAATTACGATGGATTTCGTAACTGAATTACCTCTGACTCTGAAGAAGAAAGATACTGTTTGGGTCGTTGTTGATAGATTGACAAAATCGGCTCATTTTATTTTGGTACGTACCGACTATTCACTTGATAAGCTAGTTGAATTATACATTGCTAAAATTGTTAGATTGCATGGAGTGCTTATTTCTATTATTCTGGATAGAGATCTGAGATTTACTTCACGATTTTGGAAGAAGTTGCAAGAAGCTTTGGGTACAAAATTGAACTTTAGTACCACATTTCATCTACAGACCAACGGTCAATCTAAAAGGACGATTCAGGTACTCGATGATATGCTTCGCTATTGTGTTTTAGAGTTTGAAGGTAATTGGGAGAAATATCTACCTTTAGTCGAATTTACTTATAACAACAATTTTCAGTCGAGTATAAAGATGGCACCGTATGAGGCATTGTATGGTCGCAAGTGTCGAACTCCATTGTACTAGACCAAGCTCAGTGAGAGACAGATTCACGGGGTTAATTTGGTTAGAGAAACCAAAGAAAAAGTAAAAATAATTCGTGATTGTTTGAAAATAGCTTCGGATAGATAGAAATCATACGCAGATCTAAAATGAAAGGAAATTGAATTTCAAAACGGTGATAAGGTATTTCTAAAAGTGTCCCCGTTGAAGAAAATTCTTAGATTCGGTCGCAAAGGCAAGTTGAGTCTGCGCTTTATTGGTCCGTATGAGCTTATTGAAAGGATAAGACCAGTGGCTTATCGACTAGTTTTACCGTCAGAATTAGTTAGAATCCACAATGTGTTCCATGTGTCTATGTTATGATGATATCGATCAGATCCCTCTCATGTGATTTCACCAACTGAGGTTAAGATTCAACCCGACATGACTTATGGTGAAGAACCGATCAAGATCCTAACTCGGGAAGCTAAACAGTTGAGAAATAAAAATATAGCCCTAGTTAAAGTTTTGTGGCAAAGATATGGGGTCGAAGAAGCTACGTAGGAAACCGAGGAAGCTATGAGAAAATAGTACCCAAGCCTCTTTTCCGGTAAGATTTTCGAGGACGAAAATCCCTAAAGGGGGAGAGTTGTAACAGTCTATTTTTGGGTCAAATCAAAGTAGTATTTTCGGGACCACAAATCCAAAGTAGAAATGTTACTTTTATTATTTCTTTAAGGTCTACAATATGATTGAATGATTGTGTGAAAATTTCGTAAGAAATTTTATCGATAGAGTGTCCAATTTGACCAATAGGACTAAATTGCAATAGGTGCAAAATATGTGTTCTAGAAGCTAGAGGTGTCTAATTGCTACAAAATTTTAAATTGGAGGTCCTTAATCAGTCATTAGACCATTATACATTACGTTAGACAAAAATGGGCATGGTTAGGTGAAATTTCAAAGTTTGGCATTAAGGGCATTTTGGTCATTTGGTTAATAAAGACAAATTAACTAATAAAAAGATGTCATCTTCTCAAATTTAGTCCCCCATAGCTGAATTTCTCAATCAACCATATCTAGGGTTTTTGGCCAAGCTTCCAAGCTCGATTGTAAGTCCGTCTTTGTCTTATTTTTAATGATTTTTACGTTTTTGTGAATGTTGTAACTTGATTTAGCTATTCTAAGGACTAATTTGAAAGAAAATCAAAGTATAAAATTTTACCCATGTTGAATATTTGTGTATTTTGATATTTAATGGTAAAAATGTATGTCTGGTGTTAGATAAACAACATTTACCAAGTGATTTTTGATGAAAATGCCAAATAGGGACCTATTTGTAAAAGTTGTAAAATATATGTAAAAAATATGAATAAATGAAAAATGTGAACTGTTATGAGCAAGGAATAGGTTCAGCTAGGCTTGGGTGTGATGAAATTGAATGAAAATCATTTTACGAGCCTAGGGACTAAATTGTAAAAAGTTGAAAAGTTAGGGGCAAAAATGTAATTTTTGTCATAAGGTGTTTTTGGGATTAAATTGAATAATATGATGATTGAATGAGTTAAATTTGATATTATATATTAAGAAAGAAGAGGTTCTGACCTAGACCGGGGAAAAAATAAGGTTGTGGACTAAATCGAACTATTAGCTATTTTATACCGAGGTAAGTTCGAATGTTAAAAATAAGTTGTAGAATAATTGTACTTAAATGCTTTAATATTGCATGAATTGTATATTTGATTATGTGAATGAGTATAATTCTACGAATGAGTTCGACAACGATTCGGCAAGTGAGAAGTCCCGTTGAACCTTAGGAATGGATTAGGATACAAGTGACATGTCACTAGGGTTACCATGTGTTATGTGATTATGTGATCCGGGTGCTATTCTCGTACGTCCTATCCGTGGCTGAGTATACCGGCATATGCTACGGTTACTTGACAGCTTGTGTGAGCAGGCTTGTTGATTAGCTCGAGAGCGAGCAATTATGCTATATGAGATTGAGGTAGCATTGACTACATATGTGGCACTTACTATACAAGAATTCCCGAGTATCCGACATTATTATTCCGAGTAGTTCACGGGTACGTCAAAAAATGAGAATATCTGTAGGTTCATTTCGAATTGGTTCAGGTATGTACGTAAAGCTCATGTTTATTAAATGCTTGAAACGATGATTATGAGGTAAGTTTTGTGGTAGAATGAGTTATGATCATGAGACTATGGTAAATTTACATTTAATTATATTATAATATTTAAATGTTATATGCATGGTAAGGTTGCTTATTTTTGCATACAAGCTTATTAAGCTATACAGCTTACTCCGTTTATTTTCCATGTTTTATAGTGTCGCCAAGCTAACTCAAATTGGAGATTGTCGGAGATTAGAATCACACTATCAAACTCTCATTTTTGGGTATTGATGATCTTAGTATTTTGAAAGTATGGCATGTATAAGGACTTGGTCATTTTTTTATATGTGTCATTTGATTTGGCCAAATGTATTGGCTTATATTTGATTAAGGTGATTTAGTATTTGGCCATGTAATTGGCTTATTTTGGCTAAAATGGTTGTAAGCCCATTTATATAAGTATATGTGCTAATGCCTTTTGTTTATGTGTTTTGCATTGGGTTTCTATATGTTTATTATGGATTAAATGGTTTGTTGTGAAATGGATGAGATTAGTCCTTTGGTGTGTTAGGAAATCTAAGTAGAATTAGGCATGATGGAAGTATTCATGTTGACCTTTGTGAATGTGAGTTTGGTATGAATTGATTTGGTAGAACATGCTACAGTAAATATGTTAAGTGTTGGTAATGAATGACATGATTTTGTTTTGATTATGGATGTTTTGGTTGCTTGAACATGCCAAGGTTTATGCCATTGAACTTGTATGTGTGTAGGTGTAAATGAGAGTGACAAATGGCTTGGTAAATAGCCTTTATTTTGTCCACACAGGTTGACACACGGGCATGTGTCTAGGCCGTCTGTGACACACAGTCTACCCTATGGGCATGCGTTTTGGCCGTGTGTCCCCTGCACCTAAATTTTGATAAACAGAGTGCTCAGAATTGAGCACACAGGCAGAGACACAAGTGTATGTCTCAGCCGTTTGGATGACACGACCTCAGGCACGGGAGTTTGTCCTGGGCATGTGAAGTCTGTACTTATTTTGTGAAAAGTTAATTATCCACACGACCTAGTCGTGTGACATCAATTTGTTCATGCATTGCAAAACAGAGAGTTACACGAGGTAGGGACAGGGCGTGTGTAGCCACACGGCCTGCACACACGGGCGTGTCCCATATCCATATGGGCATGTGAACCCTATTTAGTGGAAAGATTTTCTAAGTTTTGTAAAATATTTTCGAGTTGTCGGTTTAGTCCTGAACCACTTCCAAAGCATGTTTTGGGCCTCGTAGGCTTGTACTAAGGACTTTATGATTTAATGTGAATAGTTTTAATTTGGACACAAATTTATGACTCAATTTGTATGATTGTTCATGTGGTAAGTCCAGTAATACCTCGAGCCTTGTTTCGGCATTGAATACTGGTGAGGGGTGTTACATTTTGCCAAATTGAGTTGGGATATGTTATGTTTACTTACCTAAATTGTGACTAAATGGTAAGTTAAATTTTATGTTATATAAACTTACTAAGCTTAAATGCTTACTCGGTGTATTTTTTTGTGTTTTTAGTGAATCAGAAGCTTGTTCAGGTTGGAAGCTTGTTGGAGCTATATCACACTATCCATTGGCTCACTCAGTACTTTTGATTGGTTTAAGTTTGGCTATAATGACATGTATAGGTTATTTTTGCTAATGTTAGCCTTTATGCTTTGTTGATAATTTGGCCATTTGTTTGGCTAGTGTTTTGGCACTTTGATGATAGTATAAGTCTAGTATATGGTATGTAAATATTTTTTCTCTAATGGTTGATGAATAACTTGGTATGGTTCAATTATGGAACATGAAAATTGTGGTATGAATATGAAAATTTAATATGTGCTTTATGATAGGATGTAATTGTGGTAAATTGGTGTTTTGGTATAATGATTTATATGGTTATTCGATGCTAGTTTTAGAATGGAGTTTTGGTACCAAATGGTATGCTTTGTTAAATGATCTACATGGTAATTTTTGGTGTAAATATCAATACATGTTAGTTGATCAATTAGTTATATTGAACACATGGTTAGTCATGTTTTTAAATTGTCATTTGAGGTGCCTAAGAGCAGATTGGTTATATGTGGTCATACAATTTGTATAAGGCTAGAAAATGCATGGTTTTGGTACTTATTATGGCTTGCTTATATGCATAATGTTGGTTCTAGGTTTATGTCAAATTGGGTGAGAAATATGAATTGTAAAATAGCCTATTTTTGTCCACCTAGGTAGAGACACGGGTGTGTGTCTCAGCCATGTGTGACATACGGCCAGGTGACACGGCCATGTGTCCCCTATAGCTTTCAAAGGGTTACAAGTCAGACTATTACACGGCCTACCACACGGCCTACCACACGAGCGTGTGAGGTTATTTCGAAGGGTACACAGCCTAGCACACAAGTGTGTAGCTTCGTCGTATGGCCCAAGTTAGTAAGTTACACGGGCACAGACATGGGCTGGGACACGGCCGTGTGTCCCTATTTCGAATGCCCATACAACCTGGCCACACGGCCATGTGACCCCTACAGCTTTAAAATTTTTCAATGTTTTCTGAAACATTCTCTGAGTTTTCGATTTAGTCCCAACTTGTTTCTAATGCATATTTTGGGCCTTGAGGGATCGTATATAGGACAATATGAATTATTTTCATTCATTTTTTATATGAAAATTGATATATTATGAAATGTTTGAAATTGTTTGTTTGTACTGTAAACTCTGGTAATACTCTGTAACCCTATTTCGGCGACGGATACGGGTTACGGGTGTTACAAATCCCAATCTGAGAATTTCAAGGTGAAGTGCGCAATATAAGACAACAAATGTGCATGGAAAATCATGGCGTATATTAAGAAAATGATGGGATTGTTGACCATAAAGAAATATATTGCTCCACATACGTGTGTTGTCGTGAGTACTGCACTAACACCGGTTTAGTGTACGACATAGTTGAACTGCTAATCTAACATAGTCATGTTGTTGTAGGTATTACACGAGATCATTTGAAATTGGATTCGGAGATGATCATAGATATAATACTACCTATGGACAAAATGAGTCCTAGGATTGATGTGCCAGTTCTAATTGCAGACATTCATAGCCAGTTCAATTACACGCCTTTATACCGCAAGGCGTGGATCGCAAAGCAAAAGGCATTGGAGAAGATGCATAGTGGGTGGGATGAGTCATACAACGAGATATGGTAGTGATTTCGGATCCTAAAGATGTACGTCCTAGTTTGCGTAACCAATTTAGAAATAGGGCCTACATACTACAACAATCGATTGCTTCATCAATATTGAGTGTCTAGACTTTTTTTTTGGACTTCCAATCAATGTCGAGAGGCATCCCAGTATTGCAAGCCAATTGTACAAATCGACGGTATATTTATGTACGGGAGATATACCTATCAGTTGTTGTTGGTTGTGAAATATGATGGCAATCGAAAAATCCTGTTGATTGCCTTTGTTGTCACTCTTGGAGAGTCAATAGACGATTGAAATTTCTTCCTATCTAGGTTGAGGAGGCATGTTTGTCCCTAACCTATTATTTGCATCATCTCCAATCGGGAACCTAGAATACTGTCCGCAATTGAATGACAAAGGAGCCTTTGGGACCGCACATGCCATATGTATTGTATAAGACATGTTTTGGCAAATTACCACGGACAATACAACTCTACTGCTCAACAAGCACAAGTGGTCAACATGGGTATGTAATCATCACTATTAATTATTCTTTGATTTTTAACTGGTGAGAAAATGTTGGGCATTATGGACGGTACTATTACTCATTTCTCTCGACAAGTTATGAGCTCGTGAAAGACCGCTTCCATGAGATGTTGGGAAACTTACTGGCCATTAATGATGATGGGGTGGACTACCTTTGCAACATACCCTTCGAACAGTGGACATGTCACCCCTAGAATTTATTTATTAAATTGTGCAAATCTGTATCACAAGGAAGAAAAAGGCCTAGTGGTTTAATATGTTAATCAATTGTTAGAGCTCCCATGTTCAAATTTCTCTACACTTATTTTATTTATTTTCTCATCCTAGTCACAATTGTTGACCATTCTAGAAGGTCAACACTCCCCTTTTTCGTCCAAGTTTTTCCATAAAAGTAGGAGATTCTCCTTCCTTTTATTGAGTCAAACTTTCCTTCCACGACCGTTTTCTATTTTCCTTTTTGTGCAAAATCTCCCTTTTCACTCCCTTTGTCCCCAAATTTACCCAAAATGAATTGTTGACTACCCTTGGCCAACTCTAGCTTTCCCAAAACCTCATTTACCATTTTGTTACTCTCTTTTTTTCTCTCCTCTCCTCATTTTCCATCCACCACATTCTCCTCCACAATTTTTTGATTTTTCGATTTTTTTTCAACACTTTTGAAGTCATGTTTCTTCAAATCTCTTCCCCTCCTCCACCATACTCAGCTGCCGCACCACTTTGCTTCCCCATCGCCATAGTCGTTGCACCACCACTACCATCGGCCATCGTCAAATTTTTTCCATTTTTCTTCTTTTCTTCTCCTCTTTCCAAAAATCCTCTTGTAAACTCCTGAATCTGATTTTTCATTATTAAAAATCATCTTTCAAATTATTATTTTATTTAAACTCTTTTATTTTTCAATTATAGGGCCTAATCCCCCTCTTTGATCGATTTTTTCGAATTTCGTTGGCAAGCCATTTTCTCTCCGTTTAATTGTAAGTATAAAGAATTATCATAAGCATTATATTTTTGAAGTATTATTTTTTTATTTAACAAGGATCTAACTATTCGATTTCGTGCATCATTGAAGAATATTGATTAATCCCGGAATACGCACATCAACTGTAGAAAGGGGTGATAGTTGACGATCTTTTTGCGTAAGTAGTACCAAATAATTATTATTTATTTAATGAAATATTATTATTTCGTTAGATCGGTACTAACAAGTATTTTGATTTAATATAGTGACTCAAGAAAAATCAAATTCATCTCTTTCAAAGTGGAATCGTGATCTAATCCATCAAATCTAAGGTTTGGGGATTTAAGTGATATTATTCGATATTACGATTAAATAAATAATGATGAAGAATATTTATATATATAGTAAGTGTATTGCTTATGGATATTGATATTTAATATTGTGATTATGTGAATACAAGTATATTCATACAAATTAGTAAAACCGATAAGCGAGGATAACAAGTAAATCCTGAAATTCTGTGATTATGTGGTGTGATTGGTTTATTGGATGATTCTAAGATGTATGATAATATATGATTTCCATCACTCATGTTATGTGATTTATGGCTTATAAAAATATGGTATACTTATTTATATGGAAATAATATATGTTAGTAAATTTTGATCTAAGGATTTGTGTGTTAATTATGCCCTACTATGATGCTCTGATTTGCTTGATAAAGCATACTATTGTGAAATTATGTGTAAAAATATGAGATCTGACTCGCATGTTAAGCATGCCATATTCTGATAATCCGATTCGCATGTAAAGCATGCTACTGAAAAATTTGTTCTGTTGACATAACACATGCATGGGGTGGGAAAAATGTACTAAGGAAGTATCTGGCAGTAGATCTGTATTTCTGGTGGCTTGTCCACAATATTATGTATCTGGCAGTAAAGTTACAATTTCTAGTGGCTCGACCACATTTTGGTGTGTTAATGGTTGGATAAGTTCTGGGGAACTCTGTATGGTGTGTAACGGAGTTAGGTAGGATTTAAGTTCTAATATCTATATTTTATTCTAAAAATGTTGCATTGATTATGTCATTACACAATCTATCATATCTGATTTATAATTGAGTAATTTATATATGTTATGAACTGATTAATATGATGTTGTGATGAATTAATTTGTGAAATAAATGTTATTTAAGACTTACACTAAGTTTTTTTTTAAGCCCACCCCCTTCAAACCTTGATTCCAGATAATCGAAGCTAGGATGGGCATGGCTATGAAGGTACTCTTGGTTATTTTTCGGAAAACCTTGCAAGTAGTGGTATTGGACATTTTGGTTTGTGTTGATGCTTTATGGACTTTAATTTTTGGACTTTGTTTTGGATTTTTGAACTTTGGATAATGTTTTGGGGTTTTTCTTTTTTACATGATTTTGTATGTTAAATTATAATTTAAATAATTTGAAGAAATAAAATTAAAACGACGGACTATATTTATAACAAAATTTATTAGACTCCAAGTAATGATTTTAAACTCAATACTTGATTTTTAAAACCCATCACAACATGTTTGCAAAATGATGATTTCCAAAGTACTAATATCAATCTTATGATTTTTTAAAATGAGATTTTCTGCTGCAATGTTTTTTTTTTAATCTTGACATTTTTTATTTGAACATAAGATCGAATTTCTAAAACAAACACTTAAATAACACAACCTTGAGTTTTCGCAAAGAGATTTTCAAGAGATAATTTCTAAAATGTTTTATTAGGTTATCATCGTGACCAATGTAATCTTCAAGATTTGGCTATAACGTTTGGGCTGGGTCTAGAGGGCTACAGGACACAATGCTACAACTGGGGTTTATGTTATGGGCACATGACGACTAACCTGGCAGAATGCATCAATTCTGTTTTGAAGGGAAAACACCATTTTTTGGTAACCTCGGCTATCAAAGAAACATACTTTTGTTTAGCTGAACTTTTTCCAAAGCGAGTGGCAATTTATGTTGGGAAGATGTAAGGCGGTCATGTTTGGAGCAATGACGCACTGAAAGAAATTAGGAAAGGAACAACATGAGCAAACTATATGCATCCAGTGTATCACTCGTGCGAAGACCTATGGTTTTGAGTAACAGAGTTTGACTGACCCGATCAAGGGATTGTCGGGGGACCATGCCATGTACACATAAAAAACTAAAGCTATGACTGTAGGAGATTTGACACAATTTGATTTCCATGTGCTCATGCAATTGTAGCATGAATAGTGCATGTTTAGATCCCATGAACTTTGTGGACGAAGTGTACAAAATTTCAAACATGTACATCATGTGGAGAAACGTATTCCCACCAGTCCCAGATAAATGTAGATGCCTACCTATATTGAACACTCAATTCAAGTTGTTACCCAATAGATCAGTACATCGCAAACCAAAAGGTTAACCGATGTCCACTCAGATACGTAACAACATGGATATCTGAGAGAAGTAAAACCAACCAAGGTTATGTGGGTGGTGTAAGAACTCGGGGCATACAATGCTGTCATGTCTACACCGAAAAGATGATATAAGTACAACACCTCATTAGTAGATCTATTAAATTGTTCACTCCAATAAACTTGTTGTACTTCAATGAAAAAGAGATTTTTATTAACTTTAACGATTTTTCCATATGATACAAATCAATAATTTGTTAACAACAACCAACTTTAATGAAAAATTAATTTTATTAACTTTAATAAATAAGGATGTTTGATATCAATACAATAAACATGCTTGATATTTATTGAAATGTTAACTTGATAAGTACAATAATAAAGTAAATCAATCCAAACCCATGTCAGAATGTGTGCCACATAGGGGTGGTCAACATTTACGAGCCGGATCCCTTCTTGGTTAAGCCTCCGGCAGAGGTTGTGGTACAAGCCTCTCCTCTTTTTCGCCTTCGTTCGTAGTTGATTGCAATTGGGTGCTCCTCGGTTGCCATCGAGCATCTTCCAGTCTAGGAATAGGTGGTTGGCAAGATAAGCCACCTTGATAGAACAAAAACTCAACAGGTGTTTGTGTCACCATCAGCGTAAGGGTATAACTATATTATGTTCCATACACCGATGGCCAATCGAATGGATTCTTGGTTAGTGGTGAAAACATAGGCGACCTATACATCATCGTCGAAAATGTTGAGAACATAGGCGTGTAATATACTGGGGACAAAGGTCCGAAAGCAAAGCTTGGCATCGAAGTAGAAGCAGCAAAATATGGTGGAATATATAGTGCTTGTTTGAAAATGACAGGGTTCGAATACGCACTAAAATAGGACGACACATACTAACTACGGGGTGGTATGTGCATCGGTATCGACTCCTGTATAGGTGCAGACAATGGACCCACCTTGTCACACATCAGATGCATCAGCGGTCGTCGTGGCCTCCTCGTATACAGTTGCCCCCTCCTATTTTCTTCACTTAGCAAGTATGGCTTGCCAACAAGCCTAAACCAAGAGGAGGTAAAAACTCATACCAATTGTTCCACATGTTCATATATTTACCATGGAATCTAATCCAATTCTCATCCAGCCTCCCCACAAGTCGATAGGATGGAGATCATTGAGATACTAAGGTGCCACTGGAACCGATTGCCTGAACCTTAATTGCCGCATCACCCTATTTGACTCATGCATCTCTAGGATAATGTACACTACCAATGACACATTCACGTCCCAGATGTTGGGATTCACCAAGAATTCCAACGAGATGCATTCCCAATTTGTCGGATCCTTGCATAGCGTCTATACAAACTATATTAAAATAATAAAAAATAGTTATATATAAAATATTAAATTCTAAATCAAATACGTTAAATCTTAATCTTAAATCAATTAGTTATAAATATTTACTAACCTCCGCTTCAGATTGTTAGTCTAACAAAAGTCATATATCTCGCATCTCCTTTGGTACTCTCACGTAACTCGGCCTATGATTCCACCTATTGGAATAATTTATTAACAAAATAATTTAAATTTTAAATTATTTTATCATGGTTAATAGTTTATTTAATGAATTTTTGTAAGACCCCTTACTTGTATTTGACACCGGGACAGGGTTTGAGGCATTACCGGACTTAAACGTAAACAAACATACAAAATCGAGTCACAAAATTTCGTTCAAATTAAATTCATTCCTACATATGCATGTTGTCCCTTATATGGGCCTACGACACTGAAAACATACATCAAGAGTGGTTCGGGACAAAATCAAGGACTTTAGAAAACTTTAGGAAAACTTAGAAGAATTTTCATGAAACAGGGTCACACGCTCGTGTGGGTAGGCCGTGTGGTCACACACGCCCGTGTGGCTTGGGACATGCCCGTGTCCTCAGCCCGTGTAACTCTTTGTTTATGATGTCATCAATGCAATTAGGGTCACACGACCAAGTCACACACCCATGTGCTTGGGCCGTGTGGCGAATTAAATTCCAAAAATTAAGTGCAGACTTCACATGGCCTGGGCACACGCCTATGTCCTACGACTGTGTCCTTCACACGGCTGAGACACACGGTCGTGTCTCTGCCCATGTGTTTACTACTGAGCATTCTGTTTTGTATTTAATAGGGTGTAGGGGACACACAGCTAGATCACACGCCCATGGGGCAGATCGTGTGTCACACACGTTCTAGACACACGCCCGTGTGCCTACCCGTGTGGACAACTTTGAGACTATTTTTCAAGCATTTTGTCACCCTTAATAACACATGCATACTTATATATCTCAATGACATCCTACATGGCATAAATGAGCACTTACACGTTCATAAACATGACTCATGCATGTCAACTTCTTAACAATTTATACTTACTTAAGACTTCATATTTTATTTAGACTAAGCTTACCAAGTTCGCATGCTATAACGCCCAAAAAAATCCCGAAATCTCAAATTTTTCTTTTTGTGCTTAGTAATTCAGGTTAAGTGTTAATTACGTGATAGTAGGACTGGGTCAAGGGTTAAGTTCGAATCTAGGGGTATAAGGAATTATAGTATAATTATTAAAGGAACCCTGATGGCAAGCAGTTGGGCTTTTAAATAAATATAAGGGGAAAAGGGCATAAAAAGCCAAATGGAGGAGTGGCTAAGTGACACCACTTAGAGTGTAGGGAGGTGGCGTTAGTGGCTAGCAAGGAGATCCAAGGTTCGAATCCTAGCTTAGTATTTTTAGAAGTTTAGTTTTGGCCTTCTAGAAGATTGAAAGTGGCGTGAAGATGGACTCCAAGGGGAGTGTTCAGAAGAGAAAAGTTAGGAAATAGATTGGGGAGTTATCAGGGAGAAAAACGAGGAGATGAGAAGGGGGAAGTGATGGAGTCGAATGGGGAATTTAGCCATGAGGAATTCGACTATGAGGGCTATAAATAGGTGCCGAATGCAAGGTTGCCAGGCTAATGCCGAAATCTTTTTCACCTTGTTACCGGAAACCCTTTTCTCTTCAAGATCCAAAAAGCCGAAAAGCCTTACTTCTTTCTTTCTTTTCTTGTGCTGATTTCCATTCTTCCTCTACTTCATTGCTGACTTTTCTTTCTTTTTTCCTTGCAGCCGAATAACTCTCTTTTGCCATACAAAATCGCAAAGGGCAGAAACTTTCTTGGCCTAATACTCTTTGACCGAATCTAGTGTAAGTGTTTGCTCTTCCAATCGATTTTTGCTAAAGTATCAATTATTTTTCCTCACTTCTTCTAATCTTTTTTGGGTAGGAATAGGTATCGAATCTCAGTTTTGGTTCCCTGTCAATTTGCTCTTTAAGTAAGGGGCTTTGGTAAGTGCTCTTAATCTTAGTTGGCCGAATAGTCAGAGTTAAGGTAAGGGGACTTGTGTTGGATACGAGTCACCTATTATTCTGGTTTCTAATAGTTAAGATTGATGCAGATCTAGAAGTTGATTTTGGTTAGTGATTTAAGAAGGGGCTGTTATACTTATTGCGCAAGGTAAGGTTAAGATGAGGTTTCTGTTTTAGTAAAGATATGTATTAAGCATGTGGTTAATTGAAGGGTGATACCGTTTGTAGGTTAGTGACTAAGGGAATCGCAGCACGCTTGCTTACCAGGTGTGTACATATACTGCACACACACAATGAATCGGCAAAAGCTAAAATACCGAAAAGTCCAAAAACTGAAATGCCGAAAAGCCAAAAGTTGGACTACGGTAGTCTTGCAAGTGCGCGAACACTCGTGACAAAGAAACCGATAGGTTGTGTGAGGCCCATGGGCGATTCCATGGACTTGGGTTGTGAATTGGTCAACCGGGCCAGAATAAGCTTAATGGGCCTGACGTGCTGTTGGGCCCGTAATAGGCAAAAATTGATAATTGATGCTATGTGATAAAAATTTGTATGTGAGCATGTGTATAATGTGATTTGGGCCTAATGGGCCATATAAATGTGATATGGGCCTAATAGGCCATATACAGGTGATTTGGGCCTAATGGACCATATGAATGTGAGTGGGCCTAGTGGGCCATATGCAGGTATGTGGATTTGACTAGGCTTTATAAGGGGTTTTGGGCCTAGTATGATGACTACATAAAACTTAATTAATTAATTGCGACCGTGGACAAGTCAAAGGGTTAAGGTGTGGCAACGGCTATATGCATGTCTAGGATTGGATCTAGGGAGAGCTTGGTACTTAAGCGGTCTTAATGACTCACCTTCTCTTCTCAGGAATCCTACCTAGTGCATAGTATTCGTTCATCTTAGCTCACGGGATTTGTTAACGGGCCAAGGTAAGTGAAAACCGTAAAGAAAGGGAAAATTACCGAAATTCCCCTAAGGGCGAAAATGACCAAAATACCTCTAGGTGTTGAATGTAAGTTTTATGGATGTGACATGCATACATATGATATTCTGCTTAGGTTGCATAGGGGTTGGGAATCATAGAACAGAGGAAGTATATAAGGATCGCATGGTTGCTTGACAATTGTGGATCCACCTATGGCTTTTAAGCCCAATGTGTAAATGGAGGTAGTTCTGCAACCAGGCTACCATAGATGTGTCAGATGGGTGGGTCGATATTTATATCCCCACATTGTGTGACGGGGGACGGAGCTGGTGTGTAGCGGATGGAATATTGGGATGGGATTGCATTGTATGTGATGTATGGTGTTTATTGAATGCTTGTTGCTCGTCGAGGGTTGTACACACTGAGTTTGCGAAAACTCACCCCCTCTTTTATTTTATTTTCAGGTGATGCTCAGCAAAAGGTTCGATGTTTGGAGGGACTCTGGGTGGCCAGCTAGCAAGGCGACATGGACGTGTTTTTTTCTTAAAAGCATTCAAGTGTCTATTTTATTAAGTACTTTTTTGGCCAGATTGTAATAAGGCTTCCATTTTGTTATTATTTGGGTTTTTATTTCATGCGTTGTAATTACGAAATGTTGAACATGGGTTTGCTAAATCATAGTATGTTTTTCTACGCTTCCACAACAGAATTTTAAAATGACATGTTTTCATAAAATCATATGTTTTAAACAGGTTTTCATGATTGAAAAATAAAAAGAGTTTTTATAAGTTAATTAAGGTTTCTTTTATTTTAAGAAGGGTTTTCAATGAAAAAACGGTTTTCGCTAAAGCACTTCAATGTGATGTGCTAGATTCGGCCACAACGTCCGGGTCGGGTTTGGGGTGTTACACATGCAATATAAAACATCAATTTACTTCCATTTTACACATTCATGTCTTAGTTGTTATTATGCCATTTACTCACAACTCCATCACCAAACATCTATGGTCACATCCACAATCATCCATGTTAAATGAATTTAACCATATCAAGAGTGATCTTAGCACATGCATGCATATACGGATAGGATTACATTCCCATAATTAATATAAGCCATATCCCATGGCCATATACAAAGTGAATCATCAAATCATTATAAGCTAACACACTTGGCTAAACCAATATGACATATAACAAAAAGACCAAGTCCTTATACATGCCATACTCAAAATACTTAAATTCACTATACCCAAAATATTAGTTTGATAGTGTGAATCGAGCTCCGACATCCTTCGATCCTCGAGCTAGCTTGGCGACACTATAAGGAAATGAAAAAGGAAAAGGGAGTAAGCATAAATCTTAGTAAGTTTGCATGTAAATAAATAACAACATTAACCATGCAACATTATACACATAACACAATAATATTTATCACAATGTCATCAAGTATCATAGGTACATTTTAAATCATGCCATTTACATAATGTGCAATAAAACTCATGATCATAATTCATTCATTCACTTCTTCCGAGGTCTTATTGATTCATAATCTCAATGTTTATGAGCTTTGTGTACGTACCTGTACTCTTCCAACGTGATCATACCTTGTCATCTCTTTGACATAATCGTTGGATTAGCTGTTGAACCACTTGGAATACTAAAGGATACTCGGGAACTCTCATATACATGATAAGATGCCAATGCCATATCCCGGATATGGTCTTACATGGGATCACATATCGATGCCAATGCCATGTACCAGACATGGTCTTACATGGGATCGCAGGTCGATGCCAATACCATGTCCCCGACATGGTCTTACATGGGATCACATATCGATGCCGATAGCCCAGCTATGGTCTTACACAAAATTGCATATTGATGCCAAAGCAATGTCCCAAACATGGTCTTACATGGGATCGTACATAACCCTAATGTCATGACATTTGTATCCTAACTATTCCTAAGGTTCAACTGGGATTTTGAGGTATCAAACTCATCGAATCGTCATGAAGTCATCATTAATTAAATCCATAAAGACAACTATACAATTCATGCAAAATTAAATCATTAAATACATAATAATGTAACATTGCATTATTTACACACAAACTTACCTCGATACCCAAAATATGGCTACTATTCGATTTAGTCTACAACCTTGTTCTTTCCTTAGTTTAGGTCTGGACTCTGTTTTTCTTGATCTATAATAGAAAATTTCGCTTATTTAATTATCACATTGCTCAAAATAGTCCATAAATCATACTTTGGAAAAATTACAATTTTGCCCTTAAACTTTTACATAATTACAACTTAACCCCTAGGCTCGTAAAATAAAATGTGTTCATTTTCTTTAATTCCCAAGCCTAGCCAAACTTATATCATACTCATATCAGCCTACATGTTCTTTCAAATCAGATTTTTAACCACCTATTTTACAATTTTTACAAAAAGGTCCTTTTTAGGTATTTTCATGAAAAAACCACTTAATAAAATATGTTTATCATGCATCAAACTTTCATATTCCTCCATTAAACACCAGAATACATGCATGTCACACATGGGTAAGTTTTTGAACATGAACCCTAGCTCAAAATAATGGTGGAAATGGCTAGATCATGCTTCAAAGATCTTAAAAACATAAAGAACATCAAAAACGGGGCTAGGATGTACTTACTATTGAGCTTGAAAGGATGAACAAAACCCTAGCTATGGCACCTTGAGAATTTCAGCTAAGGAGGGTGGAAGATGGACACAATTTTGACTTATTTTTCCCTTTTTATTCTTTTATTAACCAAATGACAAAAATGCCCTTAAGGCCTTACTTTTAAACTTTTCCTATTCATGCCCATTTTTGTCCATAAAAATAAAAAATTGGCAAATTACTATTTAAAGACCTCTAATTAATAATCCATGGAAATTTCATGCCTAAAGCATCTAGAACTCACATTTTGCAACTTTTGCAATTTAGTCCTAAATATCAAATTGAACACTTTATCAATAGAATTTCTTCATGAAACTTTCACACAAGCATGCAATCATATCATAGACCTCATGAGAATCATAAAATAATTATTTCTACTTTGGATTTGTGGTCTCGAAACCACTATTTCGACTAGGCCCTAATTCGAGATGTTACAATTTTACCTTGTTACAAGTGAGAACGTGTAATGGTAGTTTGCTTCAGGATGTAAAAATGGTAGTCGATACCGTGCCAATGACTGCAGTAGTAGCATGAAACCACCAATTTTAATTTTTCGTGGTTGTGTTGCTCAACACATCTCCCAATACAATGTCACCAACATGGCAGACCCCTAATTGAGTTCGCCTTGTAACAGCCCAATTTCGGTAAATCAAAACAGTGGTCTTGGGACCACAAATTCGAGCCAAATATAAAATTTATTTTTATTTTATTACATGGTCCATAATATGATAGAAATGTCATGTGAAAATTTTGATAAGAAAATTTTACCGATTATGTGCTTAATTACAAGAAGGACTAAATCGCATAAAATGCAAAAGTTGAATTCTAGTAGCTATAAGGATTAAATAGCTATGGAATTCAAAACTTAAGGTTCTTATATGGTAATTAGACCATTAAATAAATTATGTAGATATTTTGGTATGACTCATCCATGTAAAATAAAAAAAAAAGGCTAAGGACTAAATTGGAAAGATGAAAAGTTATTAAATAAAAAATTAATTAAATAAAAAAGAAAAAAATTTCATATCATCTTCCCAAAATATTTCCATGGAAATCCTAGGAGAGAGGAAGAAGACTTATCAAGCTTATTTGGGTAAGTAATCAGGCCCTATTTTTAGTAATTTTTATATTTTTGAAACCGGGATAGTCTAATCTATCTATTTGAGGGATTAATTTGAAAAGTTATCAAGGTATGAAAAATGGGTCATAGATGTATATTCTGGAAATTAGAAATTTATGGTAGAAAATGAAGGATTATTTATAGATAAACAACTTTTACAAAGTGATTTTTCATGAAAACATGATTTAGGGACTAAAATGAAAAGTTGTAAAATTTGATGAAAAATTCTGAAATTTTATGAATACATGTGCTATAAAATTTGTAATGGGGCTTTGGTTAGGCTTGGAATAGGAGTAATTTGCTCAAGTTTCATTGTCCGAGCCTAGGGACAAAATAGGAATTTATAGAAAAGTTAGGGGCAAAATGGTAATTTTGCCTAGGATGAAAATTTAGTCTACTTGAATGTGAAATATGGTGAATCGATGTTAAATTTACTTGTATAGATCCGGATAGACCAAATTTGGAGCTAGAACCAGGAAAATGTCGGATTAGAAGATGCTTGTACACGAACCTTTGTCGAGGTAAGTTCGTGTAACTAAATTGTGTTTATTTACATGCTTACATTGTATGTATTTATGTAAATTGTATAAATATCATAAATATGTGAAATGATTACATATTCAATCAAGCCCGATAAATAAAAATGTTTAAATTAAATGATAATGCCCGATAGATGATAAAGGATAAACGATGAGAATGTTACTTATATGCTTGAAATGAATGTGGATTGTTTTTAATTGAATTATATGAATGTTGTGGAAGTATGAAATAATCACATGCCCGATAATGCTTGAGAAAAATGTTTAAATCTCGGTTGAATGAAATGGAAAATCGATGGATATGTGATTTCCCGAAATGAATGAGGTCCTGCATTTGTTGCTAACGAGTTTAGCTCGGACGAGTAATGAATGAGGTCCTGCATTTGTTGCTAACGAGTTTAGCTCGGACGAGTAATCCTATTGACCTCATTTATGAAAGGATTTAGCTCGGATGGGTAATCCTTATATAAACCCTCTCGAGCATATGTTATGAATTGGATTTAGCCCGGACGGGTAATCCAGATCAAGCTCTTTAGAGCATATGTCATAAAAAAGATTTAACCTGGACTGGTGATCCTGTCGTATACATGTGTGGCTCGAGAGTGTACTCTCCGATATAGTACCCTATGGGTACCATTGGACATGAATTGATAGATTCTGATTCGTACACCACGAGTGTAGGACCTGTGTATTCATCGATATTTCAAATAAATTCAATGAGAAAAAGTTTTTAACATAAGAAGATATGAATAATAAATGAGTTATTACACGTATCCGGCCGAAATACAAGTAAATGATAATACATGACATATGATATGTGAAAACATGAGATGATGATATTTGTACATGGACTTTATTTGATAAATATATATTCATTCTTAATTATAGACATGTACATCTTGAGTGTACTAATCGTGACCTTGATGTTCTGAGTAATATGAGTAAAGTTCTAATATGAAATGATCTGAACTCGAAATGAACTATTATGAAATTATACTTGAAATAGTGAGATGAATTATGCATGTTGAATGAATACATGTTGTGGAAAACATATGTGCTTGGAAACTTGATTGTTGTTGAGCCTATATATGTTTTGATGTTAATATGGAATATATGACTAACAAGGGCAATGAGAATGTGTGTAGGGCTTGAGATCAAACTGATTGATTATGCCTTACATAGTTACCTTAAAATAGAACGAATGGTAAGTTAAGTACCATGTTATACGAACTTACTAAGCATTTTTATTTCCCTGTTTTAGAGTAAATTAGAAGCTCGTTGGATTAGAAGCTCGGTGGAGATCACTCACACTATCCATCGGCCCATGTCGGTACAATATAGTAAATAAATTATGGTTGTAATGGCATGTATAGGATATATTGGCCATATTGGCATGTAAATGTAAATGATGCTTGTAATCTAGCCAATAGAATGACTAATAAGGGTTGTTTTGATATACTTGTAATGTTATGTTATGGTAGCTAAATATATGTGAAGTATTTGATCAAATTATGACTAATATATGGATTGAACCAAGGTAAGATTGTAAGCGTGTATGCATGTAATGGAATGCCATGATGAATGATGGAATTTGTTCAATTTGAATGCTTGGAATGGTTGGTATTGGTTGAGTGTTTCAAGTGCAGGTCCTGGGTGAAATTTTGGGTGAGAAATGAAGTTAGGAATGACTTCATTTTGTCCACACAGGCAAACACACGAGTGTATGTCTAGACCATGTGTGACACATGGCCTAGTAACATGGGCATGTGGTTAGGCCATGTGTCCCTTGTACCTTAATTTTGAGAAATAAAATGCTTAGAATTGAGCACACAAGTAGAGACACGGACGTGTGTCTCAACCGTGTGTGCCACACGGCCTAGAACACGGGCGTGTGTCTTGGCTGTATGAAACTTACACCTAATTTCAAATTGAATTAATTAACCACACGGCCTAGAACATGGGCGTGTGTCTTGGCTGTGTGAAACCTACACCTAATTTCGAATTGAATTAATTAACCACGCGATCTAGCATACGGGGATGTGGCATGGTTGTGTGCACAAGCCAGAGAGTTACACGGGGTCGAACACGACCTGTAGCACGGGTGTGTCCTAGGGACACACAGGCGTGTCCCATGGACCACATGGGCGTGTGAGCCTTACACCTTGGAAAAATTTTGAAATGTCACGAAAAATTCTTAGAGGTTCCGATTAAGTCACGACTCGATTCTAATACTCGTATTGGACCTCGAGGGTCCATTTAAGGGACGTTATGAATAATTTTGGAGTTTGAATAGTAACTTGCAACATTCATCCGTAATTGTTTTTGAAAGTTTCAGTAATGCTCTGAAACCATGTTCCGATGATAGATATGGGTTAGGGGTGTTACACGCCCGCTTCTCTAAAATTGACAAGTTTCAACAGCCACCTTAAATGGACGAGATTTTGTGACTTATCCGGCATTAGGATACCCCCAATTACCATAAGGATGTAAGCATGAACATGTTGTCTCCGGAACCAGCCCCAAAAGTTCCTTATATATAGCTTTCCAATCAGCCTGAACAATCCCAATCACTACGGACCCATTCATTTGTAACCTGAGCTATAATTGCACGTCCTCTAGAGTGATAGTACACTCGCTGCTTGGCATATGAAAAGTGTGAGTCTCCGGTCTCCACCTTTCCACTAACGAACTTACAAGTGTTGGGTCCAACTTACACCCTTATCTATAAGGGCCATGTGCGGAAAATCAACTTCTCTCAAGTAGGGCTCGATCAAGGGTGATGGAAGAGCGGGTAGATTACGAATGCTGGTTTGCAAAATTCGATCTTCCGCCTAATGAAGGAAAGAAATTTACAAAATATTAAATTTAAATATAAAAAAGAATATAAAAATTAGACATCATTAAAATATAATAAGAAATATTTTTACCATTTACAATTGATTGATGGAAATGTGGTTCTTATCATAATGGATTACAGAACTTGCCATTGATAATTTCGAAAAAAATGAATACTTTGTATTAGAAAAAATATTTTAGGAAAATGTTAAGATAATTTAATAAATAAATTGAGAGAGGAAAAAAATTTAGAGAATTTAAGTGAGTTTTGAAAGGAATTCAAGAGAGAATTGATAATATGAGAGAGAGTTGAGATTGAATTGGAAAAAAATGAAATAGGGGGTTATAGGATAATTTTTTTACCGTTGGGGCAGCAATGACTAATTAAATAACTGTTGAAAGTAGGTGATGGTTAGGGGAATGCTGACTTGCGGATAGTGCTTCCTACTGGAAGCTTTTTGTTGAAAAATGGCAAAAAGAGCTTCCAGATGGAAGCACTTTTCTGCGTATCACCTAAAAAAGTTTCCAGCTAGAAGCGTTTTTCAAAAATTAGTTCATTCCCGTCTTTTTTCTTTCAATCAACCTAGTCCCCTTAATATTTTATTTTTTTGGTATTTAATGTAAAATTGGTCTATAAAATTATTATTAACTGAGAATTGTCGCTATTTATAGTAATGAATGATATCTTTTGTTACTAAAAGTTATGTTATTTGATTATTAACAAAAAAATTATGTTTATTAAAGTAATATTGTAATGAATAATCGTGTTTATTTTTAATAGACTTGATTATATATATATAAGGGGTGAGCAAAACTTGATTCGATTCGAAAAAATTAAAAATAATTTTTAAATTTCGAGTTAATCGAATCAAATTATTCGAATTATTCGAGTCAATTTGAATAACTTGATTCGAGTTTCGAGTTCGAGTCGAGTTGAATTTCATAGCTTGAATAACTCGAATAATTCAAATAAAAAATTGGTGTAAATACTCTTTTGGTCCTATCAACTTTGAAAATAAACAAATTGGTCTCTTTCAACCAATATTACAAAATAATTCAAAATAATTTTTAAAATTCAAAATATTTATAAAAAATCAAAATTTAAAATTTAAAAAAAAATTAAAATATATATAAAAAGTTAAAATTTTAAAAATTTAAAAATTTTCTAAAATAATAATTTTGAACACCTAATTAATGATTCAAATTTATGATACTCAAGTTTTTGTTTTTATTTTTTGCTTTGAATAATTTTTCAAATATATATGGTTTCAAATTTATGTGCTCTAACATAGAATTAGTTATACTATAACAATATTTTTATTTGACATGTTCAATTTTTTTAATTTAACTCGAACAATTTCACTCGATTCGATTCGATACGACTCGAATTTCATTTCACTCGACTCAATTCGAAAAATTTTCAAATTGAGTTAGAATGAGAAAATAAGACTCGTGAACTTGATTAACTCAAAATTTTTTCACTCGATTCACTGGAATGCTCACCCTTATCTATATAGGTATCTATTGGATAGTTATTTCTCTACGAAAAAAATATGAAAACTACTATAAGAGAGGAATTTATTTGCATGGATACTACGAAATACCATGACACTAAAATATTAAGAAACAAAATTTTCTTTATTCTCCTCCATCTTCTAATATTCAAAGATCGATTTATAAAGAATTATTATAGAAATTTTTTGTATAGAATTTGATATTTTTGCTATGCAATGCTTTGTTTAATGGATTGTTTCTGTCAGTGCAAAATATAGACAGTTATTTTCATTGTATACTTGAGGTTCATTTGTCATTAACTCTTTTACATATTAAAATATAAGTGTGAGCGAATAGAACCTTAAATGGTTTCCTTTTAATAAATTTCTTATAAATTTATTTTCATCCCGCAACCTAACAGTCGATTTGTGCCTTTCAGATGTTTTTATAACTTTATCATTAGTTGTCAACTACTCAATCATTTGTTTCCTTTGAAATGATTTGTTTTTAGCTGCTCACTCATTTGTGTACTTTAAAGTGTTGCATAGGGCGTTGCAAATAAAAGAACCAAGATATATCAACAGATAACAGAGGGAGACTAGAATAAATCTTGCAACACTATGCGCAGCTGTAGATATTGATTAGTAAGGTGAAGAGATGGTGAAATAAGCCTAAGTGTAGTTGAGTATAAGGCTTGAGGAGAAAACCAAATTAAGAGACCTCTTGAGAGATTTTGAGAGAATAAGAGTTTACCAAAAAAATGTCAAAAGACTTTTCATAAGCTGTGGACATTCCAATTATAGGAGTAACAAAATTGGACATTGAATAGGAATATTGGAGTGGATTTCCCACGATAAGGTATCAATGAAGAATAGTGGACAAGAGTTTTCTATGTTCTGAAAGAATGCGACAAGCACTCAATACTAATGGGAAAGGTTAGGAGAACCAATAACTACTGAAACATCCATTCGCAAAGTTAAACTCTCCAAAATATTTTAAGAGTGAAGCTAACACAATAACTTTGTTATATTCCTGTGTTATTTTCACTTCTTCAATTTTGGTTAAATGAAACAATTTCTATGAAATACTTCTTGGAGAAGAAATTAATTAAAGTAGGCACAAATATTTTATGAACGTAGTTGTTCTTGAACTACAACTATTTTGAATAAGAGTTATTCTTGTAGAAGAATTAAATAAAGCAGGCATAAAATAATTTTGTATATCTTTAAAAAGAGAAAATATTAGTAACTAAAATCACATATCTAGAAGTATCAATGTATCTTTTTAAGTAAAATACCAATGATTTGAACGTTATTATAATACTATATCTATTGTTTTAGCGCTTATCATAACAGATCAAATCAGTGAGAGCTGTATGATGAATCATCTTGGATTTTTGGCTCCTTTATACTTCAGCACATAGATACATGCATTTATTGATTGTAAACTACTCATGGAAGCATAGCCACATGTAATTGCAACAATGACGCTTGTGGTGGTCAACCTTTGCTAACAACTTAACACAGCCTTTATCATATGCTCTTCTACAAGATATTGAATATAAGATCCAATAAATAAGGACATGCATTACCTGAAGGTATTTTAGTCCCAAACTGATAACTAGCATACGGTTAGAACTAGTAGTAATATTCTTAACTGTAAATTTGCATTATTAATTTAAGCAGTAAACCTTAGTAAACAACATGTAGCATTTTAATTTTTAAGTTTCGAAGGTATGTACCATTTGAAGTCCTTAACTGTATATATGATTCAACAGATAGCATTGTTATGATGTGTTACTGCAGCATAGTCCAGAGACCATATGAAATATGCCAATATACTGTGATTCAATTTTGAAGGAAAAGGAGAGAAACAAAGATTAAGTTCCCAAGTAGTAACAAAGATTAAGTTCCCAAGTAGTAACTTTCTTTAAAATATAGCTATTTGGAACTTGACAGACAATTTGCAGATTACAGAAGGAAAATAACTGGAAAACTGGCCAGTGCACATAAGGTTGCTTGTCTTATCATGGAACTGAATAGCATGTACACGGGTGCAACCGTCTTTGGATTTATTCTGGCTACTGGTGTAACTTGTGAATTAGATAAACATTTGCTAACACCTTAAGTACAAAGTGGTCAACATCAGCACCTGCCAGTGTCAACACTTTCGGTTCTGAAACACAGACACAGACACACACACACACACACATATATATGAATCATTGTCAATACTCTGGCGTAGTTCCAAGATAAACCTGTACTCTATTGTCTAGGCTATTGACGTTTGACAGCCACCCAACCGGGCAATTCAAAGACAGTCCCTGAAGTAACTTATTAAAACCATATTCTGAGAACCTTAAAGGATTTAGCTGATTGCTAGGAAAATCAAATCAACAAGGAAATACTAGTCAACCATCTAACAGTTTCCACAGCTCATGGAAATGCAAAATAGTATACTAGATGCCTCACAAAGAATTCCTTCTTGATTGATTATGAAAAATACATAGAAGGACAAGGAGGAACCTGAAATCATTCTCCTCCAGAACATTGAGAATAACTCCACAAGCACACTAGTCGAAGGGCTTCTCTTCAGTCTTTAATGAATAAGCCAGCAACTTGTTTTGCCCCCAAATAAACCAGCAAGGTGTTCTCAGAACGTCAGCTCTTTACCATCGCTACCATTTGGGAAGGTGACACATTTGAAGACTTTACATTTGGAACATAACAAATAACCAATCTGCATTTCAATTTTAAATAAGGGGTTTTAGTTTTTGATTCATCATTTGCAGGGGATGAAGCCAGAATAACATGTAATGTGGAAGGCAATACGGGGCACTGTATACTGAATTCTGAACAGAGCAGCCACTTGTTGTGATGTCCTAGTCTTATACCTTATGTGTAAGCCTGCTCGGTATCATTCTCAGCAAGCATATAGTGGTTTTTCTTTCTCCCATGAACATTTAAGCATGATATTTAAACCAAATCTTCATACATACATACATACATACATACATACATACATACATACATACCACCGAGCAGTTAAATCAGCTGTGCCTTGCACATCTAGATTGCAGGGTATGTGGTGGAAAATAAAAATTGGCAGAAACCACTGAAAGCATGCATCGTAAACTGGAAGGAAAAGGAATTTAGTGGATTAGAAATTTGGAAAAGCAGGAATACGTACAGCTTTACAAGATGGGCACCGGCGGTAGATCCGCTTGTTGTCCGCTGTGACGTTGGTTTTTTGTCCTTTACAAAAATCACAAAGCAACCATCCTTTCCCATTACAAGGTTCACACATGATTCCTCCAGCATCAACCTTGAGTACAATTGGAGTGGGGAAAACAGTGGAAGAAGCCACAAGGTGGAAATTAAATTGAAGAAACAACAAATCATAGGACAGAGGAAAGTATTATGTAACACATGTTTGAGGAAGCAAAGGAGAAGTGAAAATTCCAATCAATAAGCAAATGAAGCTGACCTCTTGCTGTTGCTGGAGTTGGTGGAGAGGTGCACAATGCAGGGGTTTGAAGAAAAGCCTGGTCCAGATGGTCCTTGAAGCCACCGGAGCTGTAGCTGGCGGCGTCACAATCATCCCTGGGAATTTCAGAATGGAGGGCGGTCTCGTCATGCAATTCACCATTATAGATTCAATACACTATACAAGCATTAGCATAGAAGTCTGTTTTATTTATTTCTGCATTTCAAGATTCAATTGAAGCCAAGCCACTACTATCATAACCATTATTGTGTGGATAATAAAATGAGAGACATCGCACCTAGTTTCCACAAAATAACAGATTTGCCATCACTCATTTTTCTGCTAGTTACTGCCAACCATATATATAATTAGTAATGGCTTAAACAAAAAAAAATCAAAAAACTAATTTAGTTTTTCTCACTTAAATCCCACCAGAGACCTTGCTGTTAACAAAGAAAAAAACAACCAATTAAATCCGTTCGTCAATGATTTTCATTTTAACCATGTTTACAGTTGTTAATTTAATTTTTCATTTTTTATTAAAAATCATAAAAATCATTAAAAATATAAAAATATATTTTAAAAATTATAATATTTTAATATTTTATATAAACTTCTAAAATTATAAATTATATAAAACTTAAAAAATTCCTAAAAATTCTCATCATTTATAAAAAATTTATAAAAGTTATAAAATTATTTAAAAATTATATAAACTTATAAAATATAAAAAATTCAAAAAAATATAAAACTTATTTTAAAAAAGTCATTTATTGCTTCCTTCTTTTGGAAATTAAACCCTTAAAATAAAAAGGAACAACTGGCATCAAACCAATTGATAGATAATAAAAATAATTATTAGATTGTTCGGATTATTTTCATGTTGAATCAAATGTTTTGATCTTTCACGAATAAAACAGGAATTGTGAGATCTTCTTTTTATTGATAATTTACTATTTCTATATCTCTAGTATTTTTTTTTAAGTATAGTATAGTAGTTTGGATTTTAAGAAGTTAAAAATTGTTCCTTAATTATTGTATGTTATAAAATATTTTTGATACAATTAAATATTGTCAAATCAAATTTTCATTATCCAATAGTTGCAAATATTAGCATATGTCAACATGAAATATTCTAATGATTATTCTCATTATCCAACAATTTGTCTGATGCTATGTATTCATTTTAATTTTAGGAGTTTAATTTTCAAAATGAGGAATCGGTAAACGACTTTTATACTATACATATTAATAGTTTATATTTTTTTAAAATATTCTTAATTTTTTTATAATGTATTAGAATTTATTATAAATTTTTATGATTCTTTTTATATTTTTATAAGTTTATATTTTTTTAATATTTTTTTAATTTATTAAAATTTATTAGAATTTTTATAAGTTTTTTTATAAATTATATAAGTTTATATAAATATTTAATATTTTCATAATTTTAAAATATTTTTATATTTTTATGATTTTAAAAAAAATTATTAGTAAAATGAAATATTAATTCGGAGGTTGTCATATACTACCATTTGATTTGTTTGTCAATTGATTTTAATTATCGATGTGGTCAAAGATAGAAATTGTTAATAGAGTGGCTTAATTAATTTTTTTTTTTTTGTTAATAGCAAGGGTTCAATTAGGTGCGAATTCAGTTGAACTTAATTTTTTTAAGGTCTTTTTATACTTATAAACTATTAATAATTAACCAAAAATCAATTTAAGTTTTGCATACCAATCATAAAATGAAAATTCAATTTATTTAATAATATAAATGAGTTAGTAGTTGTTATATCTTTTGAATAAAGTCAATTAATTACCTTTCAAGTAGAGGCGTAAATGAGATCTATGTGCTTGCAAGTTATTTGAGAACAATTTGAAAAAAAAATCAAATTTAATTTGATAATTACCAAATAAGCTTAACTAACTCGAGCTATTAATTGAGCCAATTTCAAGCACCATAATACTTTATTTGAACAACTTGTGAGCCTAATCGAAATTTTCATTTAATATATTTTTATATTATAAATAACATTTCTACCCTTATTATATAGAAACAAACGAATGAGCTTAAGCTTGAATATAAACTAGTTTAATCAAACTCAAGTACAAAAATTAATAAACAAACTTAATCAAGCTCAAGTGTCACATGGTTAGAACTTTCGTCTCACAAGTCGTGTGATCTTAGGCGATTTCTTCGATCCAAATAAGCCTAACTCTCACAAACTGAGAAATCTCACAAAATTTCTCTAAGGCACTGAATTATAAAGCGGAAGCAATTCAAAGACAAAAGAAAGCTCGAAGAATAGAATAACCACAAAAAAGTAAAGCACGCCAAGTGTTTGAGTAAATGCTCTCACTTAGTATGCACTACTAAAGAACGAAATATAATGGATGATTACAAATGAGGGGGAGACTCTGATATGTGCTAAAAGTAACATGTTTTTGGTCTCATTCTTAATGCATTTTTGGGTGATTATTTGATGTTAACGGCGACTTTTATGCTCCTAATCCTTTAAATTCATGTTTTTATATTTATCAGAATTTGGGAGTAAAAGGAGCAAAAATAAAAAAATCAGAATGATTAACAGGAGTAACATGGGTTGGATCATTCCACACGACCTAGACACACGGCCATGTGGCAAGTTGTGTTGATTTCGCAAATTGCATTCTGAACAATGGAAAAACACAATTTTTAGGGTTTTTCGGGCATTCTAAGACATATATATGACAAAATAAGAAGATAAGAGTGAGCCGTCATAGAATACTCAAGAAAACTACTTGAAAAACACCATTGAAGTCGATTCTAAAGTAGATTTTCGTCAAGATCGAAGACTCTTAAGACATGATCATAAGTTTCTTTATTTCTTTCGGTTATATCGTCTATTGGTTATTTTTATTTTCAAGTATGAGCTAATTTTATAAATACCTAGAGAAGATGAACCCTATGATGAATTCTGTCGTTTGATTTTTATTTTACGCAATAAATACTTATATCTTGTTCTCAATTATGTGTGCTTAATTCTTGGTTTAATTTTTCTAGAATATTGATCCATGTTTAATGTGCTTAAATCAGAGGATGAATATACCTGATTTAAGAGTAAATCTAGTGTAATTGAATGGAATTGCATCACTCCTAGAAATAGGACGACATAAATATACCGGATTAGAGTCAAATCTAATAGGGAAATCCATAGATCGAGTTAATGTGATAATTGGAGTTTTAATTAGAAATAAATTTCAATTAATTAACCTAGAGTCAGTTGCTCTTATTCTTGAAGAGAGATATTAGCATAATTTAGGGATATCTACGGATCAATATACTAAGTGAAGAAATTGCATAATTTAGATTGATAATGACAGACGAAATCTAGGTGAATTATTTCCTGGGTATTGTTTCGCTTCTTGGTTGTTTAATCAATCGTTTTCCTCATTTGTTCTTTGTCGTGTTCGTAGTTAATTAATTTAGTTAGTTTTAGTTTTAATCCATCACTCGATTTTATTAGTTAAATAATAGAAAGAAGGTAATTACCAATACTTCTATTCTTTGTGGGAACGATATCTTTGCTCACCGTAGCTATATTATTAATTAATAGGTGCACTTGTCTTATTCAGATTTTTAGTTGGTTTCGTGGACATCAAGTTTTTGGCGCTGTTGCCGGGGATTAAAATATTAGGAAAATTTTATTTATATTAATTTAGCCATTTTTTATTTTTATTTTAATATTTTTGTTTTTAATTTAATTTTTACATTCTAATTTTTTGTTTGTTTGATTCTGATAGGTTCTTTGGATTTATGACTAGAGGAAACCTGTCGAAACCGTTAACTTTTTATAGTGAGATTGAAAGAACTACTTGTAGAAATCAGAGAGAAGTTAGAGAAACAAGGCAAGATCAATAGATTTTAATAGATAGTCAAGAGGGAAAGGATATTACTGTGGAGTTGGATGATAATTAAAACAATCAGCTACCTTCTGCATGTCCTACTCCTCGGACTATGTATGATTGTTCTAAGCCTACTCTGACTGGGGCTGAATCGAGTATTGCCATATCGACTATTAATGCAAATAATTTTGAGATCAAACCGAACACAGTTCAGATGGTGCAACAATATGTTTAGTTTGATGGTGTGCAAAATGAAGATTCGAATGCTCATTTAACTAACTGTCTAGTGATTTGCGACACTTTCAAGATCAATGGTGTTACTGATGATGCCATACGCTTATGGTTGTTCCCATTCTCGTTGAGGAGCAAGACAAAACAGTGGTTAAATTCATTACCACGGGGTTCTATCACGACTTCGGCTTAAATGACTGAGAAGTTTTTGTTAAAATATTTTCCGCTGGCTAAAACAGCTAAGTTAAGGAATAACATATCTTCTTTTGTTCAGTTTGATATTGAGGCACTTTATGATACATGAGAGAGATTTAAGAATTTGTTGAGAAGGTATCCTCATCATGGACTACCTTTGTGGCTCAAAGTTTAAACTTTTTTTAGTGGTTTGAATCCCTCAACTAGACAGATGATTGATGTAGCAATTGGCGGAACATTGAATGGCAAAACACCTGAGGCAGCTTAAGAGTTTTTTGAGGAGATATGTAACACCTCTCACCCATATTCAATGTCGGAATAGGGTTACAGAGCATTACCGGACTTACAACACAATTACACAAAATTTTCACATACATTTTTAATCAGTACATACAATCATTATTCAATCTCAATCAATTTGTCCCTAATACGAGCCTACTAGGCCCTAAACATGCTTTGGAAATGGTTCGGGACTAAACTGATAACTTAAGAAACTTTCACGAAACTTTGAAAATTTTACTCAAAATAGGGGACACGCACCCATGTGGCCAGGCCGAGTGTCTTACACTGCCACCAGACACGCTCGTGTCACAAGCCGTGTGGGCATTCAAAATGGGAGCACATGGTCGTGTCTCAGCTCGTGTCAAATGGGAGCACATGGTCGTGTCTCAGCCCGTGTCTGACCCCGTGTAACTATCTAACTTGGGTCACACGGCCAACACACTCCCTATGGCTAGCTAGTGTGCCTTAAAAATGGCCATACACGCCTGTGTGCCAGGTCGTGTGCTAGGCCGTGCCAAACCTATAGGGTATACTGACTTATGCCACACGGCCAAGTCAGGCTGTGTGGAGTATACTGACTTGATTTATAAAACCACACTAGGGGACACACGGCCATGTACTTAACCGTGTGTCACACACGGCTGAGACACACGTCCGTGTCTCTACCCATGTGGACAAAAATAGGCTATTTACCAAGCCAATTTGCCACCCCATTTGGTACACATCTGGCACCAAAACAAAGCATAATAGGTAACCCAAAACAACCAAATCAAACATAATTCATACCATTTCATCTAAGCATTTCTTAGCCAAAACCACAATCACAAACATCCTCATTTCATCAACCATTTCCAAGCAAACATTAAACACATCACAAAATGACATTAGCATACCTATAAACATACATCACCAACCAAACCAAATAGGTCAATTTACATAGCCATATACAACATTATAACATAACTTTTATAGGCCAACACAAATGGCCAAATTCACTATCAAGCTATAACCAAAATGACCAAAGTCCCTAAACATGCAATACGACCCAAAACATAGTTTCAAAGGTACCAAAGTGTCAGTGGATAGTGTGATGAAGTCTCCGACGATCCCCGAGTTCGAGCTAGCTTTGAAATCACTATAAAACATGGAAAAACAACAAAG
The DNA here is from genome assembly GCA_025698465.1 of Gossypium longicalyx. Taxonomy (NCBI): domain Eukaryota; kingdom Viridiplantae; phylum Streptophyta; class Magnoliopsida; order Malvales; family Malvaceae; genus Gossypium; species Gossypium longicalyx. Next base: position 22,336,182 of record CM047000.1, read on the forward strand.
TAATCAATATAGCTTAGTAAGCTCGTATGTTAACAATAAGCAACTATCATCATTCATTAATCATTCAAATAGTAGAAAACAATATACAACAATTCTATTAAATCTCAAAGCTATCAAATGATCATTCACATAACTTACCAAAGAACTTATCAATTCCATAGTTTCAATACACAATTCATTATCGTACGTACCTATACCATCTCGTACCAATCTCATACTCAACCACATCTTTCATTTGCCATTGAACCATTCGGAATAGAAGTCGGATACTCAAGGTCTCATACAATAAGTACCTATACCATGGCCCGAAGCCAAATCAAGGTAACTTATCAGAAATTTTGATATCATGTCCCGAAGCCAAATTGATATAACTTGCACTTGAAGTACTATATCATGGCCCGAAGCCAACTCAATGTATCCCCTAATGACATGTCACTAGCATCCTAAACTATTCCTAAGGTTCAACTGGGATTTCAAATGTTGAATCGTCGTCAAATCACTATTGTTCATATCCACAGTCTCGTATTTGCAATATATGCAACATCAAAGCATATGAAATACATTTTATTGAAATTTATCACATACGAACTTACCTCGGGTGTTAAAATGGTAAATCGAGTCGATTAGTCGATAACTTTATCTTTTCCCTGATCCAAATCCGTATTTCTCCTTTCTTGATCTAAATATAATTAAAATTAACTTATTTAATCATCTATTCATTCAATTTAGTTTGAAACACACTTCAAAACACATTTACACTTTTGCCCCACATATTTCACATTTTTTACAATAAACCCATGCTAGCCGAATTACCACAATGCCCCTAGTAGCCCATAATTTAACCACTAACTTTACACATTTCTCAATTTAATCCCTATTTTGCATTTCCACTGAAAATCACTTTACAAAACATGTATATCTATCAACAAGCATTTATAATCTATCAAGAAACTTCAAAATACACATGTATTCAACAATGGCATCATTCAAAATCTTTAACAGTTTTGCAAATTAGTCCTTGGGCTAGCTAGAATAAGCTGCAACGATCACAAAAAACATAAAAATCATTAAAAATCGAGTCAAATTGACTTGCCAATTTAGTTTTCAAATGACCGAACCCTAGATGAAATAATATGGCTTCTTTTGTTTTGATAATCAGTTGAAAATGAAAGATGGATGCATTTTATGATTTTGTTTTTATTTATTTTAACTTATTTCATAATTTACTAAATTAACCTTGGTTTTTAACATTAAAATTCACTTTTTTTATGTCCATAAATGTCCATTTCCTATAATAATGGTTTAATTAAAACATAAGGAGCTCTACATTAAGATTCCATAGTTATTGAATACCTTTAGCTAATGGAACTCCATTTTTACACTTTACGCGATTAAGTCCTTTTTACCAAATTAAGCATTAAAACGATAAAATTACTTCACGAAACTTTCACACAATCATTCAATTATGCTGTAAACATTAAAATAATAATAAAATAAATATTTTAACCTCAAATTTGTGGTCCCAAAACTACTATTCCGATTTGACTAAAAACGGACTGTTACAAGATGTCACTGAATAATTATCAATGAAAAGTTATGAGAATAAAACCTGTCAAAGCAGCCAGAGTTTCTAATATTGATGCAGTTTCTATGTTAGCAAATCAAGTTGAAGCTATTGGGAAGAAAATTGATGGTTAAAATTTTTCTAAGTAGGTGAATTCGATAGTGCAATGTGATGCGAATGGAGCAGGGATAATTAATTCAGAATGTTTACCATTCGGTTCTATCATGGAGCATGAGTAAATAAACTTTATGGGTAACAATTCTAGACCTCAAAATAATCTCTATAGCAATAACTATAATTCAAGATGGATGACTCATCCAAATTTTTCTTGGGGTGATCAAGAAAATCAAAGGTCACAACCCCTCCGGGTTTTTAGCAACTTTATCAGCAATAAAAGAAACTGAACCTTAAGGAGATGTTAGCTAAATTTATTTCGGTATCCAAAAATTGATTTCCAAACACTAAGACAAATCTAAAAAATCAGCAAACATTGATTCAATGGCTTGAAAATAAGATTGGACAGCTTGCTAAACTAGTTTCAGAGAAACAGTAAGGTAACTTACCTAGTAACATTGAAACTAACCCAAAGGAGCAAGTCCACGTAATCACTGTTCGAAACGTGGAAAGGTTAGTTAAGCCTAAAAAGAAGGTAAATCTTGAAGTTGTTGAGAAAAATGATAGGGTTGAGGAAAGCAAGAAAGAGCATAAATCGGTGGCTAGAGAATACAAGCCACAAATTATGTATTCGGCAACATTGAGATAAGACTACATAAAAGAACAATATGGTATTTCTTGAGCTTTTAGAAAAATTACATATTAACTTACCTTTTTTTGAAACTCTTACGCAGATGCCCAAATATGCAAAATTTTTGAAAGAGTTTTTAACAAATAAAAGGAAGTTAGATAACTTATCAACTGTGGAGCTCAATGAGGATTGTTTGGTCATTCTCCAAAACAAACTACCCAACAAGCTTAAAAATCCAGGAAATTTTACTATTCATTGTCTTATTAGTAATTTAAATGTTGAAAATGCTTTAGCTGATTTGGGGGCTAATATAAATGTTATGCATTATAAAATTTTCAAACAACTTGGTCTCACGGAACCAAAACTGATGCGATCATGACCAAGGCTACTGTTACCGAACCTATTGAGGTTCCCCTAGGGCCGGTCACTCGTGCACGAGCCAAGAAATTCAAAGAAGCCATCTCATGCTATATTGACTGAATTTGGGGAGAAGAAGTTGCGGGCCTCATTGATCAGTCATGGACTACTTCTTCATGCGTTCCATGCAGCTTGCTCAAAGCTGAATTTTAGTTTTAACTTTGCTATGTTTGGTTGCTGGAATTAGAACCATAATTTATTTTAATTAATTATAGTTTGAGTCTTTAATGTGCAATAAGTTTATTACTGTGTGTAATTTAGTACAACATTTTAATGTGTCCAGATTAAGACATCATGTTACTTAAGTTTGCATAATAAATTATGACATGCATTATGTAACTCCCATGTTAGTTAAAGTTTGCATCATTAAATTAAGTCATGTATTAAGTAACTCATTTGTTCATTTAGTTTACATCTTAAACCGCGCATTTAAGCATCTTAGTTACTTGAGTTTGTTTATATAAGTATGTTATTTAATTTGGCTGTTACTTTTTAATGCATAAGTTATAATGTGTTTAGTTTTTCTTAAATAAATTAATTGTGTGTTTAATAGTTTGTTGTAGGAAAGTCCAAAAGACTGGTCACATATTTTAAAGCTACAATAGGGCTGTTCCTTTGCCAAAAGGAATCAAATGCTGTCACATTCAAATGGTTGTTCAGTTTTGGCATAAAAGAGTGTGCATTTGGTCACTTATTTGTTGGTGCATTAAGGGAACATTTTTTGTGGATATTGAACCACTCAAAGCTCATTATGGTGGATTTTCAAATGGACCAAGAGTGACTCTTCAAGTTTGATCAATTTTTGGAGTCTTTATCCCTCATTATGACGCCATTAAAAGAGGAAGTTACACAAGCTTTATGATCCAGTTACAATGGAGCTAAAGGGACATCAACTAAACACTATAGGAACATATTAAGTCTTCATTAATGGATAGAGTCATGCCTTTTCATCTACACTAGGATCAAATGAAGAGACATGACCATTAGATTTCCTACATGAGTTAAAAATGAAATTAAAGCTTGTAATAACCTTAGTTAATTTCTGAAAAGTGAAAGGTCACAAATAAGCATTCGAATAGTCATAATAGTGCCTATAAATAGATTGTAAGAAGACATTATTTTGGAAAAAACTTCTGATCATTTTATGAATTATATGATATTAGTGAGTGTTCAACTCCATTTGTTCTCTCTTGACTCCATTTATTTTGTAACGCCCTGAACCCGAGACCGTCGCTAGAGTCGAGCATGAGGTGTTAACGGACTTAATTCATTAATTAAACAGATCAAACAATTTATTTTAGAACTTTTAGACAAGCTGGCTAACTGCATCATAGTCGCTTAAAAATTAATATCTCGAGATAGAAAACTCGAAATCCAATTCTGTAAATTTTCCCTAAAACTAGACTCATATATCTATCAACTAATTTTTTTCTAAAATTTTTGGTCTGGCCAACTAGTACAGTTTATTATTTAAAGTATCCCCTGTTTCAGGGTTCGACTACTCTGACCCCTGTGTATTACGAATCAAATATCTCCCTGTACAGAGTTTTAATTATTATTCCATTTGTTTCTCATAAAACTAGACTCAATAAGGAATCTTTAAATATAAAGCATGACTTCTAATTATCTTTGTACAATTTTTTGTGAATTTCCAAAGTCAGAACAGGGGATCCAGAAATCGGGCCCTGTTTCACAAAAATTTAAATATCTCATAAAATATAACTCATATACCTGTTTTGTTCCATCCATATGAAAATAGACTCATCAAGATTTAATTCTATATCTCATTCACTATCTAAATCCATTTCTACTATTTTTAGTGATTTTCCAAATTCACATCATTATTGCTGTCCGATACTGTTTTAAAGCTAATTTCACTTTTTTCATGATTTGCATGGAATAACTAGCATTTAGGCATACATAACACCAAACATGTCCTCGATTAGCCATTCCAACAGCTAATCATTATCAAGCATTTACATACCATTCATCAACCATATCATAAGATCATACACACAAAATGGCTACGATGCTATACATGCCATACTCAAAATGAAACGTCTAGCTATACCAAAATAATCCTCGTGATAGTGTGCCCGGACCTCCGACGTACTTTACGATCCCCGAGTTAGCTTGACAAAACTATAAAAGAAGGAAAATAAAGGGGGTAAGCATTAAGCTTAGTAAGTTTGCATGCAAATAAATAACAACATTCATAAGAATTATCTTACTACTTGGCATGATACTACTTATGCAACTTCATTAATTGTCATGGACATATTTTAAACTTCTTCACTTACTCACTTACTTAAATACTTACTTACTTAATCAAATTTATTAATACATTTTACTTACCTTTTTCCTTATCAAGCATACATGAACATTATGTACTTACCTTTGCTCTTCTAGCATGAACTTGTCTTACCTTTTTAATATAACTCGTCTTACTTTACCTTACCTTGATATTCTCTTTAAATTTTCCTGTTGAACCACTTGGAATACTAAGGATACATGGGTACCTTAACATTGCTATGACTTGTCATGGTCTTACATGGTATCCTTTTGAAACTTACCATTGCCATGTCTTGACATGGTCTTACATGGTAGCCTTGCCTTATGAACTCACCAATGCCATGCCTTGACATGGTCTTACATGGGACCTTCGCCTTATAGTAACTTATCAATGTCATGTCTTGACATGGTCTTACATGATTTCATTGCCTTAGAAACCTTACCAATTGTCATGCCTTGGCATGGCATTACATGGTATCCTTAAACCCTAATGTCATGACATTTGTATCCTACACATTCCTAAGGTTCAACCGGGACTTTCTGAAATTACTTCTCCGTCAATTCATGCTTGAGTCTTCTTTGAATAATTTCATAAAATAAATTTACACATGCTGGAAATTAACAACATTAACATAAAATAATAGAATATTGCATTTATTTACCGCAAACTTACCTCGAAACAAAATACGATCAACTATATCGATTTAGTCCACCATCTTTTTTCTTTCCCCGGTCTAACTCCGAATTTTGTTCTTCTTGATCTATAATAAAAAAATTTAGATTATTTAATACTCACATTTATTAATACAGTCCTTGACCCAAACTTTGGCAAAATTACATTTTTGCCCCTAAATTTTACATATTTACACTTTTTCCCCAAGGCTCGGAAATTAAAATTCATCCTATTTTCTTATGTTTAGTGACATGCTGATCATTTTTCCCTTCTATGACAACATCAAATTCTCACTCTAACATGTACTTATGACTATTAGGTATTTTTACCGATTAAGCCCTTTTACTCGTTTTCACTTAAAACTGAGTAGCACAAGTTGTCTAACATAATTTAAAACCTCATATTCTATCATAGAACACCAAAATACACAAATTTAACCTATGGGTATTTTTCCAAATATGAACCCTAGGTTGAATTATTGCTAGCATAAGCTAAATCGAGCTACCGAGATTTCAAAAACGTAAAGAACATTAAAAACGGGGCTTGGAATCACTTACTATGGAGCTTGGAAGCTTGAAACAAACCCTAGCTATGGAGAACCCTTTAATTTTCGTCCTAATGAAGAAGATGGACATATTTTGCCATCTTTTTCCTTTTTTTAATCTTTTAATTACCAAATGACCAAAATACCCTTAATACATTTCTTTGAAAATTATCATGTACAAGCCTATTTTTGTCCAAAATTTTAGAAATTGGTCAAATTGCTATTTAAGACCTCCTCGTTAATATTCCACAGTAATTTCATACTAAAAACTTCTAGAATGCAAGTTTTGCAAATTATTCGATTTAGTCCCTAAATATCAAATTGGACCCTCTATCGATAAAATTTCTAAACAAAATTTTCACACAATCATGCAATCATGTCATAGACCTTAAAATGATAATAAAATAAATTTTTCTACCTCAAATTTATGGTTTCGCAACCACCGTTCCGTTTAGGCCCTATTTCAGAATGTTACAGATTTATCAAGACCTTCTTGTGGCGTGAATCCTGTCATTTTCTGAACTTATCACTTCTCCAAAGTGTGGCATTCAACCTTATATCATTGGTTCCTATCTTCCATAGATAGTGGGTCATGATTAGCTATCAACTCCATTTTGAGCTACTATAAGATTTGGATTAATATTGTCTATAATATTGGTTCTATCTTTAGCCTTGAAACTGAAACATTTTTTATATCTTTAAACACTTAAAACTATTTTCTTATTTTCCAGCCAACTTTCTCTTTTATAGCCTACTTCAAAAACGTCAATTCATACTTCTTAATTTTACGATTGGGCAAACAAATGACTCGAATAAAATCACGAGAACGAGTTCATATAAAAAACTCACTAGGATGAATATTCAATTAGTTGACAGATCAATTAGGTATCCTAGGGGTATTATTGAAGATGTACTTATTAAACTCGATCAATACATATTCCCTGTTGATTTTGTTATATTGGACATAGATGAGGATATTGAGGTACCCATGATATTAGGTTGACCATTTTTAACCACTACTAGAACTATTATTGATGGGGTAATGGTGAGCTTGTACTGAGTATAAGTGATGAAAAGGTTACTCTTCAAGTACGTGATTTTATTAGAGTTACTAGTGAGCGAGATGATACTCGTTATTCTATTAATGTTAGCAATCATTTGACTCGACATTCTTTGCAGGAATTCACTAATGAATATGTGTTTGAACAGTATCCGTCTCAAGGTGATAAAAATCAAGGGACGAATGGAGAACGAATGGTGCAGTTCGATGAATTAGATGAATGGTGAACAAAGTTTGAACAGATTTTTTTTGTTTTTTTCTTGTCTTTTTGCTTACATGACCATGTATTTTATTTTTTTCTCTTTATTTTATTTTATTATGGATTTTTATTTTATGTTTTTTCAATTGTTTTTTTCTAGTTTGTAATCTCTCTATCTTATTTATTTTTGTCTATTTTCTTATTAGTTTGCTTGGAAACATGTACTTCATTTAGAATCGCCTACGATTTCGGTATTCACTATTCCGACGAATCCATCCAAATTCAAGGAAGTTTCAGTTCTCATCCTCCCTTATGATATTTTTCTTATTATGTTTCTATTTGTTTATACATTGAGGACAATGCAGATCTTAAGTGTGAAGAGTTTATTTATATGTTTATGCGATAAAATTCCTGAATTATTTTTTGTGTTTAAGTAATTTTCGTACACCTTGTAACACCCCTTACCCGTATTCGACTCCAGAACAGGGTACGAGGCGTTACCGGACATAAACTCACACAATCATACAAAACCGAGACCTAAATTTTTTTCTAAATTTAAAACTTTTCATTCATATGCATATCGTCCCTTTTTTCGGCCTTTGAGGCCCAAAACATACATTGGGTGTGGTTTAGGACTAAACTAAGAACTCTCAAAACTTATACAATACTTAGAAAATTTTCCTATTTTAGAGGGTCACACACCCGTGTAGGTAGGCCGTGTGGCCTCACACACCTGAGTGGCTTGGGACACGCATGTGTCCTCAGCTCGTGTAACTCTCTGTTTATGACATCATCAACTAAATTGAGGTCACACGGCCAAGTCACACGCCCGTATGCTTAGGCCTTGGCCTCCACACAGCTGAGATACACGGCCGTGTCTCTACCCGTGTGTTTACTACTGAACATTCTGTTTTACCAAATTAGGGTACAGTGGACACACTATAACAACCCGATTTTTAGCTAAATCAGAACAGTGGTTTCGGGACCACAAATTTGAGGTTGGAAAATTATTTTAATATTATTTTGTGTGTTTATGGCATGAGATAAGATATCTGTGAAAGTTTGGTGTGTTAATTTTATCTTTTAAGTGGTTAATTTGAGAAAATGACTTAATTGCGTAAAATGCAAAAGTGAGTTGCTATATGTTAAATGTGCCTATTTGTTATGGCTTATTAAAGCAAAAGTCCGTATGTTCTTATTATGCCATTGATATGGTTAATGGATATTAATAACCATCCATTAAGTGATTTTATAATGGTTTATTAAAGGTTAATTTGGTAAATTAAGTATTAATGATAACAAAATAAAAAAAAAAGATTAGGCATATTCATCTTTCTTTTGCCGAAAGTTGAGAAGGAAAGTGTTCATCCATGGTGTTTTAAGGTTCGGCTATTACCAAGCTCAATTGTAAGTTCATTTTTATTCGATTTTTTATGATTTCTATATTTTTATGATCGTTGTTATGTGTTCTAGCTAGCCTATGCTTAAATTTATGAAATTGTTGAAGATTTGATGGGATGCCATTGATGAATTCATAAGTTTTGTGATGTTAAATGGTGAAATAAGAAAGCTTGGTGCTTGATATACATGTGTTGTAAAGTGATTTTGAGTAAAAATGCATATTAGGGATTAATTTGTGAAAATGTAAAAATGTGAGGTTAAATGTGTAAATAAATGAAAGTTTTAGGCTGTTAGGAACCTTAGAAAGATTCGGCTAAGGCAAGGTTTTGATGAAATTTTGTATATTTGGTGTTTTGTAGATTAAGGACTAAAATGTCAAAATGTGTAACTTTAGGGGTTAAAGTGCAAAAAAGCCCAAATATGTGTTTGTGGATGAAATTGAATGAACTAGTGATTAAATGGGTTAATACATATAGATCAAGAAAGGAAGAATTTGGTTTTAGGTGGCACTAAGTGTGTGATACCGAGATAGCTTCGGTTCAGTGTGATGGCACTAAGTGTGCGATATCGTTATAGCTTCGGCTAAACGTTTATGCACTAAGTGTGCGAGTTCTTAAAACATTGAAAGATATCCGAACGATTTAATGTATTGAACAAAGAGGTGAGGATGAAATAAATAAATACGGGAAAGTACAGGTACGTACAATACCTATGTGGTAGTTGATACTATGTGTATGAAACTTTATGAAATGGTATATACATGATAAATGGTTATAGATTAAAATTGAATGAAGAGATGAGAACTGTTAAGTGTTTATTAGTTAATGATTTAGATAATATGAACTGTTGAGTATTTTTGGTACGAACTTACTAAGCTATTAAGCTTAATGTGTGTTATTTGCCTATGTTTTATAGATCATCGAAGCTAGCTTGGATTCGGGGATTGTCAGGAAACGTCATCACACTATCGATCATCTTGTTGGTACTTTTGAAGCTTGTATATATGGTATATGGCATGTATAGGCTAGTGATATTTTAGTATATTTTGAGTCTTGATATTAGCCATGAGATTTGGCTTGTAAATGTGGTATGTATAACCATCTAATTTGGCTTGATTTATGTGTGTGGTAAGTGTTATATGTGATGTATATAATGCCTTATGAATTGGTTTGGCTTGAGATGATGATATGATGAGTTTTGTGATATGAAATAGATGATATTATGATGAATTAGTGAATAGGGAATATATGCAAGTTGTAATGATTTTGGCATAATAATTTGGTATAATTTGAATATGAAATTGATTAGTTAAAATGGTAGATTATATATGTTATGTTATGTGTATGTTTTGATGGGTTTTGGTTGCTTATAAATGACTTGAAATGATACCAAATAGGTTGATTTGTATGCATGATTGTAGGGTGGCAAATTGGCTTTTCAAATGGCTAATTTTTGTCCACACGGGGAGAGACACTAGCCCTACGAATTTAAGTCAGTATTGAGCACGGGTTAGACACACGAGCGTGTAGTTAGCCGTGTGACCCAAGTCAATTTCGACCATGGCCAAGGCACACGAGCACGTCTCCGGCCGTGTGGTGCAAGTCAGTATGTATGCCCTATTTTCACACGGTCTATGACACGGGCATGTTTGGTGGCCGTGTGAGGCACACGGCCTGTTGACACGAGTGTGTGACCCTGTAATTAAAGACAATTTTCTAAGTTTCCTAAAGTTTGGAAATGTTATCGGTTTAGTCCCGAACCACTTCTAAGCATGTTTCATGGTCTCATAGACCTATGTAAGGAACATTGTGAATGATTTAAATGAATTTTGATTATGATTGCTTAAATGTATGAGAATGAAGTGTATTGATTTATAATGCCTTGTAACCTTATTCTGGCTACGGATACGGGTTAGGGGTGTTACATTTAAATTGGTATTAGAGCTACAGTTTAGTCAATTATAAGACTAACGTAGCATGTAAGAGTCTAGCTATACATGCCATATATATAAACTGTGATAGTGAGATGATTCCTAACAGTTAAAATGTGTTTTTCATATAGCAAATGGATCCTGAACGAGCAATAGCCGACGATGTTGAAAGTAATACACTTGCTCTCGCACAAAGGGTAGCGCCGGCCAATTCTAGGCCTATTACTAGTAGTCGGGGAGGAGAGGCTAAGCAAGCCTTTTTCCAGATGATAACTAAGTGGTTCACGGACTTCATACAAACAAATTCGGCTACTCAACAACCTCTACCCCCACCTGTTCCTCAACAAGTTCCAGTTGTGCTGCAAGTGCTAGATCCAATCGGATTGAGTAAGCCACCTGTTGATAAAATGCGTAAACACAGGGTTGAAGAGTTTCGGGCTACAGTTGATGGCGATGCAGAGAGAGCAGATTTCTGGCTCGAGAACACGATCAAAGTATTTGATGAATTGTCGTGTAATCCAGAGGAATGTATCAAATGTGTTGTTTCGTTGTTGAGGGATAATGCATATCATTGGTGGAAAACGTTGACATAGGTGCTTCCTAGAGAACGAATTACTTGGGAATTCTTTCAATCTGAGTTCCGTAAGAAATATATAAGCTAGAGATTTCTCGATCAGAAACATAAAGAGTTTTTAGAATTGAAGCAGGCCGAATGACTATCACTGAGTATGAAAGAGAATTCATACGGTTAAGCAAATATGCCCTAGAATATGCGTCTACTAAAAATATCATGTGTAAACGATTCGTTGATGGATTGAATAAAGATATAAAACTTCTAGTCGGGATTCTAGAAATCAAAGAATTTGTTATGTTAGTTGAAAGGGCTTGCAAAGCCAAGGATCTCAGCAAAGAAAAGAAAAAGGCTGATTCAGAGGCAAGAGATTTGAGGAAGAGATCAATGAATAAATCTTATCATTCTTCATCAAAAAAATCTAGAGACTATTTTAATTGATCGACAGCTTCAATGGGATATCAGAATAGAGATCGCGGGAAGCAATACACCAACCCTAAAGCTCAAGCCACATCAGTATCGAGTGTTGGTAATGTAAAAGATGCTAACCTTGACTATCAATAGTGTGGAAGACGACATTTTGGAGTTTGTTGGGTGAAAAATAATAACAGAGCTTGTTACAGTTGTGGTTCACGAGATCACCTTATTAAAGATTACCCAAGGTTAGCTGAAAAAGATAATGCTTAGAACACGAGACCGAGTAACACTATAGTTAGAGGGAGACATTTCGTAATGCTGGAAATGTGAGTGGTGGTAGATGTGCGACACGAGACACTGCTGCAAGATCAGATGCTAGAGCACCTGCACGAGCCTATGCTATTCACGCTCGGTAAGAAGCATCATCTCCAGATGTTATTACTGGTACTTTTACTCTCTATGATACTAAATTTATTGCATTGATAGATCTAGGATCAACTCATTCATATGTATGTGTGAACTTAGTATCCAGTAAGACTTTTCCTATAGAGTCTACTAAATTTTTAATTAAAGTATCGAACCCCTTAGGCAAGTGCATAATGGTTGATAAAGTGTGCAAGAACTGTCCATTAATGATTCGGGATATTTGTTTTTTGGCTGATCTAATGTTATTACCATTTGATGAATTTGATATAATCTTGGGTATGGATTGGCTAACGTTGCATGATGCTGTTATGAATTGCAAAAGAAAGACGATAGATTTGAGATGTCAGAATAATGAGATTATTCGAATTGAGTCAGATGACCTGAATGGTTTCTCAGTAGTGATTTCATCGATGTTGGCTCAAAAATGTGAGAAAAGGTTGCGAAGCTTATTTTGCTTATGTGCTCGATACGATAGTCCCTAAAAAAAAGATTGAATCAGTGCTAGTTGTGTGTGATTACCTAGCTGTGTTTCATAAAGAGTTACTGGGATTACCAGTGATTCGAGAGGTTGAGTTTGGTATTGAGTTAATGCCAAGTACAGCACCGATATCGATAGCTCCGTACAGAATGGCTCCAACAAAGTTAAAAGAATTAAAAGCTCAGTTGCAAGAATTAACTGATAGAGGATTTGCACGATCGAGTTTTTTGCCCTGGGCTGCTCCTGTGTTGTTTGTGAAAAAGAAAGATGGCATGATGAGAATGTGTATAGACTACTGATAGCTTAATAAAGTGACGATCAAGAACAAATATCCTCTACCCAGAATTGATGATTTGTTTGATCAATTGAAAGGAGCTTCAGTGTTTTCAAAGATAGATTTGAGATCGGGTTATTACCAGTTGCGAGTTAAAAACTCTGATGCGCCAAAAACTACATTCAGAATGAGGTACAGACACTATGAATTCTTAGTTATGCTTAGCTGAGTTGCATATCTCTGAGGTTGTAGATTACACGGAGTACCTGTTTCTATTGTTTCGGATAGAGATCCGAGGTTTACATCGAGGTTTTAGAAGAAACTACAAGATGCATTGGGTACAAAGCTAAACTTTAGTACTACATTTCAACCGTAGGCAGATGGTCAATCCAAATGAGTTATTCAGATACTTGAGGATATGTTGAAATGTTGTATTCTTGAGTTCGAAGGTACGTGAGAACGATACCTACCATTGATTGAATTTGCGTGTAACAACAGTTTTCAATCAAGTATTAAAATGGCACCGTATAAAGCTTTATACAGTCGCAAATGCCAAACACTGTTGTACTGGACTAAACTCAATGAGAATAAGATTCACGGGGTTGATCTGATTAGAGAGACTGATGAAAAAGTGAAAGTAATTCGTGATAGTTTGAAAACAGCGTCAGATCATCAGAAATCATATGCAGGCTTGAAACGAAAAGATATTGAGTTTCAGATCGGGGATAGAGTGTTTCTGAAAGTATCTCCGTGGAAGAAAATACTTCGGTTTGGTCGTAAAGGCAAACTAAGTCTGAGATTCATCGGGCCGTATAAGATTGTCAAACGTATTGGGACGATTGCTTATAGGTTGTTGTTGCGACCTGAGTTAGAAAGAATGCATAACATATTTCATGTATCGATGCTATGAAGATAAAGATCAGATCCTTCACATGTCATTTCCCCAATTGAGGTTGAAATTCAACTTGATATGTCTTATGATAAAGAACCAATACAGATTTTAGCTCATGAGATCAAAGAGCTGAGAAATAAAAGAATAGCGTTAGTGAAAGTATTGTGGCATCGAGACGGGGTTGAAGAAGCTACATGGGAACCCGAGGATGCTATGAGAAAACAATATCCAAACCTATTCACTGGTAAGATTTTCGGGGACAAAAATCCCTAAGGGGGGAGAGTTGTAACAACCTGGTTTTTAGCTAAATCTGAATAGTGGTTTTGGGACCACAAATCTGAGGTTGGAAAATTATTTTAATATTATTTTGTGTGTTTATGGCATGAGATTAGATATTTGTGAAATTTTGGTGTGTTAATTTTATTGTTTAAGTGGCTAATTTGAGAAAAGGACTTAATCGCGTAAAATGCAAAAGTGACTTGCTATATGTTAAATGTGCCTATTTGTTATGGCTTATTAAAGCAAAAGTCCTTATGTTCTTATTATGCCATTGGTGTGGTTAATAGACATTAATGACCATCTATTAAGTGATTTTATAATGGTTTATTAAAGGTTAATTTGGTAAATTATGTATTAATGATAATAAAATAAAAACAAAAGATTAGGCATATTCATCTTTGTTTTACCAAAAGTTGAGAAGGAAAGTGTTCATCCATGGTGTTTTAAGGTTCGACTATTACCAAGCTCAATTGTAAGTTCATTTTTGTTCGATTTTTAATGATTTCTATGTTTTTGTGATCGTTGTTATGTGTTCTAACTAGCCCATGCTTAAATTTATGAAATTGTTGAGGATTTTATGGGATGCCATTGATGAATTCATGAGTTTTGTGATGTTAAATGGTGAAATAAGAAAGCTTGGTACTTGATATACATGTGTTGTAAAGTGATTTTGAGTAAAAATGCACATTAGGATTAATTTGTGAAAATGTGAAAATGTGGGGTTAAATGTGTGAATAAATGAAAGTTTTGGGCTGCTAGGGACCTTAGGAAGATCCGGCTAAGGCATGGTTTTGATGAAATTTTGTATATTTGGTATTGTATGTATTAATGACTAAAATGTCAAAATGTGTAACTTTAGGGGCTAAAGTGCAAAAATGTCCAAATATGTGTTTGTGGATGAAATTGAATGAATTGGTGATTAAATGGGTTAATTTTGAATACATACATATCAAGAAATGAAGAATTCAGATTTAGATAGAGGAAAATCGAAGGTTATAGAGTAATCGGTCCAATTCGTCCATTTCGAGTACGAGGTAAGTTCGCATGTGATAAATGAAGTTACAATTATGTTTTTAATGCTTTAATAATGCATAAATTGTATATTTGAGACTATGACTGTGTACGACGACAAGTCTACGATGTTTGGCACTTAGTGTGTGTTTCGAGATAGCTTCGACTATATACAACACTTAGTGTGCAAATTGAATTAGCTTTGGTTTTATGTGGCACTAAGTGTGCGATACCGAGATAGCTTCGGTTCAATGTGATAGCACTAAGTGTGTGATATTGTTATAGCTTCAGCTAAACATTTATGCACTAAGTGTACGAGTTCTTAAAGCATTGAAAGATATCCGAACAATTTAACGTAATGAACAAAAAGGTGAGGATGAAATAAAAAATACGGGAAAGTACAGGTACGTACAATACCTATGTTGTAGTTGATACTATGTGTATGAAACTTTATGAAATGGTATATACATGATAAATGGTTATTGATTAGAATTGAATGCAGAGATGAGAACTGTTAAGTGTTTATTAGTTGATGATGTAGATAATATGAACTGTTGAGTATTTTTGGTACGAACTTACTAAGCTATAAAGCTTATTGTGTGTTATTTGTCTATGTTTTATAGATCATCGAAGCTAGCTTGGATTCGGGGATTGTCAAGAAATGTCATCACACTATCGATCATCTTGTTGGTACTTTTGAAGCTTGTATATATCGTGTATGGCATGTATAGGCTAGTGATATTTTAATATGTTTTGAGTCTTGATATTAGCCATGAGATTTGGCTTGTAAATGTGGTATGTATAACCATCTAATTTGGCTTGATTTATGTGTTTGGTAAGTGTTATATGTGATGTATATAATGCCTTATGAATTGGTTTGGTTTGAGATGATGATATGATGAGTTTTGTGATATGAAATAGATGATATTATGATGAATTAGTGAATAGGGAATATATGCAAGTTGTGATGATTTTGGCATAATGATTTGGTATAATTTGAATATGGAATTGATTAGTTAAAATGGTTGATTATATATGTTATGTTATGTGTTTGTTTTGATGGGTTTTGGTTGCTTATAAATGACTTGAAATGGTACCAAACAGGTTGATTTGTATACATGATTGTAGGGTGGCAAATTGGATTTTCAAATGGCTAATTTTTGTCCACACGGGCAGAGACACTGGTGTGTGTCTCAGCCGTGTGTGACACACGGCTATGTTACACGACCATGTGTCCCCTGGGGTAGTCTTATGAATATGTCGAGCATGGGCTAGACACATAGGCGTGTGGTTAGCCATCTGATCCAAGTCAGTTTCGACCACAGCCAAGGCACACGGGCATGTCTCCGGCCGTGTGGTGCAAGTCAGTATGTATGTCCTGTTTTCACACAGTCTATGATACAGGCGTGTCTGGTGGCCGTGTGCCTGTTCACACGGGTATGTGACCCTGTAATTAAAGACAATTTTCTAAGTTTCCTAAAGTTTGTATATGTTATCGGTTTAGTCTCAAACCATTTTTAAGCATGTTTTATGGTCTCGTAGACCTATGTAAGGGACATTGTGAATGATTTGAATGAATTTTGATTATAATTGCTTAAATTTATGAGAATGAAGCGTATTGATTGGTAATGCCTTGTAATTTTATTCTGGCTCTGGATACGGGTTAGAGGTGTTACACACACGGCCGGATCACACAACCATGGGGGCAGACCGTGTGTCACACACGGTCTAGACACACGCCTGTGTGCCTGCCCGTGTGGACAACTTTGAGGCTACTTTCCAAGCTAGTTGCCACCCTTATTTGCACATACACATACATGACTTCAAAGGCATTTAGCTTGGCATAAGTGAGCACTTAAACATACACAAACAATACATGACCGTGATCATTTCATCTTTACTTATACATGCATAAGACTTTATACTTTGTCATGCCCAACTTACCAATTCTCATTTAATCCATGTTTATCATCATACTAAACAAATCCCAATTAAATCATCAAGCATTCATAACCACATCACATTCACACAACCACCAACCACATCACCATTGCATGGGCACATGTATATTTAAATAAATAGGCTTACAACCAAAAAATCAATATGAGCCACATCTCATGGCCTTATACAAAATGAATGAAATATCAATATAAGCCAATTTACATGGCTTCACATTACATCAAACCCTTAACCATTATAAGCCAATACCTTTGGTTAAATCGTAATGACATATTCACAATTAACTAAGTCCTTATACATGCCATAAACTTAAGAGGTTTGTATTCATTTTTACCCACGATGATAGCTTGATAGTGTGATAGCATCTCCAGCGGTCTCCAACCCGAGCTAGCTAAATTAACCTATAAGACATGGGAAAGGAAAGGGGGTAAGCTATATAATATAGCTTAGTAAGTTTATATGCAAATAATAAACAACTATTAACATTCATTTAGTTTATCCATCCATAAGAGTACTATAATTTCAATTGGCATTAGGTTTTAAGATTTCTATTTATTCATTTATAGTGCTTACTCCTTTAACTTATAAACACCATTTACATGCCTTGGCATTAGCCTAGCCACTATAGTCTTCCTATTATAACATATCACATTAACTAACAAGTTATTTCCATCCTCTTAATCACATGCACATTATTTGTGAGTAATCATAATTTCCACATATAGTTCAACCACCTTTCACTTGTCTAAGCTCGAATCTTACTATATTCTCATAATGTCTTTATTTGGCAATTATGCATGTCTTTTTCTTCCTCATATCCAATGAAACACAATTTAAATAAATGAACCGTAAAATATTACAAATCAATTAGCCTCCTAAGCCTATCACATGATCATTATCAAATCTTATCATGCATTCATTCATCATAAATATAGATCATTTGTCACATGGTTATCAATGTTTCACAAGTATAACTTGTTCATGTACATTCTCACCAAGAATTCATCATATACCAAACTCAATTCACATGAGTTCTGTGTACATACCTGTACCACTCGAAATATAGTCACATACTTTCTCATTCTTAACATATCCGTTGAAATACAATTCAAGCATATAAACATATTAGATCACATCTCAATTAGGCCCAACAGCCTAACACGTAATCATCATTTATATTTATCATATATCCAACATCATAAGTATGTGCACTATCAATCACAATAGGTAATAAAAAAATATTTCCACAATAATCATGAATTTACAATTATAGGCTTATGTACATGCCTGTTTGCTCGTAGTAATTTCATTCTCATACTCATCTTTGATTTACCCGTTGAATCATATTAGAATACTAATGATGCTCGGGGATCTCATACCTATAGTATCGTATCAATGCCATATCTCAGATATGGTCTTACATGAAATATCATATCGACGCCATGTACCTGACATGGTCTTATACGAAATCACATACCAATGCCATGTCCCTGACATGGTCTTATACGAAATCACATACCGATGCCATATCCAAGATATGGTCTTATACGGAATCTCAGTAGCCCTAATTTCATGACATTTGTATTTTACCCTTGAGGTTAAATCGAGATTTCCCATTTCTTGAAACTTTGTCAAAATTGTCATTAATCAATTTCTTAAAAACAAATGTATACAATTCATGAAATATTGAAATATTAAATACATAACATAAGATTGCATTATTTACGTGTAACATCTCGAATTAGGGTCTAGTCAGAATAGTGGTTTTGAGACCACAAATCTAAAATTGAAATAATTATTTTATGATTATTTGTTGGTCCATGACATGATTGCCTGTTTGTGTGAAATTTTCATGAAGAAATTCTATGCCTATGATGTCCAATTTGACTTTAAGGACCAAATTGAATAAGTTGTAAAACTTGTGTTCTAGAAGTTTTAAGCATGAAATTGTATTGGATTATTAATTAGAGGTCCTTAAATGGAAATTTGACCAAGTTCTAAAATTTTGGACAAAAATGGACATGAATAGGAAAATTTTGAAAGAAAGGCCTTAAGGGCATTCTGGTCATTTGGTTATTAAAAGAATAAAAAGGGAAAAAGAAAGCAAAAATGATGTCCATCTTCTTTAAGGGTGCTAAAATTTTCAAGGGACTCCATAGCTAGGGTTTTCAACATTTCAAGCTTGATTGTAAGTGCTCCCAAGCCATGTTTTTAATGTTCTTTACATTTTTGAAGTTGCCATCAACCGATCTAGCTATTTCAACCATTATTTTGAGCTAGGGTTCATGTATGAAATTTGACCCATGTGTGACATGGTTGTATTTTGATGTTTAATGGAGGAATATGAATGTTTGATGTGTTATAAACATCTTTTGCTAAGTGATATTTAGAGAAAACACCTAAACAGGACTTGTTTGTAAAAGGTGTAAAAATGAGTAGTAGATGTAACATCCCGAATTAGGGCCTAGTCGGAACAGTGGTTTTGGGACCACAAATCCGACGTAAGAAAATTTATTTTTATTATATTTTTATGGTCTACGATTTCACGGAATGATTTTGTGAAAATTTCGACGTTTGGGCACTCAATTTGGTCAAAAGGACTAAATTGTAAAAAGTACAAAAGTTGAGTTCTACATGCTAGAGGTGTATAATTGTTATGAAATTTTAAATGGGAGGTCCTTAAATAGCCAAAATAGCCAAAATAGCCAAAATTTGGTAAACTAATAATTAAAAGAATTAAAAAGCCAAAATAGCCAAAATTTGGTCATCTTCTCCATGTACCAGCCAAAACCCCCCATGGAAGCCATGGCTAGGGTTTGGTTCAAGCTTCCAAGCTCATTTGTAAGTGATTCCAAGCCCCGTTTTTAATGTTCTTTACATTTTTGAAATCCCGGTAACACGTTCTAACTATTTCTACCATTATTTTGAGCTAGGTTTTGTGTTTAAAAATTTACCCATGAATGAAATGCTTGTATTTTGATGTCTAATGGTAGAAAATGAGTGTTGGATGTTTAATAAACGACTTTTACTAAGCAGTTTTCAATGAAAACGTCCGGAAGGACCATTTTGTAAAAGTTGTAAAATTTGTCATAAATGGGTGATTTAGTAGAAATTGAGGGCTGTCATAGTTATGAAAAATGATCAGAATGTCATAAAAAATAAGAAAATAGGATGAATTTTAATTTTCGAGCATTGGGGTAAAAGTGCAAATATGCAAAAGTTTAGAGGTCAAAATGTAAATTTTTAAAAATATGATTTTTGGACCCCCTATGAATAATGTGACTAATTATTTGGCTAAATTTGATATTATAGATCAAGGAAAAAAAAGATTCGGGATTAGAACGAGGTTAAATAAGGTTAAGCACAAACTCGAAATAAATAGTCGCACTCGAAACCTAAGTAAGTTCATATGTCAATGATAATGCAATGATGTTATTATTGTTCATACTTGAACTTGAAATTGTGTGTTGACATTATGTGATGGATGTTTATTTAGTTGATATGAAGATTATATATTGTAACAAATGCCAAATTATAATTATATGTAATACCATGTTTATTTTACGAACTAATGTCTAAATAAACATGGAAATGTGTTGAATTGGATGTACATTGCATGAGCATCTATGCATAATGATATACTTGATGGAAAAAGAAAATCTCAGTTGAATAAAAAGGGAAATTCGATGGATAAACCATGATTTACATGAGACTTAAATCCTGCATGTGTTGCAGAAAAGGATTTAGCCTAGACTGGTAATTCGAAGATCTCAAGTATAAAAAGGATCTAGCCTGGACTGGTGTTCCTTGAGTGATCGAGCCTCCCAAAGAATACGTGTGCATTATGGATTTAGCCCGAACGGGTAATTCGATTAGGGTCTGAATTTAGCCTGGACTGGTAATTCAGATCCGAGCTCATTGAGAGTGCTTGTTACAAGGGATTTAACCTGGACTGGTAATCCCGACATCACTCCATGAGTTTATATAACGGGGGATTTAACCTGGACTGGTAATCCCGCCGTAAGATGTGAGGTTTGTGAGAGTGCGCACATGAAATGATCACTTGTATGAATTGACGGTGAATGGGATATCCATCGAGATTCCGAGAAATTCAACGAGATTAATATGAAAAATGAAATAAAAGGTTCTTGCCATGATACATCATGTTATATGATATTATTATGATACATATGAGTTGTTATGTTTGGAAGAGTGCAGTGCTAAATGATAGCACAGGTAAGTACTCGAAACCCATGAGCACGTGTTTGACATGTGAAATGAAATGGACTTGTGACGATAGTGCAAATGAATGAATGGTATTTATGAGAATAATTTCTATGACAAATTTGTGATGGTTATTATCTTGTTGCACTAAGACAGATTTGGTATAGTAGCATTAGTTTGACTTTGAAAATCCACCAAAAATAGTGAAAATTGATTTAGAGATTGAACTAAATATGAAATTAAATCTTGATGAGTCTAGTTTCACGTAAAGGAAACGGTGTAAGCAAAAGAATTTTGTAGTATGAGATATATGAATTCTTGTGAGACAGAGTCGGAGTGATTCCAGACTCCCCTGTCTCAACTTTGGAAAATCACTAAAAATTGTAAAAAAATAATTAAGAGTTAAAATCCATATGAATGAAATCCTTAATGAGTCTAATTTCAATAAAAAGAGACAAGAACATATCTGAGTCTCATACTATGAGATAAATAAATTTTAGTGAAGAAAGGTCGAAGTTGTCAAACAGCAAAACAGGGGAGACTTTGAATAATAAATTGTACTTATTGGCTAGACCAAAAATCCTGGAATTTTTATGATAAGAAGATATATGAGTCTAGTTTCAGGGAAAATTTACAGATATTATTTTGGAGTTCTGTAGCTCGAGTTATAAATAATTTATCGACTATGACTCGATTAGATAGCTTGACCGGAATATGAATAAAAGTGTAACTATAGTTGTTTTACTTAAGGAAACATGTTATATTATTGCTTATTATTTTCATATGGACTTACTAAGCATAAAGCTTACTCCCTCCTTTCCATTTCTTTTAGTTTTGTCAGGTCAGCTCGAGTTGGAAATCGTCGGAGGCAACATCACACTATCGAGCCTTTACCCTTGGAGTATTGACATGTATATGTTATACGTTTTCAAGTGAGTGGCATGTATAGGGACTTAGTTTTTCTATGATCGATGTTGTTGTGATTAGCCAAATGTATTGGCTTATAATGATTTGTTGTATGTAGCCATGAGATGTGGCTTATAATGAATTTGGCTTGGAAGCCTATTTATCTATGATATGTGTAAATGTCCTGTGATGTGGGTATGTGATTATGCTTGTTCACTATGTTTAAGAAGTATATGGCATATGTACATGGTGAATTCCTTAGGACCATTCGAGGTGGTCATGGCCATGGAATAAATGTGTGATATGGTAATAAGTTGTTAGTGCCCTGAACATGGATGTTTAATTTATAAGTTAGTAAACATAGTTTAATGGTATAAGTGATTAATAAGATGACAAGGTCACATGAATGTGTAATAATGTGGCTAGACTATTTTATCACGAGTTGAAGGAACAAATGCATAATAACGAACTATTGAGGAATGCCACAGAAACCATGTATGTGTGTGCTTGTAAAGATGACAAAAAAAATTAGGAAATTAGCCTAAGTTTTGACTACCTAGGCAGGCCACAAGGGCGTGTGTCTTGGCCGTGTGTCTTTAACAGAATGTTAAGGATTAAGTCAGAGAGTTACACAGGCTGAGGACACGGGCGTGACCAGAGCCACACGGGCGTGTATTTCTACACGGCCGACCCACACGGGCGTGTGACTCTCTAAAGCTAGAAAATTGTTAAGTCACCCAAAATTTACCGAATGTTTTCGATTTTGTCCCGAACCGCCCTAATGTATATTATAGGCCTCGAAGGCCTGTATAAGGGACAATATGCATGTGTTCAAAATTTTTTTAATTTTGGGTGAAATTTGGTGACCTGATTTTGTATGTTTATGAATGTTTAAGTCCGATAATGCCTCGAGCCCTGTCTCGGCGTTGGATACGGGTGAGGGGTGTTACAGTAGAAATGTGAAATAAATGAAAATGTAGGCTGATATAAGTTAGAATATGAATTGGCTAGGCTTGGGTAACAAAGAAATTGCATGCATTTCATTTTACAGGCTTAGGGACTAAAGTGTAAATAAGTGAAAAGTTAAGGGTAAAAAGGTAATTTTACCAAAGTATGTGTTATGGGTCGATATGAGCAATGTATGTATTGAACAAGTTGAATTTGGTATTATAGATCAAGAAAAATGTGATCCGAGTCTTGATCGGGGGAAAAACAAGGTTTACGAGGATTAGGCTCGTTTTTATCATTTTTGGTACCGAGGTAAGTTCATTTGCAAATAATGTAGCATGTACCATACTTTAAATGCTTTAATATTACATGTATGGTAAGCTCATATAAAATGTTATGTCATATTTCTATTTCTTTGATACCAAGTGAATGTTAATACTTTATTATTATGAGTATGCTTGATTATTCCATGAATATGTGATTGGTGCTATGAGCATTGAGATCGACGTTATGAGCAAGTTCGACAAAGATGTGGTATCAAAGAATCCCGTTTAAACCTTAGGAATAGTTAGGATACAAGTGACATGTCACTAGGAATTATGTAATTTGAACTCATTGAGTTGTGGTCTGAGTTCATGATATATGTGACATCTGAACTCATTGAGTTATGGTCTGGGTTGGTGATATATGTGACACGATTTTTAGCATCCAGGTACTGGTCTCGTATATTTTATTAATGGCGAGGTAGTCTGACATGTGTTGCGGATACCTGACAGCCTGCATGAGCAGACCCGTGAGTAGCTCGTAAACGAGAAACATGTGATATGAGATATGAAGTAGCATTGGCTTCATATAAGGTACTTAGGTGCAAACTTCCGATGTATCCGATAGTATTCCAAGTTTTCAATAGGTAGTTGAAATAAGTTTTATGAGTAATCGTAACGATTGCATCAAGACACGAAAGTAAGTTATAATGTGCAAGTGGGCACAAGTATGTACATCGAACTCATGTGAATGACATGAAATATGATGAGCTCGTGGTAAGAACATGTATTTATATACACATGAAGAATCAGTTTATGAGAATTGATAAAATGCAAGATTATGCTCGTTATGTTAAATGCATGGTTTAAGCTTGTTTAAGTTGCCTTTTATTTGCATGTGAACTTACTAAGCTTTATGCTTACCCCCTTTCTTTTCCATCTCTTATAGTTTCACCAAGCTAGCTAGGGGATCGGAGAACGTCGGAGACTCGATCACACTATCAGTTGAACACTTGGGTATAGTTAGCTTTATCATTTTGGATATGGCATGTATAGGGACTTGGCCTTTTTGTTATGTGTCATATTGATTAGCCAATGTGTTGGCTCATGATGTTATTATGATTATTTTGTATATGGCCATGAGAGATGGCTCATATTAATTATTTTGGGTTGTAACCCTAGTTATTGATGCATGCATGCAAATGTGCTTATGCTTTAATGTGGTTATGGTTGCTTATGGTTAATGAGTGTGATGGATGGCATGTATGTTTGGTGTATGAAATATGATTAATGTGTATGACAATAAAGGTAATGCAAGTGTGTAACTTGAAGGTAGGTTAGCAAAGATGATAGAAAAATATGAAATTGGTTTGGAATGCCATATGAAAGCATGATAGTTTGAATAGGTGATATGTTGACATTACGAAGACATAATTTAACCATGAATGTGAATGCTTGAGTAATCAAATGTGTCATGTTGCATGCCATGAAGCGAGTGTAAGTATGTGAATGTGTTTAAGGGTGGCAAATGGCTTGGAAAATTGCCTAGGAATTATCCACACGGTTAGACACACAGGCATGTGTCTAGGCCGTGTGTGACACACGGTCTGCCCCATTGGCATGTGATCCAACTGTGTGTCCCCTGCACCCTAAATTATGCAAAACAAAATGCTCAGTACTAAACACACGGGCAGAGACATGGCCGTGTGTCTCAGCCGTGTGAAGGACACAGCCTTAGGATATAGGCGTGTGCCCAGGCCGTGTGAAGTTTGCACTTAATTTTTGGAATTTAATTTGCCACACGACCTAAGCACACAGGCGTGTAACTTGGCCGTGTGACCTTATTTGGTTGATGATGTCATAAACAGAGAGTTACACGGGCTGAGGACACGGGCGTGTCTCAAGCCACACAGGCGCGTGTGACCACACGGCCTACCTACACGGGCGTGTGACTCTCCAAGTTAAGAAAAATTTCTAAGTCTTCCTATTATTTTCAAAGTTCTCGATTTAATCCTGAACCACCCTCGATGTATGTTTTGGCCCTCGTAGGCCCATATAAGGGACAGTTTGCACATGTATGAATGAATTTAATTTGAACGAAAATTTTATGGCCCGGTTTTATATGATTGGTTATGTTTAAGTTCGGTAACGCCTTGAACCCTGTCCTGATTTTGGATACAGGTAAGGGGTGTTACATTACGCATGAACTTACCTCGACACCAAAATGGCAAAAGGGACCTAACCGTTAATTTCTCGTTTTCCCCCGTTTTAGGTCCGAATCTCATTTTATTTTATCTATAATATCACATTTATTCTATTTATTAGTCACATTAGTCAATGTGATCCAAAACTCATACTATGGTAAAATTATGTTTTTGCCCTAAACTTTGTCATATTTGCACTTTTGCCCCTAGGTTCGTAAAATGATTTTTATTCAATTTCTTTGCACTTTAAGCCTAGTCAAGTCATTTTCATAACTATAGCAGCCCAAAATTTCCACTAAATCACACTTTTATGATAAATTTATAACTTTTACAAATTAGTCCTTTTTAGCATTTTCATCGAAAACTACTTAGTAAAAGTCGTTTAACACACAACAACAAACATTCATATTCCTCCCTTAAACATCAAAATACACACATGTAACACATGGGCAAATTTTTAAACATCAACCCTAGCTCAAATAAATGGTAGAAATAGATAGATCTTGTTATGAGGATTACAAAAACGTAAAAATCATTAAAAATAGAGCTACAACGGACTTACAATCGAGCTTGGAAGCTTGAAAAACCCTATCCATGGTGTCTCCATGCAAGCTTTGGCCAAAGGGTTGAAGATGGACAAAAATTGGCTTTTAATTTTATTTTTAACTTATTTTAATAACTAAATGACCAAAATACCCTTAATGAAAAACTTTGGAAACAAGCCTAACCATGTCCATTTTTGTCCACCAACTTAATCAATGGTCTAATTACCATATAAGGACCTCCAATTTAAAATTTCATAACAATTGGACACCTCTAGCATGTAGAACTCAACTTTTGTTCTTTTTACAATTTAGTCCTTTTAACTAAATTGAGTGTCCAAACATCAAAATTTTCAAATGAAATTTTCACGAAATCGTTTCGTGAAATTTTAAACCATAAAAATATAATAAAAATAAATTTTATTAAGTCAGATTTATGGTCTCGAAACCACTATTCCGACTAGACCCTAAATCAGGATGTTACAACTCTCCCCCCTTTAGGGATTTTCGTCCCTGAAAATCTTATAAGAAGTTGCTTTCAACTCTCATGAAACACTTTCACAAAACTTCTCAAAATCACAAACCGAAGTCACCTCGTATATCTCTTACCAATAACCTTTGGACTTTAGCATACAATGCCGGAACATATCGTCAAGATCCCAGTTACTCTCTTAGGAATTTATATACTCAGTTGTTCTATCAAATAAAAACTCCATACATACTGAAATGATCATATGGATCTTTGCCAAACAATCAACCACAATCCAAATAACATCTTCCTTTCGGAGGAAATGACAATCCTGATACGAAATTTATATTAACTCTATTTCATTATCACTCTCGCACAATCACTGACTGTATTAGTCTTGAATACATTTGATGTTCGGCTTACTTTCTAACAAATAGATATCTGATCAAAATTTCAAAATATCATGGTACATACTCATTCACTATCACGTTTCTAAGCTTCTCGGTTTCGCAAGGAAAACCCTGCTTTAGCATTTAATATAGCTAGAATTAGACCGTCATCAAATAAGGTCAATCAAGTAACCAGTACTTACAAAATAAACAAAGATTTTCTATCCAGGCATCTGTAACTATAACTACTTTCTCAAAGATTAAATCAATAACTTACTAGAAATCTTTCATCATCACAAACTATTGACACTGTTTTAAATTTTAGATATTTCTAGGACATTCAATACTTTAACTTTTTGGACCAATAAGCACGTGACATTTCCTATTGAAAACAAGAAGTCATCCAATTCTCAACACAGACATAATAACGGCCATCTCTAAATCACCAGTCTAACAATTCTTTTTAATGTGACATTAATCGTTTGAAAATACGAACTACCTCTTTATATTCTTGTATTAAAACACATTCTAATCTGTTCAATAGTTCATCACAAAAATCACAAATTCTTTATTCAATTCAGCCGATTCTAGAATCATTGCTTCGATTTACAATACCTTTAACTGTTTGGAACTTTATTAACAAGAATCTGACTACTCAAACTTTTATAAATTCGTTAACCTTTCAAATCTGAACAACTTTAACTTGTAATAACATCATTCGATTAGAACAATTCAATAAGTATATCTCTATATCATACTTTCTAGAATATAATTTCCTCATTCAGACTATCCGTCTATATATACACTCATGAATTCACATAATTTATTCCTTTATTTGAAGACATGCTTAAATACATATAACTCAAACTACATCTCAACAAATCAACTTACTCTGATAAAAACAACTAGGTTGATTTCAACTATCGAATAATAACATATCACTATACTCTTTTCAACCGTATTATCTCTAAGAAACAAATATCCTGATTGAATTCATCGACTTTAATCAAACTTACCAGCTCTGGAATTTCCATCGTAGCAGAGATAATACACTTTCCAAATATTTATATATACAACAAAATAACATCCAGTAGAAATAGATGAATAGTCTCACATAAGTTTTACCACTGACTTCATTCCAACATATTAAGATAGAATCCCGAAGAGATAAGACAATGCCAATCATAAATCAATAAACCATCAGCACTTTCATCTAACATTAAAGTTGGCTAACATTCTCACAACATAAGAACCTCATTAGAAAATAAACAATCACACACATATATCTGAGAATAAGGAATATATAGAATACCAAGAAGAGGTCATCATAATCTATTCAACCATAACTGTTACACATAGACACCTTTATAACTCAATTATCATTTCTCTGACTAATTTTGCCATCATGAACCCCGTACTATTCTATTCACTAATAAAAATCAATTCGGGAGGGATTTTGGCAAACATATACTTTAGACTCCATACCTAATTTAGTCGATTAGCCGAGACTAACTTCTTCCTTACCCGTGACATTGCATAATCTGTATAATCCTTAAAGCATTATGATATTTCTTCCAAAACTATTTTCACTTTCCTTTCTATTCTCATCGCTGTATGCATTACTAATTATTTCAACAATGTACTCTTTAGTTTTACACTTATGAACTTATTCAACATGGTTCTCGTGAATTTTCATTATGAAAGCAACACTGGTAAGGAGGTGAGGTCGTAAAGCCTCTAACTTGACTCTCATAATTACACGCATATGACTTAGCATTCATCATTAACATCATATCATCATAATCACATAGTTCACTTCAAGTAAATTATCACACTTATTCATTTTACAAATGTTTTCTATCATCCATAATTTCAAACAGTGAATTTACTTACTCAAGCTCAATATTAATATCTAATTAAATTCCAACACTTAGCTTCAATTTTACTTACCATCATTTTTCAAATTAGAGAACGTCTTACGGGTCGAGTACATCGTTTACTTGATGCCATACTCCAAATATGGTCTTACACGAAGTCTTATATCGATGCCATGCTATGTCCCAGACATGGTCTTACATGGGATCACATATCGATGCCAATGCCATGTCCCAGACATGGTCTTACATGGGATCACAATGCCATAGCCTAGCTATGGTATTACATGTTATTATGATGCCATAGCCCAGCTATGGTCTTAAACGTACTCACATGTACTACCATGGTCCAACCCTGGTCTTATTCGTCAATTCATCCTTGAACAATCGTACTCATTTCCTGTGTTCTACTCAATTTGATCTTCCAATTCAATTTCATACCATTATAATATTCATGGTTCAATAACAAAGTCATAAGACAAAACATTATATATTCTCTAATTTAACAATTAAAAATGAGATCCAACTATACAGACATACTGGTTATGCACTATTCAAACAAGTGTATATACATACATTTTGTCCATTGGGTAAGTTTACTTATCGTATTCACTTAATCACCCTCTCAGATTGACCATCGGTCTGAGGATGGAATGCAGTACTGAAGTCCAACCTTGTACCCAGAGCTTCATATAGCTTTTTCCAAAATTGATACGTGAAGTGAGGGTCCCTATCAGATATGACCGAAACTGGTATCCCATGCAGTCTTACTATTTTAGACACATACAGTTTAGCCAGCTTCTGCAATGAGTAGTCAGTACGAACTGGTATGAAGTGGGCAGATTTGGTCAATAAATCCACGAGGACCTATATTGAATCCTTCTTAGTGGGCGTTAGGGGAAACCCACTAACGAAGTCCATAGTCACTCTCTCCCACTTCCAAAGTTGGATCTTAATTGGTTGCAAAAAACCCGAAGGTAACTGATGTTCAGCCTTAACCTGCTGGCAAGTCAGACATTTACTCACAAAATCAATAACCTCTCATTTAAGTCCTAGCCACCAGTATAACTCACGAATGTCTCGGTACATCTTATTTCCACTAGGATGTATAGTATAGGGGCTACTATGCACCTCTCTCAGTATCAACTACCTCAATTCAGTGTCTTTCGGTACACAAATTCTCCCACAAAAATAGAGTACCCTTTCGCTATTTACTCCAAAGTCCTCAGTATGCCCACTCTCAACCTATCAGAAACGAAGACCCAAAGATTCATCCTCCAACTGCTTACCCTTAATATGCTCAATCCACGTAGGCTTAACCTGAATCTCAGCTAGTAGACTTCCATCGTCAAATAAACTGAGGTAAGCAAACATCACCGTCAAATCAGTCAAAACCTTACAGTTCAGTGTGTCGGCCACCACATTGGCCTTACCTGGGTGGTATTCAATTGTACAGTCGTAGTTCTTAAGTAGCTCCATCCATCTACGCTGCCTAAGATTTAGCTCTTTCTGAGTGAGGAGATACTTGAGGCTCTTGTGATCCGTGTAGATGATACACTTCTCACCATACAGATAATGCCTCTAGATTTTCAATACAAATACCACAGTGGCCAACTCTAGGTCAAGCGTCGGATAATTCGCCTCATGTGTCTTAAGCTGACGAGATACATATGCTACAACTTTATCCTCTTGCATCAACACACATCCCGAATCGACATGTGATGTATCACTGTAGACAATAA
This sequence comes from Gossypium longicalyx, assembly GCA_025698465.1. Taxonomy (NCBI): domain Eukaryota; kingdom Viridiplantae; phylum Streptophyta; class Magnoliopsida; order Malvales; family Malvaceae; genus Gossypium; species Gossypium longicalyx. The sequence continues at coordinate 22,366,875 of CM047000.1, forward strand.
ACTCTTTTCCAGACTCTGGTTGTATCAAAACAAGGGCCTCAGTAGTACAGTTTTGAGCTTCTCAAAGTTCTCTTGTTGCACATCAGTCCAGTTAAACGGCACACCCTTGCGTAATAGCTTGGTCAAAGGTGCTGCAATCAGTGAAAAACCCTCTACAAACCGTCAATAATACCCTGCCAGTCCCAGAAAACTGCGAATCTCAGATACATTATTAGGCTGCTTCCAATCCAAGACAGCCTCAATCTTTCGAGGATCGACTCTAATCCCCTCAATAGAAACCAAATGTCCTAGAAACACTACTTCATGTAACCAGAACTCACATTTACTAAACTTGGTGTATAGTTGTTTCTCTCGCAAGACTTGTAGAACCACTTTGAGGTGTTCATCATGCTCATCCTCAGTCCTCGATTACACCAATATGTCATCAATAATACCACTACGAACCGATCCAAATAGGGCCAGAACACTCGGTTCATCAGATCCATGAAGGCTGTTGGTGCATTCGTCAATCCAAATGGCATCACTAGAACCTCGTAATGACCGTATCGAGTCCTAAATGTTGTCTTGTGTACATATGTCTCCTTAACCCTCAACTAATGATATCCTGATCGGAGGTCAATCTTGAAGAAAATCTAAGCCCCTCGAAATTGGTCAAACAGATCATCTATTCTCGGTAAGGGATATTTATTCTTGATTGTCAACTTGTTCAATTACCGATAGCCAATGTAAATACACATGGATCCATCCTTCTTTTTCACGAACAGAATTGGTGCTCCCCATGGAGACACACTAGGGCGGATGAATCCATGATCCAGTAGCTCTTGAATCTGAGCCTTAAGCTCCGCAAGCTCTTTTGGTGCCATTCTATAGGTAGCGATGGACACCAGAGCTATACCGAGAAGGAGTTCAATCCCAAACTCTACTTCACGATTTGGAGGTAACCTAGGTAGCTCTTCAGGAAAAAGGTCTGGAAAGTCCTTAATCGTCCTAATATCCTTAACCGAAGAATCTCTAGAATCTGAAACACTGATGTAGGCCAAATACGCCTCACATCCCTTTTGAACCAACTTTTTCGCCCTCAGTGCAGAAATCACATTCGATAAGTAATTCTGACGCTCCTCAATTACGACTACCTCTCTATCCTTCTCAGTTCTTAGTACAACCCTTTTTGTGGCACAATCTAAGCTCACTCGGTGCTTGACCAACCAGTCCATTCCCAATATCAGGTCAAACTCTCCAAAAGGCAGTTCCATCAGATCAGCTAGAAAGATAACCCCTTAAACCTCTAAAGGAACATCTCTAAACAGTTTGTTAACCCTTATTAATTGTCCCAATGGACTCAGTACAGTGACCTCACTCGTAGTGCTATCCACCAGTATACCCAAGTTTTTAGATACAGTACAAGTTATATAAGAGTGAGTGGATCACACAGCCTGGCCCAGAATCCCACACGCCCGTGTGGCCCACACAGCCCAAATCAGTCGAGCCCGTGTGTTACACACGGCTTACCTGGCCATCACACAGCTGTGTCTGGTGTGCACGGCCCGGCCTCATTGATCACACGCTTGTGTTAGGGCGCACGGCCTACCACACGGGTGACCACACGTCCGTGTGGCATAGGCAGAATGGCTATTTACTTTTGGAAAAACCTCATTTTATGCGCTTCCGAGTACACACCTATTATTGTTTCGATGCAAAAGCAATCTTGAGTCACCCAAAAGCCTAAAAATAGAATACCCGTCACAAAATTAGCCAAAAATTATCAACCCTTCAAAACTAAACCGAAAGATCTGCACACACTTACCACCAATACACCCGTTCACTCACACCAATTCGACCGTTGAATAGAAGTTACCGATTCACCCCCTTCTCCTACATGAGAGATACAACAAAGACTCAACCTTATGAAATCAAAAGACAACAGAATGCAACCGAACTCACTTACTGATTATACTGAAATCAAAGATTCAAGGCACACACAGGTAAAGATTAAGGGCAAAGACTGAGAACGGAAGAAAAGGATTTAATAATTTTGTCAAAGAGTACAGAAGAAAAAGATGAACAAAATTGGGGATTTTTGGTCTTGGAAGAGAAGCAAAAACATCAGAAATAAAGAGAATTTTATGGAAGGAAAATTAAAATAAAATTACAAATTACAAATAAGATTTTCCTAACTTCCCACTAACCCCTTAATCCCAACCACTTCAGAATTTAACTTTTACAGAAACTCTCTTGAACAACCGTAAAAAAATATAAACATCTAAGCTTGCGCAGGACTAGAACACAAGAACCCCAACACTCCACTTAACCACCAGACCAGCAGACCCATTCTGATATGAAATTACCAATAATTAAGCTTAAGCCCTTTTTGCCAGGCTAAGGCTTTACTCAGCAAAATAAAAAAAAATTTCCCAAGACAAGGCTTGAACTAGAGACCTCTCACACATAACCAGAACACTTAACCACTGAGCAGATACAAATTTGTGTCAAATTTTAATAGAACAGAAATATGAGATTTTGGGGGCATTACAGTTTGCACTCTGAGCGTTGAACGCTCATTTATCTCTTAATGAAGATGGTTCTGTATTAGTAGAGTTGAGAACGAAACCACTGTTCCTTCAACGAATTTGCTAATTACAAGATGATAATCCAAAGTTGGTGCTGAAATGACAAATGGTTCAGGACAATCTGAGTTCAGAGTATAGCATTAATGAAAGTGGTATGTTACGCTATCATTATAGAATTTATGTTCCAAACAATTTAGATTTGAAAAATGATATTCTTTCTGAAACTCACGGTAGCATATACTTCATTCATCCGGGTAGTACGAAGATGTATTGTGATTTGAAACTGATGTATTAGTGGCCGGGTATGAAATAGGAAATTTGTGAGTTCATAGCTAAGTGTTTGATTTGTCAACAAGTCAAAGTAGAACATCAGGTACCAATAGGATTGTTACAACTTGTTATGATACCAGAATGGAAGTGGGAGCATGTCACGATGGACTTTGTATCCGGTTTACCTATGACTTTGGGAAAGAAAGATTCTATATGGGTGATTGTTGACAGATTGACTAAGTCGGCACATTTTATCCCAGTCAGAATAGACTTTTCACTTGAGAAGTTAGCGAAATTATATATATAAAATATTGTGAGGTTACATGGAATTCCAACATCCATTATTTTAGATCGGGATTTTGGAGTAAATTGCAAGAGGTTTTGGGTACAAAGTTAAATTTCAGTACAACGTTTCATCCTCAAACTGACAGGCAATCAAAATGAGTGATTTAGATTCTAGAAAATATGTTGAGATGTTGTATATTCGAGTTTGAAGGTAGCTGGAAAAGGTCTTTATTGTTGGCTGAATTTGCATATAACAACAGTAATCAATCCAATATAAAAATAGCACCATTTGAAGCTCTTTATGGGAGGAAATGTAAGACACCAGTGTATTGGTCCAAATTGAGTGAATCCAAGCTAGTAGGAGTTGACTTGATCTGGGAGACTGAAGATAAAGTTCGAATTATATGGGACAGCTTGAAAGCTACTTCTGACCGTCAGAAATCATATGCAGATTTGAAAAGAAGAGATATAGAGTTTGCTGTTGGTGATCGAGTATTCTTAAAGGTCTCTCTATGGAAAAAAGTGTTACGGTTTGGTAGGAAAGGAAAATTAAGCCTAAGATTTATCGAACTGTATGAAATTATCAAAAGAATCGACCCCGTAGCTTATAGATTAGCTTTGCCTTCCGAACTTGAGAAAATTCATAACGTGTTCCATGTATCGATGCTGAGACGGTACAGATCTGATACTTCACACGTGATTCCTCATAGTGAGATTGAGCTGCAACCAGATATGATATACTCGGAGGAACCAGTGAAAATTTTAGCTCAATAGGTTAAAGAATTACGAAATAAACGAGTACCGTTATTAAAAGTATTGTGGCATCATAATGGTTTAGATGAGGCTATCGGGGAAATAGAAGCATCAATGAGATCAGAATATCCGAACCTATTTACAAGTAACAAATTTCGAGGATGAAATTTCCTAAAGGGGGGAGAGTTGTTACAGCCTGATTTTCAGTGGTGTCAAAAATAGTGGTTTTAGACCACCAAATCTGACGAGTAAACTTGTAAATTTTATTATTTAGTAATTACAAGTTGTATATGATTTTAGAAACATTTTTGAATTGGTAATTTAAGTTTATAATGAATTATTTAAGTTCGGGTAACAAAATCTTAGGTCAAGTGGTTCTAAAAACGAGGTATCGAGACCTTAATTCTATAAACAGAGTCGTAAATATTTATATAAATATTTATGGAGTGTCATTAAGTTAGTATTAAAGTTTCATTAGAAAATTTTAACGTTTTAATAGTTAATTAATTAAAAAGGACTAAATTGAAAAGGTGCAAAACTTGCTCATTAAAAGAAATGGTGATTAAATGGCTTAAATGGTAAATAGGGAGGACTTAAGGAGTAACTTAGCCTATGTAAATTGGTTGGGCGGCATAAGTGTAGAAGAAATAACAAAATTAGTGTGAATTAAGGGAAAAATGGTAAATTTTGTAAAATTAAACAAATAAAATAGGAATTAAAAGATTTTCTAAACATTTCTTCATCAATCTCCAGCCAAAAGTAGCCATAGAAGAGTTTCTTAAGCTGGTTTTTCATATATTCGCTTCATGTAAGTTTAATTCTTGTCTTTTTCCTGTAATTCTTATCTTTTTAAGACTTTTACAGTTAGGTCCAACTATCTATTTCATTAGTTTTTTATTTTATTGGAAAATTTGAAAGTTACCATTGATGAATGCTAGATTTTTTTGATGAAATAATATGGATTTAGAAATTTAATTTTGTTATATGATAATTTTATAAAGAGAATTTGATAGATATTGATTTTAGGACTAAATTGTGAAGAATTAAAGAATTAGGGTTTACTATTAAATTTTTATGTATCAAGTGCTGTAAGATAGCCTAGAATACTTAGATAAATTGTCAATTGAGAAAACTTAGCTTATTTGATAGATTAATTAGTAAGGGACTAAATTGTAAAAATTGTAAAAGTTAGGGTAAATGTATAATTTCAAAAATTGAGGGGTATTAATTGTGAAGTGAATTGAAACTGAAATATATGTTAATAAATGAATAATTTTATTTTTTAGATCAAGAGCCCGTAGACAATCGTGAAAAAAGGAAATTAGTAGAATAGTCCCTAAACTTCTACAAATTTTACAATTTAACCCAGGTAAGTTCGTATGGTTAAACTTTAATAATTATATTGAATTGATGAATGATATTATGTATTTATTATATTTTTGAAAAATTAAATATTGTTAAATTATAAATTTAAAGTGAATATCCAGTTTAAATGGAACGCGGGATTGAGTACAATCGTTGTGTGGCGAAAGATAGCAAAGGAAGAATTGACGGAAAATTATCTAAGTAAACCGAGGTTCAGCATTTGTTGCAAACTTTCATGTTTACTTTCTATTTAGCTCTCACGATCTTCTATTTAACTCATACGAGTTTCCGTTCAACCCTAATGGGTTTCCGTTCAAATCTTATAAGCTTCAGTTCAACCCTTATGGGTTTCTGTTTAGCACTTATGTGCTTCTGTTTAGCCTTTAGGCTTCTAAAAATGATGTACTCATATCTGTAAGCCATTCTCTGATTCGGTAAGATTTGGTAAACGACTTATGTTATTGAAATTGAAATATTTATTATTTATTATTGATATTGATTTGAAAGAAGTGTGTTTATCGATTTATGTTGTGATTTGAGAGGGAGAGTGCATGAATAATTTACTATTTAAATTGTTATATTATGTTTGGTAAGATTTATATTTAACCTATTGAACTTACTAAGCTTCATTAAACTTACTTGTGTTATTTAATGTTTTTATAGATTAACTTAAGGTCAGGAGATCGGATCCACACAGCAAGCCACACTATCCAACTCACTCTGGTAGTCTTTGCAATGTATATTATAGTTTATATGGCATGTATAGGGTTGGTTTGGAAATGAAATAAATTGAAATGTGGTTGTGAATGATATATGCTTGTATCTATGCAATTAGTAGTTGAATTTGATAAATCGATGAGATGGATTAAATAGGTAAGTTTAAGTATTTGAGTATTTGTGATATTATGGCATGCTTAAAACATGATTTTGGCTTACATTGATTGCTTTTTTGGGATGTATTGATGTATTAAAATGTTGTGTATATGTTGATATCAAAATGGGTGAGCAAAGTGGCCTTAAAATGGCCTATTTTCATCCACATGGGTAGAGACACGAGCATGTGTCTTAGCCGTGTGTCACACACGGCTAACACATGGGCGTGTGTTTCAGTTGTGTGTCCCTTGCATCTTTAAAATTGAGAAACAGAATGCCCAGGTTTTTGCACATGGCCTAGCACATGGGCATGTGGCTTGGCCGTGTGACCCAAGTCAGTAAGCACCCTAGATTGGACACGAGCTGGGACACGGCCGTGTGCCTCAAATCGAATGTCCACACAGCCTAAGACACAAGCATGTCTCTTAGCCGTGTGAGCCACACGATCTGGCCACAGAGGCATGTGTCCCCTGCACCTAAGGAAAATTTTAAAATTTTGGGAAAAATTTTCTGAGCTTCCGGTTTAGTTGCGATTTACTTCTAATGAGTATATTGGGCCTCAAGGGACCATACAAGCGAAAATATGAGTGATTTATTATTGGGTTTTGGTATGTGTATTAAATGATATGAAAGGTTCGCATTTGACCTAAAAAGTTCGGTAATGCTCTGTAATCCTGATTCGGTGACAGATAAGGGTTAGGGGTGTTACAACATGTCTCGTGACCTCAAAAACAAATTTTACCCTTTGGTGCATTGCGTTAGCTTAGGTCTTGAGACTAGCTATATAAGTCAAGACAATCTGGCTTAGCTCTCGAGACAAAGTGGCCATTGTCTTAAAAAAAGGGCACTTCGAACCTAAAATAGATTTTTCCTTTATCAGGTCTCGAGGAAAGAACCCTTTTTCTCGAAATAGCCAAATATAGAAGCTAATTTAAGAAAATAGGGGGAAGTACATCTCAAGACCAATCTCGAGACATAAACTCTAATGTTTAGACACATGACCACATCGAAGTAAAAATACCTAAAGTAAAGAGAGGCTTCTCTTAAGACATGGAGTTCCCTATCTCAAGACATAATGCTGAATTTTGTTAGTAAAGGTTTGGATTTGAATCCTAACTACGTTTTAAACCTCAAATAAACCTTAAATGTTTAGAATATAATTAATGTGCATTCATTTAATTTATTCATGTGATTGATTGAGAATGCATGAAAAGTATAATTGCTTGAATGTCACATTACATGTTAAATGTGGTTAATTTTGTACATACTAATATCACGTAATACCTTCTAAAATTTTGGAGAAATAAGGTAGGTAAGGGAAGGAGAAACAACGAGGTGAGCTCATAAATCAATTGGGGGCGAATCGGGAACAATATCATGTGCTTAACAATTTCTAGTGCTTGAACCTGTTTTGAGCGCCCATTATGTTAGTTCTGAGCCATCCTAAGCCTCAGAACACTACAACCCTAGAAGACCTCTGGAACCCGAATGATTCACCAACTCAATAATTCATAAATAGCTTGCATTTGTTTGAACGAATATGACCAATTCTTTTTAAATATCTATATAAAACCCTTTACTCAATCTGATCACCGAACTCAAGTAAAAGAATACTACAGACAAATACAAATCATTTACATGCAAATTATAATTCAAAATTCCAATTAAACACCATTACATCACATATAACCAAGCATAACAAACATTACAACCAAATTCAGGTTTATATCGAGCTTACAAAAGCTTAAAATCAACCCGGTACCAAACAGGGTTCAAATTGAAACAAAAATAAAAAGTTAAGAAAATTCTACAAATAAGGGCTACAAGCCCGTGTCCCCTGACCGTGTGGAAGGCTAAAGCCTTGCAGGATGGGACACACAGTTGTGTGGGAAAGCCGTGTAACAACCTGATGCCAAGTGAGGCTAAAGTCACATGGTCGTACGAACAACTGTGTAACTCACTGATTCGTATGGGTCAAAACTATAAATATTCAAAATATGTCATATGGTTGTATCGCTAGGCCATGTAACAGATTGTGGTTGCATGCTCCAAATATCATCCAAAACTTATAGACTACACGATTATGCCATATGCCCATGTACGACACACTACCATATGTCAGGTCGTGTGTACTGTAACGCCCAAAAAATCCCAGAATCCTGAACTTTCTTTTTTTCAGTTTCGATAGAAATTATGCTTAACATTCCTAGTCAAGTGTTAATTATATGATAGTAGGTCTTGGTTAAGGGTTGAGTTCGAATTTAGGGGTAAAGGAAATTATAAGTTAATAGTTAAAATAACCCTAATGGCAAGAAGGTTTGTTTTTAAATAAATGAAGGAGGAATTGGACAAAAAAAGAGCTTGTGGCAAGGAGGCAAGTGGCGTGTTGAGCTATTGAGGGGGGATTGGGTTCGAATCCCTCCTTGCTCAAAAGGAGGATTTATTTTTGCTTAGCAGATGGCCAGTAGTGGTGATGATTATGAACTCTGTAGGGAGTGATAAGAAGAGAAATTTGAGGAGGGGATTAAGGAGTTATCAGGGAGAGAAATTAGGAGATGAGGAGTGCAAAGAGGTGGAGCCGAATTAGGAATTTGGGCATGGGAAATTCGGCTATAGACTTTATATATAGGTGCTAAATGTGAGGATGCCAGGTTAATGCCGAATTCTCCCTCTCCTTGTTACTAGAATATAATTTTTGTAAAAGCCGAAAATCCCTTGTTCTTCCTTCTTTCCTTTGTGTCGATTCTTCATTCTTTCCCTACTCAAGATCTCTTTTTGATTCACCTCTAGTTTTAAACGATTTCTCTTGGTGCCAAATAACCTTTTTACCATACAAGTTGCAAGAGCCGAATATCCTCTGAGCCGCCACTACTCTTTCTACTTCGACCAATTCTAGTGTAAGCGTTATGTTCTCTCAATTGATTTTACTAGTAATGTGTACTCTGTCCCTCACTTCTTCTAATTGGTTTTGGTAGGATTAGTATCAAATCTCAGTCTTTTGGATCCTGTCGATTTGCTCTTTAGGTGTGAGATTTTGGTAAGTGTTCTTCACTTCAGTAAAGGGTTGGCTGAATAGGCTTTAGTAGGAAAGGGTGACATATGTTGGATACAAGTCACCCATTATGTTTTTAATGATAAAGGTTAATGCAGATCTGGAAAGTACTCGTGATTGGTGATCTAGGAAAAGCTATTAAGGCTTGGCGTTTTAGGTAAGCTTAAGGTGAGACTTTGACTTTTGGTAAAGTATTCGATAAGTATGTGAGGTTAATCCTAGAGTGATATCGATTGTAGGTTCATAGCTAAGGGGATCGCAGCACGCTTTATTACCAGGTGTGTACATACATTGCACACACACAGTAGATGGGCAAATCCCGAAATGTCAAAAAGTTGAAATGCCGAAAAGCCGAAAGTTTGGCTACGGTAGTCTTGCGAGTGCACAAACACTCATAAAAGGGAAACCGATAGGTTGTCTGAGACCCCATGGGCAATTCCATGGACTTGGACTGTGTTTTGGGCCAACCGGGCCAGAATGGGCTAAATGGGCCGATGGGCTGTAGGGCCCATAATTGGCAAAATTGGTAATTAATGTTATGTGATGGAAAATCATATGAAAGCATGACTGTGGAAGTGATTGGGCCTAGTGGGCCATATAAATGTGATTTGGGCCTAATGGGCTCAATGAATGTGATTTGGGCCTAATGGGCCTTATGAATGAGATTAGGCATAGTGGACCATGTGCATGTATGTAGATTTGTTAGGGCTTTGTAAAGGGTTTTGGGCCTAGTATCTGATAACTGCTTAAACAGACATAAAACTTAATTAATTTATTGTGACCGTGGACAAGTCATAGGGTTAAGGTGTGGCAACGGGTATATGAATGTTTAGGATTGGATCTAGGGAGAGCTTGGTACTTAAGCGGTCTTAATGACTCACCTCCTCTTCTTTGGAATCCTACCTGGTACATAGTATTTTTTTCATCTTAGCTCACGAAATTCGTTAACGGGCCAAGGTAAGTGAAAACCCGTAATAAGGGAAAATTATTGAAATGCCCCTAAGGCTGAAAATGACCAAAATACCCCTATGTGTTGTATGTAAGTTTTATGGATGTTACATGTATATCTGCTGCATACATACGATATTCTATTTAGTTTGCATCTATGTTGGGAATTATGGAACGGAGGAAGTATATGAGGATCGCATGGTTGCTTGACAACCGTGGATCCACCGACGGCTTTTAAGCACAATATGTGATTGGCAGCTTGCTGCAATGAAGGTAGTTTCGCAACCGAGCTACCATTGATGTGTATCGGTTGGGTGGATCGATATTTATATCCCCACATGATATGTACCGAGGGACGAAGTTGATGTGTATCTGTTGGATTATTTGGGGTGGGTTACATTGCATTGCATTGCATGTATGATTTTATGGTGACTGATGAATGCTAGTTACTTGTCGAGGGTTGTACACATTGAGTTTACAAAACCTCACCTCCTTTTTTTATTTTTCTTAGGTGATGCTCATAGAAGATTCGAAGTTTGGAGGGACTCGGAGGTGGCCAGCTAGCAAGACGACTTAGATTTATTTTCTTTAAGTAATTTTATACTAGAATGTAATAAGGCCTTCCCTTTTGGTTATCATGTGGATTATTATTATTTGTATGTGTTGTAATTATGAGAAGTTGAACAGGGGTTCCCTAAATCATCGTTTTGTTTTTCTACGTTTCCGCAACTAAGTTTTATTTAAATGACAGGTTTTCATAAATCATCTGTTTTAAACAAGCTTTCACGGTTGAAAGGGTTTTCAATGAAAACAAGGTTTTCGATAAAACACTTCAATGTAATGCGCCAGATTTAGCCATAACGTCCGGGCTGGATTTAGGGTGTTACATTTAGTTGTATTAGAGCCCAGGTTGTAAAACTCGGGCTATGAAGTGGGCCTTATTACTTGGATTTCGTCTTTAAAAAAAATTTTGGATCACAATGTTTTGGAAAAAGAGAAGTCTTACTGTGCGGCACACCGAGTCTCTGACGTCGAACCAAATAACACGATGAGTGCTAGAAGAGGTGTAAGAGGCCGTGGCTGAGGCCGCTGAAGTGCTAGGGTTGAGTCGTCAGCATCGGGCCAAATGCCCAATGTTGGAGTAGAAGAGGCTCCAACCTCACCTGTGGCTAAGAATGGGCAGTATGATCGGGCCACGGGGGATGATGCATTGTCGCAGGCAATGCTAAGGATTTTGGAGAGGGTCGCTGGGCCCAATAATGGCACGGGAAATTGGGGGTCCATTCTAGAGCAATTTCGTTCAAATGGAGCTAAGATCTTTAAGGGCGTGGCTGGTAGGGCTCCTAACGTGGCTGAATACTGGTTGGAGGCCACTGAAAGGATAATGGAGAATTTGGACTATTCACTTGAACAAAAGCTGAAAGGGGCAGTGTCACTGCTTAGGGAAGAAACTTACTAGTGGTGGATAACAGTGAAAGAGGGCACCCAACCGGAGTAGGTCACTTAGGAGTTCTTCAAAGCTGCATTTCAAGGGAAGTATGTTGGTGCGAGTTATGTGGATGCTAGAAGGAAGAAGTTTCTAAACTTGACCTAGGGAAACAAATCTGCGGCGGAGTATGAGGAGAAATTTCTACACCTTAGTAGGTATGTAAGGGTTATGGTGGTAACGGACTATGAGCGTTGCATTAGGTTTGAGGATGGACTTAGAAATAGCCTCAGAGTATTGATAGCTCCACAAAGGGAGCGAGTTTTCTCAGAGTTGGTGGAGAAAGCAAAGATAGCGGAGTAGGTAAAGCGCACTGAACGCTTAAATCGGGAAAAAGAAAGGGGTAACAATGAAAGGGAGGCTGAGACTCCTGGTGTTGAACAAAGGCCTAGGGCTAGAGCCAGAGTTAATGGGCCAATTAGAGTAGGGCCCCCTGCTGTTAATCCAGGGGTGCCACCTTGTGCTGATTGTGGGAGAAGCCATGGAGGCGAGTGTTGGAAGAGGACTGGAGCTTGTTTAGCTTGTGGGTCTATGGAGCATAGGATCAGGAATGCCCTAAAATGCTAGCTCAGGTGCCAGTGACGGGCCGAGGTGGTGTCCAGCCACCAAGGGGTGGTCAGCTACCGCCAGGGGGTCGTGGGCAGGCTAGGGGCGGTAACGGCAATGGACGTGGACGTGGAGCACTAGGTGAAAATGCAGGCCATGTTGAGGTGAGGCAACCAGCTTTAGTTTATACTGCTCGTCGTCGAGAAGATGGGGATGCCCCAGATGTGATAACGGGTATGTTCTTTATATATGAGTTACCGTACACAGCATTGATTGATATTGGATCAACGTATTCATATGTTGCATGCAATATGACTGAACCCTTGGGTGATATGTTTGAACTTACAGCGAATGAGATGACTGTGATAAGTCTGTTAGGTCAGTCAGTGGGAGTGAATAAGTTGTTTAGGGAGGTTCCCTTAGTAGTCCAGGAGGTTACCTTCTTAGCGGATTTGATAGAGCTGCCGTTTAGTGAGTTCGAAATAAATTTAGGTATGAATTGGCTGGTGAAACACCGAGCCACCTTAGATTGTGTTGTAAAGCGCATGGTTTAAAAACGGCGGGGGATAAGGAGGTGGTAGTGATTGGTGAACGCCGGAATTACCTATCAAATGTGATTTTGGCGTTGAAGGTTGAGAAGTTGGTATGAAAGGGATGCGAAGCCCATTTGGCTTATATTAGCGATATGGAGGCTAAGAGCCCTACTGTTAAGGAGTTGAGAATAGTTAGGGAATTTTTTGATATTTTTCCCAAGGAGCTACCAGGGTTACCACCCAGCAGAGAAGTAGAATTTGGAATCGAGTTGCTACCTGGGACGGCTCCGGTGTCCATCGCCCCTTATCGGATGGCACCAAAGGAGTTGGTAGAACTTAAGGCACAAATTCAGGAATTGTTGGATCGAGGATTCCTTCGACTAAGTATGTCTCCATGGGGAGCACCAGTGTTATTCGTAAAGAAGAAAGATAGGAAATTGCGAATGTGCATCGACTATAAGCAGTTAAACAAGTTAACTATTAAAAACAAGTATCCTCTACCGAGAATCGATGATCTTTTTGATCAGTTTAGGGGAGCTTTCATTTTCTCGAAGATTGATCTACGTTCGGGGTATCACCAATTAAGGGTTAAGGAGGTGGATGTTCATAAGACAGCTTTCAGAACTCGTTATGGGCACTGCGAGTTCTTGGTGATGCCATTCGAGCTAACGAACGCACCTGCCGCTTTCATGAATCTCATTAATCGGGTCTTCCAACCCTACCCAGATCGGTTCATGGTAGTTTTTATAGATGACATTTTAGTGTACTCAAGAGATCAGGATGAGCATGATGCACACTTAAGGATTGTGTTGCAGATTTTGAGGGAGAAGCAGTTGTATGCCAAATTCAGTAAGTGTGAATTTTGGCTAAGAGAGGTTACTTTTCTTAGACATGTGGTTTCAGCTGAGGGATTAAGGTGGATCCCCGAAAAATTGAAGCAGTGTTAGACTAGAAAACACCCAAGTAGGTATCAAAAATACGAAGTTTTTTGGGCTTGGTAGGGTATTATAGACGGTTTGCTGAGGGCTTTTTGGTAATTGCTGCACCTTTAACTAAGTTGTTAAGGAAGGGGGTACCGTTTATTTGGACGGACAAGTAGCAGGAGTGTTTTGGAAAACTTGAGAAGGTTTTAACTGAGGCCCCTATGTTGATTCAGCTAGTGCCTGGGAAAGAGTTTACGGTTTATAGTGACGTATCGCATGTGGGCTTGGGATGTGTATTGATACGTATGCGTATGCGTATGCGTATGCGTCACATCAACTTAAGACTCACGAGGTGAATTACCCAACCCATGACTTGGAGCTAGCTGCGGTGGTTTTCGCACTAAAAATATGGAGGCATTTTTTATACGGAGAGAAGTGCATAATTTATTCGGACCACAAGAGTTTGAAATACCTTCTTACCCAAAAGGAGCTAAACCTTAGGCAGCATAGATGGGTGGAATTATTGAAGGATTATGATTGTATGATTGAATACCACCCTGGAAAAGCGAATGTGGTAGCCGACGTGTTGAGCCATAAGGTTAAGGTGGACTTGAGGGCTATACTCGCCCGTTTAAGCTTGTTGGATGATGGTAGCTTGTTAGCTGAGCTTCAAGTAAAATCGGTGTGGGTCGAGTAGCTAAGGAGTAAGCAATTAGTGGATGAGACTTTGGGTGCTCGTTTTAGACAGGTAGAGAATGGGGAGACATCGGACTTTGGGATAAATAGTGAAGGAGTTTTGTGTTTCCGTGGGAGAATGTGTATACCTAAGGACAATGATCTAAGACAGTCTATTCTGCGGGAAACACATAGCAGCCTCTATGCTATGCATCCTAGTGGAAACAAGATGTAACGGAATTTGCGTGAGCTTTATTGGTGGCCGGGAGTTAAGCGCGAGGTTATGGAGTTCGTAAGTAAATGCTTGGTTTGTCAAAAAGTGAAGGCGGAACATCAGTTGCCTTCAGGATTGCTTCAGCCAGTAAAGATTCCACTGTAGAAGTGGGAAAGGATTACTATAGACTTTGTTAGTGGGCTACCCTTGACGCCTACTAAGAAAGACTCAATATGGGTTATAGTGGACCGGTTAACCAAGTCTGCCCATTTTGTGCCGGTTCGCACTGATTACTCGTTGCAAAAGCTGGATAAGTTGTATGTAGCTGAGATTGTAAGATTGCATGGACTACCAGTCTCTATAATATTTGATAGGGACCCACGTTTCACTTCGCTATTTTGGAAGAAGTTGCATGAAGCGTTGGATACTAGGTTGAACTTCAGTACCGCATTTCACCCTCAAACTGATGGGCAGTCGGAAAGGGTGATCCAAGTGTTGGAAGATATGTTGAGGGGATGCGTGATTGAGTTTCAAGGTAGCTAGGAGGACTATTTGTTGTTAGCTGAATTCACGTACAATAATAGCTATCAAGTGAGCATTGGGATGGCTCCGTATGAAGCACTATATGGGCGAAGGTGTCGAACCCCAACATGTTGGATGGAGTTGGGCGAACGAAGATTTTTGGGCCTTGAGTTAGTAGCAGATATTGAGGATAAGGTGAAATTGATTCGGGATCGGTTGAAAGAGGCCTCGGATAGGCAGAAGTCGTATGCTGACCGTAAACGACGAGAGACAGAGTATGCAGTGGGGGAATTAGTTTTTCTTAAGGTCTCTTAGTGGAAGAAGGTATTAAGGTTTGGAAGGAAGGGGAAACTAAGCCCAAGGGTCTTGGGCCATATCGGGTTGTAAGGCGGATTAGGCTAGTCGCTTATCAGCTGGAATTACCTTCGGAACTTAGCCAAATCCACAATGTGTTTCATGTCTCCATGCTAAGACGGTATCGCTCGGATCCTTCGCATGTTGTGGCGGTTGAGGAAATCGAGGTCTGGCCAGACCTAACTTTTGAGGAAGAGCCCATACAAATAATTGGTTGAGATGTCAAAGTACTGAGCATGAAGCCCGTTCCATTAGTCAAAGTACTTTGGCACAATCACAAGGCTGAAGAGGCTACTTGGGAACCTGAGGAAGCGATGCGACGTCAATATACTCAACTGTTTGAATCAAGAAAATTTTGAGGATGAAATTTTTTTAGGGGGTAGAGTTGTAACGCCCCAAAAATCTCGGAATCCCGAACTTTTTTTTTTTATTTTTTGGTTTCGATAGAAATTGTGCTTAACATTCCTAGTCAAGTGCTAATTATATGATAGTAGGTCTTGGTTAAGGGTTGAGCTCGAATTTAGGGGTAAAGGAAATTATAAGTTAATAGTTAAAAGAACCCTGATGGTAAGAAGGTCGGTTTTTAAATAAATGAAGGAGGAAGTGGACACAAAAAGAGCTTGTGGCAAGAAGGCAAGTGGCGTGTTGAGCTATTGAGGGGGGCTTGGGTTCAAATCCCTCCTTGCTCAAAAGGAGGATTTATTTTTGCTTAGCAGATGGCCAGTAGTGGTGCTGATTATGAACTCTATAGAGAGTGATAAGAAGAGAAATTTGAGGAGAGGATTAAGGAGTTATCAGGGAGAGAAATTAGAAGATGAGGAGTGCAAAGAGGTAGAGCCAAATTGGGAATTTGGGCATGGGAAATTCGGCTATAGACTTTATATATAGGTGCTAAATGTGAGGATGCCAGGTTAATGCCGAATTCTCCCTCTCCTTGTTACTAGAAAACACTTTTTGTAAAAGCCGAAAATCCCTTGTTCTTCCTTCTTTCCTTTGTGTCAATTCTCCATTCTTTCCCTACTCAAGATCTCCTTTTGATTCACCTCTAATTTTAAACGATTTCTCTTGGTGTCGAATAACCTTTTTCCCATGCAAGTCGCAAGAGCCGAATATCCTCTGAGCCGCCACTACTCTTTCTACTTCGGCCAATTCTAGTGTAAGTGTTATGTTCTCTCAATCGATTTTACTAGTATCGTGTACTCTGTCCCTCACTTCTTCTAATCCCAGTCTTTTGGATCTCTGCCGATTTGCTCATTAGGTGTGAGATTTCGGTAAGTGTTCTTCACTTTGGTAAAGGGTTGGCCGAATAGGCTTTAGTAGAAAAGGGTGACATATGTTGGATACAAGTCACCCATTATATTTTTAACAATAAAGGTTAATGCAGATCTAGGATGTACTCGTGATTGGTGATCTAGGAAAAGCTATTAAGGCTTGGCGTTTCAGGTAAGGTTAAGGTGAGACTTTGGCTTTTGGTAAAGTATTCAATAAGTATGTGAGATTAATCCTGAAGTGATATCGATTATAGGTTTGTGGCTGAGGGGATCGCAGCACGCTTTATTACCAAGTGTGTACATACACTGCATACACACAGTAGATCGGCAAATCCTGAAATGCCGAAAAGCCAAAAGTTTGGCTACGTTGTCTTGCGAGTGCACGAACACTCGTAAGGGGGAAATCGATAGCTTATCTGAGACCCCATGGGCGATTCCATGGACTTGGGCTGTGTTTTGGGCCAACTGGGCCAGAATGGGCTAAATGGGTCGATGGGCTGTAGGGCCCATAATTGGAAAAATTGGTAATTGATGTTATGTGATGGAAAATCGTATGAAAGCATGACTGTGGAAGTGATTGGGCCTAGTGGGCCATATAAATGTGATTCGGGCCTAATGGGCCAATGAATGTGATTTGGGCCTAATGGGCCATATGAATGAGATTGGGCCTAGTGGGCCATGTGCATGTATGTAGATTTGTTAGGGCTTTGTAAAGGGTTTTGGGCCTAGTATCCGATAACTGCTTAAACAGACATAAAACTTAATTAATTTATTGTAACCGTGGACAAGTCATAGGGTTAAGGTGTGGCAACGGGTATATGCATGTCTAGGATTTGATCTAGAGAGAGCTTGGTACTTAAGCGGTCTTAATGACTCACCTCCTCTTCTCTGGAATCCTATCTGGTGCATAGAATTCGTTCATATTAGCTAACAGGATTTGTTAACGGGCCAAGGTAAGTGAAAACCCGTAATAAGGGAAAATTACCGAAATGCCCCTAAGGGCAAAAATAACCAAAATACCCTTTTGTGTTGTATGTAAGTTTTATGGATGTTACATGTATATCTACTGCATATATACGATATTCTGTTTAGGTTGCATCTGGGTTGGGAATTATGGAACAGAGGAAGTTTATGAGGATCGCATGGTTTCTTGACAACCGTGGATCCACAGATGACTTTTAAGCCCAGTAAGTGATTGGCAGCTTGCTGCAATGAAGGTAGTTCCGCAACCGGGCTATCATTGATGTTATCGGTTGGGTGGGTCGATATTTATATCCCCACATGATGTGTACTAGGGGACGGAGTTGATGTGTATCGGTTGGATTGTTTGGGGTGGGTTGCATTGCATTGCATTGCATGTATGATTTTATGATGACTGATGAATGCTAGTTACTTGTCGAGGGTTGTACACACTAAGTTTACAAAAACTCACCCCCTCTTTTATTTTTCTCAGGTGATGCTCAGTAGAAGGTTCGAAGTTTGGAGGGACTCGGAGGTGGCCAGCTAGCAAGACGACTTGGATTTGTTTTTTTTAAATAATTTCAGACTGAAATGTAATAAGGCCTTCCCTTTTGGTTATCATATGGATTATTATTATTTTTATGCGTTGTAATTATGAGAAGTTGAACAGGGGTTCCCTAAATCATAGTTTTGTTTTTCTACGTTTCCACAACTAAGTTTTATTTAAATGACCGGTTTTCATAAATTATCTGTTTTAAACAAGCTTTCGTGATTGAAAGGAGTTTTATAAGTTAATGAAGGTTTCTCGTTCTAAGGAGGGTTTTCAATGAAAACAAGGTTTTCAATAAAACACTTCAATGTAATGCGCCAGATTCAGCCATAACGTCCGGGCCGGGTTTGGGGTGTTACATGTACCTAAAGAAATCTATCAAAACAAGTTTTTGATTCTTACATCACATATGCTTCAAGCCAACATTACACCATATCTCAATCAATTCAAAAGCATCAAAATCATACCAAAAACATCACTTATAACAACCATTTTATTTCCCTAACCAATATGCCTCAACCGGCACCTCAATCAACAATTCAAAATCAACCAAAATATCACATTCAAACCATACTAATATGCCTTCATAGGCACCTCAACATATTCAACCTGGCATACATCATTTAACCTTTAAGACATATTGAAATAACTCAACTTCAACCACAAAAACATGAACCAAAACTTACCATTCATTACAAGTTCAATACAAGCATATCATCCATCACTTTCATAACCATGTACCAACCAAACACATCACCTAGCATATTATCCACTACCAATTAGACCATTAAGCATATATTCCAAATTACTTCAATAATATAACATTATCATGACCACACCCAACACATCCATATATATTTATATACATGATACTCAAAATGCCAACAAGAATCCAAAATAAAACCTTATATGTCCAAATGACACCTTAGGTACATGCCATGACCAAAATGAAAACATCTCCAATGCTTGAGTTCGGGATTGTTGCTGGATGCTGAGTTGTTGATCAAATCGAAAAGTACCTAGCCTGCGCACGAAAAACAAAATCATACGTTGAATGTAATTTAGTGGTATTTCTATAATCTAAACATTAAAACATAACATAAGTCATTTAATATGCCTAAGTTAAAATGAGTGATTGTATGAAATTAACACGTCAATTATACCAATTCACATAGTCCTTGTTCACAACTAACACATTTTACTAATATTTAAACATGGAAATCACATTTCATATGTGATTTGATATCTCAATTCCTATAATGGCACATTTCATCTCAATTTCAAAATTCATGAGTTCAATGAACACAATCTATCAATGTTCCCAACTTAATCCATAATTTCATATTCCATTTCACATTTCACTTCCATTTCTTATCCTTTTTACCATTTTGATATAAATATTTCATTTTTACCATTTATTTCCCTATTAACATGACTCAAACCTAGACAGATAAATGGATGTAACCAACACACTAGTTTGGCACCCAGTGACTCATCGAATAAATCTGAAACAAATAGTTGCACCCAACACTTATCAATAAGATTGGCACCTAGTGTCTCATTGGTATAACGGAAGCAAAGTGGCACCCAATGCCTCATCAACTCGTAGTCGAAGTAACCTTAAACTCTTCCTATCCTATAAAATGTCAACTATATCTAAGTCTGCCCGAACAATTAATAAGATATTTGTTACATATTTCATTATCAACCAATACTTCAATTCATGTGAATTTTTATCATGAATACATTTATGCAACATATAGCAACAATAAATCATCTCAATTTCACATTTGTATGAACATACACATTTTTTACATATATTCAATTTAGTCCTCATCATCATCAATCAATTCAAATCAATCCAAACATCTCATTTTAACAAAGGGTCTCACCTTAAATTCTTACCATGCAACAATTACAAGATAGTTCGAATTATAGAAACACAAACCGTAAACTTCAAGCTATTCATCGACGACTTTGTCTTTTCCTTTCTTTTTCAAAGAATCCAAGTTGACGTAAGATACGAATTAAAACAAACATATAACATTATCAATAGACAACCATTTTCAAATTCAATTGCTATTTTATAAAACTTTTGTATTTTATTCGATTTAGTCCCTAAAATCGGGACTAACTTAAATTTCAAATTTAACCTCCAATTTTTATGTTGATTTCACTCTAGGCCTAATTGAAATCCCTATTTCTTATTTCCACCAAAAATTTTGAAAAATTTTCAATTTAGTCCTTAGTAAACAAAACCATTAATTGACTTTACAATATAGTCCTTTTTCAACTCCAAACTTAAAGTCTATCAAACTAGAACCAAAAAAATTCAACTATCTAACAATGGTAACATCATCAATCTTTAACAGTACCAAAAAATACTACATGGGTCAACTAGCTTAAGTTCCCAGGATTCCGAAAACATAAGAATTATAAGAAAATGGACTAAATTGACTAACCAATTGAAGCTTGAAAATTTTAAACCCCTAGTTGACATTCTTCTCTTCTACTTCTTGTACAATTTGGTTTTGATGAAAGATGAAAAAAAAAATTCTCTTTCAATCCACTAATTTTTTATTTCTTATGCTAAAATTTTATGTTAATGTTTTATGATATAATTATTAAATTACAAGTTTAACTTTAAATATATCCAACACCTAACACAACCGTCCACTATCCTCACTTTAGTGGTATAATTACTATACAAGACCCTCACATTAAATTGTAATTGTAGATTCCTTAAGGATTGAACTTTTGACACTTTTACATTGTTAAGGACTATTTCGACAAAATTACCTATTTAAAATTCAATTCACTTATAATATAACTTCATAAATATTAAATAAAAATATTTATAGTTTTTTTTTATAGAAACAGGGTTCCAAAACCACACTTTCAATACCAATGACTTTCGGGTCATTAGAATCTATGAGCAATCCACATAATTTATTTTGATGGATAAAACACTTTTACATATGTTCATTTCCATTGCCTCTACATTTATTAACATCTTAACTTTGTGGACTAACTATGTTTGCACTAGGAATAAATAAGTTAGCTAGATATCACTCTTAAGTTGCATGTGAGGTAATTCTCGTACGAGTTCAATTTCTTACCGCTGTGACTTAATTGTCTGATTTAGTCCAAGAGTCGCCTTTTCTTTTGCATGTTTAGTGTGTTTGCTTGAGGACAAGCAAAGAGTTAAGTGTAGGGAAGTTTGATATTGCAAATTATACTTTCTCGGTGTACTTAAGGAGCTTATTCTCATGCAAAATAGCGTATTTTTCATAGTTTTTTTGTAATTTTTAGATTTTAAGTTAATAAGTGTAAATTCCTTACTTTTACTCATTTTGAAAACCAAATTGGCCAATAAGGCCACTGGAGCCCTAATGTATGGTTGACTGATGTAGGGACGTGTTGGAGGCTAAAAATGAGTAAGAATGGCACCAAAAGAGAGATATTACAATATCTAAACCTTGGAATCGCTATACCTCCAACAAACTCAAGATTGGAGACCACCCTTCACTGGTATCATGATATCCACTTTGGGTATCACAATATCCACCCTCCAAGGAAACCCCCAAGTTTAAAATTGTCTAAGGTATTGCGATATCCTCTTCCTTAGTATCAGAATACCGATATCATGAGGGAACAAGATTGGACAAAAAAGGTAGTCTTTGTCCACCTAAAACACCAATCATTGAAGGTCATTCAAAGGTATTTTGGGCACACAAATTGGGTCAGAATAGCTACTATAGCAACCAAAATTTGAATGAGAGAAAAAAAGGTCACATTACCTTAGTTTAGGCTTAGTTGTCCTTAGGTTTTCTCCTAGTTTTTCTTTCTCTTTTTTTAGGGCTTCTTATTTTCATTTCCTTAATTGTAGATTTTAAATTTTCAAGAAACTTCTCTTCTTGTTTTAATTGTTGTTAGTGTTAGTTCAGTTAGTTATCACTATAGCTTAGGTTTATTTTCACCTTTAGTCCCTATTCCTTGGTTGTAAGACATTTTCAAATTTAGTTTACTGTATTTCAATTCCTTTTACTTTGCACTAGTTAAAGTTTATTCCTTTTATGATTATTGCTTTTGATTTTCTTGTTGAATTCTTCTCAAGCTTTGCTTTAATGGCTTCTTTGCTTTTCATTTTCATGGTTGTTAGTTTTATTTCCAACAAAAGCAGCTAAACCTTTAAGGGGGTTGGTTGATGAAAATGTAGTGAGCTGATTTTTTGGATAAAGTAGCAAATCGTAATAAATTGGACTAATTTGAATGAACTTAAAAACTTAGAATTAACGACCCTAAGGGAACATTTAGGCAAGTGAGACCAAGAGGAGATCTTGTTGGGCACCAACTCATTAGTTTCGAGTTAATCGGTGAGATCGAGAGATAATCTGGATTAATTTGTCTAACTTGGTAAAATAGAGACTGAGAGGTAAAATGGAGTCATTTTGGGAGTTTAAGTGATTTGGGTCCCTAATTCAAGGATTACTAAACCACATTAATGTCAACCAACCACCGTTTGTTATTTAATTGTTAATTTCATAACTTTGTATGTTTTACAATTTAGTCCTTGCTAGCTAGATAGTAAATTAGATTAATTTTTCTTAACTTTTTTATTTGTCATAATATAACTTTTTGTGATTAGTTGGTTAGAATCTTTATTTTACATGCATGTTATTTAGAAATTTTCAGTCCAAGATTCTTTTCAGTTTGATCCTTGGAATACTCCAGTGTTTCATTGTAACACTACAAATATTACAACTAACTTGTCACACTTGCAGTAAAGCTGCGATTTTTATATTGTATTTTAATTCTTGAGTGTTGATCTTCATCTCTCTCTCTTTTTGTTCGTGAGGACGGAGAGAGAGAGGGAGAAGCGGTCAATGACGTCGCAATAAACCATACTAACTAGCATATAATACAGTTTCCCCATCCAAGTCCGCGTACATAGCACTTCAGAGGATATTAAAATGAATATCCATCTTTAGGAGGAAATAAACAACTCGCATATGGATACAAGTCAAAACCAAGTATCGTTCACTTATAGATGTACATCACAACTAAGTATAGCTCCTTAGTGGATATTAACCACATCTAAATACAATTCAAAAGCTAACACATATTATGACTAAGTTTAGTGTATTGGCGGATACTGTTCCCATCTAAGTACATTTACAAAAGTATAGTTCACTATTGGATATTAATATATTTAAGTGCAGCTTACATGGGGTACACATACAGACATTTTTACACACTTTCTTGTGCTAGCTTCAAATCCTTACAACGCTCCGAAAAGCTAATGTTCCATTTCCATGATATTGTTCCATAAAGCCAGTGTTACATTTATACCAATTGAACCTTCGCAAGTCCTCGTTAATTTGAAAACATACGTTTTTCCCCCGTAAGGAAGGGGTCCTTCGCCAATCTCGATTTGTATTCACATGCCCTACCGAAGGCAAATGTATAACATAGCATATTATATGTTTACTACTCCTATCACAACCATAATTCAACAGACCTCTATCACCCCCTTTCCACTTTTCTAGATATTGAGCTTGTGGACTAAGGAAGGAGTATCCATTTCAATCATTCATACAAATTTATTTAGATTTCGCATTTGTATCTTGTTAACACAAGAATGCACATGAAAATTCTAAGATAATACAAACTATACCTAAAAGGAAAATATTATTTTTGAGCTAGTTCGTTATTTATCAAGTACAAAAGTGAAAGAAACTCACAAGAAATTTCCAAGAAAGCTTTATCTACTCAATGGGTTCTTTCCCTTTCTTATTGGGGCCATTTCCCTCTTCTTTAACTAAATACAATCAAACATCTCTATTACATAGAGAAGAAACTGAGACTATTACATAAAATAAGAATTGGTAACATGCAACTATTTAATTAGATGGAAGTTTCCTTCATTCCAAAACTTCCAATGAAAACTTATATATATAACTTCAACTACACTTTCATTTCCTATTATTTTAACTAAAGGAGGACTTAAGAAATTACTAGCAATTCACTCGAAAGGCAGCACCAAACAGGCTATAATTGCAGGTTCTTCATTCAAACAATGAAGAACACTTCTAATTTGCTTCGGTGACAACAAAGAATGTAACATCCCGAATTAGGGCCTAGTCAGAACAGTGGTTTCGAGACCACGAATTTGATGTAAGAAAATTCATTTTTATTATATTTTTATGGTCTATGATTCTACATAATTGTTTTTTGAAAATTTTTCCCGAAAATTTTGACGTTTGGGCACTCAATTTAGTTAAAAGGACTAAATCGTAAAAAGTGCAAAAGTTGAGTTCTACATGCTAGAGGTGTCAAATTGTTATGAAATTTTAGATTGGAGGTCCTTAAATGGTAATTATACCATTGGTTAATTTTTTGGACAAAAAGGACATGAAATGGGTGAAATAGAATATTTTTAAGTTAAGGGCATTTTGGTCATTTAGTAATTAAAATGAATTAAAAACAAAATTAAAAGCCAATTTTTGTCCATCTTCAACCCCATGGTCGAAACTTGCATGGAGAATACATAGCTAGGGTTTTTCAAGCTTCCAAGCTCGATTGTAAGTCCGTTCTAGCCCCGTTTTTAATAATTTTTACGTTTTTGAAATCCTCGTAACAAGATTTACCTATTTCTACCATTTATTTGAGTTATGATGAAGGTATATGGTTTGAACCATGTTATAAATTTGTGCATTTTGATGTTTAATGGTAGATTATGCATGTTTATGGTTGGAGAAATGACTTTACTAAGTAGTTTTCGGTGAAACTGCTAAAAAGGACTAAATTGTAAAAGCTATAAAATTTATCATAAAAGTGTGTTTTGATGAGAATTGTAGTTTGCTATAGTTAGAAAAATGGTTCGACTAGGCTTAAAGAGTGAGGAAATTGAATAAAAATCATTTTACGAGCCTAAGGGAAAAAGTGTAATTTTGATAAAGTTTAGGGGCAAAAATATAATTTGCAAAAATATGATTTTTGGATCACATTAAATAATGTGACTAATAATTAGACTAAATGTGATATTATAGATTAAGGAAAACGAGGATTGGACTTAGAATGGATGAAAATCGGGAAACAAACCGTTAGATCCTTTTTTGCTATTTTGGTGTCGAGGTAAGTTCGTGTGATTTAATAAGCATGTTATTCATGTTATTATTGTTATATATGAAATATATCTTGCTATAATTGTATTTATTTGATGTTAATGGAAATTTAATGGAAAATGACATTTAGATTAAATGAGTAAGTTTGTATGTAAATAATATATCATTTTTACTTATATTATAATATTTTGTTATTATATGAGAGGTGGTTGCATATTGAATGAACACTTGATGTAAATTATGGATTGAAATTGATTAAGGATGAATTGGTAAAATGCTGAAAAGTGAGGAATTTCCCAGTTGGACTTTCAGCATAAAAAAGATACGAATGATCCATTATGAGAACACATGTGTAGTACTATGTGCAGGCTACTATGTGTTTAAGATGGTTTTAGGTCACGTATGTAGTAGTATGTGTAGGCTACTACGTGTACCAGATGGTTACGTAGCATGTGTAGTACTAAGTGCAGGCTACTATGCGTACTCGATAGCTTCGATCACATGTGTGGTACTAAGTGCATGCCACTATGTGTAAGAGACGGTTTTGGTCACAGATGTAGTACTAAGTACAGGCTACTATGTACACCAAATAGCTTTGTTTACAAGGGTGGTAATATGTGCAGGCCACCGTATATCTGTTATTATTCTGATGAGTTTAACGAGAAATTGACTAAGTGAAAATACATGTGATCATGTAATGATTAAGTGTAAATGAATATGACTATGTAATGAATAAGTGCAGGTATATATGTGTGAAAATTTATGAGCAATGTGCTCGATAGTTGATCGAACTTTCGGTAAGCTGAAATGGAGTAAGTGAGATTATGTAAGAGTGAAATTTGTAATAAAACAGTTTTGGACAGCAACAGTTGTGTGACTTTGAAAAATCACCAAAAATGGTGGAAATCGAATTAGAGGTTGAAAAAGATATGAAATTAAATCTTAATGAGTCTATTTTCACATAAAAAAACGGTGAAAGCAAAAGAATTTCATATTCTATGATATTGGAACTTTTGTGAGACAGAATCAGAATGATTTTGGAATCCCCTGTTCTAACTTGGTAAAATCATTAAAAATTGTACAAATATAATTGTGGGTTATAATTTATATGATTAAAATCTTTAATGAGTCTATTTTCAAGATAAATAGACAAGAACATTATCTGAGTTTCGTACCATGAGATAATTAATTCCTAGTGAAGAGAGGTCAGAACTGTCAAATCACAAAATAGGGATGACTTTAAAGAATAAACTGTACTTATTGGCTAAACAAAAAATTCTAAAAATTTTATGATAAAAATATATGTGAGTCTAGTTTCTGGAAAATTATCATATCTTAATTTGGAGTTTCGTAGCTCTGGATATAAATAATTTAGTGACTATAACTCGAGAAAATAGCTTGACTGGACTTTGAATAAATAAAGAGAATTTGAAAATAGCATGTTAATACATTGCTTATTATTTTTCATGCGAGCTTACTAAGCTTTAAGCTTACTCCCTCCTTTCCATTTCCTTTATTATTGACAGGTTAGCTCGGGGTTGGAGATCGTCGGAGGCAAATCACACTATCAAGCAATACCCTTGGAATATTGATACATATGTTAGAAATATCAAGTGAGTGGCATGTATAGGAACCTAGTTTTATAACATGTGTTATCATAATTTGGCCAAATGTATCGGCATATATTGAGCTATTGTATATGGCCATGAGGTGTGGCTCATATTGATTATGACTAGTAAATCTAGCTATTCATGTTATGTCTAATAATTATGATGTGAATATGTTTGTTTGCCATGCAAGGTTGGTAAAATGTTACATGTGTTGAATGCATGCTTTGTTATCAGTCGAGGTGGTTATGATCATGAATTAAATGTGTAATATGGTAATAAGATGATAATGAATTGAACATGGATGTTAGATGGATAAGTTGGTAACCATGATATAATGGTATAAAGTGAGAATACATAATAATGTTAATTGAATATGAAATTGGTGTGGAATGTCTTAGTCAAGCATATTGTTCTATGTATGTGAAATGTTGGTACTCTATAAAGACATAACTTGGCTAGAATATGTATGCTTAATGATAAGTTAGAATTAATTAGCATGATGATAACTATGGTATAAAAGTATAAGTGGTAAGGTATTTGGCAAAGCCAAATGAATAAGGTATGGTATGTCTAGACTTGGTTTAATGTGAGAAAGGGGTAATACATGTATGATGATTTGTAAATGTTATGTTTGTTTCATAATTGAGGATGTTGAATGCCATTGGAATCACTTATGTGTGTGTGCGTGTAAGGATGACAAAAAAGTGTGGAAAATAGTTTAAGTTTTGGCCACACAGGCAGAGACACGGCCGTGTGTCCCAGCCGTGTGGAGGACACAGCCTCTGGCCATGGGCGTGTGCCTTGGCCGTATGCCCTTAAATGGTTGTTGATGTCATAAACAGAGAGTTACACAGGCTGAGGACACGGGCGTGTCCAGAGCCACGAGCGTGTGACTCCCTAAAATATGAAAAAAAAATTAAGTATTAGAAAACCTTCGGAAGTTTACGATTCCCTGAAGTTTGTTTTGGGCTTCATAGACCCAAATAAGGGACTATGTGTATGTGATTGAATGCTTCGAAATATGAATGAAATTTTATGGTCCGGTTTGCATGATTGATTGTGTTTAAGTTCGGTAATGCCTCATATCCTGTCCTGGCGTCGGATACGGGTATGGGCTGTTACGTTTAGTGATATCAGAGCTATGGTTTAGTCGATTCTCAAACTAACCTAGCATATGTATGAGAGTTTAGCTATACAGGCCACCGATCAGTGATAGTGTGATGTCTCCCGACGCGTATGAGAGCCATTTTATTTAGACAAAAGTACTCTCCAACCGAGCTACATCCGACCATATTGATTGTGGTAATGAGGTATTTGAGTAAAGTACAGTCATGATGAGTTGAAACTTGGAAAGGTACGAATAAGATTCATAATACCCTGTTAAGGATAAAATGTCATTAACCTGATTGGATATCAAAATTTGATGGATTGAAATAAATTATTGAAAGAGATAAAGGATTATATGGCATAATGAACTTACCTGTGATTGATTGATAATTCCATGATGTATGTACTGAATTGCTTGAATAAATGCATGTGTTTAGATAACTTACCAAAGATATAGATGGAATGAATATTCACGTATGCTTATTTGAAGGATTATGGTTGGCAAGCTCGTATAGTTTAAGTAAACGTGTTAAATTGCTTGGATTGATTTATATGATTGTAAGGATATGTCTAAATGATGGTGTACGAGGTGAAAAAAAATATAGATTGTGATAAACTTATCCATGTTTATGGGCCCTTGTATGATGTTATGTGCATAACTTGTCTGATTAAATAAATAGATAAGTAAAGTTATTCAGAATTCATAGAATGTATGTATAAGTACATTTGTTTAAATAAGTAACTGGAAAGTCTGTGTAAAGCAAACTTTAGTGTTACCTTGTCTGAAGCGAATGATATGTTGGTAATAATATGACTATAATGGTGAAAATTATATGGTATATACATGTGTATGAGAGACGAGTCAGGGATCTTACTGTAATACCCCTACCCGTATTCATTGCCGGAATAGGGTACGAAGTATTATCGAAGTTTACAAATTAAATTTTTGTTTTTAACTCAATATAACCCCTTTATAGATATCTACCCTTCCCTGAAATTTTAAACCAAAAACAATCCACATCAATCAATCCAATTCAACATATTTTCAAGATAAATTCATGCATATTTATAAAATAACGTCATCACATACCCAAAACCAGGTTTGTTAACCATACCAATGGCTAACTCTACATTCATTTCACAAAATCATTTACTTTATTAGCTTATACATGCCCTTGATTTCCAAAATAAAGTTTCTTTATGTACCGAAATCCTGAGGTTGATAGTGTGATGTGTCTCCCACCAAATCCGACCTCCGAGCTCTTAACACTACAAAACAGGGGAAAATGAAACAGGGTAAGCACTTTGTGCTTAGTAAGCTCATGTAACAAGAATTATACTTACCTAATATTTTCAATACAATAAAATAAACATTTATATATCCATTCAATGCATTATTACCCTAATATGCACAAACTCAACATTCAAGTTAGTACAATAATTTGCATGTACCAATAATATATACCATGATTGATGAGCTCATCAATACCATGATTTCTATTTCCTTGTTATTTTTCCATATTTATCCCGTTGAATTTCTCAGAATTTCGATGGATTTTCAGAGGTACACT
The DNA here is from genome assembly GCA_025698465.1 of Gossypium longicalyx. Classification (NCBI taxonomy): domain Eukaryota; kingdom Viridiplantae; phylum Streptophyta; class Magnoliopsida; order Malvales; family Malvaceae; genus Gossypium; species Gossypium longicalyx. The sequence goes on from CM047000.1 coordinate 22,396,437, forward strand.
TTTAGTGTACAATTCCGGGTCCGTCAATTCATATTCATGTGCACACATTTCCATTTCAGAGAGCACACTCCCGCGAACCTCATCCTTATAGCGGGATTACCAGTCCAGGCTAAATCCCCTGTAATATAAACTAATAGAGTATTGTCGGGATTACCAGTCCAGGCTAAATTCAGACCCTGATTCGGATTACCCGTTCGGGCTAAATCCATTTTCCACATATTCTTCGGGAGGGCTATATCAGGATAGGATCACCTGTCCGTGCTAGATCCTTTTTATCGTCAATTCCTTTTCAAAGATCCATCGAATTTTCCTTTCATTCAACCGGGATTTCTTCCTCTTTTATCAAATATGTCAATGTTTCATAAAATTTCATATAATGAACATTCAAATCATATTCATATAAAAAAAACATGCATTTCAAGCATTTAAGAATATAATTCAAGTTACATGAACTTACCTTGATACTTGTTCGTGTACAAAAATCTACTAATCCTGAACTTTTTCCTTTCCTCGATCTAGCTTCGTATTTGAATCTTCTGGATCTAAATAAATAAATTTAATTATCAATTTAATACATTTCATATTCATATGCAACATTCTCTATAATTCAACTATTATTTATAGTTCATTCAAAGCTGTCTACTTATGTCATAGTCACTAAATTATTTATAACTCGAGCTACGAAACTCCAAATTAAGTTCTGTTAATTTTCCCTGAAACTAGGCTCATATATATTCTTACCATAAAATTTTAAGAATTTTTGGTTTATCCAATCAGTACAGTTTATTCTTTAAAGTCACCCCTATTCTGCTGTCTAATAGTTCTGACCCTTCTTCACTAAAAATTAATTATCTCTTCATACAAAATTAAAATGATATTCTTGTTTATTTCTATTAAAAATAGACTCATTAATAATTCTAGACATATAAATTTAAGCACCTAATTATTTTTCTTAAATCTTTTATGATTTTTCAAAGTCAGAATAGGGAACCCGAATTCATTCTGACCTTGTCTCACAAAATTCATTATATCTAAAAATTTATAGATCCATTGCTTACACCATTTATTCTATGAGAAACTAGACTCAATAAGCTTTAATTTAATATTTTTTTCATCTTCTAATTCGATTCCTAAAATTTATAGTGATTTTTCAAAGTTAGTCCACTGCTGCTGTCCAAATTGTTTTAGTACAAGCTGTTTATTACCATTTTTCCCCTAAGCTTTTAATAAATGAGAATTTCATCCCTACTCAATTAGTCTCTCAATTGAGCTTATTTTTCTCAATTAACACTTTATTATATCACCTTAAACTAGTTTACAACCTTAAGGAATCAGAGTTTCAGAAATAGACTTTAATTCCAAACATTTTCACAATTAGGTCCTAAAAATCAATTTCCATTGAAATTACCTAATAAAATCATCTCATAAACAAATTAAAACTTTAATTTCATTCTATTTCATCATAAAATTACAGAACTCAACCATGGTGACTTTCAACTTCATCCATGAAATAAAAAACTAATGAATTTAATAGTAGGACCTAGTTGTAAAAGTCTTAGAAACACAGAAATTACAAGAAAAAGGCAAGGATTAACTCACTTGGTGCAAAAATTATGAAATACCAGCTTAGAGAACCCTCCTATGGCATTTTTAGCTGCTGGAATTGAAGAGAAATGAAGAGAAATCTAGATATTTCCTATTTAGTCCTAGCTTTATTTAGTTAATTTTGCAATATTCCAATTTTGCCCTTAATTTATCAAATTCCCTGTTGATTTCATGCCCTTGCCGTCCAGCCCAAATAAATTTTGGGTCTAATTGCCTTTTAAATCCTTTATCATTAGACTCTTAAGCAATTTAATCATTCTAGCAACTTTTACACCTATTACAATTGAGTCCTTTTCATTTAATTGACTACCCAAACATTAAAATTTCCTAACGAAATTTTAATAACACATTACTAACATTTCATAAATATTTATAAAATTATTTTCGACTCATTTTTATGAGATAAAGGTCCCGATACCTTGTTTTTACCCAATTTCTTCAATAATTTCTTTTTCTAACTAACCACTAAATCGGTAAAATTTTTCTATCAATATTTTCATACGATTTTCCTATCATATCAATTTTCAAGCAAAAATATTGAAATAAATTTCTCTTTAAATTGGATTTGTGGTTACGAAACCACTGTTCTGATAACCTTGAATTTAGGCCATTACACTTACAACCCCACCCCCTTACCAGAGTGGTGTTTATAAAGGATTTTATGATATTTGTGCTGAAATAAGCTCACGAGTATGAGACCAAAAGAGTTCAGCGGTAGAATGATTGTAAATATGGTCAGAGTTTGAGAATGAGTTGATAAGTAAAGACAGAATTAGAAAAGGTATCAGATTGATTTAAAGATTTTTTTCGGTTTACAAAATATCACAATGAGAGAAGAAATTAACCTTGGCAAATTGACTTGTTCAGGCACGACGTTGAAAGAATGTAGTAATCGAAATTCCTTCTGAACTTATTTTCTTCAGTGAAAGGAATAGTACGGGATTAGTGATGACAGAAATAATTGAAGGAATAATATTTGGAAGGTAAGACATTAAGTGTGACAGTTATGGCTGAACAGATTTTGGAGTCTCTTTTGAGGTATTCTATATGTTTAATTGTTCTGAGGAATATTCTTATGGCTGTTACTCTTTTGATAAAATTCTTGTTATATGGGAATGTTTTCTAATCATGATGTATAGACGAAAGTATTGATAACCTGATTGGTTTATAATCAACACTGCTCTATTTTTCTCTGGTATTCTGTTACAATCTATTCATTGGAATTTTATAAGAAATACACATGGTGTTATGATTCTATTTCTTCTAATGAATGCTCTGTTCGATATATATGGGAAGGTACATTATTCTGGTTACATTTAATTCCAGTGGGTTTGAATGATGTATTCTTTTGGATTTCGTTTCTCTGAGGAATTATCAAGATCCTTCATATTTTCTTATGAGCTTTGTTCTGGGTCTTTCAATACGATGTCGTATCTTGGATTTCTCTATATTGGATTTTTGTATCTTGGATATCTTATTCTTGGATTTTTCTATCTTGGATTTCTTTATTTTGGTCTTCTTGTCATCTTTATTCCGAAAATTATTAATCATGACTCGTATCTAAAGTGCATTCTTGGGCCTATGACGACTATGTCAATTATGATTATGCCTATGGGTTGATAGTAGTAACATGATAATTCTAGTATTCAGATTTCTTTAAATTTTGTGTAAAGTTTTGACCTCAGCAAAAGCATACGTGGCGAAACTACGAGTTTCAATTTGTATGGTGGATTTCTTCTCCCTAGTAAGTTGATTAAAGTTAATGCCCTCAATCGGGATATTCTTGTTATTTTGAGCTAAAGCAATGGTAAAGGTCTTTAATAGGCATGATAGGTGAATCTTAAATGGTTGCATGTTGAACGGTTCTGTCAACTGAAAGGAAGAATTTCCTGAAGCTATATCAAGTAATAATTAAGACCGACTTGGTTGTTCAGTCTGTATGGGTTATTGTTTGAAAGATTTAATGAAAAAATTATGTCCGAATCGTTTTTTTCAAGCCTGAGAATAATATTTTATCTTTTTCGGGTAAAAGACATATAGTCTGAATGGAAAGTGCATGTATCTTAGAAGACTTTGATACGATTTAAAGCTGCTATGGATGATAAAATTTTCGTTTTGTGAAAATTGAATGGTCTATTATATGTTAGTAAAACTTTGAGTAGATGAGGACGTTGTTAATCGAAGCCTTTAAACTGGTTTAGTCTGTATTGAGCAAAGACTTTTTGATTTTCAGTGATGTGTTTTAAGACAAGAAAGGTAGTGTGACAGCTCAACGTATCTGATGTTATAGACAGATTTAAGTTTGTGATAGTGTAGCTGACTTGAATCGTTAAAGGATGATAAGATAGTTATGGTATGATCTCTGAGAAAGAGTTACTATGGATTTCATATACGAATTATTCATATCTTTAAAAAGGAATGGTGTTACGTGGCTTGTATTAAGTGTTTGATGAAATCTACAAATCATTTTGGTATATGTTAAATTTCTTCCTAAGGGGTTAATGAAATCATGTATCTCTGAGATTATCGGATTCTTGGAATGCTAGTCTTGGTTGATTGGATTAAGATATGAATTCTATATTATAAGTTATTGAGAAGCTAAATAAAACTCTGGTTTTAATGAAGGCTAAAGTAAAAGTTCTTTAGTAATGTTTATGACATAGTAGAGTTTATGAGGAACTAAACCACTCTTCTGGTAAGATTTTCGATGACGAAAATCCCTAAAGGGGGGAGAGTTGTAACATCTCGAATTAGGGCCTAATCGGACCAATGGTTTCAAGACCACAAATCCAACGTAATAAAATTCATTTTTATTATATTTTTATGGTCTAAAATTTTATGGAATTGTTTCATGAAAATTTCATCCGAAAATTTTGACGTTAGGGCACTCAATTTAGTCAAAAGGACTAAATCGTAAAAAGTGCAAAAGTTGAGTTCTACATGCTAGAGGTGTCTAATTGTTATGAAATTTTAAATTGGAGGTCCTTAAATGGTAAATAGACCATTGGTTAATTTTTTGGACAAAAATGGACATGAAATGGGTGAAATAGAATATTTTTAAGTTAGGGGCATTTTGGTCATTTAGTAATTAAAATGAATTAAAAATAAAATTAAAAGCCAATTTTTGTCCATCTTCAACCCCATGGCCGAAACTTGCATGGAAAATACATAGTTATGGTTTTTCAAGCTTCCATGCATAATTGTAAGTCCGTTTTAGCCCTATTTTTAATGATTTTCACGTTTTTGAAATCCTCGTAACAAGATTTACCTATTTCTACCATTTATTTGAGTTATGATGAAGGTCTAGGGTTTGACCCATGTTATAATTTTTTTGCATTTTGATGTTTAATGGTAGATTATGCATGTTTATGGTTGGAGAAATGACTTTTACTAAGTAGTTTTCGGTAAAACTGCTAAAAAGGACTAAATTGTAAAAGCTATAAAATTTATCATAAAAGTGTGTTTTGATGAGAATTGTAGTTTGCTATAGTTATTAAAATGGTTAGGCTAGGCTTAAAGAGTGAGTAAATTGAATAAAAATCATTTTACGAGCCTAGGGGTAAAAGTGTAATTTTGACAAAGTTTAGGGGCAAAAATGTAATTTTGCAAAAATATATTTTTGGATCACATTAAATAATGTGACTAATAATTAGACTAAATGTGATATTATAGATCAAGGAAAACGAGGATTGGACCTAGAATGGATGAAAATCGGGAAACCAATGGTTAGATCCCTTTTTGCTATTTTGGTGTCGAGGTAAGTTCGTGTGATTTAATAAGCATGTTATTCATGTCATTATTGTTATACATGAAATATATCTTGCTATGATTGTATTGATTTGATGTTAATGGAAATTTAATGGAAAATGACATTTAAATGAAATGTGCAAGTTTGTATGTAAATAATATATCATTTTTACTTATGTTATAATATTTTGTTATTATATAAGAGGTGGTTGCATATTGAGTGATCACTTGATGTAAATTATAGATTGAAATTGATTAAGGGTGAATTGGTAAAATGTTGAAAAGTGAGGAATTTCCTGGTTGGACCTATGGAATAGAATAGATACGAATGATCCATTGTGAGAACACATATGTAGTACTAAGTGCAGGCTACTACGTGTACCAGATGGTTAGGTCGCATGTGTAGTATTAAGTGCAGGCTACTATGCGTACCCGATAGCTTTGATCACATGTGTAGTACTAAGTGCAGGTCACTATGTGTAAGAGACGGTTTCGGTCACAGATGTAGTACTAAGTGCAGGATACTATGTGCACCAAATAGCTTCGGTTACAAGGGTGGTAATATGTGCAGGCCACCGTGTATATGTTATTATTCCGATGAGTTCAACGGGAAATTGAATAAGTGAAAATACATGTGATCATGTAATGATTAAGTGTAAATGAATATGAATATGTGATGAATAAGTGCAGGTATATGTGTGTGAAAATTTATGAGCAATGTGCTCGATAGTTGATCGAACTTTCAGTAGGATGAAATGGAGTAAGTGAGATTATGTAAGAGTGAAATTTGTAATAAAACAATTTTGGACAGCAGTAGTTGTGTGACTTTGAAAAATCACCAAAAATGGTGGAAATCGAATTAGATGTTGAAAAAGATATGAAATTAAATCTTAATGAGCCTATTTTCACATAAACGAAACAGTGAAGCAAAAGAATTTCATATTCTCTGATATTTGAATTTTTGTGAGATAGGGTTAGAATGATTTTGGAATCCCCTATTCTGACTTGGAAAAATCATTAAAAATTGTACAAATATAATTATGGTTTATAATTTATATACTTAAAATCCTTAATGAGTCTATTTTCAAGAAAAATAGACAGAAACATTATCTGAGTTCATTAGCATGGGATAATTAATTCTTAGTGAAGAGAGGTTAGAACTGTCAGACAGCTAAACAAGGGTGACTTTAAAGAATAAACTATACTTATTAGCTAAACCAAAAATTCTTAAAATTTTACGATAAAAATATATGTGAGTCTAGTTTCTGGGAAAATTAGCATATCTTAATTTGGAGTTTCGTAACTCCGGATATAAATGATTTAGTGACTGTGACTCAAGAAAATAGCTTGACTGGACTTTGAATAAATAGAGAGAATTTGAAAATAGCATGTTAATACATTGCTTATTATTTTTCATGCGAGCTTACTAAGCTAAGCTTACTCACTCCTTTCCATTTCCTTTATTATTATCAGGTTTGCTCGGGGTTGGAGATCATCCGAGGCAGTATCACACTATCAAGCCAATACCCTTGGAATATTGATACATATGCTAGAAATATCTAGTGAGTGGCATGTATATAAACCTAGTTTTATAACATGTGTTATCATAATTTGGCCAAATGTATGGTCCTATATTGAGCTATTGTATATGGGCATGAGGTGTGGCTCATATTGATTATGACTAGTAAATCTAGCTATTCATGTTATGTCTAATAATTATGATTTGAATATGTTTGTTTGCCATGCATGGTTGGTAAAATGTTACGTGTGTTGAATGCATGCTTTGTGATCAGTCGAGGTGGTCATGATCATGAATTAAATGTGTATTATGGTAATAAGATGATAATGCCTTGAACATGGATGTTAGATGGATAAGTTGGTAACCATGGTATAATGGTATAAAGTGAGAATAAATAATAATGTTAATTGAATATGAAATTGGTGTGGAATGTCTTAGTCAAGCATATTGTTCTATGTATGTGAAATGTCGGTACTCTATAAAGACATAACTTGGCTAGAATATGTATGCTTAATGATAAGTTAGAATTAATTAGCATGATGATAACTATGGTATAAAAGTATAAGTGGTAAGGTATTTGGCAAAGCCAAATGAATAAGGTATGGTATGTCTAGACTTGGTTTAATGTGAGAAAGGGATAATACATGTATGATGATTTGTAAAAGTTATGTTTGTTTCATAATTGAGGATGTTGAATGCCATTGGAATCACTAATGTGTGTGTGCATGTAAGGGTGACAAAAAGGTGTGGAAAATAGCCTCAGTTTTGGCCACACGGGCAGAGACACAACCGTGTGTCCCAGCCATGTGGAGGACACGGCCTCTAGCCATAGGCGTGTGCCCTTAAATGGTTGTTGACGTCATAAACAAAGAGTTACACGGGCTAAGGACACAGGCGTGTGACTCTCCAAAATATGAAAAAGAATTTCCTAAGTATTGTAAAACCTTGGAAAGTTTACGGTTTAGTCCCGAACCACCCCTGAAGTTTGTTTTGGGCATCGTAGACCTAAATAAGGGACTATGTGTATGTGATTGAATGTTTCAAAATATGAATGAAATTTTATGGCCCGGTTTGCATGATTGATTGCGTTTAAGTCTGATAATGCCTTGTGTCCTGTCACGGCGTCGAACACAGGTAAGGGCTGTTACAAAGAAGAACTGGGAAACGGATAATTAAAGTTTTTCCTCTTTTATACCTTTATTTTTAATATAAAACTAATATCTTCCCACTCTAAATAGGATCCCTAATCACATTACATGCACACACGATTCCACTAATGAAGCACAACTATCAAGACTCTCTAGGTGTCATGCACAGTGGCCTATTTCCTTCTTAAGGTTTGGCACGTAATTGGTACATGTATCACTTATAACGGGTTAATAATCAAATGATTAAATCTGCAACCATTGAACTCGCCAAAACACAATAGTTTGCCAAACGCATAATGGGAGTCCGCAAGATGGCGAAACATAGCAAAACAATTTGCTAGAGGATGCACTTGGATAAAACTAGTCTAATCTTGCTTATTATACGGGCCCACTTACAAGTTCCTTACTAAATCCACTTAAACCATCCAAAATACAGATTCAAAAATTTAGGGTGTGGCACAAAATCTTAAAGAAAAAGCCAAAATTGCAAAAAGTTGATGATATTGTTGTCACAATCCAAAGATAAGTGGTTTTCCCTTTTTAACTTTTCTAATTTGAGTTTGCAAAAATGATTAATTTCTTCTTTTGAAAAAAACAAGCGAGGACATCGTAGAAAATTTAAACTTGCATGTTGTGCCTCGAGACCAAAAACATCAAAGCTAAGGATTTGAAATAGAGGAGACAATTCTTGAGATAGGGGATCATTTTCTTGAGACATGAGTTCCATTGTCTCGAGACATCAAAGTTCGAAACAAACATTTAGAAATGGAGGAGGCGTGTCTCAAGACATGGCACCATTGTCTCGAGACACAATCCTCTATTTTGATAAGTTGAGTTAGGATCCATATCCTGACTTTGTGTTTGACCTCGTATGACCCCGAGACATTATAAGTGGATCTAATTGACCTTGATCAAGTAGACTACACCAACACCTACACCTAAACCACATGTAATTTTGTATTCATGCCGTATGTATTAGTTTAGCTTCAATGAAATGATAATAGTCTGAATTGCTCCGACAACAGATGTGACATTTCACATTTGGATCTACTGTTTGGGTCAGGTGTGGGGTGCTACACAAACAATCAATGCAGAAGGTGTAAGACAGTTTTTATAACCATAACAATACTCCGATGTGCGTTATACTAGATCTAATTAGTACCAACCAAAAACCAATACACAAAACGCAACAGTAGCCATACTCCCAAATACACAATGCAATCCACACAATATAATAAACAATATGGAAACCCCTATATTCTATGACATGCTGGTTAAACCAGAAAGAATTCCAACACATTTTACCTAGCATTTAAATAGTCACAAAAGTAAATAATAAGCGCAATCAAACCAAGCATTTAAAATAACTACAATATAAGGAAAATTAAAATATAGGGATAAAAATTGAATATTCTAAGCCGTCATTTCTTAGAAGCGAGCAATCCTCAATTGCATTCACTTTCGACGATTTGCCTACATTTTTCCCTTCAATGTAGAAAAACATATGAATTTATTAAAACTAAATCTAAGTTATAAATTCCATGACAATTAACTTAATCTTAATCTTAAACAAATTTTTATTTATTCTAAGTCAAATTAATCGATTTCTATATCCAATCTTAATCCTATATTTAAATTATACCAAAACATAAAATATGTCTAATCTATAGTACTAATCTTAAAACATTGTAAATTAAAATAATTTAACTTACAAGTTTAGTCTAAAATCATCTAATTAATAATTCTAAATAAAAGAAAAACTTACTGAATAACTATATAAATATTGTAGACTAACCTTTTAACTATCAAATAACCACTCAATTTTGCTAACCTATCAATTTAGTCCATAACCCAACTAAAACTCTAATTAAAAATAAATTGATGATATTATCAATGTAAAAAGAAATTGTTTTAATGGTTTTATCCATATAACACCGACTAAGTTCTTGGAATCTCATAGCTTTCAACTCGAAATGTCATGAATTTTTGACACCAAAATTTTGGGGGGTTACATAATTATAGGGTAATATTACGTCATATCCTAAATTTTCATAGGATGGCAAGAATTTTAGAATAAAGGGAATTTTTTGTTTGGAAATAATGATGATTCGAGGAAGGAGATTTTTATTATTTTCACAACAGCCTTATTGGTGGTCATTAAGGGATGTATGTTACCAAAAATAGGATTTTTAGTATTCTATATTAGAAAGACTAAAGTAAAGAGGTGGAGAAATAAGTGAGTGAATTTATGGTGTTTCAAAGATGCATAGTTAACACATCAACAAACCAGGATTACCATAGCCTTTTCTTGTTTTCAATGGATTTTGAACTGATATGAGTGTAGATTTCATAAAGGGTTACCTTTATCTAAGGGTAAGAGTTCTATTATCATAGTTATGGATCAGTTAACTATGTCCATTTTTGTGGCACTTTCTCACCCTTATTTTACCTTGATAATAGCTTAGGAGTATCTTTCAAATGTATTTAAGTTGCATGGGGCTTTAGAATGTATTTTTCTAATAGAGATAGTGTTTCTATAAGCTCCTTTTGGCAGTTGTTTAGAAGATTAAAGACTAACCTCATGTTATCTGCTACTTACCACCCCGTGACTGGTGGTCAAATAGAGGTGGTCAATAGGAGTTTAAAAGCTATTTTAGATGCATATGTGGGGAGAGGCCTAATGATTGGAGCAACTAATTTGTTGTTGCTAAGTGGTGGTATAATACATCCTACCAATTAACCATGCATGCCAAACCTTACTAAGCTCTTTATGGACGACCTCGACCATTGCATTTTTCATATTTGGCTGGAGACTCAATGATGGCCATAGTTTATAAAAGTTTACCATAGAGGAAGGTAGCTATGGTAATGTTAAAATTTTATTTGGAGAGAGCTCATAAGAAAATTAATGTAACGACCAAATTTTTCGTCGTATTGGAAAATGCAATTTTGAAACCCATTTCCGTAAATTGAGCCTGTAAATATTAAATATGAATATTTACATGAAAAATATAATAAATATTGAATATTGGTTGAGCAAATTTGTCAATTAAATAGTTAATTAAGGCTTAGGGACTAAATTGTAAAAGTCTAATCGTTATAGATTTTTAATTGGCCAAAGGTTTAGGGACTTAAATAGCAAATAGTCAAAGGTTTAAAATGGTAATTAAACCATTTTAAAATAGGAATTAGCTAATAATGATGGAAGATTCCACTAAACTCGATTAAAGATGGATTACATTAATTAAAACATGATTAAATTAAGTAATTAAGAATTAATTATGGTATAAAAGACAAATGATAGTGAAATGTTATCATCTTCTTCACTTTTCTTAATCGTAAAAACATAGAAAACCTAAGGAAGAAACTAGTTTTTAAGATTTCATATTCGACCATCAATTAGTAAGTGATTCAAGTCATTTCTTGTAATTTCTATAAATTTGAGGTCATGGGAGCTTAAGTTAGCTAGGCTATATACCAATTTGTAAAATTTTTAAAGTTTTAGAAAGTTTTCATTATTGATTTCTTGAAGAATTAGGCGTGAAATTGTTAGTTTTTAAGCTTAGAATATGAAAAAGACTAGATTGTAAAGTTAATTTAGCTTATTGTTAACTTTGTTACATTAGGGACCAAATTGAATAAAGGAAAAAATTGTCATGAAATTATGTTAGAAATAGAAAGTATAAGTTCCCTAATGAGAATATATGAAATCGAATTTTAATCTGAATCTAAGAATCGAAAGTTATGCTTATCTCGGGTTTAGGGATTAAATTGAATAAAATGTAAAATATGAGGGAATCAAAAAATGAATTTATATAGGTTCATGCATATCATAGAATTGTATGAAAGTGATTGATATTGATTTCTATATAAAATAAATTGTATAGATCAAGATTTGGATTAAGGTGAAGCTAATAAGGAAAAACAAAAATTATAGATAAGTCCCGAAGTATCCACTCTTTTCACATTTTGATTAGGTAAGTTCATATGGAATTTACTATCTTATTTTATATTATGTGTAAGTTTTTTTTTTATCTCATATATAAGATTAGATATAATTAAAATACTAGTGGAATTGGCATGTTTGGTTGATAAAGGACTGAATTGAAATGTTATGTGATTGTTGGCTCTTATAGGATAGTACAGGGTAAAATATGAATTATGGATTATTACAGGGATTGATAATGATACATATATATACAGAAATAATGCCCGTGTGAACTTAGTAAAAGGTTAGGATACATTTGGCATTCCAATAGGGTTATACAAGCGCTTGATCAGAGATTTTACACGTTATAACGAGATCTAACATTTGTTGCAAATTCTTAGGTTATATGTAACTTAGGTTTACCCCGGACAAGTAACTTAATATAAGTCAGCTTATGTGAGCAATATAGTTTGCTCGTGTATCTGAGTCTGTTTTACTATAGTTCCATCGAGCGATAATTATCGTAATTGGAATAGAAAAACTTTAAAATGTATTGAATATGAAATGGTATATGTTGTAACTTGTTATGTGACATGAAATTACTTTGGTATTAAATGTTGTTATTCATGATGTATAGGCAAGTCTAACCTATTTCAATGTTGATGTTGGCCAATGACTAGTTAAGGCGTTATGTGCCAAAGATAGCCAAATTACATGTCAAAGTGTTTGGTAGTTACTATTCTTATAATTGATTAAATTAAGCATAGTATTTCCATTTGAACTTACTAAGCAATCTTAATGTTTACTCTAGTTGTTTCCTTTCCTTGTAGATCATCACCTTGCGGAATTTGTCGAGCTGAGTTAGCACAAAGCACATACTATCAACGAGATGTTAGAAATAAATTCACTTCGAGTCTAGACATTGTGGCATGTATATAAAGGCTCTTTAGTGTGCAAATTGTCATTTGAAGTTGATAGTTAAATGGTAAATGTGGTGATGATTGATTTTGAAAGCTTACATGGCATATAACTTATTGATGCATATTTTGGTCTTGTTAATACCATGAGAATGATAATCTTGCTCTTGAATGGTTTGGCATGTTAAGGTTTGCAATTGGACTATTTGAAATAACTAGATTGGTTAATGAATTAGAAAATGTAAGTTGAATGTTAAACATGATGCATAGTTTAGTGTATGTATGGCTAGTTCAAGCCAAGTCCATTGGGTTGTTTTGCTCCTAAATTTGCATAATAAAACATGTTTGAATAGGTAAATGATGTGTTTTGGAAATTGATAGTTGATATGGAATTGCATATGCCAAATGTTGGATGGTTTAATTGGATGATTTAATGCTTGAATTGGTTTAGATTGACATGGTTTAATAACATTATAATTGTGAAAGTTTGAATGAAATCATTTTGCTGATGGTGTGGAAGCAAATGAATAAGTACCAAAGTGTTAAGTTGGTAAAATAAGGGCAATGTCTCGACCTTGAGACTCCAACGTCACAACATGGGTTTCTAGTAAGTGGCATTGCGACGTTGAGATGTCTGAAGTTGGTGTGACTCACTGTTTGACGATGCCACGATGCCGATCTGAAACTTTAGAAACTTCACAATTTGGTCCTCTTTCATGCTTGAGTTGGCAAAAGAGCTTTCGTAAGCTCGTGTGGGACCTGGAAGCAACTATGTAGCATAATAAGAATGTGATTATAATAAATTGTGTGTATGAATGATAATATGATGTTTATGTAACGTTAGATTCACTGATACTGGTCACGACATTTCATAACTCGAACCCGATGGTTAAGTCAAGTATAGGGTGTTTCAATGAAGACTATGTCTGACAAAAACAGTAAGAGGAAATTTAGGGTAGGGGATCTTGTGTACTTAAAGTTACGACCTTATAGGCAACATTTTATGAAAAGGAAAACCTGCTAGATGTTACCACATGTTTTTTTTCTTTTTTTGGCTTTTTTTCCTATTGGTGGCTAAAGTGGGGAAAATTGCTTATAAACAACATTTACTAGTGGGCTCTGATGTGTATCATACATTTCATGTGTTGTAGTTGAAAAGTATATTGGCAAGGCTCCATACCAAGCTGATTTACCAGTAGTGGGCTTTGATGAGACTATGGTTAAAGAACTGATTGTAATCTTAGACTTGAGGATGGCCAAATGTAACAGCCCATTTTTGGTCAAATTGGAATAGTGGTTTTGGAACCACAAATCTGAAGTCAAAATATTTATTTTATTATTGTTTTAAATTCTACAGCATGAAAATATGATTGTGTGAAATTTTCGTTAAGAAATTTTATCATTTGATTGGTCAATTTGATAAAAAGGACTAAATCGCGTAAAGCGTAAAACTTGAGTTCTAATAGCTAAAGGTGTCTAATAGCTATAGAACCTTAAAGTTAAGGTCCTTATGTTGTAGTTAGACCATTTTAATTGTCAGTGGACAAAGATGGGCATGCATTACATGATTTTAATGAATTATAAAATGGTAAATGATAATTAATAAGTAGAATTAAATAAAACAAATGAAATATTTGTTTGATTCATCTTCTTGGAACCGAAAAATAGGGCTAAGGGAAGCCATTTTTGGTGCTGAAGCATTCGGTCACTTCATTGTCTAATTGTAAGTTCGTTTTTGCTCGATTTTTAATGATTTATATGTTTTTGAGATCGTTGCATCTAGTACTAGCTAGCCCAGGGACTATTTTGCAAAACTGTTAAAGATTTTGAATGATGCCATTGATGAATATTATGATTTCTGATGTTTGATGATAGATTATGAATATTTATTATGAATTATGCAAGTTTTGTAAAGTGATTTTTAGTGAAAATGCAAAATAGGGATTAAATTGAGAAATGTCTAAAGTTAGTGGTTAAAATGTGAAATAGATGAAAAATATGGGCTTCTAGGGGTATAATAGTAATTCGGCTAGCATGGGTATATTTGGAATTTTATTAATTTGTGATTTTATGAAATAAGGACTAAATTGTAAAAAATCTGAAAGTTTAGGGGCAAATGTGTAAAATAGCCCTAATGTATATTTTGGATTGAATTGAATAAATAGTTGATAAAATAAGTTAATTTTGAATATATTTAGAGCAAGAAAGGAGAAATACGGACTTGGATCAGGGAAAAGATAAAGTACTCGATTAATCGACAATTTCATCGTTTTTGAAATGAGGTAAGTTCGTATGTAATAAGCATTGTTATAATTATGCTTTAAATGCTTTGATATTGCATAAATTCTGTATACGAGACTACAGTCATATTTGACGATAATTCGGCTATGTATGGTACTTAATGTGTGAGATTAAAATAGCTTTGGCTATGTATTTGCATTTAGTGTGCGAGATTAAAATAGCTTTGGCTATGTATTGGCACTTTGTAACACCCCACACCTGAGCCCCACGCCGAGACGGGATACGAGGCGTTACCACACTTAACCATATACATACAAACATTTCGATGTCATTAAAACTCGGTCAAATTAAAAATTTTTCAAAATTTATCTAAATCTTCTTCTCATAGGCTTATAAGGTCCAAAACATCCCTTAGAAACTACTCGGGACCAATTCGGGTCCTTATACTGACTTAACAAAAATGACCCTTAAAACAAGGTACAAGCCCATGTGGAAGGGCAACACGCCCGTGTGGCCATTATGACATGGCCATGCTGATGGCCTGTGTGACACACACGGCCTAAGCACCTAGGGACATGCCCATGTCCCATGCCCGTGCGAATTAAATTCTAAATTCAAACTTACAGGGGTTTTCACATGGCATGACACACGCTCGTGTCTAAAACCTTGACATTCTGTTTCTGACGTCAGCATCTAATTTAAGGCACACGCCTGTGGCCAGAGGCCGTGTCCTCTACACGGCTGAGACACACGGCCGTGTCTCTGCCCGTGTGTTTACTACCATACATACTGACTTGAAATTTTTGCGTGCAGGGGACACATGGCCGGACGACACGCCCATGGGGCTGGTCGTGTGTCACACACGGCTTAGACACGCGCTTGTGTGTCTACCCGTATGGACAATATAAGGCTATTTACCAAGCCATTTGTCACCCTAAAACACAATTTAAACACTAACCAAACAACCAAAGCTAAGTCTAAAGACATTTCATGTATCTAACCATGCCAACAATTTCACATTCATGAAAAACTACCTTGCATTCATATAATAACTTTCAATATTAGCCATATTCATGGCCTTATACAAAATGAGTAGAATACTAAAATAAGCCAACATATTTGGCCCAAAATAATATAACACCAAAACAAAATCAATAGTCCCTATACATGCCATAATCAAAATGATAAAACTAGCTATACCAAGTGCTTCAAGGATAGTGTGACTGGCTTTCCTGACGTAGTCGATGATCCTCGAGTTACTTTGGCTGCACTATAAGAAAAGGAAAAAGGAAGGAGGGTAGGCATGGGAGCTTAGTAAGTACATATATGCAAATAAGTGTAAATAGACACATTCATCAAACATTAGCTTATCATACTTACTATATCTCATCACATTCTAAGGTCTTCATTCGAGAGTTTAGTATACATACCTGTAATTGCTCGTAAGATAACTCAAGTTTATTCTCTCTATTGACATACCTCATTGGAAGTATAGCCAATCCATTCATCGAGTTACCTCTTTGAACACTCGGAAATACTGGTGAATACACAGATAGTTTACTGCTAAGTACTATACAAGTAGCAAAAGCTACCTCGTACTTTGTAATACTTGCTTATTTGAGCTACTCACGGGCCTTTTCACTAAGTCAGTACCCGGACCCCATAGCTCTATCATGTAATGCCCGCTCACTGAGCTACTCACGGGTTTGCACGCAAAGTCAGTACCCGGACTCACATTACATATTTCACTTGTCTCATGAACTCAGACTCAACTCATGAGTTTAGACCACTCAATTTCTCATGACTTACCTTTTTGTATCCTATACTATTTCCGGGGTTCGACGGGATCTCGTATCTAACTTGATGCCGTTGCACTTGTTCGTAATGTAGGTTACTCTTATATCACATTATTTATACTTTCATGGTATCGAGTAGATTATGATACATGATAAAAATAAAACATTTAAAAGTAAGCTACAATGACACATTATTTACATATGTACTTACCTCGGAACAAAATGTTGGGAATGAGCCTAATCCTCGTAAATTTTGTTCTTCCCTCGATTAAGACCCGAGTCACGTTTTTCTTGATCTAAAATGTCAAAAATTAGCTTATTTAATACAAAAATCATTCAATTCAACTTAAGACTCATACTTTGGTAAAATAACCACTTACCCCTTAAGCTTCACAAAAATTACGATTTTACCCCTAGGCCCGAAATTTGATTTTTATCGAATTTTCTTATTAGCCAAACTTAACCGACCATTTATTTCTCTAATGACCACCCAAAATTCTCAATATTTCACAATATTACCACCTATTTTACAAACTTTACAAAATGGTCCTATTAGGGTTTTCATGAGAAGTCCTTTCACAAAGGTTGTTCACTCAACAACCAAGACTCATTTTCTTCTATAAAAACCCAACTAACATACAAATCCTTTCATGGTAAGTCCCTAGACTATCAATCATTTCACAGAATAGTCCCCTCAATAGTTAGATTAAGCTTTAGGGATCCCAAAAGTACAAAAATTATCAAGAATAACCTACAAATTGACTTAATTGCAAGAGGCTAGCTTGGATGAAATTTCAAGGCTTCAAAACCCTTATTTTTGCAGAAAATTTTGGTGAAGAAGAAGAGGTGAAATGGGTGATGTCATCTTTTGTTTATTTTATTTCTTTTTAGTCAAACAAGTCACCAAATTTTTACCTAACATTGACTAGCCTAATTCTTTGTCCCTATGGCCAGCCATGCTGCATTTTAAGGGTCTATTTGCCCTTTAAAGACCTTAAATTTTGGCTCTCTAGCTATTTGGTATGTCTATCAAGTGAAATTGAACCTTTACCATTTATGCGATTTAGTCCTTTTTCGCAATTAAGAATGCAATTGCTAAAATAAATTCACCAAAATTTTCATGCACTCATATCATCATTCTATAACACATAAAATAATATTAGAATATTTTCTCCGACCTCGGTTGAGTGGTTCCGAAACCACTATTTCGACTAGGTCTAAAATCAGGCTGTTACACACTTAGTGTGCGAGAATTTGAGTATTCGACATTTTTCCGTTTGAGTATGAGTTTGTTACGGATTGGTTCAGGTATGTCTATGAATCATACGAGCTCTAAATTGAAGAAGTTATGAAGTTTACATATAAGTATATGATTAAGCATGTGGAAGATTTGTTAGTATTTATGAATTATGAATTAATAAGTTCAAAATGATAAATTGTGTATTTATGATTTGATTATTTCATACGAGCTTACTAAGCTATAAAGTTTACTTTGTTTATTTTTCCCATGTTTTATAGTGATTTCAAAGCTAGCTCAGATTCGAGGATCATTGGAGACCATGTCACACTATCCATGTAACACCCCTAACCCGTATCCATCGCCGGAACAGGGTTTCAGGGCATTACTAGGATTTACATATCATTTAACAAAAACTTTCAATTAAATACTTACCGATTCAGTGTATCATATAAATAAACATATTACCATTCAATCAATAGCTTGGCACTTGTCTAAGCATCAAACAACAACATTGTTAGTATACTTGCACATATTTCATATAAATTCAACATTGATATACTTATTTTCTCGACATGTCACAATTGAGTTTAATAATTGTCTCAACTTACATAATTTCCTTGTATCAACATATCAAAGATAATCATATATGTACATGTCATGAAACATATCATTCTCTTACCATTTCTTCATAAGTATATATCATTCATTTCATTATATGAATATTTCATGCACCATCATTTCCATATATTTTATGTATATTTATTTCGGTAATAGTTCATATCAAACTTAACATAAATTATATTCCGTGTACCTATACTTATTTCGTTTATCTATCTTCATAATTATTTCATACAACTATTTTGTATATATATTTCCATACGATTAATTCTTATAAACATTTCACACAACCATTTTGTACAATCAATTCATATAACCATTCATCATTTGATACATATTACCTGAATATCAATTGTTCAACAGATGTCATAGTGTCTCTCATCCACGGTCTTATTTATCTTTGACATGATGCCATAGTGTCTTTCAACTATGGTCTTACTTATTTTTTATCATGTTGCCATGGTATCTTTCAACCATGGTCTTATTCATTTCTTGTCATGTTGCTATGGTATCTTTCAACCATGGTCTTATTCATTTCCTGTCATGTTGTCATGGTATCTTTCAACCATGGTCTTACACATTTGGATCGCGATGCCATAGCGTCTTTCAGCTATGGTCTTACTCGTCTGAATCGTGATGCCATAGTGTCTTTCAACTATGGTCTTACTCATTTCTGGTATGATGCCATAGTCTAACTATGGTCTTACACGTATATTGCCATGGCCAAGCCATGGTCTTACACTCGTGGTGCCATATCCCAGATATGGTCTTATCATCAGGATGCCATAGCCTAGCTATGGTCTTACACATATATATATTGCCATGGCCTAGCCATAATCTTATTCGTCAATTCATCACTGATCACTGAATGGTCATACTCAATTTAGTGTTCTGCTCAATTTGAACTTTTGATCCGATTTCCATAATTTAACAATATTCATAATTCAATAGAAAACATATAAAGTAATACATTATATCAGTCCTAATTTAGAAAATAATTATGAAAGTTCAACTATATGAACTTACCTGACTAAATTGCAGAAATACCAAGATTCAGGGGCATTTTGGTAATTTTTCATTTTCATCGATTTTCCATCCGATCTTGATCTAAGTTAATAATTTTATTCAATTTATTAATTTAGATAATAAAACAATTCATTCCCTTCAATTTGGTCATTTTTGATATTTTTACAAAATTACCCCTTAAAGTTTTACTTTCATTCAATTTAGTCCTTGAGCCTAAAACATTTAAATTAACCATACTAGCTGAATATTCATATATATTTTCCTCCTCCTCCTCTCCATTCCACATCCTTAATGTTTATAACATGCTCATAAGTAACATTATCTATAATTTCACTATTTACTTATATGTATATTCTAAGCTGTCCATCTGTGTCATAGTCACTAAATTATTTTTATCTTAAGATACAGAACTCTAAATTAAGATCCGCTAATTTTTCTTGAAACTAGATTCACATATCTTCTTACCATAAAATTTTCAGAATTTTTTTTTTAGCAAATAAGTACAGTTTATTCTTTAAAGTTACCTCTATTCTACTGTCTAACAGTTCCGACCCTTCTTTGCTAAGAATTAATTATCTCCTCGTACAAGATTTAGATGATGTTCCCGCTTATTTCTCTTGAAAATATACTCATTAAGGATTTTAAATATATAAATTTAAGCCCTTAATATTTTTCTCCACTTTTTTTATGATTTTCCAAAGTTAGAATAGGGGAACCCGAAATCATTCTGACATTGTCTCACAAAATTTATTATATCTCATAATTCAAAATTCCATTGGTTACACCATTTCTTCTATAAGAAACTAGACACAATAATATTTAATTCCATATTTTTTTCATCCTCTAATTCGATCTCTACAATTTATGGTGATTTTTCAAATTTAGCCTACTGCTATTATCCAAAACTGTTTTAGTGCAAGATGTTTATTTATCATGTTTATAACACCCTTATTTTCTTTTTCTACACTATTTCTCATTACTTTCTCTTATTTTCTCTTTACTAACATATCAAAAACATAAAGCCTTATATAAGAAAACTCTATATTAACATCATTTACATGCTTTTTCAATAGTATCAAACTTAAAAATATATTAAAATCTTGATGTTCTTACCTTGTCTCATTGATTTCAATCTTTAACTTAATTTTCTCTCTCCTCCAGCTTCTATTTCTTGAATCTAACTTGATATTCTAGCTCCTCATAGTCTCCTTGTCATCTTTCTCTCTTGATAGCTAAGGAAATTCTTTTGATTTCTAAGTGAAAATGGTGGATTTTTGGTGGAAGGACCAAATTGTAAAGAAAAGAAAATTTTCTTTCTTCTCTTTTCTTCTAACGTGAATTGCATGGATGGAAATATGATAGAAATTCTTCATCTTTCCTTCCTTATATATTAAATAAATTAATAATAAAATAATAATATATAGTAAAATATCTCATTAAAATATTAAAATAATATTTATCTTAATTAAATAATTATAAAATATCATCAATATCATCATTACTTTCTAGATTTCTCTCTCTTTCAATTGACCATTTTGCCCTTTATTATCTTTTAAAATTCCATCCTTGAGTCATTATTTAATTTGGTAAAATTATAATTTAGTCCCTCATAACTCTTCACCTATTCAAATTGGTCCTAATTCATCCATTTTCCTTAGTTTCTAGATTATTCCACCCTTAAAATATTTACACTATTGGCCCTTCAACTTTTTTATATTTACACTTTAACCCTTCAAGTTTTGAGTATTTACTCTTAGGCAATAAAACTTTTCACACTTTTACAATATAGTCCTTTCTTGAATCAAGATGTCATAATTTACTTCCCAATGTTGTCATAACTCAAAAACTTCCCTTTTTGTCACTTATTTCCTTATTTTTCTATATCAAGGATAATATCTTACTATAGAAATTTTCGGGGTATTACAATCCAACCATCACTTTGGTACTTTTGAGCTTATGGTTTGGTCATATGGCATGTTTAGGATTATGGTCATTTTGATATGTATCTTGGTAGTGAGTTTTGCCATTTGAGATGGCTTATGAATGGCTATGTTTTGATTTGTATATATAGCCATGAGACTTGGCTTAATTTGGCTAGTTTGGTTATGTATATATAAGTGTGCATATGATTTATATTAAGTGATTGAGGTTGGTTTGCAATGTTATTGATAGTTGGTATTATAGATTTCAAATGGTTGATAATTGAGAAGCTATGTGCTTGTGGATTGATGTATGATGATGCATGTTTGGAAAATGTTTAATTAGATGATTTGAATATGTAAAGTTGGTATGATTTGAATGAGTAAAACATGAGATAGTAAGCATGCTAGTTGTTGGAATTGAAATGGTATGTTTTAGTCTTGATTTTTGGTCGAATTGGATGACCATTTATGCTGTGAGTGAGTACCATTTGAATTGTGTAGGTATGCACAAAAAAATTAGGTGGCAAAATGGCTTGGTAAATAGCCTATTTTTGTCCACACGGGCGTGTCTCAGTCGTGTGTGACACACGGTCATGTTACACTGCCGTATGTCCCCTGGAGTTGAAATTGAAATGAAGTCAGTATGCTCCACGCGGGCGTGTGATCGGCTGTGTGGCATAAGTCAGTATACCTCCTAATTTTCACACGGCCTAGCACACGGGTGTGTGACTTGGCGGTGTTGCATAAGTTAGTATACCCTACAGGTTTGGCACGACCTAGCACACGGCCTAGCACACAAGCGTGTGGTTGGCCGTGTGACCTAAGTTAGTAAGCTCACTTGTTTAGACACGGGGTAGGAAACGGGCTAGGACACGACCATGTGCTTCCATTTCTAATGTTCACACGGCCTGTGACACGAGCGTGTCTGGTGGCCGTGTGAGACACACGGGCGTGTGTCCCCTATTTTAAGAAAAATTTTCTAAGTGTTCCAAATGTTTTGAAGGTTATCAGTTTAGTCCCGAACTAATCCCAATGCATGTTTTAAAGGTTTCTTACTCTTCATCCTTAAAGATGAGGATCCTCTATTGCAGGGACTATTGTTGTGTGTCAAATTGTATTAATTTTTAGTATTTGTTAAGTTTGAAAGGGGGTTAATTGAATGAAGATGAAACAATGTAGTTTAAATAAAAGGCATTAGTGATATAAGGTTGCTTTGTTAATAATGTAACAAAATATTTGAATTAGTTAAAACGAAAAAGGGAATATGGTTGTTATTTCCCCATTTAACCATTTACTAAAGCATTTTAAAGTTTAAAGATCAATTTGAAATCTAAACTGTATTTTTTTTGGATTCAGCCACATCAACAAAAGTGTTTTAAAATTTAGAGATCAATTTAAAATCAGAAGTATAGTTTAAGGATGTTTGATGAAATTAATCCAAAAAATCTGTTGTTTGGATGAGTTGGGTTGCGTGCCAGATATGTAGTTATTTGACATCTATCCGCTAATGCAATAAATGTCTCCAAGTTGGGAAAACAAAGAAACAAAACAGATTTTTACAAAAAAAAAAAAAAAAGAGAAAAAAAACAAAAACAAAACAGATACAGTTCAAACGGTGCAGACATTATTTATTTCTATTTTAATTTTATGAAAATTTTAGAATTTGACAAATTAAGATTTATAAGACTAAGAAAACTTTAAAATTTTATTTTTAGTAAAAAAGCGGCGAAGAGAGATTGTCGAAAATTTAAATTCAATAGTTTCAACTTAATATTTATTTGATTTTTATATAAAATTTGGGAAGGATGCAAAATTTATAACAGTATTAAGCTCATTAGTATATCAATTGACTTAGTATATCAATGACTCAATCAAATAAATTATTTGGTATTAAATTCATGAAAACAAATTCTATAATTAAAATTTGAGTAAAAATGTTTTAATAAAAAAAAGTCAAAGGGGCTACTATGATATTTCTTTTCAAAAAAAGAAAAAGTGGCTGCTATAATATTATATATATATATATATATTAAACGTACTATTGTAAAAATGGTTCATTTCTAAAAAAACTTCCGTTAATTGCTTGAATGTTCGAATTTGGATAAAACGCATTAACGTCTGAGAAAGAAATCGAAGGTCACCATGGCCAGGTCTTTTACAAATTAACAAATCAATTTTCATATTAAACGTTTTAGAATAAAAAAAAAAATATAACCAATATTATATAAAATTATTAAAAGCTCAAAAAAATATTAATATAAATAATAATTTCAAAAACAGAAAGCTACTAGTACAGTAGCAATAATTTGTATGTTTTATAGTTGATTGGGATGGTTTATCAAACTTTATAACCAAAAAGTTAATAACAATATAAATAAAGTTTTAGTTTTTCCATAAAAAAAAAAAACGTTTTAAGTCTTTTTCTCATCATCTTTTATCTTTTACTTATGGGGTGAAGTAACATTCGACCTTTAAATTTGATAATTTTTTAATTTAGTCTTAGAATATTTTATTTATCGATATGAAATTTGATATATATTTTTTAATTTTGATCTATACGATAACATGATATTCTAATATTATGGTACGTCATCACTTAACATATTATTATATTTTTATAAAATATTTAGATTATAGTGTAGCACATTCTAAAAAAAAAGAAGATAGAAGACAAAGAAAGGCACACACGAACTTTGCCTCCACAACATGATAACTTTAAAATTTTATGAAATCATAAGTTAATATTATAGTAAAAATACATTTTGATCTTTAAAAAATTATTTGAGAATAGTTATTCATGAACTAATATGGAGTGAAAAGAAATTTAAAGATAAAATTAAAAAAGTTTGTCAAATTTAGGGACTAAACTTTGGTTACACCTTTTCTTATTACTATTATTAATAATTGACAATCATCTTTATCCCTTTTCTTCTTTCTATTATTAATAATTGACATCATCTTTATCCGGTTGTCTATTTGTCTCTGAATTTGTTTGCGTCTCAACTCTGTCTCTGTGTAGCCGTCTCACATTTTTGTGTGCATCACTCTCACTATTAAATTGAAACAAACTTTCCTTGTGAGTTGAGAAATTTGATCTAACTAATTAAGGAAAGAAAAATTCTTTTTATTTATTACTATTATTAATAATTGGTCATCATATTTGTATTAGGCCCCCCTCTCCGTATTAAATTGAAACAAACTTCCCTCGAAATTTTGATCAAAACACAAAGGAAGTGATTCAAAAAAAAGAAAAAGAAAAAGTGGTGTTAGATATGAGGATCGAAGAGAATGGAGGAGAATCTGCATCCATCAATCACCTCATCTTTGCCTATTATGTCACCGGTCATGGCTTCGGCCACGCCACTCGTGTTGTAGAGGTTTTTCTTTTTGTCCTTAATTCTGTCTAATCCCTCGAAACTTTTAGATCCGATTATCATTTCTGCCTATTGATTGTTATAGGTTGTTCGAAATCTGATTGCAGCGGGGCATGATGTGCACGTTGTTACCGGTGCACCTGACTTCGTTTACACTTCCGAAATTCAGTCCCCTCGCCTCTTCCTTCGCAAGGTTCTCTCCTTTTTCATTTAATTAAACATAATAGTGGTGAATGTTTTAGGGATTAAAGAACTTCAACAGTTGTCTTTATCTGTGTGCAAAATTATGGTCGAATCTGTTTTACTAAACCATATTTCTCTCTATGACATTATCAGCTAGTTTTAGACTGTGGAGCAGTTCAGGCAGATGCATTGACCGTGGATCGTCTTGCCTCCCTGCAGAAGGTATTTCAAGCCCTTTTGTAGTTATAAATTCTAATTATTTTATTTTATTTTTACAACATTGTCATATTCCCAACATAACCATATTATAGCTTGAGTTCAGTTCCATATTATCTGAAAAGTTTCTACCGTATCTACCTACTTAAATTTACGTGCTATTATTGCCTTCCCCTTCTCCCCCTTGTTTGTAATTTTTTAGTTGGATATTTTCTAATTTCTATATATATTAGTATTCTGAAACAGCTGTCCGACCTCGGGATTCTATTTTGGCAACAGAAGTAGAGTGGCTCCACTCCATCAAAGCTGACTTAGTGGTTTGTATTCTGGTTTTCTTTCAAGTGTTTGAATCAAATTGGGACACTGAGTCTTTGATTTAACCTTTTAATAAAAATAAAAGGAAAAGAGGCATAGAATTGTATCATATTTAACATGTCTTCCAAATTAAAACGAAGTTTGCTGTGAATGAAAACAGGTTTCAGATGTTGTTCCAGTTGCATGCCGAGCCGCTGCTGAAGCTGGAATTCGCTCAGTCTGTGTTACCAACTTCAGGTAATTTATTATCATGACGGTTTCAAGGAAGAAGTGCACCTTTATAAGAATTTAATCTGTTCTCAAACCCTTCATACCATACTGTTTTCGGTACCTTTATGAACCCTGTGAAATTGTCAGAAGCCAAAAGTTTATAATTTTGATCTATATCCATCTATGATTGCAGCTGGGACTTCATTTATGCTGAGTATGTGATGGCTGCTGGATATCATCATCGTTCAATAGTTTGGCAGGTAATATTTATAATCCATTGATTCATGTATTCTATGGATGTACTTAGCTGCTTAGTAGGCATTTTTCTAATGAACTTTTAGGCTTTAGTTCTTCACAAATATATGCCTTTTAAGTGATTAATACCTGGTGAAGGTTGTTAGTAGAGAAATCTATATCAGATGCTGATTAAGTCTTAACTTGATTGGCTTGGGCATTGTTGTCAATGCAAGAGGACGTGGGTTTGAGTGCACTGAAGTGTATTATCCTCCTATTTATGAGTTGGGGAGGGACTATGTATAGTTCTAGGTATTGTGTCAAAAAGAGCAGATATGGTCAAAATCTATAATGAGATTGTTTAAAAAAAAAATCTATATCACATGCTTAAGCATGCCAAATATTGTTTGAGTCCTATACTTGCGGACAGTTGTTGGCTTTGAGTTCAATAACATCTTTAAAACTCTGAGGCTCACTAATAGTATTAAGCGATCATTTCCAGGCAACACATTCAAGTGTAAGTTTCTGTATCAGTTATTCCAATGTTTGTAATTTTGTTAGTCTCTTTAAACTCTGATACAGATAGCAGAGGATTATTCACATTGTGAGTTTCTCATCCGTCTCCCAGGATACTGTCCAAGTATGTATAGAGATGTCATTCCTATGTTTTCATTATTGATTATAAATTTGTTAAAGTCTAATCTGAATGTCATTTGTTTTCACAGTGCCTGCTTTCCGTGATGTTATTGATGTACCTCTAGTTGTAAGGAGATTGCATAAATCTCGCAAGGAGGTTAGAACAAGGCAGTATCTGTATCTTTTACAATATTTAATTTACATCTTGATCAATGTTTTCAATATATTGCTGTTTCCCTCACCCTGTTGGCTCTAGGTGAGAAAGGAACTCGGAATTGGTGAGGATGTGAAGCTGGTTATTCTCAACTTTGGTGGACAGGTAAGTTACCTAAACCATTCAAGATTGCCTTGATCATATGGATTTTTCTCTGAGTTTTATTTGGATCGTGTTTTAATGTCTACGGGCTTTCCCTTTTCTCCTGGGACTGGGACTAAATTCCTTTTTATTCTTATGGTATTTGTTCATCATTATTTTGTTGCAACTTTGCTGGTGAGAGCCCATATACATGGAGTATTGTTTGTGAATGATTATTTCCAAATATATATACTGTTGAAGTAGTTGGTGGCTGTTCAGATACTGATAATTTGTGCAAATAGTTTAACAGCTGAACATATTAACTTGCTATTTGCTGGCCAAGTATACTAATCTTGAGAGTTCATCTAATAACCTAACCATCAGTCAACGGAGATTGCATTATCATGTTAAAACTTAAAACTAGAGTAAAAAGTGAAATGTTTTAATGTATTGCATGTCATCGTGAATGTGATGTATTGACAGGTGACTGTTTCACTGAAGTTTCACATTCCTTTTTTTTTATTTGACAAAATATTTACCAGATATATATCCACACTGCTGTTGGACTTGCAGTATTATGTCAATCTTTTAGACAATTCCACAATTGTACCGAGACTTTTAAGATATTTATCCATTTTAAAGTGCACTTAATCACTTAGTTTGCTTATTTACAGCCTGCAGGGTGGAAGTTGAAGGAAGATTACTTACCTTCTGGTTGGCTGTGCCTGGTATCTTTTATAGCACGTCCAATTGTCCTTAGAGGTTGCTCTCGCATAATCTTACTGTCTGGCATTATGTGCCAATCTTAAATATTGTTTTACTATACAGGTTTGCGGTGCCTCTGATACCCAGGAGCTTCCACCTAATTTTTTGAAGCTTCCAAAAGATGCATATACACCTGACCTTATAGCGGCATCTGACTGTATGCTTGGTTAGTTTGAAATTTTTCAACATGCAAAACTGCATTAGATGAGTGAGAGAAGTAATATTCAATAGTATATCCACTGTTTCAGGAAAAATTGGGTACGGCACTGTTAGTGAAGCCTTGGCATATAAATTACCTTTTGTCTTTGTTCGAAGAGATTATTTCAATGAAGAACCCTTCTTAAGAAATATGCTTGAGGTTCCCTTCCTTTCATCTATTTTATTTGTTTCAATCATCTCCTCTTTCATATCCTAATTTATTATTAAGAAATTTGAATATATAGACTAAATAATCAAGGATTGGTTAAGATGTCATTATTTTCTTTACAGTTTTATCAAAGTGGTGTTGAGATGATTAGAAGGGATTTACTCACTGGCCATTGGAAACCCTATCTTGAACGTGCAATCAGTTTGAAACCATGTTATGAGGGAGGAATTAATGGTGGTGAGGTATATTTTAACATTTCTTGGTTTCTATTCATTCTATAAACTTTTTGCGTATGAATCTCAATGGTTTGTGTTATGCTATTACAACCAAGAAGATCAGTGCATGTGTATATAAATGTATATACATACATATATATATGCTTATTTAGTTATGACAATTATTGATGGGTGCTACTCACGTAGACATATCAGATGGCGATGTGAAATTTTAACCAAATTAAGCTTCACCAGAATTTGAATGTGTACCTTAACAATCATGGGCGACCATGGTGTTGTCAAGGCATGCGCCTCAAACGTCTTCAGGCCAGGCCCATTTGATAAGGCATATGCCTGGTGCACGTAGGCGCACCTTTTTTGTCAATTTGAACAAAGTTAAACAAAAGTTTTTCATGTTTTGTAGATAAACTGAATCAATCTTTACAGTTTATTGTCATAATTATATTTATACACACATATATGAACATATCTACAGATACATACAAAAATATGCACATATACGTATTGCACTTAACTTCTTGTCCCCTGGGCATTATAAGGCTTCTAGTTCCCATAGTGAGCCTTTTACCCTTGACACCATTGCACTTTTTTTTTTTGGGGGTGGGACGGTGCATTTGAATGGGGAAAATTTTGAAGCTTTTGTATACTGTAAAAATATTGAATTGATAAAAGAAAACATGCCAATTGTCGTAATTACAAATATATTGTATTTTTGGAAATATGAAGTTCTTATTCATTATTCAATATTTTAATTGTGTTGGTTGTTAAAACGTGGGTTGGAGGTATTTCTAGTAGTGCTCAATGAAGAGTCTAGTTTGTATAAATATTTGATGTCATTTCTTGTCAGTTTTATGTTCTAAGAGTCTCAACATGTATTTTAGTTTTTATTGATAACATGCTGATATCATGATAAACATCTAGGTGGCAGCTCACATCTTGCAAGAGACTGCTATTGGCAAGAATTATGCTTCAGACAAGGTAACTGATTTTTTCATGGTGTTGCTTGAACTCTGAATCTTGTTGTAGCGCGAAACAGAAACTTCCTGCCTATATGTCTTGGAGATGTATTACATAAATTCCTAACCATGGAAGGAACAAAGTTCTGCTCTTTTATAAGTGTCTATAACAATGGTTTGTGTAGTGCTATCATAGAATTTATTAGTTCTATCAGGAGGTGTATTGGCTTGATGCACTAGTTGAAAGATTTTCTTATGTTTATATTTTGGATTGGAGGAATTGTCAAATACTCGGAATTGTTACCTACCATTGAGTTGTTTTTATTCATCATATTGTTTTAAAGGAGACACCTACGAGATCATGCATGCATGTTAGAAGGGTTTTTCTTTTATGGTGATTTAAGTGGCCCCTTATGCATATAATGCTAAGAAAGTAGGCGGAAATCAAATCATCTTGACAATAAGCGGTCCTTCTAGAATGAGGTTGGCTTTAATGGAAAATTTGCTTGTTACGGTATAGGTTAGTGATTTTAATACGAAATGCAGATAGATAAATGCACTGCTGGATAAGTTCTTACAGGTTTTAAATTGCTGCTCCGAAAAGTCATCTACACCGATATTTTAAAATTTATTCAAGCAACTTTTAGTTCCTTCGGTTGCTATCTGATTAATATATTTCCTTATATAGTTGAGTGGTGTTAGAAGGTTACGTGATGCTATAGTTCTTGGGTATCAACTGCAAAGGGTCCCAGGCAGAGATGTCAGTATCCCTGAATGGTACACAAATGCTGAAAACGAACTTGGTCTAAGTACCGGATCACCAACTTCTGAAATGAGTGAGAGCAACATGATTACAGAATTGTGAGTTTTATTTATCTTAATCAATTGATGATAGTGATGGATTCAATTATGTCGTTTTTTGACACATTTCCATTTCTATTCTAGTTGCACTGACGACTTTGAAATTCTTCATGGGGGTCTTCAAGGTCTTTCCGATACAAGGAGTTTCCTAAATTCTTTGGTAGAACTTAATAATGTTTCTGATTCAGAAAAGAATAATGAGAAGCGTCAGATGCGTGAGCGTAAGGCTGCTGCTGGGCTTTTTAATTGGGAGGTATGCTAATTCTAACAAAATTTGTTCTTTTTTGCGATTCAAAAGAATCTATTACCATTAAGGATCCAATCTAAAAACCAATCGACCATAGGTGAATTGGCACAACTCGAATATAGGACCACAGGAAAACCTAAGAGTTCTAGATGTGGGATAACACCAGTTAACACTCTTCTTACTTTGAATCATTCAGTGTGAAAGGGCTGCTAATAAATATATATTAGGCTTAGTAACCGTTTTACTATCCTGATATTTTGAAACTGGGTCCTGCTTCTGGCTTCAGTCCTGTTTATAGGTTGATTGCTTTGGGTTAATTTTTTGTACAGGAGGACATCTTTGTGACAAGGGCACCTGGAAGGTTGGATGTTATGGGAGGCATTGCTGATTACTCAGGCAGCCTAGTATTGCAGGTTAGGTTTTTCTTTCTGTTGCTCTGTCATCTGAATAGTTCTGTAGAATTTCAGTTGGTTTCTTTCCTTTTTTTTCTCCTCATTTTCCTTCTCTTCAAGTCAAATTTCATAATAAATTAAAAAATTTATTACTTTCAGTTTGATTTATCAATGTATCTCAATGAAATTAATTCTAATCTTTCTCCTCTTAACCAATCATGCCTGCTCTAACAGATGCCCATAAGGGAAGCCTGCCATGTAGCCGTGCAACGGAATCATCCAAGTAAACACAGGCTCTGGAAACATGCACTTGCACGGCAGAATGCTAAAGGACAAGGACCAATGCCTGTTTTGCAAATTGTATTAAATCATTAATTTGTTTCTTACTAATGTTGATTGCATAATTTTTTTTCCCTTCAAAATTGATAGCAAATATGTGTGCTGTAATTCTTCATGTTCTTCTTAAATCCTAATCAAACAAATCTCTTATTAGAAAAGTAATATACTTGCATTTTTAGTTAGAAATGACCCACTTTGTTGCATATTCTGAAATACATTCTAAGCTCCTACTGTTGTGACAGGTATCATATGGTTCAGAGTTGAGCAACCGTGGCCCAACTTTTGACATGGATTTATCTGACTTTATGGAAGGAGAGCAACCAATTTCATATGAAAAGGCAAACAAATACTTTGCCCAAGATCCATCCCAAAAGTGGGTCCTTGTCCATGCATGATTTTTCCTCTGTTACTCTATATGCTAGATGCTAATTATGTTTATCATATATCAGGTGGGCGGCATATGTTGCTGGGACAATTTTGGTTTTGATGAAAGAATTAGGTGTACGCTTTGAAGATAGTATTAGCATGCTGGTAAGAGGGTATTTCTTTATTGTTTATGCTGTTGCTGAATAGTATCTACCCTCCATTTCTTATGCTTCCGCTTGCACCTTTTCTTTCTTTTATTCTCCATTTTCTATTTATATTTGACAGGGCTTCTTAGTCATAGCATTTAATTTAATTTACTGAGATTTATAACACTGTACTTTGAGTTCAATGGAAAAGAACTGCATGGGGGTAAACTTTTTGCTTGTATAATGGGCAGGGAACTGAGCTTAATAGTAGGTCTGATTTTGATTCGACTATTGATGGGGCTGCTTATATGTCATGTCTAATCATATATCATAATGGTTTACAGAGGCACTTTGCTACTAAAGTTTGTATGTTTATTCATGAAGTGTGAATTGGCTCTGTGTTTGTATGAAATCCCGATATTACGAGTCACTTAATCTGATAAGTTCTGACTTTTCTCTGTTGTAGTCACATATGCTGCTGCTAGTATCTAGATAATTACTTTTCAGCTACATACAGGTTTCTTCTGCAGTCCCAGAGGGTAAAGGAGTATCGTCTTCCGCCGCCGTGGAAGTTGCTAGCATGTCAGCTATAGCAGCTGCTCATGGTATTTCTAAAATTCTCATTTTCAACATGAAACTACTTTGATATTTATTACATTTCCTCTTTTTTCTATACATGACAAAGATTGTTCTCATTTTACTCGAAGAACAGTAATTTTTTATGGATAATTTGTATTTTAGACATGATTAAATCTACATAGAGATAAACAGATTAATCATTTATGAATGCCGCCATCTGCTGGAAGACATAATTTGGGAGGCATTATCTTTGAAGAGAAGAAGGCTACTAATTAGTAGATTTTGGTTTAGAAATGCCTCATAATACTCTGATTGTTGAATTGCGTCATTTGATTTCATTTTGATGCACGAGGAGATGATCAAGCTTTCAGTTGAATTTGTGAAGTATTTTGAACATTTGATGCTTTCCTGTTGAACTTCTAAGCATGATCATCTTTGTCGTGTTTAGATCATATACAATGCAGCTTTCCAAGGGTTAGGCCTTTCGTAACAGATAAAGTTGGTCTTTATTTTGAGCGGTAACTTATTTAGACCATCTTACACTTGCTTTGCAGGATTGAGCATTAGTCCAAGAGAGCTTGCCCTACTCTGCCAAAAGGTATGACATAAATATTTTCATCTTACATTCGACAGACGTGTTTCAAGCATTTAGTTGATTTGCTTATTCTTTTGGATCGTTTATTAGGTGGAGAATCACATTGTAGGAGCCCCATGTGGTGTTATGGACCAAATGACTTCAGCATGTGGTGAGGCAAATAAACTACTTGCAATGGTTTGTCAGGTAAGCGACATTACCTCTGCAGAATAATCGATGCTGAAGTTGTGTTTTTGTTTAAGTGACATTCAAAATCAATGGTTGTCTTATGCAGCCTGCTGAGATAATTGGTCTTGTAACAATTCCAAGCCATATCCGATTTTGGGGAATCGATTCAGGAATACGACACAGGTACTAGGTCCATCATCATCATTATGGTTAGCTTGTACTAGCAATGAACATTGTTTACGTTGCACGCTTGTTTTCTGGGATAGTTATGCTAAGTTGAACTTCCTTGCATTAATTATTATTGTAAAATCAGAAATGACTATATTAAAATAAAGGGATAATATAATTTTTGGTCCATGAACTTGGCAAGTGGTCCACTTTAGCACCTATACTTTCTTTTTATCTATTTTGGTACCTGAATTTGACAACTAGATTCATTTTATTCTTTGAAAAATATAAAAGTTAAATGACATGACATTCTGAGATTAATTTAAAAAAATTATATAAATTTTTAGGTGATGACATACAATCTGAGTGTGTCACATATAGTGTTCAAATAACTGAACCAATGGTTGAACTGGTCAGACCACTAGTTCTCAAATCAATCGGTTTGATCGGTTCAACTGTTAGACAAATAATAATTAAACAATTAATTAAAAATTCATAAAAATTAAAAAAAGAAATTATTAAACTAGTTCAACTATTGGTTTGTCCCAATTTCTGAAAAAAAAAATCTATTGGTTTTCATCCCAATTTTGATTTTTTATTGGTTTCAAGTAGTTTTTTTATTCAATTGGTTCAACCCCTTTTTTCGGATTAGTATACTGGTTGGTTCTCGGTCCAATTGGTCTGACCAACCAGTCCAGTCTTATTCTAAGAACACTTGTCACAGCATCAAATCTTGACGGAATCTAAGTTTTGGGAGAAAAATGGATCTAGTTGCCAAGTTTAGGTACCAAAGTGAACAAAAAAAAAAATACAAGTACTAAAGTGGACCTAGTTGCCAAGTTCAGGGGGTCAAAAATTATATTATCCCTAAAAGAAATATAATTTAAAGTCTGTTACCTTCCATATATATCTCTAAGACGTGCTTAGATTGAATACCTTATGGTCATCCATGATCTTTGAAACATTGCTTACTCAAATGCATTTATAGTTGCCAGTACCTTCCGTTATTTGGATTGACCTTTCCCTTGTTAAGAAATTCCCATTTCTTAGTATCTTTTTTTTTTTTTTTTTTTTTTTTCAAATTTGCAGTGTTGGAGGTGCAGACTATGGATCTGTTCGAATAGGAGCCTTTATGGGTCGAAAGATTATAAAAGCTACAGCATCAACTAGGTTGTCTCAATCAATGTCTACTGCTAATGGGGCATCCCCCGATGAAGTGGACAATGATGGACTAGAATTACTTGAAGCCGAAGCTTCATTAGATTATTTATGCAACTTGTCACCTCACAGGTAACTGTCCTTTATGAGGCTTTCTCCTTTCATCTTTTCTAGATTTTACTTAGCCTAATTAACTCAAGAGTTGACAGCCCTTTTTTTTTGGATTACTGTAACTGTTAGTATGATCTCTGAAGATCTGTGTTTCTTTTACTGGTAAGTTCTTCCTTTTCATTTGGTCTTGTGCTACAGATACGAAGCTCTTTATGCCAATCTACTTCCTCAATCAATGCTTGGTGAGGTGTTTTTGGAGAAATATGTTGATCATGGTGATACAGTTACAGTAATCGATAAGAAACGAACATATAGTGTAACAGCTGCTGCTAAACATCCTGTATATGAAAATTTTAGGGTCAAGGTAGGTTTTTGGTCTGGCGGCTTATTGGATTACAATCGATTTGCTTTCCATTTGAATTTTGATTTATATTGATTGAATTACTGTGTCTTTGCAAGATAAAATTTTCTATTCACTGTCATGTTTATTTTCTTCCAACTGTAAAATATGTGTCCTTCACTATGAATATTTTTGATG
Organism: Gossypium longicalyx; assembly: GCA_025698465.1. NCBI lineage: Eukaryota > Viridiplantae > Streptophyta > Magnoliopsida > Malvales > Malvaceae > Gossypium > Gossypium longicalyx. The sequence goes on from CM047000.1 coordinate 22,431,599, forward strand.
CATTTTTCTTACTCTTGCTTAAGTTGATATTGTCGTATTTCCATTTTGTTAATATTACAACATCTTCAGGGTCCTGTTTAAATTTTCTGTTGTAAGTTTTCTTCAAACCTTTCTACTTCCTCCTCCGCTCTTTACATGCATATTCTGCTCCTACTGAAAATCAATCCTGGAGTACTCGAAGGTGGTTGAGCTTTTAATCTAGTTGTTGATTACCAATAGTTAATTTTTATCCATTTATGTTCTTATTCTTGGGCCTCCAAATTACCAGACACATGTAGACATGTATGTTTCCCTTGGTAATTATTTGCTGGATTTCCTTGGTAACATTTTTTCTATTTATTTTTGTGAATTTATGTGTAGGCCTTTAAGGCACTATTGACATCTGCGAGTTCAAATGAGCAACTTACGGCACTTGGAGAGCTGTTGTATCAGGTATATGCTAAAGGTCTTTTAATAGGTTTGTCTATGTAATTGATAGGTTAGTTAGATTTTCTTCTGGGTACAATTCAAGCTCCATTGGTAGGATCAAATCAATGTCACACGCATCACTAGCAGGCAATTCAATCCGATGACATATGTATTGGGTGAACACCCTTGGCCAATGGGCCAAATCTTGGGGTCTGTTAGATTGACTTTTTAATGAAAAGGAAACAAAAGAGAAAATATTATTTGTTTAATGGATACAATATGTTATAATTGCAATTGAATTCATATTATTTATTGAGAGACTAGTGCTTCAACTCTATGAATAACTAATATCAAGAGTACAAATTTATCAAACACAACTCTCCCAAGAAAACAATAAGAAAGGAGCTGAACCATAGATAACCTATATAATATCAAGAGGTAGTAGTCCTATCAAAATATATCCTGATTTAGAGTATTCATCTTTGGTAAACACATTTGGTGATGTTTTTCTTTATTTTGGTTTTATGATGATGGTAGCACTATAGACTAAATGAAACAATGCAATAATGATGTTTCTGTGAAAAGAAAGAAGAGATGAAATGTAGTTGCAAACCACTTTTGCAGTGCCACTACAGCTATAGTGCATGTGGTCTCGGTTCCGATGGGACAGATAGACTGGTACAGTTGGTTCAGGAGATGCAGCATGGTAAAGCCTCTAGAGTTGATGATGGAACTCTATATGGAGCTAAAATTACTGGTGGCGGCTCTGGTGGAACAGTTTGCGTAGTTGGAAGAAATTGTCTCCGAAGCAGCCAACACATTCTAGAGGTGAGTTGAAGTGAAAACATATAGCTAGCTAGACGTTCATATATGGTACATTAATTGTTAGTGTTAAAAGGAAGGTATCTAACAAATCTGATTACATATTTCCAGATTCAGCAAAGGTACAAAAAAGCAACAGGATATTTGCCCTTCATTTTTGAAGGTTCATCCCCTGGTGTAGGCAAGTTTGGATATTTAAAAATTCGACGTAGCATCGCTCCCAAATCCTAAACTGCTGCCTTCCAACGCTTCCATTTATTTATTTTCAAATAAACTCAGCTATTTGGTTTAGATGTATCTTCCTTAAAAATAAATTAAGCAACAATCTCTGGATATTTATTTAAAGTTAATATTTACCATCAATTGAATTTATTCTCTTTGTTTATTTTATCCATTGCATGAGCAGTTGTGAAATTGTTTCCCTCGGTGTTATAAAACGATTCGAATTGGTTTATAATAAATTTGTGATTTGTATAATAAACCAACTCAAAACCAGGTTATCGTTGCTATAAATAAACAAAAGGGTTGTACTGGGCGGCTGTCGGCTGTCTTTTCTAAGGCAATTTGAGGAAGATGGAAAATACTTTATCTTATAGAATTGTTATAAATTATATTATAACTCAATTCGAAATTCAACTCGCTCTGGTGACTCGAAATCCAATCCAATCAGGAATAAAGTCCCTTTATATACACTTCTAAGGACCTGAAGGGGGGGATTTGCTCTCTCAAAAACTTGGTATTTTCCATCTTCATAAAAAAACCCTTTTCCTTTGAGCTCTTAAAGAGGGGAAACTGACCAACTAAATTTGATATTCAACTATGGTACGTTGAGCATGCATTGAACCCATCGAAAGAATTCGCCATTCTCTGTGATGCTGAGGTTGTTGTCATCATTTTCTCCAAAACTGGCAAGCTCTTTGGGTTTTCCAGCTCTGGTGCAAAAGCAATAGTTGAGAAGCAACAATACTCAATGGTGATGGTAGATATCGAGAGGAAGCGAGCGGCATCAACAAAAGAGACATGCACCGCCAAGAGCGGCGCCAAGCAAGGGGAAGGGCTCCAGCAATACTATATCCAGCACATCCACGAGCTTCAGCTCGACCTCCGCCAAAAAACCCACAATCTCAGCCGTCTTGAAGCCCAACATAACGAGCTCAATTCCCGAGATCCGTATCATACGAACATACCGGTGATAATGCGCAGATGATTGAGTAGTAGATAGCTTTTTAGGTGGTCCATCTTGAACTTCTTCAGTGGTAGAAACATAACTTTGGAACTGAAGCTGCAGTGATATTATAGGTATGTTCTAATTTGTAAAAAATTTCACATAGTAAATTTTTAGTATAATTATCCCTTCTTTACCGTCCATAAGTGTTAGTTTTACAGCTTAACTACAATTGCCGCCTGCATGATAAATTCTGAGCTTTGCATTCAACTTTAGCTATTGATGATATTAGTAATCTTGTAGTGAAGAGGTAGGATGAAAGTTATTGGTGTAGAACTAATAGTAGCAGTAGGAATTATATGGACATGTTTGTGTTAATAATTGCATTAAAGAGTTAAAATGATTGATGCAATTGGATTTCTATAATTGTAAAGATCAGCTGCATTTACCTTTGTGATCATAAAACCTTGAAATAGGATCAATGGTGTAGAAATCAGAGAATTTCGAAACTGAGAACACTTGCGTATTGAGATGAAAGAGTACATAGATGTATGCGTGAGGAAATTTGCAAGCAATACATAATAAAAAAATCCTTTATAATCAATAATTCCAAAGATGATGTTTGGTGTAGCATATGTTGTGAACAGTTAATTTGCATGACCTGTCAACAAATTGTCAAAATATTAGGCTTTATAAAGCTGGTTGAATAAATCCAAGAGGATTGTTGTTGGAGATGTGTAATTGTGTATAATTGGTTTGTTGCTTATCGCTAAACCTTGAAATTAGTTGCATCGTATTGTCATTACTGGAGACTCCTATGTTATTTCCTAATAATTGAAATATGAATTGCTTATTAATTTCTAGAGGTTAAGGCCATGAATGCATCTGTTGGTTACATTAAGAATTGGATTCTATTTGTTGAAAAAAAAATTCAATTATCTCCATTGCATCAACTAAACTATTATCAAATCTAGCACAAAGTTGTACAAACCAACTACATCTGACCATTTTTAATTTGGTAGCCTGCTACATCTGACCATTTGTTTGTACTCTTACATGTTTATTTGGATTTTATCTGCTGATAATTTTGACGTCTGGTCTGTTTCTTGTCACCTAATTAAGAACTTCACCCTTGTGGATCTTCCCCGACCCTTTTTTCAAAAATTGCTACATTAACTTACTTTTTGGTAATAGAAAAGTGTTTGATAGTAAATAACTTTTGCATGGTGTATTGTTTGGATTTGCAAAAATAGAATTGTTCTCAAATTCATAATATTTGTTTGCTTGTGTTTGTACCTACTTCAACTGAAAAAGCTATATTATTTCATATCTTATTTGCAAAGGTAAAACTTGAGCTTGAATTTTGATTTTTCCTGATTTGACTCTTTTAATATTTTTAGAAGCATAATTTCATTTTTTTTTCAATTCATTAATTTTTATTTTCCATTTCTTGGTTTTTTTAATATTCTTATTTTATTGCTCAACAAATTCTTAGGTAAGAACAGCTCATTTTATAGGAGATATATTTGAATCATTTTTAAATTTTAAAACTTTTGTTCGTTTATTTAAATGTGATTACTTCCATGATTTTTACGCCATTGGTTGGTGTCCTAATGGCTACTTTGATAGTTAAATTTATAGTGATGAAATATACCAATTAATTATTAGTTAATATTTTTAAATTGGAATCTTTTATAACTTTTATTTTTATGTACTTGATGCTTTAATAAGAACTTCACAAATTATTACACTTTGCTTTTGACTGGGAGAAGAAAATTGACTTAATGATTCTTATTTTAGCATTATCTGTTAGATTTGTAAAATAAATTTGAAATAAAATTTAATAAATCAGAATTTATCATGTCAAATCATCAAGAATAAATTAAGAACAAATCAAGAACAAAACTAGATGCGGAAGCGTACTTGAATCAATGAATTTCTTGAAATTTTATCGGATCTTGAGGATTTGATCTTTCAAATTAGCACACAAGAAATTCAAAGAATATCTGCTTTCTCTTTCCTAATGATTGGTTATTGGAAAAGATATCTTGTGTATAATTTGGGGACCATAACCCTAATATTTATAACCTTCGCATATTAGTTCTAATCAAATTCTAATTAGCCCATCATTAATTAGAATTTAATTAGAAGAGTATTTACACATATTTGACTCATACTTTATTTAATAATTAAAAGCCCAATAAAATTCTAACCAAATTAGATCACTTTTAATTTGGGCTAACTTATCATGATAATAAATAATATGTAATTATCCTTATTATATATGTAATGTCCAAATTTTCCAACAATCTCCCATTTGGACCACATATATATACTAATTACTTTATAATTATATGTCATTATATAACTTTATGTGCTCAAAATTTTACTATATCCAAAAGGCATTTTGAACAATCTCGTCCATTAATTATGTTAACATAGAACCAATGCGACTTTTGTTATAAATATCGTAAGTAAATCCATCTATGATCATTTATATTAATACAACCAAAATGACATAGATCAAGTATGGATGTGTAGCATGGAAATTACATGCAATATGATCTAAACATGTTTATTTTCAATTGGTCCTCTTTAAATTTAAGTGAGGTCAATTTCAAAATAATAAAACAAAGTGAATAAACTGAATACTTCATTTTTGATCAGAAAATAATCAAATACATAAATGTCTGAAATACAAACTCCCACTAAATCATGATATCCTCAAACAATGTAACACCCATGTAAGCAGTGTGCTCATGAAAGATCTTAGGTGGTAAACTTTTTGTGAGCAGATCTGCTATCATGGAGTTTGTCCCAATGTGCTTTATGAATATTTGTCCATTTTGCACTCTTTCTTTTACAACTAGGAACTTTATGTCAATATACTTTGACTTAGATGAACTCCTGTTGTTATTGGAATACAGCATTGCTGACTTATTGTTACAAAATAATTTGAGTGGTCTTCTTATATTCTCCAAAATCATGAATTTCTATGACAAAGTTCAAACAACCATATTCCATGGTTTGATGCCTCACAAAGATGCTACAAACTCACGCCATAGTGGATTTGAAGCTACAAGTGTCTGTTTGACACTTTTCCAAGATATAGCTCCTTCGGCTAATAGGTAAATATAGCCTGATTTAGATTTTCTACTATCTTGGCATCCAGCGAAATCAGAATCAGAATACCTGACGACCTCCAAAAGATCTAATCTTTTATAAGTAAGCATGTAATCTTTTGTTTTTTGAAGATATCTCATAACCCTTTTGGCTGCTATCCAATGGTCTATACCAGGGTTGCTTAAATATCTGCGTAACATCCCAACAATGTACACAATGTCCGGACGCGTACATACTTAGACATACATTAAACTCTCAATAGCTGATGCATAGAGAATCTTTTGTATTTCCTAAATTTCAAGGTTACTTTTAGGGCATTGAGTAAGACTAATTTGTCTCCTTTAGCGACAAGGGTGTCACTTGGTCTACAACTTTGCATGCCAATCCTTTTGAGTACTTCATCGATATAGCGTTTTTGTGACAATCCAAGAATACCTTGTAACATCCCGAAATAGGGCCTATCGGAATAACAGTTTCGGGACCACAAATTTGACATTAAAATATTTATTTTATGATTATTATAAGGTCTAGAATATTAGAATATGCATGTGTTAAGATTTCATGAAGAAATTCTTTGAGTAAGGTGTCAAATTGGAAATTAGGGACTAAATTGAATAAATTACAAAACTTGGATTTTAGAAGCAATTTGTATGAAATTGCTTTAGATTATAACTTAGAAGGTCTTAGAGAGCAATTTGCTAAATTTCTAAGTTTTTGGACAAAAATGGGCTTTCATGGATGAAATTTTAAACAAAGGCTTAAGGGCATTTTGGTTATTTGACATTTTAATGAAATAAAAGGGGAAAAATAAACTAAAATCAGCTCATTTTCTTCTCCATGCTGCCGAAACTTCTAGGGACTTCATAGCTAGGGTTTTCAACATTTTCAAGCTCAATAGTAAGTGCACCCAAGCCCCATTTTTAATGTTCTTTGTATTTTTAAAATCTCGGTAGCTTACTCTCCATTTTTACCCATACATCATGCTAGGGTTCATGTTTAAAAATCTACCCATATATGAGTTACTTGTATTTTGATGATTTATGGAGGAATATGAAAGTTGAAGGTGTGTTAAATATTTTTTCCTAGGTGATTTTCATGAAAAACCCTTAAAGGGACCTTTTTATAAAAGTTGTTAAATATGTGGTAGAAATGTGAAAGTAATGGAAAATGTGAGCTTCCATAAGAGGGAAAAGTGTTCGACTAGGCTTGGGTAAGATAGAAATTGCATGTGTTTTATTGTACGAGCCTAGGGACTAAATCGTAAAAATGTGAAAGGTTAGGGGCAAAATGGTCATTTGGATTAGGGGTGAAATTTAAGCTCAAAAAGGTATAATGTGAGTTACTAATAATTTATTCTTATGGTTATAAATCCCTAGGGACAAATTCCGGAGGTCGACTGAGGAAAGTGAAAGATTTTGGAATAATCGAAACACAACACTGAAACGAGTACCAAGTAAGTTCGGATAACTTAAATTAGTCTCAAAATGTGTCTAATTATATGATTTATGAATGCATGATGATTGCATTTATTAATGGCATGAAATATATCTTTGACATGTGAATTGAGATCCTGCATGTGTTGCAGAAAGGATTTAGCCCGGACGGATAATCCGATGATCTCAAGTATGAAAAGGATCTAGCCCGGACGGGTGTTCCTTGAGTGATCGAGCTTGCGGAAGAATATATGTGCGTTATGGATTTAACCCGGACGGGTAATCCGATTAGGGTCTGAATTTAGCCTGAACTGGTAATTTAGATTCGAGCTCACTAAGGGTGTTTGTCGTTATAAGAGATTTAGCCTGGACTGGTAATCCCGACATCACCCTATGAGTTTATATTACGGGGGATTTAGCCTGAACTAGTAATTTCGCCGTAAGATGTGAGGTTTGCGGGAGTGCATACCTGAAATGATCATTTGTATGAATTGATGGTGATTGGATAATCCATCGAGATTTCCTAGAAACTCGACGGAACTAACACAAGGTATATGTACAAATGACATGTTGAATGATGAGCTCATCTAAGATAAATTACATGGTGTTTTGTTATATGATTAACTCATTGATTGAGTGCATGTGATAAACTATTTTCATTTTCACTGATTTCATTATCTAATAAGGATGTATGCTAAATAATCGGTAAGTTTATTTTCCAGTTATTCGAGCTTACTAAGCATGTAAATGCTTACCCCTCTTTTTTTCCTCGTTTTTAGAGCTCGATGACTCATAAAGATTGGAAGATGGTTGGAGAGTCTACACACTATCAACTAATTCAATTTTGGTATATAGACACTTATGTTTTGTTCAATGGCATGTATAGAACTTTTAAGTATTTGGTTATATGTGTCATTTGATTTACCAAAATGAAGGCATGTAAAATTATACTATTCTTTTTGTATATGACAATGGAAATTGGCTTATTTTAAAGTAGGCTATGACCTACAAATCTATGCATGTTTATGTTCATATGTGATGGCTTGGTTATAATTGGCATTTAGTTATAAAAATGAGCCAATTTTGAATGTGTCAATGAGACATGGAACCCCCTTAAATACAAGATGGGAATTAACCTAGCAAGTATAAAATCGATGATATGAGGTTGTCATGTAATAAGGTTTATCATAGTCTTATACAAGTGTATAATTTGGCCTTATCACGTGTAAAAGTAACCTATAATTGTGATAGGTTGGTAGAGAGTGACCAAAGGCTTGGAAAATAGCCTAACAAGGTCTACACGGGTAGACACACCGATGTGTGTCTAGGCTGTGTGTGACACACGGCTCACCCCCATGGGTGTGTGGTATGGCCGTGCGTCCCCTGCATCTAAATTTTTAAGTCAGTGTTGTACACAGACTAAGCACATGGGCATGTGTCTTGGTTGTGTGCCCTTAATTGTATGAAGGGATTGAAGTCAGTGTTGCACATGGGCTGAGGGCACGGGCGTGTCCCAAGCCACACGGGCGTGTGTGATCACACGGCCCCACCACACGGGCGTGTCACACTTCAAAGTAAGGGAAAATTTTCTAAGGTGCCCAAAGTTTATCGAATTTTTGGTTTTGTCCCATACTGCCCCTAAGTGTGTTTTAGGCCTCGAAGGCCTGTATAAGGGACGAGAGGTACATGTTTGAAAAGTTTTAATTTTGGGCAAAAATTTGATGACCCAATTTAGCATGTTTGTGAATAGGTAATCCCGATAAGGCCTTGAACCCTATCACAGTGTCAGATACGGGTGAAGGGTGTTACATTTAATGGTAACAAAGCTACGGTTTAGTCGGTTCTAGGACTACCGTAGAGGGTATTAATGTTTTTTATACATGCCATTATATGAACGTTGATAGTGTGATATTTCCTAACTGTTTAAATTGTTTTTAAATATAGTAAATATCTTCTAATCAAGCATAAGATGAGTTCGAGGGAGCTGAGAGCCATGCTCCAGCTTCCGTACAACGAGCTGTATCTAGTAGTAGTAGAAGGGTTATGTCTAAAGGCCAGGAAAAGGCCCGAGCTGTCTTATTTAACATGATGGATGAATAGTTTGGGGATTATATAAGGAATCGCCCAAAGATACCACGACCTCCCCCGCCCCCTAACCAACTTGATGAGGATTTGTCACGAGATATGGCACCGGTAAGAATTGGTAAGGCCATTGTAGATAAGCTTAGAAAGTATGAGGCCGAGGAATTTAGAGCTAAAATTTAGGATGATGCTAAAAGAGCTGAGTTTTGGCTTGAGAATACTACAAGGGTATTAGATGAGTTGTCGTACACACCTGAGGAGTGCTTAAAGTGTGCCGTGTCCCTCTTGAAGGATACTGTATACCACTGGTGGAAGACCGTATCTTTGGTGGTGCCAAAGGAAAATATCACTTGAGAATTTTTCCAAGTAGAGTTTAGGAAGAAGTATATCAGTCAAAGGTTCTTAGATTTGAAGCGAAAGGAGTTCCTGGAACTCAAACAAGGGAATAAGACTGTGATAGAATACGAAAGGGAATTTTTAAGGTTAAGTCAGTATGCAATTGAGTGGGTTCAAACTGAGTCTGAAATGTGTAAATGTTTCGAGGAAGGTTTGAATGAAGAAATCAAGTTGTTGATTGGGATCTTTAAAATATGGAAGTTCGCCGCATTAGCTGATCGGGCAAAGAATGCCGAGGAACTCAATAATAAAAGAAAGCAAGCAAAGAGAGGCTCGAGTTGCGAGCAAGAGATCCAGCGGTAAGACGCTCCCATTTTCCACAAAGAAATCAAGGAGCCAACATGAACACTCCACTTCATCTGTAGGATATTCGGGTAGAACGAGAGGCTCTAAACGACGAAATCAGAAGTCTTCCTCCCTAATGGTGACTTGTGTGGGGAGTGTAGATAACTAAAAGCTAAAGTGTAAGAGTTGCAACAAATATCACTTCGGAGAGTGTCGAATAAAGAGCGGTGCATGTTTCAAATGTGGTTCTCTTGACCACTTTCTTAGGGACTGCCAGAGTGAATTGAAAAAGAAGTAGAAGTAACCCCGAAGTTGAGTGCTTCCATGACACGAGGTAAACCTCCGAGATACCTTGGAAGTACTAGTGGCAGTCAAGTTGCAGCCAAAGACACTTCAAAATCAAAGGCTCGAGCCCTGACAAGAACGTATGCAATATGCACTCGAGAGGAAGCCTCTGCTCCTGACGTTATTACGGGTACTTTTTCTCTTTTCAATACATGTGTTATTGCCTTAATTGACCCAGGATCGACACATTCATACATTTGCATGAGATTGGTGTCTAGTATGAACATACCCATTGAGCCTACAGAATTTATTATTAAAGTGTCAAACCCATTAGGTAGATCAGTTCTGGTTGATAAAGTTTGTAAGAATTGTCCTTTGACGATTCATGGTCAATATTTTCCGGCTAACTTTATGTTGTTATCATTTGATTAATTTGATGTAATACTTGGTATGAATTGGTTAGCCCTGCATGATGTAATTGTAAATTGTGGTAGCAAGTATATTAAATTGAAATACCCAGATGGTAAAATTCTACAGGTTAATTCAAGAGAATTGGGCACGTCGTCAGCTGTAATCACGGCAATGATTGCTCAGAGATATATGAGAAAAGGGTATGAAGCCTACCTTGTATTTGTATTGAACACTAGGGAAACAAAGTTGAAGATTGAGTCTGTGCCGATAGTATGTGAATATTCAGACGTATTCCCGGAAGAATTATCTGGATTACCTCCTAAAAGAGAGATAGAGTTTGGTATTGAATTGGTGCCAGGAACAGCTCCCATTTCTATTGCTCCGTACAAGATGGCGCCAACCGAGGTAAAAGAATTAAAAGCATAGTTGCAAGAGTTGACGGATAAAGGTTTTGCTAGGCCAAGCTTTTCACCTTGGGGTGCCCCCGTATTATTTGTAAAGAAGAAAGATGGTTCAATGAGACTATGTATAGATTACCGACAATTGAACAAGGTAACTATCAAGAATAAGTATCCTTTGCCAAGGATTGATGATCTATTCAACTAGTTGAGAGGAGCTACGGTGTTCTCTAAGATAGACTTAAGGTCTGGCTACTATCAGTTATGTGTCAAGAAATCGGACGTGCCAAAGATAGCTTTTAGAATAAGATACGACCACTATGAATTTCTTGTTATGCTATTTGGATTTACGAATGCACCAGCTGTATTCATGGACCTAATGAATAGGATCTTTCGGCCATACTTGGATAAGTTTGTCGTTGTGTTCATTAACGACATCTTGATTTATTCTAAAGATGAGGCAGAGCATGCGAAGCACCTGAGAACTGTGTTGCAGACTTTACGGGAAAAACAACTGTATGCTAAGTTTAACAAGAGTGTATTTTGACTCCAAGAAGTTGGATTTTTGGGTCATTGTTTCGGGTGAAGGCATTCAAGTTGATCCAAGTAAAATCTCTGCTATTATTGAATGGAAACCGCCTAAAAACGTGATCGATGTTAGAAGCTTTTTGGGCTTAGTCAGTTACTACCGAAGATTTTTAAAAGGATTCTCTATGATAGCAACTCCAATGACGAGGTTGCTACATAAAGACGTTAAGTTTGAATGGACAGAAAAGTGTTAGCAGAGTTTCGAAAAGTTAAAGATATTGCTGACAGAAGCTTCTGTTTTTGTATTACCTGAGCTGGGAAAAGAGCTTGTAGTCTATAGTGATGCATCCTTGAACGGGCTGGGGTATGTACTTATGCAAGATGGCAAGGTGATAGCCTACGCTTTACGGCAGTTGAAGCCACAAGAGAAGAACTATCTAACACATGATTTAGAGCTCGTCGCCATTGTCTTTGCCTTGAAAATTTGGAGGCACTATTTATATGGTAAGACTTGTCGTATATTCACAGACCATAGGAGTTTGAAGTATTTGATGACTCAAAAAGAATTGAATCTGAGACAGCGGAGATGGTTAGAATTAATTAAAGATTATGATCTGATCATTGACTATCACTCGGGAAAGGCGAATGTGGTCGCCGATGCGTTAAGCAAGAAATCTTTATTTGCATTGAGAGCCATGGATGCTCGGTTAGCATTGCTTGATGATGGTTCGGTCTTGGTAGAGTTGGAGGCTAGGCCGACATTTCTTTAGGAAATCTATGATACTCAAACTAATGATAGAGACCTGCAGGCAAAAAGGACTCATTGTGAGTTGGGCATTGAATTAGATTATCGGATAGGTCTTGATGGATGTTTGATGTTCAGAGATAGAGTTGTGTACCCAAAGATGATGAACATATTCGAAAAATCTTGTAAGAAGCACATAACAGCCATTTTTCTATTCATCCGGGAAGTACCAAGATGTACAACGATTTGAAGAAAATGTACTGGTGGAATGGCATGAAAAGAGACATTTTCGAATTTGTATCGAAGTGCCTAATATGTCAGCGAGTTAAAGCTGAACATCAAGTGCATTCAAGTTTGTTATAGCATGTAATGGTCCCCGAATGAAAGTGATACAAAGTTACTATGGATTTCATGATGCTAAATGACTCCGAAAAAGAAAGATGCTAAATGAGTTGTGGTGGATAAGTTGACAAAGTCGGCTCATTTCATTCCAGTAAGAATAGATTACTCTCTTGATAGATTGACCGAATTGTATATCTCTGAGATTGTGAGATTACACGGGGTACCGCTGTCGATTATTTCGGACAGAGACTCGAGGTTCACTTCGAGATTCTGGAAGAAGTTACAAGAAGCCTTAGGTACAAAATTGAGTTTTAGTACGGCTTTTCACCCGCAGACTGGTGGTCAGTCTGAGCGGATGATTCAGATTCTCGAGGATATGTTGCGATGTTGCATCATCGAATTTCAGGGTAGCTGGGAAAAGTATTTGCCATTGGTAGAATTTTCCTACAACAACAGTTTTTAAACGAGTTTGAAAATGGCGCCTTATGAGGCCTTATATGGCAGAAAGTGCCGAACTCTATTATACTGGACAGAACTTAAGGAAAGTCAGGTTCACGGGGTTGATCTGATCAAGGAAACTGAAGAAAAGGTTAAAGTGATATGAGATTGCTTAAAAGTAGCATCGGATAGGAAAAAGTCATATGCTGATCTAAAAAGAAAAGAGATTGAATTCCAAGTTGGAGATAGAGTATTCTTAAAAGTATCTCCATGAAAAAAGATGTTGAGATTTGGTCGGAAAGGCAAATTGAGTCCGTGATTTATCGAACCATACGAGATCACTGAAAGAGTTTGACCATTAGCCTATCGTTTGGCATAGCCACCCGAATTGGAAAAGATTCACGATGTGTTCCATGTATCCATGTTAAGGCGATATCAATCAGACCACTCTCATGTGATTTCACCAGCAAAGATTGAGATTAGACTAGACATGACCTATGGAAAGGAACCGGTCAAGATTTTGGCTCATAAGGTTAAATAGTTGAGAAATAAAAATGTGGCTTTAGTAAGGGTTTTATGGCATCGACATGGCGTAAAAAAGGCTACATGGGAGTCAGAAGAAACCATGAGAAGCCAATATCCAAACCTATTTACTGGTAAGACTTTCGAGGACGAAAGTCCTTAAGGAGGATAATTGTAACATTCTGAAATAGGGCCAAGTCGGAATACTGGTTTCAGGACCACAAATTCGACATTAAAATATTTATTTTATGATTATTATGAGGTCTAGAATATGAGAATATGCATATGTTAAGATTTCATGAAGAAATTCTTTAAGTAAGGTGTCCAATTGGAAATTAGGGACTAAATTGAATAAATTGCAAAACTTGGATTCTAGAAGCAATTTGTATGAAATTGCTTTAGATTATAACTTAGAAGGTCTTAGAGAGCAATTTTCCCAATTTTTAAGTTTTTGGACAAAAATAGCCTTGCATGGATGAAATTTTAAAGAAAGGACTTAAGGGCATTTTGGTCATTTAGCATTTTAATGAAATAAAATTGGAAAAATGAACCAAAATTAGCTCATTTTCTTCTCCATGCTGCCGAAACTTCAAGGGACTCCATAGCTAGTTTCAACATTTTCAAGCTCAATAGTAAGTGCACCTAAGCCCCGTTTTTAATGTTCTTTGTATTTTTGAAATTCTGGTATCTTACTCTCTCCATTTCTACTCATACTTCATGCTAAGGTTCATTTTTAAAGATCTACCCATATATGAGTTACTTGTATTTTGATGGTTTATGGAGGAATATGAAAGTTGGAGGTGTGTTAAACATCTTTTCCTAGGTGATTTTCATGAAAAACCCTTAAAGGGACCTTTATGCAAAATTGTTAAATATGTGGTAGAAATGTGAAACTAATGGAAAATGTGGGCTGCCATAGGAGGGAAAAGTGTTTGGCTAGGCTTGGGTAAGATAGAAATTGCATGTGTTTCATTATACGAGCCTAGAGACTAAATCATAAAAATGTGAAAGGTTAGGGGAAAAATTGTCATTTGGACCGAGGGTGAAATTTAAGCTCGAAAAGGTACAATGTGAGTTACTAATAATTTATTCTTATGGTTATAAACCCCGAGGAACAAATTTCGGAGGTCGACCGAGGAAAGTGAAAGGTTTCGAAATAACCGAAACACAACACCGAAACAAGTCCTGAGTAAGTTCGGATAACTTAAAGTAGACTCAAAATGTGTCTAATTATATGATTTACGAATGCATGATGATTGCATTTATTAATGGCATGAAATACATCTTTGACATGTGAATTGAGATCCTGCATGTGTTGCGGAAAGGATTTAGCCCGGACAGGTGTTCCTTAAGTGATCGAGCCTCCCGAAGAATATGTGTACGTTATGGATTTAGCCTAACGGGTAATCCGATTAAGGTTTGAATTTAGCCTGGACTGGTAATTTAGATCCGAGCTCACTAAGGGTGTTTGTCGTTATAAGGGATTTGGCCTGGACTAGTAATCCCGACATCACCCTATGAGTTTATATTACGGGGGATTTAGCCTGGACTAGTAATCCCGTCGTAAGATGTGAGGTTCGCGGGAGTGCATACCTGAAATGATCATTCGTATGAATTGACGGTGATTGGATAATCCATCGAGATTTCCTAGAAACTCGACGGGACTAACACAAGGTATATGTACAAATGACATGTTGAATGATGAACCCATCTAAAATAAATTACGAGGTGTTTTGTTATGTGACTAACACATTGATTGAGTGCATGTGATAGAGAAACCATTTTCATATTCGCTAATTTCATTATCTAATAAGGATGTATGCTAAATAATCAGTAAGTTTACTTTCCAGTTATTCGAGCTTACTAAGCATGTAAATGCTTACCCCTCTATTTTTCCCCGTTTTCAGAGCTCGAGGACTCGTAAAGATTGGAAGATGGTTGGAGAGTCTACACACTATCAACTAATTCAGCTTTGGTATATAGACACTTATGTTTTGTTCAATGGCATGTATAGAAGTTTTAAGTATTTGGTTATATGTGTCATTTGATTTGCTAAAATGAAGGCATGTAAAATTATACTTTTCTTTTTGTATATGGCCTTGGAAATTGGCTTATTTTGAAGTAGGCTATGACCTACAAATCTATGCATGTTTATGTTCATATGTGATGGCTTGGTTATAATTGGCAATGAGTTATAAAAATGAGACAATTTTGAATGTGTCAATGAGACATGGAACCCCTTAAATACAAGATGAGAATTAACCTAGCATGTATAAAACTGATGATATGAGGTTGTCATGCAAGAAGGTTTATCATGGTCTTATACAAGTGTATTATTTGGCCTTATCACGTGTAAAAGTAACCTATAAGTGTGATAGGTTGGTAGAGAGTGACTAAAGGCTTGGAAAATAGCCTAATAAGGTCTATACGGGTAGACACACGGGCGTGTCTAGGCCGTGTGTGGCGCACGGCTCACCCCCATAGGTGTGTGGTATGGCCATGCGTCCTCTGCACCTAAATTTTTAAGTCAGTGTTGTACACGGGCTAAGCACATGGGCATGTGTCTTGGTCGTGTGCCTCTAATTGTATGAAGGGGTTGAAGTCAGTGTTGCACACGGGCTGAGGGCACGGGAGTGTCCCAAGCCACACGGGCGTATGTGATCACACGACCTCACCACACGGGCGTGTCACACTTCAAAGTAAGGGAAAATTTTCTAAGGTGCCCAAAGTTTATCGAATGTTTTCGGTTTTGTCCCATACTGCCCCTAAGTGTGTTTTAGGCCTCGAAGGCCTGCATAAGGGACGAGAGGTACATGTTTGAAAATTTTTAATTTTGGGCAAAAATTCAGTGACTCGATTTAGCGTGTTTTTGAATAGGTAATCTCGATAATGCCTCGAACCCTATCCCGGCATCGGATACGGGTGAGAAGTGTTACATACCTTGAGATTGATCTCGATGTATCTGAATTCCTAAAACAAAAGAGGCGTCCCCAAGATCTTTCATCTCAAAATGCTTAGATAAAAACCTCTTGGTTTCGTGTAATAAGCCTATATCATTAGTGGCAAGCAAAATGTCATCAACATATAGAACCATAAATATGTACTTACTCCCATTGAATTTGTGATACACACAATCATCAACAATATTCATCTCGAAACCAAACGAAACAATTATTTGATGAAACTTGTAGTACCATTGACGAGAAGTTTGTTTGAGTCCATAGATGGATTTTGTCAATTTGTAAACCACATTCTTTGAGTCTTTCGACTTAAAATTTTCTGGTTGCACCATATAAATTATTTCTTCAATGTTGCCATTAAGAAACGCAGTTTTAACATCCATCTGATGTAACTCAAGATCAAAATGAGCAACAAGCGCCATGATTATCTTGAAGGAGTCTTTCAATGAAACTGGAGAGAAAGTCTCTGTAAAAGCAATACCTTCTTTCTGAGTATATCCTTTAGCTATAAGACGCGCCTTATACCTCTCCACATTACCATTTGCATTCCTCTTGGTTTTAAATATCTATTTACAACCAATTGGTTTTGCACCTTCAGGTAATGAGACAAGTTCCCAAACTTTATTGTCTTGCATAAATTTATACTCATCTTTCATGGCATCAATCTATTTTTGAGAATTAAAACTTTTCATGGCTTGATCAACGTTGATTGGATCATCTTCCACCATTCCATTATCATCCTCATGTTCTTGGAGAAGTACAATATAATCATCTGGAATAACATTTCTCCTTTCTCTTGTGGACCTCCTTAATGGCACTTGTTCTTGAGGTTGTTGAGTTTGTTCTTCTGGAATAATTACCTCATTTTGAATGGGGAGTTTTATAACATTGTCTTGTAGAGGTTCTGGATTCACTTCTTGATCAATGATAGGTATAAGAACCTGAATATTTTGAAAAGTGATAGTAGGAATTGAGTTAGAATCTAATTCCTCCTCAAAAGCAATGTCTCTAACCTTATTTCTCCCCCCAAACTCAACATCCTCAAAAAATATTGCAGTTCCTGTCTCAAAAATATTTCTTATTATTGGGTCATAAAATTTATAGCCCCTAGATCGCTCAGAATAACCAATAAAGTAGTTGCTTACTATTTTGGAGTCCAATTTCTTTTCATGTGGCCTATAAGGCCTTGCCTCAGCTGGACATCTCCAAATATGAAAGTGCTTTAAACTAGGCTTTTGACTTGTCCAAAGCTGATAAGGTGTTTTTACAACTGCTTTATTGGGTACTCTGTTTAGAATTGAAGCTACTGTCTTTAATGCTTCTCCCCAAAGGGACTCAGGTAAGGTAGAATGAGCAATGATGCTCCTTACCATATCTTTAAGAGTTCTATTTCATCTTTCAGCTGCACTATTCATACTAGGTGATCCTAGCATGGTGTACTATGGGACAATACCGCATTCCTCTAGGAATTTTGCAAATGGTCTGGATATTGTTCACCTGAGCCATCATATCTACCGTAGTACTCACCTCCACGATTAGATCTAACGTTTTTAATCCTTTTGTTGAGTTGATTCTCAACTTCAGCTTTATAAGTTTTGAACACGTCCAAAGACTGAGATTTCTCATAAATGAGATATAGGTACCCATCACGTGAGTAATCATCTATGAATGTTATGAAATATTGTTGACCATTCCAAGATGCCGTAGGGAATGGCCCACAGATATCTGTATGAATTAATTCTAAGATATCTGAAGATCTATTTGCACCCAATCTCTTGGTTTTGGTCTGTTTCCCCTTAATGCAATTGACACAGACATCAAAGTCTGTGATGTCAAGGGACTCTAAAATACCATCAGACATAAGGCGTTCAACTCTAACTTTTGAGATATGACCCAAGCGCCTATGCCATAATGATGTTGAATTTTCCTTATTTAATTTGCGTTTAATACCACGTGACTCTACATGCAAGGTTTCATTATAGGATGCAACTATTTCTAGCAAATAAAGTTGTCATAGGTATTTAAATAACTAGTTTCAATAACATTTGAATTTAATGACAAATTAAATTGATTGTTTCTAAATGAACAATAATATCCAAATTTGTCCAATGAAGAAACAAAAACTAAATTCCGTCTAAATGACGGTACAATAAAAGTGTCTTTTAAATCTAAATAAAAACCAGTTCCTAATAACAACCTAAAATGACCAATTGCTTCCACTTCTACTAATTTTTCATCACCTACAAAGATGTGTCTTTCACCATCACTTGGCTTTCGGTAACTCAGGCAACCCTGCATAGAAACACTTATGTGAGTAGTAGCATCAGAATCTATC
Source organism: Gossypium longicalyx (assembly GCA_025698465.1). NCBI lineage: Eukaryota > Viridiplantae > Streptophyta > Magnoliopsida > Malvales > Malvaceae > Gossypium > Gossypium longicalyx. The sequence continues at coordinate 22,450,277 of CM047000.1, forward strand.
CACCAAGTGTTTCTAGGTACTGAAGCTAAATTAATCTATAGACCAAATTAAGAATTATACCTTTCTTTACACGCCAAGCATGATATTTGGTACGATCTTTCTTTACGTGTCCAGACTTATTACAAAAGAAACAACTCTTTGTAGCTTGTTGTTGTTTCTTTTGAGCTGGACCCTTAGTAGCTTCATTATGATATTTTCTTTTTTTGCCCTTCTCCTTAGAGGCATTGGCCAAATGAGCACTTCCAGACTTATCACGCTTCAACCTTTCTTCCTCTTGCACACAATGAGAAATGAGCTCATTTAGGGTCCATTTCTCCTTTTAACAATTATAACTAATTTTAAATTGGTTAAACTGTGCAGGAAGCGATACCAAAACCGTAAGAACAAGTAATTCCTCAGAAAGCTCGATCTTAAGTACCTTAAGTCTTGAAGCAATATGGAACATCTCCATAATGTACTCCCTTACATTTCCTTGACCCTTATACTTCATAGACATCAAAGAAGTCAGAAGTGATGTCATCTCAACCTTATCGTTTTTAGCAAAACATTTCTCAATTTCATCAAGGAAACCATTGGCCTGAGTAATCTCTTCAGATTCTGTGCCCCTAAAGGCTTCTGGAATGTTGTGTTTCCTGGTCATTAGACTCATGCGATTTGAACGATCCAACCTTCAAAGTCCCTCTTAACATCATGGGTGCTTTCCGCAGTGAGAGGTGCAGGTTGTTCTTCCCTTAGTGCAAGGTCTATGTCCATACAGCCAAGCACTATAAGTAAGTGCCTTTTCCATTCCTTAAAATTAGTTCCATTAAGCATGGGTATAGAATTTATATTAGCAGATATTGCGGCAGCAGAAGATGAATTAGCTGAATAGAGAATAAAAACAAGCTTAAATCAATATTCATAAGTAAACAATAAATTCAAGATAATGGCTAATCCCATCTCAAGATACCAAACACTACATTAATATCAAGTCTTTGGACAGTAATATTAACAGTAAATGTTACTCTTGTTGTAGTAATCAAACATTGACAATAAACTATGTCAAACAATGAATTAATCTTTGGACTAACTTATTGCTCACATAAAATACCTTATAATTGTCACATATTTATCACCACAGATGTCATTGTAATTCTGCCAAATATTAACTTACCTTTGGGTCAATTAATAAACGCATGAATCACAAAAACATATAATCATTTTAATATTTCAAACAAACTAATCTATACAAAAGAGGTCACTTTGGCGGCATTTTGTTTCAACTAATTTATTTGAAATATTAGACATCCTTAATTAAAAGCCAAATTCTGAATTTATTTGTTCAAAAATATTTACCTTAATTTCATCTTTCAATCAAATTAAAAGATAATCATATAATTTTCCAAAACTGTCATGCATTAAACCAATCAAAGCATATAAATATTATATATGCGTATATAATCGAAATAATCAAAACGCAATTCATACTTCTATACTGTCAACTTTTTTTTAATTATTATTTAAACGAGGCAATAATGCTTTTGTCTTTCCTTGGCAAGATTTTACATGTCATACGTTTAATTAAGAAGTTGGTAATAAGAAAAGTAAAGATTAAAACATGTGTTACACCATTATTAAAAGAACTCGTATGCAAAAAAATAGACCAAATAACCGATCGAACAGAAACATGGACATGATTGAATTTAGCAGAATATGACAAATAAAAGCATCTTCAGTCCAATCATACAACAATGAAAGAATTTTAACCATCTTTAATTTTTCAAGATAACAAAAAATTCCAAACCCTAAAAAATTTAATATAAATCCAAAATAATAGAGAATCAATTCGTTCTCAATGATTCAACATGACGAGACTCTGATACTACTTTTTAGATTTGTAAAATAAATCTAAAATAAAACTTAATAAATCAAGATCTATCATGTCAAATCATCAAGAATAAATTAAGAACAAAACTATATGCGGAATCGTACCTGAATCCATGAATTTCTTGAAGTTTTAACGGATCTTGGGGATTTGATCTTCCAAATTAGCACACAAGAAATTCAGAGAATATCTGCTCTCTCTTTCCTAATGATGGGTTATTAGAAAAGATATCTTCTGTATAATTTGGGGACCATAACCTTAATATTTATAACCTTAGCATATTAGTTCTAATCAAATTTTAATTAGCCCATCATTAATTAGAATTTGATTAGAAAAGTATCTACACATATTTGACCTATACTTTATTTAATAATTAAAAGCCCAATAAAATTCTAACCAAATTAGATCACTTTTAATTTGAGCTAACCTTTCATGATAGTAAATAATAACATGTAATTATCCTTATTATATATGTGATGTCCAAATTTTCCAATATTATCATCTATGTTACTTGGCCATGTTTTATCATTTTTCTCTCTAAAAGAAGTTTGGTATATTTGACATGGGAATTTGAACAAGTTTAGACCATTTTCTAGCGTAGCTTAAATTATAGCTTATGCTTGGAAGAGTTTGTCTATTCCTGTCAGTGGTTCATAGTTATCTATTAATTCATTATTTAATTCTGACCAATGATGGAGGTTTATCAACATATCGGCAAATGTTGTCTCAACCTAAAAATTCATTTTTTTGGCAATATCTCTCTTTTGAAATCAAAAGCATGTGGACCTTTCTTAATTATGTAAGGCTTTATTATTATTGTCATTTATTAGACCTGGTCCTTGTATTGGGCATTAATAAATGATCTTCTACTTTCAAGATTTTATGAATCTTGCGATCTGCTAATTTACTGTCACAACCTTCTACTTTTGAGATTTTACGAATCTCGCAGTTCGCTGATTCACGATCACGACCTTCTGCTTTTGAGATTTTACGAATTTCACAGTATGTTGATTTAGGATCACCACCTTCTACTTTCGAGATTTTACGAATCTTATGGTCCACCGATTTATGATCATGACCTTCCACTTTCGAGATTTTACTAATTTCACAGTCTGCTGATTTTCAATCATGACCTTCTATTTTTCGAGATTTTACGAATTTAACAGTCTATTGATTTATGATCACGACCTTCTACTTTTAAGATTTTATAAATCTCACGATCCACTGATTGACGATCACGACCTTTGTAACACTCTCTACCTAATTAAGATTTGGATGGTACATTCTACAAACACTTAGCAAAAATTCCAAACTATCTGCACATAATCCTGTTTCAACATACTTCATATTATTTTAATAAAGGTTTCTAAACAATCAGGAAAAAAAATCAAGAATACATCAGACTTTGAAGTATAATTTTTTTAATGCATTACAACACACAAGTTCGTTAAAGACAAACTTTTCTTAGCATAATGTACTATACGTCATATTTCTAGAATGTCCTCTGTATGCATAATAACTCAATTTGCCGTTTCCATGGCGCATTCCTGGCTTGATCTCTCCTAGTGAACTCATTCTTACAGCAACACCTGAAATATGAACAAAACACTTGTAAGTTTACGCGAACTTAGTGAGGTTAACAGAAAATACCTTGGAGTCTTTCTAGTTGAATTCATCATCCTAAAGATTTTGGATTACCACTCAATCTTTGGCGGATACATTGATAATACAGATATATACTTATACGCCAACTATCATACTTTACATATCAACTCTCATTCCACTCCTTAGCTGACTCCAGATCTTACCAAATGATATACATATATATACTCTTTTATATTGGAACAATGAAGGTGCTTATCAAAAGAATATCTATATAGAACCCTCTTTCAATCAGATTTCCTCTTCAAATAAATATTTAACATCTTTCCTCAGAATGGTTGTTCATAGATATTATTCTTGGACAGATACCAATTAACTAATCTTACATTTGGTGGATTCCTATGCTGAGTTTGATAACTATCTAACTACCAATCAGATCATATCTTGATTCAAACCCAAAACAAACTCATACTACTGTTGAAACATTCTAGATCATTCAGAAGAATTCAAAAGTCACAAAAATGCCTAAATTAACAAACGACTCGGACTCCAAATAACCCCGAAATAAGACATGATACTATTTAGATATGGTGGATACTAGATAACTCAGATTTCAACCCTACATAGTGTAAACGAACTCAGTGCAATGAGCACTTATACCTTTCACAACTATGAGTACGCCCATATCCTATACTGGCAACTACTATGACGGATTCCCTCTTTAGAAATATATATACATACTTTCTTTCAGGAAACGTCCCTTAAGACTCACTCAATTTCATCACAAGACTAACCAAACCAAGTTAACTTTAGACATATATGATCCTTATCATAGAATTATCAATCGAAGAAATCTCAGAACTTACTCAGATCTTACCACAAAGGCAGATAACCAAATTCTTCTACATAGGTGTCCTTGAATATGCCATATAGGCATTTTAGAATTCGTCACAAAGGCAACATAAAGTACACCAATAAGACTTAGCAGATCATAACACCCAAGCAACAAACAAAATCATGTGTTTGTTGTCTCGGCAAACTTTCATAGAAGGTGCCTTGATTTCACCCTCAAGGACTTATACATATCTTCATGTTGTGATCTACTAGTCCGATTTACATATCAGGGAAGGCATTATTGTAACCTTCCAAACCCGGCCTAGACGTTATGTCTAGATTGAGAAGGCTACATTAGCCACCGAAATGGCTAAGCTAACTTACGTTACTTTTTAATACTTTAAATAAACTCATTTCAGATAAAACCATAGTTGTACTTTGAGTTAGCCTAAAAGCATTCATTCATTAGGTCGTGTGTGCTTAGGATTCATTTTATTGTTGATAGTGTTATTTTAGAAAAATTGTTTGCTTGTCGCTCTTCTTTAAAAAAAACTCGATGTTAAACTAATGCAGCGAAAAAAATCATTTTTCAAGTCATTTTAGAAAATTAGTTGCCTTATCGATTTGTTTTTCAAAAACAATTCCTTAGCAATGTAGTGGAAACTAGGGAACAATATCAAATTTTAATTAAGCCCAATATAATACATTATCCAGTTATTATGATTGAGTAATTGATGCATGCAAAAATCCCCAAAAGTAAAGTTATGAAGCCACAAACTAGAAATAATTAAAAATTACGAGCCAAAACTAATAGACTTAATAATACTTAATTAAATAATAATAATTCGAGGTCCAAGTTGATTCTTCGAACGCTAAGTCCAGTCCTAATTTTGAGGTTTACTTGAAATGTTAAACACTATTGAGGGGTGAGCTTATGAAAATCTCAGTGTGAGTCGAATAATTATTTAAACGGGTAGAAACATCAAATACAGTGAAACATATTAATATTAATAGAAGAAAATAGAACCATCATAGGAATTTCATGTCATTACATAACCATTATCAAATTGATGTCAAATGGTGTATGAGCATAGGTCATTATTCATTCGAGTAACAATCATTAATTCTGATACCATTCAATACAACAAATTATAATGTGTAGCATAAATCAATAACATTCAAATATGTCGTGCACATGATGTAATGCAAAAAGGTTCCTACCTATACCATTCGCTGCACACCACGAGTTCCCTAAAACTTGTCTGCCAAATTCCAAAACATTATAAGCATAGCTTGATGTGGTAAAACCACTGAATAATCAATAATGTAGAAAATCTGCCATATATCAAATAGTACGATACAATCGCCAATCCCTTTGGTACTCCAGGTGTAGTTGTAACACCCCTTAGCCCGTATCCATTGCCGGAAAAGGGTTACGGAGCATTACCGGAACTTTCAAAATATTTTTAGATAATTTACATAAATTACTACTCATTAACCGAGATTATTGATATCGTCCATTAAATGGACCCTCGAGGCCCAAAACGAGCATTAGAATCAAATCGGGACTTAATCGGAAACTCTAAGAATTTTTCGCGACATTTCAAAAAAAATTTTGAGTTACAGGGCTCACATGCTCGTGTGGTCCAAGGGACACGCCCGTGGTTGCAGGCCGTGTTCGACCCCGTGTAACTCTCTGACTTGTGCACACGCCCAGGCCACACGTCAGTATGCTAGGCCGTGTGGTTAATTTATTTTTCGAATTTAGGTGTAGGTTTCACACGGCCAAGATACGCCCGTGTTCTAGGCCGTGTAGTGCACATGGTTGAGACACATGCCCGTGTCTCTACCCATGTGCTCAATTTTGAGCATTTTGTTTATCAAATTTAAGGTGCAAGAGACACACTGCCTAACCACACACCCATGTACTAGGTCGTGTGTCACACACGGTCTAGACACACACCTGTGTGGACAAAATAAAGCCGTTTCTAGCTTCATTTCTCACCCAATATCACATCAATGACCTACACTTAAACTCACATTCAAATACTAACCATTTCAAGCATTCAAATTAAGCAAACTCTATCATTCAATAATGCATATAATTTCATGCATACACGTTTATAATCTTACCTTGGTATATTCCATATGATAGGCATAATTTGATCAACCTTTTAACATGTATATAACTACCATAGTGTGACATTACAAGTATATCAAAAATAACCATTACTAGTCATTCCAATGGCTAGATTACAAACCACATTCTTAAGCCATCTATGGCCAAGTTAGCCTATACATGCCACTATACCAAAATAATTTTACTATATATACCCAAAATAAGCTAGTAGATAGTGTGATGATGCTCCAATAATCTCCAACCTTCACGAGCTTCCGAGCAGTAAAAAACAGGAGAAAATAAAACAGAGTAAGCATTACATGCTTAGTAAGTTCGTATAACCAAAACTAAACTTACCAATCTCATTTATTAAATCTAAGCATACAAGATCATTTTTCCATCCATTTGGCAAAATTGCCTAAACACATGCATTCAATCAAACATGTTAGTCACAAAGTTTACATATACATCAAATAAACATAGATAAACTCATCATGCAATATTCTTTGAAGACATTACCATTTCATCTTGTAATTCTCTTATCATGTTAAGAGTTGTGTCCATTGAATCATTGAAATTCCGATGGATGCTCGAGTAGTACACTCAAGGTGTACAATTCAATAACCCGTCAAGTCTAATTCGAAGGTACCCATTAGGGCACTTAATCAAAGAACACATTCTCAAGCCACATATCGTATTACAGGTTACCAGTCCAGGCTAAATCCTTTATGTAACATATGCTCAGAAGAACTTAATTAGGATTACCAGTCCAGGCTAAATCCTAATTGTAACATATGCTCGAGAGGGATTATATCAAGATTACCCGTCCGGGCTAAATCCTTTCCATAATGCGGTTAATAGGATTACTCATCTGAGCTAAATCCCATCAGCAACAAATGCAGGACCTCATTCATTTTGGGAAAGCACATATATTCATCGGAATTCAATATTCAAACGAGACTTTACCCCTTTTCCAACATTTTTGAACATGAATTCAATTCTTATCATAGCAATCAAATAATTCACATCAATATAAGTCACATTTCATATAAACACAACATTCAATTTAACCTATTTACATGCTCGATTAAGTTACACGAACTTACCTTGACACTGGTTCGTGTATAAAATCTACTAATCCTAAACCTTTTCCTCGATCTTACCTCGAATTTGTATTGTTCGGATCTATATAAATAACTTTAATCATCAATTTCACACATTCCATAATTATTTGGATTCAATTTACATCCCAGGTAAAATTACCAGTTTGCGCCTAACTTTTTCATAAATTCCAATTTCATCCTTAGGCTTGTAAAATGAAATTTGTGCAATTAATCCCTATTCCAAGCCTAACCAAAATGCCATCACAAAATTTACCGCACATGTATTCATAAAAATTTAGAATTTTTCATCAAAAATCACTTTGGAAAAGTTGTTTATCTATCAACAACCTTTCATTTTCTATCATAAATTTCTAATTTCAGCATATTAATCCATGACCTATTTTCCATACTTTGATAACTTTTCAAATTGATCCCCCAAATAGATAGATCAAGCTCTCCCGATTTCAAAAATATCAAAATTACTAAAAACGGGACAAGGAAACTTACCCAATTAAGCCATGAAAATTTTTTCTCTCTATCCTAGGGTTTCCATGTATTCTAGGTTGATGACATAAAAATAAGATGATATCTTTTATCATCTTTTAATTAATTAAATATTTTTCAATTTTCAATTTAGTCCTTGCCCTTTTTCTAAATTTCCATGGAAGAGTCACCAAAATATCTACATACTTTTCTTTAATGGTTTAATTACCATATAAGAACCTCAAGTTTTGAATTCCATAGCTATTTAATTCTCTAGCTACTAGAATTCAACTTTTACATTTTATGCGATTTAGTTCATTCCGTAATTAAGCACTAAATCGATAAAATTTTATTACCAGAATTTTCACATGACATTTCTAACATAATACAGACCATGTAATAAAATAAAAATAAATTTTATTTTTGGATCAGATTTGTGGTCCCGAAACCACTGTTCTAATTTCACTGAAAAATGGGCTGTTACAACTCTCCCCTTTAAGGATTTTCGTCCTCGAAAATCTTACCAGTAAAAAGGTTCGGGTATTGCTTCCTCATAGAATCCTCCAGTTCCTAGGTAGCCTCTTCTATGCCGTGTCATTGCCAAAGAACTTTTACTAATGTTACCTTTGTAACACCCTTCACCCATATTCAATGCCAGAATAGGGTCCGAGGCGTTATTGGACTTACCACACAATCATACAATTCCAAGTCATAAATTTGCATCCAAATTAAAACCATTCGCATTTAATCATAAAGTCCCTAATACGAGCCAACGAGGCCTAAAACATGCTTTGGAAGTAGTTCGGGACTAAACAAAGAACTCAAGAAAATTTTACAAAACTTAGAAAATTTTTGCTATGAACAGGGATCACACGCCCGTGTAGCTTGGGACACGTCCGTGTCTCTAACCAGTGTAACTCTCTGTTTTGCAATGCATGAGCAAATTGATGTCACATGGCCAAGTCACACGCCGGTGTGGGTAATTAAATTTTCACAAAATTAAGTGCAGACTTCACACGCCCAGGGCACACACCCGTGCCTGAGGCCGTGTCATCCACACGGTTGAGACACACGCCCGTGTGCTCAATTTTGAGCATTCTGCTTCTCAAAAATTAAGGTGCAGGGGACACACGTCCAAGACACATGCCCATAGGGCAGACCGTGTGTTACACACAGCTTAGACGCACGCCTCTGTGTTTACCCGTGTGGATAAAATAAAGGCTATTTACCAAGCCATTTGCCACCTTATTCACACATACACATACACATACACCAATCCAATGGTACAAACCATGGCATGTTTAAGCAAGCAAAACATCCATAATCAAAACTATATCATGTCATTCATTACCAACACTTAACATATTTACTATAGCATGTTTTACCAAATCAATTCATACCAAACTCACATTCTCAAGTGTCAACATGAATACTTTCATCATACATAATTCTACTAAGATTTCCTAGTAGACCAAAAGACTAATCTCATCTGTTTCACAATAAATCATTTAACCATAATAGACATATAGCAACCCAATGCAAAACACATAAACAAAAGGCATTAGCATATATACTTATATAAATGGGCTTACAACCATTTTAGCCATCTCGAAAAGAACCTACACATATTCTCATCTTTGACATATCCGTGACCCACTCGGAATAATAATGTCTGATACTCGAGAAATTTGCAAACTAAGTGCCACATATGTAGCCAAAGCTACCCAAGTCTCATATCATATAGTTGCTCGCTCTCGAGCTATCAATGGGCCCACTCACACAAGCTGTCAGTCAAGACGTGGCTACGCGGTGCTGCTCACACAAGCTGTCAAGTATCAGCAACTATGCTGGTATATTCAATGACGGTAGGACGTACAAGACCAACACCAGGATCAGATAATCACAGAACACATAATGACCCTAGTGACATGTCACTTGTATCCTACCCTATTCATAAGGTTCAAAAGGGATTTCTTGCTTGTCGATTCGTAGTTGAACTCGTTCGTAGAGTTATGCTCATTCAGATAATCAAACATACAATTCATGCAATAGTAAAGCATTTAAGTACAATTATTCTAAAGCTTATTTTTAACATACGAACTTACCTCGGTACAAAACGGCTAATTGTTCGATTTAGTCCACAACTTTGTTCTTTCTTCGGTTTAGGTCAGAACCTCGTTTTTCTTGATCTATAATACCATATTTAACTCATTCAATCATCACATTATTTAATTTAATCCTAAAAACACCTTATGGTTAAAATTATATTTTTGCCCCTAACTTTTCAAATTTTTACACTCTAGTCCCTAAGCTCGTAAAATGATTTTCATTTGATTTCTTCATTACTTAAGTTTAGTCGAATATTATTAGTACTCATATTAGCCCACATTTTTCTTTTATTTACATTTTTACACACATTTTACAACTTTTACAAATAGGTCCCTATTTGACATTTCCATCAAAAATCACTTGGTAAATGTTATTTATCGAACAGAAAACATGCACTTTCTACCATTAAACTTCAAAAATACACAAATATTTTACATAGGTAAAATTTTAGACTTTGCTTTTCTTTCAAATTAGTCCTTAGAATAGCTAAATCAAGTTACAACATTCACAGAAACGTAAAAATCATTAGAAACGGGATAAAGACGAACTTACAATCGAGCTTGGAAGTTGGCCAAACCTTGCTATGTCTCCCTTAGTGATTTTCGACCATGGGGGACTAAATTGGGGAAGATGACTTCTTTTTATTAGCTATTTTTGTCTTTATTTACCAAATAACCAAAATGCCCTTCACTTAAAACTTTGAAATTTTATCTAACCATGTCTATTTTTGTCCAACTTAAAGTATAATGGTTTAATTACCATTTAAGGACCTCTAATTTAAAATTTCATAGCAATTAGACACCTCTAACTTCTAGAACACATATTTTACACCTATTGCAATTTAGTCCTATTAGTCAAATTGGACATTCTATTGATAAAATTTCTTACGAAATTTTCACACAATCATTCAATCATACTGTAGACCTTAAAAAATAATAAAAATAAATATTTCTACTTCAAATTTGTGGTCCCGAAACCACTATTCTGATTTAACCCTAAAACGGGTTGTTACAACTCTCCCCCTTTAGGGATTTTCATCTTCGAAAATCTTACTGGAAAAAAGGTTTAGGTACTGTTTTCTCATAGCTTCCTCGATTTCCCATGTAGCTTCTTCGACCCCATGTCTTGCCACAAGATTTTCACTAAGGCTATTCTTTTATTTCTCAACTGTTTAACTTCCCAAGCTAGCACTTTAATCGGTGCTTCACCATATGTCACATTGGGTCGAATCTCAACCTTTGTCGGTGAAATTATGTGCGAAGAATCTGTTCGATAACAGCGCAACATTGATACATGAAACACATTGTGAATCCTTTCTAACTCTGTTGGTAAAAGTAACCGATATGCCACCGGCCCTATTCTTTCGATAACCTCATATGGACCAATAAAACGAAGACTCAGTTTTCCCTTGCAGTCGAATCTAAAAATTTTCTTCCACGGAGATACTTTCAGAAATACCTTATCACCGACTTGAAATTCAATTTCCTTTCGTTTTCTATCTGCGTACGATTTTTGTCTATCCGAAGTTGCTTTCAAAAAATCACAAATTACTTTCATTTTTTCTTCGGTTTCTCTAACCAAATCAACCCCGTGAATCTATCTCTTACTGAGCTCGGTCCAGTACAACGGAGTTCGACACTTGTGGCCATACAATGCCTCATAGGCAGACATTTTTCCCAACTATCTTTGAACTCTAAAACACAACAGCGAAGCATATGTTCATGTACCTGAATTATCCTTTCAGATTGACCGTTGGTCTACAGATGGAATGCAGTACTAAAGTTTAACTTTGTACCCAAAGCTTCTTGCAACTACTTTCAAAACCGTAACGTAAACATCGGTTCTCTATCTAAAATAATAGAAATAGGCACTCCGTGCAATCTAACAATCTCAACAATGTACAACTCAATTAGCTTGTCAAGTGAATAGTCAGTACGTACCGGAATAAAATGAGCCGATTTTGTCAATCTATCAACAATGACCCAAACAACATCTTTCTTATTCAGAGTCAGAGGTAATCCAGTTATGAAATCGGTCGTAATTCTTTCCCATTTCCACTCGAGAATCATCATAGGCTAAAGTAAACCCGAAGGTACTTGGTATTCGACCTTTACTTGTTGACAAATCAAACATCTTGCTACTAATTCAGAAATATCTCGTTTCATACCTGACCACCAATACAATTTCTTCAAATCATTATACATCTTCGTACTTCCTAGGTTAACAAACAGACAACCACTATGTGCCCCGTGAAGAATTTTCAGAATCGACTCAGTATCTTTCGGTACACAAATCCTACCTCAGAACATCAAACAATCATCAGCCCCAATCTGAAAATTTGAATCACTAGTCGATTCGCACTGAACTCTTTTAACTTGAAGTTCTTTGTCACTTCTCTGAGCTTCGCAAATTTGCTGTAGAAATACCGGCCTAGCTTTCAACTCAGCTAGAATCGAACCATCATTAGATAAAGTCAGTCGCGTATTCATTACTCTCAAAGTAAACAAAGATTTGCTACTCAAAGCATCGGCGACCACATTCGCCTTTCTTGGATGATAATCGATTACTAACTCATAGTCTTTCAACAACTCGAGCCATCTCCGTTGTCGAAAATTCAAATCCTTTTGAGTCATCAAGTACTTTAAACTCTTGTGGTTGATAAAGATGTGGCACTTCTCACCAAATAAATGGTGTCGCCAATTCTTTAAAGCAAACACAATGGCAGCCAATTCCAAGTCGTGCATCGGATAATTCTTTTCGTGCGGTGTCAACTATCTCGAGGCATAAGCTATCACTTTGCCCTCTTGCATCAACACACATCCAAGACCGTTCAAAGACGCGTCGCTGAAAATTACAAACTCTTTTCTCGATTCAAATTGCAGTAATACCGGTGTATCAGTCAATAACACTTTTAACTGCTCAAAACTCTTTTGACATTTCTCAGACCATTCGAACTTAACATTTTTTTTAACAAATTTGCCATAGGTGTAGCAATCATCGAGAATCCCTTAACAAAACATCGATAATACCCAGCCAAGCCCAAAAAGCTTCTAATCTTGGATACATTCCTCGGCAGTTTCCAATCAATAATTGCCAAAATTTTACTTCGATCAATTCTTATGCCTTCCGTTGAAATGATATTCCCCAAAAATTCGACTTCTCGAAGCCAAAGCTCACTTTTGCTAAACTTAGCAAACAATTTCTTATCTCTCAAAGTCTGCAATAAATTCTTAAATGTTTGGCATGCTCAGACTCATCTCGGGAATAAATCAAAATGTCATCAATGAACACAACTACAAACTTGTCCAAATACGATCTAAAGATTCGATTCATCAAATCCATAAAAACAACAGGAGCATTAGTTAATCCAAAAGGCATAACAAGAAATTCATAGTGCCCATGCCTTCTTCTGAATGCGGTTTTTGGCACATCTGAGTCTTTAACTCTCAGCTGATAGTAACCATATCTCAAATCTATCTTCGAGAATGCTATTGCCCCTTTCAACTGGTCAAACAAATCATCAATCCTCGATAAAGAATGCTTGTTCTTTATCGTAACCTTGTTAGGTTGACGATAATCAATACAAAGTCTCATGGATCCGTCTTTGTTCTTGACGAATAACACCGGTGCATCCCAGGGAGGAAAACTCAGTCTCGCAAAACCCTTATCTGTCAATTCTTGCAACTGAGACATCAATTCTCTCAATTCAGTTGGAGCTATCTTATGCGGAGCTATCGATATCGGTGCAGTCCCCGATACTAAATCCATAGCAAACTCTACCTCTTTGACCGGTGGTAACCCCGGTAACTCTTCTAGGAACATATTCGAATATTCACAAACTACTGGCACAGATTTGATCTTCAATTTAGACTATTTCATGTTCAGCACATACGCAAGATAAGCTTCACAACCTTTCCTTATATACCTCTGAGTAGACATAGATGAAATCAAAATAGGCAATTCACCTGACTCATCTGGCTCAACCCTAAGAGTTTTATTGTTGTGACATTTCAATTCAATAACTTTTCATCTACAATTCACTACTACATCATGTAGAGTCAACCAATCCATTCCAAGTATTACATCAAACTCATCAAATGACAAAAGCATTAAGTCAGCCGAAAAATAGTGACCCCGGATCATTAAAGGACAACACTTACAAACTTTATCAACTAAAATATATTTGCCTAAGGGGTTCGATACCTTAATCACAAACTTAGTAAACTCAACAAACAAATTCTTACTAGATACCAAATTCATGCAAATATAGGAATGATTCGATCCATGATCAATTAATGCAACTATATTAGTATCATAAAGATAAAATGTACCAGTGATCACGTCAGGGGAGGACGCATCCTCATGAACACGAATAGCATAAGCTCTCACAGGTGCCCTAGCTTTCAATCTCACAGTTGAGTCTTTGGATACTCCTCCGCTACTGGTCCCATTTCCCATATTTCTCACTGGCTTCCCTCTAGCCACAGTGTTACTCAATCTTGTGTTCTGAAAATTATCTTTCTCAGCCATTTTTGGACAATCTCGAATAAAATGATCTTGGGAGCCACATTTAAAACAAGCTCGGTTATTCATCCTACATTCACCGGGATGTCTACTGCAGTGTTGGCATTCAGGCTTATTAGACCTAGCATTACCAACGCTCGCTATTGACGTAGTTTGGGCCTTAGAACCTGAATATTGCTTCCCACGATCTCTGTTAGGATACTCAGCTAAAGCATTCGATCGAGCATAAAAATCTCTCGATTTCTTTAACGAAGATTGAAACAACTTATTCGTCGGCCTCTTTCTCGAATATCTAGCCTCAAACTCAACTTTTCATCTTTCAAGCTTGCTCGACCAGCACAACAAATTCTTTCAATTCTAAAATCCCAACTAACAGCCTGATGTCCTCATTTAGCCCATCTTCAAATCTTTTATACATAATAGCTTTTGTTGAAACACATTCTTGAGCATACTTACTGGTCTAACAAACTCCCACTTGTATTCAGTCACAGTCATTTGACCTCGTTTCAGCTCCAAGAACTTTTTTTGTTTCTAATCAATAAACCGCTGACTAATGTACTTCTTTCTGAATTCCTCTTAGAAGAAATCCCAAATAACTCTTTCCCTTGGTACCACAGATATAAGAGTGTTCCACCACTGTATGCCGTATCCCTCAGAAGTGATATAGCACATTTTTAAGCACTCCTCCGGTGTGCAAAAAAGTTTATCAAATACTTGAATGGAGTTCTCAAGCCAGAATTTTGCTATCTCGGGATCATCATCGACATTTTCTCTAAATTCTTCAGCCCCTTATTTTCGAATCTTATCGACTGAAGGCTTATTCAATCTTACCAATTCCACACCTTGGGGAGCAACGGGAACTGGTTGAGGGTTAGGCGAGGTTGAAGGATGTTGGGTAGTCGAATTTGTCTGAACAAACTCGGTAAACCACTCATTCATCCTTTGGAAGAAGGCTTCTCTAGCCTCTCCTCCTTGACTAATCGTCACTGGTCTACTTTCAGATGGCGCGGTCCCTTGGGCAGGAGCCGGCGCATTACTTTCAACGTCATCGGCCACTTCTCGATCAGGATCCATTTACTATATGAAAGCACAGTTTAAATTGTCAAGAGTCGTCACACTATCAAAATTTATATATGTATAGCTAGACTCTTAAACACGTTACATTAGTCTGAGAACCGACTAAACCATAGCCTTGATACCACTAAATGTAACACCCTTTACCCGTATTTGACGCTGAAATAGGGTACGAGGCATTATCAGACTTATCACACAAACAATCATACAATTTCGAGTCATAAATTTGCATCCAAAT
Source organism: Gossypium longicalyx (assembly GCA_025698465.1). Lineage (NCBI taxonomy): Eukaryota > Viridiplantae > Streptophyta > Magnoliopsida > Malvales > Malvaceae > Gossypium > Gossypium longicalyx. Next base: position 22,466,227 of record CM047000.1, read on the forward strand.
TAAAACCATTCGCATTCAATCATAAAGTCCCTAATACGATCCTAGGAGGCACAAAACATGCTTTGGAAGTGGTTCGGGACTAAACCAAGAATTTGGGAAAATTTTACAAAACTTAGAAAATTTTTGCTATGCACAAGGGTCACACGGCCATGTGGCTTAGGACACGCTCGTGTCGATAGGCCGTGTGGCTATACATGCCCGTGTCCCTAACTCGTGTAACTCTTTATTTTGTAATGCATGAACAAATTGATGTCACATGGCCAAGTCACATGCCCCTGTGCTAGGCCATGTGGGTAATAAATCTTCAAAAATAAGTGCAGACTTCACACGCCCAAGACACACGCCCGTGCCTGAGGCCGTGTCATCCACACAGCTGAGACACAGGTCCATGTGTCTGCCCATGTGCTCAATTTTGATCATTCTATTTCTCAAAAATTAAGGTACATGGGACACACGGCCAAGACACATGCCCATGGGGCAGACCATGTGTTACACACGGCCGAGACACACGCCCCTGTGTCTACTGTGGACAAAATAAAGGCTATTTACCAAGCCATTTGCCATCCTTATTCACACATACACATACACCAATCCAATGGTACAAACCATGGCATGTTTAAGCAACCAAAACATCCATAATCAAAACTATATCATGCCATTCATTACCAACACTTAACATATTTACTATAGCATGTTTTACCAAATCAATTCCATACCAAACTCACATTCTCAAGTGTCAACATGAATACTTCCATCATGCATAATTCTTCTTAGATTTCCTAGCACACCAAAGGACTAATCTCATCTATTTCACAACAAATCATTTAACCATAATAGACATATAGCAACCCAATGAAAAACACATAAACAAAAGGCATTAGCACATATACTCATATAAATGGGCTTACAACCATTTTAGCCAAAATAAGCCAATTACATGGCTAAATACAAAATCACCTTAAACAAATATAAGCAAATACATTTGGTCAAATCAAATGACACATATAACAAAATGACTAAGTCTCTATACATGCCATACTTCTAAAACACTAAAATCATCAATACTAAAAAATAATAGTTTGATAGTGTGATTCGAATCTTCGACAATCTCCGATCCAAGCTAGCTTGGTGACACTATAAAAACATGAAAAGTAAACGGAGTAAGCTATATAGCTTAGTAAGTTCGTATGCAAGAAATAAGCAAACTTACCATGCAAATAACATTCAAATAATATATAACATAACTAAATGTAAATTTGCCATAGTTTCATGATCAAAATTCATTCCACCACAAAACTTACCTCATTCTCATAATTTCAAACATTTAATAAACTTGAGCTTATGTACATACCTAAACCATCCCGAAATGAATTTACACATATTCTCATCTTTGACATACCTGTGAAGCACTTGGAATAATAATGTCGGATACTCGAAAAATTTGCACACTAAGTGCTACATATGTAGCGAAAGCTACCCAAGTCTCATATCACATAGTTGCTCGCTCTCGAGCTATCAATGGGCCTGCTCACACAAGTTGTCAGTCAAGACGTGGCTACGTGGTGCTGCTTCCACAAACTGTCAAGTATTCGCAACATATGCCTGTATACTTAGCCACCAGTAGGACATACAAGACCAGCACCCAGATCACATAATCACATAACACATAATGACCCTAGTGACATGTCACTTGTATCCAACTCTATTTCTAAGGTTCAAATGAGATTTCTTGCTTGTCGATTCGTCATCGAACTTGTAACGCGCAATTTTTGGGTTTTCTATTTTTTAAATTTTGGGTGTGTTCTGGTTGGTTAAAATATATATTTTAGTAGGTTAGTGGGCCTTTGGAAGGCCCAAACTTAAGTTAAATCCGTGGTAGTCTTCGGAATTTTGATTTTAAGAACAAGTGATGCAATTGGCTTTTGGGCTTTTAAGAGTAAAGGGGTAAAAGATGTCACAAAAAAGAGTGTGGTGTAGTGGCAAGGTAGCACCACTTAGGGGACAAGGAAGTGACGCCATAGAGGAAGCAAGGGGTCCAAGGTTCAAGTCTTGGCTCTTGCAATTTATTTTGGTTTTTCTTTTCAATAAATCTAGAAGCAAGTAGGTGCGCTTTAAAGTTTAATGTGTTGGACTTATGACACAAATGAGTTGATGGCCTAGTGGTGGTGGCGTGATTTGGCATGTGAGAGGACTTTGGTTCAAATCCCTTGGCACGCAAAGGTTGATTATTTTGCTATGTTGGGACGGCAAGAGTTGGTGTTGGTTTTAAACTCTGATGATGGAGGGATCCCACATCGGGAAGCTAACATAAGAGTAGATGGAGAGCTGACTTTAAATAGAGCAACCATGAGGAGAGTTGGCATACCCTTCTGGGTTGATCCCTTTCGCTTGGTGGCGTGCTTGTTTGGGTTGGGCGTCAGGTAAGATTGTGGGAGCGCCGATTAACTGCTGTCTCCTAACAGGTGTGTATTTCTCATTACTCTAGCAGTAGGACGGCTATGTCGGGCCGCGATGGGCTGAAATGGGCCATGTAGTCCCAATAGGTCCGTAGGCCCAAGTGGATAAGTTGTAGAATTACTAAAATACCCCTGTAGGGTAGGACTACCGATTTACCCCTGGAGGGTAAAATGACTATTTTACCCCTCGTGCGTAAATGACTAACTTGTGTGATGATTGGGTTAGTTGATGTGGATTTATGGTAGTTATCGTTAATTCGTAAGTCTAATGTGTTAGTGATTGGTCGTAGGATTATCGCGTGGGAGATATCGTCATCAATCGTCATCAACCAGGTGTGTAAATGACACCCTCCCTTAGACTGAATCGGTAAAAGCCGAAATACCGAAATATTGGTATTTTGTGAACTCGCGAGCGTGCGAGTGCTCGTGAGACAGTTGTTAATGAATATGGTGCATTTGGATGATTAGAGTAGAGAGTGTGCATTTTCATGCACAACGGTATATTTGGGCTTAATGGGTAGAAACGGCTACTAGGCCAACAGCCCCCTTTGGTAAAAAGACGAGGTAAGTACTTACGATTACTTGGTAAAGCGTTAGAATGAGCATGAAACCCTAGCAATAGGTAATAATTCTTGAAATACCCTTATGCATGAAAAATTACGATTTTACCCCTAGGGATATTTTATTTTATCCGAAAAGCATGATGTTCTGTTTCTATGCCATGACATATTATTCATTGCATGGGACATGGGTTTATATTGATGGAGGAAGCGTTACGGCGGCCTCATTTGCAATCTAGTGGCCTCGCCACATAATATCTCTGATACGTGACTCGTCACAATATCGCGACCTCATTTGCAATCTCAGTAACCGCCATATATATAAACATATATATATATATATCATTTCGTGGCCTCGCCACAATATCATATCTGGTGACTTCGTCACAATATCCGCGACCTCGTTGCAATTTCGTCGTGGTGTGTAGCGGTTGGGTGGGTCGAGTAGTCTCCCACATGGTGTAAGGGTGATGCACGGGGTGTTATGGATGGCTCTGGGTTGGGATTTACTGCATTCATGATATATTTGTTCTCGTATCCGCTATGGGCCTATGAGTTTCATTCGATTTACATCTTTGGGCCAAGGCCGAGATAAGTATGGCTCTCGAGGTTTGATCTGTTTTGGGCTATGGTTGGGTTATGTTACACACCGAGTTTACCAAACTCACCCTTTATTTTCATCTCTCGCAGAAATCCCCAACCATAGTGGGCTTAGAGTTGTAAGGGATTGAGTGGCCACATCATCCGCAAAGTTGGTTTTTCTAAGTTAGTTTATTTTTTATTATTTTTATATTCGATTTAATTTTGGGTTTTAAGTTGTAATAAGGCCGCTATATAAATTTCTCTTTCCGCTATGGTTTTTATTTCTGATTATATTTATACTATGTCGAAACTGCTATCGTTAGGCTGCACGGGATTTCAAAATTAATAAACGTTTTCAAAATTAATAAACGTTTTCAAGACTCAACAAGCACGACAAATGGATAGCCTAAAGATTGATAAACCGGCTTTTCATTCAATTGCTGTTTTTACAAAGACCACCCTAATCATTTAAACCAACGAATGCATACTAAGTCGTAAGTCCATGTGACACGTCAGATCTGGCCATAACGTCTGGGCCGGGTCTGGGGTGTTACAGAACTTGTTTTGTAACACCCCTTACCCATATCTTACCCCGGGAAAAGGTACGAGGCATTATCGGTCTTTGACGTACACTTTAACACAAACCAAGCCATACAAATTTCATGCAATCTTAAAAACATTCAAACATAAATAGAATGTCCCCTCTACGGCCCACATGGCATTTAACATGCTTCAAGGGTGGTTCAAGACTAAATTGAGTGCTTCTAAAAATTTTACAACACTTGGAAAAAATTTTCCAAGTTGAGAGAGTCACACGCCCATGTGGGTAGGCCATGTGGATTTCACACGCCCGTGTAGCTTGGACACGCTTGTGTCCTCAACCCGTATAGCTCTCTGTTTATGACGTCAGCATAAATTAAAGGTCACACAACCAAATCACACGCTCGTGTGCTAGGCCGTGTGGCAAATTTAATTTCGCATTTAAGGTGCAAACTTCACACGGTCTGGGCACACGCCCATGTCCTAAGGCCGTGTCTTCCACACAGTTGAGACACACGGCCGTGTCTCTCCCCGTATGTTTACTACCATTCATACTAACTTACAAAACTAGGGTGCCGGGGACACGTCTGGACAACACGCCTATGGGGTTAACCGTGTGTCACACACGGCTTAAACACATCCCCGTGTGTCTACTTGTGTGGACAACTTTATGGCTATTTTCCAAGCCCTTTTGTCACCCTCACGAACATGTGCACACTCTCATATGCCAATGGTGAATATCAAGGCAAAAATGGGTTACTTAAACATCCATAGTTTAATTCATGAGTGACATCAATCATCCATCAATCATAGATTCCATATTCTATCATTCATTGTCAACAACCAACTCATCACACACCTCAAAGGTATCAACACATCTCATGCATGCATCAATATTTAGGATTACAACCCAATAATTTCAACCCAATAATCAATATGAGCCATACTTCATGGCCATATACAAAATGAATTAGTATACCAATACGGGCCATCACTTTGGTCAACCAATATGACAAGTATAACAAAATAATAAGTCCCCTATACATGCCATACTTAAATGTATTAAACCAAATATACCCCAAAAGATTTGTTGATAGTGTGACTAGAGCTCCGATGTCCACGATCCTCGAGCTAGTTTGGCGATGCTAAGAAAAAAGGGAAAAAAGAAAGGGGCTAAGCATAAAGCTTAGTAAGTTGTATGTAACTAATAAACAACATAGCTAATACAATTTCATGAGTTAAACATGCTACTAATTACGACCACATTATCAATTTACACACAATGAACATAATAAGAATTGACAATAAATGTCATTGAACTTCACAACTTATCTTACTCTTTCTTACTCATGCTAAATTTTCCATCAAGAATCAAATTCCATACTCATGAGGTTTACATACATACCTATACTACTCATAGCTTATTCATATTTCTCCATCTCTTAACCTTGATCTTGAATGGCCCGTTGAACCACTTGGAATACGAAAGGATGTACGGGATTATCATACACCAAATAGGGTGCCAAAGCCATGTCCCAGATATGGTCTAATACGAAGTCTCGAATCAGTTTTTAAGCCATGCCCCAGACATGGTCTTATATGGGATCTCGTTAATCATGGTGTCATGACATCCAAATCCTAAGTATTCCTCAGGGTCACTTGGGATTTCCGAGATACAATGCTATCATTAAATTGTTATCAAATCATTTCAAGTCAAATTCCATAAGGGCATATACACATATTTCATATAACATCAAGCATTAAATACACGATAATGAAATTGTTGAATTACTTACACACAACTTACCTCGGTCCCAAAATATTGCTAACTTTACGTTTTAGTCCAAAACCTTACTTTTCTCTCGGTTTAGGTCCGGACTCTGTTTTTCTTGATCTATAATAGTAAATTCCACTTGTTTAATTATCACATTGTCCAAATCAGTCCATAAATCGTAATTTGACAAAATTACAATTTTGCCTCGAAACTTTCACAAAATTATAAATTAGTCCCTAAGCTCATATAATGAAATATACTCATTTCCTTTACTACCCAAGCCTAGCCGAATATTTCTTGTACTCATAGTAGCCCACATTACTCATCAAAGATAGATTTTTATCACTCAGTTTCCCACTTTTTTCAAATTTGTCCTTTTTAGGTGTTTTCATGCAAAATCACTTAGTAAAAGATGTTAAACACACATCAAGCTCACATATTCCTTCATTAAACATCAAAGAACATGCATGTCACACATGGGTAAATTTTTAAACATAAACCATACTTCAAAATAAGGGTGGAAATAGGTAAATCAAGCTACGAATTCTTCAAAAATGTAAAGAATGTTAAAAACGGGATAGGGAACACTTACTATTGAGTTTGAAAACGTCAAAAACCCTAGCTATGGAGAGCTTAGAAATTTCGGTAGCCATATGAAAAAGATGAGCCAATTTTTGCTTTAATTTTCCCTTTTTATTCTTTTAATTACTAATTGACCATAATGCCCTTAAGGCCTTTCCTTCAAATTTTTCCTATGCATGTCCATTTTTGTCCAAAATTTTAGAAATTGGTCAAATTGCTAATTAGGACCTTCTAATTTATAATCTAAATCAATTTCATGCTTAAAGCTTCTAGAAGACAAGTTTTGCATCTTATTCAATTTGGTCCTTAAGGTTTAATTGGACATTTTATGCATAGAATTTCTCTATGAAATTTTCACACAAGCATGCATACCTACTATGGACCTCATAAAAATCATAAAATAATTATTTCTATCTCGGACTTGTGGTGTCAAAATCATTGTTTCGACTAGGCCCTAATTTGAGATGTTACAATTCTCCCCCCTTAGGAATTTTCGTCCCCGAAAATCTTACCGGTAAGCAAGTGTGGGTATTGGTTTCTCATGAACTTATTGGGCTCCCATGTAGCCTCTTCTAATCCATGTCTATGCCATAACACTTCTCGAGCCAAAATCTTGATCAGCTCTTCACCATAGGTCATATCCAATTGGATCTCAACCTCTGTCAGTGAAATCACATGTGAAGGGTTCGATCTATAACAGTGCAACATAGACACATGGAATACATCATGGATCTTCTCCAACTCAGACGATAAAGCCAAACGATAAGCTACCGGTTCTATCCTTTTGGTGATTTCATAAGGTCCTATGAAACGAAGACTCAACTTGCCTTTCCTGCCGAATCTCAGAACCTTTTCCCATGGGGATACTTTCAAAAATACATTATTGCCCACTTGATACTCAATTTCTTTTCTTTTTAAATCTGCGTAAGACTTTATCTGATGCCGCCCTCAAACAATCTCAAATCACTTTTACCTTGTCTTCTATTTCTTTGACCAAGTCAATCCTGTGAATCTGATTTCCCTTGAGTTCTGCCCAATACAAGGGAGTTCAGAACTTCCAATCATACAATGCCTCATAAGGTGCAATTTTTAAACTCTTCTGGAAACTACTATTATAGGCAAACTCAACCAAAGGTAAGTACTTTTCCCAACTACCCTGGAATTTTAAAACACAAAATCTCAACATGTCTTCCAAGATTTGAATCACTCTCTCAAATTAGCCGTCGGTCTGTGGGTGAAAGGCAGTACTAAAATTCAGTCTTGTGCCCAAAGCTTCTTGCAACTTTCTCTAAAATCGTGAGGTAAACCTCGGATCACTATCCGATATAATCGATAAAGGTACTCCATGAAGTCTCATAATTTCAGAATTATGCAACTCAGCCAATCTATCTAGCGAGTAGTCTATATGTACCGAGATAAAATGAGCGGACTTCGTCAATCGATGAACAACGACCTACACTGCATCTTTCTTACTCGGCGTCAAGGGTAAACCTATTACAAAATCTATGGTAATTCAGTCCCATTTCCACTCAGGAACCATGATAGACTGTAGCAATCCTGAAGGTACCTGGTGCTCAGCTTTCACTTGCTGACAAATTAGGCATCTCGCAACAAACTCAGAAATATCCCTTTTCATACCATTCCACCAATATATTTTCTTTAAGTTGTTATACATTTTAGTACTACCGGGGTGTACTGATAGACGACCATTGTGTGCCTCATGCAAAATCTGATGAATCAACTCGGTATCCTTTGGAACACAAATCCTATCTTGGAACATCAAGCAACCATCAGAAACAATTCGAAAATCAGATCCAGTGCCTAACTCGCACTGGGCTCTCTTAGCTTGTAAATCCTCATCACTATTCTGAGCTCCACGAATCTCTTGGAGAAATATTGGCCTAGCTCTCAACTCTGCTAAAACTGCACAATCATCTGATGAAGCTAACCGCATACCCATGGCTCCCAAAGCAAATAAGGATTTTCTACTTAGGGCATCGTTGACCACATTCACCTTTCTCGAGTGATAGTTGATTACTAACTCATAATCTTTTATCAACTCTAACCATCTCCGTTGCCTTAGATTTAAGTTCCTTTAAGTCATCAGGTATTTCAAACTCCTATGATCGGTGAATACTCGGCATGTCTCACCATACAAATGGTGTCTCCAAATCTTCAGTGCAAACACTATGGCTGCTAGTTCCAATTCATGTGTCGGGTAATTTTTCTCATGTAACAACTCGATTTAGACTCTATTCGGAACAGTGGTTTCAGGACCATAAATCTGAGTCAAAAAATATTTTAATATTATTTTATGTGTTTATAATGTGTGAATTTATATGTGTGAAATTTTTGTGTTTTAATTTTGTTATTTGAGTGCCCGATTTAATAAAAGGGCTTAATCGCGTAAAATGAAAATTTGATGGTTTAATGTGTAAGGGCCAAATTGAATGTGTCTTTATAATTTGAATATTTATAATGCAATTTGTCCATGAAAGCATGTGATGGACGGTTATAACCATGAATTATAATGGTTTTATATTTTATTATAAAGGTTAAATTTGTAAAATGTTAAATAATATATGTTATAATAAAACATAAAATTAAAAGCCATGCATTTTGTTCATACTTTTGACCAAAAATTGAGAAATAAATAAAATAAATCAGCTTTAGGGTATGCGGCCTTGACCAAGCTTGATTCAAGGTTAGTTTTTGTTCGATTTTTAATAATTTTTACGTTTTTAAGATCGTTGCAGTGTAATGTACAAAGCCCATGCTTGAATTTATGATTTTGATGAATATTTTGAGTTATGCCATTGATGAATAATTGAGCTTTGTGATGTTAAATGATGAATTATGAAAGATATGTTTTGGATTAATATGTTTTGTATTAGAATTTTTGATGATTTTGAGTAATTAGGGCTAAATTACAAAAATAATAAATTGAGGGACTAAAATATGAAATAAATGAAATGTATGGACTTGTATGAGCATAAGGAAGATTCGACCTAAGCATGGTGTGTGCAAATTTTGCATGTTTTGTATTTTGTGCAATTTGGACTAAATTGTAAAAAGTGTAAAATGTTAGGGGTAAAATGGTAATTTGCCTATTTATGTGTTTTTGGACTAAATTGAATATAATTATGTTTGAATGAGTTTAATTTGAATATGTTTAGATCAAGAACTAAAGAAATCGAATTTGAATCGGGGGAAGCCGAAGTTGTCGAATAGTCGTTCTGTTCCGATTACTGTTGTCCGAGGTAAGTTTATAGGCAAATAGATGTTGTAAATTTTAATATATGTATATTATAAATGCTGAATAGAATTGTTATAATTGTTTGAGAATGTGCTGAAATGATATATGTTTGAGAGCAATGGTTACGAGTTTGATTCGATCGAGTTACGACATCCGAAAGCCCCGTATGAGCCTTAGGAATAGATAGGATATATATGTCATGACATAGGATTTTGATATGTGATGTGTGAGTAAGACCATGGCATCGATATATGTGTGCAAGTAAGACCATGTTTAATACGTTGGCATCGATATGTGATTCTGATATATGTGTGCGAGTAAGACCACGTCTCGTACGTTGGCATTGATATGTGATTACATGTAAGACCACATATGGGATGTTGGCATTGTACGATATGTGTGATTATCTGAGTATCCTATTCAATTCTAAATGGTTCAACGGGCAATGATATTTTGTGATCGAATGTGTAAATCGAGCTAAAGTGATCAGGTATGAGATAGTTTATTACTTAATTGAAAATAAGGTAAGTTAGTTATTTGATATGTTATGCAAATTATACATGATGCTAATGTAAATATATTTATATTTGTGAAGTATATTTGGCCACATGTTATGTATAAGTATGTGATAATAAAGTTTGATTCAAAAGTATATGCTTATGAGTGTATATATATATTGGGTTATATAATGGTACCATGGTTTTGAAATTAAATGTTACTTTGATAATAGATATATGCATATTCGACCATGGTAAAATTTATATATGCAAGCATATGTTGTATATGAAATTGTAAGCTTGAAATTAAATGTGATTATGATAGCATAAATTGGTTTAGTTAAATTGAGTTGATATCGTCATTGAGTTATTTATTTGCTTATGACTTACTAAGCTATGATAGCTTACATGTGTGTGTTTGCCTCTGTTTTATAGATTTTGGTGTCAAGTTACGAGCTCGGGAATCGTCAGCGAAGTTTATCACACTATCAACTATTTTTGGTACATTATAAGCTGAATTTCGAACCTATGGCATGTATAGGCTAGATTATTTTAGATATGTTTGATTTTGGTATGTGTATATATATATGCCATGCGAAAATGGCTTGTTTATTTTGTTAAGTTCGGTTTCAAGGTTTGAACAAATTATGGTTATGTTTGGTTGTGGTTTTGATGTTTCAGCCAATATATATTTTTATATGTGAATTATGGTTGATATATTTGCTAATGGTGATGAAGTTATGTCAAAGTATATGTGTATGGTATATTTAGCATGATGTGAAATTGTGGTTGGATATTTTTGTTGAGTGATATGCATGATATATAAGTGGGATGTATTAGGTAAATGGCTATGATTTGAAGTATTGGTATTCGGTTATGTGATGAAGTAGATATGGATAATATTTACATGTTTTTGATCTTTGGCTGTAAATGAGACTTTAAGTATAATGAATAACTTGTGAAATGATCATGTTTTGATTCAGCAAACAAGGTGAATTAGCTTTCGGTTAATGTTAGATAATTGGGGTAACATGTATTTGTGATTTGAAAGTGGGTTGTTTTGGCTTATAAGATTAAATCATCATACATATATGTTTTTGTGTATTCGGTTATGTATTGATTTAATAAATATACATTAGTTGAGATATATTAGTAATATGTTTGACATGACATAAATTTTGGCTATATGTATATTTATGTACTTAGCCGAATATGTGATCGTTGAATTAGTCTTGAATATGACCTTTGTTACTTTGCATGATAAGTAATATTAGCCTGTTAAAATTCGGTTTTGGTATGTTAAAGTGTTAGACAAATAGTTGCTATGTATTATGCATAAATATATAATTGATGCGTTGATGTGAAAGGTAAAATATGTTTGATTTATTGGTTTTGTTTCTTTGAAATGTTTCATGCGTGTGAAGTAATAGAGTATAATGGAAGTAGACATTAAATAAAACATAATTATTTAGCATGTTTAATATTCAGCTAAAGCTTTAGAAATTGACCATATGAATAGTAACTTATACTTTTAATAAACAAGATGGTTTGATGTAAGTTTAGTATGTGGCTTTGTTATTGTGCTTTAATTATTAAGTAAATGTTATATGACATTTTGTGTGTATTAATGAAATATCAAATAAGTAAGCTTGGTTTAGTCAAAACTTATAATAAGGTTGCAGGTATATTTGGTCTTGAATAATGAGCAATGAGTTATTTAATTCATATGCTTATATTCGTCCAGTTGATAATGATTTATGGTTGAATGTTTATTGATTTATGTGTAACCTGTGATATTTTGATTTGGTTTAGTATACGTTCATATGTGATGAATTTAAATGATTAATTCCTATGCGTATCCATAAATGTCCAGAAGTTGTGTCTCATTCGGTAATACTTCGTAACCCCATTCCGGCGACAGATACGGGTTAGGGGTGTTACATCTCATGCGGTTTCAGTTGTCTAGATGCATAGGCTATCACTTTGCCTTCTTGCATCAGTACACACCCTAATCCATTCAAGGATGCATCACTAAAAATCACAAACTCCTTTCCCGCCTCAGGTTGAACTAGCACGGAGCCTCGGTTAACAACGCTTTCAGTTTCTTGAAACTCTGTTGGCACTTTTCTGTCCACTCGAACTTAACATCCTTTTGTAATAGCCTCGCCATTAGAGTAGCAATCATTGAAAACCCTTTGACAAACCATCTGTAATAATCGGACAAGCCTAAAAAGCATCTGACATTTGTCACATTCCTTAGTGATTTCCAATCAACAATGGCTGAAATCTTACTCGGGTCAACTCTAATACCGTCTCCCGAAACAATATGTCCTAAAAACCCAACTACGCGAAGCCAAAATTCACTTTTACTAAACTTAACATATAACTGCTTATCTCTCAAAGTTCACAAAATCGTCTTTAAATGCTCAGCATGTTCGGTCTCATCACGAGAATAAATCAATATGTCATCAATAAACACCACAACAAATTTATCCAGATAAGGTCGAAATATTCTGTTCATTAAATCCATAAATACGGCGGGAGCATTGGTTAACCCAAACGGCATGACAAGGAACTCATAGTGGCCATACCTTGTCCGAAATGCAGTTTTTGGTACATCTGACTCCTTGACCTGCAATTGATAGTAACCGAACCTCAGACCTATCTTTGAAAATACCGTGGCTCCCTTCAACTGATCAAATAGATCATCAATCCTTGGCAAAGGATACTTGTTCTTTATCATCACCTTGTTGAGTTGCTGATAATCTATACATAGCCTCATCGAACCATCTTTCTTCTTTACAAATAACACGGGTACATTTAGACTCTTTAGTGTTCAAAACAAATGCAAGGTAAGCTTCATAACCCTTCCTGATGCATCTCCGAGCAGACATGAAAGAAATCACTATAGGCATGCTATTTAATTCACCTGATTCAACCTAAAGAACATTACCATTCTTAGATTTCAGTTTCATAAATTTTCTTCCATAATTCACTACCACATCATGAGCAGTCAACCAATCCATTCCAAGAATTACATCAAATTCATTAAACGATAATAGCATGAGATTAGCCGGAAAACAATAACCCCTAATCATCAAAGGGCAATTTTTACACACTTTATCAACTAACACATGCTTGCCTAACGTGTTTGACACTTTTATCACGAATTCAATAGATTCAACAAGTAAGTTCATATCAAACACCAATTTCATGCAAACATACGAATGGGTAGACCCCGGGTCAATCAAAGCAACAACAGTAGTATCACAGATAGAAAATGTACCTATGATCACATCAGGAGATGAGGCCTCTTCGTGAGCGCAAATGGCGTAGGTCCTTGCAGGTGCCCTACTCTCGGGTCTCACAGCAGACTCCCTAGGTGCACCCTTACTACTCGTTCCACTACCTGGATTCTTCTGAGGTCTCCCCTTATTAACAGTGCTATCTGATCTTGTTCATTAAAAAATTTCTCTTTCTGTCCTCTCGGGACAATCCCTAATAAAGTGGTCAGGGGAACCGCACTTAAAACAAGTCCTATCTACCCCTCTGCACTCGCCGGGGTGACATCTCCCTTACTGGGGACATTCCAGCCTATTGGGTCGGGCATTCCTAACACTAGCTATTGAAGTGGTTTGAGCTTTCGAAACCGTGTACTGTTTACCCCGATTCTTGCTCAAATACGCAACAGAAGCATTAGATCAAGTAGTGAACTCTCTCGACTTTTTGGATGAAGATTGAAAAGATTTACTCAGTTGCCTCTTTCACGAGTCTCGGGACTCCAAATTGGCTTTTCTCTTTTCTTTATCCCATTCTTCAGCCTTGCATGCTCTCTCAACCAGTACCACAAACTCCTTTAGCTCAAGGATACCAACCAACAATCAGATATCTTCATTTAACCCATCTTCAAATCTTTTACACATGATGGCCTCAGTAGATACACATTCCCGAGTGTATTTGCTAAGCCTCACAAACTCACGCTCATATTCAATAACTGTCATCTTACCCTGCTTCAACTAGAGGAACTCCTTTCTCTTTTGGTTCATAAACCTTTGACTGATGTACTTCTTGCAAAATTCTTCATGGAAAAACTCTGAAGTCACTTTCTCCCTCGGCACAACCGACACAAAGGTGTTCCACCACTGATAGGCTAAGTCTCTTAAAAGCAATACAACGCACTTCATATACTCTTTTGGAGTGCATGACAGCTTCACAAAGACCCGGATTGTATTCTCGAGCCAAAATTCCACTCTTTCTAGATCATTATCTATATTAGCTTGGAACTCTTTGGCTCCTTGCTTTCTAATTCGGTCAACCGGAGGCCTTTCCCTTCTTACCATCTCAACAACTTGGAGAGCTACACGGGTAGGCTGAGTAATAGGTGGAGGTGGGGAGGTTGAACGCCCGGGTTTGTTCGAACAAACTCGGTGTACTAGTCATTCATTATCTTTAGGAAGGCTTTTCTAGCCTCTCCTCCCGGACTAACGGTCTCAGGTCTACTATCGGAAGGCACTGCTTCTTAAGCGGGAGCTAGTGAGTTACTCTCTACATCGTCAGCAACTACTCGTTCGGGATCCATTTATTATATATAAAACACAATTTAAATTGTCAGGAGTTGTCACACTATCATAATATACGTATGACATGTATATCTAGACTCTTATACTCGCTACGTAGTGTCAAAACCGACTAAAATGTAGCTCTGATACCAATAAATGTAACACCCCTTACCCTTATCCTACGTCGGGACAAGGTACGAGGCATTACCGGTCTTTGACATACACTTTAACACAAACCAAGCTATACAAAATTCATGCAATCTTAAAAACATTCAAACATAAAAACAATGCCCCTTCTACAGTCCACATGGCCTTCAACATGCTTCAAGGGTGGTTCAAGACTAAACTGAATGCTTCTAAAAATTTTACAACACTTAGGAAAATTTTTCCAAGTTGGGAGAGTCACACGCCTATGTAGGTAGGCCGTGTGGATTTTACACGCTCGTGTGCCTAGGACACGCCCGTGTCCTCAACCTGTGTAGCTCTTTGTTTATGACGTTAGCATAAATTAAAGGTCATACGACCAAGTCACATGCCCATGTGCTAGGTCGTGTGGCGAATTTAATATTCGCATTTAAGGTGCAGACTTTACACTGTCTGGGCACACGCCCATGTCTTGAGGCGTGTCTTCCACACGGTTGAGACACACGATCGTGTCTCTACCCGTGTGTTTACTACCATGCATATTGACTTACAAAACTAGGGTGCAGGAGACACACGGCCGGACAACACGCCCATGGGGTTGATCGTGTGTCACACACGGTCTAGACACATGCCCGTGTGTCTACCCGTGTGGACAACTTTGAGGCTATTTTCCAAGCCCTTTTGTCACCCTCACCAACACATGCACACTCTCATATGCCAATGGTGAATATCAGGGCATAAATGGGTTACTTAAACATCCATAGGTTTAACTCATGAGTAACATAAATCATCCATCAAGCATAGATTCCATATTCTATCATTCATTGTCAATAACCAACTCATCACACACCTCAAAGGTATCAACACATCTCATGCATGCATCAATATCTCGGATTACAACCCAATAATCAATATGAGCCATACTTCATGGACATATACAAAATGAATTAGTATACTAATATGGGCCATCACTTTGGCCAACCAATGTGACACGTATAACAAAATAATAAGTCCCCTATACGTGCCATACTTAAATGTATTAAACCAAAGATACCCCAAAATATTTGTTGATAGTGCGACTAGAGCTCCGACGTCCACAATCCTTGAGCTAGTTTTGCGGTGCTAAGAAAAAGGGAAAAGAGAGAGGGGCTAAGCATAAAGCTTAGTAAGTTGTATGTAACTAATAAACAACATAGCTTATACAATTTCATGAGTTAAACATGCTACTAATTACGACCACATTATCAATTTACACACAATGGACATAATAAGAATTGACAATAAATGTCATTGAACTTTACAACTTATCTTACTCTTTCTTACTCAAGCTAAATTTTCCATCAAGAATCAAATTCCATACTCATGGGGTTTACGTACATACCTGTACTACTCATAGCTTATTCATATTTCCCCATCTCTTAACCTTGATCTTGAATGGCCCGTTGAACCACTTGGAATACGGAAGGATGTCCGGGATTATCATACACCAAATAGGGTGCCAAAGCCATGTCCCAAACATGGTCTTACGTGGGACCACACATCAATGCCATATCCCAGATATGGTCTTATAAGAAGTCTCGAATCAGTTCTGACGCCATGCCCTAGACATGGTCTTATATGGGATCTCGTTAATCATGGTGTCATGACATCCAATTCCTAAGTATTCCTCAGGGTCACCCGGGATTTCTGAGATACAAAGCTATCATTAAATTGTTATCAAATCATTTCAAGTCAAATTCCATAAGGGCATATACACATATTTCATATAACATCAAGCATTAAATACACGATAATGAAATTGTTAAATTACTTACACACAACTTACCTCGGTCCCAAAATATTGCTAACTTTACGTTTTAGTCCAAAACCTTACTTTTCCCTCGGTTTAGGTTCGGAATCCGTTTTTCTTGATCTATAATAGCAAATTCCACTTGTTTAATTATCACATTGCCCAAATCAGTCAATAAATAGTAATTTGACAAAATTATAGTTTTGCCCCGAAACTTTCACAAAATTACAAATTAGTCCCTAAGCTCGTATAATGAAATATACTCATTTCCTTTACTACCCAAGCCTAGTCGAATATTTCTTGTATCTTAGTAGCCCACATTACTCATCAAAAATAGATTTTTATCACTCAATTTCCCACTTTTTTCAATTTAGTCCTTTTCAAGTGTTTTCATGCAAAATCACTTAGTAAAATATGTTAAACACACATCAAGCTCACATATTCCTTCATTAAACATCAAAGAACATGCATGTCACACATGGGTAAATTTTTAAACATAAACCCTACTTCAAAATAAGGGTGGAAACAGGTAAATCATGCTACGAGATCTTCAAAAATGTAAAGAACATTAAAAATAGGCTAGGGAACACTTACTATTGAGCTTGAAAATGTCAAAAACCCTAGCTATGGAGAGCTTAGAAATTTTGGCAGCGACATGAAGAAGATGAGCCAATTTTTGCTTCAATTTTCCCTTTTTATTCTTTTAATTACTAATTGTCCAAAATGCCCTTCAGACCTTTCCTTCAAATTTTTCCTATGCTTGTCCATTTTTGTCCAAAATTTTAGAAATTGGTCAAGTTGCTAATTAGGACCTTCTAATTTATAATCTAAAGCAATTTAATGCTTGAAGCTTCTAGAACACAAATTTTGCATCTTGTTCAATTTGGTCCTTAAGGTTCAATTGGACATTTTATGCATAGAATTTCTCCATGAAATTTTCACACAAGCATGCATACCTATCATGAAACTCATAAAAATCATAAAACAATTATTTTTATCTCAGATTTGTGGTCTCGAAACTACTATTTTGACTAGGCCCTAATTTGGGATGTTACACGTTCGTAGAGTTATGTTCATTCACATAATCAAACATACAATTCATGCAATATTAAAGCATTTATGTACAATTATTCTAAAGCTTATTTTTAACATACGAACTTACCTCGGTACAAAATGGCTAATAGTTCGATTTAGTCTATTACTTTGTTCTTTCCTCGGTCTAGGTCAGAACCTAATCTTTCTTGATCTATAATACCACATTTAACTCATTCAATCATCACATTATTTAATTTAATCCCAGAAACACCTTATGGAAAAAAATACACTTTTTCCCCTAACTTTTCAACTTTTTACATTTTAGTCCCTAGGCTCGTAAAATGATTTTCATTCAATTTCTTCATTACCCAAGCCTAGCAGAATATTATTGGTACTCATATCAGCCCACATTTGTCATTTATTCACATTTTTACACACATTTTACAACTTTTACAAATAGGTCCCTATTTGACATTTTCATCAAAAATCACTTGATAAGTGTTGTTTATCTAACACCAAACATGCATTTTCTACCATTAAACATCAAAATACACAAATATTTAACGTGGGTAAAATTTTAGACTTTGATTTTCTTTCAAATTAATCCTTAAAATAGCTAAATCAAGTTACAACATTCACAAAAACGTAAAAATCATTAAAAATGGGACAAACACGGACTTACAATCGAGCTTGAAAGTTGGCCAAACCCTAGTTATGTCTCCCTTAGTGATTTTCAACCATGGAGGACTAAATTGGGGAAGATGACATCTTTTTATTAGTTATTTTTGTCTTTCTTTACCAAATGATGGTCTAATTACCATTTAAGGACCTCCAATTTAAAATTTCATAGCAATTAGACACCTCTAGCTTCTAGAACACACATTTTGCACTTATTGCAATTTAGTCCTATTAGTCAAATTGGACACTCTATCGATAAAATTTCTTAACGAAATTTTCACACAATCATTCAATCATACTGTAGACCTTAAAGAAATAATAAAAGTAAATATTTCTACTTCGAATTTGTGGTCTTGAAACCACTGTTCTGGTTTTACCGTAAAACGGTCTGTTACAACCTTTTTATTTCTTAACTCTTTTGTTTCCTGAGCTAAGATTTTGATCGGTTCTTCACTATATGTCATATCAGGTTGAACCTCTACTTCTGTTAGAGAGATAATGTGTGAAGGATCGAATTGATGCCGCCGTAACATAGACACATGAAAAACATTATGAATCCGATCAAGTTCTCGTGGTAAAGCTAATCGATATGCAACTGGTCCGATTCTTTTTGTAATCTCATATGGTCCAATAAATCGCTGACTCAGTTTTCCTTTACGACTAAACCGAAGAACTTTCTTCCAAGGCGATACTTTCAAGGATACCTTGTCACCGACTTGAAATTCTATTTCTTTTTGTTTCAGGTCAGCATAGGACTTTTGACGATCAGAGGCTGCTTTCAAATTGTCCTGAATTACTTTCACTTTTTCCTTGGTTTCATGGACTAAGTCAACTCTGTGTAACTTTTTCTCACTAAGTTTTTTCCAATACAATGGAGTTCTACATTTGCGACCATACAAAGCTTTGTACGGTGCCATTTTGATACTGGACTGATAACTGTTATTGTAAGAAAATTCAACTAAAGGCAAATAGTTTTCCCAATTACCTTCAAACTCAAGTATACAACACAATTCAGCTAATTTGTCCAAAGAATAATCCATACGTACCAGAATAAAGTGTGTAACACCCCAATCCCGGCCTAGACGTTATGGCCAAATCTGATGATGTCACATTGAAGTGTTTTTCATAAAATACAATATTGTTGAAAAACTCGTTCTATATGTAACCTCTTTGTGATCTTAACGAAGATTTTAGAATGTCGCGTTCATTTTCAAAATTTAATTTGTTTGGCGAAAAATTAATCATATTAAATTGTTATTAATTCTAAAACATTAATTCTTGCGGAAACTTTTAAAACATGTTGCGTAAGCGTGGTGATTTGAAAAACATTTATTTTTTTTGAAAACCCGCATCCTACTACCAGCAGATATAAACCAAAATAAATAAAACCCCAAACTTAAATATTAAAAATTATATAGGCCTTATTGCATTAAAAACACCCAAAATAAACTATTTATAATTTAAAACCCAATAAGAAAGTCCGTGCAGTTGTGTGGCCACCTTTGAGTCCCTTGCAGCACCGACCCACCTAAGCTTGGGGATTACTTGTATAGATAAACAAATGGGTGAGTTATGAAAACTCAGTGTGTAATCCTGTATCAAATAACCAATCAGAGAGTATATAATATGGGTCTAAGCCCAATTCAGTAACGATTCAGTTTCAGTTGGGGCCTTAGCCCATTACTGTATCAGTATCAGTGTGGGCCTAAGCCCATCTCAGTGATAGTACAGTATAGATATGCAATCAGTGGATCCTACCCAACCAGCCTCTACACTCCATCTCCGTCCAACCCTACACTCCAAGTGGGGATAAAATCAACCCACCCATCCCTACACTCCAGGTAGTTCCTGTTATAGCACTGAACAGTATTTGCAGCAGAGCTGCCAGTACAGTACGCTTCCTCCAATCATAATAAACCCATCCCCATGCAGCATGTCATGCATCATGTCATAATATCATATGTGTGATCAATATATATAAAATAACATGCTCAACATAGTCATACATCTCACTAGGGCATAATAGTTATTTTACCATGTAGGGGTATTTCGGTTATTTTACCAATTAAGGGGTCTAGGTACACTTACCGACCAAACAGTAGGTCCACAGTCGTCTCAGGCGACCTGTGCAACCTTAACAGTCAAACAGTGAAAATAGGCCCACGGCCTATATTGTGGGCCCATGTGGGCCCACATGGCCCAGAAATGGCTTTCGCCATGTAGATTACACAGCTTGGACCAATATTCTCCACACGTTTGTGTGGTTCACGTGGGGCCCACACAGCTCAGTTCGACCTAAAATGGCCCAAAATGGCCTCGGCCCATGAAATTGCTCATGGCCGGCCTGAATGATTATACGCCCATGTTTAGGCATACGAACTACCACACGAGCGAGCACACGCTCGTGTAGCGTTGACGGTCACTTATTTCGGTTTTTGTCGATTTTTGCTTAGGGGCAGTGTTTTTACACACCTTGTTTGCGAAAAGGCGTAGAAGCCCAAGAGCACCAAACCTATATTCAATCAAGACACTCTATTAGTCCTTCAATCAATAGGGTTAATCACCCTCTTTCTAACTATTTGATGCTTGCCTTGATTAAACAAGTGTGGTTTAGCCCGCTTAAACCACTGACGAAGGTCGTTTACAAACTCCTTGACGGATATCTACATTATAAGCGGATTTTATTAATCATGATTGTTTACACACATGGCTTAAGTAAGCATATGTTAACTTACAGAAACATAGAACCCAAAAGTAGGGAATGAAGCATTCGGCCTACACCCTAGACTGCAAGCCAAAATACTCAAGTTGAACACGATGAGTAAGAATAGAGTTACCTTCAATCGAGTGACGAGAGAAAGGTTTCGAACACTTCAGTATCACTTGTAAACTCCTTCACTCCTCGAGAAGTTCTAGAAACTGAAAGAAACAACACAATAAGAGAGAGGAGATAAGAATCGACAATAAGAGAAATATTCGGCTCAAACAATGTAAGAGAGGGGAGACTTGATAAAAGTTGAAAAAGTAGAGAGAGAACAAGAAGGAATCATGTGCACTCACCGATTTGTCAGAGAACAATTGCCAAACAAAAAACAAAAGTAGAGAGAGTAAGGGATGAAGTACTCGGCTTGGGTACCAAAAGGAAGAGATGATAAGAGAAACGATTTGAGAGAGAAAAGAGAGGAAAAGGAAAGAGAGAAAGTGTTCTGCCAATCAACAAACCGATTGAGGGAGGGAGAAGATGGAGTGATCAGTCAAGAAAGGTCACAAATAGAACAAGAAACCTGAGAGAACAATTTGGCAAACCCGAAAGTGATAAGAGGAAAAGAGAGTGACAATTCAACCAAAGAGAGAAGGAACTCAAACTCAAGGGAAAAGAAAATACTGCCAATTACGAAATAGGCAAAACCGCAAGTTACCCCAAAAAAAACCCCAACAACATTCAACTACCCACAAATGAGAACCTCAAGAGCATACAGAAACCAAAAATTTGAGAGCATAACCCACCTTAGCTGAAATTCCTGAGTGCCCACTGTTCAAAATTGGCACACTACTCCCTCTCACTGATTTTCTCCTAAAATCCCTCCTCAAATCCCTCAACTCACTTTAGTGTTTCGGTCAACCCACAACACTCCCACGGCACAGCAGTAAAATAAAACACTTCACTGCTCCCACCAGGATTTGAACCTTAGTCCTCTTGCATAGATAACACGCCACTTACCCCTTAGACCAGTAGGCGCTTTCTAAAATGTTTTACCCATTTTTATTTAAAAGTCCGCTAACTAGAGACAAAGGTTTATTCTTGAAAATAAAATTTTTTCACAAGCCAAGGCTTGAACCCAAGACTTCTCAGACACTTCCCAAGACACTCAAAACACTTAACCACTGAAGTAGATACCTAGTTGTGTGTCACAACATACAAAATTAAATACTTAGAATTTGGGGCGTTACGACTCTACCCCCTAAAAGAAAATTTCAGCCTCAATATTTACCTGATCAGAACAGATGAGGGTATTGTTGTCGCATCGCCTCTTCGGGTTCCTACGTGGCTTCCTCAGAGCTGTGATTACTCCAAAGTACCTTAACCAGTGGGATAGATTTCTTTCTTAAAACCTTCACATCACGATCCAATATCTGAACCGGGTCTTCCTCAAAAGTCAGATCTGGCCTAACCTCAACCTTCTCAACTGAGATGACATGCGTGGGATCAAAGTGGTAGCGCCTCAACATAGAGACGTGGAACACATCATGAATCTGGTCTAACTCTGGAGGTAACTCTAGCTAATAGGCAACCGGTCCCATACGTTTCAGTATGTGGTAAGGCCCAATAAACCTAAGGCACAACTTTTCCTTTTGTCTAAACCTCAGTACCTTCTTCCATGGCGAGACCTTGTGAAAAATGAAGTCCCCCACAGCATACTCAATCTCTTTACGCTTCAAATCCATATAAGACTTCTGTTTGTCTGATGCTGCTTTCAGTCAATCTCGAATTATTCTAACTTTATCCTTGGTATCAAAGACCAATTCAGGACCCAGAACATGCCGCTTGCCCAACTCAGTCCAACACGAAGGAGTACAACACCTACAACCATATAATGCCTCGTAAGGTGCCATCTGTATGCTGGACTGATAGCTATTGTTATAAGCAAACTATGCTAGCAACAAGTAATCCTCCCAACTACCTCAGAAGTCAATCACACAACTCCTCAACATGTCCTCTAGAATCTAAATCACCTTCTCTGACTGACTATCTGTCTGAGGATGGAATGCAATACTGAAATCCAACCTTGTACCTAAAGCCTCGTGTAACTTCTTCCAGAACCGATACGTGAAGCGAGGATCTCTGTCAGATATTATAGAAACTGGTACCCCATGCAGTCTCACTATTTTAGACGCATACAGTTTAGCCAGCTTCTGCAAAGAATAATCAGTACAGACTGGTATGAAATGAGCAGATTTGGTCAATCGATCCATGATGACCCATACTGAATCCTTCTTAGCAGGCGTTAAGGGCAGCCCACTAACGAAGTCCATAATCACTCTCTCCTACTTCCAAAGTGGAATCTTAACTGGCTGAAGTAACCCTAAATGTAACTGATGTTCAGCCTTAACCTGCTGGCAAGTAAAGCATTTACCCACGAAGTCTATAACTTCACGTTTAAGACCCGACCACCAATGTAACTCACGAAGGTCTCAATTTATCTTATTGCCGCTAGGATGCATAGCATAAGGGCTATTATGCACCTTTCGCAGTATAGACTTTCTCAAATCATTATCCTTCGGTATACAGGCTCTCCCACAGAAACAGAGTACCCTTCGTTACTCAGTCCAAAATCTGATGTGCTACCACTCTCAATCTGTCGAAATCGAGAATTCAATGACTCATCCTCCAACTGTTTACCCTTAATCTGCTCAATCCACATCGGTTTAACTTGAAGTTTGGCTAACAGACTACTATCATCAAATAAGCTAAGACGAGCAACCATCACCCTCAGATCAGTCATAGCCCTACGGCTCAGTGCATCGGCCACCACATTGGCCTTACCAGGATGGTATCCAATCGAACAGTCATAGTCCTTATGTAGCTCAATCCATCTACACTACCTAAGATTTAGCTCCTTCTGAGTGAGGAGGTACTTGAGGCTCTTATGATCAGTGTAAATGATACACTTCTCACCATACAGGTAATGCCTCCAAATTTTTAGTGTGAATACAATCGCGGCCAATTCCAAGTCATGCGTCGGATAATATGCCTCATGAGTCTTAAGCTGACAAGACGCATATGCCACCACTTTATCCTCTTGTATCAATACACATCCCAAACCAACATGTGATGCATCATTGTAAATAGTGAACTATTTCCCAAACTCTGGCTGTATTAAGACAAGGGCCTCAGTTAGACCTTTCTTAAGCTTTTCAAAACTCTCTTGCTGCGCATCAGTCTTGTTAAAAGGTACACCCTTACACAACAACTTAGTCAGAGGTGTAGCAATTAATGAAAACCCCTCAACAAATAGTCTATAATACCCTGCCAATACTAGAAAACTGCGAATCTTGGATACCGTCTTAGGCGGCTTCCAATCCAGAATGACTTCAATTTTTCGAAGATCAACCCTAATCCCATCAGCAGATACCACATGGCCCAGAAATGTTACCTCTTGTAACCAAAATTCACACTTACTGAACTTGGCGTACAGTTGTTTCTCCTTCAGAATTTGCAGAACAACTCAGAAATGTGCATCATGTTCATCTTCAGTCCTCGAATACACCAAGACGTCATCTATAAATACCACTACAAATCGATCTAGATAGGGCTGGAACACTCGGTTCATCAGATCCATAAAGGCTATTGGTGCATTCGTCAGTCCAAACGGCATCACTAGGAACTGTTAATGACCATAGCGAGTCCTAAACGCTGTCTTATACACATCAATCTCTTTAACCCTCAATTTATGGTACCCCAATCGGAGATCAATCTTAGAGAAAATCGAAACTCCTCGAAACTGGTCGAATAGATCATCAATCCTCGATAGGGGGTACTTATTCTTAACGGTCAACTTATTTAGTTGCCAATAATCAATGCACATACGCATGGATCCATCCTTCTTTTTCATAAACAAAATCGATGCTCCCCATAGAGACACACTAGGTTGGATGAACCCTTGATCTAATAACTCTTGAATCTGAGCCTTAAGCTCCACAAGCTCCTTCGGTGCCATTCTATAAGGGGTGATGGACACCGGAGCTGTACCAGGTAGGAGCTCAATCCCAAACTCAACTTCATGGTTTGGAGGTAACCCAGGTAGCTCATCAAGAAAAACATCTGAAAAGTCTTTAACTGTTCTGATATCCTTAACAGAAGAAACCTCAGAATCTGAAACACTGATGTAGGCTAAATATGCCTCGCAACCCTTACGAACCAATTTCCCAGCCCTTTGTGTAAAAATCACATTTGACAAATAATTTCGACGCTCCTTAATTGCAACTACCTCGCCACCCTCCGCAGTTTTCAGTACAATCCGTTTGGTAGCACAATCCAAGTTCACTTGATGTTTAACCAGCCAGTCCATTCCTAGAATTAAGTCGAATTCTCCAAAAGAAAGTTCCATCAAATCCGCCAAAAGGATCATTTCTTGAACCTCCAAAGGTACATCCTTGAACAGTTTATTTACCCTCACTGACTGCCCTAATGGACTCAACACAGTAACCTCACTCATAGTGCTTTCAACCATTCTACCCAAAGTCTCAGACATAGTACATGCTATATACGAATAAA
This sequence comes from Gossypium longicalyx, assembly GCA_025698465.1. Lineage (NCBI taxonomy): Eukaryota > Viridiplantae > Streptophyta > Magnoliopsida > Malvales > Malvaceae > Gossypium > Gossypium longicalyx. The sequence continues at coordinate 22,491,955 of CM047000.1, forward strand.
TAGATACAACATCAACCAGTGCAGTATAAGGTACATTATGGATAAAGAATGTACCCGTGATAACATTTGGGGCATCTCCATCCTCTCAGCGACGTGCAGCATAAACCAGAGTTGGTTGCCTCACCTCGGTATGACTAGTTCTTCTGCCCGTTACTCTCTGACCACGGCCCATACCATTTCCACCTCTGGCCTGACCATGGCCTCTCAGTGGCTGCTAAACCTCTCTCGGCGGATGTACAGTACCCATACCAGTAGCTTGCATCTGACCGGGCCTCTATGGAAAATCTCTGATACGATGCTCTAATGATCCACATCTCAAACATACCCCTATCCTTTTCTAGCACTCGCCCTGATGGCGTCTTCCATAATCCGCACAGGGCTGCGGTCTAGTAGAAGCAACAGGGGCCCCAACTCTGACCGGCCCATCAACTTTGGCCTTTTTCTTAAGCCACAAAAATGAGCTTGAGGGCACTGAATCCCTCTTACTCCTACCTCTTTCCTTCTCACGGTTCTGGCGCTCAGCTCGCTTCACATCCTCGGCGATCTTTGCCTTATCCACCAATGCAACAAAATCTTGCTCCCTCTGTGGAGCTATCAGAACCCTTAAACTATCCCTGAGGTTGTCCTCAAAATGAACACAGTGCTCATATTCAGTTGCCACCATCCCACGCGCATAGCGGCTTAATCGTAAAAATTCAACCTCATATTCAGCCACTGATTTATCCCCTTGAGTCAAATTCAGAAACTCTCTCCTCTGGGCATCCACAAAACTAGCGCCCACATACTTTCCCTGGAAAGCAGTCTTGAAAAATTCCCAGGTCAACCGGTCGGGCTGAGTGCCCTCTATAACTGTAAGCCACCACTGGTAAGCTTCATCCTTCAGCATTGACACTACACTCTTTAGTTTTTGCTCGGGGGTGCAGTCGAGGTCATCCATGATCCTCTCTGTGGCCTCAATACAACATTCAGCCACATTAGGGGCAACTCCAGTAATACCCTAAAAAATGTCAGCCCCATTAGACCGGAGTCGTTTCGTAACTAACCCATGGCCTATAGCACCAGTATTGGGCCTAACAACCCTCTCCAAAATCCGTAGCATGGCCTGGGAAAATGCGTCGTCCCTAGCATCACAATCATGAGACCCAGTCTCAGTCTCAGGTGAAGTCGGTGCCTCCCTAGTTTCAACATTAGGCATGTGGCCAGATGACGAAGACCCAGCTCGAGTACCTCTACGGTCTCTGTCGTGGCCTCTTGTACGCCTTCCATGAGTACCTCTGGAGCTCATTATTGATTTGCGTTTTTATCTGTATTAATAATTTTTTGCATCAAATTACAGTTCCAGTATTTATTACAGGATATTTTATGAAAAAACTATCAGTTTTTCAGAGTTTATTTTTACAGATCGCAGTCTTACTACAGTTTACCCTATATAGAGTATTTCGGTACAGTCTAATACCTACAGTAGTCTCAGTATTTCAATTTTGAATAAACAACAGTTTTCAAAAGACTTACAAAATCGGTGCCAGAGACTCGGTGTACCACACACTCAGTAAAACATTTCAAAATACTTTAAATTCTTTAAAACAGTTCTTTTAGAAATTTCAAGCTTTAAAAGAAACCTTATGAGCCTGAGCCCATTTCAGTGACAGTATAGTACAAATATGCAATTAGTGGGTCCTACCCAACTAGCCTCTACACTCCATCTCTGTCCAACCCTACACTCCATGTGGGGATAAAATCAACCCACCCATCCCTACACTCCAGGTAGTACCGGTTGCGGCACTAAATAGTATTTTCAGCAGAGCTGCCAGTACAGTACACTTCCTCCAATCATAATAAACCCATCCTCATGGAGCATGTCATGCATCATGTCATAATATCATACCTGTGATCAATATATATAAAATGACATGCTCAACATAGTCATACATCTCATAGGGGCATAACAGTCATTTTACCATGTAGGGGCATTTCGGTCATTTTACCAATTAGGGGGTCTAGGTACACTTACTAAACCAACAGTAGGTCTACACTAATCTCAAACGACCTGTGCAACCTTAACAGTCAAACAGTGAACATGGGCCCACGACCCATATTGTGGGCTCATATGGGCCCACACGCCTGTGTGGCCACATAGCCCAGATATGGCTTTGGCCATGTAGATTACACAGCCTAACCCAATATTCCCCACACATTCGTATGGTTTACCCATGTGGCCAAAATGGTCCAAAACGGCCTCGACCCATAAAATCGCTCATGGCCGGCCTCAACGATTATACACCCATGTTTAGGTATACGGACTACCACACGAGCAAACGCGCGCTCGTGTATCATCAATAGTCACTTATTTTGGGTTTTGTTTATTTACGCTTAGGGGCAGCGTTTTTACACACCTTGTTTGAGAAAAGGGGCAGAAGCCCATGTGCACCAAACCTATATTCAATCAAGACACTTTGTCAGTCCTTTAATCAATAGGGTTAATCACCCTCTTTTTAACTATTAGATACTTGCCTTGATTGAATAAGGGTGGTTTAGCATGCTTAAACCGCTGACAAAAGTTGTTTACAAACTCTTTTACGAATATATGCATTACAAGTAGATTTTGTTAATCATGATTGTTTACACACATGGCCTAAGTCAATATATGTTAACTTACAGAAACACAGAACCCAAAAGTAAGGAATGAAGCATTCAGTCTACACCCTAGACTGTAAGCCAAAATACTCAGGTTGAACACGATGGCTAAGAATAGAGTTACCTTCGATCGAGTGACGAGAGAAAGGTTTCGAATGCTTTAGTATCACTTGTAAACTCCTTTACTCCTCGAGAAGTTTTAGAAACTGAAAGATACACCACAATAAGAGAGAGAAGATGAGAATTGACAATAAGAGAAAAAGAGTATTCGACTCAAACAGTGTAAGAGAGGGGAGACTTGATAAAAGCTGAAATAGTAGAGAGAGAACAAGAAAGAATCGTGTGCACTCACAGATTTGTCAGAGAATAATTGCCAAACTGAAAACAAAAGTAGAGAGAGTAAGGGATGATGTACTCGGTTTGGGTACCAAAAGAAAAAGATGATAAGAGAAACAATTTGATAGAGAAAAGAGAGGAGAAGGGAAGAGAGAAAGTGCTCGGCCAATCAACAAACCGATTGAAGGAGGAAAAAGATGGAGTAATTAGTCAAGAAAGGTCACAAATAGAACAAGAAAATCGAGAGAATAATTTGTCAAACCCGAAAGTGATAAGAGGGAAAGAGAGTGAGAATTCGGCCAAAGAGAGAAGGAACTCAAACACATGGGAAAAGAAAATAATGCCAATAACGAAATAGAAAAAACCAAAAGTTACCATAAAAGAAATCCCAACAACATTCAGCCACCCACAAATGAGAACCTCAAGAGCAGACAAAAATAAAAAATTTGAGAGCATAACCCACCTCAGCCCAAATTCCTGAGTGCCCACTGTTCAAAATTGGCACACTACTCCCTCTCACAACAACTTCCCTTGATTTTCTCCTAAAATCCCTCCTCAGATCCCTCAAACTGCTTAAGTGTTTCGGTCAACCCACAACACTCCCACGATATAGCAGCAAAATAAAACACTCTACTGTGCCCATCAGGATTTGAACCTCAGTCCTCTAGCATAGATAACACGCCACTTACCCGCTAGACCAGTAGGCCCTTTCTGACATGTTTTACACATTTTTATTTAAAAGCCTGCTGACTAGAGACAAAGGTTTATTCTTTAAAACAAAATTTTTGCACAAGCCAAGGCTTGAACCCAAGACTTCTCAGACACTTCCCAAGACACTCAGAACACTTAACTAGTAATGCAGATACACAGTTGTGTGTCACAACATACAAAATTAAATACTTAGAATTTGGGGCGTTACAAAGTGTGCAGACTTTGTCAACCGATCAACAATCACCCAAATGACATCTTTCTTCTTTGGATATAGGGGTAATCCCGATACAAAGTCCATGGTAATTCTTTCCCATTTACATTCTGGTATCGTAACTGGCTATAATAGTCCTGAAGGCAATTGATGTTCAGCTTTTACTTGGTGACATATCAAACATTTAGATACAAACTTAGAAATATCCCATTTCATTCCTGGCCACTAGTACATCTTTTTTAGATCATTATACATTTTATTACTACCAAGATGAATAGACATGTTACCATTGTGAGCTTCGTTCAAAGTCTTCTGTACTAGTTCTGAACCTTTCGGTACACATATTCTACCTCTGAATAACAGACAATCATCGGTCCCGATCTAAAATTCTGAGTCAGGAGTCAATTCACTTTGTATCCATTTTACTTGCAACTTACTATCATTTTTCTGAGCTTCAGAGATCAGTTGCAAAAACGTGGGTCAAGCTTTTAACTCAACTATAATTGAACCATCATCAGATAATGAAAATCCAGTATTCATTGCTCGCAAAGTATACAAGGATTTTCTGCTTAGAGCATCTTCCACTACATTGGCTTTTCCCGGATGGTAGTCAATGACAAGATCATAATCTTTAAGTAATTCAAGCCACCTGCGCTCTCTGAAATTCAAATCTTTCTAAGTCATCAAGTACTTAAAACTTTTATGATCCATGAATATGTGACATTTTCTGCCAAACAAGTAATGCCGCCAAATTTTCAATGCAAACACTATGGCTGCCAATTCAAGATAATGTGTCGGGTAGTTTTCTTTCATGTGGTTTTAGCTGTCTTGAAGCATAGGCTACTACTTTACCTTCTTGCATCAAAACACAACCTAAACCATTCAATGATGCATTACTGTAAACTATAAATTCCTTACCCAATTCTGGCTGAACTAACACTAGAGCTTCTGTCAATAAAGCTTTTAATCTGTCAAAACTCTACTGGAAATTATCAGTGCACTAAAACTCCTCATATTTTTGCAATAGACGGGTCATCAGAGAAGCTATCATTGAAAAACCTTTTACAAACCTCCGATAATAACCAGCTAGTCCCAAAAAACTTCAGACTTTAGACACATTTTTCGGTGCCTTCCAGTTAACAATGGCTGAAATTTTATTCGGGTCCACCCAGACACATTCAGCAGATACTATATGCCCAAGAAAACTAACTTCCCAGAGCCAAAATTCACATTTACTAAATTTGGCATACAATTGTCTCTCGCAATGTTTGCAACACTATCCTCAAATGCTACGCATGTTTATTTTCATCTCGGGAATAAACCAAAATATCATCTATAAATACCACCACAAACCTGTCTAAATATGGGCTAAAAATTCTGTTCATCAGATCCATAAACATTGCAGGTGCATTTGTCAATCAGAATGGCATCACATGAAACTCATAGTGTCCATACCTGGTTTGTAACAGCCCGATTTAGACCACGAATTCGAGACCTTTATTTTGTGTAAATTTATACCTCTGAAGTTTTCATGATTTAATTTCGTCGTTTAGGTGTCCGATTAAATAAAAGGACTAAATCGCATAAATAGAAAATCAGGTAGTTTAATTTGTAAAGGGCTTGTTTGCTAATGGCTTTTTAAATGGAAGCCTTTAGGTGGAAAATAGACCAATGGATCTTGTAATGGCCGGTTATACCCTTATAATATGCGTTTTAGATATTTAATTTAAATGGGTAAATTTGTAAAATAATTAGTAAACATATATTAGTTAAAAATCAAGTTAATATATTCATATTATTATTTCATGTTCTTGCACCGAAATAAGAAACAAAAAGAAAAGAAATAAGAGAAGTTAGGTTCGGCCATCTTCCAAGATAAAATCAAGATCAAGAACCAAAGAAATCAGATCTGGATCGTGGAAAAACGAAAGTTGTCGACTAGCAGCCCCGTCCCATTTTACGATGTCTGAGGTAAGTTTATAAGCAAATAGACGTGTTTAATGATAGATTAATGTTATAATTACTTGTTTTTATGAAATGTTAGAAACTAAATATATTGTGGCCGAATATGGATAAATGTGGCTACTACACTTCCGAGTCCAATTCGACCGAGATACAACGTTCGAAAGCCCTGTATGAACCCTAGGAATAGCTAGGATACATATGTCATGACATAGGATACCGATATATATGTGCGAGTAAGTCCATGGCATCGATTTGTGATTTCGATATGTGTTTATGAGTAAGACCCTGTCTGGGACAGTGGCATCGTTATGTGGCTACATGTAAGACCACATCTGGGACGTTAGCATTGTATGACTTACGTGATTATCTGAGTGTCCTATCCAATTCTAAATGGTTCATCGGGCAAAGGTAAACTACGTGCGGATTGTATAATACAAGCTAAATGGTCAGTATGAGTTAATTTGATATTTACTTAAGACAAGGTAAGAAAATGTTATAGTTGTGTGCTATAAATCATATATAATGCAAATGAGGAATCCATGTGTATTTGGATATGTGTATTCAGCTTGTGATGAATAAATTGTGTGGTATTGAAATGTCATTTAATATGTGTATATGTATACTTTGTGTATTTAGCTACTTAGGTATAAATTATACATGGGGTGACTTTTGATGATTTTTTAATTGCATAAAAGAGTATATGGATGTATGGTTGTTATGGCTATTAGGCTTGGAAATGGAAGTTGATTTATAGTGTATTAGATGATTATATATGTATTCAACTTAGGTATTGAATAATGTTAATGCATTTCGTTCAGATAATAAAAATAAAATATGTTATTGAGTTGTTTACTGCTTATAACTTACTAAGTTGTGGTAGCTTACTTTGTGTATTACGTTACTCTGTTTTATAGATTTTGAAGTTAAGCTACAAGCTCGGGGATCGTCAGCCAAGTTCATTACACTATCTACAGCTTTGGTACCTTTAAACTAAACTTGAATTATGGCATGTATAGGCTATTTTGAAGTTAGATATTCTGGAAATGAATGTATATTAGCCATGCGAAAATGGCTTAATTATTTTGCTTAATTTTGGTTTCGGTTCAATTATGGTTTAATACTATTTTGATCTAGGTGTCGTGTGCTATGAATAATTGTGAAATGCATTATATGATCATGTATTAAGATGGGTTATGACCTTGTATGGAGCAAGGTAGAATCGGCTATAAGCATGACTAAATGGTTCGATCAATGTTTTTGCATAGGTGAAACCTATATGAATTTGATATATTCAGTCATAAAATGGAATTGAATATGATGGCTAAGTTTGAGTTGTGATTTGACTTTGCCTATAAATATATGTATATGATAGTTTGTTAGATTTGTTGGTGCATGGGATTTAAGATTACATGTTTAAGTTGATATTATGATTTTGCTATTAAATAGAGTCATGGTTAGCAATAAACGGACCATAGCTTAAAATGTCCGAATGGTGACCATTTGATTTGTTTGTTATAAATGAAGCCATTTGAAATGGTTTTGATCAACTTGTGATTTGGCAATTAAATATATAAATAATCATGCATGTGGAATTGACTTGATATATAATTTGTCTTAAGGTCTAGTGATGTGTTCGGTTATCCATGAATAGGGAATATATATATTGTATTATAATGACTTTTACATTAATAAGCTAAAATGCTGGTTATGAGTAGGAGAAATATATTCGGTATATGTTTTTAAAATGTATATTAAATAAGTATCGAGTCTTAAGATGGGTGAATAAGGTTAGAAATGCATGATTGTTAAGTATCATGGATAATGTATATACATTCGGCTAAATGAAATGAAAATGGCAAATTGAATGATGACTTGTACTTTAGTAAGCAAATATTAAGTAGTCAGTGTGTATGTCTTTTTATATAGTATAATTTGACATAATAAGTATCATATTAAAAAGTCGATCTTGACATGATAATATTGGAATAAATTGATGTACTTGATTTTGTGAATTCTATTTACCCGTGACTTTTTCATTTGAGGTATGAAGGTATAATTTGTATTAAAAAAATTTGTATTAAAAAAATTACTTTTGGTTAGGTGTTCTTAATTAATAAATTAACTTTTTATATTAAGATTGATTGGTTTATAAGTTGGTACAAGTTTATGCATGTGATTGTTCGAATTTATGTTTTGATTGGTAATAACTCGTAACCCCATTCTAGCGACAGATACGGGTTAGGGGTGTTACATTTTATTGGTATCAGAGCTACGATTTAGTCGATTCTAGGACTAACGTAGCTTGTGTGAGTTTAGCTATACATGCTATAATTATATACTGTGATAGTGTGATGACTTCTAACATTTGAAATGTATTTTTATATAGTAAATGGATCCTGACAGAGCTGTAGCTGATGATGTCGAGTGTGTAGCGCCTGCTCCCACGCAAGGGACAGTGTAGGCTTATTCTTGACCGACTTTGAGTAATCCAGAAAGTGAGGCTAAACAAGCTTTCTATCAAATGATGAATGACTGGTTCACTCAATATATCCGAACTAACCTGGCTGCTCAACAACCTCCACCCCCGATTAATCCGTCTTCCATGCCTACTGGACCTCAAGTAAGTGATCTGTTGCAATTAAAAATAGACCACCTGTGGATAAAATTAGAAAACATGGAGCTGAAGAGTTTAAAGCCACTGATGATGATGACGCCGAACGGGCTGAGTTCTGGCTTGATAACACCATTCGTATGTTTGATGAGCTGTCCTGTACTCCTGATGAATGTTTGAAATGTGCTATATCCTTGCTTTGAGACACAACATACCACTGGTGGAATACCCTAGTATCAGTGGTTAAGAGAGAGCAGGTGACCTGGGAATTCTTTTAGACTGAGTTTCGTAAGAAATATATCAGTTAGAGATTTATCGATCAGAAGCGTAAAGAATTTTTAGAGCTGAAACAGGGTCGAATGACAGTGACAGAGTATGGGTGAATATTTGTAAGACTCAGCCGGTATGCCCGAGAGTGTGTTTCTACTGAAGCCATAATGTGTAAAAGATTTGAAGATGGGCTGAATGAAGACATCAAACTATTAGTTGGTATACTTGAGCTAAAAGAGTTTGCGGTACTTGTTGAGCAAGCCTACAAAGCTGAAGAGCTAGGGAAAGAGAAAAGAAAAGCTAACTTTTAAGCTAGAGATGCACGTCAAAGAACATCCGGTAAGTTATTTCAGCTGGCATCAAAGAAGTTTCAAGATGATTTTAGCCGTTCTAAAGCCACTTTAGGTTACTCCAGACGGGATTAGAATAGACCACAAGTGAGCTCGAGAGCTACCTCAGTAGCAAGTGTGGGTAATGTCAGATCAAATCATCCCAAGTGTAAGCACTGTGGTACACGACATCCCGATAGTCGCAGATTGTATGATCGGGCTTACTTTAAATGTAGATTGACAGATCATTATATTCGAGATTACCCAGTGTTAGTTGAGGAAAATCCAGTGCAGAATACGAGATTGGGTAACACTGCAGCTCGAGGTAGACCACCCAGAAATGCTAGTAATATGAGTGGCAATCAAAGAGGGACTAAAGATATGACAATTAGATCTGAGGATCGTGCACCTGCTAGAGCCTATGCTATACGTGCACGAGAGGAGGCTTCATCCCCAGATGTTATTACCGGTACATTTACTCTTTATGATACTAATGTAATTGCATTGATTGATCCTGGTTCTACTCATTCTTATGTATGTGAGACATTAGTATTCAGCAAGACTCTGCCTATTGAGTCTACTGAGTTTGTGATTAAAGTGTCAAACCCTTTAGGCCGGTGTGTTATGGTTGATAAAGTGTGTAAGAATTGTCCTTTGATGGTTCGAGATCTGTGCTTTCTGGCTGATTTGATGTTGCTACCATTCGATGAGTTCGACATAATTCTGGGTATGGATTTGCTGACTTTAAATGATGCTGTTGTGAATTGCAAAAGAAAAACCATTAATCTACGGAGCCAGAATGATGAAATTATTTGGATTGAATCTAGTGATTTGTATGGTTTACCAGCAGTGATTTCATCGATGATAGCTCAGAAATATTTTAGAAAAGGGTGTGAAGCTTATTTTACCTACGTGCTCGACAGTAAAGCGACTGAAAAAACATTGAATCAATACCTGTTATATGTGAGTACCCAGATGTGTTTCCTGAAGAATTACCGGGTTTGCCACCTACTCGGGAAGTAGAATTTGGTATTGAGTTATTTCCTGGGATGACTCCGATATCAATAATACCGTACAGAATGGCACCTACAGAATTAAAAGAACTGAAAGCTCATTCGCAAGATGTTTAGTCTGTCAACAAGTAAAAGCTGAGCATCAGGTGCCTTCCGGATTACTTCATCCTATCATGATACCTGAGTGGAAGTGGGATAGAGTCACGATGGATTTTGTATCTGGTTTACCATTGACATCGAGCAAGAAAGATGCAATTTGGGTTGTTGTTGATAGATTGACTAAATTGGCTCATTTTGTTCCGATACATACAGACTACTCACTTGATAAGCTAGTTGAATTGTATGTGTCTCAGATTGTGAGATTACATGGAGTTCCTATATCTATTGTTTCAGATAGAGACCCGAGGTTTACATCGCGGTTTTGGAAGAAGCTGCAAGATGCACTAGATACGAAATTACATTTCAGTACTGCTTTCTATCTGTAAACAGATGGCCAGTCTGAGCGAATCATTCAAATACTTGAGGATATGTTGAGATGTTGCATTCTTGAGTTTGAAGGTATGTGGGAACGATACCTGCCTCTGATTGAATTTGCGTATAATAATAGCTATCAATCGAGTATCAAAATGGAACCTTATGAGGCTTTGTATGGTCGTAAATGCCGTACGCCATTGTACTGGACTGAGCTCAGTGAAAATAAGATACACGAGGTCGATTTGATCAGAGAAACTGAACAGAAAGTGAAACGAACCACATCGATAACAAGCTCGACTTGTCAAACGACATTCCCCAAAATGAATTTGTTGCAATGCTTGCACTTTGGCTTGGGATTACCAACACTACCCACACTGGTTACAGATGGCAATAAAGACCTCGGGTTAGAGTGTTAAGAGCCTTGCTCTTTTCTAGAATACCCCGTAGAGGTAGTAACACGATCATAATACTTCTTTATTTTCTTAGAAGCAGATGTTTGTAACTTACTCATAACCCTTTTTCCAGAAACCTGAGTCTCTCTTTCAGCTTGTTTCTTTTCTTTACTCAATTCCTTAACTTTGTGTGCTCAACCGGCTAACACCATAAATTCCCTTATTTCGAGAATTCTGATTAGTAACTGGATATCTTCATTTAAACCCTCTTCAAAGCGTGTACACATCTCAGCCTTGGTTAGAACCCATTCTCTGGCATATTTGCTCAATCGAACAAATTCTCATTCATACTCAGATATAGTTATGTCTCCCTGCTTGAGTTATAAAAATTCTTTCTTTTTCTGATCCATAAATCTCTGACTAACATATTTCTTTCTGAATTTGGCCTGGAAGAATTCCCATGTAACGTTCTCTCTCGGTACAACTATGATATTCCACCAATGATAAGTTGTATCTTTCAATAAATATACTACACATTTCAGACATTCAGCAGGTGTACAAGATAATTCATCAAAAACCTAGACGGTATTTCCGAACCAAAATTCAGCCCTTTCCTGATCATCATCTGTGGTAGCTCTAAATTCTTCCGCCCCATGCTTACTGTAACACCCCTTACCCGTATCCGACGCCGGAACATGGTACGAGGCATTATCGAACTTAAACTCAAACAAAAATTCAAAACTAAGACATGAATTTCTACTCAAATTTAAAAGTTTTCGAAAACATTCATATCGTCCCTTAAACAAGCCTACGGGGCCCAAAACATGCATTAGGAGTGGTTCAGGACTAATCTGAGAATTTTAGAAAATTTCTCCACATTTAGAAAAAAAAATTTCACCAAAATAGGGGTCACATGCCCATGTGGCTTGGGACACGCCCGTGTGGGTAGGCCATGTGATCACACATGCCCTTGTCCCTAACTCGTGTAACTCTCTGTTTATGACATCATCAACAAATTGAAGTGATACGGCCAGGTCACACGCCCGTGTGCTTAGGCCGTATAGGCGATTTAATTTTCATAATTTTTCATAAAATAGATGCAGACTTCACATGCCCTGTGTAACGCCCCATACCCGAGACCATCGCCGGAGTCGAGCACGAGGTGTTACTAAACTTAATTTCATCAATTAAACAGCTTAAACAATTTATTTTTAAAATTTCCAGACAAGCTGGCTAACTGCGTCACAGTCACTTAAAAATTCATATCTCGAGTTTCGAAACTCGAAATCCAATTTCGTAAATTTTCCCTGAAACTGGACTCATATATCTATTTACTAAATGTTTTCTAGAAATTATGGTCAGACCAATTAGTACAGTTTATTAGTTAAAGTCTCCCCTGTTTCAGGGTATGACTGCTCTGACCTCTATGTATTTCGAATTAGATATCTCCCTGTACAGAGTTTCAATGACTATTCTGTTTGTTTCTATTAAAACTAGACTCTATAAGGAACCTTTAAATATAAATCATGACTTCTAATTATTTTTATACAATTTATGATGAATTTCCAAAGTCAGAACAGGGGATCCAGAAATCACTCTGGCCCTGTTTCACAAAAATTTAAACATCTCATAGAATATCATTCATATACCTGTTTTGTTCCATCCATATGAAAATAGACTCATTAATCTTCGATTCTATAACTTATTCATCATTTAAGTCCATTTCTACTATTTTTAGTGATTTTTCAAATTCACATCACTGCTGCTGACTGATTCTGTTTTGTGGCCAATTTTACCTTTCCAAGGATTTTCATGGTTTAGTTAAGACATAAAGCATACATGTTATCATATATAAACTTAATTAGCCATTCCAATAGTTAATCATTCTCAAACATTTTCATTCCATCAGTGGGCCATATCAGAAGATTATACACACAAAATGATTGGAATGCTATACATGCCATATTTCCAAAAATTACAAGTCATTATACCGCAATTGTCTAGTGATAGTGTGAGCGTGCCTCCGACCATCCCGATCTCCAAATTGACTTGTCAAAACTAAAAAGAATGAAAAGGTGAGAGTAAGCATAGATGTTTAGTAAGTCCATATGCAAATAACAAATAACTTAACAAAGCAACTATACCAACCAACATTAGCATAATATCACCAAAACATATATCACATTGCTATTCATCATTCATCATCTTACCATATTATTGTTGTCGTATCAAGTCTCAACCCGAGAGTTAAGTACATACCTATCCAAAGTGCTCATTCCCCAACACTTACCAATACGTCACTTGTATCTTGAGTATTCTTCCATTTTACTAGAATTTTACCCGTTGAACACATCGGAATATAATTCGGATACATGGAAAGTTTGCACATAAGTGCCACATATGTAGCCAAGCTACCATGTAACCCACCCATAAGAGAACTCGGACTCAACTCAACAATCTCGGGCATTCGCATCCATAAGTGAACTCGGACTCAACTCAACGAGCTCAGATGCCTAGTTACATCTCACAAACTCGGACTCAACTCAACGAGTTTGGACATTTGCATCCATAAGTGAACTCGGACTCGACTCAACGAGTTCGAATGCCCAAGTATCCTAATCTATTCCTAAGGTTCAATGGGACTTTCCTCATTCGTACTCCTTTACCATTCTCCTTGGAATACCACTGACGATACTTTAGTGGTCTTTCACATTTTTCACATAATTCATAAAATTTTTGCATGTTGTCCAACAATTACCACAAAGCATAGAATCGAATAATAACAATCATAATATCGTATAAATAACATTAAATGATTTAAAATAACGATTATATTACAATATTTACACATGAACTTACCTCGGTAAAATATGTTAGAAATCAAGCCTATTCCTCGGAAACTTTATTTTTCCCTTGATCACGACTTGAATCTCGTTTCTCTTGATCTATAATAACAAATTTAGCTTATTTAATACTCACATTTATTAAAACAGTCCTTGACTCAAACTTTGGAAAAATTACATTTTTGCCCCAAAACTTTTGCATATTTACACTTTTTCCCCAAAGCTCGGAAATTAAAATTCATCCTAATTTTTTATGTTTTATGACATGCTGATCATTTTTCCCTTCTATGGCAACATCAAATTCTCATTCTAACATGTACTTATGAATATTAGGTATTTTTACCGATTAAGCTCTTTTTTCTCGTTTTCACTTAAAACCGAGTAGCACAAGTTGTCTAGCATAATTTAAAACCTCATATTCTATCATAAAACACCAAAATAAACAAATTTCACCTATGGTTATTTTTCCAAATATGAACCCTAGGTTGAATTATTGCTAGCATAAGCTAAATCGAGCTATCGGGATTTCAAAAATGTAAAGAACATTAAAAACAGGCATAGAAATCACTTACAATCAAGGCTTAAAAGTTGGAGAAACCCTAGCTATGGAGAGAGAAAAATTCGGCAGCAACTATATGGAGAAGATGACTATTTTGTGTTATTTTTCTCATTTTATTTCATTTAATATACAAATAACCAAAATACCCTTAATTACTAAACTTTTAAAATTTCCATCCATGTCCAATTTTTGTCCAAAACTTAGAAATTGGTCAAATTACTATTTAAGACCTCCTAATTAATATTCCAAAGCAATTTCATACTAAAAACTTCTAGAATGCAAGTTTTGCAACTTATTCAATTTAGTCCCTAATTTCAAATTAATCACTTTATGCATAGAATTTTTTTCACGAAATTTTCACACAATAGTGCAATCATATCATAAACCTCAAAATAATCCTAAAATAATTATTTCTTTCTCGGATTTGTGGTCCCAAAACCACTATTTCGATTAGGCCCTAATTCGGGATATCACACCTTGGGCACACGTCTATGTCCACAGCCCTTCACACGGTTGAGACACACGACCGTGTCTCTGCTTGTGTGGCCAATTTAAAACTAAAATTCAAGATCCAAGGGACACATGGCCGGATCACACACCCATGGGGCAAGCCGTGTGTCACAACGGCCTAGACACACGCCCGTGTGTCTACCCGTGTAGACGAAAATAAGGCTATTTACCAAGCCATTTTGCCACCCTTACTTGCACCAACCTACACAATAACAAGCAACACAAATCCAAGTATATACATACAATAAATTCAGCCACAACCAAGTCATCCACACATCAATTACATGTTATTTCCTATCTCATACTTATCATCTTAAACCATGCAAATTCCACATTCATGAAAGACATATTCATATTCATATATACTTAACCAATATTATCCAATTTCAATGGCCATTTACAAAATGAACCATCAACCATTATAAGCCAACACATTTGGCTAAATCGAATATGACACATAACAAATTGACCAAGTCCCTGTACATGCAATAACTCAAAATAATGTAATCATAAGTACCCAGAATGATAATTTGATAGTGTGAATGGATCTCCGACCATCTTCGATCCCCGAGCTGACTTGGTGACACTATAAGACAAGGGAAAAAGAAAGAGGAGTAAGCTTAAAAGCTTAGTAAGTTCCTATGCAAATAATAGGCATCATAAACACACTTTAACATATACTTAACATGCAGTAATTTACATAAATGTTAATGTAAATTTCATAAGCAAGCTTAGCATAGATGTTATTAATACCTTAACATCATAAGCTACTCAATCAAACCATACCATAGGTTCATCACATATCGAGCTTATTAAGCATGAGTTTTATGTACATACCTATACCAATCTTGCAAGTTACCATAATCTTTCACAACATGCCATTGTCTTTCACAACTTAAACTTTGCAGTTAAGTTTCCCGTTGAACCACTTGGAATACTAAAGGATACTCGGGAAATCTCACACACATAGTATCATACCAATGCCATATCTCAGATATGGTCTTACATGGGATATCAGATTGATGCCATATCCCAGATATGGTCTTACACGTAATCTCAACTAACCCTAATGTCATGACATTTGTATCCTAACTATTCCTAAGGTTCAACCCGGATTTTCTTTCTTGTCGAACTTTGTCGAATTCATTCAAAGAGTAAATCACAATTCATACAATAATAGCACAATTAAAGCATAAATAATAATGCATTATTTACATACGAACTTACCTCGGTATAAAAATAGTAGAAAAGGATCTAATCGTTAAACACCTTATTCTTTCCCCAATCAAGGTCCGAACTTCGTTTTTCTTGATCTATAATAGAAAATTTAGCTTATTTAACATTCAAATTACTCAAATTAGCCCAAAAATCCTATTATGGCAAAAATTACACTTTTTCCCCCAAACTCTAACATATTTACATTTTTATCCCTAGGATCGTAAAATGAAATGCATTCAATTTCTTTGTTACCCAAGCCTAGCCGAACCACAAACATGCTTATATCAGCCCACATTTTTCATCAAATCATATTTTTACTACCCATTTTACAACTTTTTATAAATAGGTCCTTTTTATGCATTTTCACTAAAAATCACTTAGTAAAAGTGGTTTATCACACCTTACACATACAATATCTTCCATCAAACATCAAAATACATGCATGTCACACATGGGTAATTTTTTAAACATGAACCCTACTTTAAAACAATGGTAGAAATGGAAACATCGGGTGAATACGACTTCAAAAATGTTAAGAACATTAAAAACGGGGCTAGGATGTACTTGCAATCAAGCTTGAAAGTTGAAGACACCCTAGCTATGGTGACCTTCTAAATTTTGGCACTTGGGGAAGAAGATGGACAAATTTTTGTTTGATTTTTCCCTTTTTATTCTTTTATTAACCAAATGACCAAAATGCCCTTTTTGCCAAACTTTAAAATTTTATCTCACCATGTCCATTTTTGTCCACTAACTTAACAAATGGTTTAGTTATCATATAAGGACCTCTAATTTAAAATCTCATAGCAATTGGACACCTCTAGCATGTAGAACTCAACTTTTGCACTTTTTACAATTTAGTCATTTTTACTAAATTGAGTGCCCAAACGTCAAAATCTTTGAACGAAATTTTCACGAAATCATTCTGTGAAACTGTAGACCATAAAAATGTAATAAAAATAATTTTTTCTATATTAGATTTGTGGTCCTG
Organism: Gossypium longicalyx; assembly: GCA_025698465.1. NCBI lineage: Eukaryota > Viridiplantae > Streptophyta > Magnoliopsida > Malvales > Malvaceae > Gossypium > Gossypium longicalyx. The sequence goes on from CM047000.1 coordinate 22,509,022, forward strand.
AAACCACTGTTCCTGTTAGCCCCAAATCGGGCTGTTACACTTACGAATTTTATCTACCGAAGGCTTACCTATTCTAGTAGGTTCAGCACCTTGTGGTACCTCAGGAACCAGTTGAGGAGCAGGTGGGGGAGGTCATTGTACAATGGGGTTTGTTCTTAAGTACTCGGTAAACCATTCATTCATCAATTGGAAGAAACCCTGTTTTGTCTCCTCACTTCGGCCCTCGGATACGGGCCTTTCACTACCAAATCTAGATACAACTCTTTGAACTGAAGCTGAAGCATTGCTCCTAGGTTCCTAGAATTCAATTCTAGCTTGGTTGAATGACATTACTATATGAAAAACACATTTAAAATGATCAGGAGACATCACACTATTTCGAATTATATAATGGCATGTATAGCTAAACTCTTATTTACTACGTTAAATCCAAAAATTGACTAAACTGTAGCTCTGATACCACTAAATATAAGATCCTTTAACTCGTATTCGTTACCAAAATAGGGTTATGAAGCATTACCAGAAATTTTAGAATATTTTCAGATAATACACATAAATTACTAATTAACCGAGATTATTGATATCGTCCCTTAAATAGACCCCCGAGGCCCAAAACGAGCATTAGAATCAAGTTAGGACTTAATAAAAAACTCTAAGAATTTTTCAAGAAATTTCAACAATTTTCTAAGTTATAAGGCTAAGATGCCCATGTGGTCCAAGGGATACACCCATGTGACCCTGGGACACGCCCGTGCTGCAGGCCGTGTTTGACCCCGTGTAACTCTCTGACTTGTGCACATGGTCATGCCACATGCCTGTGTGCTAGGCCGTGTGGTTAATTTACTTTTCGAATATAGGTGTAGGTTTCACACGGCTAAGATACACGCCAGTGTTCTAGACCATGTAGCACACACAGCTGATACACACTCCGTGTCTCTACCCGTGTGCTCAATTCTGAGTATTCTATTTCTCAAATTTAAGGTGCAGGGGACACACGACCTAACCATACACCCATGTACCAGGTCGTGTGTCACACACGGTCTAGACACACGCCCGTGTGTTTGCCCGTATGGACAAAATAAAGTCATTTCTAGCTTCATTTCTCACCTAATATCACACCAATGACTTGCACTTAAACTCACATCCAAATACTAACCATTTCAAGCATTCAAATTAAGCAAACTCTATCATTCAACATGGCATATCATTACATGTATACATGTTTATAATCTTACCTTGGTATATTCCATATGATAAGCATAACTTGAACAACCTTTTAACATGTATATAACTACCATAGTGTGACATTACAAGTATATCAAAAACAGCCATTACTAGCCATTCCAATGGCTAGATTACAAACCACATACTTAAGCCATCTATGGCTAAGTTAGCCTATACATGCTATTATACCAAAATAATTTTACTATATATACCCAAAATAAGCTAGTAGATAGTGTGATGATGCTCCAATGATCTCCAACCTTCGTGAGCTTCCGGGCACTAAAAAACAAGGGAAAATAAAATAGAGTAAGCATTACATGTAACACCCCTAACCCGTATCCATCACTGGAGTAAGGTTACAAGGTATTACCGATCAATTCACAATATATAGCATTCATTTATCAAATATAAAGTATTCATTCCCATAAATCATTCAACTTAATCACATTGTCCCTTATAAGGGCCTACGAGGCCTTAAACAGCTTTAGAAGTGTTAGGGACTAAACCGATATCATGCAAAAATTTTTGAAACTTAGTAAAATTTCAACCATACAAGGGTCAAACACCCGTGTGAACAAGCCGTGTGCCTCACACGGCTCCAGACACGCCTGTGTCTTAGGCCGTGTGGAAACATAGCATATATATTGACTTGTATCACATAGCCGAGGACACGCTCGTGTAGCAGACCGTATGAAAACTAGAGGGTATACTGACTTATGCAACACGGCCATGTCACACGCCAATGTGCTAGGCCATGTGCCAATTAGGGGGTATATTGACTCGTACCACACGACCAGTCACACGCCCGTGTGTGAGACCGTGTGGGGCATACTGACTTGATTTTAATAACAACACCAGGGGACACATGGCCATATAACATGACAGTGTGTCATACACAGCTGAGACACATGCTTGTGTCTCTGCCCGTGTGGACAAAAATAGGCCATTTGCAAGGCCAATTTGCCACCCCAACTCATGCTCACCTAAACAACCAAAATGGTACCATTTCATCATTCAGTTAGGCAGCCAAAATCATCAACCAAAAGCACAATTCATATAATATCCATTTCAACCAAATTCAATACTCAATTCAATGCCATTTACCTAATCAAATACTTATCAACTCAACTTCTAAAGTCATACTTCATCAAAGCATTTCTCAAGCATTTATACTTCACAAAACAATTAACCATATTCATACCAAACATGCCAAAATAAGCCATTTCTATTAGCCAAACATACATAAATATTAACATCATTTACAAGTCACAACCAAAATACCATATCTAGCCTATACATGCCATATACCATATATACACAACTCAAAAGTACCAAATAGATGTCTGATAGTGCGATGATGTTCCCGACGACTTCTGGATCCGAGCTAGCCTTGATTCACTATAAAACATAGAAAAATAACACGAAGTAAGCTTCATAGCTTAGTAAGCTCGTATGTAAATAACTTAATTTTTCGAATAAATGTAAATCAACCAATTTCACATTAACTACAAACCTTTCTCATGTCTTAAAACATGATTAAATACCATCTCATTGAACTTTATCTATTTAATACTCAAATAGGTTCTGTACATACATGTATCGCCTCGTACTAACCTTTTTTTCAACCACATCATTCGTTTACCCATTGAACCAATCGGAATAGAAATTGGATACTCTATAGTCTCATACGATAAGTACCTATACCATGGCCTGTAGTCAAATCAAGGTAACTTATCCAAAGAACAAATATCATGGCCCGAAGCCAACTCAACTTATCAACAAATAACATGGCACTAGTTTCCAAGTCTATTCCTAAAATTCAACTGGGATTCTACACTTTCCATTTCTATCATTGAATGCATTCGTAGAGTCGTTTTCCCAATTCGAACATTATCCATAATCTCATAATCATAGTTTATGCAATAACAAAGCTTTTAACATACTCTTATAATGAAATTACCACATACGAACTTACCTCGTATTCAGAATTGATAGATCGGATCGACTACTCGATAACCTTGCTTTTCCCCCGATTTAATTCTGGATTCCTCTTTTCTTGTTCTAAATATACTCAAAATTAACTTATTTAATCAACCATTCATTCAATTTAGTCCAAGACATACATTTAGGCCTATTTGCACATTAGCCCCTAAACTTTCACATTTAATAAATTTAGTCCCTAATTTCACAAATACACAAAATTCACATAATTTCAATAAACCCAAGCTTGACCGAATTATTCATAGGTCCCTAGCAGCCCAAAACTTTCATTTATTTCACATTTTAACCACTCAATTTGCACATTTTGCAATTTAATCCCTATTATGTATTTTCATAAAAAATAACTTTACAAAACATAAAAATCTATCATCAAAAAGTCATGTTTCATCTTCAAATACCAAAGAACTCATAAACTCATCAATGGAAACTCTTAAAATCTTTAACATTTTTGAAATCTAAGGTACAAGCTAGCTAGATTGAGCTGCAACGATTACAAAAACATAGAAATCATAAAAAATGGAACAAAAATGAACTTACAATTGAGCTAAGCAATGATCAAACCTTTCAAACCCTAAAATGGTATTCTTTCCTCTTGAATTTTCGATAATTGAAGAAGATGAAAGCAATTAAAGTTTGTTTGCTTTATTTATTATCATATTAATAATCAAATTACCTAAATAACCTTTAATAAAACATTTAAAAACACCTAATCATATGTCCATATAAGTTCACTAATGTTTCAAATGGTTTAATTACCGTTTAATGCCACTATATTTAAAAGGAAAAGCTATTTGACACATTTAACAAGTAGAATGTAACTTTTTCATTTTATGTGATTTAATCCTTTTTATCAATTTAACCAACCAATCGATAAAATTAACTCACAAAATTTTCACACATATCAAATAGCATGATGTAAATACCGAAAATAATATTAAAATAATTTTTTAACATTAGATTTGTGGTTCCGAAACCACTGTTTCGATTTAGCTAAAACCAAGCTGTTACAATATAGCATTCATTTATCAAGTATAAAGTATTCATTCTCATAAATCATTCAACTCAATCACATTGTCCCTTATAAGGGCCTACGAGGCCTTAAACATGCTTTAGAAGTGGTTCGAGACTAAACCAATAATATATGAAAATTTTGGAGACTTAAAAAAATTTCAACCTTATAGGGGTCACACGCCCATGTGAATGGGCCGTGTGCCTCACACGGCTCCAGCTACGCTCGTGTCTCAGGCTGTGTGGAAACAAGGCATACATACTGACTTGGGTCACACAGCCAACCACACAGTCGTGTGTCTAGCCCTTGTCAAACCTGTAGGGTATATTGACTTATGCAACACGGCCTAGCACACTGTCACACACCCATGTGCTAGGTCGTGTGCCAATTAGGGGGTATACTGACCTATACCGCACGGCTAGTCACACGTCCGTGCGTGAGACTGTGGGGAACATACTGAATTTAGTTCAATTTCAACATCAGGGGACACACGACCGTGTAGCATGACCTTGTGTCATACACGGTGAGACACACGCCCGTGTCTCTGCTAGTGTGGACAAAAATAAGCCATTTACCAAGCCATTTTGCCACCCTTTTGCACATACCTAAACAAGATCAATCGTTACCATTTTAAGACACAAATATGCAGCCAAAAGTCATCAACCAATACACAATCACACTATATCCATTTCAACCAATTCAATACTTAATTCAATGCCATTTACCTATTAAATTCAACTTGCCTTACTATACATAATTCACATATATACTTCATTTAGTTAAACTATTCCAAACATGCATTATTCATTCAACCTTAATCACTCATTATAGGTTAATTACCAAACTCAAATACCATTTGCACATATATAAACATCATCAAGTTCATCATCTTATGCCAACTCAAATGGCCAAAATACATATCCATCAAGCATACCAAATTAACACAAGCTTATACATGCCATATACCATATATACACACTTCAAAAGTACCAAAATAGATGTTCGATAGTGCGATGAAGTCCTTAACGATCTCTGGATCTGAGCTAACTTCATAGAACTATAAAACATCAAAAATTAAACAGAGTAAGCTATAATGCTTAGTAAGTTCGTATGTAATTATGAAATAATCTCGACAATCAATAGCATTTCAAAATGAATAACATAAATAACATTTAAAGCATCAATCAAAGAGCTAACATAAAGTTTAACCATATTGTAATTCATAAGTCCTAAACTTCTTCTAACTCGTCACATGTATAGTTTTCAGTACATACCTGTACTGATACATATCTATTTACAATCAACTCTCTTGCCAAATCACTTTGAGCTTATAAATGCTTACAATAAAAATACTTCGATTTTTTGATGCCATAGTCCAACTATGGTCTTACACATACATTGCCAAGGCCCTGCCGTGGTCTTACATTCACATGTCATAACCCTGTTATGGTCTTATTATCCGATTGCCATATCCCAACTATGGTCTTATATAACAATTTGCCTTACTTAAATTGTAAATTTAATTCCAAATCTCCGCATTAAACTAATAGGATAAATACTATCTTAATTTCATCCATCAAATAAATAGATACACATTTAAGTTCAATTATACGAACTTACCTCATGTACTGAAATGACGAAACAGACCGACTATTCAATTAATTTGATTTTTCCCTGATCTAAGTCCAAATTCCTCTTTTCTTGATCTATAAGTAATCAAAATCAACTTATTTATTCAATTCAATCCAAAATACATATTAGGGTTATTTACACATTTGGCCCTAAACTTTCACATTTTTACAATTTAGTTTTAATTACACAAAATCACAAATTTATGCAAATTCACAATAAACCCATGCTAGCTGAATTACCATAATGCCCCTAGCAGCCCATAATTACCATTTATTTCACATTTCAACCACACATTTTCAACATTTCTCAATTTAGCCCCTAATTTACCTTTTCACTAAAAATCACTTAACAAAACTTGTATATTTATCAATAAGCATTCAAAATTTATCATCAAACATCAAAACACATGCTATTAACATTTTTGCAAAATAGTCCCTAGGCTAGCTAGACCTAGTCGCAACGATCTCAAAAACATAGAAATCATTAAAAACGGGGCAAAAATCATACCTTAATAGACAATGAAAGCTTGGCCGAATGGAAGCCCTAATTATGGCTATTCTTCTAGTTAAAAATTGGCTAAGGAAGATGTTAATAAAGAAAATAGCTTTTGGTTTTATTAAATTATCAATTATTTACTAATTTACCTTTTTAACCTTGGTTAAAAACCTTCAAATTACATGATAATATGTCCAAAAATGTCCACTCAATTCAATTAGGGTCTAATTACAGTATAAGGACCCTTATTTTAATTTTCCATAGCTATTTAATATATTTAGCTATTAGAACAGCATTTTTGCATTTTATGCGATTTAGTCCTTTTTCACAAAGTAACCAACCAATCGATAAAATTAGCTCATGAAATTTTCACACATATCAAATTACATGTTATAAATATTAAAATAATAATAAAATAAATATTTTGTAATGCCCCAAAATTTGGACCTAGAAGTATTGGGCCTTGAGAAAGGTATCGGTTAGGAAACTGTACATAAAGGTCTATGTGAGCTAGGAAATGACACAATTGGTTGTCTGCTGTAGTGGTTAAGTGATTAGGAGTGTTTAGAAGTGTTGGAGAAGTCTTGGGTTCAAACCTAGGCTTTAGCAAAAAATTTTGTTTTAAATGAATAAAACCCTAGATGCTTGGATGAAGGCATTTTAAATTATTGTGTTAAATAAATGACACAAGGAAGCATGTGGTCTAGTGGTTGTGGCATCGTTAGAGTTGTAAGGGAGCCTGGGTTCAAGTCTTGGCTCTTGCAATTTATTTTGGTTTTTCTTTTAAAGGAACCTGGACTTTGGCCTATAGACCTTATAAGTAACTAAGGATAAAATGTGACACAAGAGAGCTTGTGGCAGGGAGGCTAGTGGCGTGTGGAATGGTGTTCAAGGTCTGAGGTTCGATCATGGAGCAGCACAATTGGGGTATTTATTTTGCAGTTGGTTTCGGCCAGTGGTTGTGTTACAGTGAAATTCTAATGGAGGAGTTGTGGAGAGTGGTGAGGAGTAAATCAAGGAGGGATAAGGGGAGAGATTTTAGGAGAGAATCTGGGATTTCAAATTAGGGAGAGTTGTAGTTGATTGAGGGGTTGGAGTATGCAAATTCGACTATGAGATGTTTCTCCTCTCATTTTGGTGAGTTTTTGTCATTTTTTGTTTGTGACTCTTAGTGCCGAATGAGAGCCTCTGTGGTATTTTCCATTGCTTCTTGTTTTGGTATTCGCCTCTTTTTGCATTTCTTTTCTTGGTTGACTACTTCGATTTTTACTTCTTTCCCTTTTTGGTCTCTCCGTTGTTCTTCTCTTACACCGAGCATTCTTTACTTCCTCTTAAGCCTGTACCGAATTTTTGGGAACACTCTTTCTTTTGGTTCTAAGCCGGCATCACCATCTTTTGTGCTTGTGTCGAATATCCTTGTTTCTTTTCCTTCTTTTCTTATACGACTTCCTTCAAGTTCTCCCTTCACTGTTGGCTGAATCTCTTCCACTTTGGTTAAGGTAATTGAGCTTTTGTTTTGGGTTACCGAATTTTTGGCTTTAGTCGAATCTTACTTTTGCCGTCATCTCTTAGGGGCTCGCGGTTGATTTGTTCTCTCTTTCTTTTTCTGGGTCGTAATAGTTTTCTCTCTTACCTTTCCTTTTCCCTACCGATTATTGCCAGGGGTTTGACTGTGCCATTGCATATCTCGTTAGTAGGGTGTGCTGACGTAGGCCGATATTGCCTTTCTCCATTCTTAGTTTTACATTGCGGTAGGTTCCTCTTTTATTTCAGATTGATTACGTGTATGGTATTTCTTTTAACAAGTTTGGATTGTAATTTAGAACTCACCAAGGGCTTGGAATCAACCTTTGTCAGTGGTTTAAGTGGATTAAATCACACTTGTTCAAATCAATGCAAGTTTCCATAGTAGTAGATTAGGTGTTAAAGTGGGGTGTTTACTCTAATGGTGATTAGTGACTAATTGAAGTTCTGGTTGTGATAGGTTGGAGATCTCATGGGCCGAAAGCGTATTTTCGCAATAAGGTGTGCAACCATATACCATGTTCACTAATCGGTTGAAAAGCCGAAAGTGTGTGTGTAACTATACACCGTAAACCATTACTATCGAAAAGTCAAAACTTTGACATTTGGGACCTCGCGAGCGTATGATCTCTCATGGGGTAAATCAAGCCCACAATCATGGGCAATAGATTGTAAAGGCGACCATGTGTGTTGTCGTAGACTGGGGCCGTTATGAGCCTCGATGGGCCAAAACAGATCGCGTGGGCCTAATAGGCTTGTAGGCCCACATGGGTAAAATCGTTAATAAGTGATCATTGATAGGTTGGTTTATGAGACTCGCGATGCTGTACGTGAATCTGGACTAAATGGGCCACACGATCGTGTGGGCCACTTGGGCCCAATAACGAGTTTTGGGCCCACATACACTGTTCTGGCCATGTAGGTTACCTGAGTCACCGAAGAGACGATAGACCTTCTAGGAGGTTGTAGTAAGTATCGAGACCCTAATATTGGTTAAATGACCTTAATACCCTTGTAGGGTAAAATTTCTGTTATACTTTAATATTATGTATGACTGGTTTGCTATATGATTTATATATGCCTATGATTGAGCATGACATTTTGCATTCACATATGATGTTATGACATGACATTCTGCATGGGGATGGGTGATTATTGACGGAGGAAGTGTATGGCTTGTAGCCGTTCTATTCAAGGCTTACTGCCTTTCTACTTATAGCTTTTAACCATTCTGTTAACGGGTAGCACTGCTACGATATTTATGGCTTTTAACCGATCTGTCTATGGCGTTGAGCCGTTTTGTTGACTTAGTGCTGCCACCGGTGCTAAGCTTGGTGTGTTGGATGGGTGGGTCGATTTTATCCCCACATGGTGTATTGGTTGGTACGGGTGGTGTATTGGTTGGATTGGGCTGGATTTCTGTCTGCATATCTGCATTTGATACTGATTTTGTAATGGGCTTAGGCCCACCTGATTCTATTAATGGGTTAAGGCCCACTTAATACTATGTTTGTGATGGGCTCAGGCCTAGTTTGTTTCTACATGCCGTATATCTGACTATTTGTATTATAAGGGATTACACACTAAGTTTTCACAAACTCACCCTTCTATCTAACTGTACAGGTAATCCTCAGCCTTAGGCGATTTGGAGCCGTGAGAGACTCGGAGGTGGCCACACGACTGCTGATGCTCTGCTATAGACTTTTTATTTGAATTTTATATTTTGGGGTTTTAATTCTGTAATAAGGCCTTTGAGGGATTAAACTTTTAATTGGTCTTTTGATTTCCTTATTAAAAACGGCTAAATACGGATTTTTAAAAAAACTAATAACTATTTTCAAAAACACTTAAAAGCAGAAATTTTTATATTTCAAACTTTAGTAGCATCCGCGATTTCAGATAGCTTAAAGTATCAATGCCAGACATTAAGTAAACGTTCTTAACGAGATGATTTGCTAACCTCGAGTAAAAGGTTTTAATCTTAGAAATGAACTTTTTAAACGACAACTCAATTTTTGAACGACGCTTTGATGTGACAGGCCAGATTCGGCCATAATGTCTGGGTCGAGTTTGGGATGTTATATTTAGAGGTATTAGAGCCAGGTTGCAAAACTTGACTGTGGAATGGGTTTTCAAAATTTTGTATTACAAGAGGTTGGTTTCAAATATGCGAAGTGTTTTGAGGTATTTTTCTGAAAAGTGTGGCACACCGAGTCTCCGGTACCAAATCTGTAAGTTCTTTGATTCTGTTTACTGTTATAGATTAAAATGTGATACTGAGAAACTACTATAGATAGTAGTGTTATAGCTGAAACTCCATAGATAGAGTAAACTGAAAAACTGTAGTGAGCTTGTAAATGCGAAAATAAACTCTAAACTACTGTTTCTCATAAGACATCTGCTTAATTACTGAAATTGTAACCAAATTGCATAAAATTTTTAATCCAGATAATACGCATAGTGAACATGAGAACTAGAAGGGGTACAAAAGGCCGCGACAGAGGCCGTGGAGGTGCTAGAGCTGGATCATCGGCATCGGGGCACATGCTAAACGTTGAGGCGAGGGAAGCACTGACTTCACCGGTGGCTGAGACAGGATCGTTCAACCGAGTTACTGGGGATGACGTATTGTCCCAGGCGATACTTCATATTTTGGTAAGGGTTGCTAGTACTGCAGGGTTTAGTACTATTACTGCGGGCTGCAAGTCAGTTACAGAACGACTCCGGTCAAATAGAGCAGAGGTCTTTTGTAACATCCTGAAATAAGGCCTAGTTAGAATAGTGTTTTGAGACCATAAATTTGACGTTGAAATATTTATTTTATGATTATTATGAGGTCTAGAATATGAGAATATGCATACGTTAAAGTTTCATGAAGAAATTCTATGAGTAAGGTGTCCAATTGGAAAATAATGACCAAATTGAATAAATTGCAAAACTTGGATTCTAGAAGAAATTTGTATGAAATTGTTTTAGATTATTAACTATAAGGTCTTAAAGAGAAATATGCTCAATTTCTAAATTTTTGGACAAAAATGGGCATGCATGGATGAAATTTGAAAGAAAGGGCTTGAGGGCATTTTGGTCATTTGGCTAATTAATGATATAAAATGGGAAAAATAAGCCAAAAATCAGCCATTCTTCTCCTTCATCTAGTCAAAATTCTCAAGCTCTCCATAACTAGGGTTTTTAACATTTTCAAGCTAAATAGTAAGTGCTCCCAAGCCCCGTTTTTCATGTTCTTCATATTTTTGAAATCCCGGTAACTTACTCTCTCTATTTCTACCCATATTTCACGCTAGGGTTCATGTTTAGAAATTTACCCATGCATGATTTACTTGTATTTCGATGGTTTATGGAGGAATATGAAAGTTTAAAAGATGGTAAACAACTTTTACTAAGTGATTTTTCATGGAAATGGCATTAGGGACCATTTTGTAAAAGTTGTAAAAAGGGGTAGAAAGATGAGAAATAATGGAAAAATGTGAGTTGCCATAAGAGGAAAGAACATTCAGCTAGGCTTGGGTAAGGTAGAAATTGCATGCATTTCATTATACGAGCCTAGGGACTAAATCGTAAAAATGTGAAAGGTTAGGGGCCAAATGGTCATTTGGACCGGGGTGAAATTTAGACTCAAAAAGTATAATTTGAGGTGTTAATGATTCATTTTTATTGTTATAGGCCCCGAGGAACAAATTTCAAAGGTCGATCGAGGAAAACGAAAGGTTTCGGAGTAACCGAAACACGACACCGGAACGAGTACCAGGTAAGTTTGGATAACTTAAAGTAAACTCATAATATGCCTCATTGCATGATTTATGAATGTATGATAATTTCATTTGATGATGGCATGAAAATCCATGAAATGCATCCTAAATACCGACATGTTGATAAATGTTCCGGTCGAGGTTAAAAAGGGAAATTCGATGGATAAACCATGATTTACATATGACTTGAGATCCTACATATGTTGCAGAAAGGATTTATCCCGGACAGGTAATCCGTTGATCTCAAATATAAAAAGGATCTAGCCCGGAGAATGTTCCTTGAGTGATGGAGCCTCCCGAAGAATATGTGTGCATTGTGGATTTAGCCCGGACGAGTAATCTGATTAGGGTTTGAATTTAGCCTGGACTGGTAATCTGGACATCACCTTATGAGTTTATATTATGGGGGATTTAGCCTAGACAGGTAATCTCGCCATAAGATGTGAGGTTCGCGGGAGTGCATACATGAAATGATCACTCTTATGACTTGACGGTAAATGGATAATCCATCAAAATTCTCGAGAAGCCTAACAGGATAACATGAAATATATATAAATGGAAATGTTGAATGATGAGCTCATCTAAGATTAATTACATGGTGCACTGTTATGTGACTAACTTATCGATTTAGTGCATGTGATAAGGAAACCATTCCATTCCTGTTAGTTTTATTGCCTAATATGGTTGTATGCTAATTAATCAGTAAGTTTACTTTCCAGTTATTCGGGCTTACTAAGCATGTAAATGCTTACCTCTCTCTTTTTCCCTGTCTTACAGAGCTCGAGGACTCGTCAAGATTGGAAGACGGTTGGAGAGTCAACACACTATCAATTAGTCCAGCTTTGGTATATAGACACTTTTATTTTGTTCAATGGCATGTATAGAGCTTTTGTTTATTTTGTTATATGTGTCATTTGATTTTCCAAAATGAAGGCATGTAAAGGTATACATATCTATTTGTAAATGGCCATGGGGATTGGCTCATTGTGATGTAGGTTATGACCTACAAATTTGCGCATGTTTATGTCTAAATGTTCTTGTGATATTTAAATGTGGCATATCACAATTAGGCTTACGTAATGTGACCAAATTACATGGGGTGACTTGGCCATAATTGGAAATGAGTTATAATAATGAGCCAATTTTAAAAGTGTTATAAGGAATAGGAATCCTTAATACAAGGGAAATAGCCTAGCATGTGTAAAACTGATGAAATGAGGTTTACATGCAATGAGGTTTATCAAGGCTATTTAAGTATATAATCATCCCTTGTTATGTATTATGGAAACCTATAAGTGAGAATAGATGATAGAGGGTGACTAAAGGCTTGGAAAATAGCCTAATAAGGTCCACACAGGTAGACACACGAGCGTGTGTCCAGGCCATGTGTGACACACGGATCGCCCCATGGGCATGTGGTAGGGTCGTGTGTCCCTTGCACCTAAAATTTTGAAGTCAGAGTGCATGGTAGTAAACACACGGGTAGAGACACGACTGTGTGTCTCAATCGTGTGGAGGGCACGGCCTAGTACACGGGCGTGTGTCTTGGTTGTGTGCCCTTATATGCATGCTGACGTCACAAACAGAATGCTCGAGTTTTTGGACACGGTTGACCACATGGGCGTGTCTAGGCTGTGTGAAGGACACGGGCCAGGGGCACGGGCATGTGCTTGGCCGTGTGAAAACCCTATAGGTTTGAAATAGAAAATAAATTCAATTAATTTCACACGGGTAAGGGACATGAGCGTGTCCCAAAACACACGGGCGTATGTATTGCCCTCCATACGGGCGCGTCAGGCTTTACCTAGAAATTTTTTATGAAATTTCGTAAGTTCTTGGTTTAGTCTCGGATTGTTTTCAATGTGTGTTTAGGGCCTCGTAGGCCCATAATAGGGACATCAAGATGAAATTTGATTAATTTTATGTTCGAATGAAATTTTATAACTCGTATTTCCCGTAAATGTTCGAGTACATGTCTGGTAATGCCTTGTATCCGGTCCTAGTCTCAGGTATGGGTAAGGGGTGTTACATCTTTAAGAGAGTTTTTGGGGTGGCCTAGTGTATGGTAGAATACTGGTTGGAGGCCACCGAAAGAATTATGGATGACCTCGACTGTACATCGAAACAAAAGTTGAAGGGTGCTGTGTCCCTACTGAGAGATGAAGCCTATCAGTAGTGGCTTACGGTAAAAGAATGTAACATCCCGAAATAGGGCTTAGTCAGAATAGTGGTTTTGGAACCACAAATCTGAGGTCAAGAAATTATTTTAATATTATTTTATGTGTTATAGCATGATTACATAAGTGCATGAAAATTTTGGTGAATTAATTTTGGCGTTTGAGTGCTTAATCGTGAAAAATGACTAAATCGCATAAAGGGAAAAAGTTTTGTTTTAATAGTTAAAGGTGTCAATTTGCTAGAAAACCTTAATTGGGGGCCTTTAAAGTGAAATTAGGCCATTAGATAAGTGATGGTCGGCCATAGGGGGAGCAAAAGAGTTGAAAAGTCAAAATTTGGTATGGTTGGTATTTGATGACATAAGCAAACACTAATAAAATAAAACAAAAGTAGCCACCCTTCTTCTCCATCTTTCTTCACTGGAAATACCAGCAAAAATAAGGGTTTGGAAGCTTGAAATTTCAGCAAACTCTTTACCCTTACAAGTAAGTGATTTAGATGCTTATTTTTTATAATTTTTGTACTTTTGGAACCCTTGTAGCTTAATCTAGCTAATGATGAGACTATTTTGCAAAATGGTTGAAAGTTTGGGGTTTTAGCATGAGAATATTCAGGTTGTTTGCTGCATTTTTATGGAAGAAAATGAATCTTAGTTGTGAAATAAACAACTTTTGTGAAAGGTGTTAGCATGAAAACACCTAAAAGTATCATTTTTTAAAGTTTGTAAAATAGAGAGTAAATGTGTATAATAATTGAAATCTTGAGTTCCTATAGTTATGAAAATGATTCGTCTAAGCTTAAAGAGTAAGAAAATTGAATAAAAATCATTTTACGAGACTAGGGGCAAAAGCATAATTTTGGCAAAGTTTAGGGGCAAAATTATAAATTTTCCAAAATATGGTTATTGGGTCAATTTTAATAGTGTGAGTCCTAAATGGGCTATATTTGAAATCATAAATCAAGGAAACCGAGATTCAGGCTTAAATCGAGAAAATACAAGGTTATGGACTAATGGTAAAATTGTCGTTTTCGTATTCGAGATAAGTCCATGTGGTTTAATAAGCATGTTGTTAATGTTATTATTGTTATACTTGAAAATATCCTTGTTATTATTGTATTGAATTATGTGTTAGTGCTAGGGTGTGTGAGAAAATATTATACCCTATGAAATAATCGAAAGCTTAATATGTCGATTTCACTTTGTGTATTTATGAAATATTAGAAATTGATGAAATATGATATCTTGTTGAGATGAGTAAATTATAGAATGATGAAATGAACTGAAAGTTCTTATGGTGATGAACCTTGTGAATTGTATGATCAATTCTTCGACCAAGCTTGGCTATGATGTGACCCTTGAGAAATCCTGGCTGGACCTTTGGAAATACCTAGGATACAGGCATCGAGACACTGTTGTTATGTGAGCCAGTGTAAGACATGTCTGGGACATGCATCGGCTACGAGATGTGCTAGTGTAAGACATGTTTGGGACATGCATCGGCACGGATATGTGAGAGCCAGTGTAAGACCATATCTGGGATATGGCATTGGCATCGATATGTGTAAGATTTCCCGATTATCCTTTGTTATTCCAAGTGGTTCAATGGATAGTTCAAAGCTTGCGATGAAAGCGTGAAGGTAAATTTATGAGCATGCTGAAAAGGTACGAGTATGTATTCGAAGCTTAAATGCTATTGCGAACATGAAACAATGAACCTTTGGTAAGGATTCAAATAAGTAAGTTATGCCTATGAAAATGAAATTGTGGTGACCTTGTGATTATGGTTTTATGTTTTTGATGTACATATATGTATTCTTACCATGATGATTGAAATGTGATTGATGATTATGTGTGTGACTTTGAGGCCACATTAAATTGAGACATGAAATGTATATTTCTTTACTTAGTGGCCTAATGAACATGAAAGGAGAAATGGATTGGCATAAATGCCCATTTAAAAATGATCATAAATGAGTGAAATATAGTAATAAAATAGTTTCAGACAGCAACAGTAGTCCAACTTCGAAAATACACCAAAAATAGCAGAAAGTGAATTAGAGACTGAATAAAATATGTAATTCAAGCTTATTTAGTCTAGTTTCACAAAGAAGAAACGGTGTAAGAAAAGAATTTCATATTATGAGATATTTGAAATTGTGTGAGACATAGTCAGAATGATTTCAAAATCCTCTGTTCTAATTTGAGAAAATCATAAAAAATTGTACAAAAATAATTATGGGTTATAATTTATATTCATAGATTCTTTCATGAGTCTATTTTTAATAGAAGTAAATGGGAACATCATTTGAGTTCCATATGAGGAGATAATTATTTTTTAGTAAATACTAGTCGAAGCTATCAGGCAACAAATCAGGGGTGACTTTATAGAATAAACTGCACTAATTGGCTAAACAAAAATTTCTTAAATTTTTATGGTAAGAAGATATATGAGTCTAGTTTTAGGGAAAATTAGCAGATCTTAATTTAGAGTTCTGTAGCTCCAGATATAAATAATTTAATGACTGTGACTCGAGAAAAAAACTTGACTGGAACATGAGTGAAAATGCAAATAGGGTTGTATTACCATGAGAAGCAAGTTGATAAACTGCTTATTATTTTCATACAGTCTTACTAAGCTCTCATCGTTTCCTTTAGTGTTTTCAAGTTAGCTCGGGGTTGTAAATCGTCGGAGCCAACATCACACTATCAAGTCACTATCTTTGGAATAATGAATCATATATTAGAAATTTCGGGTGAGTGGCATGTATAGGGATCTAGTTGATTGACATGTATTATTTTGCTTTGGCCAAATGTGGTTGCTTATATTGATTTATATGTATATGGCCATGAGATGTGGCTCATATTGATTATGGCTTGTAAGCCCAGCTATTCATGTCATGTCTAATGTTTTTAATGTGATTATGTTTGTTTGTCATGCATGGTTAGTAATATGACATGTCTGTTGGATGTATGCTCTATGACCAACTGAGGTGGTCATAGTCATATAGTAATTGTACGTTATAAACACAATATGATAATGATTGAACATGAGTGCTTGATGAATAAGTTTGTAACCATAGTATAATTATAAAAGTGGTCATCAAAATGACAAGTCTTATGAATGTGAAATAAGGAGTCTAGACTTGGTATTGCATGAGTAGATGCATTACCTGTAAGAGGACATGTTAATGTTAAGGATATGTCTTAATAAATAATGTTTAATCACTAAAATGATGTCATGATTTTTTATTTTGATGTGTATAAGGTTGTAAAAGATTATGGGTAACATGAAGGCTTCGAAAATAGCATAAGTGTTGGCCACACAGGCTGAGACATGGCCGTGTGTCTCAATCGTGTGAGGGACACGGCCTGGAGACATGGGCGTGTGGCCCGACCGTGTGGTTCGATATGCATGCTGATGTCATAAACAGAGAGTTACACGGCCTGAGGACACGGACGTGCCAAAGGCATACGGGCATGTCCCTATGTCCACACGGGCGTGTGACCTTGTTTCATGGGAAAATTTTCTAAGTTTTCCTGAAACTTCTTAAAGTTCTCAGTTTAGTCCCGAATCGATTCTGATGAATGTTTTGGGCTTCGTAGGCCCAAATAAGGGACGACATGCATGTGTTCGAAAGGTTTTGAATTAAAAGAGATTTTATGGCTCGATTTTTGCATGAATATGTATGTTTAATTCCGGTAATGCCTCGCACCCTGTTCTGGCGTCGAACATGGGTAATGGGTGTTACAAAGAAGGTACCCCATTTGACCGATTGACTTGGAAATTCTTTAAGTCCACGTTTCATGGAAAGTGTGTAGGCGCCTGCTATGTGGACGCTCGTAGAAAGAAATTTCTGAATTTGATTTAGGGTGACAGATCTGTGGCTGAGTACGAGGTAAAATTTTTGCGACTTAGTCGGTATGCCCGAAGAATAGTAATAACAAAGTACGAGCGCTGTGTTCAGTTTGAGGATGACCTCCGAGTGTTGATAGCTCCACAGAAGGAGTGGGACTTTGCCGCATTAGTAGAGAAAGCTAAGATTGCTGAGGAGGTAAAGCGCGTCGAGCGTCAGAACCGGGAAAGGATAGGAGCAGGGATAAGAGGGATTTTGAACCCTCCAACTCAGATCGGAGGCCTCAGAGAAAGGCTAGAATGGAAGGGCCAGTTCGGGTTAAGGCCCCTGTTGCTGTTACTGCATCACAGCCTTGTACAGGTTGTGGAAGCTACCATCAGGGTGACAATCGGAAAAGTACTAGGACGTGTTTTAAGTACGGATCAGTGGAGCACTTTGACAAAGATTGTCCACAAAGGCTTGGACAGATGCAAGCTGCAAGGTAGGGTGTTGCTCAGCCAGCGAGAGGTGGTCAGTAGCCACCAAGAGGCCGTGGTCAAGATAGGGGTGGAAACGATTTGGGTCGTGGAGCACCAGGCAGAGGTGCTAGTCAAGCTGACGTGAGGCAACCAGCTTTGGTCTATGCAGCATGTCGCCGAGAGGGCGGAGATGCTTCAGATGCAAATACTGGTACGTACTTTATCCATAATGTGTTATATTCATAGTTGGGTACTAGAGTGCGCAGCAGGAGCATGGTGGTGTAGATTAAGTTAAGCGATTGCGTTGATAGTTGGAAATTTCGAGGACGAACTTTCTTTAAGGGGGTAGAATTGTAATGCCCCGGAATTTGGGCCTAGAAGTATTGGAAAGGGATCGGTTAGGAAACTGTGCATAAAATTTTATGTGAGCTAGGAAATGACACAATTGATTGTCTATTGCAGTGGTTAAGTGATTAGGAGTGTTTGGGAGTGTTGGAGAAGTCCTAGGTTCAAACCTGGGCTTTAGCAAAAATTTTGGTTTTAAGTGAATAAAACCTTGGATGCTTGGACGAAGGCCTTTTAAATTATTTTCTTAAATAAATGACACAAGGAAGCATGTGGTCTAGTGGCTATGGCGTCATTAGGGTTGTAAAGGAGCCTGGGTTCAAGTCTTGGCTCTTACAATTTATTTTGGTTTTTCTTTTAAAGGAACCTGGACTTTGGCCTATAAACCTTATAAGTAATGGAGGATAAAATGTGACACAAGAGAGCTTGTGGCAGGGAGGCTAGTGGTGTGTGGAATGGTGTTGAAGGTCTAAGGTTCAAGTGTGGAGCAGCATAATTGGGGTATTTATTTTGCAGTTGGTTTCGGCCAGTGGTTGTGTTATAGTGAAATTCTGATGGAGGAGTTGTGGAGAGAGGTGGGGAGTGATTTAAGGAATAAATGAAGGAGGGATAAGAGGAGAGACATTAGGAGAGAATATGGGATTTCATATTAGGGAGAGTTGTAGCCGATTGGAGGGGTTGGAGTATGCAAATTCGGCTATGAGATGTTTCTCCTCTCATTTTGGTGAGTTTTGGTCATTTTTTGTTTGTGACTCTTAGTGTCGAAAGGGAGCCTCTATGGTATTTTCCCTTGCTTCTCGTTTTGGTATTCGCCTCTTTTTACTTTTCTTTTCTTTGTTGACTACTCCAATTTTTACTTCTTTCCCTTTTTGGTCTCTCGGTTGTTCCTCTCTTAGACTGAGCATTATTTACTTCCTCTTAAGCCTGTGTCGAATTCTTGGGAACACTCTTTCTTTTGGTTCTAAGCCGGCATCACCATCTTTTGTGCTTGTGCCGAATATCCTTGTTTCTTTTCCTTCTTTTTTCATTTGGCTTCCTTCAAGTTCTTCCTTCACTGTTGGCCAAATCTCTTCCACTTTGGTTAAGGTAATTGAGCTTTCGTTTTGGGTTACCGAATTCTTGGCTTTAGCCGAGTCTTGCTTTTGCCGTCATCTCTTGAGGGGCTTGCGGTTGATTTATTCTCTCTTTCATTTTCTAGGTCGTAATAGTTTTCTCTCTAACCTGTCCTTTTCCCTGCCAATTACTACCAGGGGCCTGACTGTGCTATTGCATATCTCGTTAGTAGGGTGTGCTGACGTAGGCCGATATTGCCTTTCTTTATTCTTAGTTCTACATTGCGGTAGGTCCCTATTTTATTTCAGATTGATTACGTGTATGGTATTTTTTTTAACAAGTTTAGATTGTAATTCAGAACTCACCAAGGGCTTCGAATCAACCTTTGTCAGTGGTTTAAGCAGATTAAATCACACTTGTTCAGATCAAGGAAAGTTTCCATAGTAGTAGATTAGGTGTTAGAGCGGGGTGTTTACTCTAATGGTGATTAGTGACTAATCAAAGTTTTGGTTATGATAGGTTGGAGATCTCGTGGGCCGGAAGCGCATTTTCGCAATAAGGTGTGTAATTGTATACCATGTTCGCTAATCGGCTGAAAAACCAAAAGTGTGTGTGTAACTGTACACCGTAAACCATTACTATCGAAAAGCTGAAACTTTAAAATTTGGAACCTCGCGAGCGTACGATCGCTCGTGGGGTAAACCGAGCCCACAATCATGGGCGATAGACTGTCAAGGCCACCACGTGCATTTTCATGGACTGGGGCAGTTATGGGCCTCGATGGGCCAAAATGGACCGCGTGGGCCCAATTGGCTTGTGGGCCCACACAGTTAAAATCCTTAATAAGTGATCATTGATAGGTTGGTTTATGAGGCTCGCGATGTCGTACGTGAATCTGGACTAAATGGGCCACACGAGCGTGTGGGCCCACTTGGACCTAATAGCGGGTTTTGGGCCCATATACACTGTTCTGGCCATGTAGGTTATCTGAGTCGCCGAAGCGACAATAGACCTTCTAGGAGGCCGTAGTAAGTATTGAGACCCCAATATTGGTTAAATGACCGTAATACCCCTTATAGGGTAAAATGTCTGTTATGCTTTTATATTATGTATGACTGGTTTGCTATATGATTTATATATGCCTATGATTGAGCATGACATTCTGCATTCACATGCGATGTTATGACATGACATTCTGCATAGGGATGGGTGATTATTGATGGAGGAAGTGTATGGCTTGTAGCTGTTCTGTTCAAGGCTTATTGCCTTTCTGCTTATGCCTTTTAGCCGTTCTGTTAACGGGCAGCGTTGCTGTAATACTTATGGATTTTAGCCGTTCTATTGACTTAGTGCCGCCACTGGTGCTAAGCTTGGTGTGTTGGATGGGTGGGTCGATTTTATCCTCATATGGTGTACGGGTGGTGTATTGGTTGGATTGGGCTGGATTTCTGTCTACATCTGATACTGATTCTGTAATGGGCTTAGGCCCACCTGATTCTATTAATGGGCTAAGGCCCACCTGATACTGTTCCTGTGATGGGCTCAAGCCCAGTCTGTTTCTGCATACCGTATATCTGACTGTTTGTATTATAAGGGATTACACACTGAGTTTTCTCAAACTCACCTTTTTGTCTAACTGTACAGGTAATCACTAACCTTAGGCGATTTGGAGCCGCGAGAGACTTGGAGGTGGCCACACGACCGCTGATGCTCAGCTGTAGACTTTTTATTTGAATTTTATATTTTGGGGTTTTAATTCTACAATAAAGCTTTTGAGGGATTAAACTTTTAATTGGGCTTTTGATTTCCTTATTTAAAATGGCTAAACACGAATTTTAAAAAAAAACCAATAACTATTTTCAAAAACACTTAAAAACAAACGTTTTTATATTTCAAACTTTAGTAGCATCCGCGATTTGAAATAACTTAAAGTATCAATGCTAGACATTATGTAAACATTTTTGACGAGATGATTTGCTAACCTCGAGTAAAAGGTTTTAACCTTAGAAATGAACTTTTTAAACGACAACTCAATTTTTGAATGACGCTTTGATGAGACACGCCGAATTCGGCCATAACGTCTGGGCCGGGTTTGGGATGTTACATATTTCAACCTCAGGTTTGTGGTTTCAAAACCACTATTCTGATTTGACTAAAAAATGAGTTGTTACATTACATGCTTAGTAAGTTCGTATAACGAAAATTAAACTTACCAATCCCTAAATCTATGCATACAATATCATGTTTTCCATCCATTTGGCAAAAGTTCCTAAACACATACATTCAATCAAACATGTTAGTCACAAAATTTACATATACATCAAGTAAACATAGATGAGCTCATCATACAATATTCTTTTAAGACATTATCATTGCATCTCATAATTCTCTTATCATGTCAAGAGTTGCGTCCGTTGAATCATTGAAATTCCAATAGATACTCGAGTAGTACACTCAAGGTGTACAACTCAATAACTCATTAGTTCTTATTCGGAGGTACTCGTTAGGGCACTTAATCAAAGAACACACTCTCGAACCACATATTGTATTACAGGATTACCAGTTCAGGCTAAATCCTTTATGTAACGTATGCTCAGAAGAGCTCAATTAGGATTACTAGTCCAGATTAAATCCTAATTGTAACATATGCTTGAGAGGGATTATATCAGGATTACCCGTCCGGGCTAAATCCTTTCCATAACGAGGTCAATAGGATTACTTGTTCGAGCTAAATCCCATCAGCAACAAATGCAGGACCTCATTCATTTCAGGAAAGCACATATATTCATCGGAATTCAATATTCAAACTAGACTTTACCCTTTTTCCAGCATTTTCGAACATATATTCAATTCTTCATCATACCAATCAAATAATTCACATCAATATAAGTCACATTCCATATAAACAGAACATTCAATTTAACCTATTTACATGCTCGATTACGTTACACGAACTTACCTCGACACTGGTTCGCGTATAAAATCTACTAATCCGAAACCCTTTCTTTTCCTCGATCTAACCTCAAATTTGTGTTGTTTGAATTTATATAAATAAATTTAATCATAAATTTCACACATTCCATATTTATTTGGACTCAATTTCTATCTTAGGCAAAATTACCATTTTGCCCCAAACTTTTTCATAAATTCCAATTTCGTCCCTAGGCTCGGAAAATGAAATTTGTGAAATTTACTCCCTATTCAAAGTCGAACCAAAATCCCATCACAAAATTTACAGCACATGTATTCATAAAAATTTAGATTTTTTCATCAAATTTCACAACTTTACATTTTAGTCCCTAAATCATGTTTTCATCAAAAATCACTTTGGAAAAGTTGTTTATCTATCAACAACATTTCATTTTCTACCATAAATTTCTAATTTTCAGCATATTCATCCATGACCTAATTTCTATACTTTGATAACTTTTCAAATTGATCCCCTAAATAGATAGATTAAGCTATTCCGGTTTTAAAAATATCAAAATTACTAAAAATGGGACAAGGAAACTTACCCAATTAAGCCATGAAAATTTCTTCTCTCTCTCCTTTGGTTTCCATGTATTTTAGGTTGAAGATGACATAAAAATAAGATGATATCTTTTATCATCTTTTAATTAATTAAATATTTTTCAATTTCAAATTTAGTCCTTGCCCTTTTTCTAAATTCCATGGACGAGTCACCAAAATATCTACATACTTTTCTTTAATGGTCTAATTACCATATAAGGACCTCGAGTTTTTAATTTCATAGTTATTTAATCCTTCTACCTATTAGAATTCAACTTTTGTATTTTATACGATTTAGTCCATCCTGTAATTAAGCACTAAATCGATAAAATTTTATTACCATAATTTTCACATGACATTTCTAACATAATACGAATTCAATACCATTACCTAACAACTATGTCAAAATAACAAACTAATTACCCTTAATTACACTTATGCTTCACGATTTGTGGGATTTTAATGGCCAATGGATCAAGAACTTTTTTCCCTAATTGAAATGAGTTTAAAAGCTGATTAGGAGGGTTCAAGAACTCAATTAATGCTGGAAAAATATAGGCAAGAACCAAGAAACAAAACAGCCCCCTTTCTTGCACATAGGCGCACGCACCACCACCCATGGTGGCCGAAATTGGGGCTGAATTTAAAAAAAATTGAGATCTTATTAAATTATGGAAAAATACCTTTTAAATCATTTAAAATCCCCAAATTTATAGATTTTAAAATTTATTTTTTTAATGGACAAGATTAATTAAGAAATTGAAGAGAGAGGAGACCTTACCCAAGCTAGTCGAAAGAAACGACAATGACACTTTCTTGGAAATGTTCGAGATCGATCTTGAAGTTCAAGATTTCAAATTTAGGGATTATTTTAATGAGGAAAAATGACAAAAATATGGTGGAGAATGTGTTAACAAATCTTGTGGCAAAAAGAAAAAGAAAAGAAAGAGATGGTAAAACTAGGTCTAGGTGACGATAACAATGGGAGAAAGAAACAAAATTGAAGAGAAAAGAGGAGAGGAAGAGGGTGAACGGCTAGGGTAGGTAAATTTTGAAAAATACAATAAAAATTTATATTTATACTTAGGGTTCAAGGGTATGGATGGCACCCACATTAAAAAAAAACAAGGGATTTTGCAAAATTTAATTATTTCGCAAGGGAAGGGATTCGAACTTAGGACCTCATTTAATTTCCATGCTTTCTCATATTTATTTTAACCATTAGGCTTTTTCCTCCTCCTTGATATAATTTTGCAATATTTATTTTAAAAAATTAAGGCATGATAACTCTCTCTCGATTCACAAACTCGATTCTACTAACCCCCGATTTTTGAGATGTTACAATCATGATTAGTATTCTTATTATCATATTATGTCATGGGTCTTAACCACATGGACTTACACATCCTTGTATCGTGATCTGCCAGTCCAGTCTTCGTCTCACTAGTGGTAATACCATGAGTGTATTCGTTGTCACGTAATGTCATGGGTCTCTACCACATGGACTTACGCATATCTTCATATCGTGATCTACCAGTCTGGTTAGCAATATAATTACCCTACCAAAGGCATCACAAATGGATGTTTTTGTAACACCTCTAACTCATATCCGTCGCTGGACTAGGGTTAAAGGCATTACCTGACAAAACGAAATAATTAACATACATTTTATAAGCATCAAAGAATTAAAGATCAAATATCAATATAGAGTCCCTTATATAGGTCATCGAGACCTTAAACATGCATTAGAAAGGAGGCGGGACTAAACCAAACACATGCAAAATTTCTCCAAAACTTAAACATTTTCAAAGAAGTACAGTTACACGCCTGTGTGAACAGGCTGTGTGCCTTACACGGCATTAGACACGCTCGTGTGTCTAGGATATGTCAAAACATGGCATACATACTAACTTACTCACACGACCACAAGACACGCTCGTGTGCCTTGGCCGGGGTCGAGCCTGACTTGGACCACACAGCTAGTCACACGCTCATGTGCCTTGGTCGTGCTCAAGCCTGACTATCAATTGTAGGGTACCCCAGGGGACACACAGCTGTACAACATAGTTGTGTGTCGTACACGGCTGAGACACACGCCCGTGTCTCTGCCTGTGTGGACAAAAATAGGCCATTTGATTAGCCAACTTGCCACCCCAATTAGGTCAAACCTACAAGGACCAAACCAAGCATATTTGCACACCAATTTCAGCCAATCTCTATACCAAAACATACATTATTCATGCCTTTACATTATCAATAAATTCCAACCTCAATTCATCAACTAAATCATACGAAAACCTAAACTAAAATCATATCAAAACATATGTTTCAATACATCATTCAATCTCATACTCAAAACTTACCAAATCTTATGAACATTGACTATTTCTTTTGGTCATTCAAACATACCATATAATTCATAATGCCTCCCAAATCATATAACATTTCCAATCATAAGTTCAAACATAAACTAGCCATATCACATGGCATGATATATATACAATATAAAATATAATCAAAACACTTCTAGTCTATACATGCCATACTTCAATGTATACATTTACAAAAGATACCAAAATAAGGTTTGATAGTGTGGTGACGATCCTTAACGATCCCCGAGCTCACAGTAGCTTTGATATCAATAAAACAATTCAAACACACACAAAGTAAGCTTTCAAAAGCTTAGTAAGCCATATAGAAGTAAACTTATAATTTAAAGCATATAAACATCATCAAATTACTTATACTTTGTAACCAAATACCAACACCAACATCATGTTCATATACTTGGATCATAGTTCATCATTTGCACATATACTTACCTTTCACTTTCAAATATAGTACACAATTTGAACGTACCTGAATCGAATAAAATTTCACAAAGTTATTCATCTTCTCCAAATGCCCTTTTGAACCATTCGGAAACGTAAGGATACGCATATAGCTCGGAAAGCATATACAATGCCAACATCCTGGACGTGGTCTTACATATAATCAAACATCGATGCCACTGTCCCAGATAGAGTCTTACACGAAATCAGATACGATGCCAATGTCCCAGATATGGTCTTACACATAAAACAGAAGTCGATGCCAACGTCTCAAACGTGGTCTTACACGCAGAACAGATATAGTAAATCCTACGTCATGACATATTTATCCTAACTATTCCTAAGGTTCGTACGGGGCTTTTCAGACGTCGGAACTTTGTCGATACTTTCTTGAATGGCACATGTACAGTTTGAATATTCATCATCACAATTCAATATGATATGAATAATAATAATTGAATTCAAACACATTTATTTGTACATAAACTTACCTCGTACGGATTCAAATGGTCAGAATAGGCTACTTGACGACTTTCGACTTTCCCCGATCTAATTCCATTTTCTTTAACTCTTGATCTATATAAATTCAAATTTGACTCATTTAATCACACATTCATTCAAAACGATCCATAAATACAAATTCAGGGCATTTTACAAATTAGCCCTCATATTTTCACATTTCGACACTTTAGTCCTTAATTCACAAAATCACAAAATACACATAATTTACATATACTCATGTTTGGCCGAATATTCATAGCTCTTATTCAAGTCCACACATTTCATTTATTTTACGTTTTAGTCTCTAAATTTACAAATTCCACAATTAAGTCCATTTTACTCAAAATCATCAAAAGTCCAAAGACAAAACATATAAAACCAACATTAAGCTTTCATATTTCATCAAATAACAACATAAAGCTCATGAATTTATCCATGGCACATTTCAAATTCATCATCAAAATAAAAAATTGAGGCATGGGCTTAGTAAAACACAAAGAAACGATCACAAAAACGTAGGAATTATCAAAAACTGATCAAAATGCATACCTCAATCAAGCTTATCAATGGCTGAACCCTAATGTTCTTTTTATTTTTTCTTTTTCTTGTATTTTCGGCACAAATGGATGAACAAAATGCTTAGTTTCATACTTTTGTTTTATTATAATTATCATATTAACTAAATTCCTATTTTACCTTTTGTTATAAAATCATTTATTCATTAAACATAATTCCATTTATGTCATTTAATTCATTCAATGGTCAAATAACCTCATAAGGACCTCACAATCATCAAGCCAAATCAAATAATCACTTTTAACAAATAGCATGCAACTTTTACATTTTACGTGATTAAGTCCTTTTTCAAAATTAAGCACACAAACATTCAAATTTTCAGATGAGACTTTCACAAATGCTCATTCACATATCATATAAAAGGAAAATAATATTTAAATATTTTTCTAACTTGGATATGTGGTCTCAAAACCACTATTCTGACTAGGGTCTAAACCAGACTGTTACAATTCTCCACCCTTAGGGATTTTTATCCCCGAAAATCTTACAATTGAACAGATTCAGATATTGCTATCTTATAGCATCTTCAGGCTCCCACGTAGCCTCTTCAATACTGTGTCGATGTCACATCACTTTTACTAATGAAATTTTCTTATTTCACAGTTTTTTAACCTTGTGAGCTAATATACGGATCGGCTTTGGTTCGTAAGTCATATCAGACTGAATTTCAATCTCAGATGAAGGAATCACATGTAAAGGATTAGATCTATATCATCAAAGCATCGATACATGAAT
Organism: Gossypium longicalyx; assembly: GCA_025698465.1. Classification (NCBI taxonomy): domain Eukaryota; kingdom Viridiplantae; phylum Streptophyta; class Magnoliopsida; order Malvales; family Malvaceae; genus Gossypium; species Gossypium longicalyx. The sequence continues at coordinate 22,536,716 of CM047000.1, forward strand.
CATATTATGAATCTTTTCTAACTCTGGTGGCAACAACAATCTAGATGCTACCGGCCCAATACACTCGGTAATCTCATACAACCTGATAAATCTCGGACTCAACTTGTCTTTTCTACCGAACCGAAGTACTTTCTTCCATAGAGATACTTTCAAAAACACTTTGTCGCTGATATCAAACTCAATGTCTTTTCTTTTAAAATTGACAAACCATCATTTATACATATTTTTACCCTATGCTTAGCGCATTTTATGGATGATTTTTCCTTAGAATTGGTGAATTCGATGCTCCTAATGCCTTAATTTCATGTTTTATACTTAGGTGAGCTTAGGAGAGAGAAAGGAACGAGAAACGGGCAAAAAACGGAGAAAATGGGCCAACATACGAAATCAACACGGCCTGGACTTCCTCACACGGGTAGACCACACGGCCGTGCCATTCTAACAGGCTCAAACACAGCCTGAAGTAATCACACACGGGCGTGTCCCTGCCGAACCCAAGTTGAGTCCAATTCAGAAAAGGCTAATTTTGAGGGCTCTTAGGCATTCCAAAGCCTATAAATACACCCAAGAAGAGGAGAAAATGAGGAGGCACAGAGAGGAAGGAAGGAATTACTAGAAGAAAGCCGATTGATCCATCTCAGAAGCCGGATTCATCCTCAAGACTGAAGATCTCCCCTCAATCTCCCTTCAGGAGTTTTGGGTTTTCTTTATGTTTTGTATTCATTATTCTTCTAAGATGTTTTCCTTTTTAGTTATGAACTAAATCCCCTAAATACCTAAGGGGGATGAAACCTAAGACGAATCTTGTTATTATTTTCTGAATTGTATGATAAATATTTGACTTGTTTTTAATTATGTGTTCTTAATTCTTGTTTTGATATTCCAGGATATTGATTTAGGTTACGCTCTTATTCAGAGGAGGAATAGACCCTGTCTAAGATGTACAATTGTCATAATTAAGCAGAGTTGATTGCGCGCCTAGAGATAAGGTGACAAGATTTTGCCGGATTATGGTGAAACCCTAGGGTGATAATTAGAGAAAAGTCTCAGTTATTAAATATAGGGATTAGACATTATTAGTCTTGAATAGGGATAATAGCATAACTTAGGGATCTCTACGGAACAAGTTAAATGAATAAATTGTCCGATTCGGAGTCAGAATAACAAGTAAAGTCTAGGTGGATTCTTCTTTAGGTATTATCTTAATTCAAGTGTTTTCCAAAAGTAATCCCCCAATTCTATTTTCTGTGAACTCTTAGTTTAGTTAATTAGTTAGTTAAAACAAACCTCCTTATTCTTAGGCTAGATAATAATAAGACAGTCATTACTAGTACTTTTAGTTCCTTTGGGTTCGACAATCCGGTATTGCTAAAACTATACTACTGTTCGACAGGTACACTTGCCTACATTGTGATAATAGTTAGTTTCAAGAATGATTAATTATAAATATTTAAAATCTGTCACAAAATCACGATAAAAAATCCGCATAACATTTCTGACAATCGGAAGCTACTTTTAAACTATCTCGGATCACTTTTACTTTCTATTTGGTTTCTTTTATCAAATCAATTCCGTGAATCTTATTTTCACTGAGTTCAGTCCAATACAAAGGTGTATGACATTTGTGACCATATAAAGCTTCATAAGGTGTCATTTTGATACTCGATTGAAAACTATTATTGTAAGCGAATTCAATCAAAGGCAGATATTGTTCCCACATACCTTCAAAATCAAGAATGCAACATCTCAACATATCCTCGAGTATCTGAATAATCCACTCGGATTGACCATCTGTTTGTGAATGAAAAGCAGTACTAAAATGCAATTTCGTACCTAGAGCATCTTGCAACTTCTGCCAAAATCGTGATGCAAATCTCGGATCTCTGTCTGACACAATAGATAATGGCACACCATGCAATCTCACAATATCATAAATGTATAACTCAGCTAATTTATCAAGTGAGTAATCAGATCATACCGGAATAAAATTAGCTGATTTTGTCAAATGATCAACTACAACCCAGATAGCATCTTTCTTTCTCGGAGACAAGGGGCAAACCCAAAACAAATTCCATTGTCACTCGATCCCATTTCCACTCCGGAACCATAATCGGTTGTAACAAACTAGATGGCACCTGATGTTCAGCTTTAACTTGCTGATAGATTAAACATTTAGAAACAAAGTCAAAGATATCTCTTTTCATTTCAGACCACCGATAGTGTTGTTTCAAATCATTATACATTTTCGTACTACCCGGATGCACAGATAGCCGACTATTGTGAGCTTCACTCAAAATCACTTGAATTAACTCTGGATTTCTCGGCACACAAATTCTATCTTAGAATCTCAGACAATCATCTTTATCGACTCTGAATTCTAAATCAGACTCTAAATCACACTAAGCTTGTTTAGCTAAAATCTCATTATCAATCTTCAGAGCTTCGATAATTTGTTGTAAGAACAAAGGTCTTGCTTTCAATTCAACTAAAACTGAACCATCATTGAACAGAACCAAATGAGCATTAATTGCATACAAAGCAAATAATGATTTTTGACTCAAAGCATCAGCAACAACATTTACTTTCCCGGATGATAATCAATCACAAGTTCGTAGTCTTTTAGCAGTTCTAACCATCTTCTCTGTCGCAGATTCAAATCTTTCTGAGTCATCAGATATTTCAAACTCTTATGATCAGAATATACATGACATTTTTCTCCGAACAGATAGTGGCGCAAAATCTTTAGAGCAAACACAATCGCAGCTAACTCAATGTCATGCGTCAGATAGTTTTTTTTCATGCAGCTTCAACTGTCACGAAGCATAAATAATGACTTTATCTTCTTGCATCAAAACACATCCTAGATCGATCAATGAAGCATCACTGTAAATCAAAAATTCTTTACCCGATACGGGTTGTACCAATACCGGAGCTTCAATTAACAAAGTTTTCAACTGATCAAAACTATTCTGACACTTTTTGAACCATTCAAACTTCACATCTTTATGAAGCAGTTTGGTTAACGGAGTTGCAATCATAGAAATGCCTTTTATGAAACGTCTATAATAACCGGCAAGTCCCAGAAAACTGCAGACTTCAAAGACATTCCTCAGAGGTTTCCAATCCAAAATAGCTAAAATTTTGCTCGGATCAACTCGGATACCAGATGCTGGCACATTATGACCCAGAAAACCAACTTCTCGTAACCAGAATTCACATTTACTAAACTTTGCATACAATTGTTTCTCTCACAGAATCTGTAGCACTAATCTCAGATGCTTGGCATGTTCGGATTCATCATGTGAATAAATCAATATGTCATCAATGAATATAACAACAAATTGATCTAGATACGGTCTGAAAATTTTATTCATCAAATCCATAAAGATTGCAGGTGCATTAGTCAATCCAAAAGGCATAAATAAGAATTCATAGTTTCTGTACCTTGTTCGAAAAGTAATTTTCGGGATGTCTGAGTCTTTTACTCGCAAATGATAATAGCCCAATCTCAAATCTATTTTCGAAAACATAGCAGCTCCTTTCAACTGATCAAACAAGTCATCAATTCGGGGTAGAGGATACTTATTCTTGATCGTTACTTTGTTCAATTGACGATAATCGATACACATTCTCATCGTACCATCTTTCTTTTTCACAAATAAAACCGGAGCACCCCAAGGTGAAAAACTCGATTGAGCAAACCCTTTATCTATCAATTCTTGCAACTGAGACTTTAATTCTTTTATTTCAGACGGAGCCATTCTATACGGACCTATCAAAATCAGAGTAGTACCAGGTACCAATTTAATGTCAAATTCAACTTTTTTAACCAGAGGTAGACCTAGAAGTTCTTCACGAAACACATCAGTAAACTCACATACAATAGGCACTAATTCAACTTTATTTTCTAACACTTTCAAATCAATTACATAAGCAAAGTAGGCTTTACAACCCTTTCACACAATACTCAAAGCGTTCATCTAAGATATCACAGCAGGCAATCCATTCTAATCACTAGATTCAATTCGGACTATTTCATTATTTGATAGAAGGCTTGTCTAGCCTCACAATCACGACTACTCGTAGTTGGTCTAGAATCGGATAGCACCGTCCCTTGTGCGGGAGCAGGCGCATTGCTTTCGACATCATCCGCTACGGCTCGTTCGAGATCCATTTGCTATATAAAAGCACATTCCAATGTCAAGATCCATCACACTATCGCAGTTCATAAATATGGCATGTTTAGCTAGACTCACATACACTATGGTAGTCCTAGAACCGACTAAATAATAGCTTTGATACCAATAAACTGTAACACCCCTAACTCGTATCTGTCACCGGACTAGGGTTAAAGGCATTACCGGACAAAACGAAGAAATTAACATACATTTTGTAAGCATCAAAGCATCAGAGATCGAATATCAATATAGAGTCCCTTATATAGGTCATCGAGACCTTAAACATGCATTAGAAAGGAGTCGGGACTAAACTAAACTATAGCACCCCAAACCCGGCGTAGACGTTATGGTCGAATCCGTGATGTCACATTGGAGTGTTTTTCCAAAACACAAATTTGATGAAAAACAGTTCTACTTAAAAGATCCTTTGGGTTGATTAAAACATAGGTTGTCTTTTTATAAGGAAAACTCAAGTTATTCTAGGAAATCATATTAGGTTGTCATTAAACTCTTTAAACAATAGTTGTTTCAGAAACTCTCATAATGCATCGCGTAAACGTGGTGCTTTTAGAAAAACATTAGTTTATAACTCTTTAATTTTAAAACCCGAGACCTACTACTAACAGGTAAAAATTCATGTAAATAAATCCCCAAATTAAATAAAAATTTAAGCGGCCTTATTACACATTAAAAACCCAAATAAAACCTTAATTATAGTATAAAAGAAGTAACTTCGTTGAATGGCCACCACCGAGTCCTCTTTCGCCTCGATCCGTCTAAGCCTGGGGATTTCTTGCATAGATAACAGATGGGTGAGTTTATGAAAACTTAGTGTGTGAAATCCCAAAATAGCAAATAATTAGAGTAAGTGCAATCTGGGCCCAAGCCCTTTCAGTTTCAGTTAGGGGCCTTAGCCCCTTTTTCAGTAACAGTAGCAGTCTGGGCCTTAGCCCATATCAGTATAGTATGCAAACAAAGAATCCTACCCAATCCATCCACTACACACCATCTCCATACTAGCCCTACATACCATGTGGGGATAAAATCGTCCCACCCAACCCTACACACCAAATCGTACCGAATTCGGTACTAAAACAGTATTTGTAGCAGAGCTGCCAGTAATAGGCTTATAGTCGTTCAGTACACTTCCTCCAAAATCATACATCCCACCCCATGGAATGCAATATAATATACCTATATGCAGAAATATCATGCTCAGAAGCAGTCATACATAATACAGGGGTATTTCAGTCAATTTACCTTATAATGGTCATTTTATCAGTATGGGGGTCTAAGTTTACTTACCGATCCAACAGTAGCTCCACAGTCATCTTAGGCGACCCGTGCAACCTTAACAGTCATTCAGTGATAATAGGCCTACAGCCCATATTGCGGGCCCATGTGGGCCCATACTCTCGTGTGGCCTACATAGCCCAGAAATGGCCTTAGCCATGTAGTTTACACAGCCTGACCCACAGTTTACCACACTTTGTACAATTCTCCGTGTGAGGACCACACGGCCCAGTTTGGCCCAAAATGGCCCAATAAGGTTTCGACTCATGAAATCGCTCATGGCCATCTCATCGACAACACAACCTCGTTTTACCACTCAGCCTGCCACACGGGTAGTCACATGCCTGTGTGGAATCGACGATGCACTCTTCAGTTTTTCGGTTTTTGCTGTTTAACAACTTTTGCAGTGTGATCACACACCTGTTTACGAAGACTTGCCAAAAGCCCACGAGCACCAAACCTACATACAATCAAGGTATTTGTTAGTTGATTGATGATAGGGTTAACCACTACCCTTAACACGAGCACAAGCTTATCAAAATACCACCTTTGGTTGAACGAAAGGTCTAGTCCTCCAAGTTCGCTGACTAAGATTGATCACCCACTCCTCTTCGAAAACCTGCATTACTGGCGTGATCTATTAGTTACAACTTCCCAAAACTCATGAATCGCATACTAATTAAAACAACATAAAACCTCAACATAGGGAAGGTAACATTCGGCCAACCCCCCAAAAGATACAACCCAACCAATCCCAGTCGAACGCAATAAACACCAACAAGGGTTACCTTTGATCGAGCCATAAAGGGAAGGTTTAATTGCCTCAATATCGTTTACAACTCCTACCCTCCCCGAGAAACTAGGAATCACAAACACCACACGAGAAAAGGAAGATGAGATTCGGCAATATCACAGGAGAGTAATCGGCTAAAATAGTGCAAAGAGAGGAGTATAGATAAGAGTTGAGAGACACATGAAGAAACCAAATGCTTACTGATTTGCTAGGGAAAGCTTGCAACAACCGAAACTTAAAACAGAGGGATGCAGAATTCTGCCAATGAATCCAGATAAAAAAAAAGAAGGAAGAAAAGATGTATTTGATTTAGGGAAGTCGACTAAGAAGAGAGAAAATGAGTAAAGACCAAATGGAACTAAGACTGAAAACCCAAACAAGTTAGAGAAAAGTGTTGAGCCAAAGGAAACAAGGGCCAGAAAAGTACCAAGTTGTAGAGGGAACAGAAGAAGTCGGCTATCCAAAGACCCCAAAATCGAAAAAGGAAAAGAAAAACCAAAAGAAACCAAAAGTAACAACAGTTTTCAAGAATGGAAGCATCAACCTCACAATTTCGGCACCTCAAAGGACTATGACTAAATGTGCATCATGAGGAATCCCTCTTTCGGCCAACTTTTGACACCCCAACCACTCCATGATCCCTTCCTCAACTTTTTCCCCAAATCTCTCCTCACAATCCTCAACAAACCAATTCAAACCTCTTTCAAACTCCTCAACCGTCCAAGCTACAGAGTTCCACTGGCACATAAATTCTCACACGGCCAAAAGAAAGACAAAACTCCCTTTTCTTGCGTGCAATTGGACTCGAACTCAAGTCCCTTGGCAATAGAAACATGCCACTAACCCTTGGACCAACCAGCTTTTTATGACATGCTTTACTCACATTAATTTAAGAGGCCAACTATTTAAAGCATGGGTTTATTCAAGTAAAAACACAAATTTTGCTCAAGCAAAATCTTAAACCTACGACTTCCTAGATAACCACAGAGCACTAAACCACCAAGCCAAACATACTTTCACATCGCAAACACACAACATAATTTTTAATCAGGTTTTCAGGATATGGGACGTTACACAAACACATACAAAATTTTTCCAAAACATAAACATTTTCAAAGAAGTACAGGTCACACGCCCGTGTGAACAGGCCGTGTGCCTTACACGGCATTAGACACGCTCGTGTGTCTAGGCCATGTCAAAACAGGGCATACATACTGACTTGCTCACACGGCCACAAGACACACCCATGTGCCTTGGCTGTGGTCGAGCTTGACTTGGACCACACGGCTAGTCACACGCCCGTGTGCCTTGGCTGTGCTAGAGCCTGGCTTTCAATTGTAGGATACCCCAGGGGACACACGATCGTACAACATAGCCGTCTATCGCACACGGCTGAGACATACGTCCGCGTCTCTGCCCATGTGGACAAAAATAGGCCATTTGAATGGCCAACTTGCCACCCCAATTAGGTCAAACCTACAAGGACCAAACCAAGCATATTTGCATACCAATTTCAGCCAATCTCTATACCAAAACATACAATATTCATGCCTTTACAACCTCAATTCATCAACTAAATCATACCAAACCTAAACTAAAATCATATCAAAACATATGTTTCAATAAATCATTCAATCTCATACTCAAAACTTACCAAACCTTATCAACATTGACCATTTCTTTTGGTCATACAAACATACCATATAATTCATAATGCCTCCTAAATCATATAACATTTCCAACCATAAGTTCAAACATAAACTAGCCATATCACATGGCATGATATATATAATACAAAATATAATCAAAACACTTCTAGCATATACATGCCATACTTCAACGTATACATTTACAAAAGGTACCAAAATAAGGTTTGATAATGTGGTGACAATCCTTAACGATCCCCGAGCTCACAGCAGCTTTGATATCTATAAAACAATGCAACACACACAAAGTAAGCTTTCAAAAGCTTAGTAAGCCATATACAAGTAAACTTATCATTTAAAGCATATAAACACCATCAAATTACTTATACTTTGTAACCAAATACCAACACCAACTTCATGTTCATATACTTAGATCATAGTTCATCATTTGTACATATACTTACCTTTCACTTTCAAATATAGTACACAATTCGAATGTACCTGAATCAGATAAAATTTCACAAAGTTATTCATCTTCTCAGAATGCTCGTTTGAACCATTCCGAAATGTAAGGATACGCGAATAGCTTGAAAAGCATATACAATGCCAACGCCCCAGACGTGGTCTTACATGTAATCAAACATCGATACCACTGTCCCAGACAGAGTCTTACATGAAATCAGATAGGATGCCGATGTCTCAGACATGGTCTTACACGTAAAACAGAAGTCGATGCCAACGTCTCAGACGTGGTCTTACACGCAAAACAAATATAGGAAATCCTATGTCATGACATATGTATCTTAACTATTCCTAAAGCTTGTACGGGGCTTTTCAGACGTTAGAACTTTGTCGATACTTTATCGAATGGCACATGTATAGTTCGAATATTCATTCATCACAATTCAATATCATACGAATAATAATTCAATTCAAACACATTTATTTGTATACAAAATTACCTCGTACGGATTCAAATGGTCGAAAGAGGCTACTCGATGACTTTCTACTTTCCCCGATCTAATTCCATTTTCTTTATCTCTTGATTTATATAAATTCAAATTTGACTCATTTAATCACACATTCATTCAAAACAATCCATAAATACAAATTTAGGGCATTTTACAAATTAGCCCTCATATTTTCACATTTTGACACTTTAGTCCCTAATTCACAAAATCACAAAATACACATAATTTACATGTACTCATGTTTGGTCAAATATTCATAGCTCATATTCAAGTCCACACATTTCATTTATTTCACATTGTAGTCCCTCAATTTACAAATTCCACAATTTAGCCCATTTTACTCAAAATCATCAAAAGTCCAAAGACAAAACATATAAACCCAACATCAAACTTTCATATTTCATCGGTAACAACATAAAGCTCATGAATTTATCCATGGTACATTTCAAATTCATCATCAAAATAAAAAATTGAGGCATGGGCTTAGTAAAACACAAAGCAACGATCACAAAAACGTAGGAATTATCAAAAACCGATCAAAATACATACCTCAATCAAGCTTATCAATGGCCGAACCCTAATATTCTTTTTCTTTTTTCTTTTTCTTGTATTTTTGGCACAAATGGATGAAAAAAATGCTTAGTTTCATACTTTTGTTTTATTATAATTATCATATAAACTAAATTTCCATTTTACCCTTTGTTATAAAAACATAATTTAATTCATTCAATGGTCAAATAACCTCATAAGGACCTCACAATCATGAAGCCAAATCAAATAAGCACTTTTTAGCAAATAGCATGCAACTTTTACATTTTACACGATTAAGTCCTTTTTCAAATTTAAGCACACAAACATTCAAATTTTCATACAAGACTTTCACACATGCTCATTCACATATCATAAACACGAAAAATAATATTTAAATATTTTTTGACTCAGATATGTGGTCCTGAAACCACTATTCTGACTAGGGTCTAAACTGGACTGTTACAGTTTTACTTTGAAGTTACTTACCCAAATTTATTCACATACCTAACTGATTCTTACTTTCTCATATATGATCTCACAGACATACTTTCCATTTAACTTTTGACTCAAATAGCACCTCACACATATCATCCTTTGTAACGCCCCAAAAATGTAGGGTCTGAGATTTTGCGTGTTTTAACACAAATTACATGTTTGCTTTATTGGCTAAGTGATTTGGGTGTACTTGGGAGTGTTTAAGAAGCCTGGGTTCGAGTCAGGGTCCTGGCAAAATTTTTGGTCTTGTTCTTAAGTTAGGACTTATGTTTAAGTGTGTGAGATTGTATGTCACAAAAAGCCTAGTGGCTTAATGGCAAGTGGCGTGTTGAGCTTTAGAGGGGGGCATGGATTTGAATCCCTTGGCAATTAAGGAGCATTTATTTTGCTATCAAGGGACAGCAAGAGTTGTGTGGGATTTGAACTCTGGTGATGGAGAGTTTGACTGGGTTATAGAGGTTATTGTGGAGGATATCAAGGAGGGATAAGGGGAGAAAATCTTGGAGAATTTCAAGGAATTTGAATTTGGAGTGTGTTGTAGCCGAATAGGGGTGCTTGTGAGTGAAAATTCGGCCAAGGGGGTTTTGGGAGTGTATTTTCGGTAATTGGTGTGAGAGTAGGTGCCAAACTCCTTCTCTTCTATTTCGGGTTAGTTCTTTTTGACATTTTTGGTACCACTCTCCCTTGTGCCGATCTCTTTTCGTACCTTTCAGGATTTAAGCTGAATTTCTTTGTTTTCATTTCTTTCTTTTGACTCTACCTTATGCTGAAACATATCTCACTTTTCTTTCTTCCCTTCTAAATCTGTGGCTGAATATAGCCTTCCTCTAATACCTATCTTTTTTCTCTTCTTTCCACACGTTTCTTTCTTTGGCCGAACCGTACTGCTAAACTTAACACCCCATTGCCGAAACTTCTTGCTTTTTTCTTCAAATATTTTCTTGATTCTTTGTTCATCATTTTAGTATCTGCATTACTCGATTTGTTTGGTTGGCCAAATTCTGGGCTCCCCTGCTATTGCTAAGTATATCGTGTAGGCAACTCTATCTCTCCTACTATTTTCTTAAAAGCTGAATATCCCTTCTCATAAATCTCTATACTTGTCAATTGGTGATCTCTTTTCCCATGGTGCGTGTTCGTGGATTTTAGGTGTCGCTGAGAAACGAAAGGCGTAGCACGTGCTCGAACCATTGAAACCCTGTCTTCCAAATACTTGAGTAAGGCCAATTGCCCCTAGTTTCTTGAGTGTTATCTTAATGATTGTAGGCTACTTTTTATTTAGTTCTACCTATTAATCTGTCGTGAGTGCAGTTAGGTGCCTAAATACGGGTGATCGACCCTAACTATTTTAGACGCAGTTGGCCAATCTCTTTTCGGTCAAGGCAAGCGAAAAAGTTAGGTTTTAGATTAGTTGTTCTCGATTGTTTTAAGTGGAGACTAACTGAATGTTGGATCGATTGTAGGCTTTGGACTCGTGGGAGGTTCTCTCACTTTCGCAAATCAAGGTGTGTAATCATACACCCAAACTTTTGCTACTGCCAAAACATTGGACAAAGGTGTGTATTCACACCATAACGTTGTTATGAATCGGCAAAAGCCGAAAAGCTGAAACTTCGGCATTTGCAGCCTTATGAGCGTGTGAGCGCCCGTGTGGCAAACTGAGCCCACAATCAGGGATGACAGACTGTAGAGGCTGCCACGAGCGTTTTCGTGAGCTTCGGCCGTTGTGGGTCTCATTGGGCCGAGATGGGCCATGTGGGCCCAATGGGCTCATGGGCCCCACACGGATAAAGTTCACGGTAAGTAACAAATAATGGAGTAGACCATGGGGTTCCCATAGCTACGACTGGAATTGGGCTGTTTGCACCACACGAGCGTGTGGGCCTACTTGGGCCGGGTAGTGGGCTTTGGGCCCATTTACACTATTTTGACCATACGGGTTATCTGAGTCGTTTGAGACGACAAGGGTCTTTATCTATATCAAGACCCAAAAATTGGTTAAATGACCAAAATACCCCTAAAAGGTAAAATTACTGTTTTACCCCTAAAGGGTGGAAATGACCATTACACCTTAGAGGTAGGTTGATTGATGAGTGTATGATATATGCATGACTGTATCTGAGTATGAAACCTTACATACATGAAATATTATGACATGACATTTTGCATTGGGGTTGGGATTCGAATTCGGAGGAAGGACTGTGCTAGTGGCTTTGCTACGTTTTACCGTTCTAGTGGCTTCGCCATGAATTTTGACATTAGTGGCTACACCACATTTACTGTTATTAGCAGCTTTGTTGTGTTACCCTTAACAGCTTCACTGGGATTTGGTGTGCTGGCTGGGTGGGTCGATTTAATCCCCACATGGTGAGCTGGTTGGTACGGGTGGTGTATTGGTTGGATTGGGTTGGGTTGCATACCTGCATTGTAATTATACTGTATAGGGCTTAGACCCAAACTACACTATCACTGTATAGGGCTTAGGCCTAAACTGCACTATTACTGAGTAGGGCTCAGGCCCAGACCGATACTGTATATTCTGTTTACCGTTTGACGGGTGAGGGATTACACACTGAGTTTTCGTAAACTCACCCTTCCTTTGTACTGTGCAGTTAATCCCCAGCCTTAGGCGATTTGGAACTGCTAGGGACTCAGAGGTGGCCACATGACCGTAGACTATTTGATTATGACTTAATTTATTCAAAGATTTTATATTCGGGATTTAATTATGTAATAAGGCTATTTGGGGGTTTTTAACTTTTATTGGGCTTTTGATTGCGTATTTTAAACTACTAGAGTAGGAACATCGAATTTTCAAAATAATAATGCTTTCAAATGAAAACCTGCATTTTTAACCTTAAGGTTTTCAACTACAGAAGCTTCTGCAGTTTTAATCAGATTGGGAAATCTAAGATAACAAACGTGTTGATAAGTTAAAATCAGAAGTAAAACGAAATTTACTGAGTTTTCTCAAGCAAATAAAACTTAATGGGTTTTAACTTGTAAGCGGTTTTCACCAAACAAGTATAAGATTTTGCAAAACACTATGATGTGACACGCTAGATTCGGCCATACCGTCTAGGCCAGGTTTGGGGTGTTACATCCTTAATCATGTAGAACCTCTACATTAATTTGTATACACATTTACCAGTGTCTGAGAAGTTATCAACATACATATCTCTAATTGAACAATTCACATGCAAGAGCCCAGATAAAATCACCTAATACTTACCTATACTGTAGCTTGAAGTTCCAAACTTAAGCACTCTTCATTAACCAACAGCAACAAGTGCTTAAAGAATATGGAACCACCATTAAAAACCCATTAACAGAAAATTTGCTATCATCTCAACTACAGACGACCCCCAAGAGGTGGAATATTGGAAACACAAGAATATATAGACCTTTTAAGCTCCTTTTTAGACCTAATTCATGAAGTTTTGTAGTATTTTTTGTTGAAATTCATAATTTAATTATAAAATAATTAAGTTGAACTATAATTATATAAATATTAAATTTTAATTATTTTTATAACATATCTACACAAATTTGATTTATTTTCGACAGTTTTGCACAAAGGGTGAAAATCAGCTTGATAGGCACTTTGAGAAGCTTGAATCGCGGAGGTAATTTTTGTACCAAGTGACCCAAGAGCATGGCCGATTATTTTTCCAGCCAAGGGATGGTCCAAAAATAATTATTAGACATATTTTATAATTAATTTTAATCCAGCAAAAATTGGGTTAAAATTAATTACAAGCCTGGTGAAGAGGAAGTGGCCCAGTTTGCTAAGTGAAAAGGACTGACCCACTGAGGAATTTGGCAACCCAAACCATCCCATATAGCTGAACCAATTAGCTTATTTAGCTGATTTTTATAATTTCAAAATAACCTTTGAAGTTTCCTTTAATTCCGTTCAAACCCCTTCTCTTTTTAGCCTCAAGCTAAAAATAACAAGTATAAATCAATCAAACTTTGCACCAAGCATGGCCAGCCAAGGAAGATGGAGTGGCTAATTTTTTTTCTATTTTTAGAAGCCATCTTCACCTTTGAAACCCCTTTTCAGTCCCTCATTTATCATCCCTCACTTCACACATCTCTCTCCCACTCACTTTCTCTCTTTCCCTTTTCTTTGTTGCCTTTAAATTCCTTTCTTCCCTTGGGGAATCCCCCTCTTGAAAAAGAGCTCGCATGCGTCTTAGAGTTGCAGAAATAAAGTGTTCATGAAGGCCTTGGATCATCAGAATGAGTAGAGAAGAGAGAAGCATACTAGTTTGGCTTCAAAAACCACCGAGATTTGTTCTTCTGGCTCTCTTCTCTTAACTTTATTTTAAAGTTTTTTTTTATCATGAACATATGGATATTATTTTTGTTCTTCTTCAATTAATTAAAATGAATTAAATTTATTTTATGTTAGATTAGTTTCATTCTATCCATTTAGATTACTTAAAATGTGTTCTATTGTTATTAGATTTCAGTAAATTGTTCAATTAAATAAAACCACACCTATGTTTTGCTTACATTTTAATTATAAGGTAGCAATTGAATTAATTATTAACCAGATTGAAATTATAAGTAATTGACACAATATTTAATTGATGCATGTTTAATCTTTTAAGGTAGTTGAAGGTTAAATTAGCAACGGTGTAACGCTCTGAAATTGGGCCTAGAAGTATTGGGCCTTGAGCATGGGAGCGGTTAGGAGACTACTCATAAACATTTTAGTTAAGCAAGAAAGTGACACGAGTTTCATGTTTGCTTTATTGGCTAAGTGATTTGGGTGTGTTTGGGAGTGTTTGAGAAGCCTGGGTTCAAGTTTGGGCTTTTGCAAAATTTTAGTTTTTCCTTTTAAGTGAATTTAGACTCTAGTACATAGGTCTTATAATTAATTATGGACAATTTTTATCACAAAAGGAGCCTGTGGTGTGGTTGCAAGGTGGCATGTAAAATAACCTTAAGTTCTGAGGCTCGAGTGCTGGCGCAGCATAAGAGAAGTATTTATTTTGCTACATGGGACGGCTGGTATTTGAGTTAGATGGGGACTCTAGGTTTGAATGGGTCTTGAGGAATCTGAATGGTTTGTTTGAGGAGTAAATCAAGGAAGGGGTTGAAAAGGAAATTAGGGAGTGGATTATGGAGTGATTTATGGAGTAAAAATAGAAAATTTGAAGGGGTAGGAGAGTGTTGTGCTGAATTTGGTCTTTAGGCATTGGGGGAAATCAGTTTTGGGCATTTCTTCAAGGAGTTGTGTTCGCTAAGGGTCATTTGGAGGTCTCTCAATTATTTTTTTCTGACGTTTCAAGCCTTTTTCTCCTCATTTTCGGTTTTTATCTTTTGCAGTGGGGTTCTTTCTACTCTTTGTTTTTTGAAGCCGAATAACTGCAATTGTTTTGTTTGGGTACCTTCTCGGTTCTAGTTTGTTACATTTTTCCTTTCTCCTCTTATCATTTTGTGCTTTTGGGTTCAGTTTTGGCAAACATTCCTTGACTTCTTTTTCTACTGTTTCCCTCTTTTTCTCTTGGCCGATTCGTGGCTTCTCTCCCTCTCTGTTTCTTTCGATTTTTGGGCAATCTTTCTTTATCTCTTCTATTACCGATTCTCTTTTCTCTCTTTCAACACTGGCTAAATACTCCCTATCCTCTGCTATTAATTCTGTGATACTGGCCAAATTCTTCATACCCCCTTCGTGGTTGTTTTGACTGGGTAAGTGTTCTTTAATCTAGCCGTACAGTAGCTTTACTCTATCTCTCTCTATATCAGTTGTTATTGCCTTCTTTTAATAACTTCTTCTTTATGTTGATTTTGATAGGGGAACGATTGTCCCATCTGGTACCTCGATTTAAGGGTATACTTTTGGGTGTGCCATTGTAGGTCGAATACCTCTTTCATCCTTTCGTAGTACCACGTTTCGGTAATTTGCTTTGCACTTGGTTCAAGTTACTTGCGCATATGGTAATGGTTAATAGGTCCGTTTGAATGTAGATATTTATCAAAGGGATGTTATCTGATTTCGTCAATAGTTTTAGTGGGCTAGACCACGCTTGTTCAATTAAGGCAGGTATCAATGATTATTACGGTTTAAGCATTAGAAGGGGATGCGCAATCTTGTTGATTAAAGGACTAATTGAGTGCCTTGCTTAGGTATAGGTTTTGTGCTCAAGGGTTTCTGCGCCTTTTCGCTAGCAAGGTGTGTAACCATATGCTTATTTTGATAATTGGCTAAAAAGCCGAAAATGTGTGTGTTGTTTACTCTGCTATGACTGTAGATCGAAAAAACACCGAAAAGCCAAAAATATGGCGTATGATGCCACATGAGAGTGCGATCGCGCGTATGGTGAACCGAGCTCACAGAACGTGGGCGTACGACGAGGAAGGCCACCATGAGCGAATTCGTGGACTTAGGCCATAGTGGGCCACTTGGGCCACGAAATGGGTCGAATAGGCCCAATGGGCCTGTGGGGCCGCTTGTGTCAAATCAGCTGTTAGGTGGAATATAGGCCGAAATGGGTCGTGTGGGCCCAATGCGCTCGTGGGCCCATACAGATAAAATCTATGGTAAGTGATTATTAATGAACTGGGCTATGGTGTACACATAGTCGTATCTAAATTTGAGCTAAATGGGCCACACGAGCATGTGGGCACACTTGGGCCGAGTATTGAGCCTTAGGCCCATTTGCACCGTTATGTCTGTTTAGGCTATTTTGGTCGCTCGAGGTGACAATGGACCTTTAGTTGGGTCGTTAAGAACCTCGATTTGTAAAATTACTAAAAAACCCCTAAGTTGTAAAATTACCGAAATACCCTCGATTTGTGAAATTACTAAAACACCCCCAGTTTGCAAAATTATCGAAATACCCCTGTAGGGTAGGATTACCGTAATATTCTTATATGGTAAAATGATGATTATGCCCTTATGTTCCATATGACTGATGTGCTTATGATTTACATATATGATTGTACTGAGTATGACTTTGCATACAAGTAATATTTATGACATGACATACTACATGGGGTTGGGATTTTGATATGGAGAATGTACTGTATTGGTGACTGTCACATTCACTGTTACGGGTGACTACGCCACAATTACTGATACTGGTGGCTTTGCCACATTTACTATTACTGGTAGCTATGTTGCATTCTTATTATTGGCAGCTTAGTTGCGATACTGGTGTGCTGGCTGGGTGGGTCAATTTATATCCCCACATGATGTGTTGGTTGGTACGAGTGGTGTGCTGGCTGGATTTGGGTGGGATGCATAATTACATTAGACTGCATCGATATATATATAGGGCTAAAGCCCGCATCGTTTTGCATATATTCGATTTCGATTTTCGCTGTCAGTTGGGGATTACACACTGAGTTTTCATAAACTTACCCTTTCTTTTTAACTGTACAGGTAATCCTCAGCCTTAGACGATTTGGTGCTGCGAGGGACTTGAAGGTGGCCACACAATTGCCATGTCTTGCATTTGACTTTATTGAATTTAAATTTCACTTTTGGGTTTTTAATTTTGTAATAAGGTTGTTTGTGGATTTTAATTTTTAATTTGGTTTTGGATTATATATTTTTAAACTGCTAGTCTAAGTAAAGACGAGTTTTAAACTTCATCAACTTAAAAAGCTTCCGCAACTTTAAATCAATTCAATATAACACTGATGGTTAATAAGGTAAACATTTTGACGGGAACTTTTGTTAAATAAAAATAAAAAGATTTAAATTTAGTAACGAATTTTTACCGAAAAGATCAATTTTCAAAAAACACTTTGATGTGACACGCCAAATTCGGCCATAACGTCTAGGCCAGGTTTAGGGTGTTACAAATGGTATTAAATAGTACATTAGCCTTGCATAACTTGTAAGATTATTGTGATTAAATTGTTTCAATATAGTGATGTATTGTTACCTTACTTAATCTTATACTTGCTTATTAAAATTTGATAGGGATAGAGCTTTGAGACAATATGTTGTGCTAGTGTTTCATGAGCTTAATCTGGTTATTAGGAGACCCAGAATCGAGGTACAATAATTTGAGCTAAAGTCGGTCATGTTCTAGATGCTTCAAATAGTGGGCCAATTCAATGGAATGCCGATTGAGGATCCTCACCTTCACCTCAGATTGTTTGTGGAGGTGAATGACTTCTTCAAGTTAGTCGAAGTACCTGAAGAAGCACTAAGATTAATTTTTTTATCATATTCACTAAGGGATATAGCTCGAGCCTGGTTGAACTCATGACCACCAGATTCCATCACAACATGGCAAGACTTAGTAGAATGATTCCTTATGAAATATTTCCCACCTAGCAAGAATGCTAAGTTGCAGAATGAGATCAGTACATTCTAATAGATGGATGACGAGTCCTTTTATGAGACGTGGGAAAGATTTAAAGAACTATTAAGAAGATGCCCTCATCACAAAATCCTGCATTGCATCCAATTAGAGATGTTCTATAATGGTCTTAATTCTTACACGAAGATGGTAACAGATGCTTCTACCGATGGTGGTCTCCTTTCTAAGTCTTATAATGAGGCTTATGAAATCATTGAGAGAATTTTTAGCAACAATTACCAATGGCCAACCAATCGAGCTGTGTTAGGAAGACGAGTTGTAGGAATACATGAAGTATCCCCTCACTTCACTTACAGCTTAGGTATCTTCAATATCCTCAATGCTTAAAAGCTTTACTACTAATGGGTTTAAAAATTTTGCAACCACCGAATCAATTTGAAAATGTAGCATGTGTTTATTGTAGGGAAGGGCACCTATTCGAAGAATGCCTATCAAACCCAAAATTTGTGTATTACATAGGTAATCATAACCAAAATTGAGGTAGGCAGGGATTGTAATCCAATTTCTGTAACCCATCTTGGTGAAACCACCCAAATTTCTCTTAGAGTAACCAAGGGGATGGACCCAGTAATAATTACTCACAAGCCAGACCAATCCAGCCCTTTGGATTTACCCAACAAGTTCAAAAGAGTTGAACCTTTCAATGGCTTAGAAAACCTGTTGAAGGAAAACATAGCGAAAAATGATGCCTTAATCTAAAGCCAAGTACCCACATTGAAAAACCTTGAAAACCAAATAGGTCAGCTTGCAACTGAACTTAAGAACCGATCTACCTGGCCTTAGAGAATCCGAGAAATTTAGGGAAAGAGCATTATAAAGCATTGACACTAAGGAGTGAAAAGATATTAGAGCCCAACACTGTTGAAGTCAAAGAAGAGCCAATTGATGCTCAAGATGCAGTAGAAGTTCAACTAATTGTTGAAACTCCAGTTTCTCCAGAACCAGAATCTGCAAACTCTAAAAAGGTAACTTTGAAACCAGTCAATTTTGATAAACTAGCAACTTCGTAGGTGAAGAAGTGCCACAGAAGATGAATCGACCAATTCTAGTAAATAATTCTCTACCACCCTACACTCAAAGAATTCAGAAGCAGAAGCAGAAGTAGGAAGTCTAGTTTAAGAAGTTTTTAGACGTACTCAAGCAACTTCATATCAACATTTCGTTGGTAGAAGCATTTTAGTAGATGCCAAACTACGTCAAATTCATGAAGGATATCCTATCAAAGACTTGGGGAATCCGAGATGGTAGCTCTGACAAAGGAATGCAGTGCATATCTACAAGATAAACTTCCCCAAATATAAAGGACCTTGAATGTTTTACCATACCATGCAATATTGGATCAACTTATTGTGGTAAGCATTATGTGATTTGGGTGCAAGCATCAACCTAATTCCCATGTCCATATTCAGAAAGTTGAGGATAGGCAAAGTTAAACCTACTACGGTTACACTTTAGTTAGCAAATCAATTGTTAGTGTAACAGCCCATTTTCAGTGAAATCGGAACAGTGGTTTCAGGACCATAAATATGAGCCAAAAAGAAAATTTATTTTAATATTATTGCATGGTTTGCATTATTATTGGAATGCCATATAAAAATTCTAATAAGAAAATTTTACCAACTATGTGTTTAATTATGGAAAGGACCAAATTGCATAAAATGCAAAAGTTGAGTTCTAGTAGCTATAAGTACCAAATAGCTATGGAATTCAAAACTTGAGGTCCTTATACAGAAATTAGACCATTAAAGAAAAGTTAGTAGATATTTTTGATGAATCATCCATGGAAAATTAGAAAAAGGCAAGGACTAAATTAGAAAGTGGAAAAATTAAAAGATGATAATTAAATTAAATAGAAAATATCATCTTATTTTCATCATCTTCCCCAAAATTTCTATGGAAACCCTAGGAAAGAGAAAACAAGCTTTCTTGGCTTAATTGGGTAAGTATTCTTGTCCCGTTTTTAGTAATTTTTATATTTTTGAGTCGGAATAACTTAATTTATCTATTTTGGGGATTCATTTGAAAAGTTATCAAAGTATAAAAGTTTTTCCATGGATGAATATGCTAAAATTTTGAAATTTATGGTAGAAAATGAAAGGTTATTGATAGATAAACAACTTTTACAAAGTGAATTTTGATGAAATTATGATTTAGGGACTAAATTGTAAACCTATAAAAGTTATGGAAAAATTCTAAATTTTTTCAAATACATGTGCTCTAAAAGTTATATAAAATTTTGGTTAGGCTTGGAATAAGGATTAAATTTCATGAATTTCATTTTCCGAGCCTAGGGATGAAATCGTCATTTATGAAAAGTATAAGGGCAATATAATAATTTTGCCTAGGATATGAATTGAATTAAATTGAGTATGAAATGGATTAAATTGATGTTAAATTCATTTATATAGATCCTTAAAGACCTAATACTGAGTTGGATTGAGGAAAATAAAAAGTTTTGAAATAGTAGATTTCGAATATGAACAAGTATCGAGTTAAGTTCGTGTAACTAAATTATGTACATTTATATGTTTGAACTAAATGTTGTATATGTAAATTGTATAATTGTAATGTATGTGAAATTTATTTAATATCCGATAATGCCCGATAAATGTCAAATCCCGTTTGAATAAATGAAAGTCGATGGATACAAGATTTCCTGTATTGGTTGTAGTCCAACATATGTTGCGGACACAACACAACTCTTATGAGCATCCTGTTATAAGCCCTCTTGAGCTTCTCGTATAAGATTCTTGCGAGCTTCTTAATAATAGCTTTTTGGAGCGTTCCGATAGGTTGTGATCCTACATTTGTTGTGGACACACCTTAGCTCTTATGAGCATCCCGATTAAAGGTTCTTTGTGAACTTCTCGTTAAATTAGCTCTTTGTGAGCTTCCCAATAGTGCTCGCTTGAACTTCTCGATATTAACTATCTGAAGCTTCCCGATATGGTTCTTTGTGAACTTCCTGATATGGTTCTTTTTGAACTTCCTGATGATGGCTCTTATGATCTTCCCGTTATATAGCCCGGATAAGCTTCCCGATAGGCTTTTTATGAGCTTCTCGAAATGGCTCTGTGTGAGCTTCCCGTTACAAGGCTCGAGAGTGTGCTTCCTGATTATATGCCCTAATTGGGTACCCCTAGAAATGAATTGAAGAATTATAGTAGTGTACACTAAAGTGTACTATATGAGTGTATCCATTGATATTTCAAATAAATTCAACGGATAAAATTCTGACATGGCTAAACTGAACTTGAAATGATTTGTCACTAAAGTGTACATGTAATATGGAATAATGATATAGAAAGCATATGTATATGAAAGACATTAAATGATGAGTTCATCCATGTTCTTGGTATTATGTGAATTACTTGACTAATATGATTGGTGAAGTTGTGTTTTAGGCTATAAGCCAAATTGCTTGGATGCATTATTGTATGCTTATATTAAATGTAAATATATGGCAAGTTAAATTCTTGTTATACGAACTTACTAAGCATTAAATGCTTACTAGGTTTAAATGCTTATTAGGTTTTCTGTTCTCTATTTTATAGTGCTCAGAAGCTCGTAAAAGTTGGAGATCGGTCAGAGTATCATCACACTATCCTCCAACTTGTTTTGGTATAAATAGAAAACTTATTTTGATATAATGGCATGTATAAAATAATTTTACCAATGATGATAATTAAATGGATGTTTGTAATCTAGCCAATATATTTTGGTATGATAATATAAATTTATATCATGTTTAATACATACATGTATAAGGTACGGTTAGATTGAATTAGGGTAAAATATATATATTCTTGCAAAAAGGTAAGTTTGACTATATGAATGTATGCAATGTTATACTATACATATTAATGATGTTTGCTTAGTTTCAAGCTTGAAATTGGTTGGTATATATGGACAAGTATTGTTATATGTTATTGGCAAATTCGGGTAAGAAATAAGGCTAGGAAATGGCCTTATTTTGTCCATACGGGCGTGTGTCTTGACCGTGTGTGACACACAGCCTAGCACATGGGCATGTGGTTTGGCTATGTGTCCCTTTCATCCTAAAATTGAGAAACAGAATGCTCAGAATTGGGCACACGAGCGAAGACACGGGCGTTTGTCTTAGCCTTGTAAGATACACGGCCTAGAATACGGGCGTGTGTCTTGACCATGTGAAACCTGCACCTAATTTGTGAAAATTAAATTGACCACATGGCCTAGTATATGGGTGTGTGGCAGACCGTGTGGCACAAGTCAGAGAGTTACATGGGTAAGGACACGGGCTGGAACACGGCTGTGTACCTCACATCGAATACCCACATGGCCTGGGACATGGGCATGTCATTTGGCAGTGTGTGTCAGACAGCCTACTTACACGCGAGAAAAAAATTTAAATTTTGTGAAAAATTCTCTGAGATCCCGGTTTAGTCCCAACTTGTTTCTAAAGCTTAAATTGGGCCTCGAGGGTCCATTCAAGGGACGGTATGTTTATTTTCGGATATAAATAGTAAATGACATGAAATGTTTGTAATTGTTCTGTAAATTCTGGTAATGCTCCATAACCTTGTTCTGACGACAGATACGGGTTAGGGGTGTTACATTTATTGTTATCAGAGCTATGGTTTAGCCAATTCTTGAACTAATGTAGCAAGTACGAGTTTAGCTATACATGCCATTATATAATTTGTGATAGTGTGATATCTCCTGACCATTTTAAATGTGTTTTTCATATAGTAATATCATTAAACCAAGCTAGAGCCGAATCCGAGGAAGCTAAAAGCAATGCTCTAGCTTTAGTTCAAAGAGCTGCATCTAGTAGTAGGAGGCCCGAATTTGAAGGCCAAGGTGAGGAGGCAAAAGAAGTCTTCTTCCAAATGACGAATGAGTGGTTTACAGAATTCATAAGAACCAATCCTGCTGTACAACAACCTCCCCCTCCTACTTCTCAACCGGTTCTTAAGATGCGACAAGGTGCTGAACCTGTTAGAATTGGTAAGCCTCCGGTAGATAAAATCCGTAAATATGGGGCAGAAGAATTTAGGGCTATTGCCGAAGATTATCCGGAAAGGGCTGAGTTTTGGTTAGAAAATACCATCAGCATTTTAGATGAATTATCATGTACACCAACTGAATATCTGAAATGTGTTGTATCATTGTTAAAAGATTCGGCTTATCAATGGTGGAATACTCTGATTTCTATTGTACCGAGAGAAAATGTTACTGGGAGTTTTTCCAAACGAAATTTAGAAAGAAGTACATTAGTCAGAGATTTCTAGATTAGAAAAAATAAGAATTTTTAGAGCTCAAACAGGGAAGTATGATAGTATTTGAATATAAACAAGAATTTGTTAGATTGAGAAAATATGCCAGAGAATGGGTTCTGACTGAGGCTGATATGCGTAAACGTTTCGAAGAGGGTTTAAATGAAGATATCAAGCTATTGATTGGAATTTTAGAATTAAAGGAATTTATGGTATTGGCTGATCAAGCACACAAAGCCGAGGAATTAAGCAAGGAAAAGAAACAAGCAGGGAAAGAAGCTTGGATTTCTGGTAAGAGATTTATGGGCAAGTCACAATCATCTACTTCAAAGAAATCAAAGAAGTACTGTAACACCCCTAACCCGTATCCGTCGCCAGAATGGGGTTACGAGGCATTACTAAATGAAAGCACAGTTCTGAATATTTTCATATTAATTCAAGTCATAATCATATATATTTGACAACCGTATTACAAATACGAATCATACGTTCATTGCAATTCGAGATTTAGATCACATCAATGCTTATAACTTAATCAAATATCTAATCTTAAATTTACTTTCATTCACCACATAGCTTAAATAAAACATAATCCAAAAATATATATATATATCAAAATAATTTAAAACATATACAGAACATATAACACATCAATAATTTCATTATTGAATATTAAACCTATATTTTTATTTTTAAATAAGTCATGCATATACACAAGTTATATATCAATTGAACTAAATTTCATTACTAACCCTTTCATTCATATTTGTGGCATTAATGTGTTAGTCTATGTGAAATTCATATGTTTGCATATTAACACAATTTAATAACAAGCATTTGGTTATAAATAACCCATTTCATTTCTATGTCTACTTGGGTAACTCAATTCATTTATACCTATTTAATAACTTACAAATATCTAACAGATTTATATTGCCATGCACATATACATATCAACCATATTATAAGCACATATATTTATACATGTAAAACATGTAAAAACACAACTAACATAACATGATCGAATACCAAGTACACATATATCCTTTATCATTAACCCAAATTCCTTATATAAATCTAAATCCAAATATGTCTTACTTACCAAAACAACAATTCAAGTGTCATTTATATCATTAATATGGTCCGTAAATGAACACCCAATTTAAACCATGCATATGTCTTGGTTTTTACCTAACAACACATAGCCTACCTTAGCTTAATTCACATCCATTTATACATATGACTGAAACCCATAGCATTTTCACAAACATCATATATTTAGCTACTCTTTCAATATAGACTCAAACCAAGACCGAACACACACATATATATATAACATAGCTGATTCCTTCATGCCACATTCGAATTCAACAACCAACCTCAAAATATAATCATATAACACAAACTATAATCAACCATGACATACGACATGATAACCAAAATAGACCTAAACCAAGATTTCATCAATACTAAACTCGAGCATAGAAATTAAGCCATTTTCGCATGGCTTTTATACATCCATTTTCCAAAATAAGCAAAATCTAAGCTAGCCTATACATGCCATAATTTTGATAGTATATTTATAAAGGTACCCAAAATAGCTGATAGGGTGATGAACTTTGCTGACAGTTTCCAAGCTCGTAGCTTGACTCCAAAATCTCGAACGATGTAAAACGGAACGAAGCGGCTATTCAACAACTTTCATTTTTCCCCGATCCAAATCCAATTTCTTTGGTTCTTTATCTTGAATCAAGCTTGGAAGGTGGCTGAACCTTTGAAACCTTATTCTTTTCTTTCTTATTTAGCTATTTGATCATGGAAGAAAAAATATAAACTATGGCTTGTTTATTTATGTTTTATTATATACATATTATTATATATTTTACCATTATAACCTTAACAAATTTAATTAGAAAACATATATAACATGCCCATTACCGTCCACCTATAAAACCAATGGTTTATTTGCATTATAAATGCCTCCACTAATAAAAACAACAATAATTAAGCACTTTCACATTTAACCACCAACTTTTCATTTTACGCAATTAAGTCCTTTTATTAAATCAGACATGCAAATGATAAAATTAAATCACAAAAATTTTATAGATATTAAGTCACACATAATAAACACAGAAAATAATTTTTAAATATTTTTCTGACTCGGATTCGTGGTCCCAAAACCACCATTTTGATTAGGGTCTAAATCGGGATGTTACAAGTACCATGATCGTTTTATTGTATTTGTGGGGTATTCTGGAAAAGAATGAGGCTCTCAACACTCTAATTTGAGATCTCTGTCTCCATCTGTTATGTAACACCCCAAACTCAGCCCAGAAGTTAGACCCGAATCTAGCGTGTCACATTAAAGTGTTTTTCGAAAACTATATTTTCATTAGAAACCCTTCTTATTTAAAACGTAGTACATTGAAAACTTCTAAATTTTATATCCAAAATTCCTTTTTACTTTACGGAAGCTAATTCTAAAAGTAACCAATTTATGAAAACGTGATGTTTAAAAGTTAAGTTGCGAAAGCATTTTGAAAATGTTGCGGAAACGTAGTGTTTGAAAACAGTTCTTGTTTTGGAAAACTGTGTCCTACTTCTAATAGATATTAGACACACTAAATAAACTTTCCAAATAAAAATTTAAGGAAATAAAGAGGCCTTATACAACCCAAATCAAAAACCAAAGTGCTTAACTAAATAAACGAAATAGAAAAACATGTGCAGTTGTGTGGTGGTCTCCGAGTCCCTCTGCGACACAGATCCACCTAACGCTGGGGATTACCTGCATAGTTAATAAACGAGGTGAGTTTACGAAAACTAAGTGTGTAATCCTCTTACTAGAGTAACAGTCAGTATACAGAAACAAAAATAAAAATAGTCTAGGCGAGCAGATTGCGATAATGATGTGAGTAAAGACACCCGCTCAGAGCCACGTGGGCCAAAGCCTATTACAATGTCATTTGGGTCACAGCCCATAACAGAATCAATTGGGCCCAGCCCAAACCAATAACAGAACAGAATGTGTGAATGCATGGATGCATGCTATCCCATCCCAATAATCCAACCGTTACACATCAACTCTGTCCCCCGGTATACATCATGTGGGGATATAAATATTGACCCACCCATCTGATACACATCAATGGTAGCCCGGTTGCAGTACTACCTTCATTACAGCAAAGCTGCTAATCATATATTGGGCTTAAAAAGCCTTCAGTAGCGGTATTATAATTGGCACAAAGCCATCGGTAACTGTATTATGTTTGGCATATAGCCATCAGCGACGGTAATATAATCGGCACATAGCCTTAGGTAAATATGATCCACACAGAGTCATCCATAAGTATGTTAGGCACATAGCTACAGGTAAATACGATTAGCACAAAGCCATAAACAAGATGGCATAAAGCCATATTTAGGTTGGCACAGAGCCATAATTAGAATAATTGGCTTTAAGCCATCGATAGTTGTATCATGTTAGGCACCTAGCCATCAGCGACGGTAATATAGTCGGCACACAGCCTTGGGTAAATATGATCGACACAAAGTCGTCAATAATCATATATTGGGCTTAAAAGCCACCGGTGGATCCACGGTCTTCAAGCAACCATGCGATCCTCATATACTTCCTCCGTTCCATAATTCCAACCCCATGCAATATGTCATGTATGTCATGTTCAATCATCACACGTGTATGCAAAAATGGCCATGCTCAGTAACAATCATTTAAACATATATTAAAAGCATACCAGTTTTACAACCACAGTTAAGTCAGTTAAAACACAGTCATACAATCACAGTCAATCAGTCAAATTCATAGTCCAAGTCAGTCACTTACCCACAAGGGCAAAACAGTCATTTTATCCTACAGGGGTATTTCAATAATTTTACACTACAAAGGTAATCCGATAATTTTACAAATTGGGGGTATTTCAATAATTTTACAAACTGGGGGTATTTTAGTAATTTTATAAACTGGGGGTATTTCGGTAATTTTACAAACTGGGGGTATTTCGATAATTTACAAACTGAGGGTATTCTAGTAATTTTACAAATTAGTGGTATTTCGGTAATTTTACAAATCAAGGTAATTCGGTAATTTTACAAATCGGGGGTATTTCGATAATTTACAAACTGAGGGTATTCTAGTAATTTTACAAATTAGTGGTATTTCGGTAATTTTACAAATCAAGGTAATTCGGTAATTTTACAAATCGAGGGTATTTTGGTAATTTTACAAATTGAGGGGTATTTCGGTAATTTTACAAATCGAGGGTATTTCGATAATTTTACAAATCGAGGGTATTTTGGTAATTTTACAAATCAGGGGTATTTCGATAATTTTACGAATTGGGGGTATTTTTGTAATTTTACAAATTGGGAGTATTTCGATAATTTTACAAATTGAGGGTATTTTGGTAATTTTACAAATCGAGGGTATTTCGGTAAATTTAGAAATCGGGGGTTTTATCTACCCAACAGAAGGTCCACCGTCGCCTCAAGCGACTTAAGTAACCTAAACAGACCTAACGGTGCAAATGGGCCTAAGGCCTATTACTCAACCCAAGTGGGCCGACACGCTAGTGTGGCCCATTTAGCCCAACTACTTCCCACCTAACAATTAGATTTACACAAGCGGACCCATTTGGCCCGTCAAGGCCCAATACATGAGAACGCTCGTGGCGGCCTCTATAGTCTATCGCCCATGGTTTGTGGGCTCGGTTACCACACGAGCGATCGCACGCTCGTGAAGCCTCAAATGCCAAAGTTTTAGCTTTTCAGCTTTTGCTGACTTCTAATAAAGAAGGGCGCGAATACACACATGTTTATGAGAACGCGCCAAAGTCCACGATCACTAACCTTGGCACATCCTACATTGAGTCTTCCCCCCCAACTCATCTGGTTCACTCTATTTAAAGCCAGCTTCTCACCAATTCTCATATTAGCTTCCCAATGTGGGATTGCTTTCAACCATTAGGAAAAATTCTTCATTCTTATGACCACTTCAACCACAGAGTTCCAGTCCAACTCCACTTCCTACATAGCTCAAATAGCAAAATAAATACTCCACTGCGCATCCCAAGACTTGAACCTCAGACCTCATAGTTGCACAACACGCCACCTTGCCACTCCACCACAGGCTCTTTCTGTGATAAAAACATCCATAAATAACTTTAAGAGATATGTGCTAGGGTCCAGATTCACTTAAGAGAAAAACCAAAATGAATTGTAAGAGCCAAGACTTGAACCCAGGCTCCCTTGCAACCTTAATGACGCCACAACCACTAGACCACATGCTTCCATGTGTTATTTATTTAACGCAATAATTTAAAAGGCCATCATCCAAGCATCTAGGGTTTTATTCACTTAATACCAAAATTTTTGCTAAAGCCCAGGTTTGAACCCAAGATTTCTCCAACACTTCTTAGGGCCATTAACCACCAAAGTAGACATTTAATTGTGTCATTTCCTTGCACAATTATATATTTATATACAACCTCTTTACATACTAATACTCAAGGCCCAATACTTCTAGGCCCAAATTCGGGGTGTTACACATTACAAGTGTAGGGAGTGTTGGAAGTCCTAAACCAAGATGCAAACATTGCAATAAATTACATTTCGGTGAATGCCGCATAAGAAGTGAAACTTGTTTTAAATGTGGTTCTTTTGACCACTATCTCATAGACTGCCCAGGAAAGCCTGTAAAAGATATTGTTCAGACATCTAAGCCAAGCAATCCTGTTTCAAAAGGTAGACCACCCTGACACCCTGACAATGTTAGTGGTAGCCGAGGTGTGAAAAAAGATTCAATAGACAAATCTGAAGCCAGAGCACTGCCAAGGACATATGCTATATGTGCAAGAGAGGATGCTTCTGCACCTGATGTTATTACTAGTAAATTTTCTCTTCTTGAAATTGATATTACTGCTTTGATTGATCCTGGTTCAACACATTCATACATATGCACGAATTTAGTGTCTATTAAAAATTTACCTATTGAATTCACTGAATTTGTGGTTAAAATTTCAAACCCCTGGGCCAGTATGTTATTGTTGATAAAGTTTATAAAAACTATCCGTTGATGGTAAAGGGTTATTGTTTCTTGGCTGATTTAATGCTACTGCCATTTGATAAATTTGATGTAATTTTTGGAATGGATTGGCTAACTCAACATGATGCGATGGTGAATTGTAAACAAAAATACATTGTGTTAAAATGTCAGAATGGTGAATTACTTCATGTTGAATCTAATAAACTGGATGGGTTATCTAATGTAATCTCAGCTATAAAAGCAAAGAAATATGTCAGAAAAAGGTATGATGCTTATCTTGCATATGTGTTGGAAACTAAAGTATCTGAATCAAAGATTCAATTAGTGCCGGTTGTTTGTGACTTTCCTAATGTGTTTCCGAAAGAATTACCCAAATTACCGCCAGTCAGAGAGGTGGAATTTTCTATAGATCTTGTTCCTAGAACAACTCCAATATCAATAGCACCTTATAGAATGACCTAGAACACGGACGTGTGTCTTGACCGTGTGAAACCTGCACCTAATTTGTGATAATTAAATTGACCACAAGGCCTAGCACACGGGTATGTGGCAGGCTTTGTGACACAAGTCAAAGAGTTACACAGGTAAGGACACAGGCTGGAACACGGTCGTGTACCTCACATCGAATACCCACACAGCCTGAGACATGGGCATGTCATCTGGCCGTGTGAGTCAGACGGCCTACTCACACAGGCATGTGACCCCTGTATATGAGAAAAATTTTTAAATTCTGCGAAAAATTGTTTAAGATCCCGATTTAGTCCCAACTTGTTTCTAAAGCTTAAATTGGGCCTCGAGGGTCTATTTAAGGGACGGTATGATTATTTTCAGATATGAATAGTAAATGACATGAAATGTTTGTGATTGTTCTGTAAATTTTGGTAATGCTAAGTAACATTGTTCTGGTGACGGATACGGGTTAGAGATGTTACAGTTAGCACATCTAGAAGGAAAAATTGAGGACATATTGGTACGTGTAAACAAATTATCTTAGACTTTGAAGATGATAAAGATGTGTCTATTGTAATATCTCGTTTTTCAAAAGTGTCGAAAAATAGTGGTTTTGGGGCTACAAATTCGATGAGTGATTCCATAAATATTATTATTTAATATTTACGAGTCAAGTATAGAATTATGTTGAAATTTGATTTAATGATTTTTGTTAATTGAAAGGATAATTAGGTTCAAGTGATATGTCCCTAAAGTCAAGTGGTTTTAGAAAATAAGGTATCGGGACCTCATTTCTATAAACTGAGCCCGCAAATATTGAATAAAATATTTACAGAGTGTTATTAAGGTCATATTAATATATAGTTAAGAAATTTTAATGTTTAGATAGTTAATTAATTGAAAAATACTAAATCGAAAAGGCTACAAAAGTTAAATTCTATTAGTTAAGGGTGTTAAATAGTTAAATTAATAATGTCACAAGGGTTTATGTGGCAATAATACCATAAGCAAATGGTATTCACGATTGGTGCTTAAAATATGTTGAATTATATCTTGTATTTTAATAAAAATTAAAAGAAAGGCTATGTTAAAATAAAATAAAAAGCAAAACATATTTTTTGCTTCTCTTTATGTCATATTTTACAGCTGAATAAACACCATTGTTGAAACCATGGAGTTTGGCTAAGCTCTTTTCAATGCATGTGTGGGATTTTGAGGTCCGTTTTTCATGATTTTATGCTTTTGTTATTATTTTAGCTTAATCTAGCTAACCTGAGGGTTAATTTGTGAAATTTTTAAAAGTTTAGGGACTTTGAATTGTTAAGTGTGTTTATGGATTTAATTGATAGATTATTAAGTTTAGTCGTTAAATAGAAGTATTTTGTTAAGTAATTTTTAGTAATTTTAATGTTAAAGGATTAATTTGTTAAATGAGTAAAATTCATGGGATTTTGTAACACCCCTAACCCGTATCCATCGCCAGAATGTGGTTATGAGGTATTATCGGACAAAACACATATATCAATGAAAAGTACACCTATGTTGCATGCTTATTACTAAGCTTATGTACATTCGCATATCAAGTCAAAAGCAAACCATATTATCCATACAAGAGACATTATCAAACATCAACAAATGGTCAAATATAATTGTCATATAAAATTTACTTAATAATTAAAATACAATAACAAAGCCACATGTCAACTTGTATCAAATCATCTTGTTTAAAAATAACTTAAGTTACCATTCATAAAGTCATTTACCTAAGCTTTAGCCGAATATATATAACATGCTAGATACATATGCCTATTTAATGTCAACTTCCATTATGCTCTGTCACTTAACAAGCATGAAACATTTTAAAGAATTAAACCAAATAATCAAGCATATTATTTTACCTTTCACATCAACACATCAAATATATATATGTATAATATATAAAAACTATTTGTCCAACATTCTAGCATACCAAAATCGAATTTTTAACATCTTATTATCACTTATTACACAAAG
Organism: Gossypium longicalyx; assembly: GCA_025698465.1. NCBI lineage: Eukaryota > Viridiplantae > Streptophyta > Magnoliopsida > Malvales > Malvaceae > Gossypium > Gossypium longicalyx. Next base: position 22,568,759 of record CM047000.1, read on the forward strand.
TAACAAAAGTCATATTCAAAACTAATTCATTATTACCATATTCAGCTAAATACATATATAAACATATATAGTCAAAACAATCCACTTTTAATCACAAATACATGTTACTCCAATTATTTAACATCCACCGAAAGCTAATTCACTTGTTTGCCAAATCTAAACATGGTCATTTCACAAGCTATTCATTATGCTTAACATCTCATTTATAATCAATGATCAAAGGCAATAAACTATTATTTATATCTATTTCATTCCATAACCAAATATCAACACTTCAGATCATAGTCATTTACCTAATATATATTCCACTTATATATCATGTAAATCGCTCAACAAAAATATACAACCACAATTTCACTTCAAACCAAATATACCATACACATTTACTTTGGCATAACTTCATCATCATTAGCACATGTATCAACCATGATTCAAATATATATAGATATTGATCGGAACATCAAAACCATAACCAAACATACTCATAAGTTGTTCAAACATTGAAATCGATCCTAACAAAATAAACAAGCCATTTTCGCATGGCTTATATATATATATATACACACACATAAACCAAAATCCAACATTTTAAAATACAATCTAGCCTATACATGCCATAAGTTCAAAAATTCAGCTTATAAAATACTGAAGACAGTCGATAGTGTGATAAACTTTGCTGACGATCCCCGAGCCCATAACTAGACTCCAAAATCTATAAAACAGAGACAAATGTATACACACATAGTAAGCTATCAAAGCTTAGTAAGTCATAAGAAAAATAAAAAAACTCAATATTAATATCAACTTAATTTAACCAAACTAATTTATACTATTATGATTACATTTATTTTCAAGCTCACAATTTTGTATATAACATTTACTTCTATATACAAATTTTACCTTGGCCGAATATACATGTAACTATTATCAAAGTAACATACACTTTCAAAGCCATATTATCAATGTATATATAACCGAATATTTAAACTCTTATGTGCATATCTTCATAAATCAAACCTTAATATCACATATTTGTACATAATATGTGGCCGAATATACTTAACAATTGCTCAAATATGAAAACACATACATGTCATTTACAAGGTCACATATACTTATCATTTGGCCAATTATAGATTTTCATATACATATATATTCTCATTTACATCATGAATATATAAGTAGACCGAATGTATACTTTCACATATGCGTACATATAGTTCACATTAACATGTAACATTTATATCATCAATCCAAACATGCAAGTTACCATAATTTCATAATTTAGTATGAATACATACCTAAACCTTTTAACTCGATTTTTCATTCGGTCTTAACTTATTATTGCCCGTTGAACTATTCGAAATTAAATAGGATATTCGGATAGTCACACATATCGTACAATGTCAACATCCCAGATGTGGTCTTACATGTAATCTCATATCGGTGCCACTGTCCCAGACAGGGTCTTACACGAATCAAATACGATGCCGATGTCCCAGACATGGTCTTACACGTAATCACACATTGATGCCAACGTCCCAGATGTGGACTTACATGAGAACACACATGTCGGAAATCTTATGTCATGACATATATATCCTAGCTATTCCTAAAGTTCATATAGGGCATCCGGACGTCATAACTCGGTCGAATCGAACTTGAAAACTTAGTTCCCAAGCATATCCACATTTGGCTATCATATATATAAGCTCATAAAATTTAATTCAGCATTTTACATTCACATATATTCAAAATTAACAACATTTATTTGCTTATAAACTTACCTCGGACAACAATAATCGGAACAGGACGACTAATTGACAACTTTAGTTTTCCCTCGATCCAAATTTGATTTCTTTGGTTCTTGATCTATACATAATCAAATTAAACTTATTCAAACATAATTTCATTCAATTTAGTTCAAAAACACATAAATGGACAAATTACCATTTTACCCCTAACATTTCACACTTTTTACAATTTAATCCAAATTGTATAAAACACAAAACATGCAAAATTTGAAAATACCATAGGTAGAATATTACTCATGTTCATACAAGTCCATACATTTCATTTATTTCACATTTTAGTCCCTCAATTTATTATTTTTGCAATTTAGCCCTAATTACTCAAAATCATAAAAAATTCCAATACAAAACATATTAATCCAAAACATATATTTCATAATCCATCAACTAACATCACAAAACTCAAATATTCATCAATGGCATAACTCAAAATATTCCAAAATCAAAAATTCAAGCATGGGCTTTGTACATTACACTGCAACATCTCAAAAACGTAAAAATTATCAAAAATCGAGCTAGTTACATACCTTGATTAAGCTATGAAATGGCCGAACCCTTAAAATCTTTATTTTCTTTCTTATTTTGAAGTTTCGATCATGGAAAGAAAATTATAAACATTGGCTTTTAATTTTATGTTTTATGTTATTATAACTTATTAATTAATTTACATATATAACCTTTATAATAAAATATGAAACCATTATAATATAAGGTCACTACTGTCCACTCATTATAAGTGCTTCATATCATAAAGACAACAACAATTAGGCACTTTCACATTTAACCATCAAATTTTTATTTTACGCGATTAAGCCCTTTTTATTAAATCGGCACTCAAACGATAAAATTAAAGCACGAAAATTTCACAGATATAAATTCACACATAATAAACACAGAAAATAATTTTAAAATATTTTTTTGACTCAGATTTGTGGTCTCGAAACCACCGTTTCAAATAGGGTCTAAATCGGGCTGTTAAAGATTTAATGTGAAATTTTGTTGAATTTAGGCTGTTTATGTAACACCCCTAACCCATATCCGTCACCAGACTAGGGTAACGAGGCATTACAGAACATAAGTACAACTTCGAATATTCTTATGTTAACACAGTTCATATTCATATATATACAGGTATGTCATTAAATCAACAAATTAAACTATTCAAATAATTAAAACAAAATTTACTAATAATGTACTATTTTGAACCGAACAAAAACCACATTAATCTTTTACTTATTCAACTGCCCAAAATTTACCTATACAAACTTATTGATTTCGGTTAATTAACAAACCACATAATCAAGCATATTTTTATTTTATAACCAAAACATATGTTCAAAGAATATTATATACATATATATCTAGAAGTCATGCACTTATACATATCATTGCCATGCCATGTACAAAAGCATACCAAAATTATACATTAATAGAATCAACAAAACCATCTACACATAATCACTCAATTTGATCAACTTATATCCGACATTTGTACATTATAACATGTACAATCAATTTTTATAATCGTAATTAAGGTACTAACATATACATTATACAACTTTCATTTAACATCAAATAGGTCATTTATACATCACACTAAAATTCATATAATTCCTATGGTTTAATATTGCTCAAATCACTATTCATTTGGTCATTTTTCCATGCATTTAGCCGAACATAAATATGTTCAGTAACTAAGCTTTGACGATCGTTCACTTCCAACTTTGTTAATTAAGGTACACTAATGAACCATGCCCAACATCCAAATTGCATGCCTCAATTAAAATGGCACAAATATCACATTTGTAAATCAGATCTATAAACCTATTTTTAACCACAAATAATTAATACCACCTTTGCACCATGAACTTATAAACGTACATATGTCAACCTAATAATAATAATACATTTGCCGAATCATACACACAACATAACTACCAAATTAAAAAGCTAATTTAACTTGTTTCTACTTCCCCAATTCATTACATTAATATCCCTGACCTATTCACATGTAAATAACATAATTATTTCACTCCAACATTAAACCGATTTAGTAAACCATTCACAAGACAAAACATATTTCGTTAAGTCCTTACCACATTCGAACTTAGCCATACAACATTTAATACCAATTCACAATTTAATGCTTATATTATCATAACAACCAATTTCATATTTATATTATCTATACATAGCAATAGCCGAATCGACTAAGCATGTTAAGGAAAGATATATAAACCATAATCATTTCATCAACCACCTCTAAAGACCCAACAATAATCATGCAATTTCCGAAATATATAACACCTATCACACCTATCATTCTTTTATAACATGTAACATTAAAATCAAAATGAACTCAGATCATAAGCAAACATACTAAAATCAAACATGAAAACTTAGCCATTTTTGCATGGCTTAAATTATACACAACCAAAAATAAATCCAACATTTCAAAACATAAACCAGCCTATACATGCCATAATTCTAGTTTAATTTATAAAGGTACCAAAACGGTAGATAGTGTGATGGGCTTTGCTGACGTTCCCCGAGCTTGTAACTTGATTCAAAATCTATAAAACAGAATAAACAAGAACACACACAAAGTAAGCTATTATAGCTTAGTAAGTCAAAGCAAATAAACAATTCCAAGATACAATCGATTCGTTTAAAGCTAACCGAATATTATTAACATTACTAAACTTAATCCCGAATTTATAAGTGAGATAAATAATTATATTTTCATGCACAATACTACCTTGTTCGAATGCTCTCATACTCATATTAACCGGATGTCAATCAACTTTCTAAGTTAAAACATCATTATACAATCAAACACACATATACTTATTCACATAAGCTCAAGAATCCAATTATAATGTCATGTACATATACTACTTGTATGGCCGAACATATAAGATCACATATATATATACATATCCAAAATTAATCCCATAATATTCATACCATTAGTTCAACCGAATATACTTGTTTAATTCATACATATTTATTCTTTGCATCACATAAAACTTATAAACTTTCAAGTCTCACACATACCTTATTACCAATAGATAATAAGCTAACGATACCTAGCCTTTTAGCTCATTTACACATTCGGACACGATTTACCTTTGCCCGATGAACCATTCGGAATTGGATAGGACACTTAGATAATCACACAAGTCGTACAATGCCAATGTCCCAGACGTGGTATTACATGTAATCCCATCTTGATGCCATTGTCCCAGACAGGGTCTTACTCGTAAACACATATCGGAATCACATATCGATTCCATGGTCTTACTTGCACACATAAATCGGAATCTTATGTCATGACATATGTATCCTAACTATTCCTAAGGTTCATACGGGGCTTCCAGACTTCGTAACTCGATCAAAACCAATTTGAAAACATAGTAATTAAGCTTTAACATATTCGACTATAGCTTAAATAAAATCATAAATTTCATTTCAACATATTTATTTTGTATTTATTTAAAACTAAGTACGTCTATTTGCTTATAAACTTACCTCGGACAACAAAAAACCGGTACAGATCGACTAGTCGACAACTTTCGTTTTCCCCCGATCCAAATCTGATTTCTTTGGTTCTTGATCTAAACATATTTAAATTAAGCTCATTCAAAAATATTTTTATTCAATTTAGTCCAAAAACACATAAATGGGTAAATTACCATTTTACCGCTGACATTTACAATTTTTACAAATTAGTCCCTATTGCACAAAACACAAAATATGCAAAATTTCAAAGTACTCGTGTTTGGCCAAATCTTACCCATTACCATACAAGTCCATATATTTCATTTATTTCACATTTTAGTCCCTCAAATTATTATTTTTTCAATTTAGTCCTAATTACTCAAAATCATCAAAAACTCCAATACAAAACATGTTAATCTAAAACATATCTTTCATTTTTGATCATCAAACAACAAAAATCACAAGCTATCAACAATGGCACAACTCAAAATATTCATCAAAATAAAAAATTAAAGTATGGGTTTTGTAGTACTCGAAGCAACGGTCTCAAAAACGTAGAAATTATCAAAAATCGAGCTGAACACATACCTTAATCTAGCTTGAACAAGGCCGAACCCTAGCTTTCTTTTTCTTTTCTTTCTTGTTTATTTTTCGGCAATAGTGAAGCAAAATAAAACATGGCTTTTAATTATGTTATTATAAGATATATTATACATATTATTTCATTTACAATTTTAACCTTTATGAAATAATAATAAAATCATAATATATATGGCTATTACCATCCAAACAACATGAAAATGGAGTAATTACAACATGAACACCCCAACATAGAAAACCACTAATAATTCGGCCCTTAAACAAATTACCACCTAATTTTCATTTTACGCGATTAAGTCCTTTTATTTAATCGGACACTCAAACGACAAAATTAAATTACGAAAATTTCACAGATATAAATTCACACAAAATAAACACTGAAAATAATTTTTAAATATTTTTCTGACTAAGATTCGTAGTCCCAAAACCATCGTTTCGATTAGGGTCTAAATTGGGCTGTTACAGTTTAGAAATCCTATAAAAATCAACTAACATGAATTTTAGCTAAAGTTTCGTGTTTAGGGATTAAATTTTAGAAAAGGAAAAACATTAAGGGTAATTTTGTATATTTCCCATTGATAAGGGTTATAAGTTGAATTAATTCTGTTAAGTTATTTGAATGGTTTAATTGAATGAAAATTATTATATAGATCAAGAAATGAATCAAATGGATCTAAATTGAGGAAAAGTTAAAATGTCAGACTAGTCTTCAGCTTTGTTTTTACAACTGTTATTGTCAAGGTAAGTTTGTAACTTGATTAAATTAATTAGTTATTGTTTCGGTTGTTTAAAATCTAATTTTTTATATATGAATCGAGTTCGTTGGCTTGAAGGAAATGATTAAGACCATAGACTACTCTGGAAATAAATAATACCATAGTTGAAAGACATTATGGCACCATACCAGAAACGAGTAAGACCATAGCTGCAAGACGTTATGGCATCACGATGCTATCCAGTAAGACCATAGCTGAAAGATGTTATGGCATCAAAATTTTATCGAGTAAGAACATAGCTGAAAGATGCTATGGCATCATGAATCAAACGAATAAGACCATAGTTGAAAGACACTCCACCATGACGAAAAATGAATAAGACTATAGTTGAAAGACACTATGGCAGCACGACAAAAAATGAATAAGATCATAGTTGAAAGACACTATGGCAACACAATGGAAAATTAATAAGGCTATGGTTGAAAGACAATATGGCATCAAGTCAAGAATAAATAAGACCATGGTTGAAAGACACCATGGCACCCTTCGATCATTTGCTATTTAGGTAACACATTTCAAGTGAGGTATGTATCGTAAGTAGGAATATGATTTGGATGTTTGACTAGTATAGTTTGATAATTATTGTTAATGCCTTGGTGTGATTATATACTTTATATGTCTAAGGGAATTAAATGGTTATATGATTATTTTCCAAGTATTCAATGTTATTTCATTTGATTCAACGGACGATTTAAGGTTTAATGAATGGATACGTATATGAAAAGAACTATATAATGGAAACATGAAATGGAAAAGGTTGGTATATGAACAAGAAATGAAAATGGAACAAATTGAGGAATAGATTGAGGAATTTTGTATTGAATTTCATATTGATATGTTTCATGTTCAATTGAGTGGATATGCTATTTAATACACCTACTAACCTTGTGGTGTGTTATGAATTGGAAGGAAAAGTATGCATAATTATAAATGAGTAATGTTTTAATGGTTTAATCATTTATGTTTGGTAAGTTAAGTTTCCTTTATATGAGCTTACAAAACACTGGTTGCTTACGTAGTTGTTTTTCACTGTCTTGTAAATTGTTAGAAAGCTCAATCGGTTGGAATCAAGTCAGAGTATATTCAGACTATCCATAATCTCGGTAGAAGATTTGGATATATAGATGTCGGGTTATAAATGGCATGAACTAGGAGCCCTTAAGTTATTTTGTTTATGATGATATTGTTTATAAGTTAGTTTGAGTAAGGTTTGTGGTTATAAATGTTTAATATCTTTGGTGTATGTTTGAAACCTGATGTGCTTTTGGTCATTAGCTAAATACCTTTAGTGATTAGCTTGATATATGGCAAACATATGTGATGAAATTGAGACTTTGGTAATGTCTTGTAAATATTGAGTATGGATTTGTTTGGACATTTAAATTGTGGTACCAATGAGGGTACATTGGATAGGCAATTAGATCAAATGAGATGTGTGTTTTGGTCACTTTATTCATGGCTCTTGAAAGAAAATGACTTATGGGTTAATGTTATGAAAAATAAATGGTTATTTGGTATGCTAGAAATGTGCTAAATGGTTGATTTTGAAATGTTGAATTGAAACAAGGTTGATTGTGATTGTGGTACCTATTGTTGGTACATTGGTTAAACCTTATTGGATGATTAATTTGGTATGTTTTGAGTGTGATTAGAATGTGTTTTGATCATATGAATGTTTGTAGAAATGGTGTGTAACACCCCTAACCTATATCCGTCACCGGAATAAAGTTACGGAGCATTATCGGAGTTTACATTTCAAAACTATCAAAAAATTAACACATGTAATTCACAACATCAATCATAGAAAAATCAATCAATAACATACATATTTCCCTTATACGATCCCTTGAAGCCTTAAAAACACATTAGAAACGAATCAGGACTAAATAAAAAACATATGGAATTTTTATGAAAAAGATGAAAATTTTCAAACTGCAGAGGTCACACGGCCGTGTGGCCAAGCCGTGTAACTCACACGCCCGTGTCCCAAGCCATGTGCATATTCGAAGTAGGGACACATGGTCGTATCCTAGCCTATGTCTGTGCCTGTGTAACTCTCTGACTTGGTTCACGCGGCCAAGCCACACGCCTGTGTGCTAGGCCGTGTAATTCTCGAAATGCAACCTTTAAAAATCTACAGGGTACACACGGCCGTGTCAAATGGCAGTGTGGACAAGAAATAGGCCATTTTCAAGCCATTTCTTACACCCAAAATATGCTCATACATACAAGCCATTTTTACATATTTCAAACTTTAAAAAATGTACCTAAAACATGTATAATGTAGTTAAATCAAAATGATATCTATTGAAACAACCAAAATGCCAAAAGACACCTCAATCACAATGATTAAATATACTTAAACATATGTATAATTTAGCCATTCATCAACCAGACATGTCTAACCTAATTCCAACCAATCTTACCATAATGACCACATGCCAAAGTCACATTCAAACATACCAAATTAGTCATTCAAACATGCATTAACCAGTTATCAAAATAACACACACCAAATAGGCATCAAAGGTACCTAAGTTACATTAACCGAAATAGCATATACATGCCAAACTCATTAACTATCATAAAACACAAGTCCGCCTGTAACAACCCATACCCGGCCGAGACGTTATGGCCGAATCTAGCGGTGTCACATTGAAGTGTTTTTCGAAACCATAATTTCATTGGAAAGCCAATTATACATTAAAACATTATTATATCATTAAAAAAAAATTATAAATCATATTAGATTGTTATTATGCTTTAAAACTATGCTTGTTGCAGAAGCTTTAAAATTATATTAAGAAGACGTGGTGTTTTTAAAAAATAGTTATCTTTTGAAGACACGTCTTCTTCCTACAACTAGCAATTTATATCAAAGCAAGTAAAAATCCCAAATTAAAAGTTAAAACCTTCGAGAGGCCTTATTACATAAATAAATACTCAATTTGAAATTTAATAGTAAATAAAAGTCAAATATAAAGTAGGAGCAGTAGTGTGGCCATCTCTGAATCCCTCGCAGCACCGATCTGTCTAAGGCTAGGGATTTCCTGTACAGATAAACAGAGGGGTGAGTTTACGAAAAATCAATGTGTAATCCCCTAACAAACAAGCTGTCAATCATTCAATAAATAGATGCAATTTGGGCTGAGCTTCATTCTGATGTCGTATTAATGTGGGCTTTAGCCCATTACGAGAATGAGATCGGTCTGAGAATACAATCAGAAATCCTACCCAATCCAGCCTCTACACACCACTCCGTCCTGCCAAACACACCATGTGGGGATAAAATCAACCCATCCAGCCAAACACACCAAGATTAGAACTGGTTACGGCACTAAACAGTATTGCAGCAAAGCTGCCAGTAATATTTACGGCTTAAAGCCATCAGTAGGTCCACAGTCGTCTTGGGCGACCCGTGCAACCTTAGGTCCACAGTCGTCTTGGGTGACCCGTGCGACCATATTTGTACAATACACTTCCTCCAAAATAACAATCCCAACCCCATGCAACATTTCATGCATCATATCATAATATCTTACATGGATGCAACATACATATAACGTGGCATGCTCAAATACATTCATACACATCATAGGGCAAATCAGTCATTTTACCTTACAGGGGTATTATAGTCATTTTACCCTACAGGGGTATTACAGTCATTTTACCCTACAGGGGTATTACAATCATTTTACCCTATAGGGGTATCACAATCATTTTACCATATAGGGGTATTTCTGTCATTTTACCCTATAGGGTATTTAGGTCATTTTACTCTACGGGGGTATTCGGTCATTTTACCCTACGGGGGTATTCGGTCATTTTACCCTATAGGGGGTATTTCAGTTATTTTACCCTATAGGGGTATTTTGGTCATTTTACCCTATGGGGGTATTTCGATCATTTTACCCTACAGGGGGTATTTCGGTCATTTTACTCTATAGGGGTATTTCGGTCACCATTTTGGCCCAATGTGGCCCAAAACGGCCTAAGCCCATGAGATCGCCCACGGTGGCCTCTCGTAATCCAGTACCCACATTTATGCGTTGGGGGTTACCACATGAGCGATCGCACGCCCATGTGGCATCAACGATCCTATTTTCTAGCTTTTGTCGATTTACGGTTAAGATAGTGATTTCACACCTGATTGCGAGAAGGCGCACAAGCCAACGAACACCAACCTATATTGAATCAATCACTCTGTCAGTCCTTTAATCAATAAGGTTAATCACCCTCTTTTAACACTTAATCCTAAAATAATATTGATACTTGCCTTACTTTAACGAGAGTGATTTAGCCCCCTTAAACCGCCGACCAATATTACCTCACGATCCTTGGCAAAAATTTGTATTACAACCCACTCTCGTTAACCATTACCAAACGCGTAAAATAACCTGAACCAATCGATTAACCACTTATCGAAACAAAGCACTAAGAATGGTGGATAATAGTAATCGGCCTATAAAGGCACCCCCTAAACCCGAACCAAGAAGTGGTAAAACCAATCCTAGCAGTGTCGACAGAGAAAAGAAAATGTTAATAGGGAGATTATATCGACTAAAGAAAGAAAGGAGAAGAAAACAACCGTGAACCCAAACAGACATGGTGGCTTACCTTAATTAAATGCAGAAAGAGGTTCGGCTACAAGAGAATCCGGCAATGACAACTCGACGAAAGCAAAAAAAACTGAGAGGAGAAGAAACAAGAGTATTCAGCCAATGCTCAAAAAAATAAATGACGAGGGCACAAAACAGATAAAGAAGGCTAGTGAAGATTCGGCAATAAGAGACAGCAGTATTCAGCCTAAAAGAGCAATATGAAAAAGGGAGAAATTTGAGTAAATGGAGAGAGAGCAAAAAAGAGAAGAAAAGAAAATCGATAGACAGGGGATTGGAGGAAAACGTAAAACCGAAATCAAAACAAAACCAAAATCCTGAAGTCCCTAGCAGTATTTGGTACAGTAGCAAAAAGGCAACAAAGAATGTTGAAAAAACTGAAGTGGAGAGGGAAAAAAAAAGAAAATGAGGAGCTAACACACCCCTACCAAAATTTGAGTCCAAGATAGTTCCAATTTCGGTTCAAACTCTAAACAAGCCTTAAGACTCTCCACAATATCCTCCCAAAATTAGGCTAACACTCCCACCCCCTTGATCCACTCCTCAAAATCCTCCTCAAATCACTCCAACTTCTCACTTATTAGACTTTTAATGCAACACAAACACTAGCCGTCCAAAGTATCAAAAATTGACCCCCTTATTGCGCAAACTACGACTCGAACTTCAGACCTTAGACATTAGTAACACGCCACTTACCCCCTTTACTAGCAGGCTCCTTGTGTCATGTTTTACCTACAATAATTTAAAAACCTACTATCTAGAACCAAGGGTTTTATTCACTTAAAATAAAAAAAAAATTGTTAAAGCCTAGGTTTGAACCTAGGACTTCCCACACTTCTCAGGACACATAACAACTCAAGCAGTCAATTATTTGTGTCATTTTCTTTCCCAACTAAACATTTATGTACAGCCTCCTAACGATTCCCATGCTCAAGACCTAATTCTTCTAGGCCCAAAATTCAGGGCGTTACAACTCACCCCTCCTTAAAGAAATTTCGTCCCCGAAATTTCCAACTATTAGAATGATCACATAACCCAAACTACACCACTACGCTCCCGTTACGCACTCTAGTTCCAAATTAGGTCTATGCCCAAATGACAAGGACCCAACTCGAGCACCTCTACGCCCTCTACCACAACCTCTTGTACCTTGTTCGTGTGTACCTCTTGTGCTAATTGTCTATTCGCATTTTATCTTGTATTAATAGTTTTATGCAGATCGGTTTACAATTCTAGTTGTTTATTAACAAGTATCTTATGGAAAAATAGTATCATTATTTAAGAGTTTGTTTTCGTGATACGCAGTGTCTATTGATGTCTACTAGTTTACTACAGTTTCAGTATACCCTACTAAAGAGTTAATAGTACTACCCACAGTAGTCTCAGTAATCCTACCTATGGCAGTTTCAGTCCAAATCAAAATACAGTTTTCAGAGAGAACTTACAGGATTGGTGCGGAGACTCAATGTACCACACATTCAGTATAACATTTCAAAATACTTCAAATCGTTTAAAACAGTTCTTTCAGAAATTCAAATCTAAAAACCCAATCCACAGCAGAGTTTTACAACTTGACTCTGATACCATTAAATGTAACACCCCAAATCCAGCCTAGACGTTATGGCCGAATCTGGCAGTGTCACATTAAAGTGTTTTTCAAAACCATAATTTCATTGGAAATCCTGTTATATATTAAAACCTTATTATATCATTAACAAAAATTTGTAAATCATATTAGATTGTTACTACACTTTACAACTATGTTTGTTGCAGAAGCTTTAAAATTATATTAAGCTTTAAAATTATATTAAGAAGATGTGGTGCTTTTGAAAAACAGTTACCTTTTGAAAAAACGTCTTCTTCCTACAACTAGCAGTTTATATCTGTAATATCCCGAATTAGGGCCTAATCGAAATAGTGATTTTGTGACCACAAATTCGAGATAGAAATAATTATTTTATAATTATTTTGATGTTTATGATATGATTGCATGATTGTGTGAAAATTTCGTGACGAAATTCTATGCATAAAGTGCTTAAGTTGAAATTAGGGACTAAATCGAATAATTTGCAAAACTTGCATTATAGAAGTTTTTAGTATGAAATTACTTTGTAATATTAATGAGGCGGTCTTAAATAGAAATTTGACCAATTTCTAAAATTTTGGACAAAAATGGGCTTGTACATGAAAAATTTTCAAGGAAAGGTATTAAAGGTATTTTTGTCATTTGGTAATTAATAGATTAAAAAAAGGAAAAAGATGGCAAAATATGTCCATCTTCTTCATTAGGACGAAAATTAAAGGGTTCTCCATATCTAGGGTTTGTTTCAAGCTTCCAGGCTCCATAGTAAGTGATTCAAAGCCCCGTTTTTAATGTTCTTTACGTTTTTGGAATCCCGATAGCTCGATTTAGCTTATGCTAGCAATAATTTAACCTATGGTTCATATTTGGAAAAATACCCATAGGTGAAATTTGTGTATTTTGGTGTTTTATGATAGAATATGAGGTTTTAAATTATGCTAGACAACTTGTGCTACTCGGTTTTAAGTGAAAACGAGTAAAAGGGCTTAATCGGTAAAAATACCTAATATTCATAAGTACATGTTAGAATGAGAATTTGATGTTGCCATAGAAGGGGAAAATGATCAGCATGTCATAAAACATAAGAAAATGGGATGAAGTTTAATTCCTGAGCCTAGGGCCAAAAGTGTAATTTTGCAAAAGTTTAGGGGAAAATGGTAATTTTCCAAAGTTCGTATTTGGGGCTGTTTTGATGAATGTATGTACTAAATAAGATTAATTTGGCATTATAGATCAAGAGAAACGAGATTCAAGTCGTGATCGAGGGAAAAACAAAGTTTACGAAGAATAGGCTCCATTGCTAATAATTTTATACCGAGGTAAGTTCATGTGTAAATGTAGTAACATAATTGTCATTTTAAGCAATTTAATGTTATTTATGTGATATGATGATTAATATCATGAAATATTATGCTTTATGGTTATTATTGAATAATATGTAAATTATGATTTGCTACTGAGTATCGGTTTCGATGTTCCGTGGAAGACGGCAAAGATGTGTAATCGAGGAAAAAGTCCGTTTGAACCTTGGGAATAGATTAGAATACAAGTGACATGTCACTAGAATGGTTGGGCATCCAAACTCGTTGAGTTGAGTCCGAGTTCACTTATGGATGCAAATGTCCGAACTCGTTGAGTTGAGTCCGAGTTCGTGAGATGTAACTAGGCATCCGAGCTCGTTGAGTTGAGTCCCAGTTCACTTATGGATGCGAACGCCCGAGCTCGTTGAGTTGAGTCTGAGTTCACTTATGGATGCGAGTGCCCGAGCTCGTTGAGTTGAGTCCGAGTTCGCTTATGGGCGGGTTACATGGTAGCTTGGCTACATATGTGGCACTTATGTACAAACTTTTCGTGTATTCGAATTATATTCCGATGTGTTCAACGGGTGAATCTTAAGAAAATAAGGAGAATGCCTAAGATGAAGGTGACATGTTGGTAAGTGTGGTAAATGAGAAAATTTGACAGGTATGTGCTTAAACCCTCGGGTTGAAAACTTGGTAAGATGAAATCGTAGAAAGATATTAAATGTAAATGATGTTTTATGTGGGATTGTGTGATTATGTTACTTGCTATTTGCATGTGAACTTGCTAAGCATTTATGCTTACTCCTTCCTTTTTCCTTCATTGTAGTTTTGACAAACCAACTTGAGAATCGGGATAGGTCGAAGACTCGTTCACACTATCCGAAGGCTTAAATTGGTAAAATGGCTTGTGTATCTTGAATGTGGCATGTATGGCAAAATACTCACTTTGTGTAATTGATCTTATGATATGGCTATGGTTTGGCAAGAAAAGAGTTTGTGAATGATTATCCATTGGAATGGCCAATCTAAATCATATTTGATACCATGTATGTTTAAAATGCTATTTAGTCCATGAAAATTTATAGTAAAGTGAAATTTGTCATAAAACAGAATCTGACAGCAGCAGTGATGTAAATTTGAAAAATCACTAAAAATAGTAGAAATGAAATTAAATGATGAGTAAGTTATGAAATTGAAGCTTAATGAGTATATTTTCATATGGATTGAACAAAACAGGTATATGAATTATAATTTATGAGACATTTGAATTTTTGTGAAACAGGGCCAGAGTGATTTCTGGATCCCCTGTTCTGACTTTGGAAATTAACCATAAATTGTATAAAAATAATTAGAAGTCATACTTTATATGTACATATTTCTTATTGAGTCTAGTTTTAAGAGAAAAAACTTAATAGTCATTTAAATTCTGTACAGAGATATATCTGATTCGTAATACACAGAGGTCAGAGTAGTCAAACCCTAAAACAGGGAGACTTTAACTAATAAACTGTACTAATTGTCCCAGCCAAAAATTCTAGAAAAAAAATTAGTAAATAGATATATGAGTCTAGTTTCAGGAAAAATTTACAGAATTGGATTTTGAGTTTCGAAACTCGAGATATGAATTTTTAAGAGACTATGACGCAAATTGCTAGCTTGACATAAAATTTTAAAATTAAATTGTTTGAACTGTTTAAGCAATGAATTAAGTCTGTTAACACCTCGTGCTCGACTCCGGCGACGGTCTCGGGTACGAGGCGTTACAATATCAAAGTAAGTAAAAATTCCAAATTTAAAGTTAAAACCTTAGAGAGGCTTTATTACATAAATAAATACCCAATACAAAATTTAATAGTAAATAAAAGTCAAATATAAAGCAGGAGCAGTAGTGTGGCCACCTCCGAATCCCTCGCAGTGCTGATCCGTCTAAGGCTGGAAATTTCCTGTATAGATAAACAGAGGGATAAGTTTACGAAAACTATGTGTGTAATCCCCTAACAAACAAGCAGTCAATCATTCAGTAGATAGATGCAGTTTGGGCTTGAGCCCGTTACAGTATCAGTATCAATATGGGCCTTATCCCATTACAGTAATAGTATCAGTGCAGTAATGCAATCAGAAATCCTACCCAATCCAGCCTCTACACACCACTCCGTCCCGCCAAACACATCATGTGGGGATAAAATCGACCCACCCAGCCAAACACAACAAGATTAGAACCGGTTGCGACACTAAACAGTATTGCAACTAAGTTGCCAGTAATATTTATGGCTTAAAGCCATCAGTAGGTCCACAGTCGTCTTGGGCAACCTGTGCAACCTTAGGTTCACAGTCGTCTTGAGGGACCTGTGCGACCATATCAGTACAATTCACTTTCTCCAAAATAACAATCCCAACCCCATGCAACATGTCATGCATCCTATCATAATATCTTACATGGATGCAACATACATATAACGTGGCATACTCAAATACAGTCATACACAACGTAGAGAAATCAGTCATTTTACCTTATAGGGGTATTACAGTCATTTTACCTTATAGGGGTATATCGGTCATTTTACCCTCTGAGGGTATTTCGATCATTTTACCCTATGGGGTATTTCGGTCACTTTACCCTATGGGGGTATTTCAGTCATTTTACCCTATGGGGGTATTTTGGTCATTTTACCCTATGGGGGTATTTCGATCATTTTATCCTATAGGGGTATTTCGGTCATTTTACCCTATGGGGGTATTTCGGTCATTTTACTTTATGGGGGTATTTCAATAATTTTACCCTATAGGGGTATTTCGGTCACCATTTCGACCCAACATGGCCCAAAACGGCTTAAGCCCATGAGATCGCCCATGATGGCCTCTCGTAATCCAGTACCTATGTTTATGCGTTTGGGGTTACAGCACGAGCGATCGCAAGCCCATGTGGCATCAACGGTCCTATTTTCTAGCTTTTGTCGATTTACGGTTAAAATAGTGATTACACACCTGATTGCGGAAAGGCGCAGAAGCCAACGAACACCAACCAATATTGAATCAATCATTCTGTCAGTCCTTTAATCAATAGGGTTAATCACCCTCTTTTAACACTTAATTCTAAAATAATATTGACACTTGCCTTACTTGAACAAGAGTGATTTAGCCCCCCTAAACTGCCGACCAAGATTACCTCACAATCCTTGGCAAAAGTCTGTATTACAACCCACTCTCGTTAACCATTACCAAAAGCGTAAAGTAACCTGAACCAAGCAATTAACCACTTACCGAAACAAAGCGCTAAGAATAATGGATAACAGTAATCGGCCTACAAAGGCACCCCCTAAACCCGAACAAGAAGTGGTACAACCACTTCTAACAGTGTCGGTAGAGAAAAGAAAATGTTAATAGGGAGATTATATTGACTGAAGAAAGGAGGGAGAAGAAAACAACCGTGAACCCAAACAGACATGGTGGCTTACCTCAATTAAATGCAGAAAGAGGTTCGACTACAAGAGAATCCGGCAAGGACAACTCGACAAAAGTTGAAAAATAGAGAGGGGAAGAAATAAGAGTATTTGGCCAATGCATAAAAAAGAAATGGCGAGGGCTCAAAACAGATAGAAAAGGCTAGTGAAGATTTGGCAATAAGAGATAGCAGTATTCGGCCTAAAAGAGCAATTTGAAAAAGGGAGAAATTTGAGTAAATAGAGAGACAGCAGAAAATAGAAGAAAAGAAAATCGATAGACAAGGGATTGGAGGAAAAAGTAAAACCAAAGGCAAAACAAAACCAAAAGCCCGAAGTTCCTAGCAGTATTCGGTACAGTAGCAAAAAGGCGACAAATAATGTTGAAAAAACGAAAGTGGAGAGGAAAAAAATACGAAAATAAGGAGCTAACACACCCCTACCGAAATTTGAGTCCAAGATAGTTCCAATTTTGGTTCAAACTCTAAACAAGCCTTAAGACTCTCCACAATATCCTCCCAAAATTCGGCTAACACTCCCACCCCCTTAATCCACTCCTCAAAATCCAACTCAAATCACTCCAACTTCTCACCTATCAGACTTTTAATGCAACACAAACACTAGCCGTCCAAAGTATCAAAAATTGACCCCCTTATTGCACAAACCAGGACTCAAACTTCAGACCTTAGACATTAGTAACAAGCCACTTGCCCTCTTTACCAGCAGGCTTCTTGTGTCATGTTTTACCCACAATAATTTAAAAACCTACTATCCAGAACCAAGGGTTTTATTCACTTAAATTTTTTTTTTTTTTTGCTAAAGCCTAGGTTTGAACCTAGGACTTCCCACACTTTTCAGGACACATAACCACTCAAACAGTCAATTATTTGTGTCATTTTCTTGCACAACTAAACATTTATGTGCAGCCTCCTAACGGTTCCCATGCTCAAGACCTAATACTTCTAGGCCCAAAATTCGGGGCGTTACACCACCTATACATGCCATTATAACCTTGATCAAGACATCAAAATCTACCATTATAATCGTTGGATAGTGTGATAGATCTTCGACTAGCTTCCAAACCGATCGAACTTTCGATAATCTGTAAAGTAAAAGAAAGACAACCAAATAAGCAATGAATGCTTCGTAAGCTCGTATAAAATTTAAACATAACATTCCATTTTTAAAAATATGAACTTTATAAGTCATAAATAAACTTATACCAATGCTTCAAGATTTATCAAACTATATCAATATCAACTCACAAATGAATAGGTTCATTAACATCCCGAATAATTTCCATTTATACCATAATAAAGTCTTATAAGTTGAATTACATAATCATCAACCTTTTCTTAAAATAGTGAACCGTTTCATTTACTTACTTACCATTCCATTTACTTAGCATAAGCTTAATTACGTATCAATTCACGAATCAGTATATCTATTCATGACATAAGTAAATTCACATATATCATAAGTAAATTCCTTTCTTACAAGTAAGTTATTTAACTTAACAATCCTTTTTATTTCATCATATTTCGTCACATCTATGAACTTATCATTTCCATAACATCAACCATAACCACAAGCTAGTACATTTAAACATAACTCTTTCACATTTAATTAATAATCATTCTATAATTCATCATTTGTCTCAAACTTTCCTATAAGCATGTCATTCTAGAATCACTTACCTTTAATAAACAAGATTAAAACTAAATGAATAAATTAATCATACTTGCTATACATTTACGAAGCACTTATAGGCTTAGTATTGAAAATGATTCATCTATGCTTCCTGTACTATATTAATTAAACCCAAACTCATTTATATATGTATATAAACATATATCTTTAACCAAATAATCATCAATATAACGATACTCACATATGATCAAGTAATTCATTGAACATTAAACATTTAACATTTACTAATATCTTGACTATACATTCGCCTTTAACATTAAAATAATTTTATAAATTCCATTCACAGTTAGCCCGACGAACTAGTAACTTGACTTGGATACTTGGGTAACTATACCACACCAAAGGCATCATATACGCATAATAGGGGCTCCAAAGTGCAGACAGGGGCACAAATGTGCAAACAGGGGCACCGTAGTGCGAATAGAGACACCAAAGTGTATACAGGGCCACTGAAGTGCAAACAGGAGCACCGAAGTGCAAATCCCGAACAAGCGCATATTCTAACCCTATTGGCATGCCAATCGTATCCTAGTGATTACTATATTAAACCAGGCATTTCATGTAATCCAATTCCTTTAAACATATTTATCATTCAAGGGCACTTCATCGTTTTCGTACACATGATATAATATCAATACATATATTCATATTGTCAATGTGCCCTCATAAAGATTAACATCATCTATTAATACTTTCATATTTCTCGATACACGTGCTTTAACAATTCATAATCATGTTGAAATCGCATATATATCATATCTCATAAATATTCAATAGTTTTCTAATAAATCCTTTCTCACCTTATATTCAGTTATAATACTTTGAATTTCACCTCACATTTTAAATATAATATATAAGCATATACTTCATGAATCAACATTAACATTATTTATATTTATAGGTATGTACAATTTTATACCTAGGAGCTTACCTAGCTAAATTGTTCAAATGTCAAAGTTCAGGGACATTTTGGAAATTTTCTATTCTCTTTGATTTTCCACCCGATCCTGATCTAAATTAATATTTTAATTCAATACATTTGCCCTAAAGGTAAACAATTGCCCTCGAACACTCCTATTTTAACCCTAAACTCCATATCAAAAACCAAACTTTAAAAACTTAAAAATAACATTTTAATTACCGAAAACAACTCCCAAAACATCTCCAAACTAGATTCTTATAAAACATATTCGAAAAATAGCTAAAGGCCATCACATTCGTTCATGAAATATAGTCAAAATGTAGTAAAACTTGTCAAAGCATTCATGAGTTATATTAGCATCACAAAACATATATAAAACCTCAAAATCCAATCTAACCAGGGCAACCTAAGCATGCATTTAACCATTCAAAACACGTAACATCTGACTTATGGCCATCCAAGGTAAAGAAAATAAAAGTAGAAACTGTCACCATTATAACTTTTAGAAATATGAAACAAATATATATGCATCCCTAAATGATCTCTCTAGTTCATCTCACTAGATACGAGTGGCAAATATAAATGTTTCATAACTTTCAATAATGTCAATGGTGTGAGGTAATACCAATTTTGATTTTTCATTTTTTTTAAAAAAATTCATGAAATGTAATTTTTTTTAGTACCAAATTTTAGCATCAAAATTATAATTTAACACCTCAAAGTTTTTCTATTAAAAAGTATAGCTGAAATTTCTTAATTTTTAAAAAGTATATTTTCATTTACTTGAAAATTATATCATATATCAATTTTTTTTTCATTTTTGAAGCAATATAAAAAATTATACAAAAAAAAAAAGTGAGGAAACACCAAAAATTATGAAAGAATAAAAAAAAAAATGAAGTACCAAAAATTGAAGGAATACCATAAAAACATGATACCAAAAAATTACGATGAAATATCAATTTTGGTTCATGTTAGTAAATTTTATTTCATTTATTTAATTATTAATATATTTTTTAAAATTATTATAAAATACAAAATTATTCCTTATCAAATTTTGCTGGAAATATAATAATTTAAAGTTATCAATTTTTTCCATTATCAGTTTTTTTCGAAACGATACCAAAATTTTTTAAGGATACTAAAAATTATGAAAATATACCCATTATCAACTTATAAACCGTAAATTTGATAAAAGCTTGATCATAAACAGTTTTTTTAGGAAGCTCTCGGGATTTTTAATGGCTATAACATTAAAATTAAATACTCGCTGCTATCTTTGGCGGTTGGACCCTGCTGCTGCTTCTTTAATGAGATATCTGAAATGAAAACGACAATGCCAAATCTCCAAAAATCCAGCGAGCATTCTTAGAACATCAACCATTATATATCACTGGCCAATGGCAAGTAATGCTCTCATCCCATTTTCAACCAACACAGCAGAATTAATCCCGCAAATAATGCAGCATCGCGGCAAGGTAGGGCCAAGCTTATCAATCATCATTATTGTTGAAACATAATTATACATTTTGTGTTTGTACATCCAAATTATAAACCCAAATATAGAACACAAGCATGCAATGGAATTCTCACCACCGCAATAACAATAATATTGTTATTACTAAAGTAAACAACAACAACAATAAGAATAAATAAGAATAAAGTTATCATGGCAAGGCCAGTTTGGTTCTAAACTAAAAATGCCGGGCAACTTACCAAAAATGAATAGCTCAAACCCTTCTCTCCAAGAATAATATAACCGTGAGTGATTCATATTTGGGTTACAAAGACGACAGCTACAAATCCATCGCAACAGCTTCCGGACGAAGTAGATGCAACTGAATTGATGGGATCTGTGCCTGGGTCTGGGATTTAAGAGGTTTGAGAGAACCTACTAGCTTCTTCTCCTTCGCCATTGTTCCAAGGACCTTCCTAACTTCATTTGCCAGCTCTATAACCAAGTCATCCTCATGACCTGTTTCCACGCACAAAATAAAAATAAAAATTCCCAACCATATTTCTTCATTCACTCCTTCAACATGTTTTTATACATGCATATACAGTTAAATGATGTATTCACTATCAGTTTGAAGTGGCCAAAGATAAACCACAAGACTGACCTATATCAAACATGGCCTTCTCGAGCGAGAAAAGATAATCCCTATTGTTCCCACAGGGTCCAACAGCAGTTGCAATTTGCCTGAAAATTTTTAATAGAAAAGTTTTTTTTAAAAAAAAGGGTACCAAGCATATGTTACAATAAAGCTCACACCAAAATCTTCCATCAAATGATTGAAAAGGTAACAATGGAAGTATTCGGATACTACCAGGCCATTTCCTCCAACGGAGCAGGCCCGAGGTAATACTTGTTTGAAACTTTGTCAGGAGTAGATGTGAACCTGCATAAAGTAACATTTTTGTTAAGGAAGTTGTGCATTAAAGGTTTGCTTCTTTTTTCCAACCAATTACAAACTGGACGAAAAAAAAGGACATGAGAACTTAAAAAGCAGGCTAACTTACACAATAACTCCACTTAGAGCAGGCCGCAGGGGATCTGTTTCCTGATTGAAAGCAATCACACATAAACCTAAGCATGGAAAATGAAGACAAACCTGAAGAGACAAGCAAAGAAAACCATTTCCAAGCGCTAGGAAATCTCATACCTTGAAGAAGTCCACGAGGGTCTTCTGATCATATTCACATTCCCTACTCTCCAAGTACTACAAATTTGGAAATAAAATACACTTTTTGTTTCTGAGTAATATGCAAATTAGTTGAGATAAAGAAAGCTGAAAAATGACAATTTTTTTTTTTTTGATAAAAAAAATGACAGATTGTTAAATGATACGAAAAGGGACTAGATTTTAAGTGCCTGAAGAAATTTCCTTTTGTAACACAAAATACAAATAGCTATACAGCCTGCGAAGTAGGAAGCAAGATACCTGCATTGCTGCTCTTTCCTTTTCAGGACTGCCCCGAACACAATAAGCAGCACCCCACTGAAAGAAATAATGTAGACTTAGCAAATAAAGAAAACAGGAAGCTCTTAGTAGGACTGAATAATTAGAAACAATGATCAAGAGCACATTAACGTAAAATACAAATCTCTTGCTCTAAGACAGCCTCCACAATATGCAACAACTTTAAGTAACCCAGAAGAAAACAATTTAAGGCACGAACTTGATAACTAGGAGATCATAAGACAAGAAGAGTTGCTGTCAGCTGCTACTTACACAAACGGCTCCTTCAATGTGCTCCAAGGTGCAAGTCCTTGCAGGATCTTCAGGTGTACCTCTGTGATCAATGCATGCTGTAATGCAGAAAAAAGAACATGCATAAGCAGTAACAAAAAAAAAATACTGCAAAAGATGCTTAGCAAGGCCAAAAATTAATACTTACCAAGGTCAAAAACACGCCTGTAATCCTTGATGAAGCCTATGACTTTCTCATCATACTCAAAACCAGGGTTCCAGACCAGTGAACCATAACCAAAAACCCAGAAAACCATACTCCTGAGAAAATAAAGCTTTTTTCACTAATATTATTAGATGAAAACAATGGCATCAAGACACAACATAGAATGACAACAGCAGTTCCTTTAGAAATGGTTATTGTCCAAGTTGTGGCAAGGCAATGCGTTTGGATTAGTTTAATTAAATAGCGGAGAGAGAATGTTAGATTTTTTATTTGATTTGACTTGTTAAAAACAAAAAGTAAATCCCTAAACTCCAAATTACGACAAAGAAAAAGATTAAATAAGCACACAAGATACTTGAAAAGAAAAATGATTGAAATGAACAAATTAACCCGTATATTAAAATTATTATTAACGAAAAGAAAGCGGATTGAAGTCTCGATTATTAGAAAAAAAGGATGGCGAAAGAAATTAGAAGCAACATTGTTGCTGTTGTGATGGCTAGATATGGAGTAGCAGTGAAGGGCTCAGACACGTAAGTTGCGCTAGTATTTAGGTCATTATTTGAGAGAGGAAGACCCAAAAATAAAAAGAGGGGGGAAGGAGGGAGGGGTCGGGGTTCTTGATTCTCATTAACAGGAGAGAAATGAAATTCACATTCGGATTTTTATAACGAAGAAGAAGCAAAAGAGGTAGAGAACTTACAACAACTTAGATAGATGAAAGAGATAAAACCTTGGAAGTGATCTACTCTGAGATAGAAGAAAATACGATGGAGGGGTGGACGCAGCCAACTTATAAAGGGGATGGATGATTTATAGATTAAAATTGCGTAGTCCTCTCTCTCTCTCTCTCGCTCTCTCTTAGGGTTTTGGTTTGTGTCAGATCCTAGGCTTGGAGGCTTCCATTTTCCAAGACCAATAGAAAGAGCAAAGGAGATGAAGAGGACTGAAGGAGGCGGCGATGGCATGTTCCAGGGTATTTATAGCTGTCACTGCCTAATAATTAGGAAAGGAAATGCTAATTCAAATCCAACTGGCTGAGCAAGAAGCCCACAACCTCATGCCCTCAATTATGTCTATATATATTGTCGAAAAAGGAGCAAGCATAACATTCAAAGGAATCAGTCAAAGAGCTCGGTACACATAAACTCCACTAGCATCTGCCAACACAGTAAAGGGGATAGAGACTCCGGTGGAATATTACAAATGCCAAAAAAAAAAAAAAAACAATAACCGGAGGTTGAAAATCGTTTTCCCATCCTGCTAAAACACCCACGTATTTATTGCTTTTTTTGAACTAGTGTTTAAACGACTTACAATCAATAGAAATCACAGTTATCCTCTACTCCTCTATCATGTGGAAATATAATTTTAGTACTTGAATCATTAGACAACAATAATAATCAATCTCAAGGTTGGTAAGGTTTAAACTTTTGGTCATTTTCAAGCTTTATACATTTGGAATGTGTCTATAAAAGTTGATAATTCAATTTTTACGATAGTCTCAAATGATGGCTTCAGCTCTCGATCTTTTAAAACTGTCTATTAAAAAAGATATCTAAATTAAGTTTGAAGCAACTTTATCTATAAATTTTTTATTGAAAAATATAAAATTGACAATTGAGCGTAAAGGGAATGCCCATTCCTTGGCCACTAAAATTATGTATAGACAATTTTCATATTTAAGACGTTGGTAATTTATTGAACGATATTTTTGGGTTGTGTTAAGTACATGAATGATATTTAGCCCATCAATAAAAATCATGTTACTTGGGAAAACATATTTTGGAGATTAGATCAAATCTAATCACCCCATCTAATACCTTGGGTCATGAATATTGGATTGGATTGAAACTGTGATTGCTTGGCTACCAAGAGTTCATGTTTACATTTCCTGTTCTTATTATATTGTATTGAGCTTATCTTTCTGTTGTTTTAGTTGGATTGTGATATATCTTCTTATGTTAGTATGCTTGAAATAATCTATTTAATTCAGAGACTTGTATAGGATAATGTACCGAGAGAATTAAGCACTTAAGTTGTTTTTGTGAGGAACCCTATTGTATGAGTGCCTCTTGAGAGTAAACCTCTTATGTTAATGTAAAACTCCTTAACCCCAAATCATCGTCGAAAAAGGATTACGAGGCATTACCGGACATAACAGACAACTTATAAATAATTCACAATTAATATAACATTCATAGTATAATTTAATAATTAAGTCTCTATATTGGACTCTCGAAGCCCAAAACATGTATTAAAAGTAGAACGAGACTTGTTCAAGTATTACGAAAAAATTTCGTATTTTATTTTATTTTTTTACAAAAATTTTGACAATATTTCTACTTATTTTTACTTAAAACCCCCTGCAAATTCAAACAAAAAACAAACCAATGCCAATGTTTCAACCAAAGGATTTTACATCTTTAACACTACTAGATCATGCTTAATCCATTGATTTATTACTTAAATTTTAAAGTGTTAACATATAAGGAACTAATTTATATCATTCATTTCATTTCAAAATTTAATACCAAATTTACTAATTTATAACTTTAAACTTACTTATCATCCAAAATTTCATAACTATCTAATTACAACAAGATCATTTAACATATATATATATATATATACATGACTCATGTACAACCACCTAGTACATGCCACTTAAACAAGAAGAAGAAATACATCATCAGAATTTTCTTATTGGAGTCGGGATCTTTACGGATCTTCGAATGGATCTTGAACTCTAATGACTGCGTGCAGGGAATAATCAGACATTTGAGTATTTCATACTCAGTAGTATTACTATAAACCAAACTATTTAACATTAATAAATTACAACATCATCCATAAGCTTTATAAATCATTTAAACTAATTATACATAATTATATATCACTTCATAAATCTTAAATTCATATTTCATTTTTTTTTCACATACTAATTAAATTCATAATTCAATTCATACATTCTTTCTCGTACTTTTTAATAGTGTCAAATCAATCAATCTCATTTTCAAATTTTTATTTCAATTATTTACCCTATTAATAAGGCTCGGACTCTGATAGATACACGGATTCCACCCAAACACACCAGAATATCCGACTCAAACATACCCAGAATAATATAAATCCTCCATAACACACCAGTATAATATAGCCTCCCAAACACACCGATAAGGTATTAAATGCCTATTCGGTTAAACCGAAGCATATAATAACAGAATCATCTTCTCGACCGAGCTATAAATCTCCTCATCACATCACAATCCTATGGCATGTCATTTGTATCCAATCTAGTCCGACAAGTTAATATGGTATTATTTTACTTTTCCAATTTCGAATTCATTTCCACAACAATTTCAAATATTCAATCAATTCAAAACATCTATTATCTCAATTCGCATATGATTCAATATTCACACATATTCTTACTTAATTTCAAATATTATTACTTACCTTATCTTAAATGTCTCATGACTACAAATTCAATATAACATTTAATAAATAATTTGAGCTAGAGTAATACAGACTCAGAATATGCGTTTACTCCTCAACGATCTTTTCTTTTCCTTTGGATGTCGATGCCTCGTTTTCCTTGTTAGCTACGAAAATAATAATAACAATTTACATTATTAATTATAGCATTAATTTAATAATTAATTAAATTTTTATTCAATTTATTCTCTAATTCTAATTTAATCCTAATTAACTCTTTTATTTGTTTAACTTTATTTATAATTCATTTCTACTCAATTTCCTTCCATATTCACCCTAACAATCTAATGTTCATTATAAAATCCTAATTTAAAATTTCTTCCAATTTAATTTCCTAAAACACAAAACTTATAGCTTCTTTTACAATTTAATTTCTTTTTCAATTCTAACTTAAAATTCATTCAATTAAATCCCTAATTCTTCTTTTTGTTCAACATAACCCATGCTTAAAAACCTAAGAACTTCCAAAACCTTAATTTAATTTCAACAAAAATTTGTTTTAAAGCTTCTAAAACATCAAAATTAATAGAAAAGGGCTAAATTTAACTTACCAATTAAACTTGAAGCTTTAAAATCCCAAGTTTCCCCTTTTTTTTCTTTCCCTTTTTCTTCCCATGTTTTCATCTTGTTCTCTGTTTCTTTTTTGTTCTTCTTTTTTTTTTACTTTCTTTTTATTCTATTTACTTATTTCTTTTAGTTATTTTATATTACTTTAATATTAAGCAAACAAATTATTTTATAACAAATGTAGCAATATTTTTATTGCAATTGTCATTATTCAATTTGTTTATTAAAAAAAATCTTAAAATTTAATTATTATCATTTACTTATTATATAAGAAATTATATATATTTTACACATGTACCAATAATAATTATGCACTTGTCTTACTTCATAATATAATATCAATTTAATAATTATTAATATATATAAATATCTTTTACTTATTATTTAAGAAAATATACAAATATATATATTTATATTTTTTTTACATGTGTATAAATACACATATCACACATGTACACTTTTATCATCATACATTTGGCACAAATTTTAATTTATTTATAATCTAATAACAAAATTTTAAATCAAATAATAATAATAATATTAACAATAATAATTAATAAAATCTAAGAAAAATCTTAGATTTTTTTTCTATCCATTTTGCCGCCTCAATTATTACAAATGGCTTAATTGCCATTTTAATCCCTTTTTCTTTCTATTGTTTTAGAATTAAACTTTTAACCTTTACTCAATCTAGTCCTTCTTACTAATTACTCTAAATTAAACTAGTTTCACCTAAATAAAACCTAATTAAACATATAACTAGACTCATAATTATTCCTAATAATTATTTACGAACTCGTTTCACTAAGATGGAGGCCTGATAATGTACTTTTCTAGTACCCACGGATTTTGGGTCATTACATTTCTCCCCCCTTTAATAAATTCCGTCCTCGAAATTTACTTGAGAAAAGGTGAGGATACTAAGCTTTCATTGTCTCTTTTGGTTCCCAAATTGCTTCTTCCACCTTATGATTTCTCCATAACACTTTCACTAATGGAATTCATTTATTTCTCAACTCTTTTATTTCCCGAGCTAATATCTGAATCAGCTCCTCTTCGTAAGCCAAATCTGATCGGATCTCAATGTCTTTAGTGGGAATTTGAATAACATGGGAAGGATCTGATCTATACCTCCGAAGCATAGAGACATGAAAAACATCGTGAATCTTCTGTAACTCTGGAGGCAAAGCTAATCGATAAACAATCGGTCTGATTCTTTCAATTACTTTATACGGCCCAATGTAACGAGGACTTAATTTTTCTTTGCAACCAAACCTCAAAACTTTCTTCCAAGGCGATACCTTTAGAAACACTTTATCACCCACAAAATACTCTATATCCCGTCGCTTCAGATCTGCATAAGATTTTTGTCTGTCAAAAGCTACTTTCAATCTATCTCTGATCTTTTTAACTATTTCTTCTATCTCCTAAATTAATTCTGGCCCAATTACTTTTCTCTCATTCAATTCTGTCCAACTTATCGGTAATCGACATCTTCGACCATATAATGCTTCATATGGAGCCATCTGAATACTAGATTGGAAACTATTATTATAAACAAACTCAGCTAATGGTAAGTAACGTTCCCAACCTAATTCAAAATCAATGATATAAGCCCGAAGCATATCTTTTAGTATTTGAATTACTCATTCAGACTGTCCATCGATTTGTAGATGAAATACAGTACTAAATTTAAGTCTAGTACCTAAAGAATCATGCAACTGCCTCCAAAATCTTGATATAAATCGTGGATCTCGATCAGAAATTATAGACACTGGAATACCCTGCAGTCCCACAATTTCTCGAATATAGACTTCAGCAAGTTTCTGTAATGACCAGTCGATTCTAACTACTATAAAATGAGCTGACTTTGTAAGTCGATCTACAATCACCCAAATAGCATTTTTCTTACTTGCTGACAATGGCAATCTCGTAACAAAATCCATAGTAACACAATCCCATTTCCATTCAGGAATACTAATAGGCTGAAGTAAACCTGTCGGTACCTGATGTTCTGCCTTTATCCGCTGACAAGTCAAACATTTACCGACATATTCAACTATATCTTTCTTCATCCCTGACCACCAATAAAGCTCCCGTAAATCATGATACATTTTTGTTCCACCAAGATGCAATGCAAATGTGCCTTTGTGTGCTTCTCAAAGAATTAACTCTTTTAGTTCAGAAGTAGCTGGAACACAAATTTGGTTTTGAAACCTCAAACAATCATGCTTGTCAATACTAAAACTCTCGGTTGTACCATTCTGAACCATTTCTTTTTTCTTCAATAATCTGTCATCTTTCATCTAAGCTGCTCTAATCTGATCAAACATCATCGGCTTAACCCTTAACTCAGCTAACAAGGTCCCATCATCATTAATACTGAGTCGAGCAAACATTGCCCGTAATTCAACCGCAGCTTTTCTGCTCAATGCATCCGCTACCACATTTGCTTTTCCCGGATGATAATCTATAACATAATCATAATCTTTTAGAAGCTCGATCCACCGTCTTTGTCTTAAATTCAACTCCTTCTGTGACAGAAGATATTTAAGACTTTTATGATCTGTGTAAATGTAGCATTTTTCACCATATAGGTAATGCCTCCAAATTTTTAAAGTAAAAATTACTGCAACTAGCTCCAAGTCGTGCATCGGGTAATTACGTTCATGTGGTTTTAACTATTGAGATGCATAAGCTATGAACTTCCCATCATGCATCAATACACAGCCCAAGCCGCTCAGAGAAGCATCACTATACACGACAAAATCTTTCCCCGACTCTGGTAATGTTAATACAGGTACCTCTGTCAACATTTGCTTCAAAGTCTCAAAACTCTTCTGGCACTGATCATCCCAAGTAAAAGGAACATTCTTCTGCAGTAGTTTAGTCATTGGAAATGCTATCTTCAAGAATCCATTTACAAATCTCCTGTAATACCCAGCTAAACCAAGAAAACTGTGCACCTTCGATACATTCTTTGGCGCCTTCTACTGAACAATTGTTTCAATCTTCTTCGGTTCAACTCTAATCCCGTCGGCAGATACCACATGTCCTAAAAATACCACCTCTGACAACCAGAATTCACATTTACTTAATTTCCCATACAACTATTTTTCTCACAGAATCTGTAGAACTTTTCGAAGATGCTGATCATGCTCTGCCTCTGTCTTCAAATATACCAATAAATCATCAATAAAGACCACTACAAACTAATCTGGGTACGGTTGGGAAATGCGATTCATCAGATCCATGAATGCAGCTGGAGCATTTGTCAATCCAAATGG
Organism: Gossypium longicalyx; assembly: GCA_025698465.1. Taxonomy (NCBI): domain Eukaryota; kingdom Viridiplantae; phylum Streptophyta; class Magnoliopsida; order Malvales; family Malvaceae; genus Gossypium; species Gossypium longicalyx. Next base: position 22,599,793 of record CM047000.1, read on the forward strand.
CATTACCAAAAATTCATAATGGCCATAACGAGTACGGAAGGCAGTTTTAGGCACATCACTTTCCTTCACCTTCAGCTGATAATACCTAGATCTCAAATCAATCTTAGAAGATATTGAAGCTCCCTTTAGCTAATCAAACAAGTCATTTATATGAGGCAAGGGATACCGGTTCTTGATTGTCACTTTGTTCAACTGTCGATAATCAATGTATAACCGCATAGAACCATCTTTCTTTTTAACAAACAGCACTAGAGCTCCCCAGGGTGAAATACTCGGTCGAATGAAGCCTCGATCTAGTAAATCTTGCAACTGTACTTTCAACTCTTTCAATTCAGTAGGCGACATTCGATACGGAGGTATAAAAATTAGTGTTGTACTTGGATACACCTCAATAGCAAATTCAACCTCTCTATCAGGTGGTAAGCCCGGTAGTTCTTCTGGAAATACATTTGGAAGCTCGCATACAGTCTTAATCTGACTGTACTGACTCCCAACTGAATCATAATTAATAACATATGCCAAGTATGTTGAACAACCCTGCTGCAGTAATTTATTAGCCTTCATCGCTAAAATGATGCGTGTCGAACCACTGGTACGGATGCCATTCACTTCAAATCTGTCCCCATTTTCTGTCTGAATACTAAACCTCTTTTTATAGCAATCCAAAACTACCCTATGTTCATATAACCAGTTCATACCCAAAATGATATCAAAATCACCAAAAGGCATGATCAACAAATCCACAGGAAACATTTTATCATGTATTATTAACGGGCACCTCCAACATACTCTATCTACTGACATCGTTTGTCCCAAAGGGCTAGACACTTCTATAGAAACTCTAGACATTTCAGATTCTAATTTTCCCAATTTTACTAGTTTTGAATTAATATATGAATGTGACGAACCGGGGTCAATTAAAGCATAAATAGGCCCAGAATACAATAAAAATATACCTGTAACAACATCGTGTGCATCTCCTTCCTCACGGGTCCGAACTACGTACGCTCTAGCTGGTGCTCTGGCCTCTGACTGTTGTGTAACTATAACACTGTTTCTTCTAACACTTCCACCTCTGGACACAAAACCGCCCCTACTAGATCCTCTGCCACGAACAGTAGGCACTGATCTCTGAGATGCTGCAGGTATGGCACTTTCACTTTTTGGATAGTCTCGAATGAAATGATCTATGGACCTGCATCAAAAAATTCACCGAGTTATCGTCCAACATTCACATAAGTGCATTTTTCCACAGTGTTCAGAGTCAAGGATATCAATATTTCGTGAAAGTCCCTTTACACTACCGGTAGAAACAGTAGTTTGTTTACCCCTACTTTTTTCACCTCGATCCGATCTGAAGCTTGGCTTCCAACCACTTCTAAACTCTCTGGATCTTTTTGGTAAAGGATTAGAACTAGCAGTTCCAGCTCGTTTCCTAGTCAATTTAGTCATTTTAGGCTTTTTATCCAATCACGAAACTTGTTCTACCATTTTTGCTCTTTCAACCAAATCTACAAATTCTGTGATTCGTTGTGACACCAACTGTACTTTGATTTCATCTCTCAAGCCCCGTAGAAACCTCTTGCAACTATCTGCCTCTGTTGGGATGAACTTAGTAGCGTACCGGCTCAATCTAGAAAATTCTCTTTCATAATTCACTACTGATAGATTACCTTGTTTCAACATTAGAAATTCCTGCTTTTTATCTTCAATATATAACTCTTCAACATACTTTTTCTGAAATTCCTTCTGAAATAATTCCCATGTTACCTGTTCTACTGGAAAATGTAGGATTACAGATTCCCACCATAGATAAGCCTCACCCTGAAGTAATGAAACGACACAAATCAAGAATTTTCGGAGGGTACATTCTAATTGCTGCAGAACCCGTTTAGTTGATTCCATCCAATTCTCTGCTATAGATGGATCAACTCCTGTATGACCCATAAATTCTGTAGCACCGTATTTTCTTAGCTCTTTTATCGGGGCCTGTCTCTGAGTTGGTACAGAAATTGTAGTAGGAACAGTCCCCGCTACTTTTTGCAAAGCATCAGCAATAACTCTTAATATATTAGAATCATCTCTATCATTTCTTCTTTCTACTTTAGGAGGTTGGTTTCTAATCGGGTTAATACTAGGTGTTATCGATTCAGTTTCATTTAACTCGTAAGATTCTTTATAACGCCCCATACCCGAGACCGTTTTCGGAGTCGAACACGAGGTGTTAACAGACTTAATTCATTGCTTAAACAGCTCAAACAATTTAATTTTAAAATTTCCAGTCCAGCTAGCAATCTGCGTCATAGTCGCTTAAAAATTCATATCTCGAGTTATGAAACTAAAAATCCTATTTCGTAAATTTTCCATGAAACTAGACTCATATACCTATTTACTAATTTTTTTCTAGAATTTTTGGCTGGGCCAATTAGTACAGTTTATTAGTTAAAGTCTCCCCTGTTTCAGGGTTTGACTGCTCTGACCTCTATGTATTACGAATCAGATATCTCTCTGTACAGAATTTCAATGACTATGAGATTTGTTTTTATTAAAACTAGACTCAATAAGGATTCTAACCATATAAAGTATACCACCTAATTATTTTTATAAAATATATGGTGAATTTCTAAATTTGAAACAGGGGATCTAGAAATAGCTTTGGCCCTATTTCACTAAAACTCAGATATCTTATAAAATACAAAACCTTTACCTGCTTTGCTTATTCCATATAAAAATAGACACAATGAGATTTAATTTCATATATTATTCACTATTAAACCATGTCTCTACAAATTTTTGTGATTTTTCAAAATCACGTTATTTTTTATACTTGAATCCGTTTTTAAGTTACTTTCACATTTTTCATAATTTTCATGTGATAGTTACTACTTAATCATACATACTATTAAACATGTATATCATCAGCCATTCTATTAGCTAATCACTAGCAAATATTTACACATCATTCATTGATCATATCATATCAAAAGAAACCAAGTTCCTATACATGCCATACACAAAACGAAACGTCTAACTATACCAATGTAATTTCTTCGATAGTGTGATCGAATCTCTGACGTTTCCTTCGATCCCCGAGTGGCTTGATAAAAACTATAAGAAAAATAAAATAAGAGAGTAAGCACTAGGCTTAGTAAGCTTACAAGCAAATAAGTTACAACATTCAACATCATGAATAAATATACATCAAGTCACCTAGCCTCATAAACTTTCTTTACTTCTCATTTTCTACCTTCTTCTTTACTCACTTACATTCTTTCTTAACTGACCTTTCACTATTCATAAATATAATCTACCTTCCCTTTTTGCTGATAATTCACTATGATTTAACATATACAATGATCCGATGAACCACTCGGAATACTAAGGATATTAGGGTCGTTCCTGTCTATCAATGTCCTGCCAATGCCATGTCTTCGACATGGACTTACATGAATTATTCCTGTCTCCAATGCCATATTTATATATACAATATGGGCTTACATGGATCATTCTGTCTCCAAAGCCATATATCGATATGGACTTACATGGCTCATTTCTATTACATCTGTCAACCCCAATATTCTAATATTCCTAAGGTTCAAACGGGGCTTCCTAATGCTTTTCTCTCGCTACTTACTTTAAATATTCTCAAAAAATAAGTATATAAATGCTGAAATTAACAATAATAATGTAAAATATAAGAATATTGCATTTATTTACTGTAAACTTACCTCGATACAAAATGTGACTAAACTTTACAATTTAGTCCTTTACTTTTTCTTTTCCCCGATCTACTCCTGAATTTCGTTCTTCTTGATCTATAATAGCAAATTTAACTTATTTAATACATACATTCATTAAAACAGAATTTAATACGAACTTTGGCAAAATTACATTTTTGCCCCTAAACTTTTGCATAATTACACTTTTGCCCCTAGGCTCGGGAATTAAAATTCATCCCTTATTCTTATGTTTTATGACATGCTGATCATTTTTCTCTTCTATGGTAGCATCAAATTCATACTCTAACATGCACTTATGACTATTAGGTATTTTACCGATTAAGTCCTTTTACTCTTTTTTACCTAAAACCGAGTAGCACAAGTTGTCTAACATAATCTAAGACCTAATATTATATCATAAAACATCAAAATAAACACTTTTCACCTATGGGTATTTTTCCAAATATGAACCCTAACTTAAATTATTGCTAGCATAAGCTTTATCGAGCTACCAGGATCTCAAAAATGTAAAAATCATTAAAAACGGGGCTTGGACTCACTTACTATGGAGCTTGAAAATTGAAGAAACCCTAGCTATGGAGAGAGAAAATTTCGGCAGCAACTTATGGAGAAGATGACCATTTTGTGTTATTTTTTCCCATTTTATTTCATTTAATATCCAAATGACCAAAATGCCCCTCCTTACTAAACTTTTAAAAATTCCTTCCATGTCCTAATCTTGTCCATGAACTTAAAATTGGTCAAATTGCTATTTAAGACCTCCTAATTAATATTCCAAAAAAATTTCATACTAAAAACGTCTAGAATGTAAGTTTTGCAACTTATTCGATTTAGTCCCTAACTTCAAATTAAGCATTTTATGCATAGAATTTCATCACGAAATTTTCGCACAATCATGTAATCATATCATAAACCTCAAAATAATAATAAAATAATTTTTTTTCTACCTCAAATTTGTGGTTTCGTAACCACTGTTCCGTTTAGGCCCAATTTCGGGATGTTACATTTCTCCCCCCTTTAGGGATTTTCGTCCCCGAAAATCTTACCTGTGAAGAGATTTGGGTACTGTTTTCGAATACCCTCTTCGGGTTCCCATGTAGCCTCGTCTACCCCATGTCTATTCCATAGTACTTTCACAAGTGCAATACTTTTGTTCCTTAATTGCTTTACCTCTCGAGCTAGAATCTTTACTGGTTCTTCATCGTAAGTCATGTCTGGCTGAATCTCAACCTCTGTCTGAGAAATCACATGTGACAAATCTGAACGATAACGACGTAGCATAGACACATGAAATACATTATGAATCTTCTCTAACTCAATCGGTAAAGCTAACCGATATGCTAATGGTCCGACTCTCTCAATCACTTCAAACGGTCCAATAAAACGTGGACTTAGTTTGCCTTTCTTGCCAAATCTAAGAACTTTCTTCCACGGGGATACTTTAAAAAAAAATTTGTCACCAACTTGATATTCAATCTCTTTTCTCTTCAAATCGCATACGATTTTTGTCATGTCATCAAGTCGCTTTCAACCAATCTCGATGATTTTTACTTTCTCTTCTGTTTCCTTAACTAGATCAACCCCGTAAACTCGATCTTCCTTAAGCTCTCTCCAATACAAAGGTGTGCGACATTTACGTCCATACAAAGCTTCATAAGGTGCCATCTTCAAACTCGACTGATAACTATCATTATAGGCAAACTCTACTAATGGTAAATATTTTTCCCAATCGCCTTGAAATTCCGATTACAATGACATCTAAGCATATCTTCAAGTACCTGAATAACTCTCTCTGACTGACTGTCGGTTTGAAGATGGAAAGCTGTACTAAAACTCAACTTTGTGCCCAAAGCTTTCTGTAATTTCTTCCAAAACCGTAAAGTAAATCTTCGATCTATGTCTGAAATGATCGATAATGGTACCCCGTGTAGTCTGACTATCTCTGAAATATACAACTCAGCCAACTTGTCAAGTGAATAATCCATACGAATTGGGATAAAATGAACCGACTTCGTTAATTTATCAATCACAACCCATATTGTATCTTTCTTTCTCGGTGTAAACGGCAATCCTGTCACAAAATCCATAGTAATTCGATCCCATTTCCACTCAGGGACTAGCACGGGCTGCAATAAACCTGAAGGTACCTAATGTTCGGCCTTTACCTGCTGACATATCAAGCATCTAGAAACAAACTCTGAAATGTCCCTTTTCATTCCTACCCACCAATACATTTTCTTCAAATCATTATACATCTTTGTACTACCTGGATGAATAGACAAAGAACTACTATGTGCTTCCTGTAAGATCTTTCGAATAAACTCATCATTCTCCGGTACGCATACCCTGTCTCTGAACATCAAACAACCATCAGAACTGATCTGAAAATCTAACTCTATATCCGACTCACACTGATCTCTTTTGGCTAACAACTCACTATCATTTTTCTGAGCTTCACAAATTTCTTCAAGAAACATCGGTTTCGCTCTCAACTCAGCTAAGATAAAACCATCATCTGATAAGGCTAGACTAGTGTTCAAAGCTCTTAATGCAAACAAAGATTTCCTACTCAAAGCATCAGCAACAACGTTTGTCTTACCTGGGTGATAATCGATCACTAGCTCATAATCTTTAATCAACTCTAACCATCTTCTTTGTCTCAAATTCAAATCTTTTTGAGTCATCAAATATTTCAAACTTTTGTGATCGTAAATATGTGGCACTTCTCACCGCGTACAAATGATGTCTCCAAATTTTCAGTGCAAAAACAATGGCAGCTAGCTCTAAATCATGTGTCGGATAGTTCGTCTCATTTGGCTTTAGCTGTCTAGAGGCATAAGTGATTACCTTCCCTTCCTGCATAAGTACACAACCAAGTCCATCCATGGACGCATCACTGTAAATCACAAACTCCTTACCTGGTTCGGTTGTACTAAAGCAGAGCTTTAGTCAACAATGCTTTTAACTTATCAAAACTCGGTTGACACTTCTCGGTCCATTCAAACTTGACATCCTTTCGCAGCAATCTTGTCAGTGGGGTAGCTATCATAGAAAATCCCTCTACAAATCGTGTATAATATCCGGCAAGACCAAGAAAACTTCTAACTTCTGATACATTTCTAGGAGGCTTCCAATTAACAATGGCTGAAATCTTGCTCGAATCAACCTTAATACCTTCATCTGAGACAATATGTCCAAGAAAACCAACTTCTCGTAACCAGAACTCACTTTTGCTGAACTTGGCATACAATTGATTATCTCTCAGAATCTGTAAAACTGTTCTCAAATGCTCTGCATGCTCAGTCTCATCATGAGAATAAATCAAAATATCATCAATGAACACAACTACAAACTTATCCAGGTATGGTTTGAAAATTTGATTCATTAAGTCCATGAAAATGGCAGAAGCATTAGTCAAGCCAAATGGCATCATAAGGAACTCATAATGACCATACCTAGTCCGGAAAGCAGTCTTCAAGACATCTGACTCTTTAACTCTCAACTGATAATATCCGGATCTAAAATCTATCTTAGAAAACACAGTAGCTCCCTTCAATTGATCAAACAGATCATCAATTCTAAGCAATGGATACTTGTTCTTTACTGTTACCTTGTTAAGTTGCCGATAATCTATGCACAATCTCATCAATCCGTCTTTCTTTTTCACAAATAACACTAGTGCACCCCATGGTGAACTACTGGGTCTTACAAAGCCTTTATCTATTAATTCCTGCGACTGAGCTTTCAATTCTTTCAATTCCAACGGAGCCATTCTATAAGGAGCAATAGAAATGGGCGTGGTACCTGGAATCAACTCAATACCAAACTCAACTTCTCTAACAGGAGGCAAACCTGGTAGTTCTTGCGGAAACACATCGGGAAACTCACATACCACAAGCACTGATTCAATTTTCAATTCTGGATCTTTAGTGTTCAACACAAAAGCAAGATAAGCTTCATACCCTTTTCTCAAACATTTCTGAGCAGACATAACAGAAATTATGGAAAATGAACTATCTGACTCTTCTAAATTAACCCGAATAATTTCACCATTTTCACACTTCAACTCAATGAATTTCTTCCCACAATTCACTATCACATCATGTGTAGTCAACCAATCCATACCAAGAATCACATCAAACTCATCAAATGGCAATAGCATGAGATCAGTAGGAAAACAAGAGCCTCTAATCATCAAAGGACAATTTCTACATACTTTATCTACTAATACATGCTTGCCTAATGGATTTGATACTTTAATCACAAATTCTGTAGATTCTATAGGCATACTTATACTAGGCATCAATTTCTTGCAAACATATGAGTGAGTTGAACCCGGATCAATCAAAGCAATGACATTAATATTATGTAGAGAAAATGCACTCGTAATCACATCGGGAAAGGATGCCTCTTTGCGTGTACGAATAGCATAAGTCCTTGCAGGGGCTCTAGTATCTGGTCTCACAACTGAATCTCTTGAGGTACCTCTATTACTTGCTCCTACTCCCTGTTGCCTCAGTAATCTGCCTCTAGTAAGAGCATTTCCGGATCTAGCGCTCTGTGTTATCTCTTAATTAGCTACCTCTGGACATTCTCGTACAAAATGATCTGGAGCACCGCATTTATAACAAACATTTTTGCCTGCCCGACAAGGACCATAATGAAGTCTACCACACCGTGGACACCCTGATCTACCCTGTCCAACATTACCTACACTCGCATTCGAGGTGGTCTGAGCTTTCGAATCCTTAAATCTGCTGCCTCTATTCTAACTAGAATACCTGGCTGAGAAACTAGGTCTGGTAGAAAACTCCTTTGGCCTTTTGGATGTAGCTTGGAATGACCTGCTCATCTGTCTTTTCTTTATATCTTGTGTCTCTGTCTCAACTTTGCCTTTTCTTTTATGACTCCTCGCGCGCATGAGGCTCTCTCAACTAAAATAACAAACTCTTTTATTTCTAGGACACCACCCTTGTGATCGGATATCATCATTTAACCCATCCTCAAACCTTTTACACATGGTAGCCTCTGTGGACACACATTCTCTAGCATATTTACTAAAGCCCGACAAATTCGCGCTCATAATCGGTCACCATCATATTACCTTGTTTCAATTCCAAGAATTCCTTTCTCTTCGATCAATAAACCTCATTGATGTACTTTTACTGAAATTCCTCCTGAAAGAAATCCCAAGTGACCCTCTCCTTTGGTACAATTGATACAAGTGTTTGCCACCAGTGGTAGGTGAGTCTCTAAGAAGTGATACTACACATTTCATACATTCCTCGGGTGTACAAGATAATTCGTCAAAGACTCGATAGTATTTTCTAACCAAAATTTCGCCTTTTCTCGCATCATCATCCTTTGTTGCTCGGAACTCTTCGCCCCTTGTTTCTCGATTCTATCAAGCTGGTGGCTTTTCTCTTATCACTGCACTGTGGATTGGGAAGCTTGAGCTGCATGGGTAGCCCGAGAATCATGAGGGGGTGGAGGTCTAACTACAGATTAAATTAACGAGCGAACTCGGCAAACAAATCATTCAAAGCTTGGAAGAGAGCTTCTCGAGTCACTCCTCCCTGATTAACTGTTACTGGCCTATTCTCAGATGGCGCTGCCCCTTTTGTGGGAGCAGGCGCATTACATTCTACATCATCATCACCAGCTCGCTCGGGATCCATTATTATAAAACAAAATATTTAAAAAATCGTCAGGAGTCGTCACACTATCAAAATACAGGTATGGCATGTATAGCTAGACTTTTACTCACACTAACTATTCTGAAAACTGACTAAACCTGGCTCTGATACCAATAAATGTAATGCCCCGTACCCGAGACCGTTTCCGGGGTCGAACACGAGTTGTTAACAGACTTAATTCATTGCTTAAACAGCTCAAACAATTTAATTTTAAAATTTCCAGTCCAGCTAGCAATCTGTGTCACAGTCGCTTAAAAATTCATATCTCGAGTTCTGAAACTCAAAATCCTATTATGTAAATTTTTCCTAAAACTAGACTCGTATATATATTTACTAATTTTTTTCTATATTTTTTGGCTAGGCCAATTAGTACAGTTTATTAGTTAAATTCTCCCCTATTTCAGGGTTCGACTACTCTGACCTATGTGTATTACGAATAAGATATCTCTCTGTACAGAATTTCAATGACTATGAAGTTTGTTTCTATTAAAACTAGACTCAATAAGGATTCTAAACGTATAAATCAAATCACCTAATTATTTTTATAAAATTTATGGTGAATTTCTAAAGTTGAAATAGGGGATCCAGAAATCGCTCTGGCCCTATTTCACTAAAACTCAGATATCTTATAAAATAAAAAACCTTCACCTGATTTGCTTATTCCATATGAAAATAGGCACAATTAGCTTTAATTTCATATATTATTCACTATTAAACCATGTCTCTACAATTTTTTGTGATTTTTCAAAGTCACGTTATTTCTGATACTTGAATCCGTTTTTAAGTTACTTTCACATTTTTCATAATTTTCATGTGGTAGTTACTACTTAATCATACATACTATTAAACATGTATATCATCAGCCATTCTATTAGATAATCACTAGCAAATATTTACACATCATTCATTGATCATATCAAAAGAAACCAAGTTCCTATACATGCCATACACAAAACGAAATGTCTAACTATACCAATGTAATTTCTTCGATAGTGTGATCAAATCTCCGACGTTTCCTTCGATCCCCGAGTGGCTTGATAAAAACTATAAGAAAAAGAAAATAAGAGAGTAAGCACTAGGCTTAGTAAGCTTACAAGCAAATAAATTACAACATTCAACATAATGAATAAATATACATCAAGTCACATAGCCTCATAAACTTTCTTTACTTCTCATTTTCTACCTTCTTCTTTACTCACTTACCTTCTTTCTTACCTGACCTTTCACTATTCATAAATATAATCTACCTTCCCTTTTTGTTGATAATTCACTATGATTTAACATATACAATGATCCGATGAACCACTCGGAATACTAAGGATATTAGGGTCGTTCTGCCTATCATCAATGTCACTGCCAATGCCATGTCTTCGACATGGACTTACATGAATTATTCCTGTCTCCAATGCCATATTTATATATACAATATGGGCTTACATGGCTCATTCCTGTCTCCAAAGCCATATATCTGATATGGACTTACATGGCTCATTTCTATCCTGTCCTGTCAACCCCAATATCCTAATATTCCTAAGGTTCAAACAGGGCTTCCTAATGCTTTTTCTCTACTACTTCGCCTTTAAATATTCTCAAAAAAATAAGTATATAAATGCTGGAAATTAACAAGAATAATGTAAAATATAAGAATATTGCATTTATTTACTGTAAACTTACCTCGATACAAAATGTGACTAAACTTTACAATTTAGTCCTTTACTTTTTCTTTTCCCCGATCTACTCCTGAATTCCGTTCTTCTTGATCTATAATAGCAAATTTAACTTATTTAATACATACATTCATTAAAACAGCATTTAATACGAACTTTGGCAAAATTACATTTTTGCCCCTAAACTTTTGCATAATTACACTTTTTCCCCTAGGCTCGGGAATTAAACTTCATCCCTTATTCTTATGTTTTGTGACATTCTGATCATTTTTCCCTTCTATGGCAGCATCAAATTCATACTCTAACATGCACTTATGACTATTAGGTATTTTACCGATTAAGCCCTTTTACTTGTTTTTACCTAAAACCGAGTAGCATAACTTGTCTAACATAATCTAAGACCTCATATTCTATCATAAAACATTAAAATAAACACTTTTCACCTATGGGTATTTTTCCAAATATGAACCCTAACTTAAATTATTGCTAGCATAAGCTTTATCGAGCTACCGGGATCTCAAAAACGTAAAAATCATTAAAAACGGGGCTTGGACTCACTTACTATGGAGCTTGAAAATTGAAGAAACCCTAGCTATGGAGAGAGAAAATTTCGGCAGCAACTTATGGAGAAGATGACCATTTTGTGTTATTTTTCCCATTTTATTTCATTTAATATCCAAATGACCAAAATGCCCCTCCTTACTAAACTTTTAAAAATTCCTTCCATGTCCTAATTTTGTTCATGAACTTAAAATTGGTCAAATTGCTATTTAAGACCTCCTAATTAATATTCCAAAACAATTTCATACTAAAAACTTCTAGAATGTAAGTTTTGCAACTTATTCGATTTAGTCCATAACTTCAAATTAAGCATTTTATGCATAGAATTTCATCACGAAATTTTCGCACAATCATGTAATCATATCATGAACCTCAAAATAATAATAAAATAATTTTTTTTCTACCTCAAATTTGTGGTTTCGTAACCACTGTTCCGTTTAGGCCCTATTTCGGGATGTTACATTCTTCTTCTCCAGTATGCATTTCTTTATCAGTATCGTTTATTTTTTCATCTAACATCTGTAACACCCCTCACCCGTACCCGACGCCAGGACAGGGTTTGAGGCATTACTGGTAATTCACCTTTACAAACTTACTAAATCGGGCCACCAAATTTCGCCCAAATTTAAAACCTTTCAAACGTGTACACTTTGTCCCTTACACAGGCCTTCGAGGCCTAAAACACACCTAGGGGCAGTACGGGACACAACCGAAAATATTCGATAAACTTTGGGCACTTTAGAAAATTTTTCCTTACTTTGAAGTGTGACATGCCCGTGTGATAGAGCCATGTGGTCACACACACCCGTGTGGCTTGGGACACGCCCGTGTCCTCCGTCCGTGTGCAACACTAACTTAAACCTCTACATTCTGTTAAAAGCACAGGGCCATGACACACGCCCGTGTACTTAGCCCGTATTCTATACTGACTTAAAATTTCAAATGCAGGGGATACACGACTATACCACACACCTATGGGGGTGAGCCATGTGTCACACACGGCCTAGATACACGCCCGTGTATCTACCCTTGTGGACCTTATTAGGCCATTTTCCAAGCCTTTGATCCCCCTTCATACTTATAGATTACTTTTACAAGGCCAAATTATACACTTATATATAAGACTTTAATTAACCTCATTGCATGTAAACTTCATGTCATTGGTTTCATACATGCTAAGTTAATCCTCATCTTGCATTTAAGGAATTCCACGTCCACTTGACATATTTAAGATTGACTCGTTTTTATAACTCATTGCCAATTATAACCAAGCCATCATATGTAAACATAAACATGCATAGAATTGTAGGTTAGTGCCTACTTTGAAATAGGCCAAGTTACTATGGCCATATACAAAAAGATAACTTTACATGCCTTCATTTTTTTTGGCAATTCAAATGACACATATAACAAAATACAAAAAAGCTCTATACATGCCATTGAACAAAACATAAGAGTCTATATACCCAAGCTGGACTAGTTGATAGTATGTAGACTCTCCAACCGTCTTCAATCTTTATAAGTCCTCAAGCTCTGAAAACGGGGAAAAAGAGAGGGGTAAGCATATATATGCTTAGTAAGCTTGAATAACTGGAAAGTAAACTTACCGATTATTTAGCATACATCCTTATTAGATAATGAAACCAACAATATGAAAATGGCTTCCCTATCACATGCACTCAATCAATGAGTTAGTCACATAACAAAACACCATGTAACTTATCTTAGATGAGCTCATCATTCAACATGTCATTTATACATATACTTCATTTTAGTCCCGTTGAGTTTCTAGGAAATCTCGATGGATTATCCAATCACCGTCAATTCATACAGATGATCATTTCAGTATGCACTCCCGCGAACCTTACATCTTACAGCGGGATTACCAGTCTAGGCTAAATCTCCCGTAATATAAACTCATATGGTGATGTCGGGATTACCAATCCAGGCTAAATCTCTTATAACGGTAAACACCCTTAATGAGCTCAGATTTGAATTACCAATCCAGGCTAAATTCAGACCCTAATCAGATTACCCGTCCGGGCTAAATCCATAATGCACACATATTCTTCGGGAGGCTCGATCATCCAAGGAACACCCGTCCGGGCTAGATCCTTTCTATATTTGAGATCAATGGATTACCCGTCCGGGCTAAATCCTTTCTGCAACACATGCAAGATCTCAATTCACATGTCAATCATGGTTTATCCATCGAATTCCCTTTTTAACCTCAACCGAGACATTATCCATCGAATCATTATCAAAGATGCATTCCATGCATCTTCATGCCGTCAACAATGCAATTATCATGCATTCATACACCATACAATTATGCATATTATGAGTTTACTTTAAGTTATCCGAACTTACCTGGTACTCGTTTCGGTATTGTGTTTCGGTTATTCCGAAACCTTTCGTTTTCCTCGGTCGACCTTCGAAATTTGTTCCTTGGGGTCTATAACAATAAAATTAAACCATTAACACCTCACATTGTACTATATGAGCTTAAATTTCACCCTCGGTCCAAATGACCATTTTGCCCCTAACCTTTCACATTTTTATGATTTAGTCCCTAAGCTCGTATAATGAAACACATGCAATTTTTATTTTACCCAAGCCTAGCCGATCACTTTTCCTTCTTACGGCAGCCCACATTTTCAATTATTTTCACATTTCTACCACATATTTATCAATTTTTGCAAAAAAGGTCCCTTTAGGGGTTTTTCATAAAAATCACTTAGGAAAGGATGTTTAACACACCTTCAACTTTCATATTCCTCCACAAAACATCAAAATACAAGTAACTCATGTATGGGTAAATTTTTAAGCATGAACCCTAGCATGAAATATGGGTAGAAATGGAGAGAGTAAGCTATCGGGATTTCAAAAATGCAAAGAACATTAAAAACGAGACTTGGGAGCATTTACTATTGAGCTTGAAAAGCTTGAAAACCCTAGCTATAGAGAACCCTAGAGTTTCGGCTGAATGAGGGAGATGAATGGCTGATTTTGACTTATTTTTCCCATTTTATTTCATTAAAAATCCAAATGACCAAAATGCTCTTAAGCCCTCTCTTTGAAATTTCATCCATGCAAGCCCATTTTTGTCCAAAAACTTAGAAATTAGGCAAATTGCTCTCTAAGACCTTCAAATTTAATATCTAAAGCAATTTCATACAAATTACTTCTAGAATCCAAGTTTTTCAATTTATTCAATTTAGTCTGTAATTTCCAATTGGACACCTTACTCAAGGGATTTCTTCATGAAATCCTAACACATGCATATTCTCATATTCTAAACCTCATAATAATCATAAAATGAAAATTTTGATGTCGAATTTGTGGTCTCGAAACCACTATTTTGACTAGGCCCTATTTCGGGATGTTACAACATCTTTTATCAATAAAACAAAAAACAAGTAAATAGGTCAGCATCCAAAATACCCAGACTCAATTTCGACTCAAAAGTGGCATGTACTATTAGACTCACTTCCGAGCTCGATTTAGCCTGAGAACCAGCTAAACCTGATAGCTTTGATACCAATAATTGTAACACTCCCTAACCCCCAACAGTCTCCAGAACAGGGTTACGAGGCATTACCGGACATATCAAACAATTTACGAATAACTCACAATTAATATAACATTCATAGTATAATTTAATAATTAAGTCCCTATATTGGACTCTCGAAGCCCAAAACAAGTATTAAAAGTAGAACGAGACTTGTTCGAGTATTCCGAAAAAATTTTCGTATTTTATTTTATTTTTTTTTACAAAAATTTCAATAGTATTTCTGCTTATTTTTACTTAAAACCCCCTGCAAATTCAAACCAAAAACAAACCAATACCAATGTTTCAACCAAAGAATTTTCCATCTTTAACACTACTAGATCATACTTAGTCCATTGATTTATTACTTAAATTTTAAAGTGTTAACATATAAGGAACTAATTTATATCATTCATTTCATTTCAAAATTTAATACCAAATTTACTAATTTATAACTTTAAACTTACTTATCATCCAAAATTTCATAACTATTTAATTACAGCAACATCATTTAACCCATATATATATACATGACTCATGTACAACCACCTAGTACATGCCACTTAAATAAGAATAAGAAATACATCACCAAAATTTTCTTGTTGGAGTCGGAATCTTTCTGGATGTTGAATTGGATCTTGAACTCTAATGACCTGCGCACGGAAACAACCGTACACTGAGTATTTCATACTCAGTGGTATTACTATAAACCAAACTATTTAACATTAATAAATTATAACATCAACCATAAGCTTTATAAATCATTTAAACTAATTATACATAATTATATATCATTTCATAAATCTTAAATTCAAATTTCATTTTTTTTACATATTAATTCAATTCATAATTTAATTCATACATTCTTTCTCGTACTTTTCAATAGTGCCAAATCAATCAATCTCATTTTCAAATTTTCATTTCAATTATTTACCCTATTAACAAGGCTCGGACTCTGATAGATACGCGGATTCCACCCAAACACACCAGAATATCCAACCCAAACACACCCAGAATAATATAAATCCTCCATAACACACCAGTATAATATAGCCTCCCAAACACACCGATAAGGTATTAAATGCCTCTTCGGTTAAACTGATGCATATAATAATAGAATTATCTTCTCGACTGAGCTACAAATCTCTTCATCACATCACAATCCTATGGCATGCCATTTGTATCCAATCTAGTCCGACTAGTTAATAGGGTATTATTTTACTTTTCTAATTTCGAATTCATTTCCACAACAATTTCAAATATTCAATCAATTCAAAACATCTATTATCTCAATTCACATATAATTCAATATTCACACATATTCTTACTTAATTTCAAATATTATTACTTACTTTATCTTAAATGTCCCATGACTACAAATTCAATATAACATTTAATAAATAATTTGAGTTATAGTAATACAACTTGTTAGCTATGAAAATAATAATAACAATTTACATTATTAATTACAACATTAATTTAATAATTAATTGAATTTTTATTCAGTTTATTCCCTAATTCCAATTTAATCCTAATTAACTCTTTTATTTGTTTAACTTAATTTATACTTCATTTCTACTCAATTTCCTTCCATATTCACCCTAACAATCTAATGTTCATAATAAAACCCTAATTTAAAGTTTCTTTCAATTTAATTTCCTAAAACACAAAACTTATAGCTTCTTTTACAATTTAATCCCTTTTTCAATTCTAACTTAAAATTCATTCAATTAAATCCCTAATTCTTCTTTTTGTTCAACATAACCCATGCTTAAAAACCTAAGAACTTCCAAAACCTTAATTTAATTTCAACAAAACTTTGTTTTAAAGCTTCTAAAACATCAAAATTAAGAGAAAAGGGCTAAATTTATTTTACCAATTAAACTTGAAGCTTTAAAATCCCAATTTTCCCCTTTTTTTCTTTCCTTTTTTCTTCCCCTATTTTCGTTTTGTTCTCTGTTTCTTTTTTGTTCTTCTTTTTTTTTTTTACTTTTTTTTATTCTATTTACTTATTTCTTTTAGTTATTTTATATTACTTTAATATTAAGTAAACAAATTATTTTATAACAAATGTACCAATATTTTTATTACAATTGTTATTATTCAATTTGTTTATTAAAAAAAATCTTATAATTTAATTATTATCATTTACTTATTATATAAGAAATTATATATATTTTACACATGCACCAATAATAATTATGCATTTGTCTTATTTCATAATATAATATCAATTTAATAATTATTAATATATATAAATATCTTTTACTTATTAATATACAAATATATATATATTTATATTATTTCTTTTACATGTGTATAAATACACATATCACACATGTACACTTTTATCATCATACATTTGGCACAAATTTTAATTTATTTATAATCTAATAACAAAATTTTAAATAAAATAATAATAATAATAATAATAATAATAATAATAATAATAAAATCTAAGAAAAATCTTAGATTTTTTTTCTATCCATTTTGCCGCCTCAATTATTACAAATAACTTAATTGCCATTTTAATCCCTTTTTCTTTCTATTGTTTTAGAATTAAACTTTTAACCTTTACTCAATCTAGTCCTTCTTAGTAATTACTCTAAATTAAACTAGTTTTAGCTAAATAAAACTTAATTAGAATATAACTAATCTCATAATTATTCCTAGAAATTATTTACGAACCCGTTTCACTAAGACGGAGGCCCGATAATGTACTTTTTTGGTGCCCACAGATTTTGGATCATTACAGTTAATGTTTTACTTGTTGAATTCATAAAGGGTGAATTTAGTGGTGAGAGTATTGAGTCTTCTAGATACAAATGTGAGGAAAATTGTCACGAGGTGTGATAGGATAGGATCACTTGTTGTAATTGTTGAAGAGAGTGAATATTTCTCATAGAGCTAGGCTCCACAGACATACAGGAACCAAATTGCATAGAAAACTCTTTTGTGTTATGTTTGTTTACCATTTTTCATTTAGCGTTGAAAGAGTGCCCACTCTGTTGTCACTCAGTCACTATGATAGTCTGTTTTTACGCAACTATTTCGAGTTAACAATTTCCAAGAGACTGAGACAAAAGAGTGAATAAATTGACTCCTAATGGGTGGAATTCTAGGAAATCTCCTAGAGAGAGCTTACATAAACTCTCCTTTAATACTAAAGTAGAATACTAGGTAATCTAGGCTAAACTAGCCATATATGCCACTTTTTTTTTTTTTAAATTAGGCTTATAAGCCATTTTTTTTTGAAAATTTAGGGAAATAGGCCCTTTTATTTAGAGAGAAACGAAAAGTACACCCACTTTCCCTCAACGATCACTTTTTAAACGTTGGTCGTCCAAGGTAAAAATTTTT
This sequence comes from Gossypium longicalyx, assembly GCA_025698465.1. NCBI lineage: Eukaryota > Viridiplantae > Streptophyta > Magnoliopsida > Malvales > Malvaceae > Gossypium > Gossypium longicalyx. The sequence goes on from CM047000.1 coordinate 22,618,367, forward strand.
AAAAGTGGGGCAACAATAAATTTTTTCCCTATAAATACCCTTAAATTTATTTACTTTCACTCAATCCTATTCTCTCAATTCTTTATAATCTCCTAACTTTCTTAACTCTCTTAAATTTCTCAAGTTCTTGTTCTAAATTCTTCTATATTCTCATTTTAAAATATTAGTTTTTTAATTACTTCGTATTTTATTCGTACGGAATAAGTTTTCATGAATGGCAATCTCTTTAATTCGTTTCAACGACAACCACATTTCCATCGCTCAAGTAGTAATGGTAAGACGAAAATTTAATTTTCTTTATTTTTTATTAAGTTAAATTTATTTTTTATTTAATTTAAAATAAAATTTTTTCATTATAAATAGGTGGATGATTATGTTTTGGAGGGGTTCATACATAATTTGGCAAAGCCTCCAATCACCAAAATTCGCGGTTACTTGCAAGAGGTGGGATTCTTTCATACATCTTGTAACACCCCTTACCCATGTCCAACGTCGAGACAAGGTACGAGGCATTACCGGACTTAAACATACACATACATGCAAAAATCAGGCCATAAAATTTCTTTTAATTTAAAACTTTTCAAACACATGCATGTCGTCCCTTATTTGAGTCTATGAAGCGCAAAACATACATCGGGATTAACTAAACGGAGAACTTTGAGAGGTTTCAGGAAAACTTAGAAAATTTTCCCATGAAACAGGGTCACACGCCCATGTGGACATAGGGACATGCCCGTGTGTCTTTGACACGTCCGTGTGTCTTTGACACACCTGTGTCCTCAGGCCGTGTGACTCTCTATTTATGATGTCAGCATGCAAATCGAACCACACGGCCAGGTCACATGCCCGTATCTCTAGGCTGTGTCTCTCACACAGTTGAGACACACGACCGTGTCTCGACCCGTGTAGTCAACACTTAGGCTATTTTCCAAGCCTTCATGTTACCCATAAACCCTTACAACCTTATACATGTTAAAACCACAAATCATGGCATTATTTTAGTGATTAAACACTCTTTATTAAGACATATTCATAACATTGACATGTCCTCTTACATGTAATGCACCTACTCGTCAAATACCAAGTCTAGATTCCTTAATTCACTTTCATAAGACCTGTCATTTTGATGACTACTTTTACCGTTATGCTAAGTTACCAACTTATCCCTCGAGCACTCATATTCAACCATCATCATGTTGTTTTTATAACATACAATTACTACATAGCTATGGTTACCTCAAATGGTCATAGAGCATACATCCAACACACATGTCATATTACCAACCATGCATGGCAAACAAACATAATCACATCATAAACATTAGACATAACATGAATAGCTAGATTTACAAACCGTAAATCAATATTAGCCACATCTCATGGCCATATATATAACTTAATATAAGCCAATACATTTAGCCTAAGCATAACAACACATGTCATAAACTAGATTCCTATACATGCCACTCACTTGAAATTTCTAATATATCTTCATTATTCCAAAGGTAGTGACTTGATAGTGTGATGCTGCCTCCGACGATCTCCAACCTCGAGCTAACCTAACAAGCTAAAAGAAATGGAAAAGAGGGAGTAAGCTTCACGCTTAGTAAGTCCATATGAAAATAATAAGCAATTTATCAATATGCTTCCACTAATTCTTACAACATGATCTCAAGGTAATACTATCATGATTGCCTTTTTACCTATGTTCAGGTCAAGCTGTTTTCTCAAGTCATAGTCACTAAATTATTTATATCTAGAGTTATGGAACTCCAAATTAAGATCTGCTAATTTTTCCAGAAACTAAACTCACATATCTTCTTACCATAAAATTTTCAAAATTTTTGGTTTGGCCAATTAGTACAGTTTATTCCTTAAAGTTACCCTTTTTTCGTTGTCCAACAGTTCCAACCTTTCTTCACTAAAAATTAATTATCTCATAATATGAGATCGGATGATGTTCCCATCTATTTCTATTGAAAATATACTTATTAGTAATTCTAAGCATATAAATTATACCCCATAATTATTTTTGTACAATTTATAATGATTTTCCAAAATTGGGATAGGGGATTTCAAAATCATTCTGACTCGGTCTCACAACAATTTAAATATTTCATAATATAAAACTCTTTTGCTTACATTGTTTCTTCTATGTGAAACTAGACTTATTAAGCTTTAATTTCAAATTTTATTCAGCCTCTAACTCAATTTCCACAATTTTGGGTGGATTTTCAAAGTAAAACTATGGTTACTGTCCAAAACTGTTTTAGTGTAAATTTACGATACTAAGTTTATCACACCATATTAATTCATTTTCACCATATTGGTAAAGATACATATTCATACATCATAAGTATAAACCTATATCACAAGGTCATCACAAAATCATTCTTATAGGCATGAATTACCTATTTACATCTTCACCAAATGTACATCATAAACCGAAATCATTTCTCATGAGCTTGGCATACATACCTGTGTTACTCAACGTGTTCATATTCATTCCTTACTAATCACACAACATGAATTGTATTCATATCTCATCAATTTCATGTAAGTACTTGTACCACTACCACATGGTCATAAGTTCTCTCATTTCGATATAAATCATAAATCTTCTGTTGAACCATTTGGAATACTACAGGATATTTAATAGCCCTAAACATGGGATAAGATGCCGACGCCATGTCCCAGACATGGTCTTACACTAGCTAGCACATCAAAGTCGATGCCATGTCCCAAATAGGTCTTACACTACTTTCATATATCGAGGCCGATGCCGTGTCCTAGACAGGTCTTACACTAGCTCTCATCTATCGGTGTCGATGCCATGTCCTAGACAGGTCTTACACTGACACACAACAAGCTAACGCCATGTCCCAGATAGGTCTTACACGAGCTTGTATATCTCGAGGCTGATGCATGTCCCAGACATGTCTTACACTAGCACACATATCATCCAATGTCATGGCATGAATATTCAAATCTATTCCAAATGTTCAACCAGGAGTTTATCACGTTAAGTCTCATCATGCATACTCATATTCACAATCAAACAATTTATGTTATATCAATTTAATCACACATAATAACCATGTAGTTGCATTATTTACACCCAACTTACTCGTTTCAATGGAATATCATATTCCATCAAATTTCCAAGCATTCAATCATCACATACATGTTATTAACATTTGGCATCACTTTCTCATATATAATATCATCAACATAAAATTCAATACCATCATATAAGATAGATTTCAAGCATATTAACAATAACATGAATAGCATGTTTATTTAGTATCACAGACTTACCTCGAATGCAGTTTCGGCTAATTACTCCATTTTAGTCCATAACCTTGTACTTTCTGATTTAAGCCCAAATCTCGATTTTCTCGATCTAACATGATGAAATTCACTCATTTAATCATTAAATTAATTAAAACATTCTATAATTCACAATTTGGCAAAATAACTGTTTTGCCCTTAGACTTTACAAAAATTATGATTTTGCCCTTAGGCTCGTAAATATATTTTTATCGAATTTCCTCCTTTACCAAGCCCAGCCGAATTCTTTTTATGACTATAGCAACTCACAATTTCAATTATTTCACACATTTACAACTTATTTTACAACTTTACAAAATAACCCTTTTTAGGTGTTTTCATGCAAACTTCTTTCACAAAAGTTGTTTATTACACAACCATGACTTATTTTCTTCCATAAAAATTCAGCAAACAACATAAATATTCACATGGAAAAACTCTATACTTTCAACTATTTTGCAAAATAATCCCCCCATTAGCTAGATTAAGCTACAAGGGTTCCAAAAATACCAAAATCATTAAAAATAACCATCTAAATCACTTACTTGAGAGAGGAACAAGTGGCTGAAAATTTAAGCTCTCAAAACCCACATGTTTGCTGCCATTTTTGGTGGAAGAAGAAGAATAAATGAAAAAGATGACAACCTTTTTCCTTATTTTATTACCAAAAATGTCACCTAATGTCCACCAAATTTTGACTTTTCAACTCTCCTTGTCCCTATGGCCGGCCATCACTCCCCAAATGGCCTATTTTCACTTTAAAGACCTCCCATTTTTGTTCTCTAGCTATTTAACATATTTGGGTAGTAAAACAAAACTTTTGCCCTTTATGCTATTTAGTCCTTTTCCGCAATTAAGCTCACAAGCGTTAAAATTAATTCACCAAATTTTTCATGCACTTATATAATCATGCTATAACACCAAAATAATATTAAAATAATTTCTCTGACTTTGGATTTATGGTCCCAAAACCACTATTCTGACTAGGCCCAAAATAGGGCTGTTACACGTCCCGTATGCTCGGGGGCTGCAAACTTGATCCTAGACTCATCAGTGCATTAGTGGAAAGATAGAGGCCTGAGACCCACTTTTCGTCTTCCATGCGGTGAGTGTACAATCACACTAGAGGATATGGCATTACAACTCAGTCTGCCACTAGATAGGGTAGTTGTCATGGGAGCAACGATCGTTCCTGGTAAAGAGGATCTCTACGCAACATTATTGGGGAAGGTCTCGAACAAGTCTGACGGTGGCCGGATATCAATGAATTGGTTGGCAAAAATTTCCAAAAGCTTTCTGTGCACTCGACCAAGGTCGTTAAAGAACAATATGCTTGAGCATTCATCCTTCAGTTAATCAGGGGTAGTTTAATGCTCGATAAATCTCTAAATTTGGTGCACGTAAGGTGGCTACTACACCTAGTAAACTTCAAAGTTTACTCGTGAATCCACAAAGTTTGAATGCTTTCTACAATTTAGATCTCTTGAGGACAATGAAGAACAAGTGAAATAAATTTTAAAACCTAAAAACAAGAGAAAAACTAAACTAAATTTGCTAAGGAAAATATAGGCTAAGTGAATTATGTCCATCACATGTGCTAAATGAGGCTATTTATAGATTCTAAGTGGCCGTCGTCCTTACCTTATGTTAGTTGACGTGCTTGAGCTTTAAGTTTGATTGTGTAGACCAAAACGCCCCTACTTCATCATCACAGAGTCGGTGTCGCAACACACTAGGTCCTATGTTGTGACATGGCAATCCATATACTCCTCTTAGGCTATCTTTAGGGGTATGTCGCAACACCCTCAATTTATGTCGTGACATCGAAGGCAATCTTGAGCTTTCTCTATTCTACTCCTAATGTTGTGACATTGAACATTTCGGGTTGCGACATTGAACATTTTGGGTTGTGACATGGCGACCAATATTAGTTTATTACGCCTTCTAAAAGTCTCCTACACACTCACAAAGTGTGCTAGCTCTCCCTTAGGCCTCGTTCAGCCCCTAAGGTCAATAAAAGACTCAATTTGCACATTTTATTAAATGTAAATAAAACTAAGAAAACTTAACTAAAACATAATGAAAATGCTTGTATTCAAGCTCTTTAAATGTGAAAACTAGTTTAATCTGCTACATCGAATTATGATAGATCAGTAACAAGTAAGCTTTCTTATCCTTTTGTACTGAAGGATTCGAGGAAAGAGAAAGTAAGTGCTTTTAATAAGTTTTTGCAAATTGGATTATGGGTTTTAAGGATGAATAACTTAGATTTAACCGATTTATGCGGTTGTGATGCTTAGCTACCAAGATGAAGGAGGCTCTGACGTTGGGATAAGCTAAGCTAACAAGGAAAAATGATCTAAGCTGAGTCTTTGTACCTTTCTTTTTGGGTGATAAAATGATGTTATGTTACTTGCATGAACGATATTGGATATGTACTGAGTTGGTCTGAGTTCATGGTGTGTGTTTGCTGAATGAAAGAGTAGGATGTGTATATATAACAACTGTGTGATCTTTTTCTGTTGTCTGTTGCTTATTATATGGTTGTTAAATTGACGATAAATTAGTGTGTACACTATATGTACAATATTAAGTTACGTGACTGTGCCTACGTGCTTATGAATTATGGAGTGTAGAGGAAAAAGTATTGACGAGTTAGATGAAGTTAGGATTGGGTAGATGGTTGGGTGCAAACCGTGGTAAGTGAAACTCTGGGCTTTGCGGAGGGGACATTACGATATTAAAGTATCAAGGTTAAAAGTGAGGCGAAATGAAGGAATGCATGGATTGAATAGGAAATATAGGGAGGTTAAGCGACATCGTGTAATAATTATTTATTAGATTTCTAGAATGATCATGATGACGATTATCGATTGGTTCTTTGGGGTGACACCATGACAATAATTATTAGGTTCCATAAAGCAACACCACGATGGCGGTCAGCATGCTCAATAGGATGACATTGCGATGGTAGTAAGGTCCTTCAACATGACACCATGGTAACTATTATTGGGTTCTTTTGGGTGACACCTTAGAGGAGGTTTAAGGTGTAAGACCATAGCTTGGCTATGGTAGCATAAAGAGTCCACTGGGACAATAACCATGGAGAAGTCCACTAGGACATTAAACATGGGGTTACATGTGTAAGACCATAGCTCAGCAATGGCAAGATAGATAGTCTGTCACGATAGTAAACACAAGATAGTCTGCCAGGACGTAGAACATGGGGTTACATATGTGAAATTCGCAAAACACTATACAAAGAGACCCACCAAGATGTAAAGTAGAAGTCGTGGTGTAACGAATGCAATAAGACATAAGACCCAAATGAAGTTGGTGCACCTGGGGAACATAAACTAGCAAGATAATAAGAGAATTCAGCATAGGTGAGGACGAGTAGAGCCAAAGAAGCGTCTCAACCCAGTTAGGTTGAAAGGAGGGAGAGACTACCTAGAAAAGGAGGTAAATGTAATGTACAACAATAAGAGTTTGCCAGGGAAGCCTCAAATTCTACATTGTTTAAGTAGATATGGAATAGGCTATACTGGGATACAGTCTTAACTTGTAAGTTGACAAAGAGGTAGCCGAAAGATTGGGTAGACTAACTAGAGTCTTCATGGGAGGAATGTCAGCTCAAGGCTGAATGATCGTTAAAGCTGCAAGAAAATAGTTCACCGCTTATAAACGAGTTATCATTTATAGTAAAATAATACACCAAAAATATAATAAATTAAATCAGGAGTGCCCACAAGTGCATGGGTCAAATTTTAATATAGTATAGCTTACAATGAAACACTTGGAAGCATTCTGAGGATCATATCCAAGGGAGGATGGAGTAAATATATAAAAAAAATTTTAAAATAATAAGTCTAGGTAGTAATATTTAATTCCTAATTACGAAAATTCATAAAATAGAGTAATAAGAGAAATTAAATACCTAAATAAATAAATAAGTAAAATAACAAACGACTTAATAAACCAATCAAGAAGATTAACTTGCTTCAAGGTTTGTAATTAACTTTGGATTAGGGTTTTAAGGTGGATTAGCTATTGATTAGCCAATTATTACCTCATAGCCTTTAACTAATTAATCGATTGGTTAATACTCACTTATCTTCTGACCTCACTTTCTCAACTAGGATAAACTACAATTTACTTGGTTTGACTTATCTACCGATCTTATCTAACTTATGATAACTTCCTAGGGTTGTCAAGCCTAGGGTTTAAGAATGTGTAATCTATACCAACTAATCTTTTCAAAAAACCTTAAATCCTCCATTAATCATGTAACACCCCAAACTTGGCCTAGACATTATGGCCGTATCCGGAGATGTCACAAAGAAGGGTTTTGAAAACGGAGTCGTTACATAAATCATTCCAGTTATTTTTAACTCATATTCATTTATATATATATTCGAAAGAATTATTTAGTTAATTTATTAGCCAAAACGTAATTTACTGCAAAAGTCATAGAAAACATTATATTTGGAAATCTCGTTCGTATTTTTGAAAACCTTTGTTCAGTAAAAACCATGTTTTTAAATAAGTGTCGCAAATAAAGTGTTAAACGAAAATCCAAATCCCAAATTAAACCAAATAGTCCGGAGAGTCCAATTATTACAAAACTCCTAGAAATAATCCTTAAATAAATAAAACCTTTATTTGAAGTCAGTTCATAGACTAGTGGTCACCGCGAGACTCCACTGCACCGATCTGTCTAAGTCTGTGGATTACCTGAACAGAACAGACAATAGAAGTGAGTTTACGTAAAGTCAGTGTGTAACCCAACAGAAATAGACATGCCATACATACAGAAACCACATATACAATCAGATTCAGATTCGGACCTAAGTCATTTACAGATACAGATAATAGAATCAAATATGTAGAACAGAGATATAGAATCCTACCCCCATCCTCTACACACCAACTCCGACCATCCATCACACCACATGGGGTTAAAAACACCCATCCAACCCTACACACCAGATTGTGTCATTACGACACATATCAGATAATATACAGCCAAGCTGCTAGAATATAGGCGAAGGTCGCCATACAGAACACTTCCTCCACATGTACAAATCCCACCCCAAACATCATTACATATTACAGATACATGAATATCAAGCTTAACATGCACACATATAGATATCAGATATATATAACAGAATAACCAGACATGCATAATAGTGTACTACTCAGAGCAAACTAACAAAATATCAAATCACATAATCTAGGGTTTAGTTAGCCCTTACTGAACCCACAGTAAGCCCACAATCGATCGGAATGACCCATGCGACCCTAGGGAAAATTTTAGAATTATGGGCCCATATGCTTGTGTGGCCTACACGCCCAGATTGGCCTCACCCGTGTAGCCCACATAGCCTGGCCCAGAACCCATATGCCTGTGTGGCATGCCCATGTAGGCCTACACACGTAACTTGGCCTTGCCCGTATGGCCCACACAGCCATACCTGCACTACCACACGGCCGTGTCTTACGCACGATCGCACCTTCGTCAGACACACGGCTATGTCTTGCACACGGCCAACCACATGGCCAGGCACACACCCGTGTGGTGTCAACAGAATGGTTTTTCAGCTTTCACCAAAGCTCAATTTTCTGTGTTTTGGGAACACACCTAGTTTATTTTCGTAGCAAAAGCATTCTCGTGACCACTAGGACCTATAATTTGATTATGGATACCAAGTCAAACCAAAACAATCGAAGAACTAAAAACCCTTAAAACCGAAGTGCTCACCTTAAGCAAAACGATGCTCCTCAACACCTAACTCGCTGAAGGATTAAATGCCTCTTGTGATCCCCTTAAACCGATCAATAGCACTAACAATTAATCCCACATTCGGGTAATTACAATGTGCTTTTCACAACAGAAAATTTATGAGACAAACAACGAGATTAACATAATAACACTACTTATAGAATACCTAACAGCAGATCAATTTACCCCCTCCACACTTTGATCGAGCAATGCAAGAATAAAAAAACCCCAACCAAAAGAAAAAAAAAGGGCAAAAATAAATGGAGAAGAAAAGAAACTTGAGAATTTGGAAAAAAAGGTAAAAAATGAACAGGAATTTTGGTAGGAGAGAGAAAAACAAAATAATAAAAATAAAAATAAATATTTTGACCAATGTCCTGCTAAATCTCAACCCCCATTAACCCACTTAATCTCAACTACTACAGAATTCTAACTCCACCCAAGTACTCTCAGATAACCGAGTTAAAATAACATCCATGCTCGCGCAGAGATTCGAACACAGGACCTCCAACACATTGACTCCCTTACCACTTGAACCAGCATGTTCATTCTGATATGGATTAACAAATAGTTTTATACAAGCCCACTCAACAAGGGTAAAGCTTGGATCTAAAATAACAAAGTTTTTCCAAAAGTGGGAATTGAACCCCAGAGCTCTCACACACACCCAGAACACTTAACCACTGAAGTAGACATATATTTATGTCAGCATTTTATAGATACAAACATAATTTAAGTTGGCATTACAAATCACGTCCCCGTAAACTCTTTAATCTCCCCTAAGGGATTTAGCTAATCATGTTATTCATAATATCTAACTCAATTGAATAAATCATGTAAAGAACACGATTGAACCAAATAAGAAATGAGATTAGAATAATCATGGATTAATATCGAATGAAGAACGAAATAGTAAATCGATTGATCGAAATAATGAAATATGTCAATTTCAAAGAAGAAATAAACTAAATACTTCAATAATATAAAATAACTTTTGGATTGAAACCGATTCCAAGAGGAAAAAAAAAGAGTTAAGAAAATCGAAAGAAAACTAATCTAATCCTACTCTTAAACTACATGGGTTTTTTATTGCGTCTAGGATGACTTAGTTACATCAAACCCCTAAGGTCTTATTTATAAGAGCACTAGCCACCCAAATTTGGTCTTCGACACGTCCTAAGTCTTTGTATAAAATAAATTGTGTGAACGAAAATAACCTTAGCATACTTGGGTAGTAAGAAGACCTATGTCGCCCCATAGCCCTTGCATGGTGTGACACGACATGTGTTTTGTGCCTTGTATTGTTCGTTTCATGCTTTGACAACTTAGGAAGCTTGTGCATCACTCTTATAAATCTTCATCCAACACACTCAATTTAACATATTAGAACTACCTATGACTCGTGTCAACCTAATAGGTCACAACTCTCACAAATTGTGTTAAAAACACTTAAGTATGAAATACTGAAAACATAATATTAAATACTAAATTGCATAGAAAAAACTCCTTAAGTGTGAAAATAACTCAAATTAACTACTATTGTAACACTCCAAACCCGACCTACACGTTACGGCCGAATCTAGCATGTCACATTGAAGTGAGTTTCGAAAAACGTAGTTCCGTTGAAAAATCCGTTCTATATAAAACCTCATCGTGATCCTTATGAAAACTTATTGTTCTTTGATCGTTGTTAAAACCCGAGTTGATATAGCAAAATGTTACTCATATTAGTTTGTAATTGTACTTTTAAAACAAATTTTGTTTAAATTGGTTACGATAATGTAGTGTTTTGAAAACATGTATCCTTTTTAGTAAAACCGCGGCCTATTGCTAGCAGATATGATTTAAAGTAAATAAATTCCCAAACCAAGAAAAACTTTAAGAGGCCGTATTACATAACTGATACCCAAATTAAAAAGCTTAAAGAATAAAAGTTTAAAATAGTAACAAAAGCAGTCGTGTGGCCCCTCATCGAGACCCTCACAACACTGACCCGCCTAAGGATTACCTGCACAGGAAAGCAGAAGGGTGAGTTTTTGAAAACTCAGTGTGTAATCCTTTATCAACAGTAATAGTTCAGTAAGCAAATACAGTCTGGGCCTAAGCCCATTTCAGTAGCAGTCCAATCTCAGTTAGGGCCTTAGCTCTATTTAGTAACAGAATCAATATGGGCCTTTAGCCTATCTTAGTAATAGTAACAAAAATGCAATCAGATAATCCTACCTATCCATCCTCTACACTCCACTCTATCTAGCCCTACATTCCATGTGGGGATAAAATCGACCCACCCATCCCTACACTCTAAAATATAGCACCGGTTGCGGCACTGAAATAATATTTGCAGCAGAGCTGCCAGTAATAGGCTTATAGCCTTTCAGTACACTTCCTCCAATATCATATATCCCACCCCATGCAATGCAACATAATATAAATGTATATACAGTAAAAATGGTATGATCAAATAGTCATACATCACTTAGGGGTATATCGGTCATTTTATCAGTAAGGGGTCTAAGTGTACTTACCGACCCAACAATAGGTCCACATTTGTCTCGGGTGACTAGTTCAACCTTAATGATCAAATAGTGAAAATAGGCCCAAGGCCCATAATGCAGCCCATGAGGGCCCACATGCTCGTATAGCCCAATAAGCCCAAATAGCAAACAACACAACCTGTCCCAACAATCCCACACGTTCGGGTGGTTTTACCCGTGTGGGGCCTATGAGCCCGTGAGGCCCATACTGCCCATTTTGGCCCAACGTGGCCAAAATCGGCCTAAGCCCATGAAATCGCTCATGGTGGCCTCTATAATAGAACGCCTACGTTTTGTGCATTCGGCTCACCACACGAGCGAGCGTACACACGTGTAGTGTCAACAGTCGTATATTTCCGGCTTTTGATGATCTATGCTAATAGTAGTGTGATTACACACCTGTTTGCCAAAAGAGCGCAATCCCCACGAGCACCAACCTAGATTCAATCACGCTCAAATGTCTGTCCTTAAATTATTAAGGTTAAACACCCTCTTATAAGCACTTAATCCCCAATTGGGTACATGTTACCTACCTTGTTGAGAAAGTACAGTTTACTACCCCTTAAACCAATGATCACACTCGACTTCCAAATCCTTGGCAAAATCTGCATTACACCCTAATACTATTACTTTCCACCATAACCAAAAAAATAGCTATAACCACAATATCAAAAACTTACCACCACGTAGAACTAAGAATGGTTGAAAGGAGTAATGGCCCTACCCACACAAGAGCCAAATACATAGAATAACTGAGGCAAAACGGAAAGGTTGCACCTTTATTAGAAAACAACAATACATGAAGATATCAGATGAAACTATTAACGTGACTGAAAGAGGAGAAGAATTACCACTTACCCACACTGGTTGAAACAATAGCTCAGAACCGCCAATGAAGAAAAAGAAGATGTAACAACCCGTTTTTAGGGTTAATCGGAACAGTGGTTTTGAGACCACAATCTGACATTAAAAAATTTATTTTATTATTATTTTAATGTTTACAGCATGATATTATAGTTTTGTGAAATTTTCGTAAAGAAATTTTATCGTTTAAGTGGTTAATTAGGTAAAAAGGACTTAATCGCGTAAAAAGAAAAAGTTGCATTCTATTTATTAAAGGTGTCAATTGGCTTTGGCTTTTAAATATAATGGCCTTAAATGGAAATTATACCATTAGTATGTTAGTGGATGTTAATGGTTTGGCATAAAGGAAATTATGCATTATTTTAAAGGTTAAAAAGGTAAATGGTTAGTAAATGATATATTAAATAAAACCAAAAACCATGATTTTAGTCCATTTTCTTTCATATAGACGAATGTAAGAAAAGAAAAACAACCATGGTTACAAAATGAGGTTCGACAATTGCATGTTAAATTGGTAAGTCATTTTGGACTCAATTTTTGATAATTTTTACGTTTTTGAGATCGTTGCTTCGAGTATTACAAAACCCGTGCTTGAATATTTTTTTTTTGGTGAATATTTTGAGTTATGCCATTGTTGAGAGCTTGTGATTTTTGTTGTTTGATGATGAAATATGAAAGATATGTTTTAGATTAACATATTTTGTATTGGAGTTTTTGATGATTTTGAGTTATTAGGACTAAATTGCAAAAATAATAATTTGAGGGACTAAAATGTGAAATAAATAAAATGTATGGATTTGTTTGAGAGTGGGTAAAATTCAGCTCAGCATGGGCATGCTGAAATTTTGTGTATTTTGTGTTTTGTGTAATAGGGACTAAATTGTAAAAAGTGTAAATGTCAGGGGTAAAATGGTAATTTTCCCATTTATGTATTTTTGGACTAAATTGAATGAAAATATGTTTGAATGAGCTTAATTTGAATATGTTTAGATCAAGAACCAAAGAAATCAAATTTGGACCAGGGAAAAACCAAAGTTGTCGACCAGTTGTCTCGTCTCAATTACCGTTGTCCGAGGTAAGTTTATAAGCAAATAGATGTACTTAATTTTAATTAAATATAAAGTATATATGCTGAAATGAAATATATGAATTAATATATGCTAAATGCCGAATGTGTATAAGCATGGTAACTATGTTCATGCATTCGTTTAGACTGAGTTATAATGTTTGAAAGTCCGTATGAACTGTATGGAATATCTGGAATTTTTTATATATGAATTGTTTATGAGACAACTTTATAATAGTAATATTTGGGCTTTGAGCCTAGCAAGCCTTGTGCTGGTGAATTAAATCGGGCTTATGCCTAGCAGGCTTATTGCCGGTGTATAAAATCAGACTTTGAGTCTAACAGGCCTTGTGCCGGTGTGAGATTTAGGCTTAAGCCTAGCAGGCTTTATGCCAGTGAATTATTATAAGTTTATGCCTAAAAGACTTTATGCTGATGTGAAAATTGAATATGTTAAATGAGCTAAATGATCAGGTATGAGTTAGCTTGTTGTTTACTTGAAAATAAGGTAAGCTGATTATTTAATATGTGATACAAACATATGTATGATGTTAGTCCGAATTTGTGAGTAATTGTGAAGTATATTCGGCCAAAGTTAAGCATAATTATATGGTATGAAGGTTTGAGACATGAGTATATGAAAACAAGTGTTTAAAGATTCGACTTTATGCATTGATAATATGATTTTCTTGGTGTATGACATTTTGGTATAGATACATGTATATTTAGCTACATGATAAGTGTAAGTATGAGATATTAAAGTTTGATTCAAGAATATATGTTTGTGGGTGTGTATATTCGATTATATAATGATATTGTGGTTTTGAAATTTAATGTTACATTGATAATAGTTATAGTACATTTGTTCAAAGGTTATGTATAGTGATATCATATTTTGGCCTATGTGCAAACTTATGTAAATGTTTATATACGACCTAAATGATATAAAGAAAGAATAATTATTAAGTGATTCATGAATATATGTATATGAGTTTATATATATATTCGGTTAATTATTGATATTGTGGCTTTGAAATTTGAATGATATATTAATATTAGTTGTATGGATATTTGGTAAAAGTGAAAGTATATGTATTGTATGAAATTATAAGTTTGAAGTTAAATATGATTATGATAGTATAAATTGGTTTGGTAATTAAATCGATATTGACAATGAGTTATTTATTTGCTTATAGCTTACTAAGCTCTCAAAGCTTATTCTGTGTATTTTTTTCCTATGTTTATAGATTTTCGGAGATCTGCTCGGGTTGGAAGTCGGTAGAGATGATATCACACTATACGGTTATCATTTCAGTAAATAGTATTTTGAGACTCGGTTATGTGGCATGTATAGGCTGGTTTTAAAGTTAATTATTTTGAATGAGTATGTATTAAAGCCATGCAAAAATGGCTTAACTACCTTGCTTGAAATCAATTACGTTAAATTATGGTTTGTGTTCATTTTAGTTATAATATTAGGTGCTATGGTTGAATAATATTTGTGCTATGCGTTTTAGTGCATTGAAGTTGATTGGTGAGCTGGATGTGGTTTGAATGATTCTGCCATGGTATACTGGTAAGTATGAAGTATATTTGTTATGTTACTTTTGGTTGAAATGCTTCGGTTATGACTTGTAATGATAGTAATAACCTCATTTGGTTAACTAATACATTCGGTTAAATGATAGTGAGAGATATTGTTTATAATTGATTATTAGTTCGTCATATATATATTTTCATGTGAATTGCGGTAGTTTATATGATAAGGGATGTGTTAATATTTGGTCTTGGACTAAACTTATGTTAAAAATATATCCAAGGTATTATAATGTTTATGAAGTTGTTTATGTGTTTTGGCTACATGATATATAATGATTGTTAAATGAGCTAAGTATATCACCTACTAGTTAGGTGACAATTAAGATACATGCATAGGGTATATTCGGTATTCCCTTATGGTTCAGAATAATGATATGTATAATTCATGATTTGTTTATTATGGTAAAAGATATGTGCTAATTTAATCAGATATGCTTTGTTAGTTAAACTTATAAATGTGTATGTATAAATGCACTTATACTATGGTTGGTATATGTGTAAAATCGAATAATACTTGTCCTTATGATTCGGTTTGTTTTGGAAATGCATGTGCATATATGATGCTTATATGATTTGTAAAATAGGTACAATTGATGAAGATAAATATTGAGTATGTGTTAGGAATATATTGATAGTAAAATGGTTAATTAATAAGTAACACACATATATATATTTGTATGCGGATGGGCATTTGGTAAACTTCTAACTTAAGTTGAATGATGAAATTGATAATGCCTTGTAATATGACTTAATTGGTTAATCCTGTGCATGTATAGAACTAAGAAATAAAATTTTTAATTTTTATTTTTGTATTCGCTTATCATTAAAGTGATTAACCTGTGATTTGTATATGTAATATGCTTATATTTAATTAATTATATACTCTACATGTATATAAGAATATGACTTGTGATAATATGAGAATGTTCGGAACTGTGCTTATGTTCTGTAATGCCTTGTGACCCTAGTCCGGCGATGGATACAGGTTAGGGGTGTTACAGAAGAAGTATTCAGCTTAGCCACTAGATACAAAAGAAGAAGGAGAAGTCGCGAGGGAAAAAGAAGGCAAGATATTTAGTGTAGCATCTCGATTTTGGGCCTAGTCGGAACAGTAATTTCGAGACCACAAATCTGATGAGAAAAATTTAATTTTATTATATTTTTATGGTCTACAATTTCACATAATGATTTCCTGAAAATTTCGTTCGAAAATTTTGACGTTTGGGCACTCAATTTAGTCAAAAGGACTAAATCGTAAAAAGTGCAAAAGTTGAGTTCTACATGCTAGAGTGTCCAATTGTTATGAAATTTTAAATTGGAGGTCCTTATATGGTAATTAGACCATTGGTTAAGTTGGTGGACAAAAATGGACATGGTTAGGCATGTTTCCAAAGTTTTTCATTAAGGGCATTTTGGTTATTTAGTTATTAAAATGAATTAAAAACAAAATTAAAAACAAAATTAAAAGCCATTTTTTGTCCATCTTCAACCTCTTGGCTGAACCTTGCATGGAGAAACCATGGCTAGGGTTTTTTCAAGCTTCCAAGCTCGATTGTAAGTCCATTCTAGCCCCTTTTTAATGATTTTTACGTTTTTGCAAACCCCGTAACAAGATCTATCTATTTCTACCATTAATTTGAGCTAGGGTTCATGTTTAAAAATTGACCCATGTGTGACATGCATGCATTTTGATGTCTAATGGTAGAAAATGAGTGTTGGGTGTTAAATAAATGACTTTTACTAAGCGATTTTCGATGAAAACGTCTGAAAGGACCATTTTGTAAATGTTGTAAAAATGGTATAAAAGGGTGTTTTGATGAGAATTTTAGTTTTCTATAGTTAGAAAAATGGTTCGGCTAGGTTTATAGAGTGATAAAATTGAATAAAAATCACTTTACGAGCCTAGGGGCAAAAGTGTAATTTTGACAAAGTTTAGGGGCAAAAAGTAATTTTGACAAAATATGATTTTTGGATCACATTAAATAATGTGATTAATAATTGGACTAAATGTGATATTATAGATCAAGGCAAATGAGGATTGGACCTAGATTGGGTGAAAAATGGAAAATCGACGGTTAGGTTCCTTTTTACTATTTTGGTGCCGATGTAAGTTCGTGTGTCAATAGTATTGCAATGCTATATTTGAATTGAAAATTATATATTATTATTGCATGAATGGAATGATTTAATATATTGAAAAGTGATGAAAGAATGGTATATAAAATTTGTGAGAACAATGATATATGACTAGTAGCACATGAACTGTTTGATGGTTCAATCATTGATGGCTTGCTATATAATAGCTGAATATATTGAGAATTTGATATAACATGATGTTTTATTAAGTTGGATAACTTGTGAAATAGTGAAAAGGAAGGTAAATTTGTATGTAAATAATATATCAATTCTTTTTATGTTATTATATTTTGTTATTATATGAGATGTGGCTGCCTATAGAATGATCATTTAATGTAAATTACGAATCGAAATAGACTATGAATGAATTTTTTAAATGTTTAAAAGTGAAGAATTTCCCAGTTGAACCTTCGGAATAGAAATGATATGAACGATCCATTGTGAGAACACATGTGTAGTACTATGTGCAGGCTACTATGTGTTTAAGATGGTTTTAGCTCACGTGTGTAGTACTAAGTGCAGGCTACTACGTGTACTAGATAGTTAGGCCGCATGTGTAGTACTAAGTGCAGGCTACTATGCATACCTGACAAATTCGATCACATGTGTAGTACTAAGTGTAGGCTACTACGTGTACCAGATAGTTAGGTCGCATGTGTAGTATTAAGTGCAAGCTACTATGCGTACTCGACAACTTCGATCATGTGTGTAGTACTAAGTGCAGGCTACTATGTGTACCGAATTGTTGGTCACATGTGTAGTACTAAGTGCAAGATACTATGCGTACCAGATAGCTTCGGTTACAAGGGTGGTAAAATGTGCAGGCAACCTTGTATCTGTTATTATTCCGATGAGTTCAACAGGAAATCGACTAAGTGAAAATACATGTGAACATGACCATGTGATGAATAAGTGCAGGTAAATGTTTGTGGAAATTTATGAGCAATGTGCTTGATAGTTGAGCGAACTTTCAGTAAGATGGAATGGAGTAAGTGTTACAATGATAGTTACTACAAAGAAAACATAAAAGAGTGAAATTTAGTAATAAATCAGTATTGGACAGCAGCAGTTGTGTGACTTTAAAAAATCACCAAAAATTGTGGAAATTGAATTAGAAGTTGAATAAGATATGAAATAAAATATTATTGAGTCTATTTTCATATAAAAGAAATGGTGTAAGAAAATAATTTCATATTATGAGATATTTGAATTTTTTGAGATAGAGTCAGAATAATTTCGGAATCCCCTGTTCTGATTTGGGAAAATCATTAAAAATTGTAAAAAAATAATTATGGGTTATAATTTATATGCTTAAAATCCTTAATGAGTCTATTTTTGAAATAAACAAATAGAAACATTATCCAAATCTTGTACAAAGAGATAATTAATTTTTAGTGTAGAGGGGTCGAAACTATCGAACAACAAAACATGAGTGACTTTAAAGAATAAACTGTACTTATTGAATAGACCAAAAATTCTAAAAATTTTATGGTAAGAAGATATGTGAGCTTAATTTTTGGAAAAATTACCAATTCTCAATTTGGAGTCCCGTAGCTCCGGATATAAATAATTTTGTGACCATGACTCAAGAAAACAACTTAACTGGACTTTGAATAAATAGAGAGGAATTGAAAAATTGCATGTTAATACATTGCTTATTATTTTTCATGCGAGCTTAATAAGTGTAAAGCTGACTCCCTCATTTCCATTTCTTTTAATGTTGTCAGGTCGACTCAGGGTTGGAGATCGTCGGAGGCAGCATCACACTATCAAGCCAATACCTTTGGAGTATTGATACATATGTTAGAAATATCAAATGAGTGGCATGTATAGGAACCTAGTTTTATGACATGTGTTATTATGATTTCGCTAAATGTATTGGCCTATATCGAGCTATTGTATATGGCCATGAGAGGTGGCTCATATTGATTATGGTTTGTAAGTCTAGCTAATCATGTTACGTTTTAATGCATACGATGTGATGATATGAATATGTTTGTTTGCAATGCATGGTTAGTAATATGTCACGTGTGTTGAATGCATGTTTTATGACCAATTAAGGTGGTCATGACCATGAATTAAATGTGTAATAATGTGGCTAGACTAGTTTATCATGAGTAGGTGAAACACATGTATAATGACGAGCTAATGTTGAATGTGTCTTAATAAAGGGTGTTTAATCACTAAAATGATGCCATGATTTGTGAGTTTGATATGTATAAGGTTGTAAGGGTTTATGGGACACATGAAGGCTTGGAAAATAGCCTAAGAGTTAACTACATGGGTTGAGACATGGCTGTGTGTCTCAACCGTGTGAGGGACACGATTTGGTGACACGGACTTGTGGCCTGGCCGTGTGGTTCAATTTATTTGCCAAAGTCATAAATAGAGAGTTACATGGCTTGAGGACATGGGCGTGTGACCCTTTTTCATGAGAAAAATTTCTAAGTTTTCCCAGAACTTTCCAAAGTTCTCAGTTTAGTCTTGAACCTTTTCTAAAGTATGTTTTGGGTTTCGTAGACCCAAATAAGGGACTATGTGCATGTGATTGAATGTTTCAAAATATAAATGAAATTTTATGGCCTGTTTTGCATGATTATAAATCTTTAAGTTCGGTAACGCCTTGAACCCTGTCCCGGCCTCGGATACGGGTAAGGGGTGTTACATTCAGCCTAAGGAACAATAACCGATTGGGAGAGAAAAGGAGAAAAGAATCCAAAACCAAATGTGATAAAATGAAAAGGTGAAGAAATCGACCAAAGCTCAAAAGGGAAGAATAGGCAGGAATCGGCCTAACCAAAAAGTGCAATTACGAGAGAGTCAAGAAGAAAGAGTAGCAAAATAAGTCGACTAACCAATTGACTGAAAGGGAGCTCAAAGTTGCACAACAAGTGCCAAAACAAAAGTACTCGAAATACACCAAACAAAAGTCTGCTAGCCAAACCGAAAGTGCAATGAAGCAAAAAGAGAAAAATACTTGGTAACAAACGAAATGAAGAAAGGAAACCCACTACACTCCAGCTGAATTCCCTTGTGCCCTAGAGTCCCTATACGGCACCAACACACTCCTCACTTGACTCCTCAAATCTCTCCAACTAAACACTATCCATATCCCTTCAAAACTCCAAACTTTTCTCCCCACAACACTTCTAGAATTCGGCTACGCACTCCCCACTTCCCCCAACACTCTCAATCGCCCATGAGCATTAGTATCCCACTATCATTCACTCTCTTACACGGCCCAGTAGCAAAAAGAGCACCCTTTGTGTGAAATAAGACTCGAACTCAAGTTTCCTAGCAGAAGTAACACGCCACTATCCCCTAAACCAACAAGCTTTTTATGACACATCCTAACCATATTTATTTAAGAACCTTACTGACAAGAGACAGGGTTTACTCAAGCAAAAACAAAATTTTGCACAAGCCAAAGCTTAAACCCAGGACTTCACCAATACCCTTAGGACATTCAACCACTGAGGTAGACATGTATTTATGCATACAAACATACAAAAATAAATATCCAAATTTTTTTGGGGCGTTACAACTACATTTGACGGCAGGTCAAATACCTCCACACTTAGGTCTTTGCTTATCCTCAAGAAAACTAAACAAAAACTAAAAATAAACTAAACTAAAAATAGAAAATAACATGCAAACCAAACAAAATATAGTCGAGCTAGTTTGATACATGCAGTTAGATAGAAATATATTAACAAGTTAGTGTAAATAAACATATAAGTCTAGAGTGATATACAATTGAATCACAATTTCTAAAGTAAGACGGGTTAGTTCAATAAATTATAAAGCAAACAAATAAAATAATGTTAAGTATAAGTTTCCATCAAAACAAATATAAAAATACACATGTATGTTCAAATAAATATATGTAACACCCTTAACTTGTATCCGTCATCGGATTAGGATTACGGAGCATTATCGTACAATTAGAAACATTTAAACTTAACTTTATTCAATAATACAAACAAATCATATACCAATCACTACATACAAGCCATCCCTAAATCGAGGCCTTAAAGCCTTAAAAATACCTTAGAAACGATTTGTGACCAATATGAAATCATTTGGAAAGTCTAGGAAAAAGTTACTATATTTTGAATACAGGGGTCACACGGCTGTGTGGCTCACACAACTGAGACACACGCCCATGTCTCATGCTGTGTAACCTTCGAACTAGGGACACATGGCCGTGTCCTAGCTTGTGTCCTCACCTGTGCAACTCTCTGAGTAGGATCACACAGTTGTGTCATATGTCCGTGTGCCAGGTTGTGTAATTCTCTGAGTTGCCCACATGCCCGTGTGCTAGGCCGTGTAACTCACTGAATTCATGAAAAGGAACTCTCAAATGACACATGGCCATGTTGCCAGGCCGTGTGCCCTACACGGCTGAGTCACGTGCTCGTATCTTAGGTCGTTTGGACCCAAATTTTGCCTAAAATCAAGCCATTTCCAATACCATTTCATGCGTAAACATTTAGGTCTTTTGTGCACATTTCCAAGGCACCACAACCCTATAAAAACATTCATATGATTGCTATTTCAAGAATCCTATTTCAACTAACCAATGTGCCATTCAAAGGCACCTCAAATGCATTCATCAACACTTACCAAGACATGTTAATTTTTCTAAATTTCAAACATCAAATTCTATTTAAATACTTTCAAAACATGCCATAACTTGACCATAACCATACCAATTCAAAACATACCATATGAGCCATACAAAACATGCATCATAAGATAGCCAAAATGACACAATCTAGCAAGGCATCAAATGGTACCAACAAAGTTAACTTACACAACTTATACATGCCAATTCACCAACTAAACATTCAAAAAAATGCCATTACAATTCACCCTATACATGCCATTATAACCTTGGCTAGAACATTCAAAAACTATTGATATTTATGCTGGATAGTTTGATAGATTTCCGATGAGCTTCCAAATCGGTCAAGCTTCCGATAATATATGAAACATAGGAAAGAAACTACATAAGCAATTGAATACTTACCTTTTCAATCCCTTTTCTTGCTCGCTGAACCATCTATAATTTCATCAGATACTTGGGAAAGCTCACACAAAGTATGCCTTTACATATAATCGCAACCTTTCCTTTACATCATTGCTCACACAAGCTATGAAATGGGCCTGTTCACACGAGCTGTGGGTCAGAATGTAAGCTACACGATGC
Organism: Gossypium longicalyx; assembly: GCA_025698465.1. Lineage (NCBI taxonomy): Eukaryota > Viridiplantae > Streptophyta > Magnoliopsida > Malvales > Malvaceae > Gossypium > Gossypium longicalyx. The sequence goes on from CM047000.1 coordinate 22,640,893, forward strand.
TGCTTACATGAGCTATGGAGAATTTGTAACAAATGTAGGACCTCAACCACCAGTAGGACATTCAAGACCAGCACCCGAAACATGAAATCCCTAATGACATGTCATTCGTATCCTACAAATTCTTAAGGTTCAACCGAAACTTGATATCCGTTAATTCATCATAATATTGATAGGTTTATACATTGGTCATTTGAATTATAAATAACATAATAACATTCAATTTAGATACATAAAGACGATAATTGTTCATACGAACTTACTTCGATGATTAAGGGCGTAGAAATTAGATCAAGCTAATCTAAAGCTTTTTTTTACCTCGATCTAGGTTTGTACGTGGTTTATCTTGATCTAAATAGACAATTTCAATCCATTTAATACTTATAGTATTCAACTTAATCCACATTTCACATTTATGCAAAATTACTATTTTGCCCCTAATAATTTAACATTTTCACAATTTAGTCCTTAAGCTTATAACATAAAATCTAACCATTTTAATCTTAATCCATGTTAACCAAATATCCAAGGGACCTTAAGACAACCCATGATTATCATCATTTCACATTATAACCCTAGAATTCATACCTTTTACAATTTAGTCCCTAATTTCCAAAATTCATAAAAAATTACTTTACAAAACTTGTCCATTTCCAACCAAGATTCATAATCTATCCTTTAATATCAATAATCATTGAAAAACATTCATGACATAACCCTCAACTTTTAATAGTTTTATAAATTGACCCCTAGACTTGTAACACCCCTTACTCGTATCCGACGCCGGGACAGGGTTCGAGGTGTTATCGGACTTAAACTATACAATTTCATAAAATCGTGCCATAAAATTTCATTCATATTTTGAAACATTCAATCACATGCACATAGTCCCTTATTTGGGTCTACGAAGCCCACAACATACTTTAGAAAGAGTTTGGGACTAAACCGAGAACTTTGGAAAGTTTTGGGAAAACGTAGAAATTTTCTCATGAAACAGGGTCACACGCCCGTATCACCAGACCGTGTCCCTCACATGGTTAAGACACACGGCCGTGTCTCACCCCGTGTAGTTGACTCTTACTCTATTTTCTAAGCTTTTATGTTAACCATAACCCCTTAAAACTTTATAAACGTCATAATCACAATTCATAGCAACATTTTAGTGATCAAACACCTTTTATTAAGACACATTCAATTCATGGTCAAGACCACCTTGATTGGTCATAAAACATGCATTCAACACACATGACATATTACCAACCATGCATGGCAAACAAACATATTCACATCACAATTATTAGACATAACATGAATAGCTAGATTTACAAGCCATAATCAATAGCTCAATATAGGCCAATACATTTGGCCAAATTATAATAACACATGTTATGAAACTAGGTCCCTATACATGCCACTCACTTGATAATTCTAACATATGAAACAATATTCCAAAGGTATTGGCGTGATAGTGTAATGCTGCCTCTGACGATCTCCAACCCCGAGCCGACCTGACAACACTAAAAGAAGTGGAAAGGAGGGAGTAAACTTTATACTTAGTAAGCTCGTATGAAAAATAATAAGCAATGTATTAACATGCTATGTTTCAATTTCTCTCTATTTATTCAAAGTCTAGTTAAGTTGTTTTCTCGAGTCATAGTCATTAAATTATTTATATCCGGAGCTACGTGACTCTAAATTGAGGATCGCTAATTTTCCCTGAAACTAGACTCACATATCTTCCCACCATAAAATTTTAAGAATATTTGGTCTAACCAATAAGTACATTTTATTCTTTAAATTCACCCTTGTTTTGCTGTCTGACAGTTCTGACCCCTTTACACTAAAAAATAATTATCTCTTCGTAAAATATTTGGATAATGTTCTCGTTTTTTTATTTAGAAAATGAACTCATTAAAGATTTTAAGCATATAATTTATAACCCATAATTATTTTTGTACAATTTTTAATGATTTTCTCAAACCAAAACAGGGGATTCCAAAATCATTCTAACTCTATCTCACAAAAATTCAAATATCACAGAATACAAAATTCTTTTGCTTCACCATTTCATTTATATGAAAATAGACTCAATAAGCTTTTATTTCATATCTTATTCAACTTCTAATTCGATGTCCACCATTTTTGGTGATTTTTCAAAGTCACACAACTGCTGCTGTCCAAAACTATTTTGTTACAAATTTCACTCTTACATAATCTCACTTATTCATCACATAGTCATATTCAATTACACTATTCATTACATGATCACATGTACTTTCACTTAGTCAATTTCCCGTTGAACTCATCGGAATAATAACAGATACTCAGTGGCCTGCACATATTACCACCCTTGTAATCGAAGCTATTTAGTGCACATAGTAGCCTGCACTTAGTACTACATCTGTGACCAAAACTGTGTCTTACACATAGTGGCCTGCACTTAGTACCACACATGTGATCGAAGCTATCGGGTACCCATAGTAGCCTGCACTTAGTACTAAACATGCGACCTAACCATCTGGTACACGTAGTAGCCTGCACTTAGTACTACACACGTGATCTAAAACTATCTTAGACACATAGTAGCCTGCACATAGTACTACACGTGTTCTCACAATGGATCATTCGTATCTTTTCTATTCTGAAGGTCCAATCGAGAAATTTCTCAGTTTTCAACATTTTACCAATTCATCCATAATCGACTTCAATTCATAATTTACATCAAGTGATCATTCAATATACAACCACATATCATATAATAACAAAATATTATAACATAAGTAAAAACGATATATTATTTACATACAAATTTACTCATTTCATTTAAAATGGAAAATCATTTTCCATCAAATTTCCATTAACATCAAAACAATACAATCATAGCAAGATATATTTCATGTATAACAATAATAACATGAATAACATGCTTATTAAATCACACGAACTTACCTCGGTACCAAAATAGCAAAAAGGAACCTAGCCGTCGATTTGCCATTTTTCACCCGATCAAAGTCCAATCCTCGTTTTCCTTGATAATCGAGCTTGGAAGCTCGAAAAACCCTAGCTATGTATTCTCCATGCAAGTTTCGGCCATGGGGTTGAAGATGGACAAAAATTGGCTTTTAATTTTGTTTTCAATTCATTTTAATTACTAAATGACCAAAATGCCCCTAACTTAAAAATATTCTATTTCTATTTCATGTCCATCTTTGTCCAAAAAATTAACCAATGGTCTAATTACCAATTACAAACCTCCAATTTAAAATTTCATAACAATTGGACACCTCTAGCATGTAGAACTAAACTTTTGCACTTTTTACGATTTGGTCCTTTTAACTAAATTGAGTGCCCAAACGTCAAAATTTCTAGACGAAATTTTCACAAAACAATTCTATAGAATTTTAGACCAGTAAAATATAATAAAAATTAATTTTATTACGTCGGATTCGTGGTCTCAAAACCACTGTTTCGACTAGGCCCAAAACCGGGATGTTATAGGACTAGCTATATTAAGCTACAATGAACTCAAAAACATAAAAATCATTGAAAATGGGGGCTAAAATTACTTACATGCAAGACTTGTACTTAGCCAAACCTTAGAGTTCAAAAATTGTGTTTTCTTTGCCCTTAAATTCGATGGAGAAGACAACAATATGGATGATTCCATCTTTTAGTTTCTTTTGATTTAATTATTTATTAAATTACAATTTTAATCTTGTTTAATAACCAAACAAAACATTAAACTCATGCCTATATTTGTCCAAAACTTTCTTAAATGGTATAATTACCATTTAAGTCCTTTAATTTAAGATCCGATAGTCATTTGACCCTTTTAACAAATACAACTCAACTTTTACCCTTTTTACCATTTAATCCTTTTTACTTAATTAACTATGTAAACATCAAAATTTCTTAACAAAATTTTAACATGACCTTAATATATTCTAGTAGACATTAAAATAATAATAAAATAGTAATTTACTCGTTAGACTTGTGGTCCCAAAACCACTGTTTCAATTTCACTAAAAATGGGTTGTTGCAATATAAGTGGTAAAGACATCAAAACTCTACACAATTTCATCCACATAAGGTACTACCTAAGTCACATAGGACTTTTTGGCTTGTAAGTTCTGAAGCTTAAGTTGGTTTGAAATTCAATGAGCAGGCTCGACAAAATGACTAAGTATAAAAGTAGTTTGGCACATTGTATTGTCCCCAATACTCCCAAAGTATACATGTAGCTCACCACCTTATATCCACTTCCTTGACCATCCTTATCTCTCCATTAACTAAGGCATAGTATAGTATTAATGAGTACAATCATTTGAGCTTGTATGCTTTTTTTATTCGAACAAAGGTGAGTGTACTTTTTTTCTAACTCACTTTGTTTTTTTAATTTTTCATTGAGATTTTCTCGATTGGAATTTGGCCTTACTTTTTTATATGGGCTCAAAATTCTTATACTCACTATACCTTACAATTCCTTAGCCACTAAATTGTTTCTCTTTTTGAAACCACTGAGATGTATCTACCTAATCCCTCAATATCAATGGTCGAACGTCTAAATCCGTGCAAGGACCAAGAAACAAAGGATCAAAATAGATTATTTATTAGGCTTAAGTTTTCATTTGAGGTTCATCAAGAAAATGGATTCATGCTCAAAATAGGTAATAGGGAAAATATTTATGGGATAGCTTTTTGGCTCGAAAATGTCTACCAAATAATGCCTTAGGTCGTCTTTAGGTAATTCTATACATGGATAAAATAGGCCAAGTCTATCAATTTCTACAACTTATAATCCAATTAAACATGCATGCTATTTATATACCTATTTATGATGTGGTAGATGTAACATCTTAAATCTATTCACAATGTAATAAATTGAAATAAGTAGTTTAAAATAAAAAAAATTAGAATAAATTATTTATCACACTAAATTTACAATTTATTTACAAAATCCTATTAACATGGTCCTAACCAACCACTTGTATTTCTAGAACCTCAATCACATAAAAAACATGTAACAATAAAAATTTAAAAACTATTAAAAACAAAGAAAATAAATTAAAATAAAAAGAATTTTTTTAAAATTTTCCTAAGTCACCCATATTTTATTCGGCACATTGTCGCTATTATGCAATAAAAAATATAAAGGAAAGAGATTACCCAATTTGCTTGATTCGTGCAATACAATTGGTGGGACTACTCCCCCTCTGGGTTTTAGCTCTATATTGTTGTGCTTTCAAAATTTTTGGGTTCTTATTAAGAAAAATTAAAGAAAATACATATATATAATATTGAAGTCTTATATAATTGAAAACTAAAACAAAAATTAAAATCAACCGAAATAAAAAAATAAAAAAAATGAAGTCCAAATTAAAAAAAAGAAATGAATGAAATTGTTTAAAATTGGTCGAAATTAGGATTTGACACTTCATCTGCTTTGCTCGATTTGTCTTCTGACTCCTTTTCCAGATCTTCATCTGGATCTTCTTCGAGGTCTTCCTCTTCCTCCTATTCCTTCTTATCCTTCTTATTGATTGGTTCAATCTTTACCTCGTACTCAGTTGTTAGGAGTTGTGACAGCTTCAACATACTTTTCCTCGCATAGTCCTCAAAAATCGATCCTGTTTTTGCATCCATCGAACTATCCATTCCGAATCAGGTAGCACATTCTCACCTAGATGTAGGTTTGTCTTTATTGCTCTCTTTCATTTATGATTCCTTATAAGATATTCCACACTCGGTTCCAAGATTGATTACTTGCTTGGTTGTAAGACGGGAGCTAATCATACCATCGGCACCTTTGCTTGTTAGCGTAAAGCTATCACTAAGTGTTAGAAAAGTAGTTCCACCTCATTTTTCCTTGCACATTGGAGCATGCTCTAACATATCCATGTTCCCACACAAACTCACTCCCTCGTTAAAATTGCATACAACAAAGTTTCCTAGAATGTATGGATATTGGACATGTCTGTCGCAGGGTAAATTCGAGTGCTGATATATTTCAACCACTTTTGGGCCTTCAAATTTAAATTTTTCTGAGAGAATGAAATGGGTTAGTCTATACCCAAGTGCCGTTTCCATTCACCCTTTCTGTCCATCAATAGCTTAATTATGTCTTCCATATTATCTTTTGAAAATACATTAAATCTGTGCATTGTAAAAAATCACATAGATGTAATGGGATGTTATAGTACCTTACTATCTCTGGAGGTGAGATGGACCATCTCCTTCCCTTAGACTAAAAACTGCATCCATGGTACCTTCATTGATATATGTAACACCTCAAACCCGGCCCAGACGTTATGGCCGAATCCGACGTGTCTCATTGAAGTTTTAAAAACCCATGATTCATTTTAGTGTTTAAAAAGATCGTCTTTTGCTAAGTTAACAAAGTGAATGGAAGGCATGCACCGGTGAGGTATCCAAACAGAGGAGGTGAGCCATGAAGGCTGCTTAAGTACCAAGCTCTCGATTGGATCCAATCCTTGACATGCCCAGAACCATTGCCACACTCTGATAAACGAGTTGAAGTTCATTCAAGTAGATATTTTTGATAAACCAATTAATTGTATCGTTGCATTATTTTGAAAACGAGTATCATTTTGAAAACGCGCCTTAAGTCTAGCCCATTTTGATTTATTATCAGAAAAATATAGAATTATTAAAAATAAAAATAATCCCAGAAGAATAGTTAAAATGGCCTTATTACAACCTAAAAACAAATAATGTTAACAGTTAAGATAATACTATAATATAAAACTGTTTACTGACTTCAAAGTTCAAAAGCGATCATTATGGCCACTCTGAATCACCTCCAGCTCCAAGTCTCGCATCAAGGCTCACCTGCAAAGATAAGGAAAGGGGGTGAGTTTGGAAACTCAGTGTGCAACAAGCCCCTTTTAGAGCCCAAACTAATACCAGCATACTGGGCCGAAGCCTTTCGTTTAATGGTTATTGGGCCGAAGCTTTTCGTTTAACCGTTACTGGGCATTTGCCTTTGTTCATATATAAACTCACTGGGCCGAAGCCTCTTCATAAATCATATCACTGGGCCAAAGCCTTATTCTGTAAACGGTATGGCCCACTGGCCCATTTTCATAACAATCAAATATGTAAATCTCAATGCATGTATGCAAACCCATATCCATATATGGGGAAACTATCAACCCACCCAACCACTACTCTCCACCCGTACCAACCAAGCTCTTCATGTGGGGAATAAATCAACTTACCCAACCAATACTCTCCACTGGCAGCATAGCTGCTTTATCATATAACTGGAGGCCTAGCCTCTTTTAATAACTGGGGCAAAGCCCTTTTCGATAAACTAGGGCAAAGCCCTTTTAGCACTTCCTCCGTTCATATAAAGCCCAGCCCATGCATATATGAATATATCATGGCATATCATGTGCATATCATGGCATATCATGTACAAAAACAGTATCACATGCATCTTAATTATAACATAACCCTAGGGGTATAATGGTCATTTTCACCTAGGGGCAAAATGGTCATTTTCACATTATAAGGGTAATTTCATTATTTTATCACTTATTAGGATTTTTCATGCTCATTATCAATTATCAACAATTTCAAGTGTTTAAACAGCGATTCTAGCCCATTCTAGCAAAACTGAGTTATTGGGCCAAAAACCCCTAATGGGCCCTACATAGCCGATTTAGTCATCTAGGCCCATTTAGCCTATATTCCATGACGGTATTATCTGTATTAATGTGTAATTTATCTGGATTCCATTTCCTACCAAACTTACTCAAATGGGCCCGAAAGCCCATTGGGCCCGATTTTAGCCCCTCAAGGCCCAACTTACCGTGATGCAGAAAATCATGCCCTTACCTGTTCCAACAATCTCGATCATCAAACTTAGCATATCTAACTAACCTATGAGCATTCGCATGCTCATGAGTCCTCGAAATGCCAAAATTTTTGGCATTTCGGCTTTTTGGCATATATCGAGTTAAGCTACGAAAGAGGGTTTGTTACACACCTGATTTGCGACTACCACCATGAGATCATCTATGTGATGATTCCTACAATCCACCACTTAACTGATTAAACTATGAATCCATGAAACCAATGCAAGAACTCTCTTACCATACTCGGCCAATACCTTAATGGCCATGAAACCTTACCTTTGTCGACTTAGATGCACTAGATCTAAATCTAGTTGCGCCCACGCCTTTAATCCAATGCTCCTCATTTATCACCTCCTTTGTAAACTAACACACACATACGAATCAATCCAAAGTTATAATCAATCTAGACAAGTCGACATCCTCCCCTATGCCTTCAGAGATTTCGGCTTCTAAATCCTGAAATAATGAATAGACGAAAGTTTTGAGTGCTTACTAGATGAAGGGATCGGTCACCACAAATAAAGAGAACAAGAAAGATGCTGGTTTAAAAACAAACGGCACAACCAATCTTCAAAGGTGTCGGTTCTTGTGACTATTCGGCAAAGGTGATGAAAAGAAAAGGAAGGAGTAGATGAAAAGAAAGGAAGTATTGGTTTGGTTTTGGCAATAAAAAAGAAAGAAATTTGGATGAAGAGAGTGGTGATTTCAGCTAGAGAAGAAAAGGGAAGAAAAGAATAACCCTATGATGTTTAAACAGAAGAAAAACGGCACCACTAAGTCCCTAAATGCCGAAATACTAGCCAAATACTCCTCTGCCGAAATCCCCTCTCCAATTCCCACTATTCGGCCAACTCCTAGCTTCTCTCCAAATCCCCAAAATCTCTCCCCTTATCACTCCTTAATCCATGCGTTTGACTGATTCAAACTCTCTTCAACAGAGTTTCATTCAACTTCCAACTCCTGCCTGCTCAAGACATAAAAAGAACACCACAATTGCCAGTTTAGAGAATCGAACCTTAGCTCTCCTCAACCACTTACACGCCACTTTTTTAGCTCCTTAGTGGCGTCACTTAGCCACCTTGCCAAGGGCTCTTTTTGTGTTACATTTTACCTTCGTCTTTTAATAAGGCCACCTATCCAACGCCCCTAACTCCTTAAGTCCAAAATTTAGAAATTCTTTCGAGTTTTGGCCAGCACGTGAGCCTTCCATAGGCCCATTTACATATTCCAACTATGAATTTTCACTACCAAATACCAAATTTTAAAAACTTACCAAATTCTTGAAAATTATGAAAACCCGAAAATCAGGATGTTACAATATATTTTATCTGCCTCTTTCAATGTAGCGTAAAATTCATGCACGATCGGAAGGTATGTTAGATTGGTCGGGGTCATACAAAACTTCTGCCATCATTGAAATTGAATAAACTCATGTGTTTCACTTTGAAATACGTTTAGCAAGTCAAAACATAATTCTTGTAAGAGGGATTTTCATTTGACAGCTTGAAGATTATAATCAAGCTCCCTTTCTCATATTATGGCATGGTTATCCGCTACGGATTCACTATTAGAAAGGTTGCTATGCATGGTTTTAGGGTTAAAAAATAAAGGAAAGATAGAGAATTCACAAAATCCTGAAGAAAAGGGTTGTGAATAAAGATTTGGTTGGCTATGATAGCTTGAAAAGTGTAGCATCTGGTAAGGGCAATATATAGAATCCATCTAGGGCTTTACTTGCCATGTAGACTTGGTGAATATATTTGAAGATCGCGTTGAACCAAGAACGAAAAGTTTCCAAAAATGGTTTGCATGTTGCACTATAGGTGGTGCATTGTGTGACACGACACTATTTTCCCCTATTTCTATTGAATTCGAGGGTGTGTCGTGCTATAGGTAGGATGCGGTGCGATACGATGACAAAATTCAACAATGTTAGGATCGTAGGGATTGTGTTTGATAACTCTTGAAAAGAGTTATATTTCATGCCTTTACACTTGGTTAATTGTTTGTATTCAGGTAAATTTAGTTGCATTTTAGGATATTATATTAGGATTTTTTAGGGCATTACATTAAAGAGCTTGGATTGTGCTTAAATGTTATTATATGTTACTTTTAATTGTTTACGGGAAGGATTGTTTGTTGATTGAGTGGCAGGTGAAGAATGAGGAAAAAAAGTAAATGAGTGAAGGTTTGGCGTGGCAAAAGTTGGACAGTTTACCAACACGAATGTCGTGGTAATGCTAGGAAGAGACCTAGTCAACGCTTAACCGTTATCAGCCCTGTTGTACGTATACCAAAAAAATCAGCCTAAAAAAGAGGAAAAATATCATGGGATCATAGGATCATGGGATCATGGGATCATGGGCCTACTCTAAAGGAAGAGATATAAGACCCAAAAAGAAAAAGAAAAGAAGGGGAGACAGTTGAGAAGACAATTGAAAAAAGATCCTTAGACGAGATTAGAGGATAATGGTTTAGAACAAGGCAGAATCATAAGGGAGAAGAATAAGGCATTTTCTCTTGGCCACCATTAGATTGCAACACTGAAGCTGTGGGGCTGGATAGGTGAAAGCCATCTTCTTAAAGTTCTTCTTTTACTTCTTTATTTACTATTTTGAGAATTGAATTGAGAAGAATGGTGTTGAATGCTATTCTTAATTTGTATGTTATTTTCCAGCACATGAGGTAATCTCATAAGGTTGGGATTGCTTGATGAAACCTTTATTTCATTTAATGACTAAAGCCTAGATTAGTTTTAATTTATTGTTCCATTTGATGGTATTTATGAATTGCACGCGTATAATCTCTAGACATAGATGAATGTGCAACATGTTTATGAAATTAATCTAATACTGACAAAGTTATGTTAGTTAGATTGAAATTGAATGATATGAGCAAGTATTCAACTGAATACTTGTAGCAGTCTCTAGACATAGAGCAGCGTTCAATACAAAAAGAAAAAAAATAGTGTTGGGTATCGTGCTAAAGGCCTGTAGACTTATATCACTTTAGGTAAGGTAACTTGAGGTCTTGCTCTCGAAAGAAGAAAGCCATTTTAGATCTCTTCTGATTAGTAGAATAAGATTGACTTTGCCAAGGCATATTTGGTTAACAATAGATTCTTAGTGATCCCAACCTTCCAAGTCAACATCGTAGGTTCTGTAACCTTTGTCATAGCATCTTTATTTTCGCATCCTTAATTGTTTACTTGTTTGTTTTGCACATTTTATACAACATTATTCTCCTAATTTCCACTACATTATTATTACTGTTTTTGCCTTAGCATTAATCTCACTTTATTATAACAACCTAACCATTTTATACCTATTCGATCCCTGTGGAGATGATCTCATTTATCACTTTATAACTTGATCCGACATGTATATTTGCACAGTTCACACACAACAGTGTCGCACCATAGGATTGTTATGTGATGACATGGCCTCGATTTGGCCTCTCTGGGACTTGTAGAAGGTCCTTGATTTCCTGTAAATGCACCCTACTAACTTCTAGCTCCTCCCTTGCTATCGAAAATGTAAGACCAATTTTGACGGCTCGTAATTTCTAGCGAGTAGTTTGGGAGCAATCTGTCTAACGGAGTTTTATCCGCCCAATTATTATTTTGGCGTATAAGTCGGGCGCATAGTAGATGTTAGAATATATTGTAAGGATTTATCTTAGAATATGTTAAGTGGTATCGAAGAAGAGATTGGTGAGGGTATTGAGGATGTTTGGGTAATTGGGTTTATCTCTAAAGGTATTGTATGCCAAGTTAGTTGGATTACTATACTAGTTACGTTCTAGTAAGGAAGTTAGGAATAAAAAGAATGGATGAACCAAAGACATATAAAATATTGGATTTTCGTAGTTGTAAACCATTTATAAAGGAAGTTCAGAAAGTTGTGACACGTGTCATGTTCCAGCAAGGACTTAGGTTAAAAATATGGATATTAAGGGTAGAGAGAGGGAGAGTTTTTCTTCTTTCTTCTAAAGTATTGTCATCTGAAGATGGAGGAAACAAAAATATTTCTTTCTTCTTTAAGCTAAAGCTGTAAATATGGATCTTTGTTAGTGACTATTGATAACTCTTGAAAAGAGTTATATTTCAAACATCTAAGCTTGATTAAATACATGTACTTAAGTAGATATATTTGCATTTTTAGGTTATTTTTAGTACATTTTATAATAACGCTTGGATTGTGCCTTAAATGTCATTTCATGTTACTTTTATTATTGGGAAGAAGGGAATTGGTTGTTATATGCATCAGGTGCAGGAAGGATGAAGAAAAGGAAAAAAAGGAGGAAGAGAATGAATGAAGTGAAATATTGCCATGGTAAAAGGTTGGATGGATTGCCAACGTAAATGCCATGGAAATTCTAGGAAAATGCTGACACAAAACTCAATTCTTGTCACTCTCAGCCAGCTGGGCATGCACCATATAAATCCACTTGAATAAGAAGGAGAAAAGTGTGTTGAGAAAGGAGGACCTACCCTATAAAAGAGGACAGAGAAAAGAAAGAGGGGATGAAGATTTTAAAGGTGGATTTGGAGAGTAGTTTTCCCTCCTGAAAACTCGTGAAAAATTCCATAGAAAAGGGAGAGGGTAGCAGCTTAAGAAGAGAGCAAAGACGCAAGGAAAGGGATGTGTAATCAGCCTTGGGTATTGCACAATTTAGTAGCATCGAAGTGAAAGTTGGAGTGGCAAAAGCTTCCTACAGTTCTACCTTTATTTTATTAATTAATTTATGTGATTTCTAAACTATTAATGATGATGTTGAATGTTATTCCGATTTCTGATTTTAAATCCTAACCCATGAGCTAATTTCATTTGGGTTGGAATTACTGGATCAATGCTTATATATTGATGATCATGGTGATATTTTGAGTAGATCTACTGCTTTATTCGGTTTGGACTATTTTAAATCTATGCATGCAAGCTCTATACATAGATGAATGCATGGTATATCCTTAGACTTTATTTATTTCTTTAAAGGTTAAATAAGTTGGATTGTGATTGAATGATACGAGAAAGTACTCGAGCGAATACTCGTAGCACTCTAGACATAGAGTTGTGATCTGTATAGAGTAAGGAAGAATATTGTTAGGTATTGTTTTTGAGAGTTGTAGACATACAAAGACTTAGAATGATAACTTTAATTCTATCTCTCGAAAGAAGAAAAATTCAGTATTTTTACTCTGAGCAGTAATTTGGTCATGATTTTGCTAGGACATTATTATGTTATTAAGATATAATCCAAGTAATTCCAACCTTCCCATTCAACAATATCAATCCTCTCAACTTTGTCTCATAGAATTTCCACAACAGTTTACTCATTATTTGATTTTTATATTTCATACATTAATACTTCACATCAAATCACTATTCTATTTACTTTTCCATAAGCCTAATTGGTATAGTTTATAGTAATAACTCAACCATATTTTTACCTATTCCAATCCCTATGGAGACGATCTCACTTATCACTCTATTACTTGATTCAATATGTATACTTGCACATTTGCATTACATATTCACACGCGACAAGTTTTTGGCGCTGTTACCAGGGATCAGCAAATTGGTGAATTTTGCTTTGTTATTATTGATTTAATTTTGTTAGTTTGAGCTTACTTAGTTACTTTTGATTCTTTTTCAAGTTTGTTGCTAGTTTATGAGTAGATGTATTCCTGAGAACGAAGAGTATTATTTTGATATTGAATTTTAGAGAACTTTGAGAAGAAGGAGAAAAGAATTGTGAGAAATAGTAAGGATTGGAAATGATCCAGGCAGAGAAGATCCATTACATCCAAATGGTAAGGGCATTGATATTCCTTGTGTGATAGATGATAGAGATAGACCTATTAGAGAACATGTTGTGCCAATCTTGGATTATTTGAATCCAGGGATTGTCAGGCCACATATTCAAGCTCAGTATTTTGAGTTGAAGCCAATTATGTTTCAAATGTTACAAACAATAGGATAGTTCAGTGGATTACCTACTGAAGATTTACATCTACATTGAAGACTCTTTTTGGAGGTCTATAATTCATTCAGGAAGTAGGGTGTTCCTAAAGATACCTTGAGACTCAAGCTATTTCCTTGCTCATTGCGAGATCGTGCCAGAGCATGGTTGAATGCTTTGCCTTCAGGAACGGCGACATCTTGGAATGAACTTTGTCAAAGGTTTTTATTGTGACACAACCTTTCAAACATGAATGCCAAATTGAGGAACGATATTACATCTTTTTGGCAATTTGAAGATGAGACATTACATGAACCTTGGGAGCGATTCAAGGAATTGATTAAAAAATGCTCAATGCATGGTTTCCAACATTGAACACAAATGGAATTATTTTATAATGGGCTGAATACACATTCACGAATGGTAGTTGATGCATCTGCCAATGGGAATTTTCTAGATAAATCATATAATGAGGCATATGAGATTCTGGAAAGGATAGCTAACAATGATTATCAATATCCAACTAAAAGAGTGGGTACTGGCAAAAGAGTTGTTGGAGCTATAGAGCTTGATGCGATCGCTTCATTAATAGGTCAGGTATCATCCCTAACTAATATGATTAAAACATTGAAGAGACCAACTGTAGTGTAGGAAATGAAAGCAGCAGAATTAACATATGTTTTTTTATAAATGCCCATCGAACCCAGCTTCAGTATTATACTTGGGAAATTTCAATCGAAATAATAACCCATATTCTCATACATACAATCCAGGAAGGAAACAACATTCTAATTTCAGTTGGAGTAATCAAGGAGTGGGAAATTCCAGTAATGTTGTTCGAGAGAATGTCACAAGTGCACCACCTAGATACAATCAATGGCAAAATGTTCAGCAAAGTTCATCATCATATTTATCTATAGAAGCTTTATTGAAGGAATACATGACCAAGAACGATGCTATAATATATAGGCTTTAGAAAACCAAGTGAAGCAAATTGCTAGTGCATTAGGCTCAAGACAGCAAGGAGCATTGCTGAGTGATACTGAAAATTCAAGATCTCAAAGGAAAGAACATTGCAAAGCCATCACACTCAGAGGTGGTTCTCAGCTGCCTAGAGTTATTAATGATGTAGCTGTTGAAGAAGATAGCTCAGATTTCACACATAAGGCAAATTAAGAACTAGTAGTGGAGTAATCTACAAGTGAGAAGAGCAAATAAAAAATGTTGAAATAGAACCAACTCGTGTTGCCAATAAGAATACCATGGTAAAACAACCCGAACAAGTTGAAGGAAGGCCGCCGCCACCTTTACCTTAGTGATTTTAGAAGTCAAAGTAAGATTTTCAATTCAAAAAATTCTTGGATGTCTTGAAGCAATTTCATATCAACATACCACTGGTGGAAGCATTGGAGAAAATGCCCAATTACGTAAAGTTCATGAAGGACATATTGTCAAAGAAGCACAAACTAGGGGATTTTGAAACTATTGCTCTCATTGAAAGGTTCACAGTAATGTTAATGAACAAATTGCCACCAAAATTGAAGGACCTAGGGAGTTTTACTATTTGTTGCTCAATTGGAAATTATTAAGTAGGCAAGGCATTATGTGATTTAGGTCCAGGCATAAATCTAATGTGTAACACCCCTAACCTGTATCCGTCGCCAGAATAGGGTTTACAGAGCATTACCGTAAAAACGTAACTTAAAATAATCAATTTTCAAAAATTTCATAATCATAGAAAAATACATTCAAACACATGCATATTGTCCCTTATTCAAGCCCTCGAGGCCTTATAAATACTTTAAAAATGATTCGGGACTATATTGGAAACATATGAAACCTTAAGGAAAAAATTGGAAAAATTCACATTGTAGGGGTTATACGATCATGTAGCCAGGCTGTGTGCCTCACACGTTGAGGAACAAGCCCGTGTCTAAGGCCATGTAACACTTAAAATAGAGACACACGTTCGTGTCCCAACTTTGTCCGTGCCCATGTAACTCTCTAACTTGGGTCACACAGCCAAGCCACACGCCCGTGTGCCAGGCCGTGTGCTAGCCCGTGTAACTATCGAAAACAACCATTCATGTAACAGACCGATTTTGGGGCTAGTCAGAATAGTGGCCTCAGGACCACATATCTGAAGTCAGAGAAATTATTTTATTATTAAAATAGGGTCATAGCATGTTTATAATAGTGCATGAAAAATTTGGTGAGTTAATTTTGACGTTGGTGAGCCAAATTGAGGAAAAGGACTAAATCGAATAAAGTGCAAAAGTCCTAAATTGATAGTTAAAGGTGTTAAATAGCTAGAGAACCAAATTGGGGGTCTTTAAAGGGAAATTAGACCCTATTATGATAGCTTGGCCGGCCATGGTAGAGAGAAATGTTAAAAAGTCAACATTAGGTGGGTTGATGACATAAGATGTAATTAAATAATACCTAAGCCTAGCTACCATCTCTTTCTTTCATTTTCTCTTCACTCCCATTGATTTTTCCAAATTCTGTTAGGGTTTTAAGCTTCAAAATTTCAGCAACTTTAAGTCCTCTCAAGTAAGTGATTTTCCTACCCTTTGTTGATGATTTTTGCATTTTTGAGACCCTTGAAGCATGAGCTTTCAAATGAGGGGTCTATTTTGAAAAATGATTAAGGTTTTAGGGTTTTGCCATGAATGGATTTGTGATAGTTTCTAAGTTTTTATGGAAGAATATGGGTCCTAGTTGTTTTATAAACAACTTTTGTGAAGGGGTTTTCATGCAAAGAACCTAAAAGGGACTATTTTGCATAAGTTGTAAAATAGTTGATAAATATGTGAAATAGTGGGAATTTGAAGTTGTTATAAGAGTAAAAAGGGTCATCTAGGCTTGAGATAAGAAGAAATTCGATAAAAATCAATTTTTGAGCATAGGAGCAAAATGGTCATATTACCTAAGATGTGAATTTTAGATTGCCTAATTGTGTTTAAATACTAAATGAGTGCATTTTGCTATTATAGATCAAGACGTACCGACTCTAAACCTAGACCAGGGGAAGGCCAAGCAAATCGACTAAACCGACTAGTCGTGTATGTTTTGTAATCAGAGGTAAGTTGTATGTAAATATTACAACTACATTGCTAATGTATGTGTTGAATCGTATTTAAATTCAATTAGCATAAATTGCTTGATTGTGGAATTGAGAGAGAGTATGAATATATTAGAGATAGTAGAGTTCTCGTTGAACATAGGAAAATAAATCGGATATTCATGCCGTGACATTAGGGTCACTTGTGTGAGCTAGTGTAAGACATGTCTGGGACATGCATCGGCCACATTATGAGAGCCAGTGTAAGACCATGTCCGGGACATGGCATTGGCATTGAGATGAGGGCTAGTGTAAGACATGTCTAGAACATGCATTAGCCTCAAGACGTAAGCCAGTGTAAGACATGTCTGGGACATGCATCGGCTACGAGATGATAGTCAGTGTAAAACCTTGTCTGGGGCATGGCATCGACTAGAGATATGAGCCAGTGTAAGACCATGTCTAGGACATGGCATCGGCACCTTACCCATGTTTGAGGCTTAATGAATATCTGGTGGTATTCTGAATGGTTCAACGGTGATTGTTATGTTCTTGAGCTAATGAGGAAAGTATAATCGTGTTATGAATAGCACATGTACCTAATTGGCATGTATGAGATATGAGCTCAATAAATGTAATATGTGACTTGTATGGTTGGTAATGAGTAAGTTATACCTATGCCTACTTTGGTTTTATGAGCATGTTGATTGTCTATAAATGTTTTAGTATACATGTCTATATACAACTTACTAAGCTTTACGCTTACTCCCTTTTCTTTCCATTTTCTTTCAATGCCACCTAACTAGCTCAAGGATCATCGGAAGTAAGAGATATCGATTACACTATCAGCCGAAACATTCGGTATAGTTGGATTTATATTTTTTAGTATGGCATGTGTAGGGCTAGACCTTATTATTTTGTGTCTTTATGAATTGGCCAAATTTGTTAGCTTGGGATAGATCCCACACTTTGCGTTAAGCCTTGAATGATAGCTAACATTCATTTTGAGTCTATAAAATATGTATCTTCATGGTTGAATGAATGTCTGTTGTGGTGGATTTGATTATGGAAATTATGCTTGTTTTGTATTGGTTGGTAATTGTATGAAAATAGGTAGGCAAGGGTAGCAATGAGACTTGGTAAATAGCCTTATATTGATCACACGGGTAGACACACGGGCGTGTGTCTGGGCCGTGTGTGACACACAGTCAGCCCCATGGGCGTGTGGTCCGGCCGTGCGTCTCCTGCACGTAAAAATTTTAAGTCAGTATGCATGGTATTAAGCACACAGGCAAAGACACAGTCGTGTGTCTCAGCCGTGTGAAAGACACGACCTAGTACACGGGCGTGTTTCATGGCTGTGCGACATTCTGGGGATGCTGACGTCAGAAATAGAATACCCATATTTTTGCACACGGGCATGTTGTTGCCGTGTGAGGGATAGGGGCCATTGACACGGGCATGTGTCTAGCCGTGTGAAAACCTGTAGGTGTGAATTAAAATTTAATTCCACACTGGTGTGGGACACGGGCATGTTACTTCTTCCACACGGGGCTCTGTTTAAAGGCAAAATTTTTATAGTTGGCTCAAGGACTCGGAATGGTCCTGATTAGTTTCCAATAGTCGATTTGGGGCTCGTAAGTTCGTAGAAGAAGTTTAAAGTGAAAATTGAAAAATTTTCAAATTTGGGGCCGAGTCTTGGTGACTCGAGATCGTTTGTGTGCATGAAATCAAGTTATGTAATGCATTATATTCTACCCCGGTGGGAGATACGAGTTTGGGGTGTTACAATTAAAACCTACAAGGGACACATGGCTTTGTTTCATGGCCGTCTGTCACACACGGCTGAGACACACACTCGTGTCTTTGGCCATATGGACAAGAAATAGGCCAAAATCAAGCCATTTCTTTCACCCAATTCAAGCATGAACCTACAACATATTTGCACATATAACCAAGGCCCTAAATCATGTCCAAAGTATGCATAAAATGACCAAATCTCTATAGAAGATATCTATACAACCAATATGCCAAAAGGCACCTCAATCAAAACCATTGAACATGTCTTAGCATAAGCATATTTATCCATAATTCAAGCATACACAACTACTTAATTCCATACCAAAACAAACTCAACTAAATTCCATAACAAACATAACCTAATTAACCACATTTCAAACATGCCAACATTTACCACTTTGGTCATAAAACCATACATCAATTTGACCATATAAACATCAACCATTATAGCATCAAAGTGCCAAAAGCACATCAACCAAATTACCATATTTAGAAGCCAAACATTACAACTAGTTCATCAAACACAATTCACCTATACATGCCATTATAACCATGACCAAAACATCAAAATCCACCGATACAATCTCTAGATAGTGTGATAGGTCTCCGATGAGCTTCTAAACCGATCGAGCTATCGATAATCTATAAAACATAGAAAAGAACAACATCGTAAGAATATAATGCTTAGTAAGTTTGTAAATCATGAACATAGCTTACTGTAACGCCCCAAAAATCTTGAAACCTAAAAATCCCGAAATCTCAAATTTTTCTTTTTGTGCTTAGCAATTCCGGTTAAGTTTAATTACGTGATGGTAGGTCTTGGTCAAGGTTTGAGTTCGAATTAAGAGGTAGAAGAAATTATAGTTTAATTATTAAAAGAATCAGAGTTGGCAAGTGGGTGGGCTTTTAAATAAAAATAGGGGAAAATGACATCAAAAAGAGCCTCTGGTGGAGTGGCTAAGTAACGCCACATAAGGTGTAGTGAGGTGGCGTTAGTAGCTAGCAAGGAGATCGAAGGTTCAAATCCTAACATAGTATTTTTAGAGTTTAATTTTGGCCTTCTAAAAGGATGGAAGTGGCGGGAAGATGGACTCTAAGGGGAGTGTTCAGAAGAGAAAATTAAGGAATGGATCAAGGGGTTATCAGGGAGAAAAATGAGGAGATAAGAAGTGAGGAGTAAGTGGAGCTAAATTGGGAGCTTGGGTTTGAAGAATTCGGCTATAGGGATATAAATAGGTGCTGAATGGGAGGGTTGAAAAGCTAATGACGAATTTCCCTTCACTTTGTGCCAGAAACCCTTTTCTCTAAAAAGTCGAAAACCCTTTTTTCTTTTCTTTCTTTGTGTCGAATTCTTATCCCTCCTCTACTCAATATTTTCTTTGCTTTAGCCTATTCTTCTTCCTCTCTTCTTTGGTGCTGAGTAATCAATTGTTGCCATTCAAATCTCTAAGAGCTGAATACCTTTGGTGCTGCCACTACTCTTTCCACCCATTTGATTCTAGTGTAAGTGTTCGCTCTCCCAATCGATTTTTGATAAGTATCGAGTATTCGGTCCCTCACTTCTTTCTAATCGAATTTGGTAGGGAATTAGTGTTAGATCTCGATTTTGGATTCCTACCAATTTGTTCTTCAGATCTGAGAAATACGTGTGTTTAGTGATCAAAATAAAAGCTAGTAAAGGCTTGGCGTTCAGGTAATGTTAAGGTGAGATTCTGGCTTTTGGTAAAGTAATCGATAAGTACGTGTGATTAATCTTTGAGTAATATTGATTGTAGGTTTGGGATAAGGAGATCGCATCATGCTTGCTTACAAGGTGTGTACATACACTGCACACACACTTTGAATCGGCAAAAGTCGAAATGTCGAAAAGCCGAAAGTTTGGCTACGATAGTCTTGCAAGTGCACGAACACTCGTAAGAAGGAGACTGATATGTTTCCTGAGGCCCACAGGCGATTCCATGGACTTGGGTTGTGATCTGGCCAAATGGGCCGGAATAGGCTAAACAGGCCCGATGGGCGGTTGGGCCCATAATAGGCAAAATTTGATAATTGATGCTATGTGATAGAAAGTTTTTATGTGAGCATGAATATGAATGTGGCTGGGCCTAACCGGCCATATAAATGTGATTTGGGCCTAATAGGCCATATACAAGTGATTTGGGCCTAATGGGCCATATGAATATGATTGGGCTTAATGGGCCATATACAGGTATGTGAATTTGTTTAAGCTTTGTAAGGGGTTTTGGGCCTAGTATATGATGACTAGATAAGACTTAATTAAATTATTAAAGACCGTGGACAAGCCATAGGGTTAAGACATGGCAACGAGTATATGCATGTCTAGGATTGGATCTAGAGAGAGCTTGGTACTTAAGTGGTCTTAATGACTCACCTCCTCTTCTCTGAAATCCTACCTGGTGCATAGTATTCGTTCACATTATCTCGCGGGACTTGTTAAAGGGCCAATATAAGTGAAAATCATACTTAAAAAAAATTATCGAAACGCCTCTAAGAGCAAAAATGACCGAATTACCTCTAGATGCTGAATGTAAGTTTTATGGATGTGACATGCATACATACGATATTCTGCTTAGGTTGCATATGGGTTGGGAATTATGGAACGGAGGAAGTATATGAGGATCGCATGGTTGCTTGACAATCGTGGATCCACCGATGGCTTTTAAAGCCCAATGTGTAAATGAAGATAGTTCCGCAACTGGGCTACCATGGTGTATGGGTTGGGTGGGACAATATTTATATCCCCACATGGTGTGACGGGGGATGGAGCTAGTGTGTAGCGGATGGATAATTGGATAGGATTGCATTGCATGAATGATGAACAAGGAATGATGTTTTTTTTGAATGCTTGTTTTCTTCAAGAGTTGTACACACTGAGGTTGCGAAAACTCACCCCCTCTTTTATTTTATTTTCAGGTGATGCTTAGTAGAAGTCTCGATGTTTGGAGGGACTTTGGGTGGCCAGCTAGCAAAATGATTTGGACTTGGGTTTTTTTTAAAGCATTTAAGTTTTTACTTCTTTTTAAGCATGTTCCAGACTAGATTTTAATAAGGTTTTCATTGTGTTATTATTACTTGAATTATTATTATTTTCAATGTAATTGCGAGAAGTTGAACATGGATTTCTTAAACTATAGTATGTTTTCTACGTTTTCGCAACTAAGTTTTTTTTAATCAGATGTTTTAAACAAGGCTTTCGTAACTGAAGGTGTTTTTTTAAGTTAATTAGGGTTTCTTTTATTTTAAGAAGGGTTTTCAATGAAAACATGGTTTTCATTAAAACACTTCAATGTGACACACCAGATTCAGCCATAGCGTCAAAGTCAGGTTTGGGGTATTACATTTAGTGGTAGCAGAGCCCAGGTTGTAAAACCTAGGGTGTGAAGTGGGCCTTATTATTATTTGGCTTCTTTTTGGATTTTAAAAATATTTTGGATCGCGATGCTTTGGAAAAAGAGAAATCTTGCTGAGCGGCACACCAAGTCTCCGACATCGAACCAAGTAAGTACTTTTATTTTTAAGTTTGTTTAAATCATTATACAGTAGATAGTTAGAGGGCTACTTTAGATGATGGTTAGAATGGAACTAAAGCCCGTAGGATCTAGAAACTGTAGAGGATTTTCGAAAAAGATCTTCGTTTTAAATATTTTCATAAAACATTGGTGCAATTATTAAACTAACTAAAACTTCATAAAATTTCTAATCCAGATAATACACGAATTGACGATGAGTGCTAGAAGAGGTGCAAGAGGCCGTGGCCGAGGCTGCGGAAGCGTTAGGGCTGAATCGTCGGCATCAGGCCATATGCTTGATGTTGGAGTAGAAGAGGCTCCGGCCTCACCTGTGACTGGGAATGGACCGTATGATCGGGGCGGGGAGAAGATGCATTGTTGCAGGCAATGCTAAGAATTTTGGAAAGGGTAGCTGGCCCAATAATGGCACTGGAAATCGGGGGCCCAATAATGGCACTGGAAATCA
The DNA here is from genome assembly GCA_025698465.1 of Gossypium longicalyx. NCBI lineage: Eukaryota > Viridiplantae > Streptophyta > Magnoliopsida > Malvales > Malvaceae > Gossypium > Gossypium longicalyx. The sequence continues at coordinate 22,663,591 of CM047000.1, forward strand.
TGGCTGGCGTGGCTCCTAATGTGGCGGAATATTGGTTGGAGGCCAACGAAAGGATAATGGAGGACCTGGACTGCTCACTGGAACAAAAGCTGAAAGGAGCAGTGTCACTACTTAGGGAAGAAGCCTATCATGGTGGCTGACAGTGAAAGAGGGCACCCAACCAAAGCAGGTCATTTGGGAGTTTTTTAAAGCTGCATTCCAAGAGAAGTATGTAGGTGCAAGTTATGTGGATGCTAGAAGGAAGGAGTTCCTAAACTTCACCCAAGGAAACAAATCAGTAGTGGAGTGTGAAGCGAAGTTTCTACGCCTTAGTAGGTACGCAAGAGTTATGGTGGCAACAGACTATGAGCACTGCGTTAGGTTTGAGGACGGACTAAGAGATAGCGTTAGGGTATTGATAACTCCACAAAGGGAGCGAGTTTTCTCAGAGTTGGTGGAGAAGGCAAAGATAGCAAAGAAGGTTAAGCACACTGGATTCTTAAATCGGGAAGAAAAAAGGAGTAGGAATAAAAGAGATGCTGAGACTCCGGGTATTAGATAGATGCCTAGGGCTAGGGCCAGAGTTAATGGGCCAGTTAGAGCAGGGCCCCCTGTTGCTAATCTAGGGGTGCCACCTCATGCTAGTTGTGGGAAAGGTCATGTAGGCGAGTGTTGGAAGAGGACGGGAACTTGTTTAGCTTGTGGGTCTATAGAGCATAGGATCAGGGATTGCCCTAGAATACTAGGTCGGGTGCCAGTCGTGGATCGAGGTGGTGTACAGGCACAGAGGGGTGGTCAGCAACCGCCGAGAGGCCGTGATTAGGCTAGGGGTGGAAACGGTTTGGGTCGTGGAGCACCGGGTAGGGGTGCTGGTCATGCTGAGGCGAGGCAGCCAGCTTTGGTCTATGCAGCACGTCGTCAAGAGGATGGAGACGCTCCAGAGGTGAATACCGGTACGTACTTACCATAGCCTGCTATTTATTTAGTTTGGAATTAGAGTGCACAGATGGAGCGTGGTGTGGTAGTTTGTGTTATGAAGCTATACTGATAGTTGGAAATTTCAAGGACGAAATTTCTTTTAGGGGGTAGAGTTGTAACGCTCCAAAAATCTTGAAACCTAAAAATCCCAAAATCTCGAATTTTTCTTTTTGTGCTTAACAATTCCGGTTAAGTGTTAATTAATGGTCGGTCTTGGTCAAGGTTTGAGTTCGAATTAAAGGGTAGAAGAAATTATAGTTTAATTATTAAAAGAATCAGGGTTGGCAAGTAGGTGGGCTTTTAAATAAAAATAAGGGAAATTGGCATAAAAAAGAGCCTGTGGTTCAGTGGCTAAGTTATGCCACATAAGATGTAGTGAGGAGGTGTTAGTAGCTAGTAAGGAGATCTATGGTTCAAATCGTAGCTTAGTATTTTTAGAGTTTAATTTTGACCTTCTAGAAGGATGGAAGTGGCGTGATGATGGACTCCAAGGGGAGTGTTTAGAAGAGAAAATTAAGGAAAGGATCAATGGGTTATCAAGGAGAAAAACGAGGAGATAAGAAGTGAGGAGTAAGTGGAGCCGAATTGGGAACTTGGGCTTGAAGAATTCGGCTATAGGGCTATAAATAGGTGTCGAATGGGAGGGTTGAAAAGCTAATGACGAATTTCCCTTCACTTTGTGCCAGAAACCCTTTTCTCTAAAAAGCCGAAAACCCTTTTTTCTTTTCCTTCTTTGTGCCGAATTCTTATCCCTCCTCTACTTAATATTTTATTTTCTTTAGCCGTTTCTTCTTCCTCTCTTCTTTGGTGCTGAGTAATCAATTGTTGCCATTCAAATCTCTAAGAGCCGAATACCCTTGGTGCTGCCACTACTCTTTCCGCCCATTCGATTCTAGTGTAAGTGTTCGCTCTCCCAATCGATTTTTGATAAGTATCGAGTATTCGATCCCTCACTTCTTTCTAATCGACTTTGGTAGGGAATTAGTGTCAGATCTCAGTTTTGGATTCCTGCCGATTTTCTCTTCAGATTTGAGAAATATGCGTGTTTAGTGATCAAAGTAAAAGCTAGTAAAGGCTTGGCGTTCAGATAAGGTTAAGGTGAGATTCTGGCTTTTGGTAAAGTAATCAATAATTACGTATGATTAATCTTTGAGTAATATCGATTGTTGGTTTGGGCTAAGGAGATCGCATCACGCTTTCTTACCAGGTGTGTACATACACTGCACACACACTATGAATCGGCAAAAGCCGAAATGCTGAAAAGCTGAAAGTTTGGCTACGATAGTCTTGCGAGTGTGCGAACACTCGTAAGGAGGAGACCGATAGGTTTTCTGAGGCCAAATGGGCCAGAATGGGCTAAATGAGCCCGATAGGCTGTTGGGCCCATAATAGGCAAAAATTGATAATTGATGCCATGTGATAGAAAGTTTTTATGTGAGCATGAATATGAATGTGACTGGGCCTAACCGGCCATATAAATGTGATTTGGGCCTAATGGGCCATATACAGGTGATTTGGGCCTAATGGGCCATATGAATATGATTGGGCTTAATGGGCCAGATACAGGTATGTGAATTTGTTTGGGCTTTGTAAGGGGTTTTTGGCCTAGTATATGATGACTAGATAAGACTTAATTAAATTATTAAAGACCATGGACAAGCCATAGGGTTAAAATGTAGCAACGGGTATATGCATGTCTAGGATTGGATCTAGGGAGAGCTTGGTACATAAGCAGTCTTAATGACTCACCTCCTCTTCTCTGGAATCCTACCTGGTGCATAGTATTCGTTCACCTTAGCTCGCAGGACTTGTTAACGGGCCAAGGTAAGTGAAAATCGTACTTAAGGGAAAATTACTGAAACACCCCTAAGGGCAAAAATGATTGAATTACCCCTAGGTGCTGAATGTAAGTTTTATGGACGTGACATGCATACATATGATATTCTGCTTAGGTTGCATACGAGTTGGGAATTATGGAACGGAGGAAGTATATGAGGATCACATGGTTGCTTGACAATCATAGATCCACCGACGGCTTTTAAAGCCCAATGTGTAAATGAAGGTAGTTCCGCAATCGGGCTACCATGGTGTGTGGGTTGGGTGGATCCATATTTATATCCCCACATGGTGTGACGGGGGACAGAGCTGGTGTGTAACGGATGGATTATTGGGATGGGATTACATTGCATGCATGATATTGTTGTGATATTACTGCGATGTGGGCTTCGCCCCAACTGAGGCTAATCTGGGCTAAGGCCCAAAGACCACCGTTATTGAATTGGGCTCTGGCCCAAAATGACTAATGATTACTTTATAATTGTTTAGGGTTGTACACACTGAGTTCTTCAAAACTCACCCCCTCCTTCTAAACTTTTTAGGTGATCCTCAGTAGGCGGTTCGACGGATGGAGGGACTCAGAGGTGGCCAACTAGCATAAAAAGTTTAGACTTAGTCTTTATGTAATTTTTAATATATTGACTTTAAATTATTTCTATTTGATTTGGGTTGTAACAAGGTTTTTCCTCTGGTTATTGTTTAAAAATATTAGGATTATTATCATTTTTAAGCTTTATATTTATTAGAAGTAGAACGTGGTTTCCTAAACCATAACTGTTTTTAAATACTACATTTCGGCAACTCAATTTTTAAATGATGAGTTTTCATAAAATCATATGTTCTAAATAAAGCTTCCGCAACTGAAAAGAGATTTTACAAAGTAATTAAGGTTTTTCATTTTAAGGAAGTGCTTCCAATGAAAATAAGGTTTTCGCTAAAACACTTCAATGTGACACACCAGATTCGGCCATAACGTCTGGGCCGGGTTTGGGGTGTTACAGTTACCATTCCAGTGCATAATCTTAAAAATAGTCATGAATCAATCCAACATAGCTTAGCACAAGCCTAAGCATCACCAACAACACAAGTTAGTGATTAAACACATAACTTAGCAAAATCATCTCATGGTAAGATAAATTTACTGAACATAGCTACTTGAATTCATACTTTTCATAAACATGGTTATACATACTTTGAGCATCAATAATTCATACATTTTTATAAGCTCATAACTTAGCTATTGGAACACTTACCATTCCTTCCCTTTTCATGCCCATTGAACCACTTAGAATAATATTGGATACGCAGGAAGCTCATACAAAGTGTGCTAACATGTGGTCGAAATCATTCCTTTTCCTTTTCCTTTACATAGATGCTCACTCCAGCCATAAATGGGTTTGCTCACACAAGCTGACGGTCAGAACATAGCTACAAGATTCCACTCACACAAGCTAATGAGTATCTGCAACAAATGCTAGAACTCAGCCATCGATAGGACATTCAGGACCAACACCCAAAACATGGTAACCCTAATGACATGTCATTTGTATCCTATATATTCCTAAGGTTCAAATGGGACTCGATAGTCATCGTATCATTGTTGGATTTCCATATTGACAAGATATGATGAATAGCATAATAGCATTTAAATCAAATGCATTAAAACGCTATGTAAACACATGAACTTACCTTGAATACAAAGACAACAAAATAGAATCAACTAGTCCAAGACTTTATCTTTCCCTCGATTTAGATCTATACGAGGCTTAACTTGATCTAAATAAGTAAATTTAATTCATTTAATATTCATTCTATTCAATTCAGTCCAAAACTCACACTTTTGCAAAATTAAGCTTTACCCTTATTATTTTAATTTATTTACAATTTAGTCCTTTAGCTCGTTAATTGAAATTCATGCAATTTCATCCACATATCATGCTAACCGATTTACCTAGGGACTCATATCAAACCACACAAATCATAAATTCACAATTTTAGCATGGCATTTTACTACTTTAGCAAATAAGTCCTTAAATCATAATTTCATAAAAAAATACTTCACAAAAGTTGTTTATTTAACAACAAGGATTCAATTTCTTCCATCAAACTTCAAAAATCACACAAACACATTAATGGAAAAACCCTAATTCTTAATAGTTTTGCAAATTAGTCTCTAGGCTAGCTAGATTAAGCTACAATGACCTCAAAAACATAAAAATCATTAAAAATGGGACAAAGTATCTCTTACATGCACAAAGAAAACTTGGTCGGGCCTTGAAACTTTTTCAATGGAGTTTCTAAGTTTAATTTTTAATGGATGGAAGCATTCTGGAAGACAACATTTTGTTATTCTTTATTTTTACTAAACTTATTTTTTAAATTACTTATTTAACCTTATTATTAACCTTTAAAATCACCTATTTAGTGTCCATATAAGTCCACTAGTAATAAAAATGGTCTATTTACCACATAAATCCCTCAACCATTTAATTTCATACCTAATAGATACCTTTAGCTAATAGAACTCTGCTTTTGCACCTTTTACGATTTAGTCCTTTTTACTTAATTAAGCATGCAAACGTCAAAATTTCTCAACGAACTTTTTATACGACTCTCCTAACATACAGTAAACAATACAATTATAGTAAAATAAATATTTTCACGTTAGATTTGTGCTCCCAAAATTACTGTTCTGATTTCACTGAAAATAGGCTATTACATAATGCCCATGTTTGTTTTCAGAAAATTGGGAATTGGGAAGGCGAGACATATAACTGTTATACTGAAGCTAGTTGATAATTCTTATGCACATCCAGAAGGTAAAATTGAAGATGTGTTGGTAAGAATTGATAAATTTATTTTTCCAACAGATTTTATTATCTTGGAATGTGAAGCTGATAAAGAGGTACCAATTATTCTTAAAAAGACCTTTTCTAGCCACTGGTAGAACATTAATTAATGTAGGTAAAGGTGAATTAACAATGAGATTTAATGACCAAAAAGGTAACCTTTAATGTTTTTGAAGCCATGAAGTGTGCGGATATATATGAAGCTTCTCACGCCAGCAGGATTATTGACACAACAGTGAAGGAAAAATTGGAAAATTTTTGTTACAACAATTCTGATAATGAAGTAGGCTCAGTTGAGTTGAATGAAGAGGAAATGATTGAAGAACTTAATGAATTGGTGGAGGCTAAGCAACTTGAAGATGATGCAATGAGGAGTTTTGAATATTTAAATTTATCATAGCATTCTTTTAAAACTCTTCGACCTTCTATAGAGGACCTTCCTACTTCGGAGTTGAAGCCTTTGCCATTACATTTGAAGTATGCCTACTTGGGAGACAACAACACTCTGACAGTAGTTATCACTGCAAAATTAACATTTGATCAAAAGCCTTAATTGTTAGAAGTTTTGAAGAAATCTAAGAAATTACTGGGGTGAACAATCACGGATATCAAGGGAATCAATTCGACCATCTGCATGCGTAAAATTTTCCTAGAGAATTGCCATGGCAATTCTATTGAGCAGTAGAGAAGACTGAACCCCATTATGAAGGAAGTTATTAAAAAGGATATTATCAAATAGCTGGATGTTGGAATAATCTGTCCTTTTTTTGATAGTTTGTAGGTGAGCCCTGTTCAATGTGTACCCAAGAGAGGGGGTGTTACTATGTTTAGCAATGATAACAATAAACTCATTCCAACTCGTACTGTCACAGGATAGAGATTTTGCATAGACTAGCTCAACAAAGTAACCAAGAATGACCATTTTTCTTTGCCATTCATCGATCAAATGTTAGATAGATTAGCAAAAAAAGCCTTTTATTACTTTTTGGATGGTTATTCAGGGTATAACTAGATTGCCATAGCTCCTATTGACCAAGAAACGACCATGTTCACATGTCCTTATGGAATATTCCCTTTCAGACGAATTTCATTTAGATTGTGCAATGCTCCTACAACATTTCAGTGTTGCATGATGACAATATTTTTAGACATGGTGGAGAAATTTTTGGAAGTTTTTATAGACGACTTCTCGTTGTTTGGTGATACTTTTGAAGGTTATTTAAAAAACACGGAGCTAGTTTTTTGTCAGTGTGAAGAGACTAACCTTGTTCTGAATTTGGAAAAATGTGATTTCATTATCTATGAAGGCATTGTTCTAGGGCATAAAGTTTCACAGCAAGGGATTTTAGTAGACAAAGTGAAGATTGAGGTTATTAAGAAATTTCCACCACCTACTACAGTTAAAGGTATTTGAAGTTTCCTTGGCCATGTAGGATTTTATTGATGATTTATTAAGGATTTTTCAAAGATATCGAAACCCCTATGTGCATCATTTGAACATAATAGAGATTTTAGGTTTGATGAGCCTTGTGTGCAAGCATTTAGGGAATTGAAAAAGCATTTGGTAACAGCACCGATTGTCATAGCACCGGGCTAGACATTACCTTTTGAACTTATGTGCAATGCTAGTGATTTCATTATAGGAGCAGTGCTTGGGAAAAGAAAGGATAAAGTGTTTCATGCCATCTACTATGCTAGCTAGGCATTGACAGATATGCAGTTGAACTACACCACAATTGAGAATGAACTATTGGCTATGATATTTGAATTTGACAAATTCATATCCTATTTAGTTGGCATCAAAGTTGCAGTTTATACGAATCATTTTGCAATTAAATATTTGGTGACCAAGAAAGGCACCAAGCCAAGATAAATTTGGTGGATATTGTTGTTACAAGAATTTAATATAGAAATTTGAGATAGGAAAGGCATAGAGAATCGTGTGGCTGATCACTTGTCGAGACTTGAAGTAGGAAATGAAGACGACAATATTCAACTCATTAAGGAGGATTTTCCAGATGAGCAACTGATGGTTGCCACAAAATTACCTTGGTATGCCAATATCGTTAATTTCTTAGTAGGTGGATTGTTGCCACCTAAGCTCAACAGTCAAAGATGAAGAAAATTTGCCATGATGCCAAGTAATATTATTGGGATGAGCCATTTTTATTCAAACATTGTGCAGATCAAATAATTTAAAGGTGTGTTTCAGATGATGAAATTCATAGTATTTTACACCACTGTTAGAAAAAGATTCAAAGTGGGTGTAGCAGGTGATATGGATTGGGTACTCGGTTGCTTAATCGGGTAAGGAAAGTCTAAAAAAAATCATAAATTGACCCAGAAATTCATGCACGAGATTGAGGCGGGGATTTTTAAAGTGTCGGTACGGGGATTATCATTCTTTCTCTCTCTCTCTCCCCCTCTCTCTCGTGAAAACGCGATATTCGTAACGGTTTTTCCGTTTGTTCTTGGGTTTTCTACCGTTGACATTTATGATTTTTTTTAAAAATATTTACTTTATCTCAAATTTTATTTTTTTATTATCTCATTAATTATAGAGGACACTTTGAGGGAATGCGAACTACTACAAAAGTTCTCCAATCTAGCTTTCATTGGCCAAGTATGTTTAAAGATATACATGAATTTTGCGAAGCTTCCGATCGTTGTCAATGAACTGGGAACTTATGAAAGAGGTATGAAATGCCATTGCAAAATATTCTAGAAGTTGAATTATTTGATGTGTGGGGAGTCGACTTTATGGGTCCATTTCCACCCTCTTAAGGCAATATATACATACTTGTGGTTTTAGATTATGTCTCTAAGTGGGTTGAAGTTGTCAGTCTCCTTACAATGATGCCAAATCGGTACTAAAGTTCTTGCATAAGAATATTTTCACCAGGTTTGGTACTCCTCGTGCTTTGATTAGTGATGAAGGTTCTCATTTTAACCGCCGATTAGTTGTTACTTTCTTGAATAGATATGGGGTTAAACATAAATTTGCCATGGCATATCATCCCTAGACAAATGGACAAGTTGAGGTCTCAAATAGAAAAATTAAGTAGGTTTTGGAGAAAGTGGTCAATCCCACCCGCAAAGATTGGTCATCCAAACTAGATGAAGCTTTATGGGCCTTTTGCATTGCCTTCAAGACTCCATTAGGAATGTCACCTTTCAAGCTCATCTATAGGAAGCCTTGCCATTTGCTTGTTGAGCTTAAACATAAGGCATTCTGGGCAATAGGATTGGATTAATGCTGGCAATAACCGACTACTAGATTTGAATGAGATGGAGGAATTCAGAGCTCAAGCTTATGAGAATGCCAAATTGTACAAAGAAAAGACAAAGCAATGGCATGATAAGAAGATTTTGCCATGAAAATTTGAACCTAGATAATAAGTGTTGTTATTCAATTCCAGGCTGAAATTGTTTCCTGGCAAATTGAATTCTCGTTGGTCTGGCCCATTTGAGATAATGCATGTTTACCTTCATGGAGTTGTAGATGTCAGAGATGGCAAGAATAGCTTTAATTTCAAAGTCAATGGCCAACATTTGAAGCATTATTGGGGATCTCCCATACTTCATGATAAACATTCCATTGCTCTTCGAGCTGTATAGTGTTTTCTTTTGCCTGGTTTTATTTAATTTTTTTGCTTTTGATTTCTTTCTTTTTTCAGTTTAATTAATTTTTATTTCTTTCTTTTTTTGTAAGTAGATTTTGGTCTAGGCTTTGTAATAGTTAGGCCACTTAGCATACTTGCGAATTTTCAGCTTAATTTTTATATTATTTTTTTTCTTTTCTCGCCTAATTCTTACTTTATTGTGTCAGGCTATAATTTCAGGCTAATCTTATCCCCCACATCACTACTATATTCTCTCTTAATTTTACCTTAATCGATTTATTTTCTTTCTCCACATTATTTTCAATTTGTTTTTTCTCCACCATTTTTAATTTTTCCTCTATAACTTTAAAGGTCTTAACATTTTCTTCTTATAGTTACTATTTCTTCTTAAATTGCTTGATTTATGTCATCTTCATCAACTTCTATGCCTCCAAGAACATTTTTCAGCAAAGCAGCTAAAGAAAAGTACAAAACGAACACATCAAAGCGATCCTTACGTATGGAAAAAGCATTCTTTTTCAAGATTCGACCTTTATGGTATACACTGAAGCAATTTCTTCCGTAGTAGAGAAACATGGATGGCAACTCTTTTGCCTTCATTTTGACGATATTCTCACGACTGTTGTCAAGGAATTTTATGCCTATTTAAGCTCTCCAAATAACGCTTTCATCTATGTACGTGGTGCTTTGGTGTTGTTCGATGAATACTCCATCAACGCCCAATATGGTTTACCTGAAGGCTCTAATGAACATTCTTAATTTTTCAAGACAATAATAGCAGAAGTACTTAATCAAGTTCTTGAGGATTTATGCGTGGAAGGGACTAAATGGATAGTTTCTCAGAATGAATGCTACACCATCAATCTTGTTTCTTTGAAGCTATAACGCCTCGAATAATTTATTTTTATTTTTGTAAACATTTGACATGTAACACCTCGAATTTGGGCCTAGAAGTATTGGGCCTTGAGTGCGGGTCCGTAAGGAGGTTGTATATAGGTATTTAATTGTGCAATGAAATGACACAATTAAATGTCTGCTTTGGTGGTTAATGGCCCTAAGAAGTGCTAGAGAAATCTTGGGTTCAAACTTGGGCTTTAGCAAAAATTTTGGTACTAAGTGAAAAAAAAAAACCGGATGCTTGGATGAGGGCTTTTAAATTATTGTGTTAAATAAATGACACAAGGAAGCTTGTAGTCTAGTGGTTGTGGCGTCATTAAGGTTGTATGGGAGCTTGGGTTCAAGCCTTGGCTCTTGCAATTTATTTTGGTTTTTTTTAAGGGAACCTGGACTTTGGCCTTTAGACCTTATAATTAATTGGGGATAAAACATGACACAAAAAGCCTTGTGGCTTAGTGGCAAGTAGCGTGTGGAGCATTTGAGGGGAGGCATGGGTTCGAATCTCGGGGCAAGCAATGAGCATTTATTACGCTAACAAAGCGACAAGAGTTGGTGTTGAATTTAAACTCTGATGTTGGAGGGATCCCACATCGGGAAGCTAACATAAGAGTGGTTGTGAAGCTAGCTTTAAATAGAGGGAACCATGAGGAGAGTAAAGGTACCTTTCTTGGCTGATCCCTTTCGCTGTATGGCATGCTCGTTTGGGTTGGGCGTCGGCTAAGAGTGCTCGGAGCGTGGATTAACTCCAGTCTCCTATCAGGTGTGTATTTCTCACTACTCTAGCTGTAGGATGGCTACTTTGGGCCGCGATGGGCCGAAAGGGGCTATGTGGGCCCAATGGGCCTACGGGCCCAATTGGATAAGTTGTTTGATTGTGTTGTAAATATTGGACTAGGCTAGGTGAATCTCATATTCGTGGCTAGATTTGGGCTAAAAGGGTCACACGAGCGTGTGGGCCCATTTGGGCCGAGAATGGGCTTTAGGGCCATTTGTATTGTTATCCCTGTTTAGAATACTTTAGTTTACCAATTATTGAAATGCCCTCGACTTGTAAAATTACCAAAGTACCCTCGATTTATAGAATTATCGTTTTACCTTCGATTTACAAAATTACCATTTCACCCTCAGTTTACAAAATTACCGTTTTACCCTCGATTGTGAAATTACTGAAATACCCCTGTAGGATAGAATTACCAAAATACCCCTAGTTTGTAAAATTACCAAAATACCCCAAGTTTGTAAAATTATCAAAATACCACTAGTTTGTGAAATTACATAAATACCCTCAATTTGTAAAATTACCAAAATACCCCTGATTTACAATATTACAAAAATACCCTTGACTTTCTAAAAATTATAGAAATACCATTGGTTTACAAAATTACTGAAATACCCTTGGTTTGTAGATTTACCAAAACACCCTTGTAGGATGAAATGACTAAAATACCCCTAATAGGTAAAAAGACCAGTAAAGACCTGTGTAGGTAAAGTGACCGTAATACCCTTGTATGGTAAAATGACGAATATGCCCTTATGTTCCGTATGACTGATGTGCTTAGGATTTACATATATTGATATTAGATTAGTTAAGTTTGAGTGACAGGTGGTGGTTATCGTAGGTGATTGATTATGGAAACGTTTCAACTTCAACCCATAACAGGTGTGTACTAACCCTCGTAGTAGCTTAGATTAATATCTGCTGAGAAGCCGAAATGCTAAAATACCGACATTTCGGGAACTTGTAATGTTGCGTGTGGGTATAGATGCGATAAATACGATAAGGTCGGTGTTTGGATCGATGGAACAGGTAAGAACTCAATTTTGTGCACGATGGTAAGTTGGGCCTCAATGGGCTGGAATTGGGCCAAATGGGCCCATTTGGGTAAAATTGATAGAAAATGGAATTTGGAAAAGTTGCATGTTAACACGGTTAGTATTATGGTAAAATTTGGGTTAAGCAGGCTTAGTGGGCTAAATCAGCATTCGTAAGGCCCATTAGGGGTTTTGGGCCCAAAAGCCCGAATTCGATAAGTTGGTTAAGGATCATTGTTTAAACACTCAGAAATATTGACAAATGTAATGAACATGGAAAACTCTGATTTTTGGTAAAATTATGAAAATACCCTTATAATATGAAAAATGATTGTTTTGCCCTTGTGGGCAAGTGACTGACTTGGACTGTGTGGTTGACGGATTTGATTGTGAATATATGTTGGTGATATGAATGACTTGACTGTGATTGTTTGATTCAAATATGGGCATGACATTCTCGCATACATGACATATTGCATGGGATATTGGTTATATTGATGGAGGAAGTGCTAAAGGGCTCGCCTGGGCCACTAAAAGGGCTTATGCCCCGCCATCGAAAAGGGCTTATGCCCCGATTATTAAAAAGAGGCAAGGCCTCGGTTATATGATAAAGCGGCTGGCTATCTTTGCAAAGTGGAGAGTTTGGTTGGATGGGTCGAGTTAATCCCCACATGGTGTGTTGGTTGGTACGGGTGGAGAGTAGCGGATGGTGGGTCGAGTAGTCTCCCAAATGGGCTTGCATACATTCATTGACATTACATGTGATATTGAAATGGGCCTAAGGGCCATACCGTTTACAATAAAGGCTTTCGCGAAGAACAGATTAACGAAAGGCTTGGCCCAAAGATATGTCAAGACTAAATAGGGCTTTGGCCCAGCATTGTACCGATACTGCGTGTGTATTTACTGTTTGTTTGTTATTGGGATTACACAATGAGTTTTCGTAAACTCACCCCGTTTCTAACTGTGCAGGTAATCCCTAAGCTTAGATGGTTTGGAGCTGCGAGGGACTCGGAGATGGCCACACTATTTGCTTTTTGCTTTTCTTTTAATTGCAATAAGCAAACGATTTATTTCTTTATAAGTTTTATCTTATTAATATTATTATTTTGTTTTGGGTTGTAATAAGGCCGTTTTAATTATTTTTCTAGGATTATTTTATCTTATACCCTATATTTTTCTGATAACAATATGAGTTAGACCTAGGGCGTGTTTCCAAAATGATAATTGTTTTCAAAATAACGTAACGATACAATTAATCGGTTTATCAAAAATATCTACTTAAATGAATTCCAACTCGTTTTTCTCAAAACCTAACCTAGCACTAAAGTGTGGCAATGGTTGTAGGCATGTCTAGGATTGGATCCAATCAAGAGCTTGGTACTTAAGCAGCCTTCTAGGCTCACCTCCTCTGTTTCGGATACCTACCTGGTGCACAGCTTCCATTCACTTTATTAACTTAGCAAAGACTATCTTTTAAAACACTAAGAAAGACGTTGAAAGAGGCATGGGTTTTCTTAAAAACTTCAATGTGACACGTCGGATCCGGCCATAACTTCTGGGCCGGTTTTGGGGTGTTACATTTATTGGTATCAGAGCCAGGTTACAAAACTCGGCTGGGGTATGGGTAGCAGAAAATTATTGTTGTTTTTTTCTTTTTCTGAAATTGGGATTTGAAAAGGGTTTTTCTAAAAATTTTGTTTTGAAATTTATCAACAAAACTTGACTTGTTTCTGGAAAGATGTTATTGGAAGTGTGGCACACCGAGTCTCCAGCACCAAATCTGTAAGTTCTCTAACTCTATTTACTGTTATAGACTAAAATGCTATATTGAGAAACTACTATAGATAGTAGCACTATACTGGAACTTTCTAGTTAGAGTAAACTGTAACGCTTGAATTTAGATTAGTATTTATTTGATGTGTGTTCTGAAAATGTAGAAATTGGTTGCATGTGAAATCTATCCGCTCCGATGGGCAAATGTTTTGGGTGTATGTTAGTATTACTAGTATTAGAGTGCGCAGCGGAAGTGTGGTGGTCTAGTCTGAGAGTGAAAAATTTTGAGGACGAAATTTCTTTAAGGGGGTAGAATTGTAACACCTCGAATTTGGGCCTAGAAGTATTGGGCCTTGAGTGCGGGTCCGTAAGGAGGTTGTATATAGGTATTTAATTGTGCAATGAAATGACACAATTAAATGTCTGCTTTGGTGGTTAATGGCCCTAAGAAGTGCTAGAGAAATCTTGGGTTCAAACTTGGGCTTTAGCAAAAATTTTGGTATTAAGTGAAAAAAAAAAGAAAAAAACCTGGATGCTTGGATGAGGGCTTTTAAATTATTGTGTTAAATAAATGACACAAGGAAGCTTGTAGTCTAGTGGTTGTGGCGTCATTAAGGTTGTATGGGAGCCTGGGTTCAAGCCTTGGCTCTTGCAATTTATTTTGGTTTTTTTTAAGGGAACCTGGACTTTGGCCTTTAGACCTTATAATTAATTGGGGATAAAACATGACACAAAAAGCCTTGTGGCTTAGTGACAAGTAGCGTGTGGAGCATCTGAGGGGAGGCATGGGTTCGAATCTCAGGGCAAGCAATGAGCATTTATTTTGCTAACAGGGGGCAACAAGAGTTGGTGTTGAATTTAAACTCTGATGTTGGAGGGATCCCACATCGGGAAGCTAACATAAGAGTGGTTGTGAAGCTGGCTTTAAATAGAGGGAACCATGAGGAGAGTAAAGGTACCTTTCTTGGCTGATCCCTTTCGCTGTATGGCATGCTCGTTTGGGTTGGGCGTCGGCTAAGAGTGCTCGGAGCGTGGATTAACTCCAGTCTCCTATTAGGTGTGTATTTCTCACTACTCTAGCTGTAGGATGGCTACTTTGGGCCGCGATGGGCCGAAAGGGGCTATGTGGTCCCAATGGGCCTACAGGCCCAATTGGATAAGTTGTTTGATTGTGTTGTAAATATTGGACTAGGCTAGGTGAATCTCATATCGTGGCTAGATTTGGGCTAAAAGGGTCACACGAGCGTGTGGGCCCATTTGGGCCGAGAATGGGCTTTAGGGCCATTTGTGTTGTTATCCCTGTTTAGAATACTTTAGTTTACCAATTATTGAAATGCCCTCGACTTGTAAAATTACCAAAGTACCCTCGATTTATAGAATTATCGTTTTACCTTCGATTTACAAAATTACCATTTCACCCTTAGTTTACAAAATTACCGTTTTACCCTCGATTGTGAAATTACTGAAATACCCTTGTAGGATAGAATTACTAAAATACCCCTAGTTTGTAAAATTACCAAAATACCCCTAGTTTGTAAAATTATCGAAATACCACTAGTTTGTGAAATTACATAAATACCCTCAATTTGTAAAATTACCAAAATACCCCTGATTTACAATATTACAAAAATACCCTTGACTTTCTAAAAATTATAGAAATACCATTGGTTTACAAAATTACTGAAATACCCTTGGTTTGTAGATTTACCAAAACACCCTTGTAGGATGAAATGACTAAAATACCCTTAATAGGTAAAAAGACAGTAAAGAGACCTGTAGGTAAAGTGACCGTAATACCCTTGTATGGTAAAATGACGAATATGCCATTATGTTCAGTATGTGATGTGCTTAGGATTTACATATATTGATATTAGATTAGTTAAGTTTGAGAGTGATGGTGGTGGTTATCGTAGGTGATTGATTATGGAAACGTTTCAACTTCAACCCATAACAGGTGTGTACTAACCCTCGTAGTAGCTTAGATTAATATCTGCTGAGAAGCCGAAATGCTAAAATACCGACATTTTGGGAACTTGTAATGTTGCGTGTGGGTATAGATGCGATAAATACGATAAGGTCGGTGTTTGGATCGATGGAACAAGTAAGAACTCAATTTTGTGCACGATGGTAAGTTGGGCCTCAATGGGCTGAAATTGGGCCAAATGGGCCCATTTGGGTAAAATTGATAGAAAATGGAATTTGGAAAAGTTGCATGTTAACACGGTTAGTATTATGGTAAAATTTGGGTTAAGCAGGCTTAGTGGGCTAAATCAGCATTCGTAGGGCCCATTAGGGGTTTTGGGCCCAAAAGCCCGAATTTGATAAGTGGGTTAAGGATCATTGTTTAAACACTCAGAAATATTGACAAATGTAATGAACATGGAAAACCCTGATTTTTGGTAAAATTATGAAAATACCCTTATAATATGAAAAATGATTATTTTGCCCTTGTGGGCAAGTGACTGACTTGGACTGTGTGGTTGACGGATTTGATTGTGAATATATGTTGGTGATATGAATGACTTGACTGTGATTGTTTGATTCAAATATGGGTATGAAATTCTGCATACATGACATATTGCATGGGATATGGGTTATATTGATGGAGGAAGTGCTAAAAGGGCTCTGCCCCAGTTTACCGAAAAGGGCTTATGCCCCAGTTATTAAAAAGAGGCAAGGCCTCCAGTTATATGATAAAGCAGCTATGCTGCCAGTAGAGAGTTTGGTTGGATGGGTCGAGTTAATCCCCACATGGTGTGTTGGTTGGTACGGGTGGAGAGTAGCGGATGGTGGGTCGAGTAGTCTCCCCAAATGGGCTTGCATACATTCATTGACATTACATGTGATATTGAAATGGGCTTGCAAACATTCATTGACATTACATGTGATATTGAAATAGGCCTAAGGGCCATACCGTTTACAATAAAGGCTTCGGCCCAGTGATATGATTTATGAAAAGGCTTTCGCCCGAGAACAGATTAAACGAAAGGCTTCGCCCGGTATATGTCAAGACTAAATAGGGCTTTGGCCTGCATTGTACCGATACCGTGTTATTTATCTTGTTTGTTTGTTATTGGGATTACACATTGAGTTTTCGTAAACTCACCCCGTTTCTAACGCGTGCGGTAATCCCTAAGCTTAGATGGTTTGGAGTGCGAGGACTCGGAGATGGCCACACTCTCATTTCTGCTTTTTCGCATTTCTTTTAATTGCAATAAGCGGTTGATTTATTTCTTTATAAGTTTTATCTTATTAATATTATTATTTGGTTTTGGGTTGTAATAAGGCCATTTTAATTATTTTTAAGGATTATTTTATCTTATACCCTATATTTTTCTGATAACAATATGAGTTAGACCTAGGGCGTGTTTCCAAAATGATAATTGTTTTCAAAATAACGTAACGATACAATTAATTGGTTTATCAAAAATATCTACTTAAATGAATTCCAACTCGTTTTTCTCAAAACCTAACCTAGCACTAAAGTGTGGCAATGGTTGTAGGCATGTCTAGGATTGGATCCAATCAAGAGCTTGGTACTTAAGCAGCCTTCTAGGCTCACCTCCTCTGTTTTGGATACCTACCTGGTGCACACCTTCCATTCACTTTATTAACTTAGCAAAGGCTATCTTTTAAAACACTAAGAAGGACGTTGAAAGAGGCATGGGTTTTCTTAAAAACTTCAATGTGACACGTCGGATCCGACCATAACTTTTGGGCCGGGTTTGGGGTGTTACATGACACAATTGTGTATCTGCTTCAGTGGTTAAGTGTTCTGGGTGTGTGTTGGATTCAAGTTTCATATTTGGTAAATTTTGTTATTTTTTTAATCCAAGCCTTACCCTTGTTGGGTGGGCTTATATTAAATTATCTGTCAATTCTTATTAGAATGAGCTTGCTGGTTCGAGTGGTAAGGGAGTTAGGGTGTTGGAGGTCCTGTGTTCAAATTTTTGCGTGAGCACGGATGTTATATTTTTGCTCGATTATCTGATGGTGTTTCAGTGGAGTTAAAATTTTGAGGGAGTCATGAGTAGTGGGTTAGTGGGAGATAATTAAGGGATTTGTGGGATACCTTATTTTTATTTTATTTTCTTTTTATTTTCTTTCTTTCATCCAAATTCCCAAATAGTTTGACATTTTTTCTTGTTGTCTGAAGAAAATATTTTGCTATTTTACGTTAAAAATTCTGTCGAAATCCTGTTCAACAATTTTTGTTTTTAGTTTTTCGGTGTATTTGTGCGATTTGGTAAGTACAATGGGTGATTTTCATGTGGATTGGGGTAGTCGTTTCTTTAAGTTGTTCAATCATTTCTATTCTTTCATTCTGTTGGCTGATTTTAAGTTTTGACATCAATGAATCGTGAGGAACTACGCTCTCCTCTTGTGGATTTGTAGTCAAGATTGCTTGGAGTTTTGGGCTAAGTAATGAACGCTTGTTTTGAACTGTTGTCTGTTTCGTGGGTTCAAATAATTGTGAATTAAAACTAATTTTAGAAGGTTTTTGGTATCAATTTTAGGTGCTAGTCGGCTCGGGAGTGATTTTGCATCAAAACGATATCAAGTGTGTTCTTGAATCGTGAAAAACGACGTTTCAGTGAAAGTCAAATTTGACTACTGTCGACGCCACACGGGCGTGTGGCCGATCATGTGGGTGGCCGTGTGTGAGACACGACCATGTGTTTGATGAGAGCATGGCTGTGCGTATGACATGACCGTGTGATGGTGTGGGTGTGGCCGTGTACGCCACACGGGGCTAGGCCAAGTTGGGCATATAGGCCACACGGGTGCATGAATTTTGGGCTAGGCCATTTGGGCCACACGGGCAAGGCCAATTTGGGCGTGTGGGCCCACATGGGCAAGCCACACGGGCATGTCGTGTAACACCCTGATTTTTGAGATTTTCATAATTTTTGAGAATTTTGTAAAATTTTTAAAATTTGGTATTTGGTTGTGAAATTCATAATTGGATTGTGTAAAAGGGCCTATGGAAGGCCTATGTGTTAGCCAAAACTCGGTAGAAGTTTTGAATTTTGGACTTAAGGAGTTAAGGGCAGTGGATAGGTGGCCTTATTAAAAGATGTGGGTAAAATGTAACACAAGAGAGCCCTTGGAAAAGTAGTTAAGTGACGCCACTAAGGAGCTAAAAAGTGGCATGTAAGTGGTTGGGGGAAGGCCAAGGTTCGATTCACTAAGCTGGTAATTGTGCTGTTATTTTTATGTCTTGAGCATGCAGAAGTTTTAAGTCGAATGGAACTCTGTTGGAGAGAGAGTTTGAATCAGTCAAATGCATGAGTTTAGGAGTGATAAGGGGAAAGATTTTGGGGATTTGAATGGAGGCTTAGTGTTTGCCAAATAGTGGGAATTTAGGGAGGAGAAATTGGCTTAGGGGTTTTAGGTTAGTATTTCGGCATTAGGGTATTTAGTTGTGCCGTTTTCTTTTGTTTAAGCATATTAGGGTTATTTCTTTTCTTCCTTTTCTTCTCTAGCCGAAATCACCACTCCTTTCATCCATTTTTCTTTCCTTTCTGTGCCAAAACCAAACTACTACTCCCTTTATTTTCATCACCCTTGCCGAATAGCCACAAGAGCCGAAACTTTTGAAGTTGGTTGTGCCGATTTCACTTAAACTAGCATTCTTCTTTTCTCTTCTTTTGTTGTGATCAATCCCTTCATCCACTAAACTCTAAAAGTCCCCGACGGCAACACCAATACAAAGCCACCACACCATTTCTTTTTCTTGGTCCTGAAAGCCGAAATACCTTAGTTTTAGGGGCATAGCCGAACCTGTAGACCTCTAGGATTCGAAGGCTGCTAGGTGGTTGAGGGCTGAGTCTACTTTGGGTCTAAGCAGTGCAGAAGGGAAGACTGTGGTAATTACTCATTTTTCCAAATCGATTCAGTAGTGTAAATGTTAAGAAAAGTCGAAACCCCCTATAGTTTAGGGAGGTTATCGATTTGAGGTATACGCCTCACTGGGCCTTTTCATTCGACTTTTATGGTTTGTGTAGTGAAATAGACAATTTTGGAGGAGCAGCAAGGCTTGGAGTTTCGGTTTGGATAAACTTGGATCGAATCATCGGACCCTGTGAAGGTAAGTGATCTATGGCTATTAGGGGTTCTTTGGCCGACTATGGTGAGGTGGATTTTGGGTTTGATAAGCATGAATTGTAAACTAAGAATGGTGGTGATTATTTGTAGGTTGTCGTGGGAGACTTTGTTAGCAAACGTCACAAAACAGGTGTGTAACAACCCTCGGAGTAGCTTAGATTAATATTCGCTGAAAAGTCGAAATGCTAAAATTTCGGTATTTCGGGAACTTGTGATTTTACGTTTAGTTATAGATCGATAAATACGATAAGATCGGTGTTTGGGTCGATGGAACAGGTAAGAGCACAATTTTGTGCACGATGGTAAGTTGGGCCTCAATGGGCTAGAATTGGGCCCAATGGGCTTTCGGGCCCATTTGGGTAAAATTGATAGAAAATGAAATTTGGAAAAGTTGCATGTTAACACGGTTAGTACTGTTGTAAAATTTGGGTTAAGTGGGCTTAGTGGGCTAAATCGGCATTCGTAGGGCCCATTAAGGGTTTTGGGCCCAAAAGCCCGAATTTGATAAAGTGGGTTAAAGATCATTGTTTAAACACTCGAAAATATTGGTAATTGTTAATGAACATGGAAAACCCTAATATTTGGTAAAATTACGAAATTACCCTTATAATATGAAAAATGACTATTTTGCCCTAGGTAAAAATGACTATTATACCCCCTAGGGTTTAATTATGAATATGATGCATGAGATATTGTTATACATGATATGACATGATATGCACATGATATGTTATGAGATGCACATGATATGCTATGATATACTCATTATATGCATGGGTTGGGTTTTATATAAACGGAGGAAGTGCTTAAAGGCTTTGCCCCAGCTTATCAAAAAGGGTTTTGCCCTAGTTATTAAAAGAGGCTAGGCCTTCAGTTATATGATAAAGCAGCTATGCTGCCAGTGGTGAGTTTGGTTGGGTGGGTTGAGTTATTCCCCACATGGAGAGCTTGGTTGGTACGGGTGGAGAGTAGCGGATGGTGGGATGAGTAGTTTCCCCAAATGGGTTTGCATACATTCATTGATATTACATGTGATATTGAAATGGGCCTATGGGCCATACCGTTTACAGTAAAGGCTTCGGCCCAGTGATATGATTTATGAAAAGGCTTCGGCCGAGTAACTGATAAACGAAAGGCTGTGACCCAGTATATGTCGAGACTGAATTAGGGCTTAGGCCCAGTATGCTGATATTAGTTTGGGCTCTGAAAGGGTCTTGTTGCACACTAAGTTTCCAAACTCACCCCTTTCCCTAACCTTACATGTGAGCCTTGATGTGGAGACTTGGAGCCGGAGGGTATTCAGAGGGGCCGTGGTGATCGCTTTCGAACTTTGCAATAAGTAACCTTTTTTTTTTAAATTTATTATTATTATTTGGTTTTGGGTTGTAAT
Source organism: Gossypium longicalyx (assembly GCA_025698465.1). Classification (NCBI taxonomy): domain Eukaryota; kingdom Viridiplantae; phylum Streptophyta; class Magnoliopsida; order Malvales; family Malvaceae; genus Gossypium; species Gossypium longicalyx. The sequence continues at coordinate 22,684,839 of CM047000.1, forward strand.
AAGGCCATTTTAATTATCTTTCTAGGATTAATTTATTTTATACTCTATATTTTACTGATAATAATCCAAAATGGGTTAGGCTTAGGGCGCGTTTTCAAAATGATACTTGTTTTCAAAATAGCGCAACAATACAACTTATCGGTTTATCAAAAATATCTACTTAAATGAATTCCAACTCGTTTTTTTCCAAAACCTAACCTCGCACCAAAGTGTGGCAATGGTTGTAGGCATGTCTAGGATTGGATCCAGTTAAGAGCTTGGTACTTAAGCAGCCTTCATGGCTCACCTCCTCTATTTTGGATACCTACCTGGTGCACATCTTCCATTCACTTTATTAACTTAGCAAAGACTATCTTTTAAAACATTAAGAAGGACACTGAAAGAGGCATGGGTTTTCTTAAAAAATTGAATGTGACACGTCGAATCCGGCCATAACGTTTTGGTCGAGTTTAGGGTGTTACATTTAGTGGTATCAGAGCCAGGTTGCAACAACTCTATTGTGGGTTTTAAACGGGTTTAAAATCAAGAATTTTAAAACAAAGGTATTTTCAATCAATTTTTAAGAATTTCTAAACAAAAACCCTCGTTTAAGTTTTAAATGGTTTGGAAAAAGATGTGGCACACTGAATCCCCGGTACCAAGTCTGTAAGTGTACTTTCTTTCACACCGTGTGATATTGATATGATGCTATAGATAGAACTGAGACCCTACTATGATACTTTAGATAGGGTAGAGCTGTAAAACAGTAGGATTGAGACCGTAGCTAGGCTACGACGTTGCAAAACAATCCCTGAACTGCTATATGTCCATAAGATATCTCGTAATAAACAACTGAAATATTAAACTAATGTCATAAAAATTCGTAAATAGCTAATTCGATATGAGTACAAGAGGAACTCGTAAAAACGTGGTCGCGGAAGGGTGCAAGCTGAATCTTTATCCTCAGGGCATAGGCCAGTTGAGGAGGCATCCGTGCCACAGGCAACTGAGACTGGGTCACATGATCGGGATACGGGGGATGATGCTTTGTCTCAAGCGATGTTAAGGGTTTTGGAAAGGGTTACTAGAGCTAGTACTGGGACAGTCAATAGGGGATCCATCTCTGAACGACTCCGGGCTAACGGAGCAGAGGTTTTTAGGGGCGTATCTGGAGTAGCCCCAAACGTGGTTGACTATTGGCTAGAGGCAATAGAGCGGATTATGGACGACATAGATTGCTTTGTGGAGCAAAAGCTGAAGGGGGCCGTGTCCTTGCTACGAGATGAGGCATACCAGTGGTGGATCACTGTAAGGAAGAGTATCCCGATCGAACGGGTAACCTGGGAACTGCTCAAGACTGCTTTTAAGAGGAGGTATGTTGGAGCTAGTTATGTGGATGCCCGTCGAAAGGAAATTTTGAATCTGGCTCAGGGTAATAAGACTGTTGCGGAGTATGAGGCGGAATTCTTGAGGCTGAGTAGATATGCTAGCGGGATAGTTGCGACTGAATATAAGCGTAGTGTTCGATTCGAAGATGGCCTCCACGATGAGCTTAGGGTGCTGATAGCTCCACAGAGGGATCGTGATTTCACTGCGTTGGTAGAAAAGGCTAAGATAGCCGAGGAAGTAAAACGAACTGAACGGCAGAATCGTGAGAGGAATCGACCTAGATTCAGGAGGGATTCTGGACCCTCGGGTGCTGCATATAGAAATGTTAAAAGAGCTAGAATGGAGGAATCGGTTCGAGCAGTTTCGATGAATACCCTTAGATCATAGACTTGCAGGGACTATGGCAGAGTGCATATGGGGGAGTGTTGGAAACGAACTAGAGTATGTTTTCGATGTGGGTCAAAGGAACATAAGTTCAGAGAGTGTCCTCGGAGAGCAGCTCAGGATCAAGTTGCGGAGAAAGAGGTGTCTAACCGTTGCGAGGAGGACCATCACCACAGAGAGGCCGTGGGCAAGGTAAAGGTGGTAATGGTAATGGACGAGGACGTGGGGCACCTGGTAGGGGTGCTGGACATCTTTGGCTCGCTCGACACCAAAGCATTGGTTTATCTTTGCGGCGTCGTGAGGAGGGTGATGCTCCTGATATTATAACTAGTACGTTCTTCATTCATAGCACGCCTTACACTGCTTTGATTGATGTTGGTTCCACTCATTCGTATGTTACCTGTAATGTATCTGGGACGTTGGGTGTGCTTCCTGAGGAGACTGTGAGTGGGGTATCAGTGATAAGTCCTTTGGGACACTCGGTTAAGATAGATAAACTCTTTACGGAGGTGCCTTTAGAGACACAAGATAGGATATTTGTAGGAGATTTGATGGAGCTGTCATTTGGGGAATATGATCTTATTTTGGGAATGGACTGGCTAACTAAGCATAAGGCAACGTTGGATTGTGCTGTTAAGAGAATGGTGCTAAGAACTGTCGATGATAAGGAGATAATGGTCATAGGGGAGCGAAGGAACTATTTTTCCAATGTTGTCTCGGCTTTAAGGGCTGAGAAGTTGATTCGAAAAGGTTGTGAGGCATTTTTAGCATTTGTGAGTCAAGCTGAACCTGAGGGGATGACTGTGGAGTCAGTTAGGACCATCAAAGAATTTCAAGATGTTTTCCTGAGGAGCTTCCTAGACTACCTCCGAACAGAGAAGTCGAGTTCGGAATCGACTTGTTACCTGGAGCAGCTCTAGTGTCCATTGCACCTTACCGGATGGCACCAAAGGAGTTGGTGGTACTGAAAGCTCAGATTCAAGAACTGTTGGATAGAGGGTTTATAAGACCAAGTGTTTCTCCATGGGGCGCACTAGTGTTGTTCGTAAAGAAGAAAGATGGGACCATGCAGATGTGTATTGATTATCGGTAGTTAAACAAACTAACGATCAAGAACAAGTATCCTTTGCCAAGAATCGACAATTTGTTCGACCAACTAAGAGGAGCTTCAGTATTTTCTAAGATCGACCTTCGGTCAGGATATCATCAGTTGAGAGTCAAAGAAGAGGATATTCATAAGACGGCATTCAGAACTCGATATGGTCATTACGAGTTTCTGGTTATGCCCTTTGGTTTGACTAATGCACCGGCAGCATTCATGGATTTGATGAATCAGGTATTTCAGCCGTACTTGGATCAGTTCGTAGTCATTTTTATCGATGATATCTTGGTGTACTCGAAAACGGAAAAGAAGCATGATGAGCATCTTTGTATTGCGCTGCAAGTGCTAAGTGAAAAACAACTCTATGTAAAGTTCAGTAAGTGCGAGTTTTGGTTGAGTGAAGTAACTTTCTTGGGGCATGTTGTGTCTGCTGAGGGGATCAAAGTAGACCCTCGGAAGATTGAGGCGATTCTGGAGTGGAAGCCACCGAGGTCGAGAATGTAAATCTGAAATTTTACGGGGTTGGCGAGTTATTATCGAAGATTTGTGGAAGGATTTTTACGTGTTGGCAAAGACCGTTAACAAAACTTATAAGGAAATGAGCACCGCTTGTTTGGACAGATAAGCAGCAAGAGGCTTTTGAGAAGTTAAAGAAGGTTCTGACTGAGGCACCAGTGTTGATTCAGCCAGAGTCTGGTAAGGATTTCACTATGTACAGTGACGCGTCACATGTAGGCTTGGGCTGTGTGTTGATGCAAGAGGATAAAGTGGTCACTTATGCTTCACGACTGCTTAAGCCTCATGAGGTAAACTATCCTATTCATGACTTGGAGTTGGCAGCGGTGATCTTTGCGCTTAAGATATGGAGGCACTACTTGTATGGGGAAAGATGCATTATGTATACGGATCATAAGAGTCTTAAGTACTTGCTGACTCAAAAGGAGCTGAATCTTAGATAGCGAAGGTGGATAGAGTTGTTAGAGGACTATGATTGTTCGATTGAGTACCATCTAGGTAAGGCAAATGTCGTGGCTGATGTGTTGAGTCGAAGGACTGTGGCGGAATTGAAGGCAATGTTTGCTCACTTAAGCTTGTATGACGATGGAAGCTTATTGGCAGAGTTACAAGTGAGACCAACTTGGGTGGAGTAGATTAAGAAGCAGCAATTGGTGGATGAGTCGTTGGTTTCTCGATTTTAGCAAGCTGAGAAGGGGGGAATTCAGACTTTGGATTAAATGGTGATGGGGTTCTTTGTTTTCGAGGAAGAATTTGTATGCCGAAGGACTCTGATTTGAGATTGATGATTTTGAGAGAGGCTTATGGTGGACCTTGTGCTATGCACCCAGGAGGGAGTAAGTTGTATCGAGACTTGCGAGAGCTATATTGGTGGCCTGGGCTTAAGCGAGAAGTGACCAAATTTGTGGGAAAATGTTTGACGTGTCAACAAGTGAAGGCCGAGCATCAACTGCCTTAAGGGTTGTTACAGCCAGTGAAGATACCACTTTGGAAGTGGGAAAGGGTAACCATGGATTTTGTGAGTGGTCTGCCATTGACACATTCCAAGAAGGACTCAGTTTGGGTGATTGTGGATAGGCTGACAAAATCTGCCCATTTCAAACCTGTCCGAACCGATTACTCACTTCGGAGGTTGGCCAAGTTGTATGTGGCAGAGATAGTGCGGTTACATGGGGTGCCAGTATCGATAATTTCTGACAGAGACCCAAGGTTTACATCTCGGTTTTGGCAGAAGTTGCATGAGGCGTTGGGAACGCGATTGGATTTTAGTACGGCTTTTCACCATCAGTCGGATGGGCAGTCAGAGAGGGTCATTCAGATTCTAGAAGATATGTTGAGGGGTTGCGTTATCGACTTTAGGGGCAGTTGGGAGGATTACTTGCTGTTGGCGGAGTTTGCGTATAACAACAGTTACCAAGCAAGTATTCAGATGGCTCCTTACGAGGCAGTGTATGGACGAAGGTGTCATTCGCCTACTTGTTGGGCAGAGTTGGGGGAAAGGCAAGTACTTGGACCGAAGTTAGTAGCGGATACTGAAGACAAAGTTAAGGTGATCAGGAATTGGTTAAAGGAGGCAGTGGATCGACAAAAGTCTTATGCTAATCTGAAGCGTAAGGATATTGAGTATGCTGTAGGGGACATGGTCTTTTTGAAAGTTTTGCCTTGGAAGAAGGTATTGAGGTTTGGTAAGAAGGGCAAGTTGAGTCCACGGTTCATTGGGCCTTATCAGATCCTTAAGCGGATAGGGTCGGTGGCTTATCAGCTAGAGTTACCTCCAGAGCTGGATCGTATTCACGACGTCTTTCATGTGTCCATGCTAAGGTGATATCATTCTGACCCTACTCATATCGTGCCAGTTACAGAAATTGAGGTAGAGTCAGATTTGACCTTCGAAGAAGAACCTGTGCAGGTACTTGATCATGATGTCAAGGTGTTGAGAAGGAAGTCAGTCCCATTGGTGAAGGTACATTGGAGAAACCATGGCAAAGAACAAGCTACTTGAGAGTCAGAGGAGGCGATGCGTCAACAATACCCTCAACTGTTTGAATCAGGTAAAATTTTGAGGCCGAAATTTCATTAAGGAGGGTAGAGTTGTAACACCCTGATTTTCGGGATTTTCGTAATTTTTGAGAATTTGGTAAAATTTTTAAAATTTGGTATTTGGTTGTGAAATTCATAATTGGAGTGTGTAAATGGGCCTATGGAAGGCCCATGTGTTGGCCAAAACCCGGTAGAATTTTTGAATTTTGGACTTAAGGAGTTAGGGGCAGTGGATAGGTGGCCTTATTAAAAGATGTGGGTAAAATGTAACACAAGAGAGCCCTTGGAAAAGTAGTTAAGTGACGCCACTAAGGAGCTAAAAAGTGGCATGTAAGTGGTTGGGGGAAGGCCAAGGTTCGATTCACTAAGCTGGTAATTGTGCTGTTATTTTTATGTCTTGAGCATGCAGAAGTTTTAAGTCGAATGGAACTCTGTTGGAGAGAGAGTTTGAATCAGTCAAATGCATGAGTTTAGGAGTGATAAGGGGAAAGATTTTGGGGATTTGAATGGAGGCTTAGTGTTTGCCAAATAGTGGGAATTTAGGGAGGAGAAATTGGCTTAGGGGTTTTAGGTTAGTATTTCGGCATTAGGGTATTTAGTTGTGCCGTTTTCTTTTGTTTAAGCATATTAGGGTTATTTCTTTTCTTCCTTTTCTTCTCTAGCCGAAATCACCACTCCTTTCATCCATTTTTCTTTCCTTTCTGTGCCAAAACCAAACTACTACTCCCTTTATTTTCATCACCCTTGCCGAATAGCCACAAGAGCCGAAACTTTTGAAGTTGGTTGTGCCGATTTCACTTAAACTAGCATTCTTCTTTTCTCTTCTTTTGTTGTGATCAATCCCTTCATCCACTAAACTCTAAAAGTCCCCGACGGCAACACCAATACAAAGCCACCACACCATTTCTTTTTCTTGGTCCTGAAAGCCGAAATACCTTAGTTTTAGGGGCATAGCCGAACCTGTAGACCTCTAGGATTCAAGGTCGCTAGGTGGTTGAGGGTTTGAGTCTACTTTGGGTCTAGCGGTGCGAAGGGAAGGCGTGGTAATTACTCGTTTTCCAAATCGATTGATGAGTGTAAATGTTAAGAAAAGTGAAACCCCTATAGTTTAGGAGGTTATCGATTTGAGGTATACGCCTCTTTGGGCCTTTTCATTCGACTTTTATGGTTTGTGTAGTGAAATAGACAATTTTGGAGGAGCAGCAAGGCTTGGAGTTTCGGTTTGGATAAACTTGGATCGAATCATCGGACCTGTGAAGGTAAGTGATCTATGGCTATTAGGGGTTCTTTGGCCGACTATGGTGAGGTGGATTTTGGGTTTGATAAGCATGAATTGTAAACTAAGAATGGTGGTGATTATTTGTAGGTTGTCGTGGGAGACTTTGTTAGCAAACGTCACAAAGCAGTGTGTAACAACCCCGGAGTAGCTTAGATTAATATTCATTTGAAAAGTCGAAATGCTAAAATTTTGGTATTTCGGGGAACTTGTGATTTTACGTTTAGTTATAGATCGATAAATACGATAAGATCGGTGTTTGGGTCGATGGAGCAGTAAGAGCGCAATTTTGTGCACGATGGTAAGTTGGGCCTCAATGGGCCAGAATTGGGCCCAATAGGCTTTCGGGCCCATTTGGGTAAAATTGATAGAAAATGAAATTTGGAAAAGTTGCATGTTAACACGGTTAGTACTGTTGTAAAATTTGGGTTAAGTGGGCTTAGTGGGCTAAATCGGCATTCGTAGGGCCCATTAGGGGTTTTAAATAGAAAAGCCGAATTTGATAAAGTGGGTTAAAGATCATTGTTTAAACACTCGAAAATATTGGTAATTGTTAATGAACTTGGAAAACCCTGATAGTTGGTAAAATTACGAAATTACCCTTATAATATGAAAAATGATTATTTTTCCCTAAGTAAAAATGACTATTATACCCCCTAGGGTTTAATTATGAATATGATGCATGAGATATTGTTATACATGATATGAGATGATATGCACATGATATGTTATGAGATGCACATGATATGCTATGATATACTCATTATATGCATGGGTTGGGTTTTATATAAACGGAGGAAGTGCTTAAAGGGCTTTGCCCCAGCTTATCAAAAAGGGCTTTGCCCTAGTTATTAAAAGAGGCTAGGCCTTCAGTTATATGATAAAGCAGCTATGCTGCCAGTGGAGAGTTTGGTTGGGTGGGTTGAGTTATTCCCCACATGGAGAGCTTGGTTGGTACGGGTGGAGAGTAGCGGATGGTGGGTTGAGTAGTCTCCCCAAATGGGCTTGTATACATTCATTGGTATTACATGTGATATTGAAATGGGCCTATGGGCCATATCGTTTACAGTAAAGGCTTCGGCCCAGTGATATGATTTATGAAAAGGCTTCGGCCCAGTAACCGATAAACAAAAGGCTTCGTCCCAGTATATGTCGAGATTGAATTAGGGCTTAGGCCTAGTATGCTGATATTAGTTTGGGCTCTGAAAGGGGCTTGTTGCACACTGAGTTTCCAAACTCACCCCTTTCCTTAACCTTGCAGGTGAGCCTTGATCTGGAGACTTGGAGTCGGAGGGGATTCAGAGGGGCCGTGGCGATCGCTTTCGAACTTTGTAATAAGTAACCGGTTTTTTTTAAAATTTATTATTATTTGGTTTTGGGTTGTAATATGGCCATTTTAATTATCTTTCTTGGATTATTTTATTTTATACTCTATATTTTACTGATACTAATCCAAAATGGGTTAGACTTAGGGTGCGTTTTCAGAATGATACTTGTTTTCAAAATAGCGCAACGATACAACTAATCGGTTTATCAAAAATATCTACTTAAATGAATTCCAACTCATTTTTTTCCAAAACCTAACCTTGCACCAAAGTGTAGTAATGGTTGTGGGCATGTCTAGGATTGGATCCAGTTAAGAGTTTGGTACTTAAGCAGCCTTCATGGCTCACCTCCTCTGTTTCGAATACCTACCTGGTGCACAGCTTCCATTCACTTTATTAACTTAGCAAAGACTATCTTTTAAAACACAAAGAAGGACGCTGAAAGAGGCATGGGTTTTCTTAAAAACTTCAATGTGACACGTCAGATCCGGCCATAATGTCTGGGCCGGGTTTGGGGTGTTACATGTCGGCCCATAATTCTAAAATTTTCCCTAGGGTTATATGGGTCACTTCTATCGACTATGGGCTACTGTAGGGTCGGTAAGGGCTAACCAAACCCTAGATTATGTGATTTGACATTCTGATAGTATGCTCTGAGTAGGACACTTTTATGTATGTTTGACTATTCTAATATCTATACTTAAGCTTGTTATATATGTATCTGATTCTGAATACTGTATTTTGTATTTTGTATTTGTATTTGGGGGTGGGATTATATATATATGGAGGAAGTGTTCTGAAACGTGACCTTCGCCTATATTCTGGCAGCACGGCTGCACATTATCTGATATGTGTCATAATGGCACGATACGGTGTGTAGGGATGGGTGGGTGTTTTTAACCTCATATGGTGTGATGGGATGGTTAGAGTTGGTGTGTAGAGGATGAGGGAAGGATTCTGTATATCTGATCTGCATATCTGTATATGCTATCTATGTCTAATATGGACATGCGTCCGAATCTATATCTAACTGTATATGAAACTTTGTATTAATTTATTTAAAGATTATTCATGAGAGTTTTATATTAATTGGACTCTCCGGACTATTGATTTATACTTTGGGATTTGGATTTTTGTTTGGTATTTTATTTGGACGACTCGCTAATAACACGGTTTTTACTAAAACAAAGGTTTTCTTAAAACATGAATTGCATTTTTTAAATATAATGGTTTTAAGACTTCCGCTGTAAGTTGTGTTTAGGCAAATAAATGGATTAAGTAACACTTTCGTAAATTGATATAATCGAGTAAGAATTTTGAAACGTGAAAGTTTTAACGTGATGAATCCATTTTCAAAACCTACCTTGTGATACCTCTAGATTCGGCCATAACGTCTAGGCCGGCTTTGGGGTGTTATAGAAGCCTCATTGTAGGGTATGGTACCATTTTCTTAAATATCGCCTTAGCCTTTCAACTCATATCTCTACTATTTCAAAGCGGTGTATCACACACTAATGAGTCACACGCTCGTGTTTCAGGCCATTGGACATGAATTTGCCCAAAATCAAGTCATTTCCAACCCAAAACCATGCATACACCTAAAGGCATTTTGTTCACATAATCAAGACATACCAACCTTACCAAAACGTCATTAACACATGCACTATAATACCATTACAAATCGCCCTATACATGTCATTATAAATGTTAACCAAATTACTCAAAAACTACCAATTTGTCCACTGGATAGTGTGATAGATCTCCGACGAGCTTCCAATCGATAGAGCTTTCGATAAACTGTAAAGTAAAGAAAAATAATTACATAAGTATTGAATGCTTAGTAAGCTCATATAAACTTTAAACATACTATTCAATTTCAATAATGAACTTTATAAGATAATTATAAACCTAAACTAGTGCTAGAAAACTTATAAAGCTATATAACCCTCAACTCATAAATGAGTAAGTCCATCAACATCACATAAATTTTTCATTCATAACATAATAGGATTTTTATAAGACATATTGCACAATCATCGACCTTATCATAAGATTATGAATCATCCTATTTACTTACTTTCCATTCCATTTCAAATGTTTAGCATAAACCTAAACAACATTATCAATTCATGAATTAGTGTATCTATCCATGATATAGGTAAATTCATCCATAGTATAAGTAGATTTCTCACATATAAGTACATCATTTCACTCATAAATCCTTTTATATCATCATATTATATCCCAACTATGAACTTACTGTTTCATTCCCTTTTCTTACCCGTTTCATTTTCATAATACAAGGTATAAGCATAAAAATCAACCATAACCATAAGCTTAGCACAAGCCTAAACATCATCATCAATACACAAGTTAGTGCATTTATACATAACTCTTTTGGGATTAACCACAGGATAAATCATTTCATGAGAAAATTCATCATTTGATTCATATAATCTTTTCATGAACATAAGCATATTTCCATTTGGAAACTTACCTTTTCAACCCTTTTCCTTTTCCATTGAACCATTTAGAATATCTTCAGATACTCGGGAAAGCTCACATGAAGTGTGCTTAACATATAATTGTAATGTTTCCTTTACATCATTGCTTACACGAGCTGTGGGTCAGAATGTAAGATATACGATGCCGCTCACATGAGCTATGGAGAATCTGTAAGAAAATGCAAGACCTCAGCCATCGGTAGGACATTCAAGACCAGCCCTCAAAACATGAAATCCTTAATAACATGTCATTTGTATCCTACGAATTCCTAAGGTTCAAACAGGACTCATTAACCGTCAATTCATAGTTACATTGATACATTTATATGTATCGATCTATTTCCATTAAAAGTAACTTAGCATTACATTCAATTTAAATAACAATAACACATTAAACGTTCATACGAACTTACCTGGCTAAATTGTAGTAATGACTAAGTACAGGGTTATTTGGTAATTTTCTCTTCTCTTTGATTTTCCACTTGTTCTTGATGTAAATTACTAATTTCATTCAATTCATTAATTCAGACAGTAAAACCAATTCATTTTATGCAATTTAATCCTTTTTGACATTTTTACAAAATTACCCTCAACCTTTCATTTTTATTCAATTTAGTCCCTATGTCCTAATTATGCAAATAAACCAATTTTATTAAAAACCCATACCACCCTAATGTTAATAGCTTCCATTACAACCAACAATTGTAACAATTTCACATCAAGTCCCTGAATTATTATTACTTTAGCAATTTAATCCCTAAACATTTAAATCATTAAAAATCACTTAACAAAATACTTATACATAACAACTAATACTTCAAATTCATCATTTAAAATTTAAAACCACAAAGATTCATCAATGGCAACATTCAAAATCTTTAACAGTTTAAAAAAGAAAGTACGAGCTAGCTGGACCTAGTTGCAACGATCTCAAAAAACATAAAAATTACGAGAAACAAGTTCAAAATGGACTTACATGCATACATTGAAGCTTGGATGAAGCTTCAAGGTATTTAAAAATGGCTTTTGATCAATGTAAAAGAAAATAGATTAGGAAGATAACTTTTGTTTAAAATTTTTTTAACCTTTTTCTTTATTTTAATAATAAAATAACATATAAAACATATAAAATTAAAAGAAATTAAAGCTCAAACCGTCCCACCATATCAAGAATGGGTAATTTATCCATTAAAGCCATCCAATTATGTTTCTTTAATTTAAACTAATAGCGATTAGCTTTTTCAACTATTATGATTTAGTCATTTATGCTTAATTAACCATTTAAATAATAAAATTTCTTAACGAAACTTTAATACAACTTTAATAACACACTGTAAATATTTATAAAAATATTTACGGCTCAGTTTATAGAAATGAGGTCTCGATACCTCATCTTTTAAAACCACTTGACTTTAGGGTCTTACCACTTGAACTTAATTATTCATTCAAATAACATAAATTGCCAATTCAAAATTTTTTTAATACTATAATTGACTCGTAAATATTAAATAATAATATTTATGAACTCGCTCGTTGAATTTGTGGCCCCAAAACCACTGGAAAATGGGTTGTTACATTGTTTGAACATTAGATAATTTTGTCACTCATTTTGCCATGATATATAAATGCTAAATGACTATTAGACCATAAGAAGTATATTGTTATCTATGATGTCCGATGAGGATAATAATTCCTCAAACTGTGAAAATTGTGAGAGTTGATTAGGTATGTTTAGCTTAGGATAGTCATGTGAAAATTGATGCCTAAAAGTAGAATGTCCTAAGTATAATCGTAATTAATCTATAATAGGTTTCTTTTAATTCCCTAGAGAAAATTTTATATAATGCAATGACAGAATAAGTCTGAGAAGAAAAATTGAGTTTAGTGGAAAGATAAACTAAGTACATTAGGCGGTGCTTGCTATAGTCAGAATTGCATGGACTTTTAGGAATTTGTATTTTTAGGTAATATTTTATGCACTTTGAATGCTAAACAAACCTATAAAATTTGAACCAAAATTTTTAGATAGAAGACTGCTAGGAATAGAGGTACAAAATATGTTTCATTTGCTTTAGCCACATAAGAGGAAATTGTATACTTGTGGCAAATTCATGCATTGATGCATTCATACATATTCTATTTAAGGACAAGTGAGAACTCAGGTTTGGGGGTGTGATAACTCTTGAAAAGAGTTATATTTCAAGCCTCTCATCTTAATTAAATACATGTACATAAGTAGATATATTTGCATTTTTCAGTTATTTTTAGAACTTTGCATAATAATGCTTTGATTGTGCCTTAAATGTCATTTCATGTTACTTTTACTATTGGGAAGAAGGGATTTGGTTTTTGTATGCAACAGGTGCAGGAAGGATGAAGAAAAGGAGAAAAAGGAGGAAGAGAATGAAGGAAGTGAATTATTGCCATGGAAAAAGGTTGGATGGATTGCCATCACAAATGCCAATTCTAGGAAATTGCTGACACCACTTAGTCCTCGTCACTCTTAGCCAGCTAGACGCGTACTAGATAAATCCACCTAAAAAAGAAGGAGAAAAGTATGTGTTGAGAGAGGGGGACCTACCCTATAAAAAAGGACGGAGAAAAGAAAAAGGGGACGAGGATTGTGGTGGGGGATTTGGAGAGCAGTTATTTCTCCAGAAAAACTCGTGAAAAATTCCAAAGAAAAGAGAAAGGGTAGTAGCTTAAGAGGAGGGTAGAGACACAAGGAAAGGGACGAGCATTCAACCTTGGGTCCTACACGATTCAACAACGTACAAGTGAAAGTTGGAGTGGCGAAAGATTCCTGCAGTTCTACCTTCATTCTATTAATTAATTTCTTTGATTTCTAAACTGTTAATAATGATGTTGAATGTTATTTTGATATTGGATTTTAAATCCCAACCCGTGAGATAATTTCATTTGGGTTGGAATTACCGGATCTATCTTAATATATTGATGATCATGGTGATATTTTGAGTAGATCTATTATTTTATTTGGTTTAGATTATTTTAAATATATGCATGCAAACTCTAGACATAGATGAATGCATGTTATATCCTTAGACTTGATTTAATTGTGAAAAGGTTAAATAAGTTGGATTGTGATTGAATGATACGAGCAAGTACTCGAACGAATACTAGTAGCACTCTAGACATAGAGTTGTGATATGTATAAAGTAAGGAAGAATATTGTTAGGTATTGTTCTTGAGACTTGTAGACATACAAAGACTTAGAATGATAGCTTTAATTCTAGATCTTGAAAGAAACAAAATGCAGTAATTTGGTCAATATTTTTTCATGACATTTGTAACACCCCTAACTCGTATCCATTACCAGACTAGAGTCAAAGGCGTTACCAGACAAATCGAAACATTTAACATTCATTTCACAATCATCATAGCATCATAGTCAAACATCAATACAGAGTCCTTTACACAGGTCAACGAGACCTTAAGCATCTTTAGAAAAGGGTCAGGACTAAATCGAGCTCATACTAAAATTTTCAAAACTTAAACATTTTTCAAAGTTATATACGTTACATGTCCGTGTGAACAGGCCGTGTGCCTCACATGACTTTAGACATGCTCGTGTGTCTAGGCTGTGTGAAAATAGGACATACATACTTACTTGTCCACACGGCCACAAGACACGCCCGTGTGCCAGGCCGTGTGAAAATTAGGGAGGTGACTAACTTGGATCACACGGCTAGTCACACGCTTGTGTGTATAGCTCGTGGTCAAAACTGACTTGGCCACATGGCCTAGCACACGCTAGTGTGTGCAACCGTGTGGTTTGCTAGACTCATTTTGAAATGGCCCTCGAGCAATACGGCTGAGACACACGTCCGTGTCCCTGCCCGTGTGGGCAAAAATAGGCCACTTGCAAGGCCAAATTGCCACCCATTAAGGGTCCTCCCTACAATCATCAATTAGGCACTAAATGCACATCAAATTTCAACCATTTCCAATCACAAAACATCCATCATTCATATATGATATTACCAACCAATCTCATGTTCATAACACATACCAATTCATGTCATTCCATAAGCTAATACATTCTAAACACATGGTTTATGAATCTTAATCACTCAATCAAATCTCATGCCAAATTCTTACCAAATTCCATAATATGCACATATCAAAACTTACCAAATTGACTACTTCTTTTAGCCATCCAAATGCACATCATAGTGGCACATTTACATTACATAGCATATATCAAAATCAAACCATAAGTTCAAACACAAACTAGCCATATCACATGCATGATATATACATTACAAAACATATCCAAAAACTTCTAGCCTATACATGCCATACTTTTATATTCACAATGTCTAAAGGTACCAAAATAAGATTCGATAATGTGGTGACGATCCTTGACGATCCACGAGCTCTCGATAGCTACGATATCTATAAAACAATGCAAACACACACAAAGTAAGCTTTCAAAAGCTTAGTAAGCCATATACAAATAAACTTAACAAAATAAACATATAAGCATCATAATATACATATAATCTTTAACCACATGCTATTAAAAAACACATAGCTCAAATATATTTCACATATTCTTCATTCATTTGTACATAATACATATTTTCTTATACTTTCGTCACATATACTTGATCATAAAGATACATATACTTACCTTCCAACATCAAATTTGATATACAACTTCAAACATACCTGAATTAGATACACATTTCATGTTATCATCCATTTCTCGGAATGCTCGTTGAATCATTCAAAATCATAAGGATACGTAGATAACTCGAATGGCTCGTACAATGCCAACATCCCAGACGTGGTCTTACATGTAATCAAATATCGATGCCACTGTCTCAGACAAGGTCTTACACGAAATCAAGTATGATGCTAATGTCCCAGACGTGGTCTTACACGTAAATCATAAGTCAATGCCAATGTCCCAGACGTGGTCTTATACGATAACACATAGTGGATCCTATGTCATGACATATGTATCCTAACTATTCCTAAAGTTCGTACGGGGCTTTTCAGACGTTGAAACTTTGTCGATACTTTCTTGGATATCACATATTCAATACACATAGCCATTTATCATTATTCAATAGCATATAAGCATAAATAAACCATCTCAAACACATTTATTTGTATATTGACTTACCTAGTACGGATTCGGTTAGACATAATCGAATTGTAACGCCCTAAATTTTAGGCCTAGAAGTATTAGGTCTTAAGCATGGGAACAGGTAGGAAGCTGTACATAAATTTTTATTTGTCCAAGAAAGTGACACAACTATGTATCTAATTCAGTGGTTAAGTGTTCTGAGTGTTCTGGGAGTGTTTGAGAAGTCTTGGGTTCAAGCCTTGACTGGTGCAAAATTTTTGTTTTAATTGAATAAACCTCTAACTCTAGTCAGTGGACTTATTATTAATTTTTAGTAAAATATGACAGAATGGGCTTGCTGTCTGGTTGTTAGGTGGAGAGCTAAAATGCTGGTGGTCTTGAGTTTGAGTCCCTGTGCGTGCAGATGAGTGTTTTATTTTGCTTGGTGCCGTATGAGTGTTTGTGTAACAACCTAATTTTGTGGCTAGCCAAAACTGTGGTCTCAGGACCACAAATTTGAATGTTGGAAAAATTATTTTATTATTATGGGATTATAGCATGTTTATATGAGTGCATGAAAATTTTGGTGAGTTAATTTTGGCATTTGTGAGCCCAACTGTGAAAAAAGATTAAATCGCATAAAGTGCAGATGTCTTATTTTGATAGCTAAGGGTGTCAAATAGCTAGAGAATCATAATTGAGGGTATTTAATGGGCAATTAGCCCCTCAAAAGAAGCTTGGCCAGCCATATGGGACAAATTGATGAGAAAGTCAAAATTAGGTGGTGTTTGGTCACCAAATTTTGACTAGTTTTAAATAAAATAAACAACAAAAGGTTTCATCTTTTTCACTCTTTCTTCTTCCACTGAAAAGTTGGCCATTAGAGGGGTTTTTGAAGCTTGAAAATTTCAACAACTCTAAGCCTTCACAAGTAAGTGATTTTCATGACTTTTCTCAATGATTTTTACATTTTTGGACCTCTTGAAGCATGAGCTTTCAAATGAGGGTACTATTTTGAAAAATGATTAAGAGTTTAAGGTTTTTCCATGAAAGGATTTATAGTGTTTGCTAAGTTTTTATGGAAGAAAATGAGTCATGGGTGTATTATAAACAACTTTTGTGAAAGCTGTTAGCATGAAAACACCAAAAAGGATTATTTTGCATAAGTTGTAAAATTGATGGTAATTATGTGAAATAAAGGGAGTAAAAAGGGTTTAGCTAGTCTTATAGTACGAAGAAATTCGATAAAAGTTAAATTTTGGGCTTAAAGGTAAAATGGTCATTTTGCAAAATTCTAGGGGCAAATTGGTCATTTTACCAAAGCTGTGAATTGTTGATTGCTTAATTCTATTTAGTGACTAAATAAGTACATTTTTCTATTATAGATCAAGAATTACCAAATCTGAACCTAGACCGGGGGAAAGCCAAGCAAATCGACTAAATCAACTAGTCGCCACATTTTGTAATTCAAGGTAAGTTGTATGTAAATAATACAACTACATTGTTAACGTATGTGTTGAATTGTGTTTAAATTAATATAGTATGAATTGATGATAATTGAGATAATAGAGTTCCCGTTTGAACCTAAGAACTAAATAAGATATTCTTGCCATGACATATGGGTTATTGTGGGCTAGTGTAAGACATGTCTGGGACATGCATCAACCACATTATGAGAGCCATGTGAGACCGTGTCTGGGACATGGCATTGGCATCGAGATGAGTGCTAGTGTAAGATATGTTTGGGACATGCATCGGCCTCGGGACGTAAGCCAATGTAAGATATGTTTGGGACATGCATCGGCTACGAGATGATAGTTAGTGTAAGACCATGTTTGGGACATGGCATCAACTTGAGATATGAGCCAGTGTAAGACCATGTCTTGGACATGGCATTGGCACCCTATCCCATGTTCGAGGCTTATCGAATACTTGGGAAAGTTCCAAACAGTTCAACGGTGAAAGATACAATTTAAGCTATTGAGTAAGGTATAACCGTGTTGTGAGTGGTACATGTACCTATTTGAAATGTATGAGATATAAGCTCGATACATGCTATGAGATTTATATGGATAATGATGAGTAAGTTATGTTTATACCCACTTTTGTGTTACAAGCATGTGGATGAATGGTAAAATTTTTGTTGTATTTTTATTTATGTGCAACTTACTAAGCTTTATGCTCACTTCCTCTCCTTTTCTTTTCTTATAGTGCCGCCTAACTAGTTCGAGGATCACCAGACGTCGGAGGCCATGATCACACTATCAGCCGAAGCACTCAGTATAGTTAGGCTATTTATTTTTGAGAATGGCATGTATAGGGCTAGTCTTCGATGTTTTGAGGCTTTGAAAAATCAACCAAATGTGTTGGCATAGGTGATTCCCATTCATTTTGTATTAAGCCTCAAATGATGACTAATATTCATTTTGATATATACAAATGACGTTATTTTCATTGATGAGTAAAATGCACAAAGAAAATGTTGTCCATTGTGGCTATTTTGGCTATGTCATGTACCCTTGTATTGGCATAGAGTGATTTTATGCAGGTTATGTATGTAAGGGTGGCAAAGAGGCTTGGTAAATAACCTCATTTTGTCCACATGGGTAGGCAGACGGACGTGTGTCTAGGCAGTATGTGACACATGGTCTGCCCCATGGGCCTGTGGTCCGGCCGTGTGTTCCCTGCACGTAAAATTTGCAAGTCAGCATGAATGGTAGTAAACACACAGGCAGAGACACGGCTAGGTGTCTCAGCCGTGTGAAGGAGACGGCCTAGCACACGGGCGTGTGCCTTGGCCATGTGGCCCTTAAGAATTGCTGACGTTAGAAATAGAATGTCCAGGTTTTTGCACACTGGTTAGGACACAGGCCAGGGACACGGGCATGTGTCAGGCCGTGTGAAAACCCCTATAGGTGTGAACTTAGAATTAATTCCACATGGATGAGGGACATAGGATTGTCCCTGTATTACTTAGGCCGTGTAAGCCACACAGGCTGATAGCACGACCATGTCGAATTGGTCACATGGGCGTGTTACCCCTCCCACATGGGCGTGTGCCCCTGTGTCTAGTAACATTTTTTAGAGTTCGTGGGAAGATCCGAATCATTCCTGAATGGTTTTCAATAAGTGTTTGGAGCCTCGTAGGCCTTTGTTATGGAGTTTTTGATTTTGATTTAAAAAGTTTTAAATTTGACCAAATTCTGATGTCTAAGAAACGTGTGAATGTATGTGGCCGAGTTAGGTAATGCCTCGTATTTCGTCCCAGTGAAGGTACAGGTGTAGGGTGTTACATTTAGTGGTATCAGAGCTATAGTTTAATAGGTTCTGGCACTAACCTAGCATGAGTATGAGTCTAGCTATACATGCCATAACTTTATATTGATAGTGTGACGACTCCTGATGATTATAAATTGTATTTTCATATAGTAAATGGATCCGGATAGAGCTGCGGTAGATGATGTAGAGAGTAACCTGCTGGCTCCCACTGAAGGGACCGCACTAGTTGAGAGTGAGCCCGTGACTATGGGCCAAGGTGGAGGGGGCTAGAGAAGCCTATCTCTGAATGATGGATGCTTGGTACACTAAGTTTGTTCGTGCGAATCCGAACACTCCACCTCCCTCACCTCCTCCGATTCTACAGGATGCCCTGGTAGCTTCGCAAGGCGCGGACATGGTTAGGAGGGAGAAACCTCCAGTAGACAAGATTCAGAAACAAAGGGTTGAGGAATTTTGGGCTAACATAGATGATAACCTAGAGAGAGCAGAGTTTTGGTTGGAGAATACCATCAGGGTAATTGATGAACTATCGTGCATGCCTGAGGAATGCGTGAAGTGTGCAGTATCACTCCTATGAAACTCAGCTTACCAGTGGTGGAATACTATCGTGTCTGTTGTACCAAGAGAGAGGATCACTTGGGAATTCTTCCAGGAAGAGTTCTGAAAAAAAATATTAGCCAGAGGTTTATAGATCAAAAGAGGAAGGAATTTCTAGAGTTAAAGCATGGCCGTATGACAGTGACAAAATATAAACGTGAATTTGTGAGGCTCAGCAAGTATGCACGGAAGTACGTGTCTACAAAAGCCACCATGTGTAAGAAGTTTGAGGATGGCCTAAGTGAAGATATCTGAGTATTTGATGGTATTTTAGAGATAAGAAAATTTGTTGTGCTCATTGAGAGAGCATGCAAGGCAAAGGAGTTGGTAAAAGAAAGGAGGAAAGCGACTATTGAGTTGTGGGATTCAAAGAAGAGACAAATGGGGAAATCACATCAGTCCTCATCTAAAAGATCAAGAGAGTTCACGACCCAATCGAATGCTTCGGTAGAGTTCTTGAATAGAAACAAAATCAAGCAGACCACAGCATCTAGAGCTTAGACCGCTTCTATCGCGAGTGTCGGTAGTGCTCAGCCAAATAGGCCAGAATGTTCACAATGTGGTAGGTATCATTTTGGCGAGTGCTGAGGGAATGAAAGGGGATATTTCAAGTGTGGATCATTAGAATATTTCATTCGAGACTGTCCTAAAATGGAAGAGAGAGAGAAAAAGCAAGAAGTGACTGCAAGTAGAGCTCCTTTGAAGGGTAGACCACAAAAGAACCTCGGAGGTGGGATTAGCGGTAGAAGCACGCCAAGAGATGTTGCGGTGAGGTCCGAGGGCAGAGCGCCTACAATGACTTATGCTATACATGCTCGAGAGGAGGCAGAGTCTCCTGATGTGATCACGTGTACTTTTTCTATCCATGATATATCTGTTCTTGCTTTAATTGACCCCGGGTCGACCCACACTTATATTTGCATGCTATGAGATTTATATGGATAGTGATGAGTAAGTTATGCTTATGCCCACTTTTGTGTTATGAGCATGTGGATGAATGGTAAAATTTTTGTTGTATATTTATTTATGTGCAACTTAATAAGCTTTATGCTTACTTCCTCTCTTTTCCTTTTCTTATAGTGCCGCCTACCTAGTTCAAGGATCATCGGATGTCAGAGGCAACGATCACACTATCAGCCGAAGCACTCGGTATAGTTAGACTATTTGTTTTTGAGAATGGCATGTATAGGGCTAGTCTTCGATGTTTTGAGTCTTTGAAAAATCTGCCAAATGTGTTGGCATGGGTGATTCCCCTTCATTTTGTATTAAGCCTCAAATGATGGCTAATATTCATTTTGATATATACAAATGACGTTAATTTCATGGATGAGTAAAATCCGCAAGGGAAATGTTGTCCATTATGGCTATTGTCCATTATGGCTATTTTGGCTATGTGATGTACCCTTGTATTGGCATAGAGTGATTTTATGCAGGTTATGTATGTAAGGGTGGCAAAGAGGCTCGGTAAATAGCCTCATTTTGTCCACACGGGTAGGCACATGGGCGTGTGTCTAGGCCGTGTGTGACACACGGTCTGCCCCATGGGCCTGTGTTCTGACTATGTGTCCCCTGCACGTAAAATTCGCAAGTAAGTATGAATGGTAGTAAACACACAGATAGAGACACGGCCGTGTGTCTCAGTCGTGCGAAGGACACGGCCTAGCACACGGGCGTCTGCCTTGGCTGTGTGGCCCTTAAGAATTGCTGACGTCAGAAACAGAATGTCCAGGTTTTTGCACACGGGCTAAGACACGGGTGTGTCATGGCCGTGTGAAGGACACGGGCTAGGGACACGGGCGTTTGTCAGGCCGTGTGAAAACCCCTATAGGTGTGAACTTAAAATTTATTCCACACGAGTGAGGGACACGGGCGTGTCCCTGTATTGCTTAGGCCATGTAAGCCACACGAGCCAATAGCACAACCATGTCAAATTGGTCACACGGGCGTGTTACCCCTCCCACACGGGCATGTGCCCCTGTGTCTAGTAATATTTTTCAGAGTTCGTGGGAAGATCCAAATCATTCCTGAATGATTTTAAATGAATGTTTGGAGCCTCGTAGGCCTTTGTTATGGAGTTTTTTTATTTCGATTTGAAAAGTTT
The DNA here is from genome assembly GCA_025698465.1 of Gossypium longicalyx. Taxonomy (NCBI): domain Eukaryota; kingdom Viridiplantae; phylum Streptophyta; class Magnoliopsida; order Malvales; family Malvaceae; genus Gossypium; species Gossypium longicalyx. The sequence goes on from CM047000.1 coordinate 22,706,426, forward strand.
TAAATTTGACCAAATTCTGATGTCTAAGAAACGTGTGAATGTATGTTGCCGAGTTAAGTAACACCTCGTATTCTGTCCTGGCAAAGGGTACGGGTGTGGGTTGTTACAGTTTTAGTGCTAGTTGGATTCTGAAGCTAGTAGGCAGTTGGAGTGTTTGAAGGGTGTGGGGTGTTATGGCTGAATTTTAGGAGGATTTTGTGGAGAATTTTTAGGGATTTGATTAGTGTTTGAATCGAGTTTGAACTGCCTTGTACTCAAAATTTGGGAGGGGTGTGGTTGGCTTTGACTGTATTTGAGCATGCCATTATATATATTGCATACATGTATGATATTAAGCCATGACGCATGACATATTACATGGGGATGGGTTTATTATGATTGGAGGAAGTGTACTGTACTAGCAGCTTTGCTGTAAATACTGTTTAGTGCCGTAACCGGTGCTATTTTAGAGTGTAGGGATGGGTCGGTTGATTTTATCCCCACATGGAATGTAGGGCTGGACGGAGTGGAGTGTAGAGGCTGGTTGGGTAGGATTTCTGATTGCATAACTGAAATTGTACTGTCACTGACATGGGCTAAGGCCCACATTGATACTGTTACTGAATTGGCTAAGGCCCTAATCGAACTCAGATGTGCATCGATACGCTTACGCCTGCATCGTATTTGCTTACTGCATGATTGACTATATGTTTATTAAGGGATTACACACTAAGTTTCATAAACTCACCCTTCTGCTTATCTGCGCAGGTAATCCTTAGGCTGACCGGTGCTGCGAGGGACTCGAAGGTGGCCACACATCCACTCATGCTTCTATATTGGATTTTTTATTAATACGTATTTTAATTTTGGTATTTTTATGTAATAAGGCCTCTTAAAGTTTTTATCCTTTAATTTGGGTTTTAATTTTGATTTTTATCTACTAACAGTAGGATGTGAGTTTTCAAAAGATAAATGTTTTTTAAAACACCACATTTACACAACATGTTTTAATAGCTTCCACAAGAAAGAATGTTTTCAAAACTAGTAACAATCTATTATGTTTAAAAATTTGCTAAACGGCTGGAATTTTAACAATGGACAAGACATTCTAAAATTTTCGTTAAGGACACAAAGAGGTTAAATATAAAATGGGTTTTTCAACGATATCCTATTTTGTGAAAAACACTTCAATGTGACATCGCCAGATTCGGTCATAAAGTTTGGGCCAGGTTTGGGGTGTTACACGCCTACTCGACGACTTTCGACTTTTCCCGATCTAATTCTGTTTTCTTTTGTTCTTGATCTAAATAGCCAAGATGAGTGCCGAAACCCTAGCAAGATTTTTCTTTTCTTTTTCTTTGATATTTTCAGCAAGAACAAACATTAATGGACTAATTCTATGTTTTATTTAATTTTAATTCATCGTAATACATCAATTACCATTTTACCCTTGCATTAAAACATTATTATTCCACCAACTAATGTCCAATAATGTCATTTAACTATAACTATGGTCAAATAACCACATAAGAACCTCACTATTATAAAGCCATAACAAATAGGCACTTAAACAAATAGAATGCCACTTTTACATTTTACGCGATTAGGTCCTTTTTACAAATTAAGCACACAAATGATAAAATTTTCATACAAAATTTTCATGATAAAATTTTCATACGAAATTTTCACACATACTAATTCATATATAATAAGCATGGAAAATATATATTTAAAATATTTTTCTGACTCGGATTTGTAGTCCCGAAACCACTATTTCGACTAAGGTCTAAACTGAATTTTTACAACATTATTATGTTATTAAGATATAATCCAAGTAATTCCAACCTTCCAATTCAAAAACATCAATCCTCTCAACTTTGTCTCGTAAATTGCCACAACATTTTATTCATTATTTGATTTTTATGTTTCATACATTAATACTTTACTTCAAATCATTATTCTGTTTACTTTATCGTAAGCCTAATTAGTATAGTTTATAGTAATAAGTCAACCATATTTTTACCTATTCTGATCCTTATGGAGACGATTGCACTTATCACTTTATTACTTGATTCGACGTGCATACTTGCACATTTACATTACATATTCACACACGACAAGTTTGAGAGTAAGTCTTGTAGATTGTCATAGAGACATGAATGTTTGAATTGATTATTATTCATTTCGTTTAATTCGAAGCATGAAAAAAATTATGTATGGTGGGATGCTTAGGGATGATCTAAGTCATTGTCTGAATAGCATTTCTCAAATGACCGTACCTTAATGCTATATATCCCTAGTAGTCTTATTTGAGCCTAATAACTCCTTTTTCATGAGCCAATGAAATTGAAACCCAAAAGCCAAACATAAATTGAAAATTTGAACTCTTTCCTATCCTTGGTTCTTTAATACATTATGAAATAGACATCAAGCCATAGATATTGAAGATTTAGGTAGATAAATCACGGTGGTTTTAAAATATTAGAGCAAAAAAGGAAGAAATAATGTGATACAGTAATTATAGGTTAGGCAAAAATGTGCGAAAAAGAAAAATCCATTAAAAGTCAAAAGTAAAAATGAGAAGAAAAATTATAGAACAGAAACAAAAGCATTGTGAGTGAGAAAAGAGTAAAACGTCAAATGACAAAAAAAAAGTCACAAAAGTAAGAAAAAACTCAATCATCAGTGCATTAAAACTAGTTAAGCTGACCATAGTTGTTAGTATTGTATTGTATCTTCCCACATGGAGAGATAAGGAATGTGAGAGAACGAGCTAAAATGTGGTGAGTTTGGAAGGGACATTCAGGGGGAGTAGAGGGAACAATGTCATGTGCCTAATTATTTATAGTGTTTGAATCATTTTGAGTCATATATTCCTTTGAACTCGTATCGTCTTAAGCCTTAGAATGTTACAAGCCTAGAAAACCAATGTGACTTAAGCGTTCTCTGTGCATAACTTTCTACTAACAAATTTACTTAATTGATATTTTTTTGTTCACATTATTGTGTCTACTACATATCTATTTGATTTACGTTAATGGTGATATTGTTAAACATTTGGTCATGGGAATTACTTCGAAGTTGTTCGTAATGTAACTTTGTAAACTAAGCCTAATTTACATTATAACTTTTTCCAGCTATCGAACTATCAAGATTAAGTTGCATGTGCGATAAGAATCATTATACCTTTAATATTTGACAATCATGTTTGTAATAGTAATATAATCCAAGGGATGTTTTCTTATTGCGTGCTATGTGTCTAGACTTGGTTTGCTTAAGGACAAGTAAAAGGTTAAGTGTGGAGGAGTTCAAGTGTGGGAATGGTGATCTACCACGATCTATGTTCTTATTTACATCTATATTCACTAACTCTAGCTTGTTTAAAGAAAGAAATCAAATCATTTTCGTATTATTTTTTTCTTTTTTTTTTCTCTTTTTTCCCATATATGTGTTTTTGTTGCTTGAGGACGAGTAACAACTTAAGTGCAGGGAAGTTTGATCTGCCATGAATTACACTATTATTTATATCATTTTTTTACACATAAATTTAGCTTGTTTAATAGTTAAATCAAAGCATCTTAGTATATATTTATGTTTTCATCCTTGAAGTTGTAATTTATGCTTTTTAATCGTTTTTATTATACTTTAGATACTTAATAGTTAAAACAAGTATTGGAATGAAACTATCTATTGTGTCGCAGCGACAACCTATGTTGCCACATGACTTCTGTGTGGCCCAAAAATCCCTGCATGTGATAGTTGTGTTTTTTAAGGGAATTAGGAGTATTTTTCCTAATCGAACTATAAGTATGATACGAGTCTTAATATCCAATTTTAAGCCCATGGATATGGTGGACTTACACTACCTCAAGGCCCAACAACAAGGTTAAATGTCAGGCAAATCAACCTAAGGTTTGACCAAAACTAGTATGTGAGGATGAATCTTTTCAAGGAAACGAGAAATGATATATGCACAAAATGGGTGAAATGTATTAAATTCAATGCAACCAAGTTGTCGATTTTCAAGCTAAAAAGATTAGTTAACTTGCGACAAATTTTTGGAAGAGATCTAGGCATTTCTGGATTAATATTTCTCATAGCGCTTGAAGAATTATCTCTTAGCTTCGAAATGCACTTTGAATCACTTGATTTAGAGTTCGTGGACTCAAGTTATGACCATTTTAGTGAAGATTATGGGAGCATAATTTTTGAACGAGATTATTATGGGAATTACGAGTTCCAAGCTTTTAATTCGAGTTTAAATCATATCGGGTTCGGGTTTTAGGTATAATTTTTATTATATATGAATCAAATATTGTATTTATCAGCTCTTATCATTTTATATATTTTTTTATTTCGATTTTTTTTATAATTATTAAGTATTTTAAGTTATTCAGGACTTTTATGTCATCAAGATAGTTTAGTTTAAAACTACTTATTGTTTAGGTTAATTAGAGTTCTAGTATAATTCAGAGTTTTATTTAGATTTACTTAGCTAGCCTATATAAAGGTATTTGCATTGTACACAATTCAAACAATTCATCATTATTCAACTTCTTTTTTGAGTTAATAAATTCTCTTTTGAGTTTTTCTTTTCAAGAATTTTTCTTCAGTTTTATTTTAGAAGAGTTTTAACAATTTTTTCAGATTGTGGGGATCATCTTCAAACTTTTTCTTGCCAAGTTTTCTTTCTTGGAGGTGAAATTAGAGTCGTTTGAAGGTGGTTGTGGGCTCTTCTTGTTTCCGAGGCTTCTAAGGACTTCTACATGCCACGTTTCATCTTTTCCATCTTTTTTCTTTATTTTCCTCTTTATTGTTCTAATCTTTGATTTATTTTTCTATTTTATTTATCTTAATTAATTATTTTAATTTATTTTCTTTAATGTTTTCATCTGAATTGAATTTGTTTGCATTTCAGGTTATGTCAAGATTCGATTTTCTTTCTAATCGTTTAGAGCCATAAGTTAAATCCGTGAATTGGACAAACATATGATCCTATTTCCACACCTATCTTTATCATTTGGTATCAAATTCTTGAGTGTTTTAGGTGTTCTTATAAACTGAGTTCTAGCAAATAGCCTTAAAACAAATTTTTTTAACCCATAAATTTTTTGGGAGAAAATATTTTTCAGTGGGTAAATGTTTTTCAAATGATTTAAAATTTTATATATTGGTTCTTCGCACTATTTTAAAGTATTAAAAAATATTCCTAAAAAAAAGTGATCAAAAAAGTGAAAACATAGGAAAATAAAAAAAAAATATATGTGAGTTGAATTTCGTGCCAAAAATTTCCAGATTAGATCTACATTATTGATGAGCCTCCAATTTAAATTTTGTGATTTTAGGATATTAGGAACACCTCGAATGAAGTTTTTCAATTTGCTTTGCAATTTTTCTAGTTTCAAGGATTTTCATTCGACTCTTAGCCTTAGGTTTTAATTCTTTTTTCCTTTTTATTGTTCCGTTACGCATTCTAACACTTTATTATTTCTTGTGTTAGTATGTTAAAGCACGTTGCACATTCGTTCCTCTGTGCAACATAATTTTTTGGTGTCTAGTCGATTTTGAACTCCTAGTGCTAATAGGTTTGCTTTGCTAGTTTGATTCTAGTACATTCTAATACATTATTTCTAAGAATTTGAGAATTTGAGTGCATAACAGGGAGGTTTTCTTAATTTTTCTTTTCTTGAGTGTTGTTTTCTTTTCAGGCTTTATTAATGATTCACGATACTCTGATTGGAAAGTTGTAAAGGGATCAAGAGGTTCAAGATGCTTGACATCAGAAATGGGACACTATTCTAGACACAATCAGCAAAAAATTGAAATGTCTAACAACCAAAATTGAGCGTCGGAATCACAAATGGGGAGATACGGTTGACCAACCTCATCTTCGAACAAATAATGTTAGATATGCACCTTGCACGAATGATGAAACTTTCGTCAATAATGATCATGGACAACCTTCTTTGGCTAAACCAAAGTTCTCAATTCCACAATTTTGTGGAAAGAAAGATTTTGAAACATATTGTGAGTGAGAATCAAAAGTCGAACTTATTTTTCGTTATTATAAATGCCTAGAAGTGGAAAAAGTCTCATTGGTGACCCTTGAATTTTTGGATTATGCATTGAGTTGGTGGATTCAATTTGGAATTAATCATAAAAAATACGAAAGAGAAATTGAAACATGGAATGAATTGAAGCAAGTGATGCGAAATCGTTTCATTCATTCTCATTATTATAGACAGTTCAAAATGAAACGTCGATGCTATGTTCAAGTTAATCGATCAGTTGATGAGTACTTCAAGATGTTCAAGTTAACCGATTAGTTGATGAGTACTTCAAGAAGAGATGACCAAATGAAATGAGGAGTACAATTGATTTCTCACTTATTGTGAAATTTTATTGGTGTAGTTCAAAAGATCATGAGGGTTTTCGATGTCCAATTAAATATCCATATAGAGAGAATTTGATTGAGCTATCACCTTTTGTGCAATGTTACTGGTGTAGTTCAAAAGATCATAAGAGTTCCCAGTGTATAATTAAATATTGAGCTAAAGAAAAAAATATGACTTTGTACATTTTGTTGATTCTTACTTTAGTGGAAAAAAGATTTGCGATGGCGAACATTGTGAAACGAAAAAAGATGATACTGAGAATTTTTTCCTCAAATTTATGGAGTTAGATGAACATCATATTCTCCTACTGAGATGTATTGTACTGAATTGAATATTCATAATACTTGTGAGGGGGATAGGAAGTGTAACAGCCCGGTTTAGACCCTAGTTAGAACAGTGGTTTCGGGACCACAAGTCTAAGTCAGAAAAATATTTTAATATTATATTCCATGCTTAAAGTATGTGAATTAATGTGTGTGAATTAATGTGTGAAATTTCCGTATGAAAATTTCATCGTTTGAGTGCCGATTTGCGAAATTGGACTTAATCGCATAAATTGTAAAAACGGCTTGCTATTTTTTAAACTACTTTATTTCTATGTTCTTTTAATATGAAGGCCTTAAAATGAAATTAGGCCATTAAATGATAGTATGGACAATAATAAAGTTTTTATATTATTTTATTATTTGGTAATTATGTTAATAATGGTAATAAAAATAAAACAAAATTGGATTTTAGTTGTCATTTTACACCTTGTTGACCGAATGTAAGAAAGAAAAAAGAAGCCATTTTCTTTGTTTATGGTTTGGTAGTTTGGAGATCAAATTAAGGTATGGATTTTGTTCGATTTTTGATGATTTTTACGTTTTTGAGATCGTTGCTTTGTAAATTAGTTAGCCCATGCTTTAATTTTCGGAATTGATGAAGAATTTGTGATTTTCCATTGTTGATAGCTTGAGGTTTTTGTGTTTGATGATGAAAATAAATATGTGTTAGCAGATTTTCATATTTAATTAAGTGATTTTTAGTAAAAATACCTATTTAGGATTAAATTGTAAATTTTGTAAATTGAGGGGCCAAAATGTGAAATAAATAAAAGAAATGGGCTGCTAGGGACCTGAGTAAAATTCTACCAAGCATGGGTGTGGACAAATTTTGAATATTTTGTGTTTTGTGAAATAGGGACTAAATTCCGAAAATGTGAAATGTTAGGGGAAAAAGTGTAATTAGCCCATTTATGTGTTTTTAGATTAATTTGATTGAATATATGATTAAATAAGTTGAACTTGTATTGAATTAGATCAAGAAATGAGGAAATCAGATTTGGATCGGGGAAAGTCGAAATTATCGAATACTCGTTTCGGTCCGTTCATGTTAGTACGAGGTAAGTTTATAAGTAAATAAATGTTGTTAAATTGAAATGTATGTGCATTATACGTGCTGAATTGAGTTGTAAAGAAATATATATATATGTGATGCCGAATTGAATTGAGCTTTGGAGAATCTGTTCCGATCATGGATTGTTCGAATAGGTGAAATTAAGAAAGTTCTGATAATGTAACAATGTCTTAAAAGCCTCGTATAAACAATAGGAATAGTTAGGATACATATGTCATCACATAGGATTCTGATATGTGTTATCGTGTAAGACCACGTCTGGGACGTTGGCATCGATTTGTGATTTATGTGTAAGACCATGTTTGGGATATTGGCATCGTATATGATTTCGTGTAAGACCCTGTCTAGGACAGTGGCATCGATATTTGATTACATGTAAGACCACGTCTGGGACGTTGGCATTATACAAGCTTATGAGTTATCCGAGTATCCTTATTGATTTTGAATGGTTTAACTGGCATTTCGAGAAATGAATAACCATGTGAAATTGTATCCGATTCGGGTACGTGTGATTTGTTATGAAATTTAGAAATGAAAGGTGAGTATGTATCATATGACCATATATGAAATATACGACAACGAATGATATGAATGTATATAAATAAATGATGTGTTATATATGCTTGTTATATGAAATTGTGATTCTATGTTTCGGACATGAGAATTATGAAATATGAAACATGGCTTTGATGTATGATTTCTTGGTTCGAAAACTTGATTAGATAATGAAATTAAAATAGTTGAGTTGGCTATATGGTTCATATATGAAAATTTGGTTTATGTGAATAAGGGAATTATAGATGTTCGAGTTTGGGAGTGTTTATAAAGAAGTTGATATAACCTTATGTATGTTTTGTAATAAATGGACATAGTTCGATTGGCGATGTAATGAATATGTGAGAGCTTGACTTATATGATTGAGTTAATGGTTGTTATTTGAATTTGAAAGCATGGTTATATGTTCATTGATAAATAAGATATGTGGAGTTATTTAATGTGGTTATATGAATTTACGAGTACAATAAATGTATATGTGATTGAAATTTGATAAATTCGGTTTAGTGATATTGGTTTATAGATATTATTGAAATGACTTATTTGCTTATAGCTTACTAAGCTTTCGAAGCTTACTCTGTGTGTTAGAGACTTGCTCGGGTTGGAAGTCGTAGGAGATCATCAAAGTATCCAGTTATTGCTTCGGTAAATAAAAGCTCTGAGTTCTGGTAATGTGGCATGTATAGGCTAGTTTTGAGATGGTTCATTTTGATTTGAGTATATATATTGCCATGTGAAAATGGGTTAATTATGATGCTAATATTGTGTATATTTGGTTATGTATTGAGCTCATTTTGGGAAGTATGATTCATGGTTTATATATATGGTGTAATTGGTTATAGGATTCAGCTTGAACATTGAGGTGAAATATTGGATGTATTTTCGACTTATGGTTCATATTCCTATTGGTAAAATGATGAGTATAACATTGGTGATGCATTAGTTATTTGAATATGGTTTGAAAAGGCAAATAATTTGATATATTTAGATATATATATATGTATATGGCCAAGTGAAATGGTCATTTTGGCATGTTCATAGTTGGGAATTTGGTAATGTTTAACATATGATTTTTTAATATGCTTTGATATAGAGAATGAGCATGAAATTGGTTGATGATGTTATGGATTGATTTATACATGTTTGTAGTTGAATTTGGCTAAAAATGTTGCATATATGGTGACTGATTTTGGAATTGTAGGGAGGACCCAAATGGGTGGCATAGTGGCCTTGTAAATGGCCTATTTTTACCCACACGGGTAAGGATACAGGCGTGTGTCTCTGTCGTGTTGCTCGAGGGCCATTTTGAAATGAGCCTGGGCAGACCACACAATTGCACACACACGGGCGTGTGCTAGGTCATGTGGCCAAGTCAGTTTTAGCATGGGTTAGACAAATGGATGTGTCTTATGGCTGTGTGGACAAGTCAATATGTATGCCCTGTTTTGCCACGGCCTAGACACACAGACGTGTTTAATGCCGTGTGAGGCACACGGCCTGCTCACATGGGCATGTTACCTTTATAATTTTGGAAAATGTTTAAGTTTCAAAAAAAATTATTTGTGTTTTGTTTAGTCTCGACATCTTCCTAATACATGTTTAAGGTCTCGTTGACCTAAGAAAAGGGACTTTATATTGATGTTTGATTATAATGCTATGATGTTTGTGAAATGAATGCTAAATATTTCGATATGTCCGGTAATGCCATTAACCCTAATCCCGCAACGGATACGAGTTAGGGGTGTTACATTTTATTGGTATCAGATCTATGGTTTAGTCAGTTCTAGGACTACCATAGCGTATGCGAGTCTAGCTATACATGCCACATTTAACCTATGATAGTGTGATATCTCCCAACTCTGACGAAAATTGTTTTGATGAGACAGATAAGTTATCCAGCCGAGCTAATTCTGATAGTACGAAATGTGTACTCAAATGTTTGAATGGAAATGTATTGATTATGTAACAGCCCGATTAAGGGCCTAGTCAGAACAGTAGTCCCGAGACCACAAATTTGAAGTTAAAAAGATTATTTTATTATTATTTTGATGTTCTAGCATTAATATATTAGTGCATGAAAAATTTGGTAAGTTAATTTTGACGTTTGTGAGCCCAATTGCGAAAAAGGACTAAATCGTATAAAATGTAAAAGTTCTAGATTAATAGCTAAAGGTGTCAAATAGCTAGAGAACCAAAATTGGGGGTCTTTAAAGGGAAAATAAACCCTTAAAAGAAAGCAAAACCGACCATGAGACAAGAAAATCAATTAGTCAAAGTGTTAAGTTTTGATTACATTATCAAATTGATTAAAATAAAGAAAAGTTGTCATCTTTTCTTTTCTTCTCCTATACACCACCGAAATCAGCCATTGAAAGGGGTTTGGAAGCTTAAAATTCTCAGCCACTTAGTTGACTCATAAGTAAGTGATTTCCATGTCCTTTGTTGATGATTTTTGTATTTTTGACACCCTTGAAGCATAAGCTTTCAAATGAGGGGTCTATCTTACAAAAATGATTAAGAGTTTAGGGTTTTTCCATGAATGAATTTGTGATAATTGTTGAGTTTTTATGGAAGAATATGAGTCCAAGTTGTGTTATAAATAATTTTGTGAAGGGTGTTAGCATGAAAACACCTAAAGGGACTAATAAGTGTGTAAAATAGTGAAAATTTGGGGTTTCTATAAGAGAAAAAAGAGTTTGGTTAGGCTTGAGATACGAAGAAATTTGATAAAAATCAATTTTCGAGCATAGTTGTAAAACGGTCATTTTGCCAAAGTCTAGGGGCAAAATGGTCATTTTACCTAGATATGAATTTTAGATTGCCTAATTGTGTTTAGTGACTAAATGAGTGCATTTTGTTATTATAGATCAAGATTTATTGAATTCGAACCTAGACCCGAGGATGGCCAAGCAAATCAACTAAACTGACTAGTCGTGTGTATTTTATAATCCGAGGTAAGTTGTATATAAATAATACAACTACATTGATAATGTATGTGTCGAATTGCATTTAAATTTAATAGCATGAATTGCTTGATTGTATAATTGAGAAAGTATGATGATAATAGAGATAATAGAGTTCCCGTTGAACATAGGAAATAAACTGGATATTCATGCCGTGACATTTGGGTCACTTGTGTGAGCTAGTGTAAGACATGTCCGCGACATGCATTGGCCACATTATGAGAACCAATGTAAGACCATGTCTGGGACATGGCATTGGCATTGAGACGAGGGCTAGTCTAAGACATGTCTAGGACATGCATTGGCCTCGAGACGTAAGCCAGTGTAAGACATCTCTGGGACATGCATCGGCTACGAGATGATAGGTAGTGTAAGACCATGTCTGGGACATGGCATCGGCACCTCACCCTTGTCTGTGGCTTAGTGAATCCCAGGTGATATTCTGAATGGTTCAATAATGAATGTTATGTTTTTTAACTAATGAGTAAAATATAACCATGTTGTGAATGGTACAAGTACCTAATTGGTACGTATGAGATATGAGCTCAATATATATAAAATATGACTTGTATGGATGGTAGTGAGTAAGTTACATCTATGCCTACTTTGGTGTTACGAGCATGTTGATTATGAATAAATGTTGTGGTATACTTATTTATATACGACTTACTAAGCTTTATGCTTACTCTCTTTCTTTTCCCTTTTCTTTCATTGCCGGCTAATTAGCTCAAGGATCATTGAAAGTCAGAGATATCGATCACACTATCAGCCAAAACATTCGGTATAGTTGGATTTATAATTTTGAATATGGCATGTATAGGACTTAGACCTTATTATTTTGTGTCTTTGAGAATTGGCCAAATGTGTTGGCTTGGGATAGATCCCACACCTTGCATTAAGCCTTGAGTGATGGCTAGCATTCATTTTGAGTTTATAGAAGATGCATCTTCATGGTTTAATGAATATCTATTGTGGCTGATTTGATTATAGAAATTATGCTTATTTTGTATTGGTTGGTACTTGTATGAAAATAGGTATACAAGGGTGGCAATGAGGCTTGGTAAATAGCCTCATATTGTCCACACGGGTAGACATACTGGCGTGTGTCTAGGCCGTGTGTGACACACGGCTAGCCCAATGGGCGTGTAGTCTGGCTGTGTGTCCCCTGCACGTAAAAATTTCAAGTCAGTATGCCTGATGATAAACACACGGGCAGAGACACGCCCGTGTATCTCAGTAGTGTGGAGGACACGGCCTAGTACACGGGCGTGTGCCAAGGCTGTGTGACATTTTAGGGATGCTGATGTCAGAAACAGAATACCCAGGTTTTTGCACACGGGCTAAGACACGGGCATGTCGTGGCCGTGTGAGGGACATGGGCCATTGACACGGGCATGTGTCTGGTCATGTGAAAACCCCTGTAGGTGTGAATTTGAAATTAATTTTACACGGGTAAGGGACACGGGCGTGTCCCAGAATGCTTAGGCCGTGTGAGCCGCACGGGCTATCAGTACGACCATGTCGATATGGTCACATGGGCCTGTTACCTTTTCACACGGGCTTGTGCCCTGTTTTAAAGGAAAATTTCTTAATGATGGTTTAAAGGCCTGGAATGGTCCCGGTTAATTTTCGACGGTTGAATTGGGGCTCGTAAGTTCATAATAAGAAGTTTAAAGTAGAAATTGAAAAGGTTTTAAATTGGACCGAGTCTCGGTGTCTTGAGATTGATTGTATACATAAGATCAAGATAGGTAATACCTTGTACTCCGCCCCGGTGTGGGTTACGGGTATAAGGTATTACATTTAGTGGTATCAGAGCTATGGTTTAGTCGATTCTTGGACTAACCTAGCGAGAGTGCGAGTCTAGCTATACATGCCATAGTTTTATATTGATAGTGTGACGAATGCTAACGATTATAAATTTTGTTTTTATATAGTAAATGGATCCTGATAGAGCCACAGTAGATGACGTGGAAAGTAATATGCTGGCTCCCGCTGAAGGGATCGCCCCAGTTGAGAGTGAGCCCATGACTATGGGCCAAGCCGGAGTGGCTAGAGAAGCCTATCTCCAAATGATGGATACTTAGTACCCGAAGTTTGTTCGTGCAAATCCGAACACTCCACCTCTCCCACCTCCTTTGATTCCTCAGTATGCCCCGGTAGCTCTGCAAGGTGCGGACATGTTTAGAAGAGAGAAGCCTTCGGTAGACAATATCTGAAAACAAGGGGCTGAGGAATTCTGGGCTAACTTAGATGATGACCCGGAGAGAGTAGAGTTTTGGCTGGAAAATACCATTAGAGTATTCGATGAATTATCATGCACACCTGAGGAGTACGTGAAGTGCACAACATCACTCCTACGGGATTCGGTGTATTAGTGGTGGAATACTCTCGTGTTCGTGGTACTGAGAGAAAGAGTAACTTGGGAATTCTTCCAAGAAAAGTTCTGAAAGAAGTACATTAGCCAGAGGTTCATGGACCAGAAAAGGAAGGAATTTTTAGAGCTAAAGCAAGGTAATAAGACTGTGACGGAATATGAACGCAAGTTTGTGAAACTCAGCAAGTATACGAGGGAATGCGTATCCACTAAAGCTACCATGTGTAAGAGGTTTGAGGATAGCCTCAATGAAGACATCTGAGTGTTTTTTGGCATTTTAAAGCTACGAGAATTTGTAGCCCTTGTTGAAAGAGCTTGTAAGGCCGAAGAGCTGATTAAAGAAAAGATGAAAGCGACTTTTGAGTTGCAGGATTTGAAGAAGAGACAGATCGAGAAATCACATCAGTCCTCATCCAAGAGATCAAGGGAATTTACTACCCGATCGAATGCTTTGATGGGATATTCGAGTAGAAACAAGAACTAGCAGAATACGATATCTGGAGCCCAGACCACATCGGTCGCGAGTGTCAGCAGTGCTCGACCAAATAACCCAAAGTGTTCGCAATGTGGAAGACATCACTTCAGCGAGTGCCGAGGAAACGAAAGGGGTTGCTGCAAGTGCGGGTCACTAGACCACTTTATCTGTGATTGTCCTGAGATGAAAAAGAGAGAAAGGAAACAAGAAGTGAAGGCAAGTAGTGCACCATTGAGGGGTAGACCATAAAAGAACCCTGGGAGTGGGGCTAGTGGTTGGGGTACGGCAAGAGATACCACGGTGAGGTCTGAAGGTAGAGCACCTGCAAGGACTTATACTATACGTGCCCGGGAAGAGGCAGAGTCTCCTGATGTAATTACGGGTACTTTTTCTATCCACGATATAACTGTTTAATTGACTCGAGATCTACCCAGTCTTACATTTGTATAGAACTGATACCTCGTATAAGCATTCTAGTAGAGTCCACTGAGTTTGTGATCAAAGTGTCTAATCCTTTAGGCAGATATCTACTAGTGGACCAAGTGTGTAGAAATTGTCCTTTGACAGTTAAAGGTCATTGTTTTCCGGCTAACTTGATGTTATTGCTATTTAATGAATTTGATGTAATCCTTGGGATGAACTAGTTGACTTCTCATAGTGTTGTAGTGGACTGTGGGAGAAAAGTCATTGAGTTGAAATGCAAAGACGAAAATGTTCTTCGGGTTGGACCAGATGAGTTGGATAGATTGCCCGTAATAGTATCGTCTTTAACTACTGTGAAATATTTGAGAAAGGGGTATGAGGCTTATTTAGCTTTTACCCTAAATACTTAAGTGTCTGAGTTGAAGATTGAATCAGTGCCGCTATGTTATGAGTTTACAGACATATTTTTGGAAGAATTACCTGGATTGCCTCCAATAAGGGAAATCGAGTTTGGAATTGAGTTAGTCCTCGGTACAATGCCCATCTGGATTGCTCCGTATAGGATGGCTCTAACAGAGTTGAAAGAGTTGAAAGCACAGTTGCAAGAGCTAACAGATAAGGGCTTCGCAAGACTGAGTTTTTCACTGTGGGGTGCTCCGGTACTCTTTGTGAAGAAGAAAGATGGGTCGATGAGGTTATGCATCGAATACAAGTAGCTCAACAAGGTAACAGTGAAGAAAAAATATCCTTTGCCAAGAATCGATTATTTGTTCGATCAGTTAAAGGGAGCAACTGTATTTTCCAAAATTGATTTGAGGTCTGGCTACTATCAGCTAAGGGTAAAGAGCAAGATGTGCCGAAGACTACGTTTCGGACAAGATACGGGCATTATGAGTTCCTTGTCATGCCCTTTGGTTTGACTAATGCCCCGATGATGTTTATGGACTTGACGAACCGCATTTTTAGACTGTATCTAGATAAGTTTGTCGTCGCCTTTATTGATGACATATTGGTTTATTCGCGTGACGAGAGTGAGCAAGCGGAGCATCCAAGAGTTGTGTTGCAAAATTTGAGAGATAAGCGACTTTATTCCAAGTTTAGTAAGAGTGAATTTTGGCTTAAGGAGGTCAGATTCCTAGGACACATTGTGTCCGGAGACAGAACCTGAGTTGACCCAAGCAAGATCTCAGCTATTGTAGAGTGGAAACCGCCGAGGAATGTAACTGAAGTTCGAAGCTTTTTGAGTTTGGCTAGATACTAAAAATGGTTTGTAAACGAATTCTCTATGATCATTATACTGATGACAAGACTGCTGCAAAAAGATGTCAAGTTCGAATGGACAGAAAAGTGCCAACAAAGTTTTGAAAAACTAAAGGCTTTTTTTGACCGAAGCATCAGTGTTAGTGCAACCAGAGTCGGGCAAGGAATTTGTGATATATAGTCACACCTCCTTAAATGGTTTGGGGTGTGTGCTCATGCAAGAAGACAAGGTTATAGCCTATGCCTTGAGACAACTAAAGCCACACGAGATAAGTTACCCGATCCATGACTTAGAGCTAGCGGTTGTAGTGTTCGCGTTGAATATTTGGAGGCACCATTTGTATGGAGAGAAATGTAGGGTATTCACTGGCCATAAGAGCTTAAAGTACTTGATGACTCAAAAGGAGTTGAATTTGTGGCAACGCTGATGGTTAGAGCTGTTAAAGGATTACGAGTTGGTAATAGATTAATCTGGGAAAAGCGAACTTCATCGCCGATGCATTGAGTAGTAAATCGTTATTCACGCTGAGAGCAATGAATGTCAATATGGCTTTGTCTGATGATGTTTCAGTTCTAACAGAGATGAGAGCTAGACTGACTTTTCTTCAAGAGATCCGAGAAGCTCAGAAAGGTGATGAGAAATTGCAAGCCAAGAGAACTCAGTGTGAGTTGAGAATTGAATCAGATTTTTGTATCAGTACTGATGGATGTATAATGTTCAAAGATAGAGTTTGTGTACCCAAGAACAATGAGCTTATTCAGAAAATTCTGAGAGAGGCACATAGTGGTTGTTTGTCCGTCCACCCGGGTAGTGTGAAAATGTATAACGACCTTAAGAAAGTGTATTGGTGGTCAGGTATGAAAAAGGGACATTTCAAAGTTTGTGTCTAAGTGCTTAGTGTGTCAACAAGTAAAGGTTGAATACCAAGTACCTTCGAGTCTACTTTAGCCTATCATGGTCCCCAAGTGGAAGTGGGATCGGATCACTATGGATTTTGTGACGGGTTTGCCGATAATCCCAAAGAAAAATGATGCTATTTGGGTTGTTATAGATAGGCTAAAAAAGTTGGCACACTTCATATCTATGCGTACCGACCACTCCCTTGAGAGATTAGCCGACTTGTACATTTTTAAGATTGTGAGACTGCATGGGGTGCCCATATCGATTATTTCAAATAGAGACATGAGATTTACCTCGAGGTTTTGGAAAAAAGTTACAAGAGGCATTGGGAACAAAGTTGAGTTTTAGCACAGCTTTCCATCCGCAAACAGATGGTCAGTCAGAGAAAGTAATTCAGATATTAGAGGATATGTTACGGTGTTGCATCCTTGAGTTTCAAGGCAGTTGGGAAAGTTACTTACCCTTGGTCGAATTCGCCTACAACAACAGTTATCAGACAAGTCTGAAAATGGCGCCTTATGAGGCTTTGTATGGGCAAAAGTGTTGAATGCCCTTATACTGGACTGAGTTGAGAGAGAATCAGATTCACGAGGTCGATTTAGTCAAAGAGACTGAAGAAAAAGTTAATGTGATTCGTGACTGCTTGAAGGTCACCTCAGATAGAAAGAAATCATATGCGGATTTGAAACGAAAAGAAATTGAGTTTCAAGTCGGTGATAAGATATTTTTGAAAGTATCTCCATGGAGAAAAGTTCTCAGATTTGGTAGAAGAGGCAAGTTGAATCCTCGCTTTATAGGACCTTATATGGTTACTGAGAGAGTGGGGACAGTTGCCTACCGATTTGATTTGCCGTCAGAATTGGAAAAGATTCACGACGTGTTTCATGTGTCCATGCTACGTCGATATAGATCAGACCCTTCGCATGTGATTGAGCCGATAGAGGTTGAGATTCTTCCTGACATGACTTATGGCGAAGAGCCGGTCAAGATTTTAGCCTGGAAAGTTAAACAATTGAGATATAAGAGTATAGCACTTGTGAAAGTTTTGTGGCATAAACATGGGATCGAGGAAGCCACATGGGAACCCGACGAGTCTATGGGAGAGCAATACTCGAACTTATTCGCTGGTAGATTTTTGAAGACGAAAATCACTAAGGGGGAGAAATGTAATAGCCCGATTTATGGCCTAGTCGAAACAGTGGTCTCGAGACCACAAATCTAAAGTTAAAAATATTATTTTATTATTATTTTGATTTTCTAGCATTAATATATTAGTGCATGAAAAATTTGGTAAGTTAATTTTGACGTTTGTGAGCCCAATTGCGAAAAAGAACTAAATCGCATAAAATGTAAAAGTTCTAGATTAATAGCTAAAGGTGTCAAATATCTAGAGAACCAAAGTTGGGGGTATTTAAAGGGCAAATAGACCCTTAAAAGAGAGCATAGCCGGCCATGAGACAAGGAAATCAATTAGTCAAAGTGTTAGGTTTTGATGACATTAGCAAATTGATTAAAATAAAGAAAAGTTGTCATCTTTTCTTTTCTTCTCCTATACACCACCGAAAATCAGCCATTGAAAGGGGTTTGGAAGCTCAAAATTCTTAGCCACTTAGTTGACTCATAAGTAAGTGATTTTCATGTCCTTTGTTGATGATTTTTATATTTTTGAGACCCTTGAAGCATGAGCTTTCAAATGAGGAGTCTATCTTACAAAATGATTAAGAGTTTAGGGTTTTTCCATGAATGAATATGTCTTTTGTTGATGATTTTTATATTTTTGAGACCCTTGAAGCATAAGCTTTCAAATGAGGGGTCTATCTTACAAAATGATTAAGAGTTTAGGGTTTTGCCATGAATGAATTTGTGATAGTTGTTGAGTTTTTATGGAAGAATATGAGTCCTAGTTGTGTTATAAATAATTTTTGTGAAGGGTGTTAGCATGAAAACACCTAAAGGGACTATTTTGCATAATTTGCAAAATAGGTGATAAGTGTGTGAAATTGTGAAAATTTGGGGTTGCTATAGGAGTAAAAAGAGTTTGGTTAGGCTTGAGATACAAAGAAATTTGATAAAAATCGATTTTTGAGTATAGGGGTAAAACAATCATTTTGCCAATGTCTAGGGGCAAAATGTTCATTTTACCTAAGATGTGAATTTTAGATTGCCTAATTATGTTTAGTGACTAAATGAGTGCATTTTGTTATTATAGATCAAGATTTACCGAATCCGAACCTAGACCGGGGGAAGGCCAAGCAAATCGACTAAACTGACTAGTCCTGTGTATTTTGTAATCTGAGGTAAGTTGTATATAAATAATACAACTACATTGCTAATGTATGTGTCGAATTGCATTTAAATTTAATAGCATGAATTGCTTGATTGTAGAATTGAAAAAGTATGATGATAATAGAGATAATAGAGTTCTCGTTGAACATAGGAAATAAATCGGATATTCATGTCATGTCATTTGGGTCACTTGTGTGAGCTAGTGTAAGACATGTTTGGGACATGCATCGGCCACATTATGAAAGCCAATGTAAGACCATGTCTAGGACATGGCATCGGCATTGAGATGGGCGCTAGTGTAAGACATGTTTGGGACATGCATAGGCCTCGAGACGTAAGCTAGTGTAAGGCATGTGTGGGACATGGCATCAACTTGAGATATTAGCCAGTGTAAGACCATGTCTGGGACATGGCATCGGCACCTCACCCATGTCTGAGGCTTAATGATTCCCCGGTGATATTCTGAATGGTTCAATGGTGAATGTTATGTTTTTGAGCTAATGAGGAAAGTAGAACCATGTTGTGAATGGTACAGGTACCGAATTAGTACGTATGAGATATGAGCTCAATATATACAAAATATGACTTGTATGGATGGTAGTGAGTAAGTTATACCTATGCCTACTTTGGTGTTACGAGCATGTTGATTATGAATAAATGTTGTGGTATACTTATTTATATGCGACTTACTAATCTTTATGCTTACTCCCTTTCTTTTCCCTTTTCTTTCACTACTGCCTAATTAGCTCAAGGATCACCAAAAGTTAGAGATATCAATCACACTATCAGCCAAAACATTTGGTATAGTATGATTTATATTTTTGAATATGGCATGTATAGGACTTAGACCTTATTATTTTGTGTCTTTGAGAATCGGCCAAATGTGTTGGCTTGGGATTGATCCCACACTTTACATTAAGCCTTGAGTGATGGCTAGCATTCATTTTGAGTTTATAGAAGATGCATCTTCATGGTTGAATGAATGTCTATTATGGCTGATTTAATTATAGAAATTATGCTTGTTTTGGTATTGGTTGGTATTTGAATGAAAATAGGTATGCAAGGGTGGCAATGAGGCTTGGTAAATAGCCTCATATTGTCCACAAGGGTAGATACACGAGCGTGTGTCTAGGCCGTGTGTGACACACGGTCAGCCCCATGAGCGTGTAGTCTGGCCGTGTGTCCCCTGCACGTAAAAATTTCAAGTCAGTATACCTGTTGATAAACACAAGGGCAGAGACACGGCCATGTGTCTCAGCCGTGTGGAGGACACGGCCTAGTAGACGGGCATTTGCCAAGGCCATGTGACATTTTGGGGATGCTAACGTCAGAAACAGAATACCTAGGTTTTTGCACACAGGCTAAGACACGGGCGTGTCGTGGCCATATGAGGGACACGGGCCATTGACATGGGCGTGTGTCTGGTCGTGTGCAAACCCCTGGAGGTGTGAATTTGAAATTAATTCTACACGGGTGAGAGACATAGGCATGTCCTAGAATGCTTAGGTCCTGTGAGCCGTACGGGCTATCAGCACGACCATGTCGATATGGTCACATAGGCGTGTTACCCTTCCACACGGGCGTGTGCCCTGTTTTAAAGGAAAATTTCTTAAGGATGGTTTAAAGGCCTAGAATGGTCCCTATTAATTTTCAACGGTTGAGTTGGGGCTCATAAGCCCATAATAAGAAGTTTAAAGTAGAAATTGAAAAAGTTTTAAATTGGACCGAGTCTCGGTGTCTTGAGATTGGTTGTATGCATAAGATCAAGATAGGTAATACCTTGTACTCCACCCTGGTGTGGGTTACGGGTATAGGGTGTTACAGATTATGAGTCGAAACTCATAAAGATATGGATCAAAGAGTATGACATTTTGTTATTGATAAATGTTATAATTATATGAGCATATGAGATATTATATTTGAGTAATGATTGCTATTTGAAATGCTTTGATTGTGAATTAGTAATTTGAGTTGGCATATGAGCAATGTGTTAAGAACAAAAGTGATTAAAAGCAAAAGTTTATTAAATGATTTGAGAATGTGAAATTAGTAATGAACTGGCTATTTGTGATAGTATGTGTTATGTGCATTTATGTGTAAGTTAAATTTGAGGCTTTACTACCCTCACCCCCTTATTAGTGAAATGTTAAAATGAAATCTGTAAGATTTGGGTTGAATCAGCCTACGAGTGTGGAATTACAGAAGTCCATGTTTAGAAGATTAATAATGTTGTCAGAGAAGTGAATGAACTAGCAAATGAAGATAGTACTAAAGAAGATATTGAAATGTTCTGAAGACTATTCAACTTATGCAAAGTCATTATTAACGAAGAAGTTGAATTCGATGAAATAAAAGTATTCAGGTATGATATCTAAAGAAAGGTATTAACTGAAAGTTCTTGTGAATTGATTTTTGTTATTGATGGGATAATATAGACTTAATGATGACAGAATTAGACAGTTTAATAATGTTTGAATTATATTGATGGCTGAGTGCAGTGGTTATAGTCGGGCAGTTACTATGACTTCTTCTGACATTCTATGTGTACATTTATCCTCAGAAGTATATATGACTATTTAATTTTAGAAGGAATTATTATCGTATGAGAACATTAGCTAAACATGCTAATAGACGAAAGTATCATTGGTCTGTTTGAGTTATGTTTGACATTGCTATGTCTTTCTCTAGTATTTATTCCATTGTGTGGATATGAAAATCGACGGTAAAATCTGTATGATGCTAATACTCTGTTTCTACTGGCTATTGTTCTGTTGAAAATATGTGAAGATTATGTTGCTTCTGTTATTGTGGATTCTAGTATTTATGAGTGATATTGGTTCTTTTTGGACATTTTCTAGGATATCATCAGAGTTGATATCATTCTATATGGGTTGTAATTTTCTGATATTCTGTGTAGCTACAGATGTTGAAAATTTGGCTATTCTGGTTTTCTTATAATTCTATGTGGTTATCTATAAGAGATATCTATTTGACAGAAATGGCT
Source organism: Gossypium longicalyx (assembly GCA_025698465.1). Lineage (NCBI taxonomy): Eukaryota > Viridiplantae > Streptophyta > Magnoliopsida > Malvales > Malvaceae > Gossypium > Gossypium longicalyx. The sequence continues at coordinate 22,728,442 of CM047000.1, forward strand.
ATATCTGTTATAATCATAATTTCTATTCTGAAATTTGGGGAGTACTGTAGTACCGTTATCAGAGTTATAAAAGTTGTGCTTCTACATTGGGTGTTGTTCAAATCATATTTGATTTTATTCTGGGTTCAAATGCTTTATTAACGGCTAGGATATTATCTATTATTATAGGTAAGACATCGGTCTTATTATGACATTATGATTTCTATTTTATGATTGTTGCATCTGTATAATGATATGTCTGGGTTTTTTTTTTAACAAGAGGAAAAGATTTCCTTGAAAAGACTGATTCAGTAGTTTAATCCGATCTGAAATTATTTGATTGAAAAGTTAATTGGGTTATATGTGTTTCAATCTATTCATTGGATTGGAAATGAACTATGAACGCACATATGTGAATTGAGGGATAATCTGGAAGAAGAACTCGCATTCTTGAAGACTTGATACAAAATTGTATCTATCATTACAATTCTACCTGAAAAATGTTGTGGTAAATTAAAGTTAGTTCAATTGTTGAATTTTTTCTTTTTGCACGGAGATATTGTCAACCGAAATATCAGTACTGGTTCAGTCTAATTTGAAGAAAAAGTTTATGATCTTCAGTAATTGTAAACTGAAAAATATATAGGATTTTTCCTATATAATTTGTCACCTTTTTACTTAAATTTGTTTTTAAAACCAAGTAATTGCTTAATAAATTAATGAAATATATGAAAATATGAAATTGGGACATAAAAGTTATTAAAATGTGATTTTATGCTTTATTATATAGTTTTCATGCAGAAAATGGCTTCTTTTATATTAAGTTGAGCATATTATCTTTTCAAGCTATAAAGTGGGCCATGCATGATTAAATTAAATAATAAAATATAAATTTTTATTTAATAATTTATTTTAATATGTTTCATTAATAAATTGGGTTTTAATTAATTAAGTAAATTGATTAATTAAAGTGGTTAAATTACATTCTTTGGTCCTCAAAATTATCTACTGTTGCTGGACAAATCTGAGAGCTTTATGTTGATTACAAAACCATCCAAATGGATGACCAAGTCAACCCAAAATTCATTTGCATGTGGATGTTCATAAATCAAATTTTGGTTTAATTACACAAGGTCCTTGAAGAGTTGAAGAAATCAGAGATTTACCTGGAGATTTGCAATTGACCATGTCCTGATCTTAATAATGTTATGGAACTTAAATCAAGCAAAAATCAGCCATATTTGCACAAATCATGGCCACCCACCCTTGGATGAATTTGCAAAAGATGAACACTCCTATTTTTAGCAAACTAGCTCCTTTGCCTTACCTATAAATAAGACCCCATTTCTCACTTTTCTAATCATCCCTCATCCCTCATCCCTCGTCCCTCAATCATCTGTCACTCATTCATCATTCTCTCCTTTCTCAACTCTCTTATCCCTCACGCCTATCATCATCTTTGCATAAAGATTTTTAGCAAATTAGCCTCTTAAAGAGCCCTTGGTCGGCCACCTCAGAGAGCTATCAGCAAATGAGCGAAGCAAAGGAACGAATGAGCCTTTGTCAGTCACAATCTTGGGTGACAACCACTTTGATTTGGGTTTAATATTTCTTTTCTTTAACTTAATTCAAGAATGTTTGCTATGTGTTTACTGTTCTTGTTTACAAAAATGATAGCTTAAATTTATTTAAGCTAGGATGATTATTTTGATTGAATAATATTTATTTGATTCATGCTTATAATGTTTGTGTCTAAATCGATCATGTTTTAAATTAAAATCAAGTCTGCATTTCGTTCATACGTGATTGGAATGCACCTGAATTAGCTGAGCGATCCTAACCATACGAAGGCTAATGGAAGCATAATTGAAATGTGCATGCTCAATACCCGATTAAATTGTAGGTTACATAACAACCCTAACCAGGCTTTGTTATCTACATAGTTTTTAGATTTGTGTTATTAAACTGTTCCAAACCTAACACGTCCCTATTACCTCGCACAAATACTAAGAAACCCTTAGTAAATAAGGACCAGTAAAATGCGTATTTACTAAGTAAAAGATTCTGAAAGGACCTAATGTGGTTTCCAAACTCATGAAAGATCGAGTTGCCATGGAATGTTTTTCTGAATATTGATAAGCATGTTGATAATAATTTGAGTACACTTGCACAAATAAAATCCATATGGAGACAATAACTCGATACTTACTTATTACTCGATAATGATTATGTACACTTGCACAACCCGAGCGTTACAAGTTTTTCGCGCCGTTCCCGGGGATTGTCAACTGTTGCCATAGTCATTTTTTGTGAAATTGTTTATTTTCAATTTGGTTATTTCTAACATTACTAACTTATTTTTTTTAATTTTGTGATTTTCTTTTCAGGTGTTTATGAGCATAGATCAGATTATCGATTTACTCCCAGTAGACCTTGAAATTGAGCAAACTTTCAGACAAAGAAGACGCGAACGAATAGCTCAGAGACAGAACAAGATGGACCTTGGAAATCAGAATCAGGACCAAGGTAATGAAGCCGAACATGTACAAAATTCCATCCTCATTTCCCATGATAGGGATCGATGCATCAGACAATATACTGTGCCACTTTTCAGTGAGTTAAATCCAGGAATTAGAAGGCCAGATATTGAGGCAACCTAATTTGAATTGAAACCAGTAATGTTTCAAATGTTACAAATGGTGGGCCAATTTAGTGGTATGCCCATGGAAGAACCACATCTCCACCTTCAATTGTTTATGGAGGTGAGTGATTCATTCAAGTTAGCCGGTGTGACTGAAGACGCACTAAGGTTAAAGTTGTTTCCGTACTCGTTGCGAGATTGAGATCGTGCACGAGCATGGCTCAATTCATTGCCACCAAGTTCTATATCTATATGGCAAGAATTAGCAGAGAGATTTTTTGTCAAGTATTTCTCGCCTAGCAAGAACACTAAGTTAAGGAACAAGATCACAACTTTCCAACAATTGGATGATGAGTCTTTGTATGAGGCTTGGGAGCGATTCAAGAAGTTACTTCGTAAGTGTCCTCACCATAGGATTCCTCATAGTATCCAGTTGGAGACATTCTATAATGGTCTCAATGCACATACAAGATTGATGGTAGATGCTTCTGCGAATGGTGCCATTTTGTCTAAGTCTTATAATGAGGCTTATGAGATCATCGAGAGGATCACGAGTGATAACTATCAATGGCCAACAAATCGAATAGCTTCAAGAAGACAAGTAGCTGGAGTTCATGAAGTTGATGCTCTCACTTCGTTATCAGCTCAGGTATCGTCTATTTCCTCTATGTTAAAGCAGTTTACCTCTAATAGTGCTAATAATTTTACAGCTCAGCCACCAAGTCCGTTTGTAGTAGTTTCTTGTATGTACTGTGGGGAAGGTCATTCTTTCAAGAATTACCCATTGAATCCTGAGTTTGTGTACTATGTGGGGAACCAATATCAAAATAGGACTAGATAAGGACCCCAGTCCAACTTCTATAATCCTTCATGGCTTATCATCCCAACTTTTCTTAGAGCAGCCAAGGAAATGGACCAAACAACAACTTTATGCAGCGTAGACCCAACCAATCTCAAGGGTTTAATCAACAAGCTCCAAAACTAGCCCAAGCTAAATCATCAAATAGTTTGGAGAACTTGTTGAAAGCATACATGGCAAAGAATGGTGATTTGATCCAGAGACAAGCAGCAACACTAAAAAATTTAGAAAACCAAATGGGTCAGTTAGCTATGGAGCTTCGTAATAGACCGCAAGGAACATTGTCGAGCAATACTGAGAATCCAAGAAACTTGGGTAAAGAACATATCAAGGTAGTGGCATTGCGAAGTGGTAAAATTCTAGAACCCCGATTGATTGAGGTCGAAGACGAGCTTGTTGAAAATGAGGAAAGTCAACTAGTTGTTGAAATTCCTACACCAAAGGAACCAGAATCTGCAAAGACTGACAAGGTAAATCCTAACTTAGTGAATTCAGATACTTTAACATCTTCTTTGGATACAGATTTACCTACTCGGAAGAGTTGTCCAGTTCAACCGAAAGTTCCATCACCTCCATATCCGCAAATATTGTAGCAACCCAAGCAAAAATAGGAGGTGCAATTCAAGAAATTTTTGGATGTTCTGAAGCAATTACACATCAATATTCCATTAGTAGAGGCTTTAGAACAAATGCCAAATTACGTAAAGTTTATGAAGGATGTACTATCCAAGAAGAAATGACTGAGTGAGTACGAGACTGTTGCCTTGACAAAGGAGTGCAGTGCGTTCCTATAGAACAAGCTTCCACCGAAATTGAAGGATCTAGGAAGCTCTACGATACCTTATAACATTGGTGAATCTTATTGTGGTAAAGCTTTGTGTGACTTAGGAGCGAGTATCAACTTGATGCCTAAGTCTATTTTCAAGATGCTAGGGATAGGAGAAGTAAGACCTACAACTGTGACGCTTCAGCTAGCGGATCATTCTTTAGCGTACCCCGAAGGAAAGATCAAAGATGTTTTGGTAAGAGTCGATAAATTTATTTTTCCTACTGATTTCATTATTCTAGATTTTGAAACAGATAAGGAAGTGCCATTTATCTTTGGGAGGCCTTTCCTAGCCACCAGAAGAACGTTAATTGATGTGCAGAAAGGCGAACTCACCATGCGAGTTCAAGATGATCAAGTAACTTTTAACATTTTTAAAGTGATGAAATTTCCCGATCTGACAGAAGAGTGTTTTGTTATGGAAGAGTTAGAAACCTTGATTTCTATGGAAAACAATTTTGAAGAAGATCCATTGGAGAAGCCTTAGGGTTTGACCCTTTGGAGGATGAAGAAAGTGAAGAAAACATGGTTCTGGTGAAAGCCAATCCGAGAAATTTTATTCAATCCACATGATTTCAACTGTTGGAGTTGGAAGTTAGAGAATTTGTGCAACCCAAATTCTCAATCGAAGAACCACCTACACTCGAACTAAAGGTACTTCCTTCCCATTTGAAATACGTTTATTTAGGTGACTGCTCCACTTTACCTGTAATTATTTCAGCAGAATTGACAAAAGATCAAGAGGAGCAACTAATTGCTGTTCTAAAGAAATTTAAGAAAGCAATTGGTTGGACCATAGCTGATATTCGAGGTATAAGCCCTCCATTTTGCATGTACAAAATTATTCTAGAGGAAGGTGAAAAAGCTCGAATTGATGGGAAAATGAGGCTCAATCCTATTATGAAGGATGTTGTGAGAAAGGAAGTGATCAAATGGCTAGATGCAGGAATCATATATCCTATTTCAGATAGTTCATGAGTAAGTCCAGTACAGTGTGTGCCGAAGAAAGGTGGAATTACGATTGTTGAGAATGAGCGTAACAAATTGATCCCAACAAGAACTGTTACTAGTTGGAAAATTTGTGTTGACTACAGAAAGCTAAATAAAGCCACTCAGAAGGACCATTTTCTATTACCTTTTATGGATCAGATGTTAGATCGACTGGCAGGTAATGAATTCTATTGTTTTTAGATGGTTATTCGGGATATAACCAAATAGTTGTAGCCCCGGAAGACCAACATAAAACAACCTTTACTTGTCCGTACAGTACGTTTGCTTTTAGGCGAATGCCTTTTGGTTTATGCAATGCACATGCAACCTTTCAACGATGCATGATGGCAATATTCACTGATATGGTTGAAAATTTTGTTGAGGTTTTCATGGATGATTTTTCTATTTTTGGTAACACTTATGATATTTGTTTGAGTAAATTGGCTAAGGTATTGAAGAGATGCGAAGAGACGAATCTTGTCCTTAACTAGGAGAAATGCCATTTTATGGTTAAGGAAAGGATTGTCTTAGGGCATAGAATTTCAAAGAAAGAAATTGAAGTTGATAAAGCAAAAGTGGACGTAATTGAAAGATTATCGGCCCCAATGAATGTGAAAGGAGTTAGAAGTTTCTTAGGCTACGCCGATTTTTACCGAAGGTTTATCAAAGATTTTTTGAAAATTTTTAAACCATTATGTTTGTTGTTAGAGACAGATACAATGTTCGATTTTAACAAAGCATGTTTAGAAGCTTTTGAAGAGCTAAAAAAAAGGTTAATCTCAGCCCTAATAATTATTACACCCGATTGAAGCACACCTTTTGAGTTGATATGCGATGCAAGTGATTATGTTGTTGGAGCTGTGATGGGTCAAAGAAAAAAATAGTGTTCCACCCTATTTACTATGCAGGTAGAACCTTGACGGGAGCCTAACTTAATTATACAGTACCAAAGTTATAGTATTTACTGACCATGCGGCCATTAAATACTTGCTCACGAAGAAAGATGCAAAACCAAGGCTAATTTGTTGGATACTTTCACTCCAAGAATTTGACCTTGAGATCCACGATAGAAAAGGTGTTGAAAATCAAGTAGCTGATCATTTGTCGAGGTTGGAGCAAGATGAGGTAACTCGATCACATGTGCCTATCAATGAGAATTTCCTAGATGAACACTTATTTGAGGTGAGTCAAATTGATGAAATACCTTGGTTTGCTGATTTTGCCAATTATCTTGCATGTGGAATAATTCCTCAAGAAATGACATACCAACAAAAGAAGAAATTTATTCATGATAGTCGGTATTATTTCTGGGAAGGCCCATTCTTGTTTAAACAGTGTACAGATAATATAATCCAAAAGTGTGTAGTTGAAAGTGAGATTGCTGAGATCTTATATCATTGCCATTCCTCTCTAAGTGGGGGACGCTTTGGTGGTGCACGTACTATAGCTAAGGTTTTGCAAGCAAGTTTCTTTTGGCCTACACTATTTAAAGATGCTTATGCCTATATGAATAACTGTGATAGATGCCAAAGGAGCGGAAACATATCAAGGAGGAATGAAACGCCTTTAACAAATATTTTTGAGATTGAATTGTTCAACGTATGGGGCATTGACTTTTTAGGCCCGTTTTCTTCTTCGTATGGGAACAAATACATCTTAGTTGCTGTGGACTTGTATCCAAGTGGGTTAAAGCTGAAGCGTACCCTAAAATGATGCTAAGGTAGTCATGCGATTCCTATATAAGCATGTGTTTACACGATTTGGGACACCAAGAGCTATTATTAGTGATGAAGGTTCTCATTTTGTGAACAAGTGGCTTAAGTGGTTGCTTAACAAATATGATTTGAAGCACAAGATTGCTACTGCTTATCACCCCCAGTCCAATGGGCAAGTTGAAAGAGTGAACCGTGAAATCAAAGGTATCATTGAAAAGGTAGTACACCCCAGCATAAAAGATTAGTCTCGAAGGCTTGATAATGCATTATGGGCCTATCGGACAACATTTAAAACACCAATGACTCCTTATCGGTTGGTTTTTGGGAAGGCATGCCATTTGCCATTAGAGTTGGAGAATAAAGCTCATTGGGCTTTGAAGAAGTTGAATTTTGATATTAAGCAAGCTGATGAGAAAAGGATGTTACAATTGGATGAGTTGGAAGAGCTGAGGTTGTTTTCCTATGAGAATGCCAAAATGTATAAAGAAAGATAAAAAAAAATGGCATGATAGTCATATAGGACCTCGCGAGTTTAAAGAAGGTCAGAAGGTTTTGTTGCTTAATTCAAGGCTGAAGTTATTTCCTGAGAAGCTGAAATCCTAATAGAAAGGATCTTATACCATCTATCGAGTTTTTCCTTATGGAGTTATTGAATTATACGACAATTATGGAGGTATGTTTAAAGTTAATGGTCAACGTCTCAAACATTATTGGGATGGTGACGTTGAGCGAGTTGAATCCTCGTTCAAATTAACAAACCCTTGATTTTTTTCATAAACTTGTTTTGTAAATAAATAAATAATTAGGATTTATTTTCTTAATTTAGTACATTTAATTAATTCTGTCTAGGGAGATTGGAACTTAAGCGGGACCACTATGACCCCTCCAACCTTTCCTAGGAATTAATTTAATGTAATTTATTGAGAAGAAATTTTCTAATTAAGATTTAAATTTTTTTAGTTTCATTTGTTTTGTTTAAATTTTAAATTTTTATGTTAATAAAGGGGGTTAAATTTGACCCACAGTTTCTTTTAGTAAGATACAGTCTAATTTGAGGCCAAGACAGCAAAAAGAGGGAAAACTCCACACCTATTGCCGCCACTTCCATTGCTTGCCGCCCAAGTAACCCTAATGTAGCTAAGTTTTTGCTACATGTTGCCCTAATTTTTCCCTACATAAACCCCTCTTCATTCTACTATTTTTCATATCCCTCAAAGTTCTTTGCTTAAACCACAAAAATCCTTAAACTTTTCTCTTCTGCTGTTAACCTCATATCCCGAAAGAAACCTAGTTCTCCTCTCCTTTTGCCGAAATCTCCTATAATCGCTACAAAGAGATCACCAGATCATCAACATCGCTGCCGCAAGCTATCTTCGCCACCACAACCTCTTCATCGTCGCAAAGTTCGCCGAAGCAGATCCTACCCACTTGCCGATTTCTCTTCTTCCACTGTAAGTAGAACTTTACCGAATTTTTGGGAAAATACCATGTTTCGCAAAAGAACTAGATCGTCAAAGACTATGTAACACCCCAAACTTGGCCTATAAGTTAGGCCCAAATTTGGCGTGTCACATTGAAGTGCTTTTTGAAAACCATGTTCTCATTGAAAACCCTTTTTACTATTTAAAACCTCTAGCCATTTTAAAACCTGTGAAAACCTCAGTTTATGATGGTTTACTAAAAGTCATTCTCTTGTAAAACATTACTACCTTTAAAACTTTATTTGTTGCGGAAGCTTAATTTAAAGGGTTGCGGAAATGTGATGTTTTGAAAAACAGTTATTGTTTTGGAAAAATTGTGTTCTATTCCAGCAGTTATAAAACAATATATAAAATTCCAAATTTAGAACCAAAAATTAAAAGAGGCCTTATTACAATCCAGATAAAATATAAGTACTTGTAAATAGATAACTTAAAAGAAAATCAGAAACAATAGCAGTTGTGTGGCCACCTCCGAGTCCCTCGCAGCACCGATCCTCCTAATGTTGGAGATTACCTCCACAATTAATAAACGGGGTGAGTTTATGAAAACTCAGTGTGTAATCCCCTATCAGTCAAATAGTAACAATACATATAGTAACTGTCTGGGCCTGAGCCCTATTCAATAATAGTACAGTCTAGGCCTAAGCCTTATGCAGTGACAGTGTGGGCCTATGCCCAAAATAGTATAATCACAATACAAGTATGCAACCCAACCCAATACAATCAGCTCACCACCCGTACCAACCAACTCACCATGTGGGGATTAAATCAACCCACCCAGCCAGCTCACCAATATCGCAGCGTAGATGCTAATAGTAATGCAGCAAGCTGCTAATAGCGGTAAACGTGGCATAACCTCTAATATCAGAATACGTGGCAAAGCCACCAGAACAGTAAAATGTGGCAAAGCCACTAGTACAGAACTTCCTCCAAATCAGAATCCCAACCCCAATGCAATATGTCGTGTATGTCATGCTCAATCATCACACGTGTATGCAAAATGGCCATGCTTAGTAACAATCATTTAAAGATATATTAAAAGCATGTTAGTCGTAAAACCACGGTCAAGTCAGTTAAAACACAGTCACACAATCACAGTCAAATCAGTCAAATTCATTGTCCAAGTCAGTCATTTACCCACAAGGGCAAAACAGTCCTTTTACCCTATAGGAGTATTTCAGTAATTTTACACTACAAGGGTATTTCGATCATTCTGCCCTATAAGGGTATTACGATCATTCTGCCCTATAAGGGTATTACGATCATTCTGCCCTATAAGGGTATTATGATCATTCTACAAATCGGGGGTATTTAGGTAATTTTACAAATCGTGGGTACTTCGATAATTTTACAAATTAGGGGTATTTTGGTAATTTTACAAATTGAGGGTATTTTGGTAATTCTACAAATCGGAGGGTATTTTGATAATTCTACAAATTGGGGTCTTCACGACCCAACAAAAGGTCCATCGTCACCTCGAGCGACTTAAGTAACCTAAATAGACCTAACGGTGTAAATAGGCCTAAGACCCATACTCAGCCCAAGTGGGCCCACATGCTCGTGTGGCTCGTTTAGCCCAAATTTAGTTACGGCTATGTGACCTACATAGCCCAATCCAATATTTATCACTTACCCCAGATTTAATCTGTGTGGGACCCACGAGCCCATTGGTCCCTCACGACCCATTTCGGCCCAACGAAGCCCTTAACGGCCTATGGCATGCACACAACATGACATGCTCAACTACTTCCCACCTAACAGTTAGATTTACACAAGCAGGCCCACGGGGCCCATTGGGCCCAGTACACGAGAACGCTCGTGGTGACCTCTATAGTCTATCGCCCATGGTTTGTGGGCTCAGTTTACCTCATGAGCGATCGTACTCTCGTGAGGACTCATATACCGAAGTTTCGGCTTTTCAGCTTTTGTCGATTTCCAAAGAAGGGCGTGAATACACACCTGTTTATGAGAACGCGCCGAAGTCCATGATCACCAACCTTGGTTAAGCAGGTATGAAATAATCCCGCCTACAACCAGTGATCACCAATCCTTGGCACATCCTGCATTGAGTCTTAATCACTTTCCCCCTCACCAACTCATCTCGTTCGCTCTATTTAAAGCCAGCTTCTCACCAATTCTCATGTTAGCTTCCTGATGTGGGATTACTTTCAACCATTAGGAAAATTCCTCATTCTTATGACCACTTCAACTACAGAGTTCCAGTCCAACACCACCTCCTACACAGCTCAAATAGCAAAATAAATACCCCACTGTGCAACCCAAGACTTGAACCTCAAACCTCACAGTTACACAACACGCCACCTTGCCACTCCACCATAGGCTCTTTCTGTGTCATATTTTATCCTCAATTAATTATAAGGTCTATTGGCCAAAGTCCAGGTTCCTTTAAAGGAAAAACCAAAATAAATTGCAAGAGCCAAGACTTGAACCCAAACTCCCTTGCAACCTTAATGACGCCACAACCACTAGACCACAAGCTTCCTTGTGTCATTTACTTAACACAATAATTTAAAAGGCCATCATCTAAGAATCTATGGTTTTATTCACTTAAAACCAAAATTTTTGCTAAAGCCTAGGTTTGAACCAAAGATTTCTCCAACACTTCTCAGAGCCATTAACCACCAAAGCAGACATTTAATTGTGTCATTTCCTTGCACAATTAAATACTTATATACAACCTCCTTACAGACCCATACTCATGGCCCAAATTCGGGGAGTTACAATTCTACCCCTTTTAAGAAATTTCTGCCTCAAAATTTACTTGTTCAGAATAAGTGAGGATATTGCTGCCGCATCGCCTCCTCAGGCTCCTACTTTGCTTCTTCTGAACCGTGATTACGCCAAAGCATTTTGACTAATGGAACAAATTTCTTTCTTAATACCTTAACATCATGATCCAATATCTGCACCAATTCCTCCTCGATAGTCAAATCAGGTCCAACCTCGATTTCCTCAACTGATACAATGTGTGAGGGATCAGAATGGTATCGCCTCAGTATTGAAATATGAAACACGTCATGAATCCTATCTAATTCTAGAGGCAACTCAAGTTGATAAGTGACCGATCCCACCCACCTAAGTATTCGGTAAGGTCCAATAAACGTAGGGCTAAGCTTGCCTTTCCGCCCAAACCTCAAAATTTTCTTCCATGGTGAGACCTTGAGAAAGACATAATCCCCCACAGGGTACTCGATCTCTTTACTCTTTAAGTCTGTATAAGACTTCTGCCTATCAGATGCTTCCTTTAACCAGTCTCGAATCAGTTTTACCTTATCTTCTATATCAGAAATTAATTCTGGCCCCAGAACTCGCCGCTCACCCAGCTTAGTCCAACAGGTAGGAGTACGACACCTACGACCCTATAACGCCTCGTACGGTGCCATTCGAATACTGACTGGTAGTTGTTGTTATACGCAAACTTTGCCAGTGGCAAATAATCCTCCCAGCTGCCTCTGAAATCAATTACACAACTTCTTAACATGTCTTCCAATATTTGAATCACCCTCTCTGACTGCCCATCTGTCTGAGGGTGGAACGCAATACTGAAATCTAGCCTTGTACCCAAAGCCTCGTGTAACTTTTTCCAAAATCGAGATGTGAATCTAAGATCTCTGTCAGATATGATAGAAACCGGTACACCATGCAGTCTCACAATTTTGGCCACATACAACTTGGCCAACTTCTATAACAATAATCCGTGCAGACTGGTATAAAATGGGTAGATTTAGTCAACTAGTCCACAATTACCCAAATTGAATCCTTTTTAGTCGGCGTTAAGGGTAGCCTACTTACAAAATCCATGGTTACCCTCTCCCACTTCTAGAGTGGAATTTTAACTAGCTGCAGTAACCTAGAAGGCAGTTAATGCTTAGCCTTAACTTGCTGGCATGTTAGGCACTTAATCACATAATCAGTAACTTCGAGTTTCAACCCTGGCCACCGGTACAACTCACGAAGATCTCGGTATAACTTATTTTCGCCAGGATACATAGCATATGGACTACTATGCGCTTCTTGCAGTATGGACTGCCTCAGATTGGAATCCCTCGGTATACATACTCTTCCACGGAAGCATAATACTCCTTTCTCATTTAGCCTAAAATCTGTGGTCTCACCATTCTCAACTTGTCGAAAATGAGAAGCTAGCGACTCATCTAGCAACTGTTTCTCCTTAATTTGATCAATCCAAGTCAGTCTCACTTGCAGTTCAGCTAACAAGCTACCATCATCAAATAGGCTGAGACGAGCAAACATTACTTTCAAATCAGATACAACCCTATAACTCAGTGCGTCAGCTACCACATTAGCTTTACCAGGGTGATACTCAATTGAACAATCGTAGTCCTTAAACAACTCTATCCACCTTCGTTGCGATTCAACTCCTTCTAAGGAAGAAGATATTTGAGGCTTTTATGATCTGTTTCAATAATTGTCTTTTCACTGTATAAGTAATGTCTCTAAATCTTCAGTGCGAAAACCACCGCAGCTAATTCCAAGTCATGAGTGGGGTAATTTGTCTCGTGAGGCTTGAGCTGACGAGATGCATAAGCAACCACCTTACCCTCTTGCATCAACACAGAACCCAATCCAATGTGCGACGCATCACTGTAAACAGTAAATTCCTTCCCAAGCTCTAGCTGTATCAAAACAGGGGCTTTAGTCAAAACATCCTTCAGTTTCTCAAAACTCTCTTGCTGCTTATCATTTCAATTAAATGGTACCCCTCTATGCAGTAACTTAGTCAGAAGTGCAGCAATCAATGAAAATCCTTCAACAAAACATCTGTAATACCCAGCCAGTCTCAGAAAGCTTCAAATCTCAGATACCGTATTCGGTGGTTTCCAATCCACTACAGCTTCAATTTTCCGCGGATCCACCCTAATTCCCTCTACCGACACTACATGTCCCAGAAATGTCACCTTTTGCAGCCAGAATTCACACTTGCTAAACTTTACATAAAGCTACTTTTCCTTCAGAACTTGCAAAACAATACAAAGATGTGCATCATGCTCCTCCCTGGTTCTTGAATACACGAAGATTTCATCTATAAACACAACTATGAACCGATCCAAATAAGACTGGAATAATCAATTCATTAGATCCATGAAAGCTGCTAGTGCATTCGTCAACCCAAACGGCATCACTAGAAACTCGTAATGACCATAACGAGTTCTAAACACAGTCTTATACACACCAGCCTTTTTAGCCTTTAGCTGATGATACCCAGACCGAAGATCTATCTTAGAGAAAACCTTAGCTCCTCGTAGCTGGTCAAATAGATTATCTATCCTCGGTAAAGGGCACCTATTCTTGATAGTTAGCTTGTTCAATTGACGATAATCAATGCACATACGCATGGATCCATCATTCTTCTTCATAAACAACACCAGTGCTCCCCATGGAGACACACTCGGTCGAATGAATCCTCGATCCAATAGCTCTTGGATTTAAGCCTTTAGCTCCACCAGCTCTTTTGGTGCCATCTTATAAGGGGCAATGGACACCGGAGCTATTTAGGTAGAAGTTCAATACCAAGTTCAACCTCACGATCTGAAGGCAACCCCGGAAGCTCTTCAGGAAATACATCCAAAAACTCTTTGACAGTTCTAACATCTCCCACAAAAGGACCTCTAGAATCAGAAATACTAACATATGCTAGGAACGCCTCACAACCTTTGCGAACCAGCTTCTCTGCCCTTAACGCAGAAATCACATTAGACAGATAATCTCTTCGCTCCCCTATCACAGTCACCTCCTCATCCTCCATAGACTTCAACACCATACGCTTAGCACCACAATCCAATTTTGCACGGTGTTTCACTACCCAATCCATGCCCAATATAATATCAAATTCCCCAAATGGCAGTTCTATCATATCTGCTGAAAAGACCACCCCTTAGACTTCTAAGGGCATATCTCTGAACAACTTACTCACCCCAACCGATTGTCCCAGTGGACTCAACATAGTCATTTCACTAACTGTATTTTCAGACTAAATACCCAACATCTCGGACACAGTGCACGCAACATACGAGTGTATAGACTCAATATCATTTAAAGTAGTGTATGGTAAATTATAAATTAGGAATGTACCAATTATGAAGTCAGGGGCATCCCCATCCTCTTAGCGATGAGCAGCATAGACCAAGGCTGGCTGTCTCACCTTAGTGTTTCCAACACCTTTGCCTGGTGCTCCACGACCTCGACCAAACCCATTTCCACCTCTGGTCTGACCTCGGCCTCTCGGTGGCTACTGACCACCTCTCACAGGCTGAACACGACCCTGTCCTGCAGCTTGCATCTGAGTAAACCTTTGAGTATAGTTCTTAACCTGATGATCCATAGACCCACATCTAAAGCATGCCTTAGTTTATTTCTAACACTCACCCTGGTGAGCTCTCCCACAATCGACGCAAGGCTGCGGTCTTGCAACAATGCCAGGAACCGCTCGAACTGGCCCATCAAACCTGGCCCTCTTTACAAGCCTTCTAGAAGAACCCAAGGGTCAAAAATCCCTTTTTATTTCTGTCCCTATCTTTCTCACGGTTCTGGCACTCAGAGCACATCACATCCTTAATAATTTTTACTTTTTCTACAAGGGCAGCAAATTCTCGCTCCCTCTGCGGGGCTATCAACAGATGTAACACATCTCGGAGGCCATCCTCAAATCGCACACAACGTTCATATTCAGTTGTGACTATCCCGCGTGTATACCGACTCAACCGCAGAAACTCAGCCTCATACTCTGCCACGGTTTTATTCCCCTTTGTCAAATTCATAATTTTTTTCCTTTGGACGTCTACATAACTTGCGCCCACATACTTCCCTGAAAAGGCTGCTTTGAAGAAATCCTATGTCAAACGGTCAGCTTGCGTACCTTCTCTCACAGTGAGCCACCACTGGTAGGCCTCATCACGCAGTAAAGACACTGCCCCTTTTAATTTTTGCTCTGAAGTATAGTCAATATGTTGCTCAGTAGCCTCTAACCAATATTCTGCCGCATTTGGGGCTACACCCGTAACACCCCTGAAGATTTTCGCTCCATTAGATCGGAGTCGCTCCAAAATTGACCCCCGGCCTACAGATCCAGTACTTGCTCCAACAACCCTCTCAAGAACTCATAGCATTGCTTGAGATAAAACATCATCCCCAGCTGCTCGGTCATGAGACCCTATCTTTGTTACTGGTGAGGCTGGTGCGTCCCTAGCTGACATGTGGCCCGATGCTGAAAACCCAGCTCTAGCACTTCCTCGGCCTCTTCTACGGCCTCGTGTACCCCTTCCACGAGTACCTCTTGTGCTTATATCGATAGTGAATTCTCTATTTTAAAGTCTTATGAATTAGTTTATAATTTCAATAATTATTAACAATGTGTTATGAACAATAACAATTAGAGTTTGTTCTCAAAGAACAAAATCTTCTACAGTTGTCAGTCTTCTATAATCTCAGTCTACTCTAACTACAGAGTTTTAGTGTAATTCTACTACCTATGGTAGTCTTTAGTAATACATTTCAGTTCATAACAATAATCAGTGTCATAAACTTACCGATTTGGTGCCGGAGACTCAGTGTGCCACATTTCCAACCATAACATTTAACATTCAAATCTACAAAAACCCATTCCACAACTGAGTTTTGTAACTTGGCTCTGACGTTACGACTGAATCTGGTGTGTCACATTTAAGTGTTTTTTGAAAACCCTATTTTCCTTGAAAACCATTCTTATTTGAAAACTTGGGTGAAATTCCAGTTACGATAGTTTATTTTCAACACGTGGTTCATTGAAAAAAACATAATATTATTCCCAAAATCTCTTTT
This sequence comes from Gossypium longicalyx, assembly GCA_025698465.1. NCBI lineage: Eukaryota > Viridiplantae > Streptophyta > Magnoliopsida > Malvales > Malvaceae > Gossypium > Gossypium longicalyx. Next base: position 22,744,772 of record CM047000.1, read on the forward strand.
AGTTACAGAAGCTAGTTTTAAATTAATTACAAAAACTTGATGTAAAACAAAATTAAGTTGCGAAAGCATTTTGTAAATGCTGCGGAAACGTAGTGTTTGAAAATAGTTATTATTTTGAAAATTTGAAGTTCCTACTCTAGCAATTTAGAATATGAAATCAAAATCCCATAAAAAGTTAAAAACCCCCAAATGGAATTATTACATAATTAAAACCCAAATATGAAAGCTTAAATAAATTGAATCATTAACAACCAATTTGCGGGCGTGTGGCCACCACTGAGTCCCTCGCGGCTCCAAATCGTCTAAGGCTGGAGATTACCTGCAAAGTTAATAAACGAGGTGAGTTTATGAAAACTCAGTGTGTAATCCCCTATCAGTCAAACAGTAACAGTGCATACAGTAACAGTCTGAGCCTGAGCCCTATTCAATAAGAGTACAGTTTGGGCCTAATCCCTATGCGGTGATAGTGTGGGCCTATTCCCAAAACAATATAATCACAATCTAGGTATGCAACCCAACCTAATCCAACTAGCTCACCACTCGTACCAACCAACTCACCATGTGGGGATTAAATCAATTCCAACCACAACATTTAAAATTTAAATCCATAAAAACCCATTCTACAGCCGATTTTTGTAACTTGACTCTGATACCACTAAATGTAACACCCAAAACTCAGCCTAGAAGTTAGGCCCGAATCCGGCATGTCACATTGAAGTATTTTTCAAAAACCATGTTCTCATTGAAAACACTTCTTACTTATTAAAACCTCTGGCCATTTTAAAACCTGTAAAAACCTCAGTTTATGATGGTTTATTAACAGTCATTCTCTTGTAAAACATTATTATCTTTAAAACTTTATTTGTTGCGGAAGCTTAATTTAAAAGGTTGCGGAAATGTGATGTTTTGAAAAACAGTTATTGTTTTGGAAAAATCATGTTCTATTTCAGCAGTTATAAAACAATATATAAAATTCCAAATTTAAAACCAAAAATTAAAAGAGGCCTTATTAAAATCCTAATCAAATATAAGTACTTGTAAATAGATAACTTTAAAAAAAATCAGAAACAATAGTAGTTTTATGGCCACCTTCGAGTCCCTCGTAGCATCGATCCTCCTAATGTTGGAGATTACCTACACAGTTAATAAACGGGGTGAGTTTATGAAAACTCAATGTGTAATCCCCTATCCATCAAACAGTAACAGTGCATATAGTAACTGTCTAGGCCTGAGTCCTATTCAATAATAGTACAGCCTAGGCCTAAGCCTTATGCAGTGACAATGTGGGCCTATGCCCAAAACAGTATAATCACAATACAGGTATGCAACCCAACCCAATCTAACTAGATCACCACCCGTACCAACCAACTCACCTTGTGGGGATTAAATCAACCCACCCAGCCAGCTTACCAATATCACAGCGTAGCTGCTAATAGTAACGCAGCAAGCTGCTAATAGTGGTAAATGTGGAGTAGCCTCTAATATCAGAATACGTGGGAAAACCACCAGAAAAGTAAAACGTGGCAAAGCCACTAGTACAGAACTTCCTCCAAGTCAGAATCCCAACCCCAATGCAATATGTCATGTATGTCATGCTCAATCATCACACGTGTATGCAAAATGGCCATGCTCAGTAACAATCATTTAAACATATATTAAATGCATTTTTAGTCGTACAACCACCGTCAAGTCAGTTAAAGCACAGTCACACAATCACAGTCAAATCAGTCAAATTCATTGTTCAAGTCAGTCATTTACCCATAAGGGAAAAATAGTTCTTTTACCCTATAGGGGTATTTCAATAATTTTACACTACAAGGGTATTACGGTCATTCTACAAAATAGGGATATTTCGGTAATTTTACAAACTGGAGGTATTTCGGTAATTTTACAAATTGAGCCTATTTCGGTAATTTTACAAATTAGGGGTATTTTGGTAATTTTACAAATCAAGTCTATTTCGGTAATTTTACAAACTAGAGGTATTTCGATAATTTTACAAATTGAGAGTATTTCGATAATTTTACAAATTGGGGGTATTTTGATAATTTTACAAATCGAGGGTATTTCGATAATTTTACAAACTGAGGCATATCGGTAATTTTATAAACTAGGGGTATTCGATAATTTTACAAATCGAGGGTATTTCGATAATTTTACAAATTAGGGTCTTAACGACCAAACAAAAGGTCCACCGTCACCTCGAGCGACTTAAGTAACCTAAATAGACCTAACGATGTAAATGGGCCTAAGACCCATACTCGGCCCAAGTAGGCCCACACGCTACATAGCCCAGTCCAATATTTATCACTTACCGTAGATTTAATCTGTGTGGGGCCCACGAGCCCACTTGGTCCTCACGGCCCATTTCGGCCCAACGAAGCCCTTAACGACCTATGTTATCCACACGACATGACAAGCTCAACTACTTCCCACCTAATAGTTAGATTTAAACAAGCGGGCCCATAAGGCCCATTAGGCTCATTTGGCCCCTCGAGGCCCAGTACACGAGAACGCTTGTGGCGGCCTCTACAGTTTATCGCCCATGGTTTGTGGCGTAGTTTACCTCACGAGCGATCGCTTGCTCGTGAGACCTCAAATGTCGAAGTTTCGACTTTTCAGCTTTTGCCGATTTCCAAAGAAGGGCATAAATACACATCTGTTTATGTGAACGCGCCGAAGTCCACGATCACCAACCTTGGTTAAGCAGGTATGAAATAATCCCGCTTACAACCAGTGATCACCAATTCTTGGCATATCCTGCATTGAGTCTTAATCACTTTCCCCCTCACCAACTCATCTCGTTCGCTCTATTTAAAGCTAGCTTCTCACCAATTCTCTTATTAGCTTCCCGATATGGGATTACTTTAAACCATTAGGAAAATTCTTCATTCTTATGACCACTTCAACCACAGAGTTCCAGTCCAACTCCACCTCCTACACAGCTCAAATAGTAAAATAAATACCCCACTGCACAACTCAAGACTTGAACCTCAGACCTCACAGTTACACAACATGCCACCTTGCCACTCTACCACAGGCTCTTTCTGTGTCATATTTTATCCTCAATTAATTATAAGGTCTATAGGCCAAAGTCCAGGTTCCTCTAAAAGAAAAACCAAAATAAATTGCAAGAGCCAAGACTTGAGCCCAAGCTCCCTTGCAACCTTAATGACGCCACAACCACTAGACCACAAGCTTCCTTATGTCATTTACTTAACACAATAATTTAAAAGGCCATCATCCAAGCATCTAGGGTTTTATTCACTTAAAACCAAAATTTTTACTAAAGCCCAGGTTTGAACCGACGATTTCTCCAACACTTCTTAGGGCCATTAACCACCAAAGTAGACATTTAATTGTGTCATTTCCTTGCACAATTAAATACTTGTATAGAACCTGCTTACGGACCCATACTCAAGGCCCAATACTTCTAGGCCCAAATTCGGGGCGTTACAAACTACTCCTGAAAACCTGATTGTAATCGATGAAGAAGTGAAAGAGAGACTTGATTCAAATTTCAAGCATCAACCTATGATGCCGAAAAAAGGTTTTAACTTGAAGAGTAATGATTTGATGGTTGTCCCTATAATGTCCCGAATTAGGGCCTAATCGGAATAGTGGTTTCGTGACCACAAATCCGAGATAGAAATAATTATTCTATAATTATTTTTAGGTTTATGATATGATTGCATGATTGTGTGAAAATTTTGTGACGAAATTCTATGCATAAAGTGCTTAATTTGAAATTAGGGACTAAATCAAATAAGTTGCAAAACTTGCATTCTAGAAGTTTTTAGTATGAAATTACTTTGGAATATTAATTAGGAGGTCTTAAATAGCAATTTTACCAATTTCTAAGTTTATGGACAAAAATTGGACATGGATGGAATTTTTGGAAAGTTTAGTAGTAAGGGCATTTTGGTCATTTAGGGGTAAAATGAATTAAAATATATAATTAAAAGCCAATTTTGCTCATCTTCAACCCCATGGCCGAATATAGCAAGGAGAAACCATGGCTAGGGTTTTTCAAGCTTCCAAGCTCGATTGTAAGTCCATTCTAGCCGTTTTTTCAAGTTCTTTACGTTTTTGAGTCCCAGAGTTCGATTTAGCTTATGCTAGAATAATTTAACCTAGGGCTTATATTTGGAAAAATACCCATAGGTGAAATTTGTGTATTTTGGTGTTTTATGATAGAATATGAGGTTTTAAATTATGTTAGACAACTTGTGGTACTCGGTTTTACATGAAAACGAGCAAAAGGGCTTAATCGGTAAAAATACCTAATAGTCATAAGTACATGTTAGAGTGAGAATTTGATGTTGCCATAGAAGGGAAAAATTATCATCATGTCATAAAACATAATAAAATAGGCTGAAGTTTAATTTACGAACTTTGGGGCAAAAGTGTAAATATGCAAAAGTTTAGGGGCAAAATTGTAATTTTTCCAAAATATGATTTTGGGTCAATTTGAATAATGTGAGTTCTAATTAGACTATATTTTAAATGATAGAGCAAGGGAAACTAAAATTCGGGCTAAAATGGGGAAAATACCAAGTTGTGGACGAAATGGTAAAAGTAGCCATTTTTGCATACTAGGTAAGTTCATATGTAAATGTTGGTAACATAATTATTATTTTAAATGTTTTTATGTTATTTAAATGATATGATAATTATTATGAAATATTATACTCATGATAATTGTTTGATAATATGTCAAATTATGTGATATACTTGGAAAATGTGAAATACTACCGAGTATCGGTATCGGTATTCCGTAGAAGATGGTTGAGACACATGATTGGGAAAAAGGTCCCGTTGAACCTTAGGAATGGATTAGGATACAAGTGACATGCCACTAGGATATTTGAGCATCCGAACTCGTTGAGTTGAGTCCGAGTTCACTTGTGGATACGAATGTCCGAACTCGTTGAGTTGAGTCCGAGTTCATGAAATGTAACTAGGCATCCGAGCTCGTTGAGTTGAGTCCGAGTTCACTTATGGATGCGAACGCCCGAGCTCGTTGAGTTGAGTCTGAGTTCGCTTATGGGCGGGTTACATAGTAGCTTGGCTACATATGTGGCACTTATGTGCAAACTTTCCATGTATCCGAATTATATTCCGATGTGTTCAATAGGTAAAGTTCTACTCAAATGGAGGAATACTCAAGATGAAAGGGACGTATTGGTAAGTGTTGTGAAATGGATACTTTGAACAGGTATGTACTTAACCCTTGGGTTGAAAAATCGATATAACAACAATATGGTAAGATGATAAATGAAAATATGATATGAATGTCTTGGTGATGATTATGCAAATGATGTTTTACGTTTGCTTATATGGTTATGTTACTTGCTATTTGCGTGTGAACTTACTAAGCATTTATGCTTACTCCCTCCTTTTCATTCCTTGTAGTGTTGACAAGCCAGCTCGAAAATTGGGAACGGTCGGAGGCACGCTCACACTATCCGTATACCATCTTGGCATAATGGCTTGTATATTTTGAGTATGGCATGTATAGCATTATAATCATTTTGTATATATGGTCTTATGATATGGTTATTGAGTAGTATAAAAATGCTTGGTAATGATTAGCCATTGGAATGGCTAATTATGATCAGTTTTGGTGTTATGTATGTCAAATTGCTAGTTAATCCATGAAAACCATGAAATAGGTAAAATTTACCATAAAATAGATTCAGACAGCAGTAGTGACGTGAATTTGAAAAATCATTAAAAATAGTAGAGATATAATTAGATGACGAATAAAACATGAAATTGAATAATTATGAGTCTATTTTCATATGGAAGAAACGAAACAGGTATATGAGTTATGTTTTTTGAGATGTTTAAATTTTTGTGAAACAGGGCCAGAGCAATTTCTGAATCCCCTGTTCTGATTTTGGAAATTCACCATAAATTGTATAAAAATAATTAGAAGTCATAATTTATATGTACAGATTTATTATTGAGTCTAGTTTTAAGAGAAATAAACTTCATAGTCATTGAAATTTTGTATAGAGAGATATCTGATTTGTAATACACAGAGGTCAGAGCAGTCGAACCCTGAAACAGGGGAGATTTAACTAATAAACTGTACTAATTGGCCTAGCCAAAAATTCTAGAAAAAAATTAGTAAATAGATATATGAGTCTAGTTTCAGGAAAAATTTATGAAATTGGATTTTGAGTTTCATAACTCGAGATATGAGTTTTTAAGCGACTGTGATGCAGTTAGCCAGCTTGTCTGGAATTTCTAAAATTAAATTGTTTGAGCTGTTTAAGTAATGAATTAAGTCTGTTAACACCTCGTATTCGGCTCCAGCGACGGTCTCGAGTATGGGGCGTTACATTTGGTGGTATCAGAGTAGGTTTAGTCGGTTCTCGGACTAACCTAGCATGTGTAAAAGTTTAGCTATACATGCCACTGATCTGTGATAGTGTGATGTCTTCCGACGCGTATGAGTACCGTCTTATTTAGACAAGGTACTCTCCAACCGAGTTGTGCCGACCATGTTCAATGTTATGTGAAGATATTTGAGTAAAATTATGATTATGATAATTATCGGTTCAGAAAAGTATGAATAAAGGTTTATGATACATATGTGATAAATATTCATATTTGCTTAATGCTCATATGATGTGGTGTATATGGCTTACTTGATAATATGAACAGAATAAATAGAAAGTAGTAGAGGCATGAATAAAAGTCATAATATTATGATATGAATGAAAATGTCCTTGTTTTGATTTGGACGTCGAATATTGATGAATGCTAATGATATATAATTTTTATGAGATAAAGGATTATAATGAAATGAACTTATCTGTGTTAAATTGTTGGACTGAATTATATGATTGTAATGATATGTACATGATGATGTACGAAATGAAAGTTATGATTGTGGTGCAAATATCGATGTTTGTTTGGCCTTATATGATGTCATGAGCATGACTTAATTTAATTAAATGAATGGATAAGTAAAGCTATCTAGAAAACATAGAATGTATGCATAAGTATATTGTCTAAATGGGACAATAGGAAAATTGGTGTAAGCCAACATGAATGAATGACATGACTTTGATGATGTTGTTATGATGATGGAAGTTGTGTCATATGTGTATGTATAAAAAGTCGAAGTCGAGGTCCTACAACCCCTCCCCTTACCGAAATGGTACTTATAATGGAATTTCATGAGATTTGTATTGAATAAGTTTCCGGTTGAGAACCGAAAGAGTTCGATGTGAGAATAATTATAAGTATGATCGAGAGATTGAAAATGAGCTGATAAGTAAAGTCGAGCGATAAAGTATCGGATTGACGTAAAGATTATTGGAATTATGCATCGCTCCAGTTAGAAAAGGAATTCTCCTTGGTAAACCGAATTACTCAGTGCAAGGTCGAGAAAAGTGCAAATCGAAATTTATTCAGAATCTGGCCTTCTTTAGTGAATGGTTTAATATGAAATTTGTGTGGCAGAACTAGTTGGGGAAATGATATTTGAAATGTGAACTATCCGAGTGTGATAGTTATGATTGGACAGATTTAGCGATCTCTTTTGAGATGTTCTATGTGTTTACCCGTTCTTAGAAATATTTCTATGGCTATTGATCTTCAGAAGAAATTCTTGTTATATGGGAATGTCTTTTAATCCTCGGTGTTGGATGAAAGCATTTGTAGTCCGATCGGTTTATAATTTATATTGCTCTATTTCATCGGGTATTCTATTTCATTTCATCTGATAAGAATTGATGAGAGAATACATATGATATTATGATTCTGTTTCTTCTACTTGATGCTTCATCTGATATATATGTATGGGAAGATATATTGTTCTTATTATATTTGATTCTAGTGGGATTAAATGATGTTTTCTTTTGGACTTTCTTTCTTTGAAGAATTATCGGGGTATTCCGTATTTTCTCTATGAGTTTGGTTTTCGATTCTCCGGCTTGGTTTTTGATTCTCCAGCATAGTATCGTATCTTGGGTTTCTTTATTCTGGATTTCTCTATTTTGGATTTCTTTATTCGGTTTTCTTGTTATCTTTGTTCCATAATTTGTCAATTATGACTTGTGTTCGAAGTGCGTTCTTTAGCCCGTGATAATCATGCCAAATATGACTATACTTCTAATTTGATCTTGGTAATATGGTGATTTTAGTATTGGGGTTTTTTTTTTCTAATTTCTGTGCAAGGATTTGACATCAGAAATGGCATAAGTGATAAAAGCGCGAGTTTCAGTCGGTATGGTGAATTATCTATTTGAAAGATTTCATGTGACAATTAATTCGGGATTATATTTCCCAAGTCTGATAATAGAATTTCATTTTGTACGAATAAAAGAGTAAATAGTCTGAACGAGAAGTGTATATTTATTAGAAAAAGTTTGATATTAGTTAAAGTCACTACGAATGATAAGGTTTTCATTTTGTGAAAGCTGAAAAGTTTATTACATGTTGACAAAGTTCAGATAGATGAGAATATTGGTAACCGAAGCGTCTTAACTAGACTAGTCTACATTGAGTAAAGACTTCCTGACTTTCAGTAATGTACTGTTGTATGAATTGTGATGTGTTTCAAGATGGTGAGGTAATGTGATAGTTTAGAGCATTCGATGTTACATAAAATCGGAGTTGTTAAAGGGGTTAAAGCCGAGCATTGGGATCTATCAAAATTATCCTTGTCAGTGTTGATATTGGGATGGAAATGAGAAGGATTATTCTTGAGGCCATATCAGAATTATTTCCATGGCAGAAAGAGGAAAATGTGATGTATCCTATTGTTAAATGTTTGGCGAGATCTATAAATCATATCTGTATTGAATGAATTCCTACTCATTAGATTTATGGAAATTTAGGTCTCTTTGATTGTTGGATTTCTTGGAATTCCGGTCTCCATTAATCAAGTTAAGATCCGGGTTTTATGTCATGATATCATGGGAAAGCGAGAAGGGTTGAAAATTAAGAGAACAGTGAGAGTTGAGATGTAAGCTTTCAGATCATATGAGAAATTAAAGAGATGTATTGGAGGTACAGTCTAAGTGAAAGTTCTTCAGCACCGAATATGAGATTAAAAGTGAAGACCACTTTTCTGGTAAGATTTTCGGGGACGAAAATCCCTAAAGGGGGGAGAGTTGTAATATCCCGAATTAGGGCCTAATCGGAATAGTGGTTTCGTGACCAAAAATCTGAGATAGAAATAATTATTTTATAATTATTTTTAGGTTTATGATATGATTACATGATTGTGTGAAAATTTCGTGACGAAATTCTATGCATAAAGTGCTTAATTTGAAATTAGGGACTAAATCGAATAAGTTGCAAAACTTGCATTCTAGAAGTTTTTAGTATGAAATTACTTTGGAATATTAATTAGGAGGTCTTAAATAGCAATTTTACCAATTTCTAAGTTTATGGACAAAAATTGGACATGGATGGAATTTTTGGAAAGTTTAGTAGTGAGGGTATTTTGGTCATTTAGGGGTAAAATGAATTAAAATACAAAATTAAAAGCCAATTTTGCTCATCTTCAACCCCATGGCCGAATATAGCAAGGAGAAACCATGGCTAGGGTTTTTCAAGCTTCCAAGCTCGATTGTAAGTCCATTCTAGCCCCGTTTTTCAAGTTCGTTACGTTTTTGGAGTCCCGGTAGCTCGATTTAGCTTATGCTAGCAATAATTTAACCTAGGGTTTATATTTGGAAAAATACCCATAGGTGAAATTTGTGTATTTTTGGTGTTTTATGATAGAATATGAGGTTTTAAATTATGTTAGACAACTTGTGGTACTCGGTTTTAAATGAAAATGAGCAAAAGGGCTTAATCGGTAAAAATACCTAATAGTCATAAGTACATGTTAGAGTGAGAATTTGATGTTGCCATAGAAGGGAAAAATGATCAGCATGTCATAAAACATAAGAAAATAGGCTGAAGTTTAATTTATGAGCTTTGGGGAAAAAGTGTAAATATGCAAAAGTTTAGGGGCAAAATTATAATTTTTCCAAAATATGATTTTGGGTCAATTTGAATAATGTGAGTTCTAATTAGACTATATTTTAAATGATAGAGCAAGGGAAACTAAAATTCAGGCTAAAATGGGGAAAATACCAAGTTGTGGACGAAATGGTAAAAGTAGCCATTTTTGAATACTAGGTAAGTTCATATGTAAATGTTGGTAACATAGTTATTATTTTAAATGTTTTTATGTTATTTAAATGATATGATAATTATTATGAAATATTATACTCGTGATAATTGTTTGATAATATGTCAAATTATGTGATATACTTGGAAAATGTGAAATACTACCGAGTATCGGTATCGGTATTCCGTAAAAGATGGTTGAGACACATGATTGGGAAAAAGGTCCCGTTGAACCTTAGGAATGGATTAGGATACAAGTGACATGTCACTGGGATATTTGAGCATCCGAACTCGTTGAGTTGAGTCTGAGTTCACTTATGGATGCGAATGTCCGAACTCGTTGAGCTGAGTCCGAGTTCGTGAATTGTAACTAGGCATCCGAGCTCGTTGAGTTGAGTCCGAGTTCACTTATGGATGCGAATGCCCGAGCTCGTTGAGTTGAGTCTGAGTTCGCTTATGGGCGGGCTACATAGTAGCTTGGCTACATATGTGGCACTTATGTGCAAACTTTCCATGTATCCGAATTATATTCCGATGTGTTCAACAGGTAAAGTTCTACTCAAATGGAGGAATACTCAAGATGAAAGGGACGTATTGGTAAGTGTTGTGAAATGGATACTTTGAACAGGTATGTACTTAACCCTCGGGTTGAAAAATTGATATAACAACAATATGGTAAGATGATAAATGAAAATATGATATGAATGTCTTGGTGATAATTATGCAAATGATGTTTTACGTTTGCTTATATGGTTATGTTAGTTGCTATTTGCATGTGAACTTACTAAACATTTATGCTTTATTTGCATGTGAACTTACTAAGCATTTATGCTTACTCCCTCCTTTTCATTCCTTGTAGTGTTGACAAGCCAGCTCGAAAATCAGGAACGGTCAGAGGCACGCTCACACTATCCGTATACCATCTTGGCATAATGGCTTGTATATTTTGAGTATGACATGTATAGCATTATAATCATTTTGTATATATGGTCTTATGATATGGTTATTGAGTAGTATAAAAATTCTTGGAAATTATTAGCCATTGGAATGGCTAATTATGATCATTTTTGGTGTTATGTATGTCAAATTGCTAGTTAATCCATGAAAACCATGAAATAGGTAAAATTTACCATAAAATAGATTCAGACAGCCGTAGTGACGTGAATTTAAAAAATCATTAAAAATAGTAGAGATATAATTAGATGACGAATAAAACATGGAATTGAAGAATTATGAGTCTATTTTCATATGGAAGAAACGAAACAGGTATATGAGTTATATTTTATGAGATGTTTAAATTTTTGTGAAATAGGGCCAGAGTAATTTCTAGATCCCCTGTTCTGATTTTGGAAATTCACCATAAATTGTATAAAAATAATTAGAAGTCATAATTTATATTTACAGATTTCTTATTGAGTCTAGTTTTAATAGAAACAAACTTCATAGTCATTGAAATTCTGTACAGAGAGATATCTGATTCGTAATACACAGAGGTCAGAGCAGTCGAACTCTGAAATAGAGCAGTCGAACTATACTAATTGGCCTAGCCAAAAATTCTAGAAAAAAATTAGTAAATAGATATATGAGTCTAGTTTCAGGGAAAATTTACGGAATTGGATTTTGAGTTTCAGAACTCGAGATATGAATTTTTAAGCGACTATGATGCAGTTAGCCAGCTTGTCTGGAATTTCTAAAATTAAATTGTTTGAGCTGTTTAAGTAATGAATTAAGTCTGTTAACACCTCGTATTCGACTCCTGCGACGGTCTCGGGTACGGGGCATTACATTCCCTATGCCAATTAGAAAGACAATCAACGCTCTTAAGTGGGAACAATTTTGTGATGCTCGTTCACCTCCCGATGATGAACTAGTTCGAGAGTTCTATGCAAGTTTGACCACACAAGATGCTACTGAGGTCATCATTCGGAAGAAAAAGGTACCTCTTACTTCTAAGTCCATCAATGATTTGTTTAACTTACCTAATGTTGAAGAAGATGAGTACTACCCTATGATGAACAACATAAATTGGGATTTTCTTCAACAAGTACATGATGTTGTGACAAATCCGGGATCCCAATGGATTATAATAAAGTATGTAAGCCATTCTTGCCGAAGGGAATACCTAAAACCAGTTGCAAAGTTATGGTTTTATTTTGTTCGCTACAGTTTTATGCCTATCTCACATAGTTCCACCATCTCGATGGAACGGATGCTCTTATTATATGCCATCTTAACAGAAAAGTCCATTAATGTTGGGAAAATTATTCTCAAGGAGATTTATGACTATGCTAAAAAGAAGACAGGAAGTGCTTATTTCCCATCTAATCACTTCACTTTGCTTAAGGGCCTGTGTTAAAACACAAGCGAATTTGAATGGGCAATATGTCCAAGGGTGCGTTACAAGTCATGATCTTGAAAGGTTAGTAAAAAAGGTGAATGAGCTGAATCAAAGTGAGCAAGAAGAACCAACTAAGCCAGATACTGAGGAGTCAACAAATGAAACTAAAACTGAATTAGTTACAGCCACTGAAGAAGAAGAATCTGATAAGGAACCAAATAGTCCTAAACCAGTTGAAGGATCTGAAAACCCTTAACCAAGGGTTGAGCCAGAAGAAGAACCAATCAAGCTAAGTGTTTAACCTGAATATACAACTCCCATGCCAACTTCTGCAAGTACTCCAAGGAAATCAGAGTTTTCAATGTTAATGGATATGTGCATGTTCATGCACAATCAACAAAAAACTTATTGGAAATATGCAAAAATTAGAGATGATTCGATTCGAAATACTTTTCAAAATATCTCTAACACTTTTTTTCCTGAGTTCCCAAATGTTGTCTTTGAGACATGGATGGAAGATACTGATTATACAAGCAGAGAAGGAGCTAAAGAAGACAAGGGGAATGAGTCAGAAAAATAAAAAGGGAGGATTCTTGTCTTTTTATTTATTTATTTTAGGCCTTTGGAAATTTGTTTCTTTAGTAACTAGGATTTAATTTCTGCAAAATAAAACATAGCAAGCATGAATAAATGCTTCTTTAAAAAGAAAAAGACTAAGTGATGTGGTAATGGAAATAAACATGTCTAGGATTGAATTATGAGGAAAGACTTGGAATTTAAGCAGTCTAAATGACTCACCGCTCTTTCTTTTTAACCATACCTGGTGTTTAGTTTTCATTCATTACTTTGTTCTTGCAATGAAGAACATTGCTTCTTTTTAAAGTGGGTAAGGTAAATAATTGCTCAAAATTTTTAAAATTTTCAAGTATGTTTCAATCATTTATTTCATAAGTATGTTTTAATAAATGAGTGTTTAGAGAAATTCGTTGTTAATGAGATAGCTTGTATGCGAGCATGAATGATGATTTTATCTCAGTGATTGCATGTTATCATGAAGAACGAAATGATTGTATGATCTTAGTCTTAAGTAATGTTTTCCATGAAAACTTAGTTATTTTTAAGACTAGACATGCATGAAGGTTTATATCTTTAGAATTGACTTGGTAACTTTCTTGAGGCGAAATTCTAGGTGTAACATCCCACACCTAGCCTAAACGTTATGGCCGAATCTAGCGGTGTCACATTGGAGTGCTTTTCAAAAACTTACTCTTGCTGATGAAAACCCACTTGGAAATTTAAAGCCTCTTTGTTCGAACTCGAATTATTCCAAAAATCATTATTTCTTTTGAATCGTCATTACCTTTAAAACATTGTTTGTTACGGAAGCATTTCAAAAGTGTTTCAAAAATGTAGTGTTTTGAAACCAGTTATCGTTTTGGAAAACCACGTTCTACTCTTAGTAGATATAAGACATAATAAGCAAAAATCCCAAATTAAAATCTAGAAAATTAGAGAGGCCTTATTACATAAATTAAAACCCAAAATGAAATCTAATAGCAAATAAAAGAAACAGAAGCAATAGTGTGGCCATCTCCGAGTCCCTCGCAGCACCGATCTGCCTAAGGGCTACCTGAACAGTTAAAACAGATGGGCGAGTTTGCGAAAACTCAGTGTGTAATCCCAATAATAAACAAATAGTGAACAATACAGTCGGGGCCTAAGCCCATATCAGTAACAGACTTGGCCTAAGCCCATTACGGTAACAGTAATAGTGTGAGCCTTAGCCCAATGCTGTAACAATATAGTACAATAATGCAACCCAACCCAATCCAACCAACACACCACTCCGTACCACCAACACACCATGTGGGGACCAAGTCGACCCACCCAGCCAACACACCAATATCGTAGCAAAGCTGCCAGTAATAGTAATGCAACAAAGCTGCCAGTATCAGTATATGGCACAAAGCCATGAGTAGCAGCTCGAAGCCATCAGTAAGGGTACAAAGCCATTAGTAGTGGCACAAAGCCATCAGTAGTGGCACAAAGCCATCAATAGTGGCACAAAGCCATCAATAGCGGCACAAAGCCATAAATATTGCAACAATGTGGCCAGTAATAGTAGCGCAACAAAGTTGCCAATAATAGGCTTTAAGCCATTAGTAGGTCCACAGTCGTCTTGTGCGACCCGTGCAACCTTAGGTCCACAGTCGTCTTGTGTGACCCGTGCGACCATATCAGTACAGTACACTTCCTCCAAAACATATAAACCCATCCCCATGCAAAATGCCATGCCTAAAATCATACATATATGCAGAATGTCATACTCAGAAAGAATAATCAAATCATAGCACAAGTCAGTCATTCACCCTTAAGGGTAAAATAGTTATTTTACCCTATAGGGGTATTTTGGTCATTTTACCTGCCTTGGGGTCTAGGTACTCTTATCGACCCATCAGAAGGTCTACAGTCACCTCGAGTGACTCGATCAACTCTAACGATCCTAATGGTGTGAATGGGCCCAAGGCCCATTATGCGGCCCAAGTAGGCCTACACGCTCGTGTGGCCCATCAAGCCCAAAATATACCACGGCCATACGAACTACACAGCCCAATCCAGTAATTACCATGTACCGTTGATTTTATCCATGTAGGGCTCACGAGCCCATTAGGCCCACACAACCCATTTTGGCCCATCGAGGCCCATAACATCCTAATCCCATGAGAACGCCCATGGTGTCCTCTACAGTCTTACGCCCATGATTCGTGGGTTCAGTTTACCACATGTGCATTCACACACCTATGTGGCCAAAAGGCCATTCTTTCAGTTTTTTATCTTTTCGACTTTTGCCGTTCTACATTCTATTCAGTGTGTGAATAAACACATGATCACAAGGATGCAACAATACCACGAGCACTCCAACCTTCCACTTGCTAGACCGGTCAATGGAAGTTTGTCTACTACTTCACTGCAATAGCCCAATTCTTAGGCCTTAATAGTTTTCGAAACGTAGGATCTAGATTAGAAGGGAAGTAGATTTCGCTCACACCACATAACAGCCAAAAGTACCCAAACGATAGGGGCCTTGATTCCCTCACACCTGACCAGTCGAACTTTACAAGTCCACAACTGAAAGTTTAGAAGAAGGAACTAGAGTATTTGGCGATTTGATAAGAAGAAGAGAACCAATGGTATTCGGTAATAAGTAGAGGAGGGAAGAGTGTTCGGTCAGAAGAAAGCCCCAAAATGAAACACCAAAACACCCGAATGATTACCAAAAGAAAATGGCTGACAAACAAGTAACTAAACTTATGAGCGATCGAAACAAAAGAGGAGAAGTGACTGCAAAAGAGAGTAAAAACTGGCAAATTCGGTACCAAAAGCCTATGACTGAATTTGCATCATGGGGAATCCCATTTTCGGCCAACTACTATCACCCCCTCAAACTCCTTTAATCCTCTCCTAAAATATCTCCACAAATCACTCCAACACCCCATTCAAACTCTATTCAAACTCTCATGACCAATTCAACCTCAGAGTCTCAATCCAACTCCACTACCTACCCAGCTCCATAGCAAAATAAATTCTCCATTGAGCAACCCAGGACTTGAACTCAAGTCCTCCAGCAAAAGCAACATGCCACCTTGCCACTAGACCACACGCTCATTTGTGTCATATATTACCTAATTTAATTAAAGAAGCCTACTATCAAGAACCAAAGGCCCTATTCACTCAAAATTATAATTTTTGCTAAAGCCTAGGTTTGAACCCAGGACTTCTCCAACACTTCTCAAGACACTTAACCACTAAAGCTAGCATGCATTTATGATGTTTTCTTGCACAACTAAATACTTACGTGCAGTCTTCTAGCTACTCCCATGCTCAAGGCCTATTCCTTCTAGGCCCAAATTCGGGGCGTTACACTAGGAGACATAAAAATCTAAAATGATATAGGCACTATTTCTTTGGATTGTTTGAGCCTTTTCAAGCCCACCTTATGATATTAGACCCTTGAAACTCTAATTTTGAGCTTAAAAGGCCTGTTTATTGCAATGAACCTACATTACAAGCCATATCTTCATCTTTTGAAGTTATCCAAATTTTGTGCACCCGTCTTAACTAAAGTTGTCTTGGTAAATGACATTTGAGGAAATTTTCAAAGGATGTACATATTCATGCTAAAAAAAAAGAAAAAAGAAAGAGCGAAGAAAATTTTGCTCAGTTTCCACAAAGAAAAATGTATGAGCATGAGTTTAAAATAAGTTTGGGGGTATCCCAAAAGTTCACTTAAAGAAAAAGGCTGCATTTCGAGAAATCCAAGACAAAGTTAAAGGTTAAGATTTTGAAACTGAAATGTCCCATCTCTTAAAATCCCTACCTTTAACCGAGCCCCATTACAACCTTGTAAAAGACCTATTGATTTGATGATTATGTCGCCTACATTAGTGGAGAGGGAATTCTAAGTTCAACATATGAAGATCATAAATAAGCCTTATGATTGTTTTACTTGATTAAGGAGAAATTATGTTGAATGAAGAATATTATCCATGGATGTGACATATATACATACTATGATTCATGTTCGCATATCTTGAAACTTAGTATAAAATTTTCAAAATGTTTGCGTATGATTTACTTGCTAATAAAGAAGATCTATGAGCATGAATTTATTAATACATGATTATGGGGCAAGGGTTGATGCTGCTTACACTTTTAGCAATTTTTCTTTAGCGAAACCTTGTGTTGTGCATAAACATTACTCAGGATGAGCAATGATTTAAGTTTGGGGGTGTGTAAATTGAAAAATATATAGGATTTTTCCTATATAATTCGTCACCCTTTTACTTAAATTTGTTGTTAAAACCAAGTAATTGCTTAATAAATTAATGAAATATATGAAAATATGAAATTGGGACATGGAAATTATTAAAATGTGATTTTATGCTTTATTATATAGTTTTCATGCAGAGAATGGCTTCTTTTATATTAATTTGAGCATATTATATTTTCAAGCTATAAAGTGGGCCATGCATGATTAAATTAAATAATAAAATATAAAGTTATATTTAATAATTTATTTTAATATGTTTCATTAATAAATTGGGTTTTAATTAATTAAGTAAATTGATGAATTAAAGTGGTTAAATTACATTCTTTGGTCCTCTAATTTATCTACTATTGTTGGACAGGTCTGAGAGTTTATGTTGATTACAAAACCATCCAAATGGAGGACCAAGTCAACCCAAAATTTCCCTGCATGTGGATGTTCATAAATCAAATTTTGGTTTAATTACACAAGGTCTTTAAAGAGTTGAAGAAATCAGACATTTACCCGGAGATTTGCAATTGACCGAGTCCTGATCCTGATGATATTGTGGCACTTAAATAAAAAAAAAATCATCCACATTTCCACAAATCACGGTCGACCACCCTTGGATGAATTTGCAAAAGATGATCACTCATATTTTTAGCAAACTAGCTCCCTTGCCTCACCTATAAATAAGACCCCATTTCTCACTTTTCTAATCATCCCTCATCCCTCATCCCTCAATCATCCCTCACTTATTCATCATTCTCTCCTATCTCAACTCTCTTAGCCCTCATGCCTATCATCATCTTTGCATAAAGATTTTTAGCAAATTGGCCTCTTAAAGAGCCCTTTGTCGGCCACCTTAGAGAGCCATTAGCAAAGGAGCAAAGCAAAGGAACGAAGGAGCCCTCGTCAGTTAGAGTCTTGGGTGACAGCCACTTTGATTTGGGTTTAATCTTTCTTTTCTTTAACTTAATTGAAGAATGTTTGCTATGTGTTTATTGTTCTTGTTTACAACAATGATAAATAAATTTTATTTAAGCTAGGATGATTATTTTGATTGAATAATATTATTTGATTCATGCTTATAATGTTTGTGCCTCAATCAATCATGTTTTCAATTAAAATCAAGTCTATATTTCATTCATACATGATTGAAATGCACTTGAATTAGCTGAGCGATCCTAACCAGACAACTGTTAATGGACGTATAATTGAAATGTGCATGCTTAATACCCGATTAAATTGTAGGTTACATAACAACCCTAACCAAGCTCTGTTATCTGCATAGTTTTTAGATTTGTGTTATTAAACTGTTTCAAACCTAGCACGTCCCTGTTACCTCACACAAATACTAAGAAACCCTTAGTAAATAAGGATCAATAAAATGTGTATTTACTAAGTAAAGGATTCCGAAAGGACCTAATGTGGTTTCCAAACTCATGAAAGATCGAGTTGTCATGGAATGTTTTTCCGAATATTGATAAGCATGTTGATAATAATTTGAGTTTAATTAAAGTAATTGTCCCAGCTTATTTATCTTATAATTGTTATTTATTGTGTTAATTCTGCTAAAATCTATTTCATTTATATAGTTACATGTTAGGATAAATCACATCAGGGATCATTGCATTTAGTTCAATATATTTTAATCATCACTTCTCAATTATATTGTTTTTATTTATCAAATTGTTAATATAATTTTACAAATTAATTGACTTAGCACAGATACAATCCCTGTGGAGACTATAACTCGATACTTACTTATTACTTGATAATGACTGTGTACACTTGCACAAACCCGAGCATTACAGTAATGCGTCAATGGACAGTTTGAAATGTGTTCTAAAAATAAAGTGTATAAAGATATCTTGTGATTCCATACGGTTAAAGTTGCATGAAAAGAGATAAGTGACATATTTGATGATTACAAGAGTTTAAAATGTTTGATGTTGCAGAGTGAGATCTGAACTTGGCACAACAAAGCTAGCTCGAATCGTTGAAAAACTTTTGAGTCTGTAAGTAAATATTATTATCCAAGAGAAATGATTACAGTTTTGAATGATTTGAATAAGAAACTTTTGTGTGTTTTACGAATGATGAATACATGATTGATATTACCAGAGGAAGATTATATGTTAGCTGGATTAGAAGTTGAATTGATGCTTACTAAGTGAATTCGTGAAACTTAGAGATGTGTTATCAAATTATAAGTTAAAAGGGGTTCAGTATAAATTGATTTCTGATTTAAAACTTCAGATGTGGAATGGATAATTGTTTGTTGCTTCGAGAAAGAATGTGTATATCAAGAAGCTCTGAGATTGAATAACCATTGTTGCAGGTGGCTCACAGTGTTAGTTAGACTGTTCATATAGGAGTAACAAGATGGTTGATAATTTGAGAAAGAGGTATTGATAAATGGGTATAAAACGTAATATTTTTGGCCTCGCGTTTAAATGTCTGAGCTATCAACAAGTTAAAGTTAATTATTAAGTGTCTTCAGGACTAATTCAGCATGTTTTGATATTTGTGTAATGGTGAAATAGAGTTTTGATGAATTTTGTATCGGGATTATCTCTTATCATTGAAAAAGATAGATGTTATCTGAATTATTGTTAACTGTTTGAATAAGTCTTTCCGTACACATAGATTTCTCTTTTGATAAATCAGCTAAGTTATTCATATAGAGATTGTCAGTTTGCATGTGGTGTTAGTCATCATTATTTCAGATTAAATTCTAAAATTTATATGGTAATTCTAGGAGAAACTATGGTAAGCTGTGAGTACGAGGTTATTTTGAAAATTCTTGAAATATTTATTTATCACTGTGTTTTAGAGTTTCAAATCAACTAAGGAACATTGTTGTTGTTTGATAAACTATAAGTATAATGCCCCAAATCCTGAAAACCCCTGTTAAAATTAATTTTGTGTGTTGTGACATGGATGTATGTTTGCCTTAGTAGTTTATTGTTCTGGGAGTGTCTGGGAAGTCATGGGTTCAATCCTTGGCTTGAGCGAAATTTTGCTCCTACTTGAATAAACCCTTGTCTTCAGCTGGTAGACTTTTAAATTAATGTGAGGGTTGCATGACATAAAAAGTCTGCTAGACTAGTGGCAAATGGTGTGTTACTAATGTTAAGGGACTTGAGTTTGAGTTCTACTACGTGCAAGGGATGTCTTTTTGCTGCTGTGTCGTGTGGGTGGTTGTATATCATTAGAACTCTGAAGCTTGGGTGGTTGGTGTGTTTGAGGGAATGTGGGAGTGTGTAGCCGAGATTCTAGGAGGAAATTTGGGGATGTGGATAGGGGAGTGATCGATTGAGTGATTGGTAGAGGATTTTGAGAAGGTGATCATGGGAAGTTGAGGAGTGAGAGGATGTTCTGACGAATGGGGACTCTAGACACCCTTTGAGTTTTATGTTGTGTAGGGTGTGGGGAGATGTTTAGTGTGTTGAAGGCTGACCGAATATGTGGAGTTCATTTGGTCAAAATTCGGCTATAAGCTTTGGGTGCCGATTTGTGTTAGCTAACTAAAGGTCGACTTCGTTTTCATTATCTCGGGTTGGCAACTTTATTTCTTTTGTTTATTGGATTTAGTCAAATACTCCTAAAAATCTTTCTCAGTCTCTTGTTTCCTCTTTTTGGCCGTATACCTAAGTTACATTTTGACTCTCCATCCTTTCCTTGATTCAAACCGATTGTTTGACATTAGTGATGGCCTATTGTTCGGATTGAGTATTTTCTTCTTCTTCTTCTCTTCTCTGAAGCTGAATACATCCTTTTTCGTTCTCATTCTTTTTTTTCTCTGTTGGGCTGAATACCCATACTCTCCCCCTCTCAAATCTTGTTGTTCTTCTTGCTTTGGCTGAATCTCCTTGATTGACTGTTGTCGAAATTCACTGGATTTGTTGGTAGAGGTGTGTTACAATCACTTTATTATTTCTCTTCCTAGTCGAATTTCTGTTGGCTCTGCTATCACGTTTCAACTTTCCCTTCTTTTTCTCTTTAAGGGCCGAATGCTGGTTCTTCTTCTAACGACTGTGATTTGCCAAATCATGCTAGGAGCGTGGATCCTATTGTGGAAGCTTGGTTCGATTACTCTTCTCTTTGCAAGTGGTCTATCCACTTTTAAGGTTAAAGTGTTGGAGCAGTACGTGGGGGTTAAGTCAGTGAGGTTCTGCAATTATTGGATTGGTTCTCGATCTTAGAAGTGGTTCGACTACGACATCGCAACAGGTGTGTGTACAACACTACCATTAAATATGAAACGACAGAAAAGCTGAAAAGCCAAAAAGTGGGCTGTCGACACCACACGGGCGTGTGGCCGCCGTGTGGTAGGCCGTGTAGTAAACCATGGCCGTGTGATAGATGAGATGGCCATGGGAGCTTTCATAGACCAAAGCGATATTGGGCCATTTTGGGCCAAACTGGGCCGTGTGGGCCTAAGGGGCCTATGGGTCCCACATGGAAAAATCGCATAAAAGTGTGGTAGATATCAGGCCAGGCTATGTAAACCACATGGCTGAGGCCATTTTTGGGCTATGTAGACCATACGAGCAAGTGGGCCCACATGGGCCCACAATATGGGCTATAGGCCCATTATTACTGATTGACTGTTAGGGTTGCACGGGCCGCTCAAGACGACTGTTGACCTACTGTTGGGCCGGTAAGTGTACCTGGACCTTTATTTTGGTAAGATGACGATTCTATCCCTATGTGATGTATGACTGTTTGAGCATGCCATCTTTACTGCATACACATTTATATTATGTTGCATTGCATGGAGTGGGTTATATAATTTTGGAGGAAGTGTACTGAAAGGATATAAGCCTATTACCGGCAGTGCTGCTGTAGATAATGTTTTAGTGCTGCAATTGGTACTACTTGGTGTATAGGGATGGGTGGGTCGATTTTATCCCCACATAGTGTGTAGGACTAGTACGAAGATAGTGTGTAGAGGATGGATTGGGTAGGATTCTTTGTTTGCATATTATACTAATATGTTAATGGGCTTAGGCTCGGATCACATCAT
Organism: Gossypium longicalyx; assembly: GCA_025698465.1. Lineage (NCBI taxonomy): Eukaryota > Viridiplantae > Streptophyta > Magnoliopsida > Malvales > Malvaceae > Gossypium > Gossypium longicalyx. The sequence continues at coordinate 22,767,095 of CM047000.1, forward strand.
TCATCGAAATTGGGCTCGAGCCCGCATCACATCATCAGCATTGAAATAGGCTAAAGCCTATCTGAGACTGAAAGGGCTTAGACCCAGATTGTGTTTACTCTGATTTATAGCTATTATGGGATTTCACACACTGAGTTTTCATAAACTCACCCATCTGTTAATTGTGTAGGAAATTCCCAGGCTTAGACAGATCGATGCAACGGAGGACTCAGTGGTGGCCACTCGATGTAGTTATCTTTTATTATTATAATTAAGATTTTATTTTTGGTTTTTCATTTTGTAATAAGGCCTCTTTAAGTTTTATTTAATTTGGGGATTTATTTTCTTATTTTTTTCCTATTAGTAGTAGGACTCGGATTTTCAAGAAAATACAAACAAATATTTTCTGAAAACACCATGTTGACGTAACTCGGTTTGAGAGTTTCTGCAATAAACATTATTTTAAAGGGGTAATAACAAATTAATATGGTCAATATTTTGGTAAAACAACTGGAGTTTTCACAATGTATATACATCCTAAAGTTTTTCTTTAAAACCCAAAGAAGTTTTATGTGGAACAGGTTTTCCAAGAAATTGTATTTTAAAAAAACACTCCAATGTGATATCACAGATTCGGCCATGACTTCTAGGCCGGGTTTGGGGTGTTACAATCAGGTGAGTATAAAAATGACATTGTATGAGGTATCGTATGGTTGCAATTACCGAAATCCGTTGTTTTGAGACAAAGCTTTGTGAGAAAAAGGATTCACGGGTTTAAATCCATCAATGAAATTGAGCAAAAAATGAAAGTAATTCAGTACAGTTACAAATAGTTTCAGCTTGTTATGATGTATAGCAGAAGAAAGATTAGAATCTTAGTTGTGAGATTAAATAGATATGAAATTTGAAGTCAAGTGTGAATTTGAAATGTACTATGTGGAAGCAAATATTTAATCTACTATCCGGTAAGATTTTCGGGGACAAAAATTCCTAAAGGGGGAGAGTTGTAACAGCTCGGTTTAGACTATAGTCAAAACTGGGGTTTTGGGACCACAAATCCATGTCAAAAAAATATTTTAATATTATATTCCGTGCTTAAAGTATGTGAATTAATATGTGTGAAATTTTCATATGAAAATTTCATCGTTTGAGCGTTGATTTGCGAAAATGGACTTAATCGCGTAAATTGTAAAAATGGCTTGCTATTTGTTAAAGTACTTTATTTCTATGTTCTTTTAGTGAAGGCCTTAAAATGAATTAAGCCATTAAATGATAGTATGGACAATAATGGACAACCATTATTAAGTTTTTATATTATTTCAATAAGGGTAGTTTTGTTATTATGTTAATAATGATAATAAAAATAAAACAAAATTGGATTTTGGTTGTCATTTTACACCTTTCGGCCGAATGTAAGAAAAAAAAAGAAGCTGTTTTCTTTGTTTATGGTTCGACACTTTGGAGATCAAATTAAGGTATGGGTTTTGTTCGGTTTTTGATAATTTTTACGTTTTTGAGATCGTTGCTTTGTAAATTAGTTAGCCCATGCTTTAATTTTCGGAATTGATGAAGAACTTGTGATTTGCCATTATTGATAGCTTGAGGTTTTTGTGTTTGATGATGAAAAATAAATATGTGTTAATAGATTTTCATATTTAATTAAGTGGTTTTTAGTAAAAGTGCCTATTTGGGATTAAATTGTAAATTTTGTAAATTGAGGGGTCAAAATGTGAAATAAATGAAAGAAATGTGCTGCTAGGGACCTTAGTGAAATTCAGCCAAGCATGGGTGTGGTCAAATTTTGAATATTTTGTGTTTTATGAAATAGGGACTAAATCGCGAAAAATGTGGAATGTCAAGGGCAAAAGTGTAATTAGCCATTTATGTGTTTTTAGATGAATTTGATTGAATATATAATTAAATAAGTTGAATTTGTATTGAATTAGATCAAGAAATGAGGAAATCAGATTTCGAATGGGGAAAGTAAAAAATTATCGAATAGTCGTTCCGGTCTGTTCATGTTAGTACAAGGTAAGTTTATAAGTAAATAAATGTTGTTAAATTGAAATGTATGTGCATTATATGTACTGAATTGAGTTGGAAAGAAATATATATATGTGATGCCGAATTGAATCGAGTTTTGGAGAATCTGTTCCGATCATGGATTATTCAAATAGATGAAATTGAGAAAGTTTCGATAATGTGACAATGTCTTAAAAGCCCCGTACGAACCATAGGAATAGTTAGGATACATATGTCATGACATAGGACTCCGATATGTGTTATCGTGTAAGACCACGTCTAGGACGTTGGCATCGATTTGTGATTTATGTGTAAGACCATGTCTGGGATTTGGCATCGTATATGATTTCGTGTAAGTCCCTGTCAGGGACAGTGGCATCGATATTTGATTACATGTAAGACCACGTCTGGGACGTTGGCATTGTACGAGCTTATGAGCTATCCGAGTATCCTTATTGATTCTGAATGGTTCAACGGGCATTCTGAGAAATGAATAACCATGTGAAATTGTATCCGATTCAGGTACGCGTGATTTGTTATGAAATTCATAAATGAAAGGTGAGTATGTATCATATGATCATATGTGAAATATACGACAACAAATGATATGAATGTATATAAATGAATGATGTGTTATATATGCTCGTTATATGAAATTGTGGTTCTATGTTTCGGACATGAGAATTATGAAATATGAAACATGGCTTTGATGTATGATTTCTTGGTTCGAAAACTTGATTAGATAATGAAATTAAAATAGTTGAGTTGGATATATGGTTCATATATGCAAATTTGGTTTATGTGAATAAGGGAATTATGGATGTTCGAGTTTGGAAGTGTTTATAAAGAAGTTGAAATAACCTTATGTATGATTTGTAATAAATGAACATAGTTCGATTGGCGATGTAGCGAGCTTGACTTATATGATTGAGTTAACGGTTGTTATTCGAATTTGAAAGCATGATTATAAGTTCATTGATAAATAAGATAAATGGAGTTATTTAATGTGGTTATATGAATTTACGAGTACAATAAATGTGTATGTGATTGAGATTTGATAAATTTGGTTTAGTGATATTGGTTTATAGATATTATTGAAATGATTCATTTGCTTATAGCTTACTAAGCTTTCAAAGCTTACTCTGTGTGTTTTTCCTATGTCTATAGAGTTTCAGAGACCTGCTCAGGTTGGAAGTTGTAAGAGACGTCATCACACTATTCGGTTATCACTTCGGTAAATAAAAGCTTTAAGTTTTGGTTATGTGGCATGTATAGGCTAGTTTTGAGATGATTCATTTTGATTTGAGAATATATATAACCATACGAAAATGGCTTAATTATAATGCTAATATTGTGTATATTTGGTTATGTATTGAGCTCTTTTTGAGAAATATGATTCATGGTTTATATATATAGTGTAATTAGTTATTGGAATCAGCTTGAACATTGAGGTGAAATATTGGATGTATTTTCGACTTATGGTTCATATTCCTATAGGTAAAATGATGAGTATAACATTGATGATGCATTAGTTATTTGAATATGGTTTGAAAAGGCAAATAATGTGATATATTTAGATATATATGTATATGGCCAAGTGAAATGGTCATTTTGGTATGTTCATAGTCGAAAATTTGGTAATGTTTAACATATGATTTTTAATATGCTTTGATATAGAGAATGTGCATGAAATTGGCTGATGATATTATGGATTGATTGATACATGTTTGGAGTTGAATTTGGCTAAAAATGTTGCATATATGATGCTTGATTTTGGAATTGTAGGGAGGACACAAATGGGTGGCATATTGGCCTTGTAAATGGCCTATTTTTGTCCACACGAGTAGAGACACGGGCGTGTCTCTGCCGTGTTGCTCGAGGGTCATTTTTAAATGAGCCTGGGCAGACCACATGGTTACGCACACACGGGTGTGTGGTAGGTCGTGTGACTAAGTCAATTTCGAGCACGGGTTAGACACACAGGTGTGTCTTATGGCCGTGTGGACAAGTCAATATGTATGCCTTGTTTTGCCACGGCCTAGACACATGGCCGTGTTTAATGCTGTGTGACCTTTATAACTTTAAAAAATGTTTAAGTTTCAAAAAATTTTGTATGTGTTCGGTTTAGTCCCGACCTCTTCCTAATACAAGTTTAAAGTCTCGTTGACCTAAAAAAGGGACTTTATGTTAATGTTTGATTATAATGCTATGATGTTTGTGAAATGAATGTGAAATGTTCCGATATGTCCGATAATGCCATTAACCCTAGTCTTGCAATGGTTACGAGTTAGGGGTGTAACAGGAAGTAAGTAAGAATCATGTGAAAAGATCTAGAGAAAGGAGACCTTGAGTGATAAAAGTCTACTTGATAGTCTATATTTGGTGAGTGAAAGTCCATATGAGGTAAAATTGGAGAGTGCTCAAGTGGAAAAAGAAAAGCAAGAAAAAACCCATACAAAAGTGAAGAATGATTATGTTTTAACTAACTCTAACTAAAATTTGTTCAGTGGTGTTTCTTTGTTACAGGATTTCAAGGATCCATTTATAAACTCTCAATTATATTACTCTACCATCGATAGACGATTTTACTTCTGGCAAAGAGGTAAGTTGAACATTGATAATTCTCCAAAGGTGCTAGAAGGTAAAAAAGTAAGGATACATTGGAAATTGAAATATGTAAGCATACCTTAAATGTTTTTGATAAGTATGCTACTAATTTTATTTTTCCTTATGACATGCTTTCTCATTGGTCAAGTGTAACACCCCTAACCCATATCCGTCGTCGGAACAGGGTTACGAGCATTACCGGAGTTTACAGAGTAATTTCATATAATTCATGTCATTTACTTTTCATATCTGAAACTAATCATATTGTCCCTTGAATGAACCTTCGAGGCCCAATTTAAACATTAGAATCAAGTCGGAACTAAATCGAGGACTCAAAAATTTTTTCGCAAAATTTTAAAATTTTTCTTATGTACAGGGGTCACACGCCCTGTAAAGCCCCAAAAATCTCGAAATCCCAAATTTTCTTTTTTTTTCTTTGGTTTTGATAAAAAGTATGTGGTTAATAATAGGTCTCGGTTAAGGTTTGAGTCGAACCTAGGGGTAAAGGAAATTATGGGTTAATAATTAAAAGAACCTTGATGGCAAGTAGGTGGGCTTTTGAATAAATGAAGGAATAATTTGACACAAGGAAGCCTTGTGGTGGAGTGGCAAGTGGCGTCACATGCAAGGCATGACAAGGGGGTATGGGGCTCGAATCCCACCTTGCGCAAAAGAGGGATTTATTTTTGCTTAAGAGTTGGACAGAGGTAGCGTTGGAATGAACTCTACAGAGAGTGATAAGAGGAGAAATTTGAAAAGGGGATTAAGGGGTTATCAGGGAGAAAAACTAGGAGATGAGGAGTGAAGAAGAGGTGGAGCCGAATTGGGAATTTGGGCATGGGAAATTCACCTATAGAAACTATATATAGGTGTCGAATGTAGGGTTGCTAGGCTAATGCTGAAATCTCCTTCACCTTATTGCCAGAAACCTTTTTTTTCTTTTTCTTTCCAAGATCCAAAAGCCGAAAATCCATTGTTCTTCTTTTGTGTTCTTGTGCTGATTTTTCATTCTTTCTTTACTAAAATCTTTTTGATTCACTTTCAGTCTAGCCGACTTCTTCTTTTTTTTTTATTGGAGTCGAATAACCCTCTTTTTGCCATACAAATCGCAAGGGTCGAATACCCTTGGTGCCGCCACTACTATTTCTAATCGGTCAGTCCTGGTGTAAGTGCTTTGTTCTTCCAATCGATTTTGCTAAGTATCAATTACTCTATTCCTCACTTCTTCTAATCAGTTTTGGCATGATTAGTATCAAATCCCAGTCTTTTGGATCCCTGCCGATTTGCTCCTCAGGTATGAGACTTTGGTAAGTGTTCTTTACTTAGTAAGGGTTGGCCAAATAGGCTTTAGTAAAAAAGGGAGACATATGTTGGATACAAGTCACCCATTATGTTTTTAACGATAAAGGTTAATGCAGATCTGAAAAGTACTCGTGGTTAGTGATCAAGGGAAAGCTATTAAGGCTTGGCGTTTCAAGTAAGGTTAAGGTTTGATTTCGGCTTTGGTAAAGTATTAGATAAGTATGTGAGGTTAATTCTTGAGTGATATCGATTGTAGGTTCGTGGCTAGGAATATCACAGCACGCTTTCTTACCAGGTGTGTACATACACTGCACACACACAATAAATCGGTAAATCCCAAAATGCCAAAATGTCAAAATGCTGAAGAGCCGAAAAGTCGAAAGTTTGGCTACAACAGACTTGCGAGTGCGCGAACACTCGTGAGGGGGAAACTAATAGGTTACCTGAGGCCCCATGGGCCATTCCATGGACTTAGGCTATGAATTGCCCAACCGGGCCAGAATGGGCTTAATAGGCTCGATAGGTTGTTGGGCCATAATAGGTGAAAATTGATAATTGATGTTATGTGATGGAAAATTTGGATGTGAGCATGACTATAAATGTGATTTGGGCCTCATGGGCCATATGAATGTGATTTGTGCCTAATGGGCCATATAAATGTGATTTGGGCCTAATGGGATATTATTAGGCCTAGTTGGCCATATACAGGTATGTGGATTTGTTTAGGCTTTGTAAGGGGTTTTGGGCCTAATTTATGATCACTGTATAAAACTTAATTAATTAAATGAGACCATGGCCAAGTCATAGGGTTAAGGTGTGGCAACGGGTATATGCATGTCTAGGATTGGATCTAGGGAGAGCTTGGTACTTAAGCGGTCTTAATGACTCACCACCTGTTCTCTGGAATCCTACCTGGCGCATAGTATTCGTTCATCTTAGCTCATGGGATTTTTTAACGGGCCAAGGTAAGTAAAAACCTACAAGAAAGGAAAAATTATCGAAATGCCCCTAAGGGTAAAAATGACCAAAATACCTCTATGTGTTGAATGTAAGTTTTATGGATGTTACATGTATATCTGCTGCATACATACGATATTCTGCTTAGGTTGCATCTGGGTTTGGAATTATGGAACGGAGGAAGTATATGAGGGTCACATGGTTGCTTGACAATCGTGGATCCACCGACGGCTTTTAAGCCCAATATATGAATGAAGGTAGTTCTGCAACTGGGCTACCATTAATGTGTATTGGTTGGGTGGGTCGATATTTATATCCCCATATGATGTGTATCAGGGGACAAAGTTGATGTGTAGTGGTTGGATTATTTGGGTGGGATTGCACTGCATTGCACTGCATGTATGATTTTACGGTGGTTGATGTTTGCTTTATGTTTGTTAAGGGTAGTACACACTAAGTTTGCGAAAACTCACCCCCTCTTTTATTTTTCTCAAGTGATGCTCAGTAGAAGGTTTGACGTTTGGAGGGACTCTGGGTGGCCAGCTAGTAGGATAACTTCGACTTGTTTTCCTTTTAAAAGCATATAAGTTTTTTGTTTATCAAGAAATATTCAGACCGAATTGTAATAAGGCCTTCCCTTTTTGTTATTATTTGGATTAATATTTTTATGCATTGTAATTACGAGAAGTTGAACATGAGTTTCCTAAAACATAGTATGTTTTTTTTACGTTTCTGCAACTAAATTTTCAAATGATAGGTTTTCATAAATCATATGTTTTAAACAAGCTTTTGCGATTGAAAAGAGAGCTTTTATAAGTTTATCAAAGTCTCATATTTTAAGGAAGGGTTTTCAATGAAAATAAGGTTTTCGCTAAAACACTTCAATGTGACGTGCCAGATTCGATTATAATGTCCGGGCCAAGTTTGGGGTATTACATTTAGTGGTATCAGAGCCCGGTTGTAAAACTCAAGATGTGAAGTGGGCCTTATTATTTGGTTTCTTTTTTCTACTTAAAATTTTTTTTTATCACAACGTTTTGGAGAAAAAGGAAATCTTGTTGAGCGCCACACTGAGACTCCGATGTCGAACTAAGTTAGTTCTTTTATTCTTAAACCTACTTAATTTGATATACTGTAGATAGCTAGTGGGCTATTTTAGATGATTATACTAAGGTTTTTAGATTGAAACTGAAGCCCGTAGAATCTTGAAACTATAGAGGATTTTTGAAAACACTCTTCTCTTTTTAATACTTTCATAAGACATCGGTTAATTATTGAAACTAACTAAAGCTTCATAAAATTTTTAATTCAGAAAATACATGAATCGACGATGAGTGCGAGAAGAGGTGCAAGAGGCCGTGGCTGAGGTTACGGAAGTGCTAGGGCTGAATCGTCGGCATCGGGCCATATGCCCAATGTTGGAGTAGATGGGGCTCTGGCCTCACCGGTGGCAGGAATGGACCGTATGATCGGACCGTGGGAGAAGATGCATTGTCACAGGTAATGCTAAGGATTTTGGAAAGGGTCACTTGGCCGAGTAACGGCATGGGAAATTAGGGGTCCATTCTAGAACGACTTCGTTCAAATGGGGATGAAATCTTTAAAGGCGTGGCTGGTGTGGCTCCTAACGTGGTGGAATACTGGTTGGAGGCCACTGAAAGGATAATGGAGGATTTGGACTGTTCACCTGAATAAAAGCTGAAGGGGGCGATGTCATTGCTTAGGGAAGAAGCTTACCAATGGTGGCTAGCAGAGAAAGAGGGCACCCAACCTGAGCAGGTCAAGGAAAGTATGTAGGTGCAAGTTATGTGGATGCTAGAAGGAAGGAGTTCCTGAACATGACCCAGGGAAACAAATCTGTGGATGAGTATGAGGCGGAATTTCTATGCCTTAGTATGTATGCAAGAGTTATGGTGGCAACGGACTATGAGCTTTGCGTTAGGTTTGAGGATGGACTTAGAGATAGCCTCAGGGTATTGATAGCTCTACAAAGGGAGCGGGCTTTCTTGGAATTGGTGGAGAAAGCAAAGATAACAGAGGAGGTAATGCGCACGGAGCGCCTAAATCGGGAGAAAGAATGGGGTAAGAATAAAAGAGAGGCTGAGACTCCTAGTGTTGGGCAGAGGCCTAGGGCTAGGGCCAAAGTTAATGGGCTAGTTAGAGCGGGCCCCCTGCTGTTAATCCAAGGGTGCCACCTTGTACTGATTGTGGGAGAAGCCATGGAGGCAAATTTTGGAAGAGGATGGGAGTTTGTTTAGCTTGTGGGTCTATGGAGCATAGGATCAGGAATTGCCCTAGAATGCTAGGTCGAGTGCCAGTCGCGGGCCAAGGTGATGCTCAGCCACCAAGGGGTGGTCAGCTGCCGCCAAGGGGTCGTGGGCATGCCAGAGGCGGTAACACAACGGACGTAGACGTGGAGCATTAGGCAGAAATGCAGGTCATGCTGAGGCGAGGCAGCTAGCTTTGGTTTATACTGCTCGTCGCTGGGAAGACAGGGATGCCCCAGATGTGATAACAGGTATGTTCATTACATATGAGTTACCTTATACAACATTGATTGATATTGGATCGACGCATTCATATGTTGCATGCAATATGACTGAACCTTTGGGTGATATGTTTGAAATTACCGCGAATAGGATGACTGTGATAAGTCCGTTAGGTTAGTTAGTGGGAGTGAATAAGTTGTTTAGGGAGGTGCCCTTAGTAGTCCAAGGGGTTACCTTTTTAGCGGATTTGATGGAGCTTCCGTTTAGTGAGTTCGATTTAATCTTAAATATGAATTGGCTGGTGAAACACCCGACCACCATAAATTATGCTGCGAAGCGAATGGTGTTAAGAACGGCAGAAGATAAGGAGGTGGTAGTGATTGGTGAACGCCACAATTATCTGTCGATTGTGATTTCGGCATTAAAGGCTGAGAAGTTGGTACGAAAGGGATGCGAAGCCCATTTGTCTCATATTGGCGATACGGAGGCTAAGAGCCTTACTATTAAGGAGTTGAAAATAGTTAGGGAATTTCCTGATGTCTTTCTCGAGGAGCTGCCTGGGTTGCCACCCAGCAGGGAAGTAGAATTTGGAATCGAGTTGTTACTTAGTATGGCTCCGGTGTCCGTCGCTCCTTATCGGATGGCACTAAAGGAGTTGGTAGAACTGAAGGCACAGATTCAGGAATTGTTGGATCGAGGATTCATTCAACCAAGTGTGTCTCCGTGGGGAGCTCCAGTGTTATTCGTAAAGAAGAAAGATGGGACATTGCGAATGTGCATTCACTATCGGTAGTTAAACAAGTTAACTATTAAAAACAAGTACCCTCTGCCAAGAATTGATGATATTTTTGATCAGTTTAGGGGAGCTTCCATTTTCTCAAAGATTGAACTACGTTCGGGGTATCACCAATTGAGGGTTAAGGAGGCGGATGTTCATAAGACAGCCTTCAGAACTCGTTATGGGCACTACGAATTCTTGGTGATGCCATTCGGGCTGACGAACGCATCGGGTCTTCCAACCCAACTTGGATCGATTTGTGGTAGTTTTTATAGATGACATTTTGGTGTACTCAAGAGATGAGGATGAGCATGATGCACACTTAGGGATTGTGTTGCAAATTTTGAGAGAGAAGCAGTTGTATGCAAAATTCAGTAAGTATGAATTTTGGCTAAGGGAGGTTACGTTTCTAGGACATGTGGTGTCAGCTGGGGGATCCAGGCAGAAAATTGAAGCGGTGTTGTAACGCCCCAAAAATCCCGAAATCCATAAATCTCGAAATCCTGAATTTTTTTTATTTTCGATTTTGATAAAAATTGTGTTTAATATTCTTATCCAAGCAATAATTTTAGTAGGTCTTAGCTAAGGTTGAGTTCGAATTAAGGGGTAGAAGAAATTATAATTTAATTATTAAAAGATTCAGGGATGACAAGTAGGTGGGCTTTTGAATAAACGAAGAAGCAATTGGACATAAAAAGAGCTTGTGGTGGAGTGGCTAAGTGACGCCACATAAGGTGTAGTGAGGTGGCGTTAGTAGCTAGCAAGGGGGTCCAAGGTTCGAATCCTAGCTTAGTATTTTTAGAGTTTAATTTTAGCCTTCTAGAAGGATGGAAGTGGCGTGAAGATGGACTCCAAGGGGAGTGTTCAGAAGAAAAAAATTAAGGAATGGATCAAGGGGTTATCGGGGAGAAAAACGAGGAGATGAGAAGTGAGGAGTAAGTGGAGCTGAATTGGGAACTTGGGCTTGAAGAATTCGGCTATAGGGCTATAAATAGGTGCCGAATGGGAGGGTTGAAAAGCTAATAACGAATTTCCCTTCACTTTGTGCCAGAAGCCCTTTTATCTAAAAAGTCGAAAACCTTTTCTCTAAAAAGCCGAAAACCTTTTTTTCTTTTCTTTCTTTGTGCCGAATTCTTATCCCTCCTCTACTTAATATTTTCTTTGCTTTAGCCGATTCTTCTTCCTCTCTTCTTTGGTTCTGAGTAATCAATTGTTGCCATTCAAATCTCTAAGAGCCGAATATCCTTGATGCTGCCACTACTCTTTCCACCCAGTCGATTCTAGTATAAATGTTCGCTCTCCCAATCGGTTTTTGATAAGTATCGAGTATTCGGTCCCTCACTTCTTTCTAATCAACTATGGTAGGGAATTAGTGTCAGATCTCGGTTTTGGATTCCTGCCAATTTGCTCCTCAAATCTGAGAAATACGCATGTTTAGTGATCAAAGTAAAAGCTAGTAAAGGCTTGGCGTTCAGGTAAGGTTAAGGTGAGATTCTGGCTTTTGGTAAAGTAATCGATAAGTACGTGTGATTAATCTTTGAGTGATATCGATTGTAGGTTTGGGCTAAGGAGATCGCATTACACTTGCTTACCAGGTGTGTACATACACTGCACACACACAATGAATAGGCAAAAGCTGAAAAACTGAAAAGCTGAAAAGTCGAAATGCCAAAAAGCCGAAAGTTTGGCTACGGTAGTCTTGTGAGTGCGCAAACACTCATAAGAGGGAAACTGATAGGTTGCTTGAGGCCCACGGGCGATTCCGTGGACTTGGGTTGTGATTTGGCCATATGGGCTGGAATGGGCTAAATAGGCCCAATGGGCTGTTGGGCCCATAATAGGCAAAAACTGAGTATTGATGCTTTGTGATAGGAATTTGTATGTGAGCATGAATATGAATGTGACTGGGCCTAACGGGCCATATAAATATGATTTGGGCCTAATGGGACATATATAGGTGATTTGGGCCTAATGGGCCATACGAATATGATTGGGCTTAATGGGCCAGATACAGGTATGTGAAATTGTTAGGCTTTGTAAGGGGTTTTTGGGCCTAGTATATGATATCCACATAAGACTTAATTAATATATTGCGACCGTGGACAAGTCAAAGGGTTAAGGTGTGGCAACGGGTATATGCATGTCTAGGATTGGATCTAGGGAGAGCTTGGTACTTAAGCGGTCTTAATGACCCACCTCCTCTTTTTTGGAATCCTATCTGGTGCATAGTATTCATTCATCTTAGCTCAAGGGACTTGTTAACGAGCCAAGATAAGTGAAAACCATAATTAAGGGAAAATTATCGAAATGCCCCTAAGGGTGAAAATGACCAAAATACCCCTAGGTGTTGAATGTAAGTTTTGTGGATGCGACATGCATACATATGATATTCTGCTTAGGTTGCATATGGGTTGGTAATTATGGAACGAAGGAAGTATATGAGGATCGCATGGTTGCTTGACAATCGTGGATCCACCGACGGCTTTTAAAGCCTAATATGTAAATGAAGGTAGATCCGCAATCGGGCTACCATGGTGTATGGGTTGGGTGGGTCGATATTTATATCCCCACATGGTGTGACTGGGGACAAAGCTGGTGTGTAGTGGATGGATAATTGGATGGGATTGCATTGCATGAATGATGAACGATGAATGATTTTTTTTTTGAATGCTTGTTTTTTTCGAGGGATGTACACACTATGTTTGCGAAAACTCACCCCCTTTTTTATTTTATTTTTAGGTAATGCTCAGTAGAAGGTTTGATACTTGGAGGGAATTTGGGTGGCTAGCTAGCAAGATAATTTGGACTTTTTTTTTTCAAGCGTACAAGTTTTTATTTAATTAAGTATGTTTCAGATCAGATTGTAATAAGGTTTTCATTATGTTATTATTACTTGAATTATTATTATTATTATTATTATTATTATTATTATTTTCATTGTAATTTACAAGAAGTTGAACATGGGTTTCCTAAATTATAGTATGTTTTCTACGTTTCTGCAACTAAACTTTTAAATGATAAGTTTACTTAAATCAAATATTCTAAAAAAGGCTTTCACAACTAAAACGTGTGTTTTTCTAAGTTAATTAAGGTTTCTTTTATTTTAAGAAGGGTTTTCAATTTAAACACGGTTTTCGCTAAAACACTTCAATGTGACACACCAGATTCGGCCATAGGTTTGGGCCAGGTTTGGGGTGTTACAGGTGTTAGATTGGAAAACACCCAAGTCGGTATCGGAAATTCAAAGTTTTCTGGGCTTGGCAGGGTATTAGAGGCAGTTTGTTGAGGGTTTTTTAGTAATTGCTACATCTTTAACTAAGTTGTTGAGGAAGGGGGTACCATTTGTTTGGGCGGACAAGCAGCAAGAGAGTTTTGGAAAAGTACTGAGGCCCCTGTGTTGATTCAGCCAGTGCCTAGGAAGGAGTTTATGTTTATAGTGACGCATCGCATGTGGGCTTGGGATGTGTATTGATGAAAGAAGGAAAGGTGGTTGCGTATGCGTCACGACAACTTAAGACTCACGAGGTGAATTACTCAACCCATGATTTGGAGCTAGTTACGGTGGTTTTCGCGCTAAAAATATGGAGGCATTATTTATACGGGGAGAAGTGCATAATTTATTCAGACCATAAGAGTTTGAAGTACCTCCTTACCCAAAAGGAGCTAAACCTTTGGCAGTGTAGGTGGGTGGAATTATTAAAGGATTATGATTGTACGATTGAATACCACCCTGGCAAAGCGAATGTGGTCGTCGACGTGTTGAGTCGTAGGGTTAAGTAGGACTTGAGGGCTATGCTCGCCCGTTTAAGTTTGCTGGATGATGGTAGCTTGTTACTTGAGCTTCAAGTAAAGCCGGTGTGGGTCGAGCACATAAATAATAAGCAATTAGTGGATGAGACTTTGGTGCTTGTTTTAAACAAGTAGAGAATGGGGAGACATCGAACTTTGGGATAAATAGTGAAGGAGTGTTGTGTTTCTGTGAAAGAATGTGTATACCAAAGGACGATGATCTAAGACAGTCTATTTTGCGGGAAGCGCATAGCAGCCTCAAAGCTATGCATCCTGGCGGAAACAAGATGTATTGAAATTTGCGTGAGCTTTATTGGTGGCCTGGACTTAAGCGCGAGGTTATGGAGTTCGTAAGCAAATGCCTAATTTGTCAAAAGGTGAAGGCGGAACATCAGTTGCCTTCGGGGTTGCTTCAGCCAGTAAAGATTCCACTGTGGAAGTGGGAAAGGATTACTATGGACTTTGTTAGTGGGCTACCCTTGACGCCTACTAAGAAAGACTCGATATGAGTTATAGTGGATCGGTTAACCAAGTTTGCCCATTTTGTGCCGGTTCGTACTGATTAGTCGTTACAAAAGCTGGCTAGGTTGTATGTGGCAGAGATTGTAAGATTGCATAGAGTGCCAGTATCCATAATATCTGATAGGGACCCACGTTTCACTTCTCGATTTTGGAACAAGCTGCATGAGGCGCTGGGTACTAGGTTGAACTTCAGTACATCATTCCACCCTCAAACTGATGGACAATCGGAAAGGGTGATTCAAGTATTGAAATTATGGGTTAATAATTAAAAGAACCTTGATGGCAAGTAGGTGGGCTTTTGAATAAATGAAGAAAGAATTGGACACAAGGAAGGCTTGTGGTGTAGTGGCAAGTGGCGTCATATGCAAGGCAAGGCAAGGGGGTATGGGGTTTGAATCCCACCTTGCGCAAAAGAGGGATTTATTTTTGCTTAAGAGTTGGACAGAGGTGGCGTTGGAATGAACTTTGTAGAGAGTGATAAGAGGAGAAATTTGAGGAGGGGATTAAGGGGTTATCAGGGAGAAAAACTAGGAGATGAGGAGTGAAGAAGAGGTGGAGTCGAATTGAGAATTTGGGCATGGGAAATTCGGCTATAGGGAATATATAAAGGTACCGAATGTAGGGTTTCCAGGCTAATGCCGAATTCTCCTTCACCTTGTTGGCAGAAACCTTTGTTTTTCCTTTTTCTCTCCAAGATCCAAAAGCCGAAAATCCCTTGTTCTTCTTTTGTGTTCTTGTGCCGATTTTCCATTCTTCCTTTACTCAAATCTTTTTGATTCACTTTCAGTCTAGTCGACTTCTTCTTTTTTTTTTCCCTTGGAGCCGAATAACCCTCTTTTTGCCTTACAAATCGCAAGGGCCGAATACCCTTGGTGCCACCATTACTATTTCTAATCATTCAGTCGCTAAGTATCAACTACTCTTTTCCTCACTTCTTCTAGTCGGTTTTGGTAGGATTAGTATCGAATCCTAGTCTTTTGGATCCCTGCCGATTTGCTCCTCGGGTGTGAGACTTTGGTAAGTATTCTTCACTTAGTAAGGGTTGGCCGAATAGGCTTTAGAAGAAAAGAGTGACATATGTTGGATACAATTCACCCATTATGTTTTTAACGATAAAGGTTGATGCAGATCTGAAAAGTACTCGTGGTTAGTGATCAAGGGAAAGCTATTAAGGCTTGGCGTTTCAGGTAAGGTTAAGGTGAGATTTCGGCTTTTGGTAAAGTATTGGATAAGTATGTGAGATTAATTCTTGAGTGATATCGATTGTAGGTTCATGGCTAGGAAGATCGCAGCATGCTTTCTTACCAGGTGTGTACATACACTGCACACACACAATAAATCGACAAATCCTGAAATGCTGAAATGCCAAAAAGTCGAAAAGTCAAAAGTTTGGCTACAACAGACTTGGGAGTGTGCGAACACTCGTGAGGGGGAAACCGATAGGTTATCTGAGGCCTTATGGGCGATTCCATGGACTTGGGCTGTGAATTGCCCAACCGGGCCAGAATGGGCTTAATGGGCCCAATGGGCTGTTCCGCCATATTAGGCAAAAATTGTTAATTGATGCTATATGATGGAAAATTTGTATGTGAGCATGACTATAAATGTGATTTGGGCTTCATGGGCCATATGAATTTGATTTGGGCCTAATGGGCCATATAAATGTGATTTGGGCCTAATGGGCCATATAAATATGATTGGGCCTAGTGGGCCATATATAGGTATGTGGATTTTTCTGGGCTTTGTAAGGGGTTTTGGGCCTAGTTTTTGATGACTGTATAAAACTTAATTAATTAAAAGAGACTGTGGACAAGTCATAGGGTTAAGGTGTGGCAACGGGTATATGCATGTCTAGGATGGGATTTAGGGAGAGCTTGGTACTTAAGCGGTCTTTATGACTCACCGCCTCTTCTCTGGAATCCTACCTGGTGCATAGTATTCATTCATCTTAGCTCACGGGATTTGTTAACAGGCCAAGGTAAGTTAAAACCCTCAAGAAAGGAAAAACTACCGAAATGACCCTAAGGGCAAAAATGACCCAAATACCCCTATGTGTTGAATGTAAGTTTTATGGATGTTACATGTATATCTGCTGTATACATACGATATTCTGCTTAGGTTACATCTGGGTTGGGAATTATGGAACGGAGGAAGTATATGAGGGTCGCATGGTTGCTTGACAATCGTGGATCCACCGACAGCTTTTAAGCCCAATATATGAATGAAGGTAGTTCCGCAATCGGGCTACCATTGATGTGTATCGGTTGGGTGGGTCGATATTTATAACTTCACATGATGTGTATTGGGGGACGGAGTTGATGTGTAGCGGTTGGATTATTGGGGTGGGATTGCACTACATTGCATTGCATGTATGATTTTACGGTGGTTGATGTTTGCTTTATGTTTGTTGAGGGTAGTACACACTGAGTTTGCAAAAACTCACCCCCTCTTTTTTTTTTCTCAGGTGACGCTCAGTAGAAGGTTCGATGTTTGGAGGGACTTTGGGTGGCCAGCTAGCAGGACAACTTGGACTTGTTTTCCTTTTAAAAGCATATAAGCTTTTTGTTTATCAAGAAATTTTCAGACCGGATTGTAATAAAGCCTTCCCTTTTTGTTATTATTTGGATTAATATTTTTATGCGTTGTAATTACGAGAAGTTGAACATGAGTTTCCTAAAACATAGTATGTTTTTCTACGTTTTCGCAACTAAATTTTCAAATGACAGGTTTTTATAAATCATATGTTTTAAACAAGCTTTTGCGATTGAAAAGAGAGTTTTCATAAGTTTCTCAAGGTCTCATATTTTAAGGAAGGGTTTTCAATGAAAACAAGGTTTTTCGCTAAAACACTTCAATGTGACGCGCCAAATTCGGTCATAACATCCGGGCTGGGTTTGAGGTGTTACACGCCCGTGTGAGTAGGCCGTGTGGCTCACACGGCCAGATGACATGCCTATGTCTCAAGCCGTGTGGGCATTCGATATGAGGCACAGGATCATGTCCCAGCTCGTGTCCTTACCCGTGTAACTCTATAACTTGTGTCACACGGCCAGCCACACGTCCGTGTGCTAGGCCGTATGGTCAATTTAATTTTCAAAAATTAAATGCAGGATTCACATGACACAACCCCTTGTTCTAGGCCGTGTATCACACATAGCTGAGACACACGCCCGAGTCTCTGCCCATGTGCCCAATTCTGAGTATTCTATTTCTCAATTTTAATATGCAAGGGACACACGATCAAACCACATGCCCATGTGCCAAGCTGTGTGTCACATACGGTCAAGACACACGCCCGTGTGTCTACCCTTGTGGACAAAACAAGGCCATTTTTTTAGCCTTATTTCTTACCCAAATTTAACCTCAACCTACAATAACATTTGCATACATTTTCCAACCAATTCAAATCATATAAATCAAGCAAACATCATTAACATGTATGAAATAGTATCACATATTCATATGATCAAACTTACCTTCTTGTAATGATTTATATTTTACCCTAATTCAATTTAACCAAACCACATACATACAAGCTAAACATAATATATAACCTTATAATAACATACCAAAACAATCCATTTTTAGCCATTCCAATGGTTAAATTACAAACAACTATTTACATGCCAACATAGGCCAAGTTAACCTATATATTGTAACAGCCCAAACCCGGCCCAGACGTTACGGCCAAATCTGTGATGTCACATTGAAGTGAAATTTTGAAAATTGTCGTTCAGTTTGAAAGTTAGTACAATAGTAAAAATCTTTGTAGTGATCTTTTTATAAAACTCTTTAGTATTATGTTTAAATAAAAGAAAAGTCTCAATTTGGTTAGGCATCTGTTAGGTCACAATAAGTTGTTATTAGTTTTTGAAAAGCGTTCTTTCTTGCGGAAGCTTGGAGAAACATGTTAGCGTATTCGTGGTGTTTTGAAAACATGTAACCTTTAAAAAAATGCGTCTTAAAGCTAGCAGATATAATCAAACATTTGAAAATCCCAAAATTTAAAATAAACTTTAAGAGGCCTTATTACAAATCCAAAAATCCAAATTAATTAACTTATGTATAAAACTAAGATAGTAATTAAAATCAGTCGTGTGGCCCCAATCAAATCCCTCGTAGCACTGGCCCACCCAAGGAGTACCTGCACAGGAAAGCAGAGGAGTGAGTTTATGAAACTCAGTGGGTATTCCCTTTTTAATAACAGACAATAAGTAGGCAACACAGTCTAGGCTTAAGCCTATTTCAGTGACAGTCCAGTATCAGTGTGGGCCTTAGCCCATTACATTAATAGTATCAGTGTAGGCCTTGGCCCATTACAGTAACAATATCAGAAATGCAACCAAGATCCTACTCGTCCATCCTCTACACTCCACTCTGTCCAGCCCTACACTTCATGTGGGGATAAAATCGACCCACCCATCCCTACACTCCAAATATAGCATCGGTTGTGGCACTAATCAGTAATTGTAGCAAAGCTGCCAGTTCAGTACACTTCCTCCAATATATATATCAAACCCACCCTCATGCACATGTCATGTCATAATATATACGTGTATGCAAAATGTCATGCTCGAATACAGTCAATTAAAGCATAGGGGTATAATAGTCATTTCATCAGTAAGGGGTCTAAGTGTACTTACCGACCCATTAGTAGGCCCACAATCGTCCCGTTCGACCTTAACGATCAAATAGTGAAAATGGCCCGAGGCCTATAACTTGGCCCATGTGGGCCTACACACCCGTGTGGCCTATTAAACCCAACAATGACCTTAGCCGTGTAAACTACACCACCAGGCCCACAAAACTCCACACATTTGTGTGGTTTACTCGTGTGGGGCCCACATGGCCCATTTTGGCTCAACATAGCCCAAAACGACCTAATCCCTTAAAGTCGCTCGTGGCAATCTCTACGGTCACAAGCTCGCGCTTATGTGTTAAGATGACCACACGAGCGATCGCACGCCCGTGTGGCATCGATGATACAGTTTCCGGCTTTTGTCGTTTTACAATTGAAGTAGTGTGATTACACATCTGTTGAGAGAAAAACGCCAGTCTCCACGCTCTCCAACCTAGATCCAAATCCAATGTCAATCCATAACTTAATAGGGTTAACACCCTCTTATTAACACTTAAACTCTCAGTCACACAATTTACTTACCTTGATTAAGCAAGTAGGGTTTAATCGTCCCTTAAGCCAATGATCACCACTCCTTATCAAGGATCTGCATAAAAACCTAACTTTGTTGAGTACCACCCTAAATGTAAACCACTTGAACCAAGTAAACCACTTACCGAAATATAGCACTACGAGTGGAGGGTAGCAACAATGGGCCCACCAAAGCACAAGATGATGCAGTCACCCCTGACAGCAACTGATCAAGAATAGCAAATATTAGAGGGAAAAACTGTTAACCGGGAACAAGGGAAAACAAGCAACTGAACTAACGCGCACCATTGATAGTTCGGCTAACCCCATAAAGTGCAAAGAGGGGGAAAGTCGAAAGTAAAAAGTAAGAACAAAAGAGAAGCCAAGAGCAGTTACCCCAAAATTGAAACAAAAGAGAGAGATGGAGGGAAAGGATGAGGTATTCGGCCTAAGAACAAGGTAAAAAGAAAATAAATATTGAGAGGAAGAAGGAAGAATAGAATCAGTCACACCATGCTAAACCGCAAGAGCTTGAGAGATAGGAAATCAATGGTATTCAACCAAGAAGGGTACACCGTTTGGAAAAAAGTGGTGGAGAAGAAAAAAAATCTATGGACAAAAAGGTCGGAGAAAGAGGTAGACTCACAAGTAAAAGAGAAAGGACTAATTGATACCCAAGACAACACCACTCGCCTTTAGTGACAAAAGAAAAGAACCACAATTTGCAAAAACCCAAAAGAAACATGGAGAGGGAGGAACCCAGAAGAGAAAACAATGCCGAAAGCTAGAGAATAGCAACTCTGCCGAAAATCTTTATGCCCACTGCCCAACTTCGGCTCATAATCCCACTACACTCAATTTCCTTCTTTCTTCCCCAAAATCCTCAACTGATAACCCACCTATCCACATCCCCACACAATCAAAAAATCCCCCCAATATCCTCCTAAATATTCGGCCACAACAACCCCCATTCAAACTTATTCAAACTCTTGGTGTTTCGGTCAAACACCAATACCCACATTAACATGTAATAAAAATAAAATCCGTTGCTTGCTCAAGTACTCGAACCCCAGTCTCCTAGCAACCAAAAACACGCCGCTATCGCCTTGACCAGTAAGCTTCTTATGTCATGTAACCCTTACATTAAATTAAAAGTCTACTAGCTAGCAACACGGGTTAATTCACTTAAAAGCAAAAAGTTTGCTCAAGCCAAAGCTTGAACCTATAACTTCCCAGACACTCCCAAAGCACTAAACCTATAGCACCCCTAACCTGTATCCATTGCCGAACTAGGGTGAAGAGGCATTATAGGACATATCGAAACATTTCGCAATCATTTCACAATCAAAAGTCATGCATTGTCATATCATAGTCAAACATTAACATTAAGTCCCTTTCTTAAGTTAATGAGACCATAAACATGCATTTGGAAGAGGTTGAGACTAAACCAAACAAATACAAATTTTTATTCCAAAACTTAACAATTTTCTAAGTTATAAAGGTCACACGCCTGTGTGAACAAGCCGTGTGCCTCACACGGCATTATACACGCCCATGTGTCTAACTCGTGGTCAAAACTGACTTGACCACACGGCCTAGTACACGCCTGTGTGTGCGCGGTGTGTGTGGTCCGCCTGTGCTCATTTCGAAATGGCCTCAAGCAACACACAGAGAGACACACGCGTGTGTCCTCGCGTGTGGGCAAAAATAGGCCATTTACAAGGCCAATATGCCTCCCCCATTTGGGTCCTCCCTACAATTCCAAAATCAAGCATCATATATGCAACATTTTTAGCCAAATTCAAATCCAAACACGTATCAGTCAATTCATAATATCATTAACCAATTTCGTATTCATTCTCTATATCAAAACATACTAAAATCATATGTCAAACATTACCCGAATTCTCTACTATGAACATACCAAATATACGCCATATTAACATCATGAATAAGCCATTTTTGCATGGCTATATAAATACACAAGTCAAAATGAACCATCTCAAAACTAGCCAATACATGCCACATTACCAAAACTTAAAGCTTTTATTTACCAAAGCGATAACCTGATAGTGTGATGACGTCTCCTCCAACTTCCAACCCGAGCAAGTCTCTGAAACTCTATAGACATAGGATAATAAATAATAAAGTAAGGTTTGAAAGCTTAGTAAGTCATAAGCAATTAAATCATTTCAATGATATTTATAAACCAATATCACTAAATCGAAATTAACAAATCTCAATCACATATACCTTCATTGTACTTGTAAATTCATGTAATCACATTAAATAATTCACTTAACTTATTTAGTAATGAGCATATACCCATGCTTTCAAATTCAACTAACAACTGTTAGTTCATTCATATAAATCAAGCTCACACATATTCATTTCATCGCTGACCAAACCATGGTCACTTATTAAAAATCATACATAAAGTTATATCAACTTCTTTATAAACACTTCCAAACTCGAACATCCATAATTTCCTTATTCACATAAACCAAATTCACATACATGAATCATATAGCCAACTCAACCATTTTGATTTCATTTTTTGTTCAAGTTTTTGAACCAAATGATCATACATCAAAACCATGTTTCATGTTTCGTAAATTTCATATCCAAAACATAAGACCACAATTTCATATAACGAGTATATATATAACACATCATATTAATCACCCTTATTCAAATCCATATCTTACTTCCATTCCACATCTTTAATCTTTTAAATAACATTAATAATGCTATCAAATCCAACTCATTTCATCATTCATTTAAACAATTTTCATCTACTTCATACTTAACACCATCAACCACAGAGGTTTCGTACATACCTATACCATTAAGTTCTTATCTACCACATTTTTCACTTCAAAGCTTGAAACACTAATTCATTCGATCGTCTTTGAACATTCAACGAACTCGCACACTTAGTGCCAATTAATTAGCGAAGTTGTAATTGTATTGCACACTTAGTACCATTACATTAAACCGAACTTATATCGGTATCGCATACATAGTGCCCTTTTCTCATCCAATGTTGTTATAATCCCGCACACTTAGTGCCATTTTAATAGCCGTAGCTATTTCATTTATCGTACACTCAGTGCCTCAAATTCAATTCACATTTTACATATTTCAACTTCACAATTATATTTCTTTATAATTCAATTCAGAACATATAATGCACATATATTTCAATTTAACAATATTTATTTAATCATGAACTTACTTCGTACTAACACGAACAGACCGAATTGATTATTTGATAATTTTTGACTTTCCTCGATCCAAATCTGATTTTCTCATTTCTTGATCTAATTAATACAAATTTAACTTATTTAATCATATATTCAATCAAATTTATCTAAAAACACATAAATGGGCTAATTACACTTTTTCCCCAAACATTTTACATTTTTACAATTTAGTCCTTATTCACAAAATCACAAAATACACAAAATTTCATATTTCCCATGCTTGGCCGAATACTCATATAGTCCATATAAGTCCACATATTTCATTTATTTACACTTTTAACCACTCAATTTACACTTTTCATAAATTAATCCCTTTTATGAAATTTCACTAAAAATCACTTTACAAAACATGATAATCTATCAACAAACTTTCATAATCCATCATCAACTTCATAAAGCTCACAATTTCATCAATGGCACATTTCAAAATCATCATCAAAATCAGAAATTTAGGCATGGGCTTTATAGAACACTAGCAACGATCACAAAAACATAAAAATTATCGAAAACGGATTAAAAACGAACCTTTTAATCAAGCTTTATCATGATCAAACCTTAAAACACATACATGGCTTTTCTTTGTCTCTAACATTTGGCTGAACATGATGACAATAAATCCAAATTCTTGTTTTGTTTTATTATATTAACCTTTATTAATCAATTTCCCATTTTTCCCTTAATGAATAACCTTTAAAATCATATAATGGTTGTCCATATATGTCCACCCATGTATTTAATGGTCTAATATCAACATAAGGACCCTACATTATAAAGGCCATAGCAATATAGCACTTTAACAAATAGCATGTAACTTTTACACTTTATGCGATTAAGTCCTTTTCACAAAATTAACCATTCAAATGGTAAAATTTCTTCACGAAATTTGCACACAATTCTAATATCATGCTGTAAATATTAAAGTAACATTAAAATAATTTTTTTCAATGTCGGTCCTGAAACCACTATTCCGATTAGGGTCTAAATCGGGCTGTTACAACTCTCCCTCCCTTTAGGGATTTTTGTCCCCGAAAATCTTATTAGAAGGTAAATTAAGGATTTACTTTCACATAGTATATTTCAAATTCACATATAACTTCAGATTTCATAACTATTTACTCTCACTATTAAGATTTCGATCTGCTTCTTACTAAACATCATATCAAACTGAATCTGCTTCTAACTGTATTGAGTTACTTTCATTTTCTACTTCATTACACTGATGATATTAATATCATGAATCATTTAGTCACAAATCTCGATCCTGAACAACGGATTTAGGAAATTTCCACATACGTTATCTCATACAATGTCATTTTTATACTCACCAGATAGTTTATCAAATAGTATCAATGTCACATACATCAATATTTCAAGAATTTGATTTGCATTCCTCGATTTCGCCACAATCTCATACTCACAGATTATTGTAATTTCCCTCAGTATTATCATATGAGTTTTAGATCTCAATTTGAAATACAACAATGACTGCAACCAAAAGTAGACTTGCCATCACAGAAACGGATAACTCAGCTGTTTAATCAAAAGAGAAAATCTATACGTACCGAGAGATTTCTTCAGACAGTTAACAATGTTTCGAATAACTCTATATTTTTCGATAATAAGGATAATTCCTATACATAATTCATCCAAACTCTATTTCTATAATCAACAAAATTAGAAATATCATATTTCACACTCAATCATCGATATCATATCTCGGACTGTTGTGTGTCTTGTTAAATCCGATATGAACAGATAAACTATCACTGAGAGTTTCTTGTAGCAGTTGTTGTATAATCGTAGATCTTTTCAATATACACACTCTATCTCGAAATAACAAATAATCATTGATACCACATCTGAGGTTCTGAATCAGAAATCAATTTATGCTAAACCCCTTTTTAACTTATAATACACTGACACATTTCTGTGTTTTACAATTTCACTAAATAAACATTTATTTAACCTCTAATTCATCTAACAATTGTTATAAGCTCAACCTCGTATTCATCGTTCAAAAAACACACATAAATGTTTCCCATTCAAAACATCCAAAATTATAATCATTTTCCTCGGATAAGAATCACTTATAGACTCAAAAGTTTTTCGACAATTCGAGCTAACTTTGTTGTGCCAAGTTCGAATCTTTCTTTGACATTAAACATTTTAAACTCTTGTAGTCTTCATATATATCACATAACTCTTTAATCAACTCAGACGAAACCAGAATTGACAATTCAGTTAAATAAGTCTTCGTGCAAAAGAAAGCTTCAACATTCGAACTAACTTTAATTTTTCACAACATTTCTCAGATAGAATTGTTTCAATAGATATAATTCTATATTAAATCTTCAAGAATACGAATTCTTCTTCCAAACTATCCATCAATTCACACATGTACGTTCAAAGTTTATTTCTAGTCCAGTAAATAGATTCAAATACATATAACCCAATTATCCTTTCAATCAAATAATTCAAATCAAACTAAACCACTGAATCAGTCTTTTTGAAGAAATCTTTTCTTTTCGTCAAAAGGATAACCTAAATATAACATTGTACAGAAGCCACAACCATCATATAGAAATCATAATGTCATAATAGGTCCGATGTCTTAACCGTAACAATAGATAATTTCTCGGCTATTAATAAAACATTTGAACATAGAAAAAAATAAAATATGATTTGAACAGTAACCATGTAACACCCCTAACCCCTAACTCGTAACCATCATCGGATTAGGGTTACGAGGCATTACCAGACAGACAGAATATTTCAGACCAATTCAGAATCACAGATATCACATAACATTAATACATAGGCAATCATCAACAATTCATTCCTTATAATGGTCTACGAGACCTAAAACATACTTTTAAGGACCGTCGGGACTAAACCGAACACATTCAGAATTTTTAGAACTTAGAAAAAATTTTCAATTCTGTTGAGGTAACATGTAACACCCCAAACCCGACCTAAAAGTTAGGCCCGAATCTGACGTGTCACATTGAAGAGTTTTTTGAAAAATATGTTTTCATTAGAAACCCTTCTTATTTAAAACGTAGTACATTGAAAACTTTTTAATTTTATTTCCAAAATTCCTTTTTACTTTGTGGAAGCTAATCCTAAAAGTAACCGATTTATGAAAACATGATGTTTAAAAGTTAAGTTGCGAAAATGTAGTGATTTGAAAACAGATGTTGTTTTGGACAACTGCGATTTACTTCTAACCATTATAAAACATAGTAAATAATATCCCAAACTAAAATAAAAACCAGAATTAAGAGAGGCCTTATTACAACCCAATTAAAAAGAAATACGCAACAGTAAATAAACAAATCTGAAAAGATAAGTAGTACATGGCCATTTTCGAGTCCCTCGCAGCACCGATCCACCTATCCCTGGGGATTACCTGCACGGTTAATAAACGGGGTGAGTTTACAAAAACTCAGTGTGTAATCCCCTTACTAGAGTAACATCAAAGTATCTGAAAAACAAAAGCGAAGCTTGATGCGGGCTAGAGCATTGTTAATGATATGAGTATAGTCCGATTCGAGCATACGTGGGCCAAAGCTTATTACAATGTCATTTGGGTCATATCCCATAACAGAATCAATTGGGCCCAGCCCAAACCAATAACAGAACGAAATGTGTGAATGCATGGATGCATGCTATCCCATCCCAATAATCCCACCGTTACATATCAACTCCGTCCCCCGGTACACATCATGTGGGGATATAAATATCGACCCACCCATCCGATACACATCAATGGTAGCCCAGTTGCGGTACTACCTTCATTACAGCAAAGCTGCTAATCATATATTGGGCTTAAAAAGCCTTCAGTATCGGAATTATAATTGGCACAAAGCCATCAATAACTGTATTATGTTTGGCACATAGCCATCAGTGACGATAATATAATCGGCACACAGCCTTGGGTACATATGATCCATACAGAGTCATCCATAAGTATGTTAGGCACATAGCCACAGGTAAATACGTTTGGCACAAAGCCATAGTCAAGATGGCACAGAGCCATTTTTAGATTGGCACAAAGCCACAATCAGAATAATTGGCTTTAAGCCATCGGTAGCTGTTTCATGTTACGCAAAGCAACTATCAAGAATGATATCTGATACGGCAAGACACGACCTCGGGTAAATATTATCGACACAGAGTCGTCAATAATCATATATTAGGCTTAAAAGCCACCGTTGGATCCACGGTCGTCAAGCAACCATACGATACTCAATTTCTTCCTCCGTTTCACAATTCCAACCCCATGCAATATGTCATGTATGTCATGCTCAATCATTACACGTGTATGTAAAATGGCCATGCTTAGTAACAATCATTTAAACATATATTAAAAACATATCAGTTTTACAACCACAGTCAAGTCAGTTAAAACACAATCATACAATCACATTCAATCAATCAAATACATAGTCCAAGTCAGTCATTTACCCACAAGGGCGAAACAGTCATTTTACCCTACAGGGGTATTTCAGTAATTTTACACTATAAGGGTAATTCGATAATTTTACAAATCGAGGGTATTTCAGTAATTTTACAAATTAGGAATATTTTGGTAATTTTACAAATCGAGGGTATTTTGGTAATTTTACAAATCGGGGGTATTTTAGTAATTTACAAACTGGCAGTATTTTGATAATTTTACAAATCGAGGGTATTTTGGTAATTTTACAAATTAGGGGTATTTTGGTAATTTTACAGATCATGGGTATTTCGATAATTTTACAAATCAGAGGTATTTTGTAATTTTACAAATCGAGGGTATTTTAGTAATTTTATAAACTGGGGATATTTCAGTAATTTTACAAATTAGGGGTATTTTGGTAATTTTACAAATTTGGGGTGTTTCGATAATTTTACAAACTGAGGGTATTTCGGTAATTTTACAAATTAGGGGTATTACAGTAATTTTACAAATCGAGGGTATTTCGATAATTTTACAAACTGGGGGCATTTCAGTAATTTTACAAATCGAGGTCTTAATGACCCAATAGAAAGTCCACCGTCGCCTCGAGTGACTTAAGTAACCTAAACAGACATAATAGTGCAAATGGGCCTAAGGCCCATTACTTAGCCCAAGTAGGTCCACACGCTCGTGTGACCCATTTAGCCCAAATTCAATTATAGCTATGTGACCCACAAAGCCTAGTCCAACATTTATCACTTACCATGGATTTAATCTGTGTGGGGCCCACGGGCCCATTGGGCCCAGACGGCTTATGCCATGCACACGACATGACAAGCCCAACTACTTCCCACCTAACAGTTATATTTTTTATGGCAGGCCCATAGGCCCATCGAGGCCCATTCGGCCCAGAACAGACCCAACATACGAGAATGCTCGTGGCTGCCTCTATAGTTTATCGCCCATGATCTGTGGGCTCGATTTACCGCACGAGCGATCGCACACTCCTGAAGCCTCAAATGCTATGTTTCCGCTTTTCGGCTTTTGCCGACTTCCAACAAAGAAGGGCACGAATACACACCTGTTTATGAGAATGCGCCGAAGTCCACGATTACCAACCTTGGCACATCCTGCATTGAGTCTTCCTCCCCAACTCATCTGGTTCGCTCTATTTAAAGCCAGCTTCTCACCAATTCTCATGTTAGCTTCCCGATGTTGGATTGCTTTCAACCATTAGAAAAAATTCCTCATTCTTATGACCACTTCAACCAAAGAGTTCCAGTCCAATTCCACCTCCTACACAGCTCAAATAGCAAAATAAATACTCCACTGCGCATCCCAAGACTTGAACCTCAGACCTCACAGTTACATAACACGTCACCTTGCCACTCCACCACAGGCTCTTTCTGTGATAAAAACGTCCATAATTGACTTTAAGATATATGTGCCAGCGTCCAGATTCACTTAAGAGAAAAACCAAAATGAATTGTAAGAGCCAAGACTTGAACCCAGGATCCCTTACAACCTTAATGACGCCACAACCACTAGACCACATGTTTCCTTATGTCATTTATTTAACACAATAATTTAAAAGGCCATCCTCCAAGCATCCAAGGTTTTATTCACTTAATACCAAAATTTTTGCTAAAGCCCAGGTTTGAACCCAAGATTTCTCCAACACTTCTCAGAGCCATTAACCACCAAAGTAGACATTTAATTGTGTCATTTCCTTGCACAATTAAATACTTATATACAACCTCTTACGGACCCAAACTCAAGGCCCAAATGCGGGGTGTTACAATTCTACCCCCTTAAAGAAATTTCGTCCTCGAAATTTCCAACTATCTGAACAAGCGCTTAGCTCAACCTACACCACTACACTCCCGCTGCGCACTCTAGCTCCAAACTACACTAATACACTTTTAACTTAATCTCAAAACCTCTCACACCCAACCAAGCATCTAACCACAGAAGGAAACAGATATTTACCACACATGCATACAATTTCTATATTCAAACATCACATTCAAAGAAAACACACCTGACTTAAAAGGAATTGTGCAATCCCGAACCTGATGCTCCTTAGACCTGGATCTGAGACACGCTCCTGACTTCCTCCTGTATTCGATCGGATGGTGCCTTTTGCAACACTCGGAAGCCGAAAAGTTTGGACGCATCTTAACACGTTTCACAGAACGGGGCTCCTGTTTCAGAGGACTGTGATCCCTTATCCTGCTGCGCTCCAAGCGCCTAGCCTGATGTGTTTCACCATACGCCTTAACTCTTGCCTCGAACACTTCTTCTAGCACTTCCCTTACCAACTGAGTCGGTGCCTCCGTACCATGCTCCGGGTTATTGTTACCCGAAGTTGGTGGACTTACCTTGACTACAATTTCCTGAACCATCTCATGTTCTAAGGATACGGGCAACTCCTCGCGACATTACTTGCCTTTGGAATCCATCACAGTACTGTTGCTACCTTAAACAAAATCGGATTTCCAGAACATGCACTAAATAAATAAAAAATCTAACTTTAAGTACAGTCTAACAGAAAACTTACAGATTCGGCTCCGGAGACTCGGTAACCACTCTTTCAGAAAAATATTTCAAATACTTCAAATCTTTTTGAACCTTTTTGAAACAATTCTTTCAGAAATTCAATTTTAAAACCCATTCCACATTCGAGTTTTGCAATCTAGCTCTGATACCACTAAATGTAACACTCCAAACACACCTAGAAGTTAGGCCCGAATCTGACGTATCATATTGAAGTGTTTTTCAAAAACCATGTTTTCATTAGAAACCCTTCTTATTTAAAAACGTAGTACATTGAAAACTTCTTAATGTTATTTCCAAAATTCCTTTTTACTTTGAAGAAGCTAATTCTAAAAGTAACCAATTTACGAAAACATGATGTTTAAAAGTTAAGTTGCGAAAACGTAGTGTTTTGAAAACAGTTGTTGTTTTGGAAAACTGTGATTTACTTCTAACCATTATAAAACATAGTAAATAAAATCACAAAGTAAAATAAAAACCAGAATTAAGAGAGGCCTTATTACAACCCAATTAAAAAGAAATACGCAACAGTAAATAAACAAATCTGAAAAGATAAGCAGTGTGTGGCCATTTTTGAGTCCCTCGCAGCACTGATCCACCTATCGCTAGGGATTACCTGCACGGTTAATAAACGGGGTGAGTTTACGAAAACTCAGTGTGTAATCCCCTTACTAGAGTAACAGTTAGTATACAGAAACAAAAATAGAAAGCGATGCAGGCTAGAGCCCATTAACAAATAACGATGCAGTCCGATTCAGAGCATACGTGGGCCAAAGTCTATTACAATGTCATTTGGGTCACAGCCCATAACAGAATCAATTGGGCCTAGCCCAAACCAATAATAGAACAGAATGTGTGAATGCATGGATGCATGCTATCACATCCCAATAATCCAACCGCTACACATCAACTCCGTCCCCCGATACATATCATGTGAGGATATAAATATCGACCCACCCAACCGATACACATTAATGGTAGCCCAGTTGCGGTACTACCTTCATTACAGCAAAGCTGCTAATCATTTATTTGGCTTAAAAAGCCTTTAGTAGTGGTATTATAATTGGCACAAAGCCATCGGTAACTGTATTATGTTTGACACATAGCCATCAATGACGGTAATATAATCGGCACACAGCCTTGGGTAAATAAGATCCGCACAGAGTCATCCATAAGTATGTTAGGCACATAGCCACAGGTAAATACGTTTAGCACAAAGCCATAGTCAAAATGGCACAGAGCCATTTTTAGGTTGGCATAAAGCCACAATCAGAATAATTGGCTTTAAGCCATCGGTAGCTATTTCATGTTAGGCACATAACCATCAGCGACGGTAATACAGTCAACACACAGCCTCGGGTAAATATAATCGACATAGAGTCGTCAATAATCATATATTGGGTTTAAAAGCCACCAGTGGATCCACGGTCGTCAAGTAACCATGCGATCCTTAATTGGTGGATCCACGATCGTCAAGCAACCATGCGATCCTTAATTTCTTCCTCCGTTTCACAATTCCAACCCCATGCAATATGTCATGTATCTCATGCTCAATCATTACGTGTGTGTGCAAAATGGCCATCCTCAGTAACAATCATTTAAACATATATTAAAAACATATCAGTTTTACAACCATAGTCAAGTCAGTTAAAACACAATCATACGATCACAGTCAATCAGTCAAATTCATTGTCCAAGTCAGTCATTTACCCATAAGGGCAAAACAGTCATTTTACCCTACAGGGGTATTTCAGTAATTTTACACTACAAGGGTAATCCAATATTTTTACAAACCGGGGATATTTTGGTAATTTTACAAATTAGGGGTATTTCGGTAATTTTACAAATCGGGGATATTTTAGTAATTTTACAAATCAGGGGTATTTTTGTAATTTTACAAATCGGGGGTATTTCGATAATTTTACAAACTGGTGGTATTTCGGTAATTTTACAAATTAATGGTATTTTGATAATTTTAAAAATTAGGGTTATTTCAGTAATTTTACAAATTTGGGGTATTTTGGTAATTTTATAAATCAGGGGTATTTCGGTAATTTTATAAATCGAGGATATTTTGATAATTTTACAAGTCGGGGGTATTTCGATAATTTTACAAATCTGGGGTATTTCGATAATTTTACAAAATGAGGGTATTTCGATAATTTTAAAAACTTAGGGTATTTTAGTAATTTTACAAATCGAGGTCTTAATGACCCAACAGAAAGTCCACTGTCACCTCGAGCGACTTAAATAACCTAAACAGACATAACAGTGCAAATGGGCCTAAGGCTCATTACTTAGCCTAAGTAGGCCCACACGCTCGTGTGGCCCATTTAGCCTAAATTCAGTTATAGCTATGTGACCTACAAAGCCCAGTCCAACATTTATCACTTACTGTGGATTTAATCTGTGTTGGGCCCATGGGCCCTTTGGGCCCACACGGCTTATGCCATACACACGTCATGACAAGCCGAACTACTTCCCACCTAACAGTTAGATTTACTCAAGTAGGCCCATGGGCCCATCGAGGCCCAAAACAGCCCCAGCACACGAAAACGCTCGTGGCGGCCTCTACAGTCTATCGCCCATGATCTGTGGGCTCGATTTACCGCACTAGCGATCGCATGTTCGTGAAGCCTCAAATGTCGAAGTTTTGACTTTTCGGCTTTTATCGACTTCCAACAAAGAATGGCGCAAATACACACCTATTTATGAGAATGCACTGAAGCCCACGATCACCAACCTTGGCACATCCTGCATTGAGTCTTCCTCCCCAACTCATCTGGTTCGCTCTATTTAAAGCCAGCTTCTCACCAATTCTCATGTTAGCTTCCCGATGTGGGATTGCTTTCAACCATTAGGAAAAATTCCTCATTCTTATGACCACTTCAACCACAGAGTTCCAGTCCAACGCCACCTCCTACACACTCAAATAGCAAAATAAATACTCCGCTGCGCATCCCAAGACTTGAACCTCAGACCTCACAATTACACAACATGCCACCTTGCCACTCCACCACAGGCTCTTTCTGTGATAAAAATGTCCATAATAAACTTTAAGACATATGTGCTAGCGTCCAGATTCACTTAAGAGAAAAACCAAAATGAATTATAAGAGCCAAGACTTGAACCCAGGCTCCCTTACAACCTTAATGACGCCATAACCACTAGACCACATGTTTCCTTATGTCATTTATTTAACACAATAATTTAAAAGGCCATCCTCCAAGTATCCAAGGTTTTATTCACTTAATACCAAAATTTTTGCTAAAACCCAGGTTTGAACTCAAGATTACTCCAACACTTCTCAGAGCCATTAACCACCAAAGTAGACATTTAATTGTGTCATTTCCTTGCACAATTAAATACTTATATACAACGTCCTTACGGACCCAAACTGAAGGCCCAATACTTCTAGGCCCAAATGCGGTGCGTTACAATTCTACCCCATTTAAAGAAATTTCGTCCTTGAAATTTCCAACTATCTGAACAAGCGTTTAGCTCAACCTACACCACTAAGCTCCCGCTGCGCACTCTAGTTCCAAACTACACTAATACTGAAACACCTCTTACCCGTCTCCGATGCCGGAATAGGGTTTGAGGCATTACCGGACTTACAACACAACATTCATACATATCCAAATTAAAAATCTTGCGTGCAAATTAAAATTTTTATCAATCACAATCATATTGTCCCTTACTAGGCTCGTCTCAGCCTTAAACCATGCTTAGAAGTGGCTCGGGACTAAATCGATATATCAGACATCTTATACGAGACATACAAATTTTTCATCACTACAGGGGTCACATGCCCTTGTGCCCCGATCGTGTCACTCACACGGCCGAGAGACATGCCCGTGTCCAGGCCGTGTGGAAATAGGGCATACATACTGACTTAATTCGAAAGGCTACCCCAGCGGACACGCGGCCGTATAGCATAACCCTATGTCACACTAGGCTAAATTGCAAGAGCTTGAGAGATAGGAAATCAATGGTATTCGGCCAAGAAGGGTACACCGTTTGGGGAAAAGTGATGGAGAAGAAAAAAGAATCTGTGGACAAAAGGGTTGGAGAAAGAGGTAGACTCACAAGTAAAAGAAAAAAGACTGATAGATACCCAAGCCAACACCACTCGCCTTTTGTGACAAAAGAAAAGAACCACAATTTGCAAAAACCCAAAAGAAAGATAGAGAGGGAGGAACCCAGAAGAGAAAACAATACCAAAAGCTAGAGAATAGCAATTCTGCCGAAAATCTCTATGCCCACTGCCCAACTTCGGCTCACAATCCCACTACACTGAATTTCCTTCTTTTTCTCCCCAAAATCCTCAACTGATAACCCACCTATCCACATCCCCACACAACCGAAAAATCCCCCCAATATCCTCCCAAATATTCGGCCACAATAACCCCCATTCAAACTTATTCAAACTCTTGGTGTTTCGATCAAACACCAATACCCACATTGCACAAGTAATAAAAATAAAATCCCTTGCTTGCTCAAGTACTCGAACCCTAGTATCCTAGCAACCAACAACATGCCACTATCCCCTTGACCAGTAAGCTTCTTATGTCATGCAACCCTCACATTAAATTAAAAGTCTACTAGCTAGCAACACGGGTTAATTCACTTAAAAGCAAAAATTTTACTCAAGCCACAACTTGAACCTATGACTTCCCAGACACTCCCAAAGTACTAAACCACTAAGGCAGACATACATCCATGTCACGACCACACAATACAAGAAAAAAATTTTAAACAAGTTTTATGGGATTTGGGGCATTACATACATGTCATTATATCAAAATAAGATTACATTTTATACCAAAACAAGCTGGAGGATAGTGTGATGTTTCTCCGACTGTTCTCCGACCTTAACGAGCTTCTGAACATTATAAAACAGAGAAAACAAAACCTAGTAAACATTTAATACTTAGTAAGTTTGTATAATGAGATATTCATTTAAATAAGCATAACAATATCATGCTTTCCAACAAATTAGCACATTTTCCTAATCACATACAGTCAAATAAGCAAGTTAGTCACATAATTCACATATACATCAAGTAATCAAGGATGAGCTCATCTTGCTATAAACCTTTAGGTATTTCAAAAGCATTCGACATATAGTTCTCTTAGTCTCACAATTTCTCATGTCAGGAATTTATTCCATTGATTTATTGAAATATTAATAGATATTCAGGTAGTACACTCAAGGTGTACAAAGTTGTAAATCGTCAACTCATAATCAGGGGTACCCATTAGGGCACTTAATCAGAGAGCACACTCTCGAGCCACATATCAGGATGTTTAGATTAGCCATGTAATAGGACACTTATCCAGGCTAAACAGGAAACTCATAAGAGTTTTACTCAGGGAGCTCATAGAGCTTATCAGGTAACTCTGAAGAGTTATTATCAGGGAGAACCAGATAAGGTAACAGAGAGTTCAAGCGAGCCATGTCAGGAAGCCCATAAGAGCTTATATCAGGATACTGACATAGAACTACGCTTCTGTCAGCATTATATGCTAGATCACAACTGATCGAATCATGTAACAGGACGCTCACACAGAGCTGCGATAGTGCATAACACATGCAGAATAACTACTAATCAGGATGCTCTTAAGAACTATTTAACAAGATGCTTGAGAGGGCTAAAACAGGATTGCTTGTCCTAGATATATTCTGTCTGCAACATATGCAGGACCATATTCATTATGGAAAATCACATATATCATCCGAATTTCATTATTCAGACAGAACTTAACATTTTCCGGACTTGATTGAATATGTGATTATTTCATTTATTTATAACATTTATATAATTCATACAATCACATACCACATTCATTTCAAGCATGAAAATAAACACAATTTGGTTACACGAACTTACCTCGACACTTGTTTGTGTATGAAAATCTACTAATTCGAAACTTTTTCTTCTCCTCAATCTAGCTTCGAATTTGACTTGTCTGAATCTATAAAAATGAATTTAATCATCAATTTATCATATTTTATATTCAATTGGATTCAATTTACACCCTAGGTAAAATTACCATTTTGCCCTTATACTTTTCATAATTGACAATTTCATTCCTAGGCTCAGAAAATAAAATTCATAAAATTTAATCCTTATTCCAAGTCTAGCCCAAAATTTTTATATAACATTTATAGCACTTGTATTTCACAAAATTCAAAATTTCTCCATGGGTTTTACAACTTTTCAATTTAGTCCCTAAATCATGATTTCATCAAAATTCTCTTTATAAAAGTTGTTTATCTATCAACAACCTTTCATTTTCTACCATAAATTTCAAAATTTCAGCAAATTCATCCATGAAAAAACTTTGTTACTTTGATAAATTTTCAAATTAATCCCAAAATAGATAGATTAGACTATCCCAATCTTAAAAATATAAAAATTACTAAAAACAGGACAAGAAAACATACCTAATTAAGCTTGATTAGTTTCCTTTCTTTAAGATCTTCTGTACTAGTTCTGAATCTTTCGGTACACATACTCTACCTCTGAATAACAAACAACCATTAGCACCAATCTGAAATTCTGAGTCAAGAGTCGATTCGCTTTGTACCCGTCTTGCTTGCTACTTACTATCATTTTTCTAAGCTTCAGAGACCTGTTGCAAAAACATTGGTCTAGCTTTTAACTCAGTTATGATTGAACCATCATTAGACAATGATAATCGGGTATTCATTGATCACAGAGTATACAAGGATTTTCTGCTTAAAGCATATGCCACTACATTAGCTTTCCCCGGATGGTAGTTAATAACAAAATCATAATCTTTCAGCAATTCAAGCCATCTGTGCTGTCTCAAATTCAAATCTTTCTGTAACATCAAGTACTTCAGACTTTTATAATCTGTGAATATGTGACATTTTTCTCCAAACAAGTAATGCCGCCAAATCTTCAATGCAAACACTACGGCTGCCAATTCAAGATCCTGTATCGGGTAGTTCTTTTCATGTGGCTTTAGCTGTCGTGAAGCATTGGCTACTGCCTTACCATCTTGCATCAAAACACAACCTAAACCATTCAATGACGCATCATTGTAAATTGTAAATTCCTTACCCAATTTAGGCTGGACTAACACATGTGCTTCTGTCAATAAAGCCTTTAATCTATCAAAGCTCTACTGGCATTTCTCAATCCATTCAAATTTCACATCTTTCTATAACAAACGAGTCATCGGAGTAGCCATCATTGAAATTTTTTTTACAAATCTCCGATAATAACCAGCTAATCCAAGAAAACTTCAGACTTCAAACAAATTCTTTGGTGGCTTCCAATTAACAATGGCTGAAATTTTATTCAGGTCTACCCTGACACCTTCAGTAGACACAATATGCCTAAGGAAACTAACTTTTTGTAGCCAAAATTCACATTTACTGAATTTGGCATACAATTTTTTCTCTCGCAGGGTTTGCAACACTATTCTTAAATGTTCAGAATGTTCATTTTCATCTCAAGATTAAACCAAAATATCATCTATAAATACCACCACAAACTTGTCTAAGTACTGGCTGAAAATTCTATTCATCAAATCCATAAACACTGCAAGTGCATTTGTCAAGCCAAATGGCATCACAAGAAACTCATAGTGTCCATACCTAGTTCTAAAAGCTGTCTTTGGTACATCCGATTCTTTTACATGTAGTTAATAGTAACCAGAACGGAGATCAATCTTCGAAAATACAGTAGCACACTTTAACTGGTCAAATAAGTCATCGATCCGAGGCAATGGATACTTGTTCTTTATTGCAACTTTATTGAGCTATCTGTAATCAATACACAGCCTCAACGATCCATCCTTCTTCTTCACAAATAGAACTGGCGCACCCCAAGGTTAGAAACTAGGTCGAGCAAAACCTCTATCAATCAACTCTTACAACTATACTTTCAGCTCTTTCAATTCAGTAGGAGCCATTCTGTACGGTGCTATAGATATTTGTGTTGCATCTGGAACAAGATCTATAGAGAATTCCACTTCTCTATCCAATGGTAAACCAGGTAATTCCTTTGAGAATACATCAGGAAATTCACATACAACCGACACTGACTGGATCTTTGACTCAGATACTTTGGTATCCATCACATACACAACATAGGCATCATACGCCTTTCTAACATATTTTTGTGCTGAAATTAGTGACATCACATTAGGTAATCCATCTAGTTTATCAGATTCAACATGAAGTAATTCACCATTCTCACATTTCAATACAATATATTTCTGTTTACAATTCACCACTGCATCATATCATGTTAACCAATCTATTCCCAAGATCACATCAAATTCATCAAATGGCAATAACATCAAGTCAGCCGAAAAGCAATAACCTTTTACCATCAATGGACAATTGTTACAAACTTTATCCACCATAACACTCTGGCCCAGGGGGTTTGAAACTTTAACCACAAATTCAGTGAATTCAACAGGTAATTTTTTAACAGATACTAGGTTCGTGCATATGTATGAATGTGTGGAACCAGGATCAATCAATGCAATAATATCAGTATCAAGTAGAGAAAATGTACCACTAATGATGTCTGGCACAGAGGCATCTTCTCTAACACGAATAGCATATGTCATTGTAGGTGCTCGTGCCTCAGATCTAATCGTTGTATCCTTGTTAGTACCTCGACTACCACTAACATTACCGGGGTGACGGAGTGGTCTGCCTCGCATAATAGGATTACTAGGCTTTGGAGCTAGTTCTATCTCCTTTTCAACTCTTTCTGGACAATCTCTGAGAAAATGGTTAAGTGAACCACATCCAAAACAAGCTTAACTTCTAGACCGACATTCCCATTATGAAATTTGTTACAATATTTACATTTCGATTTGAGATTACCGACACTACCCACACTGGTCACAGATGGAGATGAAGACCTCGGGTTAGAACGTTGAAAGCCCCGCTCTCTTCCAGAATATCATGTAGAAGTGATCACACGATCATAATAGTTCTTTAATTTTTGAAAAGTAAATAATTATGACTTACTCATAGTTCTTTTTCTAGAAACCCGAGCCCCTCTTTCGGCTTGTTTGTTTTCTTTACTCAGTTTCTCAGCTTTGAGTGCTCGGCCGGCTAGCGCCGCAAATTCCCTTATTTCGATAATCCCAATCAATAACTTGATATCTTCATTTAGGCCTTCTTCAAAATGTTTACACATTTCAGCCTTAGTTAAAACCCATTTCTTAGCATACTTGCTCAACCGAAAAAATTCCCGTTCATATTCAGATACAGTCATGTTTCCTTATTTAAGCTCTAGAAATTCTTTCTTTTTTTTTTGATCCATGAATCTCTGATTAACATATTTCTTCCTGAATTCAGCTTGGAAGAATTCCCGTGTAATATTCTCCCTCGGTACTACTAAAGTTATGGTATTCCACTGATAAGTTGCATCTTTCAGTAGAGATACTACAGATTTCAGACATTCAGTAGGTGTACAAGACAATTTATCAAATACCCGAATAGTGTTTTCTAGCCAAAACTTAGCCCTTTTCGGATCATCATCTGTGGTAGCTCTAAATTCTTCTGCCCCATGTTTGTGGATTTTATTTATCAGAGGCTTACCAATTCTAACAGGTTCGGCACCCTGTGGTACCTCAGGAATCGATTGGGGAGTAGGTGGGGGAGGTCGTTGTACAGTAGGGTTTGTTCTCAAGTACAGGGTAAGCCATTCATTCATCATTTGAAAGAAGGCTTGCTTTGCCTCCTCACTTCGGCCCTCAGACACAGGCTTTTCATTACCAAACACATATGTAACTTTTTAAACTGAAGCTGAAGCATTGCTCTCAGCTTCCTCGGATTCAGCTCTATCTCGGTTGGATGACATTACTATATAAAAAACACATTTAAAATAATCAGAAGACATCACACTATCACAATTTATATAATGGCATGTATAGCTAAACTCATGTTCGCTACGTCAAATCTAAGAATCGGCTAAACCATAACTCTGATACCACTAAATGTAACACCCCTAACCTGTACCCATCATCGAAACTGGGTTTCGGAGCATTACCAGAACATTCAGAACACTTTTCAATTAATTTACATAAATTGCTATTCATTTAACGAGATCATCTATAACGTCCCTTGATTGAGCCCTTGAGGCCCAATACGAGCATTAGAATCGAATCGGAACTTAATTGGGACCTCTAAGAATTTTTCACGAAATTATAATTTTTTTCCAAGGTGAAGGGCTCACACGCCCGTGTGGTCCAAGGGACACACCCATGTGACACTGGGACATGCCCGTGCTAGAGGCTGTGTTTGACGCTGTGTAACTCTCTGACTTGCACACACGGCCATGCCACACGCCCGTGTGCTAGGCCATGTGGTTAATTAGTTCAATTCAAAATTAGGTGCGGATTTCACACGGCCAAGACACACGCCCGTGTCTCTGCCCATATGCCCAATTCTAAGCATTCTGTTTCTCAAAATTAAGGTACAGGGAACACACGGCCTAACCACATGGCCATGTTACTAGGCCGTGAATCACACATAGTCTAGACACACGCCCATGTGTCTACCCATGTAGGCAAATTGAAGCCATTTCTAGCTTTATTTCTCACCTAAAATTTCTCCCAAGACCTACACTTGAACACACAACCAATACCAACCATTCCAAGCATTTAAAGTAG
Organism: Gossypium longicalyx; assembly: GCA_025698465.1. Taxonomy (NCBI): domain Eukaryota; kingdom Viridiplantae; phylum Streptophyta; class Magnoliopsida; order Malvales; family Malvaceae; genus Gossypium; species Gossypium longicalyx. Next base: position 22,807,626 of record CM047000.1, read on the forward strand.
GCAAATTCATCATTTAACAAGGCATACCATTACATGCATAGGTGGTTATAAACCCTTGGATTGGCTTACGCAATAGCAACCTTTGATAACATATTTATAACATCACACATGTGTATATATATATATCATAATAATATACTTAGTCATACCAAAATGAACCATTACTCGCCATTCCAGTGGCTAGATTATAAAACATCATTTTCAAGCCACTACTGGCCAAGTTGTCCAATACATGCCATTATACCAAAATGATTTCACTTTATATACCTAAAATAGCTAGTTGATAGTATGGCGATGCTCCTGTGATCTTCCAAGCTTCACGAGCTTTCGAGCACTATAAAACAGGGAAAAATAAACGGAGTAAGCATTACATGCTTAGTAAGTTCGTATAACGGAAACTAAACTTACCAATCTTACTTATTAAATCTAGGCATACAATGTTATATTCCATCCATTTGGCTAAATTGCCTAATCACATTCATTCAATCAAACATGTAAGTCACCAAAATCTTCATATCAATTAAGTGACATAGATGAGCTCATCAAACAATATTCTTTCAAGTCATTGTCATATCATATCAAGATTTTCATGCCATATCAAGAGTTTTATGTCTGTTGAATTATTGAATTTCTATGGATGCTTAAGTAGTACACTCGAAGTGTACAATTCGATAATCCGTCAATATCTTATTCATGGGTACCCATTAGGGCACTTAACCAAGAAACATTCTCTCAAGCCACACATCGTATAACAGGATTACCAGTACAGGCTAAATCCCTTATATAACATAAGCTCAAAGGAGCTCAATTAGGATTACCAATCCAGGCTAAACCCTAATCATAACGTATACTCGAGAGATATAATATCGGGATTGCCCATCCAGGCTAAATCCTTTCTATAACAAGGTCATTGTGATTACTCGTCTGAGCTAAATCCGGTCTGTAACAAATGTAGGACATTATTAGTTTTGGGAAAGCTCATATAATCATCAAAATTCTACATTCAATCGGGACTCAACCCCTTTTTCACCATTTTCAAGCATGTATCAAATTTCTCATGATAGCATTCAAGTAATGTACATCAATATAAATCACTTTCCACACAACACAACATTCAATTAAACATATTTACATGCCAGATTAAGTTACACGAACTTACCTCGACACTTGTTCGCATAAAAATTTACTAATCCGATATTTTTTCTTTTCCTCGATCTAACCTCGAATTAGTGTTGTTCAGATCTATATAAATGAATTTAACCATCAATTTCACACATTTCATATTTAAATGGAATCAACTTACGTCCTAGGCAAAATTTCCATTTTGCCCTTAACTTTTCCATAAATTCTAATTTTGTCCCTAGGCCCGGAAAGTGAAACTTGTGCAAATTACTCCCTATTCTGAGCCTAACCAAAGCCCCATTACAAATTTTCCAGCACATGTATTCCTAAAATTTCATAAATTTTCATCAAATTTTACAACTTTTCATTTTAGTCCCTAAATCATGTTTTCATCAAAAATCACTTTGTAAAAGTTGTTTATCTATCAATAATCTTCCATTTTCTACCTTGAATTTCTAATTTCTAGCATAATACATCCATGAACCATTTTCATTCCTTGATAACTTTTCAAATTAATCCCTCAAATATAGAGATTAAGCTATCCCAATTTCAAAAATACCAAAATTACTAAAAACGGGACAAGAGAACTTAGCCAATTAATCCTTGAAAATTCCCCTCTCTTTCTTTGGGTTTCCATAAAATTTTAGGTTGAAGACGACAATAATAAGAAGATATTTTCTTTTATCATCTTTTAATTAATTTAATTATTTCAAATTTCAATTTAGTCCTTGACCTTTTCTAATTTTTCCATGGATGAGTCACCAAGAATCTACATACTTTTCTTTAATGGTCTAATTACCATTTAAGGACCTCTAGATTTGAATTCCATAGCTATTTGATCCTTATAGCTACTAGAATTCAACTTTTTCATTTTATGCAATTTAGTCCTTCTCGTAATTAAACACTTAATCGATAAAATTTTCATGTCAAAATTTTCACACGACATGTCTACCATATTACAGACTATATAATAAAATAAAAATAAATTCTATTTTGGGTCGAATTTGTAGTCTTGAAACCACTGTTCCGATTTCACTGAAAAATGGGTTGTTACAGTTTTGGTGGCAAAAAAGTCATGACAAGCGAGGGATCCATTAGTGTGAGTGGAGAAGGCTTAGTGAACTAAAGGAGGACAGAGGAATAGGAATTCAGTGTTTATCAAATTTTAATGTTGTGATGTTAGCAAAACAAGGGTGGCGTTTGATTTGTTATCCAGATTCATTATTAGCAAAATCATTAAAAGTCAAGTATTACCCAAATTCTAATTTCATACAAGCTAGGTTGGGGACATTACCATCCTATACCTGGAGAAGTATATGTTTGACAAAAGGACTCATTGAAAAAGGTTTTTGCTGGCGAATTCGATCAGGAAAATAGGTTCAAATTTGGGATGAGGCTTGGATCCCAAGCACTGACGACTACAAATTAGAGAATTCAAACATTGATTAGCATTTGGGACATGTATCAAACCTTATTGAACATGATACAAACAAATGGAAAGAAGAACCCATAATGAGTACCTTTCACCTTACAGACTCTTAAAGAATCCTGTGCATCCCCCTTCCTTTGGAGCAAGAAATGGACAGAATAGTTTGGCACAGTGAAGCATCAGGGGAGTATACAGTGCAGAGTGGGTATAAAAACTTAATACAGACTGAAAGCCAAACAAATATGCAAGCTAACCACAATTATTACAAGCCACTATACAAAAAACTATGGTCCATTGATTTTCCCTCAAAAACATAAATTTTAGTATGAAAAACCCTAAATAATTATCTACCTAATTTCTCTAATCTATTTCGAAAAAGATTGGGCAATGGTAGTAATTGCCCTAGATACATCAACTGTTCTAAAATTACAAATCATGTATTCAAGAACTGTCCTTTTGCTACTACAATTTGGTCAAGGCTAGGCTTTAGATGGACCTTGGAACAAAACCAATTGCAATATAAAGATTGGGTGAAAATACTGTTTGCAAAAGAATCAAGTCAACAGATAAATATTATTGTAAGGACCATTTGGGGGTCATGGATGGCTAGGAATAAAATGGTAAACAAGAATTTGGTTCAGTCAGAAACATGTCTAATTCAGTTTATCCAAAGCTATATAAAGGAAATTGAGGGAGTAAAAAAGAAATTACTTATGAACCCAATACAAAAGGAAAATTGGAAACCCTCAGAAAGTTTAAATGTTAAAATTAACTCGACACTACTTTTGACAAACAAAACAAAAGATCATGCACTGGAATTATGATTAGAAATATTGACTTTGACATTCTAAAATTAATAATCTATAAAAACGAGCACATTCCAACAGCCTTTGCAGTCGAGGCACTCGCATGTGTCTAAGTAGTGAGATTTGGGGCAGAATCTGGTTTCATACGAGTTGAAATTGAAGGTGATGCATTATCTATTTTTAGGAAAATACAAAGTCAGGATGAAGACAGATCCGAGATAAGGGCCTATATTTCTGATGTAAAAAGAATGAGAAGGAACTTTATCTCTTGTAGATTTCAACATGCAGGGAGACAAGCAAGCATAGTGGCCCATTCCCTAGCAACAGAAGGGTTAAAAGAAAGAGAAAGTACTCATCTGAATATGGTTAGACCTAGTGTGGTCGTTAGGGCCGATGCAAATGATAGAAATGGTGTCACCGAAGGTAGCAGAGTTGTTAGGACATAAAATCAAGACATGAGAAGGTTGTTAAAAATAAAAAGGGAAAATATATCAAGGAAAGGAAATTTAAGTTGTAAATTCTTAGAATAAAAATGTGATAATATAAAGGATGGGTACCTCAGATCCACGGATGGTAGAAATTTGTCAACAAATAATGCGAGTTAAGTCCGCCATTGAAGAGGTATGAGTCATTTGGTGAGGGTTGAAATGTGTGGATTTCCTCCAGAGCATTAAAAGGATGAAATAGGTAAAGAAGATGGAGGAAACACATAAATGAAACAGGCTATGGGATTGAATTTTTAAGGTTTGTTATCTGTTTGTTGTTTTTTTTTTTTTTGGATATGGACTTGTTTGGATTAGGTTTTGAATTAAATTAAGTTTTTTTAGATTTTTATGTACGTAGGCCTTCTTTGTTAAAGCTTTGATGGTTTTTTTAAAATAAAATACAGGCCAGGTCTTTTAGTTAAAAAAAAAAACGAATTTAGAAAACCAAATAGAAAATGATAAAAATACGAATTTAAAATATTAGCATATAGTTTGGATCACATTTTTATTATAAAAATATGAATTAAAACAACAAATTTAAAAATGACAGACATTAGCATGGAGGGAGATGACTTAATAGTGATAAAAAGCTGAGAATAGAAGAAAATGATAGATTGTACATAAGTAACATAATTAATTAAATTAATGAGAGATTACCCAAAATCAAAACCTTAACTTTTAGGCATGTTCCTCGATTGGAAAATGAAGCGGCGCATGGTTTAGCAGCGTGGGGAAGGTGATCCGACTCTCTGATTTACTAAGTGGAAGAAGTCCCTCCAGAAATAGAGTATCTTATAACAACAAATAGAAATAGGTGCCAAAGAAGGTAAGAAGTAATCGTGTTGTAGAGACTAGAGAAAATCATAAGGGCGTGGTTCTCTGAGGATGCTCAGAGATTCGAGAGGCTGGTGCAAGTCAACAACGAAATTAAGTGAAAACGTTAAAGGCAACCAATTTATCGAAGTATACCTTGATGCAAGAAAGAGGAAGAATTTTTCACTAAGAAAGGTTAAGGGTTTAGGTGGACATTTTAGGAGTTTTGTCTATTTGATCATTTCTTTTTATTTTACTTGTCAACTATGAAGCACATTTAAGTTTGGTTTAGGCTTTGAATTTCCCATAAGGCACCACTCAAATCTATGGCTGCATGTGTAACAGTTGTAAAAGGGTACACAGTTTAGGTTGTAACAGCCTATTTTTAGTGAAATCGAAACAGTAGTTTTGGGACCACAAATCTGACATGAAAAAATTTATTTTATTATTATTTTAATGTCAGCAGTATGCTAGCAGTGTTGTATAAAAATTTTCTTAAGAAATTTTATCGTTTGCATGCTTAATTAAGTAAAAAGGACTAAATCGTAATAGGTGTAAAAATAGAGTTCTAATAGTTAAAGATATCTATTAGCTATGAAATTAAATGTTTGAGGGATTTATGTGATAAATAGACCATTTTTATTGCTAGTGGACTTATATGGACATTAAATAGGTGATTTTAAAGGTTAAATAAGTAATTTAATAAATAAGTTAAGTAAAATAAAGAATAACAAAAATGTTGTCTTCCAAAATGCATCCATCCACCAAAAATTAAACTTAGAAACTACATTGAAGAAGTTTCAAGGTTTGGCCAAGTCTTCTTGTGCATGTAAGTGATACTTGGTACCATTTTTAATAATTTTTATGTTTTTGGGATCGTTGTAGCTTAACCTAGCTAGCCCAGGGACTAATTTGCAAAACTGTTAAAGGATTAGGATTTTTCCATGAATGTGTTTGTGTGATTCTTGAAAATTTATGAGATATTATGAGTCCTTGTTTTTAAATAAACAACTTTTATAAAGAGATTTTTAATGAAATTATTATTTTGGGACTGTTATGTAAAAGTAGTAAAATATTATGTTGAAATTGTGAATTGATGCTTTGTTTGATATGAGTCCTAAGGTAAATTGGCTAGCATGATATGTGGATGAAATTGCATGAATTTCAAGTTATGAACTTAAGAACTAAATTGTAAAGAAGTTAAAATAATAGGGGCAAAAGCATAATTTTGCAAAACTATACTTTTTTTACTAAATTGAATAGAATGAATATTAAAAGGATTAAATTTGCTTATTTAGATCAAGTTAAGCCTCGTACAAATCTAGATCAAGGGAAAGATAAAGTCTCAGATTAGTGATCCTATTTCATCGTCTTTCCATTCGAGGTAAGTTTGTATGTTTAAATAGCTTTTTAACATTATTTCATTTAAATGCTATAATGCTATTCATCATATCATGTCATGATGAAAATCGAATGACGTTACCACAACTATCGAGCCTTGTTTGAATGTTAGGAATATATAGGATACAAATGACATGTCATTAGGGTTACCATGTTTCGGGTGCTAGTCTTGAATGTCTTACCGATGGTTGAGTTCAGGAATTTGTTGTGGATACTCGTCAGCTTGTGTGAGCGATATCGTGTAGCTACATTCCAATCGTCAACTTGTCTGAGCAGACCCATTTATGGATCGAGTGAGCATCAATGTAAAGAAAATTGAAAGAAAATGGTTTCGACCATATGTTTAGCACACTTTGTGTGAGCTTCCTGCATATCTGATATAAGTAGTTTAACGGGCATGAAAAGGGAAGGAACGGTAAGTGTTCCAATGGTTAAGTTAAGAACTTATGGAAATGTATGAATTATTGATGATTAAAGTTTGTATAATCATGTTTATGAAAAGTGTGAATTCAAGTATGATATGTTCGTGAAATTTATCTTACCATGAGATGATTTTGCTAAGTTATGTGGTTAATCACTAACTTATGTTGTTAATGATGCTTAGGCTTCTGCCAAGCTATGTTGGATTGATTCATGTCTATTTTTAAGATTATGAATTGAAATGGTAAGCTATGTTCATGATTTACAAACTTACTAAGCATTATATGCTTACGATGTTGTTCTTTTCTATGTTTTATAGATTATCAGAAGCTCAACCGGTTTGGAAGCTCGTCAGAGACCTATCACACTATCCAGAGATTATACCAGTAGATTTTGATGCTTTGGTCATGGTTATAATGGCTTGTATATAAGAATTGTGTTTGATGAACTAGTTGTTATATTTGGCTTGTAAATATGGTAATTTGGTTGGTGTGCTTTTGGCACTTTGATGCTATAATGGTTGATGTTTATATGGTTGATGTATGTTTTTATGACCAAAGTGGTAAGTGTTGGCATGTTTGAAATGTGGTTAATTAGGTTATGTTTGTTATGGAATTTTGTTGAGTTGTTTTGGAATGGAATTAAGTAGTTGTGTATGCTTGAATTATGGATAAATATGCTTATCTTAGGACATGTTCAATGGTTGTGATTGAGGTGCCTTTTGGCATATTGGTTGTATGGATATTTGGTATAGAGATTTGGTCATTTTATGCATGCTTTGGACATTCTTTAGGGCCTTGGTTATATGTGAAAATGTGTTGTAGGTTTATGCCTGAATTGGGTGAAAGAAATGGTTTGATTTTAGCCTATTTCTTGTCCACACAGTCAAAGACACGTGCGTGTGTCTCAGCCTTGTGTGACACACGACCATGTGACACAGCTGTATGTCCCTTGTAGGTTTTAATGGTTGTTTTTCGAAAGCTACACGGCCTAGCACACGGCTTGACACATAAGCGTTAAAGCCATTTTGAGAGTTACACGGCTTGGCACACGGGCGTGTGGCTTGGCCGTGTGACCCAAGTCAGAGAGTTACATGGGCACAGACATGGGCTGGGACACAGCCATGTGTCCCTATTTCCAATGTTACACGGTTTAAGACATGAGCACGTGTCTCCGCCGCGTGACCCCTGTAGTGTGAATTTTTCCTTCTAGTTTCATATGTCCCTGATTTAGTCCCGAATCATTTCTATAGTGTTTCTAAGGCCTCGATGGCTCGAATAAGGGACAATATACATGGGTTTGAATGGATTTTGCAATTATTATGAAATGTTTGGAAATTTATAATTTTAGGTTATGTTTTTACAGTAATGCTCCGTAACCCCATTCTAATAATGGATACGAGTTAGGGGTGTTACATAGGTGCAGTAATTTCATTAATCTTTTTCCAACTATTAATGCATTGGGCATTTATATTTAAAAAAAAAAGACAGAAATTTGTAAATTATAAATATTGTAAAAAAATTATAAATATTGATAATTAATAATATGACCCACCTATCATTTTAATATTAATAGGATAATGTGTTAATCAATAAAGGTATTCACTTGTCACAATTTTAAGTTTTCACATAATATTATTACCTAAAAGGCACCATGTACCTTTCTTTATATAATACTAATTTTTCATCCCGTGCAATGCACGGATTGTAACATCCCTTACTCGTGTAATACGCCAAACCCATCCTAGACGTTATGGCCGAACCTGTGACGTCACATTGGAGTGTTTTTCCAAAACACTAATTTATGAAAAATCCTTTCTTTATAAAAACTTCTTTAGATTCTTCACAAGAGGTTAAGAGGCCTAGTTTATTGTGAAAACTTAAGTTATTTAAGTAAAATATTAATTATACCAGTTTATTATTAAACTTTAAAACTGTGTTTGCTACGGAAGCTTTTAAAACGTGTTGCGTGAGCGTGGTGTTTTCAAAAAAAACATTTGTTTATATTTTCTTTAAAACCCGAGTCCTATTACTAATAGGTAAAATAGGATAAATAAACCCCTAAATTAAAATAAACTTTAAAAAGGCCTTATTAGATAATGAAAACCCAAGAATAAAATCTTAATTATAATATATAATAAAATACTACGTTGAGTGGCCACCTCTGAGTCCTCCGTCGCCTCGATCTATCTAAGCCTGGGGATTTCTTGCATAGATAACAGACGAGTGAGTTTACGAAAACTCTGTGTGTGAAATCAAACAATCAGAGTAAGCGCAACTTGGGCTTAAGCCCTTTCAGTTTCAGTTAGGGGACCGAGCCCCCTGTTTAGTAACCATAGCAGGCTGGGCATGAGCCCGTTTCAGTACAGTGACAGTTTGGGCCTCAACCCATTACAGTTCAGGATGCAAACAAAGAGTCCTACCCAGTCCATCTGCTACACACCATCTCCGTACCAGCCCTACACACCATGTGGGGATAAAATCGACCTACCCAACCCTACACACCAAGTCGTACCAATTTCGGTACTAAAATAGTATCTACAGCAGAGCTGCTAGTAATAGGCTTATAGCCTTTTAGTACACTTCCTCCAAAATCATATAAATATCCCGCCCCGTGTAATACAACATAATATTATACGTGTATGCAAAAAAGTCATGCTAAAAAAAATCATACATAACATAGGGGTATTTTAGTCAATTTACCTCACAGGGGTATAATGGTCATTTTATTAGTATAGGGTCTAAGTGTACTTACTGACCCAAAAGTAGGTCCACTGTCGTTTCAGGTGACCCATACAACATTAACAGTCAATCAGTGATAATGGGCCTATTGCCCATATTGCGGGCCCACTTATATGGCCCACATAGCTTAGAAATGGCCTTAGTCGTATAGTTCACACAGCCTAGCCCACAATTTGCCATACTTTGTGCGATTTTTTTGTATAGGGCCCAGAAGCCTCTTAGGCCCACACGACCTAGTTCGGCCTAGAATGGCCCAATATCATTTTGGTCCACGATAATGCTCATGGCCATCACATCGCTCACACGGCTATGTTTTGCTACACGACTTGCCACACGGGCTGCCACACTCCTGTGTGGTGCCGACAACCCACTTTTCAGCTTTTCATCTTTTGCTATCACACATCTAATGATTGTGTTCACACACTTGTTATGGAGTTGTGGCTGAGATGCTTCTGAAGTTGAAAGCCTATGGTTAAACACAGCGCTTTATTAGTCTAAAATCATCATTAATCCATAATCATAATATTGGAACGCTTAATCAAATCATAACTACTTACCAAAACAATAATCTCAGCACCCCTCTTGTTCCAAAACCACGTTTCCTCTCCAACGCATTAACCTTCACACAAAACGGTTAACCGATTCGTAAGAATATACACTCCCACATAAATACATCTAGGACTTAAAGTACTTACCAACAAAGGAGATGTCACTTGTAGGGGTAAGGTAGTCGGCCTAACACCCTACTATGAGTCCCTAGTATCAAATGTACAAAAAGAAGTGTTAAAGGAATATTTCCCCATGGTAGAAAAGAGAAGACACAATCAATCAGCGTAAGAGATACATAAGCCGAACCTTTGAGTGGAGAACCTAATAAGGTTCGACTAGGGAGAACAAAACGTAACACTTACCAATAGATCAAGGGGTTTTTGGCAGACCTTTAGCAAGAAATGACCAAGGAACAGAAAAGAAGAGAGGAGAAGGAAGATGGTTAGGTCCTGACAAGATTCGGCCAAAATAAGAATAACAGAAGAGTTGAGAGAAGGAGAGCAAAAGAAGGAATGAATCAATCCACAAGTGTAGCTAACAACCGAAAATGGTTTGTGAGAGGAAAAGCAAGTGTTATTCGGCCAAGGAGGAGAATACGAATTGGGACAAAGGGGAATAAAGGACAGAAATCGGTGGACTAGAGGCTTGAGGGAAGAGTAGAATCAAACTCACAAAAACTGAAAGGGTACTTGAGACAAAATCCCACAATGCACGGCTTTAGAAACAAAGACAAAAAGACCAAAAATGCCAAAACCCAAAATGAAAAGCAAGGGCAGCTCCCCCAAACTCAAAGTCAAATTTTTTATGGTCAAAGTACCTATTCGGCTACAACTCTTCTTACTTCCCAATCCCAAAAAATTCTCCTCATATCACTCCCCCACTCCTTGATCCACCCCCTCAACTACTCCTCAAATCTCTCCTCTATTCCCTCACTTGACCAATTCAAACTCCCTCAACTGTCCAATCAATAGAGTTCCAATGCCATACAACCACCCACACGGCAGTTTACAAAAAGACACTCCTTGTGTGTAGTAGGACTCAAACTCAAGTCCCTTAACATCTGTAACACACCATTTACCACTAGACTAGCAGGCTTTTTATACCAAGCAACCCTCTCATTAATTGAAGAAGCCTACTATCAGGAGACAAGGTTTTATTCAATTAGGAGCAAAATTTCGCTCAAGCCAAGGCTTGAACCCATAACCTCTCAGACACTCCCAGAACCAACAACCACTAGGCCAAGCATACTTCCTCATCATAGACATGCAAAATTAATTTTAACAGGGATTTTGGGATTTTGAAAAACAGTTTGGGCGTTACAACCCAAGTCCAAGGCCGGGATTGTGTACGAGGCATTACTAAACTTAAACACATGCATTCCAACATTTTCAATTCATAAAAACTTGATCAAACTTAAAAATTTTCAAACCTTGTCTAGAATTCCTTATTATGAGCCTAGAAACACAAAAAAAAAAAATTACACAAATTTTCATACCCTTTTTAACTTAATTTCATGCGAATTCGGTTAAATTCTTGTCGAAAAATAATTACTTTTTATAAAATAATTAAAGTGCACATAAAATATGAACATGTTGAATTTTAGTTAATTTCGTAATTATTTTTGATAAATTTTGGTTATTTTCGATAGATTTGCACAAATGGCGAAAAATGGCTCGGCAGATACTACTAGAAGCACAAAATCGAGAAGCAATTTGAAGTATCGAGTCAACTAAATTTCAGCCTAAGACGGTCCAAAATTATATTTATTAATTCATAATATAAATAATTTTAATTTATATCCAAGTTAATTTGGGCTAATAAATTATTATTAATTAATTATGAAAAAATGGTCTGATTGAACCAAACCGAGTGAACCGAACCGACCAAGAAAATGACAGCCTAAAACCATCCAAGTGCTAACCCAATTCAGCTTATTAGCTGATTATTTAAGCTGCAAAGAAACCCTTGAAGACTTGTTCAAATTACAATTCAGCCCCTCTACAATTAATGGCTTTGAATATTTGCCCTAAGCCATATTTAGCAAAGTTGAAGCCATCAACTTTGCCACATAGATGGCCGGCCAAGGGGTGGCTCTTTGGCTGCTATTTTTAGAAAATTTTAACTGCCACATTCAGCTATAAAAACTCCCCTTGCCTGATCATTCAAAGCATCCCTCATTCATTCACATCTCTTATTTCCTCTCTCACTTGCTCCTCTCATTTTCCCATTCAAAGTCCCTTGCTCTCTTGCCGATTTCTCGTCTTGAAAAACAGGCATTCATCAGCCATTTTTTTGCAACATTGAAGTGTTCATAGCAGCCTTGATTGGCAAGGACAACAGAGAACGAAGACGGAGCAAACTAGTCAAGCCACGAAGAAACACCGGATTTGATTCTTGTTCCCTATCTCTTTAATTTTTGTTGTTGTTATGATGAACATATCTATGAATATTTATGTTTTTGGAATGGTTAATTTAATCAGCTTAGCTTGAATTTAATTCGTGTTGGGTTGATTGCATTCCGTCCTCTTAAATTATTAAAATTGCATTTATGTTGTTATAGGCCTCGGTAAGATGCTTGATTAAGTAGAATCATGCCTAAGTTATTCTTGCATTACAATTGTGAGGTAACTAATGAATTAATTATTTAAATGGATTGAAATTATAATTAATTAACACAATACTTAATCAGTGCATGTTTATTATTCTAAGGTAGCTGAATGTTAAATAAGCAATGTATCTGGCGATACACTTGCCTTGCATAACTTGCAAGATTATTGTGATTAAATTGTTTCAAGGTAAGGATACCTTATTACCTCACATAGTATCTTATGTGCTTATTAGATTTAATTAATAGTTTGAATTGACATAGGGATATGCAAGAGATTAGTTCAATTTAATGAGTATGTATGTGCAATAATATGTTTGCTTATTAAAATTTGTTTAATCGTTTGAATTAACATAGGGATATGTTAAGAGATGAATGGATTTGTGTAGGTGAATATGTTCATAAGTTAGCAAATTACTGAGTTGCCATAAATTTATTCGTAACAACATAAGCATGAGTTTAATAATTCTAAGATAAAGAAATGTAATTAATCCAACAAAATTATTTCATCTTAATTAAATCATATTTTGAAATCGTGCATTAAAAATTTTATTTTTATTTAGTTTAAAATCTTTGTTTTAATCACCCTTTCCAAAACAAATATTTTTCTTCACCAAAGAGTTTTAAATTGCATTTATAAATAATTCTTTTCACAGTCCTTGTGGGTACAATAACTCGACATTTACTTGTCACTTTATTACGTGTTGCAATTGTGTACACTTGCACATTTCCGTCGTTTCAAGTTTTTTGTGCTGTTACCGAGGACTGTTTTAGAAGACATTATTTGCGAAATTGTTAATTTTGCATTTTGGTCTATTTTTTCTGTTAAATTTTAATTTCATTTTTTTTGTTTCAGGTGTTTATGAGTATTGATCAAAATTTTGACTTACTTCCCATAAACCTTGAAATTTAAAGGACTTTCTGGCAAAGGGGAAGACAAGTGAGCCAAAGAAAGACCGAAGATATGAATTTCGAAAATCCAATAGGAACATTCGTTTATAATACTCACAATCTGATCATTGTTGCTGATGATAGAACCTGCGCCATTCAACAATATGCCATTCCTCTATTCAACGAGCTCAATCTGAGTATTAAGAGACTCGAAGTCGAGGCACAACTATTCGAGCTAAATCGGTCATGTTCCAAATGTTGCAAAATATGGGTCAATTTAGTGGGATTCCTAGTGAAGATCCACATCTTCATCTTCGGCTACTCATGGAAGTGAGTGACTCATTTAAACTAGTTAGGGTGACTGAGGATGCCTTGAGACTAAAATTATTTCCATAATCCTTAAGAGATAGAGCACGAGCGTGGTTGAACTCCCTACCATCCTGTTCCATAACTAAATGGCAAGAGCTGGTTGAATAATTCTTAATTAAATATTTCCCTCCATCTTTAACCGTCAAGTTCTAAAATGAAATCACTTCATTTCATCAACTTGATAAAGAATCTTTATATGAGGCATGGGAGCTATTCAAGGAGTTACTACGAAAGTGCCCTCATCACGTCATTCTTTGCTGCGTTCAAATGAAGACTTACTATATTGGTCTCAATATTCATACTAGAATGAGGGTAGATGCTTCGGTAAATAGAGCCCTTCTTTCTAAGTCTTATAACAATGCTTATGAGATTATAGAAAGAATTGCTAACAATAACTATTAGTGGCCAACCAACCGAGCAGCCTTAGAAAGACGAGGCAAGAGTACATAAAGTGGACACACTTGCCTTTTTGGCAGCCTAGGTATCCTCTATGTCTTCTATGCTTAAGAATATAACTGTTAATGGTTTCAATGGTAATCTGGCATGTCAGCAATTGTACCAGTTCGAGGATATTTCTTGTGAATACTGTAGAGATGGCCATTTCTTTGAAAATTGCCCATCAAATCAAGAGTCAAAATATTACATGGGAAATCAAAATTGGAATGTTCCACAGTCAAATTATTACAACTTTTCATAGCAGAATCATCCAATTTCTCCATGGAATAATCAATGGGCAGACCATAGTGACTCCTCTATGTCATTTCGACCAAATTATCTACTAGAATATTCTCAACAAGGGCAACAAACCACACCAACTAAATCTTCAAGTAATCTTGAGAATTTGCTGAAGGCGTACATAGTGAAGAATGATGAACTAATCCATAGCCAAGCAGCAACATTGAAGAATTTAGGAAACCAAGTGGGACAGCTAGCTAATGAGCTCAAAAGCAGACCCTAAGGTATTTGGCCGAGTGATACAGAAAATCTGAGAAGCACAGGCAAAGAGCACTGCAAAACTGCCACTTTACAAAGTGGAAAGACATTGGAGCCCAAGGTGATTGAGGTTCAAGATGAACCTGTTGTAGCTCAAGACAAAGAGGAAGTTCAACCAAGTGTTGAAACTCCTATATCATAGAAGTCAGATTCAGTGATCCTTGATGATGTAAACTCAGATTCAGTGATCCTTGATGATGTAAACTCTAAACTAATTAGTTCTGATTATCTAACACTCTTTTCAGATGCAAAAAAAATTTCAACAAAAGAGTTGTCCGGTTAAAGGAAAGGTTCCATCATTGCCATATCCTCAACGATTCCAAAAGCAGGAATGAGATAATCAGCTGAAACAAATTTTTGATTAAACTTGTAAATTTTAATAACTTCGATGCTGTTAAATCCTAAGATATAGTTAAAGGCTGCTCTGCTATTTTGAAGATGGAATCGCTGGCTTCTACAAAATTAGAGCTCAATCTTTAGACGATCCTTTAGAAGCTAATTCGAAGAAATTCACTCAAGACAAGGAATGTTTGGCTTGGCTAGAAGCTAATTCGAAGGAATTCACTCAAGAAGTTCCACTCGAATCATTAGAGCTATCATCTCAGGAGCATACGCAACCAAAGTCATTAATTGAAGAGCCAGTTAAATTGGAACTGAAGATTTTGTCTCTTCATTTGAAATATGACTATTTGGGTCTGTCTTCGAATTTGCCTGTCATTATTTCAGTTGAGTTCACCAAAGGTCAAGAAGAAGAGGCACTTGTGATTTTGGAAAGGCACAAGAAAGGTACTGGATGGATTATTTCACATATTCGAGTCACGGGTTGGAGGATTTGTAGGAATTATAGGAAGTTAAACAAGGCCACCAGGAATAGTGGTCTTAGGACCACAAATCCGAAGATAGAAAAATTATTTTTATAATTTTTATGAGGTTATGGTACTATTATATTAGTGCATGAAAAATTTGGTGAGTTAATTTTAATGTTTTCAAGCTCGATTGCGAAAAAGGACTAAATCGCATAAAAGGCAAAAGTTATATTTTGGTACCCAAAGGTGTTATATAGCTAGAGAATCAAAATTTAGGGCTTTTAAAGGGTAATTACACCCTTTTTAATAGTATTTGATGGCCATGTGATGGATTTTAAACGAATCGTCAAAGTATTAGGTTGATGATGTCATGTTTTGGTGACAAAATAATGCCTAAAAGCCTAGCTATAATTTTCTTCTTCTCCATCTTCTTTCTTCACCAAAAATATCAGCCAAAATAGTGGTTTTAAAGCTCAAAAATCTGCAGCAACTTTAAGCAGTCATAAGTAAGTAATTTTAATGAGTTTTCTTCAAGATTTTTATATTTTTAAGACCCTTGAAGCATGAGCTTTCAAATGAGGGTGATATCTTACAAAATGGTCAAGAGTTTAGGATTTTGTCATGGATGTATTTGTGTCATATGCTGAGTTTTAATGGAAGAATATGAGTCCTAGTTGTGTTATAAACAACTTTTGTGAAAGGTGTTAGCATGAAAACACCTAAAGGGACTATTTTGCATAAGTTGCAAAATAGGTGGTAAGTGTGTGAAATAGTGAGAATTTTCTAGTAGTAAAAAGAGTTTATCTAGGCTTGAAATACAAGGAAATTTGATAAAAATCAATTTTCAAGCATCGGGGTAAAATGGTCATTTTGCCAAGGCCTAAGGGCAAAATGGTCATTTTACCAAAGTTGTGGATTTATGAATGCCTAATTGTGTTTAGTGACTAAATGGATGTATATTATTATTATAGATCAAGATTTGCCAAAACCGAGCCTAGACCGGGAAAAAGCCAAGCAATCCGAATAAGCCGACTAGTCAAGTACTTTTTGTAAACCGAGGTAAGTTGTATGTAAATAATACAACTACACTGTTAATACTTGTATTCATATTGTCATTGAATTGATGTTGTACGAGTTTTTAAGTTAAAAATTGAGAATGCCTTGTAATATTGTGATAGTAGAAATATCCCGTTGAAACCTCAAGATATGAACTGGATATTTGTGCCAAGACATTGGATGATTTGTACGCCAGTGTAAGACATGTCTGGGACATGCTTCAGCAATATTATGAGAGCCAGTGTAAGACCATGTCTGGGACATGGCATTGGCACAGAGTTGAGTGCTAGAGTAAGTTATGTTTGGGACATGCATCGGCC
Source organism: Gossypium longicalyx (assembly GCA_025698465.1). Lineage (NCBI taxonomy): Eukaryota > Viridiplantae > Streptophyta > Magnoliopsida > Malvales > Malvaceae > Gossypium > Gossypium longicalyx. The sequence continues at coordinate 22,824,432 of CM047000.1, forward strand.
TCGACAGAGATAGCCCGTGTAAGACGTGTCTGGGTCACGCATCGACTAGGAGTTGTGCTAGTGTAAGACATGTCTGGGACATGCATCAGCATGCATATATGAGAGCCAGTGTAAGACCATCTCTAGGACATGGCATCGGCAATATATCCCATGTTGAAGGTTCATAGAATATCCAGTAGTATTCCAACGGTTCAATGGTGAAAGTTATAGTTCAATTTTAATAAAGAGAGGTTGATCATGTTGTGAGTGTTACAGGTACCTATATGATAAGCATGAGTAACGAGCTTAATTTAGAAAATGAGACTCGAGTAGGTGATAATGAGTAAGTTAAGTTATGTTTACCTTTGAGCTTTAAGCATGATGGTAAATGGTGAGATTGTTGTATATTTATTTATATGTAACTTATTAAGCTTTATGCTTACTCCCTTTTCTTTCCCTCTTATTTCAGTGTCGCCAGGCTAGCTTAAGGGCCTCATAAAGTCAAAGATATCGATCACACTATTAGCTGCAGCACTTGGTATAGTTTTATTTATATTTTTTGAAGGTGGCATGTATAAGGCTAGACTAGGATGTTGTATTAAGAGAATTATTCATGTATTTTGGCTCAAGTCAAAAGCCCTTCACTTTGTATCAAGCCTGGAATAGTGGCTATTATTCATTTTGATGAATGCATATGATGTTCTTTCTTAGGATGAATTGGTGTCTTTTGGGGTGAAATTTGTATATTGACATGATCTTGTGTAGGTTGTGAAAAATAGGTTACAAAATGGCTTGGAAAATAGCCTAGTTTGCCCACACGGGTAAGGCACACGGGTACAGCTCACGCCTATGGGTGTGTGTTGTGGTCGTGCGTCCCCTGTACTTAAAACTTTAAAGTCATTTTAGTACACGGGCAAGCCATACGGGCGTGTGTCTAGGCCGTGCCATAAAGTCAGTATGCATGCTAGTAGTACACGAGCAAGAGACACGACCGTGTGTCTCGGCCATGTGAAGGACACGGTTTTAGGGCACAGGTGTGTGCTTGGGCTGTGTGGTTTTGGTAGAATGCCTAGGTTTTCAGACATGGGTTGGGGATATGGGCGTGTCCCTAGCACACGGCCGTGTGTTCTATATCCACACGGACGTGTAGAGTCTTGATGCATGAAACTTTTCTAAGTTTTTCATGAGTTCTCAGTTGGGTTTTGAACCACCCCAGATGTATGATTTAGGCCTCGTAAGTCCGTATATGAGATAGATTGCATGTGAAAAGAGAAGTTTTTAAATTGTTTGAAATTTCTTTTTCTTTATGGCTCGGTTTTGTATAGTTGGTTGAGTCAAGAAAGGTAACACCTTGAACCCTGCCCCGGAGTAGGATACGGGCTAGGGGTGTTACACATACTCAAGGCCCAATACTTCTAGGCCAAAATTTGAGGCGTTACATAGCCCCTGCTCCCGCGCAAGGGATAGTGCCGGTTGATTCTCGACCGACCTCGAGTAACCAAGAGGGAGAGGCTAAGCAAGCCTTTTACCAAATGATGAACGATTGGTTTACTCAATATATTCGGACTAATCCGGCTGCACAACAACCTCCACCCCCAATTAATCTATCTTCAATACCTGTTATACCTCAAGTGAGTGATCCGTTGAGATTGCTTAGGCCACCTGTTGATAAAATCAAAAAACACGGGGCCAAAGAGTTTAAAGCTACTGATGATGATGATGCTGAACGAGCTGAGTTATTGCTTGATAATACTATCTGTGTGTTCGATGAGCTATCTTGTACTCCGGATGAATGTTTAAAGTATGCCATATCTTTATTATGAGACATTGTATATCACTGGTGGAATACACTAGTATCAGTGGTTCCAAAAGAGCGAGTAACCTGGGAATTCTTTCAGACTGAGTTCCGAAAGAAATATATCAGCCAGGGATTCATTGATCAGAAGTGCAAGGAATTTCTCAAATTAAAATAGGGTCGCATGACTGTGACAGAATATGAGCAGAAATTTGTGAGACTCAACCGATATGTCCGTGAATGTGTTTCTACCGAAGCTATCATGTGTAAAAGATTCGAAAAAGGTTTGAATGAAGACATTAAATTTTTTGTAGGCATATTTGAGATAAAAGAGTTCGTAGTACTGGTTGAGCGAGCCTGCAAAGCTGAAAAGCTCAGGAAAGAGAAAAGAAAAGTTGATTTTAAAGCTAGAGATTCCTGTAAAAGATCATCAAGTAAAACTTTTTAGTCTGCATCGAAGAAGTTCAAAGATGATTCTAGTCGATCTAACGTTACTACAGGCTTTTCTAGACGAGATCGAGATCGACCCCCTGTGAGTTCACGAGCCACTTCGATAGCTAGTGTTGGTAATGTTCGACAAAATAGAGTCGAGTGCAAGCATTATGGTAAATGGAATTCTGGAGATTGCAGATTACATGATCGATCTTGTTTTAAATGTGGATCGATGGATCATTTTATTCGAGAGTGCCTGATGATAGCTGAGCAAAATGCTGTTCAGAATGAGAGGCAAGGAAATGTACTAGTACGAGGCAGACCACCCAGAAATACGGGTAATGTGAGTGGCAATCAGAGAGGGAAAAAAGATACAGTAGTTCGATCTGAGGCTTGTGCACCTGCCAAAACATATGCTATACGCGCTCGTGAGGAGGCTTCTTCCTCAGATGTTATAACCGGTACTTTCACTCTTTATGATATTAATGTTATTGCAATGATTGATCCTGGTTCGACTTATTCATATGTGTGTGAAACATTAGTATCTAGTAAGCCTTTGTCTGTTGAGTCTACTAAGTTTGCGATTCGAGTATCAAACCCCCTGGGCCGGTGTGTTCTAGTTGACAAAGTATGTAAAAATTGGCCGTTGATTATTTGAGATTCATGCTTTTCAGCTGATTTGATGTTGTTACCTTTTGACGAGTTCAATATAATTTTGAGTATGGACTGGCTGACTTTGAACGATACCATTGTTAATTGAAAAAGAAAGACCATTGATTTGAGATGTCAAAACAACAAGATTATTTGGATTGAATCTAGTGATCTGAATGGGTTACCAACAGTGATTTTTTCGATATTAGCTCGAAAATATGTGAGAAAAGGCTGTGAAGCTTACTTTGCATATGTGCTTGATAGTAAAGTGATTGATAGAAAGATAGAATCAGTACCTATTGTTTGCGAGTATCCGGATGTATCTTCTGAAGAATTGTTGGGTTTGCCACCTATTCGAGAGGTAGAGTTTGGTATTGATTTAATGCCTGGGACGAGTCCGATATCGATAGCTTCGTACAGAATGGCACCTACTGAATTAAAAGAGTTGAAAGTTCAACTGCAAGAATTGACAGATAGAGGTTTCGCGCGACCGAGTTTCTCTCCTTGGGGTGCACCTGTGATATTTGTGAAAAAGAAAGATAGAACTATGAGAATGTGCATCGATTATAGACAACTCAATAAGGTGAATATAAAGAATAAATATCCGTTGCTAGGGATTGATGATTTGTTGATCACCTGAAATGGGCTACAATGTTTTCAAAAATAGATTTGAGATCGAGCTACTATCAATTGCGAGTTAAAGACTCCAATGTGCCAAAGACTGCTTTTCGAACGAGGTACGAACACTATGAGTTTCTGGTTATACCATTCGGACTTACTAATGCACCTGATGTTTTCATGGATTTAATGAATCGGATCTTCAGACGTATATAGATCGGTTTATGGTCGTGTTTGTAGATGACATTTTGATCTACTCCCGTGATGAAACTGAACATGTTGAACATTTGAGACTTTTATTACAGACTTTGTGAGATAAGCAGTTGTATGCGAAGTTCAGTAAATGTGAGTTCGGGTTAAGTGAAGTTAGTTTTCTGGGTTATGTGGTATTAGCATCAGGTATTCGAGTTGATCTGAGAAAAATTTCAGCTATACTTGATTGGAAACCTCCTAATGTAACACCCCTTACCCGAGACCATCGCCAGAGTCGTGCACGAGGCATTACCTGACTTAACTTACTAATTCGGGGCATAAAATTTGCTTTTAAAATTAATTTATTTACATTCATTCAATATGTCCCTAAAAAGGGCCTCGAGACCCTAAAACATGCAATTGAAATGGTTTGGGACCAAACCGGGAACATTAAAAGTTTACCGAATACTTAGACAAATCAAAATAATTTATTTCATTATTCCTTATAAAACTGCCCACCTGCGTCATAGTCACTAAATAAATCATAACTCGAGTCACAAAAGTCAAAATTTAAATTCATGAACTTTCCCTGAAACTAGACTCATATATCTTCTTACTAATTTTTTCCAGAATTTTTGTCTAGCAAATTAGTACAGTTTATTAGTTAAAGTTTCCCCTGTTGCACTGTTCAACTACTCTGACCTCTTTTCACTACGAATCAATTTTCTCCCTTTAAAGAATTCAAATATCCATTTCGTTTGTTTCTCTTCAAAGTAGATTCACTAAAGAATTTGTAAACATAAACTATAACTCCTAATTACTTTTGTACAATTTTTAGTGAATTTATAAAGTCAGAATAGGGGATTCTGAAATTGCTCTGACCCTGTCTCACTAAAATTCAAATATCTCTTAATATACACTTCTTTTGCTTACTTTGTTTCTTTCATATGAAAATAGACTCAATAAGCTTTAATTCTATATCTCATTAATCACCTAATTTCATTTCTACTATTCTTGGTGATTTTTCAAGATCAAGTCACTATTGCTGTTCAATACTATTTTAATGCTAATTTCACTTTTTTATGATTTCTTTGTATTAACTACCATTTAGGCATACATAACACCGAAACATGTTCTTTATTAGCCATTTCAATAGCTTATCATTATCAAATATTTATATACCATTCTTTAGCCATATCATAAGGACATACACACAAAATGGCTAAGTCTCTATACATTCCATAAACTAGAACGTTTGTAAACGAAGATACCCATTTGGTAACTTGATAGTCGATAGTGTGAAGTGATCTCCGAGGACCTCCAACCCGAGCTTGCTTTTAAGTACTCTGAAACATGGGAAAGTGAAAGAAGTAATCTTATAAAGCTTAGTAAGTTCACATGTAAAATAATAAACATTAGCAATCAGTTTAGCTTGCTACTATATTGTCATAATTTGCTTAAATAATGTTTAGTTCTTACTTTCCCATCTTACTCATCGGTAACCTTACCAAAGGCTTAGAATACAAAAGGCACCTTACTTAATAGCTTGCTTACATACTTATAACATCTCACTTAACACATGAGTACTCTTTCATAATATAGGCATATTGCCAATCATGTCATAAAGTGTCACAAGCATAACTGAAAACTCATCACTTACTTAATACTTGATAATCTCAATTACTTACAATCTCAATATTAAATAAGCCTTAAATGCATACCTGTACTCTTTTTTCATGTTCTCACCTTGTCGTTTCTTTGACTTACTCTTTGGATTACTCGGGAACCTTTTCCTTTTTGAACTTACCATTGCCATGTCCTGACATGTCTTACGTGGTATCCTTGCCTTATGAACTCACCAATTCCATGCCTTGGCATGGTCTTACATGGGACCTTTGCCTTATAGTAACTTATCAATGCCATGTCTTGACATGGTCTTACATGATTTCCTTGCCTTATAGAACTTATAAATTCCATGCCTTGGTCCTTGCCTTATAGAACTTATCAATGCCATGCCTTGGCATGGTCTTACATGGTATCCTTGTCTTACCAAATGCCATGTTCCAAACATGGTCTTACATGGTATCCTTATCTTAGTGCCAATTCCACATCTTGATAAGGTCTTACATGGAGTCCTTAATCAATGCCGATGCCATGTCTTGACATGGTCTTACACGGGATCCTTGCCTTACTAATACCATGTCTTGACATAGTCTTACATGGTATCCTTAACCATCAATTCCTCCTTAAATGCCATGTTATGAACATGGAATTTTCTGTCAATTCTTCCTTAATTGCCATGGTACAACCATGGACTTTGAGATATCAATGCCTTGTCAAGTCATAGCTGAAACATGCTTGCTTAAATTCTCAAGGTTAGTCGCATAACTCAATAATAACAATACTAATAACAATAATTGCATAATAATAAAATGCTACTCAACTTACATACTTACATTCTCAATCTCATCATATCATCAACTTAACTTATTCTCATCAAACTATGCTAGTCAATACTTTCTTGTTATCATACAAAGCCATAATACAAAATATGGTCTTACATATAAATTATACAAGTTCTCTTTCCAATATCGAATTATTATCGAACATTAATCATTATATCTAAAACTCAATAATAAAGTATTTATGGCCAAAATATCAATTTATCATTCAAATATGCACAATTAAATGCTTATTAAACATATGAGCTTACCTCGATACCAAAACGACCATTTTACCAACTTTCCTGATTTTCAGTTTTTCTCCCATTCTAGGTCCAAATCTCACTTTTTGGGATCTAAAACATCATATTTCACTATTTAATTAATGTACTATTCAAAAAATTCCCTAAATCTAACTTTGGAAAAATTACAAATTTGCCGCTAAACCTTTACAGAATTACGATTTTGCCCCTAGGCTCGAAAATTAAAATTTATCCATTTTTATTATGTTTTATGACACGCTAAACATTTTTCCGTTCTATAGAAACATCAAATTCCCACTCTATCATGTACCTATGAACATTAGGTATTTTTACTAATTATGTTGTTTTACTCGTTTTCACTTAAAATCGCTTAGCAAAAGTTGTTTAAAAATCAAAATAAACACATTTAACCTATGAGAATTTTTCCAAATATGAACCCTAGCATGAATTATTGCTAGAATAAGCTAAATCAAGTTACCGAGACTCCAAAAATGTAAAGAATATTAAAAACGAGGCTAGAACGGACTTACTATTGAGCTTGGAAAGCTTGGAAACCCTAACCATGGCTTCCCCCATGCTATATTTGTCCTTCATGAAGAAGATGGACCAATTTTGGCTTTATTTTCCCTTTTTAATTCTTTTAATTACTAAATGACCAAAATGCCCTTAAAGGCTTTTCTTTCAAATTTGTCCTATTCTTGCCTATTTTTGTCCAAACTTAAATATAATGGTCTAATTACTAAATAAGGACCTCCAATTTAAGAACCCATTTCAATTAAATTCCCTTTATTATCTAGAACACACATTTTGCTAATTTTACAATTTAGTCCTAATTATCAAATTAGGCACTTATACTTAAAATTTTTTCATGAAATTTTCACACAAGTATTCAATCAATGAATAAACCTTAAAAATTAATTGGAATAATTTTTTTTGACCTCAGATTCATGGTTTTGCAACCACTATTCCGTCTAGGCCCTATTTCGGGATGTTACGCCTAAGAATGTTTTTAAAGTCTGAAGCTTTCTGGGGCTTGCTGGTTATTATAAATGGTTCGTGAAAGGTTTCTCCATGATTGTAGATCCGATGATGAAGCTATTACAGAAAGATGTTAAGTTCGAGTGGTCAGAGAAGTGCTAGAAAAGTTTTGATCAGTTGAAAGCCCTTTTGACCGAAGCTCCAGTGCTAGTTCAACCAGAATCGGGTAAAGAATTTGTTATCTATAGTGATGCATATTTAAATGGTTTGGGCTGTGTTTTGATGCAGGAAGGTAAAGTTATAGCTTATGCCTCTAGACAGTTAAAGCCACATGAAAAGAACTATCTGTCACACGACCTAGAATTGGCAACTATTGTGTTTGCGTTAAAAATTTGGCGTCACTATCTGTTTGTTGAGAAATGTCATGTTTATTCTTATAAAAAAAGCCTGAAATACTTGATGACTCAAAAAGATCTGAATTTGAGACAACACCGATGGTTAGAATTGTTAAAAGACTACGAGCTTGTGATTGACTATCACCCAGGAAAGGCTAATGTTGTTGCTAATGCTTTAAGCCGAAAATCACTGTTTGTTTTGCGTACATTGAATTCATATATGGCCATGTCTGATGATGGTTTGATAGTAGCTAAATTGAAATCTAGGTCGTTATTTGTTCAACAAATATGTGATGCCTAGGAGGTTGATAATGAATTATTAGCTAAACGAGCTCAATGTGAGACAAATGTTGATTTAGAATTCCGAGTTGATGCTGATGACTGTTTGAGATTCAGAAACTAAATAAGTGTTCCAAGGAATTCGAAATTGATTTAAATGATTTTGAATAAAGCTCACAACAGTCGGTTGTCTATTCACCCAGGTAATACAAAGATGTATAATGATCTGAAATAGCTTTACTGATGGCATGGTATGAAACGAGACATTTCTAACTTTGTTGCAAGATGTTTAGTCTGTCAACAAGTAAAAGCGGAACATCAGGTACCTTCTAGAATGCTTCAGCCGATCATGACACCTGAGTGGAACTGAGACAGAGTTACTATGGATTTTGTGTCTGGTTTACCATTGACATCGAGCAAGAAAGATGCAATCTGGGTTGTTGTGAATAGATTGACTAAATTGGCTCACTTTGTTCTAATACATATAGACTACTCACTTGATACGCTGGCTGAATTATATGTTTCCTAGATTGTGAAATTGCATGGTGTGCCTATATCTATCATTCCGGATAGAGATTCGAGGTTTACATCGTGATTTTGAAAGAAACTGTAAGATGCTCTAAGTACGAAATTACATTTTAGCACTACTTTCCATCCGTAAACAGATGGTCAGTCTGAGCAAATCATTCAAATACTTGAGGATATGTTGAGATGTTGCATTCTCGAGTTTTAAGGTACGTGGGAACGATACCTACCTCTGATTGAATTTGCATATAATAATAGCTTTCAGTCAAGTATCAAAATGGCACCTTATGAGGGTTTGTATGGTCATAAATGTCGTACACCATTGTACTGGACTGAGCTCAGTGAAAATAAGATACACAGGGTCGATTTGATCAGAGAAATTGAATAGAAAGTGAAGGTAATCTGTGAAAGTCTAAAAGCGGCATCAGATCATCAAAAATCATATGCAGACTTGAAACGTAAAGATATAGAGTTTCAGATCAGAGATAAAGTTTTCTTGAAAGTCTCACCATGGAAGAAAATACTCAGATTCGGTCGTAAAGGTAAATTAAGTCTGAGATTCATTGGGTCGTATGAGATTATAGAGCGAATTGGGCCAGTTGCTTATAGACTATTGTTACTACCTGAGCTAGAAAAGATTCACAATGTATTTCATGTTTCGATGCTTCATAGATATCAATCTGACCCTTCACATGTGATTAGTCCATCTAAGATTGAGATTAAGCACGATACGATGCATGAGGAAGAACCGATTTGTATTTTCGCTCACGAGATTAAAGAGTTACAGAATACAGAGTTGAGGAAGCAACATGGGAGTTAGAGGATACAATGAGAGAACGTTATCTAAACTTATTCACTGGTAAGATTTTCGGGGACGAAAATCCCTAAGGGGGAGAGTTGTAACAGTTCAATTTAGACCCTAATCGGAACAGTGGTTTTGGGACCATGAATCTGAGTCAGAAAAATGTTTTAACATTATTTTATTTGTTTATTATATGTGAATTGATATCCGTAAAAATTTTGTGGTTTAATTTTGATGTTTGAGTGCTCGATTATTAAAAAAGATTTAATTGCATCAAATGAAAATTAAGCAAGCTAATTTGTAAAATGCCTAATTGCTACGTCTTTTTAAAGTGGAGGTTTTATGTTGCAATTTAGCCAAATGAAATAAGGGTGGACGGTTATAACCATGCATGATAATGGTTGTATATTTTATATGTAAGGTTAAATTGGTAAAATAATTGTTTAGTTAATATATTATAAAACATATAATAAAGAAACCATACTAGTATTCATCTATAAGAATTGAAAATAACAAAAACAAAAAGAAAAGAAAAGAGTTAGGCATTCGGCCACTTCTCAAGCTAAATCAAGGTATGTTTTTTCTTCGGTTTTTGATAATTTTTACGTTTTTCAGATCGTTGCTTCGAGTACTATCCGACCCATGCTTGAATTTCTAATTTTGATGTATATTTTCAATTTTACCATTGTTGATAGCTTGGTGAATTTTATGTTTGATGATATTAAATAAAAGTTATATGATGGATTAACAAGTTTTTTGTATTGAAATTTTGATGAAATTGAGTAAATAGGGTTAATTTGCAAAGTGTTTAATTAAGGGACTAAATTGTGAAATAAATGAAATGTGAGGACTTGTATGTGTATGGGGAGTATTCGGCGTAAGCATGGCATGGATAAATTAAACTTCTCTTTTGTTTTGTGAATTTTGGATTAAATTACTAAAAGTGTAAAATGTTTGGGGCAAAAGTGCAATTTGTCCATCTATGTGTTTTTGAATGAAATTTGATTGAAATTTTGATTAAATAAGTTTAATTTATATCAATTTAGATCAAGAAAAGAGAAAATCAGATTTGGATCGGGGGAAGACCAAGAAAGTCGAATAATCGATTAATACTGTTCGTCGATATCCGAGGTAAGTCTTTAAGCAATTAAACATCGTTTATTTTGAATGTAAATTAGTTTAATATGCTGATTTGGAATTCATATATTTATAGTGGAGTTAGCCGAAAATGATTAAGCAAGGAAATAATGTATTTGAGTTTAATTCGACTGAGTTATAACATTTGAAAGTTCGTATGAACTATATGGAAAATCTAGAATTTTTGATATATGAATTGTTTATGAGACAACTTTATAATAGTAATATTCAGGCTATGAGCCTAGCAAGCCTTGTGCTGGTGAGATAAATCGGGCTTTATGCCTAGCAGGCTTATTGCCGGTGTATAAAATCAAACTTTGAGTTTAGCAGGCGTTGTGCCGATGTGTGATACAGGCTTAGGCCTAGCAAGCCTTATGCCGATGAATTATTATAAGTTTATGCCTAAAAGACTTTATGCTGATGTGGAAATTGAATACGTTAAACGAGCTAAAATGATCAAGTACGTGATAGTTGGTTACCTATTTGAAAATAGGGTGAATTGATTTCTTGATATGTGATGGAAAAGGATGCATGAAGTTGTTGTAATATATGTGTTAATATGAGAAATATATTTGACCTTATAGTTGTATATAGATGTAATGTTAAAGTTTGAGTGATGAATATATGTCTATGAATATATATGTATATTCGATTATATAAGACAATATGGTTTTGAAATTTGAGAATATATTGATGATGTATACATGTATATTCAGCCAAGGAAAAATTATTCTATGAAAGTATATGTTATATATGTATGGAATTTAAAGCTTGAAATTAAATGTGATCACAAATGCATAAGTTGATTTATTTGATTGAAATGATTTAGTATTGAGATCTTATTATGCATTAATTGTTTAATTTGCTTAAGGCTTACTAAACTACGTTAGCTTACTCTGTGTGTTTTTGTTTACTTTGTTTCATAGATTTTGAATTCAAGTTACAACCTCGGGGATCGTCAGCAAAGTTCTTGACACTATCCACTGCTTTGGTATTTATATAGTTAAACTTCAACTATGGCATGTATAGGCTGGAACATACTTTTTAAATGTTGAATTTGGTTATGTATTTAAAGCCATGCGAAAATGGCTTGCTAATTATGCTTAGTCTTGGTTTTATGTGTGCTTATTTATAATGTCTAATGAGCTTGGTTTTGATAATTTGGTTATGTTCGATTGTGGTTTGAAATTGTTTTAGTTATAATGTTATGTGCTATAAATGAATGGTGTGTGAGATGAGTGTTATATGTTTTGGAAATGATTAATGGTTTTGGTTAAATATGTGTGGTTGGTTTGTTATAATATGCATAGATAAAAATATATGTGCATTAGGTTGCTGTATCTAGTCCATGTGATATACATGATTTGGAAACAAAAGTTGTTAAGCTATAATCGAACTTGTTATAAATATGTTTTGATATGTTTTTAACATGGTATGTAAAATTTATGTTTGAATATACTACAGTTTGGGTTTCGGCACATGTTTGTATAAACAATTTATATTTGAATGTTTGGTCATGGATGTGGTTTAAATAATGTGATTAGGCTATGCAAGGTATTAAGTTAGAAAAATGTTTTAAGATTGTTTTGGTCAATTATTTAGCATGAATACAATGGTTAAGTGTGGCTTTGAAATCTAGGGTCAATAAATATATATTATGTAATTAAACTTTAAATACATATTCGATCATTTTATAATGTATTAGGTTGCATGTGTAGTTGTGTGTTAAATTATATAATAAGTTTTGATTGACTTTATTGAAAGTATGTGCGAAGGTTGTTATTTGTATATGCTAATGGTGTAAGTATATAAATTTGATTTTGAATGTATGAAGTTGATTTAATTGAATAAACATGGTTATTTGATGTACATTATAAAAAAAATATATAAATAAAATCTGCATATGATTTGTATAACTGAGTTTATATTATCTTACATATGTATAGTAATGAATGATTGTCGTGAGTTGTAATTTGTTCGGTAATACCTCGTAACCCTAATTCGACGACGAAGATGGGTTAGGGATGTTACATTTTATTGGTATCAGAGCTACAGTTTAGTCGATTCTAGGACGAACGTAGCGTGTGTGAGTCTAGCTATACATGCCATAATATATACTGCGTTAATGTGATGACTTCGGACATTTGAAAATATGTTTTCGTATAGTATATGGATCCCGACAGAGCTGTAGCTGATAATGTCGAGAGCATAGCACCTGCTCCCGCGTAAGGGACAGCGCTGATTGGTTCTCGACCGACCTCGAATAACCAAGAGGGAGAGGCTAAGCAAGCCTTTTACCAAATGATGAACCATTGGTTTACTCAATATATTCGGACTAATCCGACTGCACAACCACCGCCACCCCCAATTAATCAATCTTCGATACATGATATACCTCAAGTGGGTGATCCGTTGAGATTGCTTAAGCCACCTATTGATAAAATGAGAAAACACGAGGCCGAAGAGTTTAAAGCAACTGATGATGATGATGCTGAACGAGCTGAGTTATAGCTTGATAATACTATCCGTGTGTTCGATTAGTTATCTTGTACTCCGGATGAATGTTTAAAGTGTGCCATATCTTTATTACGAGACATTGCATATCACTGGTTGAATACACTAGTATCGGTGGTTCCAAAAGAGAGAGTAACCTGGGAATTCTTTCAGACTGAGTTCCGTAAGAAATATATCAGCCAGAGATTCATTGATCAAAAGTGAAAGGAATTTCTCGAATTAAAATAGAGTCGCATGACTGTGACAGAATATGAGCGAAAATTTGTGAGACTCAGCCGATATGCCCGTGAATGTGTTTCAACCGAAGCTATAATGTGTAAAAGATTCGAAGATGGTTTGAATGAAGACATTAAATTGCTTGTAGGCATACTTGAGATAAAAGAGTTCGTAGTACTGGTTGAGCGAGCCTACAAAGCTGAAAAGCTCGGGAAAGAGAAAAGAAAAGCTGATTTTGAAGCTAGAGATTCCCATAAAAGATCATCAAGTAAAACTATTCAGTCCGCATAGAAGAAGTTTAGAGATGATTCTGGTCTATCTAAGGCTACTACGGGCTTTTCTAGACGAGATCGAGATCGACCCCCTGTGAGTTCACGAGCCACTTCGATAGCTAGTGTTGGCAATGTCCGACAGAATAGACTCGAGTGCAAGCATTGTGGTAAATGGCATTCTGGAGATTGTAGATTACATGATAAGTCTTGTTTTAAATGTGGATCGATGGAACATTTTATTTGAGAGTGCCCGATGATAGCCGAGTAAAACGCTGTTCAGAATGAAAGGTAAAAAAATGTCGCAGTGCGAGGCAGACCACCCAGAAATATGGGTAATGTGAGTGGCAGTCAGAGAGGGACGAATGATACAGCAGTTCGATCTGAGGCTCGTGCACCTGCCAAAACATATGCTATACACGCTCGTGAGGAGGCTTCCTCCCCAGATGTTATAACCGGTGCTTTCACTCTTTATGATATTAGTGTTATTGCATTGATTGATCCTGGTTCAACTCATTCATATGTGTGTGAGACAATAGTATCTAGTAAGACTTTGCCTATTAAGTCTACTGAGTATGTGATTCGAGTATCAAACCCCCTAGACCGGTGTGTTCTAGTTGACAAAGTGTGTAAAGATTGCTCGTTGATGATTCAAGATTCATGCTTTTCGGACAATTTGATGTTGTTACCTTTTGATGAGTTTGATATAATTTTGGGTATGGACTGGCTGACTTTACACGATGCCGTTGTTAATTGCAAAAGAAAGACCATTGATTTGAGATGTCAAAAAAACAAGAATGTTCAGATTGAATCTAGTGATTTGAATGGGTTACCAATAGTGATTTTTTCGATATTAGCTCAGAAATATGTGAGAAAAGGCTGTGAAGCTTACTTTGCATATGTGCTTGACAGTAAAGTTACTGATAGAAAGAAAGAATTAGTACCTATTGTCTGCGAGTATCCAGATGTATTTCCTGAAGAATTGCCGGGTTTGCCACCTATTCGAGAGGTAGAGTTTGGTATTGATTTAATGCTTGGGATGACTCCGATATCAATAGCTCAGTATAGAATGGCACCTACTGAATTAAATGAGTTGAAAGTTTAGTTGCAAGAATTGACAGATAGAGGTTTCACGCGACCGAGTTTCTCTCCTTGGTGTGCACCTGTGTTATTTTTGAAAAATAAATATGGAACTATGAGGACGTGCATCGATCATAGATAACTCAATAAGGTGAATATAAAGAATAAATATCCGTTGCCAGGGATTGATGATTTGTTTGATCAGCTGAAAGGAGCTATAGTGTTTTCAAAAATAGATTTGAGACCGGGCTACTATCAGTTACGAGTTAAAGACTCCGATGTGCCAAAGATTGCTTTTTGAATGAGGTACGAACACTATGAGTTTCTGTTTATACCATTCGGGCATACTAATGCACCTGCTATTTTCATGGATTTAATGAATCAGATCTTCAAATCGTATCTGGATCAGTTTGTGGTCGTGTTTATAGATGACATTTTGATCTACTTCCGTGATGAAACTGAACATGCTAAACATTTGAGACTTGTATTACAGACTTTGTGAGGTAAGCAGTTGCATGAGAAGTTCAATAAATGTGAGTTTTGGTTAAGTGAAGTCAGTTTTCTGGGTCACGTGGTATCAGCATCAGGTATTCAGGTTGATCCGAGCACAATTTCAGCTATACTTTATTGGAAACCTCCTAACAATGTTTCTAAAGTCTGAAGCTTTCCGGGACTTCCTGGTTAGTATAAACAGTTTGTGAAAGGTTTCTCTATGATTGCAGCTCCGATGATGAAGCTATTACAGAAAGATGTTAAGTTCGAGTGGTCAGAGAAGTGCCAGAAAAGTTTTGATTAGTTGAAAGCCCCTTTGACCGAAGCTCCAGTGCTAGTTCAACCAGAATTGGGTAAAGAATTTGTTATCTATAGTGATGCATCTTTTAATGGTTTAGGCTGTGTTTTGATGCAGGAAGGTAAATTTATAGCTTATGACTCTAGACAGTTAAATCCACATGAAAAGAACTATCCGACACACGACCTAGAATTGGCATCTATTGTGTTTGCGTTAAAAATTTGGCATCACTATCTGTTCAGTGAGAAATCTCATGTTTATTCTTATCACAAAAGCCTGAAATACTTGATGACTCAAAAAGATCTGAATTTGAGACAACACCGATGGTTAGAATTGTTAAAAGACTACGAGCTTGTGATTGACTATCACCCGGGAAACGCTAATGTTGTTGCTGATGCTTTAAGCCGAAAATCACTTTTTATACCAAAGGAATTCTTTTTTTCATTATAGTAATATTTTTCTGAAAATATTAATTATTATTTATTATTACATATTACAATAATTTCTATTTACAATAAGTTAGATACATCGATAAAAAATACAAAGAATTCCCCCCCAAAAAGTATGATATAAATCATAGGATGTCCTAGAACTTAAAAGAAAAACGAATTATTTGAGTTTGTTTATTCGAACTTATTAACTAGTTCATTTTCATCGCGGAATTGATTGATTGTCTTCCACTACAATAAATGAACCTTTTCTTGTAGGAAAGACTATCCAATATTTTCTTTATATTTACATATAATTAAAAGAAAAATGACTATTAATATAATAAAATATATTTTTTTTCAAAATTATGTATCCTTTAACAGATTAACTACGAGTCTCATTCGAATTTGGTTGAAAATGAAAATTAGGCATACCCTCTCTTCGAGCTTGACCAATTACCAATTTATGGAAAAATCAAATTCAAGTTTGCATAGGTAGATAAAATGGGTTTTACACTTTTTATTTTGATGTAGTTTTCATGTATAAATGGAGATGTATAAATTATAAATGTAAGACAACAAAAAACTGGGCGGAGATAGAAAAAGAAAGACTTTTTTTAGATTAGATCACATAAAGTCAACGAATGAGGTGGGTTCATTAACAACTCACAGATGAAAAAATGGCAAAAAAGAAAGCATTCACTCCCCTTCTATATCTTGCATCTATAGTATTTTTGCCCTGGTGGATCTCTCTCTCATTTAATAAAATTCAATATGATTCCACAAGATCTAGTTTCGTTCACGTAACGGATTCTCGCCAATTGAAAGGATCTTCTGATCAATCCAGAGATCGTTTCAATTCCATTAGTAATGAGGATTCGGAATATCACACATTGATCAATCAGAGAGAGATTCAACAACTAAAAAAAAGATCGATTCTTTGGGATCCTTCCTTTCTTCAAACGGAACGAACGGAGATAGAATCAGACCGATTCCCTAAGTGCCTTTCTGGATATTCCTCAATGTCCCGGCTATTCACGGAATGTGAGAAGCGGATGAATAATCATTCGCTTAGGAAGAAATCGAAGAATTTCTTGGGAATCCTACAAGATCCATTTGTTCTTTTTCTCTCGATAGATGGTCGAACTTCATCCAGGTTCGAACCCTACCGAGAGGTCCACTAGAGATCAAAAATTGTTGAAGAAAGAACAAGATGTTTCTTTTGTCCCTTCCAGGCGATCGGAAAATAAAGAAATAGTTAATATATTCAAGATAATTACGTATTTACAAAATACCGTCTCAATTCATCCTATTTCATCAGAACTGGGATGTGATATGGTTCCGAAGGATGAACTGGACAGTTCCAACAAGATTTCATTCTTGAACAAAAATCCATTTTTTGATTTATTTCATCTACTCCATGACCAGAACAGGAGGGGATACACGTTACTAAAGACATTTCTGAATTTGTTTCAAGATGTTTATTCTGTCAACAAGTAAAAGCTGAACATCAGGTACCATCTGGAATGCTCCAACCGATCATGATACCTAAGTGGAAGTGGGATAGAGTTACTATGGATTTTGTGTCTGGTTTACCACTGACACCGAGCAAGAAAGATGTAATCTGGGTTGTTGTGGATAGATTGACTAAATCAGCTCACTTTGTTATGATACGTACAGACTACTCACTTGATAAGCTGGTTGAATTATATGTTTCTTAGATTGTGAAATTGCATGGTGTGCGTATATCTATCATTTCGGATAGAGATTCGAGGTTTACATCGTAATTTTGGAAGAAACTGCAAGATACTCTAGGTACGAAATTACATTTCAGCATTGTTTTCCATCCGCAAACAGCTGGTCAGTCTGAGCAAATCATTCAAATACTGGAGGATATGTTGAGATGTTGTATTCTTGAGTTTGAAGGTACGTGGGAATGATACCTACCTCTGATTGAATTTGCGTATAATAATAGCTTTCATTCGAGTATCAAAATGGTACCTTATGAGGGTTTGTATGGTCGTAAATGTCGAACACCATCATACTGGATTGAGCTCAGTGAAAATAAGATACACGGGGTCGATTTGATTAGAGAGACTGAACAGAAAGTGAAGGTAATCCGTGAAAGTCTGAAAGCAGCATCAGATCGTCAGAAATCATATGCAGATTTGAAACGTAAAGATATTGAGTTTCAGATCAGAGATAAAGTTTTCTTGAAAGTCTCTCAGATTCTGTCGTAAAGGCAAATTGAGTCTGAGATTCATTGGGTCGTATAAGATTATAAAGCGAATTGGGTCGGTTGCTTATAGACTGTTGTTACCACTTGAGCCAGAAAAGATTCACAATGTATTACATTTTTTGATGCTTCGTGGATATCGATCTGACCCTTCACATGTGATTAGTCCATCTGAGATTGAGATTAAGCCCGATACGACTTATGAGGAAGAACCGATTCGTATTCTGGCTCACGAGATTAAAGAGTTGTGAAATAAGAAATTTCTATTAGTTAAAGTATTATGGCAGAAATACGGAATTGAGGAAGCAACGTGGGAGTCAGAGGATACAATGAGAGAACGTTATTCGAACCTATTCACTGGTAAGATTTTCGGGGACGAAAATCCCTAAGGGGGAGAGTTGTAAAAGTCTGATTTAGACCCTAATCAGAACGGTGGTTTCGGGACCACAAGCAGAAAAATATTTTAACATTATTTTATTTGTTTATTATGTGTGAATTGATATCCATAAAAATTTTGTGATTTAATTTTGATGTTTGAGTGCTCGATTATTAAAAAGGATTTAATTGCATCAAATGAAAATTAAGCAAGCTACTTTGTAAAATGCCTAATTGCTATGTCTTTTTAAAGTGGAGGTTTTATGTTGCAATTTAGCCAAATGAAATAAGGGTGGACGGTTATAACCATGCATGATAATGGTTGTATATTTTATATGTAAAGTTAAATTGGCAAAATAATTGTTTAGTTAATATATTATCAAACATATAATAAAGAAACCATATTAGTATTCATCTTTAAGAATTAAAAATACCTAAAATAAAAAGAAAAGAAAAGAGTTAGGCATTCGGCTACTTCTCAAGCTAAATCAAGGTATGTTTTTACTTCAATTTTTGATAATTTTTACATTTTTGAGATCGTTGCTCCAAGTACTATCCGACCCATGCTTGATTTTCTGATTTTGATGTATATTTTAGTTTTACCATTGTTGATAGCTTGGTGAATTTTATGTTTGATGATATTAAATAAAAGTTATGTGATGGATTAACAAGTTTTTTGTATTGAAATTTTGATGAAATTGAGTAAATAGGGTTAATTTGCAAAGTGTTTAATTAAGGGACTAAATTGTGAAATAAAAGAAATGTGAGGACGTGTATGTGTATGGGGAGTATTCGGCCTAAGCATGGCCTGGGCAAATTATGCTTGTTTTGTGCTTTCTGAATTTTGGATTAAATTGCTAAAAGTGTAAAATGTTTGGGGCAAAAGTGCAATTTTTCCATCTATGTGTTTTTGAATGAAATTTGATTGAAATTTCGACTAAATAAGTTTAATTTTAATCAATTTAGATCAAGAAAAGAGAAAAACGGATTTGGATCAGCGAAGGACCAATATAGTCGAATAATCGATTAATACTGTTCGTCGATATCTGAGGTAAGTCTTTAAGCAATTAAACATTGTTTATTTTGAATGTAAATTAGTTTAATATGCTGATTTGGAATTCATATATTTATAGTGGAGTTAGCCAAATATGATTAAGCATAGAAATAATGTTCTTGAGTTTAATTCGACTGAGTTATAACATTTGAAAGTTCGTATGAACTATATGGGAAATCTGGAATTTTTGATATATGAATTGTTTATGAGACAAATTTATAATAGTAATATTCAGGCTATGAGCCTAGCAATCCTTGTGCTAGTGAGTTAAATCGGGCTTTATACCTAGCAGGCTTATTGCCGATGTATAAATTCAAACTTTGAGTTTAGCAGGCCTTGTGCCGATGTGTGATACAGGCTTAGGCCTAGCAGGCTTTATGCCGGTGAATTATTATAAGTTTATGCCTAAAATAATTTATGTTGGTGTAGAAATTGAATACGTTAAACGAGCTAAAATGATCAGGTACGTGATAGTTGGTTGCCTATTTGAAAATAAGGTGAATTGATTTCTTGATATGTGATGAAAAAGGATGTATGAAGTTGTTGTAATATATGTGTTAATATGAGAAATATATTTGACCTTATAGTTGTATATAGATGTAATGTTAAAGTTTGAGTGATGAATATATTTCTATGAATATATATGTATATTCGATTATATAAGACAATATGGTTTTGAAATTTCAGAATATATTGATGATGTATACATGTATATTCGGCCAAGGAGAAATTGTTCTATGAGAGTATATGTTATATATGTATGGAATTAAAAGCTTGAAATTAAATGTGATCACAAATGCATAAGTTGATTTATTTGATTGAAATGATTTAGTATTGAGATGTTATTA
Organism: Gossypium longicalyx; assembly: GCA_025698465.1. Taxonomy (NCBI): domain Eukaryota; kingdom Viridiplantae; phylum Streptophyta; class Magnoliopsida; order Malvales; family Malvaceae; genus Gossypium; species Gossypium longicalyx. The sequence continues at coordinate 22,844,729 of CM047000.1, forward strand.
TGCATTAATTGTTTAATTTGCTTAAGGCTTACTAAGCTGAGTTAGCTTACTCTGTGTGTTTGTGTTTACTTTGTTTTATAGATTTTGGATTCAAGTTACAAGCTCGGGGATCGTCAACAAAGTTCTTCACACTATCCACTATTTTGGTATTTATATAGTTGAACTTGAACTATGGCATGTATAAGCTGGAGCATACTTTTTAAATGCTGAATTTGGTTATGTATTTAAAGCCATGCGAAAATGGCTAGCTAATTATGCTTAGTCTTGGTTTTATGTGTACTTATTATAATGTTTAATGATCTTGGTTTTTATAACTTGGTTATGTTCGATTATGGTTTGAAATTGTTTTGGTTATTATGTTATGTGCTATAAATGAAAGGTGTGTGAGGTGAGTGTTATATGTTTTGGAAATGACTAATGGTTTTGGTTGAATATGTGTGGTTGGTTCTGTTATAATATGCATAGATAAAAATATATGTGCATTAGGTTGCTGTATGTAGTCCATGTGATATAAGTGATTTGGAATCTAAGGTTGTTAAGCTATAATCGAACTTGTTATAAATATGTTTTGATATGTTTTTAACATGGTATGTAAAATTTATGTTTTAATATACTACAGTTTGGGTTTCGGCACATGTTTGTATAAAGAATTTACATTTGATGAAATGTTTGGTCGTGTATGTGGCTTAAATAATGTGATTCGGCTATGCAAGGTATTAAGTTAGAAAAATGTTTTAAGATTGTTTTGGTCAATTATTTAGCTTGAATGCAATCGTTAAGTGTGGCTTTGAAATCTAGGGTAACTAAATATTTATTATGTAATTAAACTTTAAATACATATTCGGTCATGTTATAATGTATTAGGTTGCATGTGTAATTGTTTGTTAAATTATATAATAAGTTTTGATTGACTTTATTGAAAGTATGTGTGAAGGTTGTTATTTGTATATGCTAATGGTGTAAGTATATAAATTTGATATTGAATGTATGAAGTCGATTTAATTGAATAAACATGGTTTTTTTATGTACATTATAAAAAAATATAAATTAGATGTGCATATGATTTGTATAGCTGAGTTTATATTATCTTACATACGTATAGTAATGAATGACTGTCCTGAGTTGTGATTTGTTTGGTAATACCTCGTAACCCTAATTCGACGACAGAGATGGGTTAGGGGTGTTACAGATTACTTCCTAGATGATTATGGTTGGTATGACAAATGGCCATTTCACACCACCATGGTCAATGACGATTCGAAATAAAATGGAGGGAGTTCTCTTCACTTTTTCTATCATTATTTTATATTTTTAGTTTTTTTCCTCATTTGAATAAAATGGTAGACTTTGATAAAATTTCTTTAGTTCATTACATTAATTAAAACTCTATCTAGGAGATTGGGCTTAAGCGGGACCATCCGTGACCCCTCCAATCTTTCCTGGGAGTTCAATTTAATGTAATTTTTCAAAAAAAAAAATTTCTAAGTAGCCCAAAGAATTTAAGTATTTGTTTTGTTAAACAAAAGGTCAACTTTTAACCCAAGCACTAATTCCTTTGAGTTTTTTTATTTATTTTCAGTATAGGAGCTTTGGATCCAAAAAAGAGCTGCCATTAGGCTCAAGACACTATTAAGAAAGGAAATATTCAACCGTTTTCCACATAAACCTATAACCCTTACCTTGCTCCACCACTACTCCCAAGTAGCCCAATAGTGCATCTCACTTAACCTCTTAATGTTGCAGCCCTTAACTCCCTGAATCACCACCCCAAACACCTTCATTCAAAGTCACCAACTATCACAACTAAGCTATCCAAAAAATTGCACCCTTTTCAACTCTAAACCTTACCCTCAGCTACTCACCCATCTGCCCAAAACTGAAACCACCCCTAACAAATTTCCTAAGTTTAACGCTGAGAGCCCCTCTATCTAGCACCATTCCACAAAGTGAACAGTTTGGTATAATGGCTATGATACAACACATGCAGTGGTAGCAACAAGCTTATTGGAGATATTCAAAAATAAGGGATGACTCCATGAGAAGTGCTTTTACAAAAATATACAATGACTCGTTTATTTTTGTTCCTGAGTTTCCAATTTTCATATTTGAACTGTGGAGTCCACTATCGAAGAGGGAGCGAAGCGATTCATGCAAAAACAAAGATGATGGAGCAAAAGATGAGTCGAATTCGGAAGGATCTGCAAATAAATAAAAGGGGGATCTTGACTTTATTTTTTATTTTTTTCTGCTCTTAGGTCATTTTAGGATTAAGTTCAATTAGGAATTTTTTTCGCATAATAAAGAAAGAGATAGAAATCATGAATAATGAACAAGTCGCAAAGTATAAAGTCTGGTAATAGGTATATACATGTCTAGGATTGGATCTCGAGAAAGCTTGGTACTTAAGCAGTCAATTTGACTCACATCCTCTTTTCTAGAATCCTACCTAGTGTATAGTATCTATTCACTTTACAGAATGAGAACATTGTTCATCTTAAGTAGGGGGACTGAAAAATTGAATTATCTCCATTCAGAATAAAATTTTCTTTTAATTATGATTAGGATATATTTTGTTAAGTAATTGGGAATTTTGTTAAGTATGCTAAAGTTCAGTATAAATAAAGTTCTATTATTTCAATAAATTATTATGTTAGCTTAATAATGATATGAATGTATTTTTAATAAAGCATGCAAATCGTACCATAAATTTTTAGTTCCTTACGAAAGTTAGGCATGCATGAAAGTTTAAGTCTTTAGAATTGACTTAGTAGTTTCTTGAGGCGAAATCCTAGGAAGCAGGGAACATTGAAAATGATTGAGGCAACTTTTGTTTGGACCGTTGGAGCCTTTCAAGCCAACCATGATAATTTTTTATCCTTTGAAATCAAACTTTGAGACTATATGGCCCGATTTTATTTGAACCCTTGCAAATTTAGCCATCACTTCTCTCTTAACTATCATAAAATTTCCTCAAACACTAGACTCAGTATTATTCATAGTATTCTTTAAAAAATAAGTTTAGGGGAGTTGAAAACAAATATCAAATGCTCTAAAAATTGTAGAACATTTAGTAAAATGCTCGATTTAAAAAAAAAGAGCATGAGTTCTTAAAATAAGATGTATAAAAGAGCATATGAAAGCAAAGTAAGTTGGTGTATTGAGGGAAATTATTCCAGAGGTTCAATTGAAGCTGATTCTAGGGTTTAAGAGCCTAAGTTTTCAATCTTTTACCTACCCCTAAGCCCAACCACGTTACAACCTTATTAAAAGACCTATTGATTCAAGGTTCCAATGCTACCTACATTAGTGGAGAGAAATTGCTACATTCAACATATGAAGGCATAAGTTAAACTTAATGATTGCAGCTTAATCTTGAATAAGGGAATAAAATTACATTGGTAAGGTTTAACATGACTTTATTAGGAAGCATTTAGTCTAATTTTTGCTATCATAATAGTTGTTGAGATTAATTTGAATGATATGTATACTTAAGTAGCATAACTATCAAATTTCTTGCCTTTAAGCATAAGTATATTAATTTCATAACTTTGAGAAAAATGTTGTTCTAAAGGAATTTTTCAAAGGTGTTTCCGAGAAATTCTTTGCAAAATTCGTGTATTACTCGAGACAAGCAATGAATTAAGTTTGGGGGTGTGGAAACACAAAAATTTACTCACTTTTCCATACACTTTTTAACTTAATTTCATGCGAATTCGATTAAATTCTTGTCGAAAAATAATTAAAGTGCACTTAAAATATGAACATGTTGAATTTTAGTTAATTTCATAACTATTTTTGATAAATTTTGGTTATTTTCGACAGATTTGCACAAAAGGCAAAAAATGGCTCGGCAAACACTACTAGAAGCACAAAACTGAAAAGCAATTTGAAGTATCGAGGCGAACTAAATTTCAGCCTAAGATGGTCCAAATTTCTATATATTAATTCATAATATAATTAATTTTAATTTATATCCAAGTTAATTTGGGTTATTAAATTATTATTAATTAATTATGAAACAATGGCCCGATTGAACTGAACCGAGTGAACCGAACTAGCCAAGAAAATGACAGCCCAAAACTGTCCAAGTGTTGACCCAATTCAGCTTATTAGCTGATTATTTAAGCTCCAAAGAAGCCCTTGAAGACTTGTTCAAATTGCAATTCAGCCCCCCATAGTTGATGGCTTTGAATATTTGCCCCAAGCCATATTTAGCAAAGTTGAAGCCATCAACTTTGCCACATAGATGGCCGGCTAAGGGGTGGCTCTTTGGCTGCTATTTTTAGCAAATTTTATCTGCCACATTCAGCTATAAAAACCCCCCTTGGCTGATCATTCAAAGCATCCCTCATTCATTCACATCTTTTCTCTCCTTTCTCACTTTCTCCTCTCATTTTCCCATTCAAAGTCCCTTGCTCTCTTGCCGATTTCTCCTCTTGGAAAAGGGGCATTCATCAACCATTTTGGAGCAACATTGAAGTGTTCATAGCAGCCTTGATCGGCAAGGACGACAGAGAACGAAGAAGGAGCAAACTAGTCAAGCCACGGAGAAACATCGAATTTGATTCTTGTTCCCTATCTCTTTAATTTTTGTTGTTGTTATGATGAACATATCTATGAATATTTATGTTGATGGAATGGTTAATTTAATCATCTTAGATTTAATTTAATTCGTGTTGGGTTGATTGCATTCCGTCCTCTTAAATTATTAAAATTGTATATATGTTGTTATAGGCATCGGTAAGATGTTTGATTAGGTAGAATCATGCCTAAGTTATTCTTGCATTACAATTGTAAGGTAACTAATGAATTAATTATTTAAACGGATTGAAATTATAATTAATTGACACAATACTTAATCAATGCATGTTTATTCTTCTAAGGTAGCTGAAGGTTAAATTAGCAATTCATTTGGCGATACACTTGCCTTGCATAACTTGCAAGATTATAGTGATTAAATTGTTTCAAGGTAAGTATACCTTGTTACCTGACACAGTGTTTTATGTGCTTATTAGATTTAATTAATCGTTTGAATTGACATAGGGATATGCAAGAGATTAGTTCAATTTAATGAGTATGTAAGTGCAATAACATGTTTGCTTGTTAAAATTTGTTTAAACATTTGAATTAACAAAGGGATATGTTAAGAGATGAATGAATTTGTATAGGTGAATATGTTCATAAGTTAGCAAATTACTGAGTTGCCGTGAATTTATTCGTAATAACATAAGCATGAGTTTAATAATACTAAGTTAAAGAAATGTAATTAATCCAACACAATTATGTCATCTTGATTAAATCATATTTTGAAATCGTGCATTAGAACTTTTATTTTTATTTAGTTTAAAATCTTTTTTTAATCACACTTTCCAAAACAAATATTTTTCTTCACCAAAGTGTTTTAAATTGCATTCATTAATAATTCTTTTCACAGTCCCTGTGGGTACGATAACTCAACATTTACTTGTCACTTTATTACTTGTTGCGATTGTGTACACTTGCACATTTTTTTCGTTCTAGGGCGAACGAGGCCCAAAACAAGCTTTAAGGATGATTCAGAACCAAACCGGGTCCTTTAAAGAACTCTAAAAAATGACTCTTGAAGTAGGGGCACACGCCCATGTGGAAGGGGTGACACGCTCGTATGGCCTTCTTGGCATGGCCGTGTTGAAGGCCCATGACGTTCACACCGCCTAAACACATCGGGACACGCTCGTGTCCCTAACCAGTGTGGAATTAATTCCTATTTCTAATCTACAGGGGTTTTTGTACGGCCTGGAACACTCCCGTGTCCATGGCCTGTGTCCCTCACACGGCCATGACACGCCCGTGTCTCAGCCAGTGTCCCAACAACCTTGACATTCTCTTTCTGCTGCAGCAACCATTTAGGGGCACATAGCCAAGGCATACGCCCGTGTGCTAGGCCGTATGGTGAATTTAATTCCACATTTGAGGTGCAGACTTCATGCGGCCTGGGCATATGCCCATGCCCAAAGGCCGTGTCCTCCATACAGCTGAGACACACGGCCATGTTTCTACCCGTGTATTTACTACCATGCATACTGACTTGAAATTTTAAGGTGCAGGGGACACACGGCCGGACAACACGCCCATGGGGCTGACCGTGTCTCGCACACGACCTAGACACACGCCCGTGTGTCTACCCGTGTGGACAAATACAAGGCTATCTACCAAGCCTTTTTGCCACCCTTACTTGCACCAACCTACACAACAATAAAATCTCCAGTCCACACTGCAATAAAAGAGTAAATCAACTGCAACATGACATTCTAACAAACCAAACATGCATTTGATCATTCATACATTTTGTTCATCCATGGAAGCATCATCATTTACAATTATCAATAATGAATATTAGCCATCAACCATGGCCTAAAAAATAAGAGAAGGTTTTCATCCCAAGCCAAGACAATTGGAAACTTAACAATATAACACATAACAAAAAGACTCAATCCCTATACATGTCATACTCAAGATAATAAAACTAACTATACCAAAAGCTTCGAGTGATAGTGTGAGTGATCCCTCCGACATTCTTTGATCCATGGGCTAATTTGGTTGCACTACAAGAAAATGGAAAGGAAAAGGGTAAGCACAAAGCTTAGTAAGTTGCATGTAAAATATCGAATAACAACCATGTTACCACATGTGATCATACCTTCAATATATCATAACTCGCACAAAGAGTAAATGTTTATAACACAACTTACTCATGTTAATTTCCTCGCTATTCATACAATAAGAATAGAGTTCACATATCATCAATTTCATTTAAGCACCTGTACCACTCACAATATGATCATCAGCGCTATCATTTTGACATAAACCGTAAATTTCCCGTTGAACCATTTGGAATACTACAAGATAATCACTAAGTCTCAAACATAGGGTATGATGCTGATGCCATGTTTCAAACATGGTATTAGACTGGCTCTTACATCTAAGTCGATGCCATATCCCAGACAGGTCTTACACTGACTTCCATACATCGAAGTCGATGCCATGTCCCAGATAGGTCTTACACTGGTTCTCACTTATCTGTGTCGATGCCATGTCCTAGACAAGTCTTACACTGACACACCTCAAGCCGATGCCATGTCCCAGATAGGTCTTACACTAGCTTGCATATCTTGAGGCCAATGCCGTGTCCCAGACAGGTCTTACACTAGCACACACTTCACCCAAATGTCATGGCATGGATATCCAAATTATTCCTAAGGCTCAACCGGGAGTCTCTACTACATCAATTCTCATCATGCACATTCACAGCAATAGTCCACAATTTATGCCATATTAATTATGCAATACATAAATACAGATAAGTTACATTATTTACGTACAACTTACCTCGGTACACAAAATGTAGGCAACTAATTGTATTTAATCCGCTTGCTTGGCTTTTCCCAGGTCTAGGTCTGGATTGTGTATTTCTTGATCTATAATAATAAAATTTCACTCATTTAATTATCATATTAACAAAAACATGCTACAATTCCCAATTCGACAAACTGACCGTTTTGCTCTTAGACTTTACAAAAATTACGATTTTGCCTTTAGGCTCGTAAATCAATTCTTATCGTGTTTTCTCATTAACCAAGCCTAGCCGAACTCTTTTTATATCTATAGCAACTAAAAATTTCAAACATTTCACACAATTACCACCTATTTTACAAGCTTTGCAAAATAGCCCATTTAGGTGTTTTCATGAAACCCCTTTCACAAAAATTGTTTATTTAACAACCAAGATTCATTTTCTTCCATAAAATTTCAGCTAAAAACATAAATTCTCTCATGTAAAACCCTATACTTTCATCCATTTTGCAAAATAGTCCCCTTATTAGAAAGCTTATGTTACAAGGGGTCCAAAAATACAAAAATCATCAAGAATAACCTTCTAAATGACTTACTTGCAAGAGATAAAAATGGCTGATATTTTTAGCTCTCTAAACCCCCTTAGTTGCTAAAAAAAATCGGTGGAGAAGATGACACTATAGCCTCTCTTTTTTTTTTTTAGTCAAATAAGTCATCAAATGTCCACCTAACCTAGTCAACATGACTCTCTTTGTCCCCTATAGCCGACCACCTCTTTTAAAAGGGTCTAATTGCACTTTAAAGACCCCAAATTATGGTTCTCTATCTATTTAACACATCTAGCTAGTAAAACAAAACTTTTTCCCTTTATGCGATTTAGTCCTTTTTCGTAACTGAGCTCACAATCGCTAAAATTAATTCACCAAAATTTCCATGCCCTCATATAATCATGCTATAACACCAAAATAATAATAAAAAAGATTTCTCCGACTCTGGATTTATGGTCTCGAAACTACTATTCTGACTAGACCTAAAATCGAGCTGTTATAATTCTCCCCCTTAGGGATTTTCGTCCCAAAAATCCTACAGCAAAAAGATCCAGGTATTGGTCTCTCATAGTCTCCTCGGGTTCCCATATGGCTTCTTCAACTCCATGTCTATGCCACAAAACTTTCATGAGTGCTACACTCTTATTCCTTAATTGCTTAACCTCCCAAGCTAAAATCTTAACCGACTCTTCGCCATAAGTCATCTTGACAAATCTCAACCTCTACTCACGAAAGAACGTGTGAAGGATCCGAACGATAACGGTGCAACATCAACACATGAAAAACATTGTGGATCTTCTCTAACTCGGATGACAAGGCAAGTCGATATGCTACCAGTCCAATTTTCTCAGTCACCTCATAAGGTCCAATAAACCGTGAACTTAATTTTCCTTTCTTACCGAATCAGAGAACTTTCTTCCACGGGGACACTTTTAGAAATACCTTATCACCGACTTGAAACTCAATTTCTTTTCGTTTTAAATCATCATAGGATTTTTATCTATCCGAAGCTACTTTCAATAAATTTTGAATCACCTTTACTTTTTCTTTGGTTTCTCTGACTAAGTCGACCCTATGAACCTGACCCTCTCTAAGCTCAGTCCAATATAAGGGCATTCGACACTTACATCCATACAAAGCCTCATAAGGCGCCATTTTTAGACTTGAGTAATAACTATTGTTGTAGGCGAGTTTGACCAGCGGTAAATACCTTTCCCAACTACCTTGAAACTCGAGAACACAACACCGTAACATATCTTCCAGAATCTAAATTACTCTTTTTGATTGACCGTCGGTTTGCGGGTGAAAAGCAGTGCTAAAATTTATTTTCATCCCTAATGCCTCTTGTAACTTCTTCTAGAACCGCGAGATAAATCTCAGATCTCTATCCAAGATAATCGACAAGGGCACTCCGTGAAGTCTCACGATCTTAGAAACATACAAATCAGCTACGCACTGGTATAAAATGTGCTGACTTTGTAAGCCTATCAACAACAACCCAAATGGCATCCTTTTTCTTTGGTGTCAAAGGCAACCCTGACACGAAATCCATGGTTACCCGGTCCCATTTCCACTCAGGAACCATTACGGGTTGAAGCAAACCCGAAGGTACTTGGTGTTCAGGCTTCACTTGTTGACAAACTAGACACTTAGAAATGAACTCTGAAATGTCTCTTTTCATTCCCGACCACCAATACATTTTCTTCAGGTCATTATACATTTTAACGCTACCCGGATGGATAGATAAGCAACCATTATGTGCCTCGCACAAAATCCTGAGAATAAGGTCATCGTCTTTAGGTACACATACCCTATCTTGGAACATCAAACAGCCGTCGGTACCAATCCGAAAGTCTGACTCATTGTTTGTCTTGCCCTGAGTCATTTTAGCTTGTAAATCCTTATCACCCTTTTGAGCTTCACAAATCTCTTGTAGGAACGTCAGCCTAGATCTTAATTCTGCCAAAACTGAACCATCATCAGCCACAGACAACTGAGTATTCATGGCCCTCAAGGCGAATAATGACTTTTTACTTAGAACGTCAGCGACTACATTCGCCTTTCCCGGGTGGTAGTTGATTATCAACTCATAGTCTTTTATCAATTCTAACCATAGTCGTTGTCGTAAGTTCAACTCCTTTTAAGTCATCAAATACTTGAGACTTTTATGGTTATTGAACACTCGGCATTTTTCACCATACAAATGGTGTCTCCATATCTTCAATGCGAACATGATGGTGGCCAACTCTAAATTTTGCGTCGGGTAGTTTTTCTCGTGTGGCTTCAACTATCTCGAGGCGTAGGCTATAGCCTTACCTTCTTGTATGAGTATGCACTCCAATCCATTTAAAGAGGCGTTGTTATATACCACAAATTCCTTTCCTGGTTCCGGTTGCAATAAAATTTGGGCTTCGGTCAATAAAGCCTTTAATGTCTCAAAACTCTTTTGGCACTTATCTGTCCATTCGAACTTGACCTCTTTCTATAGCAACCTCGTAACTGGAGTAGCTATCATAGAGAATCCTTTAACGAATTGTCGTTAGTACCCCGCTAAGCCTAGGAAGCTTCTAATCTTTGATACATTCCCTAGCAGTTTCAACTCAACAATAGCTGAGATCTTACTCGGATCAACTCTAATCTTATCACCCGATACGATATGTCCTAGGAATCTGACCTCTCGGAGCCAAAACTCACTTTTACTAAACTTGGCATACAACTGCTTATCTCTTAAGGTCTGCAAAACAGTTCTCAAATGCTTTGCGTGATCTCTTTAATCACAAGAATATATTAATATATCATCGATAAAGATCACAATGAACTTATCTAAATACGGTCGAAAAATACGATTCATTAAGTCCATGAACACTGCAGGGGCATTTTTTAAACCAAAAGGCATGACAAGAAACTCATAATGACTATACCTTGTCTGAAAAGTAGTTTTCGGCACATCTTGCTCCTTTACTCTGAGCTGGTAATAACTGGACCTCAGGTCAATCTTTGAAAACACAGTGGCTCCTTTCAATTGGTCAAATAGATTGTCGATTCTTGGCAAATGATACTTGTTCTTCACAGTCACCTTGTTAAGCTATCTGTAGTCTATACATAACCTCATCAATCTATCTTTCTTTTTCACAAAAAGTTCCAAAGCACCCCACGGAGAATAGCCTAGTCTCGCAAAACCCTTATCCGTTAACTCTTGCAGCTGCACTTTCAAATCCTTTAACTCCGTCAGAGCCATCCTATACAGAGCAATCGAGATAGGTGCTGTAACACCCCTTACTCGTATCCAACGCTGGAACAGGGTACGAGGCGTTACAATATATGTACTCGAACATTTTTGAAAAATACGGACTATAAAATTTTGTTTCAAATTACAACCACATCTTAGTGTCCCTAATATGGGCCTACGAGGCCTTACACATACATTGAAAATGGTCCAAGACAAAATTGAAGTCCTAAGGAAAATTTAAGAAGATTTCTATGTTAGTGTCACATGCCCGTGTGGAGACAATGCACACGCTCGTGTGCCTTGGGACACGTACGTGTGCCTTGGGACACGCCCGTGTCATCTACCCATGTGGAATTAATAGAATTTATTTTCTACTTCGAACCTACAGGGGTTTTCACACGGCCGAGCACACGCCCGTGTCTCTGGCCCATGTCCTTCACACGGCCTAGACACGCCCGTGTGGTAGCCCGTGTCTAAAAACTCGAGCATTCTGTTTATGATGTCAACATGCATCTAAGGGCACACAGCCAGGACACACATCTGTGCGCTAGGCCATGCCCTCCACACGGTTGAGACACATGGTCGTGTCTCTACCCGTGTGTTTACTACCATGCATTCTGACTTAAAAATTTTAGGTGCAAGGGACACACGGCCGTACTACACACCCATAGGGCTACCCATGTGTCACACATGGCCTAGACACACGCCCATGTGTCTACACGTGTGGACACTTATTAGGCTATAATTTAAAGCCAATGGTCACCCTCACCATACACTTACATATATGAACCCCAATTGTATTTAACATGACCTAAATATACCTAAGAATTATCATCGATGGTCCATTGCATGTTAACCTCATCTCATCGGTTAGGTACATGCTCAATTATCCTCTTTTTGTATTGAGAATTTCCATCCCACTAGAACACATTTAAACTTGGCTCATTATTATAACTCATTGCCAATTATGGCCTATCTAGATCCAAATGTTTTGGCCACATTCCATATGTCCATTCATGATGTACCACATTCAATCATCTCAAGAACATTTTTAACATAAACATGCATGGTTGGTAGGTCATAACCTAAAACAAAATGAGCCATGTCTTATGGCCATATACAAAAAGAATAAGTTTAATATTTAAGCCTTTACATTGGCCAACGAAATGACACATATAACAAAATAAACAAAAGCCCTATACATGCCATTGAACAAAATAAAAGTATCTATATACCAAAGCTGGACAAGATGATAGTGTGTTAGTTCTCCAACTATCTTCCAATTCTCTATGAGTCCTCGAGCTCTATAAGACAGGGAAAAAAGAGGGGTAAGCATTTACATGCTTAGTAAGCCCGAATAACTGGAAAGTAAACTTACCGATTAATTAGCATACAACCATATTAGGCAATATAACCAACAAGCATGAAATAGTTTCCCTATCACATGCACTCAATCAACAGGTTAGTCTCATAACAATATATTATAAAATTTGTCTTAGATGAGCTCATCATCCAATCTTTTCATTTTTATATCTCATGTTAATCCAGTTGAGTTTCTTGAAAATCTCGATGGATTATCCATTTACCGTCAAGTCATAACAGCGATTATCTCATGTACGCACTCCCGCAAACCTCACATCTTATGGCGGGATTACTAGTCCAGGTTAAATCCCACGTAATATAAACTCATTGGGTGATGTAGAGATTACCAGTCCAGGCTAAATCCCTTGTAGCGATAAACACCCTTAATGAGCTCGGATCTGAATTACCAGTCCAGGCTAAATTCAGACCCTAAATGGATTACCCGTTCGGGCTAAATCCACAATGTACACATATTCTTCGGGAGGCTCGATCACTCAAGGAACACCCGTCCGGGCTAGATCCTTTCTATATTTGAGATCAACGGATTACCCATCCGGGCTAAATCCTTTTTTGCAACACATGCAAGATCTCAAGTCATGTAAGTCATAGTCTATCCATCGAATTTCCCTTTTGACTTCAACCAGGACATCTATTATCATATCATTATTATTAATACATTTCATGGATTTTTATGCCATCATTATAACCAATTATCATACATTCATAACACATGCAATTAGGTATATTAATAGTTTACTTAAAGTTATTCAAACTTACTTGGTACTCGTTTCGGTTTCGCGTTTTGGTTATTTCGAAACCTTTCGTTTTCCTTGATCAACCTCCGAAATTTGTTCCTCGAGGTTTATAACAATAAAAATGAATTATCAATACCTCACATTATTCTTTTTGAGTCTAAATTTCACCCCCAAACAAAATGATCGTTTTGTCCCTAACCTTTCACATTATATACGATTTAGTCTTTAGGCTCGTATGATGAAATGCATGAAATTTCTACATTATCCAAGCCTAGCCAAATGCTTTTTCCTCTTATGGCAACCCACATTTTTCCATTATTTCACATTTTCTACCCATTTTTAGCAACTTTTACAAAATGGTCCCTAAAGCCATTTCCATGAAAAATCACTTAGTAAAAGTTGTTTACCATCCTTTAAACTTTCATATTCCTCCATAAACCATTAAAATACAAGTGACTCATGGATGGGTAAATTTCTAAACATGAACCTAACATAAAATATGGGTAGAAATGAAGAGAGTAAGCTATCGGGACTTTGAAAATATGAAGAACATTAAAAATGAGGCTTGGGAGCACTTACTATTGAGCTTGGAAAGCTTGAAAACCTTAACTATGGAGAACCCCCAATTTTCGGCAGCAACATGAAGAGAATGAGTTGATTTTTGGCTTATTTTCCCTTTTTATTTTATTTATTACCAAATGACCAAAATGCCCTTCCTTACTAAACTTCCAAAATTTTCCATGCATGCCCATTTTTGTCCAAAAACTTAGAAATTGGGAAAATTGCTCTTTAAGACTTTTTAATTAATAATCTAAAGCAATTTCATACAAATTACTTCTAGAATCCAAGTTTTGCAATTTATTCAATTTGGTCCTTATTTTCCAATTGGACCCCTTACTCATAAAATTTCTTCATGAAACTTTAACACATGCATATTTTCATATTCTAGGCCTCATAATAATCATAAAATAAATATTTCAACATCGGATTTGTGGTCCCGAAACCACTGTTCTGACTAGGCCCAGTTTCGAGATGTTATAGGTGTCACAATAGGGACTAACTCGATACCAAACTCAACTTCCCTAGTTGGGGGCAATCCGGGCAATTCTTCCATAAACACATCTGGGTACTCACATACCACTAGTACCGACTCGATCTTCACTTCAGATACTTGAGTATTCAACACAAAAGTGAGATAAGCTTCGCACCCCTTTCCCAAATATATTTCTATAGTCAAAGACGATATTACTACAGGCAAGCTATCTGTTTCACTTGACTCAACCCGAAGAACATCCCCACTTTCACATTTCAACTCGATAACTTTTCGTCCATAATCCACTACAACACCATGAGAAGTCAACCAGTCCATACCGAGGATTACATTGAATTTGTCAAACGGCAATAACATAAGGTTAGCCGAAAAACAATGACCTCTAATTATCAAGGGAAAGTTTCTACAAACTTGGTCTACTAACACATATTTGCCTAACGGGTTAGACACTTTTACCACAATTTCAGTGGACTCAACTAGCATGTTCATACTGGGTATCAATTTCATACAAATATAGGAATAGGTAGACCCCGGATCAATCAAAGCAACAACAGGTATATCATGGATGGAAAAGGTACTCGTAATCACATCGGGAGACGCAGCCTATTCACAGGCACGAATGGCGTAAGTCCTTCCAGGCGCTCTGCCCTTGGACCTCACAACAGCATCTCCAGGCGCACCTCTACTGCTAGCCCCACTTCCTGGGTTCTTATGTGGTCTACCCCTCGAAGGGGCGTTACCCGATCTCACACCTAAATCCTTATCTTTCTCGACCATCTCGGGACAGCTATGAATAAAATGGTCCAACGACCCACATTTGAAATAGCCTCTTTCGTTACCTCGGCACTCACTAAAATGACATCTATCACACTATGAACATTCTAGTCTGTTTGGTCGAGCACTACCAACACTCACGATAGAAGTGGTTTGAGCTTTAGACACTGCATGCTGCTTGTTCTTATTTCTGCTCGAGAATCCTACTGAAGCATTTGATCAAGCAGGAAACTCTCTCGATCTCTTGGATGAGGTCTAGTGTGATTTCCCTATCTATTTTTTATTTGAGTCACGAGACTCGATGTCAGCTCTTCTCTTCTCTTTGGCCAATTCTTTGGCCTTGCAAGCTCTCTCAACAAGTACCACAAACTCCCTCAACTCTAAGATTCCAACTAATAGACAGATATCTTCATTCAAACCATCTTCAAACCTCTTGCACATGGTAGCTTCTATAGATACGCACTCCCGTGCATATTTACTGAGCCTCACAAACTCGCGCTCATACTCCGTCACTATCATACGACCTTACTTCAATTCAAGGAATTCTTTCCTCTTTTGATCAATAAACCTTTGGCTGATATACTTTTTATGGAACTCTTCCTGGAAGAATTCCAAAGTTACTTTCTCACTCGGTACCACTGACACGAGAGTATTCCATCATTGGTAGGTCGAATCTCGTAGGAGTGACACTACACATTTCATGCACTCCTCCAGCGTGTACGATAGCTCATCAAATACTCTGATGGTATTTTCTAACCAGAACTCTGCTTTCTCCGGTTCATCATCAACACTAGCCCAAAATTCCTTAGCCCCATGCTTTCGAATTCTGCCCACTGGAGGTTTCTCTCTCCTAACCATTTCTACTCCATGAGGAGCTATAAGGGCACGCTGTGGGATCAGAGGAGGTAGGGGAGGTGGGGGAGGTGGAGTATTCGGATTCGCACAAATGAACTACGAGTACCAAGTATCCATCATACAGAGATAAGCTTCTCTAGCCCCTCTGCCCTTACCCATCATCACAGGCTCACTTTCAACTGGCGCGGTCCCTTCAGCGAGAACCGACGCATTACTTTCCACGTCGTTTGCCATAGCTCCGTCAAGATCCATTTACTATATAAAAACATAATTTATATTCTTCAGGAGTCATCACACTATCAATATACAACTATGGCATGTATAGCTAGACTCGTACTCACGCTAGGTTAGTCCTAGAATTGACTAAACCATAGCTTTGATACCACTAAATGTAACACCCCTTACCCAAGTCTGAGGCCGGGACTAAGTACGAGGCATTACTAAACTTAAACAAATGCATTCCAACATTTATAATTCATAAAAACTTGATCAAACTTAAAACTTTTCAAACCTTGTCTAGAATTCCTTATTATGGGACTACGAGGCCCAAAACAAGCTTTCAGGACGATTCAGAACCAAACCTAGTCCTTTAAAGAACTATTGAAAATGACTCTTGAAACAGGGGCACACGCCCGTGTGGAAGGGGTGACAAACCCGTATGGCTTTCTTGGCATGGCCGTGTTGAAGGTTTGTGCCGTTCATACGGCCTAAACACATCGGGACACGCTCATGTCCCTAACCTATATGAAATTAATTCCTAATTTGAACCTACAGGGGTTTTCACATGACCTGGCACACGCTCGTGTCCATGGCCCGTGTCCCTCACACGTCTATAACATGCCCGTGTCTCAGCCCGTGTCTAACAACCTTGACATTCTGTTTCTAGTGCAGCAACCATTTAGGGGCACACGGCCAAGGCACACGCTCGTGTGCTAGGCTGTATGGTGAATTTAATTCCACATTTAAGGTGTACACTTCACGCGGCTTGGGCATACGCCTATGCCCAAAGGCTGTGTCCTCCACACGGCTAAGACACATGGCCGTTTCTCTACCCGTGTGTTTACTACCATGCATACTGACTTGAAATTTTAAGGTGTAGGGGACACACGGCCAGACAACACTCCCATGGGGTTGACCGTTTGTCACACACAACCTGGACACACGCCCGTATGTCTACCCGTGTGGACAAATACAAGGCTATCTACTAAGCCTTTTTGCCGCCCTTACTTACACCAACCTACACAACAATAAATATCTCTAATCCACACAGCAATATAAGACTAAATCAACTGCAACATAACATTCTAACAAACCAAACATGCATTTGATCATTCATACATTTTGTTCATCCATGGAAGCATCATCATTTACAATTATCAATAATGAATATTAGCCATCAACCATGGCCTAAATAAAAGGAGAAGGTTTTCATCCCAAGCCAACATAACTGGCAACTTAACAATATGAAACATAACAAAAAGACTCAATCCTTATACATGTCATACTCAAGATAATAAAACAAACTATACCAAAAGCTTCGAGTGATAGTGTGAGCTATGCCTCCGACGTTCTTTGATCCACGGGCTAATTTGGCTGCACTACAAGAAAATGGAAAGAAAAAGGATAAGCACAAAGCTTAGTAAGTTGCATCTAAAATAACGAATAACAACCATGTTACTACATGTGATCATACCCTCAATATATTATAACTCACACAAAGAGTAAATGTTCATAACACAACTTATTCATGTTCATTCCTCACTATTCATACAACAAGAATAGAGTTCACATATCATCAATTTCATATAAGTACCTGTACCACTCACAATATGGTCATAAGCGCTATCATTTTGATATAAACCGTAAATTTCCCGTTGAACCATTTGGAATACTATAAGATAATCACTAAGTCTCAAACATAGGGTACGATGTCGACGCCAAGTTCCGAACATGGTCTTACACTGGCTCTTACATCTAAGCCGATGCCATGTCCCATACAGGTCTTACACTAGCACACACTACACCCAAATGTCATGGCATGGATATCCAAATTATTCCTAAGGTTCAACCGAGAGTCTCTACTACATCAATTCTCATCATGCACATTCACAGCAATAGTCCACAATTTATGTCATATTAATTATACAATACATAAATGCAGATAAGTTACATTATTTACGTACAACTTACCTTGGTATACAAAATGTAGGCGACTAATTATATTTAATCCGCTTGTTTGGCTTTTCCCCGGTCTAGGTCCGGATTGTGTATTTCTTGATCTATAATAATAAAATTTCACTCATTTAATTATCATATTAACAAAAACATACTACAATTCACAATTCAGCAAAATGACCGTTTTGCCCTTAGACTTTACAAAAATTATGATTTTGCCCTTAGGCTCATAAATAAATTTTTATCGTGTTTTCTCATTAACCAAGCCTAGCCGAACTCTTTTTATATCTATAGCAACTCACAATTTTAAGCATTTCACACAATTAAAACCTATTTTACAAGCTTTACAAAATACCCTATTTAGGTATTTCATGAAACCCCTTTCACAAAAGTTATTTATTTAACAACCAAGATTCATTTTCTTCCATAAAATTTCAGCTAAAAACATAAATTCTTTCATGGCAAACCCTATACTTTCATCCATTTTGCAAAATAGTCCTCTTATTAGATCGCTCATGCTAGAAGGGGTCCAAAAATACAAAAATCATCAAGAATAACCTTCTAAATGACTTACTTGAAAGAGATACAAAGACTGATATTTTTAGCTCTCTAAACCCCCTTAGTTGCTGAAAAAATCGGTGGAGAAGATGACACTATAGCGTCTCTTTTCTTTATTTTTATTTTAGTCAAATAAGTCACCAAATGTCCATCTAACCTAATCAACTTGACTCTCTTTGTCCCCTATGGCCGGCCACCTCTTTTAAAAGGGTTTAATTGTACTTTAAAGACGCCAAATTATGGTTCTCTAGCTATTTAACACATCTAGCTAGTAAAACAAAACTTTTGCCCTTTATGTGATTTAGTCTTTTTTTGTAATTGAGTTCACAATAGCTAAAATTAATTCACCAAAATATTCATGCACTCATATAATCATGCTATAAAACCAAAATATTAATAAAAAGGATTTCTCTAACTCCGAATTTTTGGTCCCGAAAACACTATTCTGACTAGGTCCAAAATCGGGCTGTTACATATATTGTTCATGTGTTTTATAAATTTGTTATTATTTAAGTAACAAATAAAAATATTTAATTACCACACTAACAAAAAATTTCTTTAAACTCATGTAAATTATTTAAATGTTTATAAGGTATATTTTTTAGTTGTTTAAAACATTTTATTATAAAAATTATATACAATATTTTAAACTTTAAAAACTTGCAAAATTATTTTAAAAATAATATTTTGAATTTTTTAAAATGCACAAATATTTTGATAATGTTATGAATATCTTATTAAGTGGATGTCTATCATGATCAAGATAAAGTTTTAATTTACTCTAAATTCTAATTGTTATTAGAATTAGATCTCTACTTCTTTTATACTTCTTATGCCTATAAATAGATACTCTGATAAAGCATTGTAATTATCCCTTTTGATCAATAAAGTACATTCTCTAGTGCTTTCATATTTTTTTTGTTCTTTATTCTCTCCATCTCTCTTTATTTATAACACGTTATCAGCATTATCTTGCTCAAAGTGATAGTTCCTTTTATCGTCGATCAAATTTATCTTTCATGATTTTTAATATCTTTGACGGTAAGATCCAAAGTTTTTACAGGAAGTTTCTTTTATTTGATGTTTCATATCTAATTATTATTTTTCATTCTTCTTTCATTATACATTATCATTGTTTTGATTAACTTATTTTACTTTTTGTTCTTAAGGATGGTGAAATATTTGACACTGCTATCTATATGAAATCGAGAAGTAAGATTCACTCTCAAAGTTTACTTTTTGATATTTGCTTGGGGATAATCTATTTCTCTTTATTACAAAGTATGTTTATAATCACTACTTCTCATCCATGGTAATGTAAGTAAATCTAACCAACTTCTTTTGAAATTTGATTTGATTTCTAATAAAAAGTTTAATTTATATAATTCAGTATCCGTATCTTTATGAATTTATAAAACCCTTCATGCATTTAGTTATTGTGATTTTTATGTGGAGATAAATATTTTTTTCATTTTTAATAAAATTGATTGACTTAATTTTGATTTTGATTAAGATATATGATTATTTTTGAATGTGAGTAAAAATACTTACTGGTCATGAACTTTGGGATATTCACCCTGTCTATGATAATTTCATATCATTGTAAAATTTGAGATGAAATTATGTCATAAGAGGTGGAGGTCAGAAAATGTTTATTTTTAAACTTTTATAGTTGTAAAGTTATTTTAATTTGACATTGTAATATTTTGTATTTTGTTATGGTATGATATATAATATATATATATGATCTAACGACAATGATTTATTAGTGACATGAATTTATTATTTGTTACGTTTGATATATGTTTTATTTATACCTATTCATTTTATTTTTATATGAATAAATAAAATTTTATTTAAAATAAATTAAGCATTCATTAAGGTTATATAATAAAATGATTATATGCTCTTGAAGAACTAATATTGCATCAAACTGTAAAAACTATTTAAGAGTTTATATTTTAGCTCATTGTGATGCAAAAGTTTATAAAATATAATATTATTTTTCAAATCAAGAAGATATATGTTGAATAAAACCTTCATGTGTTTTACATTAAAACCATATATATAAATAGCATGAGATACTCATGTATTTGTATTATATATATATTCCCCGAAAGTATACATTACACTATATGATGGAAATATCTAATGTGCTCCTGCAGTAATAATATTGTGAAAATGACTTTAACAGTATTTTTGAACGATCTCATACCTTCTAGTGGCTAAGTAAAACAATAAGTTACTAATGAAAAACTATGAAATACTTCTCACTAGTTTTGCTTCATTACTTGAACTGAATGTAGCAGTATATAACAATTATGAAAAATGAAAATATAAAGATCATGATTGTTGTTGTAATTGAGGATGTGATTGAAGACTAATCATGACAACATAAATAGATAGATTTTGATTTGAAATCCACACATGTTTTGCGATGGTGATTATGAAATAATTAATTAATGGAGGCGTTTAAAAGTCTATCCTACTAGATTTTTTGTATTCCCTAAAGTGAATGCAAACATAAAGAAAGTAAAAGATATAATCATAGATAACTAAAAGTAGGAACATAGTAATATATAAGAGAACAACGAGAGTTCTCAAGATAACTCTTCAAAGGGTAAATATAACTTATGTTATCAATGTGATATGAAATATTATTGGCCACATGTGGCATATGCCTAAATATTTTGTTTCTGTTAATATGTTTCGAGGAAGGATATGAGAATGTAGTAATAAGTTCTATCATTATAGATAGAAAGTATTTATCTTATTTGGTACTAAAACAAACAAATATTATTCAAAGATTTGATAGTACAAAATTAGTCGAAAGCTCTAGAAGAGCTAATATATTAATATCTTGTGATGATTAATCTGTAACACCTCCAACTCGGCCTAGACTTTATGGCCGAATCTGGTGTGTCACATCAAAGTATTTTTCAAAAATTGATCCTTTTGGTAGGAATCCGTTACTGAATCTAAAACCTTTTATTTTTATTTAACAAAAGTTCTCGTCAAAACGTTTACCAATTTGTTTGCCTTTGATATATTACTTCAATTTAAATCGCGAAAACATTTAAAAAACTTTGTTGTTGAAAGCTCATATTCATCAGAAAAAAATCGTGCTTCTTTTTTTTCTTTCTGATACTCGTGTTTTCCTAGGCTAGCAGTTTAGTATAAGAAATTAAAACCCAAATTAAAACATAAAACCCGCCAACAGCTTTATTACATAAAATGAAAACCTGAAACGAAATCTAAATGTAAATAAAAGAAACCGAAGCAGTAGTGTGGCCATCTCCGAGTCCCTCGCAGCTCCAAACCATCTAAGCTTAGGGATTACCTACACAGTTAGAGATGGAGTGAGTTTACGAAAACTCAGTGTGTAATCCCCATAACCAACAAAAAGTGACTAACATAGCATCGATGCTGATGCGGGTGAAGCCTGTTCGAGATCGATGCGATTGCAAAATGCAACCCATCCCATAACCATCCAGCACACCACCCGTACCAACCAGCACACCACCTGTACCAACCAACACACCTGTAGGGATATCAATCGTCCCACCCAACCAGCACACCAAATATCGCAGCAAAGCTGCCAGTAATAATAATAACATAGTGTAGCTGCCAGTAACAGTAAGTGTGGCAAGCCACCAGTAATAGCATATGTGACATAGTTACCAATACAGTACTTCCTCCATATCATAACCCACCCCATGCAGATGTCGTGTCAATAACAATAGGTGTATGCAGTATACCATACTTATAACCAATCATGTAAATGTCACTCATACATTAAATAGCCCACCGCTAGCATCATAAAGGTCATACCATCAATTTGGGGTAAATCAGTAATTTTTACCCCTCAGGGATATTTCGGTCACTTAGTCGATTTTAGGATCTCAGTATAGATAGCGACCCTTCAGAAGGTCTACAGTTGTCACGAATGACTCAAACAACCCGTGTGGCTTAAACAGGGTAAATGGGCCAAAGACCCATTACTCGGCCCAAGTGGGCCCACAAACTCACGTGGCCCCTTTTAGCCTAAATCTAGCCATGGCTATGTGAATTTCATAGCCCAGTCCAACACTTATCATCTCTCGTGAATTTTACTACGCGTGGGCCCTCGAGCCCATCGGGCCCACACGGTCCATAACGGCCCAAGCCTACAAGAGCGCTTGTGGTGGCCTCTACATTCTGTCGCCCAAAGTTTGTGGCTTGATTCATCTTGCGAGCGTTCGCACGCTCGCGTGATCGCAAAAGCCGAAGTTTTGGCTTTTTGGCTTCTGCCGATTCGTGCCTACGCAGTAGGGTGGGTACACACCTTTTGGCTTTTGATTAATAATAGAGCGGTGTACGGTTACACACCTTTTGGAAAGAAAGACGTCGAACCCTACGCGCTCAACCTAAATCCAAAACAATGAACCTTAGTCAGTTCTCCAACGCTTGGGTTAACCCCCTAACTACGTACTCACCGATTCCCAACAATAAGCATCGCTTACCTTGCTAAGACCAATGGGGCTTAAACCACCCTTATACAACGATCACCCTTCTATAAACCATGATCTACATCAACAACCCATTATTCAGTAAATAATACTCCATTAAAACCAACCGCACTTCTTACCACAACGCGAACTAGAACAAAAGGCTATAGCATTCGGCCCACCCCCTTGGGTAACGTCACAACCCCCTAGCACCCTTCAAACGAGAAAGAAAATGTTAGATGAGTCTATCCTCACGACAGTCAAGAGGATTTGGCTCAGGAATACCCAAATCGAACAAAAAAACAAAGGAGCCTTAACCATTCAGCCAGGAAAAACACTTACCTTAATTAACAGAGACTAATAATTAGTTAGGCCACCACCGCTTCGGTCACGCAGGGAGAAACAAGCGACTAACTTCAGGAGAGAAAGAACAATGAAAAGGATGAAGGAGGAGTTGGTTTCGGTTTCTTTGACTTTAGAAGCAAGAAGAAAAGATGTTTGAGACAACAAAAAGAAACAGGCTACTAATGTTTGGCTAAAGAGGATTCGTCAAGCTTGACTCAAAGAAGAAAAGAGAAGAAATTGGGAGGAGGGAAAAGTCAGTTACAATCGGCACCAAAGGGTAACAAAAAGAAAAGCCAAAAAGTTGCAAAGAAGCATTCGGCACCTACCCCCAAACAACAATTCCTGAAAATGCCTAACCCAAAACCCCTTGACCGAATTTGAACCCCCACACACACCCATTCGGCTACAACTCCCTCCCAATTCAAATTCCATGATAATCTCCACGATTTTCTCCACATATTCCTCCCCTTATCTCTCCATGATCCACACCCAAGACCAGTTCAAACTCTCACACAGCAGAGTCCGAAACCACTTCAACCTCTTGCCGTCCCCTTCTAGCAAAATTTAAATACTCCTTTGCTTGCCATGGGATTCGAACTCATGCCTCCTCAGCTACTCCACACGCTACTTGCCACTAAGCCACAAGGCTTCTTGTGTCATCAACCAACCACGATTACTGATAAGGCCTAAGTGCCAACCCTTAGGTTCTTTTAGGAGCAAAAACAAAGATGTTGCAAAAGTTGAAACTTGAACCCAGAACCTCCCAAACACCCCCAAACACACCTAAATCAACTAACCAATAAAGCAAACAAAAATTTATGCTAAAACTGGCAAAATTACAAACCCTAAATTTTTAGGGCGTTACATAATCCATTGGTCTTAAAAGATATTTACAATGGATCTTATATTGAGATTATAAATGAAGAAAATATTATATTTCATATGAATCACTATTGCTATAAATATCTATTTTGAAAGGATGAAAAAGAGAGTACTAGGTTATTAATTTATATTTATATTTATATTTATTTTTTTAATTTATATTTATTTTATACTCTTTGTGATCTCTTTTTGTCATCATCCCTATTAAGGGGTTAGAAGTAATATATTTTACTGTGAAAGATCTATTTATGAGCAATAAAATATGATAATTCTATCTAAAGCTCGTTATTGTTAGATGGACCTGAAGTTGCAAAATTGTTTTTAGATATTTGAAGATTTTGGCATATTCCCTAAAGCGAATATTGCATATAATTGTTTGAAAATTATATTTATTTTGTTGACTTAGTGATATTATACTATCTACATTGATTTAGACATTTCCAGTAGTAAATGTCACAATAACACTTATATGTGGATACAAAGTAAAATGAATATAGTAAAATTATTAATTTGTTACAATTTAGTACAATTGAAACACATGTTAAAGTAAACTAGAAGTTTACTTATACAAATGCATTTTTAATTGGCATGACCAGTTAGACTATCATGGATCATATATGATGTGAAAATTAATTAAGAATTCATATTTAAAAGAATTCTCATATGTTTCTTGTTTTCAATGAAAATTGATTATTAGAAACTCACTAGCTAAAGTTGAGATTTAATGTCTTACATTTCTGAAATGAATATGGGCTCATTCATCCACCATGTGGATGGTTTTAATATTATATGATTTTGGTAGATGCGTCTACAAAATAATCACATATGTGTTATCAATTAGCAACCTGTCGTTTGCAAGTTTGCTTGTTTAAATTATTAATTTTAGATCATACAATTAAAACAATTCATCTTGCTAATAATGATGAGTTTATATCTCAATCTTTTATTGATTGAGTTTGAAAAACGTTTGTAAAAGTTTGTACATAATGGTTTAGAGAAATTATTGATTAAACAACTCTGATTAATGTCTAAACCATTACTTATAAGAACTAAACTTTCTATTTCAACATGAGATTATGTTGATTTACGTGTTGTACGCATCAAGCCAATAAATTATAAATACTACCCTTTACAATTGGATTTTAATCAAGAGTTAAATATTTCCCATCTTTGAGTTTTTGTATGTGCGTATATGTTCCAATTGCTCCACCACAATACACAAAGATGAGTAAATCCTCAAAGAAGTTGGGAATATATATTAATTACAAGTTTCTTTATATTATTAGATGTTTTGAATGTATTCGACATTCAATTATGACATGGTTTGTGATTAAAATTTTGATTCGATAGTTTTTCCGACATTAGGGGAAGAGAAATAATAACTCGTAATAAGTTAGGGGGAGAGTAATTTGAACCAGAAGTTCAATAAGGATAACTCATTACAAGTTAACTATTAAATGAATTTACAAACTTAATGAGAATAACCAAGTTAATATTTTAATTTGAATCAAAGTCCCAGATGGACAATCAGTTAGAATAAATAATAGTTTGATCGGTTCCAAATATGAAAATTATTCTAAACGGTCATATAGTGGAGGCGGGTACTCCAGAAGAGACCCAAGACATAACTAATAAGTAAAACTCTAGAAAAGATTCAGGTACCTGAAACTGAATTTTAAAATAAGAGATCTCGATAAGTTATGTCAATTCGAGAAAATGTGGAACCGAATAATAAAAGTGGTCGACAATGATTTCACATGCAATATTATTATTGGAATAATGAAATAAAAGGAAGATCTTGAATAAATATATTGAGAAATATAGATATGGAATAAATTGATAAAAATAGAAAGACGCAACTCAAGTACAATTAAATTCGTAAAATTTTTTGACCAATAATTCAAATATCTAAAGATATAAAGAAAGTGAGGGTGCAATTGAAGTAGTTTTCCAAAAGCGGAATAAAAATATGAAGTTCTTCGTTAAGTCCTGGCATTGATTATGAAAAGATATAATATTCTTTTGTGGTGGATGCAATAACCTTTAGATATATTATTAAATTGAAAATTCATAAAAGATTTAACTTGTGTCTAATGGTTATTGTTACAACATTTTATGAATCACTATAGAGTAAAGTTTATATTAAAATCATTGAAGGATTTAGGATGCTAGAAATGTATTGAAATTCTTGAGAAATTATTCATTTATATGAATTTAAATAATTTGAACATATGTGGTAAATTTCACTTAGTGAATAGTAGTTGAATAAGGATTATAAAATGATCCAAAATACCTATATGTGTTTTTATAAAAGAATCATGATTAAAGTTTATTATGATTAATGTTGAATCTCCTAAAGAGATCAAAATATATTTCCCCAAATCTTTCTCACTCATGACTTTTAAAAGAATGGTAATATAAATGCTTAGCAAATACATTCAAATAGTCATTTGAAAAATCAGTATTCAAGATTGAATACGTAGAATATGAGAAAATATGTGATGTTTTCATGAGGAGTAAATACGCGTTGCGCTCTTTTTCCTTAAATCGAGATTTTGTCCCATTGAATTTTCCTAGTAAGGTTTTTAATGAGGCAGCATGTTATACTTATTATAGATCATGTACTCTTTTTCCTTCATTAGGTTTTTATCCCATAGGGTTTTTCCTAATAAAGCTTTAATGAGGCACATTATCTACAAATGGATATCTAAGGGGGAGTGTTATGAATATCTTATTAAGTGGATCTCCATCATGATCAAGATAAAGTTTTAATGTACTTTAAATTCTAATAGTTATTAGATTTAGACCTCTACTTCTTTTATACTTCTTGTGCCTATAAATAGAGACTCTGATGAAACATTGTAATTATCCCTTTTGATCAATAAAATACATTCTCTATTGCTTTCATATTTTCTTTATTCTTTATTTTCTCCATCTCTCTTTATTTTATAACAGATAAATTATTTTTATATTGGATTTAAAAATTATTTTTTATTTTTTGAGAGTTAAATATAAAATAGTTTTAGAAATTTGAAAATCAGATTATAATTTTTAAAAAAGTTTCAAAAAATGTATAGAGATATTTTACTTTTAAATATTTTAAAGCGATTTAGTTTTAATATTATTGATAAAGTGTTTTTTGAATGAAAGTATCCACTTGTAACAATTTTAAGCTTTCACATCATATTATTATGTACAATGTACAATGTACCTTACTTTATATAATATACTAATTTTTAACCATGCGATATATGAATTGATTTTTTATTAAAAAATTATAATATTTCATTAATAATATATGAAATTAAAACATAATCTATAAGTTTAATTTTAAAAATATGATAATTGATATTAAAATATAAACATTATATCAGTAGATTATGTGAAATTCTATTTTTATATATAGTTTCTAATTTAATTTTAATCATTAAACACTGAATGTAGATTGTTAGTCAAATTTAAATAATATAACTAATAAATGATTTATTGAAACATTATTTATATTTTAAATGCTATTTCAATTTTAATAATATGTTTAACTCTTAAAATATTGATAAATTTAAAGACTTACTAAAAAGATTTTGAATTCCTTTTAAAGATTTTAAATTTAAATACTATTAGCCTTTCAAAAAAAATTTTGAATTCCTTTTCTTTAACGAAAATACTTACTAAAATGTTAAATTTTTAAACATAACAGCCCACGTAGCAATCCACATGCTATTTTTCAAAAAAAATATGAATTTTTTATAATTTTTTTAAATTTTAAAATTTTTAAAATTTTTATTAAATTATATTTTGATATGACATATAAGACAAATAATATTATGTCAAAATGAAAGACATGTCAATAGCACACAAGTTGCCATGCTAACATTGATTAAAAAATAATATTTTTGTCAATATTCTTGTTAAAAAAAACATTTTAACTCACTATGAAAAGTTAAGAATCAGATTCAATACAAAAAATAAAAATAAAGGTCAAATCATTATAAGCATTATATATATATATCATTTATACAATAAATCACATCGGACATGTCAAAAATTTTATTATATTTATTTCTCCTAATTTCTAAAATTATTTTATTATTAACTACTACTCAATTAGTTATTCAAACTTCATGTTGTTAGAGTTTGTGTGACCTGAATCCCGTTATTTGTTGAAGAAATAAATACAGTGACAAAATAAGGCGATTTGTGGGGGCGAGAGGTGCTGCACAAGTTGAGCCCATATCGAACTAATTCTACTATTTGACTTTGATTTGAACAGGAGTTTCAACCCTTAAATAGATGTAGTCGAAACTCCTCTTGTATCATTCGTTTTTCAAAATTACTGAATTTCTTCTCCTATGCCCGTGGCTTTTTTCCAAAAAGGGTTTCCACATAAAATGTTTGTGTTCTTATTTTTCTGTTCTTATTTCTTTGCGATTGTTCTATTGTCATTATCGACATTTATTATAACAAACTAGTATCAGAGTTTTTCGGGTTACTTGTCTCGATCACGGTAATGGCAACAATAAAGTATGATATTTCGTTTTTGGATCACAACACCAGATTTGCATTGTGGTAGGTAAAAATGCAGGCAGTTCTCACGCAGATGGATTTGGACGATGCCCTGCTAAGGTTAGATAAGATGCCTTTGACATTGACGCTTGAAGAGAAGAAATGTAAAGATCGAAAGGCTTTAACGTAATCTGTTGAATGAAATTATACATGACATATTGAAGTAAAAGACCACCGCTGCTTTATGGGCAAAGCTAGAGCAAGTATGCATGTCGAAAACCCTAACTAGCAAGTTGCATCTGAAGTAGTGTATTTATTCTCATCGTCTGAAAGAAGATACGTTTGTGATCAAAAACTTAATTGTGTTTAAAGAAATTTCCTCGAATAAAGGCCATGGAAGTCCAATATGATAAAGAATATTTAGGGTTAATTTACTTTGTTTGTTGTCCATCTTATTCAACTTTTAGAGATACAATTCTATATAGTCGTCAATCTCTCAAGATTGATGAAGTCTATGCTTCCTCAGCCTCATATGACAAGATAAAGTATCTTCTAGCTAGATTCAACTCTTAGGGAGAGGGTCTCATTGTTCGTGGGTTATAAGAAAGAAAAACGGATGATAATCATAGAATGACACAGGAACGAAATCCTCTCTAAAGGTAGATCAAAATATTCAAACAAAGGTAAAACCTGTAATTTCTATAAAAAAAGAAAGAGCACATTAAGTCTGAGTGTTATAAGTTGCGGAATAAGATAAAAAGGGAGACTACGAATCAAAAGGGAAAACAAATATAACAATTAGTGAAGCTGATGCAGTAAAAGTGTAACACCCTTAACCCGTATCTGTCACTGGACTAGGGTTAAAGGTGTTACCAGACAAATCAAAATATTTTACAAACAATTCATATACATCATTCATATTCATAGTCAAACATTATCATAGAGTCCCTTATATTGGTCATCGAGACCTTAAACATTCATTAAAAAGGGGTCGGGACTAAACCGAGCTCATACAAAATTTCTTGAAACTTAAACCTTTTTCAAAGTTGTACAGGTCACACGCCCGTGTGAACAGGCCGTGTGCCTCACACGACTTTAGAAACGCCTGTGTGTCTAGGCCGTGTCAAAACAGGGCATACATATTAACTTATCCACACGGCCACAAGACACGCCAATGTGCCAGGCTATGTGAAAATTAGGGAGGCTACTGACTTGGCCACACGGCTGACCACACGCCCGTGTGTCTAGCCCGTGGTTGAAACTGACTTGGCCACATGGCCTAGCACACGCCCGTGTGTGTGACAGTGTGGTTTTCCCAGGCTCATTTTGAAATGGCCCTCGAGCAACACAGCTGAGACACACGCCCGTTTCTCTGCCAGTGTGGGCAAAAATAGGCCATTTACAATGCCAAAATGCAACCCTTTAAGGGTCCTCCCTACAAGCATCAAAACCACAACATCAATTGCATACCAAATGCTCAACTATTTCAAAACCAATACATACTCCAATCATGCCATAACATTATCAACCAATTTCATGCTTAATAGTCATACCAAATTATGCCAAAACATAAGACAAAATCATATCTAAACATTTGTTGCATAACCTCATTTTACTTCATTCAATCACATGCTATAAACTTACCAATTTCTCAATTATGCACATTCCAAAACTTACCAAAATTGACCATTTCATTTGGTCATTCATAAACACATCACATAAGCATAATTTGCATCACATATCATATACCAAAATCAAATCATAAGTTCAACCACAAACTAGCCATATCACATGGCATGATATATACATTACAAAACATATCCAAATACTTCTAGCCTATACATGCCATATTCTTATTTCACAATGTCAAAAGGTACCAAAATAAGGTTCAATAGTGTGGTGACAATCCTTGACGATCCCCGAGCTCCCGATAGCTACGATATCTATAAAATAGTTGAAAAACACACAAAGTAAGCTTACAAAAGCTTAGTAAACCATATATAGATAAACTTAACATTCAAAACATTAAAGCATCATCAAATTACATATACTCCCTGGCCAAATACTATCTCAAACCACATAGTTCATATACATTAAACATATTCCCAATTCATTTACACATATAGCATATTTTCTCATACTTACAACATATATCATCACTTGTACATATACTTACCTTTTTTTTTCTCAAACATAGTATAGATTTCGAACGAACCTGAATCGGATATACGTCACATATAATCATTTGTTTCTCAGAATGCCTGTTGAACCATTCGGAATCATAAGGATATGCGGATAGCTCGAAAAGCTCGTACAATGCCAACATCCCAGACATGGTCTTACATGCAAACAAATATCGGTACCACTATCCCAGACAGGGTCTTACACGAAATCAAATATGATGGCGATGTCCCAGACATGGTTTTACACATAAATCATAAGTCGATGCCAATGTCCCAGACATGGTCTTACACGAAAACACATATCGGATCCTATGTCATGGCATATATATCCTTACTAGTCCTATAGTTCGTACGGGGCTTTTTAGACGTCGGAACTTTGTCGATACTTTTTTGGATATCTCATGCTCAACTCATATATTCATTTATCAATGTTCAATATCATATTAATAGTGATAATTCAATTCAAAACATGTTTATTTGTATATCAACTTACCTTGTACGGATTCGGATAGACGAAATTGGCAACTCAACGACTTTTGACTTTCCCCAATCTAATTCCGTTTTCTTTATTTCTTGATCTATATAAATTCAAATTTAACTCTTTTATTCACCAAATCATTCAAATCAATCCACAAACACACATTTAAGGCATTTTACAAATTAGCCCTCATATTTTCATAATTAAACAATTTAGTCCATAATCACAAAAATCACAAAATACACAAAATTTGCATATACTTATGCTTAGTCGAATATTCATAATACTCATACAGGTTCACATATTTCATTTATTTCACATTTTAGTGCCTCAATTTACAAATTTCACAATTTAGTCTAACTTACTCAAATTTATCAAAAAATCAAATACAAAATATGTTAACCCAAAACATATCTTTCATTTACCAACAATTAACCTCACAAAGCTTGTAATTTCATCAATGGCTCAACTCAAAATCATCAACAAAATCAGAAATTGAGACATGGGCTTGTTAATATACAAAGCAACAATCACAAAAACATAGAAATTATCGAAAACGGATCAAAAACGAACCTTGAATTA
Source organism: Gossypium longicalyx (assembly GCA_025698465.1). Taxonomy (NCBI): domain Eukaryota; kingdom Viridiplantae; phylum Streptophyta; class Magnoliopsida; order Malvales; family Malvaceae; genus Gossypium; species Gossypium longicalyx. The sequence continues at coordinate 22,876,828 of CM047000.1, forward strand.
ACAACCACAAGTGTCGAACCCTAACTTGAACTTTTCTTCTTCTTTTATAGTATTTTTGGCAATAGAACACTTAAAATGAGCTAATTTTAACATTTTTTTATTTAACACATATTAATGCACCATTTACCATTATACCCTTAGTTAATTAACATTTAAACCATTAACATACAAGGTTATTAATGTCCACTCAAACTTTCAGTGGTCAAATAACAACATAAGGACCTCTCATTTAAAGAGACACCTCAAGTAGGCACTTTAACATACAGTAGGCAACTTTTATATTTTACGCGATTAGGCCTTTCTTATCAAATTAAGCACACAAATGATCGAATTTTCATACGAAACTTTCACACATGTCAATTCATATATTTTAAGCATAGAAAATAATATTTAAATGTTTTTTTGACTCAGATTTGTGGTCCTAAAACAACTATTCCGACTAGGGTCTAAACCGGACTGTTACAATTCTCCTCCCTTAGAGATTTTCGTCCCCAAAAATCTTACCATTGAATAGATTCGAATATTACTATCTCATAACATCTTCAGGCTCCCACGTAGCCTCATCAATACCATGCTGATGCCACATCACTTTTACTAACAAAATTTTCTTATTCTGCAGTTCTTTAATCTCACAAGCTAAAATACAAATCGATTCTTCTTCATAAGTCATATCAGACTGAATCTCAATTTTAGACAGAGAAATTACATGCGAAGGATCGGATCTGTATCGTCGAAGCATCGACACGTGAAATACATTGTGAATCTTTTTTAACTCAAATGGCAACAACAAACGATAAGCAACTGGCCTGATACGCTCAATAATCTCATACGTCCCGATGAACCTCGAACTCAATTTGCCTTTTCTGCCAAATCAGAGTACTCTCTTCCATGGAGATACTTTTAAAAACACTTTGTCACCGATTTTGAATTCAATATCTTTTCGTTTCAAATTTGCGTAAGATTTCTAGCGATCGAAAGCTGCTTTCAGACTATCTCAAATCACTTTTACTTTCTGTTCAGTCTCTTTTATCAAGTCTACCCCGTGAATCTTATTCTCGCTAAGCTCAGTCAAATACAAAGGTGTACGGCATTTGTGACCATATAAAGCTTCGTACGATGTCATTTTAAAGCTCGATTGAAAACTATTATTGTAAGCGAATTCAATCAAAGGAAAATACTGTTCCCACGTACCTTCAAACTCAAGAGTGTAACATCTCAACATATCCTCGAGTATCTGAATAATCCGCTCAGATTGACCATCCGTCTGCAAGTGAAAAGTAGTACTGAAATACAATTTCGTACCTAATGCCTCTTGTAGTTTCTTCCAAAATCGTAATGTGAATCTCGTATCTCTGTCTGACATGATAGATAATGGCACACCATGCAATCTCACAATATTAGAAATATATAAATCAGCTAACTTATCAAGTGAATAATCGGATCGTACCGGAATAAAATGGGCTAATTTCGTCAATCGGTTAACAACAACACAAATAGTATCTTTCTTTCTCGGAGATAAGGGCAAACCCAAAACAAAATCTATCATCATTCTATCCTATTTCCACTCTGGAATCATAATCGGTTGTAACAATCCAGATGGCACTTGATGTTCAGCTTTAACTTGCTGACAGATTAAACATTTAGAAACAAAGTCAGAGATGTCACGCTTTATACCAGGCCACTAATAAAGCTGTATCAGATCGTTATACATTTTTGTACTACCGGGATGAACAGATAAACAACTATTGTAGGCTTCATTCAAAATCATCTGAATCAATTTTAGATTTCTTGGAACACAAATTCTAGCTCAGAATTTCAAACAATTATTTTTATCAACTTTGAATTCCGAATCAGAATCTAAATTACACTGAGCTCGTTTTACTAAAATCTCACTATCAATCTTCTAAGCTTCGATAATCTGTTGGATGAATAATGGTCTTGCTTTTAATTTGACTAAAACCGAAAAATCGTCAGACACAACCAAATGAGCATTCATCGAACGCAGAGTAAACAGTGATTTTCGACTCAAAGCATCAGCAACAACATTTACTTTTCCCAGATGATAATCAATCACAAGCTCATAGTCTTTTAATAGTTCTAACCACCTTCTCTATCGCAGGTTCAAATCTTTTTGAGTCATCAAATATTTCAAACTCTTATGATGAGAATATAGGGACATTTCTCATCGAACAGATAGTGGCGCCAAATCTTCAAAGCAAATACAATCACAGCTAACTCAAGGTCGTGTGTCAGATAGTTCTTTTCGTGTGGCTTTAACTGTCTCAAAGCATAAGCAATGACTTTGCCTTCCTACATCAAAACACATCCCAGACCATTCAACAAAGCATCACTATAGATCACAAATTTTTTACCCGATTTGGGTTGTACAAACACTGGGGCTTCAGTCAATAGGGTTTTCAATTGATCAAAGCTTTTCTGGCACTTTTTCGACCACTCAAATTTCACATCTTTCTGAAGTAGTTTCATTAACGGAGTTGCAATAATAGAAAAGCCTTTTAAGGACCGTCTATAATAACTGGAAAGTCCCAGAAAACTGCAGACTTTAGAAATATTTCTCGGAGGCTTCCAATCCAAAATAGCTAAAATTTTGCTCGGATCAACTCGGATACCTGATGCTGATACAATATGGCTTAGAAAACCAACTTCACGCAACCAAAATTCACATTTGCTAAACTCACATACAATTGCTTATCACGCAAAGTCTATAGTATTATTCTTAGATGCTCGGCCTGCTTGATTCATCACGCGAATAAATCAATATGTCATCAATGAATACGACAACAAATCGATCTAAATACGGTCTGAAAATTCTATTCATCAAATCCATAAAGATAGCAGGTGCGTTTGTTAATTCGAAAGGCATAACTAAGAATTCATAGTAGATGTACCTCATTCTGAATGCAGTTTTCAGAATGTCTGAGTCTTTTACTCACAACTGATAATAGCCTGATCTCAAATCTATCTTCGAAAACACGGTAGCTCCTTTCAATTAATCAAACAAATCATCAATTCGAGGCAGAGGGTATTTATTCTTGATAATAACTTTATTCAACTGACGATAATCAATGCACATTCTCATAGTACCATCTTTCTTTTTCACAAACAGAACTGGAGCATCCCAAGGTGAGAAACTCGATCTAGCAAACCCTCTATCAGTCAATTCTTGCAACTGAGACTTTAATTCTTTTAGTTCGGTCAGAGCCATTCTATACGGAGCTATCGAAATCAAAGTAGTTTCCAGTACTAACTCAATGCCAAATTCAACTTCTCGTATCAGAGGTAATCCCAGAAGTTCTTCAGGAAACACATCAGGGAATTCACAGACAACAGGCACTGATTCAACTCTCTTTTTTGACACTTTTGAATCAATCACATAGGCAAAGTAAGTTCACAACCTTTTCTCACAATACCTAGAGCTTTCATTGACGAAATCACAGCTAGTAACCCATTTAAATCACAAGATTCAATTTGAATTATTTCATCATTCTTGCATCTCAAATCAATAGTTTTCTGTTTCCAATTCACAATAGCTTCGTGCAAAGTTAACCAATCCATACCCAGAATTATATCAAATTCATCAAAAGTTAATAACATCAGATTGGCCAAAAAACAAATGTCTTGAAACATTAACGGACATTTCTTGCAAACTTTATCAACCAAAACACATTTTCCTAGGGGGTTCGATACTCTAATCACAAATTCAATAGACTGTACAGGCAAAGTCTTACTGGATACTAAATTCATACATATATACGAATGTGTTGATCCAGGATCTATCAAAGCAATCATAGAAGTATCATAAAGAGTAAAAGTACCAGTTATAACATCTAGAGACGAAGCTTCCTCACAAGCTCGAATGGCATAGGCTTTGGCAGGTGCGCGAGCCTCATATCTAACAGTCGTAAGCATGAGCCTCAGATCTAACAGTCATATCTTTAGTTCCCTTCTGGCTACCACTCACATTACTCGTACTTCTGGGAGGTCTACCACGAGATGCATTGCCACTTGGCCTCAAATTTTATACAATTTCTTGCTCGATAGATTCGGGGCAATCACGGATTAAATGGTCTAATGATCCACATTTGAAACAAGCTTGATCATACAATCTACAATTGATGGGATGTCTTTTACCATAGTGTTTGTATTCAGGGCAATCAGATCAAACATTTCCAACACTAGCAATAGATGTAGTTGGAACTTTGAAGCTCGGATGTGATCTAACACGATCTCTACTCGAATGTCTCATATTAGCCTTTGAACGCTATAATCATTTCAAAAATTCTTTGATACAGATTGAAATGATGTGTTCAATGATCTCTTTCGCATTTCTCTAGCTTCTGAATCAGCTTTTCTTTTCTCTTTCCTGAGCTCTTTAGCTTTACATGCTCGTTCAACAAGCACTACAAATTCTTTTATCTCTAGAATCTCGACTAACAAATGACTATCTTTATTCAGACCATCTTCAAATCCTTTGCACATTGTAACGCCCCAAATTTGGGCCTAAAAGTATTAGGTTTTGAGCAGGGGTGCAGTTAGAAAACTGCACATAAAGATTTAATTATGCAGAAAAGTGACACAATTGAGTGTCTGGCTTACTAGTTGTGTGCTCTAGAAGTGTTTGGGAAGTCATGGGTTCAAGCCTTGGCTTCCACAAAATTTTTGGTTTTTTAAGGATAAAACCCCTATCTTTCGTCAGTAGGGTTATAAATAAAATTTGGTAAGGTATGACATAAAGAGCCTATTAATCTAGTAGATGTGGCGTGTGGATGTTTCTCTTAAGGTCTAAGGTTCAATTCATGGCAAGGTAAAAAGAGTATTTATTTCACACTCTTGCCATGTGAGGAGCAAAATCTGACTGAAACTCTGCAAGGTAGAATTTGATTTGGTCAAAGAGAGGAGGGTGGAGTAAATCAATGAGATAAAGGAGGATTTTTAGGGAGAGATTTGTGGAAGAAACGAAGGAGTTTGAAGTGTTGGGGGAATTGTGCCCAATGGAGAAGAGGAGTTCGACTAGGGGTGTTTTTCTCCCATTTGGTTCGGTTCTGGGCATTTGTTTTGGGAATTTTCCCTTTACTTTGCCCTTTTTTTGAACTCTAAAGTGCCAAAAATAGTTCTTATTCTATTTTTTGTTTTGGTCACTGATATTTCCCTTGCTTCTTTTTTTTTTTGGTTGAAAGCTCTTGGCTGAATATTCCCTTTCTTCCTCTTCCTCCTCCTCTCTTTAGCATTATTACTCTTGGCCAAATACATTGTCATCTTTCACCGTCCCTCTCTTCTTCTCACTTGACCGATTATGCCATCTTCCCTTTCGATTCTTGAGTTCAAAGTTTATTCTTGTTCATCTGGCTATTGAGACCGATTGCACTATCCCTTTTTGGTTACGATTGGAGTTGTTTTATTAACAATACGGTAAGTACTCAGTCACTACTTAAGATCCAAATATTTATTCTCTTATTGTCGATTCTTACCCTCCTTTCTCCTAGGCGTAGGGTTCTTTTGGGTTCTAGAGTCTCTTGAAGAGTGAAGGTGACGCTTGTGAGAATTGGGCAGTCGAACCTCTTCCACTTTACTCGACCAAGCTATTCGATTAGGAGAGTAAACCCATATTTTACCAACAGTTCTAAGTAGGGTTATTTACTCTTGCATTTAAGGTTTGGGAAACTCTTGGGCTAGGCGCACGTTTCGTAACAGGTGTGTATTCACACAATAAATAGACTGTAGAATGGCAAAAGCCAAAAGGCCGAAAAGTCGAAAAGCCGAAAGAATGGCCTTTTGACCACATGGGTGTGTGAACACTCATGTGATAAGCCAAGCCCACGAATCATGGGCGTAAGACTGTAGAGGCCACCATGGGCATTCTCATGGGCTTAGGCTATTTTGGACCTCGATGGGCCGTGTAGGCCCAATGGGCTCGTGGGCTTCATACGGATATATTCAGTGGTATGTTGTAATTACTAGATTGGGCTGTGTAGTTGACATGGCTGTGGTAATTTTTGGCCTTGATGGGCCACACGGGCGTGTGGGCCTACTTGGACCGCATGATGGGCCTTGGGCCCATTTACATGTTAGGACCGTTAAGGTTACATGAGTCGCTTGAGGCGACTGTAGACCTTCTGATGGGTCGATAAGAGTACCTAGACCCCAAGGCAGGTAAAATGACCAAAATACCCCTATAGGGTAAAATGACTATTTTACCCCTCGAGGGTAAATGACTGATTTGTACTATGATTTGACTATTCGTTCTGAGTATGACATTTTGCATATATGTATGATTTATGCCATGATATTTTGCATGGGAATGGGTTTATATATTTTGGAGGAAGTGTACTGTACTGATATGGTCGCACGGGTCGCACAAGACAACTGTGGACCTACTGTTGGCTTAAAACCTATTACTGGCAGCTTTGCTACGTTACTATTACTGGCAGCATTGTTGTGATATTTAAGGCTTTGTGCCACTATTGATGGCTTTGTGCCGCTACTGATGCCTTTGTGCCGCTATTGATGGCTTTGTGCCACTATTGATGGCTTTGTGCCACTATTAATGGCTTTGTGCCGCTACTGATGGCATTGTACCGCTACTAATGGCTTTGTGCCATTATTGATGGATTTGTGCCACTATTGCTGGCTTTGTACCGGTAATGATGGCTTCGTGCCGCTACTCTTGGCTTTGTGTCATATACTGATATTGGCAGCTTTGCTGCATTACTGTTACTGGCAGCTTTGCTATGATATTATTACTAGCAGCTATGCTGCGATACTGGTGTGTTGGTGGTACGGAGTGGTGTGTTGGCTGGTTTGGGTTGGGTTGCATTGTTGTACTGTATTGTTACTGCATTGGGCTAAGGCCCACACTATTACTATTTCGTAATAGGCTCAGGCCCAGACTGTTACTAATCTAGGCTTAGGCCCAAACTGTGTTATTCACTATTTGTTTGATATCAAGATTACACACTGAGTTTTCATAAACTCACCCATTTTTTTAACTGTTCAGGTAATCCTTAGGCGGATCGGTGCTGCGAGGGACTTGGAAATGGCCACACTACTGCTTTTGTTTTCTTTTATTTGCTAATAGATTTTGTTTTGGGTTTTGAATTATGTAATAAGGCCTCTCTAATTTTCTTGTTTTTAATTTGGGTTTTTTTTTGTTTATTATGATTTATATCAGTTGAACATAAAACGCGGTTTTCCAAAATGATAATTATTTTAAAAACACTACGTTTTCGCAACACTTTTGAAATGCTTCCACAATTTAAAAAGTAATGACAATTTAAAATGAATAACGAATAGCTAGTATGATTTGAGATCTAACAAAGAGGTTTTAAATTTCCAAACGAGTTTTCATCAACAAGAGCAAGTTTCTGAAAAGCACTCCAATGTGACACCACCTGATTCGGCCATAACATCTAGGTTAGGTTTGGGGTGTTTCACACATTATTGCCTTAGTAGATACACATTCTCGAACATACTGACTCAGTCTTACAAATTCTCGCTCGTATTCTGTAACAGATATATGGCCTTCTTTTAGCTCAAAAAACTCTTTATGTTTCTGGTCAATAAATCTCTGACTGATGTATTTCTTTTAGAATTTAGCTTGAAAGAAATCCCAGGTGACTCGCTCTCTCGGAACCACTGATATCAAAGTCTTCCACCAGTGATACGTCGTATCTCTCAGAAGTGAAACGGCACATTTTATGCATTCATTCAGAGTCAAAGACAATTCATAAAATACTCTTATTTTATTCTCTAACCAGAACTCGACTCTCTCAGCATCATCACTAGTGGTAGCTCAGAACTCTTCGGCCCCATATTTTCTAATTTTATCAACTGAAGGCTTATTCAACTTATTCGAATTAACTTGTGTCATAACAGGAACTTGCGAAGGATTGACCGGGGTTGGGGGTTGTTGAACAGCCGGATTAGTTCTAATGTATTGGGTGAATCAATCATTCATTATTTGATAAAAGGCTTGTCTAGCCTCTCCATCATGGCTACTCGTAGGCGGTCTAGAATCGAATGGCGCTATCCCTTGTGCAGGAGCAGGCACATTGCTCTCGACATCGTCAGCTACGGCTCGTTCGGGATCTATTTGCTATATAAAAACATATTTTCATTGTCAGGATTCATCACACTATCACAGTTTATAAACAATGCATGTATGGCTAGACTCACATACGCTACGTTAGTTCTAGAATCAACTAAACTATAGTTCTGATACCATCCAAATGTAACACCCTAACACGTATCCATCGCCAGACTAGGGTTAAAGGAGTTACCAGACAAATCAGAATATTTTACAAACAATTAATATACGTTATTCACATTCATAGTCAAACATTATCATAGAGTCCCTTATATTGGTCATCGAGACCTTAAACATTCATTAAAAAGGGGTCGGGGCAAAACTGAGCTCATACAAAATTTCTCGAAACTTAAACATTTTTCAAAGTTGCAGAGGTCACACACCAGTGTGAACAGGCTATGTACCTCACACGGCTTTAGACATGCCCATGTGTCTAGGCCGTGTCAAAACAGGGCGTACATACTGACTTGTCCACACGGCCACAAGACACGCCCGTGTGCCAGGCCGTGTGAAAATTAGGGAGGCTACTGACTTGGCCACACGGCCCGTGGTCAAAACTAACTTGGCCACACGGTCTAGCATAGGCTCGCGTGTGCGACCGTGTGGTCTTTCCAGGCTCATTTCGAAACAGCCCTCGAGCAACACAGTTGAGACACACACCCGTGTCTCTGCCCGTGTGGGCAAAAATAGGCCATTTACAAGGCCAAAATGCCACCCTTTAAGGGTCCTCCCTACAAGCATCAAAACCACAACATCAATTGCATACCAAATGCTCAGCTATTTCACAACCAATACACACTCCAATCATGCCATAACATTATCAACCAATTTCATGCTTAATAGTCATACCAAATTATACCAAAACATAAGACAAAATCATATCTAAACATTTGTTGCATAACCTCATTTTACTTCATTCACTCACATGCTATAAACTTACCAATTTCTCAAATATGCAAATTCCAAAACTTACCAAAATTGACCATTTCATTTGGTCATTCATAAACACATCACATAAGCATAATTTGCATCACATATCATATACCAAAATCAAACCATAACTTTAACCACAAACTAGCCATATCACATGGCATGATATATACATTTCAAAACATATCAAAATACTTCTAGCCTATACATGTCATATTCTTATATTCACAATGTCAAAAGGTACCAAAATAAGGTTCGATAGTGTGGTGACAATCCTTGACAATCCCCAAGCTCCCGATAGCTACAATATCCATAAAACAGTTGAAAAACACACAAAGCAAGCTTTCAAAAGCTTATTCTTATATTCACAATGTCAAAAGGTACCAAAATAAGGTTCGATAGTGTGGTGACAATCCTTGACAATCCCCAAGCTCCCGATAGCTACAATATCCATAAAACAGTTGAAAAACACACAAAGCAAGCTTTCAAAAGCTTAGTAAGCCATATACAAATAAACTTAACATTCAAAACATTAAAGCATCATTAAATTACATATATTCCCTGGCCAAATACTATCTCAAACCACATAGTTCATATACATTTAACATATTCCCAATTCATTTACACATATAGCATATTTTCTCATACTTACAACATATATCATCACTTGTACATATACTTACCTTTTTTTTTCTCAAACATAGTATAGATTTCGAACGTACCTGAATCGAATATACATCACATATAATCATTCGTTTCTCAGAATGCCTATTGAACCGTTCAGAACCATAAGGATATGCTGATAGCTCGGAAAGCTCATAAAATTCCAACGTCCCAGACATGGTCTTACATGTAAACAAATATCGATGCCACTGTCCCAAACAGGGTCTTACACGAAATCAAATACGATATCGATGTCCCAGACATGGTCTTACACGTAAATCATAAGTCGATGCCAACGTCCCTGACATGGTCTTACACCAAAACACATATCGGATCCTATGTCATGACATATGTACCCTAACTATTCCTATGGTTCGTACGGGGCTTTTTGGACATCGGAACTTTGTTGATACTTTCTCAGATATCTCATGCTCAACTCATACATTCTTTTATCTATGTTCAATATCATATCAATAGTAATAATTCAAATCAAAACACTTTTATTTGTATATCAACTTACCTCGTACGGATTCGGATAGACGGAATCGGCTACTCAATAACTTTCGACTTTCCCCAATCTAATTTTGCTTTCTTTAGTTCTTGATCTATATAAATTCAAATTTAACTCTTTTATTCACCAAATCATTCAAATCAATCCACAAACACACATTTAAAGAATTTTACAAATTAGCCTCCATATTTTCATATTTTAACAATTTAGTCCCTAATCACAAAAATCACAAAATATACAAAATTTGCATATGCTTATGCTTAGCTGAATATTCATAATGCTCATACAAGTCCAAATATTTCATTTATTTCATATTTTAATCCCTCAATTTACAAATTTCACAATTTAGTCCAACTTACTCAAATTATCAAAAATTCAAATACAAAATATGTTAACCCAAAACATATCTTTCATTTACCAACAACTAACCTCACAAGCTTGTAATTTCATCAATGGCTCAACTCAAAATAATCAATAAAATCATAAATTGAGACATGGGCTTGTTAATATACAAAGCACCAATCACAAAAACATAGAAATTATCGAAAACGGATAAAAAACGAACCTTGAATTAACAACCACAAGTGTCGAACCCTAACTTGAACTTTTCTTCTTCTTTTACTTAGTATTTTTGGCAATAGAAAACTTAAAATGAGCTAATTTTACATTTCTTTTATTTAACACATATTAATACACCATTTACTATTATACCCTTAGTTAATTAACATTTAAACCATTAACATACAAGGTTATTAATGTCCACTCAAACTTTAAATGGTCAAATAACAACATAAGGACCTCTTATTTAAAGAGACACCTCAAATAGGCACTTTAACAAACAGCAGGCAACTTTTATATTTTACGCGATTAGGTCCTTTTATCAAATTAAGCACACAAATGATCGAATTTTCATACAAAACTTTCACACATGTCAATTCACATATTTTAAGCACAGAAAATAATACTTAAATATTTTTTACTCAAATTTGTGGTCCCAAAACTACTATTCTGACTGGGGTCTAAACCGGACTGCTACAAGAATACTACAGCGATGATGAACTCCTAGTTACTTCTTCTAACAACTCTAAAGTGAGCAAGGAGTGGATCATCCATCCTAGTTGCACCCTCCATATGAGTATCAATCGAGATTGGTTTACAACATATGAAACAGTGTTTGAATGTGTTGTTTTGATGGAAAATAATGCTTCATGTAGAATCGTCGAGATTGGTACGATCAAAATTAAGATGTTCGATGGACTCGTCAAAACACTTAGTAACATACGACATGTATCAGAATTGAAGACAAATTTGATTTTGTTGAGTACTCTTGATTCAAAAGGGTACAAGTAAACAATTGAAAGTGGAGTTCTAAAGATTAACAAGGGTTCCCTCGTTATGATGAAAGACCAAAGAAAGAGTGTCAAGTTATATGTTTTGCAGGGTTCAACTGTTATTGGTGATGCATTCGTCGCTTCCTTTTCCTTGTCAAATGATGATGTTACTAGATTTTAGCATATTTAAGCAAAAGAGGACTTCTTGATGAATAAGGCTTTAACAAACTGAAGTTCTGTAAGTACTGCATTTTTGGGAAACAAAAGAGAGTTCGATTCACTAAAGGAATCCATAACACGAAGGGAATGCTAGATTATATTCATTTTGATTTCTAGGGACCATCTAGAGTGCCTTTGAGTGGTGACACTAATTATATGCTGATGACCATTGATGATTTTTCTAGGAAAGTTCGGGCATTCTTCCTAAAGCAAAAAAAAAAGTGTTGTGTTGCCCACATTTAAGAATTGGAAGACTGATTGAGAAGTAGGCAAGAAGACAAATAAAACACCTCCGTATAGACAATGGCTTGGAATAATGTTCTTATAAGTTTAACGAATTGGGCAATTCAAAAGGGATCGTGAGACACTTGACAATTCACCATACTACACAGCAAAACGATGTTGCAGAACGAAAATATAGAACAACCATGGAAAACGTTCAATGTATGTTATTGAATGCTTGTTTACCAAAGTCATTTTAGGCTGAAGCAGCCTCTACTACATGTTTTTTGATTAACCGGTCTTTGTCTGTTGTCATTGAGAAAAAGACTCCATAAAAGGTATGGTCTAGTACTCCTGCTAATTATTCTGATTTGAACATATTTGGGTGTCTTGTGTATACTCATGTAGGTAATGGTAAATTGGAACCTAGAATTATTAAGTTTGTTTTTCTTAGATATAAGGTTGGTGTTAAAGGGTATAAGTTATGGTGTCCTAAAAATAAAAAAGTTGTGATTAGTAGAGATGCAATTTTTTATGAAACTGTTATGCTGCCTAACTTAACTCTTAAAGATTCTTCCAATAAAGACCAACAGAAATCAAACAACATGTGAAGTAGGTGGAGCTTCAAATTGATCCAGGATCTACAACAAAGTCTACTACTCAGATTAGTATAGAAATTCAGACTAGAGTTGCTTTTTCACCACAATTAGCATCACAATGTTATATTGCCAAGAACGGACCTAGAAGAGAAATTAAACCTCCTAAGAGGCTCGTCGAGGTTGATATATTTGCTTATGCTTTAAATGTGGCTGAAGATATAGATGCAAATCAAGAGTCATCTACTTATTTCGCTGCAGTTAGCTGTGAAGATTGTAACAACCCTTACCCAAGACCGTCACCGGAGTCGAGCACGAGGCATTACCTGACTTAGCTTACTAATTCAGGGCATAAAAATTTGCTTTTAAAATTAATTTAGCTTCGTTCATTCAATATGTACTTAAAAAGGGTTCTCGAGACCCTAAAATATGAAATTGAAATGGTTCGGGAACAAAGCAGAATCAATAAAAATTTTCCGATCACTTAAACAAATCAAAATAATTTATTTCATCTTTCATAAATAAACTGTCCATCTGCGTCATAGTCACTAAATAAATCATAACTCGAGTTATGAAACTCAGAATCCAAATCCATAAATTTTCTCTGAAACTAGACTCATATATCTTCTTAATAAATTTTTTTTATAATTTTTGGTCTAGCCAATTAGTACATTTTATTAGTTAATGTTTCCCATGTTTCAGTGTTCGGCTGCTCTGACCTCTGTTCACTACGAATTAATTTTCTCCCTGTAAAAAATTAAAATGACCATGCCTTTTATTTTATTTAAAACTACACTAATAAGGAATCTATACATATAAAGTATAACTCCTAATTATTTTTGTGTAATTTTTTAGTGAATTTCTAAATTTAGAACAGGGGATTCAGAAATCACTCTGACCCTGTCTCACCAAAATTTAAATATCTCGTAAAATACAACTCCTTTATTTACTCTGTTTCTTTCATATGAAAATAGACTCAATAATATTTAATTATATATCTCATTCACTATCTAAATCCATTTATACTATTTTTAGTGATTTTCCAAATTTACGTCATTATTGCTGTCCGATTCTGTTTTAAAGCTAATTTCACATTTTTCATGATTTCCATAGAATAACTTGCATTTAGGCATACATAACACCAAACATGTCCTTGATTAGCCATTCCAACAGCTAATCATTATCAGGCATTTACATACCATTCATCAACCATATCATAAGATCATACACACAAAATGGCTACAATGTTATACATGCCATACTCAAAATGAAACATCTAGCTATACAAAAATAATCCTTGTGATAGTGTGCCCGGACCTCCGACATACTTTACGATCCCCGAGTTAGCTTGACAAAACTATAAAAAGAAGGAAAATAAAGGGGGTAAGCCTTAATCTTAGTAAGTTTGCATGCAAATAAATAACAACATTCATAAGAATTATCTTACTATTTGGCATGATACTACTTAATGCAACTTCATTAATTGTCATAGACATATTTAAACTTCTTCACTTACTTACTTAATCAAATTTATTAATACATTTTACTTATATTTTTCCTTATCAAGCATACATGAACATTATATACTTACCTTTGCTCTTCTAGTATGAACTTGTCTTACCTTTTTAATATAACTCGTCTTACCTTACCTTACCTTGATATTCTCTTTAAATTTTCCCGTTGAACCACTTGGAATACTAAGGATACACGGGTACCTTACCATTTTCATGACTTGTCATGGTCTTACGTGGTATCCTTTTGAAACTTACCATTGACATGTCTCGACATGGTCTTACATGGTATCCTTGCCTTATGAACTCACCAATGACATGCCTTGTCATGGTCTTACATGGGACCTTTGCCTTATAGTAACTTATCAATGCCATGTGTCGAAACCATTTTTTCAACGGTGTTTGAAAAACAGGATTCGACTTTAAAAATGAAAACGGGAATCGCCACCAATCTTTTTAGTTGCGATTGGATCACCTTTAAACATTTTGGTCTACGAAAATTTGAGTAAACAGGGTCGAGAGTCGGTTACGTACGAGGAAGGATTAGCACCCTCGCAACACCCAAAATGGGTACCAAATTGAATAGTTTTCTGACTTAATGTCAAAATTTTGAAAGGGTTTAAAAATAGGATCTTTTAAAAGTCAGAATAGTTTGAGTTTAAAACCGAGATTCCTTCATTCCAAAAATATATAAATATCACATCCAACATGATAGGACATGAAATTCTAAAATTGTTGTAACTGAAATCTCCTTGTGATTAATAAAATCATTTAGAAGGGTATTTTAGGCATTTAGACAAATGGGAAATCGCAACCCAGCATGTTAGGGCACCATTTCCCGAATTCCTAAATACGAAAAAACATTACCTCATTTTTAAAACTCTTTGGGTTTAAATAAAAAATTTTAAACGATGATGCATTTAACATATTTCAAGATATCAATAATAACATAAACTACATGATACATATTTTAGCAATTCATGCAAATATACCTTAAAAAAAAAACAACATACATTAACATTTCATGCAAAACACGTGGAAAACCCTAAATTTCATAATATATATGCAAACATAGCCTAAAATAACAACATAAATAATCAATTTTTATGCAAATATATAAAAACAATAAACAACATAAAAAATAATTTAGGATAAAAATTAACATACTAAAAAACACTAAATAAAAAAACATATGAAAATAAATCAGCAAATTTATGAACATATATAAAATAAGTCAAAAAAGAAATAAATGCAGTGAAACAAATATTTAAAACAGTATATAAATAGTGAAAAGAGATTTTTTTTTTAAAAAAAAGGGGTAATATATATACATTTAATAAAAAAATATACTATATGGTATAATAACCTAATATATATACTTATAATAATATGTTAAATAGGAACAAAATTTTTTAATAAGTTTAGAAGATTATATATAACATACTAAATATTCAATAATATATAAAATATAATTTTTAATAATAATTTACAAGTGTTAAAATTATAATAATAAAGATATAGATAAATAACATAATAAATAATATATGATAAAATATAAATAGATAATAGATAATAGATAATATATACAATAAACAACATAACATAATAATATATAATAAAATAATATACGATAAATAATTTTTTATATATAAATAATGTTTATAGTAAAATAAATAATATATAAAATATTTAAAATAAATAAATAAAAATTTAGAAATATATAAAAAAGATTAAAATTAATGATTAATAAAACTGTAGGGTTAATTTTTAAAATATCTAAACTGAATTTGGGGCCTAATTAGAGTGCGAGTTTAAAGAGAGGGACTCACTGGGTAAATAACCCTAATCCCTAAAACTTCACCGTTTCCAGCGTTCAGGTATCACAGGCTCGAGACTAAATTGAAATTAAAAATAAAGTTATTGGGCAAAATTTAAATATGAAAGAAACTTAATTTTAAAGGATAGAAATACGGAAGGACCAATTGGACAATTATCCCAATAACAGAAAATATGCGGATCCCTTGGCTAGGTCGGGTCGACACACTGGTTATATGCTTAAATGGCACCATTTTAGGGCTTATTATTTTAAGCCAAAACGGTGTCGTTTTATACTATTATAAAAACAAAATTTTACACCCAAATTCATTTAAACCCGGCCTTTTTTTAAAAAAATCTAAAACTCTCTCTCGGTTCTTCTCCTCAACCCGGAATCCGGCGAAAGCTCCGACGGTCGACCGCTACACGCGCCACCACACGCACCATTACGCAGCGGTCGGAGAGTCTAAAATCTTCCGTTTTCTAAGCGCGTCAAAGATAACCCCCTTTCCCTCTTTATTTTAGTAATATTCTTTAAAAATGTTGTTTTGTATGTATTAAAAAAACAGAAACGAAAAATAACAATAAACAAAATATCACCTTTCTTTCAAAAAAAAACACTGTTTGTGTTTCTGTTTCCGTAGTAAATCGTACAACTGTTTACGTATGTGGTCCGTGTGGTTCCTATTACAACGATAGCACTCGGGCTTTATAGCCACTGTTTACATTTGGTAAGAATAATTTCCTTTGGTTTCTTCCTATTTTTGTGCTGCTATGCTGCTTTTCTTTCCATTTGTGTGCAGGTGAGCGCGGAAATCACGGCGGTGATGAAGGCCTGACATAGCGGTGAAGGACCAGGCATTGACTGTGCATTGGTGCTTGCGGTGCGAGATCTTCTGACGTTTGGTATGGCTTAGGAACTGCGGCGCAAACCCTAGCTAGGGTTTCCGGAAGCTGAAGATAATTTGGGCCAATTGGGCCAATTAAGTCTTGGGTTACTAGACTAGTTTAGGGTATCAGGGGTATTGGGTATTTGATTGTAAATAGGCTGCTAGGTTAAATGGGTTATTAGGTTAGTGTTTAGCTGGGTTATGGGTGTAACGGGATAGTGGGCTATGGTCTTTGGGTTCTGTAAAAGGACTTAAATGGACTGTTTAATTTTATTTTTTGTTTAATTTCATTTTTTTTAATTTTTGTAAGCCCGGGCAAAATATGGGTTCTACAGCTGCCCCTCTTTGCTCATTGATGTGTAACAGGAATAGAGAAAAGATATAAAAGAACCAATTTTACCCGGGCTCGCTGAGTCTTGAGTTCTTCGATCTGCTCCCCATTGAAATACAGGGACGCCCAAATCATCATGAATCAACCTTAATGAAGGTCAAATCTACTAATGTCTTCGATTTGCTCTCCATCCATTACTGTGATGCCAAATCATCTTGGATCTGCCTCGACAAAGGTCAGATCTGCTATGTCTTCGATTTGCTCCCAAATACAAAGATGCCAAATCATCTTCTTGGTTTTGCTCCCCGTCGAATACGGAGATGCCAAATCTGTCATCTTGGATCTGCTCCCCGTTGAATACAAGGATGCCAAATCTGCTTCTTGGATTTGCTCCTCGTCGAATATGAATATGCCAAATCATCTTGGATCTACTCCCCGTCGAATACGGAGATGCCAAATCTACTTCTTGAATTTGCTCCTCGTCAAATACAAAGATGCCAAATCATCTTGGATCTGCTCCACGTCGAATACGGAGATGCCAAATCTACTTCTTGGATTTGCTCCTCGTCAAAATACGAAGATGCCAAATCATCTTAGATCTGCTCCCTGTCGAATACGGAGATGCCAAATCTACTATCTTCGATCTGCTCTCTGACAATACTGAGATGCCAAATCTGCTATCTTCAATCTGCTCTCTGACAATACAGAGATGCTAAATCATCTTGGATCTGCTTCAGCGTAAACACCAGAAGGTTATATCTGCTATGCTTTAGCCTGTTACCCTACTACTTAGGGGGTTAAGGCGTATCAATTTTCATTGTCCCTTGAAGGACATAACTTGTAAAATTTGTATGAGTTCATGCCTAATGATTAGGATGCTATGATCGAAGTGAGTCAAATGCTCCTAATTAAACCTATTATAATGCAAAATGTTTATGAATATGACCCCTGTTCCAGACGTCACCACTCATTCCTTCGTCGAAGTTTATCCTTATTTCTCTCGAAGTATCATTCCTACTCAGCCTGTGAGTTTGTACCATTCTTCAAATGCTATGACCCACCAAAAATGTCTGTAAGATGATTCTCTCTTAAGATCGAATCGTTTGATTTGTCCAATTATCATTTTGGACTAAAGAAAGAATTTCCTCCAGTTCTTTCAAACCTCACTTACATGAATTCCTCAAACAACTGTTCTGTTTTAGTTTCTTATATTATCTAGAAATTTCCAGAGTAATGAGCAAAACTTCATTTGTGAAAATTATTTAGTTCATCTATCATTATTTTAATGCAACATACTTTAAGAATACTGGAAGATGAATTTAATCTTGAGAATAATTAGATTTATTTGTCAAAAATACAAAGGAAATTAATTTGATAGCCTATCTTTGAGAAGAAAGAGAATCTAAAGATAGCAAACAGGACGAAAGTTAGATGCCCTAGATATCACTGCTTGAGTGTCTATACACCAGCTCCATGAAGACTTTCTTGAGTTCAACATGTGTTTAAAAGATCCAAAGTACTTTGTTGATGCCCCGATATGCAACGTGCTTCGCTCTTTGTTGAATCAGATATAGCAAGATTACCGTGTGCTCTTCAAAATTTGAGCTGCCCTTTCGGGTTTTCAACTCAAAACTCCTTTGGTCACAAGGCGCCTTTTGCGGGTTTTAACCTTAGCCTCTCCATTTTTTTTATTTTTTTTATTTTTTTTGAAGCGAATCAAGGCGCCCTTTGCGGGTTTTCACCCTAGATTCTCCTCTCCTTTAGACAAAGTACTTTTTGACTGAGTCTGAGTTCACTGGATTTTGTAAACTCTTCCCATCCATTTCCGTTAAGATCAATGCACCCCCAGAGAAGGCCTTCTTCATGACATACGGCCCTTTCCAATTCGGCATCCATTTTTCTCTAAAGTCCTTCTGAATGGGAAGGATCTTTTTCAGCACAAGATCCCCCTCGTGGAATTCTCTTGGTCGCACTTTCTTGTCGTAAGCTCGCATCATTCGCTTCTGATACATTTGACCATGACGAATGGCCCTTAGCCTCTTTTTCTCAATCAAGTTCAACTGATCATATCGCGATTGTATCCATTCAGCTTCATCCAACTTTATCTCTGATAAGACTCAGAGAGACAGTATTTCCACTTCAATGGGTAACACTGCTTCCATCCCATAAACCAACGAGAAAGGAGTTTCCCCAGTAGAGGTTTTGATGGATGTTCGATAAGCTAAAAGTGCAAATGGTAACTTCTCATGCCAATCTCTGTAGGTTTCAGTCATTTTCCCCACTATCTTCTTGATGTTTTTGTTAGCAGCTTCCACTGCCCCATTCATCTTTGGATGATACGGAGAAGAGTTATGATGCTTAATCTTAAACTGACTACAAACTTCTGCTATCGTTCTGTTGTTCAAGTTCAATGCATTGTCTGATATGATCCTTTCAGGCCTCCCATACCGACAAATGATCTTTTTCTTCAAGAATCGACTCACAGCCAACTTAGTAACATTTGCATAAGAAGTAGCCTCTACCCACTTCGTGAAGTAATCAATGACCACGAAGATAAAGCGATGCCCATTTGAAGCTTTTGGTGATATTGGCCCAATGACATCCATGCCCCACATGGAAAAAGGCCATGGAGAAGTCATAACATGTAGAGGTGAAGGTGGTACATGAATCTTGTCTCCATAAATCTGACATTTATGGCATTTCTTGGCGTAGTTGATACAATCCTCTTCCATGGTAGACCAATAATATCCAAACCTCATGATTTGTCTAGCCATCGTGAAACCATTAGCGTGCGTCCCACAAACACCCTCGTGAACTTCGTCCAAGATTAACTTAGCTTCCACGGCTTCAACACATCTCAATAGTACTTGGTCCTTTCTTCTTTTGTACAAGATGTCCCCATCCAAAACGTAGTCGCAGGCTAATCTCCTTAAGGTTCGCTTATCATTTTCAGTTGTCTGTTCTGGGTATTTACGATCTTTCACATATCGCAATATATCCTAATACCAACGGTTATCATCCTTTTCTTCTTCCTCAATGTTGCAACAGCGAGCTGAAGCCTCAAAGATACTCATCTGAATGGGTCTCATCTCCTCCTCTTTATTCGCTTTAATCATTGAAGCCAAGGTTGCTAGAGCATCTGCCATCTGGTTTTCGTCTCGTGAGATATAGTTGAAAGTGATGTCATTGAACTCCTCAAGTAACCCCAAAACTACCCTTCGATAATTCATCAATTTAGGATCCCTTGTCTCCCATTCACCTTTAAGCTGCTAAATTACCAATGCAGAGTCTCCATATACTTCCAAGGTTCTTATTCCTTGCTCTATAGCCGCTCGGAGTCCCATAATGCACGCTTCATACTCGGCCATACTGTTTGTGCAATCAAAATCCAGCTTATACGTGAATGGATAATAATCGCCATTTGAGGATACCAGGACTGCCCCAATTCCATTTCCCACCGCATTGGATGCCCCATCAAAGCTCAACTTCCAAGGATAATCTTCTGTAGTTGCTACGCACATCAACTCCTCGTTTGGGAAATCAAAATTCAACGGCTCATAGTTCTCTAGAGCTCTACTAGCCAGAAATTCCGCTATCGCGCTTCCTTTTATAGCCTTCTGGCTCACATAGACTATGTCAAACTCTGAAAGCAGAATTTGCCACCTCGTCATTCTCCCATTCAAAGCTGTTGACTCCATCATATACTTCAAAGGATCAAGTTTTGAAATAAGCCAAGTAGTCTGATATAGCATGTACTGTCTTAACCTTCGAGTTGTCCAGATTAAAGCACAACGCAATTTCTCAATTGGCGAATATCTCATCTCACACTCTATGAATTTCTTGCTGCGGTAGTATATCACCTTCTCCTTTCTTCCCAACTCGTCATGTTGGCCAAGCACACATCCCATAGATATTACTAAACACTGATAAGTATAGAATTAATGGTCTATCTGGACTAGGCGGGGATAACACTGGAGCATTTAACAAGTATTGCTTAACCTTATCAAAAGCATTCTGGCATTCCTCATCCCAAGTACCTTGTTGTGTTTTCTAAGGAGGCGAAATATAGGATCACATTTCTAGGTTAATTACGAAATAAATCGAGCAATATAATTCAATCTTCCAAGAAAACCCCGAACTTTCTTCTGAGTACGTGGTGGAGGCAATTCTCGTATGGCTCTAACTTTGTCTGAGTCAACTTCTATTCCCTTTTTGCTGACCACAAAGCCTAATAACTTCCCCGACCTAGATGCACTTTACCGAATTAAGCTTCAATTGAAATTTCCTTAATCTCAGGAACAACTTCCTTAAAACTTCAATATGTTCCTTCTCTGTTCGAGATTTAGCAATCATGCCATCAACATACACTTTGATCTCCTTGTGCATCATATCATGGAATAAGTTCACCACAGCCCATTGGTATGTTGCCCCTACATTCTTCAATCCAAACGGCATTACTTTGTAACAAAAGGTGCCCCACAATGTTATGAAAGTGGTTTTATCCATGTCTTCCGGATGCATCTTTATCTGCTTGTACCCTGAGAAACCATCCATGAAGGAGAACAATGAATATCCCGCTGTGTTGTTTACCAAAGTGTCTATGTGTGGCAGAGGAAAATTATCTTTTGGGCTAGCTTTGTTCAGATTTTTGTAATCAACGCACATTCGTACCTTTCCATCCTTCTTAGGGACTAGTACAATGTTAGCTACCCTTTCAGAGTACTTCACCTCTTGTAAGAATCCTGCATTGAACTGCTTCTTGACTTCGTCCTTTATCTTCAATACGATATTTGGCCTCATTCTTCGCAACTTCTGTTGGACTGGCTTACAATCCTGTCTTATTGGAAGACGATGCACCACAATATCAGTATTTAACCCTGGTATATCTTGATAAGACCATGCGAAGATATCCTTAAACTCACGTAGCAACTCAATTAGTCCTTGCCTTGTGTCCTCGGCAATATGCGTGCCGATTTTCACCTCTTTCCCTTCCTCTAGGGATACATTCTCTATTGCCTCTTTCTCATGGGGCATGATTTGTTTCTCCTCCTGTTTTACCATCCTCAACAGATCCAGAGACAGATCACAATCCTGGACATCTTCAAAATCCTGAGATTCCTCTAAACACATGTCTTGCTCACAAGAGAAATCAGGATTTGTAATATCAGTGCTCATGTCATTGATATCTAGGGACCTGTGAAGCATAAAGAATATGAAAAGAATGAATGAATTTAAGAATGATTATTTATGTGCTACGAATGAAAGAATAAGAATTGCAAAAGTTTAACGGAATATTGGTTGATAAAAATGAAACAATACTCGTTCGAATTGATAAAAGTTATGTTTTATTAAAAAAATAATAGATGATCGTAAGCCCATTCCACAAATGTAATCCTATTACTCCTAGGCCCTAGAGTAACAAGAATGTTTCGAGAATTACTCTGAAAAATTCCTAAAGACTACAGGAAGTTCCTCCGCAGACCAATTGTTCAGAGAGCTTCCCGGTTCGTAAGGGGGAATGCCCTTAAGGTTTCCTTGCTCCAATCCTTCGTCATGTATAGTATTAATTTGATGACTTTCTTCTATAAGTAACCCTCCCGATATGAAGGTTTGGGATGTTAGAGGGAATGTCATCGGCTCCCACTCCACTTCTCTTCCATTAAGGCGCGCCCTTCTTCCCTCTTGGCGCTTCTCAACTTCCTTCCTCCTTTGCTTATAGTTTGGCTTGAAGCCCAGACCAAAGCTATCTCTCTTCTCTTTCAGTTCTGGGATTTGAGTCTCTCCTTGCAGGTATTTTTCTAACCCTCTTCCTGGTAAGGCTCCCTTTCTCACCATCATTTGTAGAGCCATCCTCGTGGCTCTTGCTATCTTTGGCACCAGTAGCTCACTCCCTTCTGAAATGAAGGTTGCATTCACAAATTCTAAGGAGTGAAAGGACCACTCAATAGACTCTTCGTTCGTCTCGACATAAAGAGCCTTTCTAGTGACTGCGGCTATAATGTCCTCCTCCGCATTGATGGTTACTAACCGTCCATCCGTCACTAACTTTAATTTCTGGTGCAACGAAGAGGGTACCGCTCCTGCTGAGTGTATCCATGGCCTCCCTAATAAGCAATTGTAGGAGGGCTTGATATCAATCACCAAGAAATCTACTTCGTATATACTCGGCCCAATTTCCAAGGGGATGTCAATCCTTCCCATCACCTTTCTTTCTGTACCATCGAAGGCTCTTACCACATTTTCACATGTCTTCATGTGAGAACCGTCAATGGGTAATCTGTTCAATGTAGACAATGGTAGAACATTCAAGGCCGATCCATTATCGACGAGCACTCTTGGGAGTGTGTACCCCTTTCATCGAGTGGCGATGTACAAGGCCTTAGTTGACCCCCTGCTCCCTGGTGGGATTTCATCATCATTAAAGTAGATGAAATTATCCGCACTTATGTTATTCACCAAACGGTCCAGCTTATTAATGGATATGTCATGGACGACATATGTTTCATTGAGCACCTTCATCAATGCATCCCGATGCACCTCAAAACTCAGAAGTAGAGCCAATACTGATATGCGAGTCGGTTGCCTACGCAACTGCTTGACCACGCTATACTCGCTATGCTTAAGGAACTTTAGAAATTCCTTAGCCTCCTCCTCCTTTACTGGCTCCTTGACAGGCACTTCAGCCTCTTTCTCCTTCTCCATACTAATATTCTTTGTTTTTGTGGCC
The DNA here is from genome assembly GCA_025698465.1 of Gossypium longicalyx. NCBI lineage: Eukaryota > Viridiplantae > Streptophyta > Magnoliopsida > Malvales > Malvaceae > Gossypium > Gossypium longicalyx. The sequence continues at coordinate 22,900,678 of CM047000.1, forward strand.
TCCTCTCTAACGCCCACCGTATCATACCGCTTCCCACTCTGTGTATGGGAACCCTCAACTTGTACATCCTTAGACGTACTGGCTATACTCTCCTCCTCTAGCACTGTCACACTACAGTCATAACTCCATGGTACCCTCTTGCTATCTTTATAAGCGAAAGGCGTAGTCTTATAGATAATGACTTTTGGCACCGTTTGTGCCCCCACTTCATTATTCCCCAGCAGGGAAATAATAATCCTTGGCCGACTAGTTCCTTTCTGTTCATCCTCCAGCACACATACTTGTTTTTCACAGGAGCTACCTTTAAAAATTTGTAGCTCTTTATTGTCTATAAATCCTTGCACCAAGGCCTTGAATTCTTCACAATCTTGAACTTCATGTACTTCTTTCTCATGGAACTCACCATAGTTCCTTGTTTCTCTTCTCTCGTTTTTAGAGGTTAACATACCTCTCTTCATCATCTCCTTCCAAATCACCTTCATAGGCATCCTCACCTCAGCCACATCTTCCTTCATTCTTCTCTTACTGGCTTCGCCAATGGCATTCACTCCTTGATCGCTATGATTTGGCAACGGGTTTTCAGTATTAGGGGTATTGTCGAACTTCACTACCCCCATCTTAATAAGCCTCTCTACAGCCTTTTTAAAACCGGTACAGTTTTGTATCGAATGCCCCGGTATTCCAGCATGGTATTGGTATTCGTATCTGGCGTTTGCGTCATACCATTTGGGATATGGGGGCTGCAGTAGTTTCAAGTGAAAAGGAGCAATAGCATGTGCATTGTATAAGCTTTGATAAAGCTCACGATACGTCACAGGGATAGGTGTAAACTGCATCCTTTCAGAATTCTGCCTTGTACCCGACTCCTGCCTTTGAGAACTCTATTGCTCAACCGCAGCTGTTTTAGGTTGACCAACTGTAATTGCCTTCGTGTTGAAGGTGCTTGTGTTATTCACTTCACTATCCTTTCTCTTTGGGGTTAATCTTTTGGTTGCTTCCATCGATTTTTCCACCCCTTATGGCATTCTCGATCATCTCTCCCGCCATGACTATATCCGCAAAGCTTTTAGTGGTGCTCCCAATCATGTGAGTGATGAATGGAGCCTTTAAAGTGTTGATAAACAACATGGTAGTCTCTTTCTCCAACAACGGTGGTTGAACTTGCATTGCCACCTCTCTCCATCTCTGTGCATATTGCCTAAAATTTTCATTAGGCTTTTTCTCCATATTTTGCAGTGTGATTCTATCCGGAGTCATGTCAGTCACATGATTGTACTGCTGCATGAAGGCTTGTGCAAGATCCCTCCATGAACTTATTTTGGCCTGGCTCAGTTGATTATACCACCTGGTCGCTGCCCCAACCAAACTATCCTGAAAACAATGGATCAATAATTGATCATTGTTTACATAACCAGTCATCCGTCTGCAGAACATAGTAATATGGGCTTCCGGGCAAGTAGTCCCATTATACTTCTCGAATTCTGGCATTTTGAACTTATGAGGAAGCACCAAATCTGGGACTAAACTTAAGTCCTTAGTATCCATTCCCTAACGATTATCAGCATTTTCTAGTGCCCTAAATTTCTCCTCTAACCATCTGCAACGTTCCTCTAATTGCCTTGATGATTCGAGTCTCATTTTTTCCCTCTCAGCTACATCTAGATTGGGTATAACCAGATTGGCAGGATTATCTCCAGGATTGAATCCTGAACCAGTTTGAAAGTTCATGGGTATTCCTGTAACATCCCGAAATAGGGTCTAAACGGAACAGTGGTTACGAAACCATAAATTCGAGGTAGAAAAATTTATTTTATTATTATTTTGAGGTTTATGATATGATTACATGATTGTACGAAAATTTCGTGATGAAATTCTATGCATAAAATGCTTAATTCGAAGTTAGGGACTAAATCGAATAAGTTGTAAAACTTACATTCTAGAAGTTTTTAGTACGAAATTGTTTTGGAATATTAATTAGGATGTCTCAAATAGCAATTTGACCAATTTTAAGTTCATAGACAAAATTAGGACATTGAAGGAATTTTTGAAAGTTTAGTAAGGAGGGGCATTTTGGTTATTTAGGGGTAAAATGAATTAAAATACAAAATTAAAAGCCAATTTTGCTCATCTTCTTCACCATGGCCGAATATAGCAAGGAGAAACCATGGCTAGGGTTTTTCAAGCTTCCAAGCTCGATTGTAAGTCCATTCTAGCCCCATTTTTCAATTTCTTTACGTTTTCGGAGTCCCGGTAGCTCGATAAAGCTTATGCTAGCAATAATTTAAGTTAGAGTTCATATTTGGAAAAATACCCATAGGTGAAAAGTGTTTATTTTGATGTTTTATTATAGAATATGAGGTCTTAGATTATGTTAGACAACTTGTGCTACTCGGTTTTAGGTAAAAACGAGTAAAATGGCTTAATCGGTAAAATACCTAATAGTCATAAGTGCATGTTAGAGTATGAATTTGATGCTGCCATAGAAGGGAAAAATTATCAGCATGTCATAAAACATAAGAAAATAGGTTGAAGTTTAATTTACGAGATTTGGGGTAAAAGTGTAAATATGCAAAAGTTTAGGGGTAAAAATATAATTTTTCCAAAGATTGATTAAAGGACTATTTTGATAAATGTGAATATTAAATAAGTTAAATTTTCTATTATAGATCAAGAAGAACGAAATTCAGGAGTAGATCGGGGAAAAGAAAAAGTAAAGGACTAAATTGTAAAGTTTAGTCACATTTTGTATCGAGGTAAGTTTCTGAGAAATAAATGCAATAATCTTATATTTTACATTATTATTGTTAATTTACAGCATTTATATACTTATTTTTTTAGAATATTTAAAGTCGAATTAAAGGCGAAGTAGCAGAGAAAAAGCATTAGGAAGCCCCGTTTGAACCTAAGGAATATTAGGATATTGGGGTTGACAGGACAGGATAGAAATGAGCCATGTAAGTCCATATCTGATATATGGCTTTGGAGACAAGAATGAGCCATGTAATCCCATATTGTATATATAAATATGGCATTAGAGACAGGAATAATTCATGTAAGTCCATGTCGAAGACATGGCATTGGCAGGACATTGATAGACAGGAACGACCCTAATATCCTTAGTATTCCGAGTGGTTCATCGGATCATTGTATATGTTAAATCATGGTGAATTATCAGCAAAAAGGGAAGGTAGATTATATTTATGAATAATGAAAGGTCAGGAAAGAAAGAAGGTAAGTGAGTAAAGAAGAAGGTACAAAATGAGAAGTAAAGAAAGTTTATGAGGCTAGGTGACTTGATGTATATTTATTCATTATGTTGAATGTTGTAATTTATTTGCTTGTAAGCTTACTAAGCCTAGTGCTTACTCTCTTATTTTTTTTTCTTATAGTTTTTATCAAGCCACTCGGGGATCGAAGGAAACGTCGGAGACCCGATCACACTATCGAAGAAATTACATTGGTATAGTTAGACGTTTCGTTTTGTGTATGGCATGTATAGGAACTTGGCTTCTTTTGATATGATATGATCAATGAATGATGTGTAAATATTTGCTAGTGATTAGCTAATAGAATGGCTGATGATATACATGTTTAATAGTATGTATGATTAAGTAGTAACTATCACATGAAAATTATGAAAAATGTGGAAGTAACTTAAAAATGGATTCAAGTATCAGAAATAATGTGATTTTGAAAAATCACAAAAATTTGTAGAGACATGGTTTGATAGTGAATAATAAATGAAATTAAATCTCATTGTGTCTATTTTTATATGGAATAAGCAAAGCAGATAATGGTTTTGTATTTTATAAGATATCTGAGTTTTAGTGAAATAGGGCCAGAGCAATTTCTGGATCCCCTGTTTCAACTTTAGAAATTCACCATAAATTTTATAAAAATAATTAGGTGGTTTACTTTATATGGTTAGAATCCTTTTTGAGTCTAGTTTTAATAGAAACAAATTTCATAGTCATTGAAATTCTTTACAGAGAGATATCTGATTTGTAATACACAGAGGTTAGAGCAGTCAAACCCTGAAACAAGGGAGACTTTAACTAATAAACTGTACTAATTGGCCCAGCCAAAAATTCTAGAAAAGAATTAGTAAATATATATATATATATATATATGAGTCTATTTTCAGGGAAAATTTACGGAATTGGATTTCAAGTTTCGTAACTCGAGATATGATTTTTTAAGCAACCATGACGCAGAAAAACAGTTTATTCCGGAAATTAATATAAGCAGTTAGAATTGTTTAAAAAGGTAAAATAAGATTAGTAACACCTCAAGCTTGACTCCGATGACGGTTTCGGGCGTGGGGGGGTTACAATTCCAGCATCAAATTGACCCTGTTGAGGCCTTATTGTGACAGACGGCCCTCGGGGATATGCCTCAGGTTGGGTCTGTACGTGAGGTGGAGTGAAACCAGGAGGATGACCCTCGTTATCCTCTTCAGTGGTAGTCATAGGGGCTTTTCCTTTATCTGTTGTTCCCCTCAACAACTGAGCCATCTCAGTCATCATATTCCTTTGAACCTCCAACATTTGATCCTTCATCTCTTGTTGGATTTTTGCCAATTGCTCCTGTAACTGCTCTTGCATTTATTTCTAAATCTGCTCAAGTCTTTGATCCATATTCTTTGACTTAGCACGTGTACCGTAAGGATGTGTTGCTTCCAGATTTTATTTCTCTTACTCTCTTTCTCCCTTTTAATTTTAACTAATTAGCGTCTTTCTATAAACTTGAATGCATATGATGTGATGAGATGCAAATGCATGAATGCTAAAAGATATCGATTCTGATTCAGTTTCTTTTTAGAAAACGTTATTTAAGAAACAAAAATCTTTACACAAAACGGATTACAAATACGCCTTTGCCTTCAGGCCCAAGGTTTTAAACCTATCCAACAACAAAGCTAACTCTAGACCTCTATCTGACACTAACTCATATTTTGTACTCAATACATTAGCTTGTGCTGCTAGGTCTTGTAAATGATCAGCAACTTCTCGAATCTGGACTATAGCTTCTCCCATGAGATAATCCCTATCTCCCACTTGATCTTGAAGATGGAGAAGTTCTCCCTTCCACTATTCCCCTGTTGCCTCGAGCTGCTCAATCCGTAGCTCACAGTCCTGTAGTGCTACTTCCAACCCTCCAATATTGTGCTTCATTTCCTCGATCTTATCCAGGCTTGCCTTTAATTCGACCGTAGAGTTACGACTTCGGTGATGATGAAGGGATCGTCCCAGCTCAGTTACCTTAGTTTTTAATCCTTGATTCTCCTTCTTTAGGGCCTAATTATGCGACTGCATCTCTTGGAACTTCTTCTCCCAATACTCGGCTTTGGCTTTTTCTTCTTGAACCTCTTGTTGCCACTGCTCTGAAGATTTCCCCAATCCAGCTTTCTTCAATGATAGTTGTGTCTTCTTATACTGCGTCATCAAATCATCTCGGTCTTCCTCAATCTTCCTCTTTTCTTTCCTTACTTTTTCGACCTCGATTTTCTAATCGTCAACATCTAAGCTTAGGTACATTTTTTCCTCCTCAAGCCTCTCTATCTTTCTTCCAAGCTCCAAACTCTTCCTTTCGAACTCTTGCTTCATAACCTTCAACTCTGATGGAATCACTCGTAAGCTCTCCTCTAATGATCGAGCTACCCCCAAAATTGGCCTAGGGACATTATTGTTGACTCTCCTACTAAACCACCCTTTATACTCAAGGGTTGGCGCCGAGCCTTCGGTCAAAATCTTTATATAGAAAGGCTTCTTCCAAGCCTCAGAAATCTCTCGCATCCTCTTCTTATAGTGATCTCCTTTATAAGAGAAATCACTCTGAGCTAAACCCTGTGTAGCCGGTATGAACTGCCTCGCTCGATATTGCCCTAGAACAAGCAATTGTGCATATCCAACAACTCCCCGAATTCATGGCAGAGGGACCCAATCAAAACTGCCACAGCGGTAAAGGACTTCACTAGGAACCAACCAAGGAGCCTTCCACATAACATCTTCCTCTCGAAGATTCTGAAGAATGTCTATCCACCTCTCCTCTGAAATGTCATCTCTCCTAGGCATGTCTACTGCTTTCTTTAAGGGAGAATAACCCCCAAAGAATACTCGGCAAGGAACCTTATCAAGCTTCCAAAAATGACTGTGGAACCAAACCAACAGCAACTGTGCACATCCAATAAATCTACCCTCCCCAACTCTCCGACACGCATTCAAAGATCTAAATGTCTCAGCGAGGATTACAGGCACAAGTGTATTTTGCTTACTAATTCAATCGAATAAATCTGCAACTGCCTTATCTATGTGGCCCAACGCCTTTGGGAAAATCACCATGCCGTAAATACTCAAAGCCAGGACGTCGACCCTTATCTTTACGTCTGGATGTGTCGATATCAAATCCCTCAAAACGGCCTATGGAACGCACTTACTATCACCTTTTTGCTGCACATGAGCTACAGCCCACTGCTCACTCATCCCAGTAATCATCACCAACTTCTTCGCAAAAGTTGGAAGGCTATGAGCCTAACATAAGCCTTGTGACCACGAATCCTCGCAACGTGCTTGAGAAAGTCATATACTCCTCCAAAGTAGGTACAAGATCAACATCACCAAATGTAAAGCAACTATAAGCAGGATTCTAGAACTGTACCATAGCTCGAAACAAGTGCCTATCTACTTTGGCGTCTAGCAAATAGGGAAGGTCTCCATAATTCTGATAGAAAAGCTACTTAGCCTCGTCATCCCATTAGGCCCAAATGTCTCTCAACTCCTGAAACTCATTCTGGGTCGGATTAATACGGATGAAGTCCCATAACTCTAATGTATGCCCCTCAGTGACACTATCTCCTTTCTCTAACTAAGTTTTCTCTGACCAGGTATAGACAGAAGCATTGTCCTCCACTTTATCAAGATATTCATTCCCCATTACAAAACTTTCTAACCCAGAAATTGAACCGTGAATCGATACCTTTGAATGTTGAATGACATGCAATGATAGCAAAACAAAATAAATTAGTATCGTATAAAAGTATAACAAACAAACACTTATAAGGGTAGTTTACTAAAAGCTATCACCATAATCCCTAGGGTAAGCGCTTAAATTTCACTATATGAGTTTCAGTTCTAAAGCAAGGGTACCTGAACCAGCAACTTCCTCGGTCCTCACCCATTATAGGCTAGTATAGACCAAGTTCAATTCAAGGGGACACATTTCCCTATGGCCATGCGGAGATGAAAATCTCACAAAGACATAGGTACAGTATCCCGGAAGCAATCCACTAACTCATGCGGAGGTGAAAACCTCACGAAAGCTTAGTTTCTCACTCCTACTTAAGGGTGTGACCAAAACAGTCGTGCAAATGCAATGTGTGCAAGTAAAATAACAGACATCTGCAGGAAACACATGAAAAGGGATCCTATTTTAAAAATTTTAGCAGTAAAACAGAAAACAATCAATTTTTGGCTTGACTCTCTTAAGGTCCCCAGCGGAGTCGCCAAGCTATCGAAACCATTTTTTTTAATGGTGTTTGAAAAACAGGATTTGATTTTGAAAATGAAAACGGGAGTCGCCACCAATCTTTTTAGGTGCGATTGGATCACCTTTAAACATTTTGGTCTACGAAAATTTGAGTAAACAGGGTCGGGAGTCGGTTACGTACGAGGAAGGATTAGCACCCTCGCAACGCCCAAAATCGGTACCAAATTGAATAGTTTTCTGTCTTAATGTCAAAATTTTGAAAGGGTTTAAAAATAGGATCTTTTAAAAGTCAGAATAGTTTGAGTTTAAAACCGAGATTCATTCATTCCAAAAATATATAAATATCACATCCAACATGATAGGATATGAAATTCTAAAATTCTTGTAACTGAAATCTCCTTGTGATTAATAAAATCATTTAGAAGGGTATTTTAGGCATTTAAACAAATGGGAAATCGCAACCCAGCATGTTAGGGCACCATTTCCCAAATTCCTAAATACGAAAAAACATTACCTCATTTTTAAAACTCTTTGGGTTTAAATAAAAAATTTTAAACGATGATGCATTTAACATATTTCAAGATATCAATAATAACATAAACTACATGATACATATTTTAGCAATTCATGCAAATATACCTTTAAAAAAAACAACATACATTAACATTTCATGCAAAACACAACGTGGAAAACCCTATATTTCATAATATATTTGCAAACATAGCCTAAAATAACAACATAAATAATCAATTTTTATGCAAATATATAAAAACAATAAATAACATAAAAAATAATTTAGGATAAAAATTAACATACTAAAAAACACTAAATAAAAAAACATATGAAAATAAATCAACAAATTTATGAACATATATAAAATAAGTCAAAAAGGAAATAAATGCAGTGAAACAAATATTTAAAATAGTATATAAATAGTGAAAAGAGATTTTTTTTTTTTAAAAAGGTGTAATATATATACATTTAATAAAAAATATACTATATGGTATAATAACCTAATATATATACTTATAATAATATGTTAAATAGGAACAAAATTTTGTAATAAGTTTAGAAGATTATAGAACATACTAAATATTCAATAATATATCAAATATAATTTTTAATAATAATTTACAAGTGTTAAAATTATAATAATAAAGATAAAGATAAATAACATAATAAATAATATATGATAAAATATAAATAGATAATAGATAATATATACAATAGACAACATAACATAATAATATATAATAAAATAATATACGATAAATAATTTTTTATATATAAATAATGTTTATAGTAAAATAAATAATATATAAAATATTTAAAATAAATAAATAAAATTTTAGAAATATATAAAAAAAGATTAAAATTAATGATTAATAAAACTGTAGGGTTAATTTTTAAAATATCAAAACTGAATTTGGGGCCTAATTAGAGTGCGCGTTTAAAGAGAGGGACTCACTGGGTAAATAACCCTAATCCCTAAAACTTCACCGTTTCCAGCGTTCAGGTATCACAGGCTCGAGACTAAATTGAAATTAAAAATAAAGTTATTGGGCAAAATTTAAATATGAAAGAAACTTAATTTTAAAGGATAGAAATACGGAAGGACCAATTAGACAATTATCCCAATAACAGAAAATACGCGAATCCCTTGCTCGAGTCAGGTCGACACACTGGTTATATGCTTAAACGGCACCATTTTAGGGCTTATTGTTTTAAGCCAAAACGGTGCCGTTTTATACTATTATAAAAACAAAATTTTACACCCAAATTCATTTAAACCTTGCCTTTTTTTAAAAAAATCTAAAACTCTCTCTCGGTTCTTCTCCTCAACCCGGAATCCAGGGAAAGCTCTGACGGTCGACCGCTACACGCGCCATCGTACGCGGCGGTCGGAGAGTCTAAAATCTTCCGTTTTCTAAGCGCGTCAAAGATAACCCCCTTTCCCTCTTTATTTTAGTAATATTCTTTAAAAATGTTGTTTTGTATGTATTAAAAAAACAGAAACGAAAAATAACAATAAACAAAATATCACCTTTCTTTAAAAAAAAAACACTGTTTGTGTTTCTGTTTGCGTAGTAAATCGTACAACTGTTTGCGTATGTGGTCCGTGTGGTTCCTATTACAACGATAGCACTCGGGCTTTATAGCCACTGTTTATATTTGGTAAGAATAATTTCCTTTGGTTTCTTCCTATTTTTGTGCTGCTATGCTGCTTTTCTTTCCATTTGTGTGCAGGTGAGCACGGAAATCACGGCAGTGATGAAGGCTTGACGATAGCGGCGACGAACCAGGCATTGACTGCGCAATGGTGCTTGCGGTGCGAGATCTTCTGACGTTTGGTATGGCTTAGGAACTGCGGCGCAAACCCTAGCTAGGGTTTCCCAAAGCTGAAGATAAGTTGGGCCAATTGGGCCAATTAAGTCTTGGGTTACTAGACAAGTTTAGGGTATCAGGGGTATTGGGTATTTGATTGTAAATAGGCTGCTGGGTTAAACGGGTTATTGGGTTAGTGTTTAGCTGGGTTATGGGTGTAACGGGTTAGTGGGCTATGGTATTTGGGTTCTGTAAAAGGACTTAAATGGACTGTTTAATTTTATTTTTTGTTTAATTTCATTTTTTTTAATTTTTGTAAGCCCGGGCAAAATATGGGTTCTACACCATGTTTTGACATGGTCTTACATGATTTCCTTGTCTTAGAAACCTTACCAATTGCCATGCATTGGCATGGTCTTACATGGTATCCTTAAACCCTAATTTCATGACATTTGTATCCTACACATTCCTAAGGTTCAACCGGGACTTTCTGAAATTACTTCTCCGTCAATTCATGCTTTAGTCTTCTTTGAATAGTTTCATAAAATAAATATACAGAGGCTGGAAATTAACAACATTAACATAAAATAATAGAATATTGCATTTATTTACCGCAAACTTACCTCGAAACAAAATACGATCAACCATATCGATTTAGTCCACTATCTTTTTCTTTCCCCGGTCTAACTCTGGATTTCATTCTTCTTGATCTATAATAAAAAATTTAGCTTATTTAATACTCACATTTATTAAAACAGTCCTTGACTCAAACTTTGGAAAAACCACATTTTTTCCCCTAAACTTTTACATATTTACACTTTTTCCCCAAGGCTCGAAAATTAAACTTCATCCTATTTTCTTATGTTTTATGACATGCTGATAATTTTTCCCTTCTATGGCAACATCAAATTCTCACTCTAACATGTACTTATGAACATTAGGTATTTTTACCGATTATGTCGTTTTACTCGTTTTCACGTAAAATTGCTTAGCAAAAGTTGTTTAACACAATTTCAAGCTTCATAGTCTACCATAAAATATCAAAATAAACACATTTCACCTATGGGTATTTTTCCAAATATAAACCCTATGTTAAATTATTGCTAGAATAAGCTTAATCAAGTTATCGGGACTCCAAAAACGTAAAGAACATTAAAAACGGGGCTAAAACAGACTTACAATCGAGCTTGGAAGCTTGAAAAACCCTAGCTATATCTTCATCATGTGAAATTCGGCCAAGGGGTTGAAGATGGACAAAAATTGGCTTTTACTTTTGTTTTTAATTCATTTTAATAACTAAATGACCAAAATGCCCTTAATTAAAAACTATGGTGTTTTATCTTCCTTTAGGTATTTTTGTCCAAACTAGTATAATGGTCTAATTACTATCCAAGGACCTCCACTTTAAAAACCCATTACTCACAAGTACGTAGTACCTTTTTGACCTAGAACACACATTTTACAACTTTTGCAATTTAGTCCTAAATATCAAATTAGACCCTCTATCGATAAACTTTCTAAACGAAATTTCCACACAATCATGCAATCATGCCATAGACCTTAAAATGATAATAAAATAAATTTTTTCTACCTCAAATTTGTGGTTTCACAACCACTATTCCGTTTAGGCCCTATTTCGGGATGTTACATTTCTCTCCCCTTTAGGGATTTTCGTCCCCGAAAATCTCACCTGTGAAGAGATTTGGGTACTATTTTTGCATAGCCTCTTCGGGCTCCCATGTAGCCTCGTCCACCCCATGTATATTCCATAGTACTTTCACAAGTGCAATACTTTTGTTCCTTAATTGCTTTACCTCTCGAGCTAGAATCTTTACCGGTTCTTCACCGTAAGTCATGTCTAGCTGAATCTCAACCTCTATCTGAGAAATCACATGTGACGGATCTGAATGATAACGACGTAGCATAGACACATGAAATACATCATGAATCTTCTCTAACTCAATCGGCAAAGCTAATCGATATGCTAATGGTCCGACTCTCTCAATCACTTCAAACGGTCTAATAAAACGTGGACCTAGTTTGCCTTTCTTGCCAAACATGAGAACTTTCTTCCGCGGGGATACTTTTAGAAACACTTTGTCACCAACTTGAACTCAATCTTTTTTCTCTTCAAATCTGCATACGACTTTTGTCTGTCTGAAGCTGCTTTCAAGCAATCACTGATGACTTTTACTTTCTCTTCTGTTTCCTTAACTAGATCAACCTTGTAAATTTGATTTTCCTTAAGCTTTGTCCAATACAAAGGTGTGCAACATTTACGTCCATACAAAGCTTCATAAGGTGCCATCCTTAAACTTGTCTGATAACTATTATTGTAGGCAAACTCTACTAATGGTAAATACTTTTCCCAATTGCCTTGAAATTCCAATACACAACATCTAAGCATATCCTCAAGTACCTGAATAACTCTCTCTGACTGACCATCGATCTGAGGATGGAAAGTTGTACTAAAACTCAACTTTGTGCCCAATGCTTCCTGTAATTTCTTCCAAAACCGTGAAGTAAAGCTCATATCTTTGTCTGAAATGATCGATAATGGTACCCCGTGTAGTCTGACTATCTCTGAAATATAAAACTCGGCCAACTTGTCAAGTGAATAATCCATACGAACTGGGATAAAATTAGCTGGCTTCGTTAACTTATCAATCACAACCCATACTGCATCTTTCTTTCTCAGTGTCAACGGCAATCCTATCACAAAATCCATAGTAACTCGATCCCATTTCCACTCAGGGACTAGCACAGGCTGCAATAAACCTGAAGGTACTTGATGTTTAGCCTTTACCTACTGACAGATCAAGCATCTAGAAACAAACTATGAAATGTCCCGTTTGATTCCTACCCACCAGTACATTTTCTTCAAATTATTATACATCTTTGTACTACCTGGATGAATAGACAAAGAACTACTATGTGCTTCCTGTAAGATCTTTCGAATAAGCTCATCATTCTTAGGTACACATACCCTCTCTCTGAACATCAAACAACCATCAGAACTGATCTAAAAATCTGACTCTATATCCGACTCACACTGAGCTCTTTTGGCTAACAACTCACTGTCATTTTTCTGAGCTTCACAAATTTCTTCAAGAAACATCGGTTTAGCTCTCAACTTAGCTAAGATAAAACCATCATCTGATAAGGCTAGACTAGTGTTCAAAGCTCTTAATGCAAACAAAGATTTTCTACTCAAAGCATCAGCAACAACGTTTGCCTTACCTGGGTGATAATCGATCACTAACTCATAATCTTTAATCAACTCTAACCATCTTCTTTGCCTCGAATTCAAATCTTTTTGAGTCATCAAATATTTCAAACTTTTGTAATCATTGAATACGTGGCACTTCTCACCGTACAAATGATGTCTCTAGAGCTTCAGCGCAAAAAAAATGGCAGCTAGCTCTAAATCATGTGTCGGATAGTTCTTCTCATGTGGCTTTAGCTATCTAGAGGCATAAGCAATTACATTTCCTTCCTACATAAGTACACAACCAAGTCCATTCATGGACGCATCACTGTAAATCACAAACTCTTTACCTGGTTCTGGTTGTACTAAAATAGGAGCTTTAGTCAAGAATGCCTTTAACTTGTCAAAACTCTGTTGACACTTTTCAGTCCATTCAAAGTTGACATCCTTTCGCAGCAATCTTGTCAGCGGGGTAGCTATCATGGAAAATCCCTCTACAAATCGTTTATAATATCCAGCAAGACCAAGAAAACTTCTAACTTCTGATATATTTCTAGGAGGCTTCCAATCAACAATGGCTGAAATCTTGCTCGGATCAACCTTGATACCTTCACCTGAGACAATATGTCCAAGAAAACCAACTTCTCGTAACCAGAACTCACTTTTGCTGAACTTGACATACAACTGATTATCTCTCAGAATCTGTAAAACTGTTCTCAAATGCCCTACATGCTCAGTCTCATCATGAGAATAAATCAAGATATCATCAATGAACACAACTATAAACTTATCCAAATACAGTCTGAAAATTAGGTTCATTAAGTCCATGAAAATGGCAGGAGCATTAGTTAAGCCAAATGGAATCACAAGGAACTCATAATGACCATACCTAGTCCGGAAAGAAGTCTTCAGGACATCTGACTCTTTAACTCGCAACTGATAGTATCCGGATCTCAAATCTATCTTGGAGAACATAGTGGCTCCCTTCAATTGATCAAACAGATCATCAATTCTAGGTAATGGATACTTGTTCTTTACTGTTACCTTGTTAAGCTGTCGATAATCTATGCATAATCTCATCGATCCGTCTTTCTTTTTCACAAATAGCACTGGTGCACCCCATGGTGAACTACTGGGTCTTGCAAAGCCTTTATCTGTTAATTCCTGCAACTGAGCTTTCAATTCTTTCAATTCCAACGGGGCCATTCTATAAGGAGCAATAGAAATGGGTGTGGTACCTGGAATCAACTCAATACCAAACTCAACTTCTCTAACAGGAGGCAAACCTGGTAGTTCTTCTGGAAACACATCGGGAAACTCACATACTACTGGCACTGATTCAATTTTCAATTTTAGATCTTTAGTGTTCAACACAAAATCAAGATAAGCTTCATACCCTTTTCTCAAACATTTCTGAGCAGACATAACAGAAATCATGGCAAATGAACTATCTGACTCTTCTGAATTAACCCGAAGAATTTCGCCATTTTCACATTTCAACACAATGAATTTCTTTCCACAATTCACTATCACATCATGTGAAGTCAACCAATCCATACCAAGAATCACATCAAACTCATCAAATGGCAATAGCATGAGATCAGCCGGGAAACAGTAGCCTCTAATCATCAAAGGACAATTTCTACATACTTTATCTACTAATACATGCTTGTCTAATGGATTCGATACTTTAATCACAAATTCTGTAGATTCTATAGGCATACTCATACTAGGCATCAATTTCATGCAAACATATGAATGAGTTGAACCCGGATCAATCAAAGTAATAACTCTAGTATCATGGAGAGAACATGTACCCGTAATCACATCGGGGGAGGATGCCTCTTCGCGAGCACGGATAGCATAGGTCCTCACAGGTGCTCTAACATTTGGCCTCACTGCTGAATCTCTAGATGCACCTCTATTACTTGCCCCAGCTCTCCCGGATTTCTCGGTGGTGCGCCTCGACAGAGCGTTGCTCGATCTTACACTCGATGTGATTGCTCTCTTTAATCATCTCGGGACACTCCCGAATAAAATGGTCTGGTGCACCACATCGGAAACAACCTATCTCAATTGCTCGACACTGACTTGGGTGACGTCGACCACATCAGGGACACTCTGGTCAGTCAGGCTGAACACTGCCAACACTTGCAATCGAAGTGGTCTGAACTTTCGGACTCATAAATTTTCTTCCTCTGTTTCAGCTAGAATATCCAGCTGAAAAATTAGATCTAGTGGAGAACTCTCTAAGCCTCTTGGGTGTAGACTGAAATGACTTGCTCATTAGTCTTTTCTTCGTGTCTTGCGTCTCAATTTCAACTTTGCCCTTTCTTTTTAACAGCTCCTCTGCCTTACAGGCTCTCTCAACTAGGACAACAAACTCTTTTATTTCTAGGACACCAGTCGACAATCGGATATCATCATTAAGCCCTTCGTCAAACCTTTTGCACATAATAGCCTCTGTAGACACACACTCTCGAGCATAATTGCTGAGTCTAACAAACTCGCGCTCATATTCAGTCACTGTCATATTGCCCTATTTCAACTCTAGAAACTCTTTTCTTTTCTGGTCAACAAACTTCTGACTAATGTACTTTTTACAGAATTCCTTCTTAAAGAAATCCCAAGTGACTCTCTCTTTCGTTACAACTGATACAAGTGTATTCCACCAATGGTAGGTCGAATCTCTAAGAAGTGATACAACACATTTCATACATTCCTCAAGTGTGCAGGATAACTTATCAAAGACTCTGATAATATTCTCGAGCCAAAATTCTGCCTTTTCTGCATCATCATCTTTTGTAGCTCGAAACTCTTCGGCTCCTTATTTTCTGATTTTATCAACTGGCTAGGGAAGCTACATGGGTGGTCTGATGATCATGAGGGGGTGGAGGTCTAACAGCCGGATTCGTACGAACGAACTCGGCAAACCATTAATTCATTGCTTGGAAGAAGGCTTCTCGAGCCCCTCCTTCCTGACTAACTGTAACAGGCCTTTCACTACTATTTGGTGGCACCGTCCCTTCTGCAGGAGCGGGCACGTTACTCTCTACATCATCTGCACCAGCTTGTTCGAGATCCATAACTATAAAAGAAAAACATTTTAAAATCGTCAAGAGTCATCACACTATCAACACATAAGTATGGCATGTATAGCTAGACTCTTACTCATACTAAATACTCCGAGAATTAACTAAACCTTTACTCTGATACCGTTGCTAGAGTCGAGCACGAGGCGTTACCTGACTTAGCTTACTAATTCCAGCATAAAAATTTGCTTTTAAAATTAATTTAGCTTCGTTCATTCAATATATCCTTAAAAAGCGTTCTCGAGACCCTAAAACATGAAATTGAAATGGTTCAGGAACAAAGCGAAATCAATAAAAATTTTCCGATCACTTAAACAAATCAAAACAATTTATTTCATCTTTCATAAATAATTTGTCCATCTGCGTCATAGTCACTAAATAAATCATAAATTGAGTTACGAAACTCGAAATCTAAATCCCTAAATTTTTTCTAAAACTAGACTCATATATATTCTTACTAAAGTTTTTTTAGAATTTTTGGTCTAGCCAATTAGTACAGTTTATTAGTTAAATTTTCCCCTATTTCAGTGTTCGGCTGCTCTGACCTCTATTCACTATGAATTAGTTTTCTCCCTATAAAGAATTAAAATGACCATACCGTTTATTTTCTTTAAAAGTAGACTCAATAAGGAATCTATACATATAAATTATAACTCCTAATTATTTTTGTACAATTTTTAGTGAATTTCTAAAGTTAAAATAAGGGATTCAAAAATCACTCTGACCCTGTCTCACCAAAATTTTGAATATCTCGTAAAAAACAACTCCTTTATTTACTTTGTTTCTTTCATATGAAAATAGACTCAATAATATTTAATTATATATCTCATTCACTATCTAAATTCATTTATACTATTTTTAGTGATTTTCAAAATTCATGTCATTACTGCTGTCTGATTCTGTTTTAAAGCTAATTTCACCTTTTTCATGATTTGCATGGAATAACTTACATTTAGGCATACATAATATCAAACATGTCCTTGATTAGCCATTCCAACAGCTAATCATTATCAGGCATTTACATACCATTCATCAACCATATCATAAGATCATACACACAAAATGGCTACGATGCTATACATGTCATACTCAAAATGAAACGTCTAGCTATACCAAAATAATCCTTGTGATAGTGTGCCCGGACCTCCGCGTACTTTACGATCCCTGAGTTAGCTTAACAAAACTATAAAAAGAAGGAAAATAAAGGGGGTAAGCCTTAAGCTTAGTAAGTTTGCATGCAAATAAATAACAACATTCATAAGAATTATCTTACTATTTGGCATGATACTACCTAATGCAACTTCATTAATTGTCATAGACATATTTAAACTTCTTCACTTACTTACTTAAATACTTACTTAATCAAATTTATTAATACATTTTACTTACCTTTTTCGTTATCAAGCATACATGAACATTATATACTTACCTTTGCTCTTCTTGTAACGCCCCGTACCCAAGACCGTCGTCGGAGTCGAGCACGAGGTGTTACTAAATTTAATTTCATCAATTAAACAGCTTAAACAATTTATTTTTAAAATTTCCAGACAAACTTTCTAACTGCGTCACAGTCACTTAAAAATTCATATCTCAAGTTATGAAACTCGAAATCTAATTCCGTAAATTTTCCCTGAAACTAGACTCATATATCTATTTTCTAATTTTTTCTAGAATTTTTGGTCTGGCCAATTAGTACAGTTTATCAGTTAAAGTCTCCCCTGTTTCAAGGTATGACTGCTCTAACCTCTGTGTATTACGAATCAGATATCTCCCTGTACAGAGTTTCAATGACTATGCCGTTTGTTTCTATTAAAACTATACTCTACAAGGAACCTGTACATATAAAGCATGACTTCTAATTATTTTTATAAAATTTATGGTGAATTTCTAAAGTCCAAACAGGGGATCCAGAAATCAATCTGGCCCTGCTTCACAAAAATTTAAACATCTCATAGAATATCATTCATATACCAGTTTTGTTTCATCCATATGAAAATAGACTCATTAAGATTCGATTCTATAACTTATTCATCATTTAAGTCCATTTCTACTATTTTTAGTGATTTTTAAAATTCTCATCATTGCTGCAGTAATATTCTGTTTTATAGCAAATTTTACTTTACTATAAATTTTCATAGACTAAATAGCATTTTAAACATACATGGTATCAAATATGATTTAGATTGGCCATTCCAACGGCTAATCATTCACAAACTCTTTTCTTGCCAAAGCATAATCATATCATAAGATCATTTACACAAAGTGAGTATTTTGCCATACATGCCACATTCAAGATACACAAGCCATTTTACCAATTTAGGCCTTCGGATAGTGTGAACGAGTCTTCGACCTATCCCGATTCTCAAGCCGGTTTGTCAAAACTACAATGAAGGAAAAGGAAGGAGTAAGCATAAATGCTTAGTAAGTTCACATGCAAATAACAAGTAACATGATCATGCAATCCAACATAAACATCATTAAGACACTCATGTCATAAGAATACTTACTATCTTACCACAATTTTGTCTTACCAAATTCTCAACCAAGGATTAAACTCATACCTGTCCATTTTCACTTCTTCAACACATTCATCGTCAATCACTTTCATTTTAAGTACTCTTCCTATTCTCTTAGGATTCTCCCGTTGAACACATCGGAATATAATTTCGGATACGCGGATAGTGTGCACGTAAGTGCTATACTCATAGCTAAACAAGCTCAATAGCTTTTGAAATTTATTTAGTCAAGCTACCATTTAACCCGCCCATAAACGAACTCGGACTCAACTCAACGAGCTCGGATGCCTAGTTACATCTCACGAACTCGGACTCAACTCAACGAGTTCAGAACTTAACCATCCTAGTGACATGTCACTTGTACCCTAATCTATTCCCAAGGTTCAAACGGGATTCTTCTCAATTACACATTTTGATCGCCTTCTTCGAAATGTAGAAACAGATACTTGCTAGCATCTCATACTTATCAAGTTGTACACATAATTTGCATATTACAAAATAATAATTCACAAAGCATAATATTTCATGATAATAAGTATCATATCATATAAATAACATTAAATCACTTAAAATAAAAATTATGTTACCTTATTTACACATGAACTTACCTCGATACAAAATATTAGCAATCGAGCCTATTCCTCGTAAACTTTATTTTTTCCCCGATCACAACTTGAATCTTGCTTCTCTTGATCTATAATACCAATTTAATCTTACATACATTCATCAAAACAGCCCCAAATACGAACTTTTGCAAAATTACCATTTTGCCCCTAAACTTTTGCAAAATTACACTTTTGTCTCTAGGCTCGGGAATTAAACTTCATCCCATTTTCTTATGTTTTATGACATTTTGATCATTTTTCCATTCTATGGCAACATCAAATTCTCATTCTAACATGTACTAATAACTATTAGGTATTTTTACCGATTAAGCCCTTTTTCTCGTTTTCACTTAAAACCGAGTAGCACAAGTTGTCTAGCATAATTTAAAACCTCATATTCTATCATAAAACACCAAAATACACAAATTTCACCTATGGGTATTTTTCCAAATATGAACCCTAGGTTGAATTATTGCTAGCATAAGCTAAATCAAGTTACCGGGACTCCAAAAACGTAAAGAACATTAAAAAAGGGGCTTGGAATCACTTACTATCGAGCTTGGAAGCTTGAAACAAACCCTAGCTATGGAGAACCCTTTAATTTTCATCCTAATGAAGAAGATGGACATATTTTTCCATATTTTTCCTTTTTTTTAATCTTTTAATTACCAAATGACCAAAATACCTTTAATACCTTTCTTTGAAAATTTTCATGTACAAGCCCATTTTTGTCCAAAATTTTGGAAATTGGTCAAATTGCTATTTAAGACCTCCTCATTAATATTCCAAAGTAATTTCATACTAAAAACTTCTTGAATACAAGTTTTGCAAATTATTCGATTTAGTCCCTAATTTCAACTTAAGCACTTTATGCATAGAATTTCGTCACGAAATTTTCACACAATCATGCAATCATATCATAAACCTCAAAATAATTATAAAATAATTATTTTCATCTCAATTTTGTGGTCACGAAACCACTATTCTGATTAGGCCCTAATTCGGGATATTACACTTCTAGTATGAACTTGTCTTACCTTTTTAGTATAACTCATCTTACCTTACCTTACCTTGATATTCTCTTTAAATTTTCCCGTTGAACCACTTGGAATACTAAGGATACACGGGTGCCTTACCATTTCCATGACTTGTCATGGTCTTACGTGGTATCCTTTTGAAACTTACCATTACCATGTCTCGACATGGTCTTACATGGTATCCTTGCCTTATGAACTCACCAATGCCATGCCTTGGCATGGTCTTACATGGGACCTTTGCCTTATAGTAACTTATCAATGCCATGTCTTGACATGGTCTTACATGATTTCCTTGCCTTAGAAACCTTACCAATTGTCATGCCTTGGCATGGTCTTACATGGTATCCTTAAACCCTAATATCATGACATTTGTATCCTACACATTCTTATGGTTCAACCGGGACTTTCTGAAATTACTTCTCTGTCAATTCATGCTTGAGTCTTCTTTGAATAGTTTCATAAAATAAATATACACATGCTGGAAATTAACAACATTGACATAAAATAATAGAATATTGCATTTATTTACCGCAAACTTACCTCGAAACAAAATACGATCAACTATATTGATTTAGTCCACTATCTTTTTCTTTCCTCGGTCTAACTCCAAATTTTGTTCTTCTTGATCAATAATAAAAAATTTAGCTTATTTAATACTCACATTTATTAAAACAGTCCTTGACTCAAACTTTGGAAAAACTACATTTTCCCCCTAAACTTTTACATATTTACACTTTTTCCCCAAGGCTCGGAAATTAAACTTCATCCTATTTTCTTATGTTTTATGACATGCTAATAATTTTTCCCTTCTATGGCAACAACAAATTCTCACTCTAACATGTACTTATGAACATTAGGTATTTTTACCGATTTTGTCGTTTTACTCGTTTTCACGTAAAATCGCTTAGCAAAAGTTATTTAACACAATTTCAAGCTTCATATTCTATCATAAAACATCAAAATAAACACATTTCACCTATGGGTATTTTCCCAAATATAAACCCTAGGTTAAATTATTTCTAGAATAAGCTTAATCAAGTTACCGAGACTCCAAAAACGTAAAGAACATTAAAAATGGGGCTAAAACGGACTTACAATCGAGCTTGGAAGCTTGAAAAACCCTAGCTATGTCTTCCTCATGTGAAATTCGGCCAAGGGATTGAAGATGGACAAAAATTGGCTTTTACTTTTGTTTTTAATTCATTTTAATAACTAAATGACCAAAATGCCCTTAATTAAAAACTATGGTGTTTTATCTTCCTTTAGGTATTTTTTTCCAAACTAGTATAATGGTCTAATTACTATCCAAGGACCTCCACTTTAAAAACCCATTACTCACAAGTACTTAGTACCTTTGTGAACTAGAACACACATTTTACAACTTTTGCAATTTAGTCCTAAATATCAAATTGGACCCTGTATCGATAAAATTTCTAAACGAAATTTTCACACAATCATGCAATCATGCCATAGACCTTAAAATGATAATAAAATAATTTTTTTCTACCTCGAATTTGTGGTTTCGCAACCATTGTTCCGTTTAGGCTCTATTTCGGGATGTTACAAAGATTCAGGAAAATGGATGATTGTCATGCAAGAAGAGATGGAACCACTCCATAAGAATAGAATGTAAGACCTAGTGAAGCTTCCTAAGGGTAAAAGGTTTTTATTGTAAATGGATGTTCAAGAAGAAAAAAGGGACTCCAGGAGTTGAAGAACCCATGTAACACCCTTAACCCGTATCCATTATCGGAGTAGGGTTACAAGGTATTACCGATCAATACACATCATTTAATATCCAAAATTTATACATTCATACATTCATATACGAATATCATTCAATATAATCATATTGTCCCTAATCAGGGCCTATGAGGTATTAAACATGCTTTAGAAGTGATTCGGGAATAAACCGATAACATATGGAAATTTTGAAAAGTTAGAAAAATTTTTACATTTCAAGGGTCACACGCCCGTGTGAATAGGTCGTGTGCCTCACAAGACTAATAGACACACCCGTGTCATAGGCTATGTCGAAACACGGCATTTCCACACAGCATACATTCTAACTTGCATCACACGGCTGTAGACACGCCCATGCGCCAGGCCGTGTGAAAACTAGGGAGTATACTGACTTATGCAACACGGCCAAGTCACATGCCAGTGTGCTAGGCCGTGTGCTAATTAGGGGACATACTGACTTGCACCACACGGCTAGTCACACGCCCGTATATAAGACCGTGTGGAGCATACTGACATCAATTTAATTTCAATACCAGGGGACACACGGCCGTGTAACATAACCATGTATCACACACGGCTGGGACACACGGCCGTGTCTCTACCCGTGTGGACAAAAATAGGCTATTTGCAAAGCCATTATGCCACCATTTATACACAAGCACACTCAAACATAAATGACAACATTTCATAACCCAATTGGCAACCATTCCATAACATTTCATACACAAAATATACCAATTCAATTTAGTACTCAACCACCTAATTAATATCATGCATTATCCATTCATATGTCAACTACATATCAAAACATCATTTGCACATTTTCATTTCATCTATTTCTTGCCAAAACATTATACACAACTAAAACCTGATACCAAAATAAGCCAAATCACATGGCTTATCTTATACACAAAAAGTACCAAATCCATAATCTCAAGTAACCATAACTATCACCATTTAAACTAGCCTATACATGCCATATTTACAAATATCCACAAGTTCAAAAGTACCAATTGGCAATTGGATAGTGTGATGGGAAACTTTGACTTGTCCAAAACGAGCGAGCTAACAAACCTCTATAAAATATAGAAAAAGAAACAGAGTAATATTTATAGCTCAGTAAGCCCAAACAATTCAGAATTAAACTTACCATAAATACCAAAATCAAGGCTAATAATCAAAGTATATTTAATTCAATTACCAAATCCCTAAACATAAGCATTCATCACAAGTTAGTCATTTGAATACATGAAATCATCCATTATCTCAATACACTGCATTATACTAAATTCATATATCATGTACAACATTGGTAACATTTCATTTCCAATCATATAAAAAATAATTCATTTGAAAACCGTAACTCATCCATACAAACAGAATTTACGCCCGTTGAACCTATTAGAACTTCAAAGGATACTCGGGTGGTATACATCAATAATCCATCAATTCATTATCATTTCTGCTCTTTCGAGCCATGATCGGTAAGCTCCTCCTGAGCTGATGAACAGTAAGCTCTATTGAACTAAAACAGTAAGCTCTGACGAGCTGAGAACAGTAAGATCTTACGAGCTGGTATATCGGTAAGCTCATATAAGTTGTGGCGAGTCCACAACACATATAGGATCACAACCAAAACGGTAACCCTAGTGACATGTCTCTCGTATCCTATGAATTCTTACGGTTCAAACGGGGCTCGGTAACAATTAAACTATATCGATAAGGCATTCACAATCCAAATATATATCAACTACTCAATTATAAACATTCATTACAATTATTTCAAGTATTTAAAAGTTTGATTCTAATTATACGAACTTACCTCGTATCGCTCGGATAAAAACTATCGGCTATTCGTCAATCTTCCTTTTTCCCAGAACTAAACTCGATATCTGCTTATCTTGATCTATATATTATCAAATTTCATACATTCAGCATTCAATCTATTCAATTTAGTCAATAATTCATATTTTGGCAAATTTACACATTTGCCCCTATACTTTTACATTATTTATAATTTAGTCCTTATCACATAAAATTACAAATTCATGCAATTTTACCAACCCAAGCCTAGCCGAATTTCATAAGGACTCCTAGTAGCCCATATCTTTCATTATTTTACACTTTTAACCACCTAACTTTACATTTTCTCAATTTAATCCCTTTTTGACATTTTTGTCAAAAATCACTTTACAAAACTAGCTTAACTATTAAAAATTATTCAAAATCCATCATCAAACATCCAATTAATCAAACATTCAACAATGGCAACATGAAAAATCTAAGGTACGGGCTAACTAGAATACGAAGCAACGATCACAAAAACATAGAAATCATTAAAAACCATTGAAGAATTTAAAGTTTCCGAATGAAAAACCTATTTTTTTCCTTATTTTTCTTCTAATTTCGGTGGTGGATGAAAGATGAACACCATCTTTTTATTATTTAGTTTTTATTTATCTTATGTTATTAACCAATTTATAATTATACCCTTAATAATAAAACATATATAACATCCATTTAATGACCAAATATGTCCACTCAAGTGTCAAATGGTCAAATTACAACATAAGGACCTCTAAATTAATAATCTATAGCTATTGAATACTTTTAACTAATAGAACATGCATTTTACACTTTATACGATTTAGTCCTTTTTACCGAATTAAGCATTCAAACAGTAAAATTTCTTTACAAAATTTTCACATAATAATTATATCATGTTGTAAAACTTATTAAAATAATAAAATAAATATTTTTATATTGAATTTGTGGTCCCGAAACTACTATTCTGATTTGATCCAAAAACGGGCTATTACAACTCTCCCCCCTTAGGGATTTTTGTCCACAAAAATCTTACCAGTAAATAGGTTAGGGTACTATTTCCTCATAGCTTCCTCAAGTTCCCACATAGCTTCCTTGATCCCATGTTTATGCCAAAGAACCTTTACTAGAGCTATGTGCTTATTTCTTAATTCTTTGATTTCACGAGCTAAAATCCTGATCGGTTCTTCACTATACGTCAAATTGATTTGTATCTCAACATCTACCAGAGAATTCACACATGATGGATCGGATCTGTATCGACGTAACATAGAAATGTGAAAGACATTATGAATCTTTTCAAGTTTGACGGTAAAGCTAGTCAATACCCTACAGGCCCTATTCTCTCAACAATCTCATATGACCCGATGAAATGCGGACTCAATTTTCCTTTACGACTAAATCAAAGAACCTTTTTCCATAGTGACACTTTTAGAAACACTCGATCTCTGACTTGAAACTCAATCTCTTTACGTTTCAAATCCATGTAAGATTTATGTCAATTTGAAGCTGCTTTTAAACTGTCGTGAATCATTTTCACTTTTTCTTCAATTTCTCTGATCAACTCAATCCCATGAATCTTTTTCTCACTTAGTTCAGTCTAGTATAGCGGAGTTCAACATTTGCAGCCATATAAAGCTTCGTAAGGTGCCATATTTATACTTATTTGAAAACTGTTGTTATACGCGAATTCAATCTACAGTAAGTATTTTTCCCAACTGCTCTCAAACTCTAAAATACAACATCTCAACATGTCTTCGAGAATCTGAATAACTCTCTCAGTCTGACCGTCTGTCTGAGGATGGAAAGCAGTACTGAAATTCAACTTTGTTCCCAAAGCTTCTTGCAATTTCTTTTAGAATATCGACGCAAATCTCGGATCTCTATTAGAAATAATGGATAGTGGCACTCAGTGTAATCGAACAATCTCATAAATGTATAGTTCAGTAATCTTTCAAGTGAGTAATTTGTACAAACTGGTATGAAATGAGCAGATTTCGTTAGTCGATCAATGACAACCCAGATAGCGTCTTTTTTTTTCAGAGTTAGGGGCAATCCTGAAACAAAATCCATTGTAATTCTATCCCATTTCCACTCGGGAATCATCACAGGCTGTTGTAATCCCAATGGTACTTGATGTTCAGCTTTGACTTGCTGACAAATCAAACATTTAGAAACAAACTCTGAGATATCTCGTTTCATGCCTTGCCACCAGTAAAACTGTTTCAAATCGTTATACATTTTGGTACTTCCCAGATGAACAGATAAGTAGCTATGGTCTGCTTCGTGCAAAATCTTCTGAATGAGTTCTGACATTCTTGGTATGCATATTCTAGTTTGAAACCTTAAACAATCATCGGTTCCAATCTGTAACTCTAAATTAGGGATGTTTGGAATGGCGAAAATGTGCAAGTGTACACAATCGCAACAAGTAATAAAGTGACAAGTAAATGTCGAGTTATCGTACCCACAGGGACTGTGAAAAGAATTATTTATGAATGCAATTTAAAACACTTTGGTGAAAAAAATATTTTGTTTTGAAAAGGGTGATTAAAAAAAAGATTTTAAACTAAACAAAAATAAAAGTTCTCATGCACGATTTCAAAATATGATTTAATCAAGATGACATAATTGTGTTGGATTAATTACATTTCTTTAACTTAGAATTATTAAGCTCATGTTTATGTTGTTACGAATAAATTCATGGCAACTCGGTAATTTGCTAACTTATGAACATACTCACCTACACAAATCCATTCATCTCTTAACATATCCCTATGTCAATTCAAACGATTAAAAAGATTTTAATAAGCAAACATGTTATTGCACATACATACTCGTTAAATTGAACTAATCTCTTGCATATTCCTATGTCAATTCAAATGATTAATTAAATCTAATAAGAACATAAAAGACTATATGAGGTAACAAGGTATCCTTACCTTGAAACAGTTTAATCACAATAATCTTGCAAATTATGCAAGGCAAGTGTATCGCCAGATACATTGCTAATTTAACCTTCAGCTACCTTAGAAGAATAAACATGCACTGATTAAGTATTGTGTCAATTAATTACAATTTCAATCCGTTTAAATAATTAATCCATTAGTTCCCTCACAATTATAATGTAAGAATAACTTAGGCATGATTTTACTTAATCAAGCATTTTACCGAGGGCTATAACAGCATAAACACAATTTTAATAATTTAAGAGGACGAAATGCAATCAACCCAACACGAATTAAATTAAAGATAAGCTGATTAAATTAACCATTCCAAAAAAAAATAAATATTCATAGATATGTTCATCAAAAAAACAACAAAAATTAAAGAGATAGGGAACAAGGATCAAATCTAGTGTTTTTCCGTGGCTTGACTAGGTTGTTCTGTTCTTCCTTCTTTGTTGTTCTCATTGATCAAAGCTGCTATGAACACTTAAATGTTGCTCCAAAATGGCTGATGAACACCCTTTTTCCAAGGGAGGAAATCGGCAAGAGAGCAAGAGAATTTAGAATGGCAAAGAAGAGAGAAAGTGGAGAGAAGAGAGAAAAGATGTGAATGAATTGAGGTATGCTTTGAATCATTAGCTAAGGGGGGTTTTTATAGCTGAATGGCAGCTAAATTTTGCTAAAAATAGCAGCCAAAGAGCCACCCCTTGGCCGGCCACCTATGTGGCAAAGTTGATGGCTTCAACTTTGCTAAATATGGCTTGGGGAAAATCTACAAAGCCACCAATTGTCGAAGGGTTGAATTGCAATTTGAAAAAGTCTTCAAGGGCCTCTTTGTAACACTCCTTACCCGTGTCCGACGTCGGGACAAGATACGAGGCATTACCGGACTTAAACACAAACAATCACGCTATCCAAGCCATAAAATTTCATTACAAATTAAAACCAATCAAATATATTCATAGTGTCCCTATTATGGGCCTACGAGGCCCAAAACATGCATTAAAAATGGTCTAGGACTAAACTGAGAACTTTGGGAAGTTTCAGGAAAACTTAGGAAATTTCCCCATGAAATAGGCTCACACGCCCGTGTGGACACAGAGGCACACCCGTATGCCATCAACATGCCCGTGTCCTCAGGCCGTGTAACTCTCTATTTATGACGTCATCGAACAAATTGAACCACACGGCTGGGCCACACGTCCGTGTCACCAAGCTGTGTTCCTCACACAGTTGAGACACACGGCCATGTCTCAACCCGTGTAGTCAATACGTAGGCTATTTTCCAAGCCTTCATATTACCCATAAACCCTTACAACCTTATACGCATTAAAGCCACAAATCATGGTTTCACTTTAGTGATTAATCACTCTTTATCAAGACATATTTTCGTAATATTTACATGTCCTCTTATATGCAATGCATCTACTCATGAACTACCAAGTTTAGATTCCTTAATTTAATTCATATTCATAAGACTTGTCATATCAATGACCACTTTTACTATTATACTATGGTTACTAACTTATCCATCAAGCACTCATGTTCAACCCTTATCACGTTGTGTTTATAACGTACAATTACTTCATGACTATGACCACCCCAATTGGTCATAGAGCATACATCCAACACACATATCATATTACCAAAAATGCATGTCCAACAACATGTTCAAATCATCCATCATATGCATTAAAACATGACATGATTAGCTAGACTTACAAACCATAATCAATATGAGCCTCATCTCATGGGCATATACAATAGCTCAATATAGACCAATACATTTAGCCAAATCATAATAACTCATGTCATAGAACTAGGTCTCTATACATGTCACTCACTTGATATCTCTAACATATGTATCAATACTACATAGGTATTGGCTTGATAGTGTGACGCTGCCTTCGATGATCTCCAACCCCTAGCCGACGTGAGAACACTAAGGAAATGGAAAGGAGCGAGTAAGCTTTACGCTTAGTAAGCTCGCGTGAAAAATAATAAGCAATGTAACGCCCCCACGTCCGAGACCATCGTCGGAGTCGAGCTTGAGGTGTTACCGAACATAATTTATCAAATTAAGAACTTCGAATCATTTGTTTCTACATTTACAGCTTTCTAGCTACCTGCGTCACAGTTACAAGAAAAATCATATCTCAAGTTACAAAACTCGAAATCAAGATCCGTAAATTTTCCTAAATCTAGACTCATATATCTATTCACTAATTTTTTTTCTAGAATTTTTGGTTGGGCCAATTACTACAGTTTATTAGTTAAAGTTACCCCTGTTTTAGGACTTGACTGGACTGACCTTTGTTTACTACGAACCATATTTCTCTCTGTTAAAAATATATATGACTATTCCATTTGTTTATCCTGAAACTAGACTCAATAAGGATTCCAAGAATATAAAATAATCCACCTAATTATTTTTGTACAATTTATGGTGAATTTCTAAAGTTGGAACAGGGGATCCAGAAATCACTCTGGCCCTGTTTCACTAAAATTCAAATATCTTCTAACATATAATTCCTTCACCTGTTTCGTTTGTTTTAGGTTAAACTATACATATTAGGCTTCAATTTAATATTTAATCCATCACCAAATTCGATTTCTATGATTTTTAGTAAATTTTCAAACTCACGTCAATGTTGCTGCAATGTTCTGTTTAAGGCAAATTTCATCTTTTCATGAGTTTTTATGGACTAGATAACCTATTAACCTTCCATGACATCAAACATGATCTAAATTAGCCATTTCCATGACTTATCATTATCAAGCATTTTCTCAACCAAATCACCACCATATCACAAAATTATTTACACAAAGTAGGTATATTGCTATACATGCCATACTTAAGTTTTACAAGCCATTTACTAAAATAAAAGTCCTTCGGATAGTGTGATCGAACCTTCGACCTGTCCTGATTCCCGAGCCGGCTTGTTCAAAACTACAGTGAATAAAAAGGAGGGAGTAAGCATAAATGCTTAGTAAGTTCATATGCAAATAACAAGTAACATAACAATACAATTATACCAAACAACCTTAGCATGGTATCACCAAAACATATATCACATTTCTAAACATCATTCATCATCTTACCACCTTATCATTGTAGTATCTATTTTCAACCCGAGGGTTAAGTACATACCTGTCCAAAGTGTCCATTTCACAACACTTACCAAAACGTCACTTGCATTTTAAGTGTTCTTCCATTTCACTAGAAAATTTTACCCGTTGAACACATCGGAATATAACTCAGATACATGGATAATTTGCACATAAGTGCCACATATGTAATCAAGCAATCATGTAACCCGCCCCTAAGTGAACTCAGACTCAACTCAACGAGCACGGTCGTTCGCATCCATAAGTGAACTCGGACTCAACTCAACGAGTTCGGATGCCTAGTTACATTTCACGAACTCAGACTCAACTCAACGAGTTCGGACATTCGCATCCATAAGTGAACTCGGACTCAACTCAACGAGTTCAGATGCTCAACCATCCTAGTGACATGTCACTTGTATCCTAATCTATTCCTAAGGTTCAAACGGGATTTTCCTCGGACACATATCATTGCCATCTTCCGTAAAATACTGAAACCAATACTCAGTAGCACTTATATTTAACAAATAATACACATAATTTGCATTTTATTCGAAAATAACCACAAAGCATATATTTCATGATAAAAATCAGCATGTCATATAATTAACATCAATAACTTAAAAATAACAATTATGCTACATTATTTACACATGAACTTACCTTGGTACCAAAATATAAAGATTTTGCAATTTAGTCCACAATCTTTTTTTTTCCTCGATTGGGGTCGATTCCACGTCTTTCTTGATCTAAAATAACATATTTAGCTTATTTAATACTCACATTATCAAATTAGTCTTTAATTCAAATTTTAGCAAAATTACAATTTTACCCCTAAACTTTTGCATTTTTACACTTTTGCCCCTAATCTCGGGATTAAACTTAATTCCTTATTCTTATGTTTTATAGCATGCTGATCACTCTTACCTTCTATGGAAATATCAAATTCTCACTCTAACATGTACTTATGACTATTAGGTATTTTTGCCGATTAAGCCCTTTTACTCGTTTTCACTCAAAACCAAGTAGCAGAAGTTGTCTAACTTAATTTAAAACCTCATATTCTATCATAAAATATCAAAATTCACAAATTTCACCTATGGGTATTTTTCCAAATATGAACTCTAGCTCAAAATATTACTATCATAAGCTATACCGAGTTACCGGGATTTCAAAAACGTAAAAATCATTAAAAACGGGGCTTGGAATCACTTACTATGAAGCTTGAAAGTTGAAAAAACCCTAGCTATGGAGAGAGGGAGCATTCGGCAGCAACTAAGGAAGATGATAACCAATTTTGTGTTATTTTTCCCTTTTTATTTCATTTAATATCCAAATGACCAAAATGCCCCTCCTTACTAAACTTTCAAAAATTCCTTCCATGTCCTAATTTTGTCCATGAACTTAAAATTGGTCAAAGTACCATTTAAGACCTCCTAATTAATATTTCAAAGCAATTTCATACTAAAAACTTCTAGAATGCAAGTTTTGCAACTTATTCGATTTAATCCCTAACTTTAAATTAAACTCGTTATGCCAAAAATTTCTTCACGAAATCTTCACACAATTATGCAATCACATCATAAACCTGAAAATAATTATAAAATAATTATTTCTATCTCATATTTGTGGTCATGAAACCACTATTCCGATTAGGTCTTAATTCGGGATATTACAAGCAATGTGTTAATATGTTATTATTCAATTTCCCTCTTTTTATTCAAAATCTAGATAAGCTATTTTCACAAGTTACAGTCATTAAATTGTTTATATCTGGGGCTACAAAACTCCAAATTAATATCTGTTAATTTTCCCATAAACTAGACTCAAATATATTTTTATGATAAAATTTTCAGAATTTTTGGCCTAGCCAATAAGTACAGTTTATTCCTTAAATTTTTCCCTGTTTTGCTGTCTGACAGTTCTGACCTCTCTTCACTACAAATTAATTATCTCATAGTACGGGACTCGGATGATGCTCCCATCTATTTCTATTGAAAATAGACTCATTAAGGGTTTTAATAATATAATTTATAACCCATAATTATTTTTTTACAATTTTTAATGATTTTCCAAATTTGAGATAGGGGAGTCCGAAATCACTCTGACCCTGTTTCACAAAAATTTAAATATCTCATCTTTTGAGATTCTTTTACTTTCACCGTTTCCTTTATCTGAAACTAGACCCAATTATCTTTAATTTCATATTTTATTCAGTCTCTAACTAAATTTCCACTATTTTTGGTGCATTTTTAAATTTAGACCACTGCTATTGTCGTAATCTGTTTTAGTGCAACATAATGATAATCATTACAAATTTGTCATAGAAGTTATTCTCATAAATATCATTCATTCATTTACATTTTTATCACAAACACATTTCATTTCTCATGTCAAAAATTTGCACATGGGTTTCGAGTACGTACCTGTGCTATCTCTTAGCACATCCATTTAACCAAACATGACAATCATATGCATCATACTAGTATCATCTAAGCATAGATGAGTTTATCATTTCATGTATTTTCATTCCACTTCTCATTTAAATTTCCATTGAATTTCTCAGAATCTCGATGGATAGCCCATTTACTGTCAAATCATACAAGTGATCATTTTCAAGCACGCACTTCCGCGAACCTTACATCTTACGGCGAGATTATCAGTCCAGGCTAAATCCCCCGTAGTATAAACTCATAGAGTGATGTCGGGATTACTAGTCCATGCTAAATCCCTTGTAACGACAAACACTCTTAATGAGCTCAGATCTGAATAACCAGTCCAGGCTAAATTCAGACCCTAATCGGATTACTCGTCCGGGCTAAATCCATAATGCCTACATATTCTTCGATAGGCTAGATCACTTTAGGAACACCCGTCCGGGCTAGATCCTTCTATACTGAGATCAACGGATTACCCGTCCGGGCTAAATCCTTTTCTATAACACATGCAGAATCTTGTATCATGTAAGAATGGTGTATCCATCAGATGTCCTTTTTATTCAACCGGGACATTTTACCATCTTTTCATCAATACAATAGTTTCATAATATCAATCATGTTTTCATGGTAACAATTAACATATAATTCATGAAACATCGAGACACATAATACAGGTAGAATGAAACATTTACATTTCACATACTATCAAGGCATTAGAAATATCATACATTGTCACATTAATTATGTACTTACTAATCATGTATCATTATTCTCTTGAATTCCATGCATCATTGTTTCATATCATATTTTCACATCATGAACTCATTCCATCACCTTTCAATGTATTCACTCATGCCATTCATATAATAACAATAAGGGATTTTTAATTTAAATAAGCATTGCATTATTATTGATACACGAGCTTACCTCGGACCCGGAAACGGCAATTTACCATTTTAGTCCATAACCTTGTATTTTTCCTGATTTAAGCCCGAATATCGATTTCTTTGATCTAACATTACAAATATAGCTCATTTATTACTCACATTATTCAAATGGGTCCATAAATCATACCTTTACAAATTTGTATTTTGACCCCTAAACTTTCACTTATTTACGCTTTGGCCCCTAGGCTCGTAAAATGATTTTTATTCAATTTCCTTGCATTTTAAGCCTAGCTAAATCATTTTCAAAACTATGGCAGCCCCCAATTTCCACTAAATCACCCTTTTATGACCAATATTACAACTTTTACAAAACGGTCCTTTCGGACGTTTTCATCGAAAATCACTTAGTAAAAGTCGTTCCTCTAGCCATAAACATGCATAATCTACCATAAACCCTAGCTCAAAATAATGGTAGAAATAGGTAAATCATGTTATCGGGACTTCAAAAATGCATAGAACGTTAAAAACGGGGCTCGGGAGTACTTACTATTGAGCTTGGAAAGCTTGGTCAAACCCAATCCATGGTGTCCATGCAAGTTTCGATTGAATGGAGAATATGATGCCAATTTATGGCTATTTTGGCTTTTTAATTCTTTTAATTATTAGATTACCAAAATACCCCTAACTTAAAAATATTTTATTACTCCCATTTCATGTCTATTTTTGTCCAACAATTAACCAATGGTCTAATTACCATTTAAGGACCTCCAATTTAAAATTTCAAAACAATTTGACACCTCTAACATGTAGAACTCAACTTTTGCACTTTTTACAATTTAGTCCTTTTGACTAAATTGAGTGCCCAAATGTCAAAATTTTCAAACAAAATTTTCACAAAATCATTTCGTGAAATTGTAAACCATATAAATATAATAAAAATGAATTTTCTAACATCGGATTTGTTGTCCTGAAATCACTGTTCTGACTAGGCCCAAAATCGAGATGTTACACTCTTTGCAAGCTTAAATATTCAGCTAATGAGCTGAATTGGGTCAGCACTTGGATGGTTTTGGGCTGTCCTTTTCTTGTCTGGTTCAGTTCACTCGGTTCGGTTTAATCGGACCATTTTTCATAATTAATTAATAAAATTTATTAACCCAAATTAACTTGGATATAAATTAAAATTAATTATATTATAAATTAATACACATAATTTTGGACCGTCTTAGGCTGAAAATTAATTTGCCTTGGTACTTCAAATTGTTTCTTGGTTTTGTGCTTCTAGCAGTGTCTGCCGAGCCATTTTTCGTCCTTTGTGCAATTCTGTCGAAAATAACCAAAATTAATCAAAATTAATTAAAATTCAACATGTTCATAATTTAAGTATAATTTAATTATTTAATAATAATTAATTATTTTGCAATAAGAATTTAACCCAATTCGCATGAATTTAAGTTAAAAAGGGTATGAAAAAGTATGTAAATTTTTGTGTTTCCAATTTTCTCACACTGAATTCGTTTAACTTGCAATTCACGGTCATCTTTCTCAGCTTCACAAGTTTGTTGAAGAAATACCAGTTTAGCTTTTAATTCGGCTAAAATAGACCCATCATCACAAATCATCAACTGGGTGTTCATTGCTCGTAATGCAAACAAAGATTTCCAATCACAAATTCCTTCCTCAGTTCTAGTTGAACCAAAACTGGTGCTTCAGTTAACAGTACTTTCAACTATTCAAAACTCTGCTGACATTTTTCTGACCATTTGAACTTCACATCTTTTTGTAGTAGTCGTGTCATTAGTGTCGCAATCATCGAGAATCATTTCATGAATCTTCGGTAATATCCCGCTAAACCCAGAAAACTACGAACTTCAGATACATTTCTCAGAGATTTCCAATCAACAATAGTAGAAATTTTACTCGGGTCAACTCTAATACCATCAGCTGAAATAATATGCCCCAAAAATCCAACCTCTTTGAGCCAAAACTCACATTTACTGAACTTTGTAAATAACTACTTATCACATAGAGTTTGTAACACAATTCTCAAGTGCTCGGTATGCTCAGATTTATCTCGTGAATAGATCAAAATATCGTCAATGAATACAACAACAAATCTATCTAAATACGGTTTGAATATTCAATTCATCAAGTCCATAAAAATGGCAGGAGCATGACCCGAAATTCATAGTGTCCATACCTTGTTCTGAACGCAGTTTTCGGCACATCCAACTCTTTAACTCGCAATTGATAATAACCCGATCTCAAATCAATCTTTGAAAATACTATAGCCCCTTTCAACTGATCAAATAAATCATCAACCTGCTATAGAGGGTATTTATTCTTTATAGTCACTTTATTCAGTTGTCTGTAGTCGATACACATTCTCATAGTGCCATCTTTCTTTTTCAAAAATAATACCGGTGCACCCCAGGGAGAATAACTCAGTCGTGCAAAACCTCTGTCTGTCAATTCTTGCAACTGAGCTTTCAACTCTTTTAATTCTATTGGAGCCATTTTGTACGGAGCTATCAATATCGGTGTTGTTCCCGGTACTAATTCAATACCAAATTCAACTTCTCTAATCGGTGGCAAACCCGGTAATTATTCTGGAAATACATCCGAAAACTCACAAACAACAGGTACAGATTCAATCTTTTGTATCTAATACGTTTGCTATGCATCACAGCCCTTTTTATACATTTCTGAGCTAACACAGACGATATCACAATAGGTAATTCACTCAAATCATCAGACTCAATCCGAAGAATTTCACCACTTTGACATTTCAATTCTATAGTCTTTCGTCTACAATTCACAATCGCATCATGCATAGTCAGCCAATCCATACCTAGAATCACATCAAACTTATCGAACGGTAGAAGCATCAAGTCAGCCTGAAAATAGTAACCCCGGGTCATCAAAGGACAATTCTTACAAATTTTATCAACTAAAACAGACTTACCTAAGGGGTCCGATACTTTAATTACAAACTCTGTAGACTCAACATGTAAACTCTTTTTAAATACTAAATTCATACAGATATATGAATGTGTTGATCCAGGATTTATCAATGCAACTATATCAGTATCAAAAAGAGGAAAAGTACCGGTAATAACGTCTGGCGATGATGCCCCCTCCCGTGCACGAATAGCATAGGCTCTGGCAGGTGCTCATACCTCAGATCTCGCAGTTGAATCTCTCATAGCACCTCGGTTACCACTCATATTTCCATTATTTCGGGGTGGTCTCCCTGTAATAGACATGTTACTTACTTTCACCGGTTGTTCTCTTTCAGCTGTAAACTTTTCTGGATAGTCCCGGAGATAATGATCAAGAGATCCACATTTAAAGCAAGCTCCGCTCACTAATCTACATTCATTGTAATGTCTCTTATTGCAATGTTTACATTCAGGTCCAGATTTCTAACACTTCCCACACTAGCAACGGATGTCGCCTAAGGTTTAAAACTGAAATGTCTTGCATCTCTATCTCTAATCGAAATTCCCGCAGGAGCCATAGAATGAGGATGATATTCTCTAAATTTCTTTGATGTTGACTGATGTAATTTGCCTGCAAATCTCTTTTTAGAATCCCTAGCCTCAGAACCGGCTTTTTTTTTCTTTGTAAAGTTCTTCGGCTTTACAAGCTCTGTCAAACAGAACAACAAACTCTTTCAGCTCAAGAATTCCAACTAACAATTTGATTTCTTCATTCAATCCATCCTCGAATCTTTTACACATTATAGCTTCAGAAGAAACGTATTCACAAGCATATTTTTCGAGTCATACAAACTCTCTTTCATATTCTGTGATTGACATATGACCCTGCTTTAATTCAAGGAATTCTTTTCTTTTCTGATCAATGAACCTTTGACTGATGTATTTCTTTTTAAATTCAACTTAAAAGAAATCCCAAGTAACTCTTTCTCACGGAACAACGGATATCAAGGTATTTTACCACTGATACGCGATATCTCTCAACAGCAATACTACACACTTTAAACATTCTTCAAGCGTGCATGACAGTTCATCGAATACCCAAATCGTGTTCTCAAGTCAAAACTCGGCTCTCTCAAGGTCATCATTAACAGTGCCTTTGAATTCCTCAGCTCTGGGTTTTCGTATATTATCGACAGGTGGTTTATTTAATCGCAAAGGATCAATACCTTGAGGAACTACAAGGATCAGTTGGGCAACAGGTGGGGGTGGAGGTTGCTGAACAGCCGGGTTCGTAGGAATGTACTGTGTGAACCACTCGTTCATTATCTCAAAGAAGGCTTCTTTAGCCTTACCCCCGTGACTACTCATCACGAGTCTAGATTCAGAAGGTGTAGTTCCTTGAGAGGGAGCTAGCGTGTTACTCTCTACATCATCCGCTACAACTCGTTCGGGATCTATTACTATATAAAAATACATTTAAAAACGTCAGGAGTCATCACACTATCACAGTTTTATATATGGAATGTATAGCTAGACTCACATACGCTACGTTAGTCCTAGAATCGACTAAATCATAGCTCTGATACCAATAAATGTAAAACCTCTAACTCATATCCATTACCAGAGTAAGGTTACGAGGTATTACCGATCAATACACATCATTTAATATCCAAATTTCATACATTCATACATTTATATACAAATATCATTCAATACAATCATATTGTCCCTAATCAGGACCTATGAGGCCTTAAACATGCTTTAGAAGTGATTCGGGATTAAACCGATAACATATGAAAATTTTGGAAACTTAGAAAAAAATTTACATTTTAAGGGTCACATGCCCGTATGAACAGGCCGTGTGCCTCACACGAGTAATTGACATGCCCATATGTCAGGCCATGTGAAAACTTGAGAGTATACTAACTTATGCAATACGGCCAAGTCATACGCCCGTGTGCTAAGTTGTGTGATAATTAGAGGACATACTGACTTGTACCAGAGGACCAGTCACACGCCCGTGTATGAGACCATGTGAAGTATAGTGACTTTAATTTAATTTCAATACTAGGGGACACACGACCATGTAACATAACTGTGTGTCACACACGCTGAGACACATGCCCGTGTCTCTGCCCGTGTGGACAAAAATAGGCTATTTGCAAAGCCATTATGCCACCCTTTATACACAAGTACACTCAAACATAAATGACAACATTTCATAACCCAATTGGCAACCATTCCATAACATTTCATACACATAATATGCCAATTCAATTTCGTACTCAATCACCTAATTAATATCATGCATTATCCATTCATATGTCAACTACATATCAAAACATCATTTGCACATTTTCATTCCATCTATTTCTTGCCAAAACATATATTATAATTGAAAACTTAACCAAAACATGATACCAAAATAAGTCAAATCACATGACTTATCTTATGCACAAAAAATACCAAATCCATAATCTCAAGTAACCATAACTATCACCATTTAAACTAGCCTATACATGCCATATTTACAAATATCCACAAGTTCAAAAGTACCAATTGGTAATTGAATAGTGTGATGGGAAACTCTGACTTGTCCGAAACGAGCGAGCTAACGAACCTCTATAAAACATAGAAAAAGAAACAGAGTAAGCTTTAGAGCTTAGTAAGCCCGTATAATTCAGAATTAAACTATAAATACCAAAATTAAGACGAATAATCAAAGTATATTTAATTCAATTACCAAATACCTAAACATAAGCATTCATCACAAGTTAGTCATTTGAATACATGAAATCATCCATTATCTCAATACATTGCATCATACCAAATTCATATATCATGTACAACATTGGTAACATTTCATTTCCAATCATATAAACAATAATTCATTTGAAAACTGTAACTCATCCATATAAACATTACTTCATCCATATAAACAGAATTTACGCCCGTTGAACCTATTAGAACTTCAAAGGATACTTGGGTGGTATACATCAATAATCCGTCAATTTATTATCATTTCTTCTCTTTCGAGCCATGATCGGTAAGCTTCTCCTGAGCTAATGAACAATAAGCTCTATTGAGCTAAAACAGTAAGCTCTGAAGAGCTAAGAACAGTAAATTTTTACGAGCTGATATATCGGTAAGCTCATACAAGCTGTGGTGAGTCCACAACACATGCAAGATCTCAACCAAAACGGTAACCCTAGTGACATGTCATTGTATCCTACGAATTTTTACGGTTCAAACGGGGCTCGATAACAATTAAACTATATTGATAAGGCATTCACAATCCAAATATATATCAACTACTAAATTATACACATTCATTACAATTATTTCAAGTATTTAGAAGTTTGATTCTAATTATACGAACTTACCTCGTATCGCTCGGATAAAAACTATCGGCTATTCGTCAATCTCTTTTTTTCCCGATCTAAACTCGATCTCAGCTTATCTTGATCTATATATTATTAAATTCAAAACATTCAGCATTCAATCTATTGAATTTAGTCCATAATTTATATTTTGGAAAATTTAAAAATTTGCCTCTATACTTTTACATTATTTTCAATTTAGTCCTTATCACATAAAATTGTAAATTCATGCAATTTATTACCAACCCAAGCCTAGCCGAATTTCATAGGGACTCCTAGCAGCCCATAGTTTTCATTATTTCACACTTTTAGCCACCTAATTTTACATTTTTTTAATTTAATCCCTTTTTGACATTTTTGTCAAAAATCACTTTACAAAACTAATTTAACTATTAACAATTATTCAAAATCCATCATCGAACATCCAATTACTCAAACATTCAACAATGGCAACATGAAAAATCTTTAACAATTTCAAAATATAAGGTACGGGCTAGTTAGAATACGAAGCAACGATCACAAAAGCATAGAAACCATTAAAAACCGATCAAAATACATACCTAATTGAAGAATTTAAAGTTGTCGAATGAAAAACCTATTTTTTTCTTCTTGTCCTTCTAATTTCGGTGGTGGATGAAAGATGAACACCATCTTTTTATTATTTAGTTTTTATTTTTCTTATGTTATTAATCAATTTACAATTATACCCTTAATAATAAAACATATATTACATCCATTTAATGACAAAATATGTCCAATCAAGTTTCAAATGGTCAAATTACAACATAAGGACCTCTAAATTAATATTCTAGAGCTATTGAATACTTTTAACTAATAGAACATGCATTTTACACTTTACGCGATTTAGTCATTTTTACCGAATTAAGCATTCAAACAGTAAAATTTCTCTACAAAATTTTCACATAATAATTCTATCATGCTATCAACCTTATTAAAATAATAAAATAAATATTTTAATCTTGGATTTATGATTCCGAAACCACTATTCTGATTTGACCCAAAAATGGGCTATTACAACCCAGGTATAAAGTAAGGCTAGTTGCAAAAGGTTACAATCAAGTTTCAGGTGTAGACTTCACAAATGTGTTTTCTCTAGTTGTTAAGCATATTTCGATTCGAGCATTACTTGATTTGAGCATTGCTTGGTATTGTGGCTATATATGATTTGGAGCTTAAGCAGTTAGATGTGAAAACAACATTCTTACATGGAGAACTTGAGAAAGATATTTACATGCAACAACCGGAGGGCTTTATAGTTTCTAAAAAAGAGGACTATATTTGCTTACTGCAAAAGTCCCTTTATGGCCTGAAACATTCATCTAAGCAGTGGTACAAGAGGTTTGATTCATTTATGACTACTCTTGATTTCAAAAGAAGGAGTTTTGATAGTTGTGTTTATTTTAAGAAAAATTGTGATGGTTTATTTCTATATCTACTCCTTTTTGTAGATGACATGTTGATAGCAGCAAAAAAATAAATGAGAGATAAAAAAGGTCAAAACCAAGCTTTGTAAAGAATTTGAGATGAAGATTTGGGAGTAACAAAAAAGATACTCAAGATGAAGATTCTCAGAGATAAAAATTGCACCTAAGTCAGAAATGATACATTGAGAAAGTTTTTTACATGTTCAATATGCAGAGTGTCAAGCCTGTTAGTAATCATTAGCAACCCACTTCAAACTTTCATCGGCTTTGTCTCTGCAATCAGATGATAAGATTGACTACATGCCACACGTTTCATATTCTAGTGCAGTGGGATCTTTCATGTATGCTATAGTTTGCTCACGTCCAGATTTATCATATGAAGTTAGTGTAGTTAGTAGATACATGGTAAATCCCAATAAAGAACACTGAAAAGCAGTTTAGTGAATTTTTAGATACTTAGAAGGTACTACTGATGTTTACTTACAGTTTACAAGAACTAGAGATGGAGTCATTAGGTATGTTGATTTTGATTTTGCTGGAGACCTTGATAAAGAAGGTTACTCATAAGGTATGTCTTTACTATTCAAGGTTGTGCCATCAACTGAAAAGTCACTTTGCAGACTACAGTTGCTTTGTCTGAGTACATGGCAATTACTGAAACTTGTAAAAAATCTATTTGGTTAAAAAGAGTCTTTGATGAACTCAGTAAAAACCTTCAGATCAATACAGTGTTTTGTGATAGTAAGAGTGTCATCTTCCTTACGAATGATCAAATGTTTCACTAGAAAACAAATCACATGGATGTTCAGTATCATTTTATACATGATATTATTACTCGTGATGATATTGTGAGTCATAATGTCATCTTCCTTACAAATGATCAAATGTTTCTTGAGTAAACAAATCACATCGATGTTCGGTGTCATTTTATGCATGATATTATTGCTCATGGTGATGTGAGCAAAGTTAATATTCATGATAATACTACGGATATGATGACTAAGTCACTTCCTATAACCAAGTTTGACTATTGCTTGGACTTTATTGGTATTTATTGTCAAAGAATATCCATTTAAGGGTTTTATGAAAGAGATAGAAAACTTATTTGTTAAAAATTCGTGTCAAGATAGATATTGTTAGAGTTTAAATAACCTAAATCCCGTTACTTGTTAAAAAAAATAAGTAAAATGGCAAAATAAAGCTCCTAACCTCTCAACCCCACAAATCTCCATGAAGCACAAAACTAAACTAAGGTTGCGATTGAGGGTGCAATGGCAAACCCCCACGATACAGACCATACCGCAAGCCCGTACAAAACTTCTCTTGTATCATTCGTTTTTCTCTGTCTATAGTCTTTTTCGATTTCACGTAAAATCTATGTGCTCTTATTTTTGTTTTCTTATTACTTTGCAATCATTCTATTGCCATTATCAAAACATGTAAACACCAAAGGAGCCAAAAGAGGATTAGGCTGTTTCAGGCAGGAGTGAAAAAGCCATAAGAAATCGAAAGCAAAGGACAGTGGGAAAGGAGCAATAAATAACCCAAGTGATGAGATGAGATGACATTCACTCACTAATGAGCCAAACAAACATCAAGTCAGACTCAAGACATTGGAAAGAGTACATAATTCCAAGGTAACTGCAAGAAAAATAATGCTCTAACTGCAAGAAAAATAATGCTCTTAGGGAAAAAAAAAAATACCACACCATTTCTCACAATCAAAAACCCACAAAATGCTACACATTGACATTGATTGATATACGCTTCTCTCATGAAGACGGCAAATGGTATTAAGGTACAAACCCAATATCCTTCAAGTATTCATGCTCAAGAGCACTTCTAGCCGTAATTCTTTTGCTTGGATCCATGCACAGCATTTTCTGAAACATGATACAGACCACTACATTGTCAGTACAATATTACACCTACTTCATTTCTGTGTATGAATTCATTCCTACGTAATCATCAGGAATTGGTGATATGTTCAAGCCAACATAAACTGCTGTATATCAGAAAATCAGTTGCCTTTAAATTAGGATGTTCAACCAAGAAGTCACTTTTTCTAATTATGATCACACCCACTATGAAAATGATCTCAAGCTGCAGTGAGATTGAATCCATAATCACCAATATACACACATAAAAAAGATAGTAATCCTAAGTCATTAATGTCTATGCTAACAATGAAGAAAGCAAGTCAATCAACACAAATTTTCTGATACTAGCAAAAGAAAAAATCGACAAGTCCAACTAACTCGCAAATCTTAAGAGCTAACTAACACAAAAATTGACACTCTCACTTAGTAGCTCACAGTTAAAGCCAAAAAAAAAAAAAATACTTACAGAAAGGAGGTCAATGCCAGCTGACTCAAGATTTGGAACAACAGTTGCCAAACTCTGCAAGCGAAGGTGTATCAATTAATTCCTCTTTACATTATTTTCTCTCTAAGAGGTTAACTATAGAACAAAAGACCACTAGATGCCATAAAAACAACTCTACCTTAGTAGGCCACTTTGGGAAAGCAGACTTAAAATCAGGCAATGATGTCACCCCAGGCCATGTAT
This sequence comes from Gossypium longicalyx, assembly GCA_025698465.1. Classification (NCBI taxonomy): domain Eukaryota; kingdom Viridiplantae; phylum Streptophyta; class Magnoliopsida; order Malvales; family Malvaceae; genus Gossypium; species Gossypium longicalyx. The sequence continues at coordinate 22,944,229 of CM047000.1, forward strand.
CCTCATTTGGAGTACCCAAGATTCTTCATATAAAAATAATACATCAGTCTAAAAAGAATGCGCAAGTTTTGGGGAGAAATTTTGCACCAATATTTCCTACAAAGCACATGTGGAAGGAATTTTTTATGTTCAATGACCTAAATGTGCTCCATTTCCTTCATACAAATGTATAAAAATCTATGAAAAGGTGTTTGGACATGTTAAATAAATAAAGAGCACTAACAGGCATGTGCCCAAAGATGCAATAAATTAACATAAATAAATCCAGTGTCCAAAATAAGAATTTATAACATCATCCAGGTCTTCTAATGCCAAAATAACTCTTCTTCAGCCTTTCCAGGCATGTGAGGAGGGGAAAGATATAAAGAACAAAAAAAGAGACATTTAACTTTGCAGAACCCAAGTACCGAGTAAGGGACACTCCTTTAAATTGTTTATATAAGATCATCAGCATCCCTGTCGGTTTAAACAAGAAATTGGTTAAGACACTGCATAGACTTATTTCCAAATTCGGTTCCAAGGACAACCATGCTCCTGCAGATACATTATCAAAGTATACCTATAAACATTTTAGAGCTAACATTTGAATGACATAGTCAAATCTTCCTTCCAACATTATCAGAGCAAACCCTCTTAAAGAATGCAGTAAAAGTCAAATGCTGAAAAGAATGATAAAAAGAACACCAGAAACATAAGAGGAAACCAAAATAAAATGAAGGCAACAAGTTTGCGGTCAGAGAGTACGACACCTGAAGATCTTGAATAGTTCATCAATCTCGGAATCCCCAGGAAATAATGGCTGCTGATTCACCATCTCAGCAAATATACAGCCTACTGACCACACATCAACAGGAGTAGAGTAATGGCGGGACCCAAGAAGTATTTCTGGTGCTCTGTACCACAGGGTAACCACCTAGAGATAACGACTATTTTAGAAGCCAGGCCAATGTCAATGTGCCTATGTACTGAATATTGAGCATACAGGTAATTAGCCAAGCACTATTTTCCTAAAACATTTAGGGAAATCTGACTAGAAACCAAGTCACTGGTGCTCAAAAGCAATCTAAAACTACATTACAGACCCTGCAGCTATGGAAATCCTGCAATGTGATGCAAGGAAAACTAGTTGATGCAAATAACAAATTCCAGTTGCTCAGACTATCTTTCCCTATTTCCAGCATTAGACTTGTTCTTGACAGAAGTAAAACCAAAATGATTGTCCAACAGAAACACAGCAAAGAAAGGAGTTCTCCCGGCAAATTGATATTTTCTCTTTTTTTGGGACTTCTAATAATTATAGCTTATATAATAAGATGAAAATGTAAGATCACTTTTGAAAACTTGATCAACTATAAAAGCCTAGCAAAAGATGGCAGCCATCAAGCATTATTACAGAGTGAACAGCCAAAAACCTCAAACTTGGTGATTGTTGATACCTCATGTGTGAATGTTCTGACAGGAATACCAAATGCTCGGGCCAGTCCAAAATCAGCAAGCTTTAGTGCATTAGTACGAGGATCTATCAGCAGATTTTGTGGTTTTAGATCTCGGTGAAGAACCCTATGAGAGTGACAATAAGCAATGCCACGGAGAATTTGATAAAGGAATGTCTGCAAAATCATCAAATTGCAACATTATTACTAGGAATAATATTATTATCACACAACCAAGTTCAAACAATGACTGATAATAGCAAGGTCTTTGTGCTCTCAGGTAAATATGTAAACCTAGAATAGAATAATTAATATGATAAAGAGAGGGATTGTGCAATTAGACATTTCTTGAAAAGAAGATTCAACAGCACTACATTTCTTCCTTGTTAAGCTCAAATTTTTATCCAACAACATGACAGGTCTAAGATGGCCTACTCTCTAGCTTGTGCCAGACACTTGAATGAGAAGATTAGCAACAAAAGAACAACAATGCCTCACACTTCAGAGAACATTTGTAAACCATCTCTTCTCTACTATAAACAATGTAGAAACCTACATTAACCATTATATTAATTCTTTGGAAAATAGGGTTTTACATTATAAAACGGTTAAATTTCAAATAGACAGAAGAAAAATATGACTCACTTTTATTATTCTTGGATCTTTCCCGAATTCTGGACATGAATCCATGTGCTTCTTCAAATCCAAGTCCAAATATTCAAAAACCAAATATAAACGCTTCTCACTGTGCACTACATCCTGCAACCTGTCACCCAAAGATCAATCAGAGAAGCTTACAGCCAGTCTACACAAGAAAAACGAAGTTGGAAAATGGTCCAAAATATGAGCAGATTAAACCTTGGTTTCAAAACTTTCAGATCCATAAAAGCCAATACATTGACTTAATTCAACCAATATAAGTAGAGCAAATACCATCAACATCTTCCTGCTTCCCGAAAAAGTGTGGTGTTTTTTCTAATATTTTATTTTTTGCCTTTTACCCTTCCTTTCAGTCGATAGATCATACAAGTTTACAATATAGATCCACATCGTTTTATATTGAAGTAAGTATTCAAAAAAATGCATGAGGTAAATACCTAGAAATTGAAGAGCAACACAAGCAGGAAGCAATATAGGTCTAAACTAGTGACTGGAGAAACAGCAACGTGATTATAGGTAACGGGCAGTTGTATTGTTCAGTGCAGCATACCTAACGATATTTCCATGCTGCATTTCCTTCAAGAGAGAAATTTCTCTAATAGCAGTGCTAGGTACACCCTCATCTTCCTGCTCCAAGCGAATCTTTTTCAAAGCAATTGTTTCATTGGTGATGCGATCACGAGCCTTATAAACAACACCATAAGTCCCTTCACCAATCTTTTCAACTTTCTCGTACTGAAAAATTGATAAAAGGAAAGGATAAGGAGCACAATAAGAGGTATACTGAAACAACAAGGGTTGATTCACAAACCTGGTCCATGCGGTCTAGAGCACATCAAATGTTGGGTCTGTTGCTCAAGAACTGCAGAAAATCGAGGGTACAAGGGGAAAAGCTAAAAGTAAGAGGAAAAAGGGAAAATAGATAATTGGGGTGGATTCACCTCAAACATTAATCCAAAACAGAATAATCTGCATTGACAGTAATCTTCAACATGGAAGGGAAAGATGAAGAAAGCGGAATCGAAGGATTGCAGTTGCAGTTAAGGTTTAAAGTTTGAAGCAAGCAAATGAATATAAATCAAACCATCCATCCAAACAAGAAAATAGTAGAAGAACAGCGCAATGAGGGAAAAGAGAAGTAAAACTCAGACGAAATGAGAAAAGAATTTCATTCGGACTCACTCACTCACCCACCCTAGACCTTAACCTAATTTATATCCTACTATATTAGAATTAGAGTACGACTGTAAGAAAGAGTAAGAGTTGTTGCTCAAACAACACCAACCCTAAAAAAAAGCGAGATCCATTTGACTTCTCGATCCCTTCTCGCCTTCTTCAGTTTTCCTTTCCTTTTCTTTCTGCCCAAATGTTTCTTGTTCTAGCTGAGTCTTTGCCAATTATTATATCCAAGAGGATCGAGACTCTAATTAAATTTATATTTTATAATTTTTTAAAATAGAGCCATCAAAATATAAATTATTGATTTTGCATGTAGTTTATCATAAAAACCACACAAATATCAAGCTCACTCCCTCGCCTAAACCCCAAAACCCACTACCCATCATCACTTTGTTCCCCATTCTCAGTTAAGATAATTTTTTTCTTTCATCCGAATTTTCCATCAACAATTGTTCTTAAAATTGATTCATTTTAATATTTTTATTTTATTTAAAATGATAAAATATTTATTCTTCAATTATTATCTAGTAGTTATGCTTAGAATTTTTGAATTTCAAAATTTACAAAAGCAACCGGTCATAATTTTCTTTTCAGCCTTAAAGACAAAACAATAACAAAGATAAAGAAAAATACAAGGTACTTACTTAAAAATTTAAGTAGATTCGGTTCTTTTAGGTATTACTATAGATGAGTTGTTGTTTATTTTCTTCGTATTTTATTTGAGTGTTTGAGGTTGCGATGATTGAGTCTCTTTTTTTAAATATAAATGTAACACCCCTAACCCGTATCCGTCGCCAGAATAAGGTTACAGAGCATTACCGAAACTTTCAGAATATTTTTAGATAATTCAAACATTTAATATTCATTCCTCGAGATTTATTCATAATGTCCCTTAAATGGACCCTTGAGCCCAAAACGAGCATTAGAATCGAGTCAGGACTTTACTTGCTGACAAATCAAGCACATCGATACAAACTCGAATATATCTCTTTTCATACCATTCCACCAATACATTTTTTTTAGATCATTGTACATTTTCGTGCTACCCGGGTGAGCTGACATACCTCCGTTATGAGCCTCATGTAAAATATTCTAAATCAAATTAGCATTCTTCGGAACACAAATCCTTCCACGGAATCTCAGACAACCATCAGAATCTATTTGAAAATCTGATTCACTGTTCGACTCACACTGAGCTTTCTTAGCTTGTAACTCTTTATCAACATCCTGAGCATCACAAATTTGTTGAAGAAAAGTCAGTCTAGCTCTTAACTCTGCTAGAATTGCACCGTCATGAGATAGGGTTAGCCGTGCGTTCATAGCTCTCAAAGCAAATAAAGACTTTCTACTCAGGGCATCGACGACCACATTTGCCTTACCAAGGTGATAATCAATCACAAGTTTATAGTCTTTTAACAACTCCAACCATCTTCGTTGCCTCAAATTCAAGTCTTTTTGGGTCATCAGATACTTAAGACTTTTATGGTCTGTATAAACATGGCATTTCTCCCCGAATAGGTAATGTCCCCAAATCTTTAAAGCAAATACAATGGCGGCTAATTCTAGATCGTGCATAGGATAATTTTTCTCATGGGACTTCAATTGCCTCGAAGCATAAGCTACTACCTTGCCTTCTTGCATAAGCACACAACCTAGTCCACTTAAGGACGCATCACTGTATATCACAAACTTTTTCCCTAATTCCGATTGCACTAACACTAGTGCATCGGTCAATAATATTTTCAACTTCTCAAAGCTTTGCTGACATTTTTCTGACCATTCAAATTTGACATCTTTTTGAAGTAATCTCATCATAGAAGTGGCTAACATAGAGAATCCTTTTACAAACCGTCTATAGTATCCGACCAAACCCAAAAAGCTCTTAACTTCAGTTACATTCTTTGGTGGCTACCACTCAACAATAGTAGAAATCTTACTGGGATCAACTCGTATACCATCTCCTGAAACAATGTGGCCTAAGAATCTGACCTCTCGAAACCAAAACTCGCTTTTTCTAAACTTAGCATACAACTGCTTATCTCTCAAGGTCTGTAATACAGTTCTCAAGTGTTCGGCATGCTCTGCCTCATCTTTAGAATAAATCAGAATGTAACGCCCCAAAATTGGGCCTAGAAGTATTGGGCCTTGAGCATGGGAGCGGTTAGGAGTCTGCTCATAAATATTTTAGTTAAGCAAGGAAGTGACACAAATTACATTTTTGCTTTAATGGCTAAGTGATTTGGGTGTGTTTGGAAGTGTTTGAGAAGCCTGGGTTCAAGTATTGATTTTTGCAGAATTTTTAGTTTTGCTTTTAAATAAATCTGGGCACTGTCATATAGGCCTTATAAATAATAGTGCTTGTTTGATGTCAGAAAGAGAGCGTGTGGTCTAGTGGCAAGGTGGCGTGTTGCTTCTGCTGGGGGACTTAAATTCAAGTCCTAGGTTGCGCAATGGAGTAATTATTTTACTGTATGAGCTGTGAAGGTGGTGGAGTTGGACTGAGACTCTGTGGTTGAATTGTTCATGAGAGTTTGAATAGAGTTTGAATGGGATGTTAGAGTGATTTGTGGAGACAATCATGGAGAGATATTAGAAAAAAATCAAGGAATTTAGGTTGGGAAGAAGAGTTGTGCCGTACGGGGGCTTTGGGCACTCATACATTCGGCTATCAGGGGTTCTTTTCTGTGTTTTTGGTAGCCGTTGGTTGCTAGGGACCTTGGCTTCGGTTTTTCCTTGCTTTGGTATTTTTCTCTCTAAAGTCGAAATTAGCTTTTCATTTTGAGGTGTTTTACTGTGAGGTTGTTTCGATTTTTCACTCTTCTTTACTCTGATTGGCTGAATCTCTGCATTTTTTTTCTCTTCCAATACTGGCTGAATACACCCCTCAAACACTATCGAGATTGCTCCCCTTCTGTTCTCCATTTTCTTCCTTTTTCCCCTTCTCATTATTTCCACTGCATCTTAGCTGATTTTTTCTAGGCTGCTCTTCTCCCTCATCGCGATTCTATTCTTTCTTTTCGGCTTTTCTTCAATAGCCGATTGTCCCCTGTCTTTCTCTATTTTTTTGGTTTTCTTTGTTATTGGATATCCTTGGTCGATTATTATTGAGCCCTATGGTAAGGGTTGATTAATTCAATTTCTACTAGAGTTCTTGACAAAAGGTATGTGTTTTATTGTCTTCTGTTAGTTCAGGCTGTTTTCCCTCATTTTGTTTCTTAAAGCTGAATACCCCCTTTCTCCTTGTGCTTTGACGACCGATTGTTGGTTTTTTATGTAGATCATTGGGTTTCTAGGTTCTCACGAGGAGTGGTGGAGTGCAAGTATTTTGGAGGCTATCAAAACCCTTTCTCCTCACTATTCTTTAAAGGTAATACGATACCTTATTTTGGAGATGTTGATCATGGATTTAAGCCACACCTATGAGCGGTCCTATTTAATAAGATATATGGTTTATGCAGTTATCCGATGAGAAGCGTGTGATCGATTTTGTAACACCCCAAACCCGGCCTAGACGTTATGACCGGATCCGACGTGCCACATCGGAACGTTAAAAACATTTTCTATTCTTAGTCCAGAAAATTGTACTTAGTGTTCAAAAGGTGATTTCATTATAGGTTAAAGTGAATGAAAGATGTGCACCAGGTAGGAAACCGGAAAAGAGGAGGTGAGTCCATCGGACTGCTTAAGTACAAAGCTCCCTTCGGATCCAATCCTAGACATGCACACCACCATTGCCACACCTTACCTTAGTGTATGTTCTTAGGAAACCAATTCATTTAAGTCCAGTTTAAGAAAAAGTGATTAGCTTTGGGAAACGTTTTCGTTGCGAAATTTTTTATTTCTTTGTTGTCGTGATAATTTAAAATCAATCATTGTTTTTGAAAACGCGCCCTAAGACTAATCAGTTTCAGTGATTAAGATAATATTATACCTATTCTAGTAAAACATATTAAAAACAATTAAAAATCATTAAAGCGGCCTTATTACAACTTAAAACCCAAATCATAAAAGTAAATAAAAGATGTCCAATTCACCAGAAGAAAACCAAATTTACAGAATGCGTGGCCACTCCGAATCCCTCACAGCTCCAAGCCCACTATGGTTAGGGATTACCTGCGTGGATGAAAATAAGGAGTGAGTTTGGGAAACTCAGTGTGTAAAATAACCCAACCATAGTCTAAACCAGTTCAAACCACAGTAACAGATTAAATCGGCCTTAGCCCAGAACAGATTTCAGAATAAAGCCCATAGGCTCATAACAGAAATAGAACAAATATCATGTATGCAGAAAAACCCATCCCATATCCATCCGTACACCCCCGTGCCAACCTTACACCATATGGGGAGACTACTCGACCCAGCCATCTGTCTACATGTCACAAGTATGCAGCAAGGCTGCCAGAACAGATATTGTGATAGAGTCACCAAATACAGATATTTGTGGTAGAGCAACCAGAAACAAATATTTGTGGCAGAGCCACCAGAAACAGATATTTGTGGCAGAGCCACCAGAACGCTTCCTCCAACATCATAACCCATATCCCATGCAATAGATATACAACAAACAGAATTAGAATATCATGCATATGGCATACATCATACAGAATCAGAATATCATACATTTTAGTCACAATTAACCCTAGGGGTAAAATGGTCATTTTGCACCTAGGGGTATAATGGTAATTTTTGCATACTTAGGGGTATTTTCGTAATCCAACTACTTTAGGGTTTACATTCATACTACAGCCGTTAACGCATCCATAAAAGTACTTACCAAGCGTTCTTACCGAATTGGGCCCGTTGGCCCATTATCCCAATTTCTGGCCCATTAAGCCCAAAATATCGAAAATGCACGAAATTGTGCACTCTGCAGTATTATCACTTTAGTTAACCAAATACGATAATCGATCTATCTCACGAGCATTCGCACACTCGCAAGTTCACAAAATACTAGTTTTTCGGCATTTCGGCTTTTTGGCTTTTCGGCTTTTGCCGATCTAGTTTATGAAAGGGTGTCAGTTACACACCTGATTTAGAATGGTACGCTGGCGAGATCCACACACACGAGCTGCCTACAATTGTATTTCTACCACGTCAATCTAAATATCAAAAAGAAACTACGTATTTAACCCCTTACCATATTCGGCCAGCACAACTTTAGATCCCAGAGTTTCTTACCTTTTGCCGAGATATGGGTTAGATCTGGAGAGCCAATCGAATAAGTCCTCAAGCCCTTTGTTGTATGTCCCCTCGTCCACGCTACCACTTCCACAACCAACAGAAAAAAAACCGCGAATCCCTTAGTCTATAAACGCTAGCCACCCCTAAGGGTTTCGGCTTTTCCTTCCTAAAAGTAATGAGACTAAAGACAGTTTCTTCAAAAGACTTACCTAACGTTGATCGGTTTAGAAGAATGTTCCTATCTATGATTTTTTTTCTCTCCAATCCACCGCAGCCAAAAGAAGAAGCAGATTCAAACAACCGAAGATTTGGCCTCCTTCACCATGGGTATGTAGGTTCGATTTTTAAAGAAGTAAGAGAAGAAAAGTTCGGCTACCACAAGATTCGGCTATTGAGGAATATTGAAGATGGAAAAATAAAGAATGAGGTAGAGGAAGAAGGGTATAGTTCGATTATGGAAACGAAAAGATGGAAGAAGAAAGAAAAAGATGGGAGGTAGTATTTGGCTATGGAGAAAACGGCACAATGAGGCTTCTAGGTTCGGCTATTAGCAAAAAGGGAATAAGAAACCCTAGGCCTAACCTATTTCGGCAAACCAAAGAAAATAAATGCGAATTAGAAGGAAAAGGAGTTGTTAGGGATGGCACCACTCATCGCAAATGCCGAAATTTCCCTTTTCAAAGGCCTAGCCAAATCCCTATACTAGAGACCCTTGGCTGGCCAACTCTTGCTCTTCAAGAGTCCACCATTCGGCCACCACTGCTCTCCCTAATTCGCTCCTAAATCTTCTCCCTTATCCCCTCCTTACTCAATCTCCTGAGCAGCTCACACACCTCCTGACAGACTTTTACTTGCGTTCCAATACTTACCATTCCTACGCATAAAAATAATTCCCTTGATATGCTCTTATTGTGACTTGAACCTCAGTCCCCCCTAGCCATCCACACGCCACTTTAATAGCCTTCCCTGTGGCGTCACATGCCACCTCGCCACATGCTCCCTTGTGATTTATTTTACCCATTAAATTCTTAAAAGCCCAAATTACCAGAACCCCTTTTTCTTGTGGAATTAAGATTAATTAAAACTGCCGGTTTTTAACCTAGACTTGGGCCTTCTAAAGGCCCACTAACATGCTTAGACTTACATCAAGCAGTCAAAACACAGAAATTAAAAAATTCGCTAAAACTCTTCGAAATCTCGAAGATCCCGAAAATTGGGGCGTTACAGATTTAGTCAACGATCTATGTGTATTTAGCCACACTACTTTCGATCAAGGTAAGTGGGAGTAATGATTTGAGGATGTGGTGTTTATGAACACTAACAAATGAAGGACTGACTGTATGTGGACTTGAATGTAGGTTGGGTGCTTGAGGAACTTGAAATGGTTGCATAATCAGGTGTGTAACCGTATGCCTTGTTTTGATAATCGACTGAAAAGCCAAAAATGTGTGTTGTTTACTCTGCTATGACTGTAGATCAGCAAAATACCGAAAAGCCAAAAGTATGGAGTATGATGCCACACGAGCGTGCGATCGCGCGTGTAGTGAACCTAGCTCATGGAACGTGGGCGTAAGACGAGGAAGGCCACCATGAGCTAATCCGTGGGCTTAGGCCGTAGTGGGCAACTTGGGCCACGAAATGGGCCAAACAGGCCAAATAGGCCCGTGGCCCCACTTGTGTCAAATAAACTGTTAGGTGGAATATGGTTGGGCTTGTCATGTCGTGTACATGGCATAGGCCGTTCTGGGCCACGTTGGGCCGGACTGGGTCGTGTGGGCCCACACGGATAAAATGTATGTTATGTGGTAAGTTTTGGACTAGGCTATGTCGTTCGTACAACCGTGAATAATTCTGGGTTAAATGGGTCGTATGGGCCCAATGGGCCTGTGGGCTCGCTTGGGTAAATTTCGCTACTAAGCAGGAAGTAGATAGACTTGTCATGTCATACACATAACTTAAGTTGGGCCTCAATGGGCCGAATGGGCTGTGTGGGCCCAATGGGCTCATGGGCCCACACGGGTAAAATTTGCGATAAGTGACTATTAATGAATCGGGCTATGGTGTACACATAGTTGTATCTAATATTAGGCTAAATGGGCCACACGAGCATATGGGCCCACTTGGACCGAGTAGTGGGCCTTGGGCCCATTTACACCGTTATGATCATTTAGGTTAACTGTGTCGCTCGAGGTGACTGTAGACCTTCAAAGAGGACATTATCTGAGTTGAAACCCCAAAATAGGTAAAATGACCGTAATACCCTTGTAGGGTAAAATGGCCATAATGCCTTTGTAGGGAAAAATGTTCGTAATACCCTTGTATGGTAAAATGACAATTATGCCCTTATGTTCCGTATGACTGATGTGCTTATGATTCACATATATGATTGTACTGAGTATGACTTTGCATACACATAATATTTATGACATGACATACTGCATGGGGTTGGGATTTTGATATGGAGAAAATACTGTACTGGTGACTATGTCACATTTACTGTTATTAGTGGCTTTGCCACATTTACTGTTTCTGGCAGCTATGCTACATTATTATTACTGGTAGTTTTGCTGCGATATTGGTGTGTTGGGTGGGTGGGTCGATTTATATCCCCACATGGTGTGTTGGTTGGTACCGGTGGTGTGCTGGCTGGATTTGGGTGGGATGCATAATTGCATTATGCTGTACTGATACTGTATTGGGCTTAAGCCCACACTATTACTGTATAGGGCTAAGGCCCAGACTGTACCAATACTGAATAGGGCTCAGGCCTAGACTGTTACTGCATGCATTGTTTACTGTTTGACTGATAGAGGATTACACACTAAGTTTTCGTAAACTCACCCTTTCTTTTCAACTGTAAAGGTAATCCCTAGCTTTAGACGATTTGGTGTTGCGAGGGACTCGGAGGTGGCCACACGATTGTTGATGTTCTACTTTTGACTTTATTTATTTAAATTTCATACTGGTCTTTTGGTTATGTAATAAGGCCATTTGTGGTTTTAACTTTTATTTGGGCTTTGATTTCTAACCTTAAACTGCTAGACTACGTAAAGACGAGTTTTTAAAACAATTACTATTTTCTAAAACATGCGTTTTAAACTTCATCGACTTAAAAAGCTTCCGTGTCTTTAAATTTATTTAATGTAGTACTGATGGTTAATAAGGTAAACGTTTTGACGAGAATTTTTGTTAAACAATAATAATAAAAAGATTTAAATTTAGTAACGAATTTTTACCGAAAAGATCAATTTTCGAAAAATACTTCGATGTGACACGTTAGATTCAGCCATAACGTCTAGGCCGGGTTTGAGGTGTTACACAGAATATTATCGATGAACACCACAACAAACTTATCCAAATATGGACGAAAAATTCGGTTCATTAAATCCATAAATACGGCAGGAGCATTCGTTAATCCAAATGGCATGACAAGAAACTCGTAGTGGCCATATTTCATTCTAAAGGCAATTTTAGGCACATCAAACTCTTTAACTCGTAATTGGTAATATTCGGACCTCAAGTCTATCTTAGAGAACCATGCCACTTCTTTCAACTGGTCGAACAAGTCATCAATCCTTGGTAGAGGATACTTATTTTTTATTGTCACCTTATTGAGCTGTAGGTAGTCAATGCATAATCTCATGAATCTTTCCGTCTTTTTCACGAATAATACGTGAGCACCCCACGATGAAAAGCTTGGTCTCGCAAAACCCTTATCAGTAAACTCTTGTAACTGTGATTTCAATTCTTTCAACTTAGTTGGGGCCATCCTGTACGGAGCAATAGAAGTAGGTGTTGTCCCTTGCATCAGCTCAACACCGAATTCAACTTCTCTAGTTGGAGGCAAACCTGGCAATTCCTCCAGGAATACATCCGCATACTCGCATACAACTGGCACTGATTCGATTTTCAATTTGGATTCCTTTGTATTCAATATGTATGCCAAATAAGCTTCATACCCTTTTTTCATACATTTCTGAGCAATCATTGAAGAAATTACCATTGGCGACTTATCTGCATCATCGGATTCCACCCAAATAATCTCACTATTTTCACATTTCAATTCCATAACTTTCTATCTACAATTCACTATAGCATCATGTAGTGTCAACCAATCCATACCCAGTATGACATCGAATTCATCAAACAGAAACAACATCAAGTCGGCTAGAAAACAATGACCTTTAACCATCAAAAGGCATTTCTTACATACTTTATCAACTATCACATGCTTTCCTAACGGGTTTGACACCTTAATCATAAATTATGTAGACTCGATAGGTATATTCATACTAGATGTCAATTTCATACACACATACGAATGAGTAGAGCCAGGGTCTATCAAAGCAATAATAGTAGCATCATAGAGAGAAAAATTACCAGTGATCACATCAGGAGAAGTTGCATCTTCACGTGCGCGTATGACGTAGGCTCTAGCCGGAGCTCTAGCTTCAGTCCTCACTGCTGAATCTCGTGTCACATTCTTACTACTGGACCCATTCCTAGCATTTCTCGAGGGTCTTCCCTTAGAAGCTGCGCCACTCAGCCTTGAATGCTGAAATCTTTCTTTCTCTACCATCTCAGGGCAGTCTTTAATATAGTGGTCTTGAGAACCACACTTGAAACAAGATCCCTCACTCACCCTACATGTGCCAAAATGATATCTCCCACATTGCGGGCACTCAGGTTTAGAAGGTTTAGCGTTACCCACACTTGCCACAGATGTAGCCTGAGATCTAAAACCCGAATTCTACTTTCTACTGTTCTCGTAAGAATGTCCAGCTGACACATGTGGACGAGAGTACATCTCTCTAGATTTCTTAGACTTAGATGGCAACGACTTACTAGGATATCTCTTTCTTGTGTCTCTAGCCTTAGACTCGGCTTTCTTCTTTTCTTTAACTAATTCTTCGGCTTTGCAAGCCCGCTCAACGAGTACCACAAATTCTTTTAACTCAAGAATACCCACTAATGTCTTAATATCCTCATTAAGTCCATCTTCAAATCTTCTGCACATCTTAGCTTCGGAGGATACACACTTCCGAGCATATTTGCTGAGTCTGACAAATTCTCTCTTATACTCATTAACTGTCATACGACCCTGTTTCAAATCCAGAAATTCCTTGCACTTTTGATCAATAAATCGCTCACTAATGTACTTCTTTCGGAATTCCTCTTGAAATAATTCCCATGTAACCCTCTCTAGTGGTACCACAGATATCAGCGTTCTCCACCAGTGATACGCCGCATCTCTCAACAAAGATATGGTACATTTTAAGCACTCCTCGGGTGTATAGGATAATTCATTAAATACCCATATCGAGTTCTTTAACCAGAAATCTGCTCTCTCAAGGTCGTCATTGGCATTTGCCCTAAATTCTTCAGCACCTTGCTTTCGAATTTTATCAATAGGTGTTCTAGAAAATCTCATGAAATCCATATTTTGAGGCATCACGGGTACGGGTTGAGGATTTGGCGGAGGTAGGGGAGGCTGAATGTTCAGGTTCATTCGAACGAACTCCGTATACCATGCATTCATCATGTGGAAAAAGGCTTCTCTGCCTCCTTTTCCTCTACTGACAATTTCGGGTCTACTCTTGGATGGCACCGCCCCTTCAGTGGGAGCAGGTGTATTGCTTTCTACATCATCTGCCATTGCTCTGTCGGGATCCATTTGCTATATGAAAACACACTTTAAAATTGTCAAGAGTCGTCACACTATCATAATATATATATGACATGTATAGCTAGACTCAAACACACGCTATGTAGTCTGAGAACTGACTAAACTGTAGCTCTGGTACCACTAAATGTAACACCCCTTACTCGTATCCGACGCCGGGATAGGGTACGAGGCATTACGAAACTTGTACTCATATATTCATGCAAAAGTTGGCTATAAAAATTTTCTTCAAAACAACTTCATTCATACATACAGAATTTGTCCCTAATACGGGCCTACGAGGCCCAAAGCAACCATCGAAAAAGATTCGGGACTAAATCGAGGACTTTAGAAAAGTTTGGGAAATTTTCCCCAATACAGAGCCACACGCCCGTGTGAAATAAGGGACACGCTCGTGTCCTCCGGTCATGAAACTCTCTAACTATGACGTCAGCACCAATTTAGGGTCACACGGCCGTATCACATGTCCGTGTGGCCAGACCGTGTGGTCAATTAAAAATAAATGTTTTTTTTCATAAAACGGTGCAGACTTCACATGACCAGAGTACACGCCCATGTGGGTAGCTGTGTCTCTCACACGGCCAAGACACATGCCTGTGTCTTAGCCCGTGTGTTTACTACTGGGCATACTGACTTGCAAAATTTAGGTGTAGGGGACACATGGCCATTTCAACATGCCCATGGAGCAGACGGTGTGTCACACACGGTCTAGACACATGCCCGTGTGTCTACCCGTGTGGACCATTTAAAGGCTATTTTCTAAGCCATTTGTCACCCTCAATCATTCATACACTCAAACATATTCCATAGCATACAACATGACATATTTAGACACTCAATTATTCCACACCATGGCACTTTCATACCTTCATAATGCCGTTCTATTACACATTCAATTAGTCACACCATTTGGAAGCATTCCATACCAATTTCATGCATAATCAAATTAGTTACCATAACCTCAAATTACCCATTCATGTCTATAGTCAGCTTAAGTCATTAAGTCATTCTTTATTTCCTAGTGCTTAATTCATTCCTCATCACATATCCATCCAACAAACCACATAGCACATCATCAAGGCATTAACACATGCATGCATGAACAATTAAACATTACAACCCAATAATCAATTATGAGCCATATTACATGGCTATTACAAAATGAATCATCAACATCATAGGCCTTCACAATTTGGCCAAATAGCATGACACATATCACAAAATGACCAAGTCCCATATACGTGCCACACTCAAAATAGCAAATTCACTATACCCAATAATCTTTTGATAGTGTGATTGAATACTTCGACAGCTTCCGATCCCCGAGCTAGCTTGGTGAAACTACAAAGGATGGAAAGAGAGAGGGTAAGCATTAAAGCTTAGTAAGTCCACATGCAAATAATATGCAATGATATTAAGCAATTAACATGCAAAGACAGAGTAACATATACATAAGGATTATTCACCATTTAAACCTTTTGACTTACTTATCATATGCACATATATACTTTCTCATCACAAATCATCCTTTATCAAGGCATTATTGATGGGTTTAGCGTACATACCTGTACCCATCATAGTATATCATATAACCATACCTCTTTAACATGCCCTCCTTGGGACTTTCATCACATCCATTGCATTACCTGATGAACACTCGGAATACTATTAGATACGCAAAAAACTTGCACATAAGTGCTATATATACATTCGTAGTCAAAGCTACCTCATAACATGTAACGATCGTAAAGGAGCTACTCACGAGCTTGCTCATATGAGCTATCGGTCAAGGTGTAACTACACGGGTTGCTCACACAAGTTGTCAAGTATCTGACCAACTCAAGGATTACCTAGCCACCGGTAGGACACACAAGACCATTTCCCAGAACCAAATTACATGTATCATATCCATTATGAACTCAGACCAACTCAACAAGTTTGGATGCTCGCATCCATAATGAACTCGAACCAACTCAACGAGCTTGGATGCCTCATATATATCACGAACCCAGACCAACTCAATGAGTTCAGATTTCTTAATTCGTAGTGACAAGTCACTTGTATCCTAGACTATTCCTAAGGTTCAAACGAGATTCTTTCTCATATGCTCATAATATCTCCATTGCATTTGTTCGTAACATCGTGGACAACAACCAATATCATTCATACTTACAAAGTTGTCATTAGGCATAACACACATAATATTGATAGTACATTTATCACATAATGTCAACACATCAAAATATAATACATTGTCACATTATTTACACATGTACTTACCTCGATACAAAATGATGGTAATCGAGCCTAATCGTCGTATACTTTATTCTTTCCTCGATCAAGACCCGGTTCACGTTTTTCTTGATCTATATTTCCAAATTTAACTTGTTTATTAATCGCATTATTCAAATCAATCCATAATTCATGCTTTGGTAAAATTTACCCTTTTACCCCTATCTTTTCACTTATTTACGATTTAGTCCCTAGGCTCGTAAAATGAGATGCATGCATTTTCATGGTTACCCAAGCCTAGAAGAACCTATACCATGCTCATATCAGCCCACATTTTCCTTTATTTCAAAATTTACTACCCACTTTTACACTTATTCAGACAAGTCCCCCTTTTAGGTGTTTTCACTAAAAATCACCTAGTAAAATATGTTTATCATACATCAAACATTTGTGTTCCTCTATTAATAATCAAAATACATGCATGTTACACATGGGTCAAATTTCATACATGAACCCTAGCTCAAAATATAGCTAGAAATGGGTAGATCATGCTTCAAAGACTTCAAAAATACAAAAAAATTAAAAACGGGGCTATGGAGCACTTACAATCAAACTTGGAAATGTTGAACAAAACCCTAGCTATGGCTATTGAGAAATTTTGCTAGCACTTGGATAAGATGGAAACATTTTTGCTTTGATTTCCCCTTTTTATTCTTTTAATTACCAAATAACCAAAGTGCCCTTAGGGTTTTTCTTTCAAATTTTTCCTATGCATGTCCATTTTTGTCCAAAATTATAGAAATTGGTCAAATTGCTAATTAGGCCATCTAATTCATAATCTAAAGCAATTTCATGCTTAAAGATTCTAGAATGCAAGTTTTGCATCTTATTCAATTTGGTCCCTAAAATTCAATTAGACATTTTATGCATAGAATTTCCTCATGAAACTTTCATATAAGCATGCATTCATATCATAAACCTCATAAAAATCATATAATAATTATTTCTATCTCAAATTTGTGGTCTCAAAATCACTGGTCCGACTAGGCCCTAATTCGATATGTTACACACACACTCGTGTGGTCCAAGGGACACGCCCCTGTGACCCTGAGACATGCCCATGCTACAGGCCGTGTTCGACCCTGTGTAACTCTCTAACTTGTACACACGACCATGCCACACGCCCATCTACTAGGTCGTGTAGCACACATTGCTGAGACACACGCCCGTGTCTCTACCTGTGTACTCAATTCTGAGCATTCTATTTTCTCAAATTTAAGGTGCAGGAGACACACGACCTAACCACGTGCCCATGTACCAAGCCGTGTGTCACACATGGTCTAGACACACGCTCGTGTGTCTGCCCGTGTGGACAAAATAAAGTCATTCCTAGCTCCATTTCTCACCCAAAATCACACCAAATTTATGCACTAAACTTACATCCAAACACCAACCAATCTAAGCATTGAATTCAAGCAATTTATAACATCTGATATGATATATTGTTACATGCACTCATGCTTTTAATCTTACCTTTTATAAGCATACTCATTTTAACCTTTTTCAATCAATCAATAATAAACACTTATGTTATCTTCATAAAATAAAATTAAATACATATATATATGTACCAAAACATAATCATCACTAGCCATTCCAACGGCTAGATTACAATAATCATTTACATTTACATGCCAATATGACCAATATAACCTATACATGCCATTGTAACCATAATTGCTTTACCATATTGTACCGACATGGGCAAATGGATAGTGTGAGTGATCTCTGCTAAGCTTCCAATCCAACGAGCTTTCGATTTACTCTAAAACAAGGAAATAAAACTAAGTAAGCATAAAATGCTTAAGAAGTACATATAACATGGTACTTAACTTACCATTCATTCTATTTTGAGGTAACTATGTAAGGCATATTCAATCAATTTGACCTCATGCCCTACACATATCCTCATTGCCCTTGTTAGTCATATATTCCGTAATAACATCAAAACATATATGGGCTCAACAACAATCAAGTTTCCATGCACATATAGTTTCCACAACATGTATATATTTAACATGTATAAATCATCTCTTTATATTACAAGTATAATTTCATAATAGTTCATCTCGAGTTTAGATTATTTCATGTCAGAACTTTACTCATATCATTTGAAATATCAAGGTCACATGAGTAGTAGTACACTCAAGGTGTACAAGTTTATAATCAAGGATGAACATTCTCATCAAATAATTTCCATATACAAATATGATCATCTCATACTTTCATATATCACTTGCCATCTATCATTACTTTCTTGTATTTCAGATGGCTATATGTAATAACTCATTTTATTATTCATATCTTCTCATGTCTGGATTGTCACCCGTTGAATTTTATTTGAAATATCGATGGATACACAGGTATTACACTCAAGGTGTACAAATCAGGATCCGTCAATTCATATTCGATGTTACCCATAAGGTACTATTTTAGATAGTACACTTTCGAGCCACACATGTATACAACAGGATTACTAGTCTAGGCTAAATCCTTTTTATGGCATATGCTCTAAGGAACTTGATTTGGATTACCCGTCTAGGCTAAATCCAATCCATAACATATGCTCGAGAAGACTTCTATCAGGATTACCCATCCAAGATAAACCCTTTCTGTAATGAGGTCAATAAGATTACTCGTCCGAGCTAAATCCCGTCAGCAACAAATGCTGAACCTCATTCATTTCGGGAAATCACATATCTATCAATTTTCTATTTATTCAATCGAGATTTAAACATTTTTCAAGCATTATCGGGCATGTGATTATTTCATACATCTATAACATTCATATAATTCAAATATACACATTTCACATTCATTTCAAGCATAAAAGTAACATTTTTATCATTTATCATTTTTCGGGCATTATCGTTGATCGGGCTTTGTCAGATACAATTTCAATGTCACACACACACACACATATATATATATATATGATTTTGTACAATTCACAATGCAACATTTAATTCAAACATATAAACATACACAAATTAGTTACACGAACTTACCTCGACAAATGTTCATGTACGTAAAAACTACTAATCCGACATTTTCCTCTTTTCCTCATTCTAGCTCCGAATTTGGTCTATTTTGATCTATACGAGTAAATTTTACATCAATTTATCACATTTTATATTCAAGTGAACTCAATTTACATCCTAGGCAAAATTGCCATTTTGCCCCTAACTTTTCCATAAATTCCCATTTTGTCTCTAGGCTCGGAAAAATGAAATTTATGCAATTTACTCCTTATTCCAAGCCTAAATGAAATTTCACCTTAAAATTTACAGCACATATATTCTATAAAGCTCAGAATTTTTCTTCAATTTTTACAAATTTATATTTTAGTCCCTAAATCATGTTTTCATCAAAAATCACTTTGTAAAAGTTGTTTATCTATCAACAACCTTTCATTTTCTACCATAAATTTCTAATTTTCAACATATACATCTATGACCTAATTTCTATACTTTGATAACTCTTGGAAAAGTCCATGGTCTATTTTAGTCCTAATACTCCTGTTGCCCAACGCTCGACGCTTAGTAGCTTACTCAAGATAAAGGTGGTCACCAACCTTGACGGATACCTCAGTCTGCCCATCCCGATTGGCAAAAAGAAGTAGTGGCTTTTAAAAGTATTTTAGATCGAGCGGCCAATAGGATTGAGAGTTGGTCTAAAAGATTACTATCTAAAGGAGGGAAGGAGATCTTTATCAAGTTTATTCTTCAATCTCTTCCTACGTACGCGTTCTTGGTCTTTTTTGCCCCTAATGGCGTCATAGAGGAGCTCCAATCTTTGATTCGTCGTGTGTGGTGAGGGGAAATAATAAGAACAAAGGTTGGCATTTGTTATCATGGGACCAATTGTGTTACCCTAAAGGAATGGGGGTCTCTGTTTTAGGGATTTAAGGCATTTTAATGTTGCTTTGTTAGGCAGGCAAGTGTGGCGCCTTATTTTTTGTAGAGACACCTTATGTTTCAAAGTCTTGACCGCCAAATATTTCTCGGATGGGGATGTGTTGCACCCCAAGCTTATTGATAAGCCTTCTTTTACTTGGCAAAGTATTGCTAAAGCGGCTAGCTTACTGTACAAGGGCTTCGGGTGGAATGTGGGCAGAGGTAACAAGATTGATATTTGGCATGACAAGTGGGGTGTTGAAGGGCTTTCGGGTGATTTAATTGGGCTGAGTAAAAGGGATGTCCATGAGGAGAAAGTGCACGATCTACTGAATGATGAGAAAGATGGCTGGAACTAGAGAAGGGTTATTGAGATATACGATGAAGACTTGGGGGACCAAATATGTAAAATCCCCATTCTTCATAATGTCCCTAAAGACTATCGTATCTGGTTCCATAATCCCCTTGGCTACTATTCAACTAAGTCAGCTTATTCTTGGTTGACTCTTAAATATGTGGGGTTCGGTCCTCATCGGATTTTCTGGAAGATTGCGTGGAAACTTAAGACTCTCCCTAAGATTAAGATTTTTTGCTGGCGTTTGGGGTACGATATCCTTCCTACGTACAAGAATATCTCCGGCATTCGTAGGGAGGTCAATAGCAACTGTCCGAGGTGTAGGCTGGCTAGGAAGAACCTGCTTCATGCGATGAGAGATTACCCAAGGGCTAGAGTGGTGCTTATTTTTGGAGGGCTGAATAATAATTTGCTAGAGGGCTGTTATGGTCGGTGTGTGGATTGGCTTGAGGATGTGGCCCCTACTTTGGATAAGAAAGCCTTCTTTAATTTCATCACGGTGCTTTGGAATATTTGGAACAGCCAGAACAATAAAGCCTTTCGGAACATGGAGGAGGAAGCTAAGGTAACGTTGGAAAGGGCTACTATGTTAAGTAGGGATTTTCGAATTTTTAATTTACTTGAAAAATCGATGCTGCCTAAGCCGACTTTGGAGAAAGCCTAGAAGAAGCCAGCGCAGGGAGTTGTGAAGATAAATTTTGACGCTTCCTTGGACGGGCGGAAGATGAGTTTTGGGCTTGTGGCGAGGGATCATGATGGCTTTGTCCTAGGTGGTCGGGCGCGTGTGGTGGAGAAGAAGGTTCACACCGAATGGGCTGAGCTTCATGCGCTGGAAGAGTGCTTCAGATTTGCGCATTCTAGGAGTTAGCTTAAGCTGAAGTTTGAGTCCGATTGCATCAACTTGGTGAACCAGCTTAATAGTAGAAAGGTTGACTTTTCAACCATGGGATATCGCATTAGAGACAGTCTTAAAATTTTGGAGCCATGTGATAGTTTTGTTTTTGCTTAGGCCCCGCGTTGTTGTAATAAAGTTGCTGACTTTCTATGCAAATGGCCTACTGCTCAGATTGTATTAAGGATTTTGATATGGATTATCCTTTGGAAATCCATGATATTATTTTAAGTGATGTTATAAATTGAGGTTGACCTTCGAGTCTTTTCATCAAAAAAAAAAAAAAGCTATCCTAATTTCAAAAATATAAAAATTACTAAAAATTAGACAAGAAAACTTACCCAATTTGGAAAAGAAAGTTTTTTTTCTCTCTCTCTCGTAGGGTTTCCATAGAATATTTTGGGAAAGAAGATGATAAAAATGATTTTTATTTCTATTTAATTAATTTATCATCTTTAGTAATTTTGATTTCCAATTTAGTCCTTAGCCTTTTTCTAATTTTCCATGGATGAATCATCTAAAAATATCTACTAAATCTTTATTAATGGTCTAATTACCATATAAGGACCTTAAGTTTTGAATTCCATAGCTATTTGATCCTTCTAGCTACTAGAATTTAACTTTTGCATTTTATGCGATTTGGTCCTTCCCATAATTAAACACATAATTGGTAAAATTTTCTTATCAAAATTTTCACATGACATTTCTATCATATTACGAACCATAAAATAAAATAAAAATAAATTTTATTTTTTGGCTCAGATTTGTGGTCCCGAAACCACTGTTTCGATTTCACTGAAATTGGGTTGTTACAACTCTTCCCCTTAAGGAATTTTCGTCCTCGAAAATTTTACCAGTAAAGATATTTAGATATTACTTTCTCATAGTTTCCTCCAGTTCTTAGGCATCTCCCTCTATATCATGTCATTATCAGAAAACTTTTACTAAAGCTACCTTTTTATTTATTAGTTTTTCTCTTCAAGTGCCAGAATTTCAATCAATCTCTCACTGTGTAACGCCCTGAATTTGGGCCTAGAAGTATTAGGTTTTGAGCAGGGGTGCAGTTAGGAGACTGCACATAAATATTTAATTGTGTAAGAAAGTGGCACAATTGAGTGTTTGGCTTAGTGGTTGTGTACTTTGGAAGTGTCTGGGAAGTCATGGGTTCAAGTCCTGGCTTCTACAAAATTTTTGTTTTTAAGGATAAAGCCTCTGTCTTTGGTTAGTAGGGTTATAAAGAAAATTTGGTAAATTATGATACAAAAAGCCTACTGATCTAGTGGTAAGTGGCGTGTTGTATATGCTAGAGGTCTGATGTTCGAATCCCTGCTTGTACAAATGGGGATTATTTTTGCCGGTGGCTTTGGGAGGCAGTTGTGTTTGACTGAAACACCAAGGATTTGAACAGATTTAGTTGGGGTTGTTGTTAGCCGAATTTGAAGAGATGTGGATGGGAGAAATTTAAAGAGGAAATCGAGGAAGATTTAAATTTAGAGGAGAGTCTTGTCGAGTTTGAACTCTGGCACTTAGTGTTTCGGTTGTGTAGGTGTTGATGAGGTGTTTAATGTATGGAAGGTTAAATGAATTTGTGAAGTGTTTTGGTCATGAAAATTCAGCTATAGCCTTTTGGGGTGCCGTTTTGGTGTTAGCTAACCATAGGTCATTTTCGTTTCAAAACCTCAGGTTGGCAATTTTTATCTCTTTTGTTTTGTTTTGGCTTTAATCGAAGACTCCTGAAAACCTCTCAGCCTCTTGTTCATTTTCTTTGGCCGAATACCTAAGTGGCATTTTACTCTTCATCTTTTCTTCTTCTTGGTCCCCTCTTCTCAAAAGCCGAATACTCCTTTTATTTCAATTTCATTCCTCCTTTCACTATTCTTTGTCAAGCTGAATCATTCCCTGTTTTTTTTCTTTGTTGGCCGAATACCCTAAGTATTGTTCACTTCTTCTTCTCTTTGGGTAGCCGAAATTGTAAAAGCCAAATCATTTTCTCCCTTCTCTTCCTATCTTTCTTTTGGACGAATCTTGCTAAAGTGCTGTCGAAATTCCTTGACTTTTAGGTAAGTGTTCTGTGGTTTGTTTTCCCTTTAGCCGAATCTCTTTTGGCTTCTTCTCAAAGATTCAGCTTTTGGTATCTTTTAGGCTGAGTGTTTTCTTTCTCTCTTTCCTGCCTTGGGGTGGTAATCATCTAACACCTTTTTAACCCCTTTTTCATGCGATTGTTGCTAGGGACTCGACTTCTGTAATCAAGGTGCTAAGCCGATTACTCTGTCCCTACAAGTGGTACATTCTTTATTGGTAAGTACCTTAAATCCTAGACACAATTATGTGGGATTATGGAGTTTGATGAATTGGTTGACTGTTTCATGTGAAGGTTGAAGCTTTGGGAAGATACGTGGATTTTAGGAGCGAGAGGGGCTCTTCAATAGTTCGTTTGGTAAGTAGCGATGATTCGGTTAAAGTTTCTGCGATGCTTTGGTTTTTGGATTAACCGTAAATATGACAGATGGTGAAGGGTTGTGGTTGATCATAGGTTCTTGATTCAGAAGTGGTTTGGTTGCAACTCCATAACAGGTGTGTATTCACACATACAATAGACTGTAGAGCAGCAAATCTCGAAATGCCGAAAAGCTGAAGAAATAGTAACGATTACTACGCGAGCACGCGAACACACGTGTGGAAAATCTGATGCGATAGTAGAGGCCACCATGAGCAAACTCATGGGTTGTGGTCGTAATGGGCCAAGTTGGGTCGTTCAGGCCGAATGTGCCCCTAGGCCCTAGACGTGTAAAACTCACCAATAGGTGGGAAAATGTTGGCCGGCTGTGTCACTCACATGGCTTGGATCGGATTCGGGCTTGGATGGCCAATAGGTCGTTAGGGCCTATGGGCCTGCTTAAGTGGGCTTTGGGCCCAATCGCACTGTTTGTTTGCTAAGGTTGCACGGATCGCACAAGACGACTGTGAACCTACTAATGGGTCAGTAAATGTACTTAGACCCCGATTTTTGAAATGACAGTTATGCCCCCGAAAGGCAAAATGACTAAAATGCCCCTATATGTTATATGATTGTTATTGTATGCCATTTATGATATGTTTGCATGCATGTGATATTATGCTACATAGGGGACGGGATCATTGATTTAGAGGAAGTATATGATTTGTTAGGGTCACAGGGTCGCCTGGCGATTGTGGATCCACCGACGGCTTAAAGCCATTATGTGATTGGCAGCTCTGCTGCGAAATTGGTTAGTGTCACAACCGGTGATACAACAGGAGTGTAGGGATGGGTGGGTCGATTAAATCCCCACAAGAGTGTAGGGTTGGACAGGATACAAAGTGCAAGGTTGGTTGGGTATTTGTGCATTGCATAATTTGATTTTAATTGTGACATGGGCTCAGGCCCAACTGAGGCTACTATGGGCTAAGGCCCAAGTGCCACCGTTATTATTATGGGCTTAAGCCCAAATTGATGTGATGCATGCTTTATGATCAATGTGGGTTGTACACACTGAATTTTCGTAAATTCACCCCCTCTTTTAAAATTTTCAGGTAATCCTTAGTAAGCAGTTTGACTTATAAGAGGACTCGGAGGTGGCCACACTACGAACAGCTTTAAATTTTCGTAATTACTTTTACATTACTTAAATTACCTTTTCTTTGGGTTTTTGATGTAATAAGGCCTTTTCTCTAATTTTATAGCTTTTAATCAGGTTTTTTTTTAACTATTATGGTTTATTTCTATTAAAAGTAGAGCGCGATTTTCCAAAATGATATATGTTTTCATAACATCACTTTCATGCGACATTGTTGAAATGCTTCCGCAACAAACATGTTTTTAAAAGTAAGGCTGGTTTAAAATGGTTAACAATTAGTTAAGTTGACTTTAGAATTAAACAAAAGGGCTTTTCTCTTTCAAGCAAGATTTATTAATAAGACAGAGTTTTTTGAAAAAGCATTTTAATGTGACACGCCAGATTCGGTCATAACGTCTAGGCCGAGTTTGGGATGTTACACACTATAAGATGTGTCAGGCAAAATTTGACATATATCAAAGCAATAACAGATGATAGGTCTGATCGATACTATCATAACACATATACTCATAAAAACATTGTGAATTCTGTAGAACTCTAATAATACTAATACCTATCAACATGCAACAAGTTCAATTCTTTTCAATAATCTTATATGACCCTATAAACCACAGACTCGATTTGCCTTTACGGCCAAACCGGGGAACTTTCTTCCATGGCAAAACTTTCAAAAATATTTTATCGCCAAACTGTAACTCTATTTCTTTTCATTTTAGATCCATGTGTAATTTCTGATGATCAAATATTGCTTTTAAATTATCTCAGATCATTTTCATCTTTCTTCGATTTCAAAGAATCAAACCAACTGCATGTATCTTTTCTCACTGAACTCAGTCCAAACACCGAAGTTTTACACTTGTGACCATATAAAACCTCATACGGTAAAATTTTATACTTAACTGTTAACTGTTATTATATATGAATTCAACTAATGGAAAATATTTCTCTTTTCAATTGCCTTTGAATTCTAAAGTACAACACTGAAACATATCTTCAAAAATCTGAATCATATGTCCAGATTGATCATTTGTAACACCCTTAACCCGTATCTGTCATCAGGATAGGGTTTCGAAGCATTACTAGAACTTTAAAAAAAGTTTACAATTAATTTCTGTAAATTACTATTCATTAACCGAGATCATTCAAAACGTCCCCTAATTGGACCCTCAAGGCCAAACGAGCACTGGAATCGAGTTAGGACTTAATCTGAAACTCTAAGAATTTTTTGCGAAATTACAAAATTTTCTAATGTGCAGGGTTCACACGCCCGTGTGGTCCAAGGGACATGCCCGTGTGACCCTGGAACACGCCCGTGCTATAGGCCATGTTCGACGCCATGAAACTCTCTGACTTGTGCACACAGCTATGCCACACGCCCCATTCTAGGCCCTATGGTCAATTAATTCTTTTTGAAATTAGGTGCAAGTTTCACACAGCCAAGACACACGCTCGTGTTCTAGCCTGTGTAGTACACATGGCTGAAACACACACTCGTGTCTTTACCCATGTGCTCAATTCTGAGCATTCTGTTTCTCAAATTTAAGTTGTAGGGGACACATGGCCTAACCACACGCCATGTTACAAGGTCGTGTGTCACATGGTCTAGACACACACCCGTGTGTCTGCCCGTGTGGACAAAATAAAGCCATTTCCTAGCCTTATTTGTAACCCAAATTTACCATTTTCCTGCACTAAAACACATATCCAAATACCAACCAATTCAATCATTCAAACTAAGAAAATTCCATCATTCAACAAGGCATATCATTACATCCATATATGTTTATAATCTTACCTTGGTGTATTCCATATGTTAGGCGAAATTTAAACAACCACTTAACATATATTTAGCTACCATAGCATGACATATAAGTATATCAAAACAAGCATTACTAGCTATTCTAATGGCTAGATTACAAACATCATTTTCAAGACACTAATAGTCAAGTTGTCCTATACATGCCATTATACCAAAATAATTTTACTAAGTATACCCAAAATAAGTTAGACGATAGTGTGACAATGCTCCAATGATCTCCAACCTTCGCGTGCTTCCGAGCACTATAAAATAGGGGAAAATGAAAATGGAGTAAGCATTACATGCTTAGTAAGTTTGTATAATGGAAACTAAACTTACCAATCCCATTTATTAAGTCTAAGCATACAATATCGTGTTTACCATCCATTAGCAATATTGCCTAAACACATGCATTCAATCAAACATGTTAGTCACCAAAATCTTCATAACAATCAAGTAAACATAGATGAGCTCATCATGTAATATTCTTTCAAGACATTATCATTTCAACTTATAATTCCATCATCATGCCAAGAGTTTTGCCCGTTGAATAATTGAAATTTCGATGGATGCTCAAGTAGTACGCTTGAAATGTACGATTAATAATTCATCAATTCTTATTCAAGGGTACCTATTAGGGCACTTAACCAAGGAACACACTCTCGAGCCACATATCGTATAACAGGATTACCAGTCCAGGCTAAATCCCTTATATAACATATGCTCAAAAGAGCTCAATTAGGATTACCTGTAACACCCCAAACTCGGCCTAGACGTTATGGCCGAATCTGGTGTGTCACATTGAAGTGTTTTAGCGAAAACCGTGTTTTCATTGAAAACCCTTCTCAAAATAAAAGAAACCCTAATTAACTTAAAAAAAACACCTTCAGTTACGAAAGCCTTGTTTAAAACATTTGATTAAAAAAAACTTAGTTGCGGAAATGTAAAAAACATACTATAATTTAAGAAATCCATGTTCAACTTCTCACAATTACATTGAAAATAATAATAATTCAAGTAATAATAACACAATGAAAACCTTATTACAATCTGGTCTGGAACATACTTAAAAAGAAGTAAAAACTTAAATGCTTTAAAAAAAAAAAACCCAAGTCCAAATCATCTTGCTAGCTGGCCACCCAAAGTCCCTCCAAACATCGAACCTTCTACTGAGCATCACCTGAAAATAAAATAAAAGAGGGTGATTTTTCGCAAACTGAGTGTGTACAACCCTCGAAGAAAACAAGCATTCAAAAAAAACATCATTCATCGTTCATCATTCATGCAATGCAATCCCATCCAATTATCCGTCCGCTACACACCGGCTCCATCCCCCGTCACACCATGTGGGGATATAAATATTGACCCACCCAACCCACACACCATGGTAACCCGTTTGCGGAACTACCTTCATTTACCTATTTGGCTTTAAAAGCCGTCAGTAGATCCGTGATTGTCAAGCAACCATACGATCCTCATATACTTCCTCCGTTCCATAATTCCCAACCCATATGCAACCTAAGCAGAATATCATATGTATGCATATCGCATCCACAAAACTTACATTCAACACCTAGAGGTATTTTGGTCATTTTTGCCCTTAGGGGCATTTTGATAATTTTCCCTTAATTATGGTTTTCACTTATCTTGGCCCGTTAACAAGTCCCGTGAGCTAAGATGAACGAATACTATGCACTAGGTAGGATTCCAGAGAAGAGGAGGTGGGTCATTAAGACCGCTTAAGTACCAAGCTCTCCTTAGATCCAATCCTAGACATGCATATAGCCGTTGCCACACCTTAACCATTTGACTTGTCCACGGTCGCAATATATTAATTAAGTCTTATGTGGATATCATATACTATGCCCAAAAACCCCTTACAAAGCCTAACAATTTCACATACTTGCATCTAGCCCATCAAGCCCAATCGTATTCGTGTGGCCCATTAGGCCCAAATCACCTGTATATGGCCTATTAGGCCCAAATCACATTTATATAGCCCGTTAGGCCAAGTCACATTCATATTCATGCTCACATACAAATTCCTATCACAAAGCATCGCTATTCAGTTTTTGCCTATTATGGGCCCAACAGCCCATCGGGACCATTTAGCCTATTCCAACCCATATGGCCAAATCACAACCCAAGTCCACGGAATCGCCCATGGGCCTCATGCAACCTATCGATTTCCTCCTTACGAGTGTTCGCACACTCACAAGACTACCGTAGCCAAACTTTCAGCTTTTTGGCATTTCAGCTTTTCGGCTTTTCAGCTTTTGCTGATTCATTGTGTGTGAGCAGTGTATGTACACACCTGGTAAGCAAGCGTGCTACGATTTCCGTAGCCCAAAACTACAATTGATATCACTCAAAGATTAATCTCACATACTTATCGAATACTTTACCAAAAGTCAGAATCTCACCTTAACCTTACCTGAACGCTAAGCCTTTACTAGCTTCTACTTTGGTCACTAATCATGTATATCTCTCAGATCTGAAGAGCAAATTGGCAGGAATCCAAAACCAAGATCTGACACTAATTCCCTACCAAAGAAGGTTAGAAAGAAGTGAGGAACTGAATACTCGATACTTATCAAAAACCGATTGGGAGAGCGAACACTTACACTAGAATCGACTGGGTGGAAAGAGTAGTGGCGGCACCAAGGGTATTCGTCCAAAGGATATTCAGCTCTTAGAGATTTGAATGGCAAGAATTGATTACTCGGCACCAAAGAAGAGAGGAAGAAGAATCAGCTAAAGCAAAGAAAATATTGAGTAGAGGAGAAATAGAATTCGACACAAGGAAGAAGAAAAAGAAAAGAAAAAAGAGAGAGTTTTCACTTTTAGAAAAGAGTTTCGCAAGCAGCAGGTGGAGGAAATTCGGCATTAGTTTCATACCCTAGCATTTAGCACCCATTTATAAGCCTTATAGCCGAATTTTCCCATGCCCAATTCCCCATTCGGTTCCATCACTTCTCCCTTCTCATCTCCTCGTTTTTCTCCTTGATAACCCTTTAATCCCTTCCTTAATTTTCTCTCCTGAACACTTCCCTTGGAGTCCACTTTCACGCCACTTCTATCTTCTAGAAGGCTAAAATTAAACTTCTAAAAACACTAAGCTAGGATTCGAACCTTGGACCTCCTTGCTAGCTATTAACGCCACCTCCCTACACCCTAAGTGGCGTCACTTAGCCACTCCTCCACAGGGCTTTTTGATGCTATTTTCCCCTAACTTTATTTAAAAGCCCAACTACTTGCCAACCCTGATTCTTTTAATAATTAAAATATAATTTCATTTACCCCTAAGATTAAATTAAGACCTACTATAATTATCACTGGGCCAGAAATATAAAACACAATTTTTATCAAAACCAAAAATAAAGAAAGTTCGAGATTTCAGGATTTTTGGGTTTCGAGATTTTTGGGGCGTTACATTACTAGTCCAGGCTAAACCCTAATCATAACATATACTCGAGAGGTATTATATCCGGATTACCCGTCCGGGATAAATCCTTTCTATAACAAGGTCAATAGGATTTCTCGTTTGAGCTAAATCCCGTCCACAACAAATGCATAACATTATTCATTTCGGGAAAGCACATATATTCATCGAAATTCAATATTCAATTGAGACTTAACACTTTTTCACCATTTCAGGCATGTATTCAATTTTTTCATTATAGCATTCAAATAATGTACATCATTATAAGTCACATTCCATACAAACACAACATTCAATTAAATATATTTATATGCTTGATTAAGTTACACGAACTTACCTCGACACTTGTCCGCGTATAAAATCTACTAATTTGAAATCTTTTCTTTTCCTCGATCTAACCTCGAATTTGTGTTGTCCGGATCTATATAAATAGCTTTAATCATCAATTTCACATATTTCATAAATTACAATTTCGTCTCTAGGCTCGAAAAATGAAACTTGTGCAATTTTCTACCTATTCCAAGCCTAACCAAAATCTCATTACAAAATTTATAGCACATGTATTCACAAAAATTCAGAATTTTTCTTCAATTTCACAAGTTTACATTTTAGTCCCTAAATCATGTTTTCATCAACAATCACTTTGTAAAAGTTGTTTATCTATCAACAACCTTTCATTTTCTACCATAAATTTCTAATTTTCAGCATATACATCCATGACACATTTTCCATACTTTGATAACTTTTCAAATTAATCCCCTAAATAGATAGTTTAAGCTATCTTGATTTCAAAAATATCAAAATTACTAAAAACGGGACAAGGAAACTTACCTAATTAAGCCTTGAAAGTTTCTTCTCTCTCTCCTAGGGTTTCCATATAATTTTGGGATTGAAGATAACAAAAATAAGATGATATTTCATTTTATCATCTTTTAATTAATTAAATTATTTCAATTTTCAATTTAGTCCCTACTCTTTTCTAATTTCTCCATGGATGAGTCACCAAAATCTACATACTTTTCTTTAATGGTCTAATTACCATATAAGGACCTCTTGTTTTGAATTCCATAGTTATCTAATCCTTATAGCTACTAGAATTTAACTTTTGCATTTTATGCAATTTAGTCCTTCTCGTAATTAAACACTTAATCAATAAAATTTTCGTGTCAAAATTTTCAAACGACACGTTTATCATAATACGGACCATCTAATAAAATAAAAATAAATTTTATTTTTGGGTCGAATTTGTGGTCTCGAAACAACAGGTTCGATTTCACTGAAAAATGGGCTGTTACATCATCCGTCTAAGAATGAAATACAATACTAAAATGTAACCGTATATCTAGAGTTTCTTGTAACTTTTTTTCAGAATTGGAATTTAAACTGTGGATCTCTATCAGAAATAGCAGAAACTAGCACATCATATAATCTGACAATCCCAAAAACAGATAATTCAAGAAATCTAAGAAGTGAGAAATCCGCTCATGCCAGGATAAAATGTACAGGCTTCGTCAAACAATCAACAATTACTCAAATAGTATCTTTCTTTTCATAGACAGGGAGAATCCTGATATAAAACTCATAGTAACTTTGTCCTATTTCTATTTTGGTATTTTCACTGACTATAACCATCTTGAAAGTATCATCTCTATCTTGCTGATACATCCAGCATTTAAATATATATTCAAAAATACCATATTTCATTCCGGGCTTCCAGTACATCTTTTTTTTTCTTTCAAATCGTTGTGCATTTTATCATTTCCCAGATAAACAGACATAGTATCACTGTGATCATTCATGTAAAATTTTCTGTAAAAGTTCCAAATTCTTCAGTACACAGGCTCTATCTCAGAATAACAGACAATCATCAGATTCAAATTTGCTATCCTGATTCAATAATTATTTCATTTAGTACCCATTTATCTTACAACTCATTATCACTTTTCTGAGCTTCACAGATCTGTTGTAGAAACATCAGCTTAGCTTTAAGCTCAGCTAAAATTATTCTTTCATCAGATAATAGCAATCAAGTATTTATTGCTCATAAAGAAAACAAAGAATTTTCTACTCAACTTATCAACAACTATATTTACTTTTCCTGAATGAAAATCAATTACCAAATCAGGGTCCTCCAATAATTCAAACCATCTACTCTGTGTCAGATTCAAATCTTTCTATACCATCAGGTGTTTTAAAATTTATGATCAGCATATATATATATATGATATTTTCACCATTAGATACTATTACCAAATTCTCAGTGCAAACACAATAATTATCAATTCAAGATCATATATCGGGTAATTCTTTTTCCTATAGCATTATCTAGCTGGAAGTATAAACCATTACTTTACCTTTCTTCATCAAAATACAGTCTAATCCATTCAATGATGTATCACTGTGATAATAAATTCCTTAACCGATTCAGATTGAACCAGAATTGATGTTTAGGTCATCAGGGCTTCCAACTGATCAAAACTTTACTAACATTTGTCAGTCCATTCAAATCATACCTCTTTCTGTAATATCCATATCATTGATGTAGCTATCATAGAAAACACTCTCACAAAAATTAAAAAGGATAACGATGTAACACCCTTAACCTGTATCCATTATCGGATTAGGGTTATGAGGTATTACTGAACAAAACACAGTTTAGCACAGTCATTTATCACTTTTCATGTATCAATTTTTACGTTACAAATCATACTTTGAAATTCAATCAATCAAAACTTTTAACCTATTTAAAAGTTAGAACCAAACTATCATACATCAATAAAATATTGCATGCTTTACAATCCCATTGTTTGAACCTATTTACTATCATATTCATACCATTCGAATATTTATAATATATTCAAGCTTATAACAATACATCATATATACTAAGCTTATGTCAAATCATCAATTGCATATATTTATTTCATTAGCAAACTTCTAGCCATACTATTTTATAAACTATGCACATATGCATAGTAAGTCATATCAATCCATATCTTTAACTAAATATCATATATATCATTTTATAAGCTATATACATGCGCATAACACTCTAAAATGAAAGCCATTTTTGAATACAAATACCAAATCATGGTTAACCCAATTCATTAACTAATTTATAAAAATGGTAATTCGTATGTTATGCATATGCGCACATTTACTTAGGTTAAGCTTTTCACACACCTTATTAGGCATACAAATATAAAACATAATTGAGCTTCGTTATAAGACCAAATACATTTGTAAACATCACCAACCTATATGCATTACACCATAGCCACGTTAAACAATTTTTGAACATAAACAAAAATTTGAAGTACACCAATTCACATGCTAAATATCATGCCCCAAAACACATAAACACAACAAATCAATTATCCCTATCTTCGGTCATTAAATTTAGCCTCAAAAAATCAAACCAAACCATTTTAAAACATGTACATTAATTACCATTTCAAATTGTACCTAAATAACCAATGCACCATCAACGATATACTCATCTACCACACAAATTATACCATAAAACACATTTCCAAACGAGCTAATTTCATGGTTGATTGTTCATCATACTTTTTATTACTCATTGCCGAATCATAAAATCAAACACTTCAAGCATATAAACCATGAAACATACCTCCAAAACAAGTATAAGTCATAACCACATACACACAAGCCATAATATTGTAATCAAGCCATTTTCGCATGGCTACATAAATATACAAATTCAAAACCAAACATATTTAAACTAGCCTATACATGCCATATGTTCAAAGTTTCAAACTTCAAAAGTACCGAATGATAGTCGATAGTATGACGATGATCCTTGACGATCCTCGAGCTGGTAACTAACTTCCAAAATCTATAAAACACCGAATGAACACACAAAGTAAGCTTGGAAAGCTTAGTAAGCCAAAAGCAAATAAATCATTAAAAGAACATTTGCATTATAAATTCAACTTGGCCGAATATGATCAATCTCATATACATATATATAATCACCCTTTTATCATACATAATTCATATTATCACCTCAGGTACTACACTTACCTTACTTTCATGAACATTTAATTTCACACATACCTGAACCATTTAGCTCGATTTCATATTCGATCTTAACTGGACATTTCCCGTTGAACCATTCGAAATTGAAAGGATACACGGAAATCATATAAGCTCGTATAATGCCATATCCCGGATATGGTCTTACATGCTATCACATATCGATGCCACTGTCCCATACAGGGTCTTATGCGTTTTCTCACTTCGATGCCAATGTCCCAGAATTGGTCTTACATGATCACACATCGGAAGTCCCAATGTCATGACATACGTATCCTATACTATTCCTATGGTTCGTACGGGGCTTTCGGACGTCGTAGTTCAATCAATTCAAGCTCGTAACAAGTTCTCCAATGCTTAATTCAATTCGGCACATACATATATTTATTTACAATTCAATTCGGAACATATAATACATATTCATTCGAATATAACAACATTTATTTACTTATGAACTTACCTCGTACGGACACGAACCGACCAGAATGACTATTCGACCACTTTCGATTTCCCCCGATCTAATTCCGTTTTCTTTCGTTCTTGATCTCAATCAAGCAAAATGAGTGTTGAATACACAAAAGCTCAAGAACTCTTTTTCTTTCTCAAGTTTTGGCCAAAAGATGAACAACATGCATGGTTTTTATGTTTTATTTTATTTAATTACATTATAACACATAAATTACTATTTTAACCTTTATAAAATAATATGAAAACATTATAACTCATGTCCATAACTGTCCATGCTAATATTCCATAGTCAAATATCAACATAAGGACCCCACAGTATAAAAGCCATAGCAATATTGCACTTTAACAAATAGCAAGTCACTTTTGAATTTTACGCGATTAAGTCCTTTTATCAAATTGAGCACGCAAACAATAAAATTTTCACACAAAACTTTCACATACATCAATTCACATACTATAAACACCAAAAATAATATTAAAATAATTTTATGACTTCGTATTTGTGGTTCCAAAACCACTGTTCCGTTTTAACTAAAACCGGGCTGTTACAACTCTTCCCCCCTTAGGGATTGTCATCCCCGAAAATCTTAACAGTGAAAAGGTTCGAGTATTTTTCTCTCATAGCATCCTCGAGCTCCCATGTAGCCTCTTCAATCTCGTGTTTATGCCATAAGACTTTTACTAATGAAATTTTCTTATTTTTAAATTCTTTAACCTCGTGATCCAAAATCCGGATCGGTTCTTCTTCATATGTCATATCGGATTGAATCTCAATCTCAGACTGGGAAATCACATGCGAGGGATCAGATCGATATCGTCGAAGCATCGATACATGAAATACATTATGAATCTTTTCTAATTTCGATGGCAACAACAATCTATAAGCAACCGACATGATACGCTCAATAATTTCATACGGCCTGATGAATCTCGGACACAATTTGCCTTTTTTGCCAAATCTAAGTATTTTCTTCCACGGAGAGACTTTCAAAAACACTTTATCCCCGATCTAAAACTCAATATCTTTCCGTTTCAAGTCTGCGTACGATTTCTGATGATCTGACGCTGCTTTTAGACTATCACGAATCACTTTCACTTTCTGTTCAGTCTCTTTAATCAAATTGACCTTGTGAAACTTATTCTCGCTAAGCTCAGTCCAATACAAAGGTGTTCGGCATTTGCGACCGTACAAAGCTTCATAAGGTGCCATTTTTATACTCGATTGAAAGCTTTTATTATACGTAAATTCAATCAATGGCAAGTATCGTTCCTACGTACCTTCAAACTCAAGAATGCAACATCTCAACATATCCTCGAGTATCTGAATAATATGATCAGATTGACCATCTGTTTGCGGATGATAAGCAGTACTAAAGTGCAATTTTGTACCCAGTGCATTCTGCAATTTCTTTCAAAAATGCGATGTGAATCTTGGATCTCTATCCGAAACAATAGAAATAGGTACTCCGTGTAATCTCACAACCTGAGAAATGTACAACTCAGCAAGTTTATCAAGTGAATAATTCGTGCGAACTGGAATAAAATGAGCTGATTTAGTTAGTCTATCAACAACTACCCAGATTGCATCTTTTTTACTCGGTGACAAAAGGCAAACCCGATACAAAATCCATTGTAATTCTATCCCATTTCCACTCGGGAATCATAATCGGCTGCAGTAACCCAGACGGTACCTGATGCTCAGCTTTGACTTGCTGACATATTAAACACTTCGAAACAAATTCAGAGACATCACGCTTCGTACCAGGCCACCAGTAAAGCTGTTTCAGATCATTATACTTTTTTGTACTTCCCGGATGAGCAGACAAACAACTACTATGTGCTTCATTCAAAATCATTCGAATTAAGTTTGAGTTTCTCGAAACACATATTCAACCTCCAAATCTTAAACAATCATTAGCATCAATCCAAAATTTTGAATCAAGGTTCGAATCACATTGAGCCTATTTTTCTAACATTTCATTATCAATTTTCTGAGCTTCGCATATCTGCTGTATAAATAATGGTCTTGCTTTCAACTCAGCTACAATCGAGCCGTCATCAGATAGAACCATCTGAGTATTCATTGCACGTAGTGCAAACAAAGATTTTTGACTTAAAGCGTCAGCCACAACATTAGCCTTTCCCAGATGGTAGTCAATCACCAGCTCATAATCTTTCAACAATTCCAACCATCTCTGCTGTCGCAAATTGAAATCTTTCTGAGTCATCAAATATTTTAAGCTTTTGTGATCAGAAAACATATGACATTTCTCACCGAACAGATAGTGGCACCAAATCTTCAACGGGAACACGATAGTTGCTATCCAAATCGTGTGTCGGGTAATTCTTTTCATGCGAATTTAATTGTCTCGAGGCATAAGCTATAACTTTGTAACACCCTACACCCAAGTCCTATGCCAGGACGGGATGTGAGGCATTACCACACTTAAACACATGCATTCCAACGTTCTCGAATCATCAAGGTGTGACCAAATTTAAAACATTTTCAAACCTTGTCTAATTTTCTTAATATGGGCCTACGAGGCCTCAAACGACCACTAGAAAATCATTTGGGACTGGCTCGGGTCCTTAACCAACTTTAGAAAAATATGCCTTGAAACAGGGCACACACCTATGTGGAAGGGCAACACGCCCATGTGGTCACTAAGACATGGTCGCGTTGATGACCCGTGTGACACACATGGCCTAAGCATCTCGGGACACGCCCGTGTCCCATGCCCGTATGAATTTAGTTCTAAATTCTAACCTACAGGGTTTTTCACACGGCCTGACACACGCCTGTGTCTCTCACACGACCATGACATGCCCGTGTCCTAGCCCATGTCTAAAAAACTTGACATTCTGTTTTTAATGTTAGCATCCAATTTAGGGCACACGGCCGGGCCACACGCCCGTGGCCAGAGGCCGTGTCCTCCACACGGCTGAGACACACGACCATGTCTCTGCCCGTGTGTTTACTATCGTGTATTCTGACTTGAAGTTTTTACGTGCAGGGGACATACGGTCGGACAAGACGTCCATGGGGCTGACCGTGTGTCACACACGGCCTAGACACATGCCCGTGTATCTACTCGTGTAGACATTTTAAGGCTATCTACCAAGCCCTTTTCTATCTTGAAACACAATATAACAACCTGATTTCTCAACTCAACAACCACATCTAAGGCATCTACGCATTTCATATATATACCAAAGCAACCAACGAATTACTCATTCATGAAAGAACCTATCGTATTTATATAACAACCTTCAACATTAGCCATTTACCATGGCCATTACAAAATGGTGTCAATTACTAAAACAAGTCAACACATTTGGCCCCAAAACAATGTGACACTAAACAAAATCAAAGATCCTATACATGCCATAATCAAAATTTAAGAACTAATTATACCAAGTGCTTCAATTTGATAGTGTGACCGATGTCTCCGACGTCCGTTGATCCATGAGCTAATTGGGCGGCACTATGAGAAAAAGGAAAAGAGATAAGGTAAGCATAAAGCTTAGTAAGTTGCATGAAAATAAACAACAACTAATTATTGTAAAGCAATATGCTCATAACCTTTCACAGTTTATTTATGAATACTATAAATGGACGTAAGTTCAACTTACTCACCATCTAAGACGATTCATATTTCATGCACTGAGCCCATATCTCATACATTTCAATTTGGTACCTGTACCACTAATCACATGATCATAACTTTTCTCATTTCGATATAAATCATAAATCTTTTGTTGAACCATTTGGAATACTACCGGATACTCGATAGACTTAAGATGGGCTAAGATGCTGATGCCATGTCCCAGACATGGTCTTACACTGGCTCTCATCTATCAGTGTCGATGCCATGTCCCAGACAGGTCTTACACTAACACGCAACAAGCTGACGCCATGTCCCAGACAGGTCTTACACTAGCTTGTCCATCGCGAGGCTGATGCATGTCCCAGACATGTCTTACACTAGCTCTCGTCTCAATGCCGATGCATGTCCCAGACATGTCTTACACTGACTTAAATATCTTGAGGCTGATGCATGTCCCAAACATGTCTTACACTGGCTCTCATATTGTGGCCAATGCATGTCCTAGACATGTCTTACACTAGCACACATATCACCCAATATCAGGGTACCAATATCCGAGTTTATTCCAAATACTC
Source organism: Gossypium longicalyx (assembly GCA_025698465.1). Taxonomy (NCBI): domain Eukaryota; kingdom Viridiplantae; phylum Streptophyta; class Magnoliopsida; order Malvales; family Malvaceae; genus Gossypium; species Gossypium longicalyx. Next base: position 22,983,346 of record CM047000.1, read on the forward strand.
AACGAAAGTCCCTTCTATGTCAATTTCTCAACATGTATTCCCATATTCAAAATCAAATCAATTTATGCAATATCCATACAAATGCACATCATAAAGATATAGTTGCATTATTAACATACAACTTACCTCAGATTACAAAAAGTAGGCGGCTATTCGGTTTTAGTCTACTTGCTTTGCTTTTTCCCCGGTCTAGGCCCGAATTTTGCACTTCTTAATCTATAATGATGAAAATTCACAAATTTAATCATTTTATTAATCTAGGTACTCAACAGTTTAAAATTGGGCAAAAAATACCATTTTGCCCATAGACTTTTGTAAAATGACTATTTTACCCTTAGGTCCGAAAATCGATTTTTATCACATTTCCCACTAACCAAGCCTAGCCGATTACTTTTTATACTAGAAGCAGTCCAAAAATTCTCAATATTTCACACATTTATCACCTATTTTACAACTTATGCAAAATGGTCCTTTTTAGGGTTTTCATGAGAAATCTCTTCATAAAAGTTGTTTATTACACTTCCATAACTCGTATTCTTCCATAAAATTTCAGAAAACAATATGCACACACTCATGGTAAAACCTTAGACTTTCAACCATTTTGCAAAATAGTCCCCTCATTTGAAAGCTCATGTTAGAAGGGTTCTAAAAGTACAAAAATCATCAAGAAAAACCCTCAAGATCACTTACTTGTAGAGAAATTAAGTGGCTGAAAATTCAAAAACTCCTCTAATGGCTGATATTTTGGGTCAAGAGGAAAGGGTGGAGAAAAAAGATGATAGCTAGGCTTTAGGGCATTATTTTATCACATATTATGTCATCAAATACCTAACATATTGACCATTTAATTTTTTTTGTCTCATGGCCAGACAAGCTATAGTCTAAGGGCCTATTTGCCCTTTAAAGACCCCCAATTTAAGTTTCATGGCAATTTAACACCCTTAGCTATCAAATTAAGACTTTTGAACTTTATGCGATTTAGTTCTTTTTCTTAATTAAGCTCACAAACGCTAAAATTACTTCACCAAATTTTTCATGCACTAATATAAACATGTTATAACTCTCAAATAATAATAAAATACTTACTCTGACCTTAGATTAGTGGTCTCGAAACCACTGTTCTGACTAGTCCCAAAATTGAGTTGTTACAAACTTTGCCTTCCTACATCAAAACACAGCCTAGACCATTCAACAATGCGTCAATATAGATTATGAATTCTTTACCCGATTCTGGCTGAACTAACACTAGAGCTTCGGTCAATAAAGCTTTCAGCTGATCAAAAATTTTCTGACACTTGTTTGACCACTCGAACTTAACATCTTTCTGTAGCAATCTCGTTCTTAAGGCTGTAATCATAGAGTAACCTTTTACGAATCATCTATAATAACCAGTAAGTCCCAAAAACCTTCGACTTTAGATACATTTCTCGGAGGCTTCTAATCTAATATAATCAAAATCTTGCTCGGATCCACTCAAATACCCGATGTAGACAGAACATGCCCCAGAAAATCGACTACGCGCTACCAGAATTCACATTTACTGAACTTCGAAAACAACTGCTTATCATGCAAAATCTGTAGCACTATTCTCAGATGTTCAATATGCTCGGATTCATTACGAGAATAAATTAAGATATCATCTATAAACACAACCACAAATTGACCCAAATACAGTCTGAAGATCCGATTCATTAGATCTGTAACACCCCTAACTTGTATCCGTCGCCAGATTAGGGTTACGAGACATTACTGCATAAAACACAGTTCAACATAGTCATTTCTCACCTTTCATACACCAAAGAATAACTAAACATTTTAAACTTATCTAACTATCCATAATTCACTTATAATAAATTTGAATATATGAATCATAATTCCAATTTAGAAGTAATCATACTTTACGGAACATGTATCGCAAATAAGCACATTTTAAAATTTTAACTAATTCAGTTCAAACATATATCAAAACCCAATTGAACATGCTCCATAATTATTAAATTTGAACCAAACTTGCATATATCAAAGCTATGTTCACATATTTAATACCTTCAATATTCAATTCCCTATATCCATCACATTCATGACATTTTCATAATTAAATCATATTCCATCATATATCATTACACTTCATACTTCGAATATATGCTAATTTCTATTTCATTAATTGTATATCAAACATATCATTTGATAACTTTTGTACAAACTCATAATAAACCAATTGAATCATATTACATAAATTACTATGCAATCACATATGAAACTTTAGTACATTATAACATGACCGAACATACTAATGATGCATATATATATAATGCGCAAACCATAAAAATAAAAGCCATACTTAACATTTGAACCCAAATAACATTCCAATGTGCACCTAATTCATATTTATATTAATATACCTAAACTTCATATTTTATCCTATTAACTAATCATTATTTCGATCGCACCATTATTAATATCATAAGCATATCAAATTGAACTAAAAATCATATTCGAATTTACAACCACACATGAATGCATACCTATATTAATATTAGCAACAACTTGGCATTTTTAACTATCCATTAAAACTAACCCAAAACATACTTAATCATAACCATCATTTACCATTTGAATACATACCAAAACAATCAACCAAAACAATCATGAAATATATTCATTACTTACCATTTAGCAACCGAAACTATAAAGCTAAATACAATCATCCATCACTATAATTATACCACATTTCATATTTCCAAAATGAGCTAACTATTAAACCGATTTCATATTATACTTACCATTTCTTATTGTCGAATTATATTACTTAAAACCACATATACATCCAAAATTACCATTACCGAATTACAAAAACCAAACTCATCAAACATTCTAATTAAAAACATATAAAACCAAACTTAAGCATAATAAGCAAGCCATTTTCACATGGCTTTAAATACATACTCATTCAAAATAATTAACTCCAAGACTAGCCTATACATGCCATAAGATCGAGTTCAACTTAAAAAGTACCAAAATAGTAGATAGTGTGATAGACTTTACTGACGATCCTCGAGCTCGTAACTTGATCCAAAATCTATAAAACAAGTAAGCTATCTTAGCTTAGTAAGTCATAAGCAAATAAACAACTTAACAACATAATCAACTCATTTAAACCAAACCAAATTTATGCTACTATAATGACATTTATTTTCAAGATCATAATTTTATATATAACATATACTTTTATTTACATAGTTACCTTAGCAGGATATATATACATGTATCCTTTATCAATGTAGCATTCAATTTCAAAACCTTAATACTATTATGTAGCTGAATATACATTAACCCACATACATATATTCATGAATCTTTTCGTAATATTTACATGATATAATCAAAGGGCCGAATTCATTTTCCATATGCACACTCATTTCTCATTTACATAATACATGATTTACAACCCAAATCAAGTAACTTACTTTCCTTAATTCAAATAGGGAAATAGCTATCATATACCTGATCATTTTAACTCATTTTGCACATTTGTTCACAACTTATCATTGCTCGATGAACCATTCGGAATTGGATAGGACACTCGGATAATCACATATATCGTACAATGCCAAAGTCCCAGACGTGGTTTTACATGTAATCACATATCGATGCCACAGTCCTAGATAGGGTCTTACTCTCACACATATATCAGAGTCACATATCGATGCCAATGTATAAAACGTGGTCTACTCGCACACATATATCGATTCCATGGTGTTACTCGCACATCACATATCGAAATCCTATGTTATGACATATGTATCCTAGCTACTCCTAAGGTTTATACGGGGCTTTCGAATGTCGTAACTCAGTCGAATCGAATTCAGAAACATAGTTGCCAAGATTGTACACATTCGGCTAATACATACATATATTCACATATTCATTTTAGCAAATATAGTTCACCTTTAATTAAAATTAACAATGTCTATTTGCTTATAAACTTACCTCGGACGATGAAAAATGGAACGGGACGGCTAGTCAACAACTTTAGTTTTTCCCCGATCCAAATTTGATTTTTCTATTTTCTTGATCTAAATTATATAAATTAAACTTATTTAGTCAAACTCATCCAAAACACATAAATGGGCAAATTACCATTTTACACTTTTTTTACAATTTAGTCCAAATTGCACAAAACCTGAAACATGCAAAATTTGCACACACCATGCTTAGGCCAAATATTGCTTGTGTTCATACAAGTCTATATGTAATGCTCCAAAAATCATGAAACTCGAAAATCCCGAAATCTTAAATTTTTCTTTTTGTGCTTAGTAATTCCGGTTAAGTGTTAATTACATGATAGTAGGTCTTGGTCAAGGTTTGAGTTTGAATTAAGGGTAGAAGAAATTATAGTTTAATTATTAAAAGAATCAGGGTTGGCAAGTAGGTGGGCTTTTAAATAAAAATAGGGGAAAATGGCATCAAAAAGAGCCTGTGGTGGAGTGGCTAAGTGACGCCACATAAGGTGTAGTGAGGTGGCATTAGTACCTAGCAAGGAGATCCAAGGTTTGAATTCTAGCTTAGTATTTTTAGAGTTTAATTTTGGCCTTCTAGAAGGATGGAAGTGGCGTGAAGATGGACTCCAAGGGGAGTGTTCAGAAGAGAAAATTAAGGAAAGGATCAAGGGGTTATCAGGGAGAAAAATGAGGAGATGAGAAGTGAGGAGTAAGTGGACCGAATTGGGAACTTGAGCTTGAAGAATTTGACTATAGGGCTATAAATAGGTGCCGAATGGGAGGGTTGAAAAGCTAATGATGAATTTCCCTTCACTTTGTGCCAGAAACCCTTTTCTCTAAAAAGCCGAAAACCCTTTTTTCTTTTCTTTCTTTGTGCCGAATTCTTATCCCTCCTCTACTCAATATTTTATTTGCTTTAGCTGATTCTTCTTCCTCTCTTCTTTGGTGCTGAGTAATCAATTGTTTTCATTCAAATCTTTAAGAGCCAAATACCCTTGGTGCTGCCACTACTCTTTCCACCCAGTCGATTCTAGTGTAAGTGTTCACTCTCCCAATCAGTTTTTGATAAGTATCGAGTATTCGATCCCTCACTTCTTTCTAATCAAATTTGGTAGGGAATTAGTGTCAGATATCGGTTTTGGATTCTTGCCGATTTGCTATTTAGATCTAAGAAATACGCGTGTTTAGTGATCAAAGTAAAAGCTAGTAAAGGCTTGGCGTTCAGGTAAGGTTAAGGTGAGATTCTGGCTTTTGGTAAAGTAATCGATAAGTACATGTGATTAATCTTTGAGTGATATCGATTGTAGGTTTGGGCTAAGGAGATCACATCACGCTTGCTTACTAGGTGTGTACATACACTACACACACAAGTAGATCGGCAAAAGTCGAAAAGCTGAAATGCCAAAAAGCTTAAAGTTTGGCTGCGGTAGTCTTACGAGTGCGTGAACACTCGTGAGGAAGAAACTGACAGGTTGCCTGAGGCCCACGGGCGATTCCGTGGACTTGGGTTGTGATTTGGCCATATAGGCCGGAATGGGCTAAATGGGCCCGATGGGCTGTTGGGCCAATAATAGGCAAAACTGAATATTGATGCTATGTGATAAGAATTTGTATGTGAGCATGAATATGAATGTGATGGGCCTAACGGGCCATATAAAGGTGATTTGGGCCTAATGGGCCATATACAGGTAATTTGGGCCTAATGGGCCATATAAATATGATTGGGCTTAATGGGCCAGATACAGGCATGTGAATTTGATTGGGATCTGTAAGGGGTTTTGGGCCTAGTATATGATAACTACATAAAACTTAACTAATATATTGCAACCGTGGACAAGTCAAAAGCTTAAGGTGTGGCAACAGGTATATGCATGTCTAGGATTGGATCTAGGGAGAGCTTGGTACTTAAGCAGTCTTAGTGACCCACCTCCTCTTTTCTGGAATCCCACCTGGTGCATAGTATTCGTTCATCTTAGCTCACGGGACTTAACGGGCCAAGATAAGTGAAAACCGTAATTAAGGGAAAATTATCGAAATACCCCTAAGGGTGAAAATAACCAAAATACCCCTAGGTGTTGAATGTAACTTTTATGGATGCGACATGCATACATATGATATTCTGCTTAGGTTGCATATGGGTTGGGAATTATGGAACGGAGAAAGTATATGAGGATCGCATGGTTGCTTGACAATCGTGGATCCACCGATGACTTTTAAAGCCCAATATGTAAATGAAGGTAGTTCCGCAACCGAGCTGCCATGGTGTGTGGGTTGGGTGTGTCGATATTTATATTCCCACATAGTGTGACGGGGGACGGAGCCGGTGTGTAGCGGATGGATAATTGGATGGTATTGCATTGCATGAATAATGAATGATGAATTATGTTTTTTTTTGAATGCTTGTTTTCTTCGAGGGTTGTACACATTGAGTTTGCGAAAACTCACCCCCTCTTTTATTTTATTTTCAGGTGATGCTCAGTAGAAGGTTCAATGTTTGGAGGGACTCTGGGTGGCCAGCTAGCAAGATGATTTGGAGTTGGGTTTTTTTTTAAAACATTTAAGTTTTTACTTCTTTTTAAGTATGTTCTAGACTAGATTGTAATATGGTTTTCATTGTGTTATTATTACTTGAATTATTATTATTTTCAATATAATTACGAGAAGTTGAACATGGATTTCTTAAATTATAGTATGTTTTCTACGTTTTCGCAACTAAGTTTTTTTTAATCAGATGTTTTAAACAAGGCTTTTCGTAACTGAAGGTGTTTTTAAGTTAATTAGGGTTTCTTTTATTTTAAGAAGGTTTTTCAATGAAAACACGATTTTCGCTAAAACACTTCAATGTGACACACCATATTCGGCCATAACGTCTAGGCCGGGTTTGGGGTGTTATACCATACATTTCATTTATTTCTCATTTTAGTCCCTCAATTTATTATTTTTGCAATTTAGTCCTAATTACTCAAAATCATCAAAAATTCCAATAAAAAACATGTTAATCTATCACATATCTTTTATTTTCTACCATCAATCAACAAAAATCACAAGCTTTCAACAATGACATAACTCAAAATATTCATCAAAATAAAAAATTCAAGCATGGGTCCTGTAGATAACTTAGCAACGATCTCAAAAATGTAAAAATTATCAAAAACTGAGCTAACTGCATACCTTGATTGAGCTTGCTAATGGCTGAAACTTAAAAGCTTTGTTTTTCTTTCTTTATTTTTGTTATTCGGTCAACACCAAAAAGATGAACATAATGGCTTTCATTTGTTTTGTTTTAATTTATTAACTTATATTTCTAATTTACAAAATTAACCTTAGTTAAAATGTTATACAATCACATATAATAAGTCCATTACCGTCCACTAACATTAATAGTGGCCTAATTTCATATTAAGGACTTTACAATTAATAAACCATAGCAAATAAGTACTTTAACAAATAGAAAGCCACTTTTACATTTTACGCGATGAAATCCTTTTTATTAAATCAAACACTCAAACAATAAAATTAAATCACGAAAATTTCACTGATATTAATTCACACATAATAAACACATAAAATAATTTTTAAATATTTTTTTGACTCAGATTCGTGGTCCTGAAATCACCTTTTCGAATAGGTTCTAAATCAGGCTGTTAAAACTCTCCCCCCTTAGGGATTTTCGTCCCCGAAAATCTTACCAGTGAATAGGTTCGGATAACGCTCTTTTATTGCATCCTATGGCTCCCACTTTGCTTCCTCAACTCTATGTTTATGCCACAATACTTTAACTAATGAAATTTTCTTATTTCGTAATTCTTTAACTTCGCGAGCCAGAATGTGAATCAGTTCTTATTCATATGTCATATCGGACTTAATCTCAATCTCTGACGGACTAATCACATGTGAAGGATTAGATCGATATCTATGAAGCATCGAAACATGGAATACATTGTGGATCTTTTCTAGCTCAGGTGGTAACAACAGTCTATAAGCAACTGGCCCGATACGCTCTATAATCTCATACGGTCCAATAAATCTCGGACTCAATTTGCCTCTACGACCGAATCTAAGTATTTTCTTCCACGGTCAGACTTTCTAAAAGACTTTGTCCCCGATCTAAAACTCTATATCTTTTCGTTTCAAGTTTGCATATGATTTCTAACAATCTGATGCTGTCTTCAAACTTTCACGGATTACTTTCACTTTCTGTTCAGTCTTTCTGATCAAATCGACCCCGTGTATCTTGTTTTCATTGAGCTCGGTCCAATACAATGGTGTACGACATTTACAACCGTACAAAGCCTCATAAGGTGCCATTTTGATACTCAATTGAAAGCTATTATTGTACGCAAATTCAATCAGAGGTAAATATCGTTCCCACGTACCTTCAAACTCGAGAATGCAACATCTCAACATATCCTCAAGTATCTGAATGATTCGTTCAAACTGACCATCTGTTTGTAGATGGAAAGCAGTGCTGAAATGTAATTTCGTACCTAGTGCATCTTGTAATTTCTTCCAAAACTGTGATGTAAACCTCGGATCTCTATCCGAAACAATATAAATAGACACACCATGTAATCTCACAATCTGAGAAACATATAACTCAACAAGCTTGTCAAGCGAATAATCCATAGAACCGCAACAAATTGAGCCAATTTAGTCAATCTATCCACAATAACCCAGATTGCACCTTTCTTACTCGATGTCAACGGTAAACCAGATACAAAATCCATCGTGACTCTGTCCCATTTCCACTCAGGTATCATGATTGGTTGAAGCAATCCAGAAGGTACCTGATGTTTAGCTTTTACTTGCTGACAGACTAAACATTTCGAAACAAAGCCAGAAATGTCTCGTTTCATACCATGCCACTAGTAAAGCTATTTCAGATAATTATACATTTTTGTACTACCCGGGTGAACATATAACCGACTGCTGTGAGCTTCATTCAAAATCATCTGAGTCAATTCTGAATTTCTCGGGACACATATTCGATTTTTGAACCTCAAACAACCCTCAGCATCAACTCTGAACTCTGAATCAACATTTGAATCACATTGAGCTCGTTTGGCTATCAAATCATCATCAACTTTCTGAGCATCATAAATTTGTTGAACAAATAATGGTTTTGCTTTTAATTCAGATATTATTGAACCATCATCAGACATAGCCATATGTGCATTCATTGCACGTAAAACAAACAGTGATTTTCGGCTTAAAGCATCAGCAACAATATTAGCCTTTCCCAGATGATAATCAATCACAAGCTCGTAGTCTTTTAGCAACTCTAATTCAGATTTTTTTTAGTCATCAAATACTTTAGGCTTCTGTGATCAGAATAAACATGACATTTCTCATCGAACAGATAGTGACGCCATATCTTCAATACAAATACAATGGTTTCCAATTCTAGGTCATGTGTTGGATAATTCTTTTCGTGTAGCTTTAACTGTCTAGAGGCATAAGCTATGACTTTGCCTTCCTGCATCAAAACACAGGCTAAACCATTTAAAGATGCATCACTATAAATAACAAATTCTTTATCCGATTCTGGTTGAACTAGCACTGGAGCTTTGGTCAAAAGGGCTTTCAACTGATCAAAACTTTTCTGGCACTTTTCTGACCACTCGAACTTAACATCTTTTTGATGTAGCTTTGTCATCGGGGTTGCAATCATAGAGAAACCTTTCACAAACCACCTATAATAACCAGAAAGTCCCAGAAAACTTCGGACTTCAGAAACCTTTCTCGGAGGTTTCCAATCCAGAAAGTCCCAAAAAACTTCGGACTTCAGAAACCTTTCCCGAAGGTTTCCAATCAAGTATAGCTGAAATTTTACTCGGATCAACCCGAATACCCGATGCTGATACAACATGACCCAGAAAACTAACTTCGCGTAACCAAAACTCACATTTATTGAACTTTGCATACAACTGTTTATCTCGCAAAGTCTATAACACAAGTCTCAAATATTTGGCATGCTCAGTTTCATCACGGGAATAGATCGAAATATCATCTATGAACACAATCACAAACCAATCCAAATACTGTCTGAAGATCTGATTCATCAAATCCATGAAAACAACAGTGCATTAGTAAGTCCAAAAGGCATAACCAGAAACTCATAATGTTTGTACCTCGTTTGGAAAGCAGTCTTTGGCACATCGGAGTCTTTAACTCGTACCTGATAGTAGCCTGATCTTAAATCTATATTTGAAAACACTGTTGCCCCTTTTAGTTGATCAAACAAATCATCAATTCGTGGCAATGGATATTTTTTCTTTATAGTCACCTTATTGAGCTGTCGGTAATCAATACACATCCTCATAGTTCCGTCTTTCTTTTTCACAAATAAAATTGGTGCACCCCAGGGAGAGAAACTCAATCGCGCGAAACCTCTATCTGTTAACTCTTGTAACTAAGCTTTCAATTTTTTTAATTCAGTAGGTGCCATTCTGTATGGAGTTATCGATATCAGAGTCGTCCCCGGCACTAACTCAATACCAAACTCTACTTCTCGAATAGGTGGCAAACCCGATAATTCTTTAGGAAACACATCCGGATACTCGCACACAATAGGTACTGATTTAATCTCTTTTTCTGTTACTTTATTAACAGGCACATATGCAAAGTAAGCTTTGCAACCTTTTCTTACATATTTTTGAGCTAACATCGAAGAAATCACTACCGGTAAACTGTTCAGATCATTAGATTCAACCTGAATAATCTTATCATTCTGGCACCGTAAATTAATAGTCTTTCTTTTGTAGTTTACGATAGCATCATGCAAAGTCAACCAATCCACACCCAGAATTATGTCAAACTCATTGAATGGAAACAACATCAAATTAGCTGGAAAACATGAATCTCGAATCATCAAGGGACAATACTTACAAGCTTTGTCAACCATAACACACCGGCCCAAGGGGTTTGATACTCTAATCACAAACTCAGTAGACTCAACAGGCAAAGTCTTACTGAATACTAAAGTCTCACACACATAAGAATGAGTTGAACCAGGATCAATCAATGCAATTACACTAGTATCATAGAGAGTGAATGTACTAGTAATAACATTTGGGGATAAAGGCTCCTCGCGTGCGCGAATAGCATAGGCTCTGGTGGGTGCACGAGCTTCAGATCTAACAACTATATCTTTAGTCCCTCTCTGACTACTGCTCACATTACCCATATTTCTGGGTGGTCTTCCTCGAGCTACAGTGTTACTGGTCTTGCATTCTGCACTGTGTTTTGTTCAGCTAACTCAGGGCATTCACGAATATAATGATTCATTAATCCACATTTGAAATAGGCTCGATCATGCAATCTACAACTACCGGGATGTTGTTTACCACAATGTTTACACTCGGGTTGATTTGATCTGCCATTACCCACACTAGCTACTGAGGTAGCTTTCGAGCTTATAGGTGGTCTATCCCGATCTCGTCGTGAATAACCTAAAGTAGCCTTAGAATGGCTAAAATCATCTCGAAACTTCTTCAATGCCGACTAAAATGACTTATTCGACGATCTCTTATGTGAATCTTTAGCTTCAAAGTCAGCTTTTCTTTTCTCTTTCCCGAGCTCTTCAGCTTTGTAGGCTCGCTCAACCAGTTGTAACACCCCAAACCCAACCTAGACATTATGGCTGAATTTGCGATGTCACAATAGAGTGTGTTTTTGAAAAATGTAGTTTCATTGTAACGACCGTTTTGTATTAAAACCCCGTTTAGCAAAACATTGTCAAATTAAATTGTTATTACACTTTTGAAAAAAATAACGTTTGGTGTGAAAGCTTTTAAAACAAGTTGCGTAGCGTGGTAGTTGGAAATCATTTATCTTTTGAAAAACTCGAGTCCTACTGCTATTAGATATAAACCAATTTAAATAAATTCCCAAATAAAAAAAAACTTAAAGCGGTCTTATTACATAAAAATTTACTAGATAAAACTACTTTTATTAAAAAGACAAATATGAAATCGTAACCAGTGGTGTGGCCATCTCCGAGTCCCTCGCAGCACCGTCCCGCCTATGGATTACCTGTGCAGACAAGCAGAAAGGTGAGTTATAAAAACTCAGTGTGTAATCCCTATTTATCGAACAATAACTCAAGTAGTGCAAAACAGTCTAGGCCTTAGCCCATTATAGCAATAGTATCAGTGTGGCCTTAGCCCAATTCAGTACAGTATCAAAGATGTATACAGAGATCCTACCCATCCATCCTCTACACTCCACTCTGTCCAGCCCTACACTCCATGTGGGGATAAAATCATCCCACCCATCCCTTCACTCTAGAATATAGCACCGGTTGCGGCACTAAATAGTATATGCAGCAGAGCTGCCAGTATAGTACACTTCCTCCAAATATATCAGACCCACCCCTATACAACATGTCATGTCATAATATATACGTGTATGCAAAATATCATGCTCGAATGCAGTCAAATATAGCATAGGGGTATATCAATCATTTTACCTCTAAGGGCATAACAGTTATTTCATCAATATGGGGTCTAAACGTACTTATCGACCCATCAATAGGCCCACAGTTGTTTTAGGCGACCCATGCAACCTTAACAGTCAAACAGTTGAAATGGGCCCAAAGCCCATAATACGACCCATGTGGGTCTACATGTCTGTATGGCCCATTAAGCCCAATAATGACCTTGGTCGTATGAACTACACAGCCTAGCCCACAAAACTCCACAGACGAGCTTGTGGGGCCCACATGGCCTATTTCGACCAAACGTCGCCAAAAATCAACCTAAGCCCACGAAATCGTTCATGGTGGCCTCTGCGGTTGAATGCCTAAGTTTTGTGTAGCGTGCGTACGCTCGTGTAGCACCAATAATCGTACATTTTCGGCTTTTTGCCAATCTATGCTAAGAGTAGTGTGATTACACACATGTTGTGAAATGTGCACCTAATCCAAGAGTTTTCCTTAAACTTACATTCAGTCACGATAATCCATTAGACGATTTATACTAGGGTTAATCACTCTTCTAATTCCCAACTTAACATAACACCCAATACTTACCTTGATCAAAAGGGTGATTAGCCCTGCCAGAACCGTTGACGAAAGCTGGTTTACTTTCCCAACTGAATAACTGCTTTGACAACATCCCATTGTCGATGACCAAAAACACATGACATGAGACTAAAATATAACCTATTGAAAACACAACCCAAAAATAAGGGAAATAAACAACCGGCTAACACCTTCCTAAATAAGTCACGCTCCAATAGAACCCCATTATCGTAAACAAAATTACCTTGATTGAGTAAAGAGGAAAAGGTTCGACTACTCAGTAAACACTAGCAATTCCTTCACTCTTCAAGCACCTCCAGAACTCGAGAGAAACACCACGCCTAGGAAAAAGGGGGGGTAAGAATCGACAACAAGGGCAAAGAAAAGTATTCAGCTTTTAGCAGTGCACAAGTACTTATCGTCTTGTCGAAGAACAACACCTACATGCAATCAAAGGGATGGAGTATTCGGTTTCAAAAGCTAGATGGACAGAAATAAACTTTGAAGAACTCGAGAGTCAAAAGAGGAAATATGCTATATTCGGTCAAGGGAGAGGAATAGAGGAAAGGTGAAGAAGGAAAATGTATTCGGTCAAGAGGGTAATGTTGGAGTGAGGGAGAGGAATACAAAAGGATGTTCGAAACCAAAGAAATGTTACTAGAAAGAAGAGAAGAAAAGGTAAACAGTGACCAAAACACTACAAAAAATAATGCCGAAAGAGACCAAAAATTACCAAAACAAAAAACCAACACAAAAAGTTTGTGAATAGAGAAAAGAGCTGAAAACAATGACCAACCTTCTGCTTTTGCTCAAAAGCTGAAAATGCCAAAGTGAGAGTCCACAATTGACACAACCCCACTCCTCACCTAACTCCTCAAATCACTCCAACTAAACACTATCCATCCCTTCAGAACTCCTAAATTTTCTTCTCACAACACTCCTAGGATTCTACTATATGCTCCCCACTCCCCTCAATACTCTCAACCGCCCAAGAGCATCAGAATCCTACTAGCAAACAACCTCCTGAAAAACACAGTAGCAAAAAGACACCCCCTTGCGCGTAGAGAGACTCGAACTCGAGTCCCTCGCCATCAGTAACACGCTACTTGCCACTAAGCTAGCAGGCTTTTTATGACATAACCTCCCCTCAATTAACTAAGAACCCATTATCAAGAAGTAAAGGTTTAATTCAGTAAAAACCCAAAAATTTTGCTGAAGCCCAGGTTTGAACCCAGGACTTCTCACACCTCTTAGGACCCCCTTAACCATCAAAACAAACAAGCCAACATACAACATAACACACAATTCAATCACTACAATTTTGGGGCGTTACACCAGTACTACAAACTCTTTTATATCAAGTATGCCAACAAGTAGTTTAATGTCTTCGTTCAAACCATCTTCGAATCTTTTACACATGATAGCTTCGGTCGAAACACACTCGCGAGCATATCGACTGAGTCTCACAAATTTCTGATCATATTCTGTCATGGTCATCCGACCCTGTTTCAACTCCAGAAATTCTTTGCGCTTCTGGTCAATAAATCTCTGGCTGATGTATTTCTTATGGAATTCAGTCTAAAAGAGGTCCCAGGTCACCCGTTCTTTCGGAACCACTGATACTAGTGTATTCCACCAATGGTATATAGTGTCTTGTAGTAAATGTATGGCACATTTTAAACACTCATCTAGAGTACAAGATAGCTCATCAAACACGCGGATAGTATGAACAAGCCAAAATTCATTTTGCTCAGCATCATCATCATCAGTAGCTTTGAATTCTTTAGCCTCGTGTTTTCTGATTTTATCAACAGGAGGCTTATGTAATCTCAACGGATCACTCACTTGAGGTATTGCAGGTATCGAAGATGGATTAGTCGGGGGTGGAGGTTGTTGTGTAGCCGGATTCATCTGGATATACTGAGTAAACCAGTCATTCATCATTTGGTAAAATGCTTACTTAGCCTCTCCCTCTTGGTTACTCGAAGTCGGTTGAGAATCAACAGGCGCTGTCCCTTGCACGGGAGCAGGCGCTATGCTCTTGACATCATCAGCTATGGCTCTATTGGGATCCATTTACTATACGAAAACACATTTTCAAATGTCAAAAGTCATTACACTATCGTAGTATATAATATGGCATGTATAGCTAGACTCACACGCACTACGTTAGTCCTAGAATCAACTACACCGTAGCTCTGATACCAATCAAATGTAACACTTCTAACCCGTATCTGTCGTCAAATTAGGGTTACGAGGCATTACTGTATAAAACACAGTTCAGCACAGTCATTTCTCACCTTTCATACACCAAAGAATAACTAAACCTTTTAAACTTATCTAACTCAAATATCCACAATTCACTTATAATAAATTCGAATATATGAATCATAATTCCAATTCAGAAGTAATCATACTTTACTGAACATGTATCGCTAATAAGCACATTTTAAAATTTTAACTAATTCAGTTCGAACATATATCAAAACCTAATTGAACATGCTCCATAATTACTAAATTTGAACCAAACTTGCATATATCAAAGCTATGTTCACATATTTAATACCTTCAATACTCAATTCCCTATATCCATCACATTCATGACATTTTCATAATTAAATCATATTCCATCATATATCATTACACTTCATACTTCGAATATATGCTAATTTCTATTTCATTAATTGTATATCAAACATATCATTTGATAACTTCTGCACAAACTCATAATAAACCAATTGAATCATATTACATAAATTATTATGCAATCACATATGAAACTTTAGTACATTATAACATGACTGAACATACTAATGATGCATATATATATATATAATGCGCAATTACCATAAAAATAAAAGCCATACTTAACATTTGAACCCAAATAACATTCCAATTTGCACCTAATTCATATCTATATTAATATACCTAAACTTCATATTTTATCCTATTAACTAATCATTATTTCGATCGCACCATTATCAATATCATAAGCATATCAAATTGAACTAAAAATCATATTCGAATTTACAACCACACATGAATGCGTACCTATATTAATATTAGCAACAACTTGACATTTTTAACTATCCATTAAAACTAACCCAAAACATACTTAATCATAACCATCATTTACCATTTGAATACATACCAAAACAATCATGAAATATATTCATTATTTACCATTTAGCAACCGAAACTATAAAGCTAATATACAATCATCCATCACTCTAATTATACCACATTTCATATTTCCAAAATGAGCTAACTATTAAACCGATTTCATATTATACTTACCATTTCTTATTGTCGAATCATATTACTTAAAAACACATATACATCCAAAATTACCATTACCGAATTACCAAAACCAAACTCACCAAACATTCTAATTAAAAACATATAAAACCAAACTTAAGCATAATAAGCAAGCCATTTTCGCATGGCTTTAAATACATACTCATTCAAAAGAATTAAATCCAAGACTAGCCTGTACATGCCATAAGTTCGAGTTCAACTTAAAAAGTATTGAAATAATAGATAGTGTGATAGACTTTACTAATGATCCCCGAGCTCATAACTTCATCCAAAATCTATAAAACAGAAGCAAACATAAACACATACATTAAGCTATCTTAGCTTAGTAAGTCATAAGCAAAAAAACAACTTAACAACAAAATCAACTCATTTTAACCAAACCAAATTTATGCTACTATAATCACATTTATTTTTAAGATCATAATTTCATATATAACATATACTTTTATATACATAGTTACCTTAGCAAGATATATATACATGTATCCTTTATTAATGTAACATTTAATTTCAAAACCTTAATACTATTATATAGCCGAATATACATTAACCCACATACATATATTCATGAATCATTTCGTAATATTTACATGATATAATCAAAAGGCCGAATTCATTTTCCATATGCACACTCATTTTTCATTTACATAATACATGATTTACAACCCAAATCAAGTAACTTACTTACCTTAATTCAAATAGGTAAATAGCTATCACATACCTGATCACTTTAACTCATTTTGCACATTCGTTCAAAACTTATCGTTGCCCGATGAACCATTCGAAATTGGATAGTACACTCAGATAATCACATATATCGTACAATGCCAACGTCCTAGACGTGGTCTTACATGTAATCACATATCGATGCCACTGTCCCAGACAGGGTCTTACTCACACACATATATCAGAGTCACATATCGATGCCAACGTATAAAATGTGGTCTTACTCATACACATATATCGATGCCATGGTGTTACTTGCACATCACATATTAGAATCCTATGTCATGACATATGTATCCTAGCTATTCCAAAAGTTCATACGGGGCTTTCGGATGTTGTAACTTAGTCGAATCGAATTCATAAACATAGCTGCCAAGATTGTACACATTCGAGTAATACATACATATATTCACATATTCATTTCAGCAAATATAGTTCACCTTTAACTAAAATTAACAACGCCTATTTGCTTAGAAACTTCCCTTGGACGATGAAAAACGGAACGGGACGGCTAGTCAACAACTTTAGTTTTCCCCCGATCCAAATCTGATTTTTCTCTTTCTTGATCTAAATTAATATAAATTAAACTTATTTAATCAAACTCATCCAAAAACACATAAATGGGAAAATTACCATTTTACCCCTAACATTTTACACTTTTTTACAATTTAGTCCAAATTGCACAAAACCCAAAACATGCAAAATTTGCATAGACCATGCTTAGGGCAAATATTCCTAGTGTTCATACAAGTCCATACATTTCATTTATTTCATATTTTAGTCCCTCAATTTATTATTTTTGCAATTTAGTCCTAATTACTCAAAATCATCAAAAATTCCAATACAAAACATGCTAATCTATCACATATCTTTTATTTTCTACCATCAAACAACAAAAATCACAAGCTTTCAACAATGGCATAACTCAAAATATTTATCAAAATAAAAAATTCAAGCATGGGTCTTGTAGATAACTTAGCAATGATCTCAAAAACGTAAAAATTATTAAAAACAAAGCTAATTACATACCTTGACTGAGCTTGCTAATGGCCGAAACTTAAAAGCTTTTTTTTCTTTCTCTATTTTTGTTATTCGGTCAACACCAAAAAGATGAACATAATGGCTTTCATTTGTTTTGTTTTAATTTATTAACTTATATTTCTAATTTACAAAATTAACCTTAGTTAAAATATTATACAATCACATATAATAAGTCCATTATCGTCCACTAACATTAATAGTGGCCTAATTTCATGTTAAGCACTTTACAATTAATAAACCATAGCAAATAAGTACTTTAACAAATAGAAAGCCACTTTTACATTTTACGTGATTAAGTTCTTTTTATTAAATCGGACACCCAAACAACAAAATTAAATCACAAAAAAATTATAGATATTAATTCACACATAATAAACACAAAAAATAATTTTTAAATTTTTTTCTGACTCAGATTCGTGGTCCCGAAACTACCGTTCTGAAGGGGGTCTAAATCGGGCTGTTACAAGATCCCTAAAAACAGTAGATGCATTCTTTAATCCAAAAGGCATAACTAAAAGCTCATAATGCCCGTACCTCATTTAGAAAGTAGTTTTTGGCACATCAGAGTCTTTAACTCGCAGCTGATAGTAGCCCGATCTCAAATCTATCTTAGAAAACACTGTAGCTCCTTTCAGTTGATCAAATAAATCATCTATACGTGGCAGAGGATATTTATTCTTGATGGTCACTTTATTGAGCTGTTAATAACCGATGCATATTCTAATAGTTTCGTCTTTCTTTTTCACAAGCAACACCGGTGCACCCTAGGGAGAATAACTCGGTCACGCGAAACCTCGATCTGTCAACTCTTGCAACTGAGCTTTTAATTCTTTTGATTCGATCGGTGCCATTTTGTATGGAGCTATCGATATTGGAGTTGTTCCTAGCACTAACTCAATACCAAATTTAACTTCCCTAATCGATGGTAAGCCCGGTAACTCTTCAGAAAACACTTTTGGATATTCACACACAACTGGTACTGATTCAATCTTTTTTTTGGTCACTTTAGAGTCGAGCGCATAAGTAAAGTAGGCTTCACAACCCTTTCTCATATATTTCTAAGCTAATATTAAAAAAATCACTGCCAGTAAACCATTTGAATCATTAGACTCAATCTGAATTATCTCATTATTCTGACATCTCAGATCAATCGTATTTCATTTGCAATTCACTATTGCATCATGTAGTGTTAACCAATCCATACCCGGAATTATGTCAAATTCATCGAATGGCAACAACATCAGATCAGCCGAAAAATAGGAATCTCGAATCATCAACGGACAGTTCTTGCATACTTTATCAACCAAGATACATCTACCAAAGGGGTTCGATACTCTAATCACAAATTTAATAGACTCTACAGGCAAAGTCTTACTGGATACTAAAGTTTCACATACATAAGAATGAGTCGATCCAGGATCAATAAATGCAACAACACTAGTATCATAAAGAGTGAAAGTACCGGCAATAACATCAGGAGACGAAGCTTCTTCACAAGCACGGATGGTATAAGTTTTGGTAAGTACGCAGGCTTCAGATCTAACAGCCGTTTCTTAGGTCATTCTCTGGCTACTACTCACATTACCCGTGTTTCTGAGTGGTCTACCTCGAGCTGACGTATTACTCAGTCTTGTATTCTGCACTGTGTTTTCCTCAACCAACTCAGGGCATTCATGAATAAAGTGATCTAACGATCTACATTTAAAACAAGGCCAATCATTCAATCTACAATCACCAGGGTGACATTTACCACAATGTCTGCACTCGGGTTGGTTCGGTCAAATGTTACCAACATTAGCAATCGAGATGGCTTTCGAACTTACAGGTTGTCTGTCTTGATCTCGTCTAGAATAACCTACAATAGCTTTTGAACGGCTAAAATCATCTCAGAATTTCTTTGATGACAACTGAAATGACTTACTCAATGATCTTTTTCGTGAATCTCTAGCTTCAAAGTCAGCTTTTCTTTTCTCTTTCTCGAGCTCTTCAGCTTTGCATGCTCGCTCGACTAGTACCACGAACTCTTTTATTTCTAAAATCCCGACAAATAGCTTGATCATTCAACCCATCTTCAAATCTTTTGCACATTATAACATTAGTCGAAACACATTCCCTAGCATATTTGCTAAGTCTCACAAATTCCCGTTCATATTCTGTCACTGTCATGCGACCCTGTTTTAACTCGAGGAATTATTTGTGTTTTTGATCAATAAACCACTGACTGATATATTTCTTTTGGAATTTAGTCTGAAAGAACTCCCAGGTAACTCGTTCTTTTGAAACCACCGATTCTAGTGTATTGCACCAGTGATACGCGGTATCTCGTAGTAAAGATACAGCATATTTAAGACATTCATCAAGGGTACATGATAGCTCATCAAACACACGAATCGTATTATCAAGCCAAAACTTTGCTCGTTCAGTATCATCATCTATAGTAGCCCTAAACTCTTCGGCTCCATATTTTCTGATTTTATCAACTGGAGGCTTATTTAATCGCATCAGATCAGTAACTTGAGGTATTACAGATATCTGGGGAGGATTAGGCAGGGGTGAACGTTGTTGAGTAGCCGGATTTGTCTGTACATACTGTGTGAACCATTCGTTCATCATTTGGAAGAAGGCTTATTTAGCCTCTCCCTCGTGGCTACTCGAAACAAGTCTAGAATCAGATTACACTGCCCTTTGAGCGGGAGCGGGTGCATTACTTTCCACGTCATCAGCTGTGGCTCGATCGAGATGCATTCACTCTATGTTTTATTTTCAATTTTCAGGAATCATCACACTATTGCAGTTTATAAATATGGCATGTATAGCTAGACTCACACGCACTACGTTAGTCCTAGAACTTACTAAACCGTAGCTCTGATACGAATCAAATGTAATACCCCTAACCCTTTTCTGTCGCCGGATTAGGGTTACGAGGCATTACTGAACAAAACACAGTTTAGCACAGTCATTTATCACTTTTCATGTATCAATTTTTACGTTACAAATCATACTTTGAAATTCAATCAATCAATACTCTTAACCTATTTAAAAGTTAGAATCAAACTATCATACATCAATAAAATATTGCATGCTTTACAATCCCATTGTTTGAACCTATTTACTATCATATTCATACCATTCGAATATTTATAATATATTCAAGCTTATAACAATACATTATATATACTAAGCTTATGTCAAATCATCCATTGCATATATTTATTTCATTAGCAAACTTCTAGCCATACTATTTTATAAACTATGCACATATGCATAGTAAGTTATATCAATCCATATCTTTAATTAAATATCAAATATATCATTTTATAAGATATATACATGCATATAACACTCTAAAACGAAAGCCATTTCTAAATACAAATACCAAATCATGGTTAACCTAATTCATTAACTAATTTATAAAAATAGTAATTCGTATGTTATGCATATGCACACATTTACTTAGGTTAAGCTTTTCACACACCTTATTAGGCATACAAATATAAAACATAATTAAGCTTCGTTATAAGACCAAATATATTTGTAAACATTACCAACCTATCTGCATTACACCATAGCCACGTTAAACAATTTTTGAACATAAACAAAAAATTTAAGTACACCAATTCGCATGCTAAATATCATGCCCCACAACACATAAACACAACAAATCTATTATCCCTATATTCGGTCATTAAATTTAGCCTCAAAAGATCAAACCAAACCATTTTAAAACATGTACATTAATTACCATTTCAAATTGTACCTAAATAACCAATGCACCATCAACGATATACTCATCTACCATACAAATTATACCATAAAACACATTTCCAAATGCGCTAATTTCATGTCTGATTGTTCATCATACTTTTTATTACTCATTATCGAATCACAAAATCAAACACTTCAAGCATATAAACCATGAAACATACCTCCAAAATAAGTATAAGTCATAACCACATACACACAAGCCATAATATTGTAATCAAGCAATTTTCGCATGGCTACATAAATATACAAATTCAAAACCAAACATATTTGAACTAGCTTACACATGCCATATGTTCAAAGTTTCAAACTTCAAAAGTATCGAATGATAGTCGATAGTGTGACGATGATCCTTGACGATCCCTGAGTTCGTAACTAACTTCCAAAATCTATAAAACACTGAATGAACACACAAAGTAAGCTTGGAAATCTTAGTAAGCCATAAGCAAATAAATCATCAAAAGAACATTTGCATTATAAATTCAACTTGACTGAATATGATCAATCTCATAAACATATATATAATCACCCTTTTATTATACATAATTCATATTATCACATCAGGTACTACACTTACCTTACTTTCATGAACATTTAATTTCACACGTACCTGAACCATTTAGCTCGATTTCACATTCTATCTTGACTTGACATTGCCCGTTGAACCATTCAAAATTGACAAGGATACACGAAAATCATATAAGCTCGTATAATGCCATATCTCGGATATGGTCTTACATGCTATCACATATCGATGCCACTGTCCCAGACAGAGTTTTACACGTTTTCTCACTTTGATGCCAATGTCCCAGACATGGTCTTACATGAATCACACATCGGAAGTCCTAATGTCATGACATACATATCCTATACTATTCCTTTGATTTGTACAGGGCTTTCGAACGTCGTAATTCAATCAATTCAAGCTCGTAACAAGTTCTCCAATGCTTAATTCAATTCAACACATACATATATTTATTTACAATTCAATTCGGCACATATAATACATATACATCCGAATTTAACAATATTTATTTACTTATGAACTTACTCGTATGGACACGAACGGACTGGAACGACTATTCAACCACTTTCGATTTCCCACGATCTGATTCTGTTTTCTTTCGTTCTTCATCTCAATCAAGAAAAATGAGTGCCGAATACACAAAAGCTCAAGAACACTTTTTTTTCTCAAGTTTCAGCCAAAAGATGAACAACATGCATGGTTTTTATGTTTTATTTAATTTAATTACATTGTAATACATAAATTACTATTTTAACCTTTATAAAATAATATGAAAACATTATAAATCATGTCCATAACCGTCCATGCTAATAATCCATGGTCAAATATCAACATAAGGACCCCACATTATAAAAGCCATAGCAATATAGCACTTTAACAAATAGCAAGTCACTTTTGCTTTTTACGCGATTAAGTCATTTTATCAAATTGAGCACACAAAGAATAAAATTTTCACACAAAACTTTCACACACATTAATTCACATAATATAAACACCAAAAATAATATTAAAATACTTCTATGACTTCAAATTTGTGGTTCCGAAACCACTGTTCCGTTTTAACTAAAACTAGGCTGTTACAATCGAAGCTTTAAATTATTCTGAGGTCACAATCATCAGATAGGTTATATCCATAATACTATAATAGATTTGATGTTTCCACAATATAAATGGAACAATACCTCAACCTTAACAATATTTTTCAAATAAAAGAGGAAAACCAAGGGCGGCTCCAATATTAACCAGTGCAATAATACAGTTTCTATAATCTATGTTCCATATTACCAAATTCTCATGATCAAGTCAGAATTCATAATAGTAATAAGTATAATTACCAATGACCAGTGAATATCTTTCACAGATAAACCATAAAATAACAAGAAAACCGAGATAACAAAATCCAAATTGCAAAGCTACACTGAATTTCCGAGAAGATAATCCATGTTGAATAATAGAAAGATTGATGACATCTCAGAGAAAGTCCAGAAGAGTAATATTGCACATTCACACTATAAACAATCTTAATAGAGACAGTGTGTAATAACCCATTTTTTAATGAAACTGGAATAGTGGTTTCGGGACCACAAATCTGACCCAAAAAGAAGGTTTATTTTTATTTCATTATATGGTTCGTATTATAATAGACATGCTGTGTGTAAAATTTGAAACAAAAATTTTATCGATTAAGTGTTTAATTATGAGAAGGACTAAATCGCATAAAATACGAAAGTTGTATTCTAGTAGCTATAAGGGTTAAATAGATATGGAATTCAAATGTAGAGGTCTTTATATGGTAATTAGGCGATTAAGGAAGTATGTAGATTTTTCTTGGTGACTCATCCATGGAATTATAGAAAAAGGGTAAGGACTAAATTGGAAATAGCAAAATTCCTAATTAATTAAAAGATGAAAAGAAAATATATCATCTTATTTTTTTGTCATCTTCAACCTAAAACACATGGAAACCCTAGGAAAGAGAAAAGAAAGTTTCAAGGCCTAATTGGGTAAGTTTCCTTGTCCCGTTTTTAGTAATTTTGATATTTTTGAAACTGAGATAGCTTAATATTTCTACTTGAGGGATTAATTTGAAAAGTTATCAAGGTATGAAAAATGGGACATGGATGTATATGCTGGAAATTAGAAATTTATGGTAGAAAATGAAAGACTATTGATAGATAAACAACTTTTACAAAGTGATTTTTTTTGATGAAAACATGATTTAGGGACTAAAATGAAAATTTTCAAAATTTTATGAAAAATTCTTAAATTTTTTGAATACATATGCTGTAAAATTTGTACTGGGGCTTTGGTTAGGCTTGGAATAGGGAGTAATTTGCACAAGTTTCATTCTCCTAACCTAAGGGCAAAATTGAAATTTATGAAAAAGTTAGGGGCATAATAGTAATTTTACCTAGGACATAAGTTGGGTCCATTTAAATATGAAATGTGTGAAATTGATTGTTAAATTCATTTATATAGATCCAGACAACACTAATTCGAGGTTAGATCGAGGAAAAGAAAAAGTTTTGGATTAGTAGATTTCTAACACGAACAAGTGTCGAGGTAAGTTCGTGTAACTTAATCGAGCATGTAATTACGTTAATTTAATATTGTGTTTGTATGTAATATGATTTATATTGATGTACTTTACTTGTATACTATGATAGAAAATTTGATACATGCTTGAATTGGTGATTAAAGTGTTAAGTCCCGATTGAATGTTAAATTCTGATGATTATATGCGCTTTCGCGAAACTAATAAGGTCCTGCATATGTTGTAGATGGGATTTAGCCCGTACGAGTAATCCCATTGACCTTGTTATAGAAAGGATTTAGCCCGGACGGGTAATCCAGGTATACTATCTCTCAAGCATATGTTTGGATTAGGGTTTAGCTTGGACTGGTAATCCTAATTGAGCTCCTCTGAGTTCACATTATATAAAGGATTTAGCCTGGACTGGTAATCCTGTTATACGATATGTGGCTCAAGAGAGTGTTTCTTGGTGAAATGCCTTAAGGGGTACCCTTGAATAAGGAATTGATGGATTATTGAATTGTACACTTCGAGTGTACTACTTGAGCCTCTATTAGAATTCAATGATTCAACAGACATAAAACTCTTGACATGGCATGAAAATCTTGAGATGTAATGATAATGACTTGAAAGAATATTGCTTTATTACTTGATTGATATGAAGATTTTGGTAACTAACATGTTTGATTGAATGTATGTGAATAGGCAATTTAGCCAAATGGATGGAAACATAGCATGGTATGCTTAGATTTAATAAATAGGATTGGTAAGTTTAGTTTCCGTTATACGAACTTACTAAGCATGTAATGCTTACTCCATTTATTTTTACCTATTTTATAGTGCTCGAAAGCTCGTGAAGGTTGGAAGATCACTGGAGCGTCATCATACTATCAACTAGTCATTTTGGGTATACTTAGTAAAATCATTTTGGTATAATGGCATGTATAGGACAACTTGGCCAATAGTGGCATGAAATGTTATTTTGTAACCTAGCAATTGGAATGGCTAGTAATGGTTCATTTTGGTATGATTAGGTAGGTTATGATGATATATTCATATGTGATATGTTATGTATAGGTGATCAATATTGTTAATACCTAAGTTAGTCTAAGGTAAGTTCATAAACACATATGTATGTAGTGATATGCCTTGTTAAATGATGGCAATTGCCCAATTTGAATGCTTGAATTGGTTGGTATTGGATGTGTGTTTCAAGTGCAGGTCTTAGGTGAAATTTTGGGTGAGAAATGAAGCTAGAAATGGCTTCATTTTTTTCCACATAGGCAGAGACACGGGCGTGTTTCTTAGCCTTGTATGCCACACAGCTTAGAACACTGGCGTGTGTCTTCGTCGTGTGTACAAGTCAGAGAGTTATAAGGGGTCGAACATGGCCTCTAGCACGGGTGTGTCCCAGGGTCATACAGGTTTGTCCCTTAGACCACACGGGCGTGTGAGCCTTGTACCTTGGAAAAAATTTGAAAATTCGCAAAAAATTCTTAAAGTTCTTGATTAAGTCCCGACTCGATTCTAATGCTTGTATTGGGCATCAAAGGCCTAATCAAGAGATGTTATGAATGATCTCGGTAAATGAATAGTCATTTACGTAAGTTATTTGTAAATGTTTCTGAACGTTTTGGTAATACTCTATAACCTTGTTCCGACAACGGATACGGGTTAGGGGTGTTACATTTAGTGGTATTAGAGTTATGGTTTAGTCGATTCTCGAATTTGATGTAGCAAACATGAGTTTATCTATACATGCTGTTATATAAACTGTGATAATGTGATGACTCTTAATTGTTTTAAATGTGTTTTTCATATAGTAATGTCATCCAACCGAGTTAGAGCTGAATCCGAGGAAGGTGAGAGCAATGCTTCAACTTCAGTTCAAAGAGTTACGTCTACGTCTGGTAGTGAAAGGCCCGTCTCTGAGGGTTGAAGTGAGGAGGTGAAACAGGTCTTCTTTCAAATGATGAATGAATGGTTTACGCAGTACATGAGAACAAACCTTGCTGTACGACGACCTCCCCCACTTGCTCCTCAACCGGTTCCTGAGGTACCATAGGGTG
This sequence comes from Gossypium longicalyx, assembly GCA_025698465.1. NCBI lineage: Eukaryota > Viridiplantae > Streptophyta > Magnoliopsida > Malvales > Malvaceae > Gossypium > Gossypium longicalyx. The sequence continues at coordinate 23,010,344 of CM047000.1, forward strand.
CAGAACATATTAGAATTGGTAAGCCTCTGATAGATAAAATTCGCAAACATGGGGCGAAAGAATTTAGAGCTACTGTAGACGATGATCCAGAAAGGGATGAGTTTTGGCTAGAAAATACTATCTGGGTTTTTGATGAATTGTTTTGTACACTTGCCGAATGTCTGAAATGTGCGGTATCTCTTTTGAAAGATACAACTTATCATTAGTGGGATACCATAACTTCAGTGGTACCGAGAGAGAATGTTACATGGAAAGTCTTCCAAGCTGAATTCAAGAATAAGTATGTTAGTCATGGATTAGAAAAAGAAAGAATTTCTAGAGCTCAAACAAGAAAACATGACTGTATCTGAATATGAACGAGAATTTGTTCGACTGAGTAAATATGCTAGAGAATGGGTTCTGACTGAGGTTGAGATGTGTAAACGCTTTGAAGAGGGTTTAAATGAGGATATCAAATTGTTGATTGGAATTCTCGAGATAAAGGAATTTACAGTGTTTGTTGATCGAGCCCACAGAGTTGAGGGGTTGAGTAAAGAAAAGAAACAAGATGAAAGAGAGGCTCGAGTTTCTAGAAAAAAGAACTATGAGTAAGTCACAATCATTTGCTTCTAAGAAATTAAGGAAGTATTATGATCGTGTGACCACCTCTACGAGATATTCTTGAAGAGAACGGGGCTCTCAGCATTCTAACCTGAGGTCTTCATCTCCATCCGTGACCAGTGTTGGCAGTGTCAGTAATCCCAAACCAAAATGTAAACATTGTAACAAATTCCATCATGAGGAATGTCAGTCTAAAAGTGGAGCTTGTTTCGGATATGGTTCACTTGAGCATTTTTTCATAGATTGTTCAGAAAGAGTTGAAAAGGAGATGAACCAACTCCAAAGCTAAGTAATCCTGTCTCGAGGGGCAGACACCCTGCCATCCCGGCAATGTTGGTGGTAGTCGAGGTACTCCCAATGATACAACAGTTAGATCTGAGGCACGAGCACCTGCTAGGACATATGCTATTTGTGCTAGAGAAGATGCCTTTACGCCAGATGTCATTACTGGTACATTTTCTCTACTTGATATTGATATTACTGCATTGATTGATCTTGGTTCCACACATTTATACATATGCACAAACCTAGTGTTTGTTAAAAATTTACTTGTTGAATTCACTAAATTTGTGGTTAAAGTTTCAAACCCCTTGGGCTAGTGTGTTATGGCGGATAAAGTTTGTAAGAACTGTCCATTGATGGAGGTTATTGCTTTTTGACTGACTTGATGTTATTGTCATTTGATGAATTTGATGTGATCTTGGGATTGGATTGGTTAACCCAATATGATGTCGTGGCGAACTGTAAACAAAAATATATTGTATTGAAATGTCAAAATGGTGAATTGCTTCATGTTGAATCTGATAAACTAGATGGATTATCTAATGTGATTTCAACAATATCAGCACAAAAATATGTTAGAAAGGGGTATGATGCTTATCTTGCGTATGTGATGGATACTAAAGTATCTGAGTCAAAGATTCAATCAGTGCCAGTAGTATGTGAATTTCCTGATGTATTCCCAGAAGAATTACCTGGTTTACCACCGAAAAGAGAAGTGGAATTCTCTATAGATCTTATTCCAGGAATGACACTGATATCCACAGTACCTTATAGAATGGCTCCTACTAAATTGAAAGAGCTAAAAGTACAGTTGCAAGAATTGATTGACAGAGGTTTTACTCGACCTAGTTTCTCACCTTGGGGTGCCTCGATTTTGTTCATAAAGAAGAAGGATGGATCATTGAGGCTATGCATTGATTATAGACAGTTCAACAAAGTTCCAATAAAGAACAAGTACCTATTGCCTCGTATTGATGACTTGTTTGACTAGTTAAAATGTGCCACTGTATTTTTGAAGATTGATCTCCGTTCTGGTTATTATCAACTACGGGTAAAAGAATTAGATGTACCAAAGACAACTTTCAGAACCAGGTATGGACACTATGAGTTTCTTGTGATGCCATTCAGCTTGATGAATGCACCTGCTGTGTTTATGGATTTGATGAATAGAATTTTCAGCCTGTATTTGGACAGGTTTGGGTGGTATTTATAGATGATATTTTGGTTTACTCTCGAGATGAAAATGAACATGTTAAGCATTTGAAAATATTGTTGTAAACTCCACGAGAGAAACAATTGTATACCAAATTCAGAAAATGTGAATTTTGGCTACAAGAAGTTAGTTTTCTTGGGCATATAGTATTTGCTGAAAGTGTCAGAGTAGACCCGAATAAAATTTCAGCCATTGTTAATTGGAAGCCACCAAAGAATGTGTTTGAAGTTTGAAGTTTTCTAGGACTAGCTGGTTATTATCAGAGATTTGTAAAAGTTTGTAAAAAATTTGAGTGGACTGATCAATGTCAGCAGAGTTTTGACAGATTAAAAGCTTTATTGATAGAAGCTCTAGTGTTAGTTTAGCCAGAACCGGGTAAGGATTTTACAGTTTATAGTGATGCGTCATTGAATAGATTAGGTTGTGTTTTGATGCAAGATGGTAAAGTAGTAGCCTATGCTTCAAGACAGCTAAAGCCACATGAAAAGAACTACCCGACACATGATCTTAAATTGGCAGCCATAGTGTTTACATTGAAAATCTGGCAGCATTACTTGTTTGGTGAAAACTGTCACATATTCACTGATCATAAAAGTCTGAAATATTTGATGTCATGGAAAGATTTGAATTTGAGACAGCACAGATGGCTTGAGTTATTGAATGCTTATGATCTTGTTATTAACTACCATATGGGAAAAGCCAATGTAGTGGTAGATGCTTTGAGCAGAAAATCCCTGTATACTTTGCGAGCAATGAATACCTAATTATCATTGTCTGATGATGGTTCAATCATAGCTGAGCTAAAAGCTAGACTAATGTTTTTGTAACAGATTTCTGAAGCTCAGAAAAATAATAGTAAGTTGCAAGCAAAACGGATACAGAGTGAATCAACTCCTGACTCAAAATTTTAGATCAGGACTGATGGTTGTTTATTATTCAGAGGCAGAGTATATGCACCGAAAAGTTCAGAACTAGTACAGAAGATTTTGAAAGAAGTTCACAATGGTACATGTCTGTACATCCCCATAGTAATAAAATGTATAATGAATTGAAAAGATGTACTGGTGGCCGGGAATGAAACGAGATATTTTTGAGTTTGTACCTAAGTGTTTGATATGTCAACAAGTAAAAGCTGAACATCAGTTGCCTTTTGGACTATTACAGTCGGATACGATACTAGAAAGGAAATGGGAAAGAATTACTATGGACTTTGTAGCGGGATTACCCCTATCTCCAAAGAAGAAAGATGCCATTTGTGTAATTGTTGATCAGTTGACAAAATCTGCACATTTGATTCTAGTGCGTATGCATTATTCCTTGGATAGATTGGCTGAATTATATGTTTTTGAGATTGTCAAATTGCATAGAGTGCTTGTCTCCATTATTTCAGATAGAGACCCTCGGTTTACATCTCGATTCTGGAGTAAATTGCAAGAAGCTTTGGGTACTCAGTTATACTTTAGTACTGTATTTCATCCCCAAACAGATGGCTAGTCTAAACGGGTAATACAGATCTTGGAAGATATGCTTCGGTGTTGTATACTTGAGTTTGAAGGTAACTAGGAAAGGTATTTGCCTTTGGTTGAATTTGCTTATAATAACAGTTATCAGTCTAGTATTAAAATGGCACCGTATGAAGCCTTGTATGAACGCAAATGTAAAACTCCATTGTATTGGACAGAACTTAGTGAGAAAAAGTTACATGGAGTTGACTTGATCCAAGAGACCGAAGAAAAAGTGAAGGTAATTCGAGATAGCTTGAAAGCAGCCTCTGATCGTCAAAAGTCCTACGCTGATTTGAAACGAAAAGAAATAGAATTTCAAGTCGGTGACAAAGTATTCTTGAAAGTATCGCCTTGGAAGAAAGTTCTCCGGTTTGGTCGCAAAAGAAAACTAAGTCCATGGTTCATTGGACCATATGAGATTACAGAAAGAATTGGACTGGTTGCATATCGGTTAACTTTACCACCGGAGCTTGATTAGATTCATAATGTTTTTCATGTGTCTATGCTACTGTAGTATCGATCCGATCTTTCACATGTTATCTCTCCGACAAAGGTAGAGATTCAGCCTGATATGAGATATAGTGAAGAACCAATCAAAATCTTAGCTTGGGAAACAAAAGACTTAAGAAATAAAAAGGTAGCTTTAGTAAAATTTCTTTGGCAACGACATGGTATAGAGGAAGCTACTTGGGAACCGGAGGATACTATGAGGAAGCAATACCCGAATCTTTTTACTGGTAAGATTTTCGAGGACTAAAATCCCTAAAAGGGGGAGAGTTGTAACAACCCATTTTTCAGTGAAATCAAAACAGTAGTTTTGGGACCACAAATTCGACCGAAAAACAAGGTTTATTTTTATTTCTTTATATGGTCCATATTATAATAGACATGTCGTGTGAAAATTTTGAAACAAAAATTTTATCGATTAAGTGTTTAATTACGAGAAGAACTAAATTGCATAAAATACAAAAGTTGAATTCTAGTAGCTATAAGGGTTAAATAGCTATGGAATTCAAATCTAGAGGTGCTTATATGGTAATTAGACCATTAAAGAAGTATGTAGATTTTTCTTGGTGACTCATCCATGGAAATATAGAAAAAGGGTAAGGACTAAATTGGAAATAGCAAAATACCTAATTAATTAAAAGATGAAAAGAAAATATATCATCTTATTTTTTTGTCATCTTCAACCTAAAACACATGGAAACCCTAGGTGAGAGAAAATAAAATTTCAAGGCCTAATTGGGTAAGTTTCCTTGTCCCATTTTTAGTAATTTTGATATTTTTGAAACTTAATCTTTGTATTTGAGGGATTAATTTGAAAATTTATCAAGGTATGAAAAATGGATCATGGATGTATATGCTGGAAATTAAAAATTTATGGTTGTAACACCTCTTACCCGTATTTGACACCGGAAGAGGGTACGAGGCATTACCAGACTTAAACATAAGCAAACATACAAAATCGAGACGTAAATTTCTATCCAAATTTAAAACTTTTCATTTACCCTACGAGGCCCAAAACATGTATTGGAAGCGACTCGGGACTAAACCAAGAACTTTGGAAAATTTCACAACACTTAGAAAATTTTTCATGTTTTAAGAGCCATACGCCCGTGTGGCCTGGTACATGCCCGTGTGGGCAGGCCGTGTTGTAAAACAAGCCCGTGTCCCTAACTTGTGTAACTCTCTATTTGTGATCCAAGAACAAATTGAAGTCACACGGCACATGCCTGTGTGCTTAGGCCGTGTGGTCGATTTAATTTTCATAAATTTTCATAAAATAGGTGCAGACTTCACACGCCCAGAGCACACGCTCATGCCTAAAGTCGTGTCATCCACACGGTTAAGACACACACTCGTGTCTCTGCCTATGTGCTCAATTCTAAGCATTTCGTTTTGCAACAATTAAGGTGCAGGGGACACACGGCTGGATCACATGCCCATGGGGCGAGCCGTGTCTCACACACGGCCTAGAGACACGCTTGTGTGTCTACCCGTGTGGACTAAAATAAGGCTATTTTCTAAGCCATATTGTCACCCTTCCATGCACAAACCCACACAACAAAACATAACACCGTTCCAAGTATATACATTCAACCAAATCAGCCATAACCAAGGCATCAATACCTCATTCACATACTATCATTTATCATACACAAACATCACATATATTTCAACTCAAATCATGCAATTTTCCATATCCATGAAAGACTTCATCATATGCATATATACTTAAATCAATATTAGCCAATTTCAATGGCCATTACAAAATGAATTATCAACCATCATAAGCCAACACATTTGGCCAATCAATTATGACACATAACAAAATGACCAAGTCCCTACACATTCCATAACTCAAAATATTGAAATCATTGGTATCCAAAATGTTAAGTTGATAGTGTGACTGGATCTCCGACAATCTCCGATCCTCGAGCTGGCTTGGTGACACTATAAGACAAGGGAGAAGAAAGGGAGTAACCTTTAAAGCTTAGTAAGTTCCCATGCAAATAATAAGTACTATAAACTCACATTTAACATAAAATTAACTTGAAGTAAATTAATATAAATGTCATTATAAATCTCACAATCCAACTAACTCAATCACAACCTTACCGAGGGATTCATCACATATCAAGCTCATTAAGCATGAGATTTATGTACATACCTATACCAGTTTACCACATACCATAGTCTTTCACAACTTTGACATTCTCGTTTCGATTCCTGTTGAACCACATGGAATAGTAAAGGATATTCGGGTATCTCACACACATAGTACCACACCAATGCCATATCCCATATATGGTCTTATATGGGATCTCGTTTCGATGCCAATAGTCCAGCTATGGTCTTACACGAAATCTCATATCAATGCCATATCCTAGATATGGTCTTACACGAAATCTCATAATGATGTCATTTCCCAGATATGGTCTTACACATAGTCTCGATAACCCTAATGTCATGACATTTGTATCCTATCTATTCTTAAAGTTCAATCGAGATTTCACGCTTGTCGTAACTTAGTTGGAAACACTCAATGGTATAACATAATTCATACAATAGTAAAGCATTTAAATTATAATTAAAGCAATGCATTATTTACATAAGAACTTACCTCGGTACAAAAATAGTAGGAAATGGACCTAATCGTCAAATACTTTGTTTTTCCCCCTATCTAGGTCCGAACGTTCTTTCTCTTGATCTATAATTGCAAATTTAACTCACTTATTATTCACATTACTCGATTTAGTCCAAAAATTACATTATTGCAAAATTACATTTTTGCCTGTAAATTTTAACATATTTACATTTTAGTCCTCAGGCTCGTAAATTGAAATGTATTCAATTTCTTTGTTACCCAAGCCTAGCCAAACCATATACATACTCATATTAGCCCACATTTTTCATCAAATCACAACTTTACTACACATTTTATAAATTTTTACAAATATGTCCTTTTATGTATTTCCATAAAAAATCACTTAGTAAAAGTTGTTTATTACACATCAAACTTTCATTTTCGACCATAAAACATCAAAACACATACATGTCATACATGGGTAAAATTTTAAACATGAACCAGACTTCAAAATAATGGTACAAATAGAAAGATCGGGTGAATACGACTTCAAAATCATAAAGAGCATTAAAAACGGGGATAGGATGTACTTAGAATTAAGCTTGAAAGATGAAAAAACCCTAGCTATGTTGTTGTTCCAAGTTTTGGCCAAGTTTGAAGAAAGATGAGCAAATTTTGGCTTTATTTTCCCTTTTTATTATTTTATTAACCAAATGACCAAAATGCCCTTTTCCCAAATCACTAAAATTCTCTTACCTCATTCCATTTTTGTCCACTAACTTAACAAATGGTCTAATTATCATATAAGGACCTCTAATTTAAAATCACATAGCAATTGGACATCCTTAACATGTAGAACTCAACTTTTGCACTTATTACAATTTAGTCCTTTCGACTAAATAGAGTGCCCAAACGTCAAAATTTTCGAACGAAATTTTCACAAAATCATTCCGTAAAACTGTAGACCATGAAAATATAATAAAAATAAATTTTTATGATGTCGAATTTGTGGTCTCAAAACCACTGTTTCGACTAGCCCAAAATTAGGCTATTACAACTCTCCCCTCCTTTTAGGGATTTTCGTCCCCGAAAATCTTACCAAAAAATAGGTTTGGGTACTGTTTTCTCATAGCCTCCTCAGGTTCCCATGTAGCCTCTTCAACCCCATGTCGTTGCCATAAAACTTTCAGTAGGGCTATACTCTTATTTCTCAATTGTTTAACTTTCCTAGCTAAAATCTTGATTTATTTTTGACCATACGTCATATCCGGTCCAATCTCAGTTTCCATTGGAGAGATCACATGTAAAGGATCGGAACAATATCATTGCAACATCGACATATGAAACACATTATGAATTCTTTCTAACTTCGTTGGTAAAGCTAACCGATATGCCATTGGCCCTATTCTTTTGATAACTTCATACGGTCCAATGAAACATGGACTCAACTTGCCTTTATGGCCAAATCTCAGAATCTTCTTCCATAGAGATACTTTCAGAAATACTTTCTCACCAACTTGAAACTCAATCTCTTTTCTTTTCAAATCCGCGTACGACTTCTGTTGATTTGAAGCTGCTTTCAAGCAATCACGAATTACCTTTACTTTTTCTTCGGTTTCTCTAACCAAATAAACTCCGTGAATCTATTTCTCACTAAGCTCGGTCCAATACAAAGGCGTTCGGCACTTGTGGCCATACAATGCTTTATAAGGTGGCATTTTTATACTCGACTAAAAACTATTCTTATAGGTAAATTCGACCAATGGTAGCTATTTTCCCAACTACCCTCGAATTCTAAAACACAACAATGGAGCATATCTTCGAGTACCTAAATCGTTCTTTCAGACTGACCATCAGTTTGCAGATGAAATGCAGTACTAAAATTTAGCTTTGTACCCAAAACCTCTTGTAACTTCTTCCAAAATCTCGAAGTGAACCTTGGATCTCTATCCGAAATAATAGACAGAGGCACCCCATGCATTCTCATAATCTCTAGAATGTACAATTTGGCTAGCTTATCAAGTGAATAATTAGTATGCACCGGTATAAAATGAGCCGATTTCATCAATCTATCAACAAAAACCCAAATGACATCTTTCTTTTTTGGAGTCAAAGGCAAACCCGTTACGAAATCCATCGTAATTCTATCCCATTTCCACTCGGACACCATCATTGGCTGAAGTAAACCCGAAGGCACTTGGTGTTTGGCCTTCACTTGTTGACAAATCAAACATCTTGAAACAAACTCTGAAATGTCTCGTTTCATACCAGACCACCAATACATTCTCTTCAAATCATTATACATTTTCGTACTACCCAGACGTACAGATAAACAACCGTTATGTGCTTCATGAAGAATTTTATGAACAAGCTCATCATTTTTTGGTACACAAATTCTACCTCGAAACATCAAACAATCTTCGGATCCAATATGAAAATTTGAGTCACTACTCGATTCACAATGAACTCTTTTGGCTTGCAAATCACTGTCACATTTCTAAGCTTCACAAATTTGTTGAAGAAATGACGATCTAGCTTTCAACACTACTAGAATCGAACCATTATCAGTCAAGGTCAACCATGTATTCATCACTCTCAAAGCAAATAAAGACTTTCTACTCAACGTAGTTGCAACTACATTTGCCGTACCCGAGTGGTAATCAATTACTAACTCATAATCTTTTAGTAACTCGAGCCATCTTCGTTGCCGCAAGTTTAAATCTTTCTGAGTCATCAAGTATTTTAAACTCTTATGATTGGAAAAGACATGACATTTCTCACTGTACAAATGGTGTCTCCAAATTTTCAAAGCAAACACAATAGCATCTAATTCCAAATCATGCGCCGGATAATTCTTCTCGTGCGGTTTCAGCTGTCTCGAGGCATAAGCTATCATTTTGCCTTCTTGCATCAACACACATCCTACTCCACTCAGTGATGCATCGCTATAAATCACAAACTCTTTTCCGGATTTAGGTTGTACTAAAACCGGCCCCTTAATCAATAATGCCTTCAACTTCTCAAAACTTTACTGACATTTTTCAGATCATTCAAACTTAGTATCTATTTGCAATAACTTTGTCACAAGAGTAGCAACCACTGAAAATCCTTTAACAAATCGTTGGTAATAACCAGCTAAGCCCAAAAAGCTTCTGACTTCGGACACATTTCTTGGCAGTTTCCAATCAACAATTGCCAAAATTTTACTTGGATCAACCTGAATACCATCGCCCAAAACGGTATGTCCCAAAAATCTGACCTCTAAGAGCCAAAACTCACTTCTACTGAATTAGCAAATAACTTCTTATCTCTCAAAGTCTACAATACCATCCTCAGGTGCTCGACATGCTCGGACTCGTCTCGAGAATAAATTAGAATATCATCAATAAACACAACCACAAACTTGTCCAAATACGGTCAGAAAATTCTATTCATCAAGTCCATAAAAGCAGCAGGTGCATTTGTTAATCCGAAAGGCATAACAAGAAATTCATAGTGTCCATACCTTGTTCTGAAAGCAGTTTTTGGTACACCTGACTCTTTGACTCTCAACTGATATTAGCCAGATATTAGATCAATCTTCGAGAATACGATTGCTCCTCTCAACTGGTCGAACAAGTCATCTATCCTCGGTAAAGGATACTTGTTCTTTATAGTTACCTTGTTGAGCTGTTAGTAATCAATACAAAGTTTCATAGACCCGTCTTTCTTCTTTACAAATAACACCGAAGCACCCCAGGGAAAATAACTTGATCTTACAAAACCCTTATCCGTCAACTCTTGTAACTAGCTTTTAATTCTTTCAATTCAGTTGGGGCGATCCTATACGGAGCAGTAGATATCAGTGAGGTCCTTGGTACTAAATCAATACCAAACTTAACTTCTCTAATCAGTGGTAATCCAGGCAACTCTTCCGGTAACACATTCAGATATTCACAAACTATCAACACTGATTCAAATTTCAATTTAGACACTTTTGTATTCAACACAAGCAAGATATGCTCACACCCTTTTCTTACATATCTTTGGGCAAACATCAAAGAAATCACAACAGGTAACTCACTCGACTTATCTAAATCAATCCAAAGAATTTCACCAATTTCACATTTCAGTCCAATAATTTTTCTTTTATAGCTTACCACAGCATCATGCAGTGTCAACCAATCCATACCCAAAATAACATCGAATTCATAAAATGAGAAAAACATTAAATCAGCCGAAAAATAGTGACCTCGAATCATCAAGGGACAATTCTTACAAACTCTATCAACTAACACATGTTTGCCTAAAGGGTTTGACACTCTAACTACAAATTTAGTGAACTCAACAGGTAAGCTCTTGCTAGCTACCAATTTCACACAAACATAAGAATGAGTCAATCCAGGATCAATCAATGCAACTACATTAATATTATAAAGAGAAAAAGTACCAGTGATAACATCGAGAGATGTCACTTCTTCGCAAGCACGGGTGGCGTAAGCTCTAGCAGGTGCTCAAGCTTCAGATCTCACAGCGGTGTCTTTTGTCACACCTTTATTACTAGCTCCATTTTCGGTATTCCTCAGTGGCCTACCCCTATTAGCAGTATTACTCAGCCTTGCACTTTGAAATTTTTCTTTCTCAACCCTTTTGGGGCAATCTCGTATAAAATGCTCTTGAGAGCCACACTTGAAGCAAGCTCGGTCATTCATTCTACACTCACCAGGATGACGTCTACCACAATGCTAATAATCAGTCCTGTTAGACCTTATATTACCCACACTTGCCATTGAAGTGACTTGTGATTTAGAACTCGAGTATTGCTTCCCACGATCTCTGTGTGAATACCCTGCTGAAACATTCGAATGGGAATACATTTATTTAGACTTCTTTGATTGAGATGGAAATGACTTACTCATAGGTCTTTTACTCAAATCTCTAGTTTTAAGAACAACTTTCCTCTTTTCTTTATTCAACTCCTCGGCCTTACAGGCTTGCTCGACCAATACCACAAATTCTTTCAGTTCTAAGATCCCAACTAACACACGAATATCCTCATTCAATCCATCCTCAAACCTCTTGCACATGATAGCCTCGGTGGAAACACACTCGCAATCATATTTGCTAAGTTTGACAAATTCCTGCTCATACTCTATCACTGACATATGACCCTATTTTAGCTCACGAAATTCCTTACATTTTTGATTGATGAACCGTTGACTAATATATTTCTTTCGAAACTCCTCTTGAAAAAATTCTCATGTACCCTCCCTCTTGGTACCACCGATACCAGTGTATTCCACCAGTGGTATGCAGAATCTTTCAAAAGTGAGACAGCATACTTTAAGCACTCATCCGATGTATAGGACAACTCATCAAATACCCTGATAGAGTTTTCGAGCAAAAACTCGACTCTCTCAGGATCATCATCCACGTTAGCTTTAAAACCTTTAGCCCTATGCTTTCGGATCGTATCAACTGAGGGATTGTTCGTTCTTACAAATTCCATACCTTGTGAGGCTACGAGAACTGATCGAAGAATAGGTGGGGGTAGAGGAGGTTGGGCATTCGGATTTGTTCGAACAAATTCTGTATACCACTCATTCATCATGTGGAGAAAGACTTCCCTACCCCCTTCTCCTTGACTAATCGTTAGGGGTCTACTATCAAACAGCGCTGACCCTTAAGTAGGAGCTGATGCATTACTTTCAACATCATCAGCTTCAGCTTGATTGGGATCCATTTACTATAAAAACACAATTTTATATAGTCAAGAGTCATCATACTATCACAATTCATTTATGGCATGTATAGCTAGACTCATGCACACACTATGTTAGTTTGAGAATTGACTAAATTGTAGCTCTGATACCACTAAATGTAACACCTCTTACCTGTATTTGATATAGGAACAGGGTTCGAGGCATTACCGGACTTAAACATAAGCAAACATACAAAACTGAGACGTAAATTTTCATCCAAATTTAAAACTTTTCATTTACAATCACATCGTCCCTAAAATAAGCCAACGAGGCCCAAAACATGTATTGGAAATGGTTCGAGACTAAACTGAGAACTTTGGAAAATTTCACAATACTTAGAAAATTTTTCATGTTTTAAGAGCCACACACCCATATGGCTTGGGACAAGCTCGTGTGGGTAGGCCGTGTGGTAACACACGCTTGTGTCCCCAGCCTACGTAACTCTCTATTTGTTATCTAAGAACAACTTGAAGTCACACGGCCAAGGTACACGTTTGTGTACTTAGGCCGTGTGGTCGATTTAATTTTCATAATTTTTCATAAAATAGGTGCAGATTTAACACGCTCGTGCCTGAGGCCGTGTCATCCACATGGCCTAGACACACGCCCGTGTGTCGACCCATGTGGACAAAAATAATGCTATTTTTCAAGCTATATTGTCACCCCTCCATGTACAAACTTACACAACAAAACATAGCACCGTTCCAAGGATATACATTCAACCAAATTAGCCATAACCAAGAAATCAATACCTCATTCATATACTATCATTTATCATACACAAACATCACATATATTTAAACTCAAATCATGCAATTTTTCACATCCATGAAAGACTTCATCATATGCATATATACTTAAATCATTATTAGCCAATTTCAATGGCCATTACAAATGAATTATCAACCATCATAAGCCAACACATTTTGTAATTCCCCTAATTTTGGGCCTAAATGAATTGGGCTTTGGGCTTTGGGCCTCATAAAATTTTTCTAAGTGAGCAAGAAAATGACAAATGACATGTTGGCTATAAGGGTTTAAGGAATTTGGAGTGTCTAGGTATGTTAGAGAAGTTCTAGGTTCGAGTATTGTGGTGGAGGAATTTTAATTATTAAAAGAACCAAGGTTGGGAGTAGTTGGGCTTTTAAATAAAAACAGGGGAAAATGGCATCAAAAAGTGGAGTGGCTAAGTGACGCCACTTAGGGTGTAGGAAGGTGGCGTTAGTGGCTAGCAAGGAGATCCAAGGTTTGAATCCTAGCATAGTATTTTTAGGAATTTAATTTTGGGCCTTATAGAAGGTTGGAAATGGCGTGAAGATGGACTCTAAGGGGAGTGTTCAGAAGAGAAAATTTAAGAAATAGATTGGGGAGTTATCAGGGAGAAAAATGAGAAGATGAAAAGGGGGAAGTGATAGAGCGAATTGGGAATTGAGGGTCAGGCAATTTGGCTAGAGGCTATAAATATGTGCCGAGTTTGGTATCCTAGGCTAATGCCAAATTTTTCATTTTTTTTGCTATAGTGCCGATTGGCTTTTCTATCTTTGCTAGCTGATTCTTTTGCCATTCTTTCTCTCCACAGATCTCTTTTGATTTACCCTTTGGGTTAGTCGATTCCTTCTGCTACTTTTCTTCTTTAATTTTTGCCAAATAAACCTTATTCACCATATTAGTTTGAAAGCTGAAAAGTCGAATCTCCCTTGGGCCGATTACTCTTTTGGTGTAAGTATCTTATCTCTTTTCGACTAGTATTGTTAATACCGAGTACTTTCTTCCCTCACTCTTTCTAATCAACTCTGGTAGGGAATTAGTATCAGATCTCGGATTGTAGCTCTCTGTCGAATTACTCCTAAGGTGTTTTGTGGTTTGGGTAAGTATTCCTCTCTTGTTGGCTAAGGTTGGCCGAATGGTCTTAAGTGAGATAAGGGGGTGAATGATGTTGGATTCGAGTCCCCTAGTATTTGGTTTTAATAAGTAAGATTAATGCAGATCTAGGGAGTATGTGATCAACGAAAAGCTATTAGGGATTGGTGTTCAAGGTAAGGTTAAGGTCAGGTTTCGGTTTTGGGTAAAATATGTATTAAGCATACAATTAATTGAAGGGTGATATCGTTTGTAGGTTTGTGGCTAAGGGAATCGCAACACGCTCTACTACCATGTGTGTACATACACTGCACACACAAGTAGATCGACAAAAGCCGAAATGCTGAAAAGCTGAAAGTTTGAGTACGGTAGTCTTGCGAGTGCGCGAACACTCGTAAGGAGGAAACTGATAGGTTGTCTGAGGCCCCATGGGCGATTCCATGGACTTGGGCTGTGATCTGGCTTTTAAAGCCCAATATGTAAATGACGGTAGTTCCGCAACCGGGCTACCCTTGGTGTGTCAGTTGTGTGGGTCGATATTTATATCCCCACATGGTGTGATGGGGGACGGAGCTGGTGTGTAGCAGATGGATAATTTGGATGGAATTGCATTGCATGTTTGATGAATGGTGCTTTTTTTGAATACTTGTTTTCATCGAGGGTTGTACACACTGAGTTTGTGAAAACTCACCCCTTCTTTGATTTTATTTTCAGGTGATGCTCAGTAGAAGGTTCGATGTTTGGAGGGACTCTAGGTGGCCAGCTAGAAAGATAATTTGGACTTGTTCTTTTTAAGCATATAAGTTTTTATTTAATTAAGTATGTTTCAGATCAGATTGTAATAAGGTTTTCATTATGTTATTATTACTTGAATTATTAATATTATTTTCATTGTAATTTACAAGAAGTTGAACATGGGTTTCCTAAATTATAGTATGTTTTCTATGTTTCCATAATTAAATTTTAAAATGAGAAGTTTTCTTAAATCAAATGTTTCAAACAAGGTTTTCGTAACTGAAAGGTGTGTTTTTTTTAAAGTTAATTAAGGGTTCTTTTATTTTAAGAAGGGTTTTCAATGAAAACACGATTTTTGCTAAAACACTTCAATGTGACAGACCAGATTCAACCATAACATCTGGGCCGAGTTTGGGGTGTTACATTTAGTGGTATCAGAGCCCAGGTTACAAAAATCGGGCTGTGAAGTGGGCCTTATTATTATTTGGTTTCTTTTTCTATTTTAAAATATATATATATTTTGGGTCATAATGTTTTGGAGAAAGGGAAATCTTGCTGAGCGGCACACTGAGCCTCCGATGTCAAACCAAGTAAGTATTCTTAATCTTAAGTTTGTTTAAATTGTTATATAGTAGATAGTTAGAGGGCTACTTTAGGTGATTTTGTTGGAATGGAACCAAAGCCCGTAGGAACTTGAAACTGTAGAGGATTTTTGAAAACAATCTTCTCTTTAAATATTTTCATAAAACATCGGTATAAGTATTAAACTAACTAAAACTTCATAAAATTTCTAATTCAGATAATACACGAATCGACGATGAGTGCTAGAAGAGGTGCAAGAGGGCATGGCCGAGGTCGCGAAAGTGTTAGGGCTGAATCGTCGGCATCAGGCCATATGCCCGATGTTGGAATAGAAGAGGCTCCGGCCTCACCTGTGGCTGGGAATGGACCGTATGATCGGGCCACGGGAGAAGATTCATTGTCGCAGGCAATGCTGAGGATTTTAGAAAGGGTCACTGGGCCCAATAATGGCAACGGAAATCGGGGGTCCATTCCAGAGCGACTTCGATCAAACAGGGCAGAGATCTTTAAGGGCGTGGCTGGTGTGGCTCTTAACATGGCTGAATATTGGTTGGAGGCCATTGAAAGGATAATAGAGGATCTAAACTATTCACCGGAACAAAAGTTAAAAGGAGCCGTGTCACTACTTAGGGAAGAAGCCTACCAGTGGTGGCTGACGGTGAAAGAGGGCACCCAACCGGAGCGGGTCACTTGGGAGTTTTTCAAAGCTGCATTCCAAGGGAAGTATGTAGGTGCAAGCTATGTGGATTCTAGAAGGAAGGAGTTCCTAAACTTGACCCAAGGAAACAAATCGGTGGCAGAATATGAGGTGGAGTTTCTACGCCTTAGTAGGTATGCAAGAGTAATGGTGGAAACGGAGTATGAGCGTTGCGTTAGGTTTGAGGATGGACTTAGAGATAGTGTCAAGGTGCTGATAGCTCCACAAAGGAAATGAGTTTTCTCGAAATTGGTGGAGAAAGCAAAGATAGCGGAGGAGGTAAAGCGCACTGAGCACCTAAATAAAAAAAAAGAAAGGGGTAAGAATAAGAAGGAGGCTGAGACTCCGGGTGTTGGACAGAGGCCTAGGGCTAGGGCCAGAAACGATAGGCCAGTTAGAGCAGGGCCCCCTGCTGTTAATCCAGGGGTGCCACCTTGTGCAGTTTGTGGGAAAGGTCATGTAGGCGAGTGTTGGAAGAGGACGAATGCTTGTCTAGCGTGTGAATCCTTGGAGCATAGGATCAAGAATTGACCTACAATGCTAGCTTAGGTACCAGTTGTGGGCCAAGGTGGTGTCCAGCCAACAAGGGGTGGAAATGGTTTGGGTTGAGAAGCCATGGAAAAAGGTGCTGATCGTACCGAGGTAAGGCAGCTAGCTTTGGTCTACGCAGCACGCCGCAGAGAGGACGAAGACACTCTAGATATGAATACTGGTACATACTTTATCCATAGTGTGTTATTTATCTATTTAGAAATTAGAAATAGAGTGCGTAGCAGAAGCGTAGTGGTGTAACCTAGGTGGTGCGACTATTGGGCAGTTGGAAATTTCGAGGACGAAATTTCTTTTAGGGGGTAGAGTTGTAACGCCCCGAATTTTGGGCCTAGATGAATTGGGCTTTGGGTTTTGGGCCTCATAAAATTTTTCTAAGTGAGCAAGAAAATGACAAATGACATGCTGGCTATAAGGGTTTAAGGAATTTGGAGTGTCTAGGTATGGTACTGGTTCGAGTATTGTGGTCAGGGTTGGGAATAGTTGGGCTTTTAAATAAAAATAGGGGAAAATGGCATAAAAAAACCTTGTGGTGGAGTGGCTAAGTGACGCCACTTAGGGTGTAGGGAGGTGGCGTTAGTGGCTAGCAAGGAGATCCAAGGTTCGAATCCTATCTTAGTATTTTTAGAAATTTAATTTTGGGCCTTCTAGAAGGTTGGAAATGGCGTGAAGATGGACTCTAAGTGGAGTGTTCAGAAGAGAAAATTTAGGAAATAGATTGGGGAGTTATCAGGGAGAAAAATGAGAAGATGAGAAGGGGGAAGTGATGAAGTTCTAGCCACTAACGCCACCTCCCTGCACTCTAAGTGGCGTAACTTAGCTACTCCTCCATTTGGCTTTTTTATGCCCTTTTTCCCTTATATTTACTTAAAAGCCCAACTGCTTGCCATCAGGGTTCCTTTAATAATTATACTATAATCCCTTCTACCCCTAGATTCGAACTCAACCCTTGAACCAGACCTACTGTCGCGTAATTAACACTTAACCTGAATTGCTAAGCACAAAAAGAAAAATTTATGATTTTGGGATTTTTTGGGCGTTACAACCCTACCCCCTAAAAGAAATTTCGTCCTTGAAATTTTACCTGATTCAAATAGTTAAGGATATTGATGTCACATCGCTTCCTCAGGTTCCCAAGTAGCCTCCTCGGCCTTGTGATTTCGCAAAAGCACTTTGACTAATGGAGCGGACTTCCTTCTCATTTCTTTGACATCTCGACCAATTATTTGTATGGGCTCTTCCTCGAAAGTTAGGTCTAGCCTGACCTCAATTTCTTCAATCGCCGCGACATGTGAAAGATTCGTGCGATACCGTCTTAGCATGGAAACATGAAACACATCGTGGATTTGGCTTAGCTCTGGAGGTAACTCCAGCTGGTAAGTGACTCGCTCAATCCGCCTTACAACCCGATATGGCCCAATGAACCTATGGCTTAGCTTACCCTTTCGTCCAAACCTTAACACTTTCTTCCATGGAGAGACCTTCAGAAAAACTAAGTCTGCCACTGCATACTCTATTTCTCGACGCTTAAGGTCAGCATACAACTTTTGCCTATCCGAGGCCTCCTTTAATCGATCCCGAATCAATATTACCTTATCCTCAGTATCGGCTACTAACTCAGGGTCCAAAACTCTCCGTTCGCCCAACTCCGTCCAACATGTTGGGGTTCGACACCTTTGCCCATATAGTGCTTCGTATGGAGCCATCCCAATGCCTGCTTGATAAATATTATTGTATGCGAATTCGGCTAATGGCAAATAGTCCTTCCAGCTACCTCGGAACTCAATCACGCAACCCTCAACATATCTTCCAATACTTGAATCACCCTTTCTGACTGTCCATCAGTTTGAGGGTGGAATACCGTATTGAAATTCAACCTAGTACCCAACGCCTCATGCAGCTTGTTCCAAAATCACGAAGTGAAACGTGGGTCCCTATCAGATATTATGGATACTGGCACTCCATGCAATCTTACAATCTCCGCCACATATAGCCTAGCCAGCTTTTGTAACAAGTAATCGATGCGAACCGGTACAAAATGGGCAGACTTGGTTAACCGATCCACTATAACCATATCGAGTCTTTCTTAGTAGGCATCAAGGGTAGCCCACTAACAAAGTCCATAGTGATCCTTTCCTACTTCCAGAGTGGAATCTTCACTGGTTGAAGCAATTCCGAAGGCAACTGATGTTCCGCCTTCACCTTTTGACAAACTAAACATTTGCTTACAAACTCCATAACCTCGCACTTGAGTCTTGGCCACCAATAAAGCTCTCGCAAATTCCGATACATCTTGTTTCTGCCAGGATGCATTGCATAGAGACTGCCATGTGCTTCTCGTAGAATGGACTGCCTTAGATCGTCGTCCTTTGGTATACATATCCTCCCACGGAAACACAATACTCCTTCACTATTTATCCCAAAGTTCGATGTCTCCCCACTCTCCACTTGTCTAAAACGAGCACCTAAGGTCTCATCCATTAGCTACTTACTCTTTATCTGCTCGACCCACACCGGCTTTACCTGAAGCTCAACTAACAAGCTACCATCATCCAACAAGCTTAAACGGGTGAGCATAGCCCTCAGGTCTGACTTACCCCTACGACTCAATGCGTCGGCTGCCACATTCACTTTGCCAGAGTGGTATTCAATCGTATAATCATAATCCTTCAACAATTCCACCCACCTACGTTGCCTAAGGTTTAGCTCCTTTTGGGTAAAGAGGTACTTCAAACTCTTGTGGTTCGAATAAATTATGTACTTCTCCTCGTATAAGTAATGTTTCCATATTTTCAGTGCGAAAACCACCGCAGCTAACTCCAAATCATGGGTTGGGTAGTTCACTTCGTGAGTCTTAAGTTGCCGTGACGCATACGTAACCACCTTTCCTTTTTGCATCAATACACATCCCAAGCCCACATGCGATGCATCACTATAAACCGTAAACTCCTTCCCAGGCACTGGCTGGATCAACACAGAGGCCTCAGTTAAAACTTTCTTAAGTTTTCCAAAACTCTCTTCCTGCTTGTCCATCCAAACAAACGATACCCCCTTTCTTATCAACTTAGTTAAGGGTGCAACAATTACTGAAAAGCACTCAACAAACCACCTATAGTATCCTACCAAGCCCAGACAACTTCAGATTTCTGACACTGACTTGGGTGTTTTCCAGTCTAGCACTACTTCAATTTTTTGAGGATCCACCTTAATCCCCTCAGCTGACACCACATGTCCAAGAAAAGTAACCTCCCTTAGCCAAAATTCGCACTTACTGAATTTGGCATACAACTGCTTCTCCCTCAAAATCTGCAACACAATCCTTAAGTGTGCATCATGCTCATCCTCATTTCTTGAGTACACCAAAATGTCGTCTATAAAGACTACCATGAATCGATCAAAGTAGGGTTGGAAAACCTGATTCATAAGATCCATAAAAGCGGCAAGTGCGTTCGTCAGCCCGAATGGCATCACCAAGAACTCGTAGTGCCCATAACGAGTTCTGAAAGCTGCCTTATGAACATCAGCCTCCTTAACCCTCAATTGGTGATATCCCAAGCGCAGGTTAATCTTCGAGAAAATAGAAGCTCCCATAAACTGATCAAAAAGATCATCGATTCTCGATAGAGGGTAATTGTTTTTAACAGTTAACTTGTTTAACTGTCGATAGTCGATGCACATTCGTAAGGTTCCATCCTTCTTCTTCACAAATAACATCGGTGCTCCCTATGGAGACACACTTGGTCGTATGAATCCTCGATCCAACAATTCTTGAATTTGTGCCTTAAGTTCCACCAACTCCTTTAGTGCCATCTGATAAGGAGTGATGGACACCGGAGCTGTCCCAGGTAACAACTCAATTCCAAATTCCACTTCTCTGCTGAGTGGCAACCTAGGCAGCTCCTCGGGAAAGACATCAGAAAAATCTTTAATGGTTCATAACTCCTTAACAGTAAGGTTCTTAGCCTCCGTATTACTAATATAAGCCAAAAAGGCTTCGCATTCATTTTGTACTAACTTCTTAGCCCTTAACACCGAAATCACGTTCGACAGATAGTTCCGGTATTCACCAATCACCACCACTTCCTTATCTTCTGCCGTTCTTAACGCCATTCACTTTGCAGTGCAATCCAAGGTGGCTCAGTGCTTCACCAGCCAATCCATACCTAAGATTAAGTCAAATTCGCTAAACAGTAGCTCCATCAAATCCGCTGAAAAGGTAACTCCTTAGACTACTAAGGGTACCTCCCTAAAAAATTTATTCACTCCTACTGACTACCCTAACAGACTGATCACAGTCATCTCATTCGCAGTAATTTCAAAAATATCACCCAAAGATTCAGTCATATTGCATGTAACATATGAATACGTTGATCCAATATCAATCAATGTTGTGTAAGGTAACTCATATATAAAGAACATACCCGTTATCACATCTGGGGCATCCCCATCTTCTCAGCGACGAGTAACATAAACCAAAGCTGGTTGTCTCGCCTCAACAGGGCCTGCATTTTCGCCTGGTGCTCCACGTCCATGGCCATTGCCGTTATCGCCCCTGGCTTGCCCACGACCGCTTGGCGGTAGCTGACCTTCCCTTGGTGGCTGAGCACCACCTTGGCCCACTACTGGCACTCGACCTAGCATTCGGGGGCAATCCTTGATCCTATGCTCCACAAACCCACAAGCGAAGCAAGCTCCCATCTTCTTCCAACACTCGCCTCTATGGCATCTCCCACAATCAGCACAAGGTGGCACCCTTGGATTAGTAGCAGGGGGCCCTACTCTAACTGGCCCATTATTTCTATCCTAGCCCTAGGCCTCTGTCCAACACCGGGAGCCTCAGCCTCCCTCCTATTCCTACCCTTTTCTTTTTCCCGATTTAAGCACTCAGTGCGTTTTACCTCCTCTGCTATCTTCGCTTTTTCCACCAATTTCGAGAAAACTCGCTCCCTTTGTGGAGCTATCAATACCCTAATGCTATCTCTTAGTCCGTCCTCAAGCCTAACGCAACAGTCATATTCTGTTGTCACCATGACCCTTGCATACCTACTAAGGTGTAGAAATTTCGCCTTATACTCCGCCTCAGATTCGTTTCCCTGGGTCAAGTTCAGGAACTGTTTCTTTTAGCATCCACATAGCTTGCACCCACATACTTCCCTTGGAATGTAGTTTTGAAAAACTCCCAAGTGACCCGTTCCGGTTAGGTGCCCTCTTTCACCGTCAACCACTGCTGGTAGGTTTCTTCCCTAAGTAGTGACACTGCTCCTTTTAACTTTTGTTCAAGTGAGCAATCCAAATCCTCCATTATCCTTTCAGTGGCCTCCAACCAATATTTCGCCACATTAGGAGCCACACCAGCCATGCCCTTAAAGATCTCAGCCCCATTCGAAAGAAGTCGCTTTAGAATGGACCCTCGATTTCCAGTGCCATTATTGGGCCCAACGACCTTTTCCAAAATTCTTAGCATTGCTTGCGACAATGCATCTTCTCCTGCGGACCTATCATACGATTCATTCCTAGCCACAGGTGAGGCCAGAGCCTCTTCTAATCCAACATTAGGCATATGGCCCGACGCCGACGATTCAGCCCTAACACTTCTGCGGCCTCGGCCACGGCCTCTTGCACCTCTTTTAGCACTTATCATTGATTCGCGTATTATCTGGATTAGAAATTTCATGAAGTTTTAGTTAGTTTAATAATTACACCGATTCTTTTATGAAAATATTTAAAGAGAAGATTATTTTTAAAAATCCTCTACAGTTTTAAGTTCCTACGGGTATCAGTTCCTCTCTAACAAAATCATCTAAAGTAGCCCTCTAACTATCTACTGTATCACAATTTAAACATACTTAAGAATAAAAGTACTTACTTGGTTCGATGTTGGAGACTCAGTGTGCCGCATAGCAAGATTCCCCTTTTTTCCAAAATAGTGTAATCTAAAATATGTATTTTTAAAATAGAAAAAGAAACCAAATAATAATAAGGCCCACTTCACAGCCTGAGTTTTGCAACTTGGCTATGATACCACTAAATGTAACACCCCAAACCCGACCTGGACGTTATGGCTTAATTTGGCACATCACGTTGAAGTGTTTTAGCAAAAACCCTTCTTCAGATAAAAAAAACCTTAATTAACTAATAAAAACTCTTTTTATTTTTCAATCACGAAAACCTGTTTAAAACATATGATTTTATGAAAACCTGTCATTTTAAAATTCTATTGTGGAAGCGTAGAAAAACATACTATGATTTAGCAAACCCATGATCAACATTTTGTAATTACAACGCATGAAAATAAAAACCCAAATAATAACAAAATGGAAGCCTTATTACAATCTGGCTGGAAAAGTACTTAATAAAATAGACACTTGTATGCTTTTAAGAAAAAAAACACGTCCATGTTGCCTTGCTAGCTAGCCACCCAGAGTCCCTCCAAACATCGAACCTTCTACTGAGCATCACTTGAAAATAAAATAAAAGAGGGGGTGAGTTTTCGCAAACTCAGTGTGTACAACCCTCGACGAATAACAAGCATTCAATAAACACAATACATCACATGCAATGCAATCCCATCCCAATAATCCATCCGCTACACACCAGCTCTGTTTTCCATCACACCATGTGGGGATATAAATATTGACCCACCCATTCGACACATCTATGGTAGCCCGATTACGGAACTACCTGCATTTACACATTGTGCTAAAAAGTCGTCAGTGGATCCACGATTTTCAAGCAACCATGCGATCCTAATATACTTTTTCCGTTCCATGATTCCCAACCCATATGCAACCTAAGCAAAATATCATATGTATGCATGTCACATCCATAAAACTTACATTCAACACCTAGGGGTATTTTGGTCATTTTCGCTCTTAAGGGCATTTCGGTAATTTTACCTTTTTTTACGGTTCTCACATACCTTGGTCCATTAACAAATCCCATAAGCTAAGATGAACAAATACTATGCACCAGGTAGGATTCCAGAGAAGAGAAGGTGAGTCATTAAGACCGCTTAAGTACCAAGCTCTCCCTAGATCCAATCCTAGACATGCATATACCCGTTGCCACACCTTAACCCTTTGACTTGTCCACGGTCACAATTAATTAATTAAGTTTTATGTAGTCATCATATACTAGGCCCAAAACCCCTTACAAAGCCCAGTCAAATCCACATACTTGCATATGGTCCACTAGGCCCAATCACATTCATATGGCCCATTAGGCCCAAATCACTTGTATATGGCCCATTAGGCCCAAATCACATTTATATGGCCTATTAGGCCCAAATCACAATTATATGGCCCATTAGGCCCAAATCACATTATACACATGCTCACATACGAATTTCTATCACATAACATCAATTATCAATTTTTGCCTATTATGGGCCTAATAGCCCGTCAGGCCCATTAAGCCTATTCTGGCCCGGTTGGCCAATTCACAGCCCAAGTCCATGGAATCGCCAATGGCCCTCAGACAACCTATCAGTTTTCTCCTCACGAGTGTTTGTGCACTCGTAAGACTATCGTAGCCCATCTTTCGGCTTTTCGGCATTTCGACATTTCGGTTTTTGCCGATTCATTGTGTGTGTGCAGTGTATGTACACACCTGGTAAGCAAGTGTGTTGCGATTCCCTTAGTCACCAACCTACAAATGATATTACCCTTCAATTAACCACATGCTTAATACATATCTTTACTAAAACTGAAACCTCACCTTAACCTTACCTTGCGCGATAAGTATAACAACCCCTTCTTAAATTACTAACCACGATCAACTCCTAGATCTGCATCAATCTTAACTATTAGAAACCAGAACAATAGGTGACTCGTATCCAACACAAGTCCCCTTACCTTAACTCTGACTATTCGACCAACTAAGATTAAGAGTACTTAACAAAGCCCTTTATGTGAAGAGCAAATCGGTAGGGATCCAAAACTGAGATTCGATACCTATTCCTACCCAAAACTGATTAGAAGTGAGGAACAATAATCGATACTTTAGCAAAAACTGATTGGAAGAGGAAACACTTACACTAGATTCAGTCAAAGAGTATTCAACTAAGAAAGTTTCTGCCCTTTGCAATTTTGTATGGCAAAAGAGAGTTATTCGGCTCCAAGGAAAAAGAAAGAAAAGTCAGCAATGAAGTAGAGGAAGAATGGAAATCGACATAAGAAAAGAAAGAAAGAAGTAAGGCTTTTCAGCTTTTTGGATCTTGAAGAGAAAATGGTTTCTGGTAACAAGGTGAAAAAGATTTCGGTATTAGCCTGGCAACTTTGCATTCCGCACCTATTTATAGCCCTTATAGCAAAATTCCTCATGGCTAAATTCCCCATTCGGCTCCATCACTTCCCCCTTCTCATCTCCTCATTTTTCTCCTTAATAACTCCCTAATCTATTTCCTAACTTTTCTCTTCTGAACACTCTCGTTGGTGTCCATCTTCACACCACTTCCAATCTTCTAGAAGGCCAAAATTAAACTTCTAAAAATACTAAGCTAGGATTCGAACCTTGGATCTCCTTGCTAGCCACTAATGCCACCTCCTTACACTCTAAGTGGCATCACTTAGCCACTCCTCCATTTGGCTTTTTGATGCCCTTTTTCCTTTATATTTATTTAAAAGCCCAACTACTTGCCATCAGGTTCTTTTAATAATTATACTATAATTCCTTCTACCCCTAGATTCGAACTCAACCCTTGACCCAGACCTACCATCGCGTAATTAACACTTAACCTGAATTGCTAAGCACAAAAAGAAAAATTTGAGATTTCGAGATTTTTGGGGCATTACACCCTTAGCCAAAATTCGCACTTACTAAATTTGGAATACAGCTGCTTCTCTTTCAAAATCTGAAACACAATCTTTAAGTGTGCATCATGCTCATCCTCATCTCTGAGTACACCAAAATGTCATCTATAAAAACTACCACGAACCGATCCAAATAGGGTTGGAAGACCCGATTCATAAGATCCATAAAAGCGGCAGGTGCGATCGTCAGCCCGAATGGCATCACCAAGAACTCGTAGTGCCCATAACAAGTTCTAAAGGTTGTCTTATGAACATCTACCTTCTTAACCCTCAATTGGTGATACCCCGAACATAGGTCAACCTTTGAGAAAACATGTGTGGCAGAGATATGGTGATACCCTGAATCTGTTCAGCAAGAAATTGTACAAAATTTGAGACCAAGTGGCAATGCATCTCGTGGTAGACCTCCAGAAATATGGGAAATGTGTGTGGCAGTCAGAGGGAAACAAAAGCACAGTTGTTAGATCCGAGGCTTGTGTACCTGCTAGAGTTTATGCTATCCGAGCTCGTGAGAAAGCTTCATCGCCAAACTTGATTACGGGTACATTTACTCTTTATGATACTTCTGTGATTGCTTTGATAGATCCTGGATCAACACATTCGTATTTATGCATGAACTTAGTGAACAGTAAGACTTTGCCTATAGAGTCTACAGAATTTGTAATTAGAGTTTTAAACCCCCTAGGCAGATGTGTTTTGGTTGATAAAGTCTGCAAGAATTGTCTGTTAATGTTTCGAGACACTTGTTTTCCGACTGATCTGATGTTATCACCTTTTGATGAGTTTGATATAATTTTGGGTATGGATTGGTTGACTTTGCATGATGCTGTTGTGAACTGCAAATAGAAAACTATTGATTTGAGATGCAAGAATGATGAAATAGTCCAAATTGAATCTAGTGATTTGAATGGATTGCCTACTGTGATATCTTCGATGAAAGCTTTGAGCATTGTGAGAAAGGTTTGTGAAGCCTACTTTGCTTATGTAATTGATTTGAAAGTGTCAGAAAAGAAAGTTGAATCAGTGCCTATTGTATGTGAGTTTTCTGATATGTTTCCTGAAGAACTTTCGGGTCTACCTCCAATTAGAGAAGTTGAATTTGGCATTGAATTGGTACCTGGTACTACTTCGATTTCGATAGCTCCATATAGAATGGCTCTGACTGAATTAAAAGAATTAAATCAGTTGCAAGAATTGACCGATAGAGGGTTTACTAGACTGAGTTTCTCACCTTGGGGTGCTCCGGTTTTATTTGTGAAAAAGAAAGATGGTACGATGAGAATGTGTATCGATTATCATAAATTGAACAAAGTGATGATCAAGAATAAGTATCCTCTACCCCAAATTGATGACTTGTTTGATCAGTTGAAAGAAGCTGCTATGTTTTCGAAAATAGATTTGAGATCGGGCTATTATCAGTTGCGGGTAAAAGACTCAAACATACCACAAACTGCTTTCTGAACAAGGTACGGACACTATGAATTCTTAGTTATGCCTTTCGGATTGACTAACACAGTTGCTATCTTTATGGATTTGATGAATAGAATTTTCAGACCGTATCTAGATCAATTTGTTGTTGTATTCATTGATGACATATTAATTTATTCACATGATGAATCTGAACATGCCGAGCATCTGAGATTAGTGCTACAGATTCTGCAAGATAAAAAGTTGTATCCAAAGTTCAGTAACTGTGAATTCTGGTTATGAGAAGTTGGTTTTCTGGGTCATATTGTGTCAGCATCTGGTATCTGAGTTGATCCGAGCAAAACTTCAGCTATTTTGGATTGGAAATCTCCGAGGAATGTCTCTGAAGTCTGCATTTTTTTGGGACTTGCTGGTTATTATATACATTTCGTAAAAGGCTTTTCGATGATTGCAACTCCGTTAACGAAACTGCTTTAAAAAAATGTTAAATTTGAGTGGTCAAAAAAGTATCTGAACAGCTTTAATCAATTGAAAACTTTGCTGATTGAAACTCTGGTATTGGTGCAACCTAAATCAGGTAAAGAATTTGTAATCTACAGTGATGCTTCATTGATCGGTCTAGGATGTGCTTTAGTGCAAGAAGGTAAAGTCATTGCTTATGCTTCTAGACAACTGAAACCACATGAAAAGAACTATCCGACGCATGACCTTGAGTTAGCTGTGATTGTGTTTGCTTTGAAAATCTGGCGTCACTATCTATTCGGTGAGAAATGTCATTTTTATTCTAATCACAAAAGCCTAAAATATTTGATGACTCAGAAAGATCTGAATTTGAGATAGAGACGATGGTTAGAGTTGCTAAAAGACTATGAACTTGTGATAGATTATCATCCGGGTAAGGCAAATGTTGTTGCTAATACTTTAAGTCGAAAATCATTGTTTGCATTGCATGCAATAAATGCTCATTTAGTTTTGTCTGATGATGGTTCAGTTTTAGCTGAATTAAAAGCAAGACCTTTGTTCTTACAGCAGATTATTGAAGCTCAGAAGATTGATAATGAAATTTTAGTAAAACGGGCTCAGTGTGAATTGGATTCTAATTCTGAATTTCAAATTCATAATGATGATTGTTTGAGATTTTGAGATCAGATTTGTGTGCCAAGAAATCTAGAGTTAATTCAGATGATTTTGAATGAGGCTCATAACAATCGTTTATCTATACATCTAGGTAGTACGAAAATGTATAATGATTTGAAACATTATTATTGGAGGTCTGGAATGAAAAGAGGTATCTCTGATTTCGTTTCGAAATGTTTGATTTGTTAGCAAGTTAAAGCTGAGCATCAAGTGCCCTCAGGTTTGTTACAACTGATTATGATTCTGGAGTGGAAATGGGATAGAGTGATAAAGGATTTTGTTTCGGGTTTGCCCCTATCTCTGAGAATGAAAGACGCAATCTGGGTTATTGTTGATCGATTGACAAAATCAGCTCATTTTATTCTGGTACGATTCGATTACTCACTTGATAAATTAGCTGAGTTATACATTTCTGATATTGTAAGATTGCACGGTGTGCCATTATCTATTGTGTCAAACAAAGATCCGAGATTCACATCACGATTTTGGAAGAAATTGCAAGATGCTTTGGGTATGAAATTGCATTTCAGTACTGCTTTTCACCCGCAAACAAATGGTCAATCTGAGAGGATTATTCTGATTCTCGAGGATAGGTTAAGATGTTGCATTCTTGAATTTGAAGGTACGTGGGAACAATATTTGCCTTTGATTGAATTCGCTTATAATAACAATTTTCAATTGAGCATTAAAATGGCACCGTACAAAGCCTTATATGGTCGCAAATGCCGTACACCTTTATATTGGACTGAGATCAGTGAGAATAAAATTCATGGGATTGACTTGATAGAAGAGACTGAAAAGAAAGTAAAAGTGATCCGAGATAGCTTGAAAGTAGTTTCTGATTGTCAAAAATCTTATGCAGATTTGAAAAGAAAATATATTGAATTTGAGGTTGGCGACAAAGTGTTTTTGAAAGTCTCACCGTCGAAAAAAGTACTTCAATTTGGTTATAAAGGTAAATTGAGTCCGAGGTTCATCGGGCCGTATGAGATTACTGAGCGTATTGGGCTGGTAGCATATAGATTGTTGTTGCCACCAGAGTTAGAAAAGATTCATGATTTGTTTCACGTATCGTTGCTTTGATGATATAGATTCGATCCTTCGCATGTGGTTCCTCAGTTTGAGATTGAAATTCAGTCTGATATAACTTACGAAGAAAAGTCGATCTGTATCTTAGCTCGAGAGGTTAAAGAGCTGTGAAATAAGAAAATTTCATTAGCAAATGTGATGTGGCATCGACACGGTATTCAAGAGGCCATGTGGGAGTCTGAAGATGCTATGAGACAACAATATCCGAATCTGTTCAACGATAAGATTTTCGTGGACGAAAATCCCTAAAGGGGGAGAATTGTAACAATCCGGTTTAGACCCTAGTCAGAATAGTGGTTTTGGGACCACATATCTGAGTTAGAAAAATATTAAAATATTATTTTCCGTGTTTATGATATGTGAATGAGCATGTGTGAAAGTCTTGTATGAAAATTTGAATGTTTGTGTGCTTAATTTTGAAAAATGACTTAATCGCGGAAAATGTAAAAGTTGCATGCTATTTGTTAAAAGTGCTTATTTGGTTTGGCTTTATGATTGTGAGGTTATTTGACCATTGAATGAATTAAATGACATAAAAGGGCATTAGTTAGTGGAATTTTAATGAATTATAATAAAGTTAAATTGGTAAAAAGCATATTAATGTTATATTAGTTAAAAC
Source organism: Gossypium longicalyx (assembly GCA_025698465.1). NCBI lineage: Eukaryota > Viridiplantae > Streptophyta > Magnoliopsida > Malvales > Malvaceae > Gossypium > Gossypium longicalyx. Next base: position 23,040,279 of record CM047000.1, read on the forward strand.
CAAAGTTAAAAATCATCTTATTTCTATCATCCTCGGCCAAAAATACAAGAAAAAGAAAAGAGAAAAGTATAGCTAGGGTTCGGCACTTGCAAGCTTTGATTTAGGTATGTTTCTGCTTCAGTTTTTGATAATTTCTACGTTTTTGAAATCGTTGCTTCGTATACTATCAAGCCCATGTCTCAATTTCTGATTTTGATGATGATTTTTAAATGTGCCATGGATGAATTCATGAGCTTATTGTTGTTATATGATGAAATATGGAAGTTTGATGTTGGGTTTATATGTTTTGTCTTTGGATTTTTGATGATTTTGAGTAAAATGGGCTAAATTGTGAAATTTGTAATTTAAGGGACTAAAATGTGAAATAAATGAAATGTGTGGATTTGTGTGAGTGCTATGAATATTCGGCCAAGCATGAGTATATGCAAATTATGTGTATTAGGGACTAAAGTGTCAAAATGTTAAAATGTAAGGACTAGTTTGCAAATTTCCCTAAATATGGGTTTATGGATTGTTTTGAATGAATTTGTGATTGAATAAGTTAAATCTGAATTTATATAGATCAAGAATTAAAGAAAACAGAATTAGATCGGGAAAAGTCAAAAGTTGTCGAGAAACCGATTCCATCCATCCGAATCCGTACGAGGTAAGTCGATATACAAATAAACATTTTTGAATTGAATTATTATTATTCATATGATACTCAATTGTGATGAATGAATATTCGAACTATATATATATGCCATCTGAGAAAGTATCGACAAAGTTCTGATGTCTAAAAAGCCACGTACGAACCTTAAGAATAATTAGGATACATATGTCATGACATAGGATTTTCGATATATATTCTACGTGTAAGACCACATCTGAGACATTGGCATCGACTTCTGTTTTACGGGTATGACCATGTCTGGGACATCGGCATCGTATCTAATTTCATGTAAGACCTTGTCTGGGACAGTGGCATCGAAGTTTCATTACATGTAAGACCACGTCTTGGATGTTGGCATTGAATATGCTTTTCGAGCTATCCGCATATTCTTACGTTTCTGAATGGTTCAAATGGGCATTCCGAGAAGATGAATAACTTTGTGAAATTTTATCTGATTCAAGTATGTTCGAATTGTGTACTATATTTGAAAGTGAAAGGTAAGTATATGTGCAAATGATGAACTATGGTCTAGGTATATGAATATGAAGTTGGTGTTGGTATTTGGTTACAAAGTATAAGTAATTTGATGATGTTTATATGCTTTAAATGATAAGTTTACTTGTATATGGCTTACTAAGCTTTTGAAAGCTTACTTTGTGTGTGTTTGCATTGTTTTATAGATATCGAAGCTACTGTGAGCTCAGGGATCGTCAAGGATCGTCACCACACTATCAAACCTTATTTTGGTACCTTTCGTAAATGTATGTTAATTGTTCCGTTTTGTCCAGTAATGTCTTTAACCCTAGTCTGGCGACGGATACGGGTTAGGGGTGTTGCAGAAACTTCCACCCCGAACAGGGTATTTCCTTTTTGCAACAACAAGACTTGGGTAAGGAAGTCTACAAAACCATATCGAAGTTGAAATGGGAAACTTTTTGCACCCATCCTGAAAGCTATTCTCCTTCACTGGTACGTGAGTTTTATTCTAACCTTTATGATCATGAATTTGAGTTCATTTTTGTTCGAGAAGGCTTAATACCATGGGATGCTAAAAAAATCAACGAACTGTACAACACCAAGGTGGATGTAGACAAACACTCCGAGTTTGTTGAGGATATCACAGATGAAAAATGAGACTTGTTGGTGAAAGACTTGTGTGCTGAAGGATCATTGTGGACGGGTTCCTATTGAAAGAATTATACGATGCACCATCGCTTCTTGACGCTACAAAGCAAAATATGGTTTTATTTTGTCAACTGCAGGCTAAAGCCCTCTACTCATAGCACCACAGTCACCTTCGATAGAATGTGTCTGATACATTCCATCATTAAGGGTAGAAAGATTGATCTTGGCGCAATACTCCACCAGAAAATTATTAATTGCGCTGCAAGGCAAACTGGAATCTTGGTTTTCCCATCATTGGTGATGTTATTGTGCTAGCAAAGAGGAATGGTGCCCCATGATGGTAAGGAAGTCCTGGAAAATAAGGGCCCGATCAATGAAACCTTTGTATAAAGAATGACTCGTGGCAAAGATACGCCGATACTGAAGGAGGCAAAAACAACCAAGACAAGGAAGGGTGAAACCAAAGCCGACAACAAAGGAACAACCCTAAATGTAGAGACATCATTATGGCGCAAAATGAAAGATGTCAAAAAAATGGTCAATTCCATCAACAATAGGCAGATAAGGCTTGTCGCTACAATAGAGGATATGGAGAAATCCAAGAATTTGTTTAATGCTTATACCAAAGCCTAGAACAGTTCTATTATAGCCAAATTAAGCCAATTAAGCCCATCCCTACTAGCAGAATTCCGAGTGTTTCCACCAATCATTTGAAATTATAAACTCTCATCTGTGGATGACGACTTAGAAGATCAAGACAGATTGGGGGCATCCCATCCCATTGTGCAGGTCTCTGATAATGACAAAGAAGAGGAATCCAGGGGCACTGAAGAATGCCTGTGAAAGATTGATAGCTGGTTCGAGGATGCTATTTTTACTGATTAAGAGGACACTATTGTTGAGAAGGAAGTTGCTGCTGCAGAAAAGAAAGTTGTTGCTGAAGAAGAAGAAGTTACTGAAGATGAAAAAGAAAAAGAAGAGGAAGATTCTGTTGTGAACATTGTCACCGCACCCGAGTCTGTGGGTGCAAATATTGATAATTTGGAGTGAGATGGAGTGAGACCTGTAACACCCCAAACTCGGCCCAAATGTTATGGCCGAATCTGGTGTGTCACACTGAAGTGTTTTAGTGAAAACTGTATTTTCATTGAAAACCCTTCTTAAAATAAAAGAAACCTTAATTAACTTTAAAAAAAAAACACACATTTCAGTTGCGAAAACCTTGTTTGAAACATTTGATTTAAGAAAACTTATCATTTAAAAATTTAATTGCGGAAACGTAGAAAACATACTATAATTTAGGAAACCCATGTTCAACTTCTTGCAAATTACAATGAAAATAATAATAATAATTCAAGTAATAATAACATAATGAAAGCTTTATTACAATATGATCTGAAACATACTTAATTAAATAAAAACTTATTTGCTTAAAAAAAACAAGTCCAAGTTATCTTGCTAGCTAGCCATCCAGAGTCCCTCCAAACATCAAACCTTCTACTAAGCATCACCTGAAAATAAAATAAAAGAGGGGGTGAGTTTTCGTAAACTTAGTGTGTACAACCCTCGATGAAGACAAGCATTCAAAAAAAAAAAACACCATTCATCACACATGCAATGTAAGCCCATCCAAATTATCCATCCGCTACACACCAGATCCGTCCCTCATCACACCATGTGGGGATATAAATATCGACCCACCCAACCGACACACCAATGGTAGCCCAGTTGCGGAACTACCTTCATTTACATATTGGGCTTTAAAAGCTGTCGGTGGATCTACGATTGTCAAGCAATCATGCGATCCTCACATACTTCTTCCATTCCATAATTCCAAACCCATATGCAACCTAATCAAAATATCATATGTATGCATGTCACATCCATAAAACTTACATTCAACATCTAGGGGTATTTTGGTCATTTTTGCCCTCAAGGGCATTTCAGTAATTTTCCCTTTATTACGATTTTCACTTACCTTGGCCCGTTAACAAATCCCGTGAGCTAAGATGAACTAATGCTATGCACCAGGTAGGATTCCAGAGAAGAGGAGGTGAGTCATTAAGACTGCTTAAGTACCAAGCTCTCGCTAGATCCAATCCTAGGCATGCATATACCCGTTGCCACACCTTAACCCTATGACTTGTCCACGGTCACAATAAATTAATTAAGTTTTATGTAGTTACCATATTCTAGGTCCAAAACCCCTTACAGAGCCCAATCAAATTCACATACCTGTATCTGGCCCATTAAGCCCAATCATATTCATATGGCCCATTAGGCCCGAATCACTTGTATATGGCCCATTAGGCCCAAATCACATTTATATGGCCCGTTAGGCCTAGTCACATTCATATTCATGCTCACATACAAATTTTCTATCACATAGCATCAATTATCAATTTTTTCCTATTATGGGCCTAACAGCCCATTCTGGCCCGGTTGGCCAATTCACAGCCCAAGTCCATGGAACCGCCCATGAGGCCTCAGATAACCTATCAGTTTCTCCCTCATGAGTGTTCGTGCACTCGCAAGTCTGTTGTAGCCAAACTTTTGGCTTTTTAGCTTTTTGGCATTTCGGCATTTCGGGATTTGCCGATTTATTGTGTGTGCAGTGTATGTACACACCTGGTAAGCAAACATGCTGCGATTCCTTTAGTCACAAACCTACAAATGATATCACCCTTCCATTAATTGCATGCTTAATACATATCCTTACTAAAACCGAAACCTCACCTTAACCTTACCTTGCGCGATAAGTATAACAACCCCTTCTTAAATCACTAACCACGATCAACTCCTAGATCTGCACCAATCTTAACTATTAAAACCAGAATAATAGGTGATTCGTATCCAACACAAGTTCCCTTACTTTAACTATGGACATTCAGCCACTTTAGCCAATGGAAGAGGAATACTTACCAAAACCACAAACACCTAAAGGCAATTTCGGCAGAGAGCTAAGATTTGAGATCCGATACTAATTCCCTACATAGTTGATTAGAAAGAGTGAGGGACAATAATCGATACTTAGCAAGGAAAATTGATTGGAAGAGTAACACTTACACTAGATTCGGTCAAAGAGTATTCGGCCCTTGGGAGAATCGGCTTTTTGACTTTCAACATAGTATGGTGAATAAGGTTTATTTGGCATGGATAAAAGAAGAAGAGTAGTAGAAGAAATCGAAAAAGAAGATTGTATAGAGGAGAATAGAAATCGGCAGAAAGAAAAGAAAGAAATACAAAAGGGTTTTCGACTTTTTGGAGAAAGGGGTTTCTGGCAACAAGGTAAAAAATTTCGGCAGTAGCCTGGCAACCTTGTATTCGGCCCCTATTTATAGCCCTTATAGCTGAATTTTCCATGCCTAATTCCCAATTCAACTCCATCTCCTTCTCCCTTCTCATCTCCTCATTTTTCTCCCTGATACCCCTTGATCATTTCCTCAAATTTCTCTTCTGAACACTCCCCTTAAAGTCCATCTTCACGCCACTTCCATTCTTCTAGAAGGCCAAAGTTAAACTTCTAAAAATACTAAGCTAGGATTCGAACCATGGATCTCTTTGCTAGCTACTAATGTCAGCTCCCTACTCCTTAAGTGGCGTCACTTAGCCACTCCTCCACAAAGCTTTTTGATGCCATTTTTCCCCTATTTTTATTTAAAAGTCCAACTACTTGCCAACAAGGTCCTTTTAATTATTAACACATACTTTTATTTTCCCCTAAGTTTGAACTTAAGCCTTAGCCAAGACTTACTATTACCTACTTAACTGAAAATACCTAGCACATTTATTTTATCAGAACCAAAAAAAAAAGAAAATTCAGGATTTTGGGATTTTTAGGTTTCGGGATTTTTGGGGCGTTACAAGACCGGTGGAAGTTACTAGGGTAACCAGTGAGGAGAAATTCAATTCATTGGTAATAGTGGTCTACACTGGACCACTCCAGGTGGCCTCTCTTACATAAGAAATAGCCGATAATGCTAGGGCAGAGTTGGAAATTGAGGAGCAATTCGAGGACCGTGCGAAGCCCAAAGGAAAGAAGATAAAATGCTCTAAGGATAAAAAATGAAAAAATGAGGAGAAGAAAAGGAGGAGGAAGAAACATTGTGCAGTCACATCGATGGCTGAGGATAACTAGTTAGTTTATTTTAAGCTTTATGTAACGCCCCAGAATTTGGGGCTAGAAGTATTGGGCCTTGAGTAAGGGAACTGTTAGGAAACTGTGCATAAAAGTTTATGTGAGCTAGAAAATGACACAATTAAATGTCTGCTCAAGTGGTTAAGGGTCCTTAGAGGAGTTGGAAAAGTCCTGAGTTCAAACCTGGGCTTTAGCAAAAAATTTAGTTTTAAGTGAATAAAACCCCGGATGCTTGGATGAAGGCCTTTTAAATTATTGTGTTAAAAAAATGACACAAGGAAGCAGGTGGTCTAGTGGTTGTGGCGTCGTTAAGGTTGTAAGGGAGGATGTGTTAAAGTCTTGGCTCTTGCAATTTTTTTTGGTTTCTTTTAAAGGAACCTGGACTTTGGCCTATAGACATTTTAATTAATTGAGGATAAAATGTGACGCAAAGAGCCTAGTGATCTAGTGGATGTTTCTCCTGAGGTCTAAGGCTCAAGTCATGGCAAGGTAAAAAGAGTATTTATTTTCCTCTCTTGTCATGTGAGAAACATAAGTCGACTGAAACTCTGCAGGGTGGAATTTGAATGGGTCAAGAGAAAATGGTGGAGAAAATCAAGGAAAGGATTATGGAGGGATTTTAGGAGGAAAAAGGGGGAGTTTGAGTTGTAGAAGGCTAATGCCGAATTTCCTAAAGGAATTGAGAGTGTTCGGTTTTGGTCATTGTGGTTTTGCGGAGAGTTTTCTTTTGTTGATTTGTTTTAGACTTCTAGTGTCGAAATCAATCTTGGTCATTTGGGGTATTTCGTTTGTGTCGTTTTTGCTCTCTTCTTGATTTCTTTTTGGTTTTCATTCTGTCGAAACCCCTATTGGTCGAGTGATGAAATTTTGTGTTGCTTTTCCTAAGTTTTTCTCTTATTTCCTATGTTCCAATCTTTGCCGAAGTACCTTTCTCCTGGTTCTCCCTTTTATGTTTTTCTTTGGCTGAATAATGATAAACCCTTACTTTGGTTTTTTTATGTTTTCTCCCTAGCTGATTGCTCCCTTTTCTATTCTTTTCTTCTCTCATTTCTTCTTTCTAGATCGATTACTCACGGTCTTTCTCCCCTCCCTAATTCTTGACCAACCGTTCTGTACTTTGTTGTTGGTATTGAGATTTCGGTTTTGCAAGAATTTCTGACAATCGGTGGGTATGCTTATGTTTCTCTATTGTTCCGATATATGCTTTTCAATCTATTCTTTTTATCTTTTTCTGAAAGCCAAAGTTTATTTCTCCCTATATTCTCTGATTGCGTTATTCACTCCATCTCCACATGTGATTTGGGTTCTAGGTATTTCAGTAGGGTAAAAGGGTGCAAGCGTTTTGGAAGCAATCAACTCTTTCTCTCATCGTTCAATTAAGGTGAGATGTTACTTTGGTTTTGGGTATTAGCCGAATATTCCCTATGTCTCTGTAAGATTAATTTTTTTGGGTCAGGCCACATAGATGACTAGTCTTGATTATTAAAGATCAGTGTTCATAATACAGATAATCGGCAAGAGCGTGTGATTATTTCTAGTCAGCAATTTTGGAGGATTAAGTCGCCCTCATTCGGTCAAGGTAAGTAGGAGTATTGATTTGGGGATTTAGTGTTCATGAACACTAATAGTTGAAGGACTGATGGTATGTGGGAATGATTGTAGGTTGGGTGCTTGAGGAACTTGGAGCGGTTGCGTAAACAGGTGTGTGTGTGTGGGTACTAACACCGTTTAAACCGTAGTTTGACAAGAGTCGAAAAGTCGAAAGCCAAAACTTCAGCATTTGATGCCACACGAGCATATGATCGTACGTGTGGTGAACCGAGCCCACGAACATAGGCATTAGATTGTAGAGGTTTCCATGAACGTTCTCATGAGCTTGGGCTGTTATGGGCCTTGTTGGGCCAAGATGGGCTGTGTGTGCCCAATGGGCTCGTGGGCCCTACACGGATAAAATTTACGGTAAGTGGCAAATAATGGAGTGGGCTATGGTGATCGCATAGTCGTGGCTGAATTTGGGCTAAATGGGCCACACAAGTGTGTGGGCCTACTTGGGCCGAGTAATGGGCCTTGGGCCCATTTACACTATTTTGGCCATATGGGTTATCCAAGTCGTTAAAGACAACTGTAGACCTTTTGAAGGGTCGTTATCTGTTCTGAGACCCCAAAATTAGTTAACTGACCGTAATGCCCCTGTAGGGTAAAATGTCTGTTATGCTCTTATATTATGTATGACTGGTTTGCTATATGATTTATATATGACTATGATTGAGCATGACATTCTGTATTCACAGATGATGTTATGACATGACATTCGACATGGGATTGGGTTAATATTGACGGAGGAAGTGTATGGCTCGTAGCCATTCTGTACAAGGCTTTCAGCCTTTCTGCGATATTTATGGCTTATAGTCGTTCTGTTAACTGGCAGCGTTGCTGCGATATTTATGGCTTTTAGCCATTCTGTCTATGGTACTGAGCCATTCTGTTGACTTAGTGCTGCAACCAGTGCTAAGCTTGGTGTGTTGGCTGGGTGGGTCGATTTTATCCCCACATGGTGTGTTGGTTGGTACGGGTGGTTTATTGGTTGGACTGGGCTAGATATCTATCTGCATATTTGCATCTAATATTGATTCTGTAATGGGCTTAGGCCCACTCGATTCTGTTAATGGGCTAAGGCCCACTTGATACTATGTCTATGATGGGCCAAGGCCCAGTCTATTTTTGCATACCGTATATCTGACTGTTTGTATTATAAGGGATTACACACTGAGTTTTTGCAAACTCACCCTTCTGTCTAACTGTACAGGTAATCCCCAGCCTTAGGCGATTCGGAGCCGCGAGAGACTCGGAGGTGGCCATACGACTGCTGATGCTCTATTGTAGACTTTTTATTTGAATTTTATATTTTGGGGTTTTAATATGTAATAAGGCTTTTGAGGGATTAAATTTTTAATTGGACTTTTGATTTCCTTATTTAAAACTGCCAAAACACGAATTTTCAAAAATTAATAACTATTTTCAAAAACACTTAAAAACAAACGTTTTTATATTTCAAACATTAGTAGCTTTCGCGATTTGAAATAACTTAAAGTATCAATGCTAGACATTAGGTAAACATTTTTTACGAGATGATTTGCTAACCTCGAGCAAAAGGTTTTAACCATAGAAATAAACATTTAACGACAACTCAATTTTTGAACGGCGCTTTGATGTGACACGCCAGATTCGGCCATAACGTTTGGGCCGGGTTTGGGGTGTTACACTTTAGTTATAGTATTCATGCATTTCATGTAGCTGTAAGTTTTATTTTGATAAGTTCACATTGTCATTTCATTTTTATGGTCATTACATTTTCATGCTAGTGTATTGGGGACAATGCAAACTTTAAGTTTGGGGGAATGCACATGGGGCTTGGAAATGTACCCACATTTCAATTTCTTTCTAGTAATGAAGCATGCCAGGTTTAATTATAGTTAATGAAAATTGTTCAAAAATTTTTGTTACATTCGATGCTTAATTCTTGAATCATGTGAATTATCAATGAATGGATTGGATAAATTTGACAGAAGGCTGTAGCTTCAATTCTTTGATGAATGGATTAGGTTGCATTAGTAATGGATGACCGGTATCATTTCTTAAATATTAAATAATCTACTTTTGACAGCTACTTATATATATAGTTTTAAATTAGAGACACTCCAAAGTGGGTGTAGTGTGGAATTTTAAAGAGGGAACACTCCAATACAAGCATTAGAAAAATCAATATGGCCAAAGGTTGTCGCTACATTAGTGTGTGTAGGTGTAATTATGTACTCCCTAGGGGTTTGTTGCACTCTATTGTTACTTCTTAGGAATAAGGGTATAGTAATGGAATGATATCCCTTATTCCAAAAAATATATATAAGATATAAATACTTAGTATTGTACAATAAAGGTTGTATTGGTAGATAGAACTTAGGGTTTGAAACATGATGCTAGCATTGACGAAGTTGCAACCTTATTCATTCATGCTTATGTATTGTCAATGCAATATTCTTTTATCTAAATGTAATGCTTAACTACTGTAAATTATTGTATATTTAACTAACTATAGAGTTTAAATGTTAACTTTTATATGATATATGTTCATTCAAGACTGAGACATCTTTTAAAATGGAAATTTGGGCTGACACAGAGTTGGTGTTGCAACACAACAATTCTGTGTCACGACACTTCGCATAGAATGCAAGAACTAAAGAAACCACCCTGATGTCGTGATATGGAGGAAATTCTCCCCAAAATTCCAAACTGAAGGATGTGTCACGACATGGAACACCTGTGTTGCGACATCTTTGTAATTTTTTGTAGGGTTGACTCGACTTATTCACGCAACTCGGGGACTAACCCTTAATGCACCCAATTTTAAACCCCACAACACCTACTTCTTAACCTAAAAACACATTAACTGTTATTTAAACACCCTTTACCTCCTCTAATCTTTTAAACCTCCTCAAATACCTTAAACCCTAACACTTATTCTTCCCTTTTTCTTTTTCTTTTTCTTTTTTGATTTGTTTGGAAAAAATTGCTTCTTCCAATTTTATTTGTGAAGGGCAAGAACAAAACCACTCCAAGGAATGACGAGCCAACAAAATCTTAACAAGGAATCCAACAACTCATACAAGGTTAAAGGTTTTGATAAACCGTCATTTATACATATTTTTACCCCATGCTTAGTGCATTTTATGGATAATTTTTCCTTAAAATTGGTGAATTCGATTCTCGTAATGCCTTAATTTCATGTTTTATACTTAGGTGAGCTTAGGAGAGCGAAAGGAACGAGAAACGGGCCAAAAACGGAGAAAATGGGCCAACATACGAAATCAACATGGCCTGGACTTCCTCACATGGGCAGACCACACGGCCGTGCTATTTCAACAGGCTTAACCACGACCTGAAGTAATCGTACACGGGCGTGTCCCTGCCGAGCCCAAGTTGAGTCCAATTCAGAAAAGGCCAATTTTGAGGGCTTTTAGGCATTCTAAAGCCTATAAATACATCTTAAAGGAGGAGATAAAGAGATGCACAGAGAAGGAAGCAAGGAATTGCTCAACGAAAGCCGATTGATCCATCTCAAAAGTCGGATTCACCGTCAAGATTGAAGATCTCCCTTCAATTCCCCTTCAAAAGTTTTGGGTTTTTTTCTTTATGTTTTGTATTCATTATTCTTCTAAGATGTTTTCTTTTTTAGTTATGAACTAAATCCCCTAAATACCTAAGGGGGATGAAACCTAAGACGAATCTTGTTATTATTTTTTGAATTGTATGATAAATATTTGGCTTGTTCTTAATTATGCGTTCTTAATTCTTGTTTTGATATTCTAGGATATTGATTCAAGTTACTCTCTTATTCAGAGGAGGAATAGACCCTGTCTAAGAGTACAATTGTCATAATTAAGCGGAGTTGATTGCGCACCTAGAGATAGGGTGACAAGATTTTGCCGGATTAAGGTGAAACCTAATAAAGGGATCCATAGATCGAGTTAATGCAACCCTAGGAAGTTAATTAGAAAGAGATTTCAATTATTCAACCTAGGGTTAGACGTTGTTAGTCTCGAGAGAGATAATAATTTAACTTAGGGATTTCTACGGATCAAGTCAAATGAATAAATCGTCCGATTCGGAGCCAAAATAACAAGTAAAGTCTAGGTGGATTCTTCCTTGGGTATTGTCTTAATTCAATAATTTTCCAAAAGTAATTCCCCAATTCTATTTTCTGTGAATTCTTAGTTTGGTTAATTAGTTAGTTAAAACAAACCCCCTTATTCTTAGGCTAGATAATAAAAAGACAGTCATTACTAGTACTTTTAGTTCCTTTGGGTTCGACAATCCGGTCTTGCTAAAACTATACTACTGTTCGATAGGTACACTTGCCTGCATCGCGATAATAGTTGGTTTCAAGAACGATTAATTATAAATATTTAAAACCTATCACATAATAACACGATCAAGTTTTGGCCCCATTGTCGGGGAACTAAGATATTAGGAACACTCAATTTTTATTACTTTAGCCATTTATTTTCCTTGCAAGTTAATTTTATTTTTTATTATTATTTATTAATTTACTTTTTCTTTCTCTTGGCAGGTTTTTATAGTTTATGACTAGAAGAAACCCGTCAGGACCATTAATTTTTAACAAAGAAATCGATCGCACAATTGGCAGAAACTGAAGAGAAATAAGGCGAAGCCTAAGATACATGGAGGAAGAGAAAGAGGACGATATACAAGCCACAACCGAGGAGATGGCTGAAAATCAGGAAAACCTGATACCTCCTGCGATTGCTGTTAATCTAGTAAATCAGAATCCTGTTCCACGCACTATGTATGATTATGCTAAACCTTCTTTAACAGGAACTGAGTCAAGTATAGTTAGACCTGCTATTGCTACGAATAATTTTGAACTAAAACCTAACACTATTCAAATGATACAACAATTTGTTCAGTTTGATGGTTTGCAGGATGAGGATCCAAACACTCACTTGGCAATTTTTTTGGAATTCTGCAATACATTTAAAATTAATGGTGTTTCTGACGATGCCATTCGTCTTCGGTTATTCCCTTTTTCATTGAGAAACAAAGCTAAACAGTGGTTGAGCTCGTTACCACGAGGGTCAATTACTACTTGGGAACAAATGACCGAAAAGTTCTTATTAAAATATTTTCCGCGGGCTAAAACGGCTAAGTTACGTAATGATATCTCTTCTTTTGTACAGATGGATTTAGAGACACTCTACGATGCATGAGAGAGATACAAGGATCTTTTGCGAAGATGCCCTCACCATGGGTTACCATTCTGGCTACAAGTTCAAACCTTTCATAATGGCTTGAATCCTTCGACTCGACAAATGGTTGATGTATCTACTGGCGGAACCATCAACAGTAAAACACTTGAATCTGCCTATGAATTTATAGAGGAGATGTCACTGAATAAATATCAGTGGCAAGTCATGGGGACAAAACCAATGAAAACAGCTGGCGTTTATAACGTTGACTCGGTCACCATGCTCTCTATTTAGGTAGAACTCTTGAATAAGAAAATTGATGGTTTCTTAGTTCTTCACAGGTTCACCCAGTAATACAGTGCGAAGCAAATGGAGGTGGATCAAACAGTTCAGAATACCCACTATATGGTCACAACATGGACAACGAATAGTTAAATTACATGGGTAACAATCCTCGATCTCAAAACAATCCTTATAGTAACACTTACAATGCAGGTTGGAGGAACCACCCAAATTTCTCATGGGGAGGCCAAGGCAATTAGAGACCCCCTCCTGGCTTCCAACAACCACCCTACCAACAAGAGAAGAAGCCGAACCTTGAAGAGATGCTCACAAAGTTTATATCGGTGTCAGAAACTCATTTTTAGAATACTGAGATAGCACTTAAGAATCAACAAGCATCAATTCAAGGGCTTGAAACTCTGATTGGACAGCTTGTCAAGTTGATTTCTGAACAACCACAAGGCTGCTTGCCAAGCAACACAGAATCTAATCCAAAGGAGCAACTCAATGCGATTACTAGTCAATATGAGGAAAGGTTAGTCACACCTGAACCAGAACCAAGGCAAGATACTGAGATAAGCAAAGGTAAAGGTGAGGTATACCACAACAAACAAAAATCGGTAAGTACAGAATACAAACCTCGTGTGCCATACCCTAATGCGACAAGGAAAGACCGCTTAGACGAATAATTTGGTAAATTACTTAAACTCTTAAAAAAATTACATATTAACTTACCATTTATTGAAGCTCTATCACAGATGCCAAACGTAGTAAAATTTTTAAAAGAGCTTTTAGCAAATAAGCGGAAGTTGGACGAGGCGTCGCATATGGAGCAGAACGTAGTTTGCTCAGCTATTCTACAGAATAAGCTACCTAACAAATTAAAAGATCCAGGGAGTTTTTCAATTCCTTGCTTAATTGGTAGTTTAGATGTTAATAATGCATTAGCTGATTTAGGGGCTAGTATTAACGTCATACCCTACAAAATGTTCAAACAATTAGGTCTTAGGAAACCCAAACAGACTAGGATGAGCATACAATTAGTAGATAAAACTACAAGATTTCCTAGGGGTATTATTGAAGATGTGCTAGTTAAAATCGATAAATTTATATTTCCCGTTAACTTTATTGTTCTAGACATAGAGGAGGATAGCAACACTCCTTTAATTTTAGGAAGGCCCTTTTTAGCAACTGCTAAAATGATTATTGATGTTGGCACAGGAGAGCTCACACTTCGTGTGGAAGACGAAACAATCACCCTTCAAACTCCCAATTTTGGCAACACATCGAAAATTGAAGGTGATCGTTTAAACCATTCTACTAAAACAAACAATATGGTGCAACCTACTTTGCAAGAAATGAGTCTGAAAGAAGTACATGAGCCATTCCCAAGCAATAGTAGAGGACTTATTCATGAAGATTAAAGGCTACAAATCGAGGAGCTAGATGAATGGCGAACACATAAACCAAGAACACCCGATAAACCAAAACTATGCCAGAACGAGCTCAATACCTTTCCAAATCAACTTAAGGTTGGAGATAAAATTTTATTAGAAGCCGTAGATCCTCACATTGTCACTACCAAACTGAATAAAGAAGTCCCTCTTACGGTACCTAGCATTTTCCCATTCGGTACAGTCGAGGTAAGTCATCCCAAGTTTGGCACTTTTAAGGTAAACAACACCCGTCTAAAACATTATTTTGATAAGATGGGTAGCAGGGATAAGGAGTATAAACTCCTCGAACCACCATGACCATTCAATGGAGAGGTAAGTCTAGCTTAGACTACAAATAAGCGCTTCTTAAGAGGCAACCCAAGCACTAACAATATTAATTTCTTTAAATTTTAGTATTTAACACCTAACTTATTAACGGAAATCTTAAATACAGGTTTTCCGCACAGACACGGCCAGGCACACGGGCGTGCTGAGGACCGTGTGGAAACAAGGGAGAGATTTGTCCCAAACATAGGCTACGATAAAATGACACAGCCGTGCAATATGGCCGTGGGCGAGCCTGCCAAAATAACATGGGCGTTCGACACGCTCGTGCCTTAAAACCGTGGTTGAACCTGAGAAAATAACATGGACGTTCGACACGCCTGTGTCCTACACTCGTGGTCGAACCTATTAAAGTAACACGGGCGTGGAGCTACATACACGGGTGTGGGAGAAGCGAATGAAGACAGACACGGCCGTGCAAAATGGCCGTGTGCACTCACAAGCTAAAAATACACGGGCGTGGGCCGAATGCCAGACGCGCCCAAATTTAAAAATGCAAAACACACGGGCTGAAATTGGGAAACATGGGCGTGTTCCCTGGCCGTGTACCTGAAAATATATAAATAGTTGCACTATTCATTGTCTTCTTTCCCAAAATTCCTAACCCTACCCGCTGCAAATCCACACACCCGCCTCACCACGCCCGTGCGCCACCTCCAACCCCGTTTTTGACACTCATTCTCCCCTTTCTAGCATTTGTTTACTCTTTTCCCTTTAATTGCACTCATTTTTCATGCTAGTTATCATAGCAATCTACATTTTATATGTTATTTTTATCTTTCTATGACTCAAAATTCATTATCTAAAGTAGTTATCATCTTTTTCATGTGAAATCCTTACTCATTGTATGATTTCCCTGCCCCATTTGACTAGTTTAAAGTAATTATTCATGGTTAGAATATCAGACATACTCATGCATTTTGTGTTGACATGTTTCGACCGTCAAGTATGATTGCATTCCATAAAATTCTCTGCCATTCTTATGCCAATAAAATTGATTGCTTTGGTTATGTTGTTAGTCTTAGTACTTGTGGCTAAAATGATGATTTTTATTTTATTTTAATTTTTGTCTTCATTTTACTTTGACCATTCCTCAAAATGAACAAATGATTTTGATTGCAGGTACAATGTCGTCTTTACGGGGAAAGAAAACTGCCGTCCCTGCTTCGAAGAGAAGGGGGCATCATCTTCCTTGGGTCCTACCGCGAAAATTCGCCACCCTTTTCTACAGTTCCCCATTGGGCCCCAAGAAAAACTTTACCAAATACTTCGGGCCCAACCTTTAACTACGGGCCACTGCATCGACTGGGCTGCAGTAGAACAAGTTCAGTTGGCTGATGTGATTCGGGCCCTCCTAACCACCGACCATTAACAGCTTTTCTTTGGGATCATCAAGCCGATGTATCTCGAGCTTACGATGGAATTATTCTCAATGTTCCATCTTCAGACCGTAATGACAAATTACGATGATCCCGGCACAGTCCAGTTTCGTCTCGGCAGTTTAGTCTGCCAGTTGAGTGTACCCAAGTTCAGTATAGCTTTAGGCATATACATAGAGGAGTTCATGGATGAGAACGACCTCGACACTCTCTATCGCCACATCCACTACTCTCCCTCAAAGTGCTAGTACGGTTTAGTCCCCAGTTCAGACACCTACGACCCGAGCCACTCCAAGGCATCAGCTCTCTCTCCCTCTTTGAGGTACCTACACGCCATCTTGGCACACACTTTGACAGGGCGGAGAGAGAGCACCAGCGTCGTCACCACCAAGGACATCTACTACTTATGGTGTATGTAACACGAGCACGTCTTCGACCTCACCTACTTTATTGCCCTTGCTATTCGCCACCAAACAGAGCGGCATCGGAGGGGGGTCATCTCCATTGGGCCCTATGTGACGTGACTGGTGCGACACTTTAGGCTCCTCAACACCGCAACCCAAGAGTCATCCTTGACCCTCATTGGCAGATGTCTCCAGAAGGCATCTTGAGCATGCTAAGCATGAGGATGATCGAGAAGCGTCGAAGAACTTTCCCTCCTCAATATCGTCTCGCCCAATCTACCGAGGAGGAGGCCCTCGAGGACATTACTGATGATGTCCCTCCACAGCACGAGGACCCACAGTCTCAGCCACCATGCCCCTCTCATCCAGTTCATGCGGCGGCTTCATACGCTAACATCTCTGAGCTCCTTACACAATTTGAGCAGCAATGTTTTCAACGATTTGATCACATTGATGCGACTCTACATCAGATCTGTCAGCATTTTCACATCTCATCGCCACCCCCACCTCGCGAACCATCTAGCAATGAAGATGTTTAAAAACTTTTATTAATTATTTTATTTTATTTTTTTACTTTTATTTTATCTTCAGACTCCTTTTTATTTTTTTTACGCCCGTCTTTATTAGATTTTATAATTTGTATTTTACAATAACCAACTTTAGCTCTTCCATTATGAGTAATTTTGTTTCCTTACATTTCATAAAAAGTTCCTAATTTTGTCACAGCTATATAGAGCTCCTAAGCTCACCCTCACATAGGAACTAAAAACTCCACCGGGAAAGGTTCTCCACGACTGTCATGTCCTACTCGACCACGACTATAGCTACCAACATATATAATATTCTTTTGGCGCAGGACTTATGGACTAATGAACCTCTACCACCACTAGAGTATCCTCCTCCACTCTCGCGCCATTTATTCTCCTAAAACTCCAGTTCAAGGAATTCATTCATCATTCAGCAAGTTTCACTTCTCTCCTTATCTTATGATCATAAATTTATCTTTTTCAATATATCTATCTACATTGAGGGCAATGTACATCTTAAGTGTGGGGGGGTCTTTTATATCACCATTAGAATATGTTTTATTCTAACGTGAATTACTCATATCACTATTAGAATGAATTTTAATTAATTCATGATTTTTATTGATATGTCTTGAATTAAAACATAGGCATTTATGCATTGATTGTTTAAACTTTAAGACATTAGGGAATCAAGCATGATAAGTTGATTTTTGAAGAATTAAAAACTTCTAGGTTGTTTCTCTAAGTCTAGGTATTATCTTGAGTTGGAATTCACAAGTTTAAACATCAAAAAGCTATAATTTTTATGTGATTTTGAGCCTTCAAGAGCATCTATTATTTCTTCCATGCTTACTCTCATTATGAGTGCGCCAATATTGAACTGTTATTCTAGAACTTGCTTGATTATGCATGTCAAGACCACACCATTTGATTTGATATGTCAAAATGATAAAGGCACTTAGGTTTAACCCACTTACTCCATAAAAGCTTACCTTCACAATGAACCCTTAGTGAACTCCCTTGAGCCGAACAACTCATTCATTGATTTACCCTCAATATTAACCCATAACTCATTATTGTTGAAATCCCCTAAATTAATTTGATCCCTATTTTTATCGAGATTTGAATTGAATAAATTGCTTAGCTATGTCCTGTTCTAAATAGTTAGTTATTTGACTTGTTCTTAAAAAAGAAACATGTATACATAGAGGTAGTAGTGATCTTTTGAGCTAAAATAATTAAATTTTATATTCCGAGAAAAAAAAAACTCTATTGTATGCAACTGATGACTAGTCATTTTTCTAGTTAGGCAATTTTTCAATTCAATCTCAATTCTAACCCTTTCTTCCAGCTTGTGACCACACCCTTTAGCCAAAGCCACATTACAACCCTCTAAAGACCTTTTGATTGATGTTTCATCTCAATTTATAGTGGTGGAGATTTGATTCTCATGCAAGCCTATGGTAATGACTTTTCATTATTGACTATTGAGTGCTTCAATTATTATCCTTAAAACACCTCGAGTGATTTGAGTGAATCTTTAGTAAGGATGTGAAACTCTGTGATATTTTGAATCAAAGGTAATTGCTTAGATGAGGGGAGACACCTATGTTTTCATGATAAAATGCTCAACTTTGAATGTTTGAAACTTTGATGTTCTTTTAGTCAAATTTTCAATGTTTGATTACCTATGGATTATTTTGAGGTATTATCGATAGAAATTATAAGTTGAGAAGAATTTGTTTTGATTATGAGATGAGAATTTTGCTTGAGGACAAGCAAATGCTTAAGTGTGGGGCTATTTGATAAACCGTCATTTATACATACTT
Organism: Gossypium longicalyx; assembly: GCA_025698465.1. Lineage (NCBI taxonomy): Eukaryota > Viridiplantae > Streptophyta > Magnoliopsida > Malvales > Malvaceae > Gossypium > Gossypium longicalyx. Next base: position 23,059,157 of record CM047000.1, read on the forward strand.
TTACCCCATGCTTAACGCATTTTATGGATAATTTTTCCTTAGAATTGGTGAATTCGATGCTCCTAATGCCTTAATTTCATGTTTTATACTTAAGTGGTCTTAGGAGAGCGAAGGAACGAGAAACGGGCCAAAAACGGAGAAAATGGGCCAACATACGAAATCAACACGGCCTGGACTTCCTCACACGGGCAGACCATACGGCCATGCCAATTTGGCAGAATTAAAGCACGACTGACACAGGTATACCACACGGCCGTGCTATTTCAACAGGCTTAACCATGGCCTGAAGTAATCGTACACGGTCGTGTCCCTACTAAGCCCAAGTTGAGTCCAATTCGAAAAAGGCTAATTTTGAGGCATTATAAAGCCTATAAATACATCTTACAAGAGGAGATAAAGGGATGCATAGAGAAGGAAACAAGGAATTGCTCAAGGAAAGCCGATTGATTCATCTAAGAAGTCGGATTCACCGTTAAGACTGAAGATCTCCCTTCAATTCCCCTTCAAGAGTTTTGGGTTTTTTCTTTATGTTCTATATTCATTATTCTTCTAAGATGTTTTCCTTTTTAGTTATGAACTAAATCCCTTAAATACTTAATGGGGATGAAACCTATGACGAATCTTGTTATTATTTTCTGAATTGTATGATAAATATTTGGCTTGTTCTTAATTATGTGTTCTTAATTCTTGTTTTGATATTCCAGGATATTGATTCAAGTTATGCTCTTATTCAGAGGAGGAATAGACCCTGTCTAAGAGTACAATTGTCATAATTAAGCGGAGTTGATTGCGCGCCTAGAGTTAATGCAACCCTAGGAAGTTAATTAGAAAGAGATTTCAATTATTCAACCTAGGGTTAGACATTGTTAGTCTCGAGAGAGATAATAATATAACTTAGGGATTTCTACGGATCAAGTCAAATGAATAAATCATCCGATTCGGAGCCAGAATAACAAGTAAAGTCTGGGTGGATTCTTCCTTGGGTATTATCTTAATTCAATTGTTTTCCAAAAGTAATTCCCCAATTCTATTTTTTGTGAATTTTTAGTTTGGTTAATTAGTTAGTTAAAACAAACCCCCTTATTCTTAGGCTAAATAATAAAAAGACAGTCATTACTAGTACTTTTAGTTCCTTCGAGTTCGACAATCCGGTCTTGCTAAAACTATACTACTGTTCGATAGGTACACTTGCCTGCATCGTGATAATAGTTGGTTTCAAGAACGATTAATTATAAATATTTAAAACCTGTCACAAAATAACACGATCAGGTTCCTATCTTAATTTTTATTGTTATATTGAAATAAACTGATTGATTAGTTCATCAATTAGCAACATTAAATATCATGCCACCTAGAAAAGTTAGACAAACTAATGAACTAGAACTATTGGTGGTTCCAAATACCTCTAATTTTTCAAACACGGAGATTGAAAAATATTTTATTGAACTTCAAGGAAAAAACCTTTATCCAAGAGAGGGGATTTGATTTGTCTATGGTTTTGTGTAAGGAAATATGGCCTTTAGTTAGATATCATAGGTGGGAACATTTTTGGACAATCCTTAAAAGTAGTGTTGTGGTCCCCATTGTTTAAGTATTTTTTGCATCATTATAGGACCAACAGAGGAGGATCACTGAAGGTCATATGTGGGAGTCGTTACTTGTGCAAAGGAAAGAGATGCGAGTAACCCCTCAAATTATTTACGACTTTTATAATGCTCCGTACTATGAGATTGATTTTATTGATGAAACTGATTTAGAATATTTCTGGGACATAGATATGGATAACATTATAAAGTTTTAAATTGAAGGAAATGGTGAATGGAAATATCGCTTAAGTACCAATGTTCCCATGTCCTTTCATCAAGTTATTATATTTCTAGAAGCTAAGATGTGGATTTAATTTTTGTGCACAAGAATAGTACCTACTTTAAATGTTTCTAACGTTAATATCTTTAAAGCAATTTTACTTTATGCTATTTAACAAAAAAAAGCAAGTCTGTATCGACAAAGAGATCCACTAGAACATAAATGCATTAGTGGCTAGAAGGTGGGAGTTTACTTTCGCTATCTAGTGATAGCCTTATGCAAAATGGTAGGTGTACCTATGACATCCATTGAGTAGTTGCTGAAACCTTTCAGAAGTATCACCAGGAACACCTTGTTCCAACAGTACATTGAGTTTCGAGCCAAATAAATAAAAGATTGGAACAAGACAAGCAAGAAGCAGCAACTACACCAGCTTCGTCCTAGAGGTTGACACAAGCTTAACAAGAAGTTAGTAAAAGTAGTCATCTAAAGCTAGATTAGATGATTTAGTGGATGGAAGAATTGAGACAAAATTTTCAAGAATTTACTGGGCAAAACAACATCCAAGTCCCCAATTATACACCTAACATGATTGGGTCAGCAAATATGGAACAAGAAGAAGAGGGACAAGAAAGTGATGAGGATGACGGAAGTGAGGAGATGGATTTTGAAGAGGATGATTTAACATTTTTATTTTTGGGAAAACTTGTATTAATTTTTGGATACTTTTAATTTTAACTTTGTAGGAGAAGGACAAATAGTAGTTTTTTTTTATATTGCATTTTGTTTAAGTTTTCTTTGTAGGAACCTAACATGAAGGACACACAAACAATTTGAGCTTAACACGATCAAAGTAGGAAGCACCCATCATTAGTAGTTAGAGCGACCACGATCAATCAGATAACTTCTTCCCTTATCTACTTATGGGCGACACATTGAGAACAATGTGTCATCTAAAGTGTGAAAGGTAACATAGAAAACTTGTTTTCAATTTTTACATTTTTTTTATTTTTTCTTGTCTTTGGTGTGCTTGAGCTTGTAGAAATACAAGTGATTGGTTAAGAGCATGTACATAGGTTGCTTATGTTTACAAATAAATTTGGCATGATGGTAGATGATTTTAATTTTTTTAATATTAGACTACTAAGTTCTATATGTTACACTGTAAATAGGTATTAAGCAATCAATTGTACCAAATGATATAGAAAATAAAAGGAAACGAGCATGCTAGTATGAATGATAAATGGTTGAATTTGAGTTTGTTTGGTTGATTAAATTTGTGCATATTGAGATATTTAAGGATGGCCTTAAGGCATTGTTTGAAACACATCCAGAGCAAAAAATCTGACCTATTTGTATTTTACCTTTAGTACCAAATTTTGAGCCTATTGACACTTCTTGATGAACCTCATTACAAACCACAAGCTTGAAAATGTTAACTTGTATTTGCCCTTTTTCCTTTGGTCCTGCACTTGATGACTATAGACGTCTGGCCATAAGTATTGAGGGTTAAGTAGATACATCACGGTAGAGTTTGTAAAAATAGAGTGAAATAGGAAAAATTGGTGTGATATAGGAACTATAAGGTAGCCTAATGTGCGGAACAAAAAGAGGAATCCAAAAAGAAAATTAGTACTAGTAGAAAAAGTCTTAAACCAGCAAAAAAAAGCATTCATGAGTGAGATGTATTCGAAAGGAAAAAGTTGAAAAGTCATAAAAGAAAGAAAAAATCATTCATTGGTGCACAAAAACTCGTAAAGCTAGTCGTACTTACTATGTCATGTTATGACTTCCTATATATGGAGAGACAAGGAAGGCGAGAGAAGGAGAAATAAGGAGGTGAGCGGGTAAGAGTCACTAAGGGGGAAGAATAAGGATCAAAACGATGTGCCAAACTTCCTCAGAATGTTACAAGCTGAAAAGACCTATGTGAGCTAAATATCCTTATACATGAATGGACATCATACTAAACATATGCATAAACGACTATTTGTATTATGCCTAGATAATAAAAATACTTGTACAGTTTGTTGATAGACCCCTACAGGTGAAACCCTTAATGCTTGTATATTTTGTAACATATTGAACTTGGATATTTGTGATCAAAAGTGGTAAGTCAATTATTCATCATGTCAAAGTTGTTAGTAAGAATTAAATACTTAAGTCATATGCTTCGAAGTAAATACTTGTATCATATTTGCTCAAGGGTTGTCATTTTTGTTTTCATTTTTGTTCATGTTGCTTGAGGACAAGCAATGACTTAAGTGTGGGGGAGTTTAATCTGTCGTAATTCGGTGTAGCATATTAAACTGGTTTTCACATTTAAGAAGCTTGAATGCAAGCATTTTTTGTGACATTTTAGTTAAGTTTTCTTAGTTTTAGTTATATCCAATAAAATGTGCAAATTGAGTCTTTTATTGACCTTAGAGGCCGAATGAGGCTTAAGAGTGAGCTAATAGATTTTGTGAGTGTGTAGGAAACTTGTAATGCCCCGATTTTTGGGCCTAAAAGTATTGGGCCTTGAGTCTAGGTTCGGGTAAAAGACGGCCCGAATAAATGGGATGATTTAATTTTTATTATTATTTAGTATGTTTAGTTAGTAATTAAATAAATTACGAAGGGTTTATGGTGTGGGAAAAAGTCTGGGGCTCGGCCCATAGCTTTAGCAAAATTCTTAAATTTTGCCTCTTAAGAAAATCTGGGCATAAGGCCTTAAAAATAAGTTGGGTAGAAACTGGGCATAAAGGAACACCTGGCCCAGTGGTTAGGCATGCTGGACAGTGGGAAGGAAGGCTGGGGTTCGATTCCCAACATGCGCAAACATGTTTTTAAGTTAAGGGTTGTCGCAGGCAGGCCTTAAGAGTTGTTGGAGGCTAACTCATGTCACAATAAGGAACTCAGCCCAGTGGCAAGGGACGTTAGAAGGATGAAGGGGACCTCAGTTCGAGGCACGGAACGCGCGAGACATTTATTTTTTTAAGTAAACGGGTTGCACTAAAATAGGCTTTAAAAGAATTCGCGAACGGAGTGTGCCACAAGGAGCGCCTGTGGCGCAGTGGCAGTAGCGTATGTGTGTGTTTAGAAGGCCGCAGGTTTGAGATGTATAGTAGGCGAAATTTCCTTTTTATTTCGCAAGTAACCGAGGCTTCAGCAGGAATAGATTAAGATTAATTGTGACCCTATTATGGTGTAAAGGAAAGCTTGGTGCAGTGGCCAGCAGCAGGATGTGGAGCGCAAGGACAGAAGGAGGTCTGGAGTTCGAGCTGCTGTGTGCGCGAAGGACCAAATTTGCTGCTCACGTGGGGGAGAGTTAGAGTTTGACCGAAACTCTCCTAGAAGTGGCTTGAGTCCGTCAAGCGGTGGACTACTGTTGATGGTGCAAGGAATTTGGATGGGATTTAAATTGGTGGTGGCTGAAATTAAGGAGCAAAACATGGAATTTAACAGTCAGGAAGGAATTGTGCCGAAATTGTTCTTTTAATTTTGGGCTTTTATGAGTTGTTTCCTTCTTGTTAATCTCTTCTTCATCAAGAACCGAACCTATCTTCTTCTACTCCTCTCTTCTCTTTTTACTCATCTTTTCTCTCGATTAAAGATAGCCTATTACCCTTAAAAGTCGAAACCCGAATTTCCTTGGAAGCCGACTGTTCCTCTTGGCCGAATCTTTTACCCTCTTTATTCCAATCTTTCAAGAGCCGAAAACCCTCAACTCTCTCATCCCTTACCGATTATTTCCTCTTCTTCATAAAACTTCTTTTCATCTCTTTTATATAAAAGCCGAACCTCACAACTCTCTTATCCTTCTGCCGACATCTCCCCTCTACTTCACAAACTTCTATTCTCCATCTCGTTCCTTCAAAAGTCGAATCACCTAGATCTATTCTCTATTCGTATTTTGGGTTAGATCTACAACAAATCAGGAATAGGAAGGTACTTGGGAACGTTTTTGGCAAGAAAATCTTTGTGTGGATTAAAGGCTACTGATTGAGGGCTTGGATCATTGGAACGACTAGATTTAGATCTAGTCCATATTCCAAAAAAGGTAAGAACTTTAGTGCCTAAGGTGTTAATGGCCGATTATTGGAAAGGGGATTTGTATATAAGTTGTTATGAATTCATAGTTTAACGTGTTAGTAACTGATTGTAGGCAACTCGTGTTTGGAACTCATCAGCGTTTCGTCATAAAATAGGTGTGTAAGCGACACCCACTTATAGTCTAGATCGGTAAAATCCGAAAAGTCGAAACGTCGAAGAGCCAGCATTTTGTGAACTTACGAGCGTGCTAGCGCTTGTGAGATAGTTTGTTTGTTAATCCTTGTAATCTCAAGCGATAAGATTACAGAGTGCGTAATTTCGTGCACTTCGGCATATTTGGGCTTAATGGGCTGAAATCGGGTTAATGGGCCAACGGGCCCAATTCGGTAAAAACGCTCGGTAAGTGTTTCTGTTAATATGTTAATGGCTATAATATGTATGAAAACCCTAAAATAGTAAATTTACTAGAATACCCCTAAGTATGAAAATTACCATTTTACCCTTAGGTGCAAAATGACCATTATACCCCTTGGGTTAATTCTGTTTGAAACGCATGATATTCTATTTTTGTATGCTATATGCCATGACATGTATATCTGTTGCATGGGATTTGGGATCTATTGATGGAGGAAGCGTTCTGGTGGCTATGCCACAAATATCCATATATGGTGACTCTATCACAATATCTGTTCTGACAGCCATGTTGCAAATTCTGTGGTGTGTAGCGAATGGATGGGTCGAGTTGTCTTCCCACATGGTGTAAGGTTGGTACGGGGGTGTATATGGATGGATATGGGTTGGGTTCCTGCATACATGCATAATATATGTTCTGTTACTGTAATGGGATTAAGGGCCACACTAATTTCTCGAATAGTAGTGAGAGCCCCCGTTAATTCTATTTCGATAGGGCTTAGGCCGATAGAAAGCTTGAACCGATTTAGGCTCTAGTTGGGTTTATTTTTACACACCGAGTTTTCCAAACTCACCCTTAATTTCATCCATGCATGAAATCCCCAACCATAGTGGACTTGGAGCCGTGAGGGATTTGGAGTGGCCACATGTTCTGCAAATTCGCTTTTCTTCATGTGTTTTGATCAGCATTTACTTACTTTAATTGTTTTTGGTTTTTAAGTTGTAACAAGGCCGCTTTATTTATTTTTAATTATTCTTAGTATGTTTTGTTAGCTTGGATGTGATATTGTTTTGATTGTTTGAAATTGAATAGCTCTAGGGCGCGTTTTAAAAAGGTTACTTGATTTCAAAATATAGCGTTAACAAAGCAAAGCTTCCGCAACGAAAACGTTTTCAAAATTAACAACCTTTTCAAATGGTTTTAAACGAATTGGTTTTCCCTGAACAATCACTCAGTTAAAGTGTGACAATGGTTGTGTCCATGTCTAGGATTGGATCCGTGGAGAGCTAGGTACTTAAGTAGTCTAATTGACTCACCTCCTCTTTTCTGGCATCCTGTGCACAGCTTCTATTCAGTTTAATCTATATCGAGGATATTCTTTAACCACTAAGAAAGACTTTAGACAAAACGTGACTTTTCTAGTAACGCTACAATGTGACACGCCGGATTCGGTCATAACGTCTGGGCTGGGTTTGGGGTGTTACAAAACCATTAAAAAGTGTACTAAATGAGTATTGGTCACTATGTCACAACATAGATGACTCAATTTTGTAATATAGGGAGTATCATGGAGAAAGCTCAAGACTGCCTTCAATGTCACGACACAGGCAGAGGATGTCACGACATACCCTTAAAGATAGATGAAGAGGAGTATATTGATTGCTATGTAGTGACACAGGTCTTGGTGTGTCACGACATCGACTCTAGATAGTATAAAACATGATTTCAAGGGTGTTTTGGTCTGCACAATCATACTTAAAGCTCGATGACGTCAGCTAGTCTAGGGTTAAGGATAAAGGCCACCTAAAATCTATAAATAGGCTCCATTGGCACATGTTATAGACACCATTCACTTAGCCTAGATTTTCTTTAGTAAATTTAGTTTAGTTTTTCTTTCATTTTTAGGTTTTAGAATTTATTTTAGTTGTTCTCAAGAGATCTGAGTATTGGAAAGCATTCAAACTTTATGGATTCACAATTAATCTCAATACAATCAGGCTCTTTCATATACTCTATACTATCGATTTAATTAGCATGCTTTCTTTTTATATTAATTCTATATTGTCTATGAAAACCATAAGGAACTAATCCCTCTATGGGGGATTAGAGAGTGGAGGTATGATCTATTGATTGTTTTGTAGGGTTATTCAACGGATCAACAGTTTGGGGAAGAAAGAACGCTAAAGAAACGTTAGGCTTGACAACCCCGAGAAGTTATCAAGGTGGGAATTAACCCAAAATTGGTATGGCCCATCCGTGAACACCTTCACCCCAAGCCAGTCTGGACTATGAGGTCAGAAGATAAGTATTCCTTGCTATCTTGTTATGTTAGTGGAAGATTGGAAGATCTTACTAGGGTAGCGACTAGTTGATTGACAAGGTGTAACACCCCTTACCCATGTCCAACATGGAGACAGGGTACGAGGCATTACTGGACTTAAACATAACCAATCATACAAAACTGGGCCATAAAATTTCATCCAATTTAAAACCATTCATACACACGCAAATTGTCCCTTATATGGGCCTAAGAGTCCCAAAACATACATCGGAAGTAGTTCGGGACTAATTCGAGAACTCTAGAAACTTTTGAAAAACTTAGAAAATTTTCCTACTTTGGAGAGTCACAAGCCCGTGTGGCTTGGGACACGCCTGTGTCCTCAGCCCGTGTAATTCTCTGACTATGAAGTCATCACCCAAATAAGATTACACGGCTAAGTCACATGCCCATGTGCTTAGGTTGTGTGGCGAATTAAATTAAAAAATTAAGTGCAGACTTCACACAGCCTGGGCACACGCCCAAGTCCTAAGGCCGTGTCCTCCACACGGTTGAGACACACGACCATGTCTCTGCCCGTGTGTTTACTACTGAGCATTTTGTTTCACCTAATTAGGGTGCAAGGGACACACGGTCGAATCACACGCCCATAAGACAGACCGTGTGTCACACACGACCTAGACACACGCCCGTGTGTCTAACTGTGTGGACCACTTTAAGGCTATTTTCCAAGCCATTTGTCACCCTTAAATGCTTACTCACTCAAATACTTATAAGCATGATTAATCCATGACTTTATAATGTCAACATATCACCTATCCAAACCATTATGCTTTCATATGGCATTCCACACCAATTTCATATTTATTCATCATGATAAACCTACTTTCAATTTACTCAATTATACCATGGCATTGGTCATACTTATTAGCCACAATTCATTCATTAAGCACATATGCCATCCATCTCACATATCATTCACAAGCAACCACATTAAGCATAACACATTGCATGCATGCATAATTAATTAGGGTTACAACCCAAATAATCAATATGAACCATATTACATGGCCATATACAAAATGAATCAAATATTACCATAAGCCAACACATTTGGCTAAACCAATATGACATATAACAAAAAGAACAAGTCCCTATACATGCCATACTCAAAATGTTGAAATAATTATACCCAATTTTCCAATTGATAGTGTGATCGAAAACTTCGACGTCCTCCGATCCCTGAGCTAGCTTGGTGACACTATAAGAAAAGGGAAAGGAAATGGAGTAAGATTTAAAGCTTAGTAAGCTCACATGCAAATAAAATGCAATTTAAACAAGCATTAATCATACATTTAACATAATGAACATAATCTTGCATTTTATTATCAAATCACTAAAATTTATTCTTCATATATATATATTCTTACCACAAGTTCATCATATCCCATAGTATTCTCATCATTTAGATGTACATACCTGCGCCCACTTGCACATAATAACTTACTTTCTCGTCTTTGATGTATTCATTAAGATTACCCATTAAACTTCTCTTTGGACTACCTGTTGAACACTTGGAATACCATCGGATACATCGGAATCTGGCACCTAAGTGCCCCATATGTAGCCATCGCTACCTCATATCACATATCACATGTTGCTCGCTTAAGAGCTACTCATGAGTTTGCTCGCTCGAGCTGTCGATCAGGATGTAGCTACACAGGCTGCTCACACAACCTGTCAGGTATCCGTAACACAAGCTGGACTACCTAGCCACCGATAGAACATACAAGACCAGCACCTGGAACCCCATAACATGTGTCGCATATATCATGAGCTCAGACACATAACTCATGAGCTCAAATTGCATAGTCCCTAGTGACATGTCACTTGTATCCTAAACTATTCCTAAGGTTCATATGGGATTCTTCGATACCATATTTCTGTTCGAACTTGCTCGTAATGTCGATTTTAATATCCATAACACCAATTGCATACTCATGGAATAATCAAGGCATAATTCATAATAAAATTTAAGCATTAAACACATGATACAACATCACATTAATTATATATGTACTTACCATACATGCAATATTAAAGCATTTAAAATATGGTACATATTGTATAATTTGCATATGAATTTACCTCGGTACAAAATGATATAAATGATCCTATTCCTCGTAAACCTTGTTTTTCCCCCGATTAAGACCCGAATCACGTTTTTCTTGATCAATAATGCCAAATTTAGCTTGTTCAATACACACATTGTTTGAATTGACCCATAATTCATACTTTGGTAAAATTACCTTTTTACCCTTAACTTTTCATTTATTTACACTTTAGTCCCTAAGCTCGTAAAATGAAATGCATGTATTTTCTTGGTTACCCAAGCCTAGCCAATTCATATTCTAACTCATATCAACCCACATTTCTCATTAAATCACATTTCTACTACCCGTTTTTACATCTTTTACAAATAAGTCCTTTTTAGGTGTTTTAACTAAAAATCACTTAGTAAAAGATGTTACACTCACATAAAACTTGCATATTCTTTCATTAAACATCAAAATACAAGCATGTCACACATGGGTCAAATTCCAAACATGAACCCTAGCTTAAATAAATGGTAGAAATGGCTAGATCGGTTGATAATAATTTCAAAAATACAAAGAACATTAAAAACGGGGCTAGGATGCACTTACTGTTGAGTTTGAAAAGTTGGAAAACCCTAGCTGTGGAACCCTTGCAAAGTTCGGCTAGCACTTGGAGAAGATGAGCAAATTTTTACTTATTTTTCCCTTTTTATTCTTTTATTAATCAAAAGACCAAAATGCCTTTTTTACTAAACTTTAAATTTTTGCCCATGCATGTCCATTTTTGTCCAAAATTATAGAAATTGGTCAAATTTTTATTTAAGACCTTTTAATTTATAATCCATAGCAATTTCATGCTAAAAGCTTCTAGAACTCATATTTTGCAACTTATTCAATTTAGTCCCTAACTTTAAATTGGACACTTTAGGCATAAAATTTCTTCATGAAAATTTCATACAAACTTGAAATCATATCATGGACCATCAAATAATCATAAAATAATTATTTCTATTTTGGATTTGTGATCTCAAAACCACTATTCTAACTAGACCCTAATTTGGGATGTTACACAAGGAACTTGAAACGAAAGTTGATGGGGATTACCAAAGCGAGCTAATCACCCTTAATCAAGATTTGATTCATTCTCCTTTTCTATCTTTTGAAGTTTTTTTCTTTTATGATATTTTATTTCATTATTATAAAAACCCTAAAAATTCTTTATTTTATGTTTTTGTTCTATAACTAATTTAAAGTACAAATTAGATATTTTAGTGTTTAGGTTAGAATTGATTAGGCACTCGCCTCCCTTGGGTACAATCCTCGGAGTACTCACTAACTTCGTTGTAAAATTATTTTACAACTTAACCCGTATACTTGCAGATACTGCCTCGTATTTCTATATTTTATTATAGTATTCACTCTTTGGACATTGGTACGTCCCGAGATGGTGAGGCCATGAACCCATCCTCAGGGATTAGGCTCCAAACCTTTATCTTTATCGTAATAAATTTATTTTGGTTAAAAGCAAGCTTTCCAGCTATTTTGATTTTCCCATGAATTGGTCCATTCCTACAAATTCTACTTGTCGCCAATCCCAGCCCTTGGACACAAAAATTGTGGTAGCACAAGTTGAAAAGTTGAAGCCAAGGTGAACTCTCGAATTAAAAAGGGCTTCTTACTATTAGAAATATCTTTGCTATTGCTTGGGGAAAAGGAGCCCAAATAGTTGGTGAGCCTTAGATCGTTATCTTGACATGAACCTCAGAACGTTTTATTCCAGCAAAGAGGCATGGTTGTTTATGGCTGATAGTGAGTGAACTTGGGCTCTTGCTGGAAAATGGAGAGAGTCTACTAATTTCTTCTACATCGTCTATAATATTCTTCCTCTCCGCTGGATTTATTCAAATATGGGTGAGTTATCGGGTAGAGACTTAGTTGAAAATGTTACTAGCCTCACTATTCCTCCTATAGGTCTTTCTCATCTCTTACCCCCGACACCCCTATCCCAGCCCGAACTCATAGATGTAGAGGCTTTGTTTGATATAGCACAACAAGTTGTGGATGCAGTTGCTTCAAGAGTGTGAGTTGGTAGTAGGCCGTAATAGGTTGAGACTTGAAAGGGTGTCCTCTAGTGCTGGGGAGAACAACGACAATAGGTTGTCCCGCCAAAGACCCGACAAGCAACCTATCTTTCCAGAGGGTGAATCCCCTGCCCTTTCCCTAGTGTCCATGACAACATTCTCAAAATCTGACTCTCCAATAAATCCCCTATTCCTTCCTTCGATTATTCTCAACCCTCTTGTTGAATCTGCCAATGCTGAGAACCCTCCTGCTATTGCCTCAGCTCCACTTCCCATGGATTCTGACACTCCCCTCTAGGCTCCCCATACTTCCCCAATTGGCACCCTTTACTATACTCCCCTTTGAGGGAAGGTCCAAACCTTTTCCTCATGGTGGAAACATATCAGTGCGGGCCAATATCCTTTTTCTCCTTTTGTTATTCAACAAAGTTAGGACACAGGGCTGTCCCAAGAATTGAAAGACTTCATTTATACTTCCTGTAACACCCCTCACCTATATTCAACGCCAGAATAGGGTTACGGAGAATTACCGGAATTACAATACATTTAAACAATACATACAATCATATTCAATCTTAACAATTTGTCCCTATTACGAGCCTACGAGGCCTAAAACATACATTGAGAGTGGTTTGGGACTAAACTAAAAACTTAAGAATCTTTTACGAACTTTAAAAGACTTTATGAAAACAGGGGACACACACCTGTGTGGCCAGGCCGTGTGTCTCACACGACCACCAGACACGCCCGTTGCATAAGCCGTGTGGACATTTGAAATGGGAGCACATGGTCGTGTCCCAACCCGTGTCTAACCCCGTGTAACTCTCTAACTTGGGTCACACGGCCAACACACACGCCTGTCTGGCTAGCTCGTGTACTGTAAAAATGGTTACACACGCCCGTGTAGTAGGCCGTGTGCTAGGCCGTGCCAAACCTGTAAGGTATACTGACTTATGCCACACGGCCAAGTCACACGCCCGTATGTGAGGCCATGTGGAGTATATTGACTTGATTTCAATTTCAAAACCAAGGGACACACGGCCGTGTAACATAACCGTGTGTCACACACGGCTGAGACACACGCCCATGTCTCTACCCGTGTGGATAAAAATAGGCTATTTACCAAGCCATTTTGCCACCCTATCTTGAATGTACCTACACCACATCTTTTAATACCACCACAAGGCATAAATATTTTTCAAGCCAACCAAATACAAGTCCAAAATCATGCTATTTCATTATCATCAACCACAGAGCTTAATAACAACAATTGACCATTTTGAATATATGCCAAAATCACAACCAAAGCCATCTAAATAATCCATTACCATATACAATACTTTTTCCTACACATAACATGCTAATGCATTTTCAATATCAATCTATTACTACCTTCAATACTAAATCCCAATAAGCCATTCACAAAACAATTATAAACCACACATCAAAGGCCATTTGCACACATATATATATATATACATCCAAAATAACCAAAATGAGCCAATTCTCATGGCTATGCACATGACCAAATATTTAACATTTACAAGACATTTCCAATAACCAAATCCATTAACAACACATATACCAAAATAACCAAAAATCCCTATACATGCTATATACTCAAAACTTAAGTTCAAAAGTACCAATTTGATAGTTGGATGTGTGATGTGATCTCTGACGATCCCCAAGTCTGAGCTAGCTTTGTATTCACTATAAAACATAGAAAATTAAACGATATAAGCTATAAAGCTTAGTATGCTCATATGAAATAAACTTAATGCAATCACATAAACATAATTCAATAATTTGAATACACCAATATGTAGCTTACATTAGCTAACAAACCTTTCAAATACTCATTCACAAAATTATATACTTTCATCATAATTTCTTTGATTCAACGCTAAAATAGTTTATGCACATACCTGTACTATCTTGTATCAATCTCATACACATTCTCGTCTTTCATTTACCCATTGAACCATTCGGAATAGAAGTCGGATACTCAAGAGTCTCACATGATAAGTACCTATACCATGGCCCGTAGCCAAATCAAGGTAACTTATAACCGATGTATTGATATCATGGCACGAAGCCAAATTAGCCAATATGTATGGCCCGAAGCCAAATCGGTATAACTCACACTCAAAGTGCTATATCATGGCCCGAAGCCAACTGAGATTTCGAATGTCGAATCATCGTCGAATCACTATCATTCATATCCATAGTCTTATATTCACAATTTATGCAATATCAAAGCATATAAAATACATTTGTATTGAAATTTATCGCATACGAACTTACCTCGAATGTGGACACGACGAAATAAGTTGTTTAGTTGACAACTTTCGTTTTCGCTCGATCTAGATCTAAATTTCACTTTTCTTGATCTAAATATATTCAAAATTAACTTATTTAATCATCTCTCTATTCAATTAATTCCAAAACACACATTAGGGATATTTTACACATTTTCCCCTAAACTTTCACATTTTTACAATTTAGTCCTTATTTCACAAAATCACAAATTAATGCAATTAAATACCAACCCATGCTAGTTGATTTATTAATTAGTCCCTAGCAGCCCCATATTTTTCATTTGTTTCACATTTTAACCACTAACTTTACACATTTCTCAATTTAATCCCTATTTTGCAATTTCACTAAAAATCAGTTAACAAAACTTGTATATCTATCAACAAGAAGTCATAATCTATCACGAAACTTCAAAATACACATGTATTCATCAATGGAATCATTCAAAATCTTTAACAATTTTGTAAAATAGTCCCTAGGCTAGCTAGTACTAGCTGCAACGATCTCAAAAACAAAGAAATCATTAAAAAACGGGACAAAAATCTTACCTAGATGAGCAAGAAAAGCTTGGCCGAATGTAAACCTAACAATGGCTTCTTCTACTTTAAATTTTTAGTCAAAGAAACTTTGAAGATGATGACTTTAATCTTTGTTTTATTATAATTAACCTTAATTGCTTAATTACCTATTTAACCTTATTAGTAATTCAAAATTTCAATTATGCCATGCAATTATCATCCACTATCATAATAATGGTCTAATTACCACTTAAGGGCCTTAAGTTTAAGGTTCTATAGCTATTAAATACCTTTAGCTAATAGAACTTCACTTTTACTCTTTACGCGATTTAGTCCTTTTTATCAAATTGACCAACCTAACGATAAAATTTCTTAAGAAAATTTTCACACAATCACATTATCATGCTGTAGACATTAAAATTATAATAAAATAATATTTTGACTTCAAATTTGTGGTCCCAAAATCACAGTTCTGATTTGACTAGAAACAAGCTGTTACACTTGCTCCCCTTCTTCTAACGTTCACAAGCCCACCATGTTATCAGCAAAGTGTGGCCTCACAAGTTGAGCCCTTCAAAAGGCTTGTGTTGAAATGGAGGTTAAACAAGTTGAGTTTGTGAGGGCCCTTCTCACTGGGGAGCAATCTCTACCCAACTTCGCCAATAATTCGAAGCCTACGTCCAACAAACTGTTGATCTCACCAAGTCTGTCTCTGCTTGAGAGACCAAATACCAGTCCTTGGAGACTCGAGCAATGGAATTGGAGGAGAGGGTTCATCAACTGGAGTCCCTCACAGAGCAACATCTTATCGATAAGGGATGTATCTAGAAGGAAAAAAATAAAGCCTTGGAGAATTATAAGGCAGGCACCCAGAAGGGTATTCAAGATTATTTGCCTCTGTTAAAGGCTAACTTGATCCTACATGCACAGGTCACTACGGGACCCTTTAACTTAATTCAAGTAAATTTCAGTTGCCTGGGCCAATGTATCAACACATACCTTGGCTTCGATGTTTACAACCCTTCGAGAGCTAGCTAGGAGGAATTTTAGAGGGAGTGGAAGAAGTTTGGAGAACTCTTCCATGCTAAAAACTTGGAAGTGTCTGACCTTGAGTCTCCGAAATAGTCTGCTCCAAGGGAGAACTGGAATATTCATGTATCTTTTAAAAATTATCTCTATTTTTAGTTTTACCCTCTTCTTTTGTCTTTCACATTTTGCCTCACTTATCTTTTGTTCGATTATAGTATGCCCAATGTCAGCTTCAATAATTCACACAACTGCATCCAATTCCATAACACACATTAACCTTATATAATAACTTGAAGGACTGAGCCAAACCTATTGTAGAGCCCAATTTTGCCTGAACCAACAAAAAAATAAATAAAAAAATTCTATTAACTAAAAGTCATTTACAAAAAAATTAAAGAGCCTAAGTACAAAGCCCAAATATAAAGCCCAAATACAATAGGCTAACCTAAACCCTAAAACCCAATAACTTGAAGCCTAAAGCTTAAGACCCTAAAAAAATTTTAGAAACCCTAGTTTCCCCTTAGCCCTTCAACCCCGCAGCCTTTGCCAAGTTAGCAAGCGCATCACCCGAGGTCTAACACCTCCTTTGCCACCACCACCTGTAAAGACAAAAAAAGAGGGGCAGAGAACAAGATAAACAAGAAAGGAGAAAAGAAAAAAAAAGACTAATATCATTTATTATATTTCGGCTATAAAAACTAAAACCAATTGTAACAAAAAGGAGAATGAAATAGAAAAAAAAACACAATAGAGTTTAAGAAAAAGGGCAGTTCCTTTTTTTTTTCGAAGCAAACATAAAAAAAAAGAACTACAAAGAGGTTTAAACTTTTGTTTTACCTTGCTTTGCCACTGTCGCAGGTGGCCTCCTCTGGTGTTGAAATAGCCTCCGCATCCTTTGGGATTCATCCAAGCCTTCGTCAGAATGAGAGAAACCAAAAGGTTTCTTGTTTGTTTTGTCGAGTTTGGTCAGATTTTTGGGGATTTTGAACTCAGATCCGTGTTCTATATACAAAGGGTTTTGAAAAGGGGAAGTTTTGGGGTACTTCGGCCACTGGAGGAGGCGATCTCCATTACCGATGACTGGTAGCCACAGTGAAAGCCCGCCGTCTTGCGGTTGGACAGGGGGAAGGTGTTGAGAGAAAAAATGGGGGAGAAAGGTTTTTTTAAACAAGGTAAAAAGTGATTTTTTTCTATAAATTTTTTATTTATATAGGCGACCCTTAAAACGGTGTTGTTTTGGGCTTTGCCTCAGATGCCCAAAACCCCGTCATTTCAGGGTCGACCTAATGACTCGATCCGGATCCATCTAGGATCCACGTGTTTTCAAAGGAGAAGGTCTATTTGCTAGTTTGGCCCATTTGCATTTTTCCTCTTTTTAAATTTCATCCTATACCTTTTTATTTATTTTATATTTTATCCCTTTAATTTCTTATTTCCTTACAAAATTAGTCCTTTGACCCACTAAGGGAATGACACGTGTACAGGGGTTGGGAAAATAACCCTCTGAGTCCCTGTATTTTTATATTTTATTTTAATTTGATCATTTATGTTCTTTTTTTATGATTTATACTTTAAACTTTGTTATATTTTCAATTTAGTCCCTTTATTTAATATTTTCTGTTTTTAATTTATGGTTCTTTTAGTTTTATTATTTATGCTTTAGCCCTTTAAAGTATGCAATCTTCAATTTTATTTTCGAGTTATTTTTTATTTATTTATATTATTATCATGATATTAATCATATCATAATTATTGATATTATTATTATTACCGTTGATTAACATGATTATTTCTATTATAATTGTATTATTATTTACTAGCATGATTACTATTATTTTTATTTTATAATTATTTTGCTAAATTGTCATTTCATTTTTTTGTGTAGCTATTTTATGCTATTTTTTCTGTAACCTTATTATGTATCATGCTTAAACATATTTATTCATTTTTGTACCATACTTGAATAAATTAATTGCACATTGCATTAAATGCTATATTCATTTTTACACGACGCATAAGAAATAATTAAAACTGATGCAATATTCTTTATTTAGGGATCTGGGAAGTCGTGCACCTAACTTACAAGGTACGACATTCTCCTTAAACCAAAATAATCTAACATCCTTTTAAAATTAAAAAAATATAGGATTTAGGTAATAATTAAACGATGAGCGTTCTTATTTTTGGGAATTTGAGATCTTATGCCCCAACTTACGGGACATGACTCTTCGTCTCGGTTGACCCGAAATAAGAAAGCCTCATTCATAGAATTTAATTTAGATAGTGACAATTTCAATACCATCAAATAACATCATGTAAAATGGGATCACATTTTAAATTATCTTCAAATTCTCAATTTTTGACGCTAAGAAATCAAGTAATCAACTAGGTACCAATTCTGGGCGTTATGAGGGTGCTAATCTTTCCTCATATGTAACCGACTCCGGAACCCAATTCTTGGATTTTGTAGACAAAAAATTTGATGTTTTCTCAATTTTCGACGCTAAGAAATCAAGTAATCAACTAGAAAGAACATTTGTTTTCTCCTTACTTATTGGTTAATTTGTCCCCATTTAGTTATCTTTAGCACATATTTTATCATTTTCAGTTCAGCAAATTACATTTTATAACTCAGTGGATCTTAGCCTATTTATCTTTAATTTTGTCATGTTTTGGTACCAATGTCGTTGCATGAGTATTTTTAGATTGCACCCAGAATTGTCGCCGCACCTGACAACTATCCGGATAAGAACAAAAATGTGCATGATTCTGATGATTTTGATTCTAGTATAACCATCTGTCTCGATTGGAAGTTGGTAGCGAAGATGGAAACATACTTCAAACTGTCGATGCATTCCCAGATGAGAAGTTATTTGCTGTAGATGCAACCCCTTGGTATGCGGATTTGGTTAATTATCTAGTGTATGGAAAACTCCCGTTAGGTGACACAGACCATAAAAAAGAAAGATTTCTTCTTGAAGTAATGAAGTATCATTGGAACGAGTCGTATTTATTCAAGGCACAATGACAACATCATTTGACGTTGTGTTCCAGAAGAGGAGATGCTTTCAATCCTGAAGCACTGTCATGATGCTCCTTATGGAGGTCATTTCAGTGGCATGTGAACTGCTACTACCAAAATTCTCCAATCAGGATTCTTTTGGCCTTCATTATTCAAAGACACCAACAATTTTGTAAATCAATGCAATAGGTGTAAGTGCACTGGCTCTATATCCTGACACAATGAAATGTTGCGGCAGCCAATTATGGTGGTTGAATTTTTCGATGTCTGGGATATGGATTTTATGGAACCATTTCATAATTCATTTGGAAATCTTTATATATTAGTAGCTGTTGACAACGTCTCGAAGTGGGTTGAAGCTGTTGCAGTCCCAAAAGATGGTGCAAAAACAGTGCTTAAATTTTTTTCACAGGCATATACTTACCCGCTTTGGCACACCAAAGGCATTGATTAGTGATCAGGGTACACACTTTCTTTACAACCAAGTGGCAACTGCACTAAAGAGATATGGAGTTAATCATAAAATGACTAGTACTTATCATCCATAAACTAATGGACAAGCCGAAGTATCGAACTGACAAATTAAAAATATTCTTGAGAAGGTTATGAGCCCTTCGAAGAAAGATTGGTCTTCTAGGCTGGATGACACTTTATGGGCATTGCGGACAGCATACAAAAATCCATTAGGGATGTCACCGTATCAGTTGGTTTTTGGGAAAGCATGTCACTTGCCAGTTGAACTGGAGCATAAAATAATGTGGGCAATTAAGCAAGTGAACATGGACTATGAAGCAGATGGAAAGAAAAGGCTGTTGGATATCACTGAACTAGAGGAAGTTAGGCGAAATGCTTATGGAAATGCTGCAATTTACAAGGAAAAGACCAAACAATGGCATGACAAAATTATTTTGCAGCGACAATTTATCGCGGGTCAACAAGTTGTATTATTCAATTCTAGACTAAAACTACACCCAAGTAAATTGCGCTCATGTTGGTCTGGACTTTTTGAAGTTGTCGAAGTATTTCCTCATGATGCAGTCACAATCAGAGATTTAGATGATGGACACTAGTTCAAAATGAATGGCCAGCAATTGAAACATTATTCTGGGAATATTAATCAAAACCAGGTAGAGACCATTAAATTGGTCAAAAAATTTTAATTTTTATTGAATTTATCATTATGTTATTTTATTTTATCATTTTTTTTATATTCTGTTCAAGCTTGTTTTATTTTTTATTTTATTTTATTTTATTTTTGTAGAATAATTAGGTACCATTTTTGATGCACATGTGCGTTATTGTTAACACAATTTGTACTATAGTACTATTACTTATGACTCATTAAGAATGAAAGCAGATTAGAAATTTCAAATCCCACCATTTGATCAAAGTCACCTAGTCATCTGATCTATCTAAGCAGGCTCATTGGATGTAATTATTCCCGCCAGCTTTATATCACTTCACAAAAGTCAC
The DNA here is from genome assembly GCA_025698465.1 of Gossypium longicalyx. Lineage (NCBI taxonomy): Eukaryota > Viridiplantae > Streptophyta > Magnoliopsida > Malvales > Malvaceae > Gossypium > Gossypium longicalyx. The sequence goes on from CM047000.1 coordinate 23,079,944, forward strand.
GCCTTTCCATCTTCTTCTTTCACTCACTATAAACCCCCTTCACTGTGCCGACTGTAACACATGCAAAGAGCCATTTTTATTCACTTTCTCCTCCTCAAGCTCGTACCTTTACAACTCTAAAACATCTTTACTCCACAAAACAAAAAATATATGGCAAGAATGGGAGGATCAGTCAAGAAAGCCACCAAGCTTGTTAAAGAACACTCATCCTCTACAACTGCAGTTTGTAAATCAGAATCCTCTATGCCAATAGAGAAAAAGGAGACGGTGATCTTTTTAATGAAAGTTGCCAAGGACCAGTTTCAAAGACAACATTTTAAAGTGACATTTTCACCCAAAACAGGGCATTCTCTCTTCACAACAGTAAGACTTGGGCAAGCAAGTCTACAAAACTATCTTTAAGCTAAAGTGGGAGACTTTTTGTACTCATCCTGGAAGCTATTCTTCTTCATTGGTACGTGAGTTTTATGATAACCTTTATGATCATGAGTTAGAGTTTATCTTTGTTCGAGAAGGCTTAATCCCATGGGATGCTAAAAAATTCAATGAGCTGTACAACACTAAAGTGGATGTAGATGAACATTCTAAGTTTATTGAGGATACCACCGATGACAAAAGGAACCTGTTGGTGAAGGATTTATGTGTCGAAGGAACGTTGTGGATAGGTTCACATCAAAAGAATTATACAATGCACTGCAGCTTCCTGACACTGCAAAGCAAAATCTGGTTTCATTTTTTCAACTACAGGCTACTGCCTTCTACTCACATCACCACAGTTAACCTCGATAGAATGTGCCTGATACATTCAATTGTCAAGGGTAGAAAGATTGATGTCGACACAATACTCCACCAAGAAATTGCTGACTGCACCGCAAGGCAAACTGGAATTTTGATTTTCCCGTCGTTGGTGATGCTACTATGCCAGTAGAAAGGGATCGTACCCCATGATGATGAAGGGATCCTGCAGAATAAGGGTCCGATAAATGAAGCCTGCATTGAAAGAATGACTAGTGGCAAAGATACACTAACAATGAAGGGGGTAGAGACCAGCAAGACAAGGAAAGGCAAAACCAAGGTAGAAACCAAGGGAACAAACTTGACTGCAGAGACATCATTGTTGCACCAAATGCAGGATATAGAGAAGTTGGCCAATTCCATCAGCAATAAGTAGATCAGGCTTGTTGCTATAATAGAGGATATGGAGAGATCACAAATTTGTTATATGCTTATACCAAGGCATATAACAACTCTATTGTAATCGCATTAAGTCAGTTAAGCCCGACTCCATTCCTAGAATTTCCAATGTAACGCCCCGTACCCGAGACCATTTTCGGAGTCGAACACGAGGTGTTAACAGACTTAATTCATTGCTTAAACAGCTCAAACAACTTAATTTTAGCAATTCCAGACAAGCTGGCTAACTGCATCACAGTCCCTTAAAAATTCATATCTTGAGTTCCGAAACTCAAAATCCAATTCTGTAAATTTTCCCTGAACCTAGACTCATATATCTATTTACTAATTTTTTTCTAGAATTTTTGGCTTGGCTAATTAGTATAATTTATTAGTTAAAGTTTTCCCTGTTTCAGGGTTCAACTGCTCTGACCTCTGTGTATTACGAATCAGATATCTCTCTGTATAGAATTTCACTGACTATGAAGTTTATTTCTCTTAAAACTAGACTCAATAAGAAATCTGTACATATAAAGTATGACTTCTAATTGTTTTTATACAATTTATGGTAAATTTACAAAGTCAGAACAAGGGATCCAAAAATCACTCTGGCCCTGTTTCACAAAAACTCAGATATCTTATAAAATACAAAACCTTTACCTGCTTTGCTTATTCCATATGAAAATAGACACAATGAGATTTAATTTCATATATTATTCACTATCAAAACATGTCTCTACAAATTTTTATGATTTTTCAAAATAACGTTATTTCTAATACTTGAATCTGTTTTTAAGTTACTTTCACATTTTTCATAATTTTCATATGATAGTTACTACTTAATCATACATACTATTAAACATGTATATCATCATCCACTCTATTAGCTAATCACTAGCAAATATTTACACATCATTCATTGATCATATCATATCAAAAGAAACCAAGTTCCTATACATGCCATACACAAAACGAAACGTCTAACTATACAAATGTAATTTCTTCGATAGTGTGATCGGGTCTCCGACGTTTCCTTCGATCCCCGAGTGGCTTGATAAAAAATATAAAAAAAAGAAAATAGGAGAGTAAGCACTAGGCTTAGTAAGCTTACAAGCAAATAAATTACAACATTCAACATAATGAATAAATACACATCAAGTCACCTAGCCTCATAAACTTTCTTTACTTCTCATTTTCTACCTTCTTCTTTACTCACTTACCTTCTTTCTTACCTGGCCTTTCACTATTCATAAATATAATTTACCTTCCCTTTTTGCTGATAATTCACTATGATTTAACATATACAATAACCCATTGAACCACTCGGAATACTAAGGATACTAGGGTCGTTCCTGTCTATCAATGTCCTGCCAATGCCATGTCTTCGACATGGACTTACATGAATTATTCTTGTCTCCAATGCCATATTTATGTATATATAATATGGGCTTACATGGCTCATTCCTATATCCAAATTCATATATCTGATATGGACTTACATGGCTCATTTCTATCCTGTCCTGTCAACCCCAATATCCTAATATTCCTAAGGTTCAAACGGGGCTTCCTAATGCTTTTTCTCTGCTACTTCGCCTTTAATTCGACTTTAAATATTCTCAGAAAAATAAGTATATAAATGCTGGAAATTAACAATAATAATGTAAAATATAATAGTATTGCATTTATTTACTGTAAACTTACCTCGATACAAAATGTGACTAAACTTTACAATTTAGTCCTTTACTTTTTCTTTTCCCCGATCTACTCTTGGATTTTGTTCTTCTTGATCTATAATAGCAAATTTAACTTATTCAATACATACATTCATCAAAACAGCATTTAATACGAACTTTGGAAAAATTACATTTTTGCCCCTGAACTTTTGTATAATTACACTGTTGCCCCTAGGCTCGGGAATTAAACTTCATCCTATTTTCTTATGTTTTATGACATGCTGAACATTTTTCCCTTCTATGGAAGCATCAAATTCATACTCTAACATGCACTTATGACTATTAGGTATTTTACCAATTAAGCCCTTTTACTCGTTTTTACATAAAACCGAGTAGCACAAGTTGTCTAACATAATCTAAGATCTCATATTCTATCATAAAACATCAAAATAAACACTTTTCAGCTATGGGTATTTTTCCAAATATGAACCCTAACTTAAATTATTGCTAGCATAAGCTTTATCGAGCTACCGGGATTCCAAAAATGTAAAGAACATTAAAAACGGGGCTTAGAATCACTTACTATGGAGCTTGAAAGCTTGAAACAAACCCTAGCTATGGAGAACCCTTTAATTTTCGTCCTAATGAAAAAGATGGACAAAAATTGGCTTTTAATTTTGTTTTTAATTCATTTAATAACTAAATGACCAAAATGCCCTTACTACTAAACTTTTCAAAAATTCCATCCATGTCCAATTTTTGTCCATAGACTTAGAAATTGGTCAAATTGCTATTTAAGACCTCCTCGTTAATATTCCAAAGGAATTTCATACTAAAAACTTCTAGAATATAAGTTTTGCAAATTATTCGATTTAGTCCCTAATTTCAACTTAAGCACTTTATGCATAGAATTTCATCACAAAATTTTCACACAATCATGCAATCATATCATAAACCTCAAAATAATTATAAAATAATTATTTCTACCTCGAATTTGTGGTTTCGTAACCACTGTTCTGTTTAGGCCCTATTTCGGGATGTTACATTTCTCCCCGCTTTAGGGATTTTCGTCTCCGAAAATCTTACCTGTGAAGAGATTTGGGTACTGTTTTCGCATAGCCTCTTTGGGTTCCCATGTAGCCTCGTCTACCCCATGTCTATTCCATAGTACTTTCACAAGTGCAATACTTTTGTTCCTTAATTGCTTTACCTCTCGAGCTAGAATCTTTGTTGGTTCTTCACCGTAAGTCATGTCTGGCTGAATCTCAACCTCTGTCTAAGAAATCACATGTGACGGATCTGAACGATAAAGACGTAGCATAGACACATGAAATACATTATGAATCTTCTCTAACTCAATCGGCAAAGCTAACCGATATGCTAATGGTCCGACTCTCTCAATCACTTCAAACAGTCCAATAAAACGTGGACTTAGTTTGCCTTTCTTCCCAAATCTAAGAACTTTCTTCCACCGGGATACTTTCAAAAAAACTTTGTCACCAACTTGATATTCAATCTCTTTTCTCTTCAAATCTGTATACGACTTTTGTCTGTCTGAGGCTGCTTTCAAGCAATCTCTAATGATTTTTACTTTCTCTTCTGTTTCCTTAACTAGATCAACCCCAGAATCTGATCTTCCTTAAGCTCTGTCCAATACAAAGGTGTGCGACATTTACGTCCATACAAAGCTTCATAAGGTGCCATCTTCAAACTCGACTGATAACTATTATTATAGGCAAACTCTACTAATGGTAAATATTTTTCCCAACTGCCTTGAAATTCCAGTACATAGCATCTAAGCATATCTTCAAGTACCTGAATAACTCTCTCTGACTGACCGTCAGTTTGAGGATGGAAAGCTGTACTAAAACTCAACTTTGTGCCCAAAGCCTTCTATAATTTCTTCCAAAATCGTAAAGTAAATCTTGGATCTCTGTCTGAAATGATCGATAATGGTACCCCGTGTAATCTGACTATCTCTGAAATATATAACTCGGCCAACTTGTCAAGTGAATAATCCATATGAACTAGGATAAAATGAGCCGACTTCGTTAATTTATCAATCACAACCCATACTGCATCTTTCTTTCTCGGTGTAAACGGCAATCCTGTCACAAAATCCATAGTAATTCGATCCCATTTCCACTTAGGGACTAGGTCGAGCTGCAATAAACCTGAAGGTACCTAATGTTCGGCCTTTACCTGCTGATAAATCAAGCATCTAGAAACAAACTATGAAATGTCTCTTTTCATTCCTACCCACCAATACATTTTCTTCAAATCATTATACATCTTTGTACTACCTGGATGAATAGACAAAGAACTACTACGTGCTTCCTGTAAAATCTTTCGAATAAGCTCATCATTTTTTGGTACGCATACCCTGTCTCTGAACATCAAACAACCGTCAGAACTGATCTGAAAATCTGACTCTATATCCGACTCACACTGATCTCTTTTGGCTAACAACTCACTGTCATTTTTCTAAGCTTCACAAATTTCTTCAAGAAACATCGATTTGGCTCTCAACTCAGCTAAGATAAAACCATCATCTGATAAGGCTAGACTAGTGTTCAAAGCTCTTAATGCAAACAAAGATTTCCTACTCAAAGCATCAGCAATAACGTTTGCCTTACCTGGGTCATAATCGATCACTAGCTCATAATCTTTAATCAACTCTAACCATCTTCTTTGCCTCAAATTTAAATCTTTTTGAGTCATCAAATATTTCAAACTTTTGTGATCAGTAAATATGTGGCACTTCTCACCGTACAAATGATGTCTCCAAATTTTTAGCGCAAAAACAATAGCAGCTAGCTCTAAGTCATGTGTCGGATAGTTCTTCTCATGTGGCTTTAGCTGTCTAGAGGCATAAGCAATTACCTTCCCTTCCTGCATAAGTACACAACCAAGTCCATCCATGGACGCATCACTGTAAATCACAAACTCTTTACCTGGTTCTGGTTGTACAAAAACAAGAGCTTTAGTCAACAATGCTTTTAACTTATCAAAACTCTGTTGACACTTCTCAGTCCATTCAAACTTGACATCCTTTTGCAGCAATCTTGTCAGCGGGGTAGCTATCATAGAAAATCCCTCTACAAATCGTCTATAATATCCGGCAAGACCAAGAATAATTTTAACTTCTGATACATTTCTAGGAGGCTTCCAATCAACAATGGCTGAAATCTTGCTCGAATCAACCTTAATACCTTCACCTAAGACAATATGTCCAAGAAAACCAACTTCTCGTAACTAGAACTTACTTTTGCTGAACTTGGCATACAACTAATTATCTCTCAGAATCTATAAAACTATTCTCAAATGCTCTGCATGCTTAGTCTCATCATGAGAATAAATCAAAATATCATCAATGAACACAACTACAAACTTATCCAGGTACGGTCTGAAAATTCGGTTCATTAAGTCCATGAAAATGGTAGGAGCATTAGTCAAGCCAAATGGCATCACAAGTAACTCATAATGACCATACCTAGTCCAGAAAGCAGTCTTTAGGACATCTGACTCTTTAACTCGCAACTGATAGTATCCGGATCTCAAATCTATCTTGGAAAACACAGTAGCTCCCTTCAATTGATCAAACAGATCATCAATTCTAGGCAATGGATACTTGTTCTTTACTGTTACCTTGTTAAGTTGCCGATAATCTATGCACAATCTCATCGATCCGTCTTTCTTTTTCACAAATAGTACTGGTGCACCCCATGGTGAACTACTGGATCTTACAAAGCCTTTATCTGTTAATTCTTGCAACTGAGCTTTCAATTCTTTCAATTCCAACGGAGCCATTCTATAAGGAGCAATAGAAATGGGCGTGGTACCTGGAATCAACTCAATACCAAACTCAACTTCTCTAACAGGAGGCAAACCTGGTAGTTCTTTAGGAAACACATCGGAAACTCACATACCACGAAATCGATTCAATTTTCACTCGGATCTTTAGTGTTCAACACAAAAGCAAGATAAGCTTCATACCCTTTTCTCAAACATTTCTGAGCAGACATAACATAAATTATGGAAAATGGACTATCTGACTCTTCTGAATTAAGTCAAATAATTTCACCATTTTCACACTTCAACTCAATGAATTTCTTCCCACAATTCACTATCACATCATGTGTAGTCAACCAACCCATACCAAGAACCACATCAAACTCATCAAATGGCAATACAATGAGATCGGCCGGAAAACAGTAACCTCTAATCATCAAAGGACAATTTCTACATACTTTATCTACTAATACATGCTTGCCTAATGGATTCGATACTTTAATCACAAATTCTGTAGATTCTATAGGCATACTTATACTAGGCATCAATTTCTTGCAAACATATGAATGAGTTGAACCCGGATCAATCAAAGCAATGACATTTATATTATGTAGAGAAAATGTATCCATAATCACATCGGGGAAAGATGCCTCTTCACGTGTACGAATAGCATAAGTCCTTGCAGGAGCTCTAGCATCTGGTCTCACAGCTGAATCTCTTGAGGTACCTCTGTTACTTGCTCCTACTCCCGGTTGCCTCGGTAATCTGCCTCTAGTATGAGCATTTTCGGATCTAGCACTCTGTGTTATCTCTCGATTAGCTACCTCTGGACATTCTCATACAAAATGATCTGGAGCACCGCATTTATAAAAAACATTTTCGCCTGCCCGACAAGGACCATAATGAAGTCTACCACACCGTGGATACCCTGATCTACCCTGTCCAACATTACCTACACTCGCAGTCGAGGTGGTCTGAGCCTTCAAATCCTTAAATCTGCTACCTCTATTCTGACTAGAATACCTAGTTGAGAAACTAGATCTGGTAGAAAACTCCTTTAGCCTTTTGGATGTAGCTTGGAATGACCTGCTCATCTGTCTCTTCTTTGTATCTTGTGTCTCTGTCTCAACTTTGCCTTTTCTTTTTAACAGCTCATCTGCCTTACAAGCTCTCTCAACTAAAATAACGAACTCTTTTATTTCTAGGACACCCACTGACAGTCGGATATCATCATTTAACCCATCCTCAAACCTTTTACACATAATAGCCTCTGTGGACACACATTCTCTAGCATATTTACTAAGCCTGACAAATTCGCGCTCATAATCGGTCACCGTCATATTACCTTGTTTCAATTCCAGGAATTCTTTTCTCTTCTGATCAATAAACCTCTGACTGATGTACTTTTTACGAAATTCCTCCTGAAAGAAATCCCAAGTGACCCTCTCCTTTGGTACAACTGATACAAGTGTTTGCCACCAGTGGTAGGCTGAGTCTCTAAAAAGTGATACTACACATTTCATACATTCCTCGAGTGTACAAGATAATTCATCAAAGACTCTGATAGTATTTTCTAACCAAAATTCTGCTCTTTCTGCATCATCATCCTTTGTTGCTCAGAACTCTTCTGCCCCTTGTTTCCTGATTCTATCAACTGGTGGCTTTTCTCTTATCACCGTACCTGTGACTGGGGAAGCTTGAGCTACATGGGTAGCCTGAGAATCATAAGGGGGTGGAGGTCTAACTTCTGGATTCGTACGAACGAACTCGGCAAACAAATCATTCAAAGCTTGGAAGAGAGCTTCTCGAGTCACTCCTTTCTGATTAACTATTATTGGCCTATTCTCAGATGGCGCTGCCCTTTCCGTGGGAGCAGGCGCATTACTTTCTACATCATCATCACCAGCTCGCTTGGGATCTATTACTATAAAACAAAATATTTAAAAATTGTCAGGAGTCGTCACACTATCAAAATACAGGTATGGCATGTATAGCTAAACTTTTACTCACACTAACTATTTTGAGAACTGACTAAACCTACTCTGATACCAATAAATGTATCGCCCCGTACCCGAGACCATTTTCGGAGTCGAACACGAGGTGTTAACAGACTTAATTCATTGTTTAAACAGCTCAAACAATTTAATTTTAGAAATTTCAGACAAGCTGGCTAACTGCGTCATAGTCGCTTAAAAATTCATATCTCGAGTTTCGAAACTAAAAATCCAATTCCGTAAATTTTCCCTAAAATTAGACTCATATATATATTTACTAATTTTTTTATAGAATTTTTGGCTTGGCAAATTAGTACAGTTTATTAGTTAAAGTCTCCCCTATTTCAGGGTTTGACTGCTCTGACCTCTGTGTATTACAAATTAGATATCTCTCTGTAAAAAATTTCAATGACTATGAAGTTTATTTCTCTTAAAACTAGACTCAATAAGAAATCTGTAAATATAAAGTATGACTTCTAATTGTTTTTATACAATTTATGGTCAATTTCCAAAGTCAGAATAGGGGATCCAGAAATCACTCTTGCCCTGTTTCACAAAAACTCAGATATCTTATAAAATACAAAACCTTTACCTGCTTTGCTTATTCCATATGAAAATAGACAGAATGAGATTTAATTTCATATATTATTCACTATCAAACCATGTCTCTACAAATTTTTATGATTTTTCAAAATCACGTTATTTCTGATACTTGAATCTGTTTTTAAGTTACTTTCACATTTTTCATAATTTTCATATGATAGTTACTACTTAATCATACATACTATTAAACATGTATATCATCAGCCACTCTAGCAAATATTTACACATCATTCATTGATCATATCATATCAAAAGAAACCAAGTTCCTATACATGCCACACACAAAACGAAACGTCTAACTATACCAATGTAATTTCTTCAATAGTGTGATCGGGTCTCCGACGTTTCCTTCGATCCCCGAGTGGCTTGATAAAAACTATAAGAAAAATAAAATAAGAGAGTAAGCACTAGGCTTAGTAAGCTTACAAGCAAATAAATTACAACATTCAACATAATGAATAAATACACATCAAGTCACCTAGCCTCATAAACTTTCTTTACTTCTCATTTTCAACCTTCTTCTTTACTCACTTACCTTCTTTCTTACCTGACCTTTCACTATTCATAAATATAATTTACCTTCCCTTTTTGCTAATAATTCACTATGATTTAACATATACAATAACCCATTGAACCACTCGGAATACTAAGGATACTAGGGTCGTTTCTGTCTATCAATGTCCTGCCAATGTCATGTCTTCGACATGGACTTACATGAATTATTCCTGTCTCCAATGCCATATTTCTGTATATACAATATGGGCTTACATGGCTCATTCCTGTCTCCAAAGTCATATATCTGATATGGACTTACATGGCTCATTTCTATCCTGTCCTGTCAACCCCAATATCCTAATATTCCTAAGGTTCAAACGGGGCTTCCTAATGCTTTTTCTCTGCTACTTCGACTTTAATTCGACTTTAAATATTCTCAAAAAATAAGTATATAAATGCTGGAAATTAACAATAATAATGTAAAATATAAGAATATTGCATTTATTTACTGTAAACTTACCTCGATACAAAATGTGACTAAACTTTACAATTTAGTCCTTTACTTTTTCTTTTCCCCGATCTACTCCTGAATTTTGTTCTTCTTGATCTATAATAGCAAATTTAACTTATTCAATACATACATTCATCAAAACAACATTTAATACGAACTTTGGAAAAATTACATTTTTGCCCCTAAACTTTTGCCCCTAGGCTCGGGAATTAAACTTCATCCTATTTTCTTATGTTTTATGACATGCTGAACATTTTTCCCTTCTATGGCAGCATCAAATTCATACTCTAGCATGCACTTATGACTATTAGGTATTTTACCGATTAAGCCCTTTTATTCGTTTTTACCTAAAACCGAGTAGCACAAGTTGTCTAACATAATCTAAGACCTCATATCCGATCATAAAACATCAAAATAAACACTTTTCACCTATGGGTATTTTTCCAAATATGAACCCTAACTTAAATTATTGCTAGCATAAGCTTTATCGAGCTACCGGGATTCCAAAAATGTAAAGAACATTAAAAACGGGGCTTAGAATCACTTACTATGGAGCTTGAAAGCTTGGAGAACCCTTTAATTTTCGTCCTAACGAAGAATATGGACAAAAATTGGCTTTTAATTTTAATTTTAATTCATTTTAATAACTAAATGACCAAAATGCCCTTACTACTAAACTCTTCAAAAATTTCATCCATGTCCAATTTTTGTCCATAGACTTAGAAATTGGTCAAATTGCTATTTAAGACCTCCTCATTAATATTCCAAAGCAATTTCATACTAAAAACTTCTAGAATATAAGTTTTGCAAATTATTCGATTTAGTCCCTAATTTCAACTTAAGCACTTTATGCATAGAATTTCGTCACGAAATTTTCACACAATCATGCAATCATATCATAAACCTCAAAATAATTATAAAATAATTATTTCTACCTCAAATTTGTGGTTTCGTAACCACTGTTCCGTTTAGGCCCTATTTCGGGATGTTACATCCAATGTTCCCATCGGTCATCCGAGATTATGAACCCTCATCTGAGGAAGATAACTTAATGGCCCAAGATAGATTGGTGGAATCCCCTTCCATTACGCACGTGTTTGATAATGAGAAAGAAGAGGACTCAAAAGACATTAAGGAATGTATGTGAAGGATTGATAGCCTGGTCGAGGGTGACTTCATTGCTGGTCAAGGGGTGCCTACTGTTGAGGAAGAAGTTGATGTGGGAGAGGAGGAAGTCTATGTTGCAGTTGTGAATGAGAAGGTCGAGAAAGAAAATGCTGAGAAAGAATCTACTAAAAACATTGTTAATGCATCCGAGATTGTGGGTGCAACTACTGATAATCTGAAATGAGATAGAGCTAGACCGATGAAAGCTACAAAGGTAACCAATGAGAAGCACCATAACTCATTGGCAATAGTGGTTTATACCGGACAACTCAAGGTCACCCCTCATGTACAGGAAGTAGCAAATGATGCCGGAGTAGTGCCAGAAATTGAGGAGCGATCCGAGGATCGTACGAAGCCCAAAGAAAAGAAGAGAAAGTTCTCCAAAGATAAAAAACACAAGCAGGAGGAGAAAAAGAGGAGGAAGAAGAAACATCATGCAGCCACATTGATGGCCAACGAAAACTGAGTTAGTTTATTTTAAGTTTTAAATGTAATTTTCATTTTGTTAGTGCATATTGTCGTTGCATTTGTATTGTCATCGCATTTTAATGATAGTGCATTGGGGATAATGCAAACTTTAAGTTTAGGGGAATGCATATGGGGTTTATTTTGAGTTTAATGACGCATGCAAGGTTTATTTGTAGTTAACGCAAATGTGTTTGAAAATTTTTGTTCCATTTGATAACTAATTCTCGAATCATGTCAATTGTCGATGAATGAGTTGGATAAATTTGACTAAATGTTGTATCTTCAATTCTTTGATAAATGATTTAGGTTGCATTAGTAATAGATGACTAGTAGCATTCCTTGAATATTGAATGAATCTACCTTTTACAACTACTTATATATATAGTTATGAATAAGAGACACTATAAAGTGGGTGTATTGTGAAATGTTAAAGAGGGAACACTCCAATGCAAGCGTTAAAAAAATCAATCTGGCCAAAGGCTGTCACGGCATGAGTGTGTGTCGGCACGTTTACGTACTCCCTAGGGGTTTGTTGCACTCCATTATTACTTCTCAGGAACAAGGGTATAGTAATGCAGTGATATCCCTTATTCACTAAGAAAAAGAGACATATACTGTAACACCCTTAAACCGTATCTGTTGTCAGAGTGGGGTTACGAGGTATTACTAGACAAGACACAAACTACGAACAATCATTTGCATACACTTGCACAAACTTTTAAACCAATCAATTATTAAAATAAATAATCAATTTAATTATTATTACCAATTAGCCAATTATAACTTTGATGCACTATTAGAATGTACAAAACATACAAATCATATCACACTTCAACCGCATACTAAAATCATACATTAATAGAACTCATATAACAAAGTACACATAATTATTTCAACTTGATCACATCATATTTGACACTTGTACATTACTACCTGTTCAATCAATTTATAATCATAGTTTAGGGACTAACTTTTACGCTACATAACATTCAACTACTATCCAGTAGAACACATGTACATCACATAAAAATTCATATAATTTTCATGATTTACTATAGCACAAATCACTATTCATTTGGTGCTTTTTCAATGCAATTAGCCGAATACAAACATGTTTAAATAATAAGCTTTAACAATTGTTCACTTCCAACTTTGTCAATTAAAGTACTCAAATGAACCAACCCAAACATCCAAATTATATGCCCCTAATAAATCGGTACAAAAACCTTGTTCATTAATCAAATTTATATAGCATAACTTTAACCACAAATATTCAATACCATATTTATATCATGGACATATAAGTGTACATATGTCGACCTATTATTAATATATTTGCCGAATCATACATGCAACATATTTATTAGTTTAAATAACGAATCTAACTTGTTCTTACTTGACCAATTTATTACATTAATATCCTTGACTTATACACATATATTGCCATTATGTCTGAAATCAAAGTAATTAATATCCATTCTAACATATATATATAACATAATTATTTCATTCCAACATTAAGCCGATTTAGTAAACCATTCACAAGACAAAACATATCATAATAAACACTTACCATATTTGAACTTAGCTATATAACATTTAATACCAATTCACATATTAGCACCTATATCATCATAACAACCAATTTCATATATATTTTATCTATACAAAACCTTAGTCGAATCAACTAAACAGGTTATGAAAAGATATATACACCATGATCATTTCATCAATCACATCCAAATTCACCAACCATTATCAAGCTATTTCCAAAACATAAAACACCTATCACAAACACTATTCATTTATAGCACGTAACATTATAACCAAAATGAACTCAAACCATAAGCAAACATAACCGAAATCAAATATGGAAATTAAGCCATTTTCGCATGGCTCCAATTATACAGAACCAAAATCTAACATTTCAAAAGATAATCCAGCCTATACATGCCATAAGATCAAGTTCAACTTTTTAAATATTGAAACCATAGATAGTGTGATGAACTTTGGTGACGATTCCCGAGCTCGTAACTTGACTCCAAAATCTATAAAATTGAAACACTCATATACACAGAGTAAGCTTTTGTAGCTTAGTAAGTCATAAGCAAATAAACTATTTAATAACATGAACAATTTATCTAAGGTAAATCTAATTATACTTTCATGTTCGTACTAATCCAACATCTCATGATTTCTCACATCATGTACTTTTGCATATAGCTTTACTTAAAGCTGAATACACATATATAAATATTAACAACATATCTTTCAATTTCAAAGCTAATTATCATTATTGTTAACACATATACACATATTCTTGAATCAAAATATGACATAGTATACATTTACATAGCAATGGCCAAACCTAATACACAAAGCATACATGTTCACATTAGTAACTTACTTACCTTATTTAAGTAGGTGATAACCCAATTCATACCTGATCATTTTAGCTCATTTTGCACAATCGATCACCACCTATCATTGCCCGATAAACCATTCGAAATTGGATAGGAAACTCGGAAAATCACACATATTGGACAATGCCAACGTCCTAGATGTGGTCTTACATGTAATCACATATCGATGCCACTGTCCTAGACAGGGTCTTACTTGCACATATCTATCGAAGTCACATATTGATGCGATGGTCTTACTCGCACATCACATATTGGAATCCTATGTCATGACATATGTATCCTAGCTATTCCTAAGGTTCATACGGGGCTTTCGGACGTTGTAACTTGGTCGAAACGAATTAAAAAATATAGTAACCAAGCTTATATACATTCGGCCATTATAAATATAAATTCACATATTTCATTTCAGAATATATAAGTTGCATTTAATGAAAATTAAGTACATCTATTTGCTTATAAACTTATCTCGGACGATGTAAAACAGAACGAGACAGCTAGTCAACAACTTTCATTTTCCCTCGATCCAAATCTGATTTCTTTGGTTCTTGATCTAAACATATTCAAATTAAACTCATTCCAACATATTTCCATTCAATTTAGTCCAAAAACACATAAATGGGAAAATTACCATTTTACCCCTGACATTTACACTTTTTACAATTTAGTCCTTATTGCACAAAACACAAAATATGCAAAATTTCACTTCACCCATGTTAGGCTAAATGTTCCTAGTATTCATACAAGTCCATATATTTCATTTATTTTGCATTTTAGTCCTTTAAATTATTATTTTTGCAATTTAGTCCTAATTACTCAAAATCATGAAAAAATTCCAATACAAAACATGTTAACCCAAAACATATCTTTCATATTTCATCATCAAACAACAAAAATCACAAGCTCTCATCAATGGCATAACTCAAAATATTCATCAAAGTAAAAAATTCAAGCATGGGTCTTGAAGATAACTTAGCAACGATCTCAAAAACGTAAAAATTATCAAAAATCGAGTAGGAACGAACCTTGAATCAAGCTTAGAAGGTGGTCGAACCTAGCTTTCTTGTATTTCTTTTCTTTTGTTTCTTATTTCGGCGGATAAACAATGAAAATAATGAATATATTAACTTTGGTTTTATTTTATGATATGTTTATATTATATTAACTTATTTTATTAACTTACCAAATTAACCTTAGTTAAAAATATTATACTATCACATATATATGTCCTTTGCTGTCCACCTATATTAATAATAGCCTAATTACCTCATAAATGCTTCATGTTATAAATACAATAACAATTTGGTCCTCACACATTACACTATCAAGTTTTCATTTTACGCGATTAAGCCTTATTATTTAATTGGACACTCAAACGATAAAATTAAAACACGAAAATTTCACACATACAAATTCACATATAATAAACACAGAAAATGATTTTTAAATATTGTTCTGACTCAGATTCGTGGTCCCTAAACCACCGTTCTGATTAGGGTCTAAATCGAGCTGTTACATATATTGTACAATAAATGTTGTATTGGTAGACAGAATTTAAGATTTAAAGCATGATGCTAGTTTTGATGAAGTTGCAATCTTATTCATTCATACTTATGTATTGTCAATACAATATTTTTTTCATTTGAATATGACTCATTCATTGGGACTTTAGGTGATTCAAGTTGCTAGAACAATTATTTGCCTTAGTGAATTCTTATTTAGCCTTGCCAATTTCTGTTTTACTTGAGGACAAGTAAAAACTCAAGTTTGGGGGTGTGATAGTACTAGAAAGGACATATGTTTTCTCCCTAATTATTGGTTAATTTGTTCCCATTTAATTATCTTTAGCACATATTTTAGTATTTTCAATTCAGTAATTTAAATTTTATGACTCAATGGATCTTAGCTTATTTACCCTTAATTTTGTCATATTTTGGTACTGATGTCGCTTGCGCCTAGAATTTTCGCCACACCTAACAGCTGTTCAGATAGGAACAAAAAAGCGTGAGCTGTTTAGTCTAGTACAACTAACTTGTACATTCAGAGGCAACATGATTCTCATGAAAGGAAACCTGGGCTATTTGGGGAAATATAAATATTCACATAAAAAGAAAAAAAATGGAGAGAGCTTTTTAGATCATATTCTTCAATCTATTCTTTGAAGCTTTCGGCTATGGAGGCTTAAGTCTCCTATGGGTAAATAGACATGAAAGGGATGTAGACCAACTCTTGACGAGGAGCCCTGAGGGTGACACAAGAAGGAATAGAGAGATTCAAGTCGAGTTTTCTAGGAATAGTATTCTCCACTTGTTTCTTTTATTATTCTTTTCTAAATTCTGGTGATTACTTTCTATTTTATGTTAGTATGGATGTACACATGATTTCTAGGGTGAATTTTATTTTATTCAATCTTGCTTCTACTGTTTAATCTTTGGGTTTGAATGTTTTTAGCATGGAAGTGTTATTGTAGTCACTGACACTGGAAGGTGCAGCGACAGTTCAAGTTAACAAGCATAACAACAGAAGTTGCTTAAGGATTAGAGGAATTTAATCCACTTGTTCTTAATAGTGTTCTATTGCCATCATCGGAAGGTATGGCTAATGTGCATGCTAAAGTCTTTTATTAAATATAGAAGTTAAGCTTGGTAAGATATTCATTGCAATTTAATGCATTGACAATCACCTATCCTTTTCTACCTTGTGAGCACTTAGCATTTTGTTAAATATTCACGTTGCGGATCCCAATTTATCATTACCATATTTTATCTTGTTGTGTTCAAGTTATTGCTTTGACAACTACTCTTACAATTTATCTCATTTCTAGCCATTTATTGCACTGACATTGATAGGCAAAAGACAACCATCCTCATGGGATCGATATCCGATAGACTTATATTTATTTGTTTGCTATACTTGCATCGACAGTGTACGCTTGCACATTATTACTGTGATGTTAAACAGCCGATCACCAGATAATCAACTAACTTGCATGCATATTTGCATCAATACATACCATATAATTTACTTACCAAAACACAACCATTTGGTACCAAAATGCCATTCTATAATTAGCATCAATAGTAATATAAGCTATTCAAACAAAGTACCAATTCTCAACAAGTCACAAGCCATATATATTATGCATATTCATATATCATTTCATCTTCCATCATTCAACCATATTAAGTCATTCATCCCATTTTAAGGCTACTTATATACATACCAAAATATACCATTCCACCAACAAAAATGCCAAAACACAAGCCAAGCAAAATAGCCATTTCAACAATTAAAACACATGGCCAACATTAGCCAAAATACCTATACATGCCATTATAATCGAAATTAAACATCCGAAAGTACCAAAAAAGTTGATGGATAGTGTGATATAGCTCTGACAAGCTTCCAACCCAAACGAGCTTTCGATTCACTAGAAACACAAAAACTAACACAGAGTTAGCATTTAAGCTTAGTAAGTTCATATAACATAGAATATAACTTACTATGTAGTCATATAATAGGTAAGTAAACCAAACATATCCCAACACAATTTGGCCAAATGCCTAAGCACATATTCACCAACCATGTTAGCCATCTAAACACATATAAGCCAATAAACATGAATGAATACAACAATTGATCAAGTTCCAAATACATGTATCAACCAATTCAAGTTTCCATATACCATGTAACAACAATTCCATATAATTCATGTATATACCTGTAATAGTTCGTATCAAACTCTTATCATTTCATATCAGAACATTTCCCATTGAACCATTTAGAATACCGTTGGATACCTAGGATAGCTCACATATAGTGTGCTAGCTCATATAACTGTAATACGTCAAATCATTTACATGTATGCTCATTTGAGCTGTGAATTGGTATGCTCTCACGAGCTATAAATTAGTATGCTCACATGAGTTGTGGGTTGGAACGCAGCTACACAATGCTGCTCACACGAGCTGTGGAGTATCCGCAACACATACAAGACCTCAGCCATCGGTAGGATGTTCAGGACCAGTACCCAAATCATGTAAACTCTAATGACATGTCATTTGTATCCTATGGATTCCTATGGTTCAAATGGAGCTCTGTAGCAGTACATCATTGGATATGCAACCATGTATTCATATAGCAAATTTACAATTCATGCATATTTCAAAATAAAATATATAACCACAATTTAATCACATGAACTTACCTTGATGAGTATACGTAGATACTGAGGCGATCAATTTGAGACTTTCTCTTTGCCTCGATCTAACTCCGTACAAGGTCTGACTTGATCTATATGGATAAATTTAACTCAATTTAATTTATAACTCAATCAATTTAGCCCAAAATCATATTATGGTAATATTACCATTTTTCCCTATACATTTAATTCTTTACAATTTAGTCCTAGCTCATAAAAATGGAAATTTATGCAATTTCACCATAACCCACTATAGCCAAATATCAATTAGGTCCCTAGCAAGCTCTATATTTCATTTATTTCATAATTTCAATTTGTAAAATTTTCTATTTTTCAATTTAAACCTTATTTGACATTTTCATCAAAAATTACTTAACAATTTTTGTTCTTTAACAACAACTACCCATTTTCTTCCATAACTCATCAAAACTCATGCATGTTCAACAATGGCAAAACCTTAATAGTTTAACAATTTCACAAATTAGTCCCCGGGCTACCTAGATTAAGCTACAACGATCTAGAAAACATAAAAATAATTTAAAACGAGACAAAAATTCATACCAATTTAGCAACAATGGAGATGGCCGAATCCCTAGCTTAGAAGAACAAGAAATTTTGGTGGTGGTTTGATGAATGAAGAAGATGAATGCCTTTTTCTTATTTTAATTATCATTTAATTACCAAATTACAATTATAACCTTTAAAAACTTTAAATTTTACACAAATGCCAAGCCATCACATTCCACTATCTTCATTAGTGGTCTAATTACCATATAAGGACTCTTAATTTGAGGTTATATAGCTATTTAATACCTTTAGCTACTAGAACTCAACTTTTGCACTTTACGTGATTTAGTCCTTTTATCAAATTGAGCATGCAAACGGTAAAATTTCTTAACAAAATTTTTATACGGTACTACTATTGTAACACCCCAAACCCAGCCTAGACGTTATGGCTGAATCTGCGATGTCACATTGAAGTGTGTTCTGAAAAAAATGTAGGTTCCTTGTAAAGTCCATTCTGTAATAAAACTCTATTACGATCTTTATGAGTAGTTATCCTATCTTGTTTGTTGTTATAACATAGGTTGGTTTATCAAAACATGTGTCATATTAAATTGTTATTAAATACTTTTAAAACAGTGTTTGACGCGGAAGCTTTTAAAACAAATGGCGTAGCATGGTAGTTGAAAACATTTCTATTTTGAAAACCCGAGTCCTACTGCTAACAAAAATAAACCAACATTAATAAATCCCCAAATAAAAACGTGAACTTAAAGCGGCCTTATTACATAAAAATTACCCAAATAAACTATTTTTATTTAAAGTCAATTACGAAAGGGTAAACAGTGGTGTGGCCATCTCCGAGTTCATCGCAGCACCGACCCGCCTAAGGGTTACCTGTGCAGATAAGCAAAAGGGTGAGTCATGAAAACTTAGTGTGTAATCCCTATGTACCAAATAGTAAAACATGCACTGCAAAATAGTTTGGGCCTAAGCCCATATCAATGGCAATATTAGTGTGGGCTGTAACACCCCTCACCCATATCCAACATCGGGACAGGGTTCGAGGCGTTAACGGACTTAAACATTCACAACAACACATAACATATTACCAACCATGCATGGCAAACAAGCATATGCACTTCATCAATATCAAACATATCATAAATAGCTAGATTTATAAGTCAGAATCATTAGCTCACTAAAGACCAATATATTTGGCCAAATTATAATAACACATGTTATAAAACTAGGTCCCTATATATGCCACTCACTTGATAATTCTAGCATATGTATTTATACTGTCAAGGTGTTGGCTTGATAGTGTGATGCTGCCTCCGACGATTTCCAGCCCTAAGCTAACCTGGCAACACTAAAAGAAATGGAAAAGAGGTGGTAAGCTTTACGCTTAGTAAGTTCACATAAAATAATAATAAGCAATTTACTAACATGCTTTCCATAGTAAAACTAATCCAATTGTACATTTACACATGTTCTGGTTAAGCTGCTTTCTTGAGTCATAGTTACTAAATAATTTATAACTGGAGTTACGAAACTCAAAATTTAGATCCGTAAATTTTCCCAGAAACTAGACTCATATATATTTCCATTATAAAATTTTCATAATTTTTGGTCCAGCCAATAAGTACAGTTTATTATTCAAAGTCTCCCCTATTTTTCTGTTTGACAGCTTTGACCTTTCTTCACTAAAGAATTCAAATAATTTTATCGTTTATTTCATTTTAAACTAGACTCATTAAGAATTTCAAGCATATAAATTATATCCCATAATTATTTTTGTATAATTTTTAATGATTTTTCCAAGTCAGAACAGGGGATCACATAGTCATTCTGAACTAGTCTCTCAAAAACTTAAATATCTCATTATATAAAATTCCTTTGCTTACTCTGTTTCTGTTATATGAAAATAGACTCATTAAGCTCTAATTTGATATCTCATTCAGTCTCTGATTCAATTTCTACTATTTTTGGTAAATTTTTAAATTCACGTCACAGCAACTATCTAGAACAGTTTTATTATCAATTTTGATCTTTCACACTTCAATTGTATTCATCACTTACCCATAACAATCTTTTCAATTTCCAATCACATATCAAACATATTGCTCATAAGTTACACACGTATATACTTACACTTATCATCAAAGTCGTACACAATTTCATTTAATCAATTTCCCAGTTGAACGCTTCGGAATAATAACAGATACGCAATGGTATCGCACACAGCCCACCTTTAAAATCGAAGCTCTCTTGTACACATAGTGGCCTTCACTTAGCACCATTCATGTGACCTAGCTCGATTGTACACATAATTTTGGCTCTCTTGTACACATGGTGAACACTTAGTACCACCCATGTGACCTAGCCAGTTTATCTCGTAGCTCTATTGTCTACATGGTGTCCTTCACCTAGAACCAAGCATGCGACCTAGCTACATATATCTCGTAGCTCTATTGTCTACATGGTGTACACATAGTATCACCCATGCGACCTAGCTACATCATAATGTCTTGTAGCTCTCTTGTACACATGATGTGCACTCAGCATCATACATGTGACCTAGCTACATACCATCTGTATCATCCAATCTTTCCGAAGGTTCAACCAGGATTTCTCTCTCTTTCTAATACTTGATTTCATACTTCCAATAGTCAATTATGATTCAAAAATCAGCTTCAATACATAAAATATGCTGAAATATAAAAACATAATAAAGATAATGTATTATTTACATACAAACTTACATACTTTCTCATTTCCATGTCGAATTAATATTGAACATTTAAATCATCATAATTATACTTACTTTCAAAACCTCGGCAATCATAGTAAATATATCAATTTTACATTGAAACATGCATAAATTAATGCTTATTATACATATGAACTTACCTCGATACTAAAACGGTCATTTTACCAAGTTTCTCGATTTTTGATTTTTCTCCCATTCTAGGTTCAAATCTCATTTTTCGGGATCTAAAACATCATATTTTACTTGTTTAATTAATGTAATATTCAAAACAGTCCTTAACTCAAACTTTGGTAAAATTACAATTTTGCCCCTAAACTTTTGCATATTTACACTCTTTCCCCTAGGCTCGGGAATTAAACTTCATCCCTCAGTCTTATGTTTTATGACATGCTGATCATTTTTCCCTTCTATAGAAACATCAAATTCTCACTCTAACACATGGTTATGAACAATAACAACTTTTACCGATTAAGTCATTTTACTCATTTTTGCTTAAAACCGCTTAGCAAAAGTTGTTTAACGTAATTTCAGCCTTCATATTCTACCATAAAATATCAAAATAAACACATTTTACCTATGGGTATCTTTCCAAATATGAACCCTAGCTTAAATTATTGCTAGAATAAGCTTAATCAAGTTACCGGGGTTCCAAAAACGTAAAGAACTTGAAAAACGGGGCTAGAACGGACTTACTATTGAGCTTGGAAAGCTTGAAAACCCTAGCCATGGCTTCCTCCATGCTAATTTTGGCCTCTATGAAAAAGATGAGTCAATTTTGGCTTTATTTTTCCTTTTTATTTCTTTTAATTACCAAATTACTAAAATGCCCTTAAGGACTTTCTTTAAAATTTAGTCCTATTCATGCCCATTTTTGTCCAAACGAAATATAATGGTCTAATTACCATTTAAGGACCTTCTCTTTAAAACCCCATTTCAATCAAGTACTTATGAATTAGAACACATATTTTGCAACTTTTGCAATTTAGTCCTAAAAGTCCAATTAAGCACTTTATCAGTAAAATTTCTTAACGATATTTTTACATAATATTTTAATCAATAAATAAACCTTAAAACTTAATCGGAATAAATTTTTTGACTTTGAATTCGTGGTTCTAAAACCATCATTCCGTTTAGGCCCTAAATCGGGCTGTTACAGCAACTTCTACAAATAAGCCCTAATAGGCAAATTAAACATGCAATCTATAAAATTTCTTATCAATACTCTAACACATGCATCTAATCACTCGGTAAATCATAAAAATTAATCGAAATAAACTTTTCTATCTCAGATTTGTGGTTTCACAACCACTATTCCATTTAGGCCCTATTTCGATATGTTACATGGGCCTTAGCCCATTACAATAGTAGTATCAGTGTGGGCTTTAGCCTAATTCACTACAGTATCAGAGATGCAAACAGAGGTCCTACCCATCCATCCTCTACACTCCACTCCTTCCGGCCCTCCACTCCATGTGGGGATAAAATTGACCTACCTCTCCCTACACTCCAGAATATAACATCGGTTGCATCACTTAACAGTATATGCAGCAGAGCTGCCAGTACAGTACACTTCCTCCATATATATCAAACCCACCCCTATGCAACGTGTCATGTAAAAATATATATGTGTTTGCAAAATATCATGCTCGAATACAGTCAAATATAGCATAGGGGTATATCGGTCATTTTACCTCTAGGGATATAACAGTCATTTCATCAGTACGGGGTCTAAGTGTAACAGCCCGATTTAGATCCTAATCGGAACGGTGGTTTCGAAACCAAGAATTCGAGTCAGAAAAATATTTAAAAATTATTTTCTGTGTTTATTTTGTGTGAATTTATATCTGTGAAATTTTTCTGATTTAATTTTGTCGTTTAGGTATCCGATTAAATAAAAGGACTTAATCGCGTAAAAGGGAAATTTGGTGCATGTTTCTATAACACCCCAAACTATCACATCGAAGTGTTTTTCGAAAACCATGTTTTCATTGAAAGCCCTTCTTAATATTTAAAACGTAGTACATTGAAAACTTATTAATTTTAAACTTCATTCCTTTAAAAACCTCAGTTTGCGATCGTTTATTTTCAAAACGGGGTTCATTGAAAAAAATCATAAATTTTATTCCCAAATTTCCTTTTCAGTTGCGGAGGCTAATTTTTATAAGTAACCGATTTACGAAAATATAATGTTTAAAAGTTAAGTTGTGAAAGCGTAGTGTTTTAAAATCAGTTATTGTTTTGGAAAACTGTCATCTACTTTTAACAGCTACAAAACGTAATAAACTAAAAATCCCAAATTAAAAACCAGAAATTAAAAGAGGCCTTATAACAACCCAAATCAAAATATAAGTACTTATAAGTAGATAACATTAAGGAAAATCGAAAACAATAGCAGTTGTGTTGTAACACCCCTTACCCGTATTCGTCGCCAGATTAGGGTTTTGAGATATTACTAATTATACTATTATTCATACAAACATTTATTATAAATTCCAATTTAAGATTCAGATTACATATAAGCTTATAACTCAATTCAATATCAAATCTTTAAAGAAAATTTAAGATACACAATACAGCACAAATAATATATATATCCTAATATGCATGTACAAATTAAACATTTATTACGTACACAAGGCATGGAACAGGCATCATTATTGATCATTAAACTTGTTGTATATATGTCACGTGTAAGCACAAGTTTTGCACCAAATAAAACAAATGTCATTACCTTCCTTTTTATCTATTTAAGTGGCATTACTATTTTAATTATTATGTTGTACATAGGTAATACATCAAGTGATCTAATTCACTCTTTAAATATATATATAAACATATAAGTAGTTGTAACTGAACATAATCGAATAACACTACAAGACAATTTAAAATTTTGAAATTAATAATTTATCATCACATAAGGAACGCAACATATATTACAACGCTCAAACACATTTTACCATTTAGCATAAATCCTTCAAAGAACCCTAATGATAATTTAATATTAAATCATGAAAAATCCATTATATTATCAGGCTGCCAATAACTCGCAAATATCAACCCTTACACACACTGTATTATAAACTAGGAGAGTTCATAGTACTTAATTTAAATAAAAATCACCTATACATCAATGGTGCTATTTAACATGGCCGTACCCACTATCATTACATATTCATATATATGTAACTAACGCTCATTTGCCCAAAGTTTTAATGCCACTCTTAACTCATGCGCACATGTCATATAATTAACCAAAACAAATTTTAAAATGTATTTAATACTTGTTACCTTTCATCATCGAATGGTAGTAGTCAAATCTAGGCTTACTAAGAATTATGTCTATGCATATACGAATCTAAACCCAAGCATAAAAGCAAGTTCACATACGTATATTCCACCTTAACTCAAACATATCCAATTTAATCTAACAAGCTTATGTTGAATTTACCATGTCACTTACTAAGTTATAATCCAACTTTGATATACAATCACATAGCATCACTTATAAATATTTATAACATACGACATATTTCTCCATACCTCATGCAAAGTCATTAACCTAATTCAACATTCAAACACATAACCCATACTATATCCATCCATGGCACGCAACATATTAATCAAAATGTACTTATACCATTATCAATCTAGAACCGAACACAAGCATAGAAATAAGCCATTTTTGCATGGCCTTAATACAAAATTAAAGCTCAATACCAAAACACATTCTAGCCTATACATGCCAAAATTCGAGTTTGACTTATAAAGGTACCAAGATAGCTGATAGTGTGATGAGCTTGGCTGACAGTCCCCGAGCATGCAGCTAGACTTCAAAATCTATAAACAGGAACAATATACACAGTAAGCTATGATAGCTTAGTAAGTAATAAGCAAATAAACATTTTAGTAATGTATTTAGCTCATTTAAACTAGTCGAATTACATTAACACAACTATACTTGACCTCAACCCTACAACATGCATAATTAATACATTTTCATAGACATTTATCCACCTAGGCCGAATTCACACATAGTCATTTAACACATTATAATCAACTCTCAAACCAAAAAGACATAATAAACCATTCAACCATTTACTCTTAAGTACAAACCTAAGATTCATCAAATGGAATCACATGCAAACTTATTCCCTATATGACCGAATATGCCATCTCCCATATGTATGTATTTTAAAAGATAAACACTTCAATGATACACAAATTGTTCATTCACAAGCCAAATACATATATCAAATACACATGAATTCTCCATTTGCATTACACATAATTTATAACAAAAATTCATAGTACTTTCAGACCTTAGCTCAAGTAGATATCAAATTGATTCATACCTGGCCATTTAACTCGTATTACACATCCGCACATAATTTACCTTTGCCTAATGAACCATACGGAATTGAATAGGACACTCAGATTATCACATATATCGTACAATGCCAACGTCCCAGACGTGGTCTTACATGTAGCCACATATCGATGCCACTATCCCAGACAGGGTCTTACTGGTAAACACATACCGAAAACAAAAATCGATGGCATGGACTTACTCGCACACATATATCAGAATCCTATGTCATGACATATGTATCCTAGCTATTCCTAAGGTTCATACGGGACTTTCAGACGTCGTAACTCTGTCGAATCGAGCTCAAAAGTGTAGTACCCACATTTAATCATACTCGGCCAAAATATATTTAATTTCTAACATTTCATAACAGCATGTAAGCATAACATTTAATTACCAATAAACATGTCTATTTGTTTATAAACTTACCTCAGACGTCGTAAAACAGGACGGGGCTGCTAGTCGACAACTTTTGTTTTTCCCCGGTCCAAATCCGAATTCTATGGTTCTTGATCTAAACATATTCAAATTAAGCTCATTCAAACATATTTTCATTCAATTTAGTCCAAAAACACATAAATAGGCAAATTACCATTTTACCCCTGACATTTACAATTTTTACAATTTAGTCCCTATTGCACAAAACACAAAATACACAAAATTGCACAACACCCATGTTAGGCCGAATAGTACCCATGCTCATACAAGTCCACATATTTTATCAATTTCACATTTTAGTCCTTCAAATTATTATTTTTGTAATTAAGTCTTAATTACTCAAAATCACCAAAAACTCCAATACAAAATGTGTTAATCTAAAACATATCTTTCATTTTTCATCATCAAACAACAAAAATCACAAGCTATCAACAATGGCACAACTCAAAATATTCATCAAAATAAAAAATTCAAGCATGGGTTTTGTAGTACTCGAAGCAACGATCTCAAAAACGTAGAAATTATCAAAAACTGACAAAGAACGAACCTTGATTTTAGCTTGGAAGATGGTCGAACTAGGTTTCTTCACCTTTTCTTTGTTATTTAGTTTCGACAATGGTAAATTAAAAGTATGAGCATTATGTTTTATGTTATATTTTTATATTATACTAAGTTATATTATTAGTTTACCAAATTAACCTTATTAAAATTATTACAAAGTCACATAATATATGCCCATTACCGTCCATTCAATATATCAATGGGTTATTTACACTTAAATCCTTCAATTTATGAAACCACTAACAATCTGGCCATTTTTATATTAAACTACAAAATTTTAAATTTACGCGATTAATTCATTTTATTTAATCGGACACCTAAACGACAAAATTAAATCATGAAAATTTCACAGACATAAATTCACACAAAATAAACACTGAAAATAATTTTAAAATATTTTTCTGACTCAAATTCATGGCCCCAAAACCACCGTTCCGATTAAGGCCTAAATCGGGCTGTTACAACTCTCTCCCCTAAGGGATTTTCATCCCCGAAAATCTTACCAGTGAATAGGTTCGGATAGCATTCTCTCATTGCATCCTCTGGCTCCCATGTTGCTTCTTCAATACAGTGTTTATGCCACAATACTTTATCTAATAGATTCTTCTTATTTCTCAACTCTTTAATCTCACGAGTCAAAATGCGAATCGGTTCTTCCTCGTGGGTCATATTAGGCTGAATTTCAATCTCAGACAGACTAATCACATGTGAAGGATCAGATCGATACCTCCGAAGCATCGAAACAAGGAATACATTGTGGATCTTTTCTAACTCAGGTGGCAATAATAGTTTGCAAGTAACTGTCTCAATACGCTCTATAACCTCATACGGCCCAATAAACCTCAGACTCAATTTGCCTTTACGATCGAATCTGAGTATTTTCTTCCACGGTGAGACTTTCAAAAAGACTTTTTCTCTGATCTGAAACTCTATATCTTTACATTTCAAGTCCGCATAAGATTTCTGACAATCCGATGCTGTTCTCAAACTTTCACGGATCACTTTCACTTTCTATTCAGTTTCTCTGATCAAGTCAACCCCGTGTATCTTATTTTTTTTGAGCTCAGTCTAGTATAATGGCGTACGGCATTTATGACCATACAAAGCCTCATAAGGTGCCATTTTGATACTCGATTGATAGTTGCTATTATATGAAAATTCAATCAGAGGTAGATATCGTTCCCACGTACCTTCAAACTCAAGAATGCAACATCTCAACATATCCTCAAGTATCTGAATGATTCATTCAGACTGACCATCTATTTGTGAATGGAAAGTATTACTAAAATGTAATTTCGTACCTAGTGCATCTTGCAGTTTCTTCTAAAATCGCGATGTAAACCTCGAATCTCTATCCGAAACAATAGATATAGGCACACCATGTAGTCTCACAATCTGAAAAACATACAATTCAACCAGCTTATCAAGTGAGTAATCTGTAGGTATCGGGATAAAATGAGCCGATTTAGTCAATCTATCAATAGCAACCCAAATTGCATCTTTCTTGCTCGGTGTCAATGGTAAACCAGATACAAAATCCATCGTAACTCTATCCCATTTCCACTCAGGTATCATGATAGGCTAAAGTAATTCTGAAGGCACCTGATGTTCAGCTTTTACTTGTTGACAGACTAAACATTTTGCAACAAAGTAGGAAATGTCTCACTTCATATCATGCCACCAGTAAAGTTGTTTCAGATCATAATACATCTTTGTACTACCTGGATGAATAGATAATCGACTGTTGTGAGCTTCATTCATAATCATCTGAATCAACTCTGAATTCCTTGGGACATATATTCGGTCTCTGAATCTCAAACAGTCATCAGCATCAACTCTGAACTCTGAATCAGCATCCGTCTCACATTGAGCTCGTTTTGCAATCAATTCATTATCAACCTTCTGGGCGTCATATATTTGTTGAACAGATAACGGTCTAGCTTTTAATTCAGCCACTATCAAACCATTATTAGACATGGTCAAATGTGTATTCATTGCACGCAAAGCAAACAGTGACTTTTGGCTTAAAGCATCAGCAACAACGTTAGCCTTTCCCAGGTGATAATCAATCACAAGCTTGTAGTCTTTTAGTAATTCTAACCATCATTGTCGTCTCAAATTTAGATCTTTCTGAGTCATCAAGTATTTCAGGCTTTTATGATCTGAATAAACACGACATTTCTCACCGAACAGATAGTGACGCCAAATTTTCAACGCAAACACAGTTGCTGCCAGTTCCAGGTCATGTGTCGGATAATTCCTTTCATGCTGTTTCGATTATCTCAAGGCATAAGCTAAAACTTTGCCTTCCTACATCAGAACACAGCCTAAACCATTCAAAGATGCATCACTATAAATTACAAATTCTTTACCCGATTCTGGCTGAACTAGCACTGGAGCTTCAGTCAAAAGGGCATTCAACTGATCAAAGCTTTTCTGACATTTCTCTGACCACTCGAACATAACATCTTTCTGCAGTAGCTTTGTCATCAGAGCTACAGTCATAGAGAAATCTTTAACGAACCATCTATAATAACTAGCAAGTCCTAGAAAGCTTCAAACTTCAGAAACATTCTTTAGAGGTTTCCAATCTAGTATAGCTAAAATTTTGCTCTGATCTACTTGAATACCTGATGCTGATGCCACATGGCCCAGAAAACTAACTTTATTTAACCAGAACTCACATTTACTAAATTTCGCGTACAATTGTTTATCTCGCAAGGTCTGTAACACAAGTTTCAAATGTTCGGCATGCTCAGCTTCATCTCGAGAGTAGATTAGAGTGTCATCTATAAACACAGCCACGAACTGATCCAAGTACGGTTTGAAGATTCTATTCATCAAATCCATGAAAACAGCAGGTGCGTTAGTGAGTCCGAAAGGCATAACCAGAAACTCATAGTGTCCGTACCTCGTTCTAAAAGCAGTCTTTGGCACATCTAAATCTTTAACTCGCAACTGATAGTAGCCTGATCTCAAATCTATCTTCAAAAATATTGTAGCCCCTTTCAGTTGGTCGAACAGATCATCAATCCATGGCAACGGATACTTATTCTTTATAGTAACCTTATTAAGCTGTCTGTAATCAATGCACATTATCATAGTTCCATCTTTCTTTTTCACAAACAACATAGGTGTACCCCACGGAGAAACACTCGATCGCGCGAAACCTTTATCTGTCAATTCTTGCAACTGAGCTTTCAATTCTTTTAATTCTTTAGGTGCCATTCTGTACAGAGCTATGGATATCAGAGTTGTCCCAAGCACTAACTCAATACCAAACTCTACTTCTCGAATAGGTGGCAAACCCAATAATTCTTCAGGAAACACATCTGGATACTCACATACAACAGGTACTGATTCAATGTTTCTTTCAGCCACTTTACTATCAAGCACGTAGGCAAAATAAGCTTTACACCCTTTTCTCACATATTTTTGAGCTAGCATCGAAGAAATCACTACTGGAAAACCACACAAATCACTAGATTCAATCTGGATAATTTCATCATTCTGGCTCCGTAGATCAATGGTCTTTCTTTTGTAGTTCACAACAGCATCATGTAAAGTCAGCCAATCCATACCCAGAATTATATCGAACTCATCAAATGGCAGTAACATCAAATCAGCCAGAAAGCATAGATCTCAAACCATTAAGGGCAATTTTTACACACTTTATCGACCATAACACACCGGCCCAAGGGGTTTGACACTCTAATCACAAACTCAGTAAACTCAACAGGTAGAGTCTTGCTGAATACTAATGTCTTACACACATAAGAATGAGTAGAACTAGGATCAATCAATGCAATTACATTAGTATCATAAAGAGTAAATGTACCAGTAATAACATCTGGGGATAAAGCCTCCTCTCGTGCACGTATAGCATAGGCTCTGGCAGATGCACGAGCCTCAGATCTGATTGTCGTATCTTTAGTCCCTCTCTAACTACCACTCGTATTACCAGCATTTCTGGGTGGTCTACCTCGAGCTACAGTGTTACCTGATCTCATATTCTGCACTGGATTTTCCTCAGCTAACATTGGGCAGTCTTGAATATAATGATCTATCGATCCACATTTAAAATAGGCCCGATCATGCAACCTACAACTGCCAGGATGTCGTTTACCATAGTGCTTACACTCGGGTTGATTTGATCTGACATTACCCATAGTCGCTATTGAGATAGCTCTTGGACTCACTGGTGGTCTATTCTGATCCCATCTGGAGTAACCTGAAGGGGCTTTAGAATGGCTAAAATCATCTTGGAATTTCTTTGATGCCGACCAAAATGACTTACCAGATGTTCTTTTGTGTGCATCTTTAGCTTCAAAGTCAGCTTTTCTGTAACACCCTGAATTTGGGCCTAGAAGTTTTGGGCCTTGAGCATGGGAGCAGTTGAAGGCAGCTTGTAATATTTTGTTGTGCATGTAAATTTCGTTAATGAAGGCTTGGGTTAAGTGTGCTGAAAAGTGTTGGAGAAGTCTTGGGTTCAAACCTGGACTCTAGCAGAATTTTTGGTTTAAGGTGAATCAAACCCTGGGTGTAGTAGGTAGGCCATAAGAATATTGTTGGAGAAATTGTGCCACAAAAAGCCTTGTGGTCTAGTGGCAAAGTAGCACCACATAAGAGGCAGGAAGGTGGCATCATAGAGTTGGCAAGGAGGTCCAGGGTTCGAAACTCATGACAATCAAAGAGCATTTATTTTGCTAATAGGGGCCGGCAAGAGTTGGTGTTGAATTTAAACTCTGATGATGGAGGGATCCCACATCGGGAAGCTAACATAAGAGTGGATGCGAAGCTGGCTTTAAATAGAGAGAACCATGAAGAGAGTAAAGGTACCTTTCTTGGCTGATCCCTTTCGCTTTATGGCGTGCTCGTTTGGGTTGGGCGTCGGCTAAGAGTTCTCGGAGCGCGGATTAACTCTAGTCTCCTATCAGGTGTGTATTTCTCACTACTCTAGCTGTAGGATGGCTACTTCGGGCCGTGATGGGCCGAAAGGGGCCATGTTGGCCCAATGGGCCTACGGGCCCAATTGGATAAGTTGTTTGATTGTGTAGTAAATATTGGACTAGGCTAGGTGAATCTCATATATGTGGCTAGATTTGGGCTAAAAGGGCCACACGAGCGTGTGGGCCTATTTGGGTCGAGAATGGGCTTTAGGCCCATCGTATTGTTATCCCTGTTTAGAATACTTTAGTTTACTAAAATACCCTTGTAAGGTAGAAATACCGAAATACCCCTGTAGGGTAGAATTACTGAAATACCCCTGTAAGGTAGAATTACTGAAATACCCTTGTAGGGTAGAATTATCGAAATACCCCTGCAGGGTAGAATTATCGAAATACCCCTGTAGGGTAGAATTACTGAAATACCCCTGTAGGGTAGAATTACCGAAATACCCTTTTAGGGTAGAAATACCGAAATACCCCTGTAGGATAGAGTTACTGAAATACCCCTGTAAGGTAGAATTACCGAAATACTCCTGTAGGGTAGAATTACTGAAATACCCCTGTAGGGTAGAATTACTTAAATACCCCTATAAGGTAGAATTACTGAAATACTCTTGTAGGATAAAAATATCGAAATACCCCTGTAGGGTAGAATTACTGAAATATCCCTATAGGGTAGAATTATCGAAATACCCCTGTAGGGTAGAATTACCGAAATACCCTGTAGGGTAGAATTACTGAAATACCCCTGTAGGGTAGAATTACTAAAATACCCTTGTAGGGTAGAAATACCGAAATACCCTTGTAAGGTAGAATTACTAAAATAACCCTATAGGGTAAAATTACTGAAATACCCTTGTAGGGTAGAAATACCGAAATACCCCTGTAGGGTAGAATTACTGAAATACCCTTGTAAGGTAAAATTACTGAAATACCCCTATAGGGTAGAATTACCGAAATACTCTTGTAGGGTAGAAATATCGAAATACCCCTGTAGGGTAGAATTATCGAGATACCCTTGTGGGGTAAAATTACCATTTTGCCCCTAGGGTGTTAAATGACTGTTTTGCCCTTGTGGGCAAGTGACTGACTTGGACTGTGTGGTTGAAGGATTTGATTGTGAATATATGTTGGTGATATGAATGACTTGACTGTGATTGTTTGATTCAAATATGGGCATGACATTCTGCATACATGACATGTTGCATGGGTTAGGTTATATTGATGGAGGAAGCGTTCTGGTGGCTCTGCCACAATATCTGTTTCTAGTGACTCTGTCACAATATCTGTTCTGGCAGCCATGCTGCAAATTCTATGGTGTGTAGTGAATGGGTGGGTCGAGTTGTCTCCCCACATGGTGTAAGGTTGGTACGGGGGTTTATATGGATGGATATGGGTTGGGATTGCATTCACATTCGATTCGATTACTGTTACACGATACTAATTTCGATTTCGTCACCTAATTCGATTCGATTACGATTACATGCACGATACTAATTTCGATTACGTCACCTAAATCGATTCTAATTTCGATTTCGATTCGTCACTTGATTCGATTCGATTCTCATTTTGATTCTAGTTACGATAATGTTCTTATTCGTAATGAATGGGCTAAGGCCCAACCGATCATCGTCTGTTATAATGGGTTAAGGCCCAATTGATCTTTCGAAATTGTAAGTAGGGCTGGGGCTAGACTTTTAATTCTTTTATATGACTGACTGCTCCTTTTATATAGTAGGGGATTTCACACTGAGTTTTCGTAAACTCACCTCGTTTATTAACCTTTCAAAGTTATTTCCACTTTAGACGGATCGGAGTGTGTGGGGGCTCGGAGGAAGCACACACCTTTGTTTATGTTCTGATTTTGATTATTACTTTTAAATGTTTTTATGTGGGTTGTAGTAAAGCCGTTGTAATTTTTTGGATTTCAAATTTGGAATTTTATTTATTGATCTTATAATTGCTAGTATTAGAACACGATTTTCCAAAGCAACTACTGTTGTTCAAAACATCACGTATCCGCAATTGTTTTTAAATTAAGCTTCTACAATTGCCAAGATTTTTACAAAGTTGTTAAGAATGTTATTCAGCTGAGGTTTTCTAACAAGGTTTAAAAAGGGTATAAGTTTTTAATTATTAAGAAGGGTTTTTAATGGAAACATGGTTTTCGAAAAACACTTCAATGTGACACGCCAGATTCAAGCCAAACTTCTAGGCCGGGTTTGGGGTGTTACATTTTCTTTTCTCTTTCCCGAGCTCTTTAGCTTTGCAGGCTCGCTCAACAACTACCACAAGCTCTTTTATCTCAAGTATGCCAACTAACAGCTTAATGTCTTCATTTAGCCCATCTTCAAATCTTTTACACATTCTGACCTCAGTAGAAACACACTTTCGGGCATACCGGCTGAGTCTCATGAATTTTCGCTCGTATTCTGTCACTGTCATCTGGCCCTATTTCAACTCCAGAAATTGTTTACGCTTCTGATCGATAAATCTCTGACTGATATATTTCTTACGAAACTCGATCGAAGAATTTCAGTCACTGCTCTCGAAACTCACGATACTAGGGTATTCCACCAGCGATATGATGTGTCTTGAAGTAGGGATATAGCACATTTCAAACATTTATCAGGAGTACAGGAAAGCTCATCAAACATACGGATGGTATTATCAAGCCAGAACTAATCTCGCTCAGCGACACTTCATCAGTGGCTTTAAACTCTTCAGCCCCACATTTTCTAATTTTATCGACAGGTGGTCTATTCAATCGCAACGGATCACTTATTTGAGGTATAGCAGGCATCGAAGATGGATTAATTGGGGGTGGAGGTTGTTGTGCAGCTGGGTTAGTCCGAATATATTGGGTGAACCAGTCATTCATCATTCGATAGAAGGATTGTTTAGCCTCACTTTCTAGATTACTCGAAGTCAGTCGAGAATCAACCTGCACTATCCCTTGCGCGGGAGCAGGCGCTACACTCTCAACATCATCAGCTACAGCTCTGTCAAAATCCATTTATCATATGAAAACACATTTCAAATGTCAGAATTCATCACACTATCATAGTATATAATTATGGCATGTATAGCTAGACTCACACACGCTACGTTAGTCCTAGAACCGACTAAACCGTAGCTTTGATACCAATAATAATGTAACACTCCTAACCCGTATCAGTCGAATTAGGGTTATGAGATATTACTGATAATACTATTATTCATACAAACGTTTATTATAAATTCCAATTCAAGATTTAGATTACATAAAAGCTTATAACTCAATTCAATATCAAACCTTAAAAGAAAATTTAAGATACACAATACAACACAAATAATATATATATATCCTAATATGCATGTACAAATTAAACATTTATTACGTACACAAGGCATGGAACACAACTATGGCTTCATTATTGATCATTAAACTTGTTGTATATATGTCACGTGTAAGCACAAGTTTTACACCAAATAAAACAAATGTCATTACCTTCCTTTAATTATTATGTTGTACATAGGTAATACATCAAGCGATCTAATTCACTCTTTAAATATATATAAACATGTAAGTAGTTGTAACTGAACATAACCGAATATCACTACAAGACAATTTAAAATTTTGAGATTAATAATTTATCATCACATAAGGAACGCAACATATATTACAACGCTCAAACACATTTTACCATTTAGCATAAATCCTTCAAAGAACCCTAATGATAATTTAATATTAAATCATGCAAAATCCATTATATTATCAAGCTGCCAATAACTCGCAAATATCAACCCTTACACACACTGTATTATAAATTAGAAGAGTTCATAGTACTTAATTTAAATAAAAATCACCTATACATCAATGGTGCTATTTAACATGGCCGTACCCACTATCATTACATATTCATATATATGTAACTAAAGCTTATTTGCCCAAAGTTTTAATGCCACACTTAACTCATGCGCACATGTCATATAATTAACTAAAACAATTTTAAAATGTATTTAATACTTGTTACCTTTCATCACCGAATGGTAGTACTCAAATCTAGGCTTACTACGAATTATGTCTATGCATGTACGAATCTAAACCCAAGCATAAAAGAAAATTCACATACGTATATTTCACCTTAACGAAAACATATTCAATTTAATCTAACAAGCTTATGATCGAATTTACCATGTCACTTACTAAGTTATAATCCAACTTTGATATACAATCACATAGCATCACTTATAAATATTTATAACATACGACATATTTCTCCATACCTCATGCAAAGTCATTAACCTAATTCAACATTCAAACACATAACCCATACTATATCCATCCATGGCACGCAACATATTAATCAAAATGTACTTATACCATTATCAATCTATAACCGAACACAAGCATAGAAATAAGCCATTTTCGCATGGCCTTAATACAAAATTAAAGTTCAATACCAAAACACATTCCAGCCTATACATGCCATAATTCGAGTTTGACTTATAAAGGTACCAAGATAGCTGATAGTGTGATGAGCTTGGCTGACAGTCCCCGAGCATGTAGCTAGACTTCAAAATCTATAAACAAGAACAATATACACAGTAAGCTATGATAGCTTAGTAAGCTATAAGTAAATAAACATTTCAATAATGTATTCAGCTCCTTTAAACTAGTCGAATTACATTAACACAACTATACTTGACCTCAATCCTACAACATGCATAATTAATACATTTTCATAGACATTTATCCACCTAGGCCGAATTCACACATAGTCATTTAACACATTATAATCAACTCTCAAACATAAAAGACATAATAAACCATTCAACCATTTACTCTTAAGTACAAACCTAAGATTCATCAAATGACATCACATGCAAACTTATTACCTATATGACCGAATATGCCATCTCACATATGTATGTATTTTAAAAGATAAACACTTCAATGATACACAAATTATTCATTCACAAGCCAAATACATATATCAAATACACATGAATTCTCCATTTGCATGACACATAATTTATAACAAAAATTCATAGTACTTTCAGACCTTAGCTCAAGTAGATATCAAATTGATTCATACTTGGCCATTTAACTTGTATTACACATCCGTACACAATTTACCTTTACCTGATGAGCCATTCGAAATCGGATAGGACACTCAGATTATCACAT
The DNA here is from genome assembly GCA_025698465.1 of Gossypium longicalyx. Lineage (NCBI taxonomy): Eukaryota > Viridiplantae > Streptophyta > Magnoliopsida > Malvales > Malvaceae > Gossypium > Gossypium longicalyx. The sequence goes on from CM047000.1 coordinate 23,117,205, forward strand.
ATATCGTACAATGCCAACGTCCCAGACGTGGTCTTACATGTAGCCACATATGGATGCCACTGTCCTAGACAGGGTCTTACTGGTAAACACATATCGAAAACACAAATCGATGCCATGGACTTACTCGCACACATATATCGGAATCCTATGTCATGAAATATGTATTCTAGCTATTCCTAAGGTTCATACGAGTCTTTTGGAAATCGTAACTCGGTCGAATCGAGCTCGAAAGTGTAGTAGCCACATTTAATCATATTCGGCCAAAATATATTTAATTTCTAACATTTCATAACAGCATGTAAACATAACACTTAATTATCAATAAACACGTCTATTTGCTTATAAACTTTCCTCGGACGTCGTATAACGGGACGTGGCTGCTAGTCGACATCTTTTGTTTTTCCCCGGTCCAAATCTGATTTCTTTGGTTCTTGATCTAAACATATTCAAATTAAGCTCATTCAAACATATTTTCATTCAATTTAGTCCAAAAACACATAAATAGGAAAATTACCATTTTACCCCTAACATTTACAATTTTTACAATTTAGTCCCTATTGCACAAAACACAAAATACACTAAATTTCACAACACCCATGTTAGGTCGAATAGTAGCCATGCTCATACAAGTCCACAAATTTTATCATTTTTACATTTTCGTCCTTCAAATTTTTATTTTTGTAATTAAGTCTTAATTACTCAAAATCACCGAAAACTCTAATACAAAATATGTTAATCTAAAATATATCTTTCATTTTTCATCATCAAACAACAAAAATCACAAGCTATTAACAATGGCACAACTCAAAATATTCTTCAAAATAAAAAATTCAAGCATGGGTTTTGTAGTATTCGAAGCAACGATCTCACGTAAAAATTATCAAAAATCGACAAAGAACGAACCTTGATTTTAGCTTGGAAGATGGTCGAACTAGGTTTCTTCTCCTTTTCTTTGTTATTTAGTTTTGGCAATGGTAAATTAAAAGTATGAGCATTATGCTTTATGTTATATTTTATATTATACTAAGTTATATTATTAGTTTACCAAATTAGCCTTATTAAAATTATTACAAAGTCACATAATATATGTCCATTATCGTCCATTTAATATATCAATAGGCTATTTACCACTTAAATCCTTCAAATTACGAAACCACTAACAATCTGGCCATTTTTATATAAACTACCAAATTTTAATTTACGCGATTAAGTCCTTTTATTTAATCGGACACTTAAATGACAAAATAAAATCCCGAAAATTTCACAAACATAAATTCACACAAAATAAACACTGAAAATAATTTTAAAATATTTTTTTGACTCGAATTTGTGGTCTCGAAACCACCGTTCTGATTAGGGTCTAAATCAGGCTGTTACATGTTTGGCCATCTCCGAGCCCCTCGCAGCACCAATCCTCCTAATGCTGGGGATTACCTGCACAGTTAATAAATGGGGTGAGTTTGTGAAAACTCAGTGTGTAATCCCCTTACTAGAGTAACAGTCAGTATACAGAAACAGAAACAGTCTGGGCCAGAGCCCTTTACAGTTATAGAATAATGTGTGTGGGCCTAAGCCTAGTACAATTTCTCTTGGGTCTCAGCCCTCATCAGAATCAATTGGGCCTAGCCCATCTCAGTAACAAAATAGAATGTGTGAATGCATGGATGCATGCTATCCAATCCAACCCTACACTCGCCTCCATCCAACCCTGCACTACCTGTGGGGAATAACTCACCCACACCATCCCTACACTTACAATGTTAACACCGATTGCAAAGACTAATCGAAATCACAAAAAAAAGTGCTTTAGTACAAATCTGACGGCTTTAAGCCTTGATAGTGATATTATAATTGGCACAAAGCCATTGGTAACTGTAATAAGTTCAGTACATAGCCATCAGTGACGGTATTATATCTGACACACAGCCATGGGTAAATATGATCGACACAGAGTCATCAATAAATATGATAGGCACATAGCCACCGGTAAATACGATTAGCACAAAGCCATAATCAAGATGGCACAAAGCCATATTTAGGTTGGCACAGAGCCATAATCAGTAATGACCCAAAGCCTTCAGTAGGTCCACAGTCGTCTTGCGCGACCCGTGTGAACTTATCAGAACAGTACTTCCTCCATATCAATGTCCAAACCCCATGCAATAAGTCGTGTATGTCATGCTCAATCATCACACATGTATGCAAAATGGCCATGCTCAGTAACAGTCATTTAAACGCATATTAAACGCATATCAGTTTTACAACCTCAGTCAAGTCAATTAAAACACAGCCATACAATCACAGTCAAATTAGTCAAATTCATAGTCTAAGTCGGTCATTTACCTACAAGGGAAAAATAGCCATTTTACCATATAGGGGTATTTTGATAATTTTACACTACAAGCGTATTTTCGTAATTTTACAAACTGAGGGTATTTCAATAATTTTACAAATCGAGGGTATTTTGGTAATTTTATAATCTGAGGTTATTTCAGTAATTTTACAAACTAGGGTATTTCAGTAATTTTACAATCTGAGGGTATTTTGATAATTTTACAAACTGGGGTATTTTGGTAATTTCACAAATCGGGGGTATTTCGATAATTTTACAATTCAGGGGTATTTTAGTGATTATAAAAATTGGGAGTATTTCGGTAATTTTACAATCAGAAGTCTTAACGACCAAACAGAAGGTTCACTGTCACCTCGAGCAACTTAAATAACCTAAACAGGCATAACGGTATAAATGGCGCTACGGCCCATTACTTGGCCTTAGTGGGCACACACTCGTGTAGCCCATTCAGCCCAAAATTAGATGCGGCTATGTGTACACCATAGCCCGATTCCTTATTAGTCACTTATCGTAGATTTAATCCGTGTGAGGCCTACAAGCCCATTGGGTCCACATGGCCTATTTAGGCCAAACGAGGCCCAGAACTACATAAGTCATGTACGCGACATGACAAGTCTATCTACATTCCACCTAATAGTGAAGTTTACCCACGTGGACCCACGGGCCCATACGGCCCATTCTGGCCCAAGCCCATATGATCACTCATGGTGGCCTTCCTCGTCGTATGCCCACATTTCGTGGGCTCGATTGATCACATGAGCGTTCGCACGGTCATGTGGCCCAAAAGCCCAATCCTTCGGCTTTTCAGCTTTTTTGTATTTTGGCATTTCAGCATTTGTCGCTACAGCTAACACCGTGTGAAAAACATACACACTCTATCAGCTTTTGACCGATTAACAATTACGATACTAATACACACATTTCTACGGCTTTTACACCTATTACCATTTACAAGGTGCAGAAACACACCTGATTGCAAGCTTTCGTGAAAAATCTTGAGCATCCAAACCTATAATCCATCATAACACACCATTAACAATTATCTAAAGAGTTAAAACAACCCCTTCCTAATAAGACATATCCATAGAAAATTTGCCAGTTGCCTTAATCGATTGACAGAAAATCATCCACCTACACCGTTGTCCAAAAACTAATCACTCGACCTCAGAGATCCTGTATCAACCAACCTTATCATCCCTTACCCAAAAGAATAACTTGAGCAAGATAATGAGAATACTTACCAAACTGCGAGGTTAACTAGGGAGAAGGGACAATCGGCTTAGCACCACTCGTCCCTAGCCACTGAACGGTAATAAAAAAAATAAGGTTAAGCACATGATTACCAACAAGGAGGAGAAGATTTACAAAGAATAAATACTCACCACTTGACTACAGAACATTGGCACAAGTCGAAAATCGGAGTAGAGAGGGAGGGTGCTGATGTTCGGCCAAAGCAAAACTAAAATCAACACTGAAGCGAAAAGAAAATAAGGAGAGAGAAAGATTGGTTCGGTCAAATTGAAAATAGAAAGGGGAAGGAGATGTATACGACTAGAGTTTGAGAATAGAAACAAGAAGAGAACAAAAGGATCGAGAAGAGGAGAAGAAAAAGAGAATCAGCATAAGCAGTAATTATTTGAGAAATAGCAGAGAATAGAGGTATGTTCGGTTTTGGTACAGCAAAGAAATTAAGAAAACAAATGCCCAATCGATTAAATGAGAAAAAGGCAGAAAAAAACTAAAACAAGAGACGCCTAAATCCGTTTAGCAAAAATTTGCTCCCCAAAAGTGCCTAAAACCAAAATGGCAAGAAAAGATTCGGCCACTACCAACATCAACACTCCAAAACTGAGAAAAAATGAACCCAACTCTCCCTAGCCAAAATTCTTGAGTAACCAAGTCCTCATTCGGCTAGAAACCTCATTATTCAAATCCTTCCTTGATTTTCTCCCAAACTCCAAGATTATTTCCCACAAATCCCTCCTCAAATTTCTTCAAGACCAATTCAAACTCTCCTTATCAGTGTTTGATTCAAACTCCACTACTTGCTCAGCAAAGGAGTAAAATAAATACTCCTTTGAGCAGGGAGTGACTCGAACTCAGCATCCCTTGCCACCTTAATGACGCTACAACCACTGGACCACAAGCTCATCTTACGTTACATTTCCACCCCAAGTATTTAAAAAGCCTTCATTCAAAGGCTTAGATTCATTTAAGAGCAAAATCAACAATTTTTCAAAAGCTAAGGCTTGAACCCAGGACTTCTCAGGCACTCCCAAACACTCCCAATTCACTTAACCATTAAAGCAAACAAACAATCTGTGCTATTCCATTGCACAACTAAATATTTATAAGCCGCCTTCTAATCGATCCCATGCTCAAGGCCCAATCCTACTAGGCTCAAATTCAGGGCGTTATAGTTTCTAAAAGGGACCTAATTGCTAATGGCTTTCTAAATTGGAGTAACCAAACTGCTTCAGAAAGATGTGAAGTTTGAGTGGTCTGAAAAATGTCAAAACAGTTTTGATTAGTTAAAAACTTTATTGACTGAAGCTCCGGTATTGGTACAACCCGAATCGAGTAAAGAATTTATAATTTATAGTGATGCTTCGTTGATCGAACTGGGATTTTTTTTATGCAAGAAGGCAAAGTCATCGCTTATGCTTCAAGATAGTTGAAGCCACATGAAAAGAATTATCCGACACGCGATCTTGAGTTAGTCGCAATTGTATTTGCTCTAAATATTTGGCGCCACTATTTGTTTGGTGAGAAATGTCACGTATATTCTGATCATAAGAGTTTGAAATTTTTGATGACTTAGAAAGATTCGAATCTGCGACAAAGAAGATGGCTTGAATTGCTAAAAGACTATGACCTTGTAATTGATTATCATCCGGGTAAAGCAAATGTTGTTGTTGATGCTTTGAGTCAAAAATTATTATTTACTTTGCATACGATGAATACTCATTTGGTTCTATCGGATGATGGTTCATTTTTAGCTTAATTGAAAGCGAGACCTATGTTCTTACAGTAGATTATCGAAGCTCAGAAGATTGATAATGAAATTTTAGCAAAACAAGCTCAGCGTGATTCAGAGTCTGATTCAGAATTTAGAGTTGATAAAGATGATTGTCTAAGATTCTGAGATAGAATTTGTGTTTCGAGAAATCCAGAGTTAATTCAAATGATTTTGAGTGAAGCTCACAATATTCGATTATCTGTGCATCCGGGTAGCACGAAAATGTACAATGATCTGAAACAGTATTATTGGTGGTTTGAAATGAAAAGAGATATCTCTAACTTTGTTTCTAAATGTTTGATCTGTCAGCAAGTTAAAGCTAAATATCAGGTGCCATCTGGTTTGTTACAAAAGATTATGATTCCGGAATAAAATGGGATAGAGTGACGATGGACTTTGTTTTGGGTTTACCCCTGTCTCCGAGAAAGAAAGATGCTATCTGGGTTGTAGTTGATTGTTTGACAAAATCAGCTCAATTTATTCTGGTATGATCTGATTACTCACTTGATAAATTAGCTGAGTTATACATTTAAGATATTTTAAGATTGCATGGTGTGCCATTATTTATTATGTCAGACAGAGATCCGAGCTTTACATCGCGATTTTAGAAGAAATTGAAAGATGTACTGGGTACAAAATTGTATTTTAGTACTGCTTTTCATCTACAAACGGATGGTCAATCCAAGTGAATTATTCAGATACTCGATGATATGTTAAGATGTTATATTCTTGAGTTTGAAGGTACGTGGGAACAGTATTTGCCTTTGATTGAATTTGTTTACAATAATAGTTTTCAATTGAGCATTAAAATGGCACCATATGAAGCTTTATATGGTCACAAATGCCGTACACCTTTGTATTGGACTAAACCCAATGAAAATAAGATTCACGGAATTGATTTGATAAAAGAAACTGAACAAAAAGTGAAAGTGATCCAAGATAGTTTGAAAGCAGCTTCCAATTGTCAAAAATCTTATGCGGACATGAAAAGAAAAGATATTGAATTTAAAATCGATGACAAAGTGTTTTTGAAAGTATCTCCGTGGAATAAAGTGCTTCGGTTTGGTAGAAAAGGCAAATTGAGTCCGAGGTTTATTGGGTCGTATGAGATTACCGAGCATATTGGGCCAGTAGCATATAGATTGTTGTTGCCACCAGAGTTAGAAAAGATTCATGATGTGTTTTACGTATCGATGCTTCGACGATACAGATCCGATCCTTCGCATGTGATTCTTTCGTCTGAGATTGAAATTCAGTCTGATATTACTTACAAAGAAAAGCCGATCTGTATCTTAGCTCGAAAGGTTAAAGAGCTGCGAAATAAGAAAATTTTGTTAGTAAAAGTGATGTGGCATCGGCATGGTATTGAAGAGGCCACTTGGGAGCCCGGAGATGTTATGAGACAACAATATCCGAATTTGTTCCACAGTAAGATTTTCGGGGACGAAAATCTCTAAGGGGGGAGAATTGTAACAGTCTAGTTTAGACCTTAGTCAGAATAGTGGTTTCGGGAAAAATATTTGAGTTAGAAAAATATTTAAATATTATTTTTCGTGCTTATGATATATGAATTAGTATATGTGAAAGTTTCGCATAAAAATTTGATCGTTTGTGTGCTTAATTTGCAAAAAGGACCTAATTGCGTGAATTGTAAAAGTTGCCTGTTATTTGTTAAAAGTGTTTATTTTATTTGTCTTTGTTAATTAAAGGTCCTTATCATGTTATTAGACCATTAGTATGTTAAATGGACATTATTGGACATCCATTATATGTTTAAATGTTTATTTTATAAAGGTTAAAATGGTAAAAGATTAATTAATGTTATTAATTAATGAAAACATAAAATTTGCTTCATATTTTCATCACTTGATCGATTTTATCAAAGAAAAATAAAGGAGAAAGGCTTGCTAGGGTTCGGCAATATTAAGCTTTGATTTAGGTATGTTTTTGTTTCAATTTTTGATAATTTCTACATTTTTTGTAATCTTTGCTTAGTATACTATCAAGCCAATGCCTTAATTTTTTATTTTGGTGATAATTCTTAAATGTGCCATGGATGAATTCATAAGCTTTATATTGTTATATGATGAAATATGAAAGTTTAATGTTGGGTTTATATGTTTTGTTTTTGGATTTTTGGTGATTTTGAGTAAAATGGGCTAAATTGTGAAAATTGTAAATTGAAGGACTAAAATGTGAAATAAATGAAATGTGTGGACTTGTATGAGAGTTATGAAGATTCAGTCAAGCATGAGTATATGCAAATTATGTGTATTTTGTGATTTTTTGAATATGGGGCTAAAGTGTCAAAATGTGAAAAAAGTGAGGTCTAGTTTGCAAATTGCCCTAAATATGTATTTATGGATTGTATTAAATGAATTTATGATTGAATAAGTTAAATTTGAATTTATATAGATCAAGAGTTAAAGAAAACAGAATTAGATCGGGGAAGTCGAAAGTTGTCGAGTAACCGATTCCATCCATCCGAATCCGTACGAGGTAAGTCTATATACAAATATATACACTTGAATTGATTTATTTATGCTTATATGTTATTGAACTATGATGAATGGATTTATGCCTTGATTTTGAGACATTTCAGAAAGTATCGATGAATTTCCGACGTCCGAAAAGCCTAGTTCGAACCTTAGGAATAGTTAGGATACATATGTCATGACATAGGATTCGATATATGTTTTCGTGTAAGACCACGTCTAGGACATTGGCATTGACTTATGCTTTACGTGTAAGACCATTCCTGGGACGTTGGCATCGTATTTATTTTCATGTAAGACCCAGTCTGGGACAGTGGCATCGATATTTGATTACATGTAAGACCACGTCTGGGACTTGGCATTATATATGTTCTGTGAGCTATCCGCGTATCCTTATGTTTTCAAACGAGTTACATGGAAAACTAAATTTCGGAAGAAATATATCAGTCAGAGATTCATTGATCAGAAATGTAAAGAGTTTCTCGAGTTTAAACAAGGCCGTATGTCTGTCACAGAATACGAGCGGGAATTTGTAAGATTGAGTCGGTATGCCCGTGAATGTGTATCTTCGAAAGCAATAATGTGTAAGAGATTTGAAGACAGCTTGAATGAAGATATTCGTTTGCTAGTTGGGATCTTGGAAATCAAAGAATTCATGGTGCTTGTTGAACGAGCATGTAAAGCTGAAGATCTTGGAAAAGAGAAAAGAAAGGTTGATTTTAAAGCTAGAGAGGTATGAAAGAGATCATCAGGCAAATCATTTCAATCTGGATCCAAGAAGTTTAGAGATGATAGCAGTCATTTAAAGACTAGTGTGGGACATTCGAACAGAGATCGTGCTAGATCGCAATCAAATTTCAAATCTTCAGCCACATCTATTGCCAGTGTTGATAATACAAATAATGAAAAGCCTGAATATGATCAATGTGGAAAACGACACTTTGGTGAATGCTGGGAAAAAAGTAATAACCGAGCTTGTTATAGTTGTGTTTCAAGAAATCATTTTATAAAAGATTGTCCAGATTTAGCTGAAAAAGATAATGTTCAGAATTCAAGGCAGAGTGGTAATGTTTCTCAACGTAGACCTCCTAGAAATTTGTGAAATGTAAGCAATAGTCAGAGAGGAACGAAAGACACAGTTGTGAGATCTGAGGCTCGTGCACTTGCCAGAGCCTATACTATTCGAGCTCGCGAGGAAGCTTCATCACCAGATGTGATTACGGGTACATTTACTCTCTATGATACTTCTGTAATTGCTTGGATAGATCTAGGATCGACACATTCGTATATATGCATGAATGTAGTGAATAGTAAGACTTTGCTAGTAGAGTCTACTAAATTTGTAATTAGAGTTTCGAACCCCATAGGCAACTGTGTTCTTGTAACGCCCCAAAAAAAATCTCGAAACCCAAAAATCCAGAAATCCTGAACTTTCTTTGTTTTAGGTTTTGATAAAAATTGTGTTGTATATTTATGGCCCAATGATAATTATAGTAGGTCTTAATTCAAACTTAGGGGTAAATGAAATTATAATTTAATTATTAAAAGAATCAGGACTGGCAAGTAGTTGGGCTTTTAAATAAAGTTAGGGGAAAATAGCATCAAAAAGCCTTGTGAAGGAGTGGCTAAGTGACGCCACTTAGGGTGTAGGGAGGTTGTGTTAATAGCTAGCAAGGAGGTCCAAGGTTCGAATCGTAGCTTAGAAATTTTTAGAAGTTTAATTTTATTCTTCTAGAAGGATGTAAGTGGCGTGGAAGTGGACTCCAAGGGAAGTGTTCAGGAGAGAAAATTAAGGAAGGGATTAAGGGGTTATTAGGGAGAAAAACGAGGAGATGAGAAGAGAGAAGTGATGCAGCCGAATAGGGAATTGGGCATAGGAAAATTCAGCTATAAGGCTTATAAATAGGTACCGAATGCTAGGGTATGAAGCTAATGCTTTCATCCACCCTGTTGCCAAAAACTCTCTTCTCTAAAAGCTGAAAACTCTCTGCCTTCTTTTCTTTTTCTTCTTCCTTGTGCCGAATTCTATTTCTCCTCTACTCAATATTTTCTTTACTTTAGACGATTCTTCTTCCTCTCTTCTTTGGTGCCGAGTAATCAATTAATGTCATTCAAATCTCTAAGAGCCGAATATCCTTTGGCCGAATACCCTTTGTGCCTCCACTACTCTTTCGATCCAGTCGATTTTAGTGTAAGTGTTCGCTCTCTCAATCGGTTTTTGATAAGTATCGAGTATTCAGTTCCTCACTTCTTTCTAATTAACTTTGGTAGGGAATTAGTGTCAGATCTCGGTTTTGAATTCCTACCGATTTGCTCTTTAGATCTGAGAGATATACGTGATTAGTGACCAAAGTAGAAGCTAGTAAAGGCTTAGCGTTCAGGTAAGGTTAAGGTGAGATTTTGGCTTTTGGTAAAGTATTCGATAAGTATGTGCGATTAATCTTTAAGTGATATCGATTGTAGGTTTGGGCTATGAAAATCGTAGCACGCTTGCTTACCAGGTGTGTACATACACTGCACACACAATGAATCGGCAAAAGCTGAAAAGCCGAAAAGCCGAAAAGCCAAAAAGCTGAAATGCTGAAAAGCTAAAAGTTTGGTTACGGTAGTCTTGTGAGTGCACGATGTCTGAGGCCTACGGGCGATTTCATGGACTTGGGTTGTGATTTGGCCATATAGGCCGGAATAGGCTAAATGGGCCAGATGGACTGTTGGGCCCATAATACGCAAAAAATTGAATATGGATGCTTTGTGATAGGAATTTGTATGTGAGCATGAATATGAATATGACTGGGCCTAACGGGCCATATAAATGTGATTTGGGCCTAATGGGCCATATACTGGTGATTTGGGCCTAATGGGCCATATGAATATGATTGGGCTTAATGGGTCAGATACAGGTATATGAAATTGTTTAGGCTTTGTAATGGGTTTTGGGCCTAGTATATGATATCCACATAAGACTTAATTAATATATTGCGACCGTGGACAAGTCAAAGGGTTAAGGTGTGGCAACGGGTATATGCATGTCTAGGATTGGATCTAGGGAGAGCTTGGTACTTAAGCGGTCTTAATGACCCACCTCCTCTTCTTTGGAATCCTACCTGGTGCATAGTATTCATTTATCTTAGCTCACGGGACTTGTTAACTGGCCAAGATAAGTGAAAACCGTAATTAAGGGAAAATTATCGAAATGCCCCTAAGGGCAAAAATGACCAAAATACCTCTAGGTGTTGAATGTAAGTTTTGTGGATACGACATGCAGACATATGATATTCTTCTTAGGTTGCATATGGGTTGGGAATTATGGAATGAAGGAAGTATATGAGGATCGCATGGTTGCTTGACAATCGTAGATCCACCGATGTCTTTTAAAGCCCAATATGTAAATTAAGGTAGTTTCGCAACCGGGCTACCATGTTGTATGGGTTGGGTGGGTCGATATTTATATCCCCACATGGTGTGACGGTGGATGGAGCCGGTGTGTAGCGGATGGATAATTTGGATGGGATTACATTGCATGTTTGATGTATGATGATTCTATTTTTTTTGAATGCTTGTTTTCTTTGAGGGTTGTACACACTGAGTTTGCAAAAACTCACCCCTCTTTTATTTTTTTTCAGGTGATGCTCAGTAGAAGGTTCGATGTTTGGAGGGACTCTGAGTGGCCAGCTAGCAAGATGATTTGACTTGGGTTTTTTTTAAGCATTTAAGTTTTTATTTCTTTTTAAGTATGTTCCAGACCAGATTGTAATAAGGTTTTTATTGTGTTATTATTACTTGAATTATTATTATTTCCATTGTAATTGCGAGAAGTTGAATTTCTTAAATTATAGTATGTTTTCTACGTTTCCGCAACTAAGTTTTTTTTTTTAATCAAATGTTTTAAACAAAGCTTTCGTAACTGAAGGTGTTTTTTTAAGTTAATTAGGGTTTCTTTTATTTTAAGAAGGGTTTTCAATGAAAACACGGTTTTCGCTAAAACACTTCAATGTGACACACCAGATTCGGCCATAGCGTCTAGATCGGGTTTGGGGTGTTACATTTAGTGGTATCATAGCCAGGTTACAAAACTCGGGCTGTGAAGTGGGCCTTATTACTATTTGGTTTCTGTTTCCATTTTTTTTAAAATTTAGATTGCACCATTATGGAAAAAGGGAAAATCTTGCTGAGTGGCACCCCGAGTCTCCGACGTCGAACCAAGTAAGTACTTTTATTTAAGTTTGTTTAAATTTTTATACAGTAGATAGTTAAAGAGCTACTTTATATGATGGTTAGAATGGAACTAAAGCCCGCAGGATCTAGAAACCGTAGAGGATTTTCGAAAACGATCTTCTTTTTAAATATTTACATAAAACATCGGTGTAATTATTAAACTAACTAAAACTTCATAAAATTTCTAATCCAGATAATACGCGAATCGACGATGAGTGCTAGAAGAGGTGCAAGAGTCTGTGACCGAGGCTACGGAAGCGTTAAGGCTGAATCATCGGAATCGAGCCATATGCTCGATGTTGGAGTAGAAAAGGCTCCGGCCTCACCGGTGGTTGGGAATGGACCGTATGATTGGGCCTCGGCAGAAGATGCATTGTCACAGGTAATGCTAAGGATTTTGGAAAAAGTCGTTGGGCCCAATAATGGCACTGGAAATCGGAGGTCCATTCTTTAGCGACTTCGTTCGAACGGGGCTGAGATCTTTAAGGGTGTGGCTGGCGTGGCTCCTAACGTGGTAGAATATTGGTTGGAGGCCACTAAAAGGATAATGGAGGACCTGGACTGTTCACCAAAACAAAAGCTGAAAGGAGCCGTGTCACTACTTAGGGAAGAAGCCTAACAATGGTGGCTGACGGTGAAAGAAGGCACCCAACTGGAGCGGGTCACTTGGGAGTTTTTCAAAGCTGCATTCTAGGGGAAGTATGTGGGTCAAGCTATGTGGATGCTAGAAGGAAGGAGTTCCTGAACTTGACCCAAGGCAATAAATCGGTGGCGGAGTATGAGGCGAAGTTTCTACGCCTTAGTAGGTATGCAAGGGTAATGGTGGCAACGGACTATGACCATTGCGTTAGGTTTGAGGACGGATTGAGAGATAGCCTCAGGCTGCTGATAGCTCCACAAAGAGAATGAGTTTTCTCGAAATTGGTGGAGAAAGCAAAGATAGCAGAGGAGGTAAAGCGCACTGAGTGCCTAAACCGAGAGAAGGAAAGGGGTAAGAACAAGAGGGAGGCTGAGACCTCGGGTGTTGGATAGAGGCCTAAGGCTAGGGCCAGAAATAATGGCCCAGTTAGAGCAGGACCCCCTACTACTAATCCAGGGGTGCCACCTTGTGCTGATTGTGGGAGAAGGCATAAAGGTGAGTATTGGAAGAAAATGGGAGCTTGTTTTGCTTGTGGGTCTATGGAGCATAGGATCAAGGATTGCCCTCGAACACTAGGTCGAGAGCCAATAGTGGGTCAAGGAAGTGCTCAGCCACCAAGACAGCTACCGCCAAGGGGTCGTGGACAGGCCAGGGGCGGTAACAACAATAAACGTGGACACAGAGTACTAGGCGAAAATGCGGGCCATACTGAGGCGAGATAGCTAGCTTTGGTTTATGCTGCTCGTCGTCGAGAAGACGGGGATGCCCCAGATGTGATAACGGGTATGTTCTTTATATATGAGTCATCTTACACAGCCTTGATTGATATTGGATCGACGCATTCATATGTTGCATGCAATAAGACTGAGTCTTTGGGTGATATGTTTGAGATTATTGCGAATGAGATGACTGTGATAAGTCCGTTAGGGTAGTATGTAGGAGTGAATAAGATGTTTAGGGAGGTACCCTTAGTAGTCCAAGGGGTTACCTTTTTAGCAGATTTAATGGAATTGCCGTTTAGCGAATTCGACTTAATCTTAGGTATGGATTGGCTGGTAAAGCACCGAGCCACCTTGGATTGTGCTGCAAAGCGAATGGTGTTAAGAAGGGTAGAGGATAAGGAAGTAGTGGTGTTTGGTGAATGCCGAAACTATCTGTCGAACGTGATTTCGGTATTAAGGGTAGAGAAGTTAGTACGAAACGGATGTGAAGCCTTTTTGGCTTATATTAGTAATACGGAGGCTAAGAGCCCTACTGTTAAGGAGTTGAGAATAGTTAGGGAATTTTTGGTTGTCTTTCACGAGGAGCTACCTGGGTTGCCACCCAGCAGAGAAGTGGAATTTAGAATCGAGTTGTTACTTGGGACGGCTCCGGTGTCTATCGCTCCTTATCGAATGGCACCAAAAGAGTTGGTGGAACTTAAGGCACAGATTCAAGAATTGTTGGATCGAGGATTCATACGGCCAAGTGTGTCTCCATGGGGAGCACCGGTGTTATTCATGAAGAAGAAGGATGGAACCTTGCGAATGTGCATCGAACAAGTACCCTCTACTGAGAATTGATGATCTTTTTTTATCAGTTTAGGGGAGCTTCAGTGTTCTTGAAGATTAACATGCGTTCAGGATATCACCAACTAAGGGTTAAGGAGGTAGATGTTCATAAGATAGCTTTCAAAACTCGTTATAGGCACTACAAGTTCTTGGTGATGCCATTCGGACTGACAAATGCACCTGCCGCTTTCATGGATCTCATGAATCGGGTTTTCCAACCCTACTTGGATCGGTTTGTGGCAGTCTTTATAGATAACATTTTGGTGTACTCAAAAGATGAGGATAAGCATGATGCATACTTAAGGATTGTGTTGCAGACTTTGAGGGGGAAGCAGCTGTATGCAAAATTTAGTATGTGTGAATTTTGGCTAAGGGAGGTTATGTTTCTAGGACATGTGGTGTCAGCCAAGGGGATTATGGTAGATCCTTAGAAAATTGAAGCGATGTTATACTGGAAAACACCCAAGACGGTATCGAAAATTTAAAGTTTTCTGGGCTTGGCAGGATACTATAGGTGGTTTGTTGAGGGCTTTTCAGTAATTGCTGCACCCTTAACTAAGTTGTTGAGGAAAAGGTACCGTTTGTTTGGACGGACAAGCAGCAAGAGAGCTTTGGAAAGCTTAAGAAAGTTTTAACTAAGGCCCTTATGTTGATTTAGCTAATGCTTGGGAAGGATTTTACGGTTTTTAGTGAGGCGTCACATGTGGGCTTAGGATGTGTATTGATGCAAGAAGGAAAAATGGTTACGTATGCATCATGGCAACTTAAGACTTACGAGGTGAATTACCCAGCCCATGACTTGGAGCTAGCTGTGGTGGTGTTCACACTCAAAATATGGAGGTAGTACTTATACGGGGAGAAGTGCATAATCTATTTAGACCACAAGAGTTTGAAGTACCTTCTTACCCAAAAGGAGCTAAACCTTAGGCAACGTAGGTGGGTGGAATTATTGAAGGATTATGATTGTACGATTGAATACCACTCTGACAAAGCAAATGTGGTAGCCGATGCGTTGAGTCATATGGCTAAGTTAGACTTGAGAGCTATGCTCACCCGTTTAAGCTTGTTGGATAATGGTAGCTTGTTAGCTGAGCTTCAAGTAAAGCCGGTGCGGGATGAACAGATAAGGAGTAAGCAATTAGTAGATGAGACTTTGAGTGCTCACTTTAACCAAGTGGAGAGTGGGGAGACATCGAACTTTGGGATAAATGGTGAAGAAGTATTGTGTTTTCATGAGAGAATGTGTATACCAAATGACGATGATCTAAGGTAGTCTATTCTGGGGGAAGCATATAGCGGTCTCTACGCAATGCATCCTGGCGAAAACAAGATGTATCGTAGTTTGCGCGAGCTTTATTGGTGGCCTGGGCTTAAGCGCGAGGTTATGGAGTTCGTAAGCAAATGTTTGGTTTGTCAAAAGGTAAAGGCGGAACATCAGTTGCCTTCGGGATTACTTCAGCCAGTAAAGATTCCACTCTGGAAGTGGGAAAGGATCACTATGGACTTTGTTAGTGGGCTACCCTTAACGCCTACTAAGAAAGACTCGATATGGGTCATAATGGATCGATTAACCAAGTCTGCCCATTTTGTACCGATTCGCACCAATTACTCGTTGCAAAAGCTGGCTAGGCTGTATATGGTGGAGATTGTAAGATTGCATGGAGTGCCAGTCTCCATAATATCTGATAGGGACCCACGTTTCACTTCGTGATTTTGGAAGAAGCTGCATGAGGCGTTAGGTACTATGTTGAATTTCAGTACAGCTTTCCACCCTCAAACTGATGGACAGTCGAAAAGGGTGATCCAAGTGTTGGAAGATATGTTGAGGGGATGCGTGATTTAGTTCCGAGTAGTTGGGAGGACTATTTACCATTAGCCAAATTCGAGTACAATAATAGCTACCAAGCAAGCATTGGAATGGCTCCGTATGAAGCACTGTATGGGTGAAGATGTCAAACTCCAACATGTTGGACAGAGTTGAGCGAACAGAGAGTTTTGGGCCCTAAGTTAGTAGCCGATACTGAGGATAAGGTAAAATTGATTCGGGATTGTTTAAAGGAGGCCTCGGATAGGCAGAAGTCGTATCCTAATCTTAAGCGTCGAGAAATAGAGTATGTAGTAGGAGACTTAGTTTTTTCTAAAGGTCTCTCCATGGAAGAAAGTGTTAAGGTTTAGACAAAATGGAAGCTAAGCCCAAGGCTCATTGGGCCATATCGGGTGGTAAGACGGATTGGATCAGTCGCTTATCAGCTAGAGTTACCTCCTGAACTAAGCTAGATCCACGACGTGTTTCATGTTTCCATGCTAAGGCGGTATCGCTCAGATCCTTCACATGTCGTGGCGGTGGAAGAAATTGAGGTTAGGCCAGACCTGACTTTCGAGGAAGAGCCCATACAAATAATTGGTTGAGATGTCAAAGTACTGAGAAGGAAATCCGTTCTATTGGTCCAAGTACTTTGGCGGAATCACAAGGCTGAGGAGGCTACTTAGGAACCTGAAGAAGTAATGCGACGTCAATATCCTCAACTGTTTGAACAAGGTAAATTTCGAGGACGAAATTTCTTTTAGGGGGTAGAGTTGTAACGCCCCAAAAAAAATCTCGAAACCCAAAAATCTAGAAATCCCGAACTTTCTTTGTTTTCGATTTTGATAAAAATTGTGTTTTATATTTCTGGCCCAATGATAATTATAGTAGGTCTTAATTTAAACATAGGGGTAAATGAAATTATAATTTAATTATTAAAAGAATCAAGGCTGGCAAGTAGTTGGGCTTTTAAATAAAGTTAGGGGAAAATAGCATCAAAAAGCCTTGTGGAGGAGTGGCTAAGTGACGCCATTTAGGGTGTAGGGAGGTGGCGTTAATAGCTAGCAAGGAGGTCCAGGGTTCGAATCGTAGCTTAGTAATTTTTAGAAGTTTAATTTTATTCTTCTAGAAGGATGTAAGTGGCGTGAAAGTGGACTCCAAGGGAAGTGTTCAGGAGAGAAAATTAAGGAAGGGATTAAAGGGTTATCAGGGAGAAAAACGAAGAGATGAGAAGGGAGAAGTGATGGAGCCGAATGGGGAATTGGGCATGGGAAAATTCAACTATAAGGCTTATAAATAGGTGCCGAATGCTAGGGTATGAAGCTAATGCCAAATTTCCTCCACCCTGTTGTCAGAAACTCTTTTCTTTAAAAGCCGAAAACTCTCTGCCTTCTTTTCTTTTTCTTCTTCCTTGTGCCGAATTCTATTTCTTCTCTACTCAATATTTTCTTTGCTTTAGCCGATTCTTCTTCCTCTCTTCTTTCGTGTCGAGTAATCAATTGCTGCCATTCAAATCTCTAAGAGCCGAATATCCTTTGGCTGAATACCCTTGGTGCCGCCACTACTCTTTCCACCCAGTCAATTTTAGTGTAAGTGTTCGCTCTCCCAATTGGTTTTTGATAAGTATCAAGTATTCAGTTACTCACTTCTTTCTAATCAACTTTCGTAGGGAATTAGTGTCAGATCTCGGTTTTGGATTCCTACCGATTTGCTCTTCAGATCTGAGAGATATAAGTGATTAGTGACCAAAGTAGAAGCTAGTAAAGGCTTAGCGTTCAGGTAAGGTTAAGGTGAGATTTTGGCTTTTGTTAAAGTATTCGATAAGTATGTGAGATTAATCTTTGAGTGATATCGATTGTAGGTTTGGGCTACGAAAATCGCAGCACGCTTGCTTACCAGGTGTGTACATACACTGCACACATAATTAATCGGCAAAAGCCAAAAAGCCGAAAAGCTGAAATGCCAAAAAGCCAAAAGTTTGGCTACGGTAGTCTTGCGAGTGCGCGAAAACTCGTAAGGGGGAAATCGATAGGTTGCCTGAGGCCCACGGGCGATTTCGTGGACTTGGGTTGTCATTTGGCCATATGGGCTAAATGGTCCCGATGGGCTGTTGGGCCCATAATAGCCAAAAAACTAAATATTGATGCTTTGTGATAGGAATTTGTATGTGAGCCTGAATATGAATGTGACTGGGCCTAACGGGCCATATAAATGTGACTTGGGCCTAATGGGCCATATACAGGTGATTTGGGCCTAATGGGCCATATGAATATGATTAGGCTTAATGGACCAGATATTGGTATGTGAAATTGTTTGGGCTTTGTAATGGTTTTTGGGCCTTATATATGATATCCACATAAGACTTAATTAATATATTGCTTCCGTGGACAAGTCAAAGGGTTAAGGTGTGGCAAAGGGTATATGCATGTCTAGGATTGAATCTAGGAAGAGCTTGGTACTTAAGCGGTCTTAATGACCCACCTCTTCTTCTCTGGAATGCTACCAGGTGCATAGTATTCGTTCATCTTAGCTCACGGGAATTGTTAACGGGCCAAGATAAGTGCAAACCGTAATTAAAGAAAGATTACCGAAATGCCCCTAAGGGAAAAAATGACCAAAATACCCCTAAGTGTTGAATGTAAGTTTTGTGGATGCGACATGCATACATATGATATTCTACTTAGGTTGCATATGTGTTGGGAATTATGGAATGGAGGAAGTATATGAGGATCGCATGGTTGCTTAATAATTGTGGATCCACTGACGGCTTTTAAAGCCCAATATGTAAATGAAGGTAGTTCTGCAATCGGGCTAACATGGTGTGTGGGTTGGGTGGGTCGATATTTATATCCCCACATGGTATGACGGGGGACGGAGCTGGTGTGTAGGGGATGGATAATTTGGATGGGATTACATTGCATGTTTGATGTATGATGATTTTATTTTTTTTTGAATGCTTATTTCCTTTGAGGGTTGTACACACTGAGTTTGCAAAAACTCACACCCTCTTTTATTTTATTTTTCGGTGATGCTCAGTAGAAGGTTCGATGTTTGGAGGGACTCTGGGTGGCCAGCTAGCAAGATGATTTGGACTTGGGTTTTTTTTTTAAGCATTTAAGTTTTTATTTCTTTTTAAGTATGTTCCAGACCAGATTGTTATAAGGTTTTCATTGTGTTATTATTACTCGAATTATTATTATTTTCATTGTAATTGTGAAAAGTTGAACATGGATCTCTTAAATTATTGTATGTTTTTACATTTCCGCAACTAAGTTTTTTTTAATCAAATGTTTTAAACAAGGCTTTCATAACTGAAGGTTTTTTTTAAGTTAATTAGGGTTTCTTTTATTTTAAAAAGGTTTTTCAACGAAAACACCGTTTTTGCTAAAACACTTCAATGTGACACACTAGATTCGGCCATAGCGTCTAGGCCAGGTTTGGGGTGTTACAGTTCTGGTTGATAAAGTTTGCAAGAATTATCCATTAATGTTTTGAGACAATTGTTTTCCGACTGATCTGATGCTGTTACCTTTTGATGAGTTTGATATAATTCTGGGAATAGATTGGTTAACTTTGCATGATGCTGTAGTGAATTGCAAATGGAAAACAATTGATTTGAGATGCAAGAATGATTAAATAGTCAGAATTGAATCTAGTGATTTTAATGAATTGCCTGCTTTAATATCTTCGATGAAAGTTTTGAGTATGGTGAGAAAGGGTTATAAAGCTTATTTTGCATATGTGATTGATTCAAGAGTGCCAGAAAAGAAAGTTGAATCTGTACCTGTTGTCTGTGAGTTCACTAATGTGTTTCTTAAAGAACTTCCGGGATTACCTCCAGTTAGAGAGGTAGAATTTGGCATAGAATTGGTGCCTGGTACTACACCGATTTCGATAGCTCCATACCGAATGGCTCCGACCGAACTAAAAGAATTAAAGTCTCAATTGTAAGAGTTGACCAATCGAGGGTTTGCTAGACTAAATTTCTCACTTTGGGGTGCTCTGGTTCTATTTGTGAAAAAGAAAGATGGTATGATGAAAATGTGTATTGACTATCTCATTGAATAAGGTGACTATTAAGAATATGTATCCCCTGCCCTGAATTGATGATTTGTTTGATCAGTTAAAATGAGGTACTTTGTTTTCGAAAATAGATTTGAGATTAGGCTATTATTAGTTGCAAGTGAAAGACTTAGATATACCGAAGACTGCTTTCAGAATGAGGTACGGTCACTATGAATTCTTAGTTATGCCTTTCGGATTGAGTAATGCACCTGCTATCTTTATAGATTTGATGAATAAAATTTTCAGACCATATTTAGATCAATTTGTTGTGGTATTCATTGATGACATATTGATTTATTCACGTGATGAATCTAAGCATGTCGAGCATCTTAGAATAGTATTACAGACTTTAAGAGATAAATAGTTGTATGCGAAATTCAATAAGTGTGAGTTCTGGTTGCGAGAAGTTGGTTTCCTAGGTCATATTGTATCAGCCTCTAGTATCCGAGTTGATCCAAGTAAAATTTCAGCTATTTTGGATTGGAAACCTCCGAGAAATGTCTCTGAAGTCCGTAGTTTTCTAAGACTTGCTAGCTATTATAGAAGATTTGTAAAAGGTTTCTCGATGATTGCGACTTCGTTGACAAAATTGCTTCAGAAAGATGTGAAGTTTGAGTGGTCTGAAAAGTGTCAGAACAGCTTTGATCAGTTGAAAGCCTTATTGACTGAAGCTCCGGTATTAGTACAACCCGAATCGGGTAAAGAATTTATGATCTATGGTGATGCTTCATTAATTGGTTTGGGATATATTTTAATGCAAGAAGGAAAGGTTATTGCTTATGCTTCGAGATAGCTGAAGCCGCACGAAAAGAATTATTCGACACATGATCTTGAATTAGGTGCGATTGTGTTTGCTCTAAAGATTTGGCGCCATTACTTGTTCAGTGAAAAGTGTCACGTATACTCTGATCATAAGATTTTGAAGTATTTGATGACTTAGAAAGATTTGAATTTGCGATAGAGAAGATGGTTAGAACTGTTGAAAGACTATGAACTTGTGATTGATTATCATCCAGGAAAAGCAAATGTTGTTGTCGATGCCTTAAGTCAGAAATCGTTGTTTGCTTTGCGTGCAATGAATGCTCATTTGGTTCTGTCCGATGATGGTTCAGTTTTAGCTGAATTAAAAGTGAGACCTTTGTTTTTACAGCAGATTATTGAAGCCCAGAAGATTGATAATGAGATTTTAGCTAAACGAGCCCAGTGTGATGTAGAGTCTGATTCAGAATTCTGAGTTGATAAAGATGATTGCTTGAGATTTCGAGATCGAATTTGTATTCTGAGGAATCCAAAGTTAATTCAAATGATTCTGAGTGAAGCTCACAGTAATCTTTTATCTATACATCTAGGTGGTACGAAAATGTATAATGATTTGAAACAGTATTATTGGTGGTCTAGAATGAAAAGAGATATCTTTGATTTTGTTTCTAAATGTTTGATCTATCAGCAAGTTAAAGCTGAATATCAGGTGCCATCTGGATTGTTACAACCGGTTATGGTTCCGGAGTGGAAATAGGATCGAGTGACCATGGATTTTGTTACGGGTTTGCCCCTGTCTCCGAGAAAGAAAGATGTAATTTGGGTTATAGTGGGTTGTTTGATGAAATCAGCTCATTTTATTCCGATTAGATCTGATTACTCGCTTGATAAATTAGTTGAGTTATATATTTTTGATATTGTAAGATTGCATGGTGTGCCATTGTCTATAGTGTCAGACAAAGATTCGGGATTCACATCACGATTTTGGAAATAGTTGCAAGATGCATTAGGTACTAAATTGCACTTTAGTACTACTTTTCATCCGCAAACGAACGGTCAATCTAAGAGGATTAATCAGATACTCGAGGATATGTTAAGATGTTGCATTCTTGAGTTTAAAGGTACATGGGAACAATACCTACCTTTGATTGAATTCGCGTATAATAATAGTTTTCGATCGAGCATTAAAATGGCACCGTACGAAGCTTTATATGGTCTCAAATGCCGTACACCTTTGTATTGGACAGAGCTCCGCAAAAATAAGACTCACGGAGTTGATTTGATAAAAGAAACGAAACAGAAAGTGAAAGTGATTCGAGATAGTTTGAAGGCAACCTCTGATCGTTTGAAATCATATGCAGATTTGAAAAGAAAAGACATTAAGTTTAAGATCGATGAAAAATTATTTTTGAAAATATCTTCGTGGAAGAAAGTGCTTCGGTTTGGTAGAAAAGGCAAATTGAGTCCGAGGTTCATAGGGCCGTATGAGATTATTGAGCGTATTAGGCCGGTAGCATATAGATTCTTGTTGCCACCAGAGTTAGAGAAGATTCATAATGTGTTTCACGTATCGATGCTTCGACGGTACAGATCTGATCCTTTGCATGTGATTACTCCATCTGAGATTGAAATCAAGTCTGATATGACTTATGAAGAAAAGCTGATCCGTATCTTAGCTCGTGAGATTAAAGAATTGTGAAATATCAAAATTCTGTTAGTCAAAGTGATATGGCATCGACACGGTATTGAAGAGGCCACGTGGGAGCCTGAAGATTCAATGAGACAGCAATATCCAAATCTGTTTAATGGTAAGATTTTCGGGGACAAAAATCCCTAAGGGGGAGATTGTAACAGTCCGATTTTGACCCTAGTCGGAATAGTAGTTTTGGGACCACATATCCGAGTCAGAAAAATATTTTAATATTATTTTTCGTGCCTATTATAAGTGAATTGACATGTGTCGAAGTCTCGTGTGAAAATTTAACTGTTTGTGTGTTTAATTTGCAAAAAGGACCTAATCGCATAAAAAGGTAAAAGCTGTGTGCTAGATGTTAAAAGTACTTATTTGACTTGGCTTTATAATTAAGAGGTCCTTCTGTGGTTATTATGCCATGTACTTAGCTAATGGACATATATGGCCTTATTTTAAATGATTTTTATATGTATAAACAAAGGGTAAAATGGGTATTTATTTAATAAGTATTAGTTAAATAAAACAGAGCATAAAATAAAGCTAATATACATGTTTTTGGCCGAAAATAAGAAGAAAAGAACAGAGAAAAGATTTGGCTAGGGTTCGGCACTTACAGGCTTTGATTCGGGTATGTTTTTTACTTTGATTTTTGATATTTTTATGTTTTTGTGATCGTTGCTTCATATACTATCAAGCCCATATCTCAATTTTGGATTTTTTTTGATGATTTTGAGTTATACCATTGATGAAACTATGAGTTTTGTGTTGTTAAATGGTAAAATAAGGAAGCTTGATGTTAGGTTTAAATGGGTTGTCTTTGAATTTTTGATGAATTTGAGCAATTTAGGCTAAATTGTAAAAATGTTATTTTGAGGGACAAAAATGTGAAATAAATGAAATGAATGGACTTGTATGAGAGTCATAAAAATTCGACTAAGCTTGTGTACAAGCAAATTTTGTGTATTTTGTGATTTTGTGAATTAGGGACTAAAGTGTTGAAATGTAAAAATGTGAGGGCTATTTTGTGAAATACCCTAATTGTGTGTTTATGGATTGAATTGAATTATTTGGTGAATAAAAGGGTTAATTTTGAATACATATAGATCAAGAAAAGAGGAATTTAGATTTAGATCGACGGAAGTCGAAGGTTATCGAGTAGACGCTCCAAATCGACAATTCCGAGTATGAGGTAAGTTCGTACGTAGAACATGATATTATAAGTACATGTTGCTATTTTGATTATGCATAGATGTATATATAATTGAGCTGGATGAATATGATGATGAATCGAAAGTATTTGGCACTACGTGTGCGATTTAAAATAGCTTTGGCTACTTGAGGCACTAAGTGTGCGATATCAACTTAGCTTCAGTTAATTGAAATGGCACTAAATGTGCAGAATCATTTTAGCTTCGGTTAACCTTTACAGCATTAAGTGTGTGGATGTTAAAGTATGAATAATTTACGAAAAGTCTTGAAATACCTAAACAAGAGGTGAGAATGAAAGTAAATAAGTATGGGAAGATCCAGGTATGTATGATACCTTTGCGGTAGATGATATTATGTAGGTGAAGTTCATTGAATCGTTATGAACATATAGATTGGGTTGGTATAGATTTGATAGATGATTTGAGAATTTGTAAATACTTATGTGTTGATGTTTTATGTTTTATATACTGTTGATGATTGTAGTACGAGCTTACTAAGCTTTTGAAAGCTTACTTTGTGTGTTTGCATTGTTTTATAGATATCGAAGCTACTACAAGCTTGGGGATCATCAAGGATCGTCGCCACACTATCGAACCTCATTCCGGTACTTTTGAAAATGTATATTTTGAAGTATGGCATGTATAGGCTAGTAGTTGTGGAAGTATGTTTTGTGATGTATATACTTAGCCATGTGATTTGGCTAATTTGTGCTTGAATTCATAGTTGAGAATGATATATGGTATGTGATGTTAATATGAAATTGTGGTATGTTTTAGATGGACAAAAGAAATGGTAAATGTTGGTAAGTTTTGGTAGGTTTAGTATGGGTTTGAATGATATATGGAAGGAAATGTTTTGTTATGAATTTACCCATGTTTGACATGAATTGGTAAGGTTTATGAGTATGGAATTGAATGACTATTTTATGAGATGAATAGCTTAAGATTTGGTGTGAAATTTGGCTGAATTGGTTATATAAAAATTCTTATTTCTTTGCTTATAGGTTGACCCAATTTGGGATGGCAAATTGGCTATTCAAATGACCTATTTTTGTTCACACGGGCAGAGACACGGGCATGTATCTTAGCCGTGTGTGACACACAGCTATGTTGTACGGTCGTGTGTCCCCTGGGGCACCCTACAATTGTAAGTCAGGTTCGAACACGGCCAAAGTACACGGGCATGTGGCTAGCCGTGTGGCCAAAGTCAGATTCAACCACGGCCAAGACACACGGGCGTGTCTTGTGACCGTGTGGGTAAGTCAGTAGCTATGCCCTATTTTGCCATGGCTTTGACACACATACGTGTCTTGACCGTGTGAGGCACATGGCCTGTTCACACGGGCGTGTGACCTTTTAAAAGTTGACATTTTTTTTATAAGTCCTAAAACTTTTGGTATGTTATCAATTTGGTCTGAATGCATGTTTAAGCATTGTATATTCAATTTTAGGTGAATATTGAATGTGTATGAATGACTTTTATTATTAATGAGATGATATTTGATGTATGGTGGTTATGATTTGAGTTATAAGTTCGGTAATGCCTCTTAAACTATTCTAGCGATGGTTACGGGTTAAGGGTGTTACATCTAGTAACTCTAAATCATATATTATATGAACTATATCATGCATTAATGAAAAGGAAAGGAACGGTAAGTGTTCAAATGAACTATATCATGTATTAACGAAAAGGATTGAAATGGTAAACTTCAATGGAAATATGCTTATGTTCATGAAAAGGTTGTATCAATCAAATGATTTATTTTCTCATGAATTGGCTTATCATGTGGTTGAATCCAATAGAGTTATGTATAAATGCACTAATTTGTGTAATGATGATGGTGTTTAAGCTTGTTTCAAGCTTGTGATTATGGTTAATGTTTTTGTTTATGCTTTGAACTATGCAAATGAAATGAGTAAGGTAAGGGAATGAAATGGTAAGTTCATAATTGGGATATAATATGATGATATGGTAATGTTAATGAATAAAAGGTTATGTTCATAGATGGCAAATTTCATATATTATAGATGATCTTATATGTAACATGATGTTATATGAAAAAAAAAAGATTGATAAATTAAATGAAGTACTTATATGTGAGAAATCTAGTTATGTTATGGATGAATTTTCCTATATCATGGATAAGTACACTAACTCGTGAATTGATAATGTTGTTTAGACTTATGCTAAGCACTTAGAGTAGAATGGAAAGCAAGTAAATGAAATGGTTCATAGTTTTATGAAAAGGTTGATGATTATGTAATACAACTTATAAAATCCTATTATGTTATGAATGAAAAGTATATGTGATGTTGAGAGACTTACCCATTTGTGAGTTGATGATTATGTAGTTTTATAAATCTTATGGCATTGGTATGGGTTTACATTTACCTTATAAAGTTCAGTATTAAAATGGAATATTATGTTTAAATTTTATAAAATCTTACTAAGCATTCATTGCTTACGTAATTATTTTTCTCTTACTTTACAGATTATCGGAAGCTCGATAGGTTTGGAAACTCGTCGGAGATCTATCACACTATCCAGCGATTATATCAGTAGTATTGATGTGCTGGTCAAGGTTATAATGGCATGTATAGGTAAATTTATGTGTAAAGTTTGGGTTGAATGCTAAGTATTGATATTGGCATATATAACTTGTTTTGGTACTATTTGATGTTGGTTGGTTGGCTTGTGTTATTTTGGTACATCTAAATGCCATACTGGTATATATTATTTTAGCACTGTGTTAATGAATGTTTGAATAGCCAATTTGGTAAGTGAAGGTATGTTTGTAATTGGGAACATAGAAATTTATGCATTTTTACATGCCCTTTTTAACTTAAAATCATACAATTTCGATAAAATTCTTGCCGAAAAATAATTAATTTTTATAAAATAATTAAAGTTCACTTAAAATATGAACATGTTGAATTTTAGCTAATTTTATAAATATTTTTGATGAATTTTGGTTATTTTCGACAGATTTGTACAAAGGGCAAAAAATGACTTGGCAGACACTGCTAGAAGCACAAAACTGAGAAGCAATTTGAAGTATCGAGGCAAACTAAATTTCAGCCTAAGACGGTCCAAAATTATATGTATTAATTCATAATATAATTAGTTTTAATTTATATCCAATTTAATTTGGGTTAATAAATTATTATTAATTAGTTATGAAAAAGTGGTCCAGTTGAACCGAACCGAGTGAATCGAACCGCCAAAGAAAAGGACAGCCCATAACCGTCCCAAGATCTGACCCAAATCAGCTTATTAGCTGGTTATTTAAGCTTGCAAAGAGGCCCTCGAAGACTTGTTTAAGTTGCATTCAAACCCCTCCACAATTGGTGGCTTTGTAGATATGCCCCAAGCCAAATTTAGCAAAGTTGAAAACATCAACCTTGCCACATGTGTGGCTGGCCAAGGGATGGCTCTTTGGCTGCTATTTTTAGCTAATTTTGGCATCCATTTCAGCTACAAAACCCCTTTTGGCTGATCATTCAACATACCTCAAATCATTCACATTTTTTCTCTCTTCTCTCCACTTTCTCTCTTCTTTGCCATTCTAAATTCTCTTGCTCTCTTGCCGATTTCCTCCCTTGGAAAAGGAGTGTTCATCAACCATTTTGGAGAAAAATTGAAGTGTTTGTAGCATCTTTGATCAACGAGGACAACAGAGAACGAAGAATGAAGCAAGCTAGTCAAGCCACGGAAAAACACCGGATTTGATTCTTGTTCCCTATCTCTTTAATTTTTGTTGTTCTTATGATAAACATATCTATGAACATTTATGTTGTTGAAATGGTTAATTTAATCAATTTAACTTGAATTTAATTTGTGTTAGGTTGATTGTATTCCGTCTTCTTAAATTGTTGAAATTGTGTTTATGTTGTTATAGGCCTCGGTAAGATGCTTGATTAAGTAAAATCATGACTAAGTTATTCTTGTATTACAATTGTTAGGTAAATAATGAATTAACTATTTAAACGCATTGAAATTGTAATTAGTAGACACATTACTTAATCATTGCATGTTTAATCATCTAAGGTACCTGAGGGTTAAATTAGCAACGGTATCTGACGATACATTTGCCTTGCATAACTTGCAAGATTATTGTGATTAAACTGTTTCAAGGTAAGGATACTTTGTTACCTCACATAGTCTTTTATGTGCTTATTAAATCGAGTTAATTTTTTGAATTGACATAGGGATATGTTTAAGAGATTATTTCAATTTAATAAGTATGTATGTGCTATAACATATTTGCCTATTAAGATTTGTTTAATCGATTGAATTGACATAGAGATATGTCCATGAGATGAATGGATTTTGGTAGGTGAGTATGTTCATAAGTTAGCAAATTAGCGAGTTGACTTGAATTTATTCGTAATAATATAAACATAAGTTTAATAATTCTAAGATAAGAAATGTAACTAATCTAACACAATTATGTCATCTTGATGAAACTCATATTTTGAAATCGTGCATTTAAGATTTATTTATTTAGTTTACTTAGTTTAAAATCTTTGTTTTTAATCATCCTCTTCAAACAAAATATTTTTCTTCACCAAAGTGTTTTAAGCAGCATTCATAAATTATTCTTTTCATAGTCCCTGTGGGTATAATAATTCGACATTTACTTGTCACTTTATTACTTGTTGCGATTGTGTACACTTGCACATTTCCGTCGTTCCAAGTTTTTAGCGCCGTTGTCGAGGACTAAGTTTTAAAAAGTCATTATTTGTGAATTTGTTAGTTTTACATTTTGGTTTAATTTTTCTATTTAAATTCTAACATTAATTTTTCTGTGATTATTTCAGGTGTTTATGAGTATTGATCGAATCATAGATTTACTCCCTGTAGACCCTGAGATTGAACGAACTTTTCGACAGCGAAGAAGATAAGCAAGTCAGAGAAGGACCAAAAAGATGAACTTTGAAAATCCAAATCAAGGAAACGGAACAAACCCTGGTCAAAATCCTATCCTTATTGCTGATGATAGGGATAGAGCTTTAAGATAGTATGCCGTGCTAGTGTTTAATAATCTTAATCTGGGTAGTATGAGACCCGAAATCGAGGCAAAACAGCTCGAGCTGAAGCCAGTCATGTTCCAAATGCTTCAAACAGTGGGCCAATTCAGTGGAATATCTACTGAAGATCCTCAACTACACTTAAGACTGTTTATGGAGGTGAGCAATTCTTTCAAGTTAGCCAGAGTACCCCAAGATGCATTACGATTGAAGTTGTTCCCATATTCACTAAGAGACAGAGCTTGAGCTTGGTTGAACTCATTGCCACCAAATTCAATTTCCACATGGTAAGAGTTAGCAAAAAGATTCCTTATGAAGTATTTCCTGCCTAACAAGAATGCTAAGTTGAGAAACGAGATCACTGCTTTCTGAAAAATGGATGATGAGTATTTGTATGAGGCATGGAAAAGGTACAAAGAATTATTATGGAAGTGATCTCATCACAGAATCCCATATTGCATCCAACTTGAGATGTAACATCCTGATTTTCGGGTTTTTCGCGATTCTCGATATTTTAGTAAAGTTTCTAAAATTTGGTATGTGGTTGTGAAATTCATAATTTGAGTATGTAAATGGGCTTATGGAAGGCCCATGTGTTGGCCAAAACCCGGTAGAATTTTTGAATTTTGGACTTAAGAGTTAGGGGTACTGGCTAGATGACCTTATGTAAAGTTGTGGGTAAAATGTATCACAAAACAGAGCTTTGGTAAAGTGGAAAGGGTGACGCCACTAAGCTCCTAAAAAGGTGGCATGGGGAGCATAGAGGAAGACCTGGGTTCGATTCCCTGTGTTGGCAAATAAGGTTATTTATTTTTATGTGCAGGAAGGGTAAGCGTTGGAACCCAAGGGGATTCTGTTGGAGGAGTTTGAATTAATCAAGTGCATGGCTTAGGGAGTGATAAGGGGAGAGATTTTAGGGATGATGGAGAGATAAGGGGGAGCATATCTAGGAGATATTTTAGGAGATTTGAGATGGGAGAAGTGTTGGCCGGTCAAGGGGAAGGTTTGGTGCAAATTCGGCTATTGGGTTTTAGGGTGGCATTTATTTTCTTTTTTTCTTCTTTCCCTTCTTTCTCTTCACTTGTGTCGATTGTTCTTAAGCAAATCTCTCTCATTTCTCTTCCATTATTTTCTTCCATAAACTCTTTTCCTCTCATTCTTCCTGTCTTTCATTCATAGTAAAAGCCAAACCTATCATTCTTTTCATTGCTAACCGAATAGCAACAAGCCAAATCCCGAAGGAGTCAAGGGAAGTCGATTTATCTATAAAGGTATACACTTGTTCTTTTTCTTTTTAGCCGATTCTTGTTATTTCAAAAGCCTTTAAACTCTTTTGTCAACACCCTTTTCAGTCCATAACCACTTTTTCTTCAGTAACCCAAAAGCTGAAAGCACAGCACCCTTGGGTGACTTGGTGGCAGATTCTTAAGATCCTTGTGGTGCGATTTCTGCTAGTGTTTTGGAGCTGGGACTGCGTTGAATCAAAGTTAACATGGGATTGGAATTGTTTGGGTAGGTGAACCTTGGTAAGTACTCGTGGCCTTAATCAATTCGGTATTATAGAGGTTAAGAAAAGTCGAAACCCCTATAGTTTAGGAAGGTGGCCGAATGTGAGTAAAGGTCTTATTGAGTTTTTCTCTTAAATATTTTTATGTTTTGTATAGTAGAGGAGCAGAAAGGCGTGGTGTCGACTTGGATTAGTTTGGATCATCGGAGAAACTAGAGCTAGTCATCAATTTCGGCAAAGGTAAGGTTTCTAAGGCCATTATGGAGGGTGGCCGAATGTGTAAGTGTTTACTATAGATGGTTCTCGATTTGGGTTGATTATTGTAAGCTGATCTATTAACGGTTGATTATAGGAGAAAACGTGTAGGAGATTTCGTCGAGGAATATCGCAAACTAGGTGTGTAACGAACCCTTTTTCATGGCTTAAAGCGATAAATGCCGAAAAGCCGAAATGCCGAGATTCTGGCATTTCCAGGACTTGTGAGCAAGCAAACGCTCATTATTTAGTTAGATTCATTAAGATGATGATTAGAAACGTTGGAAAAGGTAAGAGCGTGATTTTTGGCATTCACGATAAGTTGGGCCTCGAGGGGCTGAAATGGGGCCCAATGGGCTTTCGGGCCCATTTGGGTAAAATTGGTAGAAAATGGAAATCTGTTAAATTGCATATTAAGACTGTTAATACCGTTATAGATTATAGGCTAAATAGGCCCAGATGACAAAATCGGCTCTGTAGGGCCCATTAGAGGTTTTAGGCCAATAACTCGGTTTCGCTAAAATAGGCTAGAATCAGTGTTTGCACGCATGAATTGTTAGTAACCGTTAATGAACATGGAAAACACTAATTTTTGTAAGATTACGGAATTACCCTTATAATATGAAAGTGACTATTTTGCCCTAGGTAAAAATGACCATTATACCCCTAGGGTTGAATTCTAAATTTGATACATGGGATTTTGATATACATGATATGTATGATATGCACATGATATATATGATATGCACATGATATGTATGAAATGCACATGATGTATTCATAAATGCATTGGGTTGGGTTTTTATATGGATGGAGGAAGTGCAAAAGAGCTTATGCCCCAATTTACCGAAAAGGGCTTATGCCCCAGTTATTAAAATGAGGCAAGGCCTCCAATTATATGATAAAGCAGCTATGCTGCCAGTGGAGAGTTTTGGCTGGGTGGGTTGAGTTATTCCCCACATGGAGAGCTTGGTTGGTACGGGTGGAGAGTAGCGGATGGTGGGTCGAGTAGTCTCCCCAAATGGGCTTGCATTCATTCTTTCATTGACATTGCATATGATATTGAAATTGGCCTATGGGCGGACCGTTTCTGATGAAGGCTTCACTTGAAGAATATGAAATATGTAAAGGCTTCGGCCCAGTGTTATGAAATATGAAAAATGAAAAGGCTACGGCCCAGTATATGTTGAGATTAGACTTGGGCTAAGGCCCAGCAGATTGATATTGTTTTGGGCTCTAAAAGGGGCTTGTTGCACACTGAGTTTCCAAACTCACCCACTTTCCTTAACCTTGCAGGTGAGCCTTGATGTGGGGACTTGGAGCCGGAGGGGATTCAGAGTGGCTACGGTGATCGCCCTTGGGCTTTTAATTAAGCGTTTGGTTTTCTCTATGTTTTCTTTATTTATTATTTATTTTTGGGTTGTAATAAGGCCATTTTAACTTTTTCTTTTCTTTCTTTTCTGGATTATTTTATTTTTATTAACTTTAAACTGATTGATAATTAATGGGCTAGACTTAGGACGCGTTTTCAAAATGAAACTCGTTTTAAAATAACACAACGTCACGATTATCCAATTTTAACAAGAATATTCACTTAAATAAATTTCAACTCGTTATAACCAAGTGTGGCAATGGCTGTGGGCATGTCTAGGATTGGATCCAATCGAAGAGCTTGGTACTTAAATAGCCTTCATGGCTCACCTCCTCTGTTTCGGATACCTACCTGGTGCCCAGCTTCCATTCACTTGGTTAGCTTAACAAAAGTTGGTTTTCTTTTAAGCACTAAAATGAAACATGGATTTTAAAACTTTTATGTGGCACGTCAGATTCGGCCATAACGTCTGGGCCGGGTTTGGGGTGTTACATTTAGTGGTATCAGATCCCGATGGCAACAACTCGTCTGTGATTTTTTAAAGGAATTAAAGAATTTCAAAACAAAGGT
Source organism: Gossypium longicalyx (assembly GCA_025698465.1). NCBI lineage: Eukaryota > Viridiplantae > Streptophyta > Magnoliopsida > Malvales > Malvaceae > Gossypium > Gossypium longicalyx. Next base: position 23,149,741 of record CM047000.1, read on the forward strand.
ATTTTAAATCAATTTTTAGGAAATTTTTTATTTTCTATGACCAAACCCAAGGTTTTTGTTTTAAATGGTTTGGAGAAAGAAGTGGCACACTGAATCCCTAACACCAAGTCTGTAAGTATTCTCTCTTTTTGTAATATTGATATGATGCTATGAACAGAACTGAGACCCTACTATGATACTTTAGATAGGGTAGAGCTGTGAAAACGGTAGAAATGAGATTGTAGCTAGGCTACGACGATGCGAAAACAATCCTTGAACTGCTATATTTCCATAAGACATCTCGTAATAAATAGTTGAACATTATACTAATATCATAAAAATTCGTAATCAGATAAGTCAATATGAGTACAAGAGAAACTCGTGGACGAGGCCGCGGACGTGGTCGCGGAAGGGTGCAAGCTGAATCTTCATCCTCAGGGCATAGGCCAGCTGAGGAAGCATCCGTGCCACAGGCAACTGAGACTGGGTCTTATGATCGGGCTGCGGGGGATGATGCCTTGTCCCAAGCCATGTTAAGGGTTTTAGAAAGAGTTACTGGAGTTAGCACTGGGACAGTGAATAGGGGGTCCACATCGGAGCGACTCCGAGCCAATGGAGCAGAAGTTTTTAGGGGCGTATCTGGAGTAGCCCCAAATGTGGCTGAGTACTGGCTAGAGGCAACAGAGCGGATTATGGACGACTTAGATTGCTCTGTGGAGCAAAAGCTGAAGGGGGTTGTGTCGTTGCTACGAGACGAGGCATACCAGTGGTGGATTACTGTAAGGGAGAGTACCCCGATCGAACGAGTAACCTGGGAATTGTTCAAAACTGCTTTTAAGGGGAGGTATGTTGGAGCTAGCTATGTGGACGCTCGTCGGAAGGAATTTTTGAATCTGACTTAGGGTAATAAGACTGTCGCAGAGTATGAGGCGGAATTCTTGAGGTTGAGTCGATATGCTAGCGGGATAGTTGCGACCGAATATGAGTGCAGTGTTCGATTCGAGGATGGCCTTCGCGATGAGCTGAGGGTGCTGATAGCTCCACAGAGGGAGCGCGATTTCGCTGCATTGGTAGAGAAGGCTAACATAGCCGAGGAAGTGAAACAGACTGAACGACAGAATTGTGAGAGGGATCGACCCAGATTTAAGAAGGATTTTGGACCCTCGAGTGCTGCAAATAGAAATGTCAAAAGAGCTAGAATGGATGAACCAGTTCGACCAGCTCCGGTTAATACTTTTAGATTGCAGGCTTGCAGGGATTGTGGCAGAGCGCATATGGGGGAGTGATGGAAACGAATTGGGGCGTGTTTTCGATATGGGTCAAAGGAACATAAGTCCAGAGAGTGTCCTCGGAGAGCAGCTCAGGATCAAGCTGCAGAGCCAAGAGGTGTCCAACCGCAGCGAGGAGGACCACCACCACAGAGGGGCCGTGGGCAAGGTAGAGGTAGCAACAGAAATGGACGAGGACGTGGGGCACCTGGTAGGGGTGCTGGACATGCTGAAGCTCGTCAGCTGGCGTTGGTTTATGCTGCACGGCGTCATGAGAAGGGTGATGCTTCTGATGTTATAACCGGTACGTTCTTCATTCATAGCAAGCCTTACACTGCTTTAATTGATGTAGGTTCCACTCACTCGTATGTTGCTTGTGATGTATCTGGGGCGTTGGGTGTGCTTCCTGAGGAGACTGTGAGTGGGGTATCGGTGATAAGCCCTTTAGGACACTCGGCCAAGGTAGATAAACTCTTTAGGGCGGTGCCTTTAGAGACACAAGATAAGATTTTTGAAGGAGATTTGATGGAGCTGCCACTTGGAGATTTTGATCTTATTTTGGGTATGGACTGGCTAACTAAGCATAGGGCAACATTGGATTGTGCTGCTAAGAGAATGGTGCTAAGAACTGTCAAGGATGAAGAGATAATGGTCATAGGGGAGCGAAGGAACTACTTGTCCAATGTTGTCTCGGCTTTAAGGGCTGAGAAGTTGATTCGGAAAGGTTGTGAGGCATTTTTAGCATTCGTAAGTCAAGTTGAACCAGAGGGGACGACTGTGGAGTCAGTTAGGACCATCAAGGAATTTCAAGATGTATTTCTGGAGGAACTTCCTGGACTACCTCCGAACAGAGAAGTTGAGTTCGGAATCGACTTGTTACCTGGAACAGCCCCAGTGTCCATTGCGCCTTATAGGATGGCACCAAAGGAGTTGGTGGAATTGAAAGCTCAGATTCAGGAGCTGTTGGATAGAGGATTTATAAAACCCAGTGTTTCTCCGTGGGGCACACCGGTGTTGTTCGTAAAAAAGAAAGATGGGACCATGCGGATGTGCATTGACTATCGGCAGTTGAATAAACTGACAATCAAGAACAAGTATCCGTTTCCAAGAATCGACGATATGTTCGTCCAACTAAAAGAAGCCTCGGTATTTTCTAAGATCGACCTTCGGTCAGGATATCATCAGTTGAGAGTCAAGGAGGAGGATATTTATAAGACGGCATTCAGGACTCGATATGGTCATTACGAGTTTCTGGTTATGCCTTTTGGATTGACTAATGCACCGGCAGCTTTCATGGAATTAATGAATCGGGTTTTTCAGCCATACTTGGATCGGTTTGTAGTCATTTTTATTGATGATATCTTGGTGTATTCGAAAACGGAAGAGAAGCATGATGAGCATCTTCGTGTTGTGCAGCAAGTGCTAAGGGAGAAACAACTTTATGCAAAGTTTAGTAAGTGCGAGTTTTGGCTGAAAGAAGTCACTTTCTTAGGGCATGTTGTGTCTACTGAGGGGATCAAGGTGGACTCTCGAAAGATTGAGGCAATCTTGGAATGGAAGCCACCGAGGTCGGTAGCGGAGATCCGAAGTTTTTTAGGGTTGGCAGGTTACTATCAGAGATTCGTGGAAGGATTTTCGGTGTTGGCAGCACCGTTAACGAAACTTATAAGGAAGGGGGTACCTTTTTTTTGGACGAATAAGCAGCAAGAGGCTTTTGAGAAGTTGAAGAAGGTTTTGACAGAAGCGCCAATGTTGATTCAGCCAGAGTCTGGTCTAGATTTCACTGTGTACAGCGATGCGTCACATGTAGGTTTGGGCTGCGTGTTGATGCAAGAGGGTAAGGTGGTCGCTTATGCTTCGCGATAGCTCAAGCCTCACGAGGTGAACTATCCTACGCATGACTTGGAGTTGGCAGCGGTGATTTTCGCACTTAAGATATGGAGGCATTACTTGTATGGGGAGAAATGTATCATCTATACGGATCACAAGAGTCTTAAGTACTTGCTGACTCAAAAGGAGCTGAATCTTAGACAGCGAAGGTGGATAGAGTTGTTAAAGGACTATGATTGTTCGATCGAGTACCATCTAGGAAAGGCAAATGTTGTGACGGATGCATTAAGTCGAAGGACTGTGGCGGAATTGAAGGCAATGTTTGCTCGCTTAAGCTTGTAAGACGATGGAAGCTTATTGGCAGAATTACAGGTGAGACCGACTTGGGTGGAGCAAATTAAGAAACAGTAGTCGGTGGATGAGTCATTGGTTTTTCGGTTTCAGCAAGTTGAGAAGGGGAAAAATCCAGACTTTGGGTTAAATAATGATGGGGTTCTTTGCTTTAGAGGAAGAATTTGTGTGCCGAAGGACTCTGACTTGAGATTGATGATTTTGAGGGAGGCACATGGTGGACCTTGTGCTATGCATCCAGGAGGGAGCAAGTTGTATCGAGACTTGCGAGAGCTATATTGGTGGCCTGGGCTTAAGCGAGAAGTGTCCGAATTTGTTGGGAGATGTTTGACATGTCAACAAGTGAAGGCCGAGCATCAACTGCCTTCGGGATTGTTACAGCCGGTAAAGATACCACTTTGGAAGTGGGAAAGGGTAACTATGGATTTTGTAAGTGGGTTGCCGTTGACACCTTCTAAGAAGGATTTGGTTTGGGTAATTGTGGATAGGCTCACAAAATTTGCCCATTTCATACCTGTCCGAACCGATTACTCACTTTAGAAGTTGGCCAAGTTGTATGTGGCAGAGATAGTACGGTTACATGGGGTGCCAGTATCGATAATTTCTGACAGAGACCCAAGGTTTACATCCCAGTTTTGGCAGAAGTTGCATGAGGCGTTGGGAACGCGATTGGATTTTAGTACGGCTTTTCACCCTCAGTCGGATGGGCAGTCAGAGAGGGTCATTCAGATTTTAGAAGACATGTTCAGAGGTTGTGTCATTGAATTTAGAGACAGTTGGGAGGATTACTTGCCATTGGCAGAGTTCGCGTATAATAACAGCTACCAAGCAAGTATCTAGATGGCTCCTTATGAGACACTATATGGGTGAAGGTGTCGTTCGCCCACTTGTTGGACGGAGTTGGGAGAAAGGCAAGTCCTTGGGCCAGAGTTGGTAACAGATACCGAAGACAAGATTAAGGTGATCAAGAATCAGTTAAAGGAGGCAGCGGATTGACAAAAGTCTTATGCCGATCTGAAGCGTAAGGATATTGAATATGCAGTTGGGGACATGGTCTTCTTGAAAGTTTCGCCTTGGAAGAAGATAATGAGATTTGGTATGAAGGGCAAGTTGAGTCCACGGTTTATTGGGCCTTATCGAATTATTAAACGGATAGGGCCGGTGGCTTATCAGCTAGAGTTACCTCCAGAACTGGATCGTATTCACGATGTTTTTCATGTCTCCATGCTAAGGCGATATCGTTCGGACCCAACTCATATCGTGCCAGTTGCAGAAATCGAAGTACAGTCGGATCTGACTTTCGAAGAAGAACCTGTGCAAATACTTGATCGCGACGTCAAGGTGTTGAGAAGGAAGTCAGTCCCATTAGTGAAGGTACTTTGGAGGAACCATGGCAAGGAAGAAGCTACTTGAGGGACCGAAGAGGCAATGCGTCAGCAATACCTTCAACTGTTTGGATCAGGTAAATTTCGAGGCCGAAATTTTTTTAAAGGAGGGTAGAGTTGTAACATCCTGATTTTTGGGTTTTTTGCGATTCTCGATATTTTAGTAAAGTTTCTAAAATTTGGTATGTGGTTGTGAAATTCATAATTTGAGTATGTAAATGGGCTTATGGAAGGCCCATGTGTTGGCCAAAACACAGTAGAATTTTTGAATTTTGGACTTAAGAGTTAGGGGTACTGGCTAGATGACCTTATGTAAAGTTGTGGGTAAAATGTATCACAAAACAGAGCTTTGGTAAAGTGGCAAGGGTGACACCACTAAGCTCCTAAAAAGGTGGCGTGAGGAGCATAGAGGAAGACCTGGGTTCGACTCCCTGTGTTGGCAAATAAGGTTATTTATTTTTATGTGCAGGAAAGGTAAGCGTTGGAACCCAATGGGATTCTGTTGGAGGAGTTTGAATTAATCAAGTTCATGGCTTAGGGAGTGATAAGGGGAGAGATTTTAGGGATGATGGAGAGATAAGGGGGAGCGTATCTAGGAGAGATTTTAAGAGATTTGAGATGGGAGAAGTCTTTGCCGGTCAAGGGGAAGGTTTGGTGCAAATTCGGCTATTGGGTTTTAGGGTGGCATTTATTTTCTTTTTTTTCTTCTTTCCCTTCTTTCTTTTCACTTATGCCGATTGTTCTTAAGCAAATCTCTCTCATTTATCTTCCATTATTTTCTTCCACAAACTCTTTTCCTCTCATTCTTCCTCTCTTTCATTCATAGTAAAAGCCGAACCTATCATTCTTTTCATTGCTAACCGAATAGCAACAAGCCAAATCCCAAAGGAGTCAAGGGAAGTCGATTTATCTATAAAGGTATACACTTGTTCTTTTTCTTTTTAGCCGATTCTTGTTATTTCAAAAGCCTTTCAACTCTTTTGTCAACACACTTTTTGGTCCAAAACCACTTTTTCTTCAGTAACCCAAAAGCTGAAAGCACAGCACCCTTGGGTGACTTGGTGGCCGATTCTTAGGATCCTTGTGGTGCGATTTCTGCTAGTGTTTTGGAGCTGGGACTGCGTTGAATCAGAGTTAACACGGGATTGGAATTGTTTGGGTAGGTGAACCTTGGTAAGTGCTCGTGGGCTTAATCAATTCGGTATTATAGAGTTTAAGAAAAGCCGAAACCCCTATAGTCTAGGGAGGTGGCCGAATGTGAGTAAAGGTCTTATTGAGTTTTTCTCTTAAATCTTTTTATGGTTTGTATAGTAGAGGAGCAGAAAGGCGTGGTGTCGACTTGGATTAGTTTGGATCATCAGAGAAACTAGAGCTAGTCATCAATTTCGGCAAAGGTAAGGTTTCTAAGGCCATTATGGAGGGTGGCCGAATGTGTAAGTGTTTATTATAGATGGTTCTCGATTTGGGTTGATTATTGTAAGATGATCTATTAACGGTTGATTATAGGAGAAAACGTGTAGGAGATTTCGTCGAGGAATATCGTAAACCAGGTGTGTAACGAACCCTTTTTCATAGCTTAAAGCGATAAATGCCGAAATGCCGAGATTTTGGCATTTCCAGGACTTGTGAGCAAGCGAACGCTCATTAGTTAGTTACATTCGTTAAGATGATGATCGGAAACGTTGGTAAAGTTAGGAGTGTGATTTTTGGCATTCACGGTAAGTTGGGCCTCGAGGGGCTGAAATGGGGCCCAATGGGCTTTCGGACCCATTTGGGTAAAATTGGTAGAAAATGGGAATCTGTTAAATTGCATATTAAGACTGTTAATACTGTTATAGATTATAGGCTAAATAGGCCCAGATGACAAAATCCACTATGTAGGGCCCATTAGAGGTTTTAGGCCAATAACTCGGTTTCGCTAAAATAAGCCAGAATCACTATTTGCACGCATGAATTGTTAGTAACCGTTAATGAACATGGAAAACCCTAATTTTTGTAAGATTACGAAATTACCCTTATAATATGAAAGTGACTATTTTGCCCTAGGTAAAAATGACCATTATACCCCTAGGGTTGAATTCTGAATTTGATACATGGGATTTTGATATACATGATATGTATGATATGCACATGATATGTATGATATGCACCTGATATGTATGACATGCACATGATGTATTCATAAATGCATTGGGTTGGGTTTTTATATGGATGGAGGAAGTACAAAAGGGCTTATGCCCCAGTTTACCGAAAAGGGCTTATGCCCTAGTTGTTAAAATGAGGCAAGGCCTCCAGTTATATGATAAAGCAGCTATGCTGCCAGTGGAGAGTTTTGGCTGGGTGGGTTGAGTTATTCCCCACATGGAGAGCTTGGTTGGTACGGGTGGAGAGTAGTGGATGGTGGGTCGAGTAGTCTCCCCAAATGGGCTTGCATTCATTCTTTCATTGACATTGCATATGATATTGAAATTGGCCTATGGGCCAGACCGTTTACAGTGAAGGCTTCAGCCCAGTAATATGAAATATGTAAAGGCTTCGGTCCAGTGTTATGAAATATGAAGAATAAAAAGGCTACGGCCCAGTATATGTTGAGATTGGACTTGGGCTAAGGCCCAGCAGATTGATTGGGCTCTGAAAGGGGCTTGTTGCACACTGAGTTTCCAAACTCACCCCCTTTCCTTAGCCTTGCAGGTGAGCCTTGATGTGGGGACTTGGAGCCGGAGGGGATTCAGAGTGGCTACGGTGATCGCCCTTGGGCTTTTAATTAAGCGTTTGGTTTTCTCTAAGTTTTCTTTATTTATTATTTATTTTTGGTTGTAATAAGGCCATTTTAACTTTTCTTTTATTTCTTTTCTGGATTATTTTATTTTTATTAACTTTAAACTGGTTGATAATTAATGGGCTAGACTTAGGACGCGTTTTCAAAATGAAACTCATTTTAAAATAACACAATTTCACGATTATCCAATTTTAACAAGAATATTCACTTAAATAAATTTCAACTCGTTATAACCAAGTGTGGCAATGGCTATGGGCATGTCTAGGATTGGATCCAATCGAAGAGCTTGGTACTTAAGCAGCCTTCATGGCTCACCTCCTCTGTTTTGGATACCTACCTAGTGCCCAGCTTCCATTCACTTTTTAGCTTAACAAAAGTCGGTTTTCTTTTAAGCACTAAAACGAAACATGGATTTTAAAACTTTTATGTGGCACGTCAGATTCGGCCATAACGTCTGGGCCGGGTTTGGGGTGTTACATGAGACATTTTATAATGGTCTCAATGCTCACACAAGAATGGTAGTGGACGCTTCTGCTAATGGTGCTCTCCTTTCTAATTCTTATAATGAGGCTTATGAAATCATTGAGAGGATTCCCGGCAACAATTACTAATGGCCAACCAATCGAGTAGCGTTAGGAAGACGAGTTGCTGGAATACATGAAGTAGACGCTCTTACTTCACTCGTATCTCAGGTATCACCAATATCCTCAATGTTCAAAAGTCTTACTACTAATGGGTCAAATAGTTTTGCAGCACAACCACCAAATCAATTTTAAAATGTAGCCTGTGTCTATTATGGGGAAGAACATTTGTTTGAAGAATGTCCATCGAACCCAAAATCCGTATATTACATGGGTAACCAGAACCAAAATCGAGGAAGGCAAGGACTGCAATCCAATTTCTATAACCCATCATGGCGAAACCACCTGAATTTTTCCTAGAGTAACCAAGGGGCTGGAACCAGTAACACTTACGCCCAACCTAGAGCGACCCAGCCACCTAGTTTTCCCCTACAAGTTCAGAAACCAACCCAAGCTAAACCATCCAATGGCTTAGAAATTTTTTTAAAAGCATACATGGCGAAGAATGATGCCTTAATTTAAAGCCAAGCAGCTACATTGAAAAACCTAGAAAGCCAAATGGGCCAGCTTGCTACTGAACTCAGAAACCGACCACAAGGTGCTTTACCTAGTGATATAGAGAATCTGAGGAATCCAGGGAATGAGAATTGTAAAGCATTAACACTGAGGAGCAGAAAGAGATTAGAGCCCAACACTGGCGAAGTTCAAAAGGAGCCAACTGATGCTCAAGACTCAGAGGAAGTTCAATCGTGTAACACCCCTAACTCGTATCCGTCATCGGATTAGGGTTATGAGGCATTACCGATTAAAAGCATGCAACCGAACATTAATAAATTTTCACCCAAGTTAAACTTAATTATAAATAAAATATAGTTAACTAAAATTTCAGAACATATACTGTTTTGCTCATTTTAAACACAGGTCATGTCAAATTTCAACTTTAAACTCACTGTGTATAATGCATATATATATATATACAACATTAATCATTGAATACATAATTTAACATATTATTAAGTCACAAATGAAATTTTGCTCAAGTCATTAAATATCACATGCATGTTTCTATAATTTAATAAGCCATAATACACATAAATAAAAATTATTTACATATGCAACTAGGGTTTAAGGTCAATTTTGAATTTGCATACTTTATACTCAATATATAAGCTAAACATTCATTCAGCAATAACCAAGTATTATCATATACTTGTTTTAAATTATGAATCATAAAAGACTATACGTATTTACTCTAGGTCATTAAAACATGCTCAATTAACCTTAGTAAATTTAATCATTCTATGAGTACACATACCATCCAAAAGTACAATAAATATTTATGCTAATCAATATGTTTGAGATTACATACTCAAAAGGCCAAATAATAATTAACACTCGGTCAACTTAAGCTTTGGTTTACTTATTGACTATTAAGACTCAACTTTAATAACTTAATCATGATAACCAAGTCTAAACATGCAACCATAATTTAATGTGTTTGAATGAAAATACTTATCAACTAAGAATAATTATTTCTAACATTGTAAAACGCAATCCACATATATATAGGAACATACCTAAAACTTAAAGCATACATATCATATACAAACAAATCAAATCACCTTATCATACACTTATATATTTGTAATGCATTATCATATTATTTTCAAACCAACTTATATTACAATCTATACCTTTCAAGAATAAGACATGAACTACAAATAGACATATAATCAAATCACAAATTTTACCTGCCATGTAATAACCATATTAACTTAAATTAGGCTATGTTCGGACTTAGTCAAGTCTATGAGGCTGAATCTATAACACCCCTAACCCGTATCCATCGCCGGAATAAGGTTACGAGGCATTACCAGTCATATCACAACTCAAACAGACATTAATTACCTTCCATACTTCGAAATCAATACACATGCACATTTTAAAACCAAATAAGCCATATTACACAACTTAATATCCATTCACATAAACAGCATTAGCAATAGTCAATATGAACAAATATACCCATTTTCTCATTACAAAATTTTGCGCATATGTACTTATAAATTGAACCATATTCGAACTCCCAATTTAAACACATCATTTTACAAACACATTATAGTTTTATTAGCCGAACTTATTATCTAAATATTATGGCATTAAAACTCCTTTAATATCTATCATTCATTTAATCAAACCAAATCATTCATGACACAAATATTTTTCTTGTCATTACAAACCGAATCATATGTAAACATGTCATATGCATCATTTATAAATATATTCAATTACTAATCTATAGCCGAATATGAACGTGCACCATTTATCATTCATTTATAAATAACCGATTCCATGGGACCATATTAGTACTAATTCGTCTATTGACGTTAAAAATCAAATCACAAACAAAACATATCATATATATATTTATACATAATTTGCCTATCATTAGTCGAAAATAGACATCATATTTTACACTTTTAAATATTTCATTATAAGCTAGCCAAAACATACCTAAATCATAATCCTCAATTACCATTTGAATTTATACCAAAACACTTAACCAAAACAGTCAAGTAGCATATTCATTACTTACATTCACTAACCGAACCTAATAGCCAAATACCAACAATGACATGTACATTACTTAACCAATTTAATACATACCATATGTCGAACATACATCTATCTATTATCTCATTACCAAGCTGAATTATAAGTCCAAACATCACACCAAAACGCATTAAAGAAAAACACACCTTCTAAATTAAGCTAACTTCATGGCCTAATATGCATCATACCTTTATAACAAGTTACCTTTATAGCATAATATATAATCAAACTGATAAGGATCACAAACATTTATTTAAAATGCAAACACCTCACGAAGACACTAATCAAACTTTAAACACATGGCATATCCATTTTATATATTACTACTCACGTTAGACAATCCATATACAAAACCATTTATCATATTTCATAAACATAAAAGCCAAAACTCATATAGTTAATATCCTTCACTTATATTTTATCACTTAACCAATTTTCAAATATATTTACCCAAACACAAAAAACTTATATATCAAGTATTAAGTATATTATAATAACCTTTTACCATGTTCGGACATAATCAAATACGCATTAATACTAAATCACATATAAAACCTTCATTGGGTATGACAACCGAATTCCCATACATGTTTATATATCCAATTTATTATAATTAAATCGCCCAAATATACGCATCCAAAATCACCATACACACACATACTATGAAACATATTTCCCAAAATATACTCATACCATGCCCAAAAATACACAAACATTAACTTTATTAAAAATCCGTTTTCTCATGGATTAGATTATACAAAACCAAAATATAACATTTCAAACTATAATCTAGCCTGTACATGCCATAGGTTTGAAAATTTAGCTTATAAAATACCGATGACAGTCGATAGTGTGATAATCTTCTCTGACGATTCCCGAGATCGAAACTTGCAATCCAAAGTCTATAAACAAAGGTAAACATGAACACACACAGAGTAAGCTTTTATAGCTTAGTAAGTCATAAGCAAATGAACGACATAAATATGTAATCAAATCACTTAAACTAACCAAATTATACTATAATGTTACTTTAAATCTTAAACTTACAAATTCATGTATTTTATATATACTTCTACATGTATATTATTCATGGTCGAATGAACTTATATTTATTTCATCAAACTATCATTCAATTTCCAAACCAAAATATCTTTATCATAACTAGTACATATACTATTATATGCATAAATTCATAGGTCAAGGACAATAATCACATACATATTTATATTATTTGGCCGAATACACATACATTTTTATAAGCAAAACATCCTCCAATTTCAAAGCTATACATCAATATGTGAGCACATATATGTATACTCATAAATCAAAATACAACACCTTATGCATAACATGGTGATGACCGAATGAACACTTTTATATATAAAGATACATTACTAACTATCTTCCAATGGCCAAGTCAAAACAAATTTTTCATATCAAATACATATACATTTATATACATACACTCATAAGTCGAAGTATAACAATCATACATATTTTTATATCATCTGCCGAAAATACCACCAATTGCATATATTTAAAAATAATTTCAATAATATTCATATTAAATATTTATAAGGCCAAATGCTTTTTTCTACATTCACATAAAATTTTTACTTTACTTCAAATATGTTTTATATCAAAGATTAAGTAACTTACTCACTTTATTTCGATTAGGTAATAAACCAATTCATACTTGATCATTTTATCTCACTTTTGCACATTTGGTCACAACTTATCAATGCTCGATGAACCATTCGGAATTGGATAGGACACTCGGATAATCACACATATATCGTACAATGACAACGTCCCAGACGTGGTCTTACATGTAACCACATATCGATGCCACTGTCCTAGACAGGATCTTACTCGTAAACACAGATCAAAATCACATATCGATGTCATGGTCTTACTCGCACACAAATACCGGAATCCTATGTCATGACATATGTATCCTAACTATTCCTAAGGTTCATACGGGACTTTCGGACGTCATAACCCGGTCGAAACGAATTCAGAAATATTGTAGCCAAGCTTGTATACATTCGGCTATTGAAGATATAAATTCACATATTTCATTTCAGCATATATAAGTCACATTTAATTAATATTAAGTACGTTTAATTTCTTATAAACTTACCTCGGACGATGTAAAACGGAACAGGACGACTAGTCGACAATTTTCGTATTTGTCAAGCCTTTTCATATTTGTCCATAACCATTATAAATTCTTACATTTCATAACAGCATGTATATATAGCATTTAACTACAATTTAAACACGTCTATTTGCTTATAAACTTACCTCGGACGTTATAAAACGAAATAGGGCAGTTAGTCGACAACTTTCGTTTCCCCCCGATCCAAATCTGATATCTTTAGTTCTTGATCTAAACATATTCAAATTAAGCTCACTCAAACATATTTTCATTCAATTTAGTTCAAAACATATAAATGGGAAAATTACCATTTTACCCCTGGCATTTACAATTTTTACAATTTATTCCCTATTGCACAAAACACAAAATATGCAAAATTTCTTTATACCCATGTTGGGCAGAATTTTACCCATGCTTATACAAGTCCATATATTTCATTTATTTTACATTTTAGTCCCTCAAATTATTATATTTGCAATTTAGTCCTAATTACTCAAAATCATCAAAAACTTCAATACAAAACATGTTAATCTAAAACATATCTTTCATATTTCATCATCAAACAAAAAAAAAACACAAGCTCTCATCAATGGCATAACTCAAAATATTCATCAAAATCAAAAATTCAAGCTTGGGTTTTGTAGTACTCGAAGCAACAATCTCAAAAACGTGAAAATTATCAAAATCCGAGCTAAACACTTACCTTGATTGAGCTTAAAACCAACCGAACCCTAGCTTGGTTTCTTTCTTTTTCTTTTTTTTTAGTTTCGATTAAAGAGAATGAATAAAGAAAACATAGTTTATTTTATGATATATTAACATATATTAACTTATTACTAATTTACCTAATTAACCTTAATGAAATAATAATGAAATCATATAACATATGTTCATTACCGTCCAAACATCATGCTAATGGAATAATTTCAACATAAATACACCAAATTAGAAAACCATTAATAATTCGTCCCTTTTACAAGTTACCTTCTAATTTTTATTTTACGCAATTAAGTCCTTTTATTTAATCGAATACCTAAACGACAAAATTAAATCACGAAAATTTCACAGATAAAATTCACACAAAATAAACACAGAATATAATTTTTAAATATTTTTTGACTCAAATTCATGGTCTCAAAACCACCGTTCCAATTAGGATCTAAATTGGGCTGTTATAAACTGAGTGTTGAAATTCTAGTATCACAAGAATCAGAATCTACAAAATCCGACAAGGTGACTTTAGAACCAGCTAATTCTGATCAACTAACAACTTTGTTAGATGCAGAATTGCCATAAAAGATGAATCAACTAGTTCCAGTAAAGAAACCTCCACCACCCTACCCTCAAAGACTTCAGAAGCAGAAGCAGGAAATTCAATTCAAGAAGTTCCTAAATGTACTCAAGCAACTTCATATCAACATCCCGTTGGTTGAAGCACTTGAAAAAATGTTGAACTACGTCAAATTCATGAAGGATATCCTATCTAAAAAATGAAGGCTTGGAGAATTTGAGACGGTAGCCCTAACAAAGGAATGCAACGGATATCTTCAAGACAAATTAGCCCCAAAGTTGAAGGATCCTAGATGTTTTACCATACCTTGCAACATTGGAGCAACATATTATGGTAATGCACTATGTGTGATGCCCATGTCAATATTTAGGAAGTCGGGGATAGGTGAAGTTAGACCTACTACGGTTACACTTCAATTAGCAGATCGATCCGTAGCACATCCAAAAGGAAAAATCAAGGATGTATTGGTATGTGTAGACAAATTTATCTTTCCTGCTAAATTTGTGATTCTAGACTTTGAAGCAGACAAAGAGGTGCCAAATCATCTTAGGAAGGCCTTTCTTAGCAACCGAAAGGACCCTTATTAATGTGCAGAAGGGCGAGCTTACTATATGTGTTCAAAATGATCAGGTAGCATTTAACATTTTTAAGTCTATGTGATTTTCTGACATAATTGATGATTGTTCTGCAGTATCCGATTTAGAGGAGTTAATCATGGAAAAGGAACTCAACTATGTTGAGGATCCATTGGAACGAATGTTGACATCAGATCCTTCAAATGGTGAAGAGGAGAATGAATACTTAGCTTTGCTAGAAGCTACTCAAAGGGGATTTAATCCACAATCCCGTTTTGAATCTTAAGAATTAGAGAAAAGGGATTATGCCCAACCAAAAGCGTCAATCTAGGAGCCACCTAAATTAGAACTGAAGGTACTTCCCTCACATTTGAAATTTGTTTATTTAGGTAACTCATCTACTCTACCTGTGATTGTTTTAGCAGAATTAACTACAGCAAGAAGAGAAACTCATCCTGGTGTTGAAACAATTCAAGAAGGCTATCAGATGGACCATAGCCGATATTCGTAGAATTAGTCCATCTGTATGGATGCACAAGATTATCCTTGAAGATGACGAAAAAGGGACGATTGATTGACAATGAAGACTAAACCCCATCATGAAGGATGTAGTCAAGAAAGAAATCATCAAGCTGTTAGATGCGGGTATAATTTACCCAATCTCAAATAGTTCATGGGTAAGTCCGGTCTAGTGCGTGCCAAAGAAAGGAGGTATCACTGTAATATCCCGAATTAGGGCCTAATCGGAATAGTGGTTTTGTGACCACAAAATTCGAGATAGAAATAATTATTTTATAATTATTTTGATGTTTATGATATGATTGCAGGATTGTGTGAAAATTTCGTGATGAAATCCTATGCCTAAAGTGCTTAAATAGAAATTAGGGACTAAATCGAATAATTTGCAAAACTTGCATTCTAGAAGTTTCTAGTATGAAATTGTTTTGAAATATTAACTAAGAGGTATTAAATAGCAATTTCTACCAATTGCTAAGTTTATGGACAAAAATTGGACATGGATGGAATTTTTGGAAAGTTTAGTAGTAAGGGTATTTTGGTCATTTAGGGGTAAAATGAATTAAAATACAAAATTAAAAGCCAATTTTGCTCATCTTCTTCACCATGGCCGAATATAGCAAGGAGAAACCATGGCTAGGGTTTTTCAAGCTTCCAAGCTCGATTGTAAGTCCATTCTAGCCCCGTTTTTCAAGTTCTTTACGTTTTTTGAGTCCCGGTAGCTCGATTTAGCTTATGCTAGCAATAATTTAACCTAGGGTTTATATTTGGAAAAATACCCATAGGTGAAATTTGTGTATTTTGGTGTTTTATGATAGAATATGAGGTTTTAAATTATTTTAGACAACTTGTGCTACTCGGTTTTAAGTGAAAACGAGCAAAAAGGGCTTAATCTGTAAAAATACCTAATAGTCATAAGTACATGTTAGAGTGAGAATTTGATGTTGCCAGAGAAGGGAAAAATGATCAGCATGTCATAAAACATAAGAAAATAGGCTGAAGTTTAATTTACGAACTTTGGGGCAAAAGTGAAAATATGCAAAAGTTTAGGGGCAAAATTGTAATTTTTCCAAAATATGATTTTGGGTCAATTTGAATAATGTGAGTCCTCATTAGAATATATTTTAAATGACAGAGCAAGGAAAACTAAAATTCGGGCTAAAATGGGAAAAATACCAAGTTGTGGACGAAATGGTAAAAGTAGCCATTTTCACATACTAGGTAAGTTTATATGTAAATGTTGGTAACATAGTTATTATTTTAAATGTTTTTATGTTATTTAAATGATATGATAATTATTATGAAATATTATACTCGTGATAATTGTTTGATAATATGTCAAATTATGTGATATACATGGAAAATATGAAATACTACCGAGTATCGATATCGGTATTCCGTAGAAGATAGTTGAGACACATGATTGGGAAAAAGGTCCCGCTGAACCTTAGGAATGGATTAGGATACAAGTGACATGTCACTAGGATGGTTGGGCATCCGAACTCGTTGAGTTGAGTCCGAGTTCACTTATGGATGCGAATGTCCGAACTCGTTGAGTTGAGTCCGAGTTCGTGAAATGTAACTAGGCATCCGACCTCGTTGAGTTGATTCCGAGTTCACTTATAGATGCGAATGCCTGATCTTGTTGAGTTGAGTCCAAGTTCGCTTATGGGCGGGTTACATAGTAGCTTGGCTACATATGTGGCACTTATGTGCAAACTTTCCATGTATTCGAATTATATTCCGATGTGTTCAACGGGTAAAGTTCTACTCAAATGGAGGAATACTCAAGATGAAAGGGACGTATTGGTAAGTGTTGTGAAATGGATACTTTGAACAGGTATGTACTTAACCCTCGGGTTGAAAAATCGATATAACAACAATATGGTGAGATGATAAATGAAAATATGATATGAATGTCTTGGTGATGATTATGCAAATGATGTTTTATGTTTGCTTATATGGTTATGTTACTTGCTATTTGCATGTGAACTTACTAAGCATTTATGCTTACTCCCTCATTTTCATTCCTTGTAGTGTTGACAAGCCAGCTCGGAAATCGGGATGATCGAGAGGCACGCTCACACTATCCGTATACCATCTTGGCATAATGGCTTGTATATTTTGAGTATGGCATGTATAGCATTATAATCATTTTGTATATATGGTCTTATGATATGGTTATTGAGTAGTATAAAAATGCTTGGTAATGATTAGCCATTGGAATGGCTAATTATGATCATATTTGGTGTTATGTATGTCAAATTGCTAGTTAATCCATGGAAACCATGAAATAGCTAAAATTTATCATAAAATAGATTCAGACAGCAGTAGTGACGTGAATTTGAAAAATCACTAAAAATATTAGAAATTGAATTAAATAATGAATAAGTTATGGAATCGAAGCTTGATGAGTCTATTTTCATATGGAAGAAACGAAACAGGTAAATGATTTATATTTTATGAGATATTTAAGTTTTGGTAGAACAGGGTCAGAGCGATATCTGAATCCCCTGTTCTGATTTTAAAAATTCACCATAAATTGTACAAAAACAATTAGGATTTTTTCCTTACATATATGAAATCCTTATTGAGTCTAGTTTTATGAGGAACAAATGGTATAGTCATTGAAATTCTTTACAGAGAGATAACTGATTCGTAATACACAGAGGTCAGAGCAGTCGAACCCTGAAACAGGGGAGATTTTAACTAATAAACTGTACTAATTGGCCTAGACAAAAATTTTAGAAAAAAATTAGTAATTAGATATATGAGTCTATTTTTAGGGAAAATTAACAGAATTGGATTTTGAGTTTCGTAACTCGAGATATGAATTTTTAAGCGACTATGATGCAGTTAGCCAACTTGTCTGAAATTTTTAAAAATAAATTGTTTGAGCTGTTTAAGTAATGAATTAAGTCTGTTAACACCTCGTGTTCGACTCCGGAAACGGTCTCGGGTACGGGGCGTTACATTTGGTGGTATCAGAGCTGGTTTAGTCGGTTCTCGGACTAACCTAGCATGTGTAAAAGTTTAGCTATACATGCCACTATTCCGTGATAGTGTGATGTCTTCCGACGCGTATGAGTACCGTCTTATTTAGACAGGGTACTCTCCAACCGAGCTGCGCCGACCATGTTCAACGTTATGTGAAGGTATTTGAGTAAAATTATGATTATGATAAGTATCGGTTCAAAAAAGTATAAATAAAGGTTTATGATACATATGTGATAAATATTCATATTTGCTTAATGCTCATATGATGCAGTGTATATGGCTTACTTGATAAGATGAACGGAATAAATAGAAAGTAGTAGAGGTATGAATAAAAGTCATAATATTATGATACGAATGAAAATGTCCTTGTTTTGATTTGGACGTCGAATGTTGATGAATGCTAATGATATATAATTTTTATGAGATAAAGGATTATAATGAAATGAACTTATCGTGTTAAATTGTTGGGTGAATTATATGATTGTAATGATATGTACATGATGATGCACGAAATGAAAGTTATGATTGTGGTGCAAATATCTATGTTTGTTTGGCCTTATATGATGTCATGAGCATGACTTAATTTAATTAAATGAATGGATAAGTAAATCTATCTAGAAAACATAGAATGTATACATAAGTATATTGTCTAAATGGGACAATAGGAAAATTGGTGTAAGCCAACATGAATGAATGACATGATTTCGATGATGTTGTTATGATGATGGAAGTTGTGTCATATGTGTATGTATAAGAAAGTCGAGTCAGAGGTCCTACAACCCCTCCCCCTTACCGAAGTGGTACTTATAATGGAATTTCATGAGATTTGTATTGAATAAGTTTCGGTTGAGAACCCAAAGAGTTCGATGATAGAATAATTATAAGTATGATCAGAGATTGAAAATGAGCTGGTAAGTAAAGTCGAGCGAGAAAGTATCGGATTGACGTAAAGATTATTGGAATTATGCACTCGTCCCGATTAGAAAAGGAATTCTCCTTGGTAAATCGAATTACTCAGTGCAAGGTCGAGAAAAGTGTAAATCGAAATTTATTCGTAATCGCCTTCTTTAGTGAATGGTTTAATATGAAATTTGTGTGTGAGAACTAGTTGGGGAAATGATATTTGAAATGTGAACTATCTCGAGTGTGATAGTTATGACGGACAGATTTAGCAGTCTCTTTTGAGATGTTCTATGTGTTTACCCGTTCTCAGAAATATTTCTATGGCTATTGATCTTCTGAAGAAATTCTTGTTATATGGGAATGTCTTTTAATCCTGGTGTTGGATGAAAGCATTGGTAGTCTGACTGGTTTATAATTTATATTGCTCTCTTTCATCGGGTATTCTATTTCATTTTAAATCGATAAGAATTGATGAGAGAATACATATGATATTATGATTCTGTTTCTTCTACTTGATGCTTCATCTGATATATATGTATGGGAAGATATATTGTTCTTGTTGTATTTGATTCCAATGGGATTAAATGATGTTTTCTTTTGGACTTTCTTTCTTTGAAGAATTATCTGGTATTCGTAGTATTTTCTCTATGAGTTTGGTTTTCGATTCTCCGGCTTGGTTTTCGATTCTCCAGCATAGTATCGTATCTTGGATTTCTTTATTCTGGATTTCTTTATTCTGGATTTCTCTATTTTGGATTTCTTTATTCGGTTTTCTTGTTATCTTTGTTCCATAATTTGTTAATTATGACTCGTGTTCGAAGTGCGTTCTTCAGCTCGTGATAATCATGTCAAATATGACTATACTTCTAATTTGATCTTGATAATGTGGTGATTTTAGTATTGGGTTTTTTTTTTTCAAATTTCTGTGTAAGGATTTGACATCAGTAAAGGCATAAGTGATAAAAGCGGGAGTTTCAGTCGGTATGGTGAATTATCTATTTGAAAGATTTCATGCGACAATTATTTCAGGATTATTTTTCCCAAGTCCGATAATAGAATTTCATTTTTGTACGGATAAAAGAGTAAATAGTCCGAACGAGAAGTGTATATTTATTAGAAAAAGTTTGATATTAGTTAAAAAAGCTACGAATGATAAGGTTTTCATTTTGTGAAAGCTGAAAAGTTTATTACATGTTGACAAAGTTCGGATAGATGAGAATATTGGTAAATCAAGCATCCGAACTAGACTAGTCTACATTGAGTAAAGACTTCGACGACTTTCAATAATATCTTGTTGTATGAATTGTGATGTGTTTCAAGACGGTGAGGTAATGTGATAGTTTAGAGCATTCGATGTTACATAAAATCGGAGTTGTTAAAAGGGTTAAAGCCGAGCATTGGGATCTATCAAAATTATCTTTGTCAGTGTTGATATTGGGATGGAAATGAGAAGGATTATTCTTGAGGCCATATCAAAATTATTTCCATGGCAGAAAGAGGAAAATGTGATGTATCCTATTGTTAAATGTTTGGCGAGATCTATAAATCATATCAGTATTGAATGAATTCCTACTCATCGATTCATGGAAATTGTGTCTCTTTGATTGTTGGATTTCTTGGAATTTCGGTCTCCATTAATCAAGTTAAGATCCGGGTTTTATGTCATGATATCATGAGAAACTGAGAAGGGTTAAAAATTTAAGAACAGTTGAGAGTTGAGATGTAAGCTTTCAGATCATATGAGAAATTAAAGAGATGTATTGGAGGAACAGTCTAAGTGAAAGTTCTTCAAGCACTAAGTATGAGATTAAAAGTGAAGACCACTTTTCTGGTAAGATTTTCGGGGACGGAAATCCCTAAAGGGGGGAGAGTTGTAATATCCCGAATTAGGGCCTAATCGAAATAGTGGTTTCGTGACCACAAAATTCGAGATAGAAATAATTATTTTATAATTATTTTGATGTTTATGATATGATTGCAGGATTGTGTGAAAATTTCGTGATGAAATCCTATGCCTAAAGTGCTTAAATTGAAATTAGGGACTAAATCGAATAATTTGCAAAACTTGCATTCTAGTAGTTTCTAGTATGAAATTGTTTTGAAATATTAATTAAGAGGTCTTAAATTGCAATTTTACCAATTGCTAAGTTTATGGACAAAAATTGGACATGGATGAAATTTTTGGAAAGTTTAGTAGTAAGGGCGTTTTGGTCATTTAGGGGTAAAATGAATTAAAATACAAAATTAAAAGCCAATTTTGCTCATCTTCTTCACCATGGCCGAATATAGCAAGGAGAAACCATGGCTAGGGTTTTTCAAGCTTCCAAGCTCGATTGTAAGTCCATTCTAGCCCCGTTTTTTCAAGTTCTTTACGTTTTTGGAGTCCCAGAGAGCTCGATTTAGCTTATGCTAGCAATAATTTAACCTAGGGTTTATATTTGGAAAAATACCCATAGGTTAAATTTGTGTATTTTGGTGTTTTATGATAGAATATGAGGTTTTAAATTATTTTAGACAACTTGTGCTACTCGGTTTTAAGTGAAAACGAGCAAAAAGGGCTTAATCTGTAAAAATACCTAATAGTCATAAGTACATGTTAGAGTGAGAATTTGATGTTTCCATAGAAGGGAAAAATGATCAGCATGTCATAAAACATAAGAAAATAGGCTGAAGTTTAATTTACGAGCTTTGGGGCAAAAGTGTAAATATGCAAAAGTTTAGGGGCAAAATTGTAATTTTCCAAAATATGATTTTGGGTCAATTTGAATAATGTGAGTCCTAATTAGAATATATTTTAAATGACAGAGCAAGGAAAACTGAAATTCGGGCTAAAATGGGGAAAATACCAAGTTGTGGACGAAATGGTAAAAGTAGCCATTTTCGCATACTAGGTAAGTTCATATGTAAATGTTGGTAACATAGTTATTATTTTAAATGTTTTTATGTTATTTAAATGATATGATAATTATTATGAAATATTATACTCGTGATAATTGTTTGATAATATGTCAAATTATGTGATATACTTGGAAAATGTGAAATACTACCGAGTATCGATATCGGTATTCCGTAGAAGATAGTTGAGACACATGATTGGGAAAAAGGTCCCGTTGAACCTTAGGAATGGATTAGGATACAAGTGACATGTCACTAGGATGGTTGGGCATTCGAACTCGTTGAGTTGAGTCCGAGTTCACTCATGGATGCGAATGTCCGAACTCGTTGAGTTGAGTCCGAGTTCGTGAAATGTAACTAGGCATCCGAGCTCGTTGAGTTGAGTCCGAGTTCACTTATGGATGCGAACGCCCGATCTCGTTGAGTTGAGTCCGAGTTCGCTTATGGGCGGGTTACATAGTAGCTTGGCTACATATGTGGCACTAATGTGCAAACTTTCCATGTATTCGAATTATATTCCGATGTGTTCAACGGGTAAAGTTCTACTCAAATGGAGGAATACTCAAGATGAAAGGGACGTATTGGTAAGTGTTGTGAAATGGATACTTTGAACAGGTATGTACTTAACCCTCGGGTTGAAAAATCGATATAACAACAATATGGTGAGATGATAAATGAAAATATGATATGAATGTCTTGGTGATGATTATGCAAATGATGTTTTATGTTTGCTTATATGGTTATGTTACTTGCTATTTGCATGTGAACTTACTAAGCATTTATGCTTACTCCCTCCTTTTCATTCCTTGTAGTGTTGACAAGCCAGCTCGGAAATCGGGAACGGTCGGAGGCACGCTCACACTATCCGTATACCATCTTAGCATAATGGCTTGTATATTTTGAGTATGGCATGTATAGCATTATAATCATTTTGTATATATGGTCTTATGATATGATTATTGAGTAGTATAAAAATGCTTGGTAATGATTAGCCATTGGAATGGCTAATTATGATAATATTTGGTGTTATGTATGTCAAATTGCTAGTTAATCCATGGAAACCATGAAATAGCTAAAATTTATCATAAAATAGATTCAGACAGCAGTAGTGACGTGAATTTGAAAAATCACTAAAAATAGTATAAATGGAAATAAATAATGAATAAGGGAATCGAAGCTTGATGAGTCTATATTCATATGGAAGAAACGAAATAGGTAAATGATTTATATTTTATGAGATATTTAAGTTTTGGTAGAGTAGGGTCAGAGCGATATCTGAATCCCCTGTTCTTATTTTAAAAATTCACCATAAATTGTACAAAAACAATTAGGATTTTTTCCTTACATATATGAAATCCTTATTGAGTCTAGTTTTATGATGAACAAATGGCATAGTCATTGAAATTCTGTACAGAGAGATAACTGATTCGTAATACACAGAGGTGAGAGCAGTCGAACCCTGAAATAGGGGAGACTTTAACTAATAAATTGTACTAATTGGCCTAGCCAAAAATTTTAGAAAAAAATTAGTAATTATATATATGAGTCTATTTTTAGGGAAAATTAACGGAATTGAATTTTGAGTTTTGTAACTCGAGATATGAATTTTTAAGCGACTATGATGCAGTTAGCCAACTTGTCTGAAATTTTTAAAAATAAATTGTTTGAGCTGTTTAAGTAATGAATTAAGTCTGTTAACACCTCGTGTTCGACTCCGGAAACGGTCTCGGGTACGGGGCATTACATTTGGTGGTATCAGAGCTGATTTAGTCGGTTCTCAGACTAACCTAGCATGTGTAAAAGTTTAGCTATACATGCCACTATTCTGTGATAGTGTGATGTCTTCCGACGCGTATGAGTACCGTCTTATTTAGACAGGGTACTCTCCAACCGAGTTGCGCCGACCATGTTCAACGTTATGTGAAGGTATTTGAGTAAAATTATGATTATGATAAGTATCGGTTCAGAAAAGTATAAATAAAGGTTTATGATACATATGTGATAAATATTCATATTTGCTTAATGCTCATATGATGCAGTGTATATGGCTTACTTGATAAGATGAACGGAATAAATAGAAAGTAGTAGAGGTATGAATAAAAGTCATAATATTATGATACGAATGAAAATGTCCTTGTTTTGATTTGGACGTCGAATGTTGATGAATGCTAATGATATATAATTTTTATGAGATAAAGGATTATAATGAAATGAACTTATCTGTGTTAAATTGTTGGACTGAATTATATGATTGTAATGATATGTACATGATGATGCACGAAATGAAAGTTATGATTGTGGTGCAAATATCTATGTTTGTTTGGCCTTATATGATGTCATGAGCATGACTTAATTTAATTAAATGAATGGATAAGTAAATCTATCTAGAAAACATAGAATGTATGCATAAGTATATTGTCTAAATGGGACAATAGGAAAATTGGTGTAAGCCAACATGAATGAATGACATGATTTCGATGATGTTGTTATGATGATGGAAGTTGTGTCATATGTGTATGTATAAGAAAGTCGAGTCAGAGGTCCTACAACCCCTCCCCCTTACCGAAGTGGTACTTATAATGGAATTTCATGAGATTTGTATTGAATAAGTTTCCGGTTGAGAACCCAAAGAGTTCAGTGATAGAATAATTATAAGTATGATCGAGAGATTGAAAAAATGAGCTAGTAAGTAAAAGTCGAGCGATGAAAGTATCGGATTGACGTAAAGATTATTGGAATTATGCACTCGTCCCGATTAGAAAAGGAATTCTCCTTGGTAAATCGAATTACTCAGTGCAAGGTCGAGAAAAGTGTAAATCGAAATTTATTCGTAATCGCCTTCTTTAGTGAATGGTTTAATATGAAATTTGTGTGCAGAACTAGTTGGGGAAATGATATTTGAAATGTGAACTATCCGAGTGTGATAGTTATGACTCGGACAGATTTAGCGATCTCTTTTGAGATGTTCTATGTGTTTACCCGTTCTCGTAAATATTTCTATGGCTATTGATCTTCAAGAAATTCTTGTTATATGGGAATGTCTTTTAATCTCGGTGTTGGATGAAAGCATTGGTAGTCCGACTGGTTTATAATTTATATTGCTCTCTTTCATCGGGTATTCTATTTCATTTAAATCGATAAGAATTGATGAGAGAATACATATGATATTATGATTCTGCTTTCTTCTACTTGATGCTTCATCCGATATATATGTATGGGAAGATATATTGTTCTTGTTGTATTTGATTCCAATGGGATTAAATGATGTTTTCTTTTGGACTTTCTTTCTTTGAAGAATTATCGGGGTATTCCGTATTTTCTCTATGAGTTTGGTTTTCGATTCTCGGCTTGGTTTTCGATTCTCCAAAGATAGTATCGTATCTTGGATTTCTTTATTCGGATTTCTTTATTCTGGATTTTCTATTTTGGATTTCTTTATTCGGTTTTCTTGTTATCTTTGTTCCATAATTTGTCAATTATGACTCGTGTTCAAGTGCGTTCTTCACTCGTGATAATCATGTCAAATATGACTATACTTCTAATTTGATCTTGATAATGTGGTGATTTTAGTATTGGGTTTTTTTTCAAATTTCGTGTAAGGATTTGACATCGAGAAAGGCATAAGTGATAAAAGCGGGAGTTTCAGTCAGTATGGTGAATTATCTATTTGAAAGATTTCATGCGACAATTATTTCAGGATTATTTTTCCCAAGTCTGATAATAGAATTTCATTTTGTACGGATAAAAGAGTAAATAGTCTGAACGAGAAGTGTATATTTATTAGAAAAAGTTTGATATTAGTTAAAGTCGCTACGAATGATAAGGTTTTCATTTTGTGAAAGCTGAAAAGTTTATTACATGTTGACAAAGTTCGGATAGATGAGAATATTGGTAACCGAAGCATCTGAACTAGACTAGTCTACATTGAGTAAAGACTTCCTGACTTTCAGTAATATACTGTTGTATGAATTGTGATGTGTTTCAAGACGGTGAGGTAATGTGATAGTTTAGAGCATTCGATGTTACATAAAATCGGAGTTGTTAAAAGGGTTAAAACCGAGCATTGGGATCTATCAAAATTATCTTTGTCAGTGTCGATATTGGGATGGAAATGAGAAGGATTATTCTTGAGGCCATATCAAAATTATTTCCATGGCAGAAAGAGGAAAATGTGATGTATCCTATTGTTAAATGTTTGGCGAGATCTATAAATCATATCTGTATTGAATGAATTCCTACTCATCAGATTCATGGAAATTCAGGTCTCTTTGATTGTTGGATTTCTTGGAATTCCGGTCTCCATTAATCAAGTTAAGATCCGGGTTTTATGTCATGATATCATGAGAAACTGAGAAGGGTTGAAAATTTAAGAACAGTTGAAAGTTGAGATGTAAGCTTTCAGATCATATGAGAAATTAAAGAGATGTATTGGAGGAACAGTCTAAGTGAAAGTTCTTCGGCACCGAGTATGAGATTAAAAGTGAAGACCACTTTTCTGGTAAGATTTTCGGGGACGGAAATCCCTAAAGGGGGGAGAGTTGTAATATCCCGAATTAGGGCCTAATCGAAATAGTGGTTTCGTGACCACAAAATTCGAGATAGAAATAATTATTTTATAATTATTTTGATGTTTATGATATGATTGCAGGATTGTGTGAAAATTTCGTGATGAAATCCTATGCCTAAAGTGCTTAAATTGAAATTAGGGACTAAATCGAATAATTTGCAAAACTTGCATTCTAGTAGTTTCTAGTATGAAATTGTTTTGAAATATTAATTAAGAGGTCTTAAATTGCAATTTTACCAATTGCTAAGTTTATGGACAAAAATTGGACATGGATGGAATTTTGGAAAGTTTAGTAGTAAGGGCGTTTTGGTCATTTAGGGTAAAATGAATTAAAATACAAAATTAAAAGCCAATTTTGCTCATCTTCTTCACCATGGCCGAATATAGCAAGGAGAAACCATGGCTAGGGTTTTTCAAGCTTCCAAGCTCGATTGTAAGTCCATTCTAGCCCCGTTTTTCAAGTTCTTTACGTTTTTGGAGTCCCGGTAGCTCGATTTAGCTTATGCTAGCAATAATTTAACCTAGGGTTTATATTTGGAAAAATACCCATAGGTTAAATTTGTGTATTTTGGTGTTTTATGATAGAATATGAGGTTTTAAATTATTTTAGACAACTTGTGCTACTCGGTTTTAAGTGAAAACGAGCAAAAAGGGCTTAATCTGTAAAAATACCTAATAGTCATAAGTACATGTTAGAGTGAGAATTTGATGTTTCCATAGAAGGGAAAAATGATCAGCATGTCATAAAACATAAGAAAATAGGCTGAAGTTTAATTTACGAGCTTTGGGGCAAAAGTGTAAATATGCAAAAGTTTAGGGGCAAAATTGTAATTTTCCAAAATATGATTTTGGGTCAATTTGAATAATGTGAGTCCTAATTAGAATATATTTTAAATGACAGAGCAAGGAAAACTGAAATTCGGGCTAAAATGGGGAAAATACAAGTTGTGGGACGAAATGGTAAAAGTAGCCATTTTCGCATACTAGGTAAGTTCATATGTAAATGTTGGTAACATAGTTATTATTTTAAATGTTTTTATGTTATTTAAATGATATGATAATTATTATGAAATATTATACTCGTGATAATTGTTTGATAATATGTCAAATTATGTGATATACTTGGAAAATGCGAAATACTACCGAGTATCGATATCGGTATTCCGTAGAAGATAGTTGAGACACATGATTGGGAAAAAGGTCCCGTTGAACCTTAGGAATGGATTAGGATACAAGTGACATGTCACTAGGATGGTTGGGCATTCGAACTCGTTGAGTTGAGTCCGAGTTCACTTATGGATGCGAATGTCCGAACTCGTTGAGTTGAGTTCGAGTTCGTGAAATGTAACTAGGCATCCGAGCTCGTTGAGTTGAGTCCGAGTTCACTTATGGATGCGAACGCCCGATCTCGTTGAGTTGAGTCCGAGTTCGCTTATGGGCGGGTTACATAGTAGCTTGGCTACATATGTGGCACTTATGTGCAAACTTTCCATGTATTCGAATTATATTCCGATGTGTTCAACGGGTAAAGTTCTACTCAAATGGAGGAATACTCAAGATGAAAGGGACGTATTGGTAAGTGTTGTGAAATGGATACTTTGAACAGGTATGTACTTAACCCTCGGGTTGAAAAATCGATATAACAACAATATGGTGAGATGATAAATGAAAATATGATATGAATGTCTTGGTGATGATTATGCAAATGATGTTTTATGTTTGCTTATATGGTTATGTTACTTGCTATTTGCATGTGAACTTACTAAGCATTTATGCTTACTCCCTCCTTTTCATTCCTTGTAGTGTTGACAAGCCAGCTCGGAAATCGGGAACGGTCGGAGGCACGCTCACACTATCCGTATACCATCTTGGCATAATGGCTTGTATATTTTGAGTATGGCATGTATAGCATTATAATCATTTTGTATATATGGTCTTATGATATGATTATTGAGTAGTATAAAAATGCTTGGTAATGATTAGCCATTGGAATGGCTAATTATGATCATATTTGGTGTTATGTATGTCAAATTGCTAGTTAATCCATGGAAACCATGAAATAGCTAAAATTTATCATAAAATAGATTCAGACAACAGTAGTGACGTGAATTTGAAAAATCACTAAAAATAGTATAAATGGAAATAAATAATGAATAAGTTATGGAATTGAAGCTTGATGAGTCTATTTTCATATGGAAGAAACGAAACAGGTAAATGATTTATATTTTATGAGATATTTAAGTTTTGGTAGAATAGGGTCAGAGAGATATCTGAATCCCCTGTTCTGATTTTAAAAATTCACCATAAATTGTACAAAAACAATTAGGATTGTTTCCTTACATATATGAAATCCTTATTGAGTCTAGTTTTATGAGAAACAAATGGCATAGTCATTGAAATTCTGTACAGAGAGATAACTGATTCGTAATACACAGAGGTCAGAGCAGTCCAACCCTGAAACAGGGGAGACTTTAACTAATAAAATGTACTAATTGGCCTAGCCAAAAATTTTAGAAAAAAATTAGTAATTAGATATATGAGTCTATTTTTAGGGAAAATTAACGGAATTGGATTTTGAGTTTCGTAACTCGAGATATGAATTTTTAAGCGACTATGATGCAGTTAGCCAACTTGTCTGAAATTTTTAAAAATAAAGTGTTTGAGCTGTTTAAGTAATGAATTAAGTTTGTTAACACCTCGTGTTCGACTCCGGCAACGGTCTCGGGTACGGGGCGTTACAATCACGGTCATTGGAAATGAGAATAATGAGTTGATACCGACTAGAACGGTTACGGGATGGAGAATTTGCATCAATTACCAGAAGCTGAACAAGGCGACTAGGAAAGATCACTTTCTTTTATTATTTTTGGACCAGATGCTGGATAGACTCGCAAGGCTAGACTATTACTATTTTCTCGATGGATACTCATGGTATAATCAGATTACAGTAGCATCAAAAGATTAGCACAAGACAACATTCACCTGTCCATACAATACATTTGCATTTAGGTGCATGCCATTTGGTTTATGTAATGCACCTGCTACATTTCAAATATGTATGATGACTATTTTTACTGATATGGTTGAGAAATATTTGGAAGTCTTTATGGATGATTTTTCAGTGTTTGGAGATACATATGATGATTTCCTAGCCAATCTAGCCAAGGTACTAAGGCGATACGAAGAAACAAACCTCGTACTCAACTGGGAAAAGTGTCATTTTATGGTACGAGAAGGTATTGTTCTAGGGCATTGGATAACGAGACATGGAATCGAGGTAGATAAAGCAAAGGTAGATGTTATTGAAAAACTCCCACCTCTAACATCTGTAAAGGATGTTAGGAGCTTTTTGGGCCACGCTGGTTTCTATCAAAGATTTATCAAAGACTTCTCCAAAATTGTTAAACCCTTATGCAAATTATTGGACAAGGACACGTCGTATAAATTTGATGAGGAGTGCTTAAGAGCTTTCAATGATTTGAAAAGTCGATTAGTTTTGGTGCCAATAATCGTCACACCAGACTGGGATTTGCCATTTGAATTGATGTGTGATGCAAGTGACTTCGCAATCGGAGTAGTCATGGGCCAGCGAAGGAACAAAGTTTTTCATCCTATCTACTATGCAAGTTGAAATCTAACAAGAGCTTAACTGAATTATACAGTAACGGAGAAAGAGTTACTTGCTCTTGTGTTTGCTTTTGACAAGTTTCGATCTTATCTTGTAGGTACCAGGGTGACTGTCTGTACGGACCACTCGGTGATTAAGTAATTGCTTGCCAAGAAAGATGCTAAGCTGAGACTGATCCGATGGGTACTTCTACTTCAAGAGTTTGATTTAGAAATTCAAGATCGAAAGGTTGTAGAAAACCAAGTAGCAGATCACTGGTCCAGATTGGAGTCGCAAGAAGGGAATTCTTCACTTATACCCATTCAGGAAACGTTTCCAGATGAACACATACTGAAGGTAAATCATGTCCATAATACCCATTGGTTTGCTGATATTGCTAACTATTTAGCTTGTGGTTTGATGCCGATTGATAATACTTATCATCAAAAGAAAAATTTTCTTCACGATGTGAAGTACTATTTCTTGGAATATCCATATTTTTTTAAAAAATGTGTAGATTAAATGATCAGGAGATGCGTGGCAGAAGATGAAGTACATAAGATTTTATACCATTCAGCTCCGAGTGGGGGACACTTCGGAGGTACACGTACTACAGCCAAGGTATTGCAAGTTAGATTCTTTTGGCCAACATTATTCAAAGACGCATATACTTACATAAAGAGTTGTGATCGATGTCAAAGGGTTGGGAATGTCACCAATAGAAATGAGATGCCTTGAACAAATATCACTGAGGTAGAATTATTCGATGTTTGGGGTATTGACTTTCTCTATCCTTTCCCTCCGCCTTTTGGTCACAAGTACATATTAGTAGCAGTAGACTATGTGTCTAAGTGGGTTGAGGCAGATGCTTATCCGACAAACGATGCTAAAGTTATAATAAAGTTTTTGCATAAACATGTGCTCACAAGGTTTGGAACCCCAAGAGCCATCATCAGTGAGGAAGGGTCCCATTTTATGAACAAGTGGTTGAACTGGTTATTAGATAAACATGGAGTAAAACACAAAGTCGTTACAGCGTACCATCCGCAAACGAATAGGCAAGCTGAACTGGCAAACAAGGAGATCAAAGGCATACTTGAGAAGGTAGTTTGCCTGAACCGACGAGATTGGTCCAAAAGACTAAATGATGTTTTATGGGCTTACAGGACAGCATACAAGACACCTTTAGAGATGTTACCCTATAGGTTATCCTTTGAGAAAGCCTGCCATCTACCCTTGGAGTTAGAACACAAAGCATACTAGGCTCTCTGACAACTCAACTTGGATCTTAAGCTTGCTAAAGAGAAACAAATGTTCCATCTCATCGAATTCAAAGAATTCTGAATGTTCTCATATGAAAATGCCAAATTTCTCAAGGAGAGACTTAAAAAATGGCATGACAAGAACATTCAAGTTTGTGAATTTGAAGCAGGTCAGCAAGTCTTGTTATTTAATTCCAGATTAAAGTTCTTTCCAGGTAAGTTAAAATCACGTTGGTGCTGTTCATTTACGATTTATCGAGTCTATCTGTACGGAGTCATTAAACTTTAAGGTAAGGGAGATAATTTTCGAGTTAATGCTCAACGCTTGAAACATTACTAGGGAGATAAAATTGAACGGAATCAAATCTCGTTCATTTTATTAGATATTTAATTTTTCTTGTTCTTCTTTTTGAATAAATGATTTAGGGTATATTTTTTAGATTAGTATGTTTAAATAAATTCTGTTTAGGAGATTGGAACTTAAGCGGGACCGCTTGTGACCCCTCCAATATTTCCTAGAAATTGATTTTTACATAATTTTGCGAGAAATTATCCCCTAAATGGCAAAATAAATTTTTAGTTTCAAATAAAAGGGTCAATTTTGATCCAAGTTTTAAGTTGCAACTCGATTTCGAATTTTCATTAAGTCTAGGGGCTTAATTGAACTATTTTTAAAATTTGGTTGCTCTTTTGTAAATATTAAAAATTAGATACCTCTTTTTTGTAAATATTTTCAAAAGGCTTCTAGAATAAATGTTTTTAGTTTAATAAAAAAGATGATAATTATTAATATATAATTATATCCATTATAATATATATGAATTATTATCAACTTTATATAGAGTTAGGATTAGTTTTAATTTAATCATATTTTATTTGATAAGTTTTTATCTTAATAAATTAATAGCAAATAAGAATTTAATATGTATTATATTAATTATTAATTTTTATTTACTTTAAGTAGAATTAGAACTTAGAATTTTTAATTATTAAATTATACTAAGAATTCTACTCTAGTTCCTACTCCCTTCACTATAAATTCCACCCATCTCTTCTTATTTTTTTCATTCATACATCATTCCCTCTAAACACCAAATTTCCTAAGTGTCGTAGCTATCTAGCAGCCATTCGGCCAGCAACCCTAGCTCCATAACACGTCGCATGCCCACCTCATGCATGCCTGCACCATCGCGCGCCGCATTGCGCGCAGCTATTCCTTGGCGCGCTTGCTACTCCAGCCCCAGCTGCCCAAGTCGTGTCCCACACCAACGCCCAGCTTCCGTACGCACCCACACTAGGCTTGCTCAATGATCCACACGCTGCTCACATCCCCTATTGCGCGCTACTGCTTTGCACACCCAAGCGGCACACCACCCTTTCACCCATCCTTAGCCAAAAACCCCCCAACCTCTTTTAATTTGCCATCTTTTGATTCAAAATTATTTTTCTTAAGAGCTCTTAACTTTTACAAAAAAAAGGTGGTAAGACCAATTTTTCTCCTAAATTTTAATTTTATTCAATTATCTAATTTTTCAATTTATTGAATTATTAATATTTTATATTAATTAAATTTTTGAGAAAATAATTGTTACCATCTTATAATCAGGTTAATCATGCCTCGCAAGAGAACTCGTGCATCTGCCCAGATTGATGAATCACAAAACAAGTTCCACTGTGAAGAAGCCAAAGCAAGATACGAGAGTATATTCAAGAATCAATAGATGGATCCAGAGAAAGGCTTTACCTTGAAAGAAAGCAACTATATTGATTTTATGGCGCGTATTCGTCAGGTTGCTGAAACTCTCAATTGGGAGTTGTTTTGTAAGAAGAGACCTAGTATGGATGAGGAGTTAGTATGTGAGTTCTATGCGAATTTAACCTCAACGAGTTGATGGAAGTTCCAGTTCGCGAAATCAAGGTACCAATAACTTCAAACGCTATTAATGAGTTCTTTGAATTGCTTAATTTCGAAAACGATGATTATTCTTCCTTGATGAGTAATATAGAGCCTGAAAATTTGCAAGAAATTCTTGAGGAACTTATAGTTCCAAGTTCTAAGTGGATTGTGTCCACACTTGTCGAAGAGATTATTTGACACCACTTGCAAAGGTATGGTTCTATTTCATCCATTTCAGCCTTATGCCTAGCTCACATGGGACTACAATCTCATTAGAGCAAATGGTCTTATTATACTCGATTTTAACTGGAAAGACCATTGATGTGGGAAAAATTATCCTTAGAGAAATGCGAAATTATTTCGTTAAACGTTCTGGCCCAGCCTACTTTCCCTTTACGATAACAATTCTGTGCTTAAAAGCTAAAATTCTTGCAAACATAAAGAAGACAGGCTATAGCCAGGGCACAATCATAGATTAGGACCTCTATCGAATAGCCAGAGAATTTGTTTTACAACAACGAGTTGAAGAAAGTGAGGACCTCGAAGAAGAAGAAAAAGATCCCACAATGCAATCAACTGAATTCCCAGATAAGGCAGAACCAATGGAACCAGAAGCTGAACCTGATGTCGAAACTTCAATGTTCAGAGCTCAATCACCTCACCTAGATCTTTAAGATGAGCTGTCAAAGTTGATGAACATAATGGAACATATGCAGTGGCAACAACAAGCTTACTAGAGATACTCAAAAATAAGGGATGACTCAATAAGAAGCACTTTTACGAAAATATACAATGACCCATTTATTTTTGTGCCTGAGTTTCCAGATTTCATATTTGAACCATGGAGTCCACTATCGAAGAAGAAGCAAAGCAATTCATGCAAAGGAAATAATAATGGAGCAAAAGATGAGTCAAATTCAGAAGGATCTGCAAATAAATAAAAGGGGGATCTTGACTTTATTTTATTTCTATTCTTAGGTCATTTTAGGATTAAGCTTAATTAGGAATTTTTATTTTTGTATAATAAAGAAAGAGATGGAAATCATGAATAAAAATGAACAAGTCGCAAAGTATAAAGCGTGGCAATAGGTATATACATGTCTAGGATTAGATCTTGAGAGAGCTTGGTACTTAAGCGGTCAATTTGACTCACCTCCACTTTTCTAGAATCCTACCTAGTGTATAGCATCTATTCACTTTTAACAATGAGAAAATTGTTCATCTTAAGTAGGGGGACCGAAAAATTGAAATTATTTCCACTCAGAATAAATTTTCCTTTTAATTATGATTAGGATATATTTTGTTTAATAAATTTGAATTTTTGTTAAGTATGCTAAACTTCAGTATAAATAAAGTTTGAATATTTCAATAATTATTATGTTAGCTTAACAATGACATAAATGTATTTTTAATAAAGCATGCAAATCATACCATAAATTTTTTTAGTTCCTTAGGAAAGTTAGACGTGCATGAAAGTTTAAGTCTTTAGAATTGACGTAGTAGTTTTTTTAGGTGAAATCCTAGGAAGCATTGAATGTTGAAAATGATTTAGGCAACTGTTGTTTGGACTATTTGAGCCTTTCAAGCCAACCATGATGAAATTTTTATCCTTTGAAACCCAACTTTGAGACTATACGGCCTAATTTTATTTGAACCCTTGCAAATTTAGCCATCACTTCTCTCTTAACTATCTTAAAATTGTCTCAAACACTAGACTCAGTACTATTCAAATTATTCTTTGAAATTAAGTTTGGGGGAGTTGAAAAGAAGTATCAAATGCTCTAAAATTGTAGTACATTCAGTAAAATGACTCGGTTGAAAAAAAAAAAGAGCATGAGTTTTTAAAATAAGATGTACAAAAGAGCATGTGAAAGCAAAGAAAGTTGTTTTATTGAAGGTATTATTTCGAAGGTCCGATGCAAGCTGAGTCTAGGGTTTTTAGCCTAAAATTATCTATCTTCTACCTACCCCTAAGCCCAGCCACGTTGCAACCTTGTTAAAGACCTATTGATTCAAGTTCCAATACTACATACATTAGTGGAGAGAAATTGCTATGTGCAACATATGAAGGCATAAGTTAAACTTAATGATTGCAACTTAATCTTGAATAAGGGAATAAAATTAAATTGGTAAGGGTTAACATGATTATTAGGAAACATTTAGTCTAATTTTTGGCTATCATAAGAATGATTGAGATTAATTTGAACGATATCTATACTTAAGTAAGCAAAACTATCAAATTTCTTGTTTTTTAGCATAAGTATATTAAATTCATAACTCTGGGAAGAATGTTGTTTTAAAGGAATTTTTCAAAGGTCTTTCTGAGAAATTCTTTTTAAATTTGGGCATTACTTGGGACGAGCAATGACTTAAGTTTAGGGGTATGGAAACACGGAAATTTATGCATTTTTACATACCCTTTTTAACTTAAAATCATACAGTTTCGATAAAATTCTAGTCGAAAAATAATTAATTTTTATAAAATAATTAAAGTGCACTTAAAATATGAACATGTTGAATTTTAGTTAATTTTATAATTATTTTTTATGAATTTTGGTTATTTTCGACAGATTTGCAGATAGGGCGAAAATGGCTTGGTAGACACTGCTAGAAGCACAAAACCGAGAAGCAATTTGAAGTATCGACGCGAACTAAATTTCAGCCTAAGATGGTCCAAAATTATATTTATTAATTCATAATATAATTAATTTTAATTTATATCCAATTTAATTTGGGTTAAAAAATTATTATTAATTAATTATGAAAAAGTGGTCTAATTTAATCGAACCGAGTGAACCGAATTGCCCAAGAAAAGGACAGCCCAAAATCATCCCAAGAGCTGACCAAATCAGCTTATTAGCTGGTTATTTAAGCTTACAAAGAGGCCCTCGAAGACTTGTTGAAGTTGCATTCAAACCCCACCACAATTGGTGTCTTTGTAGATATGCCCCAAGCCAAATTTAGCAAAGTTGAAACCATCAAACTTGCCACATGTGTGGCCGGCCAAGGGATTGCTCTTTGGCTTCTATTTTTAGCTAATTTTAGCAGCCACCTTTCGCTATAAAAACCCCCCTTTGGCTGATCATTCAACACACCTCAAATCATTCACATCTTTTCTTTCATCTCTCCACTTTCTCTCTTTTTCGCCATTCTAAATTCTCTTACTCTCTTGCCAATTTCCTCCCTTGGAAAAGGGGTGTTCATCAGCCATTTTGGAGCAACATTGAAGTGTTCATAGTAGTTTTGATCAACGAGGACAACAGGGAATGAAGAACGAAGCAAGCTAGCCAAGCCACAGAAAAACACCGAATTTGATTCTCGTTCCCTATCTCTTTAATTTTTGTTTTGTTATGATGAACATATCTATGAATATTTATGTTGTTGGAATGGTTAATTTAATCAATTTATCTTGAATTTAATTTATGTTAGTTTGATTCCATTTCATCTTCTTAAATTGTTAAAATTGTGTTTATGTTGTTATAGGCCTCAGTAAGATGCTTGATTAAGTAAAATCATGACTAAGTTATTCTTGCAATACAATTGTTAGGTACTAATGAATTAATTATTTAAACGGATTGAAATTGTAATTAATAGACACAGTACTTAATTAGTGCATGTTTAATCATCTAAGGTAGATGAGGGTTAAATTAGCAACAATATCTGATGATACATATGCCTTGCATAACTTGCAAGATTATTGTGATTAAACTGTCTCAAGGCAAGGATACTTTGTTACCTCACATAGTCTTTTATGTGCTTATTAAATCGAGTTAATTGTTTGAATTGACATAGGGATATGTTTAAGAGATTATTTCAATTTAATAAGTATGTATGTGCTATAACATATTTGCCTATTAAGATTTGTTTAATCGATTGAATTGACATAGAGATATGTCCAAGAGATGAATGGATTTTGGTAGGTGAGTATGTTCATAAGTTAGCAAATTACTGAGTTTCCGTGAATTTATTAGTAACAATATAAACATGAGTGTAATAATTCTAAGATAAGAAATGTAATTAATCTAACACAATTATGTCATCTTGATAAAACTCGTATTTTGAAATCGTGCAATTGAGATTTATTTATTTAGTTTACTTAGTTTAAAATTTAGTTTTTAATCACCTTCTTGAAACAAAATATTTTTCTTCACCAAAGTGTTTTAAACAGCATTCATAAATAATTCTTTTCACAGTCCCTGTGGGTACGATAACTCGACATTTACTTGTCACTTTATTACTTATTGTGATTGTGTACATTTGCACATTTCTATCGTTCCAGTAATATGGCCAAGTTAGCTACTGATTTGAGATAAACATGAGCTAGATGTGTTTGTATGAAATATGACTTATCATGCATAAGTTTACGTATGTTAGTTTCATTGTGATTGAGGTGTTTTATTGGCATATTGGTTGAATGGATTAATTGTTTAGTGAATTGGACATTTTATGTATGTTTTGGTATATTTTGATGCCTTGGTTAAGGGTGCAAGTGGATCGTAGGTTAATGCTTGAAATAGGTGAAGGAAATGGCTTGATTTTGGCCAATTTCTTGTCCACACGGGTGTATGACTCAGCCATGTGTGACACACAGCCATGCGACATGACTGTGTGTGACACACAACCATGCCACACGGCTGTGTGTCCCCTATATGCCTCAAAGGTTACAAGTCAGGCAGTTACACGACCTAGCACTATACGAGTATGTGAGGCCATTTCGAGTGTTGCATGACCTAGCACACGGGCGTGTGGCTTGGCCGTGTGACCCAACTCAGAGAGTTACACAGGCACAGACGCAGGCTGGGACACTGCGGTGTGTCCCTATTTCGATTGTTACATGGCCTGAGACATGGGCGTGTGTCTCAGCCGTGCGAGTCACACGGCCTTGTGACCCTTGTAGTTTTGAAATTTCTAACTTTTACCTCAATGTTTTAAATGTTTTTGATTTAGTCTCGAATCATTTCTAAAGTGTTTCTAAGGCATCGAGGGCTCGATTAAAGGATAAAATGCATGAATATGAATTGATATTTATATGTTTGATGAAATGTTTTGAAATATATGTTTTTACGTTATAGTTTTACTGTAATGCTCTGTAACCCTATTCCAATGACAGATACGAGTTAGGGGTGTTATAGATAAGGAGCAAAATGAATAAATCATGAAATTGTCTTCGATGTCATGACATAGCCTAAGGGTGTCACGACATGCCCCTGAAGATATCCCAAGAGGAGTATACTGACTACTTTGATGCGACATTGATCCTGGTGTGTCGCGACATCAACTCTGGACAAAAACTAACAAGAGTCAGGGGGCGTTTCAGTCTATACAATCAAACTTAAAGCTGGGAACATCAGCTAACCTAGGGTTAAGGATGACAGCCACTTGAAATCTATAACTAGGTTCCTTTGTCACATGTTATAGACATCAATTCCTTAGTATACTTTTCTACTTTTAATTCCAGTTCAAATTTTCTTTCTTTTAGGTTTTTAGGTTTATTTTCAAGTTGTTCTTACTTTATCTCGAGAGATTTGATTTGTAAAAATAATCAAAATTTGTGGATTCATATTCATCTTTAAGACAAATCAAACATTTTATTAAACTTTACACCTCAATTCATTTACCATGTTCTCTTTTTACATAAATTTCATATTGTTTATGAAAACCATAAGGAAGTAATCCCTTTATGAGGGATTAGTGAGTGGAGGTATAATTTGTTAACTATTTTATAGGGTTATTCAATAGATCAACTATTTGGGAAAGGAAGAATCTAAACCCTGGGCCTGACAACCCTAGGAAGCCATCAAGGTGGGAATTAACTCAAAATTGGTATGCCCTATCTGTAAACACTGTCACCCCAAACTAGTTTGAACTATGAGGTCAGAAGATAAGTAGTCCTTGCTAACTCCTTGTTTGAGTGGAAGATAAGAAGATCCTATTGGGATAGCTACTAGTTTATTGACAAGGAACCTAAAGCAACAGTTGATGGGGATTACCAAAGCGAGCTAATCACTGATAATTAGATTTGATTTATTCTATTCTTTGATCTCTTGAATTTTATTTGTTTATGTTATTTTTATATTATTATAAAAATCTTAAAAACTCTATTTATTTTACTTTTGCATTATAACTAAATTAAAGTACTAAATTCCATTGGGTAAATCCTCAGAGTACTCACCTACTCTATTGTAACTATATTACAACTATACCTGTATACTTGTGGATACCGCCCCATATATCCATATCTTTTACTGCAGTATTCACACTCTAGACGTTAGTACGTCCGGAGGCGGTCAAGTTGTTGGTGTCGTTGCTAGGGAGGCAACGTCACTAGTTCGATTTTAATTTTTGCACTTTAAAACAGACTAATTAGGAAATTTTTAGGTCATAGATATGATCTTTAATTTATCCAACTAACTAATTCCACTATTACTTATCTATTTTTTTAGGAAGACCTTACTATACATTCCAAATTAGAACAATAATCGCCATAGATAAAGGAGATCGATCAACAGGAGAATGGATGATTTTGATTATATGTGGTCTGACGAAGGCTTAGATTACGATGTCAATATTTACGAAGAATGAGTATATGAGGACTGGGAGATACAAGAGAACCAACGATTATTAATGCTTGAATTATGTCAACTTTGAGGAGAATCCCTAGTTCTTTCCCAAGACAATAATGACCATATTGGTATACCCTCAAAAAGGCATCAAGAAGTGTCAAGTCTAGACTAAGCAAAGG
This sequence comes from Gossypium longicalyx, assembly GCA_025698465.1. Classification (NCBI taxonomy): domain Eukaryota; kingdom Viridiplantae; phylum Streptophyta; class Magnoliopsida; order Malvales; family Malvaceae; genus Gossypium; species Gossypium longicalyx. Next base: position 23,189,940 of record CM047000.1, read on the forward strand.
AGAGAATGCCACTATAAATGCTTGTGAAGAAAATGAACTCCTAGGCTATTATCCATCTCAACAGATAGAAGAATATCTAGATAAATTGAACAAAACTGTAGCAAGAAAAGATATAGAGCTAGGGGAAATGGCCAATGAATTGAAGAATTAGAAAAGCATGGAACTCACCATTCCAACAATTTCAAATTCTTCCAATAAGGCTGGAACACAAGAGTAGCACAACACAGACCAACTAATAGAGACAATGGTATTCATAGTTGATCTAATGGAAGAATGTCTGTCGATTCAGGAATTCATAGAGCAAAATAAAGAGAAATCAACAGTCCTAGTTGATAAGCATAGACTGATTATCCTTTAAATGTCCTTAGTCCTAAACCAAGCACCCTAGAAATTCAATGATTAGGAACTTTCCAGATGTTAAAAAGAGTTGGAAAAATATATATTGACATGATTTACGACCATATAGCAAACCTCCACCCAGCTAGACAACTAATGAGATTAGGCTTTAAGCTGTAGGCACCACAAAATGTTTGGTTCTCACAAAATCCATTCAAGAGAATCAACTGCAACCACATAGGCAAATTCAAAATCCCATAGATTTAGAATCCAAGTGACATAGTGCAAAATTCTTTACCAATCCCTTTGTTAATCATCACAAACAGTACTCCTTAAAAAACCATTCTTCATTGATGAGATGGACAGAAACACAATGAACGACAAGTATGAACCACAATTTTCAACCTTTTTATGAAGCAAGAATGCTAATTACAGACTAAAGAGGTTGTGTGGTTATGTGGTTCTTCAAATAATTAATAGTTATGATTTGAGAAAAGAATTGTCGATGATTAAGGCAGGTCGAAAAGGGAAGTTCAAAGAGAGAGACAATCATAGACGAATAGAATGGCATGATGGATGTTGGACAAATAAAAACAGAAATAATTTACAGGGAACACCTAGGTGTATATTAATCGAGCTGACAGACGAGTCCGGTAGCAATACCTAACATTTTTTATTTAAAAGTTCTTACTAACTATACAAAATTGAATATTTTGCTAACCAATTAATTAAAATATTATAGGTAGATCAAATATTAGGATACCAGACACTTGAAAGCACTCTGAAGATTGTAAATTTAGGGAAATAGGAATCAATGTCGTGACACGAACATTTCATGTTGCAACACCGTGGGCAAAAGCAAAGAATTACAAAAATCATATCAACATCACGACACCACTATCCTATGTCATGACCTGGAAGACAGTCGTCCAAGAATTTTAAAGCTACAGAGTGTATCGCATCATCGAACCCCAGTGTCATAACATCAGCAATCTGCTAAGGATGTCATGACATGGAACCCCTGTGCCGTGACATTGCTATAATTTTCTACAGGGTCAACCTGACCCAATTGCGCAACCCGACTTTTTAACCCTTAAAATACCCAAATTTTAAACCCAAAAACAATAGTTCTAAGCATTAAAATACCCTATTAAATTAACCTAACCTAATTTTAATACCGAAAACCTTCTAAAACCTCTCTAATTCCCAAACCCCTTTCCACAAAAAACCTAGGTTTTTAATCTTTCATCCCAAATTCTAAAGCCCACATTGGAGGAACCCGTCATCAAGAAATCGAGGAGAAAATGCATACAAGTTCAAGGAGATTGAGGTTAAGTATGCTTGATTCTATTTTATTGTTCCATTTTTTACTATTAATCTACATTGTTAGAAACTTTAAATGTAGAATGCCTCCACGTAAGTGTAATATCCCGAATTAGGGCCTAATCAGAATAGTGGTTTCGTGACCACAAATTCGAGATAGAAATAATTATTTTATAATTATTTTGATGTTTATGATATGATTGCATGATTGTGTGAAAATTTCGTGACGAAATTCTATGCATAAAGTGCTTAAGTTGAAATTAGGGACTAAATCGAATAAGTTGCAAAATTTGCATTCTAGAAGTTTTAGTATGAAATTACTTTGGAATATTAATGAGGAGGTCTTAAATAGAAATTTGACCAATTTCTAAAATTTTGGACAAAAATGGGCTTGTACATGAAAATTTTCAAAGAAAGGTATTAAGGGTATTTTGGTCATTTGTATATTAAATGAAATAAAATGAGAAAAATAACACAAAATAGTCATCTTCTCCATATAGTTTCTGCCGAATTTTATTCTCTCCATAGCTAGGGTTTCTTCAACTTTTAAGCCTTGATTGTAAGTGATTTCTATGCCCGTTTTTAATGTTCTTTACGTTTTTGGAGTCCCGGCAACTTGATTTAGCTTATACTAGCAATAATTCAACCTAGGGTTCATATTTGGAAAAATAACCATAGGTGAAATTTGTGTATTTTGGTGTTTATGATATAATATGAGGTTTTAAATTATGTCAGACAACTTGTACAACTCGGTTTTAAGCGAAAACGAGTAAAAGGGCTTAATCGGTAAAAATACCTAATAGTCATAAGTACATGTTAGAGTGTGAAATTGATGATGCCATAGAAGGGAAAAATGATCAGCATGTCATAAAACATAAGAATAAGGGATGAAGTTTAATTCCCGAGCCTAGGGGCAAAAGTGTAATTATGCAAAAGTTTGGGGGCAAAAATGTAATTTTGCCAAAGTTCATATTAAATGCTGTTTTAATGAATGTATGTATTAAATAAGATTAATTCGGCATTATAGATCAAGAGAAACGAGATTCAAGTCGTGGTCGAGGGAAAAATAAAGTTTACGAAGAATAGGCTCGATTGCTAATAATTTTATATCAAGCTAAGTTCATGTGTAAATGTAGTAACATAATTGTCATTTTAAGTAATTTAATGTTATTTATGTGATATGATGATTAATATCATGAAATATTATGCTTTATGGCTATTATTGAATAATATGTAAATTATCAATTGCTACCGAGTATCGGTTTCGATGTTCCGTGGAAGACGGCAAAGATGTGTAATCGAGGAAAAAGCTTGTTTGAACCTTGGGAATAGATTAGAATACAAGTGACATGTCACTAGGATGGCTGGGCATCCGAACTTGTTGAGTTGTGTCCGAGTTCACTTATGGATGCAAATGTTCGAACTCGTTGAGTTGAGTCCGAGCTCATGAGATGTAACTAGGCATCCGAGCTCGTTGAGTTGAGTCCGAGTTCGATTATGGATGCAAACGCCCGAGCTCGTTGAGTTGAGTCCGAGTTCGCTTATGGGCGGGTTACATAGTAGCTTGGCTACATATGTGGCACTTATGTACAAACTTTCCGTGTATTCGAATTATATTCCGATGTGTTCAACGGGTGAATCTTAAGAGAATAAGGAGAATGCCTAAAACGAAGGTGACATGTTGGTAAGTGTGGTAAATGAGAAAATTTGACAGGTATGTGCTTAAACCCTCGGGTTGAAAACTTGGTAAGATGAAATCGTAGAAAGATATTAAATGTAAATGATGTTTTATGTGGGACTGTGTGATTATGTTACTTGCTATTTGCATGTGAACTTACTAAGCATTTATGCTTACTCCCTCCTTTTCTTTCATTGTAGTTTTGACAAGCCGGCTTGAGATTCGAGATAGGTCGAAGACTCGTTCACACTATCCGAAGGCTTAAATCGGTACAATGGCTTGTATATTTTGAATGTGGCATGTATGGCAAAATACTCACTTTGTGTAATTGATCTTATGATATGGCTATGGTTTGGAAAGAAAAGAGTTTGTAAATGATTAGCCATTGGAATGGTCAATCTAAGTCATATTTGATGTTATGTATGTTTAAAATGATAATTAGTCCATGAAAATCCTTAGTAAAGTGAAATTTGCCATAAAACAGAATTTGACAGCAGCAGTGATGTAAATTTGAAAAATCACTAAAAATAATAGAATTGGAATTAAATGATAAGTAAGTTATGAAATTGAATCTTAATGAGTCTATTTTCATATGGATTGAATAAAACAGGTATATGAATTATAATTTATGAGACATTTGAATTTTTGTGAAATAGGTCCAGAGTGATTTCTGGATCCCCTGTTCTGACTTTGGAAATTCACCATAAATTGTATACAAATAATTAGAAGCCATACTTTATATGGAAAGATTTATTATTGAGTCTAGTTTTAAGAGAAACAAATATCATAGTCATTGAAATTCTGTATAGAGAGATATCTGATTTGTAATACACAGATGTCAGAGCAGTCGAACCCTGAAACAGGGGAGACTTTAACTAATAAACTGTACTAATTCGCCCAGCCAAAAAATCTAGAAAAAAATTAGTAAATAGATATATGAGTCTAGTTTCAGGGAAAATTTACAGAATTTTATTTTGAGTTTTGAAACTCGAGATATGAATTTTTAAGCAACTATGACGCAGATTACTAGCTTGACTGGAAATTTTAAAATTAAATTGTTTGAGTTGTTAACGCAATGAATTAAGTCTGTTAACACCTCGTGTACGACTCCGGAACCGGTCTCGGGTACGGGGCATTACATTTGGTGGTATAAGAGCAGGTTTAGTCGATTCTCGGACTAATGTGTTGTATGTACGGATTTTGCTATACGTGCCATATATATATTGTGATAGTGTGACAACTTCTGACCTTTTAAATGATTTTTTTTATATAGTAAATGGATCCCGATCCAGTTGCGGCTGATGATGTAGAGAGTAATGCACCGGCTCCGGCTGAAGGGGCAGTGCCAACCGAAAATCCACCTCCTACTGTTGGTCAAGGAGGAGGAGAAGGGGATCGAGAAGCCTTTCTCTAGATGATGAGTGCCTGGTATTCTGAGTTCGTTCGTACGAACCCGAATGTACAACCTCCCCCACCTCATGCGATTCCTCAACCTGTACCCCCGATGCCTCAAGGTGTGGATCTGATGAAATTTTACAGAACTCCAGTTGACAGAATCCTCAAGCAAGGGGCGAAGAATTGGGGCAAATGTTGATGATGATCTTTGAGAAAGCGAGTTTTGGCTTGAGAATTCTATTCGAGTATTTGATGAATTGTCTTGTACACACGAGGAATGCTTGAAATGTGCTATATCATTGTTGAGGATTCAGCCTATCATTGGTGGAAGACATTGATTTGATGGTATCGAAAGAGAAGGTGACTTGGGAATTCTTTCAAGAAGAATTTCGGAAGAAATACATCAGTGAAAGATTTGTTGATCAGAAGCGTAAAGAGTTTCTTGAGTTGAAGCAGGAGAACATGACAGTTACTGAATACAAAAGGGAGTTCGTCAGGTTGAGTAAGTATGCCAGAGAATATATTCCTACAGAGGCTAAAATGTGCAGACGATTTGAAGACGGACTCAATAAAGATATCAAAGTATTTGTTGGGATTCTTGAATTAAAAGAAATGGTAGTACTTGTTGATCGAGCTTGCAAGGCTGAAGAACTACTTAAAGAGAAGAAAAAAGTAGAGGCTAAGACTAGAAGTTGGAAGAAAAGATCGACAAGTAGTTCATTCTCACAACAATCTAGAAAATCTAGAAATATGAATCCTTGCTTTTAGGTTTCGGCCGGACAATCATATGGAAATTCTAAGAAACAAAATGTGGGTCTTAAATCTCAGACTACTTTCGTGGCTAGTGTGGGGAAATCGAGATTTGTTAAGCCCGAACGCCAGTGGTGTAGTAAAAATCATTTTGGCCCATGTAGAGTGAATGAATGTTTTCGGTGTGGTTCTCCAGATCATTTTATTAGAGACTGCCTAGAGAGAGTTGAGAAAGAAAAATTTCAGAGTGTAAAAGCTAGTGGTGCAGACTCGAGGGGAAGATATTCAAGAAAAGCTGAAAATGAAGCAAGCAGCAAGAATGTAGTCAGAGATTCAGCAGCTAAACCTGAAGCAAGGGCCCCAGCTAGAACTTATGCAATAAAGGCACGTGAAGATGCTTCATCACCCGACGTAATTACTGGTATATTTTCTTTTTATGATGTTAATGTTAATGCTTTGATTGATCCCGGTTCTACTCACTCATATGTGTGCATGAAATTGGTGTCTAGTATGAATATACCTATTGAGTACACTGAATTTATGATTAGAGTGTCGAATCCATCTAGCAAATGTGTGATAGTTGATAAAGTATGCAAGAAATGTCCTTTAATGATTCGGGGTCATTACTTTTCGACCGACTTGATGTTGTTTCCGTTTGATGAATTTGATGTTATTTTGGGTATGGATTGGTTGACATTGCATGATGCTATAGTAAATTGCAAAGAAAAGGTTATAGAATTAAAGTGCGAAAGTGGTGAAATTCTACGGGTTGAACCAGGCAAATAAGAGGCACTATCTAGTGTGATTTCTTCGATGTCGGCTCAGAGATATTTGAGGAAGGGTTATGAAGCTTATTTGGCGTATGTAATTAATACAAAATAAATTGAAAAGAAATTTGAATCAGTGCCGATTGTGTGTGAGTTCGCGGATATATTTCCAGAAGAATTGTCAGGTTTGCCTCTAGTCAGGGAAGTAGAATTTGGTATTGATTTGATACCGGGAACAGCTCCGATCTCGATTGCTCCATATAGAATGGCACCAGCAGAGCTGAAAGAATTAAAGTTGCAATTGCTAGAATTGACTGACAAAGGCTTTGTGAGATAGAGTTTTTCACCTTGGGGTGCTCCCGTATTATTTGTGAAAAAGAAGGATGGTTCTATGAGATTGTGTGTTGACTATCGGCAATTAAACAAGATGACAATCAAGAATAAGTATCCGTTGCCGAGAATTGATGATTTGTTTGATCAGCTAAAAGGAGCAACATGGTTTTCAAATATTGACTTGAGATCTGGGTACTACCAGCTGCGAGTAAAAGAGTCAGATGTGCCTAAAACTGCTTTTAGAACAAGGTACGGTCATTATGAATTTTTGGTCATGCTATTCGGATTAACAAATGCTCCTACTGTGTTTATGGATTTGATGAATCGTATATTTCGGCCATACTTAGACAAATTTGTTGTGGTGTTTATAGATGATATTTTAATTTATTCAAAAGATGAGACAGAGCATGCTGAGCATTTGAGGATAGTTTTGCAAACTTTGAGAGATAAGCAGTTGTATGCTAAGTTTAGTAAAAGTGAATTTTGGCTCCAGGAAGTTGGATTTTTGGGTCATATTGTTTCAGGTGATGGTATACGGGTTGATCCTAGTAAAATTTCAGCCATTGTTGATTGGAAACCACCGAAAAATGTAACCGAGGTTAGAAGTTTCTTGGGGCTAGCTGGGTATTATTGGCGGTTTGTAAATGGATTTTCTATAATTGCTACTCCTATTACTAGACTACTCCGAAAGAATGTTAAATTTGAATGGACAGAAGAATGTCAACAGAGTTTTGAAGAATTGAAAAAGTTATTAACTAAAGCACCAGTGTGGGTACAACCCGAATCAGGTAAAGAATTTGTGGTGTATAGTGATGCTTCTCGAAATGGTTTAGGATGTGTACTTATGCAAGAAGGAAAAGTGGTGGCTTATGCTTCAAGGCAGTTAAAATCTCATGAAAGAAATTATCCGACTCATGATTTGGAATTAGCTGCTATAGTGTTTGCTTTGAAGATTTGGCTACATTATTTGTATGGTGAAAAGTGCCGAGTATATACCGACCACAAAAGTCTTAAGTACTTGATGTCACAAAAAGACTTGAATTTGAGATAGCGAAGATGGTTGGAGTTATTGAAAGACTATGAGCTTGTTATTGATTACCATCCGGGAAAAGCGAATGTGGTTGCCGATGCTTTAAGCAGAAAATTACTATTTGTTTTGAGAGCTATGAACACTCGGTTAAAGATATCAAATGATGGTTTGATTCTAGCAGAGTTAAGAGCAAGACCAATGTTTTTACAAGAGATTTCTGAAGCTCAGAAAAGCGATAAAGATTTGCAAGCCAAGAGAAAACAGTGTGAAGCTGATACGAGGTCAGATTTCAAAATCGATTCTGATGGTTGCTTGATGTTTAAAAATTGGATTTGTGTACCGAAAAATAATGAGTTGATTCAAAAGATTTTGCATGAAGCACATAATGGTTGGTTGACGGTTCATCCGGGCAGTACGAAAATGTATAATGACTTGAAGAAAATGTACTAGTGGAATGGAATAAAAAGAGATATTTTCGAGTTTGCATCAAAGTGCTTAGTTTGTCAACAAGTGAAAGCTGAACACCAAGTACCTTTGGGATTACTATGGATTTTATATCAGGGTTGTCGTTAACTCCGGGGAAGAAAAATGCCATCTGGGTAATAGTTGACAGACTGACTAAATCGGCTCATTTTATTCCGGTACGTACAGATTATTCTCTTAATAAGTTGGCTAAATTATATATCCGTGAGATTGTTAGACTTCATGGGATACCTTTGTCAATTATTTCGGATAGAGATCCGAGATTTACTTCACGATTTTGGAAAAAGTTGCAAGAGGCATTAGGTACAAAGTTAAATTTTAGCACTACCTTTCATCCACAAACTGATGGACAATCAGAGAGAGTAATTCAGATTCTTGAAGACATGCTCAGATGTTGCGTATTGGAATTTCAAGGTAGTTGGGAAAGGTACTTACCGTTAGTAGAATTTGCTTATAATAATAGTTATCAGATGAGTTTGAAGATGGCACCTTATGAAGCATTGTATGGTCGTAAATGTCGGACGGCATTTTATTGGACTGAACTCAAGGAAAATCAGATTTATGGAGTTGATCTAATAAAAGAAACCGAAGAAAAGGTGAAAGTGATTCGAGATTGTTTGAAAGCTGCTTCGGATAGACAAAAATCTTATGCGAATTTGAAACGAAAGGAAATCGAGTTTCAAGTTGGAGATAAGGTATTTTTAAAAGTGTCTCCATGGAAGAAAGTCCTTAGATCTGGACGGAAGGGCAAGTTAAGTCCGCGTTTTATTGGGCCGTATGAAATAATTGAAAAAGTTGGACCGGTAGCATATCGGCTAGCATTACCACCTGAATTAGAGAAGATTCATGATGTGTTCCACGTATCTATGTTACGTCGATATCGTTCGGATCCTTCACATATAATTTCACCGACAGAAATTGAACTACGACCGGATATGACTTACGAAGAAGAACCGATTAAGATTTTAGCTCGACAAGTCAAACAACTAAGAAATAAAAGTGTCACTCTTGTGAAAGTATTGTGGCAAAAGCACAGGGTAGAAGAGACTACATGGGAACTTGAAGAAACTATGAGAAAACAATACCCACACCTGTTTACCGGTAAGATTTTCGAGGACGAAAATCCTAAAATGGGAGAGAGTTGTAATATCCCGAATTAGGGCCTAATCAGAATAGTGGTTTCGTGACCACAAATATGAGATAGAAATAATTATTTTATAATTATTTTTATGTTTATGATATGATTGCATGATTGTGTGAAAATTTCGTGACGAAATTCTATACATAAAGTGCTTAAGTTGAAATTAGGGACTAAATCGAATAAGTTGCAAAATTTGCATTCTAGAAGTTTTTAGTATGAAATTACTTTGGAATATTAATGAGGAGGTCTTAAATAGAAATTTGACCAATTTTTAAAATTTTGGACAAAAATGGGCTTGTACATGAAAATTTTCAAAGAAAGGTATTAAGGGTATTTTGGTCATTTGCATATTAAATGAAATAAAATGAGAAAAATAACACAAAATAGTCATCTTCTCCATATAGTTTCTGCCGAATTTTATTCTCTCCATAGCTAGGGTTTCTTCAACTTTTAAGCCTTGATTGTAAGTGATTTCTATGCCCATTTTTAATGTTCTTTACTTTTTTGGAGTCCCGGTAACTTGATTTAGCTTATGCTAGCAATAATTCAACCTAGGGTTCATATTTGGAAAAATACCCATAGGTGAAATTTGTGTATTTTGGTGTTTATGATAGAATATGAGGTTTTAAATTATGTCAGACAACTTGTACTACTCGGTTTTAAGCGAAAACGAGTAAAAGGGCCTAATCGGTAAAAATACCTAATAGTCATAAGTACATGTTAGAGTGTGAAATTGATGCTGCCATAGAAGGGAAAAATGATCAGCGTGTCATAAAACATAAGAATAAGGGATGAAGTTTAATTCTCGAGCCTAGGGGCAAAAGTGTAATTATGCAAAAGTTTAGGGGCAAAAATGTAATTTTGCCAATGTTCGTATTAAATGCTGTTTTAATGAATGTATGTATTAAATAAGATTAATTTGACATTATAGATCAAGAGAAACGAGATTCAAGTCGCGATCGAGGGAAAAACAAAGTTTATAAAGATAGGCTCGATTGCTAATAATTTTATACCGAGGTAAGTTCATGTGTAAATGTAGTAATATAATTGTCATTTTAAGTAATTTAATGTTATTTATGTGATATGATGATTAATATCATGAAGTATTATGCTTTATGGTTTTTATTGAATAATATGTAAATTATGAATTGCTACTGAGTATCGATTTTGATGTTCCGTGGAAGACGGTAAAGATGTGTAATCGAGGAAAAAGCCTGTTTGAACCTTGGGAATAGACTAGAATACAAGTGACATGTCACTAGGATGGTTGGGCATCCGAACTCGTTGAGTTGAGTCTGAGTTCACTTATGGATGCAAATGTCCAAACTCATTGAGTTGAGTCCAAGTTCGTGAGATGTAACTAGGCATCCGAGCTCGTTGAGTTGAGTCCGAGTTCACTTATGGATACGAAAGCCCGAGCTCATTGAGTTGAGTCCGAGTTCACTTATGCGCGGGTTACATAGTAGCTTGGCTACATATGTGGCACTTATGTACAAACTTTCTGTGTATTCGAATTATATTCCGATGTGTTCAACGGGTGAATCTCAAGAGAATAAGGAGAATGCCTAAAACGAAGGTAATGCCTAAAACGAAGGTGACATGTTGGTAAGTGTGGTAAATGAGAAAATTTGGCAGGTATGTGCTTAAACCCTCGGGTTGAAAACTTGGTAAGATGAAATCGTAGAAAGATATTAAATGTAAATGATGTTTTATGTGGGACTGTGTGATTATGTTACTTGCTATTTGCATGTGAATTTACTAAGCATTTATGCTTACTCCCTCCTTTTCTTTCATTGTAGTTTTGACAAGCCGACTTGAGAATCGAGATAGGTCGAAGACTCGTTCACACTATCCGAAGGCTTAAATCGGTAAAATGGCTTGTATATTTTGAATGTGGCATGTATGGCAAAATACTCACTTTGTGTAATTGATCTTATGATATGGCTATGGTTTGGCAAGAAAAGGGTTTGTAAATGGTTAGCCATTGGAATGGCCAATCTAAGTCATATTTGATGTTATGTATGTTTAAAATGATAATTAGTCCATGAAAATCCTTAGTAAAGTGAAATTTACCATAAAACAGAATCTGACAGCAGCAGTGATGTAAATTTGAAAAATCACTAAAAATAGTAGAATTGGAATTAAATGATAAGTAAGTTATGAAATTGAAGCTTAATGAGTCTATTTTCATATGGATTGAATAAAATAGGTATATGAATTATAATTTATGAGACATTTGAATTTTTGTGAAATAGGTCCAGAGTGATTTCTGGATCCCCTGTTCTTACTTTGGAAATTCACCATAAATTGTATACAAATAATTAGAAGCCATACTTTATATGGAAAGATTTATTATTGAGTCTAGTTTTAAGAGAAACAAATATCATAGTCATTGAAATTCTGTATAGAGAGATATCTGATTCGTAATACACAGATGTCAGAGCAGTCAAACCCTGAAACAGGGGAGACTTTAACTAATAAACTGTACTAATTCGCCCAGCCAAAAAATCTAGAAAAAAATTAGTAAATAGATATATGAGTCTAGTTTCAGGGAAAATTTACAGAATTTTATTTTGAGTTTTGGAACTCGAGATATGAATTTTTAAGCAACTATGACGCAGATTGCTAGCTTGACTGGAAATTTTAAAATTAAATTGTTTGAGTTGTTAACGCAATGAATTAAGTCTGTTAACACCTCGTGTTCGACTCCGGCAATGGTCTCGGGTACGGGGCATTACAGTAAGAGTAAGAGAACTACAGTCAAAGAAACACCAGATGTTTCGGTCCCAAAACAATTTCATAATCTAAGTATGGAAAAATATTTCTTAGAATTACAAGGGAGACCATTAATTCAAGAATGAGGGTTTGAACCCTCTTTGGTCCATTGTAAAGAAATTTGGACTTTGGTACGATACCATCAATGGGAGCAGTTTTATGTTGCTCCCACTGGTAACACAATGATGCCTATAGTACAGGAATTTTATGCATCCCTCAAGGATAAAATAATTAAGGGCAGATATGGTGAGGTCATAAGTGAGGTAACAGTGTGAGGGGAGGAAGTCCTAATTTCTCTTAGTGATATTTGTGAATTTTATAAGATATCGTATTATGAAAAAGGCTTTATTGATGGTGTAGACTTATACAAATTGCAAAAGATTGATATTGAAAATGTTATAAAATATTTAACTCAGGGTTCGGGGTTGTTGGAATTATAGGCCAAATACTGGGCTACCAACAAATTTCAATCAGGCGGTTATGGTTCCTGTCACCAAGATTGAGGATGCAATTCATCGGCACTAGAATTGCTCCCGGACAAATTGTTTCTAACATTAATGTCTTTCGAGTTGTTTTGCTATATGGTATTTTGCAGCGTAAACAGATCTATGTAGGGCATTGGATCTTCTGGGAAATGAAATGATGCATACAGAGCTAGAAAGTTGGACTTTTCTTTCCTCCTCTTACGATAGCACTATGCTGAAAGGCAAAAGTGCCAATCAGCAAAAATGAGCTATTCATTAAGCAAACAAGAAGCACAATTGGAGATACATTATATACAAAATACGTTGAGCTTCAACAAAAGCAAATTACCGAACGGAACCAAAGAAGGAAGGAAAAGATGGACATTCCGAAATCGCTAAAATGGCAAGAACAGTCAAAGGTTAGAAAAGGAGCTCGTGGAAGCATAGAAGTAAAACTCGATGGAATGATTAGATAGATGCAGAAGACAAGAACAGTGCTCCAAAGATTCGCAAGAAGGAATGGGTTACGAGCTCCAAATCACCCTCTAAATATGTTTAGTTTGGTATCAACTTATCATGATGAGGGGGCTAATCCCAAGGAAGAAGGTGCTGCTCAAGAGTACCCTGAGACGAAGGATAATTATGAGTCATCATTCCAGCTATAATACTCAACATCAAAAGTGCCCGTTATCCAAAGCCAAAAAAGAAAAATGTATTTATGAGGTTGGAGCTCCCACCAAGATTACGACTCAGGCAAGGGCAAGGAACCGATAGAGTAGAGGTGTGCTCCTCCTCTAATGATTTGAAAGAGGATTGAATTTTATTTATATTTTTTATTGGATTGTACAAACTTTTATGGATGATTTTTAAATTTATTTTTTGAGTAAGTATGAGTAGGAGTAGGAGTAGGAGTAATAGTATACTTTTAGTTTCTTTGTATTTTGTTTGAAATTTCTGTATAAGAACCCAACATAAAGGGGACACAATAATTTGAGCTATTAAAGAACAAAGGAGGAAGCACCTATCATTAGCAGTTGGAACGACCACAATCAATCGGGTAACTTCTTTCCTTATCTTTTTATGGGCTACACATTGAAGACAATATGTCAACTAAAGTGTGAGGAGTAACATAGAAAATTTGCTTTAAATTTTTACATTTTTCTTTGATTATTCTTGTCTTTTTTGTGTGCTTGAGCTTATAGAGATACAAGTGATTAGTTAGGAACATGTACATAGGTTTCTTGTGTTTACAAATATATTTGGCATTATAGTAGGTGATCTTAATTTTTTTAATATTAGACTACTAAATTCTATATGTTACACTGTAAATACGTATTAAGCAATCAATTGTACCAAATGATATAGAAAATACAAGGAAATGAGCATGCTAGTATGAATGATAAATGGTTGAATTTGAGTTTTTCTGGTTAATTAAATTTGTGCATAATGAGATATTTAAGGGATGCCCTAAGGCATTGTTTGGAACATATCCAAAGCCAAAAATCTGACCCATAACTATTCACCTTTAGTACCAATTTTTGAGCCTGTTAACCATTGATGAACCTTATTACAAAACTTGAGCCTAAAACGTTAATTTGTACTTGCCCTTTTTCTTTGGTCCTGAATTGCACGACTATAGACGTCTGGCCATATTTATTAAGGGTTAACTAGATACATCACAACGGATTTTATAAAAATAGAGTGAAATAAGAAAGATTGTTGTGATATAGGAACTATAGGTTAGCCTAAAAAGTGCAAAACAAAAGAAATATTTAAAAATAAAATCAATACGAGTAGAAAAATTTGTTGAAAATAAAAAAATATTTATGAATAAGATGAATTGAAAGAAAAGTGACAAAGTCACCAGAATAAGAAAAATTCATTCATTAGTGCACACAAACTCGTAGGCTAGCCGTAGTTACTATGTCATGCTATGATTTCCTATGTGGAAAATTAAGGAATGTGTGAGAAGGAGAAATAAGGCAGTGAGTAAGTAAGGATCACTAAGGGGAAAGAAAAGGGATTGATATGATGTGCCAAACTATTTTCGTGTTTGTAACCCTTTTGGTGCTTACTATTTTTCAATTTCATACCTGTCCTAAGCTTTAGAATGTTACAAGCCTAAAAGTCCTATATGACCTAAATATCCTTATGCATGAATGAACATTATATTAAAAAATTGCAAAAATGACTTATTCTACTCAAATAATCAAATTACTTGTATGATTTATTGATGGATCCCTACAGGTGAGATCCTTCATGTTTGTATACTTTGTAATATATTGAACTTAGATGTTTGTGGTCAAAAGTGGTAAGTCAATTATTCATCATGTTAAAGTTGTTTGTGAATATGAAATACCTATTCATGTGCTCCAAAGTCAATACTTGTATGATATTTTCTCAACAGACATCTTTTCTAATTCTTATCTTTTTTGTGTTGCTTGAAGACAAGCAATGACTTAAGTGTGGGGGAGTTTGATCTGCCGTAATTCGGTATCACAGATTAAACTAATTTTCGCACTTCAGGAGCTTGAAAGCAAGCATTTCCATTCAGATTTAATTATGCTTTTGTAAGTTTTTTTAAAGTTAATAAAATGTGTAAATTGAATTTTTTATTGACCTTAGGGGTCGAATGAGGCCTAAAGGTGAGTTATGAACTTTATAAGTGTGCAAAATACCATTATAAGGCGTACTAAATTGATACTGGTCACTATGTCGCAACACAGAATGATCAATGTTACAACATAGGGAGCAGAATGAAGAAATCATGAAACTGCCTTCGATGTGGGGACAAAGCATAAGGTTGTCGCGACGTACCCTGAAGATATCCTAAGAGGAGTATATTGGCTCTTTTTTGTGACATAGGACCTGGTGTGTCGTGATATCGGCTCTGGATGGAAACTAACACAAGATAGGGGCGTTTTGGTCTATACAATCAAACTTAATGCTCGGGAACATCATCTAACTTGGGGTTAAGGACGACGGCCACTTGGAATCTATAAATAGGCTCCTTTGTCACATGTTATAGACATAAATTCCTTAGTATAGTTTTCTTCTTTTAATTCCAGTTTAGATTTTCTTTCTTTTAGGTTTTTAGATTTATTTTCAAGTTGTTCTTACTTTATCTCGAGAGATTTGACTTGTGAAGACAATCAAACTTTATGGGTTCATATTCATCTTTAATAAAAATCAGGATTTTTCTTAAACTCTACACCTCAATTCATTTACCATGCTATCTCTTTACATCAATTCCATATTGTTTATGAAAACCATGAGAAAGTAATCCTCTATGGGGGATTAGTGAGTGATGGTATGAGTTGTTAACTATTTTATAGGGTTACTAACAGATCAACTATTTAGGAAAGGAAGAACCTAAACCCTAGGCCTGACAACCCTAGGAAATCATCAATGTAGGAATTAACCTAAAATTCGTATGGCCTATCTGTGAACATCGTCACCCCAAACCAGTTTGGACTGTGAGGCCAGAAGATAAGTAGTCCTTGCTGACTTATTATTTGAGTGGAAGATCAGAAGATCCTACTAGGATAGCGACTAGTTGATTGACGAGGAAATCGAAGTGACAGTTGATGGGGATTACCAAAGCGAGTTAATCACCTATAATCATATTTGTTTTATTCTATTCTTTGATCTGTTGAATTTTATTTCTTTATGTTATTTTATTTTTTTATTATTATAAAAATCTTAAAAACTCCTTTTTATTTTACTTTCATACTATAACTAAATTAAAGTACTAATTACATCTTTCTATGTTTAAATGAAAATCGATCCAGCACTCGCCTCCCTTAGGTATGATCCATAGAGTACTCATCTACTTAGTTGTAACTATATTACAATTGGACCCGTATACCTACTGATACCATCTTATGGATCCATATCTTTTACTACAGTATTCACTCTCTGGATGTTAGTACGTCCGGAGGTGGTCAATACACAACTTATTTATCCTCCATATTCTTAAACGACCAAGGTCTTCGACTCAACTCAAGCGTACATAGGTGTGGTTTAAACAAGCAACACAACATCAACAATCACCCAAAAATCAGGTACAGAGACCCACCTTGCTACCTTTATCCTCAACAACTTATCTTGTTCAAGTGCCAGAGACTCCTTTATCCTAGCAACTAAGCATAGCAACCGTTTATTGGTTAACTTGAATGTAATCTAACGTTAAAATCCCAAAATCCATCATTATACAAAAACTTTTTGAGAATTCTTACTTCTCTTTCCTCCAATCCATGAGTATAGGAAGGCTTAAGGCTTACCAATTTATTTAATTTTTTACTTTCCTTACTTCAAACCCCATGTTTAACACCTTATGGAAAGCTTTCTTGAACCTTATCTTCTTTTTTGGAGCAACCGAAGAAGACGTTGCAGATGAGAATGGGATTACCTACTAAATTCAAAAGAATTCTTTGCTCACTATATATATATATATATATATATATATATACAGTCAAGGTTTGCACGGTCTCCTAGTCCATTTTGGCCAATCACTGTTAACTCTTTTGTCTCTCACTAAGAGATAGTCGATTCCAATCTAACTAAACCAGAATTGAGAGCTATCTAATCACAGTTCATCTACTATTTTTTCTTTTTGAATTTTTGGGTGAAGCTCATTAATTCTTCAATCCATTCAATTAAATCCTAACTTTCCTTAAATTTTGGAACTTAAGAGAAAATCATATGTGACAAGTCCAGTCGATGTACTATCAATCTAGTCAGTCATATCTATGTCTGTAACGCCCTAAAAATGTAAATCTTGTAATTACACATGTTATGACACAAGTTGCATGTTTATTTAATGGCTAGAAGTGTTTTGGGTGTATTTGGGGTTATTAGAGAAGCCTGGGTTCAAGTCTAGGCATTTGCAAAAATTTTTGTTTTTACCTTGAATGAATCTGGACATTGGCTTCTAGATCTTATAAATAATTGTAGTTGAAATGTGGCACAAATGATCTTGTGGTTCTGTGATAAGTGGCGTCTGATAGCTACTGGAGGTCTGAGATTCAAGTAATGACAATGTAAAAGTGTATTTATTTTGCTACTCTTGCCGTGCAAGAAGTAGTTGTTGTTTGAAACTCTGTTGAGTGAAATTTGACTTGGTCAGGGAGTGCTATGTAGAGAGAATCAAGGAGAGGATTGTGAAGAGATTTTAGGAGAGGGTTAAGGGGAGAGAAAAGGGGAGTTTAAGGTTTAGTGGAGTAGTGTCGAATATGGGGTTTTGTGTATAGAAAATTTCGGCTGAGTGACTCCTCCCTAGGACTTTTGGTTTTGATTACTCTGTTGGAGTTCTTTTCTCTCTTTCTTTTTTCTCTTGGTTTGTGCTATTTGGGGCTTTGCTTTTGCTTCTGAAGCCGTACCGTGCTATTGGGAAGTACATATTAGGTCTTAGTGGCCTACGATTCTACTGCTTCATCTAATCTTGTGTTCACGGCTTGTCTGTTCCCTCACACTTCTTCTCAAACGGCTTTCCTTTTTGGCCAAATATCTATTGTTTCCTTCCTCTCTGACTATTTTGGTTTTAGCCTGAGTGACCGAGTTTTTCATTTCCTTTCCCTTCCACTTTTTGAGTGCAACTTAACTTTTGTTGGCCGAATATTGTTTTTGTATTGACCCTCCGGGAACTGATTCTTTCTCTTGTTCTTATCTGTCGAATTTGGTGGTAAGTATTGTTTATTTGATTTTGTTTTTTACATGTCTTCCTTCTTCTTCCGTAGCTATGATTTCCATTTAACACTATGGTTCTACCGAATATTGCTAGGGGATTCGATCGTTGTATCCTAAGGATAAGGCCGATTGTTCTCTCTCGACAAGTGATCCTCTCACCCGTGGTAAGTGCTTAAAGTTCTCAATTTGTTTATGTAGGGTATAGATTCTTATGAATCGGACAACTATTTTGGGTGAAGGTTAAGCAATGGGGAGATTGTGTTGGTTCAGGTTCAAGTGGAGGTTCTGCGAATGTGTGGTTGGTAGGTAGTGATGAATAGAGTTTGGTATCTCTAATGTTATGGTCTGGATTAACCGTGTACAGGAACTAATGATGGGGTTGTTGTGTTCATAGGTGTTTGGTTTCGGAAGCGTTCCAAGTGCAAATCCATAGCATGTGTGTAATCTTACCACTTATACTATAAATCGACAAAAGCTGAAAAGTCGAAAAATATGGCAATTGAGATCACATGGGCATGCGATCACTCATGTGGTGAACCGAGCCCACGAAACATGGGTGTTAAACTATAAAGGCCGCCATGAGCATTATCATGGGCTGGGGCTGTTTTGGGCCACGATAGGCCGAAATGGGCCGTGTGGGCCTAATGGGCTTGTGGGCTCCACACGGATAAATTCTGCATTATATAATAAATACTGGACTGGGCTGTGTAGTTCGCATGGTCGTGGTGATTTTTGGGCCTGATGATCCACATGGGCGCGTGGGCCCTACTTGGGCCGCATAATGGGCCTTGGGCCTATTTACACTGTTAGGACCGTTGAGGTTACACAAGTCGCTCAAGGCGACTATAGACCTTCTGATGGGTCGATAAGAGTACCTAGATCCCAAGGCAGGAAAATGACCAAAATACCCCTATAAGGTAAAATGACTATTTTACCCCTCGTGGGTAAAAGACTGATTTGTGTTATGATTTGACTATTCTCTCTGAGCATGACATTTTGCATTCACGTATGAGGTTATGACATGACATATTGCATGGGGTTGGGATGTTGTTTATGGAGGAAGTATACTATACTGTTGGCTTTTAGCCTTTATACTAATTACTGGAAGCTTTGTTGCGATACCGTTATTGGCAGCTCTGCTGCGATACTGATATTGATGTGTCTGGCTGGGTGGGTCGACTTTGTCCCCACATGGTGTGATTGGTGGTACGGAGTGGTGTGTCTAGCTGGATTGGGGTGGGTCTTCACTATTGCATTCTTCTTTGACCGCACTATTATCGTAATGGGGTCAAGCTCTGATCGTTACTACGTCTACGCATCATATTCGATCGCTGGATGGGGATTACACACTGAGTTTCTTGTAAACTCACCCTTCTTTTTAATTGTGCAGGTAATCCCCCGCTTTAAAGGATTTGGTGTTGTGAGGGACTCGGAGGTGGCCACATGACCGTAATTATGCTATGCATGTTTTTACTTTTCTCTGGATTTTCATTTTGAAGTATTTTTAATTCTGTAATAAGGCCTTTTATGGATTTAAAATTTTAATTGGACATTTAGTTGCTTACTTTAAACTACTAGCCTAAGGGAAGACGAGTTTTTAAAATAGCGATTGTTTGCAATGACACACGAGTTAACCTTCAAAGTTTTAAAAAGCTTCCGCGTTTAAATCATTTTAATAAAATAATGGTATTTTAATATGTCTAATGTTTTAACTAGCTGAGTGGATAATACAAAGAATCTAACATACTTAAGTTTTTACCAGATCACAAAGAGATTTTTACTAATCTTTACCAACTTAGTTCGTCTTTTCGAAAAAAACACCGCAATGTAACACGCCAGATTCAGTCATAACGTCTGGGTCGGGTTTGGAGTGTTACAATGTCTCTATCTTTTGGGAGTCATTTGCTCTGATACCTAAGACCAAGCATTTCCTCAATTGGACTTGGTAGACAACATATTAGTCTTTCAATCGGTTTGCTCATTTCTGATTAGACTAAGGACATGTTTAGGTTCGTCTACTAATATAAGTTGTCTTTCCATACTACGATCCAACCATGTAATACTGCTTAGTATTAGTTTAAATATTAGACAACCGGTGAGCAACATTTTCTTCTATTTTGTTTTGTGTGCAAAAATCACATGAGGACATTATACAAAGTATTAATGTAATCCATGAATAATTTTATTAACCAATCTATTTGAAAAAAGTTACAAGTGTACATTAATGAAAATACTACACTTAGGGCACCAATCCAACACATACTTCGTAAGCAATTTAAATATAATCATGCTATTATAGAAAAGCATAAAATTAAATGACTAACCTCCACTGAGAACTCAAAGGGTTCATAGTTTGAAGATATGCCTCACCTCCTCCAAGATCCCAAATGGTTCATAGAGTGCCCCGAACGCCCAACTCCCAAACGCATAGAGTGAGGCTTACAGAATGTGGTAAAGTGGCCCTACTCCAAGACGTATAGAGAGACGCTTATGGAAAGTAGAAAAGTAGCCCACCTCCTAAATGCATGGGGGAGGCTTATGAGAAGAAATAAAATGACCTTACTCCCTAACGTATGGGGGGAGGCTTACGGCAAGTAGTAAGATGGCCCTTCTCTCAAGCTCGTGTAGTATATTCGTTTATATATTTGTAATTTTTTGAATAGATTGGTTAATAAAATTATTAATGAATTACATTAATATCTTTTGTATAATATCCTCATATGGTTTTTGCATGTAAAGAAAAATAGAAGCAAATATTAGCTCACTGGTTGTTTAATATTTAACTAATAAAAGGTAGTATTATATGGTAGGATTGTAATACGGAAAGACAACTTATATTTGTATACGAACCTAAACATGTCCTTAGTTTAATTGAAAATGAGCAAACTAATTGAAAGACTAATATGTTGTCTATCACGTCCAACTGGGAAGATGCTTTGTCTTGGGCATCAGAGCGAATGACTCCCAGAAGATAGAGACATAAATGTGACTAACTGGACTAATAGTAAATTAAACTAGACTGAAGAAGAATAGATGTTGAATCCATTTATGGATTTATTTACTTGTCATGTTCATAGTGCGGCATACCTTATTCTTGAGTGGATGATGGACTATGTATGTATGACTCATATACTTTGATGTAAGTAAAAGTCTGAGTTCAAATAGATAAGGAATCGAAAGCAGGTGTGTTGGGTATACAATTTCTACAAAATGTACCATCATTCACACTAGTGGAGTTCATAGCCTAAGACATGGGTAAAAGACATCCTCTTATTGGCATTATGACTGCCGCCATACGTGCGAACGTCTGGACTGAAAATACTACAACAAATAAATATCTAATTAAATAGTGGTGTCCACAAGTATACGGGTCAAATTGTAATATAGTTAAAAATGTTACACTGAAACACTCCGGGAAGCATTCCGAGGATTATACCCAAGGGAGGTTGAATCAAACTTAAATTAACTTTGTGAACTAACAAGGATACATAGTATTAATTCAAAATTATATTATGAAACCAAATTAAAAATGGATTAATTAAACTAACATAAAATTATCTAAAACTAAAAATCATCCAATTAACAATCGAAATTTAATCCAATAATATAGGCAGGAGATCAACTCACTTCAATGTTCATAATTAACTTCAAAACTTGGGTTTTATCGAATTAGCTATTAATTAACCAATTATTAACCCTCAGCCTCTAACTAATTAACTAATCGACCAATACACGCTTACCTTTAGACCTTTCTTGGCCAAGATAAATTATGATTTACTCGGTAAACTTATCTCTCGATCTCTTTTATCGTAAATTATAGCATCACTTCCTAGGGTTTAATCGTGCATAATTTAAACCAACTAAATCAAATTTAAACTCAATTCATCCATTAATTAGTAACACATCCATCCGTTAATCTCCCTAAGGAAATCAATACTCATGGATCTAGATGAAATAATCCCTAAACTCATATTTAAGATACAAAGTAGTAAATTAAATAAAACTAGGAAATAGAGAAATAAGTCCGTTTTGATGTCAATTTGTGCTCAGAAGTGAAATCTCCTTTAACAAACGCGAAGATCACTTCGGTTGCAATTGGAATCCAAAAAGAAATAACGAAAAACTATTAAATTAAATACTTGGATCAAAATCAAATCCAAGTTAAACAAGAACAAAGAGTATTTAAAGGACTAAATTGAAAGAAAATAAAAACTAAAGAAAAAAACCCTAAATATAACTAAGTGGCTTACTTGGCCAAGCCATCTAAAATGAAGCTAACATGCTTATTTATAGAGTTTATGATCTTGACCTAATTAGGGTTACTAAACAACCTAAAAATCTAATCAATTTGCATTGCATAGACAAAAAAACCCATGTTTAATTTTCCTAATCATCGCCTAGTGTCGCAACACCACATGACCGGTTTCGCGACACTGCCTTCAAATCCTGGATACTTTGACTTTGAAGTCTAGTGTTGCAACACCATTCCTCAATGTCACAATACTGTAGTCATCTTTTGTCTTCTAAGCCTGAAAATAGTATCCTACACACTAGATAGAGTCGTTAGATCATCCCTAGGCCTGTACTGGCCCATTAGGTCATAACATAACTCAAAATTGCATAAAAACAATTATTTTTTATAAATTAAACATAAATTAATAAAAAACCAAAAAATAACTAAAAACATATAAAGTACTAGAAAACAAGCTCGTTAAGTGCCAGAAAGACCTTAATTTGCCGCATAGAATTGTGTATCAAACTCCCCCATACTTAAGTCGTTGCTTTTCCTTGAGCAACAAAATAAAAACACACACAAAAATAAGAAAATAAAACAACGAAATTGTGCTTGAGCATGCACATGAAAGATTAGTTTAGAGCTATGTACATAGAACAATGTGAATAAATACGAAACTCTAACACGATATACAATTGACTCTTGACCTTCAATATCACACACATTAGTTCATAAAGTTACAAAGTAAACAAATTCAAGAATGTCAAATTACATTAATCCATCAAAATAGGTACACAAAATTTACATTTATGCTCGAAGAATACAAGTAATTAGGAATGTCAAAATTCATCTAAATTTTATCCATAAATAGTATCACCTAGGTCACATAGTTCTTTTCGATTTGTAATGATCTGTGGCTTAGGTTGGTTTGGAATGAAAGAATAGGCACAACAAAATGGTTTAAAACACAAAAATAGTTTGGCACATTATATTGACCTCGATACTTCCTCGATTAACCCCTTTAGCTCACCACCTTATATCCCCTTCTCTCACCTACCTTTTCTCTCTAATTCTTAAGGTATGGTACAGTAATAGTAAATACAATCGTCTTAGCAAGATAATTGTGCAAGAATGAGGAATTCTTCTTTTCTTTCTTTTTCATTTCTTTTCACTCATTTTGCTTTTTTATTTTCTCGAGAACCTCTCGCTTGGCTATTTTAGCCTTTCAAACTTTTTCTTTTGATAATTTTTTTTTTATTTTTCTCTATTTATGCACAAGTTTGCAAGAGTTTTATACTCACTATACTATATTGTATCTTAGGTTCACTCTTATTTTTCTTTATTTTGGAAACCACCTTGTCATATCTACCTAACCTTCAATATCAATGGCCTAACATCTAAGTTCGTATAGGGAACAAGAAAATCATATCAAGAAATTATATTAAGGTTTAGGTCTCTATTATGGTTCATCAAGAAATAGGGGTTTAGGCTTAAAAATTAGAGTACTAGGGATTTTAAATTAAGGTAAAATTTTTGACTTGGAATTGTCTACCAAACAATGCCTTAGGTCATCCCTAAGTGTCTTGTGACTGCCTCTAGACGTACTAACATCCAAAGTGTGAATATTATAGTAAACAATATGGATATACGAGGTGGTATTCGTAAGTATACAAGTCTAGTTGTAATATAGTTACAATAGAGTAGGTGAGTACTCCAAGAATCGTACCCAAGGGAGGCGGGTGCTAGATCAATTTTAACCAAAATATCAAAAAATCTAATTAGTACTTTAATTTAGTTATAGTATGAAAGTAAAATAAAAGGATTTTTTAGGGTTTTTATAATAATAAAATAAAATAACATAAAGAAATAAAAATTCAAGAGATCAAAGAATGGATTAAATCAAATCTTATTATGGGTGATTAGTTTGCTTTGATAATCCCCATTAATTGTCGCTTCGAGTTCCTCGTCAGTCAACTAGTCATTATCCCAGCAAGATTTTTTGATCTTCCACTCAAATAACAAATCAGCAAGGACTACTTATCTTTCAACCTTATTGTCTAGAAGGTTTTGGTTGAAGGTACTCAGGGATAGGACATACCAATTTTGGGTTTATTCTTACCTTGATGACTTCCTAGGGTTCTCAAGCCTAGAGTTTAGGTTATTCCTTTCCTAAATAGCTAATCCGTTAAATAACCCTATAAAATAGTTAACAGATCATACCTCTACTAGCTAATCCCCCATAAAGGAATCAATTCATCATGGTTTTCATAAACAATATGGAATTGATGTAAACAGAGAACATGATAAATGAATCAGAAGTATAGAGTTTAAGAAAATTCTTGATTTGTATTAAAAATGAATATGAATCCACAAGTTTGATTGTCTTCCACAAATTAGATCTCTTGAGATAAACAAAGAACAACTTGAAAATAAATATAAAACCTAAAAAGAAAGAAAAGCTTAAATTAAAATTAAAAGCTAAATTCTAAACTAAGTAATTTGTGTCTATAACATGTGAAAAAGGAGCCTATTTATAGATTTCAAGTGGTCTTTGTCCTTATTCCTAGGTTAGCTAACGTTTTTTAGCTTTAAGTTTGATTGTATGGACCAAAACACCCCTGGCTTGTATTAGTTTTTGTCTAGAATCGATGTCGCGACACACCAAGACCTGTGTCATGACATAGGACTCAATATACTCCTCTTGCGATGTCTTCAGCGATATGTCATGACACCCTTAATCTGTGTCGCAACAATGAAGGTAGTTTCGTGATTTCTCTATTCTACTTCCTATGTTGCAAAATTATTCATTTCGTGTTGCGGCATAGCAACCAGCATTTGTTTATTACGCCTTCTAATGGTCTCCTCACACTTACATGGTTCATTAGCTCCCCCTTGACCTCATTTAGCCCTTAAGGTCAATAAAAGACTAAATTTGTACATTTTATTAACTTTAAGAAATCTTGCAAAAACATAATTAAAACCTAATGAAAATGATTGCTTTCATGCTCCTAAAGAGCAAAAATTAGTTTAATCTGCTACATTGAATTACGGCAGATCAAACTCCCCCATACTTAAGTCATTACTTGTCCTCAAGCAACACAAACAAAAACAAGAAATAAAACGACGTCCCTTGAGCAAGTATAATACAAGTATGGAATTCAGAGCACATGACTAGACATTTCATATTCACGATTAGCTTTAACATGAGGAATAATTAACTTACTACTTTTGACCATAACATCTAAGTTCACTATATTACAAAGTATATAAACATTAAGGGTCTCACCTGTAGGGGTCCATCAATAAATCATACAAGTAATTTGATTATCTGAGAAGAATACAAATAGTTTTATGCGATTGCTTAATAAAATGTCCACTCATGCATAAGGATATTTAGGTCACATAAGAATTTTTAGCTTGTAACATTCTAAGGCTTAAGAAAGGTATGGAATTCAAAAAACAATAAGCATCAAAAGGGTTATAAACACGAAAATAGTTTAGCACATCATATCAATCCCTCTTCTTCCCCTTTGGCAACCCTTACTCGTTCATCAGCTTATTTCTCCTTCCCTCACCTTCCTTGTTTCTCCACATAGGAAATCATAGCATAACATAATAACTACGACTAGCCTATGAGTTTCTGTGCTATGAACGAGTTTTTCTTATTCTTGTGACTTTGTCACTTTTTTTTTCAATTATTTCACTCACGGTTGTTTTTTTCTTTTTGGTTTTCAAGAAATTTTGTACTCGTATTACTTTTCTTTTTGAATTTCTTTCTTTTGCTTTGCACTTTCAGGCTAACCTATAGTTCCTATGTCATACCAATCTTTCCTATTTCACTTTGCTTTTAAAAATCCAAATCCGTCGTGATGTATCTACTTAACCCTCAATACGTATTGCCAGACATCTATAGTCTTGTAGTGTAGGACCAAAGAAAAAGGGCAAATACATATCAACGTTTTATGCTTGGGCTTTGTAATAAGGTTCATCAAGAAGCGTTAACAAGCTCAAAAGTCGGTGCTAAAGGTGAATAAATATAGGTAAGCTTTTTTTTTTTTTTTGCTCTGGATATGTTCCAAACAATACCTTAGGCCATCCCTTAAATATCTCAATATGTACAAATTTAATCAACCAAAAAAACTCAATTTCAACCATTCATCATTCATACCAGCATGCTCATTTCCTTGTATTTATTACATCATTTGGTCTAGTTGATTGTTTAATGTCTATTTATAGTGTAATATATAGAACTTAGTTGTCTATTCATCAAAAATTTAAAATCACCTATCATCATGTCGACTTTATTTGTAAACACAAGAAACCTATGTACATGCTCCTAACCAATCATTTTTATTTCTACAAGCTCAAGCACACCAAAGACAAGAAAAATCAAAGAAAACGTAAAAATTTTAAAACAAATTTTCTATGTTACCCGCCCCCCAAGACACACACATTTTATTTGACACATCCTTAATGTGTGGCCCATAAAAAGTTGAAGAAAGAAGTTACCTGATTGACCATGGTTGTTCCAACTGCTAATGGTAGGTTCTTCCTCCTTTGTTCGTTAACAGCTCAAATTGTTATGTCTCCTTTGTGTTGGGTTCCTATATATAATATTTAACCAATTTACAAGAAAATTAAAAGTTTTATATTTGTTACTAATCCTAAAACAAATTTAAATCATCCTTAAAGAAAATAATACAACCCAAACAGAAATACTCAATTCAGTAATTACAAAAAATATAAATCCTTAGTAATAAGAAACACAATTAATTTTACTAAAGTCATGTTCTCTTAAAAATTAAAATCTTTTTAACTTAATTCTAAATATTATTCATCATCTTCTTGAAATCCTCTTTTTCTCCTTTTCTCTTTCTATTTCATCTGCAGAAGAATAAACTACTTGAATATGTCATCGTCGAATAGTTTCCTTGGGGGATTCATGGTTTTATCCATTTGTTCAATAGGGACTCTTGCTCTTTTGCACAATTCTATAATCAAACGAGGAAAAAATATTGCATTTCCTAAATTCCTTGTGCAGTCAACCATATTCTTGTATATCCATGTACCAATACATATTTGTTTCTTTTGGAGGATCCCATATGTTATGATAGCTTGAATTGGGTTGATCTCTAACATCTCTATTGTAGGCCATATTCTCAAATAGACAAACTTCATTCACATCTTGGCTTTTGGTGTCATTAGCTCTTGATTGAATGTCTCGGGTATTACTATTCCTATCTAATATGTCCACATCTCTTTCCCTTCCATTAAAGATCTCAATATTTTTTCTATATCTATATTTTTTTATTTCCTTCATATTTGTTTTATAGAGATAATCGTGATGATAATATGGCGCATCATAAAATTGGAAAATACTCATCTCAATTACTACCCCTCTGACCTTCATAAAAGAACGCATCTCGTAGAATGGTTTGGTTGCTTCCTTTTATTTTAATGCTAGATAAAATTCTCGCACCATGGGAATTATTGTAGGCTCTTCGAATGGTAAACAAAATTTTGTCCATTCTCTTTCTGTTGCATTCTTTCATATTCTTTTGCAATTCCTTATGAAAGGATAAAATCCCTACTCTTGAATGAAGGTATACGGTTGTAGTTGTTGCAAGTATTTATCCATGTCGCCTTCTTGGAACTCAACAGCTAGGCTTGAAGCACTTACCCTGAAACTAGCCATTTGACAATTTATTTTTACTGAAATTCCCTACACAATCTATTATCTTTGCAATTTGATTTCTTTTTCTTTCTTTGCTGCTGATAAATAAGAGGATCAATGTGACCTATTTATAAATTAGAATGAAAGAATAAAGTATTTAAGAATTGTAGTTTATTTCTACTATGCATGAATTTAAAGAACAAAATTCCTAATATAATTAAACTACAAAAAATGTCAACAATTAGTGTTAGTTCGAAAAAACAGATTTACACAGTGATGTCGCAACATCCCTCAGTGATGTTGCAACATTCAGAGCAGGTTCCATGATTTGAATATTTTTCATTGTCGCGACATTCAAGGGTGATGTCACGACATGTAGGCTAGATTCCCCTGTATTTTGTGGAATCAACACTTTGGTCATCTTCTTCATCATCATTCTTTTTATTTGTTGATTTCCCCTTAATTCCTTGTGAATCCCATAGCACATTACAGTGCAAGATTTGTTCATCAACTATCGTGTTGATTATTCCTCCAAAATAATGTTTTACTCTTTGGCCATTTACCAGCAAAAAGTTGTCCTTCTTTTCTGATTAACTCTATTGTTCCATGAGGAGTTACCTGATGTATGGTATATGGTCCTGTCCATCTTGATTTAAGTTTTCCAGGAAATAATTTTAATCTTGAGTTGAACAATAGAACTTTCTGTCCAGATAAAAATTCAACTTTCTAATATTCGCATTGTGTTGAAGTCTAGTCCTCTCCTTATACATTTTATTATTTTCATAGGCCATAAACGGAATCCTTCCAATTTTTAGAGTTGAAATAGTCTTTCTTTTTTAGCTAATTCTTGGTCTAGATTTAAATTTTTTGATCGCCCAATATGTTTTTTTTTTCCAATTCAATTGGTAAATGGTAGTTTTTACCATATAATATCTTGTATGAAGACAAACCTAGAGGAGTCTTATATGTTGTTCTATAAGCCCATAATGCATTATCTAGCTTTGTTGTCCAATCCTTTCTGCTTGGGTTTACTATTTTTTCCAAAATTTGTTTTATTTCACGAATAGACACTTCCACTTGCCCATTAGCTTATGGGTGATAGATCGTTGTCATTCGTTGCCTTATTATAACACCCCTTACCCGTATCTGATGCCGGAACAAGGTACGAGACATTTCGGACTTAAACTCAAACGAACATTCAAAACAAAGACATGAATTCTCACTCAAATTTAAAACTTTTTTAAAAACATTCGTATCGCCCCTTAGACGAGCCTACGAGGCCCAAAACATACATTGGGGGTGGTTCGGGGCTAAACCAAGAACTTTGGAAACTCTCCAAACACTTAGAAAACTTTTCATAAATACAGGGGTCACACTATAATAGTTCAGTTTTGACCCTAGCCAGAATAGTGGTTTCGGGACCATATATTCGAGTTGGAAAAATATTTTAATATTATTTTCCTTGCTTATTACAAGTGAACTGACATGTGTGAAAGTCTCGTGTGAAAATTTAATCGTTTGTGTGTTTAATTTTGAAAAAGGACCAAATAGCGTAAAATGTAAAAGCTAAGTGCTAGATGTTAACAGTACTTATTTGACTTGGCTTTATAATTGAGAGGTCCTTATGTGGTTATTATGCCATTTACATAGTTAATGGACATATATGGCCGTATTTTAAATGATTTTTATATGTGTAAATAAAGGGAAAAATGGGTATTTGTTTAATAATTATAAGTTAAATAAAACAAAGGCATGAAAATCAAGCCATTAATGTCCATCCTTAGCCGAAAATACAAGAAAAGAAAAGAGAAAAGTTTGCTTAGGGTTCGGCACTTGTAATCCTTGATTAAGGTATGTATTTTGATCAGTTTTTGATAATTTCTACGTTTTTGTGACCGTTGCTTTGTGTTTTACTCAGCCCATGCCTCAATTTCTAATTTTTTTGATGATTTTGAAATGTGCCATGGATGGATTCATGAGCTTTGTGATGTTATGTGATGAAATATTAAATTTTGATGTTGGGTTTAAATGATTTGTCTTTGGATTTTTGATGAAATTGAGTAATTTGGGCTAAATTGTAAAGATGTTATTTTTGAGGGACTAAAATGTAAAATAAAAGAAATTTTTGGACTTGTATGAGAGCTAGGAGAATTCGGCTAAGCTTTTGTATATGCAAATTATGTGTATTTTGTGATTTTGTGAAATAGGGACTAAAGTGTCGAAATGTGAAAATGTGAGGGCTAGTTTGCAAAATGCCCTAAATATGTATTTATGGATTTTTTTGAATGATTTGGTGAATAAAAGGATTAATTTTGAATACTTACAGATCAAGAAAAGAGGAATTCAGATTTAGATCGAGGGAAGTCGAAGATTATTGACTAAACGTTCGGGTCGACAACTTCGAGTACGAGGTAAGTTCGTACATGATAAATGATGTTTAAGTTATGTTTCAATGCGATTACAATGTATAAATTGCATAGATATTTGATTATGGTTTGAGTACGATGATATTCGACTATGCTTAGCACTAAGTGTGCGGTTTAATATATATAGCTTTGGCTACAAATGGCACTAAGTGTGCGAGTTGGAATAGCTTCGGCTATAGAAGGCACTAAGTGTGCGATACCGACTTAGCTTCGGTTAATTGAAATGGCACTAAGTGTGTGAAATAATTTTAGCTTCGGCTAACCTTTACAGCACTAAGTGTGTGGATGTTAAAGTATGAATAATTTATAGAAAGTCCTGAAATACTCAAGCAAGAGGTGAGAATGAAAGTGAATAAGTATGAAGATCCAGGTATGTATGATACCTAGTGGTAGATGATATTATCTAAGTGAAATTCATTGAATGTTTATGAACATATGGATTCGGTTGGTATAGATTTGATAGATGAATTGAGAATTTGTAAATACTTATGTGTTGATGTTTTATGTTTTATATATATTGTTAATGATTATAGTACGAGCTTACTAGGCTTTTAAAAGCTTACTTTGTGTGTGTTTGCATTGTTTCATAGATATCAAAGCTACTGTGAGCTCGTGGATCGTCAAGGATCGTCACCACACTATCAAACCTCATTTTGGTACTTTGTAAATGTATATTTTGAAATATGGCATGTATAGGCTAGTAGTTGTGGGATTATGCTTTGTGATGTATATATTTAGCTATGTGATTTGGCTAGTTGGTGTTTTAAACTTATAGTTGATAATGAATTATGGTATGTGATGTTAATATACAATTGTGATATGTTTTAGTTGGACAAAAGAAATGGTAAATATTGGTAAGTTTTGGTAAGTTTAGTATGAGTTTGAATGATGTATGGAAGGAAATGTTTTGGTATGATCATACCTTAGGTTTGGCATGAATTGGTAGGTTTATGAGTAGGTCAATGGTTGATATTGTTATGGTTGGAATGATGTGTATTTTGACATAAAAATTGGTTGAATTGGTTAAGCATATATGCTTATTTCTATTGTTTATAGGATGACCCAAAAAGGGGTGGCAAGTTGGCCTAAACCAAGCCTGCATTGTGCCACACGGTCAGGGACCATGGGCGTGCCTTCTGGCTGTGTATGCAAAGCAGTAAACTCATAAGTTCACACGGTTAAGACACATGGGCGTGTCATATGGCCGTGGGCTCAAGTCAGTAGCTAGCTAAGTATCACACGGCCATAGCACACGGGCGTGTCTGTTGGCCGTGGGTGAAAGTCAGTATATATCCTCTGTTTTGACACGGTTGAATCACATGGGCATGTCTGGTGCCCATGTGAGACACACGGCCTGGTCACACAGACGTGTGACCTCAACAGAATTGAAAAAAATTTTGAGCTCTGAAACTTCTGAATGTGTTCGGTTTAGTTCCGCCCTTTTCTAAAAGTATGTTTTAGGTCTCGTAGATCATCATAAGGGATGAATTGTTGATGATTGCTTATATATTAATGTTATGTGATATCTATGATTCTGAATTGGTCTAAAATGTTCTATCTGTCTAGTAATGCCTTGCAACCCTAATCCAATGACGGTTATGGGTTAAGGGTGTTACATACACGCCCGTATGGTTTGGGACATGCCTGTGTGGGTAGGCCGTGTGGTCACACACACCCGTGTCCCTCACCAGTGTAACTCTCTGTTTATGACATCATTAACAAATTAGAGTCACGCGGCTAAGGCACACGCCCATGTGCTAGGCCGTGTGGGTGATTTAATTTCCATAATTTTTCCTAAAATTGGTACAGACTTCACACGTCCTGGGCACATGCCCATGTCCCTGGGCTGTGTCCTTCACACAGTCGTGTCTCTGCCGATGTGGCCAATTCAAAGCTAAAATTTAAAATACAGGGGACACACGGTCGAATCACACACCCATAGGGCTAGCCGTGTGTCAGACATGGCCTAGACACACGCCCATGCGTCTACTCTTGTGGACAAAAATAAGGCTATTTACCAAGCCTTTTTGCCACCCTTACTTGCACCAACCGACACAACATCAAACAACACCAATTCGAGCATATACACACTACCAATTTAGCCACAACCAAGATATCCACACATCAATTTCATGCTAATTTCTATCACATACAACATCTCATACTTATCATCACAAACCATGCAATAACCACATCCATGAAAGGCATCATCATATGTATATATACTTAACAAATATTAGCCAATACCATATGGCCATTTACAAAATGAATCAATTACCATTACAAGCCAACACACTTGGCCAAAACAATAATGACACATATCACAAAAAGACTAAGTCCCTATACATGCCATATTGAAAATATTGAAACCAACTATACCTAAATGACTAAATTGATAGTGTGATTGATGCTTCGACGACTTCTGGTCTCCGAGCTTGGCTACACTATAAGAAATGGAAAGGAAGGGGGTAAGCTTTAAGCTTAGTAAGTTAGCATGTAAATAATAATCAACTTTAAACATACAAAAAATATACATAACATAATGTAAATTAGCACAAAATCATCAAGTGATCATAGACACATCTTACTCATTTGCATCCTTACCAATAATGCATCTTAAACCGAGATCATTTCTCATGAGTTTTGTGTACGTACCTGTACCACTTCATAACGTAATCATAACCTTTCACATCTTCGACATAATCTTTAAATCACCCGTTGAACCACTTGGAATACTAAAGGATACTCAGGAATCACATACATATAGAATCATACCAATGCCATATCTCAGATATGGTCTTACATGGGATCTCATATCGATGCCAATAGCCCAGTTATGGTCTTACACAATTCTCATATCGATGCCATGTCCCAGACATGGTCTTACACGAAATCTCATAATGATGTCATATCCCAGATATGGTCTTACACATAAACTCATAACCTAATGTCATGACATTTGTATCCTAATTATTCCTAAGGTTCAATTGGGAATTTCGCCGTATCAAATCTTTACCGAACAAATCCATAATGATAATTGTACAAGTCATGCAATAACAAGATATTAAATACATAATATAATTTGCGTTATTTACACACGAACTTACCTCGGTACAAAATATGTCTAACTAATTCGATTAGTCCACAACTTTGTTCTTTCCCCGGTCTAGGTCCGGACTCCGTTTTTCTCGATCTATAATAGAAAATTTAGCTCATATAATTATCACATTGTTCAAATCAGTCCACAAACCATACTTTGGCAAATTTATAATTTTGCCTCTAAACTTTCACATATTTACAAATTAATCCTTAGGCTCGTAAAATGAAATATACTCATTTTCTTTGTTACCCAAGCTTAGCAGAACCTATATCATGCTTATACCAACCCACATTTTTCATCAAATCACATTTCTACTACCCATTTTTACAACTTTTACAAATAAGCCCTTTTTAGGTGTTTTTATCAAAAATCACTTAGTAAAAGATGTTTATCACACATCAAACTTTCATAATCTACCATGAAACATCAAAATACATGCATTTCACACATGGGCCAAACCCTAAGCATCAACCCTAGCTCAAATAAATGGTAGAAATGGCTAGATCAGTGGATAACAACTTCAAAAATGTAAAGAACATTAAAAATAGGGCTAGAATACACTTACAATCAAGCTTGAAAGTTGAAGAATCCCTAGCTATGGTGAACTTAGGGATTTTGTCTATGGCATGGAGAAGATAAGAAAATTTTGACTCAATTTTCCCTTTTT
This sequence comes from Gossypium longicalyx, assembly GCA_025698465.1. NCBI lineage: Eukaryota > Viridiplantae > Streptophyta > Magnoliopsida > Malvales > Malvaceae > Gossypium > Gossypium longicalyx. Next base: position 23,224,204 of record CM047000.1, read on the forward strand.
ATTCTTTTATTAACCAAACGACCAAAATGCCCTTTTTACTAAACTTTCAAATTTTACTTATTCATGCCCATTTTTGTCCATAAAAATATAAATTGGTCAAATTTCTATTTAAGGACCTCTAATTAATAACCCATAGCTATTTCATGCAAACATATCATAGACCTCAACACATTCATAAAATCATGCAAACATATCATAGACCTCAACACATTCATAAAATAATTATTTCTACTTTAGATTTATGGTCTCGAAACCACTATTTCGACTAGGCCCAAAATCGGGATGTTACACTTATGTTGTATTTAGCCAAAGCTACTTCAAATTGCTTTTTATAGAAATGCGATCCTTCGACACTGACCAACGCATGTGGTGTACCAAACCTAGCAAATATGGTTTTTCTGAGGAACCTCACTACTGATTTTGCATCACTAGTAGGTAAAGCGACTACTTCAACCCTTGTTGAAGCCTAATCAACAGCAAGAAGAATTTATTGATTTTTGAAAGAACTTGGAAACAGTCCCATAAAATCAATCCCCCAAAAATTAACAAATCAAAATTTCATATAACACTATAATAGACTAGTAGATATGAAATATTACAACTTACGGACTTAATCACCAATAAATGAGGTCCTGAAACCATCATTTTTGGTACCACTGAAAACGAGTTGTTACATGAGGTGTGGAAGAAAAGATTGTTGTTTTCCTTGTTGTGTAAAATGAGGAGAATGGTCTCCAATTCTTAGGATTTTCTGAAGGGGGAATGGTAAATATACAGTAATAAAAAATTATATTTTTGGATTTTCGACAATAGTTAAAAACTATATTTTTTAAAATAGATTTTCTACAACAGTCAAAAATGAATTTTCCACAACTAAAAATAATTAAAAAGAAATAAAAAATAGAAATTTTATCCAAAAAAAGACACGAATCAAGCCGAGAAGCGGCGCGTGTGTGTTGGGCCTTTAGCCCCAATAACTCAATTAGGGTAATATTTAAACCTTGTTAGAAGCCTTTTCTCAACCAATGTGGGATTACCCACTTTGCATTACCAACAAAGGGTCCAATGATTAAAGGAAAAACCAAGGTTGCAACTTGTAATCCATATATATAGCCATAACAATGGATGATTGTTGTGCTACAGGTTTGGGTTGCCTAAAAATAGTCGGCTTTCATGTAAAAGCAACTATGGTAATTCTCTTGATTTCATGATTGAAAACAGTGCTGCAATCTTTGAACTTCACACTAGCCTCCAAGGAACTAGCTTGATTGGTCCTAATATGCCTCTATAAAAGCCAAGGGCTATGTACATAATAATCATAACCTTGACACTGAAATAGGTTGTAACATCCTAAATTAGGGTCTAGTCAAAATAGTGATTTCGAGACCACAAATCTGAAATAGAAATAATTATTTTAGATTATTATGAGGTCTACGACATGATTGCATGCTTATGTGAAAATTTCATGAAGAAATTTTATAGATAAAGTGTCCAATTTGACATTTAGGACTAAATTGCAAAAGTTGCAAAATGTGAGTTCTAGAAGCCTTAAGCATGAAATTACCATGGATTGTTAATTAAAGGTCCATAAATAGAAATTTGCCCAATTTCTATCTTTATGGACAAAAATGGGCATGAATAGGAAAATTTTGAAAGAAAGGCCTTAAGGGCATTTTTGTCATTTGGTTAATAAAAGAATAAAAAGGAAAAATAAGTCAAAAATTATGTCCATCTTCCTCACCCTTAGTCGAAATTCTCAAGGACCCATAGCTAGGGTTTTGTTCATCCTTTCAAGCTCGATTGTAAGTACACCTTAGCCCCGTTTTTAATATTCTTTATGTTTTTTAGATCCTTAAAGCATGATCTAGCTAATTCTACCATTATTTTGAGCTAGGGTTCATGTTAAAAAAAACTTACCCATGTGTGACATGCATGTATTTTGTTGGTTAATGGAGGAATATGAAAGTTTGATGCATGATAAACATCTTTTACTAAGTTGTTTTTCAAAAAAAACACCTAAAAGGGACCTTTTTATAAAAGTTGTAAAATAGGTGGTTAAAAATCTTATTTGAAAGAAAATGTGGGCTGATATAAGTATGTATAAGTTCGGCTAGGCTTGGGTAGCAAAGAAAATGAACACATTTCATTTTACGAGCCTAAGGGCTAATTTGTAATTATGTGAAAGTTTAGGGGCAAAGTTGTAATTTTTCCAAAGTATGATTTATGGACTGTTTTGAACAATGTGATAATTAAATAAGTGAAATTTACTATTATAGATCAAGAAAAACGGAGTCCGAACCTAAACCGAGGGAAGAATAAGGTCATGGACTAAATTAAATAGTTAGCCATATTTTGGGTACCGAGGTAAGTTTGTGTGTAAATAATTCAACATCATGCTATTACGTATCTAATGCTTTGATATTGCATGAAATGTATATTTTTCTCTATGGATTTAATTAATGATGACTTGATAATGATTCGACGAAGTTTGATATCTTGAAATCCCGGTTGAACCTTAGGAGTAATTAGGATACAAATGTCATGACATTAGGGTTATGTGTGATCCCATGTAAGACCATGTCTAGGACATGGCATTGGCATCGATATGTGATCCCATGTAAGACCATATCTGGGATATGGCATTGGCATCTTACTATGTGTATGAGATTTCCCGAGTATCCTTTAGTATTCCAAGTGGTTCAACAGGTAATCCAAAGATTATGTCAAAGAGATGACAAGGTATGATCATGTTAAAAGGGTACAGGTACGTACACAAAGCTCATAAATATTAAGATTATGAATTGATGAGACCTCAGTAAGATGTGAATGAATGAATTATGATTATGAGTCTTATTGTACATTATGCAAATGACATGACTTAAAATGTAACTATGATACTTGATGACATTATGATAAATATTATCATGTTATGTGTATAATAATGAATGGTTAATGTTGTTAATTATTTACATGCAAACTTACTAATCTCTATGCTTACTCCCCTTCCTTTTCCATTTCCTTATAGTGTCGCCAAGCTAGCTCAGGGATCGAAGAATGTCAGAGCTTGATTCACACTATCAAATTAATCTTTTGGGTATAGTGAATTTAAGAATTTTGAGTATGGCATGTATAAGGACTTGGTCTTTTTGTTATATGTCATATTGGGTTAGCCAAATGTGTTGGCTTATGATAATATTTGATTCATTTTGTATATGACCATGAGATATGGTTCATATTGATTATTGGATTGTAAACCTAATTATATATGCATGCATGTGCTAAAGTCACTCATGATATGGTTATATTCATTTGGCATGGATGAATTATAGATATGAACATGGATGTTTGATGATGAAATTGTGAGTAAATGGCATAATAACAACTAAGGCATGAATGCATGAAATGGAAGTAAATTAATGTTACATATTGCATGTGAATTGGTAGGCTTGGTTTAAATCAAATATGGGATCTTAAGCATGCATAAATTAATAAGAAATTAATATGCATGAGCCATGTTTATGAGATGTGTATGTGTGCATGTGTTATTGAGGGTGATAAAAGGCTTGGGAAGTAGCCTCAAAGTTGTCCACATGGGTAGACACACAGGCATATGTCTAGACCGTGTGTGACACACGGTCTGCCCCATAGGCGTGTGATCCGGTCGTGTGTCCCCTACACCCTAATTAGGTAAAACAGAATGCCCTGTAGTAAACACACAGGCAGAGACACGGCCGTGTGTCTCAGCCGTGTGAAGGACACGGCCTCAGGACATGGGCGTGTGCCCAGGCCGTGTGAAGTCTACACCTCATTTTTTTTTAAATTTAATTCACCACACGGCCTAAGCACACGGGCGTGTGACTTGGCCATGTGACCCTATTTTGTTGATGACATCATAAATAGAGAGTTACACGGGCGTGTCCTAAGCCACACAGGTGTGTGTGACCACATGGCCTACCCACACGGGTGTGTGACCCTCCAAAACAAGATACTATTCTAAGTGTTGTAAAAGTTTTGAAAGTTCTCGGTTTAGTCCCGAACTACCCCAATGCATGTTTTGGGCCTCGTGGGCTCATATAAGGGACGATATGCATGTGGATGAAAAGTTTTAAATTTGGACGGAAATTCATGTCTCGATTTTGTATGATTATGTGAGTTTATGTCCGGTAATGCCTCATGCCCTGTTCCAGCATCGAATACGGGTAAGAGGTGTTATGTAGGTATTGTGGAAACAACAAGTGCAAAGGTGATTAAGAAATGGGTCGAATTGAGTTGTTAGAAATTCTTACACATTTTTAGGTTTAAGGTTTTGACGTGTAGAGGATTGGAAATAAACTTGATTTTAATTGCATTTGGTTGATTTTAATGGAAGACGAGCAAGGGTTCTTCAATTTTTCATGAAAATTGATGGGTTTTTGCAAATATTTGATAAAGGAAGGAGAGAGGTTGTTAGAGGTGCTCGGTCCACGCTCACCGCATCATTGTTGATACACAGTGTCAACAGAGATAAAGAAAGAGGAGGGGGAAGTGTTGAGGAAGATCGATTCACCCATTTTAGGATTGAGAGCCAGAAAAGTGGAGAGACATAGGAAGAAATGGTAGTGTATTCGAATTGAGAATGGAGAGGAGTCCCTTGAGACCAGAGGCGAAGCTAGGGGGGCTGGCATGGGCCTCGGCCCCCTAAAATGTAAAATTGTATTTTAGGCCCTTAAAATTTTTTAAAAATTTTAAATTAGTAAAGGTAAAATTGCACTTTAGTCACCCCTAAAATTATAAAAATTCAATTTAATTCTTTACAAATTATAAAGATATAAACTATAAAAAATTTAAAATTTCATCCGGCTCCTCCTAAAAAAAAATTTTGGCTTCGCCCCTGCTTGAAACCTTTGGATATTTATAGCTGAAAGAGGGTTCTTACTCAATTACGCTACTTAGTGAACCCTAAGTAGCCCAATGGAATGTCCAATTACTACCAAGTTGAGGTAGATATATAACAATTTTTAAAGGCTTCAACAAAAGGTGCAAATTTCAAAAAAGAAAAATCAAGAATTGATGTGAAACCTATAGATGCATCGGATACTTATTATTATGGAATATTGTAATTTCTTAATTATTTGTTTCAATCTTTTGGTCATCAACACTTTTTTGACGCAATTTGTATTCAAATAGGATAATAAATTTTTTTATATTATTTTATAGGAAAAACACATATGTTGGATCTTCGTACTGTAAAAGTGTCACAAACCATTTTGAATGAATGCTATAAGTTTTACAAAACAGAATTGGAAAATTTCCTTATTGTAAACGAAAAAAAACTTCAAGAATCCATTGTCCAAGGTTTGTATCTTTAATATTATGTTTTACTTTTGTTGTATATTCTTAAATGGTGTTATTACACTTCAACTTCTCCAAATCTTTTTTTTTTTAAATCAATTCTTTCACAACTCTAATATTATTTGTTAAAATTTTTTTAAGATAAACTATTAAAATAATCACTTTTATTTACTTCAGGTTACATTTTAGTCACTTATGTTATTACGTTGTAACATTTTAGTCACTGAGTTGTTAATTGCCATTAACAGTGTAATGGTAAGCTAACGTGACATGTCAAATCATTATTTCAAAAAAAAAATTAGGTTAATTTATACAATTGGTCCTTATATTTTTTTCGTTCGAAATGATGATTTACTGTACCACATCAGCTTACCATTACACTGTTAACGGTAATTAACGATTCAGTGACTAAAATGTTACAACACAATAACGTAAGTGATTAAAACGTAACATTTCAAATATAGGTGACTAAAATGTAAGATGAGGCAAACAAAAGTGACTATTTTGATTTTTTTTAAGTAGGTATGACTAATTTTGTAATTTTATTATCACTGTAAAGTTGTAATATATTATCCGAATAAATTATAATTTTTAAAACTTTAATTGATTATGCACTTATCGTATTTCATTCAGTTATCAATACTGAAGATTTCCTTTAATAGATGATGGTGAATAATTTAAAATATTCAATAAAATAAAGTAAATTGATAGAATATGATGAATAAAATAAAGTTAATAAAATATACCATTGTATCATATTTTTAAATTGCAATCCATCTTTAAACCACAAATTCGATTAATAACATTTATTTTTCGAAATAATATTAACTTACATATAAATGTATTTTATTTTATTGGGGAATCATATCGTTATCAAGTTATACTAAATAAGTTTAAATTTAATTTTATTTCCAATATTTATGAGGTATGAATTTATTATGCAAATATGGAAATAGAGATGATTAAGGAATTATCTAAGTTTATAATGCACGCCTTCATAGTTATCCTCTTAATAAATTACCTGCAATCAGTTTTATACACAAATTTCAATCAACCAAAAAAATCCTCACAAACTCTTTCCGGGTTAAATACTACGGAATATCGGCTAATTCGGGCTGAGATATAAAATTTTAGATTTATTTTTTAGGTATGAATTTTATCCAAAAATAAATTTATAATTTTATTTAAATTCGATCTAGATTAAAAATATTAAATTTAAGTTTATTTCGTTCTATTCTTATTAATTTTTTATATAGAAATTTTTAAAATTATAATACATCAAATACACTAAAAATAATAAAATAAATATAGATAGTTATAACTTAGCAAGCAAATGTCCCTAAAATAGTAGCAAAATTAATGATAAAACAACAGTTATACAATTTCTAAACACTAATAATAATATAGTAGCAATATGATAGCAAAATGGCAGCAAAATAGCAATAAGACAGTTGATTCGGACCAGGTCGAGCTAGGTTCAGAGAAAAAATTTTACTCGAGACCAGGCCCATTTAGAAAATGAGTTTTATTTTTTTTTATCTAAGCCTAATTTTTAAATTTATATTTTTATCCAAATCTTTTCACTTTTCAAATGAACCTTCGCACCTGAATGGGTATTTCTATATTTTATTTTATTTTATTTTTCGTTCTTATATTACATTTATATCTATTTATTCACGGAATAAATTTTATAAAACCTTTTTACAATACATAAAAGTATTGGTAAAATGGAATTTTCAGAAAGCTTTTGATAATTTGGGTGTTTTAGTTGGGTCTTCAAAACTTCGACACCAATAAATACAAAAACACAACAACAATTGTAAAAGTAGAAAAATAAAAACAACTTTAGAGAATGTGGTTTTTTAATAGGGATAAATCTTGAAATTATATATGAATTATGGTTTAATATGTAATTGTATATATGAATTTTGATTTTATGTAATTTTATACATAAAATTTTGATTTGATTCAATTCTTTGTAAATGATTAACACAATTATTAATATAACATCATTTTATGCTTATATATTACATACATAAATAATTATATTTATCTATATAAAAATAAACTAATGTATTTATTTTTTTAAATGTATATGATTAAATCAAAATTAAAGTTTCATATATAAATTTGAACCCCATTAGAGTTTCATGTGTATAATTGTACCAAATTAAAATTTATGTATAAAATTACACATTAAATTCAAGTTCATGTATAATTTTAAAATTTATCTATTTTTAATATTACATGTATAAATTTTTTTTCTAAATTGAATTTTTATAAATGAAAAATATTTATACTTTTAATCAAATCAAAATTTTGCATCCATGCTTTCAAAACAAATAGACAAATATAATAAGTTTTACTGTCATTCAAAAGATTATATATGCCACAATCATATTAATTTTTTAACAATAAATTTGTTTACAAAAGGTAATTTAAAAAAAAGGAAAGAAATATTTGTGTTTTAGAAACAATGTTGTGGAAAGACATGCCGAAGAAATTGAGAAAATTATGAAAAATAAATAAAGGAGAATATAATTATTAGGGTAGTAATTATATGTTCACACTCTCTTGTAATTTTTTGGATGTGTTCAGTTGATATAGTGTAATTATATCATAATTGTGTCATATTCGGTAGTACAAATTGTAATTACAAATTGTAATTACAAAGTTACATAATTTAAAAAAAAAAACATTAGGAGCTATAAAAATTATTAGTATGATAAAAAATTCTAAATTAGTAACAAAAATTAAAACGAAATCAGCATATGTAATGTATTAGTCTAAGTAAATAGTCGATAATACAATTACTAATAAAAATAATAAGAAAAATAAACATTATGTGCAATTTTATCTAATTGCTCTAGCATTCCATATTTATTAGATTATTCCCTCTTTAATATTTATCATGTACTCCTTGTCATCATCTATTGGTCTTTGACCAACCCCTTCATCACCTGAATTTGAATTTGAATATGTATCATTAAAATTATTAATATCTTTTTTTCTATGTACTCTTCAAATTATGGATCATTCTATTTCCAACTACGGAAAAGTTATACAGTATGCTACATACTAATATGATCCAACTTTGCCTTTTTATACCATACTAAGTTGATGTTAATATGGAACTTTTATTAGAACAACAGTTGTTATCTCAGCCATATTTCGAAGCTTTAAATGTCTCAAATTAAAGAGTTTATGAATCGTTTCTAGTGTTTGTGTCCAGTTTCATTTTTTCAAATGGTTTCATACCCAACAATATTGTTTAAGAAAATTTTTTATATTTGATTAGGTACCATAAACCACATAATATTTGAGTTCATAGTGCAAAAAATATATTGCTTTGATTATAAAAACTCAAATAAATTTAACTTGGAAAAAAACATATGCTAGATCATAACCTTTTTTACAATACATAAATTAAGTTAAAATAATATAAAACTTATAATATATAAGATTTATAAAGTGTTAAATAACTTATAAATAATATAATTTTTATCATAATTTTGAAAAGTTATTTTTTATGGATATATTATGACAAAAAATTATAATACTTTTTCTAAAGTAAATAAGTGTATTATGTTTTATAATATATAGAATGAATACATAAATAAGTTAGTCCATACTTTTTTGCTACAACTTTTCATAAATAATTATATTATAACACTTTTATAATATATAAATTAATTTTATATACTTTTTATTTATAATATACTTTTTGACCATGACTTATAGGATTTAAACAATATAATTTTTTTTGTTATAACTTTATAAAATATATAAATTATTTTTTTATAATATAAATTTTTAGGATTTATAATATAACTTTAGAAATTTTTGGATATAACCATCCTAAAACTCATATATGTTCATGCTTAAAATATAATTTTCAAAATTTAAATTGCATAAAAAATATATTTTTTAAAAATTTAAAATATGTATAAGTATTTAGAAAGTCATAAGTTAATTGGATTTGAATTTAACTACATGCATAATTACTCCAACTCTCATCCTCTCCCCTAGAATTGGAAAGTGTAATTGAGTGCTTCAATAACACTAAATCTAGTAGAACCTACCAATTAAAATTGTTACCCAAACATATCATATTTTTATAATTACAAATACTTATATCCAAATTCAATTATTAAGTTGCTTTTCAAGCACTATCTATATATTAAGATTTTATCCTTAGAAAAAATGCAAACATCATCGATTATAAAATATTTGTTATCACTCTTCCAAGATATGTTTGTGGTTCATCTAAAATAAAAAATTAGAGCATACAAAATATTATTTAAATTTTTATGAAATTTTTCTAAAATTTTTATCATTTTGATGAATGCTAATTGACTCAAGTTTATTTTAAATATTAGATTTTCTTGTTCTAAATTTGTATTGGTCATAATATAAACTATCACAATTTAAAAATATCAAATTGATATTGTTTTGTTTTTATTATCTTAATATTATTATTTTATCTTAAAATTTTAACAAATAAGTATGAAAATTAAATTAACATCACAACTATGGGATCGTCGGTTCGCCTTGTGGTGCAATGAAAAAATTATTCTGGCAATCGTCAATCACAGATCCATGTACGAGGAACGAATTGGGTTGAAATAGGATTGAAGATATACCTTTTCAAAACTGAAAATGATGAATAATATCGTTGGTTGAAATCCTTTGCGCGATGTCAATCTTGACCGCAATAAAGTGTTTTAGTCTCTACGTAGTCCACTGATAGTACTAGAAAGAACACAGATTTTCACTTTTACTTATTGGTTAAATTGTTCCCATTTAGTTATCCTTAGCATACATTTTAGTATTTTTAGTTTAGTAAATTGCATTTTATAACTTAGTGAATCCTAGCCTATTTTATCCTTAATTTTGTTATCTTTTGAGATTAATGTCACTACAAGAGTTAATTCCAGATTGCATCCAGAATTGTCGCCGCACTTGCTAGTTGTCCGGATAAGAACTAAAATTGCGTGAGCTGTCCAGTCTAGTATAACCAACCTGTACGTACAAGGACAGAATCATTTTTGGGAAAAGGCCACTTGTACTGTTGGAGGAGGACATAAAATGTGGATGTGAGAAGAAAAATAGAGCTTTTTTTTTTCCAGATCATCATCTTCATCATCCTACCTTGAAGCTTGCGGCCATGGTAGCTTAAGCCTCTCACGGGTGAGCCAACGTGAAAACTAGATGTAGACTAGCTTCTGACGAGAAGACCTAAGTGCGAGACAAGAGGGAATAGAGAAATTCAGTCGAGTTGTCTAGGAATAATATTCTCCACTCAATTATTCCTTATTTCTTTATGAATGCTGGTGACTATTCTCTGTTTTCTGTTTGTATGGAAGTACACATGAATTCTTGATTAAATGTTATCTTATTCAATCTTGTTTTTATTGTTTAATCTTGGGGTTTGAATTTTTTTAACACGGAAGTGTTATTGCAGTCACTGACACTAGAAACTGCAGTGACAGTTTGAGCCAACAAGCATTACAACGAAAGTTGAGTGAGGATTAGAGGAATTTAGTCCACTTGTTCTTAATAGTATCGTATTGCCATCACCGGAAGATGAGGTTAGTATGCATGTTTAAGTCTTAGATTAAATAGAGGAGTGACACCAGATAAGATATACATTGAACTTTATTGCTTGGACAATCACCTATCTCTTTATACCTTGTGACCACTTAGTATTCTGCTGAAGATTCATGTTGGGGATCCCAATTTATCATTATCATATTTTATTTTATTATTCTCAAGTTATTGCATTGACAACTATCCTCACAATTTATCTCGTTTATATCCAGTTATTACACCGACATTAATAGACATCGATATCTGACAGACTCACATCTGTCTACTATACTTGCATCGACAGTGTACGCTTACACATTATTGTTGTAACGCAAACAGACGATCAAGTTTTTGGCGTTGTTGCCAGGGATAGCATTTGCTTGATGTTTATTTTTGTTTTTTGTGGGTTTTTACACTTTATTTTCCTTATATAATATTTCCCATTCACTAACTATTTTTTTCTTTATTGTTATTTCTTTAACTTCAATTTAGGTATTTTATCACTTGAAGAAATTTGAATTTTCTTGTTGATTTTGATCCAAAAATTGAAAGGACTGTTCAGAATAGAATTCGAAAACAAAGAAATATGGCTCTACCAGGGAGCAATGCAACCATACCCCCGATGCAATAACAACATGTTAATAACCCATTGTTGCTGTAACACCCCTATACCGTATCCAGCGCCGGAATAGGGTTTGAGGTGTTACTTGACTTAAACCCAACCAACTATATAAAATCGGGCCGTAAAATTTTGATCAATTTAAAACTTTTCATTTCACATGCATATTGTCCCTTATACGAACTTTAGAGACCCCAAACATACATTCGGGGTATTCTGGAACCAAACCAAGAACTTAAGAAAACTCAAAAAAAATTCATGCTTTAAGGCTCCATACGCTGGTGTGAATATAGGGCACACGCTCGTGTGGCTTGGGACACCCCGGGTCCCTTGCCCGTGTGGCCAATTTATTTCTAAAATTTTTCATAAATCAAGTGCAGACTTCACACGGCCTGGACACACGCCCTTGTCCATGGCCCGTGTCTCTCACACGGCCTCAGCACGCCCGTGTTCAAAAACCTGGTATTTTGTTTCTGACGTCAGCATACCCAAAATGTCACACGACCAAAGGCACATGCCCGTGTGCCTACCCGTATGGGTAAAATAAGGCTATTTACCAAGTCAATTTGCCGCCCTTATTTACGCGACCTACACAATAATATCCAAAACCTATACCAAACTATATCAACAACCAAATCAGCCTCAATAGACCGTATCTCATTTAATCACAAGACCTTATACAAAATAAATCAAATATTAGATTAAGCCAACATGCTTGGCCAATCAACCATAACACAAGACTCAAAAACTTAAGTCCTATACATGCCATAATCAAAACAGAAGATTTCAACTATACCGAGAGGCTTCAAAATATTAGTGTGATTGGCTTTCCCGACGTGACTGGTAATCCTCGATCTACCTTGATGGCACTATAAGAAAGGAAAGGAAAGAGGGTAAGCTTGGGAGACTAGTAAGTACATATAGGCAAATAAAGTGTGAGTAAATCATATACTAATGATGACATGTCATACTTTAAAATAAAAATGTAAATCACTTAAAGTTCTTTATCCTATTCTTCACTTTGTTCACAAATGCTCGTTATGTCCCATCACATGCTCAGCTCAAATCCTAAATACTGTAACACCCCAAACCCGGCCCAGACATTATGACTGAATTCGGCGTGTCACATTGTAGCGTTACTAGAAAAGTCACGTTTTATCCAAAGTCTTTCTTAGTGGTTAAAGAATATCCTCGTTATAGATTAAAGTGAATGGAAGCTGTGCACCAGGTAGGATGCCAAAAAAGAGGAGGTGAGTCAATTAGACTGCTTAAGTACCCAGCTCTCCACGGATCCAATCCTAGACATGCACACAACCATTGCCACACTTTAACTGAGTGATTGTTCAGGGAAAACCAATTTATTTGAAACCATTTCTAAAGGTTATTAATTTTTGAAAACATTTTCGTTGCGGAAACTTTGCTTTGTTAACGCGATATTTTGAAATCAAGTAACCTTTTTAAAATGCGCCCTAGAGCTATTCAATTTCAAACAATCAAAACAACATCATATCTAAGCTAAAAAAACATACTAAGAATAATTAAAAATGAATAAAGCGGCCTTGTTACAACTTAAAAACCCAAAGCAATTAAAGTAAGTAAGTGCTGATCAAAATACATGAAGAAAAGCGAATTTGCAGAACATGTGGCCACTCCGAATCCCTCACAGCTCCAAGTCCACTATGGTTGGGGATTTCTTGCATGGATGAAATTAAGGGGTGAGTTTGGAAAACTCAGTGTGTAAAGTATACCCAACTAGAGCCTAAATCGGTTCAAGCTTTTCTGAGCCTAAGCCCTATCAGAAATAGAATTAACTGAGCCTCAGCCCTATTCAGAAATTAGTATGGCCCTTAAGCCCATTACAGTAACAGAACATATATTATGCATGTATGCAGAAACCCAACCCATATCCATCCGTATACACCCCCGTACCAACCTTACACCATGTGGGGAGACAACTCAATCCACCCATCCGCTACACGCCACAGAATTTGTAACATGGCTACCAGAACAGATATTGTGACAGGGTCACCAGATACAGATATTGTGGCAGAGCCACCAGAACAGATATTTGTGGCATAGCCACTAGAAACAGATATTTGTGGCATAGCCACAAGAACGAGTTCTTCCTCCATAACAAAACCCAAATCCCATGCAACAGATATGCATGTCATGGCATATAACATACAAAAACAGAATATCGTGCGTTTCAAACAGAATTAACCCAAGGGGTATAATGGTCATTTTGCACCTAGGGGTATAATGGTAATTTTCATACTTTAGGGATATTTTAGTAAATTTATTATTTTAGGGTTTTCATGCATATTATAGCCATTAACATATTAACAAAAACACTTACCGAGCGTTTTTACCGAATTGGGCCCGTTGGCCCATTAATCCGATTTCGGCCCATTAAGCCCAAACATACCGAAGTGCACGAAATTGCGCACTCTACAATCTTACCACTTGAGATTACTAGGATTAACAAACAAACTATCTCACGAGCGCTCGCACGCTCGCAAGTTCACAAAATACCGGCTATTCGGCATTTTGACTTTTCAGCTTTTGTCGATCTAGACTATAAGTGGGTGTCGTTTACACACCTGTTTTACGACGAAACGCTGATGAGTTCCACACACGAGTTGCCTTCAATCGAGTTACTAATACGTCAGACTACATATCAAAAACAAAATACGTACTAATCTCCTTACCAAAATCAGCCAACACCCTTAATGGCCTTTGATTGCTTACCTTTGTCGCAAATAATGACTAAGTCTAGATCCAGTCGTTTCGATGTCCTCGCTTCCTACTGCTCCTTGATCGATAGCCTTTATTCCACCTTACTCATAATAGAATGATAAATAAACCCAATAAACCCTTTAGTCCAAAACGATAGCCTCCCTAAGCGATTAAGGATTACTCAGCTTTTTCCAAAACCACAAGATACGAATAGAAAGAGGGTTACGAATACTTACCACTAGGTCTATTTGATGAAGAACATTTCCAACACTTCCCCAATCTCAGATCCACAGTGAATCCAGTCTTAAAATGTGAGTAGAGAATAGAACTAGATATTAATTCCAGAATCACTATGACTTATAAAGGTTTTGACTTCTAAGGAAAGAATAGAAGATTCGGCCTCAAAGAAATTCGGCTAACAAGATGTGAGAGATATAGATGAAGAGGAGAGGAAGAGAAAAGAAAATAGAAAAGAGGAGATAACAGTAGAGATTTGGCTTCTAGAACCTATTCTGAGGTATGCTTAATTCGGTTTAAGAAGAAAATAGAAGAATGGGTTACCAAAATAGAAGAGATTATCGGCAGATGAGAGGTTAAGGTTAGACTTTAATATAAAAGAGATGAAAAGAAGTTTTATGAAGAAGAGGAAATAATCAGTAATGGATGAGAGAGTTGAGCGTTTTCGGCTCTTGAAAGATTGGAATAAAGAGGGTAAAAGATTCAGCCAAGAGGAACAATCGGCTTCCAAGGAAATTCAGGTTTCGGCTTTTAAGGGTAATAGGCTATCTTTAATTGAGAGAAAAGATGAGTAAAAAGAGAAGAGAAGAGTAGAAAAAGATAGGTTGGTTCTTGATGAAGAAGAGATGAACAAGAAGGAAACAACTCATAAAAGCCCAAAATTAAAAGAACAATTTCGGCACAATTCCTTCCTAACTCTTAAATTCCATGTTTTGCTCCTTAATTTCAGCCAAGCAAAATTGGTACTTCGCATGCACAGCAGCTCGAACTCCAGACCTCCTCCTGTCCCTGTGCTCCACATCCTACTGCTGGCCACTGCACCAAGCTTTCCTTTACACCATAATAGGGTCACAATTAATCTTAATCTAGTCCTGTTGAAGCTCCAGTTCGCTTAAAAATAAAGGAGAATTTTGCCTTCCACGCCACTCGAACCTGCGACCTCCAGAACACCCAGCTACACCGCTTGCCACTGCGACACAATCTCTCTTTTGTTATAATACAACTGCATTCACTTATAAGCCTTATTCGCTTCAGTCACGGGCTACTAAAAAAAACAAGTTTCGCTGTCCCCTGCATTTGAACTCGCGACCACTAGGTCTCCTTAGCGCGCTGCTGCCACTGCGCCAAGGGCGCTCTTTGTGCTGGATTATGCTCACAACTCCTCTTAACTCCTATTTTAACCGCAACCCGAATACTTAAAAAAAACACCCATTTTCGCACGCCGTGCCTTGAACCCAGGCACCTCCCACTAGGCCAAGTTCTTGTTTGTGACATGAGTTATCCCCAACAACTCTTAAGGCCTGCCTGCGACAGCCCTTAACTTAAAAACATGTTTGCGCACGCTGGGAATCGAACCCCAACCTTCCTTCCTGCTGTCCAACGTGCCTAACCACTGGGCGAGGCGTTCCTTTATGCCTAGTTTCTACCCAACTTATTTTTAAGGCCTTATGCCCAGATTTCCTTAAAAGGTAAAATTTAAGAATTTTGCTAAAGCTATGGGCCGAGCCCCAGACTTTTTCCCACACCATAAATCCTTCGTAATTTATTTAATTACTAATTAAACATACTAAATAATAATAATAATAATAATTAAATCATCCCATTTATTCGGGTCGTCTTCTACCCGAACCCAGACTCAAGGCCCAATACTTTTAGGCCCAAAAATCAGTGCGTTACAAATACAATGTACATACCTTATCGAGGTCTCATTAATTAAGCTTTCGAGTTACTCATTGAACGCTCGGGATACTTACGGATACACGAGGAGTTTATACCTAACTGCCTTTTAAGTCTAGTAGTCAAAATTACCATGCACTATGAAATGCTCTCATTTATGCTACTCACTGGCCATTTTATTGAGTCAGTGCTCGGACCCCATAGTGTCATCATGTAATGTACGCTTATTCAGCTACTCATGAGTCTGTACATTAGGTCAACACCTGGACCCACGCTACATATTTCATTCATCTCATGAACTCAGACATTTCTCATGAGTTCAGACCATTCCTATTCTCATGGTAACCCCTTCTGTATCCGATACTAAATCTAGGATTCAATGGGGTTTCTTATATAACTGGGTAGCATTTCACTTACTCACAATATACTTTATTCTTATAACGCACCATTTGCACTATCATGGTAATAGATGCCATTTGATCACATGAATACTATAGGACAATTACACATATATATATCATTCCATATATTTCAAAATAAACTTTAATAACATATTATTTACATATGTACTTACCTCGATACAAAATGATGAAAACGAGTTCAATCATCGCATACTTTGTTCTTACCCCGATCAAGACTCGAATCACGTTTCTCTGGATCTATATTAACAAAATTCATTCATTCTATTAGCACAACAATCTAAACACTTGACAACGCATAATTGGGCAAAATACCCATTTCTCCCCCTAGAATTTCACAAAATGACCATTTTACCCTTAGGTCTGGAAATCAATTTTTATCGAATTTCCTCATATCTTAAGCATAGCTGAATACATTTTACAACTAGAAGCAGCCCAAATTCTCATTATTTCACTCATTTATCATTTATTTTACAGCTTATGTAAAATGGTCCTTTTAGGTGTTTTCAAGTTAACACATTTCACAAAAATTATTTCTAACATACCCAAGACTCATATTCTTCCATAAAATTTCAGAAAACAACCTAAATGTTATCATGGAAAAACCCTAAAGTCTTAAACATTTAGCAAAATAGACCCCTCATTTGAAAGCTCATGCTTCAAGAGTTTCAAAAATGCAAAAATCATCAACAAAGGGTATGGGAATCACTTACTTGAGAGGGCTTAAAGTTGCTGAAATTTTTGAAGCTTTCAAACCCTAAAAATGGCTGATTTTTGGTCAAAGAGAAGAAAATTGGATGAAGAAGGTGAATACTAGGCTTTAGGGTATTATTAAAATACATATTAAGACATCAACCAACCTAACCCTTTGACCAATTACCCATTCTTGTCTCATGGCCGGCCAAGCTCTTCTAATAGGGTCTAATTGCCCTTTAAAATCAGGACTTTTACACTTTATGCGATTTATTCTTTTTCGCAATTGGGCTCACAAACGTCAAAATTAACTTACCAAATTTTTCATGCACTAATATATTCATGCTAGAACATCAAAATAATAATAAAATAATCTTTTTAACTTTGTCCAAGACCACTGCTAGGCCCTAAATTGAGCTGTTACATTTCTCCCCCTTTAGGGATTTTCGTCCTCAAAAATCTTACCAGTAAAAAGGTTTGGGTATTGGCTTTTCATGATTCCTTCGGGTTCCCATGTGGCCTCTTCAACCCCATGTCTCTGCCATAACACTTTCATAAGGGGAACATTCTTCTTTCTTAATTGCTTAATTTCTCGAGCTAGAATCTCAACTAGTTCCTCACCATACTACATATCCGATCTAATCTCCACCTCCGCCAGAGAAATCACATGTGAAGGGTCAGAGCGGTATCGGTGTAGCATGGACACATGAAACACATCATGGATCTTTTCCAACTCCGATGGTAAGTTTAACTGATAGGCTACCGGCCCAATTCTCTTAATCACCTCATAAGGTCTGATAAAACGCGAACTCAATTTACCCTTATTACCAAATTTGAAAACCTTTTTCCAAGGAGATACTTTCAAAAATACCTTATCACTGACTTGAAACTCGATTTCTTTTTGTTTCAAATTCGCGTAGGATTTCTATCTATCCGAAGCGGCCCTTAAGTAATCACGAATCACCTTAACTTTTTCTTTGATCTCCTTGACTAAGTCGATCCCGTCAATTTGGTTTTCTCTAAGCTCGATCCAATACAAGGGTATTCGGCACTTACGCCCATATAACGCTTCATAAGGTGCCATCTTCAAACTCGACTGAAAATTGTTGTTATACGCGAACTCTACTAGCGGCAAGTACTTTTCCTAACTATTCTGGAACTCTAATACACAGCATCGGAGCATGTCTTCCAAAATTCGAATTACTCTCTCAGACTGGCCATCGATTTGCGGATGGAAAGCTGTACTAAAACTTAACTTAGTCCCCAAGGCTTCTTGTAACTTCTTCCAAAACCTCGAGGTAAACCTCGGGTCTCTATCCGAAACAATCGACAAGGGTACTCTATGAAGTCTCACAATCTCCGAAATGTACAAGTCGGCTAGCTTGTCAAGTGAAAGATCTGTACGTACTGGGATAAAGTGAGCCGACTTAGTCAGTTAATCAACTACGACCCATATATCATCTTTCTTCCTCGGGGTCAATGGCAATCCCGTTACAAAGTCCATAGTGATTCGATCCCATTTCCACTCTGGGACCATGATAGATTGGAGTAAACCCGAAGGTACTTGGTGCTCGACTTTTACTTGTTGACATATTAGACATTTGGATACGAACTCTGAACTGTCTCTTTTCATCCTCGGCCATTAATACATTTTTTTCAAATCGTTGTACATTTTCGTACTCCCGGGGTGTACTGACAAACAACCACTATGCGCCTCACTTAAAATCTTCCGAATCAACTCGATATCTTTAGGAACATAAATCCTCTCTCGAAAATTCAAGCAGCCCTCGGAACCAATTCGATAATCTGATTCAACTCTTCATTCACATTGAGTTCTCTTAGCCGACAATTCACTGTCATTCATCTGGGCTTTACGAATTTCTTGAAGAAACGTCGGTCTAGCTTTTAACTCCGCTATAACCGATCCATCCTCGGATAAAACCAACAGGGCATGCATCGCTCTCAAAGCAACCAAGGACTTTCTACTTAATGCGTTGGCAACCACGTTTGCCTTTCCCGGGTGGTAGTCGATAAGTAATTCATAATCCTTTAACAGTTCTAACCATCTTCGCTGTCTCAGATTTAAATCTTTCTGAGTCATCAAGTACTTAAGACTTTTGTGATCAGTGTATACGTGACATTTTTCCCCCAACAAATAATGTCGCCAAATCTTCAGAGCAAATACTATAGCTGCCAACTCTAGATCATGTGTCAGATAGTTCTTCTCGTGAGGTTTCAGCTATCTCGAGGCATAGGCTACAACCTTGTCTTCTTGCATAAGTACACATATCAACCCGTTTAGAGAAGCATCGCTGAAAATCACAAACTCTTTTCCTGATTTGGGTTGAACTAGTACAGGAGCCTCAATTAACAACATTTTCAACTTTTCGAAACTCTGCTGGCATAAATCCGACCATTCAAACTTAATATCTTTCTGCAACAACCTTGTCATAGGTGTAGCAATCATAGAAAAATCTTTTACAAATCGTTTATAATAACCTGCCAAGCCTAAAAAGCTTTTAACTTAGGTCACATTTTTCGGGGGTTTCCATTCAATAATAGCAGAAATCTTGCTGGGATCAACTCTAATGCCATAACTCGAGACAATGTGACCCAAAAAGCCGACTTCTTGAAGCCAAAACTCACTTTTACTAAAATTGGCATACAACTAGTTGTCTTGTAGAGTTTGCAGAACAGTTCTCAGATGTTCGGCATGTTCTTCCTTATCTCTAGAATAGATCAGGATATCATCGATAAATACGACAACAAATTTATCTAAATATGGCTGAAATATCCTATTCATTAAATCCATAAGCATGGCAGGGGCATTCGTTAAGCCAAAAGGCATGATGAGAAACTCATAATGGCCATACCGAGTCCTATAAGCGGTTTTAGGCACATCTGCCTCTTTCACTCGTAGTTGGTAGTAGCTAGATCTCAAGTTTATCTTAGAAAACCATGCTGCTCCCTTCAGTTGATCAAACAAGTCGTCAATTCGCGACAACGGGTATTTGTTCTTGATAGTTCTCTTATTTAACTGTCAGTAATCTATACACAACCTCATAGATCCATCTTTCTTTTTCACAAATAATATCGGAGCGCCCCACGATAAAAAACTCGGTCTCACGAAACCTTTATCGGTTAATTCCTGCAACTGTAACTTTAGTTCCTTCAGCTTAGTCGGGGCCATCTGATACAGAGCAATTGAAATAGGCGCGATCCCTAGCATTAATTCTATATCGAACTCCACTTCTCGAACTAGAGGTAACCCAGGTAGCTCTTCTGGAAATACATCCACATATTCGCATACAACTGGTACTGACTCCACTTCCAGTTTAGACTCCTTCGTATTCATTACAAGAGCCAAATAAGCTTCACATCCTTTCCTCAAGTATCTCTGAACGGACATCGAGGATATTACCATAGGCGAGTTCCCTGGCTCATCTGATTTAACCCAGAGGTTTTCACCATTTTCACATTTCAATTTAATGACTTTTTGTCTACAGTTTACCACAGCATCATGGAGTGTCAACCAGTCCATACCCAATATGACATCAAACTTGTCGAATGGTAATAGCATTAAATCAGCCAGAAAATAATGACCTTTAACTACTAAGGGACATTTCTTGCATACTTTATCGACTAAAATATGTTTGCCTAATGGGTTTGACACCTTAATCATGAACTCTGTAGACTCAACAGGCATATTCATGCTAAACACTAATTTCATGCACACATACGAATTAGTAGAACCAGGGTCAATCAAAGCAATAATAGTATTATCATGAAGAGAGAATATACCGTTGATCACGTCGGGAGATGATGTATCTTCACTTGCACATATGGCATATGTTCTAGCCGGAGCCCTAACTTCGGATCTTATTGTGGAGTCTCTCGTCACATTCTTACTGTTAGCCCTGGTTCCAACATTCTTCTAGGGTCTTCCTCTCGAATTGGCACCACTTAGCCTTGCACCATGAGATTTTTCTTTCTCCTTCATCTCGGGGCAATTCTTGATGAAGTGGTCTTGAGAACCACATCGGAAACAGGATCCGTCATTCATCCTACACTTGCCAAAATGGTTTCTACCACAGTGTTGGCACTCTGGCCTAGAAGATCTGGCATTGCCTACACTGGCTACTGATGTAGCCTGAGACTTAAGGTCTGTATCTTGCTTCTTACAATCTGAATATGAGTGTCTAGTTGATGCATGAGAATGAGAGTAGACGTCTCTAGATTTCTTAGACTGAGAGGGAAACGACTTGCTCGCATGCCTCTTATTTACATCTCTAGCCTTAGCCTCGATTTTCTTTTTTTCCTTGGTCAACTCCTCGGCTTTACAAGCCCGATCAACTAGCACTACAAACTCTTTCAACTCAAGGACACCCATTGACAGTCTAATATCCTCATTAAGTCCGTCCTCAAACCTTCGACACATCTTCGCCTCGGAGGATATATACTCTTGAGCATACTTACTAAGTCTGACAAACTCTCTTTCATATTCAGTAATCGTCATGCAACCTTGCTTCATTTCAAGGAATTCTTTACGCTTTTGGTCCATGAATCTCTCACTAATGTATTTCTTCCAGAATTCCTCTTGGAAGAATTCTCATGTAACTCTTTCGTGAGGTACCACTGAGACTAACATCTTCCACTAGTGGTATGCTGAGTCCCCCAATAAGGATATTGCGCACTTCAAGCATTCCTCATGAGTGCAAGATAGTTCATCGAATACCCAGATGGTATTTTCAAGTCAGAATTCTACTCTTTTAGGATCGTCGTATTTACTAGCACGGAACTCTTCGGCTCCCTGCTTCCGTATCCTATCCACCAGAGGTCTATTCCACCTCTCAATGTCTACACCCTAGGGTGCTATAGAAATAGGTCGAGGAATAGGTGAGGGTGGAGGGGGTGGAGTATTCGGGTTCGCTCGAACGAACTCCATGTACCACTCATTCATCATGTGGAGGAAGGCCTCTCGAGCCCCTTCGCCTCTTTCCGAACAAACTGTGGGAGGTCAATTATCAGATGGCACCGCCCCTTCAGCGGGAGCTGGCACGTTGCTTTCTACATCATCCGCCATGGTTCGATCGGGATCCATTACAATATGAAAACACAATTTAAAAAGGTCAGGAGCCGTCACACTATCACAATTCATCTATGGCATGTATAGTTAGACTCATACATACTTTACGTTAGTTCGAGAACTGACTAAATCGTAGCTCTGACCACTAAATGTAACACCCCTTGCTCGTATCCAATGCCAGAACAGGGTTTGAGGTGTTACCGGACTTAAACTCAACCAACTATATAAAATCGGGCCGTAAAATTTTAATCAATTTAAAACTTTTCATTTCACATGCATATTGTCGAAACCATTTTTTAAAATTTAAATTTAATGAAAAACGGGGAATCGACCTTTTAAAAAATGAAAATGTAGAGTCGCCACCAATCTTTTTTGATGTAGTGTGATTGGATCACCAAGAAGTTTGGTCATTTTAATAAAATATTTTGGCTTACTAAAACAACGATTTTGGTCTACGAAATTTGAGAAAATGGGTTCGGGAGTCAGTTACATATGAGGAAGGATTAGCACCCTCATTACGCCCAAAATTGGTACCAAATCGATTAGATACTATCATTATGTCTAAGATTTAAAAATATTTTTGAAATGTGGTTCCGTTTAATAACATTTGAATAACCCGAGTTGGTCATCAAAATTCTCTTGCTTAAGAGGAATATAGCATCTCATCCAACACGATAGGACATGATCCTTTATGCCCTTGAAAACATGATAAATTTCGACTTCCAAAATTTTATATGTTGAAAACAGCAAAAGGGTGTCCAATTATTTAGTCCAACGAGAAAATCGAAAACCCGGCACAGTAGGGCACGACTTCTCGAATTTCTAGACATCGGACATTGCCCTATTTTAGAATTTGGAGAACATGAGTGAAACTCTAAAGGAATATTCGATTATTTGGAACAAACAGGAGATCGCAACCTAGCACGATAGGGCATGATTCCCCGAATTGCCAAACATCGAACATTACCTTTGTTTTGAAGAATGTTTAAAGACATGAATGAAATCCCAAAGGAATATTCGATTATTTTGAACAAATGGGAAATTGCAACCCAGCACGATAGGGCACGACTCCCCGAATTGCCAAACATTAGACATTTCCTTCATTTTAAAGAGTTTTTAGAAAACATGAGTGAAATTCGAAAGGGACATTCGATTATTTTGAGCAGACGAGAAATTGCAACCCAGCACGATAGGGCACGATTTTGCGAATTGCCAAATATCGAACATCACCTTCGTTTTAAAGAATTTTAAAATGAATAATTATAAAACTAGTTTAAAACGCATTAATTCAACTTGAAATAAAATGGAATCAATCTTAAAGATTTGGACCTTATAAAACCAAATTTCATAAACCAAGTGGAAAACAATGATATGGGATAATATGCACATGAGATACAATCAATTGACAAACTAAAAATTAAGTATAACTAACCTAAAAAATATAATTCGATTACAATCAAGCATGGGAAATAATTGCTATAACAATACAATGACGAAAATAATAATATAACAATTCAACACAACCAAAACAATACACACAATAATATGCCACAATAATATACATAGCATGATATAAAATAATCAATGCAAGATGTAAAAAAAACAACATAGCAATTAGAAGCCAATGTGCTATAAAATGATTTTAGAATAATAACGAATAAATGGACACATAATATAGGTTGACAAATTAGCATAAAAGCTAGGGATATATAATTTTTGAAATAGATATTATAGAATAAAAGTTTGAATCAAATCATATGCAAAATATTTTAAACACAAATTCATTTAAAAATGACAAGGTACATGATAACTTAAATGATATATAATATGAAAGAATAATAAAAAATACATGACAAGATATAATATACATAATAGATCTACAAAACATATATGCATAAATAACTTTTAAAAACAATTATTTGTAAAAACATAGAAATATACAAGCTTAAATTAATTTTATAATAAATTATATAATAGATTTAAGAACATGCTTATATATATATAAAGAAAACTATATGTATAAAATACATAGATTTAATAATATATATAGACCAAATATAGGTATCAATAACTATACGTACATATATAATAATTACTTAAAAGATATATTACGTAGGACTATATAATGAAATACAAGAACAAATTTAAGAAATCATATGTATAAAATAATATAAGGTTAATAATATATATATGAAATAAAATTAACTTTAATACAAAGTATACATGTATATATATTAATATTTAAACAAGAGGTTATATGAGAGTATTAAAATAGCTTAATGCAAAAAGAATTTTAAAATGATGATTTTATAAAACAAACTAAAGTTATTAAGATGGCTCAACTCATGTACAAAAATATTGTGAATCTTCAAAATAATAGGTATTATAAATTGAACACTCAATGAAAATAATATTTATACTAATATGTATAAAATATTTAAAAAATATTGTGCAAAATGTAAAAATAATAAGATAAAAGAAACCTCAAAATAATTGAGCAAATGAAAACAAATAAAATCATTAAAATAAATTAACATATACAAAAATATTAAAAGTATTTTAAATTAGCAGATTATACAAATGAAAGACCAAATTAAAAATAAATCTAAAATAAAAGGGATCATTTACAAATAATATAGTTTAAAAAAACATGCAAAGCATATAAATGTACAGGGACTAGAACTGGAAATAATCCAGGTCCCAAAATGCTGCACCTTGGAGCGAACTAAAATGAAATAGCATACAAATTTTTGGGGAAAAATTAAAATAAAACACATGGATGCCAACGGGGGATCTGTTGAAATGTGGCACAAAAAGTGAGGGATTAATCGTGGAAATTTCCCATTTGACGTGCAAATGCACAAATTGGGTCTGGGCATGGATCAACATGCGGTCCCCACCCTTAAACACCACCGTTCAATTTATTTCAAAATTAAAAGCCATTTAATGGCAATTCCCTTTTTTAAGCCACAAACCATTAGGGTTTCAGAGTAGCAGTTCTCTCTTATCCCATTTTCCTTGCAACCAACCTTTTAACAAATATTTGCAGCCTAAAATCAACCTACTAGAGCATCATTTTGCAGCCGCCGAACCCATCATTCGATTTGATGGTCGACGGTGCACGAGCAGAGATCTGATCTTGCCCACAAAGATCACCCAAGGAAATTAGGTAAATTAATCCCTCTCCTTTTCTTCTTTTTAAAAAAAACTCAAATCATGCGTTAATCTCTTTAAAAATGAAGCAAAAATTCAAAAGAAACAAACATTCAACCCTCGCCCAAATCTCTAAATTTTTGAGATATTTGGGTATTCATCGGTGTCGATTTGCATACTAAAAGGGGAAATCGAGCCAACGAAAAGGAAAATCAATCGAAAGAGAAGGAACAAAGAAGCTTAAAATCACCTTTTCCATTTTTGATTTCTTTTTCTCTGTTCTGTGTGCGTAAAAAAAAGGCCCCCTAATACATTGATATTTCTTGGCTTTTATAGTCACAACAAAAAAGAAAAAATACAAAGTTTCTACTTGTTTTTTGCTCTTGCTATTGTGTCCGTCTTTTGCTTGTCTTCTTTTGCAGGTATGGAGGCAACGTGGCGGGGGTAGCTGGCGCGTACGGAGGTTGCTAGTGGCGCAGCTGCTGCTAGGGCTAGGGGTTGCTGAAATTTGGTTTAGGAATTGGGCCTATCGGGCCATCAGGGTTATGGGTTAGAGATGGGGCTGATTAGTTTTATTTGGGTTTATAAATGGGCTATTGAGTTAATGTAAATGTTTTGGGCTGGATTTTGATATTTGGACTGATGGACTGTTAATAATATTTATTGGGTTTTTATTTTTTGTTTTTGGTTTGTTGGTTGTTTAGTGGGCCCAGGCTAAATTGGGCCTCTACACATATTGTCCCTTATATAAACTTTAGAGGCCCCAAACATACATTCGGGGTATTTCGAAACCAAATCAAGAACTTAAGAAAACTCAAAAAAATTCATGCTTTAAGGCTCCATACCCCCTTCTGAATATAGGGCACACGTCCGTGTGGCTTGGGATATGCCCGGGTCCCTTGCCCGTGTGGCCAATTTATTTCCAAAATTTTTCATAAATCAAGTACACACTTCACACGGCCTAGACACACTTCACACGGCCTAGACACACGCCCGTGTCCATGGCCCGTGTCTCTCACACGGCCTCAACACGCCCGTGTTCAAAGCCCGTGTGCAAAAACCTGGTATTCTATTTCTGACATCAGCACACCTAAAATGTCACACGGCCAAAGGCACACACCCGTGTGCCTACCCGTGTTGGTAAAATAAGGCTAATTACCAAGCCTTTTTGCCACCCTTACTTACGCAACCTACACAATAATATCCAAAACCTATACCAAACTATACCAACAACCAAATTAGCCATAATAGACCATATCTCATTTAATTACAAGACCTTATACAAAATAAATCAAATATTAGATTAAGCCAACATGCTTGGCCAATCAACCATAACAGAAGACTCAAAACTTATGTCTTATACATGCCATAATCAAAATAGAAGATTTCAACTATACCGAGAGGCTTCAAAATATTAGTGTGACTGGTTTTCCCAACATGACTGGTAATCCTCAATCTACTTTGATGGCACTATAAGAAAGAAAAGGAAAGAGGGTAAGCTTGGGAGCCTAGTAAGTACATATAGGCAAATAAAATGTGAGTAAATCACATACTAATGATGACATATCATACTTCAAAATAAAAATGTAAATCACTTAAGTTCTTTATCCTATTCTTCACTTTGTTCACAAACACTCGTTACGTCCCATCACATGCTCAGCTCAAATCCTAAATACAGTGTACATACCTTATCGAGGTCTTATTAATTAAGCTTTTGAGTTACACGTTAAATGCTCGGGATACTTACAGATACATGATGAGTTTATACCCAAATGCCTTCTAAGTCTAGTAGTCAAAATTACCATGCACTATGAAATGCTCTAATTTGTGCTACTCACGGGCCTTTTTATTGAGTCAGTGCCCAGACCCCATAGTGTCATCATGTAATGTACGCTCATTGAGCTACTTACGCATCTGTACATTAGGTCAGCACCCGGACCCACGCTACATATTTCATTCATCTCATGAACTCAGACATTTCTCATGAGTTTAGACCATTCCTATTCTCATGGTAACCCCTTTTTGTATCCGATACTAAATCTAGGATTCAACAGGGTTTCTTATATAACCGGGTAGCATTTCACTTGCTCACAATGTACTTTATTCTCATAACGCACCATTTGCACTATTATGGTTATAGATGCCATTCGATCACATGAATACTATAGGACAATTACACACATATATATATCATTCCATATATTTCAAAATAAACTTTAATAACACATTATTTACATATACTTACCTCGATACAAAATGATGAAAACGAGTTCAATCTTCGTATACTTTGTTCTTACCCCGATCAAGACCCGAATCATGTTTCTCTGGATCTATATTAACAAAATTCATTCATTCTATTAACACAACAATCTAAACACTTGACAATGCATAATTGGGCAAAATACCTATTTAGCCCCTAGAATTTCACAAAATGACCATTTTACCCCTAGATCCAAAAATTGATTTTTATCGAATTTCCTCATATCTTAAGCATAGTCGAATATATTTTATAACTAGAAGAAGCCCAAATTCTCATTATTTCACTCATTTATCATTTATTTTACAACTTATGCAAAATGGTCCTTTTAGGTGTTTTCAAGTTAACACCTTTCACAAAAATTGTTTCTAACATACCCAAGACTCATATTTTTCCATAAGATTTTAGAAAACACCCTAAACGTTATCATGGTAAAACCCTAAAATCTTAATCATTTAGCAAAATAGACCCCTCATTTGAAAGCTCATGCTTCAAGGGTTTCAAAAATGTGAAAATCGTCAACAAAGGGTATGGGAATCACTTACTTGAGAAGGCTTAAAGTTGCTGAAATTTTTGAAGCTTTCAATCCCCCAAAATGGTTGATTTTTGGTCAAAGAGGAGAAATTTGGATGAAGAAGGTGAATACTAGGCTTTAGGGTATTATTAAAATACATATTATGACATCAACCAACCTAACCCTTTGACCAATTACCCATTCTTGTCTCATGGCCAGCCAAGCTCTTCTAATAGGGTCTAATTGCCATTTAAAATCCCTCAATTTTGATTCTCTAACAAAATAGCGCCTTTAGCTATCAATTTAGGACTTTTACACTTTATGCGATTTAGTCCTTTTCACAATTGGGCTCACAAACGTCAAAATTAACTTGCCAAATTTCATGCACTAATATATTCATGCTAGAACATTAAAATAATAATAAAATAATCTTTTTAACTTCATATTTTTGGTTCCGAGACCACTGTTCTGACTAGGCCTTAAATTGGGCTGTTACAATTGCCGCAAGATGGTCGCGTAACACCCCAAACCCGGTCCAGACATTATGGCCATGTCTGGTGTGCCACATTGAAGTGTTTTTCGAAAACCATGTTTTCATTGAAAACCCTTCTTGATGTTTAGAAACTTTTACCGTTTAAACTTATATAAAACCTTAGCCTTATTTTTTTTCTCCAAAACGTGATTCATTGTAATAATCAAAACATTTTTAACAACCTTGTAAAATCTTATGGGAAACTTTGAAAACTTGTAATCCTTTGTAATGGCAAAAACATGTTTTTTTTTAAAAACAGTTAAGTATCGAAAAATCAAACCTTCTTTGTTATGGCTTAAAGTGAATGGATACGACACACCAGGTAGGATTCAAGAAAAGAGGAGGTGAGTCAATTAGACTGCTTAAGTACCTAGCTCTTCCATGTTCCAATCCTAGACATGCACACATCCATTGCCACACTTTAAGCTTATTACTTGTCCATGAACAACAAATTAAGTTTAAGTCTATTTAAAACATTTATTTCCTTTAAAAACATTTACGTTGCGGAAACTTTGCTCGGTTATCGTGATATTTTGAAAATAAGTAACTTTTATAAAACGCGCCCTAGAGCTAACCAATTTTAAGGAATCAATTTAAGTGATGTGAATCTCAAGTTGAAAACGATTTAAGTAATTTAAAAACCCAAAATAAAAATACTAGAGCGGCCTTATTACAAATTAAAAACCCGAAAACATAAAGGAAATAATCTAAAATAAAAGTGAAGGTATAAACACTTATTTTAAACAGTCCACATGGCCACTCTGAATCCCTCCAGCTCCAAGTCCACCGATCTAAGGCTCACCTGCAAATATGGGAAAAAGGGGGTGAGTTTGGAAAACTCAGTGTGTAAAGTATCCCAACCAGAGCCCAAATCAATTCAAGCTTTACTGGGCCTAAGCTCTATTCAGAAATCAGTGTTAACTGGGCCTTAGCCCATATCAATATTAATCTGGGCCATAGCCCCTTACAGTATCAGAGTATATTGGGCCTAGCCCATATCAGTATTAATCTGGGCCGTAGCCCTATTACATGTCGAGATATATTGGGTCTTGCCCATATTAACACAGTTGAGCCCATTTCAATACAGTCTCATGTGATTAATGCATGATAAACCCATCCAACCCTGCACTTGCCTCTATCCATCCCTACACTTCCCTGTGGGATTAAATCACCCACGCCATCCCCTACACTTACGATTATTGTTAGCAGATTCATGCACTAACTATAATCCGTAGCAAAGCTGCTTATATCAGAATATGCGGCACAGCCACCAGAACGGGTTCTTCCTCCATAACATAACCCAGATCCCATGTAAAAGATATACATGTCATGGCATACAACAAACAGAATCAGAATATCATGCATTTCAGTCAAAATTAACCCTAGGGGTATAACGGTCATTTTGCACCTAGGGGTAAAACGGTAATTTTCATACTTAGGGGTAGTTTAATAAAATTTACTATTCTAGAGTTTACATACATATTCTAACCATTAACACATTAATAGAAGCACTTACTCAGCGTTTTTACCGAATTGGGCCCGTTGGCCCACTAACCCGTTTTCGGCCCATTAAGCCCAAATATACCGAAGTGCACGAAATTGCGCACTCTACAATCATACTGCTTGCGATTATCAAAAATTAACAACCAAACCACCTCACGACCGCTTGCACGCTCGCAAGTTCACAAATGCTGGCTTTTCAGCTTTTCAGCTTTTCGGCTTTTGCCGGTCTAGTCTATGAATGGGTGTCGTTTACACACCTGATTTAGAATGGTACGTTGGCAAGATCCACACACATGAACTGCCTAAATTGGATTACTACCAAGTCAATCTAAATATCAAAAACAAACTACGTATTTAACCCCTTACCATATTCGGCCAACACAGCCTTAGATCCCAGAGTTCTTTACCTTTTGCCGAAATATAGGTTAGATCTGATGAGCCAACCGAATTAGTCTTCAAGCCCTTTGTTGTACGTCCCCCTTGCTCATACTAACGCTTACACAACCAAACAGAAAGAGGCACAAAACCCTTAGTCCAAAACGCTAGCCACCCATAAGGGTTCGGCTTTTCTTAATTCCCGAAATAAAGAAATAGTTTCGAACACTTACCAACGGTTCCTTCAGCCAACGATTCCACTTTAGTTCTTATTTGATTCTGATGTAGATCTAATCCTCAAAACCTAGCAGAAGTCGGCCTTTTTTAGTCTAAAGATTCGGCTATGCCCCTAAAACTATGGGGTTTTCGGCTTTTTGAAACAGTGAATAAGATGAGATATGAGAGTTTTGTGGAGGCTTTGTCGACAGAACTTTAGGGTTTAGAAGAAGAAAGAATCAACCACAAGATGGAGACGAATTAGAGGGTTTGGCTAGGAGAAATCGGCACAGAAGAGATATAGGTTTTCGAGATTTCGACTTTTATGGCAATCGGCTATAAGGCTTAAAAAAAAACAACTGATAAGAGATGGAGATGAGCAGAATGGTAGGAAGATTCAGCTATAGACGATAAGAAAAAGACGAAAGGAAGTAGATGAAGAGAGGAGAAAAGAAAAGAAAAGGAAATAGAATAAGAAAAACTGAATCCTAAAGGCCAAAATATACGACACTTATTAGCTATGGCCGAGTGAGTGTATTTCGGGCATAGGAATTCTTCCTAAATTCCAATTCCCTGAATTGCTCCTTGATTTTTGGCCACATCCAATGTTACAATTAATATATGGTTACAATTAATTATAAACCTTACCTGCTTCAGTTCTGGCCCGCTTTAAAAATAAAACAGAATTTGCCCGCGCAAGGACTCAAACCCGCACCCTTATGGAACTCCTAGCACCCTACTGCCACTGCGCCACAATCGTCCTTGTAGCATAACTCAGTCGCAACTATTCTTAAACCTTACTTTAGTGTGACCTGGCTTCTAAAATAAAAACAAGCCTTTGTGTGCGCCAACCCTCGAACCTAGGCACTATACCACACTCCCAGCGCCTCTGCCACTGGACCGAACTTCCCTTTGTGTTATCTTTTAACCCCAACTATATATAAGGCTTCCTTGCGTAGTTCCCTGATATAAAGAAAAATAAAACACTTTTGCACATGCTGGGAGTCGAACCCCGGCTCTCCTTCCCACTACCTAGCATGCTAACCACTGGGCCAGGTACACTTCTTCATGCCCAGTCTTGCCCAATTTATTTTATAAGCCTTATCCCCAGATTCCCTCTATGAGGCAAAAATAAAAACAATTTTTTTCCTAGAGTTTAAACACCAAAACAACAATACTTTTATATATATATATATATATATATATATTTTTCCTATCTAATAATAATAATTATAAAATAATAATTTTATAAATATATCTAATAATAAAAATTTCAAATATCAATAATACAGTAAATAATAATAATAATTTTCATAAAAATTTTTCAAACATACATACTGTAATATTTTTCTAATAATAAAAATTTTACCTCATAATACTAATTAAAATTTCATAAAAATTTAAAATATCCGTAATAATAAATACAGTAAAAATTTTCTAGTAGTAATTTAATTCAAAAATTTTTTCTTAAACGATGATATTTAAAACTTCTTAATTATTTAGGTTTTCTTCTATCCGAATCCCAGACTCAAAGCTCAACTCTTCTAGGCCCAAAAATCGGGGCGTTACAGGTCGCATATAAAATAGGACCATACGAGATTTTGTAGTACCTGTCTTGGATGATTTAAAACCAGGAGTTGTTAGGCCAGCAATCCAAGCTAGGAATTTTTAACTCAAGCCAGTAATGTTTCAAATGTTAAATTCTAATGGACAATATGCTGGACTACCACACGAAGATGCGAGAGAACATCTTAAATCCTTTTTATTGATCTGTGCTTCCTTTAGTCAACAAGACGTTCCTGATGATGCCTTGAAGATGCAATTATTTCCTTATTCCCTACGTACTTAGTTTTTTGGACTACTTGCCGGATCAATTACTTCTTGGGATGCACTAGTGACACAATTTGTTTTGTGATTTAACCTGACGACAATGAATGCTCGTCTTCGAAATGATATTACTACTTATTCTCAGTTGGATGATGAAAATCTTCACACCACATGCGAACGTTATAAATCTTTACTTCGACATTGTCCCATACACAACATTCAACCAGAAACACAAATTGAGATTTTGTATAATGGGCTAAATTCACATATAAGGAATCTTGTCGACACATCAGCCAATAAACGTCTACTGGATTGTACTTATAATGATGCTGTGAGAATTCTTGAGAGAATTGATCATGATTATTAATACCCTATCTCCAAAGCTGCTCAAGCAAAAACTACTCTAAGAGTTATTGAATTGGATGCAATAACCGCACTAAGTGCTCAAGTTTCTTCTCTCACAAACATGATTAAAAATATGCAATGAACTAGTGGAGTCGCACCTATACAAGTCGCTCAACAAGTTAATGTTCTTATTTTTTGTTGTGAGATTTTGTAACACTCCTAGCTCGTATCCATCACCGAAATAGGGTTACGAGGTATTACCGATGAATACACATCATTTTAACATACATAAGTCATACATTTATGCATTCATATACAAATACCATTCAACACAATCATATTGTCCCTTATAAGAGTTTACAAGTCCTTAAACATGCTTTAAAAATGATTCGGGACTAAATCGATAACATATGAAAATTTTAGAAACTTAGAAAAGTTTCAACATTTCAAGGGTCATACGCCCGTGTGAACAGGCCGTGTGCCTCACACGGCTCCAGACACGCCCGTGTCCTAGGCCGTGTAAAAATAGGGCATACATACTGACTTGGGTCACACGGCCTACAACATGCCCATTAGTCTAGCTGGTGTGCCCTTTAAAATAGCCACACACACCCATGTGTCGGGCCGTGTGCTAGGCCGTGCCACACCTGTAGGGTATACTAACTTGTGCAACACAGCCAAGTCACACGCTCCTGTGCAAAATAGGGGACATACAGACTTGTACCACACAGTCGGTCACAAGCCTGTGTGTGAGACAGTGTGGAGTATACTGACTTCATTTTAACAACAACACCAGGGAACACACGGCTGTGTAACATGGCCATGTGTCACACACGACTGAGACACACGCCTGTGTCCCTACTCGTGTAGACAAAAATAGGCTATTTGCAAAGCCATTTTACCACCCTATTTTCACAAGCATACACAAGCATAAATGGCAACATTTCATAACCCAATAGCCAACCATTCCATAACATTTCATACACATATTATACCAATTCATATGCCAACTACATATCAAGGCATCATTTGCACATTTTCATTCTATCTATTTCTTGCCAAAACATACCATAATTGAACACTTATACACAACCAAAACATTGTACCAAAATAAGCCAAATCACATGGCTTAACTTACACACAAAAAGTACCAAATCCATAATCTCAAATAACCAAAATTATCACCATTAAAACTAGCCTATACATGCCATATTTACAATTATCCAAAGTTCAAAAGTACCAATCGACAATTGGATAGTGTGATGTGAAACTCTGACTTGTCCGAAACGAGTGAGCTAACGAACCTCTATAAAACATAGAAAAAGAAACAGAGTAAGCTTTATAGCTTAGTAAGCTCGTATAATTCAGAATTAGACTTACCATTTTTACCAAATCAAGATAAATAAATAAGGTAAACTCATTACAATTTCCCTAACACATGCATTCATCAATAGGTTAGTCATATAAATACATGAAATCATCCATTATCACAATTCAATACTCAATATATATTGTATTCAACATTTCATTTTCAATCATATAATCAATAATTCATTCAGTAACAGTACTCATCCGTAGAAACAGATTTATGCTCATTGAACCTATTAGAACTTCAAAGGATACTTGGGTGATATACATCAGTAATCCATCAATTCATTATCATTTCTTCTCTTTCGAGCCATGATCGGTAAGCTCCTCCTGAGTTGATGAATAGTAAGCTCTGACGAGTTGAAAAGTAAGCTCTTACGAGCTGATATATCAATAAGCTCATACGAGCTATGTTGAGTCCACAACACATGCAAGATCTCAACCAAAACAGTAACCCTAGTGACATGTCACTCGTATCCTACAAATCCATACAGTTCAAACGGGGCTCGGTAACTATCAATTTATATCAACAAGGCATTCTTATTCCAATTATATCAATTCATCAATTATATACATATATTTAAAATAAATACAAGTATTTAAAAGTTTGATTCTAATTATACGAACTTACCTTGAGTTGTTCAGATGGAAACTATCGACTATTCGTCCACTTTTCTTTTTCCCCGATCTAATTCTGATCTCGACTTATCTCGATCTATATATTGCCAAATTTAGTACATTCAGTATTCAATCTATTCAATTTAGTCCATAATTCATATTTTGAAAAATTTACACATTTGCCCCTAAACTTTCACATTTTTATAATTTAGTCCTTTTTAAATAAAATGGCAAATTCATGCAATTTAATATAATCAAAGCATTAGCTGAATTTACTACATGTTACTAGCAGTCCATATTTTTAGTTTATTCACACTTTTACCCACCTAATTTTACATTTTCTCAATTTAATCCCTTTTTAACATTTTTGTCAAAAATCACTTTACAAAACTAGTTTAACTATCAATAAAATTTCATAATCTATCCTCAATATCAATTTACTCAAACATTCAACAATGGTAACATGTTAATTCTTTAACAGTTTCGAAATCTGAGGTATGAGCTAGTTAGAATACGAAGCAACGATCTCAAAAACGTAAAAATCATTAAAAATCGAGCAAAAAATGGACTTACAATTGAAGCATGCACTAGCCGAACATTTAAAACTCAACAATGGATTCCTTTGTTTCTTATTTTCGGTTGGAGAAGAAAGATGAACACTATTTTCTTATTTTTTTATTAAACTTAAAATTATTACCACTTTACTAAATTAACCTTTGTAACTATACTTTAAAATCACATATTACAAGTCCATAAATGTCCACACAATATAAAAATGGTTTAGTTTCAACATAAGGACTCCCACAATTTAATTTCATAGCTATTTAATACTTTTAACTATTAGAACTCAAATTTTACGCTTTACGCGATTTAGTCCTTTTTACCGAATTAAGCATTCAAACAGTAAAATTTCTTTACGAAACTTTCACACTATAATTCTATCATGCTTTAAAATTTAATAAAATAATAAAATAAATATTTTTACTTCGGATTTGTGGTCCCAAAACCACTGTTTCGATTTGACTCAAAAACGGGCTGTTACAGATTTGTAGTGACAACCATAGCTATGAAGATTGTCTACAACATGTAGAGAATACCTGTTATGTTAGTAACATCCACCAAAATTCTTATGGTAATTCTTACAACAACTCTGCACGCAACCAACCATTTTGGGGAACTCAGAATGCTGGACAAAATACTGGGATATTCAAATATGGGAATACATCTACTTAGGGCAATTATAGTCTCAGGCAAGGGATCTACAATCAACATCATAAGAACTAAAATCAGCATACTCAAATGCATCCAAAACAAGGCTAGACACATCAACACCAAATTCTGATACAGCCACAACACTCTTCAATACCAAATCAACATGTTCAAGGACATCAATAGCAACTGTACACACAAGCTTCTACTTCTGACCCATTAGCAAATCTTGAGGCATTAATGTGGGAGCATATTACTTGCATGGAATTCATCTTCTATTTGAGCTTTGAAGGCACAATTAGGACAACTCGTTTCAAATCTGAATACTCGACCACCAGGCTCATTACATAATGACACGAAAAATCCTAGTCTGAGGGGGAAAGAACATTGTAAGGCTATCACTCTTAGGAATGGTAAACAAACTGGCAAATTGTTTATCGACTCTATTGTTGCACCTCAAAATAAGGATGGAGTGATCACTGGTGAGAAATTTAAATCTAAAGAGTTTGTCGATGCATCAGACAAAGAAGTTCCACAAATTGTCACTCATATGCCTAATGTCTGACCTTTAAAACTGTCAATGCAATCAAAGATGTCGACGCAAACAGATATATCTCTACCTTTACCCTTCCTACAAAGATTGAGAAAGAATGAGCATGACAAACAGTATCAACAGTTGCTGGACACACTGAAGCAATTGCAGATCAACATTCCTTTAGTAGATGCTTTGGTACAAATTTTGAGTTATGGGAAATTTTTGAAAGACCTCTTGCCCAAGAAGAAGAAGCTCACTAATATTAAAACTATTGCACTCACAGAAGGCTATAGTGCTGTTTTGACAAACAAGTTGCCCCTTAAATTGAAAGATCCTTGGAGCTTTACCATCCCATGTTTAATTGGCAATCATTATTTGGGTAAGGCTTTATGCAACTTGGGAGCTAGCATTAACCTAATGCCACTATCTACTTTTAGAAAGTTGGGAATTGGTCAAATGAAATCTACTGCAGTGACATTACAACTAGCCAATCGATCCTTGGCTCAACCTAAAGGGCAAATAAAATACGTTTTAGTTCGTATGGATAAATTCATTTTTTTGGATGATTTTATCATACTTGACTGCGAGGCAGACAAGGAGGTTCCCATAATCTTGGGATGACCATTTTTAGCCATCGACCTAACTCTTATTGATGTTTATAAAGGTGAACTAACCATGTGACTTAATAATGAGCAAGTCACCTTCAGTGTTTTTGAATCTATTCAATGCAATGACAAAGAAGAATGCCATACTGTTGATGTGCTAGATAATCTAATTGAGGAAGAATTCAATGACCAAAGCACAATACTTTCTGAAGAGTTTGCAGTGACATCTGATGCCAAATCCTTAGACGATTGTGACATCATGGTTGAATCTCATAATCTTGAACTCAAGCATGAATGGCAGATTGAATCCTTAGACCTAGCCAATAGAACAACCCCAATTTTCAAGCCATCTATTGAAGAAGCTCCTACTCTGGAGTTGAAACCACTACCTCCTCATATTAAATATGTCTTTCTAGGTAACCACAATACTATCCCAATTATTGTCTCCGTTGTAACAGCCCATTTTCAGTGAAATCAAAACAGTAGTTTCGGGACCACAATCTGAGTCAGAAAAAAAATTCATTTTAATATTATTGCATGAATTGCCTAATGATAGAAATGACATGTGAAAAATTCATTAAGGAAATTTTACCGATTTCATGTTTAATTGTGGAAATGACCAAATTCCATAAAATGAAAAAGTTGAGTTCTAGTAGCTATAAGTATGAAATAGCTATGGAATTCAAAACTTGATGTCCTTATATGGTAACTAGACCATTAAGAAAAGTAAGTAGATATTTATGATGAATCATCCATGGAAAATTAGAAAAAGAAAATGACTAAATTGGAAAGTAGGAAAAATAAAGGATGATATAATAATTAAATAGAAATAACATATTATAATTATCATCTTCTTCCCCAAAATACATGGAAACCCTAAGGAAGAGAAAGGAAATCAAACAAGCTTAATTGGGTAAGTAATCTTGTCCCGTTTTTAGTAATTTTTATATTTTTGATACCGTAATAGCTTAATTTATCTATTTTGGGGATTAATTTGCAAAGTTATCAAAGTATGAATTTTTTTTCATGGATGAATATGCTGAAATTATGAAATTTATGGTAGAAAATAAAAATTTGTTGATAGATAAACAACTTTTACAAAGAGAATTTTGATGAAATTATGATTTAGGGACTAAATTGAAAAGTTGTAAAATCCATGGAAAAATTCTGATTTTTGTGAAATTCATGGGCTGTTATTAAGACATGTAAAAATTGGTTAGACTTGGAATAAGGATTAAATTGCATGAATTTTATTTTCCAAGCCTAGGGACAAAATTGTCATTTATGAAAAGTATATGGGCAAAATGGTAATTTTTCCTAGGAAGTGAATTGAGTTCAATTAAGTATGAAATGGATTAAATTTATGTTAAATTCATTTATATAGATCTAGAAAGATCAAATAAAGAATTAGATCGAGGAAAAGAAAAGGTGACGGATTATTAGATTATCATACACGAACAAGTGTCGAGGTAAGTTCATGTAACTAAATTGTGTTTATTTTTATGATTGAATTAAGTGTTGTATGTATTTATGTGAATTATATAAATGTTATAGATGTATGAAATAATCACATGTTCGATAACGTTCGGAAAATGTTAAGTTCCGTTTGAATAATGAAATTCGATGGATACATGATTTCCTATATTGAATGTGGTCCTGCATATGTTGCGAACAGAATATAGCTTAGACGAGTAAACCTTAAAAATGCATTGGGGACAATGCAAACTTTAAGTTTGGGGGAATGCACATGGGGCTTAAAAATGCACCCACATTTTCAAATTTTTCTTTCGATAATGAAGCATGCAATGTTTAATTATAGTTAATGAAAATTGTTCAAAAATTTTTGTTACATTCGATGCTTAATTCTCGAATCATGTGAACTATCAATGAATGAGTTTGATAAATTTCAGAAAAGGTTGTAGCTTCAATTCTTTGATGAATGGATTAGGTTGCATTAGTAATGGATGACTACTATCATTCCTTAAATCTTGAATGAATCTGCTTTTTACAGCTGCTTATATATTTATATATAGTTATAAATTAGAGATACTCCAAAGTAGGAGTAGTATGGAGCGTTAAAAAGGGAACACTCCAATACAAGCATTAGAAAAATCAATCTGGCCAAAGGCTGCCGTTGCATGAGTGTGTGTCGGTGTAATTACATACTCCCTGGGGGTTTGTCGCACCCCATCGTTACTTCTCAGGAACAAGGGTACAGTATTGCAACTATATCCCTTATTCCGAATATATATATCATTAGTATTATACAATAAATGTTGTAATGATAGATAGAACTTAAGGTTTGAAGCATGATACTAGCGTTGATGAAGTTGCAACCTTATTCATTCATGCTTATGAATTGTCGACGCAATATTCTTTCATCTAAATGTGATTCATCCATTGGGAATTTAGAGGGTCCAAGTTGCTAGAATGATCATTTGCCTTAGTAAAATTTTTTGTAGCCTTGCTAGTTTCTGTTTTACTTAAGGACAAGTAAAAACTCAAGTTTGGAGTGTGATAGTACTAGAAAGAACATATGTTTTCCCCCTTACTTATTGGTTAAATTGTTTCTATTTAGTTATCCTTAACATACATTTTAGCATTTTTAGTTTAGTAAATTACATTTTATAACTCAGTGAATCTAGCCTATTTTATCCTTAATTTTGCTATCATTTTACATTAATGTCGCTGCATGAGTTAATTCCAGATTGCAGCTAGAATTGTCGCCGCACTTGATAGTTGTCCGGATAAGAACTAAAATTGCGTGAGCTGTCCAATCTGGTATAACCAACCTGTATGTACAAAGACAGAATCATTTTTGGGGAAAGGACACCTATATTGTTAGAGGATGACATAAAATGTGGACGTGAGAAGAAAAAGAGAGCTTTTTTTTGGATCATCATTTTCATCATCCTACCTTGAAGTTTGCGGCCATGGCAGATTAAGCCTCTCACGGGTGAGCCAACATAAAAACCAGATGCAAACTAGCTTCTAACGAAAAGACCTAAGTGCGAGACAAGAGGGAATAAAGAGATTCAGTCGAATTGTCTAGGAAAAATATTCTCCACTCGATTCTTTCTTATTTCTTTATGAATGCTGGTGATCATTCCCTGTTTTCTGTTTGTATGGAAGTACACATGAGTTATTGATTAAATGTTATCTTATTCAACCTTGGTTTTATTGTTTAATCTTGGGGTTTGAATGTTTTTTAACATGGAACTGTTATTGCAGTCACTGACACTGGAAAGTACAGTGACAATTTGAGCCAACAAGCATTACAACGGAAGTTGAGTGAGGATTAGAGGAATTTAGTCCACTTGTTCTTAATAGTGCCATATTGCCATCATCGGAAGGTGAGGTTAGTATACATGTTTAAGTCTCGGATTAAATAGAGGAGTGACACTGGATAAGATATACATTGAACTTTATTGCTTCGACAATCACATATCTCTTTATACCTTGTGAGCACTTAGTATTCTGTTGAAGATTCATGTTGGGGATCCTAATTTATCATTATCATAGTTTATTTTATTGTTCTCAAGTTATTGCATTGACATCTGTCCTCACAATTTATTTCGTTTATATCCAATTATTGCACCGACATTAATAGACAAAAGACTACCATTCCTGTGGGATCGATATCCGACAGACTCACATCTATCTACCATACTTGCATCGACAGTGTACGCTTACACATTATTGCTGTGACATAAACAGCCGATCATCCACCCAGTTAAACACAAACAACAATCAACTACACACTGTTGACTTGGAAAACTTCACGACTTGAATTTTAAGTTTTTAACATCAGATATTTATTTCATGTACTTAAAATATATAAATATTTGGAAATTTAAATATTACATTTGATATTTTTAATTATATAATAATATTTAATTTTAACTAATATATAAAGCAAATGGAATTCAAATTTATACGTTTGAATTCATGTTTTCAGAACATTTTACTTTGAAAAATTGGCCTTTTCTAGACAACATTATATAAAGACATGCGTGAAAAAGTCATACATAATTGTGTGAAGAGGGCGTTATTTTATTGTATTTTTTTGGAAAAACAACCCTATTTTTGTGCAGTTTTGTGTGCAATTATGCATACATAATATTAAAGAATTCACATAGCAGCTAAGTTATTAGCATTAAAACGTAATTTGGTAGCAAATGCATTATAAGCAACAAAAGAGAAGGTAAAGGAAAAAGAAATTTGTAATTTAACAAGACTTTCTAGATGACAGCTAAAAACAACAAAACAAAAGGTATTGAGCAATAATCTAGAAAAAGGGGAAAAGCGAGGGATTACCTGACATGGAAAAATGAGTACAGGATAGCATTTTCTCCTTGATGGAAAAAAAAGGGTATCAATGTACATATAAATATGTGTATCATCGTAATTTCTCCATAAGATATAATCTCAATAATGTTTGTCACACAACCCAACCCAACCCAACACATCACAACCAAACCAACACCACTGGCAAATCCAGACAGACAGAGATCCATCTTAATCTTATACTCACAGATGAAATGAGATCCAAGGCCAACCAGAACCAGTACTTCACAAAATAGATTATCTCTGATCTCACTCAATAAACTCTCCTTGATATTATGCATTTTATCCAACTACTTTTTCAGTTACTTCCTTAATCTCATGACCAGCAGCTCTGGCAGCCACAGGGCTGCTGCTCTCACTCACATCACCAGTGGCATCACCACTTCCTTCTGATTTCACTGCCTTCATGCTAGGGGAGCTTGACTTAGAAACATGCTCTTCCATTTGTTTTGGCCTGTTCAGGGCTTGGCAGTGTGGGCAGTAATACGTTATGTATGGGAAATCCTCCTTCCTGGCAAGTCCTGTATAAAACAAGCTTGAAGTGTAATACTCTTCAACAATAACACTACAGCTCTGCAGTGTCAATGTGTGCAGTTGTGTCAAATCTGGAGATGATTCATAATTCTTTAGTGGATACAATAGCTGCAAAAGTAATTCTACTAACCATTGTGCATATGGCAGTCGCCACATATGAGAGCATAAGACTGTGTTGGATCTTCACCCACAAGCAAGGCAGCGATTCGAGCAAGCCATCCCCCATCATGTGAGGCTGGTCCCTGTGGATAGTGATGATCAACTACAACCAGTTGACCATGCTCAGAAGCTCGAGGACCCTCCATCCCTGCAGAATGAGGTTTTTCTTCATCAGAATGAAGCAATGGAGTGCTTCCTGCACTACTGGATCTAGTGTGTAGTTGCTTTCGTTTCCGAATTCCACTTGATGGCACTACCTCAACATCATGGCTCTTCCCCCCTGGCACATTATACTCAGATTCATCTCCAACATAGACTTTCAAACCTGAATCTGCTCCCAACTTAGATGCCAGGACAGTTGCAGCAGCAGCCTTTGCTGCTGGATCAGGATCATATCTCTACATCAAAGTGCTTTATATAAGTTTGGTTTTCATATCAGTTCATTCATTAAAAAGAAACACTCCAGGACCTAGCTCATACGCATAAATAAACAAAACCTAAAAGCTCACTGTCTTCATTCAATTTTCAAAAACGAGAAAAGCAGAAATGTTAATTTATTGCCTTACATTCTATTTCTATTCAATGACATAAGATACTTTATAACAGGCTTTTAAAAGTGCCAACTTTTTAAAGATGTTTTGTCAAAGCATTTATAACTTTTGCAATGTTCTGTGCATCGCATTTGTGCAATAAATTATCCCAAATGGCTTCTGCAGGTAATTCTATCAATGGTTTCCTTTCTTACTCGTTCAAAATAAAATAAGGCTCTAACTGATACCTTTTCTGTAATTAAATAACTCATGTTCTAACTATTGAGATGGTGGCATACACCACTAGGAAAACATTAAAAAAGAACAAGTACTTGTTGCAACAACATGTATCAGGCAGGTTCATATATCATATTTTCCCTTTCATAGCATTAAAAACAGAAGACAGTTCAAGCAGAATTCAAGCAAAGGACTGAAGGAAAATAGATGAAACCAAATGCTGGTTTTACATATTACCTGAATAAGCTGTTGTGTAGTGTAATAATTTGTCTTCTCCTTAAGTTCATCAATTTTTTCTTGCCTTTCAGCTCGAAGTCTTTCTAGAGTTTTCTGGTCCCTGCGATCACCTATAAAATTGCAATAAAATAACAA
Source organism: Gossypium longicalyx (assembly GCA_025698465.1). Lineage (NCBI taxonomy): Eukaryota > Viridiplantae > Streptophyta > Magnoliopsida > Malvales > Malvaceae > Gossypium > Gossypium longicalyx. The sequence goes on from CM047000.1 coordinate 23,267,827, forward strand.
GATTGTACATAATTAAAAACCCACAATGGTTGAATCTTGATTTATCAAAATCATATTATATCTTTTCAACACAGTTCGTATGGTTATCACTTAAAGGTCATGCAGACTTACTTCCATGGTACACAAATAACAAAAATATAATCATAAAGCAAAAAAAGGAATATGTAAAAGACGGAGACTGTTTTGAATAGAAATAAGAACTACGGATTGCCACTTATGCTGTTTGCATTTAAATCAAAGAAAGGTTTGCCTAACATGACAAGATAGGTGACAGAATAAAGAACGGTCCTGCTACCTAATGAGAGCATGAGTGAGACCTTCATAATCAAAAGATATATGCAACAATGAAATAGTGCATTTGGAAACAACAAAGTAGATAATGATTCAACAATAAATAAAGCCAACGAATTCATGACAGCAATTACATGGAAGTGCACTATGAGAATTCTGGATAGAATCTTAGTGTGTATATATATAAACAATGATGTAAAAACAGGTAAATAGAGCAAAGATAACAGACTGGAACTACCAAACTACAACTGATTAAAACAAGTAAGAAGAAATTATATAAGAAAAGATTCAGTTGCACTTTACTTTGAAGTACATACAATAACCAGGCTACGCAGTATAATATTTACATTTAAGGTCTCTTCAAGACTAGATTTAGAATTCTTTTTGGGTGTTCTGCATGCCTGTCATCCCACCACAGTTGGAATCTACAGACTTGGATTGTTAACTCAAAAACGTTGAATAATTTACATGTTAAGATTTAAGTATTCAAACTTGTAAATAATGTTCTTGTTTTACACAATTGCTCCTTTTTTTTTTTTTTGGCGTTGTCCCTTTCTAATAATAGTAACTAACAAGCAGAAGTATAAAAGAAAAGCAGGAACATTGACCAGGAAATCTAGGAAGAAAAGGAGATAGAGAGAAAATAAGTGTAAGAGTGGAGGATAAAGAAAAGGAAATCACAAGGTATAAAAAGTGTACAGAACACTTGTCCAATGGCATTGTTCTATTTAAGTTAAAAAGGTATTTCAACAAATGAACATAGCGTCTTCTGGTTTCAAAGCGCCAACTGAATCAATCCAAAATTTTTTTCAGTTTTAGGCTCCTCAAGTTATACGTTGAATCAAATGTTTAGTTTAGGAAGACATTTCATGCTAATAATAATTGAATCTTTAACTTCTATCAGATATATCTCACGGTTCAAAGAAATTAAAACCTCCCAAAGGGCAAGCCTCATACATAAATTAATATGATAACAACTATGGGTAAAAATATGAATAAAAAAAATGTTACAATTCGCCTCCAAAAGCATTAAAGCCATTTCCAGCGTGCAGTCTCAAGCATGGAAACATCATACAAATCGCTAACTTTCGAGTAAGAAAAGACTATCCTTGGCAATATTAAACCTGATAAAAGCAACATAATTCACAATATAATATCAGCCACCAATGTATTGTCAGGGGTGGGGGGATAATCCTCGTTATTTTTTTATTTTGGCACATAGTTAGCCCATGCTCACAAACCCATATTTCAGGATTCACCCCAGATGTAAATATCAACAGCTGCTACCACTTAATGACATAAACAACAAAAAGATACATTGGAGCCTTGACCTTTAGTAACTGCAGGAAAATTGTGTAAGATATTGAACCGAGTTACTTACACATCCTTGTGAAGCTTACAAATGCAGAATAAGCAACAGAAGAAAAAGCAGGCAAAAGGAACATTGGCAAAACTCGAAATGCCCTCATCTTCCAGTTCAAGTCCACAGATCTTGTTGTCATGATGGCATAAGAAACTGCAACAACCTGTAAATTGATAAGAAAATTCTCATGAGGACCCATCCAGAAGCAAGTTCTTTGACAAGGTAGAAAGCTATTCAAAGTATATGCCGTTTTATTTTTGCCCTTAAAAAAGGCCATTTTGGCAGCACTTATTTCCGGAGGTGTTGATAGAATAATGGTTGGATTCAGACGTAAATATAAGATGCACAAATGAACCATGGATGGAAAAGATTAAAGTTTGTAAGGCAATATATACAAAAAGGTTGGACGCAGAGTATGAGAATCACCAATAACATCTAGCATGAGCTTTTCCAAATGACGGAGAGCAACAGCATGCACATGAAAATGAAATAGAATAGTAAAATTACGTTCCCATAGAAAATTGATTTTCAAAACTAGTAATACTGCTACTACTGTGAGGGTTGCAGATTGACAGAGAGATAGAGTGAGGATGGTAAGGACCGGGGTACCTCCAAAATGACAGAAAAGGCAATGAGATTCCGAATCATTCTCCTCCAGGTCTGGGATCTTGTTTTCATTCTCGAGAGGACAGCGGCCTCTTCCTTGGAAATGTGTTCAAGCCTCTTCTCGAAATCGTCCCCGTGAATCCTAAAGATTGCATTCCAAATGCGGGAGAGAAGTCCCTTGCCTTTCTTCTTTACAACCGGCAGCGGGGGACTGGATTCTTTGGTTTCATCGTCAGGAATGCCTTTGTCCTCCGCCATGACTCACTGTTGACTTCTCAAACACAAATAAAACTATGTCAAACACGTATAGAAATAAGTTGAGAGAATATGAAGGGTCATTTCATTTCCGATTCAGCAAGTAGGGATTGGAAATAAGGAGGAAATACCTGGAAAGTCTGTTCTCTTCTCTGCTCTGCTCTCCTTGTTTTCTTATTATTATATTAATGAGATATAAATATGATACAATAAAATCTATGATTGAGATCAAAGTTGCAGATCTGATCTTCCTCTTCTTCTTCTTCTTCTTCTTCTTCTTCTTCTTCTAATTTAATCGGTGTTGGATGATAGCAAAACAATTATGGTTTTCGTTGAAAAAAGAAAAAACGCGGATTTCAGAGTCTCCTTTTTAACTTCACGATACCTAAACTCTTCCTCCAAGTAATCAACCATCTTCATTTATTTATTTTACTATTACTCTTCTCTAACCTCTCTTTCTTCTAGATAATTTTTATTTCTGTTTCTGTATTACCATTTTTTTTTTTTTTTTACATTCTGGATTATGTTGGTGAAATTAACAAATAATTCTACTGTGTATTTTAGTGGTATGTATGGAACAATATTAGCTGACATTGAAATCCATTATTGTTTAGTATATAAGTAATCAATCACAAATTCATTTAAATAAATATTTGAAATTTTTAATTAAAATATAATAATAAAAGAAATGTTTTTTTTTTTTTTTTTGTTAAGGGAACTATTGATGTAGAGGGGAGGAGCTCCAAGATACTTGCAGTAAAACTGTAAAAGAATAATTTATGGTCTAGATGAAAACATGAACCACTAGCCCCCATGGATCTAACATCGGAATCCGGTCAATTCTTAAGTACATAGCCAGCCGAAAATATGAAAGGAAAAGGTGATGCGGGATAAATTAAATTGTAACTAGAAGCATTTAAGGAGGAGGTAGCCGAGTCATCATGTTGTAGTTTGAGTTAAAGAGAGAAGATAAAGGTAAGGTGGAGGGAGAAGGTTGACACAACCGAGTATCTAGAGTTTACACCCCTCCCCTTTTTTTTTTTCCCTTTTTTTTTTTTTTTAGAGTGGAAGCTATATACATCAACATGTGTCTATTTAGTGACTTTACTTCTAGGTATACTATTGATGTTGATTGAGCTACGTGTCATTTCGTGGGTCTTTAGAGTCTTATAGTAATGTGTCGACGGGCTTATAAGTGGTGTATGAGACGTGGCTGTAACACCCCTCGCTTGTATTCGACGCTAGGATAGGGTTTGTGGTGTTACCTAACTCAACTCAACTGATTATATAAAACTGGGCAGTGAAATTTCAAAAAAGCTAAAAATTTCTCTTTTCGCATGCAATCTGACCCATATATGGGCTTACGAGGCCTAAAACATACATCCGGAGTGGTTCGGAACCCAACCGAGAACTCATGAAAGACTTAGAAAATTTCATTCATCAAGGCTCCACACGCACGTGTAGATACAGAACACACGGCCGTGTGCTAGGGACACGCCCATATCCCGAACCCGTGTCTAAAAGCTTGGGCATTCTTCCAAAACCACACGGCCCAAGCACACACCTGTGCCCTATAATCATGTCCTTCACACGGCCGAGACACACGGTCGTGTCTCATGCCCGTGTACTACTAGCATGCATACTGACTTTATGGCACGGCCTGAACACACGCCCGTGTGGTTTGCCCATGTACTAAAATGACTTTAAAGTTTTAAGTGCAGGGGACGCACAGCCACAACACACACCCATGGGCGTGAGCTGTGTGTCACACACGGCCTAGACACACGCCCGTGTGTCTTACCCTTGTGGACAAACTAGGCTATTTTCCAAACCATTTTGTCACCCATTTTGCACAACCTACACAAGATCATTTCAATATACAATATCATCCTAATGGAAACCAATTCATCCATAGAAAGAACATTATATGCATTCATCAAAATGAATAATAGCTATTATTCCAGGCTTGATACAAAGTGAAGGGCTTTTGACTTGAGCCAAAATACATGAATAATTCTCTTAATACAACATTCTAGTCTAGCCCTATACATGCCACCTTCAAAAATATAAATCAAACTATACCGAGTGCTGCAGCTGATAGTGTGATTGATATCTCTGACTTTAAGGGATCCTTAAGCTAACTTGGTGACACTGAAAGAAAAAGGAAAGGAAAGGGAATAAGCATAAAGCTTAGTAAGTTGCATATAAATAAATATATAACAATCTCACCATTTACCATCATGCTTAAAGCTCAAAGGTAAACATAACTTAATTTACTCATTATCATCTACTCGAGTCTCATTTTCTAAATTAAGCTCGTTACTCATGCTTATCATATAGGTACCTGTAACACTCATATGATGATCAACCTCTCTTTATCAAAATTGAACTATGAATTTCACCATTAAACCGTCTGGAACACTACTGGATATTCTATAAATATTCAAAATGGGATATATTGCCGATACCATGTCCCAGACATGGTCTTACACTGGCTCTCATATATACGTGCTGATACATGTCCCAGACATGTCTTACACTAGCACAACTCCTCGCCGATGCGTGTCCCAGACACGTCTTACACTGGCTATCTTTGTCGAGGCCGATGCATGTCCCAGACATGTCTTACTCTGGCACTCATCTCTGTGCCGATGCCATGTCCCAGACATGGTCTTACACTAGCTTTCATAATGTGGCCGAAGCATGTCCCAGACATGTCTTACACTAGCGCACAATTCACCCAATGTCTTGGCACAATTATCCAATTCATATCTTGAGGTTTCAACGGGATATTTCTATTATCTTAATGTTACAAAGCATTCTCAATTTATAACTTAACAACTCGTATAATATCAATTCAATGACAATATGAATACAAGTATTAACAGTGTAGTTGTATTATTTACATACAACTTACCTTGGTTTACAAAAAGTACTTGACTAGCCGGCTTATTCGGATTGCTTGGCTTTGCCCCGGTCTAGGCTCAGTTTTGGTAAATCTTAATCTATAATAACAATATACATCCATTTAGTCACTAAACACAATTAGGCATTCATCAATTCACAACTTTGGTAAAATGACCATTTCGCCCCTAGGCCTTGGCAAAATGACCATTTCACCCCTATGCCTGAAAATTGATTTTTATCGAATTTCCTTGTATTTCAAGCCTAGCTAAATCTTTTTACTACTATGGCAATCCCAATTTCTCACTATTTCACACACTAACCACCTATTTTGCAACTTATGTAAAATAGTCTTTTTAGGTGTTTTAATGTCAACACCTTTCACAAAAGTTGTTTATAAGACAACTAGGACTCATATTCTTCCATAAAAATTGAGCATAAAAATCTTAAAATCTTGACCATTTTGTAAGATATCACCCTCATTTGAAAGCTCATGCTTCAAGGGTCTCAAAAATATAAAAATCTTGAAGAAAACTCATTAAAATCACTTACTTATGAGTGCTTTAAGTTGCTGTAGATTTTTGAGCTTTCAAACCTCTCCTATGGCTGGTAAAAATCGGTAGAGAAGAAGAAAATAAAGAAGAAATAACCTTAGTTTTGTTTAATATAAAACTAGTCAAAATTGATGAACTAATCCTCACCTAATTTTGACCTTCTCTCCAATTTGTCTCCCCATGGCCGGCCAAGCCATTTCAATAGGGTCTATTTGCCCTTTAAAGACCTCAAATTTTAATTCTCTGGCTATTTAACACATTTGGGTACTAAAATGCAACTTTTTCCTTTTATGTGATTTAGTCTTTTTATCGCAATCGGGCTTGAAAACATTAAAATTAACTCACCAAATTTTTCATGTACTATTATAATAGTACCATAACCTCATAAAAATAATAAAAATAATTTTTTCTATCTTCGAATTTGTGGTCCCGAGACCACTGTTCTGACTAGGCCCTAAATCGGGTTATTACATTTCTCCCCTTTTGGGATTTTCGTCCTAAAAAGTCTTACTGGTGAATAAGTTTGGATACTGCTCTCTCAGAGACTTCTCAGGTTCCCATGTGGCTTCCTCGACCTCATGTCTATACCATAAAACCTTCACAAGTAGTATACTCTTATTTCTTAACTGGTTGACCTCTCGAGCTAATATCTTGACCGGTTCCTCACCATATGTCAAATCTGGGAGAATCCCAACTTCAGTTGGTGCAATTATATGCGAAGGGTCTGATTTGTATCGGCATAGCATGGATACGTGAAATACGTCGTGAATCTTTTCTAACTCTGGCGGCAAACTCAAACGGTAGGCAACGGGCCCTACTCTCTCAGTAACCTCATAAGGTCTTATAAAACGAGGACTCAACTTGCCTTTTCTACCAAATCTGAGGACTTTCCTCCACGGGGAAACTTTCAAAAATACCTTATCCCCGACTTCAAACTCAATCTCCCTTCGTTTCAAATTCGCGTAGGATTTTTGTCTATCTGAGGCGGCTTTCAAACAGTCACGAATCACCTTAACTTTTTCCTCAGCCTCTTTAATCAAATCAACCCCGTGAATCTGACTCTCTCTCAACTCAGTCCAGAATAGGGGCGTTCGGCACTTTCGCCCGTACAAAGTCTCATAAGGTGCCATTTTTAGACTCGAATGATAGCTGTTGTTGTAGGCGAATTCAACCAATGGTAAGTGTTTTTCCCAACTTCCTTGAAACTCGAGAACACAACACCTCAACATGTCCTCTAAGATTTGTATTACTCTTTCAGACTGTCCGTCAATTTGCGGATGAAATGTCGTACTAAACCTCAACTTGGTTCCTAAAGCTTCTTGTAACTTCTTCCAATACCTCAAGGTAAACCTCGGGTTTCGATCAGATACAATCGATAACGGCATACCATGAAGCCTCACAATCTTAATAACATACAAGTCGGCCAACTTTTCAAGGGAGTAGTCGGCACGCACCAGTATGAAGTGTGCTGACTTAGTGAGTCTATCAACAATAGCCCATACTGCATCTTTCTTTTTTGGGGTTAGAGGCAAACTGGTCACAAAGTCCATAGTGATACGATCCCATTTCCACTTGGGAATCATAATAGGCTAAAGTAAACCCGAAGGCACTTGATGTTTAGCCTTTACTTGTTGACACACTAGCAACTTGTATACGAACTCAGAAATGTCTCTTTTCATACCTAACCACCAATACATTTTCTTAAGGTCATTGTACATTTTCACACTACCCGGGTGAATTGACGAACAACCACTGTGTGCCTCTCACAAAATCTTCTGAATGAGCTCACTATCTTTGGGTATAAAACTCTATCTTTGAACATTATACACCCATCAGTACTAACACAAAAATCTGACTCAATCTCTGATTCACATTAAGTTCTCTTGGCTTGTAGTTTCTCGTCATCTTTCTGAGCTTCATAAATTTCATGAAGAAAAGTTGGTCTGGCTCTCAGCTCTGCTAGGATCGAACCATCCTTAGATATGGTCAACTCTACTCAAGGCATCGGCGACTGTGTTCGCCTTTCTTGGATAGTAGTCGATGATCAACTCATAATCCTTTAACAGCTCTAACCATCGACGTTGCCTCAAATTCAACTCATTTTGAGTCATCAAGTATTTTAAACTCTTGTGGTCGGTAAATACTCTATATTTCTCTCCATATAAATGATGTTGCCAAATCTTCAGCACGAACTCCACAACTGCTAGCTCTAAATCATGGGTTGGATAATTCTTCTCATGAGGTTTTAGTTGTCTTGAGGCATAGGCTATAACCTTGCCTTCTTGCATGAGTACACACCCCAAACCATTTAGGGAGGTGTCACTATAAATTACAAATTCTTTACCCGACTCTGGTTGCACTAAAATTGAGGCTTCGGTCAACAAAGCCTTCAACTTCTCGAAGCTCTGTTGGCACTCTTTTGTCCATTCGAACTTGACATCTTTCTGCAGTAGCCTCATTATCGGTGCAGCTATCATGGAGTATCCATTTACAAATCATCTATAGTATCCTGCTAGCCCCAGAAAACTGCGAACCTCTATCACATTCCTCGGCGGTTTCCATTCCACAATAGTTGAGATCTTACTTGGGTCAACTCTGATCCCGTCACCCGACACAATATGTCCTAGAAACCCGACCTCTTTGAGCCAAAACTCACTCTTACTAAACTTGGCATAAAGTTGCTTATCCCTTAAGATCTGCAACACAGTTCTCAAATGCTCCGCGTGCTCATTCTCGTTATGCGAATAAACTAAGATGTCATCAATAAAAACGACGACGAACCTATCCAAATACGGTCGGAAGATACGGATCATCAAGTCCATAAACACCGCTGGGGCATTTGTCAATCCAAAAGGTGTAACAAGAAACTCATAATGCCCATATCTTGTCCGAAAAGCAGCCTTCGGTACATCATGGTCATTGACTCTTAACTGGTAGTAGCCCGATCTTAAGTTTATCTTAGAGAACACAGTGGCTCCTCTCAATTGATCGAAGAGATCATCGATCCTCGGCAAGGGATACTTGTTCTTCACTGTTACCTTGTTAAGCTGTCTATAGTCGATACATAACCTCATCGACCCGTCTTTCTTTTTCACAAAAAGCACTAGAGCACCCCATGGTGAATAACTCGGTCTAGCAAAACCTTTGTCTGTTAACTCTCGCAACTGCACTTTTAACTCCTTTAACTCGGTGGGGGCCATTCTATAAGGTGTAATCGAGATTGGCGTCGTACCAGGAGCCAACTAGATACCAAACTCAACCTCTCTCTCTAGGGGTAACCCTGGTAACTCCTCCGGAAAGACGTTTATAAACTCATAAACCACTGATACTAACTCAATCTTCGACTTAGACACTTGGGTATTCAGCACAAAAGCTAGATAAGCTTCATAACCGTTTCTCAAATATCTTTCGGCTGCTAAAGATGATACTATCACAGACAAGTTATCCGACTTATCTAGCCCAACTCGAAGAACATTTCCATCCTCACATCTTAACTGAATTACTTTTCTCCCACAGTCTACTACAACGCCATGGGAGGTCAACCAATCCATCCCAAAAATTACATCGAATTCATTAAACGGCAACAACATCAAGTTGGCCAGAAAACAATGGCCTTTAATTGCCAAAGGACAATTTCTACATACTCGGTCCACTAATACATGCTTGCCTAACGGGTTAGACACTTTTATTACAAACTTAGTGGACTCTACTAACATGTTTATACGAGGTATTAATTCCATACATATATAAGAGTGGGTAGATCCCGGGTCAATTAAAGCGACAACAGTTATATCGTGAATAGAAAAGGTACCTATGATCACGTCTAGAGACTCTGCCTCTTCTCGGGCTCATATAGCATAGGTCCTCGCTGGCGCTTTGCCTTCAGATCTTATCGCGACCTCTCTTAGTGCACCTCTACTACTATTCCCACTTCCAGGGTTCCTTTGAGGCCTGCCCCTTAAGGGAGCACTGCTTTCTTTCACCTCTTGTTTTCTCTCTCTCTCGTCCATCTCAGGGCACTCACGAATAAAATGGTCAAGTGACCCACACTTGAAACAGCCCCTCTCGCTTATTCGGCATTCGCCCAAGTGACGTCTTCCACATTACAAACACTCCGACCTATTTGGCCGAGCACTACCAACACTTGCCACTGAGGTAGTTTGGGCTTTAGATGCCATGTTCTGTCGATTCTTGTTTCTCTTTGAATATCCAACCGAAGTATTCGATTGGGTAGTAAAATCTTTTGACCTCTTGGAGGAGGATTGATACGTCTTCCCTATCTGTCTTCTCTTTAAATCTCGTGACTCAATGGCCACCTTCCTCCTTTCCTTCAGTAGCTCTTCTGCTTTACATGCTCTCTCAATGAGCACCACAAATTCTCTTAGCTCTAGGATGCCCACAAACACTCGAATGTCTTCATTGAGACCATCCTTAAACCTCTTACACATAGTAGCTTTAGTGGATACGTATTCTCGAGCATTCTTGCTGAGTTTCACAAACTCCCGCTCATACTCTGTCACAGTCTTATCACCTTGCTTCAACTCTAGGAATTCCTTTCTTTTTTGGTCCATAAACCTCTAGCTAATATACTTCTTTCGAAACTCTTCCTGGAAGAATTCCCAAGTCACTCTTTCTCTTGGTACTACAGACACGAGAGTGTTTCACCACTGATAAGCCGAGTCTCGTAGAAGTGACACGACACACTTCACGCGCTCTTCAGGCGTGCATGACAGCTCATCAAATACCCTCATGTTATTTTCTAGCCAAAACTCCACTCTTTCCGGGTCATCATCTACACTAGCCCGAAATTTTTTGACCCCTTGCTTTCGAATCTTGCCTACCGAAGGTTTCTCTCGTCTGAACACATCCACACCTTGTGGAGCCATCGAGGTGTATTGAGGAATCAGAGGAGGTGGAAGTGGTGGGGTGTTCGAGTTCGCACGAACGAACTCTGTATACCAAGCATCCATCATTCGGCGGTAGGCTTCCCTAGCCCCTCCGCTGTGGCCCATACTTACGGGCTCACTCTCTATCAGTGCGGTCCCTTCTGCGGGCGCCGACGCATTACTTTCCACATCATCCGCCGTGGTTCTATCATGATCCATTACTATAATAAACACAATTTATAATCGTCAGGAATCGTCACACTATCAATATGCATATACGTGATATGTATAGCTAGACTCGTATTCTGGCTAGTTCAGTCCTAAAATCGACTAAACCATGCTCTGATACAACCAAATGTAACACCCCTTGCCTGTATCTGACGCTAGGATAGGGTTTGTGGTGTTACCTGACTCAACTCAACCGATTATATAAAACTGGGTAGTGAAATTTCAAATAATTTAAAAACTTCTCTTTTCGCATGCAATTTGACCCGTATATGGGCTTACGAGGCCTAAAACATACATCCGGAGTGGTTCGAAACCCAACCGAGAACTATGAAAGACTTAGAAAATTTCATGCATTAAGGCTCCACACGCCCGTGTGGATATAGAACACACGGCCGTTTGCTAGGGACACACCCATATCCCGAACCTGTGTCTAAAAACCTGGGCATTCTGCCAAAACCACACGGCCCAAGCACACACCCGTACCCTATAACTGTGTCCTTCACACGGTCAAGACATACGGTCGTGTCTCATACCCGTGTACTATTAGCATGCATACTGACTTTATGGCACGGCCTGGACACACGCCCATGTGGCTTGCCCGTGTACTAAAATGACTTTAAAGTTTTAAGTGCAGGGGACGCACGACCACAACACACACCCATGGGCGTGAGCCGTGTGTCACACATGGCCTAGACACATGCCCGTGTGTCTTACCCGTGTGGACAAACTAGGCTATTTTCCAAGCCATTTTGTCACCCATTTTGCACAACCTACACAAGATCATTTCAATATACAATATCATCCTAATGGACACCAATTCATCCATAGAAAGAACATTATATGCATTCAACAAAATGAATAATAGCCATTATTCCAGGCTTGATACAAAGTGAAGGGATTTTGACTTGAGCCAAAATACATGAATAATTCTCTTAATACAAAATTCTAGTCTAGCCCTATACATGCCACCTTCAAAAATATAAATCAAACTATACTGAGTGCTGCAGCTGATAGTGTAATTGATATCTCTAACTTTAAGGGATCCTTAAGCTAGCTTGGTGACACTGAAAGAAAAAGGAAAGGAAAGGGAATAAACATAAAGCTTAGTAAGTTGCATATAAATAAATATACAACAATCTCACAATTTACCATCATGCTTAAAGCTCAAAGGTAAACATAACTTAACTTACTTATTATCATCTACTTGAGTCTCATTTTCTAAATTAAGCTCGTTACTCATGCTTATCATATAGGTACCTGTAACACTCACAAGATGATCAATCTCTCTTTATCAAAATTGAACTATGACTTTCACCATTGAACTGTCTGGAATACTACTAGATATTCTATAAATATTCAACATGGGATATATTGCCGATGCCATGTCCCAGACATAGTCTTACAGTGGATCTCAAATATGCATGCTGATGCATGTCCCAAACATGTCTTACACTAGCACAACTCCTAGCCAATGTGTGTCCCAGACACGTCTTACACTGGCTATCTCTGTCAAGGCCGAAACATGTCCCAAACATGTCTTACTCTGGCACTCATCTCTGTGCCGATGCCATGTCCTAGACATGGTCTTACATTGGCTCTCATAATGTGGCTGAAGCATGTCCCAGGCATGTCTTACATTGGCGCACAATTCACCCAATGTCTTGGCACAAGTATCCCGTTCATATCCTGAGGTTTCAACGGGATATTTGTACTATCTCAATATTACAAAGCATTCTCAACTTATAACTTAACAACTCGTACAATATCAATTCAATGACAATATGAATACAAGTATTAACAGTGTAGTTGAATTATTTACATACAACTTACCTTGGTTTACAAAAAGTACTTGACTAGCCGGCTTATTCGGATTGCTTGGCTTTGCCCCAGTCTAGGCTCGGTTTTGGTAAATCTTGATCTATAATAACAATATAAATCCATTTAGTCACTAAACACAATTAGGCATTCATAAATTCACAACTTCGATAAAATGACCATTTTGCCCCTAGGCCTTGGCAAAATGACCATTTTACCCCTATGCCCAAAAATCAATTTTTATCGAATTTATTCGTATTTCAAGCCTAGCTAAACTATTTTTTACTACTATGGCAATCCCAAATTCTCACTATTTCACACACTAACCACCTATTTTGCAACTTATGTAAAATAGTCCTTTTAGGTGTTTTTATGCCAACACCTTTCACAAAAGTTGTTTATAACACAAATAGGACTCATATTCTTCCATAAAAACTCAGCATATATCACAAATACATCCATGGAAAAATCCTAAACTCTTAACCATTTTGTAAGATATCACCCTCATTTGAAAGCTCATGCTTCAAGGGTCTCAAAAATATAAAAATCTTGAAGAAAACCCATTAAAATCACTTACTTATGAGTGCTTTAAGTTGCTACAGATTTTTGAGCTTTCAAACCTCTCCTATGGCTGGTAAAATCAGTATAGAAGAAGAAAATAAAGTAGAAATAGCCTTTGTTTTGTTTAATATAAAACTAGTCAAAATTGATGACCAAATCCTCACCTAATTTTGACCTTCTCTCCAATTTGTCTCCCCATGGCCGGCCAAGCCATTTAAATAGGGTCTATTTACCCTTTAAATACCCCAAATTTTAATTCTCTAGCTATTTAACACATTTGGGTACTAAAATGCAACTTTTTCCTTTTATGCGATTTAGTCCTTTTATCGCAACCGGGCTTGAAAACAGTAAAATTAACTCACCAAATTTTTCATGCACTATTATAATAGTACCATAACCTCATAAAAATAATAAAAATAATTTTTTCTATCTTCAGATTTGTGGTCCCAAGACCACTGTTCCGACTAGGCCCTAAATCGGGTTATTACAGTGGCGATGTCTTTTCTTTTGATAAGATAGCAGGCTTTAAAGAGATTAATAATTAGTGAGGTCTCCACTTGAGTGAAGTGGAGCGGGGTGAGGTGTATAAAAATTGCACCCCTTAAGTTAAGGTGAATGTTGTAAAGTGATATTCCCTAAAAATTAGAAAGTTTTCGATCTTTGTTCGTCTTTCTTTTGTCCTTCCTCTCTAGCAAAGTGTTGGCAAAGGGGTTTTCATAAGATTATCGTTATGTTGCAAGATATTTGAGCATGGAATAACTTGTGGTTATGGAGTAAGGGGACAATTGAACTAGCAAGCATGTAAGATATAACGAAGTGATATTGTTTGATTCACCTACGTCATCCTTTTAATTTACTGTAGTGAACAAGTGTGAAGCTATGATTTGTTGAGGGAATTGGCAAATATTATGACAATTCTTGGAAGAGTCACTCTAAGGACTTCATAAATTGGTAAGGGGAATAGGTAAAAGTTTATTTGGCATTCATTTGTTTTGAAAGGTTTTTATTTTAACAAGTTGTCTGTGTGCTTGAATATTGGTCTTTTGGTTCACAATGTTCTGTACTATGGGTGAAGGATTTGTTGTAGTGAGGGACTTTATTTTCTTTTAGTATTTTAATGTTTTTCTTTTGTTTTATATGTAATGACCCATATTTCATTAATGTTAAGAAATTCGATTTTGGGTGGATTTTTTAAACCAAGCCATTTCGGGAAGTAAAAATGAGAGGTTTTCGGGAATAGGTACAATATAGGATTAGAGTGTCATTAGTTTGTAATTAGGTGATTAATTAGAATTATTAAGGGGTTTATTTACAAAGTTTAGTGAATAATTATTATGGACTAAAATGTAAGATTGGCAAAATTAGTGGGGTCAATGTGTGAATATTAGAAAATATGATTTAACATATTAGAGGTTTTTATGTTGTAAATATCCCAAGCCTTTTTTAGCAAAATGCCCATTTTGAATTGACAAAGAGAGGGAATAGTTAAGGACAGTTATTTTTCACATCATTTCTCCAAACTTGCAAATATTCTCTCTAACTTTTCTTTCAAAAATTTCATCAATCTTTGATTTCTCTTTCAAGATTTCAGATTTGCTCGTCAATGACAAATTTGTGTTTTTTACATATGCGAGCTATTAGCAAGTTTCGTTTCCATTTCCGAAAGTTATCCCCATTTAATTTATTCTCAATAAGAATGCTAATGAGAAGAGTATGTGACATATTTGAATTGAAAAACAATAAAGATTCACTTATGACAATCGTTGTATTAACCAAATATTTTCATTTCAGTAATATATTACGAACGCAAAATGATGCATGCGTCTTGTATCAAAACCTTAAAAACATATTTCTATTGCTATAATTATTCACACACCCTTCAATCATGTCGCCTAGGGGTCTCATGATTAACTAGCAAGAACATGGATTACATTCAATTGGTTTGTGAATCTATATTCTCAAAACTTCTGTAACATCCTCGAAACCCCTTTTGTAGAAAATAATATGAGATAGATTCTTAGTGAAATAAGATGTAAAGAAAGTAAAGGATAAGGGATGTTAGAGAAAAATGAAATAAGAAGTATGTTGTAAAATATTAATTTGAGTCAAAGACTAAATTGTAAAGATATCAAAAGTTTATGGTCTAAATGTAAATATTTAAAATATGAGGGGTTAAAGTATAAATATAAAAATTTTGAAGAGCCAATAATTCAAATATATTAAGGGTGAAAGAGTCTAGAAAATAAGGGAAATGGATGAATAAGGACTAAATTGAATAAATGGAAAATTATGAGAGATTAAATCATAATTTTACCAAATTAAGTGATGATTCAAGGATGAAATTTTTAAGGATTATAAAGGGCAAAATGGACAATTAGCATGAGAGAGAATTAGAGTGTAATGATGACATAGGAGATATTTTAAATTAAATAATTAGATAAATATTATAATATTGATATTTTAATTAGACTTTTATTAATATTTTATTATAAAAATATTAGTATAAAAAAGGAGGAAAGATGAAGAGAAATCATAATCCTTTCATGCTCCAACGTGAGAGAGAGCTGGAAAAGAGAAAGTTTTATTTTTCTCTTGCAATTTGGTTATTTGCCATGAAAACCCACTTTTTCATCCAAAATTCTTGAAAATTTCTTTAGACACCAAAGAGAAAAGATAAAGTAGAGATTCTAGAGAATATGTTCATCAATTTAGAAGTAAGAAAATAGTATTTGAGAGTGAAGAAAATGAGAAGAAAAAGGGAGGAAACTGGAGAAGATAAGAAATGAACGGAAATGAAGAAAAAAGGAAGAAATTCTTGGCAAAGGAGGCAAGTTTCATATTAACACTACTTGTATAGATTGAGCTAAATATGTTTTGAATGAGATGTATGAAACATGTATTTTAATCTAAATACTAGAAATATAAAGTATTTGATAAAGTATAGAGACTTAATACGCTAAATTGATAAGTAGGAGAGAATGTGATTTGTATTATGAAAAGTACTAAGATTAATAAATGAATATGTAATATACATATAAACATAAATGATTAGATTGAATAGTAATCAAAAGTATGGTGATTATGTATGATTGAATGAATGATAGTGCAAAGAACCATGGAAAGAAAATATTTTCATTAAAACAGTTTAGACTAGAGGTGAGCAAAATCCGATTCGATTTGAAAAACTCGATAAAAATTTAAAAATTGAATTAAATAGTTCGAGTTATTTGAGTTAATCAAGTTATTAGGATCAACTCGAATAAAAATTTAAGTTTTTCGATTTAACTCGAGTATGAATTACACAATTGGAGTTATCCGAAAATCTGAATAAGAAAAGACAAAACTACGTCGTTTTGATAAATGTTTACCCATTAAGTTAAAAGGAAAAATCATTATACTGTTCATGTAGTTAAATAATCTTATACTTCGTCTACTAGTTAAATAATCAGTCCATCTACACGCAAGATTAAGTATAAATAATAGGATTCGTTAACTTGACTCAATTTGAGTTGAATTTTTTTGACTCGATTCGATTCGATTAAAAAAAATTCAAATTGAGTTTGGTTACTAAAATAGGATCTGTTAACTCAACTAATTCGAAATTTTTTTACTCGATTCGACTCGACTCGATCGAATACTCACCCTTAGTTTGGACAGTAGTAGTAGCTTAACTTTGAAAATTCACCGAAAATCATAGAAATTTAGTTAGAGGTTGAATTAAATATGAAATTAAATATTATCGAGTCTAGTTTTGTACGGAAGAAATGATGTAAGCAACGAAATTGTAGATTTTGAGATATATTAGTTTTTGTAGGACAAGGTCAGAATGGAGTTTCCCTGTTTTGACTTTGGAAAATCATCAAAAATTGTACAAAAATATTTAGGAGATGAAATTTATATTCCAAAAACATTAATGAGTCTATTTTCAAGTTAAATAAACAGTAACATGATAAGAATCTCAAACTAAAAGATAATTAATTTTTAGTGAAGAAGGGTCGAAGTTTTTAAGCAACAGAATAGGGGCAAATTTGAAAAATAAACTGTATTAATTGGCTTATGTGAAAATTTTGAAATTTTTATTGTAAAAATTTCATCAAGTCTAATTTCAAATATAACATGTGGATTCTAATTTGGAATTCTTTATCTCAAGATATAAATAATTTAGTGACTATGACACAAGTGGATAACTTTGATATGAACATATAAGTAAATAATGAAATTATAGTTAATGTTACCTATAAGCATGCCATACTAAAAGCTAAAGATTCTAATATATATATATATATATATATATATATAAAAGAAGTGGAATGGAGATGAGCAAGAGAAAAAAATAGTAGATGAATTTGAAATGTTACAAAATGGTTATAAGTGATGGAATGATTAATACATGCGAGAATGTTTAAATGAATTGATAAAACAATCAGTGAATAATTGTTAATTGATGTGATTTTGAAATCTTGGCTAAAATTTTATGAAGAAATAAATTAATTGGAACAATTTAGAAATAAATATGAAATATAAATAAAGTTGGTAAACTGCTTTAGAAAGTTTAAGTCCTCCAATGGACTTATTTGTAAAACTTTAATAATTGTGTTAATTTTATAAAATTTATTGTCTTTGATTGAATATCATGTTTCGATGAGATCCTTTAACTTATAAATAGTTCTATCATAAATTCAATTATTACTAAAATGAGTAAAATGGTCTTTAATAATCAAATAATATTATAAATCGATCTGAAATTTCTATAGTTGCTTTAGCAACGAATGTGACATCCTGATACCTTAACCTAGCGATCTGGTTGGGTATGAGGGTGTTACTATACAAACCAACGACCGTTTAACGTTTGACTATCATCTCTAGCTTAAATATCATTTCTTGGGAAACTATTTAATAAGAGACAATCTTGAGTGTGTAACCATTGACTCAACACCCATCATGAACATGTTTTCATTTGTGAGTCATCTTGGGATAATCTCATTGAAATTCATACATGACTAGTTGTCCTTAAAAGAAGATCCATCTAGTGAATCCACACAATAAAGTTTACCTTGGGGTGCGGTAAGGGTAAGATCCAGCTTAAAAATTTATTAAACTATCACTTAGGGACTATCAATGAAGGTCATAGGTCTTGTTCACAGGCATTCTCCCACTCAATATTTTTTAAAAAACATGTAAGGTTTTTTATCTCAAATTTCAAAAATGACCATACAATAGTCCTAGTGACATTCTTACCTAATATATATGGCGTGCTTCCAATATATGCATGGTGTAACACCCCTAACCCGTATCCGTCGTCGAAACAGGGTTCCGGAGCATTACTAGAATTTACGAATCACCTAAAAAAATTTCAATTAAATACTTACCGATTCAATGCATCATATAAATAAATAAATATATTACCATTCAATCAACAGCTTGGCACTTGTATAAGCATCAAACAGCAACATTGTTAGTATACTAGTACATATTTCATATAAATTCAACATTGATATACTTATTTTCTCGACATGTCACACTTGAGTTTAATAATTTTCTTTACTTATATAATTTCCTTATATAAACATATCAAAGATAGTCATATATGTATATGTCACGAGACATATTATTCTCTTACTGTTTCTTCATAAGCATATTTCATTCATTTCGTTATATCAATATTTCATGCACCATAATTTCCATATGACCAATTCTTGTAAACATTTCACAGAACCATTTCATATAACCATTCTTCATCTGATACATATTACCTGAATATCAATTGTTCAACTGATGTCATAGCATCTCCCATCCATGATCTTATTTATCTTCGACATGATGCCATAGTGTCTTTCAACTATGGTCTTACTCATTTTCTGTCAGGTTGCCATGGTATCTTTCAACCATGGTCTTGTTAAGTTCATGTTACATTGCCATGGTATCTTTCAACCATGGTCTTATTCATTCCCGTCATGTTGCCATGGTATCTTTCAACCATGGTCTTATTCTTTTCATGTCACGTTGCCATGGTATCTTTCAACCATGGTCTTACACATTTTATATCTTGTTGCCATGGTATCTTTCAACCATGGTCTTACACATTTTATATCATGTTGCCATGGTGTCTTTCAACCATGGTCTTACACATTTCATATCATGTTGCCATGGTGTCTTTCAACCATGGTCTTACACATTTCATTTCAGAAAGCACACTCCCGCGAACCTTATCCTTAAAGCGGGATTACCAGTCCAGGCTAAATCCCCTGTAATATAAACTCATAGAGTATTGTCAGGATTACCACTCCAGGCTAAATCCCCTGCAACGACAATTACTCTAATGAGCTTGGATTTGAATTACCAGTCCAGGCTAAATTCAGACCCTAATTTGGATTACCTGTCCGAGCTAAATCCATTTTCCACATATTCTTCGGGAGGGCTATATCAAGATAGGATCACCCGTCCGGGCTAGATCCTTTTTACCGTCAATTACTTTTTCAGAGATCCATCGAATTTTCCTTTCATTCAACTGAGATTTCTTCCCCTTTTATCAAATATATCAATGTTTCATCAATTTTCATACAATGAACATTCAAATTATTCACATCAATAACATACATTTCAAGCATTTAAGAATATAATTCAAGTTACACGAACTTACTTCATTGCTTGTTTGTGTTTATAATTTCATTAATCCGATATCTTTTCTTTTCCACGATCAAGTCTCTTATTTGAGTCGTCCGGATCCTTATAGATAAATTTGATCATCATTTTCATTCATTTCATATTCTAATGTATTTAATTAATGCTCTAGGCAAAATTACCATTTTTCCCCTAAACTTTTATTTAATGATGATTTCATCCTTAGGGTCAGAAAAATAAAATTCTTGCAATTTTAATCCTTATTTCCAGCTATTATTCTCATACATATTGATAATAGCCCATGAATTCTATAAAATATCAAAATTTTTCATAATTTCAACACTTTTTAATTTAATTCCTAAAAACATGTTTTTTTCCCGATCTTGAACTAAATTCATAATTTCATTCAATTTTGTAATTTAAATAATAAAATAATCCATTTCATGCAATTTGGTCATTTCTGACATTTTTACAAAATTACCCATAAAGTTTTACTTTTATTCAATTTAGTCCCTGAGCCTAAAACATGCAAATTAACCATGCTAGATGAATATTCATACATATTTTTCCTCCTCCTCCTCTCCATTCCACTTCCTTAATGTATATAACACACTTGTAAGTAACATTATCTATAATTTTTATTATTTACTTTTATGAATATTCAAGCTATCCATCTGTGTCATAGTCACTAAATTGTTTATATCTGGAGCTATATAACTCCAAATTAAGATCCTATAATTTTCCATAAAACTAGACTCATATATATTATTATCATAAAATTTTCAGAATTTTTGGTTTAGCCAATAAGTATAGTTTATTCTTTAAAGTTACCCATATTCTGCTGTCTGACAGTCCTGACCCTTCTTCACTAAAAATTAATTATCTTCTCGTACAGAATTTAAATTATGTTTCCGTTTAATTATATTGAAAATAGACTCATTCAGGATTTTAAACATATAAATTTAAGCCCATAATTATTTTTATCCAATTTTTTATTATTTTCCAAAGTCAGAACAGGGGAACCAGAAATCATTCTGACCTTGTCTCACAAAATTTATTATATCTCATGATTTACAATTCCATTGCTTACATAATTTCTTTTATAAGAAACTAGACTCAATAATATTTAATTTAATATATTATTCATCCTATAATTCGATTTCTACAATTTTTGGTGATTTTTTAAAGTTAGACTACTGCTGCTGTCCAAAACTGTTTTAGTGAAAGATATTATTTACCATATTTATAACACCCTTATTTTCTTTCTCTACACTATTTCTCATCACTTTCTCTTGTTTTCTCTTCACCAACATGCCAAGAATATAGAACCATATGTAAGGAAACTCTACATTAACATTAATCCCATGCTTTTTCAATAATATCAAACTTAAAAATATATTAAAATCATGATGTTCTTACCTTGTTCTATTGATTTCAATCTTCATCTTGATTTTCTCTCTCCTTCAGCTTCCATTTCTTGAATCCAACTTGATATTCTAACTTCTCATAGTCTCCTTAACATTGTTCTCTCTTGGTAGCTATGAAATTTTTTTTGATTTTTGGGTGAAAATGGTGAATTTTTGGTAAAAGGACCAAATTGTAAAGAAATGAAAACTTCTTTTCTTCTTCTTCTTCTCACGTTGGTATTGCATGGGAAAGATGGATGAGAATTTCTCATCTTTCTTTCTTTATATACTAATAAAATAATAAAATAATAAAAAAATATCTTATTAAAATATTAATAGAATAATATTTATCTAATTAAATAATTATAAAATATCAAAATATCTCTAGCATCATTATTACTTTCTAGATTTCTCTCTCTTTCAATTGACCATTTTGCCCTTTATTATTTTTTAAAATTCCATCCTTAAGTCATCATTTAATTTGGTAAAATTGCAATTTAGTCCCTCATAGTTCTTTATCTATTCAATTTGGTCCTAATTCATCCATTTTCCTTAGTTTCTAGATCATTCCACCCTTAAAATATTTACACTATTGGTCCTTCAACTTTTTCATATTTACACTTTAACCCCTCAAATTTTGAGTATTTACTCTTGTGCCACAAAACTTTTCTCTCTTTTACAATTTAGTCCTTTCTTGAATTAATATATCATAATATACTTTTCAATATTGACATAACTCAAAATTCCCTTTTTGTCACTTTATTTCCTTATTTTACTATATCACGGATAATATTTTACTGTAAAAATTTTCGGGGTATTGCACATGGCATGCTATAATAGTTTTATAATATTCACATTCATTCATTCATTCACAACAATCAATCAATCATAAAAATAATCAATTTTTATTCTCCATAATTTTTTGTTTAAAGGAAAAACCAAAGAAGTGAATGTGAACAGTGCACCAGGTAGAGTCCTAGGAAAGGGAGATGAGTCTTATTTAACCGCTTAAAAACCAAGCATTTCCTTGTCAGAGCCAATCCTAGACATGCACATTCTCATTACCACACTTCTCACAGCAATGGAATAACCTAAAGCAATGAATGAAACAATACAACACATGTATTTTTACATTAGCGCACTTATTATTTTTTAATCGATCAATTGTGGATCATCTTATACATATATATATATATATCACAATTATAGTATAACATAATATAAATATTATAAACAATTACAAAACATATATATAAAAAGATGAGTAATTAAAATAAAATTGCCGGCCAAAGTTTCCATGGTTCTATTTTTAATTAAAAAATAAATGAAAAACAAAATTATATAGTTTTTCACCATAAGGCATTCCTTGGATCTTCAACCTTCATTGCTCCATCTTCTCTTCGTCATGGACTCCTTTTGGAAAAATTACATTTAAGTCTTATGCTCATTTCCAAATCATAAGAATTCTATGAATTAAAAAAAGTCCTACGTGGAGATGATAATCCACGGTTTATTTCCTAAGAGCCACAACCTCAGAAAAAATAACAATTATATAACAAATATATATTATTACATCCATTCCTATATATAACTCCAAACATGCATAAGATCTAAAGAATGTCACTTTCTATGTAATCAAATCATTCAAGAATAATAGAAATCTATTCTGGTTACTATTTTATACTTATAGATAGATCAGAACCTGCCTCTGATACTAATTTTTGGAAAATTGGGTTCAAAAAATGCAATGAAAAATAGGTTTAAAGGAAAATCAAAGTTTTAATTTTTTTTCTCAAAAACAAGAACTTGGTTGTCTTATCTAAAGTAATAAACATTTAATCAAAATCGTAACTTTATGATTCGCCTAGGATGAACACTTTGACCGAGTAGTCTTCTACGCTATCCTCAAGCTTACGTCTGTCGAGTGTGAGCTTTCTTCAAATCAGAAAATTTTTCATAAAATTATCAATTTCGTAATTTCTCTATACTTATGGGGTCAAGTTGTAAATAACAAGAATATCTCTAGAAATTTTATATTTACAACTTTTCTTGAATTGTATAAGAATAATGATCCATACTCTCTTTATATGGGGAAAGTTTAGAGAGAATTCAACTAGGATTATAATTAATCACATTAATATTATATTAATAAAATATTATCTAGATAAATATTAAATTAAATTTAATATCTCATATTCATATTATATTAATAAAATACTATCTAGATAAATATTAAATTAAATTTAATATTAAATTCATTAAAACAATATTATCTTTGGAAAAGTTAATTTGAAATCAAGTTACCTGGTAGAGTCCCACTAGGAGTCTAATTTTTCCACTGCTCTACCATCAAAAAATTGTTGTCATCGACTATCCATTGGTCGCTGGATCGTTGCCATCGCAATTGCCATGCCCGACGGAGCCATCACCGGCGCGACTTCCCTGGCACCTCGAACTATCATCATTTTGCCCGAATGGGTCTAGCCGGTTCAGCTATTGCTGATTTGGCCCAGGCCAGTGACGGCTCGACCAGTCCAGTCCAGCCATCGGTTGGACCGTCAGCGTAGTTTCATACACAAGGCCGGATTCAACCAATTTTTAGGTTTCGGTCTTGAGTTTTGGTTCTCGGGTTCAATTTTCAATCTCAAGTCCAATTATCAAGTTTAATTACCTATTAGGTAAATTATCTGACTTGAAAATTAATTTTTAAAAATATCATATTTATTTTAATTAATTTAATTTTACTTAATCAAAATTAATTTTCCCAACAATCATTGAGACTTTCCAAATTAATTTTTTTAAAAAAAATTTAATCAAATTCTCTAATTGAACAATTCACACGACCACCTAATTTAATTCCAAATCGAATAAATCAACTTAATTAAATTATTTCCAAAGTCATAGAATTTTCTTTTGATTCAAATGCAATCTGATCAAGCTTTTGTTAAGTTAGCAGAGGGAGCAATCGGACATATATACAATTAAGCTAGAGCAATTGCAATTATGTTAAGAACCACCATTCTAATAAATTGAAATTTACTTAATCATGGAGTCAGCACACAAGAAGTACCATGATTGAAAACTCCTTATATTATACTTTTTACAAAAGCAATTCATCCATTTGCTTTGTCCAATGAACTCGCCATGTGTGTATTACCATCATATGATATCCTTGATTCATTTGAGTTAAATCTATTCTGTCACCCCAAGTCTAGCGGATCTAAGGTTTTAGTGTATAATGGCAAAATAAACCGTTTGGCAAAGTGTAATCTGCCCATATGTTTCTTTTGGCGCATATGTGTAGGTGTATAGTAACCGTCATGTAAGTAAGTGCATATTTTATTTTAGGATATTCTGTTATTTAAAAGAAAAGATGATGTTAAGCGAAAATGGGTAAGTATGATATGAGTTATCGCCAGAGGTATAGTACATCTTTTTTTTCTAAAGTACTATGATAGTTAGGATGTAAAGTAACATGGTTAAAAGCCAACTAGATAGACTAGTCTGATATCTATAATACATGATTCTCATTTATATTTCTCTCAGAAAATGTAGGTCATTAAGAAGGACAAATTCTAAAGTTGTGACACTTGTTAAGTTCCACTAAGTAGAATGGGTCATATTTATATGTGTGAGAAGGGTTCTGAGAAAAGTTCTTCTTTCTTCAAGAGTACTTTTTTATTCTTTTTTTTTTTAAAATCCAATGGTATCTTTTTATCATTAAGCTATAAGTTAAGGATCCTTCGTTTATCAGTGATTATTCCATCTCTGGTTGTTGTTGCTGGTTCGAGAAGGATGTAACACCCCTAACCCGTATCCGTCACCGGAATGGGGTTATGAGGCATTATCGGACTAGACACAACTTCCGAATGATTACATAAACTCTTAGGTCATTACAGATGCATACATAATAATTTATAAAAGACATAGTAAAATTTTACGAAACATTAACATTAAACAAACATCTCATTTCATACTCAAACCCTATCATATTCAAAAACAAGCATACGAATATAATGTGTAACCATGCTTTGAAACATATAGTAACAATTGTTAATTTGTAACTATTAAACATACAACAAATACTGCATTAATAAATCTAAAAAATATCTCAAGCATAATTTCAAAATTTATAACATTATGCACATGGTTCATATTAGTAGGAACCATTTGATTAATAACTTAAACTCAAAAATCAGCTTACCTAATTTGCATAAAAACAATCATGATTCCTTATAACTTGAATTACTATTCATTTGGTCATTTTCCAATGCCTTAGACGAATATAAACTTGCTAGATACATATGCTTATTTAATGTCCACTTTCATTTTACTCAACCATATCACACGCATGTAACAATGCATAAAATAAATTCCATACATCAACCATAATTTGCATTACATGTCAAGCACTTCACAAGTTTATATATATATATATATACATAATTTAACCAAATTCTTAAATAAAAAACAAACATATCAATAAAACATATAAATATAAACATGGTCGAAATGCATAAAATTGAATATTAATCATAGCCATTTATGGATGAACATTAATTTCTTAATTAGTCTATTGTCGAATTACTAAGTCATTTACATCTATGTCCTATTCGTACACCACATAACCAAATACATAGCTAAATACATATTTTCTCATACTCATTAATGAGCCTAACCACAACCAAACCTTCCATTATTTTATTTCAACCAATTCGTTATACAAACATATTACTCAAATAATATGTGTACATCAAACCAATACATCATATGCCTATATATATATATGCAAGTGCCGAATCATGATTAACTTACTAACATAATTCATATCCATTTTTTTCACTTAACTCAAGCATATTGAACTCACCTTTATCACATGCCATAATCGAATTACCTTGTTACCAAAATACATAGCAAAACTAAATAAAACATGTTTCACATATTTGTACATAGCATGGTCGAATGATCAATCAAATATATCCATTACCTAAATTCAACATTTAGCCAAATACACTTGTCAACCAAATAAAACCATTACTATCAAATACAAGACATAATCGAATCATTAAAACCATGAGTAACATAACAAACATAATTCATACTTATGTATATACCATAGCCAATTCAATCAAACCAAATAAAATCATCATTTGAGCAAAGCATATGAACCAAACTTAATAAAATAAACAAGCCATTTTTGCATGGCTTTTTATATACACAACTTCAATCTTAACCGAATATAAACTAGCCTATACATGCCATAGGTTCAATATTCAACTTATAAAAGTACTGAGAAACAATAGGTAGTGTGATAGACTTTGCTGACGATCCTCGAGCCCGTAACTAGCTTCCAAAATCTATAATACAGAGAACAAACATACACACACAGTAAGCTATCATAGCTTAGTAAGTCATAAGCAAATAAAATAATCAATGACATTATTAACTCAATTTAACCAAACCAATCCATGCTATCATAATCACATTTAATCTCAAACTTGCAAATTCATATACAATATATACATTCATGTATCAACTTTAACTTAGCCGAAATACATATATATATCCATTATCAAAGTTATCATTTACTTCCAAGGTCATAATATCATTATATAGAAGAATATATATACACATTCATATATGTATACACATGTTTGACACTTTAATATCACATACTTATATCATTTTGACAAATATAGATTTGCATTCAATATACATATAACCAACTTTATAACATGATTCATATCATCACTTCAAATACCAAAACTTACCTTAATTTCAATACATTAGCTAACACATACTTGAACCTTTTAATTCGATTTCGCATTTGGTCTTTACTTAACATTGCCCGTTGAATCATTCAGAATTAAATAGGATACTTGGATAGTCGCACATATCGTACAATGCCAACGTCCCAGATGTGGTCTTACATGTAATTACATATCGATGCCACTGTCTCAGACAGGGTCTTACTCGTAAACACATATCGAAATCACCTATCGATGCCAACGTATTAAACGTGGTCTTACTCGCACACACATATCGAAATCACATATCGATGCCAACATATTAAACGTGGTCTGACTCGCACACACATATCAGAATCACATATCGATGCCAACGTATTGAACGTGGTCTTACTCGCACACACATATCGGAATCACATATCGATGCTAACGTATTAAATGTGGTCTTACTCACACACACATATCAGAATCACATATTGATGCCAACGTATTAAACGTCATCTTACATGTAATCACATATCAGAAATCCTATGTCATGACATATGTATCCTAGCTATTCCTAAGGTTCGTAAACATAGCTCCCAAGCATATACATATTCGGCTACCACATATATACTTTCACTTAATTCATTACAGCATATATAACTCATATTTATTTAAAATTTACAACATCTATTTGCTTATAAACTTACCTTGGACAACAGTAATCGGAACGGGACAATTATTCGACAACTTTGGTTTTCCCCTGATCCAAATCCGATTTCTTTAGTTCTTGATCTAAACATATTCAAATTAAAATCATTCTAAAATAATTTCTTTCAATTTAGTCCAAAAACACATAAATGGGTAAATTACCATTTTGCCCCTGACATTTCACACTTTTTACAATTTAGTCCAAATTGCACAAAACACAAAACATGCAAAATTTGCACACATCATGCTTAGGCCGAATGCTACCCATGCTCATACAAGTCCATACATTTCATTTATTTCACATTTTACTCCCTCAATTTATTATTTTTGCAATTTAGCCCTAATTACTCAAATTCATCAAAAATTCCAATACAAAACATATTAATCCAAAACATATGTTTCATAATTCATCAGCTAACATCACAAAACTCAATTATTCATCAATGACATAACTCAAAATATTCATCAAAATTAGAAATTCAAGCATGGGCTTTGTACATTACACTACAACGATCTTAAAAACGTAAAAATTATAAAAAATCAAGCTAGTTACATACCTTGATTAAGCTAAACAATGGCCGAATATGGCTTTCTTTTCTTTTTTTCTTTTCCTTTAGCTAATTTTGGCTGCCAAAAGATGAGCATGCATGGATTTTATTATTTTATGATTTATATTATATAACATTATTATCATTTTTCCTATTTAACCTTGGTTATAAAATAATAAACCATCATAAACCATGCCTTTAACCGTCCAACTCATTTTTATGGCCTAATTGCATTATAAGTGCTTCATATTAATAAGAAAAGTTTAATTAAGCACTTTCATATTTAACTATTAACTTTTCACTTTACGCGATTAAGCCCTTTTTACTAAATCGGCATCCAAACAATAAAATTAAAACACGAAAAATTAACACATATAAATCCACACATGATAAACACAGAAAATAATTTTTAAATATTTTTCTAACTCGGATTCATGGTCTCAAAACCACTGTTACGAATAAGGTCTAAATCGAGCTGTTATAAAGGATGTTTGAATCTGGCGCTTAGAATTGCAGTAGGTGAGTATCAGGTTAGTCTCTATCTTAACTCTCTTATGTAAATTATTCAAGTAGAAATATGTATATAAAGGATGATGATAACTATAAAAATCGGTAAGCATATGAGTATAGTAAAGAGGAGATATGAGTTACAATGATATGTATAAAGTTCTATTGGAAAAGAATGTTGAAGGGTATAAATATAGGTAAAGTTTGATAAACAGAAAGTATGAGTTTAGTCTGGAATGTGAATAAATTTCGGTAAGTAAATGTTGAGCAAGAGTTCCTTTGTGAAGCCTCTATACGTCAGTTATATAGCTAACTTGATTGGCAAATCACGGTATGAAATTAAGTGTAAGACTATGAGGTTAAGACCTATGGCATCGTATGATATGAGAACATTCATGGTGTAGCCTCCAATAAGTTGAAGACTAGATTGACAGATCACAATACATGAATGTGTATAAGTCCATGTGGTTGATACCCATAATAAGATATGTTTGTATGTATGTTTATGGTGTAGCCTTCGATAATGTGTAAATCGAAATGACAGATCACAATACATGAAATTATGTATAAGTCCATGAGGGAGATACCCATGGCACCTTCTGTGAAAGTTCGTTGGGGCAGTAAACACATGAATTTGTATGATGCCTTTATGGCGTATTTTGTTTGGCTCTTGTAGCGTACTCTACTAAGTCTGTTTGGTAAGGTATGCTTATCCGCCCTTCTAGTAAGTTCTGGGTAAATTTTGATTGTTCTGTGATAGATACTTTTATGATAAGGTTATGAAATGTCTAAGGTTAGTTTGGTTGAATGCGCCAATCTTATAAAATATCCACTGAGGTATTTTTGTGATAAAGCTCACTAAGTTCTCTTGAACTTACAAGAATTGTTCTTGCTTTCAGGTGTGGTAGTTGCTTGAATGTGCCATGAGGGATAGGCCAGGATCGTGCCAAGGTAGCGACAAAGTGGGTTGTTATGCATACAATGAGATAATGGCGTAGTTCAGGGTTATGCCTTAAAAAGCTTATCTTACCAAACTTTTATACTGTAATAAGTTGTAACAAGCCTGTTGTAATATTTTATTTTATTTTAAATACTTTCCTTTGTTCTTAGATATTCGGTCTTTCAGTTAAAATAATAAGTAAAATGTTTTTCATTAAGTATTTTGTGTTCTAACACTCGAGATCCGGATCTGGCGAATCGAGTTAAGTTAAGGGCGTTACAGGTTCACTCAATACAATCCTATTTTATCTCATTGTCACCATTATGTCTTCTTAATGATTAATATGATCACTGTCAACTAATGACTGTGATAAATTGTTCATTTGAGAACAAGCAACCCGTCGCCACATTACATATTTATCAATCCCCATAATGCCAATGAGAGGATATCGTTAACTCTTTAATCGAGCTATGAGTTCCATTGTTGCTAGTAAAGCCATATCATAAACAAGTCATGTACCCAACATATCGGCTATCGACTCGATCATCTTTAGAGCATAAGCTCCACTTATATCAAAGCGCATGAGTTATATACGCATGGTCAGTGACTAACTTAGGGTTTAGGTAAGTCACACCATGAACATCACAAGTGAATTAATTCTCAAACAAATTCAAAACTAATTCAACTTAAGTTCAATCCAATGTATCATTCTTGCAATGAGTACATTTACGTCTTTACCGGTGGAGTCAACTACTCTGATAGTCAAGACTAGTCATCTCCCTAATTTGAATTGTAGACAACATAATATTCATTCTTAGTATTTGAATCAAATACTCACTTTGATTATTTTACAGGATTATAGACTTGTTTAGATTATCTACTGAAGTAAGTTATCTTTCAAGCAATGTAAACATTCTTACAATGCCGCTTATCATCATTTGAACTTAGAAAATCAAAGAGCTAGCATTTACTTGTCACAATTTCGCTATGTATGCAAAAAATGGAAGAAAGAAACACAAAAGATATAATAATGAAATGTGAAATTAACTTTATTTATTTATTCATCATTTAAATACATAGAAAGCAGTTACATGTTTACTACAATATGGACACATTTCCCAAAAGGATGTCACACTCAAGCTCATTTTAGGCATGCCTATATTATTTTTTAAATTATTTTTAAAAATAATTATAATATTTTTTTCATATTTTTTATTTATTAAAAGTTTATATATGCACCAACTTAACATTTTCTAATGTTTACATTATATTATTATATTACTGTAGATTTAATTTTTATATATTCTAAGTTACATAATATATAAAAGAGACATAATATAATACATTACAAACTTAGAAAGCAGATCAAGTTGGGCCAAGCTGGGTTTTGAATGTTTGAGCCTGAGCTCAGCTTATATTTTAAACAATCATTTTTCTCCCCAAGCCAATTTTTCAGACCTAATATTTTTCTCAAACCCTCCTAAATTTTAGGCAAGCTTTCAGGCTTGAGTGAGTTGCCCAACCCTTGAAAATATCTATCCCACATTTTTTATGCTTATAAGATAACTATAATTATATTGATGGCAAACCATTTGAAAAATATGCGACATTTTAATGTGCCACATCATATGGAAATTACTCCCATTGACAACACTTAAAAATTAATGATCACTTTGTAAGAGCCTGATAATGTTCGTGACATTTTTGTATAATTTTAAAGTTTGGTGATCAAAATGTAATTTTAAACAAATCTTGGGGATTATTGATGTAGTTTATGAAATTTAAATTTAAATTTTAAAAAATATATAATTTAAGCGACAATACACAAATAAATGTAATATTGCTGATTGTTTCTGTTGAGGATAAACCCGATTAAGCAATGAACAAGTAAAATATTAAAGAAAATTGAAAAGATCGAACACAAATATTTACGTGGAAAAACTCCTCAAATGAGGATAAAAAACCACGGGCAAAAATGATTTCACTATAATGGAAAAAACGAAAAGTACAAAGATGGAGGTTGTTAGCTCTAGTTTTTCAAGTATTTTAATATAACAAAAAGAATATTAAAAATCCCCTACTTAAATTTGCAAAAATTATTTATAAGTCTTTAAAATTACTTTCAAAGTGTTGGACAAAATAAATTGTTAAAAAGCCTTGAATTAAATTATTTTTAACGAGTTTTTGAAGTCTGAAAGACTTCTACCAATAATTAGGTGGACAAGTATTGGTAGAACTCAAGATAAAAAGACCTTGAAAAAGCTACAGAATTCTACCAGTAGAACTGGGAGTTCTACCAATACAACTCTAGGTTCTACTGATACAACTTGGACTTTTATAGGTAGAAATACTCTAATAAGCAAGGTAGTTTTGGCCTGGGACATCTATCGATACCTTGAGGACTTATACTGAAATAACTCAAGTCAGTAGCCAAAGTTCAACATCTTCTATACTTCTAACGATACCTTGAGGACTTCTAACGATACAATTCAAGTCAGTAGCAAAGTTTAGCATCCTCTACACTTCTACTGATTCTCTGATGGGTTGTATCGATACCAAATGAAACCCTCAAAGTTCTACCAATGTAGGAGAACTTCTATCGATAGAACGAGCCCAACGATCATATTTTGGAAAGACTTCTACTAGTACAAAAGTCTTTCTACTGGTACAACAAAACTGCAGGCTGCATTTAATGTAGGTTTTTATTGCTACAACGACTCTAATTCATTTCTAAAGGCTACAATCATCCATAAGGTTGTTAAAGGACTTAAATAAAAGGTCAAGGCTCCCCATTGAAGTCAACAAAAGATAAGAAACAAGTGCCTAACTTCCAAGATCTCAATTTTCCAATCTTTCTCAATCTTTTACAAAATATTTCTTATACAAACTTATGGGTTATGTTTTCTATATTCTTTCAGGTGTTGTAATGTTGTGTGAGAGTGCTTAATGTTTTATTATCTACCTTTTAAAGGTATCATCTTATTCATCATTATTTTCCCCTCATTTGTGAGGTGTTACTTAAGGTTTTAGGTAGAAAACCTTAAGGGGAAGCAGTTCTATCTTACCTTTGAAAATATAGGGATTTGTGAGGTTAAACCTTGTCCTTAAAGGTTCAAATCTAGTGGATTTGGAAAATCCTTAGTTAAGGAAAGCTAAAGTAGTGGATGTAGGCAATTAAGGCTGAACTACTATAATTTCTTGATTCGTTTGATTTTTTTCATTTCTCGAAAACCTTTTAAAACACCAATTCACCCTCTTTTAGTGTATTTTGATCTTAACAATTGGTATTAGAGCTAGAACTCTAGATATAGTTTTACCACCAAGAGAAAATATCCTCAAGTTATCCAAGATAGAAGCCACAAGTTAAGAAGTTTGCTTCATGGCATTGAAGCAAAATTACACCATATTGGTAGAAGGGCATTCCACCATGAGGCTTCCCTTATTAAATGGAACCAACTACTCATATTGGAGAATGAGAATGAAGCTATTCATCCAAACTAACAACTATGAAGTTTGAAGGATAATTACAAATGAGTCATCCATTCCAATAAAGAGGGTTGAAGGTGTTATTATCCCAAAAGAAGAGAGTGAATGGGATGATAATGATATCAAGAAGGTGCAATTAAATGTAAAAACTATGCACACTCTATTTTGTGCTCTTGGCCCAAATGAGTACAATAAAGTCTCATTGTGTGACAATGCAAAAAAGATATGGAACAAGCTTGAAGTCACCCATGAAGGGACAAGTAGAGTTAAGGAGTCAAAGATAAGTCTTCTCACCTTTGATTATGAGTTATTTAAGGCAAAACTGAAAGAAAGAATCAAGGAGATGTCCGATCGCTACACCCATATCATCAGTGGTCTTAAGGCCCTTGGGAAAATCTATCCTAACAAGGAGATGGTGAAGAAGATATTGAATAGTCTCCTAACATCTTGGGAAGTGAAAGTGACGACAATAGAAAAATCAAAGGATCTCAACTCACTCTCTATTGATGAGCTCATCGGTTCCTTGTTGACATATGAAATGAAGATCAACCACAATACACAAGAAATCAAAGGAGCTCCAAAGAAAGTGGGAGTTTCCTTCAAATCAACAACTTGTGAAAAGGATGAAGAACCTAGTAATAATGATGAGAATGAGGAGATGAATATGTTTGCAAAGAAATTAAAAAAGTTCATGACGTTCAACAAAGTTAAAAGATTCCCAAGAAGATACATCATCAAAGGTGAACCAAGCCAGAAGGAAAAGGACCCAATCTTTTACTATAAGTGCAAAAAGTCAGGTCACATTAAATTTGATTACCCATAATTGAAGAAGAAAGGGGAATTGAACCAAAATAAAAAATCCATGATGGCAATTTGGAGTAATAATGATTCATTCGATAGTGATGAGAACAATGAAGTTGCCAACTTATGTCTTATGGCCATTAAAGACCCAAAGGTAATCCTAAATTCTAGTCAATTAAATGAATATACATCTGAAGAATTACAAGATGCCTTTGATGAATTGGCTATAGATTTTGAGACTATAAACTCCAAATATAAGAAAATGATTTAAAAATTAAAGGAGGAAAATAAGTCTCTAATCATAGCTAAAGAGGAAGTAGAAAAGAAATTTAATGATATGCAAACTCAAATTGATGATTTGATTTTAAAGAATAAGAACTTGCATAATTCCTTTTCTGTGTTTCATATGGGGCAACAAAAACTAAATGATATGCTTGAATCTCAAAGAGCCTTCTTTGACAAAAGTGGCTTAGGTTTTGCACATTTACCAAAGGAGAGAAAAATTAAAAATTTCTTTGAGAAACCAAGTTATATTTATGATGCATCACTCTCATGCACACATTGTCATAAAAAGGGGCATGATAAACAAGTGTGTCCTTTAAGGAACTCACATCTAAGAGTAAACTCACTGAGAGTGTGTGGATTCCAAAAGAATTAAACACATCTAAAAACAAGGATACTTTAAAGAAGTAGATTCCTAAGGGGACAAAAATTGTTAAGACTAATGCTAATGGACCTAAGAAAGTTTGGGTACCAAAATCCAAAGTTTAACTTTCTGTTTGTAGGAGGAAGAATATTGTTTGTGACACCCTAAACCCGACCAGGATGGATAGACCAAAAATTAGAAGCTTTACATTAGCTACCTAAGTGACTCTCCAGCTAACGACCACCCAAGACATACCCCAACCTAATAACACCTAAATCCTATCTGAATATTAGTTATCTATTATCGTAGAAGCAAATAATGAGCCAATTTTAAACTTTTCCTATGTAATTTAACCTAAAGGCATTTTCATTATTTTTCCACCTATGGTAAAACTAACCCGATTTTAGATCTAAATATTTACCGACCTTCTTTTAGTTAAAATCATGCAAGCCTAAAAATTTCAGTTTAAATTGAGTTGGTTTGCTATGTCTAATTCAAGTTTTACTATTATGGACTAAATTGTAACAAACACAAACTATCAAGACCTATTCTGAGTTACAAATTAAGTGTGTTTTTATTGAATTTATCCATTACGAGACCAATCCTAAATTATTACCAAGTTTCCTTATCATCTAGGGCTCTAATTAGACTAATAAATTTTTAGGACTAAATCGTAATTAAACAAATTAGGATACCAATTTAAAAAGAAAAAATTTCAAAACCCCAAAATCCTACACGGTCGTGCCCCCCAAACTGTGTGTCATTAAATGTCCATATTTATGTCGTGAAAAACTTTTTGGTAGATCACACACGCCCGTGTGTGATATCTTTAGTTTCCACACGCCCATGTGAAAATCATTGCACCTATTTTTGCAAAAAACTCATTTTAAAACCCGATTTTGTGTATTTTAATGGCCAATTAAACCCGATTTAACTACGATTAATTAACATAAATATACACATAACTTCAATTGAATTTATTCCTTAATTAGACTTAGGAAATTAATTTCATGCACATCAAACACAGAATAAATCAAACAAGTGGCGTACATTAGTCGCTAGTAAACCACTCCATGAAAGCTTCAATTAAACAATCGTTAGTATAAATTTCATGTTTCACACACTGTGTTATCAATCACCGTGTTATCAAGAAACAATACACTATAAATTAGTGAATAATTAAACTCAAACATGCCTCAAAATTATTTTAAATCATCCAAAATAAATGTCCAATGTCCAAAATCCAATAACAACCGAAATCAACTTGTAACAACCCGATTTTGGGCCTAGTTAGAATAGTGGTTTC
The DNA here is from genome assembly GCA_025698465.1 of Gossypium longicalyx. Taxonomy (NCBI): domain Eukaryota; kingdom Viridiplantae; phylum Streptophyta; class Magnoliopsida; order Malvales; family Malvaceae; genus Gossypium; species Gossypium longicalyx. The sequence continues at coordinate 23,303,991 of CM047000.1, forward strand.
AAAACTGCTAACCCAAGTTCAAAGAAATTATTTTAATATAATTTTATGTGTTATAGTATGTTTATATGAGTACATGAAAATTTTGGTGAAATAATTTTAGCGATTGCATGCTTAATTGCGAAAAAGGGCTAAATCGCATAAAGTGCGAAAGTTTTGTTCTACTAGCTAAAGGTGTCAAATAGCTATGGAACATTAAATTATAAGTATTTATTGAGTAAATAGACCACAAATTTGTTAATATCTGATCATAGGGACAAAGAAATTGTAAGGTCAAAGTTAGGTGAAATTAGGTGACTAAATTGACTAGATTTATAATAAAATAAAAAGAAAAAGATATCACCTTTCATCTTTCTTCACTCCACCAAAAATACCAGAAAAAATAGGGGTTTTGGAGCTTCAAAATTTCAGCCACTCTTTACCCATACAAGTAAGTGATTTTGATGGCCTTTCTTGATAATTTTTGTACTTTTGGGACCCTTGTAGCATAATCTAGCTAATGAGGAGACTATTTTGCAAAATAGTTGAAAGTATAGGGTTTTTACATGAGAGTTTTCATGTTGTTTTCTAATTTTTTTTGGAAGAAAATGAATCTTAGTTGCAAAACAAACAACTTTTGTGAAGTAATTTTCATGAAAACCTTAACTAAAGATCATCTTGCATAAGTTATAAATTATGTGGTGAATGTGTGTAATAATGGGAATTGTGGGCTACTTCTAGTATAAAAAGAATTCGGCTAGGCTTGGTTAGTGAGAAAATTTTATAAAAATTAATTTATGAGCCTAAGGGTAAAATAATAATTTTGTGAAAGCCTAGGGGCAAAATGGTCATTTTGCAAAAATACAAATTACAAAATGCATTGACTAAAATGATGATTAAATTAGTGAATTTTTATCATTTAGGATCAAGAAATACGAAATCCGGACCTAGACCAAGGGAAGGCCAAGCAAATAGACTAAATCCAAATAGTCTTTCACTTTTTGTATATCGAGGTAAGTTGTATGTAAGTAAGGCAACTTTATCATTATTATGTGTTGAATGATTAATTTTGCATAATATGGTTGAAATAGCTTATGAATAATGCATGATGAGATTCAATGTAGTAGAGTCCCGATTGAGCCTAGGAATAGATTGGATATCTATGCTATGACATTTGGGTGATATGTGTGACAGTGTAAGACCATGTTTGGGACATGGCATCGGCCACGATGTGAGAGCCAGTGTAAGACCATGTTTGGAACATGGCATCGACAATGTTGTGAGAGCCAGTGTAAGACCATGTCTGGGACATGGCATCGGCATTGATATGTGCGCTAGAGTAAGACCATGTCAGGGACATGGCATAGGCCACATTATGAGAACCAGTGTAAGACCATGTCTGGGACATGGCATCGGCGTTGAGATGAGAGCTAGTGTAAGACCATGTCTGGGACATGGCATCGACCTCGACATGTGAGGTAGTGTAAGACCATGTTTGGAACATGGCATCGGCAGTTCACCCTCTTCTGTAAAGCTTGTCAGATATCCTTTAGTATTCTAAATAGTTTTACGGGTCATTTTAAAAGCTTATGACAATGATGTGGAATAATATAATCATGTTGTGAGTGGTACAGGTTCTTATTCGAAACTCATGAGATATGAGTCTAGTTATGTTGCCTTGATGGTAAGAATGACATGAGTGAGTTCTAGCAAAGATAATGGTCTTAGGACGTTATTGAAATCTTTGGTTTATACTTGCGATATATATAAGCATGTGGTGATATTTACCCATGTTCACTCAAGAATGTTGTTTGGATTTATAATATGCATGGTTGATGTAGTTACTTATTTATATGCAACTTACTAAGCTTTATGCTTACTCCCTCTCCTTTCCATTTTCTTATAGTGCCACCAAGCTAGTATCTGGGATCAAGGGACGTTGGAGGCATTGATCACACTATCACCTGAAGCCTTGGTATGACTAGTTTAATATTTTGACTTTGGCATGTATAGGGACTTGAATCTTTTGTTTAGTGTCTTGTTAGTTTAGCCATAAGAGTTGGCTCATATGATGGTTGTGATATTCATTTTGTATAGGCTATTAATGTTGGCTAATATTGATTATTTTTAAATGCATTTGATGCAAATTTCTCATGGTTGTGGTTGTTTTGGTTATATGTGTTATGTTTGGATTGGTTTTGGTTGATGTTGTGTAGGTTGGTGCAAGTAAGGGTGGCAAAAAGGCTTGGTAAATAGCCTTATTTTTGTCCACACGGGCAGACACACGGGCGTGTGTCTAGACCGTGTGGGACACACGGTCTACCCCACAAGCGTTTAGTCTGGCCGTGTGTTCCCTGCACCTCAAATTTTCAAGTCAGTATGGATGGTAGTAAACACACGGGTAGAGACACGACCATGTGTCTCAGCCGTATTGAGGACACGGCCTAACACACGGGCGTGTGCCTTGGCCATGTTCCCTTAAGGGGTTGTTGACGCCAGAAACAGAATGTCAAGGTTTTTGCACACGAGCTGAGACACAGGCGTGTCATGCCGTGTGGGGGACACGAGTCATGGATACAGGCGTGTGCCAAGGCGTGTGAAAACACCTGTAGGTTCGAATCGAAAAATTCGCACGAGTTAGGGATACAGGCGTGTCCCGATATGCTCAGGCCTTGTGAGTCACACGGGCCTTCAACATGGCCATGTTAAATAGGTACACAAGCATGTTGCCCTTCCATACCGGCGTGTGCCCCTGTCAGCTTGAAATTTTATAAAGTTTTCTAGATTGCGCAGATTAGTCCCGAATCTATTCCAAAGTGTGTTTGAGGCCTCATAGGCCCATAGTAGGGACATTAAGGTATTGTAAAAAGTTTTAATTTGGAGCGAAATTTCATATCTAGGAGATGTATGTTTTGTGTTTAAGTCTGGTAACACCTCGTATCCTATTTCGGCGTCAAACTCGGGTGATGGGTCTTACACATCTAATTCCCGGGAGTTCCACAATGCCCAACTATAGTCTCTAAAAGTTGTAATAAAATCTCTACCAAACCTAAATCTCTTGGAACTCTCTTACTCGGCTCCTTAATCCTGACGATTATCTGCACGAATGTGGGAGTGTGAGATTTAAAATGCTCAGTGAATGTTAATAATAACAATAAGTAAATTAATATCCAATTATTGCTTAATTCACAACCAATCATTCACCAATTGTCAACCAAAAATAATCAAACATGCCAATTTAATTTCCATAAGCTTTTACAATACCAAAAATCAATCATTCATGGATTTCAATCATCAATTGATATAACAACAATCATACATAAATATATTGACATTCATTTCTCATGCCTTAATCGGGTGATCATACATCGAATAAACAGATCTCCGAACTCCCACAAATATCAAATACAATCTACCAAGTTGAGCAGGCCGAAGCACGCGCTCCCTTATAGCACCTCAAATAATCCATTGAGTGGAGACTCATGCTCAACACTCTCTTATCTACTCAACAAATTAGTCCACCTAGAGCCATATGCTCATAATGTCACAAATAAAGGTGAGTACCCACGAATCCTATGGCATGCCAACTATATCCAATGGATCCACCATGCATGTTTCCAATATATTCAATCAAACATAGCATATAAATCAATCATTAGTGTGCTTAATTTAATGTGACAAGATGCTTATGTGTAACATGTAATATAGCATTTAATATCCAATTAAATCAAGCAATTCATTTGCCAATTTTCCATAATCAATTACCAATTGAAACATCAATATATCATGATAAAAAATTTTAGTACACATGCTTAAAATCATTCTTAAAATTAATTTAATTAAATAGCACAACACCACCTAGAAGTTCACTTACCATATTTATACACATCCCAAGCCTACATGCGACACGTCACTATAAACCGTAAACTCCTTCCTAGGCACTGGCTGAATCAACACAGGGGCCTCAGTTAAAACTTTCTTAAGTTTTCCAAAACTCTCTTGCTGCTTGTCCGTCCAAACAAACGGTACCCCCTTCCTCAACAACTTAGTTAAGGGTGCAACAATTACTGAAAAGCCCTCAACAAACAGCCTATAGTATCCCGCCAAGTACAGAAAACTTCAGATTTCTGACACCGACTTGGGTGTTTTCTAATCTAACACTGCTTCAATTTTCCGGGGATCCACCTTAATCCCCTCAGCTGACACCACATGTCCTAGAAAAGTAACCTCCCTTAGCCAGAATTCACATATACTGAATTTGGCATACAGCTGCTTCTCCCTCAAAATCTGCAACACAATCCTTAAGTGTGCGTCATACTCATCCTCATCTCTTGAGTACACCAAAATGTCATCTATAAAAACTACCATGAACCAATCCAAGTAAGGTTGGAAAACCCAATTCATGAGATCCATGAAAGTGGCAGGTGCGTTCGTCAGCCTAAATGGCATCACCAAGAACTCGTAGTGCCCATAACAAGTTCTGAAAGTTGTCTTATGAACATCTGTCTCCTAAAGCCTCAATTGGTGATATCCTGAACACAGGTCAATCTTCAGAAAACAGAAGCTTCCTTAAACTGATCAAAAAGATCATCGATTCTTGGTAGAGGGTACTTGTTTTTAACACTTAACTTGTTTAACTGTCGATAGTTGATGCACATTCGCAAGGTTCCATCCTTCTTCTTCACGAATAACACCAGTGCTCCCCATGGAGACACACTTGGTCGAATGAATCCTCGATCCAACAATTCCTAAATTTGTGCCTTAAGTTCCACCAACTCTTTTGATGCCATCCGATAAGGAGCGATAGACACTGGAACCGTCCCAAGTAACAACTTGATTCCAAATTCTACTTCCCTGCTAGGTGGCAACCCAGGTAGCTCATTGGGAAAGATATTCGGAAATTCCCTAACTGTTCTCAATTTCTTAGCAATAGGGCTCTTAACCTCCGCATTACAAATATAAACTAAATAAGCTTCGCATCCCTTTCGTACTAACTTCTCAGCCCTCAATGCCGAAATTACATTCGACAGATAATTTCGGGGTTCACCAATCACCACCACCTCCTTATCCTCCATCGTTCTTAACACCATTCACTTTGCAGCGCAATCCAAGGTGGCTCAATGCTTCACCAGCCAGTCCATACCTAAGATTAAGTCGAATTCGCTAAACAGCAGCTCCATCAAATCCGCTGAAAAGGTAACTCCTTGGACTACTAAGGGTACCTCCCTAAACAACTTATTCACTCCTACTGACTGCCCTAACAGACTGATCGTAGTCATCTAATTCGCAGTAATTTCAAACATATCACCCAAAGATTCAGTCCTAGCCACGGGTGAGGTCGGAGCCTCTTTTACTCTAACATTGGGCATATGGCCCGATGCTGAGGACTCAGCCCTAGCACTTCCGTGGCCTCGGCCACGACCTCTTGCACCTCTTCTAGCACTCATCGTCGATTCGCATATTATCTGGATTAGAAATTTTTATGAAGTTTTAGCTAGTTTAATAATTAAACCGATGTTTTATGGAAATATTTAAAGAGAAGATTGTTTTCGGAAATCCTCTACAGTTTCAAGATCCTACGGGCTTCAATTCCATGCTAACAAAATCATCTAAAGTAGCCCTCTATCTATCTACTGTATAATAATTTAAACAAGCTTAAGAACATAAGAACTTGGTTCGACGTCGAAGGCTTGTTGTGCCGTATAGCAAGATTCCCCTTTTTCCAAAATAGTGTGATCCAAAATATTTTTAAAATCCAAATAGTAAGGCCCACTTCACAGCCCTAGTTTTGTAACCTGACTCTAATACCACTAAATGTAACACCCCAAACTCGGCCCAGACGTTATGGCCGAATCTGGCGCATCACATTGAAATGTTTTAGCAAAAACCATGATTTCATTGAAAACCCTTCCTTAAGATATGAAACCTTAGTTAAGTTATGAAAACGCTCTTTTCAGTTATGAAAGCTTTGTTTAAAACATTTGATTTAAGAAAGTTTATCAATTAAAAGTTTGGTTGCGGAAACGTAATATATAAAAACTATGGTTTAGAAAATCCCTGTTCAACTTCTCGCAATTACAATGCATAAGAATAATAATCCAAATAATAGCAAAAAGGGAAGGCCTTATTACAATCCAGTCTAAAATCACTTAATAAATCAGGAACTAAATGCTTTTAAAATAACCAAGTCCAAGTTGACTTGCTAGCTGGCCACCCAAAGCCCCTCCAGACCTCGAACCTCTTATTGAGCATTACCTGAGAAAGACAAAAGAGGGGTGAGTTTTTGCAAACTCAGTGTGTACACCCTCGTCGAGCAGCAAACATTCATCAATTATCATAAAATCACACATGCAATGCAGTGCAATGCAACCCACCCCAATAATCCATCCGCTACACTTCAGCTCCATCCTCCGGTACACTTCATGTGGGGACATAAATATCGACCCACCCAATTGATACACTTCAATAGTATCCCAGTTGCGGAACTACCTTCATTGAAGCAAGCTGCTAATCATATAATGGGCTTAAAAAGCCTTCGGTGGATCCACGGTCATCAAGCAACCATGCGATCCTCATATACTTCCTCCGTTCCAAAACTCCCAACCCAGATGCATCCTAAACATAGTATCATGTTTATGCAGTATGTAGGCAGCAGTTATACTCGAAACATACACAAATCTTACCTTCATCACATAGGGATACTTTGGTTATTTTTGCCCTTAAGGGTATTTCGATAAATTTCCTTTATTACGGGTTTTTACTTACCTTGGCCTATTAACAAATCCCGTGAGCTAAGATGAATGAGCACTATGCACCAGGTAGGATTCTAGAGAAGAGGAGGTGGGTCATTAAGACCGCTGAAGTACCAAGCTCTCCCTAGATCCAATCCTAGACATGCATATACACGTTGCCACACCTTAACCCTATGACTTGTCCACGGTCGCAATTAATTATTTAGTTAATTAATTTTTATGCAATCATCATATACTAGGCCCAAAACCACTACATACATACATATGGCCTACTAGGCCCAATCTTATTCATATGGCCCGTCATGCCCAATTCATATTCATATGGCCCATCAGGCCCAATTTACATTCATAGTCATGCTCGCATACAATTATTCATCACATAGCATCAATTATCAATATTACCTATTATGGCCCAACAATCCATTGGCCAACTGAGCCTATTCTGGCCCGATTGGCCAACTCGCAGCCCAAGCCTATGGAATCGCCCATAGGGCCTCAGACAACCTATCGGTTTCCCCCTTACAATTGTTCGCGTAGTCACAAGTCTGCCGTAGCCAAACTTTTGGCTTTTCGGTATTTCAGCTTTTCGGTATTTCGGCTTTTGCCGATCTGCTTGTGTGTGCTGTGTATGTACACACCTGGTAATAGAGCGTGCTGCGATTCCCTTAGCTGTAAACCTACAAATGGTATCACCCTTCAATTAATCGTATGCTTAATACATATTTTACCCAAAATCGAAACCTCACCTTAACCTTACCTTTAACACCAATCCCTAATAGCTTTTCCTTGATCACGTACTCCCTAGATCTGCATTAATCTTACTCATTAAAACCAAATACTAGGGGACTCGCATCCAACATCATTCATCCCCTTATCTCACTTAAGACCATTCGGCCAACCTTAGCCAACAAGAGAGGAATACTTACCAAAACTGCAAAACACCTTAGGAGCAATTTGGCAGAGAGCTACAGTCCGAGATCTGATACTAATTCCCTACCAGAGTTGATTAGAAAGAGTGAGGGAGGGAAGTACTCGGTATTAACAATACTAGTCGAAAAAGAGATAAGGTACTTACACCAAAAGAGTAATCGACCCAAGGGAGATTCAGCTTTTTGGCTTTCAAACTAATATGGTGAATAAGGTTTATTTGGCACAAATTAAAGAAGAAGAGTAGCAGAAAGAATCCGCTAACCCAAAGGGTAAATCAAAAGAGATCTGAGGAGAGAAAGAATGGCAAAAGAATCAGCTAGCAAAGATGGAAAAGCCAATCGGCACAAAAGAAAAAAAAATGAAAAATTTGGCATTAGCCTAGGATCCCAAACTCGGCACATATTTATAGCCTCTAGCCAAATTGCCTGACCCTCAATTCCCAATTCAGCTCCATCACTTCCCCCTTCTCATCTCTTCATTTTTCTCCCTGATAACTCCTCAATCTATTTCCTAAACACTCCTCTTAGAGTCCATCTTCATGCCACTTCCAACCCTCTAGAAGGCCAAAATTAAATTCCTAAAAATACTAAGCTAGGATTCGAACCTCGAATCTCCTTGCTAACCACTAACGCCACCTCTCTACATCCTAAGTGGTGTCACTTAGCCACTCCACCACAAGGCTTTTTGATGCCATTTTCCCTATTTTTATTTAAAATCCCAACTACTCCCAACCCTGGTTCTTTTAACAATTAAATTAAAATTCCTTCACCACAAAACTCGAACCCAGAACTTCTCCAATATACCTAGACACTCCAAATTCCTTAAACCCTTATAGCCAACATGTCATTTGTCATTTTCTTGCTCACTTAAAAATTTTACGAGACCCAAAGCCCAAAGCCTAATTCATCTAAGCCCAAAATTCAAGGCGTTACATGCTTATTGTTTAGAGGCAGAATATGTGTACTGAAGAATTCAGAACTTGTACAGGAGATTTTTTATGAAGCTCACAATAGTACAATGTCTATTCATCCTGGTAGCAACAAGATGTACAATGATTTGAAAAAGATATACTAGTGACCGGGAATGAAACGAGATATTTCTGAATTTGTATCTAATTGTTTGATATGTCAGCAAGTAAAAGTTGAACATCAGGTGCCTTCGGGATTATTATAGCCAGTTACTATACCAAAGTGGAAATGAGAAAGAGTTACTATGGATTTTGTGTTGGGATTTCCTTTATCCCCGAAAAAGAAAAATGCCATTTGGGTAATAATCGACTGTTTAACGAATTCTACACATTTTATTCCGGTACCTATGAATTTCTCCTTAGATAGATTGGCTAAATTATATGTTTCTGAGATTGTAAGATTACATGGAGTGTCAGTTTTCATTATTTCAGACAGAGATCCCCAGTTTATATCTCGATTTTAGAGCAAATTGTAAGAAGCTCTGGGTACACAATTACATTTTAGTACTGCATTTCATCCTCAGGCTTATGGTCAATCTGAACGTGTAAGACAAATTTTAGAGGATATGCTCAGGTGTTGTGTTTTAGAATTCGAAGGTAACTGGGAAAAATACCTTCCTTTGGTTGAATTTGCATATAATAATAGTTATCAGTCAAGCATTAAAATGGCATCGTATGAGGCTCTGTATGGTCGTAAATGTAGAACTCCATTGTACTGGACAGAACTCAGTGAGAAAAAGATACACGGGGATGATTTAGACCGTGAAACTAAAGAAAAGGTGGAAGTAATTTAGGATAGTTTGAAAGCAGCCTCTGATTGTCAAAAGTCTTATGCTGATCTTAAAAAAAAAAGAGATAAAATTTCAGGTCGGTGACAATGTATTCTTGAAAGTATCACCTTGGAAGAAAGTTCTCTAATTTGGCCGTAAAGGAAAATTGAGTCCATGATTCATTGGACCTTATGAGATTACAGAAAGAATCAAACTTGTTGCATATCGACTGGCATTACCACCAGAGCTTGACAAAATTCATAATGTTTTTCACGTGTCTATGTTACGATGGTATCGGTCAGATCCTTCACATGTTATATCTCCGACAGAAGTAGAAATTCATCCTGACATGACTTACAGTGAAGAACTGATTAAAATCCTGGCACGAGAGACAAAAGAGTTAAGAAATAAAAAGGTGGCTCTAGTAAAAGTTCTTTGGCAACGACATGGTATAGAAGAGGCTACCTAAGAACCGGAGAAAACAATGAGAAAAAAAAAACCCAAACCTCTTTACTGGTAAGATTTTTGAGGACAAAAATTCTTTAAGGGGAGAGTTATAATAGCCCATTTTTAGTGAAATCCAAACAATGGTTTCGGGACCACAATTCCGAGTTAGAAAGAAAATTTATTTTAATAATATTGCATGGTCTACATTTTGATAGGAAAGACGCATGAAAATTTTGATAAGAAAATTTTTTCGTTTACATGTTTAATTATAGAAAGGACCAAATTGCCTAAAATGCAAAAGTTGAGTTCTAGTAGATATAAGTATCAAATAGCTATGAAATTCAAAATTTGAGGTCCTTATATGGTAATTAGACCATTAAGAAAAGTTAGTAGATATTTTTGATGATTCATCCATGGAAAATTAGAAAAAGAAAAGGACTAAATTGGAATTTGGAATAAATAAAGATGATAATAGCCTAATATCAACTTATTTCATCATCTTCCCCAAATTTTCTATGGAAACCCTAAGAAAGAGAAAAAAATCAAGCAAGCTTAATTAGGTAATTAATCATGTTCCGTTTTTAGTAATTTTTATATTTTTGAGATCAGAATAACCTAATGTATCTATTTTGGGGATCAATTTGAAAAGATATTAAAGTATTGATATTTTTCCATGGATGAATATACTGAAAAATTAAAATTTATGGTAGAAAATGAAAGGTTGTTGATAGATAAACAACTTTTCTAAAGTGAATTTTCATGAAATTGTGATTTAGGAACTAAATTATAAAGATGTAAAATTCATGGAAAATTTCTGATTTTTATGAAATATATGTGCTATAAATGTTATATGTAAAAATCGGTTAGGCTTGGAATAAGGAATAAATTGCATGAATTTCACTTTCCGAGCCTAAGGACGAAATTGTCATTTATGAAAAGTATAGGGTAAAATGATAATTTTGCCTCGGATGTGAATTGAATTAAATCGAGCATGAAATGGATTAAATTGGCGTTAAATTCATTTATATATATTCAAAAAGACCTAATACTGAGTTGGATCGAGGAAAACAAAAAGTATCGGATTAGTAGATCCTTGTATACGAACGTTTATCGATGTAAGTTCGTGTAACTAATTTTTGTTATTCTTATACTTGAATTGAATGTGGCATGTGTTTGCATGAATTATATAAATGTATGAAATAATCACATGCTCGTTAATGTTCAGAAAATGATAAGTTCCGTTTGAATAATGAAATTCGATGGATACATGATTTCCCATGTTGAATGTAGTCCTGCATAAGTTGCGGACAGAATATAGCTCGGACAAGCAATCCTGTTATAAGCCCTCTCGAGTGTCCTATTATATGTTGCGCACTACCGCAGCTCTTTGTAAACATCTTGTTACATGATTCGATCAGTTGTGATCCAACATTTGTTGCAGATACAAACGCAGCTCCTCTTGAGCGCCCTAACATAGGCTCTTATGAGCTTCCTGACATGGCTCACTTGAACTCCTTGTTATGCTATCCGGAGCTCCTTGATAATAACTCTTTGGAGTTGCCTTGTAACACCTCAAACCCGGCTAGACGTTATGGTCGAATCTGGTGTGTCACATCAAAGTGTTTTTCGAAAATTAATCTTTTTGGTAAAAATCTATTACTGAATTTAAAAGCCTTTATTATTATTTAACAATAGTTCTCGAAAAAATGTTTACCATTTTATTTGCCTTTGGTATATTAAGTCAACTTAAACCGCGGAAGCATTTTGAAAACATTATTGTTGAAAGCTCGTCCTCTTTAGAAAACCGTGACTATTTTGAAAACTCATGTTTTCCTAGACTAGCAGTTAATATAAGAAATCAAAAGCCCAATTAAAACTTGAACCCACAAACGACCTTATTACAAAATTAAAAACCCAAAAGTGAAATTTAAATTAAATAAAGTCAAGTGCAAGACACAGCAGTCGTGTGGCCACCTCCAAGTCCCTCATAGTACCAAATCGTCTAAGGCTGGGGATTACCTGTATAGTTAAAAAGAAAGGGTGAGTTTATGAAAACTCAGTGTGTAATCCCTTAACAGACAACATAAACCAGAATATGCAAAACAGTCTGGGCCTTAGCCCTATACAGTAACAGTATGGGCCTAAACCCAATACAGTATATCAGTACAATGAAATACAATTATGCATCCCACCCAAATCCAGCCAGCACACCACCTGTACCAACCAACACACCATGTAGGGATATAAATCGACCAACCTAGTTAGCACACCAATATCGCAGCAAAGTTGCTAGTAATAATAATGCAGCATAGTTGCCTAAAACAGTAAATGTGGCAAAGCCACTAGTAACAGTGAATGTGACATAGTCATTAGTATAGTACTTCCTCCATATCAAAATCCCAACCCCATGTAGTATGTCATGTTAAAAATATTACAGGTATGCAAAGTCATACTCAGTACAATCATATATGTAAATCATAAGCACATCTGTCATACGGAACATAATGGCATAATCATCATTTTACCATACAGGGGTATTATGGTCATTTTACCCTATAGGGGCATTACGGTCATTTTACCTTTTAGGGGTACTACAGTCATTTTACCCTACAATGATATTTCGATAATTTTACAAACTAGGGGTATTTCGGTAATTTCACAAATCGAGGGTCTTAAAGACCCAACTGATGGTCCATTGTCGCCTCTAGCGACCCTAATAACCTAAACAGACATAATGGTGCAAGTCGGCCTAGGGCCCATTACTCGACCCAAGTTGGCCCATACGCTCGTGTGGTCCACTTAGCCCAAACTTAGATACGGCTATGTACACACCATATCCCAATTCATTAATAGTCACTTACCGTAGATTTTATTCGTGTGGGTCCATGAGCCCATTGGGCCTACATAGCCCATTTCGGCCCATCGAGGCCGAAAACAACCTAAGTCATGTGCTCGACATGACAAGTCTATCAACTTCCTGCTTAATAGCAAAATTTACCCACGCAGCCCCACAGCCCATTGGGCCCATACGGCCCATTTATCCCAGAACAATTCATGGCTGTATGAATGACGTAGCCCAGTCTAAAACTTACCACATAACATACATTTTATCCGTGTGGGCCCACAAGCCCATTGGGCCCACAAGGCCCAATCTGGCCGAACATGGCCCAGAGCTGCCTATGCCATGTACGCGACATGACAAGCCCAACCATACTCCACCTAGCAGCTAATTTGACACAAGTGGGCCCACGGGCCAATTGGGCCTATTCGACCCCTTTCGTGGCCCAAATGGCCCACTACGGCCTAAGCCCACGAATTCACTCATGGTGGCCTTCCTCATCGTACTCCCACATTTCGTGAGCTCGGTTCACAGAGATAGGTTTTTGTATACAGTTACACATACACACTTTCAGCTTTTCAGCCGATTAGCGAACATGGTATACGGTTACACACATTTGTTAACAAAGGGAGCGGCTAATCCATGAGCACCAAACCTAAATCAATCCAATGCACAATCAATCGTATGCTGATAGGAATACAACCAACCTAGATTCAAACATGATCCAATATCAGTCTTTTAAAGGCTAGGGTTAAACACCCTCTTATAAACACTTAATCCCCAAGATGGCACAAACTGCTAACCTTGGTTAAGCAAGTATGATATAATCCTTCCTAAAACCAGTGACCTAAATCCTTGGCACAACCTGCACTATATCTTAATCTCTTTAACTATCACCATGAACACAAATAACCAGAACCATAAGAACAACAACTTACCACTATGTAGAACTAAGAATGGTTGATAGAAGAAATCGGCCTATACCCACACAAGAGTCAAAATGCTTATACCTTTATCATGAATTGACAACATAGAAAGATGTTAGAAGAAAAGCCCACAACGGTGAAGAGAATCTAGATAAACCAAGAGCACTTACTGATTCTCTAATATTCGGCTAACCCAACACCCGGAAGGAGGAGAGAACTGAAACAACAGAAATAAGGGGGAAAGAGTAGATATATTTAGTCAAAGACAAAAGAAGAGATAAATGCTAATGATCGACTGAAAGCGAAGGAGCATGAAGGCTCAGTAAAGGTTAAGGAGGTTAATAGAAGGAAAACTAAGGGAAAGAAGAAAGCCGAAAGAAAGGCATAAAAAATAAAATACTTGAAAGATGACAAGGAAAGGAATAGAAGTCAGTTGTTGTTTGTGAAGAACCAAAATGAAAATAGGCAAGTGCCCGAATGGTCAAAATAAGAAATTCCCCAAGTCCCTTAGACGAAATCGGCTATACAGGAAATAAAGAAAAAATACCCAAAATGCCAAAAAGGAAAACAAGTGCTAAACTGACCAAATGAGGTGTAGGACCCCTAGGCCAAATTCATCAATGCCTAAAGTCCCCATTCGGCCAACTTCCCACAACATTTTCCTCCACAAATCTCTCCCTAAAACTCCTCCTCTATCTCCTCCATGATTTTCTCCATAATCCACTCCTTGACCTGTTCAAACTTCCCTTAATAGAGTTTCAATCAACCTCTGCTTCTCACATGGCAAGAGAGCAAAATAAATACTCTTCTTACCTTGCCACGACTTGAACCTTAGACCTCAAGAGAACTCCACACGCCACCTACCATTGCACCTCAAGCTCTTTTTGTGACACATTTTAGCCACAAATATTTATAAGGCTTACAAGCTAAAGCTAAGGTTCACTTAAGCGAAAAAACTAAAATTTTTGCAAAAGCCTAGACTTGAACCCAGGCTTCTCCAACACTCTCAAACACACCCAAATCACTTAGCCGTCACAGCAAACATGTAATATGTGTCACTTTCTTGCTTAACTAAAATATTTATGAGCAGTCTTCTAATTGCTCCCATGCTCAAGGCCTAATACTTCTAGGCCCAATTTCAGGGCGTTACAATTCACCCCTTCTTAAAGAAATTTCATCCTCGAAATTTCCAAATAACAGGGTAGTCGCGTAACAACTACACCACTACGCTCTTGCTGTGCACTCTGATCCTAATAACGCTAACACACTTTACCTTGAACTTGGAACCTCTTACACACACACAACACCTACCCACTGGAGCAGATAGACATCACACGTATACAATTTCTATGTCCAAATCATCACACTTAAACAAACATACCTGACTTAAAGGTGACGTGGCAATCCCGAGCTCGATATTCCTTAGACCCGAAACTGAGACCTGCTCCCGACTTCCTCCAGCATTCGCCCGGATGACGCCTCATGCAATGCTCGTAAGTCAGAAAGTTTAACATGTTTCACTGAGGCTCTAGCCCCAGAGAACTACGATCTCTCTTCTTCTTACAATCCATACACCTAGCCCGAAGCGTTTCACCAATCTCCTTAACTTCCTCCAGCACTTCCCTTACTAACCGGGTTAGTGCCTCAATACCAAGCTCCGGGTTATCGCTACCTGAAGTTGGTGAACTTACCCTGACTTTCGTTTCTTGAACCATCTCAAGTTCCGGTGAAGCTGGTGCCTCCTCTCAGTTACAGGTGCAGTCAATGCCTCCCTAGCCTCATCGTTAGACATGTGGCCCAATGCCAAAGACCCAGCCCCAGCACTTCCACAGCCTCTACCGCTGCCCCGTGTACCCATTTTGCGAGTACCTCTAGTGCTCATTTTGATAATAAATTATCTGTTTAAAAGTCTTATGTATCAGTTCCTAATTCTAGTAATTATTAACAGATATTTTATGATCAAGCAATAGTTAAAGTTTTGTTTTCGTAGAGCAGAATCTCACTACAGTTTTTGGTCTTCTATAGTCTCAGTTTTCCTACAGTCTCATTTTACTTAGACTCTAGGGTTTCCAGTATAGTACCACTACCTATAGTATAACATTTCAATCTGTAATAGTAAATAGTGTCAGGGAACTTACAGATTTGGCGCTGGAGACTTGGTGTGCCATACCTTTAGGGTCAACATTTTAAGAAAATCCAAATTCTTTACAATCATCTCTTTCAAAAACCAAGGTTTAGAAAAACTTTTGAGAACCCAATTTTGAGAAAAATTTTCAAAAACCCATTCCATAGCTGAGTTTTACAACTTGGATCTGATACCACTAAATGTAGCACCCCAAATGCGGCCTAGATATTATGGCCGAATCTGACGTGTCACATCAAAGTGTTTTTGGAAAATTAATCTTTTCGGTAAAAAATTGTTACTGAATTTAAAACCTTTTATTATTATTTAACAATATTTCTCGTAAAAAATGTTTACCAATTTATTTACCTTTGGTATATTAATTCAACTTAAACTACGAAAGCATTTTGAAAACTTTGTTGTTGAAAGCTAGTATTCTTTAGAAAACCGTGACTATTTTGGAAACTCATGTATTCCTAGACTAGCAGTTAATATAAGAAATCAAAAGCCCAATTAAAACTTAAACCCACAAACGGCCTTATTATAAAATTAAAAAACCAAAAGTGAAATTTAAATTAAATAAAGTCAAGTGCAAGACACAGCAGTTGTGTGGCCACCTCCAAGTTCCTCGCAGCACCAAATCGTCTAAGGTTGGGGATTACCTGTACAGTTAAAAAGAAAGGGTGAGTTTATGAAACAGTGTGTAATCCCCTAACAGACAATAGAAAATAGAATATGCAAAATAGTCTGGGCTTTAACCTTATACTGATGTCGATCTGATGCAGGGGCCTTAGCCTATCTGATACAAAAATAGCGATGCTGGGCCTTAGACCTATACAATAACAGTACAGTCTAGGCCTTAGCCCTATACAGTAACAATGTAAGCCTAAGCCCAATACAGTATCAGTACAGTGTAATGCATTTATGCATCCCACCCAAATCCAGCCAGCACACCACCTGTACCAACCAACACACCATGTAGGGATATAAATCGACCCACCCAGCCAACACACCAATACTGCAACAAAGCTGCCAGTAATAATAATGCAGCATAGTTGCTTGAAACAGTAAATGTGGCAAAGCCACCAGTAACAGTGAATGTGACATAGTCACCAGTACAGTACTTTCTCCATATCAAAATCCCAACCCCATACAGTATGTCATGTCAAAAATATTACGTGTATGCGAAGTCATACTCAGTACAATCATATATGTAAATCATAAGCACATCAGTCATACGAAACATAAGGGCATAATTGTCATTTTACCATACAGAGGTATTATGGTCATTTTACCCTACACGGTCATTACGGTCATTTTACCCTACAGGGGTACTATGGTCATTTTACCCTACAGGGGTATTTCAGTAATTTTACAAACTAGGGGTATTTTGGTAATTTCACAAATCAGAGGTCTTAACGATCCAACCGAGGGTCCATTATCGCCTCGAGCGACCCTAGTAACCTAAACAGACATAATGGTGCAAGTGGGCCTAGGGCCCATTACTCGGCCCAAGTGGGCCCACATGCTTGTGTGGCCCATTTAGCCCAAATTTAGATACGGCTATGTGCACACTATAGCCCGATTCATTAATAGTCACTTACCATAGATTTTATCCGTGTGGGCCCATGAGCCTATTAGGCCCACACAACCTATTTCGGCCAATCGAGGCAAAAAACAACCTAAGTCATGTGCGTGACATGACAAGTCTATCTACTTCCCTCTTAACAGCGAAATTTACCCAAGCGACCCCATAGCCCATTGGGCCCATACGACCTATTTATCCTAAAACTATTCACGGTTGTACGAACGACGTAGCCCAGTCCAAAACTTACCACATAACATACATTTTATCCATGTGGGCCCACACGGCCCAGTTCAGCCAAACGTGGCCCAAAGCGGCCTATGCCATGTATGCGACATGACAAGCCCAACCATATTCCACCTAGTAGCTGATTTGACACAAGCGGGCCCACGGGCCTATTGGGCCTATTTGGCCCCTTTCGTGGCCCAAGTGGCCCACTACGGCCTAAGCCCACGAATTCCCTCATTGTGGCCTTTCTCGTCGTACGCCCACGTTCCATGAGCTCGGTTCACAGAGATAGGTTTTGGTGTATAGCTACACACACTTTCGGCTTTTCAGCCGATTAGCGAACATGGTATACGGTTACACACCTTTGTTAACAAAGGGAGCGGTTAATCCTTGAGCACCAAACCTACATCAATCCAACGCACAATCAATCGTATGCCGATAGGAATACGTCCAACCTAGATTCAAACATGATCCAATATCAGTCTTTTAAATGCTAGGGTTAAACACCCTCTTATAAACACTTAATCTCCAAAATGGCACAAACTGCTTACCTTGGTTAAGCAAGTGTGATATAATCCCTCCTTAAACCAGTGATCCAAATCCTTGGCACAACCTGCACTATATCTTGAACTCTTTAACTATCACCATGAACACAAATAACTAGAACCGTAAGAACAACAACTTACCATTATGTAGAACTAAGAACGGTTGATAGAAGAAATTGGCCTATACCCACACAAGAGTCGAAATGCTTGTACCTTTATCACGAATCGACAACATAGAAAGATGTTAGAAGAAAAGCCTACAACAGTGAAGAGAATCTAGATAAACCAAGAGCACTTACCGATTCTCTAATATTCGGCTAGCCCAACACCTGGAAGGAGGAGAGAACCGAAACAACAGAAATGAGGGGGAAAGAGTAGATATATTTAGTCAAAGACAAAAGAAGAGATAAATGCTAATGATCGACTAAAAGAGAAGGAGCATGAAGGCTCGGCAAAGGTTAAGGAGGTTAAGAGAAGGAAAACTAAGGGAGAGAAGAAAGCCTAAAGGAAAGGCATAAAAAATAAAATACCTGAAAGATGGGAAGGAGAGGAAGAGAAGTCAGTTGTTGTTTGTGAAGAACCAAAATGAAAATAGGCAAGTGCCCGAATGGTCAAAATAAGAAATTCCCCAAGTCCCTTAGCAGAAATCGGCTATACAGGAAGCAAAGGAAAAATCCCCAAAACGTCAAAAAGAAAAACAAGTGCTAAATTGACCAAATGAGGTGTAACACCCCTAGGCCGAATTCGTCAATGCCTAGAGTCCCCATTCGTCTAACTTCCCACAACAATTCAATTCCTTTTTTTCCTCCACAAATCTCTCCCTAAAACTCCTCCTTTATCTCCTCCATGATTTTCTCCATAATCCACTCCTTGACCATTTCAAACTTCCCTCAATAGAGTTTCAATCAACCTCTACTTCTCACATGGCAAGAGAGCAAAATAAATACTCTTCTTACCTTACCATGACCTGGACCTTAGACCTCAAGAGAACTCCACACGCCACCTACCATTGCACCCCAAGCTCTTTTTGTGACACATTTTACCCACAAATATTTATAAAGCCTACAAGCTAAAGCCAAGGTTCACTTAAGGGGAAAAACTAAAATTTTTGCAAAAGTCTAGACTTGAACCCAGGCTTCTCCAACACTCCCAAACACACCCAAATCACTTATCCATCACAACAAACATGTAATCTGTGTCACTTTCTTGCTTAACTAAAATATTTATGAGTAGTCCCCTAACCGCTCCCATGCTCAGGGCATAATACTTCTAGGCCTAATTTTAGGGCGTTACATGCCTGTTAAGCTCAATGAGCTTCCTGATATAGACTCTTATGAGTTTCCTGTTAAGCCCGAAATAGCTTCATGATACATGGCTCACATGAGCATCCTGATATATGGCTCAAGAGTGTGCTTCTTGATTAAGTGCCCTATTTGGGTACCCTTGGATATGAATTGATGGATTTCAATTTTGTACACTTTAAGTGTACTACATGAGCGTATCCATTGATATTTCAAATAAATTCAATGGATAAAATTCTGACATAGCTAAACTGAACTTGAAACGATTTTTCATGGAAATATATATGTAATATGGAATAATGATATGAAACGCATATATATTAAAGTCTTTAAATGATGAGCTCATCCCTGTTTTTGATATTATGTACTTGATTAACATGATTGGTGAAGTTGTGTGTTTTAGGTTATTAGCCAAATTGCTTGGATGCATTTTTGTATGGTTATCTTAAATGTAAATATAGTAAGTTAAATTCCTATTATACAAATTTACTAAGCATTTGAAATGCGTACTCGATTTTCTTTTCTCTATTTTATAGTGCTTGGAAGCTCGTAAAGCTTGGAATCAGTCGAAACATCATCACACTATCCTTCAGCCCGTTTTGGTATAAATAGAAAACTTATTTTGGTATAATGGCATGTATAGGCTAACTTGGCCAATGTTGGCATATAATGGTTGTTTGTAATCTAGTCATTTGAATGGCTAATGATAGCATGTTTAGTGAGAATATATATATAAGGTTATAACATGGTTAACATATGTGTTCTTGGTATGATTTGATTGAATTATGAAAAGCATATGTGTATTATAAAAGGTAAGTCTGAATCCTCGTGATGATATATCTTATATAATTTTAATATTGGCTTGGTTTTAATGTCTTGAATTGGTTGGTATATGAATGTATGTATTGGTGTAGTTTGAAGATAATTTTGGGTGAGAAAAATGGTAATGAAAATGGCCTATTTTTGTCCACACGGGCAGACATACAGGTGTGTGTCTCAACCGTGTGTGACACACGGCCATGTGCACGGGCATGTGGTTTGGCCGTGTGTCTTCTACATCCTTAAAATTGAGAAACAGAATGTTCAAAATTGATCACACAGGTAGAGACACGAGCGTGTGTCTTAGCCTTGTGAGACACACGGCCCAACACATGGGCGTGTGTCCTGGCCGTGTAACCTCTGCACCTAATTTTCAAAAATTAAATTGTCCACACGGTCTAGTACACAGGCATGTGGTTGGCTGTGTGACCCAAGTCAGAAAGCTACACGGGTAAGGACACGAGCTAGAACACGACTGTGTGCCTCACATCGAATGCCCACACGACCTGAGACACGAGCGTGTCATTGGCCGTGTGAGCCATACGAGCTAGCCACACAGGTCTGTGTCCTTTGCACTTAAGAAAAAATTTGAGATTTCGAAAAAAAATTTGTGATCCCGATTTAGTCCTGACTCAATTCTAATATGTATTTAGGGTCTCAAGGGCCTATATGAAGGACATTATGATTTATTGTATTTGATTTTCAGAAGTAAATAGTAAATGACTTGAATTAACTATAATTGAACTGTAAACTCCAGTAATGCTCCATAACCCTGTTATAGCAACGAATACGGTTAAGGTTGTTACATTAACCTTAACCCCTTTACTTCTTCTCCAAATGCTTGATGGTTTTGCACCTAACTTTAGCCTTTAGAGTCAACCAAAGAGGTTGGTGTAGTTAGGGTTTGGATTGAAAAGAGGGGTTTGAGGATGGAAGAGACTAAAGAATTTTTAGTAGTTAAGAGAGGCTTAGAGGGTGATTGAAAGTGTTTTTAGGTTAAAGCTAGAGATTTATAGGGTTAAAAATTGGGTGAAATAAGGTTGATGCTGCCAAGTTGGGAGAACGGGTCGAGTTGACCTTGCAGAAAATTACAGTGATGTTGTGACACAGACGTTCTGTGTCACAACATCCTTGTCAGTTTGCTGATGTTGTGACATTGAGGATCAATGTTGTGGCACATCTTGCAGTTTAGAATTTTTGGGAAACTGTCTGCTATGTTGTGACGCATAAGAGTAGTGTAACACCCCTCACCCGTATTCAATGACATAATAGGGTTACGAAGCATTACCGAACTTATAAAACATTTAAACATTCAATTAACATATAA
This sequence comes from Gossypium longicalyx, assembly GCA_025698465.1. Classification (NCBI taxonomy): domain Eukaryota; kingdom Viridiplantae; phylum Streptophyta; class Magnoliopsida; order Malvales; family Malvaceae; genus Gossypium; species Gossypium longicalyx. The sequence goes on from CM047000.1 coordinate 23,325,525, forward strand.
TTTCACATTTCATGCAAATATTATTCAAACTCAAGCACAAAATCCCTATAACGAGCCTACGACGCCTTAAACATGCTTTGGGAATGGTTTGGGACTAAACCGATAACTTTGGAAACTTTTTGAACACTTAAGATTTTTTTTCAAAAACAGGGGACACACACCTGTGTGGCATGACCGTGTCACTCACACAGCCAACAGAAACACCCGTGTCACAAGCCATATGAACATTCGTAATGGGAGCACATGGCCGTGTCCCAGCCCATGTCTAACCCCATGTAACCCTCTGACTTGGGTCACACAGCCAGCACACACGCCCGTGTGCCCTAAAAATGGCCATACACACCCGTGTACCAGGCCATGTGCTAGGCCGTACCAATCTTGTAGGGTACACTGATTTATGCCATTCGGCCATGTCACATGCCCGTGTGTGAGGCCATGTGGAGCATACTGTCTTGGTTTCAAAATCAACACTAGGGGATACACGGCCGTGTAACCTGATCGTGTGTCACACACGGCTGAGACACATGCTTGTGTGGACAAAAATGGGGTATTTACCAAGCCCTCATGCCACCCTAATTTGCACATGCCTACACAATTCATATGGCACAAAACATAGCATCATTAGACATATAATTCAATTCCTAATCAAGCATAATTTATACCATTTCCAACACCAACTAATACAAAACATACATTATGCCATCTAAGTTCATACCAATTTTTATCTTCTTAAATCATCAAAATGACCATTAACAAATATGCATCATTTAATCTAATTTTCCAAGTAAACCAATATCCACAAATCAACCATTTGATACACATAATGCCTAATACCATTAAGGATCACACAACTATCATATACCTATCCATGAACTCACAAACCAAGCCATATATATACATATATACATGATTCAAACATATCCAACACAACCCAAAAATGAGCCATCACTCATGGCTATATATATACAAACTAAAAAATATACATTTACAAGCCAATTCAAATGGCTAAATTCACTTCCAACACATAACCAAAATGACCAAAGTTCCTACATGCCATATACTTAAAACATAAGCTCAAAAGTACCAAATTGATAGTTGGATAGTGTGACGATGTCTCCAACGATCCCCGAGTTTGAGCTAGCTTTGAAGTCACTATAAAACACGAAAAATTAAACAAAGTAAGCTCGTATGAAATAAACTCAATCTTAACATGAATATACAAATCATCAATTTGAACATATCAATATGTAATTCATGTGACTAACAAACCTTTCATATTTTCAATCATAATCTTATATATGAACTTCATAACTTCTTCGATTTAAGCTATACGGTTCATGTACATACTTGTACCATCTTGTAACAACCCGTTTTTAGTCAAATCAGAATAGTGGTTTTGGGACCACAAATTTGAGGTCAAAATATTTATTTTATTATTATTTTAATGTTTATAGCATGAATATATGATGGTGTGAAATTTTTGTTAAGAAATTTTAGCATTTGGTTGTTCAATTTGATGAAAAGGACCAAATCGCGTAAAGTGTGAAAGTGGAGTTCTATTAGCTAAAAGTATCTAATAGCTATAGAACCTTAAAGTGGAAATTATTGGACATGAAATGAGTGATATAAATGTTTTATTAACAAGGTTGATTTGGTAATTTGATTAATAAGGTTAATTAATTAAAATAAAACAAAAATATTTGGTTTCATTCATCTTTCTTAGCCGATTGAAGCATGGAGAAAATCCATTTAGGGCTTGAAAGTTTCAGTCACTTTGATATTCAATTGTAAGTCCATTTTTTATTTGTTCTTAATGATTTCTATGTTTTTCTGATCGTTGCAACTAATTTGCAAAATTGTTAAATATTTTGAAAGTTTAAATTGATGAATATGTATGAGTTTTGATGTGTGATGATAGATAATGAATATTTATTATGAATTATGCAAGTTTTGTCAAGTGATTTTTAGTGAAAATGCAAAATAGGGGTTAAATTATGAAATGTTAAAATTTTGTGGTTGAAATGTGAAATAAATGAAAAATATGGGTTGGTAGGGGCATTATGGTAATTCGTCTGGCATGGGTTTATTATGAATTTCATTAATTTGTGATTTTGTGAAATAAGGACTAAATTGTGAAAAATGTGAAATATTAAGGGCAAAAGTTTAAATGTGTTTTAAAGTTTGTTTTGGATTAAATTGAATGAAAAAATGATTTAATAAGTCAATGTTGAATATATTTAGATCAAGAAAGGAGAAATACAGACTTAGATCGGGGAAAGAATAAAGTTATGGAATAGTCGACTCGATTCGCCGTTTTAACATCCAAGGTAAGTTCGTATGTAATAAGCATTGTTATAATTATGCTTTAAATGCTTTAATGTTGCATAAATTGTGTATACGAGACTACAGTCATATTTGACGACAATTCGGCTATGTATGGCACTTAGTGTGTGATTCGAGATAGCTTCGGCTATGTATGGCACTTAGTGTGCGATTCGAGATAGCTTCGACTATGTATGGACTTAGTGTGCGATTCGAGATAGCTTCGACTATGTATGGCACTTAGTGTGCAAGATTAAAATAGTTTTGGCTATGTATTGGCACTTAGTGTTAGAGAATTTGAGTATTCGACATTTTTCTGTTTAGGTATGCGTTTGTTATGGATTGGTTTAGGTACGTATATGAATCATATGAGCTTTAAATTGAAGAAGTTATGAAGTTTGCATATAATTATACGATTAAGCATGTGGAAGGTTTATTAGTATTTATGAATTACGAATTAACAAGTTCAAATTGATAAATTGTGTATTTATTATTAGATGAGTTTATTTGATACAAGCTTACTAAGATATAAAGCTTACTTTGTTTATTTTTCCATGTTTTTATTGATTTCAAAGGTAGCTCAGATTCGAGGATTGTCAGAGACTACGTCACATTATCCAAGCATCACTTTGGTACTTTTGAGTTTATGGTTTGGTCATATGGCATGTATAGGATTATGGTCATTTTGATATCTATTTTGGTAGTGAGTTTTCCCATTTGAGATGACTTATGAATGGTTATGTTTTGGTTTGTATATATAGCCATGAGACTTGGCTTAATTTGTCTAGTTTGGTTATGTATATATATATAACTATACATATGGTTTATATTGAGTGATTGAGGTTGGTTTGCAATGTTATTGATAGTTGGTATTATAGATGTCAAATGGCTGATAATTGAGAAGCTATGTGCTTGTGGATTGATGTATGATGATGCATGTCTGGAAAATATCTAATTAGATGATTTGAATATGTAAAGTTGGTATGATTTGAATGAGTAAAACATGATATAGTAATCATGTTAGTTGTCAGAATTGAAATGGTATGTTTTAGTCTTGATTTTGGTTGAATTGGATGACCATTTATGCTATGAGTGAGTACCATTTGAACTGTGTAGGTATGCACAAAAATTGGGTGGCAAAATGGCTTGGTAAATAGCCTATTTTTGTTCACACGGGCAGAGACACGGGCGTGTGTCTCAGCCGTGTGCGACACACGGTCATGTTACACGGCCATGTGTCCTCTGATGTTGAAATTGAAATGAAGTTAGTATGGCATAAGTCAGTATACTCCCTAATGTTCACACAGCTTGTGGCATAGGCGTGTCTGGCGGCCTGGCCACCAGGCGTGTGTCCCTTGTTTTGAGAAAAATTTTCTAAGTGTTTCAAATGTTTTAAAAGTTATCGGTTTAGTCCCGAACAAATCCCAATGCATGTTTAGAGCCTCGTAGGCTTGTATTAGGGACATATTGAATGAGATTGAATGATGAATGTTTGATTAAGAAATTATGCTAAAAGTAAGTATAATTGTGTTGTAAGTCCGGTAATGCTCCTTAACCCTATTCTGGCATTGAGTACGGGTAAGGGGTGTTACACATCTCATATCAATCTCATACACAATCACATCTTTCTTTTACCTGTTGAACCATTCAGAATACTATTGGATACTCAAAAATCTCGCACACTAAGTGCCAATATCATGGCCCGAAGCCAACTCAATCTCATATCACAAATACTGCTCATACTAGAGCTATCAACGGGCCAGCTCACACAAGCTGACAGTCAAGACGTAGCTATACGGTGCTGCTCACACAAGTTGTCAAGTATCCACAACACATGTCTGTATACTTAGCCACCGGTAGGACGTACAGGACCAGCATCTGGATCACATAATCACATTAATCCCCTAATGACATGTCACTGGTATCCAAATCTATTCCTAAGGTTGAACCAGGATTTCAAATGTCGAATCATCATAGAATCATTTTTGAACAATTCTGAAGTCTCGTATTCACAGTTTATGCAATATCAAAACATTTTAAATACATCAATAATGAAATTTATCACATACGAACTTACCTCAGAAGTAAAAACGGCTAAACGAGTCAATTATTTTGTAACCTTGTTCTTTCCCCGATCTAAGTCTGTATTTCACTTTTCTTGATCTTTATGTAATCAAAATTAGCTTATTTAATTATCTATTTATTCAATTTAGTCCAAAATTCACATTAAAGCACTTTTGCACTTTTGCCCCTAATATTTCAATAATTTTACAATTTAGTCCCTAAGCTTGTAAAACAAAAATTCATTCAATTTCATCACAACCCAAGCCTAGATGAATATTTATCATGCTTATAGTAGCCTAAAATTTTCATTTAATTTACATTTTAACCCCTAAATTTACACATTTCATAATTTAATCCCAAATTTGCATTTTCACTAAAAATTACTTAACAAAACTTGTATAACTATCATCAAACATTCAAAATCTATCATTAAACATCAAAATACTATGTATTCATCAATGGAAACATTTAAAATCTTTAACAATTTTACAAAATAGTCTCTGGGCTAGTTAGACCTAGTTGCAACAATCTCAAAAACGTAGAAATCATTAAAAATAGGACAAAAACTGACTTACAATTAAAGCATGAAGTGGCCGAATGTTAAAACCCTAAATATGGCTTCCTTTCTTCTTTAAAATAGGCAAGTTTGAAGATGAATACAAATTTTATGGCTTTGTTTTATTTTAATTTACTTATTAATTATCATTTACCATATTAACCTTAATATTAAACCATTAAAAACACTTAATATATCCAAAAATTGTCCACTCACAATTAAAATGGTCTAATTACCACTTAAGAACCTTAACTTTAAGTTTCTATAGCTATTAGACACTTTTAACTAATAGAACTCCATTTTTTTACTTTACGCGATTTAGTCCTTTTTATCAAATTGACTAGCCAAACAATAAAATTTCTAAACGAAATTTTCACACAATCATTCAATCATGCTGTAAAAATTAAAATAATAATAAAATAAATATTTTGACCTCAAATTTGTGGTTCCAAAACCACTGTTCCAATTTGACTAAAAACAGGTTATTACAAGTGGTGTTACAACATCGAGATAATTTTCTTGGTTTCTTTGTGTTGGCCACGGTGTTCTGACATAGGGTTACCATGTTGTGACACCAACTTTTTTTCCCAATTTTTTTATTTTCAGGGTGCCTCAGGTGCGTATTAGCTCTATTTTGATCTTCTTGAAAAATTTTAGTTACTTGGTCAAAGAAATATACAATTTTATACATTTAGTTAAAGTTACATAAAAATGTCAGGTCTTGCAATCGGACTCGTCCATCAGCTTGGCTAGTATGCACTTGGGTGCTTTCTGCAATTTGTTTCTAGCCGTATTGGTCCAACACCCATCATGCCATTTTATTCTTCTACATTTATCCCTCTTTTAGAACTTTCCATTTTGGCTTGCACTAATCACTGACAATTCTTTCCGCAGATTGTAACCATGAATCACTTGTAGAATTAATGAATAGCACAACCATTTGAGCTTTCATTTATAGTCCTTATTTTATAAAAGGTTTGGGGGCTTTTGTTCGTATTTGTTATGTATAAAGTGCTTAGATAGTTCTTCTAAAAAAATAGTATTATAGGAATTTCCTTGTACGTCTCAATTAGTGCACCATTTCGTACGACATAACTTGGGTCCCGGTTCTAGGGACCTTCAAGTTTGTCTACGGGTAGTATTACCATTGGATCAGTTGTTTCTTGTAGTAATCGAGTGTTTCTTGGTTTTTTTAGCCCTATCTCTATGCTTACCAGTGGTATTGTTCGGATGATGCCTGGCATGTGGTCATAAGTCCTATTGATGTATATATTTTTTTATCTTTATCAACATCTAGAAAATCCCTAAGTTGTTAAACTTTTGGGGTGTCTAATTAAGGATTAAGGTCTTGCGAAAAAAATTCAAGTTGAGTGTATCCGCTGAAAGTGCATGCTTATCCTCGCTCTTTTTCATATGTTTTCTAGACATTGGGAATTCTTCCATTAGATTGGCAGTGAATATCATTAGCTCCAGTTATTGGGATAGATTCATAATGTACTGATCTTGCACACTGTCTCTGTCAAGAGAATCTAACATTGTTGGACAGGTGAGTTCAACTCGTGATTGATTTCTGTGTCCACTAACTAGTTCCTCAATCGGTTCTATAATTTCTTTGGATGTTATTTCTTCTAATTCGTCTTGATATTCTGCCATACTCAAGGTTAACTGGTTGTTCGAGAGCTCCCTTTCACCACGAGCGTTTATAGTTAAATTCTCCTTCTTGTTTGATCTTTGGTCTTACTTGTACTAATACCTCTTCATATTTGTATTGATGCTAATGTCATCATCTTGTAAGGGAATGGGAATTTCTTCTCGAAATTGACTTAAATTGAGCATCTATAGTCACTGGTTCTCCTAAATCTCCCATTCCTCATAGACGCTTTCTTCGTAAATATCACTATCGTAATCTAAGTCCTCATCCAACAACATATAATCAAAATTATCCATTATTTATGCTATAGGTATCTTGGACGAGAGTGTACACTTAAGTTCCTTGAAGAGCAGAAACGTGTCAGTAGTGTTATAACTAAAGATTGCAGCTACAATCTAGATATTTCCTAATTATTCTATTAATATGTAAAAATTAAAATCAATTTAGTGACGTTTCTTCTCCGACAATGGTGCCAACAACTTGATTGCCTCTAGACGTAACAATGTCTAGAGTAGAAATCATGCACAAAAGATGTGAAAAATGGTATCCACAAGTATATAGATCAGGTTGTAATATAGTTACAACGGAGTAGGTAAGTGCTCCGAGGATCGTACCCAAGGAAGGCAAGCACTAAATTAATTCTAATATAAACATATATACATCTAATTAGTATATTTAATTTGATTATAGTACAAAGCATAAAAAGGGACGGTTTTTGATAAACTAAAAAATAATAAGAAAGGAAATAAAAGAAAAGTAAATAAATGAGAAATGAGAAATCAAATAATCAAATATATATCAAATCTGGGTATGGGTGATTAGCTCGCTTTGGTAGTCATAATCAATTGTCATCTCGGGCTTTCTCATTTAATCAACTAATCAATACCCCGACAGGATCTTCCAATTCGTCCACTAAAATATTGAGTCGATAAGAACTACTAATATTCTAACCTCATAGTCCAGACCGGTTCAAGGTTAAGCTGTTCACAATAGGCCATACCTAATTTGGTTAATTCCCTCCTTAATGACTTCCTAGGGTTGTCAGGCCTAGGGTTTAGATCTTTCTTTTACTAAACAGCTGATCCATTAAATAGTTAATTATTCATACCTCCACTCGCCAATCCTCCATAAGAGGATTAGTTCCTCATGGATCTAATAAATGATATAAACATAATAAACATAAAGAAAAATTTAAGAATAGAGTTTAGAATAAGTCTGATTTGTATTGAAATTAAGTGTAGAATCCTTATAGAGTTTGACGGTAATTCCAAAATCTAATTTCTCCATAAAAGTAAATAACAAGAACGAAAATAAAGTCTAAAACCTAAGAAAAGTGAAAATCTAAAGACTAAACTTAAAGAGAAAATTATACAATATGAAAAGTATCCATAATATGTGCTAAGTGAGTTTATTTATAGACTTTTGGGTGGTTGTCGTCCTTAACCCTAAGTCAGTTGTCGTTCTGATGCTTAACATTTGATTATGTAGACCAAAATACCCTTGGCTTATAATTATTTCCCGTACAGAGGTGATCTCATGACACACTAGGTCTTGTGTCGTGACATCAACGATAGTATGCTTAACTTTAGGGTGTCTTCAGGGGTATGTCGTGACATCCTCAAGCAATGTCACAACATTGAAAGTAGTCTTGGAATTCTTCTATTTTGCTCCCTATGTTGCGACATCAAATCTTCGTGTTGCAACTCAACGAACAATAACAATTTAGTACACCTTCTAATGGTCTCCTACACACTCACAATGTATATTAGCTCACCCTTAGGCCTCTTCCGACCCCTAAGGTTAATAAAAGAACCAAATTACACATTTTATTAAACTTAACTAAACTTATAGAAATGAAATTAAAACTTAACTAAAATGCTTATGTTCAAGCTCCTAAAGTGCAAAAACTAGTTTAATATGCTACACCGAATTACGACAGATCATTACCCCCAACACTTTAGAGAACACATTGTCCTCAATATGTTGCCCTTATAAAGGTAAGGGAAGAAGTTACCTGATTGGTCGTGTTAGTTCCGTAGGCTATTGGTGAGTGCTTCCTCCCTTGGTTGTTGAAAATTCTCACTGTTTGTGTTTCTTCTATGTGAGGAATTTGTACAAAAATTTATAAATATCAATTGAATTTTAATAGTTTATTAAACATGACTAATTACAATATCCTAACAATTATTTTAATGCATTATTCATCTTCTTCTTGGAGTCATCGTTTTCTCTTATCCTCCTTTGTTTCCACTGTAGTATCATGCACTACATAAAAATCATTCCTAGTAGTTTCTTCGAATGATTCATCTCTTTATCCGGCTGCTCCATAGGTGCTCCTACTCTTTTACATAACTCTATAATCAGTTGCAGGAAGAATGTTCCTCTTTTTTTTTCTAATTTCATGTACATTCAATCATATTTTGATATATCCATGTACCAATGCATACTTGCTTCTTTTGCAGAATGACATAAACTAAACTAGCCTAGACCGAGCTAATATCTGAGAGGTCAACTGCAGGTCAAATCCTTGAACACACAAATTTCATCAACATTTTTGCTTTTGGTGTCATTAGTGCTTGGTTGAATGTCTCAGGTTTAGCTTACCAAGGAATAATTTCAATCTTGAACTAAATAAAAACACTTTTTCCAAGTAAGAACTCTTGTTTCATGATTTTGTATTATGCTGAAGCATGTTTCTTTCTTTATATAATTTTGTGTTTTCATATGCCATGAAACAAAACTCTTCTAGTTCTTATAATTGAAATAGTCTTTCCTTGTTTACTAGTTCTGGATCTAAGTTCATTTCCTTGATTTCCCAGTACGCTTTCTTTTCTAATTTATTTAGTAAATGGAAAATTTTACCATAAACTAGTTTATAAGGGGATATACCTAACAGAGTTTTGTACGCTGTTCTATAAGCCTATAATGCATCATCTAATCTTACTGCCCAATATTTCCTACTTGAATTCACTCTCTTTTCTAAAATCCCTTTGATTTCTCTATTGGACACCTTTGTTTGACCATTAGCCTGAGGATGATATGCTATTGTCATTCGATGTCTCACACTGTACTTGGTTAAAGCGACTTCAAACTGTTTACTACAAAAATGTTGTCCTTCATCACTTAACAACGCATGTGGTGTCCCAAATCTAGCAAAATTATTCTTTCTTAAAAATATCACTATGGCTTTAGTATCATTGGTAGGTAATGCTACAGCTTCCACCCATTTCGAAACATCAATAACTAGCAAGATATATTGGTTCCCAAAAGAACTTGGGAAAGGTCTAATAAAGTTAATGTCCCAAACATCGAATACCTCTACTTCGATTATCCTAGTTTGATGTATTTCATCTCTTTTCAATATACTCCTAGTTCTTTGGCATCTCTCACATATTTGTACAAACTCATAAGCATCCCTGTTCATGGTTGGCCAATAAAATCATGATTGTAATACTTTTTGAGTTTTTCTTTTTCCACCAAAATGATGTATGACATCCTTGTATAATATCGTTTATTTTCTCCTCTACTGCACATCTTTGTACCAGTTGGTCTGCGCATTGTCAGAAGACATATGGTTCTTCCCAAATATAATTTTTTGGTTCGTGCATGATCCTTTTCTTTTGTTGCCATGATATTTGTGGTGGAAAATGCCCTTAACGATGTAGCTGACATAATCTGCATACCATGGAGTGCCATTATTCTTAAACCTTGTTTTGTATATGTCTACTCTGAATAACTATTTGTCAATGAAAGCCTCTTTTATTTCTTTAGCATCCAACTACTCTGGGTCATTTTCTATTCTAGATAAATGATTTGTGATTTGATTTTTTGCTCCGTTCCTATCTATTATCCATAAGTCGAACTCTTGAAGCAATAGCAACCATATCATCAATCTAGCTCTTATTTTTTTTTCTTCATGACATATTTTAATGTCGAATGGTTATTGTAGGCATAAACTCTATTGGCCATCAAATATGGCCAACATCTCCTTTTTAGTTGTAGTGTAATTGCATTGTGTTGGATTGAGTGTCTTACTTACATAATAAATGGCTCCAAATAAGTTGATTTTCTTTTGTCCCAACATAGCCCCTACAACATAATCACTAGCATCGCACATTATAATAAAATGCTTTGACAATTAGGACTAATAATTATAGGCGCGGAAATAAGTTTTTCCTTTATTACCTCAAAGGCTTTGATGCATTCCTAGTTGAATATAAATGAGGTCTCTTTTTGCAAAAGTTGATTTAGTGGTTTAGAGATGTGAGCAAAATCTTTTATAAATCGCCTATAGAGTCCTGCATGGCCTAGAAAGTTTCTCACTCCACGAACTATTGTAGGGTTTGAAAGTTTCTTAATAACCTTAATCTTAGCTTTGTCCACTTCCAGGCCTTTTCTCGATATTTGATGTCCTAAAACCAATCTTTCTTTGACATAAAGTGACATTTTTCCCAGTTAAGCACTAGGTTGGTTTCTTCGTATCTTTGTAGGACTTTTTCAAGATTGTTCACACATTCTCAAAAGATATCTTCATATACTTAAAAAATCACCATAAACATGTCCAAACCCTCCTCCAACATGTCAAAAAAATAACAATCATGCATCTTATAAAGGTTGTTGGGGCATTGCAGAGACCAAACAACATTTGTTTGAAAGCATAGGTGCCAAAAGGAAAAGTGAAGGTAGATTTTTTCTTGGTTGTTTAGATGTATTGGAATTTGATGGTATCCCAAATATCCATCAAGGAAAGAATAATTATCCTTCCTTGCCAATCTATCAAGAATTTGGTCAATGAAAGGAAGTGGGAAATGATTTTTTTTGCATCATTTAGTTTCCGATAGTCGATGCATACTCTCCAACCAATGACTGTCCTTGTTGAAATTAATTCATTTTTATCATTTTCAACCACCGTCAATTCGCCTTTCTTTGGAAAACATTGTGTAGGACTGACCCATTCACTGTCAGAGATAGCATAAACAATACATGCGTCTAACCATTTGAGCAATTCTTTCTTCACCACCTCTTTCTTAGCTAGATAAAGCTGACTTTGTGTATCTACTGCTGGTTTTTTGCCTCTTCTAATCTAGTTTTAGTGGGGCATATTAGAGAACCTCCTTTCTACTTTTACAATATTTGTGGTCTTCACCCACGCAATTGGAACATTTTAAGTAACCCAATTACAAATTCTACTTCTTCAAACCAGATTAATTCTCATGTATCTAGTGCTAGGTCTTCTTCACACTTTCATAGTGTGCCTGGCTTATCTCAAAACATGGACATTTCAACCATTCTTAATAAGGCTTGAGCAAAAGAGAAAACTACAGCTGCTTCCTCAAGAAAAACAACAACCAAGAAAACTAAAAAGAGGCTCAAATTGGAGGAAAGTACTCAAGAGACAGGGTGTAGTGAATGCCCTCCCTTAACACTACGTAAACCAACTAAGGAGCCTGCTACAAAAACTATTGCAACACCCCTCGCCCGTATTCGACACTGGGATAGGGTTCGAGGCATTACTGGTAATTCTCCTTTACAAACTTGCACAATCGGGTTACTGAATTTTGTTCGCAATTTAAAACTTTTTAAACGTGTGCACTTTGTCTTTTATACAAGCCTCCGAGGCCTAAAAACACTCCTAGGGGCAACACGGAACAAAACCGAAATCGTTCAATAGACTTGGGGCTCTTTAGGAAACTTTCCCTTAGTTGAAGTGCAACACGCCTGTGGGGCTTAGAACACGCCTGTGTCCTTTTTCCAGTATGCAAGACGGCCAAGGCACACGTCTATGGGCTTATCCCGTGTGCTACACTGACTTCAACCTCACCATTCTGTTAAATAAACACGGCCAAGGCACACGCCCGTGTGCTTAGCCCGTGCTCTATGCTGACTTAAGAATTTAGGTGCAGAGGATACATGGTCATAGCACACACGCATAGGAGTAGACCGTGTGTCACACACGGCCTAGACACACGCCCGTGTGCCTACCTATGTGTACCTTGTTAGGCTATTTTCCAACCCTTAAGTCACCCTCTACTAGCCAATTACACTTATAGATTACTATAGTGCATATCTGGGCTAAATTATCCATTTGTAAGTATGAAACTTTGATTAACCTCATTGCATGTGAACCTCTTGTCATTGGTTTCATACATGATAAGTTAATTCTTATCTTGCATTTAATTATTTATATGTCTGCTTGACATATTAAGATTGGCTCGTTATTATAGCTCATTGCCAATTATAACTAAGCCATCGCATATGAATATAAACATGCAGAGATTTGTAGGGAATAGCCTACTTCAAAATGAGCCAATTCCCATGGCCATATACAAAAACATAAACATAATTTTATATGCCTTCACTAGGCAAATAAAATGACATATATAACAAAATACTCAAAAATCCTATACATGCCATTGGACAAAATAGAAATGTCTTTATACCAAAGCTTGTCTAGTTGATAGTGTGTTGACTCTCCAATTGTCTTCCAATCCTTATGAGTCCTCGAGCTCTGAAAAGTAGGGAAAAGAGAGGGGTAAGCATTTATATGCTTAGTAAGCCCGTATAACTAGAAAGTAAACTTACCGATTATTTAGCATGCAACCATATTAGGCAATGAAACCAACAAGCATGAAATGGTTCCCCTAACACATATACTCAATCATCAAGTTAGTCACATAACAATGTACCATGTAATTCATATTAGATGAGCTCATCATTTAACATATCATATATAGATATTCCTTGTGATAGTCTCGTTGAGTTTCTAGGAAATCTCGATGGATCATCCATTTACCATCAATTTATACGAATGATTGTTTCAGTATGCACTCCCGTGAACCTCACATCTTACGGCAGGATTACCAGTCCAAGCTAAATACCCCGTAATATAAACTCATAAGGTGATGTTGGGATTACCAGTCCAGGCTAAATCCCTTATAACGACAAACACCCTTAATGAGCTCGGATCTGAATTACCAGTCCAAGCTAAATTCAAACCCTAATCAGATTACCCATCAGGGCTAAATCCACAATGCACACATATTCTTCGAGAGGCTCGATCACTCAAGGAACACCAGTCCAGGCTAGATCCTTTTTATACTTGAGATCTTCGGATTACCAGTTCAGGCTAAATCCTTTTCTTCAACACATGCAGGATCTCAAGTCTCATGTAAATCATGGTTTATCCATCGAATTCCCTTTTCAACCTCAACCGAGACATTATCCAACAATTCATTATTAAAGATGCAATTCATGTATTTTCATGCCATCAACAATGCAATTATAATGCATTCACAAAACATACAATTATGCATGTTATAGGTTTACTTCAAGTTATCCGAACTTACCTGGTATTCGTTTCGGAGCTGCGTTTCGATTATTTCAAAACCTTGTGTTTACCTCGATCGACCTCCGAAATTTATTCCTTGGGGTTTATAACAACAAAATTATATCATTAATTCACTACATTACACTTTTAAAGTTTAATTTCTACCATCGGTCCAAATGACCGTTTTGCCCTTAACCTTTGACATTTTTTTTACGATATAGTCCTTAAGCTCGTATAATGAAACACATGGAATTTCTATCTTACCCAAGCCTATCCGAACACTTTTCCCTCATATGGCAGCCCATATTTTCCATTATTTTCACATTTTTACCACATATTTAACAACTTTTGCAAAAAGGTCCCTTTAGGATTTTTCATGAAAATCACCTAAGAAAAGATGTTTAACACACCTTTAACTTTCATACCCCTCCATAATCCACAAAAATACAAGAAACTCATGCATGGGTAAATTTTTAAAAATGAACCCTAACATGAAATATGGATAGAAATGGAAAGATCAAGCTACCAGGATTTCAAAAATACAAAGAACATTAAAAACGGGGCCTGAGAGCACTTACTATTGAGCTTGGAAAGCTTGAAAACCCTAGCTATGGAGACTTGGGAATTTTGGCTGGACAAGGAAGAAGAATGGCTGATTTTTTCCTTCTTTTTCCCATTTTATTTCATTAAAAAGCCAAATGACCAAAATGCCCTTAAGTCCTTTCTTTAAGATTTCATCCATGTAAGCCCATTTTTGTTCAAAAACTTGGAAATTGGGAAAATTGCTCTTTAAGACCTTCTAATTTATAATATAAAGCAATTTCATACAAATTGCTTCTAGAATCCAAGTTTTGTAATTTATTCAATTTAGTCCCTAATTTCCAATTAGACACCTTACTCAAGGAATTTCTTCATGAAACTTTAACACATTCATAATCTCATATTCTAAGTCTCATAATAATCATAAAATAAATATTTTGATGTCAGATTTGTGGTCCCAAAATCACTGTTCCGACTAGGCCCTATTTCGGGATGTTACAACTATTCACACTTCTCCAGTTCTCACTTTACCTGATATTCCAGCACCACCAACAAAATCTGTCCACTTTCTAGACTCTCCAATTCATGTATCTGATCCACACCTGATAGAGAGTCCCATAGAAGCCACACATCTAACTCAATCAATTGTTCCTCCCAACATTCCACTACACGAGGTTCATTTTATTGAAACAAGAAGATTTTTCCCTTAGCGTGACCTATTGAAGTCATGTCTACCCTTTGTCTCATTGAGTTCCATTTTTTAGCAGTAATAAAATTCAGTGCCTTAATAGTTGGAGGAGGCTTTCAACTTTTATCTTTCTTTCAATTTTGATTCATCTCCTCTATCCCTCATGGCAAAGGCTTCACAAGCTTTATCTATAGAGCATGGACTCTGAAGTTAGGCCCTCTAGGATGCCAATGATCAATACAATGCTAAAATCGCAAGTTTAAGAGAGGCTATGAAAGCCGATGATAGCTCTATGTTTGAACTACACTGAGTTCATTAAGAATCAAACAACTTGATTGGAAGGCTTGATGCCCAAGTTATGGCTTTTAATGGGTAAACATAAAGAAGCACAGACTGAGTGTGAACAGTTAAAAGAGGAGATCAATTAGTTGAAGGGTAAAGAATTTTCTTTAGAGGAGAAGCTCAAAGCTCAAGAGGAATGTCATAAAGCAGAGTTGGAAGGTCTATGCCATTCTAGCGAAGAAACTTTCAAAAAATTCCAAGAGGGCACTAAAAGGAACCTTAATGAAGCTTTGCTAGAATGGAGGTCCAATCTGATTCTACACACCTAAGTGGATGTAGGTCCTTTTGATCTTAGTCGAGTAGACTTTAACTGCCTTATTAACATCTCTACTGAATCACTAAACTTTAATGTTTACCACTCTAGGGGCGAAGAATGGGAAACCTTTTAGAGAGAGTGGAAATAGTCAACTAATTTTTTAATTCCTAACACGCCTGAAGTTAAAGATAATTAAAAGGACTCAGTAGATGTAGAAAAAAATCCTGAAGGTCATCCTCCAACAGAAGATATCCCAACCGAGCCCATAGGCTAACCCGCTGAAGGAAAGAATTATCAATTTCTTTTATTTTACCTTATTTTTCTCTTTCTATCATTTTTGTAATAGTTCCCTTAATTTAGTAATGATACTATCATTTTATTTCTTCATTATATTTCTTATCACGATGTTTTAAACATAACAAAGCATGCTTCATACAAATAAAGGTTTAACATACCTGAGAGACCAAGCCAGGTTCAACTACTATGTATACATGACTTCTTCCCACAATAACTGCCAAAGGACTTGCTAAATCAGACTCTTATACCAACTTGTAACGCCCTCAACCCGAATTGATTCTCTAGGTCTAGATCTTGGGTGTTTTTACACAATTCCCATAACAAAATATCAAAACAACCTTCTTATACTTTTAACTCCAGACATTTTCCTAATGTTTACCATAATTCATTATTAATGAAATAAGGAAGAATGTTTAAACATAATCCATCATATCTATAATAATTTATTACAATACATAAATTTAATAAAACAAACTCATATGGTGTAATCTTACAGTATGCCACTTGTCCAAACAGGTCCACTGTATGAATAATGCTCCCCATTCGTCGCTTCTCTGGCGTACTCCTAGCTTATCCCTCTTGGTGAACACATTTAAATAGCAACACCTAAAATATAAACATAACATTTCATAAGTTCAGAGAAAATGAGTGAGATTTGACACAACATACCTTTCTAACTTATCATGCTGAAATCCTTATCTTAAATATTTGGATTTCCTCATATTTACCTTCACATTATCAATTAAATGACCACATACTTATACATCATTCACAATTCTTAACATATCATCATTTATCTAACTGCTTGGCTTTCTTTAGATCTTAATAGACGATACTACTTTTTTCTTTTCTTTTTAGACAATTTTATACAATTATTCTAGAGTAGTTAATCACAAACATCGTTCTTAGCGGATACCACTTACTGATCTTGCTAAATTAGTCCTTAAATTGAACTATATTATGTCTCAACCCAATACATACTCAGACTGATGAAAACCACTTCAGATCAATCAGAAGAATTTCCACACATTTTTGTTACAAGGCATAAGACCACCAAATAAACGAACAACTCAAATTCCCTAAAGTCTCAGAATAAGACATGATACTATTCACATATAATGAATACTAGATAAATCATATTTCCACCTTAATAACACAGATAGCTCAAACCGACGAACCGTACATCAAATATGCCCTTATAATAAACTTGACAGATAACCATGGCGGATACCCTCATTGAACATACTGATTCATACTTCTTTTCAAGAAAACTTCAGATAGGTCATATCTTTGTCATAAATTTATCAGAATATGCCACAATGGCCAGGCAGAGATATGCCATAAAGGAAAGAAATGGAACACATTATAAAGGCTAACAGAATGCGCCACAAAGGCTAACAGAATGCGCCACAAAGGCTAATAGAGTACCACAAAGGCTAATAGAATGCTACTATAACACCCTTAACCCAACCCAATTCTTCGGATTCGGATCTTGGGAGTTATTACACAATTTTTAATAAAATTTATAAAAAGCTCTCTTAGAGTTTTAGCTCAAGACATTTTCGTGAACATTTACCATAAATCATTATTGTTAAATAAACAAGGAAATGTATTTAAACATAATACATAATGTCTATATTAATTCATTACAATACATAAGTTTAATAAAATAAACTTATATGGCGTAATCATACAATATGCCACTTGTCTAAATAGGTTGACTGTATGAATAGTTTCCCCAGTCATCGCTTCTCTAGCATACTCTTGGCTTGTCCTTCCCGGCAAACTCACTTAAACAGTAAAACAAGAAATATAAGCATAACATTTCGTAAGTCAGAATAATTTAGTGAGATGTGACACAACATACCTTTTAAACTTATTATGTTGAATTCGTCATCTTGAATATTTCGATTTCCTCATATCTATCTTTGGTGGATACCTTCACATTGTCAATTATATGATCACATACTTATACACCACTTACAATTCTTAATGTATCATCATTAATCTAACTACTTAATTGTCTCTAGATCTTAACAGACGATACTACATTTTGATTTTCTCTTCAAATAAATTTTGAATAGTTATTCTAGAATAGTTATTTGTAGACATCATTCTTGGCAGATACCACTTACTGTTCATACTTTTGGTGGATTCCCATACTGATCTTGTTAAATCAGACCTTAAGTTGAATTATACTCTGACCCAACTCAATACATACTCATACTGATAAGAAACACTTCAGATTATTCAGAAGAATTTACACACATCTTTGTTACAGGGTACAAGACCTCCAAAATAACAATCAACTCAGATTCTTTCAAGTGTCAAAACCAGACATGATACTAATCACATATAATAAATGCTAGATAACTCATGTTTCCACCTTAATAGCACATATAGTTCAAACTAATAAAATCTTACATCGGATATGCTCTTATAATAATATAACAGATAACTAAGGTGGATACCCTCTTTGAACATACTGAATCATACTTGTTTTCAGGAAGCTCCCTTTAAGACTTATTCGATTTTATCATAGAACCTTTCACACTAAAACTTCAGAAATGTCATATCCTTAGCATAGACTTAATAGAGTACGCCATTAGGGTCAAATAGAATACGCTACAAAGATGAGATATAGAATACGCCACAATGGCAATATAAAGAGTACACCACAAAGGCAATATAATGCCACAACGACTGACAGAAAGCCACAAAGGCTAACAGAATGCCACGAAGGCCCTATCAAAATATGCAATAAAGGCCAAATCAGAATACACTATAAAGGCTAACATAATGCCACCTAGGAACCCCAGGAACTACCGTGTTTGCGATATGGAATTGCTTAAACTCATATAGTGTGATGTTTGCCCATCATCACCCTAGGACATGCAGAGAACCCCAGTTGATAAATGCAGCTTATCCGCCCTTTCCAGAATGTTCCATGGCCATGGACTTTTCTTTAGAATTTTCATATCAAAATTTGTGTTTGCTATCCCAACGGACTTTATCGAATACCACCTCGGTGTCCAAACTCATATCACAACCTCTCCACACTCAGACTCACCCTATTCTCAAAATTTTTCAATCTCACATCACATATCTAATTTAAACATATATTCAAGTAGGCTAACTCATTTTCTTAACCAAATCATACCTCAATACATGTTTCATACACATTAACACAATCACATCACACTGTATACATTCCAAGCACACAAACATAGTTGCTTCACAGAATCACATACATCAGACACACAATTCATCATATTCCAGACTCATAAGGACCTATATTAGAAAATACATACATATTTTCTAGCAATCATTCATGTACTTGATCTGCCATGAATTACATTGTTATTTATACCCTTTTTTACATATAACTTTAGCTTGTTTGATAGTTAAACCAAAACATCTTAGTATATATTTAGGTTTTCATACTTAAAGTAGTAATTTATGCTTTTTAATAGTTTTTATTACATTCTATATATCTAAATAAGGTTACATGGTCATGTAGGTCAAGCTAGGAGATAAAGATGCTTATTCGGGCCAAAACTGATGCCTATGTCGTGACACCAAGATACTGATGTCTCAACATCGAAGACAGAAGCTAAAAACAAGTTTTGGAGCTAAACTGCCCTCGATGTCACGATATAGCCCTCTTGTGTCGCAAGATACCCCTGCGTAGCCCAAAATTCATTCACGTTTTAACTACGTTTTGGAAGGAAAATGTGTATTTATCCTAATTAAACTCTAAGGACTTCAGGGATAATTTAGGCACTTTAATATTCCAAGTTGGGCCTATATAAATGCCATTGTAATCAGGTTAAACACACAATTTTTTAGGTTTTGATTCTTAAATTTTTCTTTCATTTTTAGTTTTCACTTAGGTTATTTATGTTCTTGTAATCGGAAGATACTATTCCAAAGTGAGACTTCCGCGAGGGGAGATTGTTCCAAAACCACGCTTTTATCAATAAATCCATGAGCATCTCTTTTCCTTATTCTCTTATTTATATTTCTTTCTTTAACATTGTTAGATGAATGCCTGTGTAAAGATTAGAATCAATTTTTAGGTTATTTTGCATGTTTCAATTGCTTTAACTTAATTAATTGCTTGAATGATAGAGTTTTTTAGTGAATCAACTATTTGGGAAAAGGAAGAATGTAAAACAAACCCTAGGCCTGATAACCCTAGGAAGTCATTTAGGTAGGAATTAACCCAAACTTTGTATGGCCTATCCTTTAACAGCTTAACCCCAAACTAGTATAGACTGTAAGGTCAGAAGATAAGAAGTTCTTGTTGACTCATTATTCTAGTGGAAGACCGCAAGATCCTGCTAGGGTATCGACTAGTTGATTGATTAGAACTCCACTTCAATAATTAATTAGTTAAAATAATTGGATCTAGGCTAAAAGGAACTCGCGTAGTCAAAATAAGGAATATGAAAAGTCGATACAGGACCTAGGAGTAGATTTAGGTTTAGTTAAATTTATTTAGTTTCTTATTATTATTATCATCTTGCTTCTTGATTAACGCTACTAATTCGTGACTCGAGTAAATTAGTAATTATTTCCCGTAATTAGCTTGATAACAATTTTCTTCAAACTACAATCCCTTGGGTACGATCCTCTGAACACTTACCAAGTGTTTCATTGTAAACAAACTATATTACAACATGACCCATATAATTACGAATATTGCCTCGAATCTATATCTTTAGTTGCAGTATTCATACTTTGGATGTTGGTATGTCCGAAGACAATTAGTGCTGAAATGCTATTTTTAGGAACATCAATCACAAACAATCTACTTATACGAACTTGTATGAGTTGATATTAGAGACTCATCTGAGACTTACCTTGCAGAAGTTCAAAATCCTCAATTCTGAATGCCTTTGACGAAATCGCAACATCAACTGCTTAAAAGAACATGGATCCACCTTTAAAACCCATTTACGGATAAATTGCTATCATCTCATCTATAGATTCCCCATGCATGGCCTCTTAATCATAACTTGTTGTTTATATATATCATAGTACCCTTACACTTAACATACAAAGTTGTCAGACTTACCAAGAGATAGGAACATCCTCTGTTTATTCCCAATAATCCTTATATTCCAATCTACATAAGAATAGCAACCAACAATAACATTTGATATTTAAGAATTTAAGAGTCATTTTTAAGGAAGAATAAATTTTCTCATGAACCCTACTACTCATATATATATAATTCACTTTTGTTTTGTGGAATTTGACAAGTGTCAAGAAGTTTTAGAATATGCCCTTCGTAAAGGCCTATAGAATCCGAAAGAAATACAAATGAGAGTCATGTCCAAAAATTATTTGACCAGTTAATTTAATTGGTTTATAATCAAATCTAGTTACCAAGACTTGCTCTTCACAATGCTTGAACAAACTAGGCAAATTATACCTTTGGCAGTAACCTACATAAAACTTACTTTTCATTTATCTAATTCTTTCTTTTATTAAAGAACACGTCAAAACTAAATCCTGATATACTTCCATGGGCGAATACTTAATTCGCCAAGACATTAGTTCTCCAAAAGCTTACAATTTGGCGAACTAACCACCAGAGTGCACCAGAACTAATAACTTCTTGTATATGCGCCTTCAATTCGAATCATCCAGATTTGGGGAGCGATAGCCATGAAGGCCAAACCAAAATATGCCACAAAGGAAACATGAAGAATACACCACATAGGAAACATACAAAATACGCCAAAAAGGTCAAATAGAATACCACCCAGGCACCCCAAGTGAACTATCCTATTTGTGATATAGATTTACCAAAACTCACAATCGCGTGAAGTTTTCCTATCATTGCTCCGGGGCATGCAGGAACCCTAGTCGATAAATGCGACTTATTTACCCTTTCTAGATTATGTCATGGCCATGGACTTTCTTCAGAATCATCATATCATAGCTTGTTTTTATTGTCTCAGCAAACTCATTAAAAACCATAACAATGTCAAAACTCATATATCAAAACCTCTAATCTTTTAGTTGCACCCTATTTCCCCATATTTATCAATCAAACCTCATATGTCCCACATAGGTACACACAGGCTATACTCATTTCCTAACTAAATCATGTTCAGTACACATTTCACACACATCACATGATCGCGTATCACAATTAACATCTCAGACACATACATAGTTACTTTACAGAATCATATGTATCCATACATACAGTCCATTACATATCGAACTCACGAGGACACTACATTAAGATCTTATACATATCTATCAACAATTATTCAAATACTTATTCACCAAAACCAGAACAGTAATCACAAAAGATTTTTCTAAAAAGACTTGTAGGAGTCAATATTGAAGACTCATCTGAAACTCACCTACTACAGTTCTAACCTCCAGATTCAGACATCTTTCTCAAACCAGCAGCAACAATTGCTTATAGAACATAAGACCACTATTAAAACTCATTTACATACAAATTACTATCATCTTAATCACTAATAACCCCCATGAAAAACCTTATACTTACAACTTACTATTCAAATACCACATACAGATTTACTCATTTAGAACATGATATACAAAGCTATAATACTTACTCAGAGATAGAATAACCACTCATTAGCTAAGAACCATATCTTCTAGCTTAACGAGGAAGAGATACAATTAGACTTAAGAAAAAAAAAGAAATAATAAAGTACCCTTAATGGAAGAAGAAGAAGAACCTTTCTCAAAATCCTTCTCACACATATAAATATGACTCATCCTACCTAGTGGAATTTAACAAGTGTCACACATTTCAGAATTTGCCTTCTTAATGGTTTACAATTTTCGAGAGAAATTTAAATGAGTACCTTACAACCTATCTAGTAGATTCCTAACCAAGTTACTTTACAACCTAACTAGAATAGTACTTTAGACAAGCAAGATATACGATACCTTTGGTGACAACTCATACCATACTTACCCCTTTTCACTTAACACAATCTTTTCCTTTGAATAGCAGAATATCCTAAAATAAAATCTTCACTTAATTATATGATGATTACTGTACGCCCATACAAATATGCCAAAATAAGCAATTGGATGGATTATACTTCATCAAATAGATTATTTTACTACTATACATCTTCATTTTAAACCCACCAGACTTGGGGTGTGACAATACTCGCATTAGCAGTGACATAAAAAATGGGTAACAGACTTATTAGTGGGAAAGTCCACCTAATAAGTTTCGTGCCATAATCAAGAACTATCACTCTGTGAAGTGGAACTCCGCATTATTGGCAAAGTTCTACGAAGTACTTTACCACAAAGTTATCAACCTTAACCGATCTAAGTCTCACAAATTAGGTGGTATTTGGCAGCGTAGTCTGTAGAATCGAATTGACTTTCCCAATGAGAGTGTGACATGGATTGTGTATGGGATTATGCGCTTGTGCACCAGATGCACTTCATATGGTAGGATGCGTTTTGTGCACCTGTATGCGCTCCATTTTCCAAGTGCACTTTGTGTGCCGAGATGTGCTTTGTGCACCAATATTTATTATATATGCTAGTTTCCCTTACTTCAATTTATTTAATGATGCACTTCGATGTTAGTTAGTGTGTTGACTGGATGATCCATGTATCTGTCTGACTGTAAATGATAAACTTGGTAAATGATATTAGAGTGTAATGGTTTAATGATATGGATTCACTTGTGTACATATGTGAATTGAAAATGAATGAGAATGATTTAATTGAATCCAGAAAAAGGATTGAATGGTAAGTTAAAAAGGCAAATGATGTTAATTGAATATGTCACTAAAAGGTATCTTGTTAAAGGTAAATAAGAGAGAGAGTGTGTGAGAGTGAGTGAGTGAGTGTGTGTGTGTGTGTGTGTGTGTGTGTGTGTTCATGATTGATTTTTAATTAGTATGCAGTTTAAGGATTGGTAATTAACAAGTAAATGGAGTTGGTCACATATGTTGCAATGTTGGATAGATTAGTTTGGTATTGTTATAAGTATGCTTACACGTATTGAAAGATGATGAGAATAGTTAGATATTGAGTACATATATGCATGTATTTGTCTTAAAACATATCATCAATTTTTATGTTCTATCATCTTGAATCATGAAAGTACCACTAAGTTTAATCGCTTAGTGTACGGTTTGTTTGTTCCATGTGTAGGTAGATGTAACAATCAAAGCCTCGGGAAGTGAACTCAGTATCTAGATAGAAACATTCGACTCAACCTAAGTTTGTATAGCTCTTTATTTATGTCAATGGTATGCTGATTTATCATAATTTTTTGTGGCAAATTAAGCTATTTTCACTACTTAAGGAACTTGTATTCAAGTGATTTTCTGTCTTTAAGTTTGTTTTTTATAATTATTTTGTTTTAAGTTAAATTGAATAAATTGAGCTTTTAATGTTGTTTTATGACCTTTTAGGCTGACCTGGGCCTAAAGAAGAACTAAAAAGTCGATTGAGTGTGAAGGAATACATTTTAAGCCAAGGAGTTAATGGACTGCCATGGATGTCGCAACATTCAAGAAGAAAAACATGACATTGAAGCCAACGTCAACACTTGGTTAATTTTCAAACCCAAGACCATGAGGTAAGCTAATGGAGTCAATGTCGTGACATCATGAAGGCAATGTCACGACATTCTATCTGAAGTCCCAAATGCCAAGTATTCTGTCAGCTAAGTCACAATATTGGCTATAGGTGTCGCGACACCAGTTCAACGAGGCTACTAATTCTGCAAGGTTGTTTTCGTTTGTACAATCTTACTTAAACTGATAAATAGTTGTAATTGACCTAAATTGGTTATTCCATTCACTTTGTAATTTCTTTCAATTATTCAAATACTATGTTATTTTTAATAGAAGTTTTTCTTTGGTTTTATTCCATTCACTTTGTTCTACTCTTACGTTTCTTGTCATAAATGAATGAGCCAACTGTATAATGTGCACTTGGTGTTCGATAAAAGTCCTCTAAGGGATGTAATTTCTTAGACAATGTTGATAGTGAGGCTTGTGATCAGTTAGTTTCCCTGAAAGCAAGAAAACAGTTAGGTCTTTGATTAATGAACATGGACTTGGTCTTAGTATTCATCTTGTCAATGCACTAATTGATATGTATTCTAAGTGTGGTGATTTGAGCATAGCTTTGGATTTGCTTGAAGGTTTAGAGTAAATAGTTGTGATTTCATAGAATACAATGATTGGTGATTCTACATATATTAGCCCACCATAAAGAAGCCTTAGGGCCTTTTCAGCGAATACTGCAATAAAATATAAAGCCGAGTGATGTCACTTTCTTAAGCATTTTTCATGCTTGTGCTAGTCTAGGTGCTCTTGATATTAGAAAATGGATCTATGCTTATATAAACAAGAATTTTCAGTATTAGGCTAATATCTTTATTTGGACGATTCCTATTTATATGTAGGCCAAGTATGGAAGTATAAAAGCGGCACAATAAGTCTTTAATAGTATGAAACATAAAAGTTTTGCTTCTTGGAATGTAATGTTACTTGGATTTGGAATGCATGAGAACCAAGTGTCTAAAAATGTCAATGGTACTAACAGATTCCATAACGAGAGAGTTTGTCATCATGATGAGTTTGTTCGTTGTAGGAAGTATACCAAGGAAAGAAGATTCCGATTATGAACAAAAGAAGAATGTCGAATTTACTATAACGTGATGACTGATATGAACTAAAATGTTGAGATTTTTCGTATGACAGGTTTGTCTCCCCATTATTGATTGAGTTTTTATTTGATAAATTGGGTTTGTCATCTCCCAGCGTGCTGCCTACAACATATTAAGATAATGCATGTGGTAAGTAAGAGAACACTTCTTGACTCTCAATTTGATACATGTTAACTTCTCTAACTCCTAAGCATTTTTTGTTATTTGTTTTTCTATTACTTCTCTACTTTGAGACCATTTCATATGATGTATTATATATACGGCTACAGGAGATTAATGATTGATTCATTCTTTGCTTGTTAACTCCTTCTGAACTTTGCTTTCCTGAATTTGGAGTTGTTTGATCTAAAATGGATAGCATCTTTTTACAGCTCATAAATGCTCATTTGTTTACACTTCTGAAAATTTTCAATATTAATTGTTATTTTAAAAAGCATCAATCATTCCACATGTTTTTACATTTAAAATCTGTTGTTTTAATGTCAAGGAGCATAATAAATAATTTTGGGTTAAAACAAGTATTGCATCCAAGATATAGTTTTCGTTCAACTGTGATTCCTGGTTATTCATATTTTAGGCTATTTGATAGTAATGCTCCCTTCAATAAGCTGATTTGTCTATAGCTTGTGCTTTAATAAGGGGAATCTACAGTCTAAAAATCAATGTGAGCACTATTTCATTATGTGAAATGGTATAGACTATTTACCAGAGTTCTCATAACACTTGGGTCGTTAGATATGTCTTTCTTGAGGACAACTTCTAGATGTCCTATTTGGCATATTCATTATTTCCTATTTTTCTCTGATATGTTAGTTTTGTTTAATTGATAATTTTTTAGAAAAGTTGGCAGGTACTTGAACTTGATTTTCTTGATTAGAATTTTGGCACCAAAGGATGTTTTATTTACCTTTAGGTACAAGAACCGGATAAATTTCATGTTTGATTGTTGGTGTTTTGCTCAAACTTAGGCATTAAAATTCAATCATTATGTTTTGTTTAAAAAATGCTTTTAGCTAGCAAGTACATTAAAATTATAATCTGCCTGAACGTGCATTATTTGCTGTTCATTTGCTAACAAAGCCAAAATGTTCTAGCTATGTTTTGAGATGCATTTGTGTGTAACCTGCATTTGTTAGTTGATTATTAATTTCTTACTTGTAATTATGTTCCTGTTCTACCTTGCAAGCATAAGCTGACCAAGAAGACTCCTTACATTCTAAGAAAATAGTGGTGAGCCATTCCGTACATCTACATATGATGCAGCAAACTCTTGTTTTCCATATTTTTTTGACTTAGAAATTTGTACATTTTTTTTTGTTTGATGCTATTTGATCTAATTCTCACTTTTTCCACTCCTGGAAAGTTTACCTCAACTAATCTAATCTAATGTAACACTCTTATCCAACCCGATCGTCGAATCCAAGTATGGAGTGTCATAAACGGACCTGATTAGAACTAAGAACCAATTCTAAACTTAACAATAGATACTTCTTACAACAGAAACCTTAAATTAAAATAAGATCTTACCATCTTAGATTTTTACACTCTAAAAAACTACTTAGTTACAATATATTCGGCTTCAAGGCGAGGCCTCTAAAGGTACCCCTTCCTTTGTGCATGACACCTTACTGTTAGTTACCCTTGATCTATCACGCTCTAGCTTGGTCCCTCATCGAGTTCCTTATCCCAAAAATCTTACAAAACACATACCAACACTTTGGTAAGTTCAATAAACTTAGTGAGTTTCTTACATACCAAAATGCACACCTCGCCCCTTCTTTACTGGGGTAAATTCTTAAAAGAAAATAAAATACCTTAATTTCCTGCTTCTATTCAAACTTTGGCACATTTTTTGGACTGGCAAACTATTATACCCCTTTCTTCTTTCTATAATGGCAGTTTGACCACTAATACCATAAGTTCATGGTCGATCTTATGTCCCAACAGTAGGGTTTTGGTGGTTTCTATATGTTTTGTCATCTTGGTGGATTCTCACTTTACCTACATACTTTTGGAAATGAATCATATTTTCCTATTACCTCGAGGCTAAGTTTTGAAATATCGAAGCTTATCGAGATGTACCCCTATTGTCCTCCTCAGGACGGGGTTCAATTGTACACCCTATCCTCAATAGAGCTCCCAATGCATTATTCTTTCCTCTTTACTGATTCTCTTATCTCATACTAGTTGGGTGTATTTATCGCCTTTTCTTTGATAATGCTACTAGAAAGCCCCACCTCACTCTCACTGACTTAATCTTATCTTACCTTACCATTCTTCATCCTGCCCTACACTCAAGTTGCAATGTTGTTTGTATTACTTCTTTGTAATTTGCCCTATTCACTATACCTTTCCTTTAAGCTGAAACACATCCTTCTGCATTGAACCATTCTGGTCGACGGCTTCCATCAAACAATTATCTCAATCGACCATTCGAGTTTATGGTTTTTTTTATGTGAGGATTTCCTTTTGGAACTAAGTCCATGGAAATTATACTTGCGATAGATCCTTCTCTAAGAGGAATAGTCTTGACAAACATATCTGTCACAACTGCTAGGCCCAAAACCCTTTACAAAGCCCAGTCAAATTCACATGCCTGTATATGGCCCACTAGGCCCAATCATATTCCTATGGCCTATTAGGCAAATCACCTATATATGGCCAATTAGGCCCAAATCACATTTATATGGCCCATTAGGCCCAAATTACATTTATACACATGCTCACACACGAATTTCTATCATATAACATCAATTATCAATTTTTGCCTATTATAGGCCCAGTAGCCCATTAGGCCGATTAAGCCTATTCAGGCCAGGTGGGCCAAATCACAGTCCAAGTCCATGGAATCACCCATGGGCCTCAGACAACCTATCAGTTTCCTTCTCACGAGTGTTCGTGCACTCGCAAGACTACCGTAGCCTAACCTTCGGCTTTTCGGCATTTCGACTTTTGCCGACTCATTTTGTTTGTGCAGTGTTTGTACACACCTGGTAAGCAAGCGTGCTGCGATTCCCTTAGTCACCAACCTACAAACGATATCACCCTTCAATTAATCACATGCTTAATACATATCTTTACTAAACCGAAACCTCACCTTAACCTTACCTTGTGTGACAAGTATAACAGCCCCTTCTTTAATCACTAACCACGATCAACTCCTAGATTTGCACCAATTTTAACTATTAAACACAGAATAATGGATGATTCGTATCCAACACAAGTCCCCCTTACCTTAACTATGACCATTCAGCCAACTCAGGTTAAAAGTACTTACCAAAGTTTCTTACCTGAAAGCAAATTGGCAGGGATCCAAAGACCGAGATTCGATACCTATTCTTACCCAAAACTGATTAGAAGCAGTAAGGATCTGTATATTCGAAACTTAGCAACAACCGATTGGGAGAGTAAATACTAACACTAGAATTGACCAAGTGGAGGGGGTACTGTCGGCACTAAGAGTATTCGACCAAGAAAGTGTTCTGCCCTTGAGATATGTATGGTAAGGAAGAGGTTCTTCGGCACCAAGGAAATCGAGAAGAAGTCAGCTAAACCAAAAATGAATCAAAGACCTGAGTTGAGGAAGAATAGCAAATCGGCACAGAAAAGAAAGAAGGAAGTAAAGGTTTTCAGCTTTTTGGATCTTGAAGAGAAAAGGGTTTTCGATAACAAAGTGAGAGAGATTTCGGCATTAGCCTGGAAACCTTGCATTCGACACCTATTTATAGCCCCTATAGCCGAATTGCCTGACCCTCAATTCCCTATTCGGCTCCATCACTTCCCCCTTATCATCTTCTCATTTTTCTCCTTGATAACCCTTGATCTTTTCCTCAATTTTCTCTTCTGAACACTCCCCTTGGAGTCCATCTTCACGCCACTTCCAATCTTCTAAAAGGCCAAAATTAAACTTCTAAAAATACTAAGCTAGGATTTGAACATTGGATATCCTTTCTAGCCACTAACGCCACCTCCCTACACTCTAAGTGGCGTCACTTAGCCACTCCACCACAAGGCTTTTTGATGCCATTTTCCCTTATCCTTATTTAAAAGCCCAACTACTTGCCATCAGGGTTCCTTTAATAATTAAACTATAATTTCTTCTACCCCTAGGTTCGAACTCAAACCTTGACCAAGACTTACCATCACGTAATTAACACTTAACCGGAAATGCTAAGCACAAAAAGAAGAATTCAAGATTTCGAGATTTTTGGGTTTCAGGATTTTTGGGACGTTACATGTTTTTACCTCAGTCATTACGAGCACATCATTTCCCTTGTCTGAATCTTGTTGGGTTACCACATATATGCCTTTCTGGCTTTTAAGACTACTATTTTAGCAGTCTTTTCCCACTTCTATTATGTTTTCATTTATCGGCAGATCCCTTTGACCTACTGGCTAACTCTTGCTTGCCTACACTTTTCATTTTCCTTTTAACCCTCTTCCATTGTTTGCCAGATTTCTTACGTTTATTATCCAGGCTTCCATAGCCAGGTTATGGTCTTACTCACCATGATCCTATGTTAAACATCCTAGAGGGCTATCCTGTGTTTATTGTCCCAAAAAACTTGTAACACCCCAGACCCGGCCGAGTTAGTTCAACCCGAATCTGGCATGCCACATTAGCCACCAGAGTGACTCTCCATTAACTCTCAACCTAACCTCCAACACACCATAGATTTAAAACATAAAAAATGTGCTAAGTTATCATAATGCAGCGAAATGTTATAATATCATGCATGGAATATATGTAACAACCCGATTTTAGCTAAATCGAACAGTGGTTTCAGAACCACAAATACGAGGTCATAAAATTATTTTAATATTATTTTTGGTGTTTATAGCATGTGAATATGTATGTGTGAAAATTTCGTGAGCTAATTTTATCGTTTAATAGGTCAATTTGAGAAAAAAGACTTAATCGCGTAAAATGCAAAAGTAGTGTGCTATAAGTTAAAAGTGCCAAATTGCTATGATTTATTAAATGAGAGGTCCTTATGTTGTAAATAGACCATTGACAGTGGGTATGGACATAAATGACCTTAAATTATGTGATTTTTAATGTTTTAATTAAAGGTTAAAATGGTATATTGATTAATAAGTTAATATTAATTAAAACAAACAATAAGATGGCCATTAATATCATCATCTAGCCGAAAATACAAAGAAGAAAACGAAAGATTTTATGCATTTTAGGGTTTGACCCTTTTGATATTTGATTAAGGTATGTATTTTGATCTGTTTTTTATGATTTCTATGTTTTTGTGATTGTTGCTTCATGTTCTATCTAGCCCATGTCTCAATTTTTGAAAGTGTTGATGATTTTGTGAAATCCCGTTGATGAATCCATGAGCTTTTGAATGTTTAATGATGAAAAATGAATAATTGTTGATAGATATCTATGTTTTGTAAAGTGATTTTTAGTAAAAATTCTTAAATAAGATTAAATTATGAAAAGTGTAAATTGAGGGATTAAATTTTGAAATAAATGAAAAATATGGGCTGCTAAGTGATATGGCATTGTACAAGTTTATGTGATTTTTGGGTATCGTTATTGATTCTGAACGATTCAGTGGGCAAAGTTAAGTCGAGAAAGAATATGTGAACGAGCTAAGTGATTCAGGTATGTACAAAATTCATATGATCTTTGAGAAGAAAAGGTAATTGAGGAATTGGTATGTTTGGGAAGTATAAATTGATTAATAGAAAGGTTTGTGATCTTGAATATGTATTTAATTATGCTTATTCATATCTTGCTTAATTGATGGTAAAGATATTGATTCATAAAATGATTTATTTGTGTATGGCTTACTAAGCTTTTAAAGCTTACACATGTTTTTATAGACCATCGAAGCTAGCTAGGACTCTGGGATCGTCGGGAAAAGTCATCACACTATCGATCAACTCGTTGGTATTTTTGGAAGCTTTGTTTATATGGTATTTGGCATGTATAGGCTAGAGTTATCTTGATATGTTTTGAGTTGTGATTCTAGCCATGTGATTTGGCTTGTAAATGTTGGTGTGGATTTGGCCATTTAAGTTGGTTTAAGTTATGTGTTTGATAAGTTAATTATATGATGTATATAATGCCTTATATGTTGGCTTATTTGGTGTGATTATGTGTTGGTTATTTTGATTAGATGTTAATTGATGTGCTTAGGCTTGGAAGCTAGCATATTGTGGTTTGATTTGAAATGACAATATGGTATATGTTGAAGTATGAAATAGGTAATAAGTTGATGAATAAATGCATTTAGTAGTTATATATGTTTGATGTTTTTGGTATATTGAAATGGTATGTTTAGGATATGGAATTGAGAGGTTGAATGGTTATGAATAAATGGCATGATATAAGTATGATTTGGTAGGTTTTTGGTCACTTAAAGATGTATCGAAATGGTGCTATTTGGTTGCTATGTATGCTTGTGGTTAAGGTGGCAAATTGGCTTTGCAAATAGCCTATTTTTGTCCACATGGGTAGAGACACGGGCGTGTGTCTCTGCCGTGTGCGACACATGGTCATGTTGCACGGTCGTATGTCCCCTGGGGTACCCTTCAAATTAAAGTCAGTATACCCTACAGTTTTGACATGGCCTGGACACATGGGCATGTCTATTGGCCGTGTGTGGCACACGGGCTCGCACATGGGCGTGTGGTCAGCCGTGTGACCCAAGTCAGTAACCCCTTTAAATTTCACACTGTCTGGCACACGGGCATGTCCTCGGCTGTGTGGTGCAAGTCAGTATGTATGCCCTGTTTTCAAACGGTCTATGACATGGGCGTGTCTGGTAGCCGTGTGAGGCACACGGCCTCTTCACACGGGCGTGTGACCCTTATATCTTTGAAAATTTTCTATGTTTCCCAAAGTTTGTGAATGTTATCGGTTTAGTCCCGAACCATTTCTAAGCATGTTTTAAGGTCTCATAGGACCTTACAAGGGACAATGTGATTGATATGAATAGATTTTGATTATGAATGTATGAATGAATGTGAATTGTGTGTGATTTTTGATAATGCCTCGTAACCCTATTCTAGCGACGGATATGGGTTAAGGGTGTTACAATATAAAACATGTGAGCACATAAAATCTACTTAAAGAGGAAGGGATCACATGAAGTAAAGATACAAAGATTTTCAAGGTTTGCATATTCAAATAAAAATATACAAGTACTTAATACTTAACATTAAGCTTCACACAACAACATAGGTTCACATAAAAACATGGGTTCGCTTACAGTACGAGTTTCGCAACAAGGAAGATCATACATTCAAGGGTTTATCCTACTATAACTGGGTTTGCAAATAGGTAAGGCTTTTAGTAATAAGTGTTCACATGTAATTTTGGTCTCACAACCACATAGGGTTCGCATGCATGGATACCTCGCATCAAGATTGGTTCGCATCAAAAGTTAAGTCAATTTAGTCAAAATTAAAAGAACACAATAGGTCATGCACAAAAGGAATGTTAATGAAACTTTGAACTTTATTCATATTGAAAGGAAGTCAACATAATCAAACAATGAAAATTTTAATCAAACAATGAAAATTTTAACTTCATGGTTTGTAAAATAAAAAATAAAATAAACTTAAGGAAAATTTGTGTGACATAATAGCGAAGTCATCTAATATAATGATTTTATTCCCAAGCATTTAACCACGTCACCTTTTCCCAAGGTTTGCTCATACCCATCCTGACTAGCCTCACTTGGATCAATCACCTCGTCACTGCCTTCTACGATCTACTTACTTGAGAAGTAAAAGAGAAGTGGGTGAGTTCATTGAGAACTTAGTGAATATACAAAAAACATCATGGTATGCTTAAAATACGGAGTTAAAACAAAGCTTAGTCTAAAAACCATATTGTGAGTTGGGCTCGCCGTGAAGGTGTAAAACCCAGTTTGCAATTACCTGCTTATCAGAAAAACATAAAAGCTTGTAAAACAATTTCACATGTACTTGTTGACAATCATACTTAAAAGTTGGCTTGTTTTCATAAGAAAACATAAAACATATTCATGTACTTGGCATCTGCTTGTGCTTGTTCTTGAACATATAACATGTTCTTATATTTTTCATATCTTACTATTGGATAAGTGAATCTCCTTATATCACCTCACTTAAGACTTAGATAGTCCTTAACATGTCCCATAAGTGTAGCTTAAAGCTAAACACTCTCTTGTACACCAACGTATCTCTTTGAATAGAGCATAGCTCAACATTCCCTTATCTCTCCACATGTCTAAGAGCTTCAATGCCTAAATCAAAGAACTTACGTGTGAGTACTCATAATCCTTTGGCATGCCAATATATCCAACATAGGGCTCACATAAGGAGCTCGCATAAAATACTCATCACATAGAGCTCACATAGAAGCTTACAAAAGACGATTTACAAAACCATGCTTTTAAACCATATATTAAAACATTTAAAAAATAAGCTTGCGTAGGAGCATACGTAAAACATTTATTTAAAAACATAATCACATATCTTGAAAATTAGAGATTATAGAAAGACCTAAAATTGGAACTTAGTTTTAAAAACTCTAAGCTCCTTAAAACACAATGGTTCGCACTCAAATGGCGATCCCTGAACATTTAACAATTAGTTGAGAATTTAAATAAGTTTTGCTTTTCCTTTGTCCTTACTGTTAGATGGTCCGGATGGTTAGTAACATACATAAGCATTAATTACTTAACAAAACAAAAAATTCAAACATACGAGTAAACCTCCTTGACAATTAACCTTAACAAAACAGAGACTTGACAAAAAGAATAATCGGTAAGAGGACTCTCTATGAAAAGGGATTAATTTAAAGGCACTAAGTGTTTTAGTATTCTTAGTATACCCTACTTGACCTAGGAGAAAGTTATGTGCATGGATAGTGTCCTAACTGGAAAACAAATCAACTTCCTAATTCAAGTGTAACTCGACTTATACTAACGAACCCCAGTTCACCAAACCAACTTGCAAACCTCAGCTCTCCAAACCAAATAGCAAACCCTAGCTCGTTGAACATGTTGACGAACTGTGCTGAAAATATTCTAGCAGACACCAGCTCGTCGTACCATTGGCAAACCCCATGCTTACAAACTCCAAACTT
Source organism: Gossypium longicalyx (assembly GCA_025698465.1). Classification (NCBI taxonomy): domain Eukaryota; kingdom Viridiplantae; phylum Streptophyta; class Magnoliopsida; order Malvales; family Malvaceae; genus Gossypium; species Gossypium longicalyx. The sequence goes on from CM047000.1 coordinate 23,360,377, forward strand.
TTAGGTCATATCTCAGGATTTTGCATAACTACCATGTTTAGTGTCCTAGCGAATTATATATGCTACCATAGTCAAACTATGATCTTACTCATCAGAATCCATGTTTAATGTCTTGGCAGACTATCTATTGTTTATTGTCTAGACGGACTCTACATGCTACCATAGCCAAGCTATTGTCTTACACCACATAAATCCATGTTTAACATATTGGCAAACTACCGCATGTTTTTTGTCTCAGTAGACTCTATTGATTGTCATAGCCGAGCTATGGTATTATACCTTATAATCAAATATTTAATGTCCTGGCAAACTATCCCATGTTTATTGCCTCGGTGGACTATATTAGTTGCCATAGTCGAGTTATGGTCTTACACTTTTAACCTCTTTGAGGCATCGCCCTAAAGGACCTTATCATCGTCACGGTGTCTTCCTATAAATCCTACTAACCATCGTCGTAGTGTTGCTCTATGGAACCTAAATATTGTCATCATGGTATTGCCTCAAAAGACCAATCGATATAATTTCGTTTCACATTTTTACTTTGATGCTCAAACACCGAAGTGCCCCCTTTCTGCAAGCTCCAGAGCTTTACTTATCATGGTTTTCAATAAATAACCCTGTATGATGATATTGTAACAGAATTTCATTCTCCTATTCATTTGCCCATTCCTCTAATTTTCCATTCCTATACTTTGATGCTTGAACACTGCAATGTCCCCTATGGAAGGCTCGGAGGTTCGTACATCACGATTTGCACCCAACAACATCATATGGCGGCAACTAATAGAAATTCCAATTCCTAAATTCTAGCTTCATCAACCCCATCCACACTTTTCCCTCAGTACTCTACCATATGCAATACATGGAATGCGTAACATGTTATCATGGGGTACACTACTCTTCAGGCATAATATCATATCCATTTATTTTATAGAAACATACTGACAAACACTAAAAAAACTACTCAACCTCATGTATACAAGCATTCTCAAAGATAGATTTTAGAAACCCACCTAATTTTCTTTGTCCCGCTAGCTTAGTTTTTCCAATGCTAAAGCTTCCATTCTCCTAGCAGCTAAGAAGTATAACCAAAATCATGTGTTATACTTAGTACTTTCAACTTCAAAACCATTTTTCTAGAAACATGCAGAACCCTTAAAATGGTTCTGAAATCCTTAACTTTGATTTTCTAAATTGTAACACCTCAAGCAAACATATATTCTGAGTCATAAATTTTCGACCAAATTAAAACTTTTTGAAATCGAGCATAAAGTGCCTAACATGAGCCTACAAGGCCTATAACATGCTTTGGAAGTGATTCGGGACTAAATTAAGAACTTTAGAAAATTTTACGAAACTTAGAGAATTTTTGCTAAAATAAGGGTCACACGCCCATGTGGGCAGGCCATGTGGTCACACAGGCCCGTGTCCCTAACCCATGTAACTCTCTGTTTGTCACCCAAGAACAAATTGAAGTCACACGGCCAAGACACACACTCATATCCCAAGGCCGTGTCCTTTACACACTCATGTCCCAAGGTCGTGTCCTTTACACACTTGTGTCTCATGCCCGTGTGCTCAATACTGAGCATTCTGTTTTGCAACAATTTAGGTGCAGGGGACACACGGCCGAATCACACGCCCAAAGGGCTGACCGTGTGTCACACACGGCCTAGACACACACCTGTGTGTCTACCTGTGTGGACAATAATAAGGCTACTTACCAAGCCATTTGCCACCCTCATTCACACATACACTTACCCCAATTCAAAGGCACAAAACAATACATACTTAGGCAACCAAAACATCCACATTCATGGTTAAAACATATCAAATTTATATCTTTATCTAACATATTCACTACATTTATTAAGCCCTAAATCAAACATACAAATCTCACATTCATTAGGCTTCATTCAATTACTATCTAGTTACCAATTTATACTCACATTCCTCATCTCATCAATAGGTCACAATTCCAAACATTACACAATCATGCCATAAATCACATTTCTAAATATTTCACATTCACCAAGCATACCATGATCATATCACCATAGACACTGACACATATATGAATATACTTAGGCTTACAACCATGTTGCCACTATAAGCGAACTTACATGGCCAATTAGCAAAACAAGCCTTTGACGATTACAAGCCATTACATTGGCTAAAATCATATGACACATATAACAAAATGACCAGGTCCCTATACATGCCATAAATTAAAATACTTGAATTCATCAATACCCAAAATGATAGCTTGATAGTGTGATAGGATCTCTGGCGATCTCCAACTCGAGCTAGCTTGACAGCACTATAAAACATGGGAAAGGAAGGGGGTAAGCTATATAGCTTAGTAAGTCCACATAAAAATAATAAGCAACTCTTATTAGGCATTTATCAAGCTCAACAATTTAAACAAAAAATAATACCAATTACTATAAATCTCATAGTTATAATTTTATTCAATCACGATGTTTACTCTATTAACTTACAAGCATAATTTAACATATCTTGGCATTAGCCTAACAACCGTAATCTCTCTTCCGTAACATATCACAGCAATTAACAAGTTATTTCAATTCTCATAGTAAACATGCACATGAAATTATGAGTATTCATATTTCAAGCATATACTTTGACATTTTTCAATTGATTAAAGCCCATATCTTCTCATACTTTCATAGTCATTTTAATAGGCAATTATGTCAATCATTCCTTTTTCTCATATCCGATAAATCACAATTTGTGTGAATAAAACATGCTATATCATAACTCAATTTGGCCCTGAAGCCAATCACATGATCCTCAACCAAACTTATCATGAATTTCATACGTCACAAGTATAGGCCAAAAATCACAAGGTTTTCACAAAATCATTCTCGTGGAAATCATGAACTCAAATTTCATGAAGTCAATGCATATAGACTTTACGTACATACCTGTACCAATTCGTAATACTTACATACTTTTTCTCTTCTTTGACATACCCGTTAAATTTCCCGTTGAACCACTTAGAGTACTAAAGGATACTCGAGAATCTCGTACACACAATACCATACCAATGCCATATCCAAGATATGGTTTCACATGAAATCTTGTATCGATGCCAATAGCCCAGCTATAGTCTTACCCAAAGTCTCATATCGATGCCATATCCCAGATATGGTCTTACAAGAAATCCCATATAGATGTCATATCCCAGATATGGTCTTACACATAATCTCAATAACCCTAATGACATGACATTTGTATCCTATCTATTCCTAAGGTTCAACCGAGACTTTCGCTGTATCGAACCTCTATCGGTCATTTTCATAGTATCGTACTCAATAGCATTCACATTTCATTTCAATAATATAGCATTTACCACAATTATATCAATTAAGCATTTATACATATATAATTTAATGCTTATTAAATATACAAACTTACCTCGATATAAAAATGGCAAAAAGGACCTAACAGTCAAATACTCGTTTTCCCCCGTTCTAGGTCTGAACTCGTTTTTCTTGATCTATAATATCAAATTTAATTTATTTAATCATTACACTATTCAAATCAACCCAAAATCACATTATGGCAAAAATTACATTTTTGCCCCTAAAGTTTCACATTTTTATATTTTAGTCCCTAGGCTCGTAAAATGATTTTCATCAAATTTCTTCATTACCCAAGCCTAGCAGAATCTTTATTGTACTCATACCAACCCACATTTTTCATTAAAACACACTTTTATTACTTATTTTATAACTTTTACAAATAGGTCCTATAAGGCATTTTCATCAAAATAACTTAGCAAAAGTCGTTTATCAAACAACTAACTTGTGTAATCTACCATTAAACATCAAAATGCACAAATATTCATCATGGGAAAAATTTTAGACTTTTATTATGTCTTAAATTAGTGGTAGAAATAGATAAATCTTGTTACAAGGATTTCAAAAACATAAAAATCATTAAAAACGAGACTAGAACGGACTTACAATCGAGCTTGGAAGCTTGAAAAACCTTATCCATGGTTTCTCCTTGTAAAATTCAACCATGGGAAGAAGATGGACAAAATTTGGCTTTTAATTTGGCTTTTTAATTCATTTAATTACCAAATTACTAAAATGCCCTTAATGAAAAACTTTAGAAACATACCTAACCATGTCCATTTTTGTCCACTAACTTAACCAATGGTCTAATTACCATTTAAGGACCTCCAATTTAAAATTTCTTAACAATTGGACACCTATAGCATGTAGAACTCAACTTTTACACTTTTTACAATTTAGTCCTTTTGACTAAATTGAGTGCCCAAACGTCAAAATTTTTGAACGAAATTTTCACAAGATCATTCCATAAAACTGTAGACCATAAAAATATAATAAAAATAAATTTTTCTGCATCAAATTTCTGGTCCCGAAACCACTTTTCTGACTAGACCCAAAATCAAGCTGTTACATAAATCTTACACTTACTAAAAGACTAAGAACCTTACCAGCTCACTAATTCTATACTTTTTTTACTCAAACATCATGATCACTGCTCCATACAGAGCTTCTCAGAACTATCTCTCATTTGAAATGACCAGGGAAGAAGATGAAGAAGAGAGGAAAATGAAACATAAGGGAGAAGAATTCTCCCCGGGAGGTCATTTTTGAGCTATTTATAGCCCTTCTTGCACAGCTATCAATCCCCACAAAAACCATCCATTGGTAATCATTTTGTCACCCACTAAAGAATCTGTTGGTTCAAATCCAACCAAACCAAAATTTGGATTTCAACTAATTTCTCATGATTTTTTAATAAAGGCCGCCAACTTACGGCTTCTTCCAATTTAACCCCCAATTGTTCCCAGTTTTCAAATTTAAAGGAAACCAGGTGTGACAAATAAAGTGTAAACTAAGATAACTTGATTAGGAAACTTGCTCATTAACTGACTTTGGACGTACCAACGTCTAGAGTAGAAAATCCTGCACAAAATATACTAAAATGTGGTATCCGCAAGTATACAAGTCAAGTTGTAATATAGTTACAACGGAGTAGATGAGTACTCTAAGGATCATCCCCAAGGGTGGCAGGCACTAAGGTAATTCTAACCTAAGCACAAATAGATCTAATTAGTACTTTGAATGAATTATAGTACGATAAAATATAAAGAAAGGTGTTTAGGATTTTTTATAATAATAATAAATAATAATAACAATAAGAAAATAAATAAATAAACAACAAAAAATCAAATGATAGAACTATCAAATCTAAGCATGGGTGATTAGTTCACTTCGGTAATCATAACCAACTGTCGCTTCAAGTTTTCTTGTTTAATCAACTAGTCGATACCCCAGTAGGATCTTCCAATCTTCCACTAGAATAACGATTTTACAAGAACTACTTATCTCTCAACCTCACAATCCAAACCGGTTCAGGGTTAAGGTATTCACGGATAAACCATACAAATTTTAGCTTAATTTCCACCTTAATGACTTCCTAGGGTTGTCAAGCTTATGGTTTAATATCTTCCTTTCCTGAACAGCTGACCTATTAAGAGAACCCTACAAAATAGTTAATTAACCATACCTCCACTCATTAATCCCCCATAGGAGGATTAGTTCCTCAAGGGTCTCATAAACAATATAGACTTGATATATGGAATAGAGATGAATAACAATTCAAGAATATAAAGCTTAGAAGAAGTCTAATTTGTATTAAAATAGAATGTTGAATCCTCAGAGAATTTAATCACGTTCACAAATTTGATTTCTTCCGCAAAGCAAAAAACAAAACCTGATATAAAATTAAAGCCTAAGAAAAGAGAAAGACTAAAACTCAGAAGAAAATTATACAATATGGAAGGCTCTCTCTCACATGTGTTAAATGAGCCTATTTATAGATTTAGAGTGGTCGTCATCCTTAACCTTTGGTCAATTATTGTCCTCGTGCTTAATTTTTTATTGTACAGACTAAAACGTCATTGGCTTGTAATTATTTCCCGTACAGAGGTGTTTTCGTGACACACCAGGTCCTGTTTCGCGACATCGAAGGCAATAAGCTTCATCTTCAGGGCATCTTCAGGGGTGTGTCGTGACATCCTCTGGCTATGTCGCAACACCGAAGGCAGTCTTAGTATTCTTCTATTCTACTCCCTATGTTGCGGCATCTAGCTCTCTGTGTTGCAACACAATGACCAGTATCAAGTTAGCACACCTAACGGTCTCCTGCACGCTCACAAAGCATATTAGCTTACCATTAGGCCTCATTTGGCCCCTAAGGTCAATAAAAGACTCAAATTACACAATTTATTGTATGTAACTAGAATTACGAAAACTTAATAAAAAATTAACCAAAATGCTTGTGTTTAAGCTCCTAAAATGCAAAAACTAGTTTAATTTGCTACACTGAATTTCAGCAGAATATTCATGCAATCTGATCGAAGGCCTAAGGAACACAAATAATAGACGTCTCTGTTCTCACACCGCAGATGATTACACCCCATAGACAGTGTCTACATGATGTCTATATCCTTACACCCACAGACGATTACACCCCACAGGTAGTTACCATACGAAAAGGTTATCTATACTTGTCTGTACATAGATATTTATGTGAGTTTGATAAAGAGAACCAATGAGGGTTTCCCACTGGTGGTTGTACCCCTTACATATAGATATATTCATTTAGTTTATAGTGTTAGAGAAAGGGAACCCACGAAGGACTCCCACAGATATTACATCCACCATCGACATTATGTCCTTTCTAATTCTACATGTTATATCTATAATTCTACTTTCATTATGTAAATCTAAGCCAAGTAATCTTAGCTGACGATAGTGATTCAATTAGATTTTCATCATGTAAATCTGGGCTAATTTGGCTAATGGTAGTGATTCAACACAATTTTCATCATGTAAGTCCAAATCGAGTAGACTCAGTTGATGGTTGTGATTTGACACAGCAGAACCTAACTTTTTCACGTGATTTTGATATGTGAGAGCTGAACTATAGTATGGTTTACCAATGATTTCTTCCTATAAGCCTCCCCTTATTCTTGGAAGAAAGACCTCCTGTAAGCCTTTCCTTATGCATATGGGAGTAAAACCTACCGTAAGCCTCCCATGCATCTAAGAATAGGACTTTATTCTCCATGTAATTTTAAGCTGTGAGGGCCTGAGTTAGTGCGATCGATTAGTGATTTCTTCTCATAAGTCTCCCTTCATGTGTGGGATTAGGGCCTTACTTTCTATGTAATTCTAGGCTACGAGGGTTGGTGGTAGTGCGATCGACTAGTGATTTCTTCTTGTAAGCCTCTTTCATGTGTGGGAGCAAGACATATGTTACTTCCTATAAACCTGAATCAGATATTTTCCAAAACTACTTATAATGCCACCTCATGGAAACACACTTATTTAATTTTACTCGTCAAAAACTTAGGCCAAAAGGTACATTCGCTATCATTATTTATAACAATGAACAGTCCTTCGACTCGTATTTTAACAAACAATTTGTGTTTCTCATGTTTTATATCACCAAATGAATAGTATACATTTATTACAGTTTATATCTCCAACGGACAGTTTGTACCTTTTACATTCTATGTTACAAGTGAATGGGTCACACTTCTTACATTTTATATTTCCTACGGATGGCTTGAACTTTTTTTTTTATTTTACATTTTCGATAGTCACATCCATGATATGCATATTACACATTTCCATTATATAATCTAGATCCTCTAATCGATAACTACACTTGAGAATACATTATACATTCTTGGGTTATCGAGCTAATGGAGTACCACTTGCTAATTCAAAAAGAAAAAATTATACAAATCGACCATGGATAGATGTACCATCTGCCAATGTATTATCAAAAAGGGTAAGCATGAATTTCAATAGTCTCGTAAGCATCGTATATTCTCGAATCGTTGGGCCAATAATTGTACCCTCCATTGAACTTCAAACTAAAGCTTTTGACAATTTCAAAAGCACTTCCCATACTCTCTGTAACGACCTAAAACTAACTTGAATCACTGGGTCCAGATCTTAGGTGTCACTACACATAACATATTAAAAATTAAAAAAACAGTTGATGGCTACTTCTTATTTAAAGAATTTTTCTTATCAATTTATGTAAAGGCTCAATATCAAAGAAATAAATAAAGGTATTTAAAAATAAAATAAAGTAATACACTAGTCTGGTTACAAGTTATTACAACACCAAAATTTAGCTAAGGACAAACTCTCAAGGCATAATCCTAAAAATACACCACTATCCAAAAATGTCCACTATATGCATAATAACACGGATCGCCACTTCCTTGGCACATTCCTAGTGTAGTCCCTCTTGGTGAACTCATTCCTCCAATAATACCTAAACCATAAACATAACATTTATAAGTTACACAAATTTAGTGAGTTTGAAATTCAAATTACCTTTAAACCTTTCATGCTGAAATCTTCTTTTTGATTATTTAGATTACCCACTTCTGTCTTTGGCGGATACCTTCACATCATCAGATAAACACATGCTTTTACACCACATAGTTTATTAACATGTCATCTTTCATCTAACTAAATGTCTGACTCTAGATATTACCAGATGATACACCATTTTCTCTTCTCTTTAGAAAATTATCTTTGGTTATCCTACAATAGTTAATCACATGTACCATTCTCTTGGTGGATATTACTTACTAGTCTTACCTTTGGTGGATTCCCATAATGAGTTTGCTAAATAAGATCAACTAAATCATACCATGATTCAACCCAAAATATATATACTCACTGATGAGGAACACTCTAGGTCATTCAGAAGAAATCCAAACATCTATATTTCACAACATAAGAATACCAGATTTACCAAAAAACTTAGATTCCAACTATCCCCAAATAAGACATAATAATATCAAATAATTCATATTTCAATCTTTCATAACATAGTCCAAATTCGTACTAACAGACACTTATACCGTTCGTAATTTGAATACACCCATATTCTAATCTTATAGACTATTATGGTGAATTCTCTTCAAAAGTACAAATGTGATTTCTCCTTCAGAATATATCTCGTATGGCTTATCAAATTTTATTATCAGATCGAATAATTGAATCTATTTTCAAACTTGTTAGATACTCATCATAGAACTAACTATCAAAGAGATATTAGAAGTTACCCAAATATTAACAAAAAGACGAATAACTTAACTTTCCATACACATACATATCAATGAGTACGCCTATAGGATGATACAAAACTTGCCACAAAAGCCATACAGAATATGCCACAAAGGCATAGTAGATCACACCACATAGGTAATCATATAGAATCACATGTTTACTATCTCGACGGACTTTCACAAAAAGCGTCATGGGTTTCTCCACCATGGACTTATAAATATTTTCATGTTGTGATCTGCCAGTCTGGTTTACAAATAATCAAAGGCATCACCATGAATATTCATAGTCATATATTGTCATGGGTTTCAGCCACATGGACTTACACATTCTCATGTCGCGAACTGCCAGTCCAACCTTCATCTTATTGAAGGCTACACCATGAATGTTTTCATATCATAATCTGCCAATTTGGTTAGCAATATATATCTGTCATACCAGAGGCATCACAAGGGAAGCTTTACTCAGAATTTACTTACCCAAATTTGTTCATACAGTAGTTTATACATAATATCATCACACATATATATCATCTTTTTTATGCTTCACCCACATACTTGTTATTTTAGGTGTTATTATTATATATAAGTCTTTACCTGAACAATTAAAATACAGGAATCAAAATAGAGACTCACCTGATACTTACCTAAACTGTAGCTTAAAGTTCTAGATTCGGACAACCATCTCGACCTATCAGCAACAACGGCATAAAGAACACATATTCATCATTAAAACTGATCTTTATACAAATTTTTAATATCTCAATCATAGATAACCTCTATGCAAAGTCTCATGTTCATAACTTTCTGCTCATATAATTCTTGACATCTTTACTCCTTTAAAAACTGAACATGCATAACTATAATACTTACTAGGAGATGGAACAACCACTAATTAAATAAAAAAACCCTAGCTTTCAGCTTATTGAGGAAGAGATGACACTTAGATCTAAGAAAAAGAAACTGAGATTAATATTGAAGAAAGAAGAAAAACTCCCTCACAAACCTTTCTCACCCAAATATATATAACCATCTTCTTTTATTGGAACTTAACAAGTCTAACTTGAACCCATAATTTATCCTTCTTAATGGCCTACAGATTCCTTGAGAAACATAAATGACGATCTTGTATGATTGACATTTGACTAGTCAATCCAATTGACCCTTAACTAGATCACATTACAAAACCCAACTAACACAGTGCTATAAACTCTAAATTATATAGGTTGTTTTAGTAGTTTATGACACCTTTTTACTTTAAAATAATATTAAATCTAAATATTTAATAAGTAATTGGGTGAATTTTGTTCATATTAAGATAATGTGTATGATCTAATAAAGAATGCAATTTTGTGCTATTTTGCATTAAATTTGCATATAATTTAATTATTTTTTGCTATATTCTAATCTTGATTTATTTGTTGTAGTTGGACCAAAGACAAATACATAGCTTATTTATTAAATCTACATGGACATGAGACAATTTCACTCTACATGGATGGCAAAAGCAAGGAAAATTGGGTCATGAAGAAATTAATTTGATCCAATTGAAGTTGGTGTAATTGATGAAAAAGTCTGACAAACATTTGGGTCATCAACCCGTCCAAATAAGGGAGAATGAAGCCCAAATCGGCAAGGGCATTTGGGCAGCTCAAAATTCACCTTTGGAAGATTTATTGGAGGTCCCTACAATTGCAAATAAATCAGAAATCAACACACAAACTTTACCCTTGAAACTGTTCACCACCTTGCTTGATTCAAGCATGGTTTCATGCATGAATCAAGCAACTAAATAACCCCCTATCTCTACAAATTATGGTCGACAATGGAAGTGAGAAACCTAAGGGATTTTAAGCTATTTTTAGCAAACATACTAGATATCCGTCCACTATAAATACTACCCTCTAAACCCCTCAATAATCATCCATCAATCATTCTTCATTTCATCCTTTAACACACACATTCATCCATCCTCTCATTTCTCTCTAAATTTAATTCTTTTCCACCCATCCCATTTCCCTATTTAGCTAAGTAATTCCTAGAGAAAGAACTTTCTCCTGGTCGGCCTTTGAGAAGCAATTTGTGGAGGAGCAACTATGAGAATTGGACGAAGCCTCCACGATTATTGATCACACTATCAAAGACTTTTTTCTTCCTTTTTGCTGTTCATTAATTATTCACTATGTTTGCAAATTGCTTTGTTGGTTTTTCATCAACAATGGTAACTTAGTTCTGTTTAGCTAGGATGATTGCATCAATTCAATAAAGTTTATTTAAATCATGTTATGATGTTTTATGCCTCAGTCAATCATGTTTTCAATTAAAATCATACGTGTATTTCATTCATTAATATGTGATTGAATGCATTAGAATTAGTTGCTTAATCTGACCCAGATGGTGGCTAATAGACAAAATATTTGAAAAGTGCATGCTTAATTTATATCCAACCTAGAATAAATTAAGGTTCTTAATAACTTGATTGAGCTCTATTACCTTGCATAGCTTTTAGGTTTATGTGATTAAATTGTTTCAAACCAACTCAGTCTCTGTTATTTTACATGTATTCTAAGAAACCCTTAGTTAAATATGATCAGTAATATGCATGTTTTTCTAAGTACAAGATTCTGAAAGGACTTATTATTGGTTTCAAGCTTATGAAAGATCGAGTTGCCATGGAATATTTTTCCGGAGCATTATTAACATGATGAGAATGATCTAAGTTAATTGATGTGATTATCCTAGCCTATTCATATTATTGTTGTTAAAATCTTGTCAATTATGCTGCTAAATCCATCTCATCTATTTTTAACCATTCATTTCATTTGCATTTAGGTTAACTTGCATTAGAGATCACTTTGCATCTAGTCATTTATTTTTTTCAACACTCAAAATTATTGTGTTTTTCTTACCGAAATGTTAATATTAATTTTGCAAAATATTGATTAACATATGCAATTTTTTTGGAGATGATAAATCTTATACTTACTTATTACTTGACAACGACTGCGTACACTTGCACAAGCCACGCATTAAAAGTACTCAATCAAAGTGGGCATACATGCATATGGTGGTAATTCCCCCGGTTTATACCTCACTTGATATACCCTTCTCTTAGATAGTAGAATAAGAATAACCTAAAACCTTTACACCTCTATGGCAGTTACTATACAACATATTCCAATTCGTTAGAAGAATATAACGTGGAAAATTACACTATGCAAAACATATAACTTTACAACTCTATGGCTTAAACTTGAATCCACAAGACTCGAGGTACGACAACCTTCCTCCCTTAACAAAATTTCATCTTCAAAATTTTTCCAACTTTAAAGACTCCACTATAATGATTGTACAACTAACTGTTCCTTAACATTAATTGGCGAACTGTTCCTTAAACTCATAGTGACTTCTTTTCAGAGACATACTTTAGAAATCCCTTGTTGGTAAGAATGTCATTAGTCCATTTTAATTGGTGAATTCAATGATTGACAATCATTTTCGAAATTTCAGACGTTACATAACTTACCCTTTGACAAATGTCGAATTTATACTAGAGAACATGAATAGTTACCATGAATTAAAATTTTTGCACACATTTGTCTCTTTATATGAAATAGATACTCAAACACCTCTTGCAAACACTTTGTTGAATCAACTGAAACCCTAATTTCTTTTCTGCTTAACGCTTCTACTACATTCATCTTCAGTCCCCATCTTTCTCAGAGGTAACATTTGCTTTCCTTCAATTCCTCTTTTTCCTTTCACTTTATTTCATACAAAATGATTAGAACAACTACCAGAGACGAGGGTCGAGGTAAAGTTAACTTGAATGTCAACCCTAGAAATCCGACCTCATTAGGACCCTAAGGTCCCGATAATACTCCACTGTGAATGGAGACTCCAATGTACGAATGTAATACCATGCAAGATGAAAAACATCGATATTTAGGCATTAGTGGTATTCTCCACCTGAACTTTGCATACTATTACAGAAGACCATAAAAAGATCGCATGAGTGATAATACCCTAGGCTTTATTCTTCCCTTAATTTTATTGGAGGTCAATTTTCATCTGCCACTTCATCCATTCTTTTGTGCGGTGTTGAATGAGTATAATATCACACCTGGACAACTATCAACCTTGTCATGCTGGACCTTGGTAGCTTATTTCATAGATTGATGCATGCATAATGAACCACCACAGTTAGGCATATTCCAAAATTTTTACCAACTGAAGGTAAAAAGGAGAGGGACTTTTGTCGAAAATGTCCATTTCATTGTTCTCCCAGGTTGCGAGCCTATCATTCAGAACAATATTTCAAACTTCCATTTAAGGAAGGATAAATTCACACGAGTCATCTGTATACTTGAAAATGGATTTGGCTTTCCCACTCATTGGTCCCTTCCTCGGAAAAAAGTTTGTGCTTACTACCAGCCAGTCGGTTTTTAATTTTCCTTGAGGCAGTACAAATCGTTGAAAAGGAGGCGTGTACTTGAGCTGGTGGAATTTGTTCCTGTTAGAAATGTCTTCCAGTATTGATTTCAAGACTTGAGTCCAAACGGTCTTCGAGTAACTAACCCAATAAATTGGTTAGACGATTTTAATATCCCTTCAGCTTCAAAAGCTTGGCCTTATAATTCTACTAATGATTTGGCACAAGTTTTAACAAGGCGTATAGAGGAGCCTCCCTTTTTCTTCTATGAGATTTGTGCACTTCGTCCACACAATTGAATTATCACACCTCCTGGTACTTTTTCTTCTTCCTCTTCAGGTCAAGCTAATTCTCATATTGATGGTGCAGGATCATCTCCGAATTCTCGTACTACGCCAGATAGAGCATCAAATATAGATATCACAGCTCTCTTAGGTGAGGCCTATGCAAAGGAAAGAGCTCCTGCTACTCCCGTGAGAAAAACAGTTGTGAAGAAGGTTCAAAAGTGACCCAAGGTGAAGAAAACACCTAAGATATTGAAGAAAGTGAATGTTCATAATTAAAATGATGTACACTCAAGAAAGGGCTTCCAACACCAAATTCCTTCTTCTCCAATTCTAGCACTTCCTGCAATCCCTGTAGTGCTAGCGGTGTCTGCCCATTTTTCAGACTCTTCAGTTCATAATGTTGATCCTACTCTGGCTTAGGTCCCAACAAAAACATTATACCCTGAGCATCCCACTGTCCCTACTAGTTCTCAGACCCAACATGTTTCTTTTGATGAAACAAATGAATTCTTCCCATGGTGTGACTCATTGAAATTAGGGTCATCTTCCATTTCTCTGAGCTCTATCTTTTGAAGTTAGAACAGAATGATACCATATTAGGTGAAAGAGTCTCTCTGCTCCTATCTTTCTTCCAATCCAGTATTGTCTCTTTTTCATTATTGGAGAAGTCTTCACAAACCTTGTCTATGGAGTATGGACTTTGGAGTGGGCTCCTCCAAGAAACCAATGATTTCCATAATGCTAAAGTTGCGAGCTTAGAGGAGGCTGTCAAAACTAGTGAATGGATGAGCTACGCTGAACTGATCAGACTTATAGGAATAAGATCGAACATCTTGATTCTTATGTCATGGCCTAGAAGACTAAGTTCAAAGATACACAGACTAAGTGTACCCAGCTGGAAGGAGAGGTTAGATCACTGAATGAGAGTGAATCCTATCTAAAGGAGCAACTTAAAGCTTAGGAGTAACGCCACAAGGTTGAACTGGATGGTATACGCCAATCTAATGAAGAAGCTCTCAAAAAGTATCAAGAAGACACCAAAAAGAATTTAACTGAAACTCTACCCAAGTTAAAGTCTAATTTGGTTGTTCATACTAAAGTGCCTGTTGGCCTTCTTGATCTTAGTATAGTAGACCTTAAGGATTTCTCTACTAAGTCGCTAAACTTAAATGTCTATCACCCTGAGGGTGATGACTGGGAATCTTTCCAAAGAGAATGGAAATAATAAGCTAACTTTTTAATTCCCACTACACCCGAAGCTGAAGACAATGAAGACAACTCAACAAACATGGAGCAAAACCCTGAAGATCATGGCCAAACAGAAAAGGTCCCTATTGAGTCCATAAACTAGCCTATTAAAGGAGGAAACTAAAATTTTATATTTGTTTTGTCCTGTACTTTTTCTTTCTCTTATTAAAGTTTTATTTTCCAAATTTTATTAATGAAACTATCATTTGTTCCTTCAATGTCTTTCTTATCACAATATTATTATAACAAAACATCTTTCACACAAACAAAAGTTTTAACATACCTGAGAGACAAGGCCAGGTTCAGCATATTATGCGTACAGGGCTATCTCCCACATTGACTTCCAAAGGACCAGCTAAACCAGTCTTTGATACAAGCTTACAACACCCTAAACCTGACCTGAATCATCGGGTTTGGATCTCAGGTGTTATTACAAAAAAACATAGCAAAAATTTAAAATAATTGATGATTACTTCTTATTTAAAATATTTGTCTTATTAATTTATTTAAAGGTTCAATATCAAAGAAATAAATAAATAAAAGTATTTAAAAATAAAATAAAATAATACATTAGTTTAGTTACAACTTATTATAGCACCAAAAGTATGCTAAGGACAGACTCTCAAGGTGTAATCCTGCAATACGCCATTATCCAAAGATGTCCATTATATGCATAACGTAACACCCATAACCCATACTTGTCAGTTAGGGTTACAGAGTATTATCGAACAATCTAGATCAGTTAATAACAAATAGTATCAAGTTTGACAAATTTAATTAACAAAATCATAAATAACTAGACTTGAATAAAACATATATTAATGGGTCTTAAATTGAGCCTACGAGGCCTTAAAAATAGTTTAGGAACAATCAGGGACAAATTTAAAACAAATCAAAAGGTTTTGGGAAAATATGAAAATTTTCACTACAGGGGTCACATGCCCGTGTGTCTAGGTCATGTGACAAATCCTAGATTTTGGCTTCAGACATGGCCCTGTGACTATCCCACACATCTGTGTGCCTACCCATGTAAATCACTGACTTGGGTCACACGGCCATGGCACAGGTTGTGTGCCAGCTCGTGTGAACCTTATACCTAACACGTTCGGGCCAAATGCCCATGTGGGTTGCTCGTGCGAGACACACAACCGTGTGACAGCCCGTGTCCCAGGCTGTGTGTGCCCAAAAATGACCTAAAACATGCTTATTTTTCATCCAATTTCATAGGTACTTAAACCATCTTATAATATATGATTGCAAGCCTCAAAACACACCTAAGAACCACCATAACATGACAAAACAATTTATCAAAAATACTATCCAAAGTCATTAAAGTCACCACATCTATCACACTTGACCACATCTAGCGCACATATAAGTTAAAAAACTTACCACTTATTCACATATCCATATTACTTGTGCCTAGGTTGACACCATACATGCATTCTTCAAAAGCTATAAAACACAACCAAAGCATAGGCAGTTCAAGTTATACAACAAAAACCATTATACATCACTATATTCAACTTTAACTCCTTTTACATGCCATATAAGCGAAGATGTATACATAATTTACCAAAAGGATCCTTGGATAGTGTAATTCTTCGAGTTGATCCAATCTCTCGACTTTCGCAAAACATAATCTATAAAGAAAGAGACAAGACCCGAGTAAGCTTACATAAAACTTAGTAAGTTCGTCGATTAAATGATCAAACTTACCGAATTAAAATAATAAATCAAATAACAAGATTATTAAACGAGTTCTTGTAGATCACAGCTCACATAGATGAGTAATGTTCAACAATAGTACAAATCAATTCTCTACATTTCAATAACATTTAGAGATCAATAAATAATACCCGATGAACGATGTATGGATACGAATACACAGTTAACCAAACAGAACAGACGAGATGCTTATACAATCCAATCCAACCGATGACACACCTCGGCACTAAGTGCCTAGCCCATAGGCTAACATCTACCCCCATAACACACCAGAAACACTGTAATATAACTCGATAGTCCGCAACAAATGTAAGACCTCTGTAATATCCTAATTTTGGGCCTAGTCGGAATAGTGGTTTTGTGACCACAAAATCCGAGATAGAAATAATTATTTTATAATTATTTTGATGTTTATGATATGATTGCATGATTGTGTGAAAATTTTGTGAAGAAATTCTATGCATAAAATGCTTAATTTGAAGTTAGGGACTAAATCGAATAATTTGCAAAACTTGCATTCTAGAAGTTTCTAGTATGAAATTGTTTTGAAATATTAATTAGGAGGTCTTAAATAGAAATTTTACCAATTTCTAAGTTTATGGACAAAAATTGGACATCGATGGAATTTTTGGAAAGTTTAGTAGTAAGGGCATTTTGGTCATTTAGGGTAAAATGAATTAAAATACAAAATTAAAAGCCAATTTTGCTCATCTTCAACCCCATGGCCGAATATAGCAAGGAGAAACCATGGCTAGGGTTTTTCAAGCTTCCAAGCTCGATTGTAAGTCCATTCTAGCCCCGTTTTTCAAGTTCTTTACGTTTTTGGAGTCCCGGTAGCTCGATTAAGCTTATGCTAGCAATAATTCAACCTAGGGTTCATATTTGGAAAAATACCCATAGGTGAAATTTGTGTATTTTGGTGTTTTATGATAGAATATGAGGTTTTAAATTATGTTAGACAACTTGTGCTACTCGGTTTTAAGTGAAAACGAGCAAAAGGGCTTAATCGGTAAAAATACCTAATAGTCATAAGTACATGTTAGAGTGAGAATTTGATGTTTCCATAGAAGGGAAAAATGATCAGCATGTCATAAAACATAAGAAAATAGGCTGAATTTTAATTTACGAGCTTTGGGGCAAAAGTGTAAATATGCAAAAGTTTAGGGGCAAAATTGTAATTTTTCCAAAATATGATTTTGGGTCAATTTGAATAATGTGAGTCATAATTAGACTATATTTTAAATGATAGAGCAAGGAAAACTGAAATTCGGGCTAAAATGGGGAAAATACCAAGTTGTGGACGAAATGGTAAAAGTAGCCATTTTCGCATACTAGGTAAGTTCATATGTAAATGTTGGTAACATAATTATTATTTTAAATTTTTTTATGTTATTTAAATGATATGATAGTTATTATGAAATATTATACTCGTGATAATTGTTTGATAATATGTCAAATTATGTGATATACTTGGAAAATGTGAAATACTACCGAGTATCGGTATCGGTATTCCGTAGAAGATGGTTGAGACACATGATTGGGAAAAAGGTCCCGTTGAACCTTAGGAATGGATTAGGATACAAGTGACATGTCACTGGGATATTTGGGCATCCAAACTCGTTGAGTTGAGTCCGAGTTCACTTATGGATGTGAATGTCCGAACTCGTTGAGTTGAGTCCGAGTTCGTGAGATGTAACTAGGCATCCGAGCTCGTTGAGTTGAGTCCGAGTTCACTTATGGATGTGAACGCCCGAGCTCATTGAGTTGAGTCTGAGTTCGCTTATGGGCGGGTTACATAGTAGCTTGGCTACATATGTGGCACTTATGTGCAAACTTTCCATGTATCCGAATTATATTCCGATGTGTTCAACGGGTAAAGTTCTACTCAAATGGAGGAATACTCAAGATGAAAGGGACGTATTGGTAAGTGTTGTGAAATGGATACTTTGAACAGGTATGTACTTAACCCTCGGGTTGAAAAATCGATATAACAACAATATGGTAAGATGATAAATGAAAATATGATATGAATGTCCTGGTGATGATTATGCAAATGATGTTTTATGTTTGCTTATATGGTTATGTTACTTGCTATTTGCATGTGAACTTACTAAGCATTTATGCTTACTCCCTCCTTTTCATTCCTTGTAGTGTTGACAAGCCAGCTCGAGAAATCGGGAGCAGTCGGAGGCACGCTCACACTATCCGTATACCATCTTGGCATAATGGCTTGTATATTTTGAGTATGGCATGTATAGCATTATAATCATTTTGTATATATGGTCTTATGATATGGCTATTGAGTAGTATAAAAATGCTTGGTAATTATTAGCCATTGGAATGGCTAATTATGATCATATTTGGTGTTATGTATGTCAAATTGCTAGTTAATCCATGGAAACCATGAAATAGGTAAAATTTACCATAAATAGATTCAGACAGCAGTAGTGATGTGAATTTGAAAAATCATTAAAAATAGTAGAGATATAATTAGATGATTAATAAAATATGGAATTTAAGAATTATGAGTCTATTTTCATATGGAAGAAACGAAACAGGTATATAAGTTATATTTTATGAGATATTTAAATTTTTGTGAAACAGGGCCAGAGCGATTTCTGGATCCCCTGTTCTGACTTTGGAAATTCACCATAAATTGTATAACAATAATTAGAAGTCATAATTTATATGCACAGATTTCTTGTTGAGTCTAGTTTTAATAGAAACAAACTTCATAGTTATTGAAATTCTGTACAGAGAGATATCTGATTCGTAATACACAGAGGTCAGAGCAGTCGAACCCTGAAACAGGGGAGACTTTAACTAATAAACTGTACTAATTGGCGTAGTAAAAAATTCTAGAAAAAAATTAGTAAATATATATATTAGTCTAGTTTCAGGTAAAATTTACGGATCTTGATTTGAGTTTCAAAACTCGAGATATGAATTTTTAAGCGACTGTGATGCAGTTAGCCAACTTGTCTGGAATTTCTAAAATTAAATTGTTTGAGTTGTTTAATCAATGAATTAAGTCTGTTAACACCTCGTATTCGACTCCGGCAATAGTCTCAGGTACGGGGCATTACATTTGGTGGTATCAGAGTAGGTTTAGTCGGTTCTCAGACTAACCTAGCATGTGTAAAAGTTTAGCTATACATGCCACTGATCTGTGATAGTGTGATGTCTTCCGACGCGTATGAGTACCTTCTTATTTAGACAGGGTACTCTCCAACCGAGCTGCGCCGACCATGTTCAACGTTATGTGAAGGTATTTGAGTAAAATTATGATTATGATAAGTCTCGGTTCAGAAAAGTATGAATAAAGGTTTATGATACATATGTGATAAATATTCATATTTGCTCAATGCTCATATGATGTAGTGTATATGGCTTACTTGATAAGATGAACGAAATAAATAGAAAGTAGTAGAGGTATGAGTAAAAGTCATAATATTATGATAGGAATGAAAATGTCCTTGTTTTGATTTGGACGTCGAATGTTGATGAATGCTAATGATATATAATTTTTATGAGATAAAGGATTATAATGAAATGAACTTATCTATGTTAAATTATTGGACTGAATTATATGATTGTAATGATATGTACATGATGATGCACGAAATGAAAGTTATGATTGTGGTGCAAATATCTATGTTTGTTTGGCCTTATATGATGTCATGAGCATGACTTAATTTAATTAAATGAATGGATAAGTAAAGCTATCTAGAAAACATAGAATGTATGCATAAGTATATTGTCTAAATGGGACAATAGGAAAATTGGTGTAAGCCAACATGAATGAATGACATGATTTTGATGATGTTGCTATGATGATGGAAGTTGTGTCATATGTGTATGTATAAGAAAGTCGAGTCGGAGGTCTTACAACCCTCCCCTTACTGAAATGGTACTTATAATGGAATTTCATGAGATTTGTATTGAATAAGTTTCGGTTGAGAACCCAAAGAGTTCAATGATAGAATAATTATAAGTATGATCAGAGATTGAAAATGAGCTGATAAGTAAAGTCGAGCTTGATAAAGTATCGGATTGACGTAAAGATTATTGGAATTATGCATTATTCCAGTTAGAAAAGGAATTCTCCTTGGTAAACCGAATTACTCAGTGCAAGGTCGAGAAAAGTGCAAATCGAAATTTATTCAGAATCGCCTTCTTTAGTGAATGGTTTAATATGAAATTTGTGTGCAGAACTAGTTGGGGAAATGATTTTTGAAATGTGAACTATCCGAGTGTGATGGTTATGGATCGGATGATTTTTAGCGATCTCTTTTGAGATGTTCTATGTGTTTACCCGTTCTCGTAAATATTTCTATGGCTATTGATCTTACTCAAGAAATTCTTGTTATATGGGAATGTCTTTTAATCTCGGTGTTGGATGAAAGCATTGGTAGTCCGACTGGTTTATAATTTATATTGCTCTATTTCATCGGGTATTCTATTTCATTTCGTCGATAAGAATTGATGAGAGAATACATATGATGTTATGATTCTGCATTTCTTCTACTTGATGCTTCATCCGATATATATGTATGGGAAGATATATTGTTCTTGTTATATTTGATTCCAGTGGGATTAAATGATGTTTTCTTTTGGACTTTCTTTCTTTGAAGAATTATCGGGGTATTCCGTATTTTCTCTATGAGTTTGGTTTTCGATTCTCCGGCTTGGTTTTCGATTCTTCAGCATAGTATCGTATCTTGGGTTTCTTTATTCTGGATTTCTTTATTCTGGATTTCTCAATTTTGGATTTCTTTATTCGGTTTTCTTGTTATCTTTGTTCCATAATTTGTTAATTATGACTCGTGTTCGAAGTGCGTTCTTCAGCTCGTGATAATCATGTAAAATATGACTATACTTCTAATTTTGATCTTGATAATGTGGTGATTTTAGTATTGGGGTTTTTTTTTTTTCTAATTTTTGTGTAAGGATTTGACATCAGTAAAGGCATAAGTGATAAAAGCGCGAGTTTCAGTCGGTATGGTGAATTATCTATTTGAAAGATTTCATGCGACAATTATTTCAGGATTATTTTTCCCAAGTTTGATAATAGAATTTCATTTTGTACGGATAAAAGAGTAAATAATCTGAACGATAAGTGTATATTTATTAGAAAAAATTTGATATTAGTTAAAGTCACTACGAATGATAAGGTTTTCATTTTGTGAAAGCTGAAAAGTTTATTACATGTTGACAAAGTTCGGATAGATGAGAATATTGGTAACTGAAGCGTAGACTAGTCTACATTGAGTAAAGACTTCCTGACTTTCAGTAATATACTGTTGTATGAATTGTGATGTGTTTCAAGACAGTGAGGTAATGTGATAGTTTAGAGCATTCGATGTTACATAAAATCGGAGTTGTTAAAGGGGTTAAAGCTGAGCATTGGGATCTATCAAAATTATCCTTCGTGTTGATATTGGGATGGAAATGAGAAGGATTATTCTTGAGGCCATATCAGAATTATTTCCATGGCCGAAAGAGGAAAATGTGATGTATCCTATTGTTAAATGTTTGGCGAGATCTATAAATCATATCTGTATTGAATGAATTCTTACTCATCAGATTCATGGAAATTCAGGTCTCTTTGATTGTTGGATTTCTTGGAATTCCGGTCTCCATTAATCAAGTTAAGATTCGGGTTTTATGTCATGATATCATGGGAAACTGAGAAGGGTTGAAAATTTAAGAACAGTTGAGAGTTGAGACTATAAGTTTTCAGATCATATGAGAAATTAAAGAGATGTATTGGAGGTACAGTCTAAGTGAAAGTTCTTTGGCACCGAATATGAGATTAAAAGTGAAGACCACTTTTCTGGTAAGATTTTCGGGGACGAAAATTCCTAAAGGGGGGAGAGTTGTAATATCCTAATTTTGGGCCTAGTCGGAATGGTGGTTTTGTGACCACAAAATCCGAGATAGAAATAATTATTTTATAATTATTTTGATGTTTATGATATGATTGCATGATTGTGTGAAAATTTTGTGAAGAAATTCTATGCATAAAATGCTTAATTTGAAGTTAGGGACTAAATCGAATAATTTGTAAAACTTGCATTCTAGAAGTTTCTAGTATGAAATTGTTTTGAAATATTAATTAGGAGGTCCTAAATAGAAATTTTACCAATTTCTAAGTTTATGGACAAAAATTGGACATCGATGGAATTTTTGGAAAGTTTAGTAGTAAGGGCATTTTGGTCATTTAGGGGTAAAATGAATTAAAATACAAAATTAAAAGCCAATTTTGCTCATCTTCAACCCCATGGCCGAATATAGCAAGGAGAAACCATGGATAGGGTTTTTCAAGCTTCCAAGCTCGATTGTAAGTCCATTCTAGCCCCGTTTTTCAAGTTCTTTACGTTTTTGGAGTCCCGATAGCTCGATTAAGCTTATGCTAGCAATAATTCAACCTAGGGTTCATATTTGGAAAAATACCCATAGGTGAAATTTGTGTATTTTAGTGTTTTATGATAGAATATGAGGTTTTAAATTATGTTATACAACTTGTGCTACTCGGTTTTAAGTGAAAACGAGCAAAAGGGCTTAATCGGTAAAAATACCTAATAGTCATAAGTACATGTTAGAGTGAGAATTTGATGTTGCCATAGAAGGGAAAAATGATCAGCATGTCATAAAACATAAGAAAATAGGCTGAAGTTTAATTTACGAGCTTTGGGGCAAAAGTGTAAATATGCAAAAGTTTAGGGGCAAAATTGTAATTTTTCCAAAATATGATTTTGGGTCAATTTGAATAATGTGAGTCATAATTAGACTATATTTTAAATGATAGAGCAAGGAAAACTGAAATTCGGGCTAAAATGGGGAAAATACCAAGTTGTGGACGAAATGGTAAAAGTAGCCATTTTCGCATACTAGGTAAGTTCATATGTAAATGTTGGTAACATAGTTATTATTTTAAATTTTTTTATGTTATTTAAATGATATGATAGTTATTATGAAATATTATACTCGTGATAATTGTTTGATAATATGTCAAATTATGTGATATACTTGGAAAATGTGAAATACTATCGAGTATCGGTATCGGTATTCCGTCGAAGATGGTTGAGACACATGATTGGGAAAAAGGTCCCGTTGAACCTTAGGAATGGATTAGGATACAAGTGACATGTCACTGGGATATTTGGGCATCCGAACTCGTTGAGTTGAGTCCGAGTTCACTTATGGATGCGAATGTCCGAACTCGTTGAGTTGAGTCCGAGTTCGTGAGATGTAACTAGGCATCCGAGCTCGTTGAGTTGAGTCCGAGTTCACTTATGGGCGGGTTACATAGTAGCTTGGCTACATATGTGGCACTTATGTGCAAACTTTCCATGTATCCGAATTATATTCCGATGTGTTCAACGGGTAAAGTTCTACTCAAATGGAGGAATACTCAAGATGAAAGGGACGTATTGGTAAGTGTTGTGAAATGGATACTTTGAACAGGTATGTACTTAACCCTCGGGTTGAAAAATCGATATAACAACAATATGGTAAGATGATAAATGAAAATATGATATGAATGTCTTGGTGATGATTATGCAAATGATGTTTTATGTTTGCTTATATGGTTATGTTACTTGCTATTTGCATGTGAACTTACTAAGCATTTATGCTTACTCCCTCCTTTTCATTTCTTGTAGTGTTGACAAGCCAGCTTGGAAATCGGGAACGGTCGGAGGCACGCTCACACTATCCGTATACCATCTTGGCATAATGGCTTGTATATTTTGAGTATGGCATGTATAGCATTATAATCATTTTGTATATATGGTCTTATGATATGGCTATTGAGTAGTATAAAAATGCTTGGTAATGATTAGCCATTGGAATGGCTAATTATGATCATATTTGGTGTTATGTATATCAAATTGTTAGTTAATCCATGGAAACCATGAAATAGGTAAAATTTACCATAAAATAGATTCAGACAGCAGTAGTGATGTGAATTTGAAAAATCATTAAAAATAGTAGAGATATAATTAGATGATGAATAAAATACGGAATTAAATAATTATGAGTCTATTTTCATATGGAAGAAACGAAACAGGTATATGAGTTATATTTTATGAGATATTTAAATTTTTGTGAAACAGGGCCAGAGCAATTTCTGGATCCCCTGTTATGACTTTGAAAATTCACCATAAATTGTATAAAAATAATTAGAAGTCATAATTTATATGTAAAGATTTATTATTGAGTATAGTTTTAAGATAAATAAACTTCATAGTAATTGAAATTCTGTACAGAGAGATATCTGATTCGTAATACACAGAGGTCAGAGCAGTTGAACCCTGAAACAGGGGAGACTTTAACTAATAAACTGTACTAATTGGCCTAGCCAAAAATTTTAGAAAAAAATTAATAAATAGATATATGAGTGTAGTTTCAGGGAAAATTTACGGATATTGATTTTTTGTTTTAGAACTCGAGATATGAATTTTTAAGCGATTGTGACGCAGTTAGCCAGCTTGTCTGAAATTTCTAAAATTAAATTGTTTGAGCTGTTTAAGCAATAAATTAAGTCTGTTAACACCTCGTGTTCGACTACGGCAACGGTCTCGGGTGTGGGGCGTTACAACCTCGGTATATAAAGTGAACAGAGGATATACAGAAATCATCATCCTATCTCATATCAAACCCATACCACTCACAAAGTAACCTATTGGCATTCCAATCGTAGTCTATCCAACGTTCATCCGGCTCAAGATTTATAAATAAAAAATAGTGTTATCGTTTCATTCCATCAGTTCTCATTTACAAGAAAACATTTGTATTAATCAACATTCAACACTTGAATTTCATCTAATATACATTTAAAAGTGTATTAGAATTAAACCGGTGGAACTTACCTGACAAACTGTTGCACGACAAGGTACAGGGACTATTTAGTGTTTTTCTCTTTTCGACAATTATCAGCTCGTTCTTGATCTAAAATAATAATTTTGTTTAATTAACTAATTCCAATAGAAAAATCAAATCATTTTATGCAATTAAGTCCTTTTTGACATTTTTACAAAATTGCCTTCAATATTTTACTTTTATGCAATTTAGTCCCTAAGCCTAAAACATGCAATTTAACCATTTTCATTCAAACCCAAGCTTAGCCGAATATTCAAGGGTTTCACTATAGACCATATTTGCGATTATTCTATATCAAGCCCTTGTAACTTTATTACTTTAACAATTTAGTCCTTAAACATTAAAATCATCAAAAACTACAAATACATTCAATAATCTTTCATAAACTTCAAGAATAACTCAAGCTCATCAATGGCATAATCCAAAACATTTGACAGTTTTACAAATTAGTCCTCAGGTTAGCTAGACCGAGCTAATACAAGCTTAAAAACATAAAAATTACTAAAACCGGACAAGGTTTACTTACCTATTTGAAGAACCCTAACTAACTGAAGCTTTTTCTTCTCCAACAATGGCTACATGGTTTTGTTTCAAAGAAGAATCAAGAAGGTAATGTTTCAATTTATCTTATAATTTATTTACAGTTTACTTATTTACAAAATTACCATTATATCCTTTTAATTTTAATGAAATTTCATGTAATTTAACTATGTAAACTGCCCATTCATATCACTAACGGTATAATTACATTTAAGGCTTTTATTCTATATTTTCATTACCACTTGGTTCATTTAACTTATAAAGACTAACATTTACAACTTTTATGCTTTAGTCCTTTTACTTGATTAACTGTCTAAATGATAAAACTTCTTAACCAAAATTTAGTT
Source organism: Gossypium longicalyx (assembly GCA_025698465.1). Lineage (NCBI taxonomy): Eukaryota > Viridiplantae > Streptophyta > Magnoliopsida > Malvales > Malvaceae > Gossypium > Gossypium longicalyx. The sequence goes on from CM047000.1 coordinate 23,387,008, forward strand.
CGGCACTAATGACTTCGTAAATATTAAATAATTTATATTTACAGACTAACTCGTCGGAGTTGTGATTCTGAAACCACTATTTCTGGCACCATCGAAAAACGAGTTGTTACACATAATAACACAAATCACCACTTCTTTGGCACATTCCTGGCGTAGTCCCTCTTGGTGAACTCATTCTTCCAATAATACCAAAAACATAAACATAAAATTTATAATTTACACAAACTTAGTGAGTTTGAAATACAAATTACCTTTACACCTTTCATGCTGAAATCTTCATTCTAATTATTTAGATTACCCACTTCTACCTTTGGCGAATACCTTCACATCGTTGGATAATGTAACACCCCTTACCCGTGTTTGACACCAGAACAGGGTATGAGGCATTACCGGACATAAACACATGCAATCATATAAAATCGGGTCATGAATTTGCGTTCAAATTTAAAAATTTTCACATTTCATTTTAAAGTCCCTAATATGGGCCTACAAAGCCCAAATCATGCTTTGGAAATGGTTCGGGACCAAACCAAGAACTTTAGAAAACTTTGAAAATTTTCATGAAAAACAGGGGCACACTCCTATGTGATATTAGGACATGGCCGTGTGGCTCGCATGGCCATGTCCCTATCCCGTGCACTAATTTGACTTGCCGTTGTGAACAAATTTATGTCACACATAGATATCACCACTCATTCATCCACATATGTAAGCATACACATCCTTGAAATGCATCATCATGGACTTATAATATAGCCAATATACCAACATCAAATGGCCTTACACAACAATGAACTTTCAAATAGCATAGGCCAACATTTTAGGCCAAAACAATTATGACACATACAAAAATAACCAAGTCCCCTATATATGCCATAACCTTAAGTATAAGAATTATCAATACCCAATTTGTTAGTTTGATAGTGTGATAGGTTCTCCAGTGACTTCCAACTCGAGCTAACCTAAGGATATTATAAACACAAAAAATAAAGGGAGTAAGCTATATAGTTTAGTAAGTTGGTATGTAAATAATAAGAAATTTATTAACATTCTTTTACCAATTCTCAGAATATGTTCTCAAGATAATACAATCATAATTGCACATAGTTCCACTATTTACTCTTGTTCATATCAAGTTGTCTACTCGAGTCATAGTCACTAAATTATTTATATCTTGAGCTATGGAACTCCAAATTAATATCTGCTAATTTTACCTAAAACTAGACTCAAATTTCTTCTTACCATAAAATTTTCAGAATTTTTGGTCAAGCAAATAAGTACAGTTTATTCTTTAAAGTCTTCTCTGTTCTGCTATTTGACAGTTTCAACCCTTCTTCACTAAAAATTAATTATCTCATTGTATGGGATTTGGATGATGTTCCCATTTATTTCTATTGAAAATAGACTCAATAAGAATTTTAAAAATATAAACTCTAACAAATAATTATTTTTATAAAATTTTTAATAATTTTTCAAAGTCAAAACAGGGGATTTCGAAATCATTCTGACCCTGTCTCACAAAAATTCAAATATCTCATAATATGAAATTCTTTTCCTTACACCGTTTCTTTATGTGAAAATAGACTCAATAACCTTTAATTTCATACTTATTCAACCTCTAATTCAATTTCTACCATTTTTTATGATTTTTCAAAGTCACACAACTACTACTATCCAAAACTGTTTTATTGCTAATTTTACTCTCTCACGTTTTCTTTGTATTAACTTCCATTCAACATTCATTTAGATTTCGTATCAACCTATATCGCTTAAATCAGTTATACTTTCATTTTTTTTTATCTTGACTATGTCAGTTGATACACTTAAACCTCAATGAAAACACATTATTTCAATTCAACATCAAATAATATTATTGGTTCATAATTCTTTCACATTTAATCATCACATAGTCATATTCGTTTACACTTAGTCATTTTCCATTGAGCACATTAGAATAATAACGGATACACGGTGGCCTTCACATAGTACCACCATTGTAGTCAAAGCTATTTTATTCACAAAGTGGCCTTCACATAGTACCACACTTGTGTCCAAAGCTATTTTATTCCTAAGGTTCAACCGGGAAATTTCTCGCTTGGCACAATACCATGGACTTATTTCACTTAGATGTCATGGACTTCTTTCACTTAGCACATGGACTTATTTCACTTAGATGCCATGGTCTTATTTCACTTAGCACAATGTCATATCCTAGATATGGTCTTACATGCGACTCACTTATTTCACTTCGCACATTGCCATGGTCTAACCATGGTCATTTACCGTCAATTCATATTTCACTACACAACGATCGTGATCGATCCTGCGTTTTTACTCAATTCGAACGTTTACTTTAATTTTTACAATTTAATCAAATATATAATAATATTGCATAATTAACACAAATCAATAACATTTATTAACATACGAACTTACCTCAACCTAAAATGGCGAAAAGGACCAAATCGTCCAATACTCGTTTTTCCTCCGTTCTAAGTCTGAACTTCGTTTTTCTTGATCTATAATATCACATTTTACTTATTAAATTATTATACTATTCAAATCAGTCCAAAAATCATATTATGGTAAAATTACATTTTTGCCCTTAAAGTTTCACATATTTACAAATTTACCTCTAGGCTCGTAAAATGAAATGTATCCATTTTTATCAATAACCAAGCCTAGCCAATTCATATTCCCTCTTATAGCAGCCCAAATTTTTCACTAAATCACATTTCCTACACATTTTACAACTTTTACAACTAGGTCCTTTTATGAAATTTCATCAAAAATCACTTAGTAAAAGTTGTTTATCACACTTCAAACTTTCATATTCTTCTATAAAACATCAAAACACATGTATGTCATCCATGGGTAAATTTTAAACACAAAAAATAGCTCAAAATAATGGTAGAAATAGCTAAACCGAGTTACGAGGATCTCAAAAATGTAAAAATCATTAAAAACGGGGGTAGAACGGACTTACAATCGAGCTTGGAAGCTTGAAAAACCCTAGCCATGGTTTCCCCTTGTGAACTCGGCCATGGAGTTGAAGATGTACAAAAATTGGCTTTTAATTTTGTTTTTAATTCATTTTAATTACTAAATAACCAAAATGCCTCTAATTTAAAAATATTCTATTTCACCTATTTCATGTCCATTTTTATCCAAAAAATTAACCAATGGTCTAATTACCATTTAAGGACCTCCAATTTAAAATTTCATCACAACTGGACACCTCTAACATGTAGAACTCAACTTTTGCACTTTTTACAATTTAGTCCTTTTGACTAAATTGAGTGCCCAAACGTCGAAATTTTCAAACGAAATTTTCATGAAATCATTTCATGAAACCGTATATCATAAAAATATAATAAAAATAAATCTTTTTTCTCGTCAGATTTGTGGTCCCGAAACCACTGTTCCGACTAGACCCAAAATCGGGCTGTTACAGATAAACACATGCTTATACACCACATACTTTCTTAACATGTCATCTTTCATCTAACTAAATGTCTGACTCCAGATCTTACCAAACGATACTACCTTTTCTCTTCTCTTCAAACAACTATCTTTGGTTATCCCAGAACAGTTAATCACATATACCGTTCTATTGGTGGATACTACTTACTAGTCCTTACCTTTGGGCAGATTGCCATACTAAGTTTGCTAAATAAGATCATCAACCAAATCATACTATGACTCAACCCAAAATATATATACTCACTGATGAGGAACGCTTTTGGCCATTCAGAAGAAATCCAAACATATATATATTTCACAGCATAAGAATACCAGATTTACCAAAAAACTTAGATTCCAACTATCCCCAAATAAGACATGATACTACTCAAATGTGACAGATACCAGATATTCATATTTCAATATTTCATAGCGTTGTCCAAATTTGTACTAACAGACACTTATCCCTTTCATAATTTCAATACACCTATATTATAATCTAACAGATTATTATGGTGAATTCTTTTTAGAAGTACAGATGCGATTTCTGATTCAGAATGTATCTCGTACAACTTATCAAACTTTAATACTATATTGAATAATCAAATTTATTTTCAAACTCATTAGATACTCATTATAGAACTAACTATCGAAGAGAATCAAAAGTTACCCAAATATTAACACAAAGGCGAATAACTTAACTCTCCATACACATTTATATCATTGAATACGTGCATAGGATGATACAGAACTCACCAAAAAGGCTTAGTAGATCACACAACACAGGAAATCATACAGAATCACATGTTTACTGTCCCGATAAACTTTCATAGAAAGTGCCATGGGTTTCTCCCCCATGGATTTATACATATTTTCATGTCGTGTTCTGCTACTATGGTTTACATATTACCGAAGGCATCACCATGAATATTCATATAGTCATTTACTGACATGGGTCTCAGCCATATAGACTTACACATTCTCATGTCGTAATCTAACAGTCCAGTCTTCATCTTACTAGAGGCTACACTATGAGCATTTTCATATCATACATTGTCATGGGTCTCAACCACATGGTCTTACACTTATTTTCATATTGTGATCTGCCAGTCTGGTTAACAATATATCTGTCTTACAAGAGGCATCACACGGGATGTTTTACTCAGAATTTACTTACCCAGATTTGTTCAAGCATATTTAATCGATTCATGTATTCCTATATCAGACTTTACCTGTATACTTACCGATCAATTTCTATTCATACAGTAGTTCGTACATAATATCATCATACACACCTATTATTTGAAGTGCTATAATTATATATAAGTCTTTACCTGACCAGTTAACATGATGGAGTTAGAATAGAGACTTACTTGATACTCACCCAAAATGTAGCTCGAAGCTCTAGACTCGGATTGTAACAACCCGCTTTTCAGTTGTGTCAAAAATAGTGGTTTTGAGGCCACTAAATCTAAAAAATAAATTTTTAAACATTATTATTTAATATTTACAAGTCAAGCATGGTTTTAAAAAGGTTTTTGATATAGTAATTTTTGTTATATAATCGATTTATTAAGTTCATGTGGTATGACTATAAGGTCAAGTGGTTTTAGAAAATAAGGTATCGGGACCTTTTTTCTATTTTTAAAATATTTACGTAGTGTCATTAAGGTAGTATTAAAGTTTCATTGAAAAATTTAGACATTTCAATAGTTAATTAATTAAAAAGGACTAGATCGTAAAAGATGTAAAATTTGATCATTATTTGATTTGAGTGATTAAATCCCTTAATGAATGAAAGTAGATGGACTGATATGGTAAATATATTGTATTATATATGAGTGGGTGGTTGGCTTTCTCTTATTATGAAAATATGTATGTTTTATTAATTAAAATAAAACAAATTAAAAGGAAATAAAATAAAGTTAAAGTATTATCTTTTTCCTTTTATTGTTTTGCAGAATTTAAGAAAGAAGAAAGCCATTGATAAACCTTCAAGCTTCGGCCAATCTTCATAGGATGCATGTAAGTCCATTTTAGCCCCGTTTCTAGTAATTTTTATGTTTTTTATATCGTTGCAACTAGGTCCAACTAGCTCGTACCTTCGATTTTGAAACTGTTAAAGATTTTGAATGTTGCAATTGATGAACCTTGTGATTTTAAATGTTAAATGATGAATTTGGAATGTTTGTTGATATTTAAAAGTATTTTATTAAGTGATTTTTGATGAATTTTTTGATTAAGGACTAAATAATTAAAATAGTAAAAGTACAAGGATGTGAAATAGTTGCAAATATGAGCTGATATGGGTGTCATGAATATTTAGTTGTTATAAATTGGCATTAAAAATTGTTCATTTGCATGTTTTGGGCTTAGGGACTAAATTGAATAAAAGTAAAACTTTAGGGGTAATTTTGTAAAAATGTCAAAAATGACTAAATTGCATAAAAACATTATTTTGCTGTCTAAATTAATAGATTAAATGAAATTATTAATTTAGATCAAGATTAGGTAGAAAATCGAAGAGAATAAAAAATTACCAAAATGCCCTTATACTTTGATATTTCTGCAATTTAGCTAGGTAAGTTCGTATGAACTGTATTCTGTATAATTTTGATTAAATTGAATGTTAATATGTGATTATATTGTGATTAAGTCAATATATATGTGTTTGTATGCAATTTATCTTGTAATGAAACGATGGAAATCCAACGATGTAATGTCGACTACCGAGCCCCGTTTGAACCTTAGGAATTTGTAGGATACAAACGACATATCATTAGGGTTTACATGATTCAGGTGTTGGTCTTGAACGTCCTACCAATGGCTGAGGTTTGGTATGTGTTGCGGATACTCCACAGCTCGTGTGACAGCATCATGTAGCTACATTCCGACCCACAACTCGTGTGAGCAAGCCTATTTTCACAGCTCGTGTGAGCATTCTGATTCATAGCTCGTGTGAGCATACATGTACAAAAATTGACAGATTATAGTTATATAAGTTAGCACACTATGTGTGAGCTATCCCGAGTATCTAACGGTATTCTAAATGGTTCAACGGGCATGATTTGAAAAGAAATGGTAAGAGTTCGATACGAACTAAGACATGTTCACATATGAATTGCATTGAATTGGTGATACATGGATAAATGTAAGTTGAGATGGATAATATATTCATATATTACATGTTTAAATGTTGTGCTTATCAATAAGTAAATTACCTATGTCTTATGCTCATATTGCTAACATGTTTGGTGTGAATGCTTAGGCTTTGGCCAACCTATTGGATAGATTTTATTATGCTTACTTATAAGTTATGCATTGAAATGGTAAGTGCCTAAATGGAAATATAGTTGTGTTCATGAAAGAGTGGTAAAGTTTAAATTATGTAATTTCTTATGAAATGGTTTATCATGTGGTTAATTTGAAAAGAAATATGTTTAAATGCACTAGCGTATGGCTATGGTCTTATGTCTTGTGTGTTAAGAATATGAAATGGATGTGGAATGGTAATGAAATAGTAAGTTCATACTTGAAGTGTAAAGTAATGAAAAAGGGAATGATAAGTTGAATTGATATTGTTATTTAAGCTAAAGAAAGTAAATAAAATGGAAAGTAATGAAATGCAAATGAAAGTAAGAAAATTTGAAAGGGTTTAAAGTTTTATAAAATCCTACTATGCTAGGGATGATATGTATATGTGATGCTGTGGATTTATTCACTTTGTGAGTTGTTGAATATGGTTTCATGAACTTGCGGTATTGGTATAGGATTATTCTTGATATGTATAAATTTCATATTTAAAATGGATTAATATGACTAAATTTTATACTAGCTTACTAAGCATTCATTGCTTACATAGTTGTTTTTCCTTTACTTTTCAGATTATCGGAAGCTCAATCGGGTTGGAAGCTCATCAGAGATCTATCACACTATCTAGCGATTATATCGGTAGATTTTGATGTATTGGTTAAGGTTATAATGGCATGTATAGGTGGACTTATCGTTAATGATTGGTTGAATGTTAGTTGATGAGTTTAACATGTATATGTCATTTGGGGTGATGTAGCCTTGGTACATTTGGTGCCTTGTTGATATGTGTTTATTTGATAATGTGTTAAAGCATGTTTGAATGGCCAAAGTGATATATGATGAATTGACCTCAACATGGTCAAGATATGGTATGCTTTGGAAAGGTTTTGAACAAATGTGCATGATTGAAATATGGTTTGTATACATGTTAATTGTTGGAACAATCTGGATATGGTTAGATTTGTATCTTTAAATGGCCAAAATGGTATGGTTATTATGTATCAATTATGTTATGTTTTGGCATGAAAATAAGTTAAGTGATAATTGTTTAAATATGCACATGTATAGGTGTTTTGGTTGATATAATAGCCATTATGTTTTGGCTTGTAATTATGGTATTTTGAGTGATTGAAATGGTTGTTAGGTTGATATATGTATGTGGCCCTATGATGGTTGATTTTGTAGTCTTTATGATGCTTAAATGATGGAAGTTGAAATGATATTTAAAATGTATGTAATGGTATGTTCTTTGACATGGTTAAATGTGGTCATTTTTGTATATGGAATGTAGTTGACATATATGGCTAATGGTGCTAAATGTTAAATGGTCAATTTGGTAGTATGAGTGTGGATTTGATATGTGAACAAAATGGTAAGTTTTGGCTAAACTATGCATATGGTTATACATGTTTAATTGTTGTGATTGAGGTGCCTTTTGGGCATATTGGTTGTATGAACATATACTTTATTTGGATAGCTTATTGTTGCATGGTTTGATGCACTTTGGGATGCTTGATTATATGTGAGAAAATTTGTAATATCCCGAATTAGGGTCTAATCGGAATAGTGGTTTCGTGACCACAAATCCGAGATAGAAATAATTATTTTATAATTATTTTGAGGTTCATGATATGATTGCATGATTGTGTGAAAATTTTGTGAAGAAATTCTATGCATAAAATGCTTAATTTGAAGTTAAGGACTAAATCGAATAAGTTGCAAAACTTGCATTTTAGAAGTTTTTAGTATGAAATTGCTTTGAAATATTAATTAGGAGGTCTTAAATAGCAATTTGACCAATTTCTAAAATTTTGGACAAAAATGGGCTTGTACATGAAAATTTTCGAAGAAAGGTATTAAGGGCATTTTGGTCATTTGGATAATTAATGAAATAAAATGGGAAAAATAACACAAAATAGTCATCTTCCCCATTTAGTTGCTGTCGAATGCTCTATCTCACCATAGCTAGGGTTTCTTCAACTTTCAAGCTTCATAGTAAGTGATTCTAAGCCCCGTTTTTAATGATTTTTACGTTTTTGAGATCCGGTAGAGTTCGATTAAGCTTATGTTAGCAATAATTTAACCTAGGGTTTATATTTGGAAAAATACCCATAGGTGAAATTTGTGTATTTTGATGTTTTATGATAGAACATGAAGTTTTAAATTATGTTAGACAACTTGTACTACTCGATTTTAAGCAAAAACGAGTAAAAGGGCTTAATCGGTAAAAATACCTAATAGTCACAAGTACATGTTAGAGTGAGAATTTGATGTTGCCATAAAAGGGAAAAGTGATCAGCATGTTGTAAAAGATAAGAATAAGGAATAAAGTTTAATCCCGAGCCTAGGGGCAAAAATGTAAATATGCAAAAGTTTAGGGGTAAAATTGTAATTTTGCCAAAATTTGAATTAAGGATTAATTTGATAATGTGAGTATTAAATAAGCTAAATGTGTTATTTCAGATCAAGAAAGATGTGGAATCGACCCCAATCGAGGAAAAGAAAAGATTGTGGACTAAATTGCAAAATCTTTGTATTTTGGTACCAAGGTAAGTTCATGTGTAAATAATGTAGCATAATTGTTATTTTTAAGTCACTGAGGTCAATTATATGATATGCTGATTTTTATCATGAAATATATGCTTTGTGGTTAACTTCGAATAAAATGCAAATTATGTGAATTACTTGTTAAACATAATTGTTACCGAGTATTGGTTCCGGCATTCTACGGAAAGACGGCAAGGATATGTGTTCGAGGAAAATTCCGTTTGAACCTTAGGAATAGATTAGGATACAAGTGACATGTCACTAGGATGGTTGAGCATCTGAACTCGTTGAGTTGAGTCCGAGTTCACTTATGGATGCGAATGTTCGAACTCGTTGAGTTGAGTCCGAGTTCACTTATGGATGCGAACGCCCGAGCTCGTTGAGTTGAGTCCGAGTTCGCTTATGGGCGGGTTACATGATTGCTTAATTGCATATGTGGCACTTATCTGCAAGTTATCCATGTATCCGAATTATATTCCGATGTGTTCAACGGGTAAAGTTTTACTCAAATGGTGGAATACTCGAGATGAAAAGAGACATATTGGTAAGTGTTGTGAAATGGATACTTTGGACAGGTATGTATTTTGGACAGGTATGTATTTAACCCTCGGGTTGAGTATTGATACAACAACGATAAGGTAATAAGATGATGAAAAATGATTAGAAATGTGATATATGTTTTGGTGATGCATGCTAATGTTGATTGGTATGATTGTTTGTTATGTTACTTATTATTTGCATATGAACTTACTAAGCATTTATGCTTACTCCCTCCTACTTACTCATTGTAGTTTTGGACAAGCCAGCTCAGGAGTCGGGATAGGTCGAAGGCTCGGTCACACTATCCGGAAGACTTTTGGTAAATGGCTTGTAAATTTAAGTATGGCATGTCTAGCAATATACCTATCTTGTGTAAATGATCTTATGATATGGTGATGGAATAGTTGAGAAAATGCTTGATAATGATAAGTTATGGAAATGGTTAGTTTAGATTATGTTTGATGTCATGGAAGGTTAATAGGATACTTTAATCATGAAAATTCATAAAAAGGGATGAAATTTGCCATAAACAGAATATTGCAGTAACACTGACGTGAGTTTGAAAATTTACTAAAAATCATAGAAATTTAATTTGGTGATGGATTAAATATCAAATTGAAGCTTAATATGTCTAGTTTCACATAAAATAAATGAAACAGGCAAAAGAATTATATGTTAGAAGATATTTGGATTTTAGTGAAACAGGGTCAGAGCAGTTTCTGGATCCCCTCTTTCAAATTTATAAATTCACCATAAATTGTACAGATATAATTAGGTGATACATTTTATATTCTTAGAATCATTATTGAGTCTAGTTTCAGGATAAACAAACCCATAGTCATATGAATTTTATACAGAGAGAAATGTGGTTTGTAGTAAACAGAGGTCAGACCAGTCAAGTCCTGAAACAGGGGTAACTTTAACTAATAAACTGTACTAATTGGCCCAACCAAAAATTCTAGAAAAAAATTAGTTGATAGGTATATGAGTCTAGATTCAGGGAAAATTTACGGATCTTGATTTCGAGTTTCTTAACTCAAGATATGATTTTTCTTGTGACTGTGACGCAAGTAGCTAAAAAGCTGTGAATGTAGAAACAAATAATCTAAAGTTCTTAAAATGTTAAATTAAGTTTAGTAACACCTCATACTCGACTCCGGTGACGGTCTCGGGCGTGGGGGCGTTACATTTAGTGGTATCAGAGCAGGTTTAGTCGGTTCTCGGACTACGTGTTGTATGTACGGATTTTGCTATACATGCCATATGTATAAATTGTGATAGTGTGCCGACTTGACCTTTTAAATGAATTTTTTTATAGTAAATGGATCCCGATCCAGTGTGGCGAGATGAAGTAGAGAGTAACGCACCAGCTCCGGCTGAAGGAGCAGCGCACGACTGAAAATCCACCTCCCATGTTGGTCGGGGAGGAGGAGAAAGGGGTCGGGAAGCCTTTCTCCAAATGATGAGTGCATGGTATCTCGACTTCGTCAGACGAACCCAAATGTACAACCTCCCCACCTCCCCAATTCCTCAACCTGCACTGATGCCTCAAGGTATGGATCTGATGAAATTTCATAGAACTCCAGTTGATAGAATCCGCAAGCAAAGGGGTCAAGAATTTAAAGCAAATATTGATGATGATGCCGAGAAAGCAGAGTTTTGGCTTGAAAATTCTATCAGGGTATTTGATGAATTATCTTGTACACACGAAGAATGTTTGAAATGCGCTATATCTTTGTTGAGGGATTCAGCTTTTAATTGGTGGAAGACTTTGATTTGGTGGTACCGAAAGAGAAAATAACACAGGAATTCTTTCAAGAAGAGTTTGGAAGAAATATATTAGTGAAAGATTTATTGATCGAAGCGTAAAGAATTTCTTGAGTGGAGCAAGGTAATATGATGATTCTGAGAATATGAAAGAGAGTTTGTTCGATTAAGTAAATATGCCGAGAGTACGTTCTACAGAGGCCAAGATGTGCCGACGATTTGAAGATGGGCTCAACGAATATATCAAGGTATTTGTTGAAATTCTTGAATTAAAAGAAATGGTAGTATTGGTTGATCGAGCTTGCAAGGTGAAGAACTACTTAAAAAGAGAAAAAAAGCAGAGATCGAGACTAGAAACTGGAAGAAAAGACCATGATGAGCGAGTTCATTTTCACAACAAACTGGAAAATCAAGAAATATGAATCTTCGTTCCCAAACTTCAGTGGGCAATCATATGGGAATTATAAGAAGCAAAATGTGGGTCCTAAGTCCCGGACTACTTTGGCCAGTGTAGGGAATTCGAGATTTGTTAAACCGAGTGCAGTGATGTGGTAGGAATCATTTTGGTCCGTGTGCAGAGCAAATGAATGTTTTCGATGTGGTTCTCCGGATCATTTTATTAGAGATCGCCGAGAGAGAGAGTGAAAAAGAAAAATTTCAGAATACAAAAACAAGTGGGGCGAATTCGAGAGGAAGATATCCAAGAAAAGTGGAAGTGAAACAAGCGAAGAAGAATGTAGCCGAGGATGCACCAGTTAGACTGAAGGAAGGGCTCCGGCTAGAACTTATGCTATTAAAGCGCGCGAAGATGCTTCCTCGCTTTGATGTGATTACCGTACATTTTCTCTTTATAATGTTAATGTTATTGCTTTGATTGATCCCGGTTCTACTCATTCATATGTGTGCATGAAATTGGTGTCGATATGAATATACCGTTGAGAACACGTAATTTATGATTAGAGTGTCAAATCAGTTAGGCAAATGTGTGATTGTTGATAAAGTATGTAAGAAATGTCCTTTAATGATTCGGGATCATTACTTTCCGGCCGACTTGATGTTGTTGCTGTTTGATGAGTTTGATGTTATTTTGGGTATAGATTGGTTGACATTGCATGATGCTAAAATAAATTGCAAAGAAAAGGTTATGGAATTAAAGTGTGAAAGTGGTGAAATTCTGCGGGTTGAATCAGACAAATCAAAGGCATTATCTAGCGTGATTTCTTCAATGTCGGCTCAAAGATATTTGAGAAAGGGTTATGAAGCTTATTTGGCGTATGTAATTAATACAAAAGAAGTTGAAAAGAAAGTTGAATCAGTGCCGGTTGTGTGTGAATTTGCGAACGTATTTCCAGAAGAATTGCCGGGTTTGCCTCCAGTCAGGGAAGTAGAATTTGGTATTGATTTGATATTGGGAACAGCTCCGATCTCGATTGCTCCGTATAGAATGGCACCAGCAGAGTTGAAAGAATTAAAGTCGCAGTTGCAAGAGTTGACTGATAAAGGCTTTGTGAGACCGAGTTTTTCACCTTGGGGTGTTCCTGTGTTATTTGTGAAAAAGAAGGATGGTTCTATGAGGTTGTGTGTTGATTATCGGCAATTAAACAAGGTGATAATCAAAAACAAGTATCCGTTGCCAAGAATTGATGATTTGTTTGATCAGCTAAAAGGAGCGACATGGTTTTCAAAGATTGACTTGAGATCCAGGTATTATTACCAATGCGGGTAAAAGAGTCGGATGTGCCTAAAAGCGCTTTTAGAACAAGGTATGGTCATTATGAATTTTTAGTTATGCCATTCGGGTTGACAAATGCTCTCTTTGTGTTTATGGATTTAATGAATCTTATATTCACCATACTTGGACAAATTTGTTGTGGTGTTTATAGATGATATTTTAATTTATTCAAAAGATGAGACAGAGCATCTTTGAGCATTTGAGGATAGTTTTGCAAACTTTGAGAGATAAGCATTTGTATGCTAAGTTTACTAAAAGTGAATTCTGCTCAGGGAAGTTGGATTTTTGGGTCATATTGTTTGGTGATGGTATACGGGTTGATCCTAGTAAAATTTCAGCCATTGTTGATTGGAAACCACCGAAAAATGTAACCGAAGTTAGAAGTTTCTTGGGGTTATTTGGGTATTATCGGCGGTTTGTAAATGGATTTTCTATAATTTGCTGCTCCTATAACTAGACTACTCCGAAAGGATGTTAAATTTGAATGGACGGAAGAATGTCAACAGAGCTTTGAAGAATTGAAAAAGTTATTAACAGAGGCATCAGTGTTAGTACAACCCGAATCAGGTAAAGAATTTGTGGTGTATAGTGATGCTTCATTAAATGGTTTGGGGTGTGTGCTCATGCAAGAAGGAAATGTGGTGGCTTATGCTTCGAGGCAGTTAAAACCTCATGAGAGGAATTATCCTACTCACGATTTGGAATTGGCTGCGGTGGTGTTTGCTTTGAAAATTTGACGACATTATTTGTATGGTGAAAAGTGCCGGGTATATACCGATCATAAAAGTCTTAAGTACTTGATGTCACAAAAAGACTTGAATTTAAGACAGCGAAGATGGTTGGAGTTATTGAAAGATTATGAGCTTGTTATTGATTATCATCCGGGAAAAGCGAATGTGGTTGCCGATGCTTTAAGCAGAAAGTTGTTGTTTTCTTTGAGAGTTATGAACACTCAGTTGAAAATGTCAGATGATGGTTCGATTCTAGCAGAGTTAAGAGCAAAACCGATATTTTTACAAGAAATTTATGAAGCTCAGAAAGATGATCAAGATTTACAAGCCAAGAGAAAGCAGTGTGAAGTTGATACAGAGTCAGATTTCAGAATCGGTTCTGATGGATGCTTAATGCTTAAAAATCAGATTTGTGTACCGAAGAATGAGGAATTGATTCAAAAGATCTTACAGGAAGCACATAGTAGTTGTTTCTCAATTCATCCAGGTAGTACAAAAATGTATAATGACTTGAAGAAAATGTATTGGTGGAATGGAATGAAAAGAGATATATCAGAGTTTGTGTCCAAATGCTTAATTTGTCAACAGGTGAAAGCTAAACACCAAGTGCCTTCGAGATTACTTCAGCCTATTATGGTTCCTGAATGGAAATGGGATCGGATTACTATGGATTTTGTATCAGGATTGCCATTGACTCCAGGAAAGAAAGATGCCATCTGGGTAATAGTTGACAGATTGACTAAGTCGGCTCATTTTATCCCGGTACGTACGGATTATTCTCTTAACAAGTTGGCTAAATTGTATATTAGAGAAATTGTTAGACTACATGGAATACCGTTGTCGATTATTTCAGATAGAGATCCAAGGTTTACCTCGCGGCTTTGGCAAAAATTGCAAGACGCGTTAGGTACAAAGTTAAATTTCAAGATCGCTTTTCATCCACAAACCGATGGACAATCGAGAGAGAGTAATTCAGATTCTTGAAGATATGCTCAGATGTTGTGTATTGGAATTTCAAGGAAGTTGGGAAAAATATTTACCGTTGGTAGAATTTGCTTACAATAATAGTTATCAGACGAGCTTGAAAATGGCACCTTATGAAGCATTGTATGGTCGTAAATGTTGAACGCCTTTGTATTGGACTGAACTCAAGGAAAATCAGATTTATGGAGTTGATCTAATAAAAGCGAAGAAAAAGTGAAGGTAATTCGAGATCGTTTGAAAGTTGCTTCAGATAGATGTAAATCTTATGCGATTTAAAGCGAAGGGACATTGAATTTGAAGTTGGTGATAAAGTATTTTTAAAGGTGTCTCCGTGGAAGAAAGTTCTCAGATTTGGACGGAAGGGCAAATTAAGTCCGCGTTTTATCGGGCCGTATGAAGTAATTGAAAAGTTGGACCGGTAGCATATCGGCTAGCATTACCACCGAATTAGAAAAGATTCATGATGTGTTCCACGTATCTATGTTACGTCGCTATCGTTCGGATCCTTCACATGTGGTTTCACCGACAGAAATTGAACTACAACCAGATATGACCTACGAAGAAGAACCGATTAAGATTTTAGCTCGAGAGGTCAAACAACTAAGGAATAAAAAGATTGCACTTGTGAAGGTGTTGTGGCAAAGGCATGGAGTAGAAGAAGCTACATGGGAATCAAGAAAATATGAGAAATCAATACCCACATCATTTCTGGTAAGATTTTCGAGGACGAAAATCCTTAAAGGGGAGAGTTGTAATATCTCGAATTAGGGTCTAATCGGAATAGTGGTTTCGTGACCACAATCTGAGAGATAGAAATAATTATTTTATAATTATTTTGAGGTTTATGATATGATTGCATGATTGTGTGAAAATTTTGTGAAGAAATTCTATGCATAAAATGCTTAATTTGAAGTTAGGGACTAAATCGAATAAGTTGCAAAACTTGCATTTTAGAAGTTTTTAGTATGAAATTGCTTTGAAATATTAATTAGGAGGTCTTAAATAGCAATTTTACCAATTTCTAAAATTTTGGACAAAAATGGGCTTGTACATGAAAATTTTCAAAGAAAGGTATTAAGGTCATTTAGGTCATTTGGATAATTAATGAAATAAAATGGGAAAAATAACACAAAATAGTCATCTTCCCCATTTAGTTGCTGCTGAATGCTCTATCTCACCATAGCTAGGGTTTCTTCAACTTTCAAGCTTCATAGTAAGTGATTCTAAGCCCCGTTTTTAATGATTTTTACGTTTTTGAGATCCAGTAGCTTTCGATTAAGCTTATGTTAGCAATAATTTAACCTAGGGTTTATATTTGGAAAAATACCCATAGGTGAAATTTGTGTATTTTTATGTTTTATGATAGAATATGAAGTTTTAAATTATGTTAGACAACTTTTACTACTCGATTTTAAGCAAAAACGAGTAAAAGGGCTTAATCGGTAAAAATGCCTAATAGTCACAAGTACATGTTAGAGTGAGAATTTGATGTTGCCATAGAAGGGAAAAGTGATCAGCATGTTGTAAAACATAAGAATAAGGAATAAAGTTTAATCCCGAGCCTAGGGGCAAAAATGTAAATATACAAAAGTTTAGGGGTAAAATTGTAATTTTGCCAAAATTTGAATTAAGGATTAATTTGATAATGTGAGTATTAAATAAGCTAAATGTGTTATTTTAGATCAAGAAAGACGTGGAATCGACCCCAATCGAGGAAAAGAAAAGATTGTGGACTAAATTGCAAAATCTTTGTATTTTGGTACCAAGGTAAGTTCATGTGTAAATAATGTAGCATAATTGTTATTTTTAAGTCATTGAGGTCAATTATATGATATGCTGATTTTTATCATGAGATATATGCTTTGTGGTTAGCTTCGAATAAAATGCAAATTATGTGAATTACTTGTTAAACATAATTGTTACCGAGTATTGGTTCCGGCATTCTACAGAAAGACGGCAAGGATATGTGTTCGAGGAAAATCCCGTTTGAACCTTAGGAATAGATTAGGATACAAGTGACATGTCACTAGGATGGTTGAGCATCCGAACTCGTTGAGTTGAGTCCGAGTTCACTTATGGATGCGAATGTTCGAACTCGTTGAGTTGAGTCCGAGTTCTTGAGATGTAACTATGCATCCGAGCTCGTTGAGTTGAGTCCGAGTTCACTTATGGATGCGAACGCCCGAGCTCGTTGAGTTGAGTCTGAGTTCGCTTATGGGCGGGTTACATGATTGCTTAATTGCATATGTGGCACTTATGTGCAAGTTATCCATGTATCCGAATTATATTCCGATATGTTCAACGGGTAAAGTTTTACTCAAATGGTGGAATACTCGAGATGAAAAGAGACGTATTGGTAAGTGTTGTGAAATGGATACTTTGGACAGGTATGTATTTAACCCTTGGGTTGAGTATTGATACAACAACGATAAGGTAATAAGATGATGAAAAATGATTAGAAATGTGATATATGTTTTGGTGATGCATGCTAATGTTGATTGGTATGATTGTTTGTTATGTTACTTATTATTTGCATATGAACTTACTAAGCATTTATGCTTACTCCCTCCTTCTTACTCATTGTAGTTTTGGACAAGCCAGCTCAGGAGTCGGGATAGGTCGAAGGCTCGGTCACACTATCCGGAAGACTTTTGGTAAATGGCTTGTAAATTTAAGTATGGCATGTATAGCAATATACCTATCTTGTGTAAATGATCTTATGATATGGTGATGGAATAGTTGAGAAAATGCTTGATAATGATAAGTTATGGAAATGGTTAGTTTAGATTATGTTTGATGTCATGGAAGGTTAATAGGATACTTTAATCATGAAAATTCATAAAAAGGGATGAAATTTGCCATAAACAGAATATTGCAGCAACACTGATGTGAGTTTAAAAATTTACTAAAAATCATAGAAATTGAATTTGGTGATGGATTAAATATCAAATTGAAGCTTAATATGTCTAGTTTCACATAAAACAAATGAAACAGGTAAAGAAATTATATGTTATAAGATATTTGAATTTTAGTGAAACAGGGTCAGAGCAGTTCCTGGATCCCCTATTTCAACTTTATAAATTCACCATAAATTGTACAGATATAATTAGGTGGTGTATTTTATATTCTCAGAATCATTATTGAGCCTAGGTTCAGTAGAAACAAACCTCATAGTCATATGAATTTTATACAGAGAGAAATATGGTTCGTAGTAAACAGAGGTCAGACCAGTCAAGTCCTGAAACAGGGGTAAATTTAACTAATAAACTGTACTAATTGGCCCAACCAAAAATTCTAGAAAAAAATTAGTAGATAAGTATATGAGTCTAGATTCAGGGAAAATTTACGGATATTGATTTCGAGTTTCTTAACTCGAGATATGATTTTTCTTGTGACTGTGACGCAAGTATCTAAAAAGCTGTAAATGTAGAAACAAATAATCTAAAGTTCTTAAAATGTTAAATTAAGTTTAGTAACACCTCATACTCGACTCCGGTGACGGTCTCGGGCGTGGGGACGTTACAAAATTGGCTTGGAAATGGCCTATTTTTTGTCCACATGGCCAAAGACATGGGCGTGTCTTAGCCGTATGTCACACATGGCTATGTGACACAGTCTTGTGTCCCTTATAGGTTTTTAAAGGTTTCATTTTGAGAGTTACATGGGCTAGGACACGGCCGTGTGCCCCTATCTTGAATGCCCACACGACCTGAGACACAGGCGTTGTAACACCCCTCACCCGTATCAAACGTTGGGACAGGGTTCGAGGCATTACTGGACTTAAACATTCACAAACATACAAAACCAGGTCACCAAAATTTCGAACAAAATTAAAACTTTTCGAACACATGCATATCGTCCCTTATACAGGACTTCGAGGCCTATAACATACATTAGGGCGGTTCGGGACAAAACCGAAAACATTTGGTAACTTTGCGTGACTTAACAATTTTCTAGCTTTGGAGAGTCACACGCCCGTGTGGGTAGGCCGTGTAGACATACACGCCCGTGTGGCTCTGGACACGCCCGTGTCTTCAGCTCGTGTAACTCTCTGACTTAATCCTTAACATTCTATTAAAGACACACGGCCAAGACACAAGCCCGTATGGCCTGCCCATGTAGTCAAAACTTAGGCTAATTTCCTAATAATTTTTTTTTGGTCATCTTTACAAGCACACACATACATGATTTCTATGGCATTCCTCAATAGTTCGTTATTATGCATTTGTTCCTCCTACTCATGATAAAATAATCTAGCCACATTATTACACATTCATGTGACCTTGTCATCTTATTAATCACTTATACCATTATACTATGTTTACTAACTTATAAATTAAACATCCATGTTCAGGGCACTAACAACTTATTACCATATCACACATTTATTCCATGGCCATGACCACCTCGAATGGTCCTAAGGCATTCACCATGTACATATGCCATATACTTCTTAAACATAGTGAACAAGCATAATCACATACCCACATCACAAGACATTTACACATATCATAGATAAATAGGCTTCCAAGCCAAATTCATTATAAGCCACATCTCATGGCTACATACAACAAATCATTATAAGCCAATACATTTGGCTAATCACAACAACATCGATCACAGAAAAACTAAGTCCCTATACATGCCACTCACTTGAAAACGTATAACATATACATGTCAATACTCCAAGGGTAATGGCTCGATAGTGTGATGCTGCCTCTGACGATCTCCAACCTGAGATGACCTGTCAAAACTAAAAGAAATGGAAAGGAGGGAGTAAGCTTTACACTTAGTAAGTCCATATGAAAATAATAAGCATTAATATAACATGTTTCCTTAAGTAAAACAACTATAGTTACACTTTTATTCATATTCTGGTCAAGTTGTCTACTCGAGTCATAGTTGATAAATTATTTATAACTCGAGCTACGGAACTCCAAATTAAGGTCCGTTAATTTTTCCTGAAACTAGACTCATATATCTTCTTACAATAAAATTTCTAGAATTTTTTGTCTATCCAATAAGTATAGTTTATTATTAAAATTCTCCCTTATTTTGCTATTTGACAGCTTCGACTTTTCTTCACTAAAATTTATTTATCACATAGTACGAGACTTGGATAATGTTCATGTCTCTTTCTCTTGAAATTAGACTCATAAAGTATTTCATTCATATGAATTTTAGCTCTTAATTAATTTTTTACAAGTTTTAGTGATTTTCCAAAGTTGAGACAGGGGAGTCTAAATCACTCCAACTCTGTCTCACAAGAATTCATATATCTCATACTACAAAATTCTTTTTCTTACACCGTTTCCTTTACATGAAACTAGACTCATTAATATTTAATTTAATATTTAGTTCAGTCTCTAAATAAATTTCCACTATTTTTGGTGGATTTTCAAAGTCAGACCAATGCTGCTGTACCAAATCTGTCTTAGTGCAACAAGATAATAACCATCACAAATTTGTCATAGAAATTATTCTCATAAATATCATTCATTCGTTTGCACTATCGTCACAAGTCCATTTCATTTCACATGTCAAACACGTGCTCATGGGTTTTGAGTACTTACCTGTGCTATCATTTAGCACTGCACTCGTCCAAACATGACAACTCATATGCATCATGATAATATCATATAACATACATGATGTATCATGGCAAGAACCTTTTATTTCATTTTTTTCATATTAATCTCATTGAATTTCTTAGAATCTCGATGGATATCCCATTCCCCGTCAATTCATACAAGTGATCATTTCATGTGCGCACTCCCACGAACCTCACATCTTACGGCGGGATTACCAGTCCAGGCTAAATCCCCCGTAATATAAACTCATGGAGTGATGTCGGGATTACAGTCGAGCTAAATCCCTTGTAATGACAAGCACTCTCAATGAGCTCGGATCGAATTACAGTCAAAGCTAAATTCAGACCCTAATCGGATTACCCGTCGGGCTAAATCCATAATGCACTGTATTCTTGGGAGGCTCGATCACTCAAGGAACACCAGTCCAGCTAGATCCTTTTTATACTTGAGATCTTGGATTACGGTCGAGCTAAATCCTTTTCTGCAACACATGCAGGATCTCAAGTCTCATGTAAATCATGGTTTATCCATCGAATTTCCCTTTTTATTCAACCGAGATTTTCTCTTTCCATCAAGTATATCATTATGCATAGCTACTCATGCAATGTACATCCAATTCAACACATTTTCATGTTTATTTAGACATTAGTCCATAAAATAAACATTGTATTGCATATAATTATAATTTGGCATTTGTTACAATATATAATCTTCATATCAACTAAATAAACTTCCATCACACAATGTCAAAACATCATTTTAAGTTCAAGTATGAACAATAATAATATCATTGCATTATCATTGACATATAAACTTACCTCGGTTTCGAGTACGACTATTTATTTCGAGTTTGTGCTTAACCTTGTTCAACCTCATTCTAAGCCCGAATCTTGTTTTTCCTTGAGCTATAATATCACATTTAGCCTAATAATTAGTCACATTATTCATAGGGGTCCAAAAATCATATTTTTACAAATTTTCATTTTGACCCCTAAACTTTTGCATATTTGCACTTTTGCCCCAATGCTCGAAAATTAAACTTCATCCTATTTTATTATGTTTTATAACATGCTGATAATTTTTCATAACTATGAAAGCCCCAAATTTCCACTAAATCACCCATTTATGACCAATTTTACAACTTTTACAAAATGGTCCTCTCGGACGTTTTCATCGAAAACCGCTTAGTAAAAGTCGTTTATTAAACACCCAACACTCATTTTCTACCATTAGACATCAAAATACAAGCATTTCATTCATTGGTAAATTTTTAAACACAAACCCTAGCTCAAAATAATGGTAGAAATAGCTAGAACGTGTTACTGGGATTTCAAAAATGTAAAGAACATTAAAAACGGGGCCCGGAATCACTTACTATTGAGCTTGGAAGCTTGGAAAAACCATAACCATGGCTGCTCTTGGTAAATTCAACTGAAGCAAGAAGAAAGGGACACCTTTGGGTTTTAAAATTTGTCTTTTAATGCATTTTACCCCTAAATGACCAAAATGTCCTTTTTGCCTTTCTTTGAAATTTTATCCATCCAAGGCCATTTTTGTCCAACAAGTTATACAATGGTCTAATTACCATTTAAGGACCTCCAATTTAAAATTTCATAACAATTAGACACCTTTAACATGTAGAACTCAACTTTTGCATTTTTTACAATTTAGTCCTTTTGACCAAATTGAGTGCCCAAACGTCAAAATTTTCGAACGAAATTTTCACAAAATCATTTCGTAAAATTGTATACCATAAAAATATAATAAAAATAAATTTTATTACGTCGGATTTGTGGTCCCAAAACCACTGTTCTGATTAGGCCATAATTCGGGATGTTACAGGCGTATGTCTCAGCCGTGTGAGTCACAAGGCCGTGTGACCCCTGTATTTTAAAAATTTTCATCCTCTCCCTAAAAATTCTATATATTTTCGATTTAGTCCCTACCTGTTTCTAATGTGATTTTAATGCCTTGAAGGATCGTATAAGAGACAATATGTATGTTATTGTTTGATTTTGCTATGATTGATGTTGTGAATTAAATATTTTAAAATTTTTTATAGTTTTGAAACGTAAACTGTGGTAATGCTATGTAACCCTATTCTGACAATAGATATGAGTTTGGGGTGTTACACGAACATCCATCTTGACCTAGAAGCAACAACTGCTTAAAGAACACAAATCCACCATAAAAACCCATTTTCATACAAAGATTTAACATCTCAATCATAAATAACCTCTATTTAAAGTCTTGTATTCGTAACTTTTTGCTCATATAATTCTTAACATCTTTACTCCTTCAAAAACTTATCATGTAGAACTATAATACTTACCAGGAGATGGAACAACCACTTATTAAATCAAGAACCCTAGTTTCTAGCTTACTGAGGAAGAGATAACACTTAGATTTAAGAAAAAATATATATAGTAATATTGAAGAAAGAAGAAAAACTCCCCAAATATATATAACCAACTTCTCTTATTGGAACTTAACAAGTGCCACTTGAACCAAGAATTTGTCTTTCTTAATGGCCTACAGATTCCAAGAGAAACATAAATAAGGATCCTATATAATTGATATTTGACTAGTCAATCCAATTGACCCTTAACCGGATCACATTACAAAACCTAACTAACATAGTACTCAGGCAAACTGGACGTACTATGCATACGGTTGCAACTCCCTAGGTTTATACCTCACTTGATATACATTTCTCTTAGATAACATAATTAGAATAACCTAAAACCTTTATTCACTTCTATGGCAATTACTATACGCCATATTCCAATTCTCCAAAAGACCATAACGTGGCAGATTACACTACGACAAACAGATAACTTTAAAACTCTACGCCTTAAACTTGGATCTGCCAGACTCGGGGTGTGACACTCTCTTTTCATCATGGATGACTCTTTAGCTTATAAGGGTGAACAGTTCCAAATTGACTCTTACTATTTTATCTGCAACAACTACCACCCGCGAAGACAATTTGCAGATGGTCTCAAAGCAAGGTCACTTTATAATCAACCTCTCGACTGGGAAGGCTATTATTATATCCCTATCTCAAATTGGACTCAATTGGACCTTCCGTTGGGCCACCTAAGGTCCAATGAGTAGTATAATTAGATAGGAACCCTCACTTTCCTATAAATACTCCAAAGTGTAACATAGTAAGGAGATTATTCTCCTCTGTCGAAACTCTAATACGCCAAACTTTCACCCTTCTCTACCTAAGTCTCTCTACTTTTTCAACTCCCGACACTAGAATAAATGAACTGACCTTTTTGGTACTGCCCCATCTTTCTCATCTCTGCCTTTGTTGATACATGGTATCAACAAAAAAAAATCAATTTAAAATATAAAAATAAATATTAAATTTTAACATAATCTACTGATAATTAGTCAAAAGAAAAAAATATATATGTCAAATTAAAATATAAAAAATAAATATTAAAATTTAACATAGTCCACTAATAATAACCCAAAAGTTAATCGTTATCAACAATTCTTTCGTGAAAAGCAATGGGTGGAAAGTTTTCTACAAATTACCCACCATTCACCTTTCCTTGTTTGTTTTGTTAGGTGGGGAAACACCATTAATCTTGTCAACATCAAACCTTCAAAAGATGCCTAAAGTTACTCAGTTGCAGACTTACATAGATGAAGCAACAAGACTGTTATTTTAGTGTGATGCCAAGAACCTCCTTACATACTTTTGGAATATCTCTCTCACTAAACTTTTTTTAAGACAAAATTGAGAAAAGTTATATATATTCTCCACCGCAATGGTGATTAAAACTCAGTAAAGATTAGAATACGATCTTATTAGAATAGAGATAGCAACATGTCGGTATGGGGTTTTCTTGTCAACCTTAACCCGATACTTATTATACCTATAAATTAACTTCAACTTAATTTAAATTCGAATTAAATATTGATTTACTCATCTTGATTTTGTTTTAAAAAATTAAAGTTATACCCAAACTAACCCTATATGTCTTAATTTTATTCCTTTTTCTTTTAAATTTATATCAAAATAGGACAATAACTTTTAAGTTTTTAGTATATTCTTAATGATATTATTAATTGATTTCCAAGTATAATTATGTTAGATGAAATATTACTATAAATTGTATTATTATATATTTTAAAGTATAATTATGTTAGATGAAATATTAATATAAATTGTATTATTATATATTTTAAACTAATATTATATATAAAGGGTGTCAAAATCTTTTTTGAAGGTCAACTTTTTATTTAAAAAAACGAAAATGGTAGTCGTCACCAATCCTTTTTATGAGGTGTGATCGGATCACCTCGTAATTTGATCACTTTAATAAAAGGTTTGACTTATTAAAACAATGATTTTTTTGGTCTACGAAATTCAAGAAATGGGTTCGGGAGTCGGTTACGCATGAGGAAGGATTAGCACCCTCGTTACGCCCAAAATTGGTACCTAATTGATTACTTGATGTCTTAATGTCAAAAATTGAAAATTTGAAGAGAATTTGAAATACGATCCCTTTTTTTGCATAATGTTATTAAGATATGATCTAACTAAATTAATTTTCACGAAAAGGGATTATTTCAAGCTAACTGAGAAGTGAGGATCATGTCCCGTAAGTTAAGACAGAATGCCTTAAATCCTCGAGAATGAGAATAAACGCTGATTGATCATTGCTTAAATCTCATTTTTATTTTAAAGTAAATACTCAACTATCTCGATTTTAGAAGGAAGTAATATTCCATAAGTTAGGAACATGACTTTTTTAATTCCAAAATAATGAACATTTGCCTCGGTTTAAGAATTTTCCTTTTTTATAAATCACACGAAAAAAATAAACGTAACACATAAAGTGATATGCAATTAATTTATTCGAGCGTAATATACAAATGGATAAATGCTTAAACATAATGTATGATATAGTGATAACGAAATAATTTAAAATGACTATATAGATAGAATGATAAATAATAAATAAAGGAATAAAGGAATATATAATAATAATTATCATTATAATAATAACATTAATATTAATAATCATATCATGATAATAATAAATAAATGATGTTATTTAAGATAAATAAAAAATGAAATATGCATGATTTAAAAGATAAATAAACATGAAAATATAAAAAAATAATAAAAGAAATAATAAAATAAAGAGAATAATAAATGATAATAAAATAATAATAATAATATAATAACGATAATAAATAAAAAATTGCACAAATAAAAGATTATAAACAATCTAATTTTTAAGTATATATAAAAAGAAGTAATACATAAATATAAATAGATAAAAATAAAATAATAAATAATAAAACAAATAAGTAAATGCTCGATAAAAAGAAAATAAAAAATAAAATAAAATAACCAATTTTAAATAAAAATGGAGGCATAATAAATAAGCAAATAAGTAAATAAATGAATAAAAGAATTAAAATAAATAAAGGACCTAATCATAACTTAAATTAAACCAAAAGGATAAATCAAGATAAAATAAATAAATAAAAGACTAAAATGAAATGCACGAAAACAAATAAGGACCAATGAGCAATTATCCCAATCCTCAAGACACACATCCCTTCTCTAGGAGATCAAAGAACTGAGGACTTAATTGAAAGCAGGGTAAAATTGAATGGCTAAATTTCTAAAAAGAAAAAATAGTGAAATTAGGACTAAATTAAAACAACTCAAAAGGCGGAAGGACTAAAGGCGCAATTATCCCTTGGGATCCTAGAATTGGATCGGGTCAGGCCATAGGTCGCGTCAAAACAACGTTGTTTTGACGTCTAGAAATCATGCCAAAACGGTGCCGTTTTGCACTACCTATTTAAGCCAACAATCTTTGGAAATAAATCATTTCAAACCCTAGTTTAAAAAAAAAAACTTTAAAAAACTTTTATTTTCTCTAAAATAATACTCAGGCCGGCCTCCAAGTCCAGCGAACCACCCACGATGGCCACCGGTCGCCGGTGACGGCTCCGCCGTTCCTGGTGGCCGAAAATCCCAAAAAAACCTTTTTTAACCCCTATTTTTGAAAAGAATGCAAATTCGGTGTTAAAACACGCAAAAGTGTCACCGTTTGACCAAAACCCCGAAGGGACCATTCGATTTCTCGCTTTCTTATGCGGTTTCAGGCGAATCCCTAAGGATTCGACTGCCTTCTATGCCGGCAAGGATCACCGACTATGGCGACAAAAGGTAGAACGACAGGTGCGTTCTTCTTTTTTATTCTATTATTTCTTATTTTTGCTTTGAAACTAAAAATTAGAGAAAAAAATAAAAAGGCTACCTTGAAATTTTTTTTTTTTGATTTCTTCCATTTTTTTTTAAAAAAAAGTCCCCTTTTACAATATGTTCTTTCTAGGCTTTTATAGCCGATTTTACATATTTATTTTTTTATTTTTTCTACTGTTTTGTACTGTTGTTGCATGTTGTTGTTTTTTCTTTTTCTTGCAAGCGACAGTGACAGAGGAGTGGTTGTGGTGGCAGAGGCTAAGAGCAGCGGCTAGGTATTAGGGTTTCTTTTTGAGAAAAAAGTTTAGGTCGTTTGGCCTATAATTGGGTCTTAAGATTTTTTAATTTGGGCTATTTGGGCTGGTATTGTAATTGGACTGAACTTTTAACATTTTTATTTATTTTTTCTGTTTGGTTTTTGTCTGGGCCTAGACAAAAATGGCCTATTACAAAGGGCATTTTGATAACTATCACGAGGTAAGGTAGATTTTCTTTAAGCCTTGTCCTGACTCAACTTGACTAATTTTAGAATTAAATTCGTCTCATTTCACACCGAAACCTTAATTTTTTTAAAAAGTCCTATTAAATCGAGTTTGGGATTTTTTACCTTTTGTATACTAGATTTAGTAAATGAATAAATTAGATTGATTTTGATTCGAATTAATTTGAGTAAAAAAAATTTAAATTTTAAAATTTTTAAAGTAAAAAAAATTTAAATTTTCAAATTTTCAAATCATCTGAAATTAAAGTCAGCTTTGAATTTGAACCATTTTAATTTCAAATAAATTATCAATAAGGTCATCTAAATTTATCATTCGAGTTTTATTTAAATTAAATTACCTCAAATTGAAATCGTTTCAAATTATTTATTCCAATCATAAAATTATCAATTATTAACTTTTACAACAAAATCAAATTTAAGGAAGTTTGAACTCAAATAAAGCAAAAGCACCCACTCCTCCCCTCCAAAGTCATTCCTTACTTATTTCTACCCTTCCTAATTTGACCAAATATATGGGACCCACATAAGAAACCTCAAGAACATTGACTCTAAAAGTGATAATGGTTAGATTTGTTTTCTTGTAAGGTGACCTTTGTCTCCCATACAAACAAAAGCCTTTTCTCCCTTTAGATTTTCGTTCATTAAATATTAGCTTTAGCCCTACTTAATCAAACAAATCAAACAGGTTATCCACTTGTGAGATATAGTTTGTCCATTTATGAGATTAAATACCTTCTAATGGATAAGTTTTAAGGTTGGATAAAGGGGAAATAAACCACTTTTCCACATGGACAATATGTTAATATAAAAGTTAAAACTGTACAAGTGTCAACACTACAACTAAGGAGAACTCGTCACACAAAAGCCTATTTAAAATATACTTTCTTATGCTATTATCACTTTGTAGTTTTCAAGGGTGCTTTTATCAAATAAAAGTATAATAATTTTATAACAATTAAAAATAGATGTACTAATTTATAATTATTATTATTTTGGAAGAGATCAAATAAATTTTTTATTTAAACGAAACAAAATAAAACTTTACCATGTATCACTAAATAACAATTCTTTTTATTGGAGTGTGAAGGTGTATTGTCTATGTTTATAATGTCAACTTAATTAATCTTTGTATTAAATAAAATGGTCATTTTGTAACTTAATTATAGCTTAACCCAAATTGTTGTACCCATTCATTAGTTAAAACTACAATAGATTGACATTTTAAAGTGATGTTATATATCCACTCATAAATCACCATTGTGCTATTTTTTACTGTACAGGATTTTGTGCTCATTTTAAAAGTATAATGATCAAAATGCATTCTACCCTGTGGTACAACTTATACAATACTTCTACCTGAGCAAACGATAGCAGACGCAAAGAACAGTTCATCAAAAAATGAAGATCATAGCAACAAATGTTGAGTTCAGTTACAAGACACATTAAACTTTTGAAACCTAAAGATAATATTATTATAATAGACAACTATAGATCTAAAAAGGATTAATCTTTGACCATAAACGAACATAAAAGATACATTGGTCATAAAAAAGATTAAACATTATGTGTCTGATTGGCTCAACTAATCGAAACTCACTCGAAATAATTACAAAACACATTCTTGCAAACATTGTCAACACATTGATCATCAACACATAGCTATCCAACTACAAAAAGATTAACAGAAAAAAGAAAAAAGGAAAGAGCTTCAGCAGCACATGTATACTCACCAAGGCCATGTTAAGGGGTCTTTTAAGGACAATCTAGGATCCAGCACTTTCCGTTCTTCCACTTAAATGACTGTAAGGAAGGTTTGATGGCAAACAAAATTGCTGATCCACTGCCGGACTGTAACCCGTCTTTCCCTTCCTCATTGTCACATCTTCACCCTCAATGCTACATCCATTTGAAGACGCTTTCAAGAGATCGTCTCTTTTGCTCCTAAGAAAAGAAGATTTAGGTTTATCGATTTGTGGTGTCAGATCAAAGGTGGAACCGGTTTTTCCTATTTCATGAGGCTGACTGGTTCCAACACTCGGGGAAGGTGTTGAAAGAGGGCCCAATCGCAACGATAGATCGCAGGCAAGTTCATGCGGCTTAGAAGTATTCGTTACACCTGTGTGTTTCATCTTATTTGAAGAGTCCACATTGGGAAACAGGAGGTTATGAATGTAACCCGTCTTAGAAGGCTCTACAGTGTTAGAAACTAACTTAGGGAAGACACTGAGATCATGCTGCATCTCTTCGTATCTAAGGCGGTTTACATAGAAAAGAGGAAACACTGAATATAAACTAGGAGGATACTTCTCTATAGGTAAGCATGGCTTATTAATAGGAAGGGAACCATTCTCAAACACAAAAGGAAACTTGTCAGTGGTACAGTTACTATGTTTCTGAGATTTAAACCCCAAATGAGTCACATTCACGGTTTCGGGTTTCATGAAACCGGAACAACGAGTCATGCAACGCGAGTTAGCCAGGGGATTTCCTCGAGCAATGTTGTCGGCTTCTCGAGTGCTCGGATTAAGGTAACACCTCGGGATACAATTTCGTTGGCTCCTCAATGTTCTCCTTGGTGTGCAGCCTAAATTGAGAGCAGCTAACCGACAAAACAAAGAAAATAAATGGTAAATGCAACAAAAAGACCCCATTGCAAATGCACATATTTTTGCTTCAATTTAAAAAAAAAAAAAAAAAAAAAAAAAACAGTACCTTCAATGCAAGGTTGAAGAAGCTCTCCAGTTTCATTACTCTCATCACGTCTAATGATTGTGTTAATGGCATCATTTGTTCTATCCCAAAGTGTTTTAAGGTCCATGTACTCAGCCTATGCAATAAATGCCAACCCCTCATCATTAAAAAAACCATCTTAAAAGCCTTTAAAATACTATCAAAGTTCATTCTTTTCATTTAAAAGAGGAGGAACTTTATATTTTCTTACCTCAGAATTGGCTTTGGAGTACATTATTTCTTCAGCTTTCAACACAACAACAGGGAGCTTCTCTTGCCATTCCTTATTCTTCTTAGTTGCTATGCAATGAATCTCATTCACAACTCTAAAGAAACACCAAAAATGCATTATATATATAATAATTAAAAAGACTACAGTGAATGAAAGAAATAGAAAGTAGAGGGGAGGGGGAGGGGGAGGGAACCTGAAAATTTCTTGAATGAGGGAACCTCGAATGGGTTGGTGTCTATCACTGTGCCAAGCTCTTCTCTCACATACATAAGGTCTTGGACCTGGTCTAGGCATCTTCAATGGCTGTTCTTCAGTGAAGAAGAGAGGAAAAAAAGGCGGGGGGTTCTTTTCTGTGTTTCTTCAAAGGCAAACAAAAGGCCAGGTCTTCAATGGCTGCTTTTTTGGGTTTTCTTTATTCATAAATTAAAGAAAAAAAACTGATGGACTGATGACTGAACAAAACAAATGCAGTACTGTACCAACGAAGGGATATGATATAAGCAGTGAAAATGAAAATTGGGGGGGGGGGGGTGGCTTTCTTTCTTTTTCTGTTCCTTTTTCTGTCACAAAACTCAAATAATTTCAAAGGCGGGTTAATTGAGGAGTTTGGTCTGTAGCTCCCGACTCATCCACATGCCTGCTTCCCTAGTCTACACTTTACAAAAAAATTTATTTCTTAGTTTGATAAAAAAATTTTAAATTTAATTGTTAAAGTTTTTTTTCTACATTAACTTTAGAATTTGGTAACTTTCTTCGAATCTGATTAATTTCTTGAATTTGATAATTAAATTTATTTTATTAATATATTTTTTATTAATTTTTATATTTAAACTTAATTAGGTTTATTTTTACCTCTATATCAGGAAAACATAAATATTTAATGATATAACATAATTTGTATCACATCATTAAATTTGACGAAATTCAAGTGTAAGAATTAAAATAGACATGGTTACTAAATTCAAATGCTAAAGTGAACCTAAAACAAGTGCAAGTATCAAAATGAACATAGTTGCTAAGTTCAAAGGTTAAAAATTACCTTAACTAAATATATATAGGGTTAATTTCATGAACAATGCTCTAATTGTTATCCAATTTTCAAATTAAATCACTAAACTTCAAAATGTAATATATTTTGGGATGATTTTGACCCTTAACTTTTAAAATTTAGTCAAATTGCATGTTTTTTAACAGGAAAGCTGACTAAACTGTTAAAATTTTAATTGACATTAATGTGACAACTTGCATGATGATCTACTTGTACTTCATTGTTAACATGGATAATATTTTTAAAGAAAATTATATTTTTTGAAACTTGTTAAACTTTTAAATAATTATTTATGAAATGCACTTGAACTACCACATAGACAATTACATTAGTGCAGTAAAAAATTTAACCATTCAATTAACTTTTTGTCAAAAAAATTATAATTTGACTTAATTTTGAAAGTTTTGAGTCAAAGCGATAAAAAAGAATTAGAGCCAAAATGATAAAAGAGATAAACATTAGGGGCTAAATTAATCATTATACCATGAATAAATACTTCAACTTGAGTTGATAAATGAAATAAAAAAATACCAACAAGTGTTAAGTCAAATGGTAAGACCTAGAGAGAACTGAGGTTCGAATCTTGAAGATGACATTGTTAGTAAGGACAACCATAACCTCTAAATGATCAATTTTTATGGACTGTAAAATCAACATAAAAAATTATTTTGATTTTTTTTTAAAAACTGAATGAATAATAATTTGAATACAATTAAATATTGAATTGGTTGGTAGAGGGATTGATGGGTTACTTTTAGGCCTATTTTACCAGAGCAATTGAGTTTAGTAGAAATTGAAAACATTGTCACTGTCGGTGGCATCTATGTTACCCTAACCTTTTACTAAGCTATTTGTCCCCAGTCCTCCCCTATGCCTCTACCCTACACTTGCCAATCTTGTTCATATTTCACAACACCCTCACCTCACCCTAGATCTAAATTGTTGGACCCAACAAGATGGTGGCCTTGAAAGCGATGTTCAGCGTCACGGTTCATATTGATATATAAGGTATTGTTCGCTTCGGTTCATTGTCTTTTACAATTTTATTTTCACTATACTAGAATTGGTATTAACATATAATTGTTCACATCACCTTTAGCATGTGAGATTCATGGCTTCTCTCCATGATCATAACATCTTTTTCTATTCCAGTGAGAGCTCATTGTTTATAGTAGCATATTGCTAGCATCCGAGAAATGACTCTAGTACCAAATATCACAGTTTACACTAATCAACATGATATTGTCCACTTTGGACCTTTAGGCATCATGAATTGTTTATAAAATGCACCTTATATGTTAAAAATGGTGAGAACACATATATTCCAATATAATTCTTTTTTTTGTATAACCACAGGTGTCCTTATCTATTTTATGGTCTGAGATTAGTCATGTTTAGACTGGAGTTGGTATTCAAGTAAAGTCCTCTCAATAATGATGACTTTAGGGTTCAAACATGGTCCAGATACTTGGAAAAGAAGTCTACTTCCACATCTTCCAACGATATATTAGTCCCAAGACCGATTTTAGTACATAAAAATATGAGACTTATGACTAGTTTCTAAATCATAACACTTAAAGTAGAGCACAAGTAAGTTTATAATACAATATCGAACTTGTCAAGGCAAAATAATACATCAAATTATTAAGTGTTACTTAACTCTTCTCTTTCACACCAAGGCTACAAACATGAGCTAGATATTTTAGGCCAGCTAGTTTATAGATAAAAAAATGTTTTAAAATATTTGTCTAAGTTTGCATCAGTTGAGGGAGTTTGGTCACTCATATTTAATGTTCAAAAACACTGTTTTCAAAATCAGACCAAATTGAATTGGTTGTTCATACTAGTTAGATAAAAAAATCGATTGAGGTAAATTGAATTGTTTGAACCAACTGGTTGGACCTACTGAAAGAGTGGTTGAATCGATTGAACTAATTTTCTCTATTTTTTTAAAATTTTTTAATACTTTATTCAATTAAATCTATTAAAACCACTAGTCTAATGCCCAAAACCTTGTTCACAAATGATAAAAAAATATAAAATATTATGAAGTATAGATACTATTTTTACTATTACATACAAATATTATTATATTAATATTTATAGTTTTAATTAAATTTAAATAAAATATTATTTATTATCAAATAGTGGTTTATATAGACCCAATTTAAACCATGTTACAACGATCTTTATTCAAAATTTGATCCAAACTGAATAAATAATTCGTAAACTACTTTAATAGTTGTTGATTTTTTTGCATGTTTCTATTTTGATCATCGAATTATAAAATTTTTAATTTAATTACTAAACTGTTCAAAATTTTTTTGTCATTGTATTGTTAAGATATTAACAATATGATGACATGGGTTTTTTTAAATATTTTATTTAAAACAATGGCCTCGCCATATTATTATTATTATTATTAGCAACTTTAACGATCTCTACCTTATACCAATGCCTTTACCTTGTACCAATTCCATAGAGAAAGGGATAGCAAAAATTATTATTATTATTATTATTATTATTATTATTATTATTATTATTTCTTTACCTTTTGCTCTTTTCTCATTTCTTTTATTCTTTATCTTTTATTTTTCAATTTTCATTTTCCTTTTTTCTC
This sequence comes from Gossypium longicalyx, assembly GCA_025698465.1. Taxonomy (NCBI): domain Eukaryota; kingdom Viridiplantae; phylum Streptophyta; class Magnoliopsida; order Malvales; family Malvaceae; genus Gossypium; species Gossypium longicalyx. The sequence goes on from CM047000.1 coordinate 23,421,053, forward strand.
TTTCATTCATTCTTTCTAGCAACTTTAACGATCTCTACCTTATTCCAATGCCATAGGGAAAGGGATAGAAAAAATATGTGATTCACAATAAGAAACAAGAGTTTGGCTTGGTATGTTTGATACAGAAGAAGCTGCTGGAAGAGCTTATGATAAAGGTATTGCAAGATTTAAAGGAAAGAGGAACAAGTTAAATTTTCCAGAAAATGTCAAGTTTGTTCCTCAACAAATGCAAAATTTTCTTACCACCCAACATCGATTTCTAGTTCTCTAATAACCATTTGTTGGCTTCTCATTCTACTCTAAAGCAAACATATTACGATTTGCAACCTCTTCAAAGCTATACAGCTAATATGCTAAGAGACTATTGGCAGTACTCTCAATTGCTATAGAGTTTTGGTGATTCCATGGACAACAAGCTACAAGTTTGCTAGAGAAAATGATTCAATGTTCTGAGTTTGCTAATATCCAACAGCCAATTGTGTCATCCTCTTTTCCATCTTTTTCGCCTTCATTTGCAACTTATTTAGCTTCTGGTTCATCATCATCATCATCATCTTCCTTTTCTTCTTTCCAACACAAAGAAAACTCGAATCAAGAATTAGGGTAAAGAAGTATGCAATAAGAAAAGCAAACTAACAAAAAACAGTGAACAAAAATGTACTACTTATAACACCTCTTACAAAAAACAGTGAACAAAAATGTACTACTTGTAACACCTCTTACTCATTCCAAATCACTAGTGTAACACCTCAAACCCGGTCTAGACATTATGGTTGGATTATGAAGGTTACATCCTTAAGAAAAACGTTGTTGATTAGTTTACGTGAAAACTCATTTTTATTTCTAGAGTAATAGAGCTATTTAATTTATCAAAAGCATAAGTATTCAAAAGATCATGTGTGAACACTTACACGAAAACTTGTTTCATAAATTTTATTAAACAAACCCCGTATGCTTAACCAAATGAGTTGTAAAACATTATATTTCATTTCAAAACTTTGCTTCGGAAAAATACTTAAAAATTTGTCTTTTAAAATCATAGAATTCCATCAATTACGTCGTCTTAAATGAAAATACGAATTTTTAAATAGTATGCTTGTGAAATAAATGTCAAAACCAATAATAACGTCCATGAACAAATAAAAATTTGGAAGTCCGTTAAGTCCATAATTTAGTCCAAAACATACTTAAAATCACAATAAATGAGCCGAGCTCTAGAGTCGTCGACCAATCCTAAGTCTGAGGATCACTTGAAACGAAACGCATCAAACGAGTGAACTATAAGTCTAGTGTGTCTTAGCCCATTTACAAAATTTCATTTACAGATTTCACATATGCAGTTATCAAATTAGAATTTCATATTTCTAGAATGTAAAACTTATTTCATAATCTCAGAACATATAATATATCAAAGCAAATCCTACCCCCATCCGCTACATACCATCTCCGTCTAACCAATCACACCAATTAGGACTACAGGAATCCATCTATCCAATCACATCGAAATGTGGTGATATGCCACTCATATAAGTGCAGCTGAGCTGCCAGGTAGATATTGTGGTTTAACCACCAGAATTGCAGCAAAACAAGCAGAATACACTTCCTCCATCATATCAAAACCCACCCCAAATGCACATGTAATAACATATTAGCTTTCATGCATATCACATGAGTTGTATGGCATACATATCGAAACATATAATTTATAGAGCATACATATCACATAACTTACACAAATCGAAGCTTATTTATCATGCTTTCTAATCATACTCATGAGAAACATACCAAATTTTACATTTTTATAAGCTTATGAAAGGCCCATGAATCTAATTTCCTGGTCTTATAATCGAGCTTTCAAATTGGCAAAAATGGGCCTACGCAGCCTAATAAGTCAACTCGTATGGTCTAAATTATCATCTGTTCAGGCTGTGTAATCACACACAACCGTGTGCTCCACATAGCCTAGCACACACGCCAACTACGGTGGTGGTGTGGTGCACTGATCACATCACACACGGTCATGTGTGATTTGGCGATTTTGAAAATAACCCCTATTTTCGGGTTTTTTCGAGATTCAGACGAGTTTTTCTAGTTAGTTCACACACCTGATGATAATTCTTTTAACCCACACATATATCACACTTCGAATCCTTTACACAACATTAAAATGAATCGATAAACGGACAACAAATAACATCGCCACCTTGAACTCCATCGATAAAAATTTAACATAACAATCTCCAAATTTGATATTCAAACCCACTTACCACGAAATTAACAACCACCAAAGCCATTCCTAACTTGCCCGGGGATCGTTGAGCACCATATAATTATCTCCAAATAACACAAGAATAAACAATACCTAGATTAAATTCAAAAAAAAATTCAACAAGAATTATACTTGACTTAACCTAACTCCAAATAACTTACACACTTGCTGAACCCGTCACAATTTCACAACGAAGAGTGAAAGAAAAGTATAACTAATGGTAAAATTGCAATGGGAAAATAAAGCTTTAGGTGAATAAAATAGGAGTTAGAAAACCCAAGAAAAAGAGAAGAAGATAATTTAGCAAAAGAAAACTGTGAAAAGAAAACAAAAGAGAGAAAAAAATAAAACGTGAAAAGTAATGGGGAGTTGGATAGTTAGTGGGTGAGGAAATTTAAGGATTTCAGTAAATTTTAATAAATAAAATAAAAATAACTTATTTAATCCAAATCTTAACCTACTAGGTTTAAGGAATTTAAATTGAACTCTACTTCCCAAATAATAACTAGAGCAAAAATATTCCAAACTTGCACAACATAGGATTTGAACACAAGATCTAAAGGTAAGTTGACACATTACCTCTAAATGACTAGGTTCATCCTTGTCTACAACCCAATGAAAATAAAAGATAAGCCCTTAGGCTCAAGTTGAGTATAAATAAAAAATAAATAATGAAAATCCAATACAAGGGAATCAAACTTAAGACCTAAAGCAAAAATTCAAGGCACTTAACCACCAAACCAAAATGAGATTATTTGACATACTTTAACAATCCAAACTTAGGAAAATTGGGGAGTTACAACTCTCCCCTCTTTAAAGAAATTTCGGCCTCAAAATTTACCTGATTCAAAGAAATGGGGATACTACTGACGAATCGAGTCCTCAGTGTAACACCCCTAACCCGTATCCGTCGTCGAAATAGGGTTACAGAGTATTACCAGAGTTTATAGTACAAACAAACAAAATTTTGATCGTTTCATAACTTATGAATATTCATAATAAAACTAATAAAAATCATACATATTGTCCCTAATACGAGCCATCGAGGCCCTAAATACGTGTTAGAAACAAGTTAGGCCTAAATTGAAAACTCGTATAATTTTTCATAAAGCATTGTAAATTTTCAAAGCTACAGGGGTTACACGGCCTTGTGGCTCACAAGGCCAAGAGACACGCCCGTGTCTTAGACTATATGGGCATTCGAAATAGGGACATATGGCCGTGTACCAACCTATGTCCTTACCTGTGTAACTCACTGACTTGGGTCACACAGCCAAGCCACACGCCTGTGTGATACGTTGTGTGTTAGGTCGTGTAACAGCTTGACTTGCAACCCTTTAAAACTACAGGGGACACATGGCTGTGTCACCTAGCCGTGAGTCACACATGGCTGAGACACATGCCCGTGTCTCTGCCATGTGGACGAAAATAGGCCATCTTACAAGCCACATTTCTCACCCAATTTGGCACCAACCTACACCCAAAAATGCACACATACATTAGTTATAATCAAGAATCCAAAACAAGCATGAGCAAGCTTTAAACATGTGGTATATTCACATACAACCAATCAATATGCCCTTAGGCACCTCAGATGACAAGTATTATTATGTTCAACCATGTGATCCATGTAACCAAGTAATCAACCAACTTTTATGTATAATTGCATCAATACACAACATGTAAATTATATACCAAAACTTACCATTTGGTATCAATTGTACCACTTATTCAATAGCATCAAACACATATATGCTTACCATAGCATAGCACCGAATCACACCAAGTTATAAAACATACCTCATATGCATATTCAACTACTACTTTACCTTTCATCATTCAACCACAAATCAATCCACACATCAACCTTATAGGGAAATTATACACATACCAAAATACCAAAACACAAGCCAAATAAGTTGCTAATGTCAGCAAAACACATATAGGCCAACATTTAGCCAAAATAACCTATACATGCCATTATAACCAAAATGTAACCAACTAAAAGTACCAAAAGAGCCGATGGATAGTGTGATATAGCTCAGACAAGCTTTCAACTCGAATGAGCTTCTGAATCACTATAAAACACAGGAAATAACATAGATTAAGCATTTAAGCTTAGTAAGTTTGTATAACATAGAATTTAACTTACCATTTAATCACAATTAGGGTAAGTAAACATAGCATATCCCAACCAAATTGGTCAAAAGCCTAAACACATAATCACCAACATGTTAGCCATGTAAAGCACATATAATATCCAATATTCATGGATGAACTCAACAAATATTCAAATTTCATATACATAAATCATTCATTTCATATCCAAAGTTTTGAAGACTCGCTCTCATTGGGGAGCTACCAAAACCTTAATATTGTACCTCAATCCCTCCTCAAGCCAAATGCTCTTATCACAATTGGTCTCAACCAATCCACGAGCATACCTACCAAACCTAAAAAATTCAATCTCATACGCGACCATTGGTTTATCTTCTTGAGTCAACCCCATAAACTCGCATATACGGGCTTCAACATAACTCGCCCTCACATACATATTTTAGAAGGCACTCCAAAAATAAGTTCAAGTCACTCGCTCAAGTTGGGTGCCTTACTCAATAGTCAGCCACCACTGATAAGCTTCGTCGCGAAGCAAGGACACTGCACCCTTCAATTTCTGCTTAGAAGTGCAATCCAAATAATTCATTATTCTCTTTGTGGCCTTGAACCAATACTCAACCATAGTTGAGGCAACCCCAACAACACTTTTAAATAGTTTCGCCCTATTATACCGGATTCGTTCAGTTACCAAGCCTCGACTCCCAAATCCAGAATGGGTCCCAGCGACCCTCTCTAACACCCTCAACATAGCCTGGGATAGTGAGTTGTCCTCAGTAGCCTGAGCCCTAGACTCAGTCTCAACGTCGAAGTTCTGATAGTTTCACTTGGATCTAAATTGGGCATACTGCCCATCGAAGATGGCTCAGCTCAAGCCCCCCAACGGTGACCACCACGCCCACAGGTACCACGACTTTGGGTTCAACGTGTACTCATTATCTTATCTACAATTTCATAGTTTTATGAATTAGTTCAGGTTTTAAAAACCCTAAATCTAAAATTTTATCAGAAGTATTTATCAGAGTTTAGGGAATGTGTTATTACTCTACAGTCTCTAGAGGCATATATTTGTACTAAAGTATCATATGCAAAAATATCTATACTAAAGTATAATATGCAAATATTTGCGCGAGAGTCTCGATTTCATTTTTTAAAAATCAAAAGGTTAAATTTAATGAAAATTTCCAACTTTAAGCAGTAAAATTTTTTTCCAAAACATTTTAGACCTAAAATATAACATTCCAAACCCGACCTAGACGTTACGGTCAGATTATGAAGGTTACATCCTTAAGAAAAATATTGTTGATTAGTTTACATGAAAACTCAGTTTTATTTCCAGAGTAATAGAGTTATTTAATTTATCAAAAGCATAAGTATTCAAAAAATCATGTGTGAACAATTAGAAGAAAGCCTTATTTTATAAATTTTATTGAACAATCCTCATATGCTTAACTGAATAAGTTGTAAAACATTGTATTTCATTTCAAAACTTTGCTGCAGAAAAATACTTTAAAAATTCTTATATTTTAAAATCATAGAATTCCATCAGTTACATTGTCTTGAATGAAAATACAAATTTTTAAATAGTACATTTGTGAAATAAATGTCAAAACCAATTAATAACATCCCCGAGCAAATAAAATTTTGGAAGTCTATAAAGTCCACAATTTAGTCCAAAACATACTTAAAATCACAATAACTGAATCGAGCTCCGGAGTCTCTGCCCAATCTTAAGTCTGAGGATCACCTGAAACAAAACGAATCAAATGAGTGAGCTAGAAGCCAAGTTTTTGTCTTAGCCCTCTTACAAGATTTTACTTACAAATTTCACATATGCAGTTATCATATCAGAATTTCATATTTCTAGAATGTAAATCATATTTCATAATCTCAAAACATATAACATATCAAAGCAAATCCTACCCCAATCCGCTACATACCATCTCGGTCTAACTAGTCACACTAATTAGGACTGTAGGAGTCCATCTATCCAATCACACCAAAATGTGGTGATATGTCATTCATATAAGTGCAGCTCAATTACCAAACAAATATTGCGGTTTAACAACTAGAATTACAATAAAATTTCTAGAATACACTTCCTCCATCATATCAAAACTCACCCTAAATGCACATGCAATAACATATTAGCATATGAAGATATTAAATAAGTTGTATGGCATGCATACCGAAACATATAATTTATAGAGCATAACATATCACATAACTTACACAAATTGAAGCCCACTTATCATTCTTTCTAATCATACTTAAAAGTGACAAACTGAATTTTACGTTTTTATAAGCCTATGAAAGGCTCACGAATCCAATTTTTGATTCCCATAATCGGCCCTTCAAATTGGCCAAAATGGGCCCAATAAGCCAACCCGTGTAGTGCACACGGTCCATCATAGGGCCTGCCACATGATCGTGTGACGCTGGACAGTTTCAAAAACAATCATTATTTTCGGGTTTATCTAAGATTCAGACGAGTTTTTCGGGTTAGTTAACATACTTGATGATAATTCTGATAACTCGCATAAATATCACATTTTGAATCCTACATACAACATTAAAATGAATCGATAAACGAAAAACAAACAACACTGCAACCTTAAACTCCATCGGTAAAAATTCAACACAACAATCTCCAAATCTGATATTCAAACCCGCTTACCACGAAATTAACAACCACCAAAGCCATTCCTAACTTGCTGGGGGATCGTGGAGCACTGTATGATTATCTCCTAATAAGACAAGAATAAACAATACCAAGATTAAATTCGAATAATTTTTAGCAAGAAGTATGCTTGAATTAACCCAAATCCAAATAACTTACACACTTACCTTACCCTTCACGATTTCGCAACGAAGAGTGAAAGAAAAGTATAACTAATGGTAGAACTGCAATGGGAAAACAAAAGAGATAAAAAAAAAGAAAACATGAAAAACAATAGAGAGTTGGATAGTTAGTGGGTGAGGTAATTTATCGATTTTGGTAAATTTAAAAAAATAAAAATAACTTATTTAATCCAAATCCTCACGCACCATATGTATGGAATTTAAATTGAACTCTACTTCCCAAATAATAGCTAGAGAAAAAATATTCCAAACTTGTGCAACATAGGATTTGAACACAAAACCTAACGGTAAGCTAACACCTTACCACTGAACCAGTAAGCTCATCCTTATCTTCAACCCAACAAAAAGGAAAGATAAGCCGTTAGGCTCAAGTTGAGCATAATTCAAAAATAAATAATGAAAATCCAACACAAGGGAATCGAACTCAGGACCTAAAGCAAACATTCAAGGCACTGAACTACCAAACCAAATCAGATTATTTAACATACTTTAACTATCCAAACTTAAGAAAATTGGGGTGTTACAACCAATATGGATGAGAGATGCCACCGAAGCATATACGAGTAAGAAATCTTTGATTTATTTAAGAATTATAAGTTTAAAACACTTTATAAAATAATTAAAACATGTTTTAGAGAAATATTTAAAAAAAACTATTTAAAATCATTTAGAATTTATTCTAAGTTGATCATTACCCAAAATAGTTTCCAAAATGTCAAAACGACTTAAAATAATGTAGTGCTAAAACAAGCAGAATGTCGCTACAAGGAACATTTAACATCATGTCGTGACTCACTAAATTAATATGGTTGCAGTGAGGTGAAGTGCAAATTTGTGATGATGGCTTTCGTAATCGCAGCATTGGAACTTAGTGGTCATGACATGACTCACTAAATTCACTTAAAACATTTCAAATGTTTTGTACATTTCTTCTATTCCTGATATGCATATAACATACGAATCTACCACAATTCGTTGTGACAAATTATGTCTTTTCAGCACTTAATAAGCTTGTTTTCTGGCTATTTTATATGTTTTTATTACATTTTTTTATTAGTTTATGTTTAACTTTTGCAAAAAGAATTATTTTTATGCAATTTCTAGTCATATGATGACCTAATGGGCCAATATGGGCCTAAGAATGAGGTAACGAGATACTTGAGTATGCAAAACACTAATTTTGGGCTGAGAACATGAAAGACGATAGTAGCGTTGCGACATCGAGCTGTGGTGTCACAACAATGGACTTTGAAGCCAAAGAATTCTAATAAAAAAGAGAGAGCGGATGAGGCTATACATTTCAAGGCCCAACAACAAGGTCAAAGGTCAAGCAAATCAAACCAAGATTCGACCAAAGCCAGTATGTGAAGATGAATCTTTTCAAGGAAACCAGGAATGAGACACGCACTGGATGGGTGAAATGTATTAAATCAATTCAACCAAGCTGTTAGTTTTCATGCTAAAAACATTAGTTAACTTGCGATAAATTTTTGGATGGGATCCAGGCTTTTCTAGATTAAGATGTCTTCATAATATTCAAAGATCTATCTCTTAGCTTCGAAATGAAATTTGAAATCACTCTATTTTGAGTTTGGGAACTCAAGTTATGGCTATTTTAGTGAAGACTATGTTTTCAGAATTTATGGTCGGGATTATGACGAGAATTATAAGTTTCAGACTTTTAATTCGAGTTTAAATCATATTGGGTTTGGGTTTTATGTTTAATTTTTATTATATATGAGCCCAATATTGCATTTATCAACTCTTATTATTTTATTATTTTTTATTCCGAATTATTTATAGTTATTAAGTATTTTAATTTATTTAGGATTTTTGTGTTAACAAGAAAGTTTAGTTTAAAACTATTTATTTAGGTTAAATAGTGTTCTAGTATACTTAAGAGTTTTATTTAGATTTAATTAGCCAGCCTATATAAAGGCCTTTACATTGTACACACACAAAACAAAAAAAAAATCATTATTATTCAATAATTTCTCATTTGAGTTAATAAATTCTTTTTTAATTTTTGTTTCCAATAATTTTTATTGAGTTTTCTTTTAAATGAGTTTTAACAATTTTTTCAGATTGTGGCAAACTTTTTCTTGCCAAGTTTTCTTTCTTGGAGGGTAAATTAGAGTCGCTTGAAGGGGGTTGTGGATTCTTCTTGTCTCCAAGGCTCCTTAGGACTTTTGCATGTCACGTTTCATCTTTTCCTTCTATCTTCTTTATTTTCTTCTTTATTGTTCTAAATTTTGATTTATTGTTCTGTTTTATTTATCGTAATTATTTATTTCAATTTTTTTCTTCAATTATTTTATCTGACTTGGATTCGTTAGCGTTTCAAGTTGTGTCAAAATCCAAGTCTATTTCTAAACGTCTAGAGGCCTAAGTCAAATTTGTGACTTGGAAAAACTTTACGATCCTCATCCGCTCTCTTCTTATCATTTGGTATCAGTTTCTTGGGCCTTTTTGGTGTTCTTTGTGTTCTTATAAACTGATTTCCAGCAAACAACCTCAAAATAATTTTTTTACCGAAAAAGTTTTCGGAAAAAAATAATTTTCAATGGGTAAATGTTTGTCTAACAATCTAAAATTTTACATGCTAATTCTTGCACTCTTTTAGAATATTAAAAAATAATTTCCACAAAAAAGTGATAGAAAAAGTGCAAAAATAGAAAAATATGAAAATAAAAAAAACTAAAAAAATATTATATGGGTTGAATTTTGTGTCAGAACTTTCTAGATCAGATCTACATTATTTGAGGAGGATCCTATTTAAATTTCGTAATTTTTGGAAATCAAGAACACCTCGAACAAAGTTTGTCAAGTTGCTTTGCAAATTTTCAGGTTTTCGGGTTTCAGGGATTTTCATTGAATCATAGCCTTAGGTTTTCATTTTTTTTTATCTTTTTTGTTTCTTTACACATTCTAACACTTCATTGTTTCTTATTTTAGTAGATTTTAGTAGGCTTAAGTACGTTGCACATTCCTTCTTCCATGCAACGTAATTATTTGGTGTCTAGCCAATTTTGGGCTTCTAGTGCTACTCGGTTTATTTTACTATATTGATTCTAATACATTCTGATTAGTTGATGTAAATAATTTTAAAATACTCAAAAGATTAATTCTTAACTCATTGAGAATTTGATTTTATTTTCGAGTGCATAATAGTGAGGTTTGCTTAAATTTTCTTTTCTTGAGTGTTGTGTTATTTTCATACTTTCATCATGATTTGTGATATTATGATTGGAAAGCTGCAAAGGGATCTAGAGGTTCGAGATGTTCGATTTCAGAAACAAGATACTATTCTAGACACAATTAAAAAAAGTTTGGAACGTTTAAGTACCAAAATTGAGTGTCGAAGCTGTAATTGGGGAGATAAGGTTGACCAGCCTCGTCTTCGTACAAATAATGTTAGTTGTGCACCTCACACAAATAATGAGACTTTCATCAATAATGATAATGGGCAAACTTCTTTGGCTAAACCAAAGTTCTCAATTTCATAGTTTCATGTAAAGAATGATCCCAACGCATATTGTGAATGGGAATAAAAAATTGAACTTATGTTCTATTACTATAAATGCCCGGAAGAGGAAAAAGTCTCATTGGTGGCCCTTAAATTTTTGGATAATGAGTTGAGTTGGTGGATTCAACTTGGAATTAATCGACAAAGAAACTACGGAAGGAAATTGAAAGCTAGTGATGCAAAAGCCATTCATTCCTTATTATTACTACAAGAGGTTAAAACGAAATTTCATCGCCATGTTCAAGTTAACCGATTAGTTGATGAGAACTTCAAGAAGAGATGACCAAATGAAAGGAGGAGTACAACTAATCTCTCACCTATTGTGAAATGTTATTGGTGTAGTTTTAAAGGTCATAAGGGTTTCCGATGTTCAATTAAGTATCCAAATAGAGAGAATACGGTTGAGCTATCACCCTTTGTGTAATGTTATTGATTTAGTTCAAAAGATAATAAGGGTTTCCAATGTCCAATTAAATATCCAACTAGAGAAGAAAGTATGTGTGAGTTTGTACCTTTTGTTGACTCTTACTTTAGTGGAAAAGAGATTTGTTATGGCAAACTTTGTGAACCGAAAAAAGATGATAGTGAGATTTTTTTCCACAAATCTATGGGGTTAGATTAGATAGAAACGTCATGTTCTCCTACTGAGATGTATTGTACTAAATTGAATATTTATAATACTTGTGAGGGAGATATGGGAAGTGAGGAAAAACCATGTGAAAAGACCAAGAGAAAAGAGACCTTAAGTGATAAAAGTCTACTTGATGTCCCAAATTTCGTAAGCGAAAATCCAAATGAGGTAAAATTGAAGAGTTCTCAAGCGGAAAAAGAAAATGAAAAGTAAGAAAATACTCATACAAAAGTGAGGAATGATTATGTTTTAACTAACCCTAACTCAAATTTGTTTAGTGGTGTTTCTTCAATACAGGACTTCAAGGATCCTTTGACAGACTTCCACTTATATTACTCTACCATCGATAGACGATTTTACTTGTGGGAAAGAGGTAAGTTGAACATTGATAATTCCCCACAACTACTACAAGGTAAGAAAGGTACGAAAACATTAAAAATTTATTTAAGAAAGCATACCTTGAATGTTTTTGATAAGTATGCTACTAATTTTAATTTTCCTTACGACATGCGTTCTCATTGGTCAAGTTTTAATAAATAATGGTTTGAAAGTTAAATTGATTTTATGGGTTTATTTAGGTATGTAAGCTTAATTTTGTTGCATTCGACAAATTTATTAAAGAACCTTATGGATTTAATCTTGCAACAAAATTTTCTACCTTAGATGTAAAATATGAATTTTTACATAATAATATTAAAATTTTGGATTTTAATTATTATGTGAAATTATTAACCAATCTTTGAAAAATCTTATGGATGACCATGCATATTCAAATAAAGTTACAGGTTATTTTTTACTTGAACATTCATGTGCCTAATAGTTTTTTGTTTAGTGTTGATGACTTGTGTTTAAAGGAGAGTTACTTGATCCATGCTGATTTTGGGGGTCAAAATCATATCTCTGATCTTGGAGATAGTTTTGGTGCACAGGAAAGCTTAGGTAAGTACTTGTTTACTTTTATTGTTATTAATTCTATTCACTTTTGTTTTTCTACAGCTAAAGATTCGATGATGAATCTTCTTGAGGAATGGGGGAAAGGTACGAGTCTCAAGGCCTAATTTCAAGCCCATGGATGTGATGGGCTTACACTACCTCAAGACCCAAGAACAAGGTCAAAGGTCAAGCAAATCAAACTAAGATTCGACCAAAGCTAGTATGTGAGGAAGAATCCTTTCAAGGAAACCAGGAATGATACATGCACGAAATGGGTGAAATGTATTAAAGTCAATTCAACCAAGCTGTCAATTTTCAAGTTGAAAAGATTAGTCAACTTGCGACAAATTTTTGGATGGGATCTAAATATTTCTGGATTAAGATGTTTTCACAACGTTCGAATATCTATCTCTTAGCTTTGAAACGCACTTTGAGTCACTTGATTTCAAGTTCAGAAACTCAAGTTATGATCGTTTTAGTAAAGACTGTGTGAGCAAAATTTCTGGATGAGATTATTACGAAAATTACGAGTTTCGGGCTTTTCATTCAAGTTTAAATCATATTGGGTTTGAGTCTTAGTCTTAATTTTTATTACATATGAGCCAAATATTTTATTTATTAGCTCTTATTATTTTATTATCATTTTATTCAAAATTTTTTATAATTTTTAAGTATTTAAAGTTATTTAGGAGTTTTATGTCAATAAGTTTGAAAATTGTTTATCTAGTGAAAAAAGTTTACGAAAAATTTTCTGCGTAAAAAAAAAACTGTTTTGAGGCTATTTGCTAGAAATCAGTTTATAAAAACACAAAGAACACCTAAAACACCCAAGAATCTAATAACAAATGATACAGACTGATACATATGATGCGAAATAGTGAGAAAGAGGATCGTAAAGTTTGTCAAAGTTGCCGATTTAAATTACGATTCTAAACGTTCGAAAAGAAACTTGTATTTTGGCACAACTTGAAACACAATCGAATTTGAGTCAGATAAAACAATTAAAATATATAAATAAGATAAATAGAATAATAAATAAAAGATTAGAACAATAAAGAAGAAAATGAGAAAAATAGATGGAAAAGATAGAACCTGGTATGTAGAAGTCTTAAGGAGCCTTGGAAACAAAAAGAATCCACAACCCCATGGATTTGACTTAGGGCTTTAGCTGTCCGGAAAGAAACTTGATTTTGACACAACCTGAAATGCAATTGAATCCAAGTTAGATAAAAAAATTAAAATAGATAACTAAGATAAATAGAATAATAAATCAAAGATTAGAACACTAAAGAATAAAATATGAAAGGTAGATGAAAAAGATAGAACGTGGCGTGTATAAGTCCTAAGGACCCTTGGAAACAAGAAAGATCCACAACCATGTGGATTTGACTTAGGGCTTTAGATGTTCGAAAAGAAAATTGGATTTTGACACAACCTGAAACGCAATTGAATCCAAGTCAGATAAAAAAAGTGAAATTTTTTTTCTAAGATAAATAGAATAATAAATCAAAGATTAGAACACTAAAGAAGAAAATATGAAAGATAGATGGAAAAGATAGAACATAGCGTGTATAAGTCCTAAGGAGCCTTGGAAACAAGAAAAATCCACAACCCTGGAAACATGAAAATATACACACTTTTTCATGCTCTTTTTAACTCAAATTCATACAGTTTCAGTAAAATTCGTGTCGAAATATAAATAATATTTATAAAATAATTAAATTGCACCCAAATTATGAAAATTTTGAATTTTAATTAATTTTATATAAAAATTTGATTAATTTTGATTATTTTCGACAAATTAGCAAAAGGGCGAAAATAGCTCGGCAAACACTACTAGAAGCATAAAACCAAGAAGCAATTTTGAAGCATCAAGGCGAATTAATTTTTTCAGCCTAAGACGGTCCAAATTATGTGTATTAATTCATAATATAATTAATTTTAATTTTAATCAAATTTAATTTGGGTTAAATAAATTATTGTTAATTAATTATGAAAAGGGGCCGAGTTGAGCTGAACCGAAAAAATCGGTCCAATCGAGCACTGGCCAGCCCAAAATCGTCCCACATGCTAATCTAATAAGCTTGCTTGGCTGATTATTTGGCCTGAAAAATGGCCCTTGAAGACTCCTTCGAATTGCATTCAAACGCCTCCACTATTTATGCCTTTCTAGATTTGCCCCTACCTTAAAATAGCATGTTTGAAATCTTCAAACATGCTACATGTGTGGCCGGCCATGGGGGGAGTCTTTGGCTACTGATTTTGGCTATTTTGGCTGCTCACTTAAAACACATATCAACCCTTCTCATCTCTTCACTTCTCTATCACTTTTCTCTCTTCATTGTTTTTCATTTTCTTCCCCATTCCCTTGCCGATTTCACCTCTTGAAAAAGAGTCAATCAACCACCATTTGGAGAAGCATTCAAGTTTCACAGAAGCCTAAGTTCGACAAGAACAAGCAGAGAAGGAGGAGTGGAGTAAACTAGTGAAGCCACAGAGAAAACACTGGATTTGATTCTTGTTCCCTATCCTTTTAATGTTGTTGTTGATATGATGAACATGTCTATGAATATTTGTGATGTTGATATGTTTAATTTAATTAATATGCCTTAAACTTAATTCGTGTTAGCTTGATTGCATTTTTTCTACTTAATTTATTAAAATTATGTTTCTGTTGTTATAGGCCTCGGTAAGATGTTTGATTAAGTAAAACCATGACTAATTTGTTCTTGCATTACAATTGTAAGGTAACTAATGAATTAATTATTTAAACGGATTGAAATTGTAATTAATTGACACAATACTTAATCAGTGCATGTTTAATCATCTAAGGTAGTTGAGTGTTAAATTAGCAACAGTATCTAGCGATACATTAGCCTTGCATAACTTGCAAGATTATTGTGATTAAACTATTTCAAGGTAGAAATACATTGTTACCTCACGTAATCTTTTATGGGCTTATGAGATTGAATTAATTGTTTGAATTGGCATAGAGATATGTACAAGAGTTTATTTTAATTTCATAAGTATGCATGTGCATTAACACATTTGCTTATTAGAGTTTGTTGAATCGATTGAATTGACATAGAGATATAGTCAAGAGATAAATGAATTTTGGTTGGTAAGTATGCTCATAAGTTAGCAAATTACTGTGTAACAGCCCATTTTTCAGTGAAATCGGAACAGTGGTTTCGGGACCACAAATCCGATCCGAAAACAAAGTTTATTTTTATTTTCTTATATGGTCCATATTATGATAGATATGTTGTGTGAAAATTTGATACGAAAATTTTATCGATTCAGTGCTTAATTACGAGAAGGACTAAATCGCATAAAATGCGAAAGTTGAATTCTAGTAGCTATAAGGATTAAATAGCTATGGAATTAAAATTTAGAGGTCCTTATTTGGAATTAGACCATTAAATAAAAGTATTTACATTTTTGGTGACTCATCCATGGAAAAATTAAAAAAGAGTAGGGACTAAATTGGAAATTGAAATAATTAATTGATTAAAAGATGATAAAAAGAAAATACCATCTTATTTTGTCATCTTCAACCCCAAAATTATATGGAAACCCTAGGAGAGAGAGAAGAAGCTTTCAAAGCTTAATTGGGTAAGTTTCCTTGTCCTGTTTTTAGTAATAGTGATATTTTTGAAATCGGGATAACTTAAACTATCTATTTTGGGGATTAATTTGAAAAGTTATCAATGTATGGAAAATAGGTCATGGATGTATATGCTGAAAATTATAAATTTATGGTAAAAAATGAAAGGTTGCTGATGGATAAACAACTTTTACAAAGTGATTTTTGATGAAAACATGATTTAGGGACTAAAATGTAAACTTTTGAAATTGAAGAAAAATTCTAAATTTTTATGAATACATGTGCTGTAAATTTTGTAATGGAATTTTGGTTAGGCTTGGAATAGGGAGTAAATTGCACAAGTTTCATTTTTTGAGCCTAGGGACGAAATTGGAATTTATGGAAAAGTTAGGGGCAAAATGGTAATTTTGCCTAGGACATAAATTGAGTCCAAATAAATATTAAATATGTGGAATTGATGATTAAATTTATTTATATAGATCTTGACAACTCACATTCGAGGTTAGATCGAGAAAAAGAAAAGGTTTAAGATTAGTATATTTTATACGTGAACAAGTGTCGAGGTAAGTTCGTGTAACTTAATCGAGCTTATAAATATGTTTAATTGAATGTTGTGTTTGTATGGAATGTGACTTATATTGATGTACATTATTTGAATGTTATAATGAAAAGTTTAATACATGCTTGAAATGGTGAAAAAGGATTAAGTACCGATTGAATATTGGATTTCGATGATTATATGCTCTTTCCCGAAATGAATAAGGTCTTGCATTTGTTGCAGACGAGATGTAGCTCAGATGAGTAATCCTATTAACCTTATTATAGAAAGGATTTAGCCTGGATCGGTAATCCTGATATAATACCTCTCGAGTATACGTTACGATTAGAGTTTAGCCTAGACTGGTAATCCTAATTGAGCTCTTTTGAGCTGATGTTACATAAAGGATTTAGCCTAGACTGGAAATCCTGTTATACGATATGTGGCTTGAGAGTGTGTTCCTTGATTAAGTGCCCTAATGGGTACCCTCGAACAAGAATTGACGGATTATTAAATCGTATACCCCGAGTGTACTACTTGAGTATCCATCGGAATTTCAATGAATCAACAGACATAAAACACTTGACATGGCATGATAATTATGAGATGAGATAAAAATGTCTTGAAAGAGTATTACATGGTGAGCTTATCTATCCTTACTTGATGTATATGTAAACCTTGTGACTAACATGTTTGATTGAATGTATGTGTTTAGGCAATTTAGCCAAATGGATGAAAAACATGATATTGTATGCTTAGATTTAATAAACATAATTGATAAGTTTAGTTTCCGTTATACGAACTTACTAAGCATGTAATGCTTACTTCATTTTATTTTTCCTAGGTTTTATAGTGCTCGAAAGCTCACGAAGGTTGGAGATCATCGGAGCATCATCACACTATCATCTAGCTTATTTTGGGTATACCTAGTAAAATCATTTTGGTATAATGGCATGTATCGGACAACTTGGCCATTAGTGGCATGAAAATGATTTGTAACCTAGCCATTGGAATGGCTAGTAATGGCTTATTTTGGTATGATTAAGTAGGTTATTATGATATATTCATATGTGATATGTTAAGTATATGTGATCAAATTATGTTAATGCCTAAGTTAATTCAAGGTAAGTTTATAAACACATATGCATGCAATGGTATGCCATGATGAATGATGGAATTGTTTAATTTGAATGCTTGGATTGGTTGGTACTGGATATGTGTTTCAACTGCAGGTCTTGGGTGAAATTTTGGGTGAGAAATGAAGCTAGAAATGGCTTTATTTTGTCCACACGGGTGTACGTCTAGGCCATGTGTCACACACGACCTAGTAACATGGGCATGTGGTTAGGCTGTGTGTCCCCTGCACCTTAATTTTGAGAAACAGAATGCTCAGAATTGAGCATACGGGCAGAGAGACGGACGTGTGCTACACGGCCAAGAACACAGGTGTGTGTCTTGGCTGTATGAAATTTGCATCTAATTTCGAATTAACTTAATTAACCATACGGCTTAGCACACGGGTGTGTGGCATGGCCGTGTGCACAAGTCAGAGAGTTACAAGGGGTCGAACACAGCCTTTAGCATGGGCATGTCTCAAGGTCACACGGGCATGTCCCTTGGACCACACGGGTGTGTGAGCCCTACACCTTGAGAAATTTTCAAAATTTTGTGAAAAATTCTTAAAGCTCCCGATTAAGTCTTGACTCGATTCTAATGCTCGTATTAAGCTTTGAGGGTCCATCAAGGGACGTTTTGAATGATCTCGGTTAATGAATAGTAATTTAAGAGAGTTATCTTAAAATTGTTTTGAAAGTTTTAGTAATGCTCTAAAACCTTATTTTGATGATGGATACGAGTTAAGAGTGTTACATTTAGTGGTATCAGAGCTACGGTATAGCCAATTCTTAAATTTGACGTAGCAATCACGAGTTTGGCTATACATGCCATTATATAAATTGTGATAGTGTGATGACTCCTGATAATTTTAAATGTGTTTTTCATATAGTAATGTCATCCAACTGAGCTAGAGCTGAATTCGAGGAAGCTGAGAGCAATGCTTCAGCTTCAGATCAAAGGGTTGCGTCTGTGTTCGGTAGTGAAAGGCCCGTGTCTAAAGGCCGAAGTGAGGAGGCAAAACAAACCTTCTTTGAAATGATGAATGAATGGTTTACCCAATATTTGAGAACAAACCCTGCTGTACAACGACCTCTCCCATCTGTTCCTCAACCGGTTCCTAAGGTACCACAGGGTGCTGAACCTTTTAGAATTGGTAAGCCTCCGATAGATAAAATCCACAAGCATGGTGCGGAAGAATTTAGAGCTATCGCAGATGATGATCTGGAAAGGGCTGAGTTTTGGTTAGAAAATACTATCTAGGTTTTTGATTAATTATCCTGCACACCTGCCAAATGTCTGAAATGTACAATATCCCTACTGAAAGATAGAACTTATCATTGGTGGAATACCATAACTTTAGTTGTATCGAAAGAGAACGTTAAATGGGAATTCTTCCAGGCTGAATTCAGAAAGAAATATGTTAGTCAGAGATTCATGGATCAAAAAAAGAAAGAGTTTTTAGAACTCAAGTAGGGAAACATGACTGTATTCGAATATGAATGAAAATTTGTTCAATTGAGCAAGTATTCCAGAGAATGGGTTCTAATAGAGGCTGAGATGTGTAAACGCTTTGAAGAGGGTCTAAATGAAGATATCATGTTATTGATCAGAATTCTTGAATTAAGGGAATTTGCGGTGTTAGCCAGTTGAGCACACAAAGCTAAGGAATTAAGTAAAGAGAAGAAACAAGGTGAAATGGAGGCTCGGGTTTCTGGAAAAAGAATTATGAGTAAGTCACAATAATTTGCTTCTAAGAAATTAAAGAAGTATGATGTGTGACCGCCTCTACGGGATATTCTGGAAGAGAGCTGGGTTCTCAACATTCTAACCCAAGGTCTTCATCTCCATTTGTGACTAGTGTGGGTAGTAACAAATTTCATCATGGGGAATGTCGATCTAGAAGTGGAGCTTGTTTAGGATGTGGTTCACTTGACCATTTTCTCAGAGATTGTCCCAAAAGAGTTGAAAAAGAGATAGAACCAGCTCCAAAGCCTAGTAATCTTATTTCGAGAGGCAGACCACCTCGTCATCTTGATAATTTTAATGGTAGTCGAGGTACTACTAGGGATATAGCAGTTAGATCTGAAGCATGAGCATCTGCGAGAACATATGCTATTTATGCTAGAGAAGATGCCTCCACACCATACGTCATTATTGGTACATTTTCTCTACTTGATACTGATATTAATGCATTGATAGATCCTGGTTCCACACATTTATACATATGCATGAACTTAGTGACTGTTAAAAATTTTCCTATTGAATTCACTAAATTTGTGGTTAAAGTTTCAAACCCCTTGGGCCAGTGTGTTATGGTGGATAATTGTCCGTTGATGGTAAAAGGTTATTGCTTTCAGGCTAACTTGATGTTATTGCCATTTGATGAATTTGATGTAATTTTGGGAATGGATTGGTTAACGCAATATGATGCAGTGGTGAATTTTAAACATAAATATATCGTATTGAAATGTGAGAGTGGTGAATTACTTCATGTTGAATCAGATAAAATGGATGGATTACCTAATGTGATTTCAGCAATATCAGCATAGAAATATGTTTGGAAGGGTTATGATGCTTACCTTGCATATGTGCTAGATACTAAAGCATCTAAGTCAAAGATTCAATCAGTGCCGGTTGTATGTGAATTTCCTGATGTATTCCTAGAGGAATTACCTGGTTTACCACAAGATAGTGAAGTGGAATTCTCTATAGATCTTGTTCCGAGAACAACACCTATATCCATAGCACCTTACAGAATAGCTCCTACTGAATTTAAAGAGCTAAAAGTACAGTTGCAAGAGTTGATTGACAGAGGTTTTGCTTGACCTAGTTTCTAACCTTTGGGTGCGCTGGTTCTATTCGTAAAGAAGAAAGATGGATCGTTGAGGCTATGTATTGATTATAGATAGCTCAACAAAGTTACAATAAAGAACAAGTATCCATTTCTTTATATTGATAACCTATTTGACCAGTTAAAATGTGCCACTGTATTATAGAAATGCACTTGTAATGTTTATGGATCTGATGAATAGAATTTTCAGCCTGTATTTGGATAGGTTTGTGTTGGTATTTATATATGATATTTTGGTTTACTCTTGAGATGAAAATAAACATGCTAAGCATTTGAGAATAATGTTGCAAACTCTGCGAGAGAAACAATTGTATGCCAAATTCAGTTAATGTGAATTTTGGCTGCTTGAAGTTGGTTTTCTTGGGCATATAGTATTTGCTGAAGGTGTCAGAGTAGACCCAAATAAAATTTCAGCCATTGTTAATTGGAAGCCACCGAAGAATGTGTCTGAAGTTTGAAGTTTTCTGGGACTAGCTGGTCACTATCAAAGGTTTGTAAAAAGTTTTTCAATGATAGCTTCTCCGGTGACTTGTTTACTACAGAAAGATGTAATGTTCGAGTGGACTAATAAATGCCAGTAGAGTTTTGACAAATTAAAAGCTTTATTGACAAAAGCACCAGTGTTAGTTCAGCCAGAATTGGGTAAGGAATTTATAGTTCACAGTGATGCGTCATTGAATGGTTTAGGCTATATTTTGATGCAAGATGGTAAAGTAATAGTTTATTCTTCTCAACAGCTAAAGCCACATGAAAAGAACTACTCGACACACGATCTTGAATGGGCAACCATAGTGTTTGCATTGAAAATCTGGCGGCATTACTTATTTGGTGAAAAATGTCATATATTCACTGATCATAAAAGTCTAAAATATTTGATGTCACAGATAGGTTTGAACTTGAGACAGCGTAGAAGGCTTGAATTATTGAAAGATTATGATATTGTTATTGATTACCATCCGGGAAAAGCCAATGTAGTGGCGGATACTCTGAGCAGAAAATCTCTGTATACTTTGCGAGCAATGAATACCAGATTGTCATTATCTGGTGATGGTTCAATCATAGTTGAGTTGAAAGCTAGACCAATGTTTTTACAGCAAATCTCCGAAGCTCAAAAAAATGATAGTAAGTTGCAAGGAAAATGAATACAAAGTGAATCGACTTTTGACTCAGTATTTCAGATCGAGATTGATGGTTGTTTGTTATTCAGAGGCAGAGTATGTGTACTGAAAAGTTCAGAAGTAGTACAAAAGATTTTGAATGAAGCTCATAATGGTAACATGTCTATGCATCCTGGTAGTAATAAAATGTATAATGATCTGAAAAAGATGTACTGGTGGCCGGGAATGAAACGAGATATTTCTAAGTTTGTATCTAAATGTTTGATATGTCAGCAAGTAAAAGCTAAACATCAGTTGCCCTCTGGACTACTACAGCCAGTTACGATACCAGAATGAAAACGGGAAAGAATTACTATGGACTTTATTCCAGTACATATGGATTATTCCTTGGACAGATTGGCTGAATTATATGTCTCTAAAATTGTTAGATTGCATAGAGTGCCTGTCTCCATTCTTTTAGATTTTGGAGCAAATTGCAAGAAGCTCTGGGTACTTAGTTACACTTTAGTACTGCATTTCATCCTTAGACAGATGGTCAATTTGAATGGGTAGTACAGATCTTGGAAGATATGCTTCGGTGTTGTATACTTGAGTTTGAAGGTAACTGGGAAAAGTATTTGCCTTTGGTTGAATTTGCTTATAATAATAGTTATCAGTCTAGCATTAAAATGGCACTGTATGAGGCTTTGTATGGTTACAAATGTAGAACTCCATTGTATTGGACAGAACTTAGTGAGAAAAAGTTACATGAAGTTGACTTGGTCCGAGAGACCGAGTAAAAAGTGAAAGTAATTCGAGACAGTTTGAAAGTAGCACCTGATCATCAAAAGTTCTATTCTGACCTGAAACAAAAAGAAATAGAATTTCAAGTCGGTGACAAAATATTCTTGAAAGTATCACCTTGGAAGAAAGTTCTCCGGTTTGGTCGTAAAGGAAAACTGAGTCCACAGTTCATTGGACCATATGAGATTACAGAAAGAATCGAACTGGTTGCATATCGGTTATCTTTACCACCAGAACTTGATCGAATTCACAATGTTTTACATGTGTCTATGCTAGGACAGTATCGATCTGATCCTTCACATGTTATCTATCTGATAGAGGTAGAGATTTAGCCTGATATGAAATATAGTGAAGAACCAATCAAAATATTAGCTTGAGAAACAAAAGAGTTAAGAAATAAAAAGTAGCTTTAGAAAAAGTTCTTTGGCAATGACACGGTATAGAAGAGGCTACCCGAGAACCGGAGGATACTATGAAAAAGCAATACCCATATCTTTTCACTGGTAAGATTTTTGAGGACGAAAATCCCTAAAGGGGGAAGAGTTGTAACAACCAATTTTTCTGTGAAATCAGAACAGTGGTTTCGGGACCACAAATCCAATCCACAAAAAATGTTATTTTTATGTTATTATATGGTCCGTATTATGATAGATATGTCATGTGAAATTTTGATACGAAAATTTTATCGATTATGTGCTTAATTACGAGAAGGACTAAATCGCATAAAATGCAAAAGTTGAACTCTAGTAGCTATAAGGATTAAATAGCTATGAAATTCAAATCTAGAGGTCCTTATTTGGTAATTAGATCATTAAAGAAAAGTATGTAGATTTTTGGTGACTCATCCATGGAAAAATTAGAAAAGAGTAATGACTAAATTGGAAATTGAAATAATTAATTAATTAAAAGATGATAAAAAGAAAATATCATCTTATTTTGTCATCTTCAACCCAAAAATTATATGGAAACCCTAGGAGAGAGAGAAGAAACTTTCAAAGCTTAATTGGGTAAGTTTCCTTGTCCCGTTTTTAGTAATATTGATATTTTTGAAACCGGGATAGCTTAAACTATCTATTTTGGGGATTCAATTGAAAAGTTATCAAAGAATGGAAAATGGGTCTTGGATATATATGCTGAAAATTAGAAATTTATGGTAGAAAATGAAAGGTTGTTGATAGATAAACAACTTTTACAAATTGATTTTTGATGAAAACATGATTTAGGGACTAAAATGTAAACTTTTGAAATTGAAGAAAAATTCTGAATTTTTATGAATACATGTGCTGAAAATTTTGTAATGGGATTTTGGTTAGGCTTGGAATAGGGAGTAAATTGCACAAGTTTCATTTTTCGAGCCTAGGGATGAAATTAGAATTTATGGAAAAGTGAGGGGCAAAATGATAATTTTGCCTAGGACGTAAATTGAGTCCAAATAAATATGAAATATGTGGAATTGATGATTAAAGCTATTTATATAGATCCGAACAACTCATATTCGAGGTTAGATCAAGGAAAAGAAAAGGTTTCAGATTATTGGATTTTATACGCGAACAAGTGTTGAGGTAAGTTCGTGTAACTTAATCGAGCTTATAAATATGTTTAATTGAATGTTGTGTTTGTATGGAATGTGAATTATATTGATGTACACTATTTGAATGCTATAATGAATATTTTAATACATGCTTGAAATGGTGAAAAAGGGTTAAGTCCCGATTGAACATTGGATTCCGATGATTATATGCACTTTCTCGAAACGAGTAAGGTCCTGCATTTGTTGGGGACGGGATTTAGCTCAGACGAGTAATCCTATTGACCTTATTATAGAAAGGATTTAGCCCAAATGGGTAATCTTGATATAATACCTCTCGAGTATACGTTAGAATTAGGGTTTAGCCTAGACTGGTAATCCTAATTGAGCTCTTTTGAGCTTACGTTGTATAAAGGATTTAGCTTGGACTGGTAATGCTGTTATATGATATGTGGCTCGAGAGTGTGTTCCTTGGTTAAGTTCCCTAATGGGTACCTTCGAATAAGAATTGATGGATTATCGATTCATACACCCCGAGTGTACTACTTGAGTATCCATTGAATTTCAATGATTCAACAGACATAAAACTCTTGACATGGCATGAGAATTATGAGATGAAATAAAAATGTCTTGAAAGAGTATTGTATGATAAGCTCATCTATCCTTGATATATATGTAAACCTTGTGACTAACATGTTTGATTGAATATATGTGTTTAGGCAATTTAGCCAAATGGATGGAAAACATGATATTGTATGCTTAGATTTAATAAACGGGATTGGTAAGTTTAGTTTCTGTTATACGAAACTAAGCATGTAATGCTTACTCCATTTGATTTTTCCCTTGTTTTATAGTGCTCGGAAGCTCGCGAGGGTTGGAGATCATCAGAGCATCGTCACACTATCATCTAGCTTATTTTGGGTATACTTAGTAGAATCATTTTGGTATAATGGCATGTGTAGGACAACTTGGCCACTAGTGGCATGAAAATGATGTTTTGTAATCTAGCCATTGGAATGATTAGTTGTAACGTCCTAAAATTTTAATTTCAGCTTTTGATAAATTTGACATAAAATATGTTTGCTTTAGTGGTTAAATATTCTGGGTGTGTGTAGGAGGTCCAAAGTTCAAGCCATGCCTTTGGCAAATTTTGAAATTTTTCTGAATAAAGCCCTAACCCTGCTTAGTAGGCTTAAGTTTAATTGTTGGCAAAAATATATCCGAATGGGTCTGCTGGCCTAGTGGTTAAGTGGAGTGTTAATATGCTAATGTTAATTTCAAAATAATGTGAAAAAATAAGACAGTTGAAATTATAATACATACAATAATTTAAAATTAATTCATATATATAAATTTAAAATAAGTAATAAGCGTGAAAGTTTGAAATAGATAAAAAAGATAAAATAAATAAAATAAATAAAATAAATAATATACGAAGTAGTAATGTATAAATGAATTTTAAAACAAATATCAAAAGAAGAAAATTAAAGTAAGTAGTATACAAAATAATATACATTAATTTAAATAAATAATATACATAAATTAAAAAATAGTTTAATATAAATAATATATATAAAAATAATAATGTATGAGAGCATTTAAATGAATATTATATAAAATTTTAAAACAAAGAAATATCAAAGAGAATTTTTAAAATAAATAGCTATATAATAAAACAAATAAAATATATACAAATGCAAGTATAAAAATAACATACTAAAACAATGTAGAATCGATAACATAATTCAAAAATATATGTTAAAACAGTTTAAAAAAACTAAATAATAAATAAATTAAAAGAAATAAAGAATTACATAAACTAAAATAAACAAACTCAATTGAGATAAATACAAACTAAAAGGGGTAATTAATAAATAAAATGAACCATTGAAACAGAATTAAGGACTAAAACACAATGCGCGCAAATCAAAGAGGACTAAAAATGAAAATGAACCAAATCCCGAAACGAAACGTTTAAACGCGGACTAACTTGAAAAAGTGTGTAAATCCCAAGGAAAAATTAAAAATACAAAAAGATAGAAACAGGGCTCAATCAAATGACAGCGTGAAATATAGGGACTATGCGCACAAATATCCCTTCATTGCAAAAATGCACGGATCCTGAGGGTATCAGGTCGGGTTGAATCGGGTTGCCCTATATGACGTCGTTTTGAGGCCACTGAAGAAGGCCCAAAACGATGTTGTTTCTTCCCTTTTATAAATACAACATTTTCCTTTTAAAAAAAATAATCGGCCATTTTTTCAAAACCCTAGCCCCCTTTTTGTTTCTCTCTTATCCGATCCTAAAACCCTCCTCTTAAACGCCAACCCGCCACCATAAACTGCGACTAGCAGATTCAAGCTTCGAGGATTGCCATTTTTTAGCCATGAAATCCCCTCTAAGCCTTGATTTCAATGAAACAGATGGAATCCAATGGCATATTTGTAAGGTAAATCTTTCATTTTCTTTTTGTTTTCAAATGTATAAGAATCCTAATGAAAGACCAAAAGAAATAGAATCGAAAGAAATAAAAAACTAAAGAAAATTCAAATCAGAAATCACCTTTCAAAATTTTTTTGACTGATGTATATTCGTCTGTATACATACCCTTTTACACTGATTATCATTGGCTTTTTATAGCCGAGATAAAAAAATGAGATTACAAAACTATTTTTTTTTTTATATTTCTCTGTTGTACTTGTTGTTGTTATTTTTATCGCTTTTCGCAGGTAAGGAGGCTGTACGGAGGCGTGGGGCTGTGGACGTGGCAGTGACGCACTGGAGGTCGCTACGGACGTGGCAAGGCCGTTTGTGGGAGCTGCAGCACGGGGAAACCTAGGGTTTCCAGAAGATTCAATTTGCCAGGGCCATTTGGGCCAGTTTTGAGATGGGCCATTGGACTTTATGAATTTGGGTTAATTTAGGTTTAATTTTGAGTGAATTTGGGTTTAGGATCTAAGCCAGTAGACTTAGATTATTTTAGGGTTTCAATTTGGGTTTCGGGTTTAGGCCTATTATTTGTAAAAGGACTTGGACAAATTGGTTTATAATTTATTATTTTTTTGGTTTTAGTTATTGTATGGGCCCGGGCGAAATGAGCCTATTACAGCTGCTCCTCTTTGCTCATTGCCGTGTAACAAGAATGGAGCAAATACTTTAAATGGGCAATTTTGCCCGGTCTTGCTGAATCTTAACTTCTTGGTGTTCATCTTCACCAAATTACTTCATTCCTAATCCACTACATCTTCAGGTGTATAGGAATTGGTGTAATTTCAGGGAGAATATATTTGTAACTTTAATCTACTCCATTGGAACTTCAAGGAGATAAGAATCGGTGATTTCAACCTGCTCCACTGCAACCTCAGGGATAAGGTTGATGACTTAAATCTGCTAGCCTGCTACTTCGGGAAGATAAGATTCATCATTTTTTAACTGCTCCCTATTACTCTAGGAGATAAGATCTCCAATCTTCAATCTGCTCCCTTGCTACCTCAAGAAGATAAGACTACAATCCTCAGCCTGCTCCCTTGTTGTAACACCCTAAACCTGGCCCAGATGTTATGGCCAAATCTAGCACGTTACATTGAAGTGTTTTAGTGAAAAACCTTGTTTTCATTGAAAACCCTTCCTTAAAATATGAGACCTTGATAAACTTATAAAAAATCTATTTTCAATCGCAAAAGCTTGTTTAAAAAATATGATTTATGAAAACCTGTCATTTTTAAATTTAGTTGCGAAAACGTAGAAAAACATACTATGATTTAGGAAACTCATGTTCAACTTCTCGTAATTACAACGCATAAAAATATTAATCCAAATAATAACAAAAAGGGAAGGCCTTGTTACAATCTATTCTGAAAATTTCTTGATAAACTAAAAACTTATATGCTTTTAAAAGGAAAACAAGTCCAAGTTGTCCTACTAGCTGGCCACCCAGAGTCCCTCTAAACATCGAACCTTCTACTAAGCATCACCTGAGAAAAATAAAAAAGGGGGTGAGTTTTCGCAAAGTCAATGTGTACTACCCTCAAAAAACATAAAGCAAACAACAACCACCATAAAATCATATATGCAATGCAATGCAGTGCAATCCCACCCCAATAATCCAACCGCTACACATCAAATCCATCCCCCGATACACATCATGTGGGGATATAAATATCGACCCACCTAATCGATACACATCAATGGTAGCCCGGTTGCAGAACTACCTTCATTCATATATTGGGCTTAAAAGCCGTCGGTGGATCCACGATTGCCAAGCAACCATGTGTTCCTCATATACTTCCTCCATTCCATAATTCCCAACCCAGATGCATCCTAAGCAGAATATCATATGTATGCAGCAGATATACATGTAACATCCATAAAACTTATATTCAACACATAGGGGTATTTTGGTCACTTTTGCCCTTAGGGGAATTTCGGTAATTTTTCCTTTATTACCGGTTTTTACTTACCTTGGCCAGTTAACAAATCCCGTGAGCTAAGATGAATGAATACTATGCACCAGGTAGGATTCCAGAGAAGAGGAGGTGAGTCATTAAGACCGCTTAAGTACCAAGCTCTCCCTAGATCATATCCTAGACATGCATATACCCGTTGCCACACCTTAACCCTATGACTTGTCCAGGGTCTCATTCAATTAATTAAGTTTTATGAAGTCATCATATACTAGGCCCAAAACCCCTTACAAAGCCCAGACAAATCCACATACCTGTATATGGCCCACTAGGCCCAATCATATTTATATGGCCCATTAGGCCCAAACCACATTTATATGGCCCATTAGGCCCAAATCACATTCATATGACCCATTAGGCCCAAATCACATTTATAGTCATGCTCACATTTGAATTTTCCATCACATAGCATCAATTATCAATTTTCGCCTATTATGGCCCAACAGCCTATCGGGCCCATTAAGCCCATTCTGGCCCGGTTGGCCAATTCACAGCCCAAGTCCATGGAATCGCCCATGGGGCCTTAGATAACCTATCGGCTTCCCCCTCATGAGTGTTCGTGCACATGCAAGTCTGTTGTAGCCAAACTTTTGACTTTTCGGCTTTTCAGCATTTCGGCATTTTGGGATTTGCCGATTTATCGTGTGTGTGCAGTGTATGTACACACCTGGTAAGAAAGCGTGCTACGATCTTCCTAGCCATGGACCTACAATCGATATCATTCAAGAATTAATCTCACATACATATCGAATACTTTACCAAAAGCTGAAATCTCACCTTAACCTTACCTGAAACGCCAAGCCTTAATAGCTTTCCCTTGATCACTAACCACAAATACTTTTCAGATCTGCATTACCCTTTATCGTTAAAAACATAATGGGTGACTTGTATCCAACATATGTCACTCTTTTCTACTAAAGCCTATTCGGCCAACCCTTACTAACTGAAGAACACTTACCAAAGTCTCACACTTGAGGAGCAAATCGGTAAGGAACCAAAAGACTGGGATTCGATACTAATCCTACCAAAACTGATTAGAAGAAGTGAAGAATAGAGTAATTAATACTTAGCAAAACCGATTGGAAGAACAAAACACTTACACCAGGACTGACCGATTAGAAATAGTAGTGGTGACACCAAGGGTATTCGGCCCTTGTGATTTGTATGGTAAAAAGAGGGTTATTCGGCTCCAAGGGAAAATAAAATAAGAAGTCGGCTAAACTGAAAGTGAATAAAAAATATTTGAGTAAAGGAAGAATGGAAAATTGGCACAAGAACACAAAAGAAGAGCAAGGGATTTTTGGCTTTTGGATCTTGGAGAGAAAAAGAAAAAAAAAAGGTTTCTGGCAACAAGGTGAAGGAGAATTCGACATTAGCCTAGCAACCCTACATTCGACACCTATATATAGCCTCCATAGTCGAATTTCCCATGCCCAAATTCCCAATTCAGCTCCACCTCTTCTTCACTCCTCATCTCCTAGTTTTTCTCCCTGATAACCCCTTAATCCCCTCCTCAAATTTCTCCTCTTATCACTCTCTATAGAGTTCATTCCAACGCCACCTCTGTCCAACTCTTAAGCAAAAATAAATCCATCTTTTGTGCAAGGTGGGATTCGAACCCCATACCTCCTTGCCTTGCCTTGCATGTGACTCCACTTGCCACTCCACCACAAGGCTTCCTAGTGTCCAATTCTTCCTTCATTTATTCAAAAGCCCACTTACTTGCCATCAAGGTTCTTTTAATTATTAACCCTTTACCCCTAGGTTCGAATCAAACCTTAATCGAGACCTACTATACATAATTAACACTTAATTGGGAATACTAAGCACACTTTTTATCAGAATCGAAGAAAAAAAAAAGAAAATTCTGGATTTCAAGATTTTTGGGGCGTTACAACTCTACCCCCTAAAAGAAATTTCGTCCTCGAAATTTTACCTGATTCAAACAGTTAAGGATATTGCCATCGCATCACTTCCTCAGTTTCCTAAGTAGCCTCCTCAGCCTTGTGATTATGCCAAAGCACTTTGACTAATGGAATGGACTTCCTTCTTAGTATCTTAACATCATGTCCAATTATTTGTAAGGGCTCTTCCTTGAAGGTTAGGTTTGGCCTGACCTCGATCTCCTCAATTGACACGACATGTGAAGGGTCCGAGTGGTACCCTCTTAGCATGGAGACATGAAACACGTCGTGGATTTTGCTTAGTTCAGAAGGTAATTGCAGCTGATAAGCAACTGACCCAATTCGCCTTATAACCCGATATGGCCCAATGAACCTTGGGCTTAGGTTTCCCTTCCGTCCAAACCTTAATACCTTCTTCCATGGAGAGACCTTAAGAAAACCTAAGTCCCCCACTGCATACTCAATCTCTCGTGATTTACGGTCAGCATACGACTTTTGCCTATCCGAGGCCTCCTTCAACCGATCCCAAATAAATCTCACCTTATCCTTAGTATCTGCTACTAACTCAGGGCCCAAAACTCTCCGTTTGCCCAACTCCATCCAACATGTTGGAGTTCGACACCTTTGCCCATACAGTGCTTCATACGGAGCCATCCCAATGCTTTCTTGGTAGCTATTATTGTACACGAATTCAGCTAACGGCAAATAGTCTTCCCAGCTACCTCAGAACTTAATAAGACATCCCCTCAACATATCTTCAAATACTTGAATCACCCTTTCTGACTGTTCATCAGTTTGAGGGTGGAATGCCGTACTGAAGTTCAACCTAGTACCCAACGCCTCATGCAGTTTGTTCCAAAATCGTGAAGTGAAACGTGGGTCCCTATCAGATATTATGGATACTGGCACTCTATGCAATCTTACAATCTCCGCCACATAAACCTAGCCAGCTTTTATAACGAGTAATCAGAGCGAACCGGCACAAAATGGGCAGACTTGGTTAATCGATCCACTATAACCCATATCGAGTCTTTCTTAACAGGTGTCAAGAGTAGCCCGCTAACAAAGTCCATAGTAATCATTTCCCACTTCCACAGTGGAATCTTTACTGGCTGAAGCAACCCCGAAGGCAACTGATGTTCCACCTTTACCTTTTGACAAGACATTTGCTTACGAACTCCATAACCTCGCGCTTAAGTCCAGGTCACCAATAAAGCTCACGGAAATTCTGATACATCTTGTTTCCGCCAGGATGCATAGCATAGAGGCTGCTATGCGCTTCCCACAGAATAGACTATCTTAGATCATCGTCCTTTGGTATACACATTCTTCTATGGAAACACAACACTTCTTCACTATTTATCCCAAAGTCCGATGTCTCTCCATTCTCTACTTGTTTAAAACGAGCACCCAAAGTCTCATCCACTAATTGCTTATTCCTTATCTACTCGACCCACACCAGCTTTATTTGAAGCTCAGCTAACAAGCTACTATCATCCAGCAAACTTAAACGGGCGAGCATAGCCCTCAAGCCCGGCATAACCCTACGACTCAACGCGTCGGCTACCACATTCGCTTTGCCAAGGTGGTATTCAATCGTACAATCATAATCCTTCAATAATTCCACCCACCTATACTGCCTAAGGTTTAGCCCCTTTTGGGTAAGGAGGTACTTCAAACTCTTATGGTCCGAATAAATTATGTACTTCTCCCTGTATAAATAATTCCTCTATTTTTTTAGCGCGAAAACCACAACAGCTAGCTCCAAATCATGGGTTGGGTAATTCACCTCGTGAGTCTTAAGTTGTCGTGACGCATACCCAACCACTTTTTCTTCTTGCATCAATACACATCCCAAGCCCACATGCGACGCATCACTATAAACCGTAAACTCCTTCCTAGGCACTGGCTGAATCAACACAGCGGCCTCAGTTAAAACTTTCTTAAGTTTCCCAAAACTCTCTTGTTGTTTGTCCGTCCAAACAAACGGTACCCCCTTCCTCAGCAACTTAGTTAAAGGTGCAGCAATTACTGAAAAGTCCTCAACAAATCGCCTATAATACCCTGCCAAGCCTAGAAAACTTTGAATTTTTGATACCAACTTGTGTGTTTTCTAGTCTAACACCACTTCTATTTTTCGGGGATCCACCTTAATCCCCCCAGCTGACACCACATGTCCTAGAAAAGTAACCTCTTTTAGCCAAAATTTGAACTTACTGAATTTGGCATACAACTCCTTCTCCCTCAAAATCTGCAACATAATCCTTAAGTATGCATTATGCTCATACTCATCTCTTGAGTACACCAAAATGTCATCTATAAAAACTACAACGAATCAATCCAAGTAGGGTTGGAAGACCCGATTTATAAGATCCATAAAAGCGGCAGGTGCGTTCGTCAGCCTGAATGGCATCACCAAGAACTCGTAGTGCCCATAACGATTTCTGATGGCTATCTTATGAACATCCACCTCCTTAACCCTCAATTGGTGATACCCTGAACGTAGGTCAATCTTCGAGAAAATGGAAGCTCCCCTAAACAGATCAAAAAGATCATCGATTCTCGCCAGTGGGTACTTGTTTTTAATAGTTAACTTGTTCAACTGCCGGTAGTCGATGCACATTCGCAACGACCCATCTTTCTTCTTTACGAATAACACTGGTGCTCCCCACGGGGACACACTTGGTCGAATGAATCCTCGATCCAACAATTCCTGGATCTATGTCTTCAGTTCTACCATCTCCTTTGGTGCCATCCGATAAGGAGCGATAAACACCGGAGCCGTACCAGGTAACAACTTGATTCCAAATTCTACTTGCCTACTAGGTGGCAACCCAAGCAGCTCCTCGGGAAAGACATCAAGAAATTCCCTAACTATTTTCAATTCCTTAACAGTAGGGCTCTTAGCCTCCGTATCACTAATATAATCCAAATGGGCTTCGCATCCCTTTCGTACCAACTTCTCAGTCCTTAATGCCGAAATCACATTGACAGAAAATTCTGGTGTTCACCAATCACTACCACCTCCTTATCTTTTGCCGTTCTTAACACCATTCGCTTTGCAGCACCATCTAAGGTGGCTCGGTGTTTCACCAGCCAATCCATACCTAAGATTAAATCGAACTCACTAAATGGTAGCTCCATTAAATCTGCTAAAATGGTAACCCTTTGGACAACAAAGGGTACCTCCCTAAACAACTTATTCACTCCCACTGACTGACCTAACGGACTTATCACAGTCATCCCATTCGCAGTAATTTCAAACATATCACCCAAAGGTTCAGTCATATTGTATGCAACATATGAATGCGTCAATCCAATATCAATCAATGTTGTATAAGGTAACTCATATATAAAGAACATACTCGTTATCATAACTAGGCATCCCCGTCTTCCCGGTGATGAGCAGCATAAACAAAAACTGGCTGCCTCACTTTAGCAGGACCTGTATTTTTGCCTGGTGCTCCACGTCCACATCCATTGCCGTTATCGCCCCTGGCCTGCCCACGACCCCTTGGCAACAGCTGACCACCCCTTCTTGGCTGAGCACCACCTTGGCCCACGACTGGCACTCGACCTAGCATTCTAGGGCAATTCCTGATCCTATGCTCCGTAGACCCACAAGCTAAACAAGCTCCCATCCTCTTCCAACATTCGCCTCCATGGCTTCTCCCACAATCAGCACAAGGTGGCACCCCTGGATTAACAGCAGGGGGCCTTGCTCTAACTGGCCCATTAACTCTAGCCCTAACCCTAGGCCTCTGCCTAACACCAAGAGTCTCAGCCTCCCTTTTATTCTTACCCCTTTCTTTTTCCCGATTTAGGCGCTCAGTGCGCTTTACCTCCTCCGTTATCTTTACTTTCTCCATTAATTTCGAGAAAACTCACTCCCTTTATGGAGCTATCAATACCCTAAGGCTATCTCTAAGTCCATCCTCAAACCTAACGCAACGCTCATAGTCTGTTGCCACCATAACTCTTGCATACCAACTAAGGCGTAGAAATTTCGCCTCATACTCCGCCACAGATTTGTTTCCCTACGTCAAGTTTAAGAACTCCTTCCTTCTAGCATCCACATAACTCGCACCTGCATACTTCCCTTGAAATGCAGTCTTGAAGAACTCCCACGTGACCTGCTCAGGTTGGGTGCCCTCTTTCACTGTTAGCCACCATTGGTAAGCTTCTTCCCTAAGCAGTGACACCGCCCCTTTCAGCTTTTGTTCAGGTGTATAGCCCAAGTCCTCCATTATCCTTTCAGTGGCCTCCAACCAGTATTCCGCCACGTTAGGAGCTACACCAGCCACACCCTTAAAGATCTCAGCCCCATTTGAACGAAGTCATTACGGAATGGACCCCCGATTTCTCGTGCCATTATTGGGCCCAACGACCCTTTCCAAAATCCTCAGCATTGCCTACGACAATGCATCTTATCCTGCGGCCCGATCATACGGTCCATTCCCAACCACCGGTGAGGCTGGAGCCCCATCTACTCCAACATCGGGCATATGGCCCGATGCCGACGATTCAGCCCTAGCACTTCCGCGGCCTCGGCCACGGCCTCTTGCATCTCTTCTCGCACTCATCGTCGATTTACGTATTTTTTGGATTTAAAATTTTTATGAAGCTTTAGTTAGTTTCAATAATTAACCAATGTCTGATGAAAATATTAAAAAGAGAAGAGTGTTTTCGAAAATGCTCTACAGTTTCAAGATCCTACTGGCTTTAGTTCTACTCTAACATAATCATCTAAAGTAGTCCTCTAACTATCGACTGTATATTAATTTAAACAGGCTTAAGAATAAAAGAACTCATTTGGTTCGACGTCAGAGACTCGGTGTGCCGCTCAGCAAGATTTTCCTTTTTCTAAAATGTTGTGATCCAAAAAAAATTTTAATTAGAAAAAAGAAACCAAATAATAAGGCCAACTTCATAGCCCGAGTTTTGCAACCGGGCTTTGATACCACTAAATGTAACACTCTAAACCCGACCCGAACGTTATGGCTGAATCTGGCGCGTCACATTGAAGTGTTTTAGCGAAAAACCTTGTTTTCATTGAAAACCCTTCCTTAAAATATGAGACCTTGATAAACTTATAAAAACTCTCTTTTCAATCGCAAAAGCTTGTTTAAAACATATGATTTTTGAAAACCTGTCATTTTAAATTTAGTTGCGGAAACGTAGAAAAGCATATTATGATTTAGGAAACTCATGTTCAACTTCTCGTAATTACAACGCGTAAAAATATTAATCCAAATAATAACAAAAAGGGAAGGCCTTATTACAATCCGGACTAAAAATTTCTTGATAAACTAAAAAATTATATGCTTTTAAAAGGAAAACAAGTCCAAGTTGTCCTGCTAGCTGGCCACCCAGAGTCCCTCTAAACATCCATCCTTCTACTGAGCATCACTTGAGAAAAATAAAAAAAGGGGTGAGTTTTCACAAACCCAATGTGTACTACCCTCAACAAACATAAAGCAAACATCAACCACCGTAAAATCATACATGCAATGCAATGCAGTGTAATCCCACCCCAATAATCCAACCGCAACACATCAACTCCGTCCCCGATACACATCATGTGGGGATATAAATATCGACCCACCCAACCGATACACATCAATGGTAGCCCAGTTGCGGAACTACCTTCATTCATATATTGGGCTTAAAAGCCGTCGGTGGATCCACGATTGTCAAGCAACCATGCGATCCTCATATACTTCCTCCGTTCCATAATTCCCAACCCAGATGCATTCTAAGCAAAATATCATATGTATGCAGCAGATATACATGTAACATCCATAAAACATATATTCAACACATAGGGGTATTTTGGTTATTTTTGCCCTTAGGGGCATTTCGGTAATTTTTCCTTTATTACCGGTTTTTACTTACCTTGGCCAGTTAACAAATCCCGTGAGCTAAGATGAACGAATACTATGCACCAGGTAGGATTCCAGAGAAGAAGAGGTGAGTCATTAAGACCGCTTAAGTACCAAGCTCTCCCTAGATCATATCCTAGACATGCATATACCTGTTGCCACACCTTAACCCTATGACTCGTCCACGGTCTCATTTAATTAATTAAGTTTTATGCAGTCATCATATACTAGGCCCAAAACCCCTTACAAAGCCCAGACAAATCCACATACCTGTATATGGCCCATTAGGCCCAATCATATTTATATGGCCTATTAGGCCCAAAACACATTTATATGGCCCATTAGGCCGAAATGACATTTATAGTCATGCTCACATTCGAATTTTCCATCACATAGCATCAATTATCAATTTTTGCCTATTATGGCCCATTAAGCCCATTTTGGCCCGGTTGGCCAATTCACAGCCCAAGTCCATGGAATTGCCCATGGGGCCTCAGATAACCTATCGGTTTCCCCCTCACGAGTGTTCGTGTAGTCGCGAGTCTATTGTAGCCAAACTTTTAGCTTTTTGGCTTTTCGGTATTTTGATATTTTGGCGTTTCAGGATTTGCCGATTTATTGTGTATGTCCAGTGTATGTACACACCTGGTAAGAAAGCGTGCTGTGATCTTCCTAGCCACAAACCTACAATCGATATCACTCAATAATTAATCTCACATACTTATCGAGTACTTTACCAAAAGCTGAAATTTCACCTTAACCTTACCTGAAACGCCAAGCCTTAATAACTTTCCCTTGATCACTAACCACGAGTACTTTTCAGATCAACATTACCCTTTATCATTAAAAACATAATGGGTGACTTGTATCCAACATATGTCACCCTTTTGTACTAAAGCCTATTCGGCCAACCCTTACTAAGTGAAGAACACTTACCAAAGTCTCACACTTGAGGAGCAAATCGGTAGGGATCCAAAAGACTGGGATTCGATACTAATCCTACCAAAACCGATTAGAATAAGTGAGGAACAGAGTAATTGATACATAGCAAAACCCATTGGAAGAACAAAGCACTTACACTGGGACTGACCGATTAGAAATAGTAGTGACGGCACTAAGGGTATTCGACCCTTGCAATTTGTATGGGAAAAAGAGGGTTATTAGGCTCCAAGGGAAAAGAAAAGAAGAAGTCGGCTAGACTGAAAGTGAATTAAAAAGATTTGAGTAAAGGAAGAATGGAAAATCGGCACAAGAATACAAAAGAAGAACAAGGGATTTTTGGCTTTTGGATCTTGGAGAGAAAAAGAAAAAAAAGGTTTCTGGCAACAAGGTGAAAGAGAATTCGGCATTAGCCTGGAAACCCTACATTAGACACCTATATATAGCCTCTATAGCCAAATTTCCCATGCCCAAATTCCTAATTCGGCTCCACCTCTTCTTCACTCCTTATCTCCTAGTTTTTCTCCCTGATAACCCCTTAATCCCCTCCTCAAATTTCTCCTCTTATCACTCTCTACAGAGTTCATTCTAACACCACCTCTGTCCAACTCTTAAGAAAAAATAAATTCCTCTTTTGCGCAAGGTGGGATTCGAACCCCATACCCCATTGCCTTGCCTTGCATGTGACACCACTTGCCACTCCACCACAAGGCTTCCTTGTGTCCAATTCTTCCTTCATTTATTCAAAAGCTCATCTACTTACCATCAAGGTTCTTTTAATTATTAACCCATAATTTCCTTTACCCCTAGGTTCGACTCAAACCTTAACTGAGACCTACTATCACATAATTAACATTTAACCAGGAATGCTAAGAAAATTTTTTATCAGAACCGAAGAAAAAAAAAGAAAATTCTGGATTTTGAGATTTTTGGGGCGTTACATTTGCTACCTTAGAGAGATAAGGCTGGTGGCTAAAATCTGCTCCCCTGCTACCTCGGGAAGATAAGATTTTTCATTTTTGATCTGCCCCACAACTATCTCGAGGATACAAGATCTACAATCTTCAATCTGCTCCCTTGCTACCTTAGGAAGATATGACTACAAACTTCATCTTGCTCCCTTGCTACCTCAGGGAGATAAGGCTAGTGGCTAAAATCTGCTCCTCTGCTACCTTAGGAAGATAAGATTCGCTGCTTTCAATCTGCCCCACTGCTATTCTCAAGGAGACAAGATTTGCAATCTTCAGTCAGCTCCCTTGCTCCCTCAGGAAAATAAGACTACAATCTTCAGCTTGCTCCCTTGCTACCTCAGAGAGATAAGGCTACTGGCTAAAATCTGCTCCCCTACTACCTCGGGAAGATAAGGTTCGCCGCTTACTATCTGCTCCACTACTATTTCAGGGGGACAAAATCTAAATTTACCAATGTTACTACACCGTCCTCTAGGAGACATGTCCTGTAGAATTGGTTTTATATGCCTATGTTTATGCCAAATGATTAGGATGCTATGGTCAAAATGAATCAAATGCTCCTAACTAGATGTGTTATGAATGATATATGAATGTAGAAATGAGAATGATCCTTTGTTAAATGCTTAAGGTATCATAACTCGTTGTTCATCAGGGCATTATCACTGAAGTATTACGTTACCATCTTGTTTGGCTGGTATTTTCTGACAGAAAATTTCGAAGGAACAATCACCTTTTGCTCAACTAGTTTGCTTCACTGTAACTTCAGGGTCTCCTTTACTGCACCTCTAGGACCTAAGGTTTGTACCACCTTCAAACCCTCCCATTGCAACTCAGGGTGTAGGATCTGAATTTTCCCCTTTAATTCGGTCTATTATACCATTCCCTGGGTGTGATGACCAGAAGGGTATGCCTGATATTTGCATGAATGCAAAATATCATTTTCTTTTCTCGAGAATGACCCTTTTTATACTCTTAAGTTGACATTGATCATTTTTTTATTGAAATTGTATCACCGATGCAATATCTTGTCCTTTCGTTCAATCAATATTTTGGACAAAAATCTGAAGAGATAGCCTCAATTTAAACCTTTCCTTAGGCTTGGTAAGTTCTAAACAATAGTCCTGTTTCAGGTTCTTTTATTATTTAGAAGCTTCTAGAGTAATATGCGAAACTTCTGTTGTGAAAGTATTATTAGTTCATTAATCATTATTTCAATGGAACATGCTTGCAACAAGTCATAACGAATATATGAGAAAGAATGGAATTGAATTGGAGCATAGCTCGAAGTGAATAAATTATCAAAGATAGAAAAATGGAAATTGATTGGGAACACATATCTTGAAAAGGAAAAATATTTCAAAGATAGCCAATTCAATATGAATAAGATAAAGACTAGGTACCCCCGATATCGTAACCTGAGTTTCTTTGTACGAACTCTTCAAAGGCCAATTTGAGCTTGACATGTGTTTAGGAGATCAGAAGTACTTCGTCAATGCCCCAAGATGTAGCATACCCTTTCTTTGTTAATTCAGGTACAGCAAGATCACCGCCTTCCCCATCTTTGATCAAAATTTGAGCCGCCCTTTTCAGGTTTTCAACTCAAATCCTCTTTGGTCTCAAGGCGCCCTTTGCCGGTTTTCACCTTGGCCTCTCTTTTTTATCTTTTTATTTCTATTTTCATTTTTTATATATATAGAGTCTCAAAGCGCCCTTTACAGGTTTTCACCTTGGCCCTTTTTTTTAAGGTCTCAAAGTGCCCATTGCGGGTTTTTACTTTGGCCTCTTTCCCTATTTAGGTGAAATACTTGACGAAATTTGAATTCACAGGGTTGGGCAAGTTTTTACCATTCATCTCAGCTAGAATCAATGCTCCTCCAGAAAAGGCTTTCTTTACAACATAAGGTCCTTCCCAGTTTGGCATCCATTTCCCTCTAAAATCTTTTTGTATAGGAAGGATCTTTTTCAAAACCAGGTCGCCCTCATGGAATTCTCTAGGGTGAACCTTTTTGTCATAGGCTCGCATCATTCGTTTTTGGTACATCTGACCATGACAGATAGCCCTTAGCCTCTTTTCTTCGATCAAATTCAACTGATCATATCGAGACTGGATCCATTCTGCTTCATCTAACTTCACCTCTGACAAAACTCAGAGAGAAGGAATCTCAACTTCAATAGGCAGAACTGCCTCCATTTCATTGACCAAAGAGAAAGGCGTTGCCCCGGTAGAGGTCCTGACAGACGTTCGATAAGCAAAGAGGGCAAATGGTAATTTCTCGTGCCAATCTTTATAAGTCTTAGCCATTTTCCCCACGATCTTATTAATATTTTTATTGGGTGCTTCCACTGCACCACTCATTTTTGGGCGATATGGTGATGAATTATGGTGTCTGATCTTGAACTAACTACAGACCTCTGCTATCGTGCTATTTTTCAAATTTAATGCATTTTCAGATATGATCCTCTCAGGCATTTCATATCGACATATATTTCACTCTTTAAAAATTTGTTGACTACCGACTTAGTCACATTGGCATATGAAGCAGCCTATACCCACTTGGTGAAATAGTCGATGACCACAAAGATGAACTGATGCCCATTCGAAGCTTTCGGCGAGATTGGCCCTATGACATCCATGCCCCACATGGAGAAAGGCCATGGGGAAGTCATAACATGCAAATGAGAAGGAGGTATATGAATTTTGTCACCATAAATTTGACATTTGTGACACCTCTTGGCATAATTGATGCAGTCTCCCTCCATGGTAGACCAGTAATATCCAAATCTCATAATTTATCTTGTCATTGTGAAACCATTAGCATGCGTTCCACAAACACCCTCGTGAACTTCTTCTAAGATTCTCTTAGCTTCAATAGCGTCCACATATCTCAATAGTACCTGATCCTTTCTTCTTTTGTACAGGATCTCCCCATCTAAGACATAATCATAGGCTAGTCTTCTCAACGTCCTTTTATCATTCTCTGTTGCATGGTCAGGATACTCACAATTTCTCACATATCGCAATATATCATGATACCAAGGGTGGTCATCTCTCTCTTCTTCCTTCATGTTGTAACAATGAGATGGGGCTTCGTAAATACTCACCTGAATGGGTTTTATATTCTTTTTTTTGCTCACTTTGATCATGGAGGCCAAGTAGCCAAAGTATCTTGTAACACCCCAAACCCGACCCAGACGTTATGGCCAGATCCAACGTGTCACATTGAAGTGTTTTCCTTGTTTTCATTGAAAACCCTTCAAAAGATAATATTATGTAACTTTCAGTTGCGAAAGCTTTAGTTAAAATAGATGATCTATGAAAACTTGTCATTTGTAAATTAAGTATGGAAACGTAGTATAAAAAAACAGTTATGGTTTAGGAAAAACCATGTTCTACTTCTAGCAAGTATAAAGCACAAAAATAATAATCCTAGTTTGAAAAAATCCATCGAATAGGCCTTATTACAATTCGAACTGGAAAAAATTAAAATACTAGAAATGATATGCTTAAAAGAAACAAGTCCAAGTCGTCTTGCTAGTTGGCCACCTCGGAGTCCCTCCAACCATCAAACCACCTACTGAGGAACACTTGAGAAAAATAAAAGAAGGGGGTGAGTTTTCGAAAAATCAGTGTGTACAACCCTCAAAGAGTATTAAGTAATCATCAATCACCATAATATCATACAAGTAATGCTATACAACCCACCCCAATAATCCAACCACTATACACCAACTCCGTCCCCCGGTACATATCATGTGGGGATATAAATATCGACCTACCCATCCGATACACATCAATGGTAGCTCGGTTGCAGTACTACCTTTATTGCAGTAAGCTGCTAATCAAATATTGGGCTTAATAGCCATCAGTGGATCCACGGTCGTCAAGCAACCTTGCGATCCTAATATACTTCCTCTGTTCTATAATTCCCAACCCATATGCAACCTAAATAGAATATCAAATGAATGCAGTAGGTATACATGTAACATCCATAAGTCTTACATTCAACACGTAGGGGTATTTAGTTATTTTTCGCCCTTAGGGGCATTTCGGTAATTTCTTTTTATTATGGGTTTAATACTTACCTTGGCCTGTTAACAAGTTCTAGTCGGTTAAAGTGAACAGATACTATGCACCAGGTAGGATTCCAAAGAAGAGGAGGTGAGTCATTAAGACCGCTTAAGTACCAAGCTCTCCTTAGATCTAATCCTAGATATGTATATACCCATTGCCACACCTTAACCTTATGACTCGTTCATGGTCGCAATTAATTAATTATTTAAGTTTTATGTCTGCTTAAGCAATTATTAGATACTAGGCCCAAAACCCCTTACAAAGCCCAAACAAGTCTACAAACCTGCATATGGCCCACTAGGCCCAATCTCATTCATATGGCCCATTAGGCCCAATCACATTCATATGGCCCATCAGGCCTAATCACATTCATAGTCATGCAATCATATGCTTTTTCATCACTTAGTATCAAATTGCCAACTTTTGCCTACTATGTGCCTTACAGCCCATCGGGCCTACTCAGCCCATTCTGGCCTAGTTGGCCAAAACACGACCGAAGACCATGAGATCGCTCATGGGGTCTCTGATAACTTATTGGTCCCCCTCTTACGAGTGTTTGCGCACTTGCAAGACTACCATAGCCAAACTTTCGGCTTTTTAGCATTTCAATTTTTTGACATTTCGACTTTTCGGCATTTCGAGATTTGTCGGTCTATTGTGTGTGTGCAGTGTATGTACAGACCTGGTACTAGAACGTGCTACGATCTCCTTAGCCACGAACCTACAAATGATGTCACTCAACGATTAATCACACACTTATCAAATACGATCACCAAAACCCAAAAATCTCACCTTTGCCTTACCTTGAACGACAAGCCTTAACAGCCCTTCCTTGATCACTAATCACGAGTATTCCTTAAATCTGCACCCATCTTTATCATTAAAAGCCAAACATAAGTGACTCACAATCATCTTAAGTCACTCTGAAATCATCCATGGCCATTCGACCAACCTTAAACAATAAGAGGAATACTTACCCCAAACCCCAAAACATCTAAGGAGCAATTCGACAGAGATCCGAACTCCGAGATTTGATACTAATCCCCTACCAAAATTGATTTAGAAAAGGTGAGGGAGAGAAGAAATTGTTACTAGGAAAACCAACAGAAAGAGCAAGCATTTACACAAGAATCGGCCGAAGTAGAGAGTGTAGTGGTGACACAGAGGGTCTTCAGCAAAAAGGATATTCGGCTTTTGAGATTTGTATGGCGAAAGGGGTTATTTGGCACAGACGAAGAAGTTGGAATCGTTTAAAACCAAAGGTGAATCAAAAGAGAATTTGAGTAGAGAAAGAATGGAAAATCGACACAAAATAAAAGAGGAAGAACAAGGGATTTTAGCTTTTAGATCTTTGGAGAGAAAAGTGTTTTCGGTAACATAGAGAGGAAGAATTCGGCATTAGCCTAGAATCCCCACAATCAGCTCCTATATATAGACTATAGTCGAATTTCCTATCCCCAAATTCCCAATTCGGCTCCACTTCTCTACACCCCTCATCTTCCAACTTTTCTCCCTGATAATTCCTTAATCCCTTCGTTAAATTTCTCCTCTGATCACTCCCTTCAGAGTTCACATCCAACGCCACCACTGGCCATTCATTGAGAAAAAATAAATTTTTGTTTTGAGCCAGGAGGGATTCGAACCCCAAACCTCCTTGCCATGCATGTGACGCCACCTCTAAGCCCCACATGGGATGCTACTTGCCACTCCAACACAAGGCTCCTTGTGTCCAATTCCTCCTTCATTTATTTAAAAACCAACCTACTTGCCATCAAGGTTCTTTTAATTAATAAATTATAATTTCCTTCACCCTAAAGTTCAAACTCAAAACTTAACGAAGGCCTATTATCACATAAATAACACTTGACTAGGAATATTAAGCACACTTTTTATCAAAACCGAAAAAAAAGAAAGTTCGAGATTTTTAGGGCATTACAACTCTACCCCCTTAAAAGAAATTTCGTCCCCAAAATTTTACCTGATCCAAACAGTTGACGATATTGATGTCGCATTGTTTCCTCAGGTTCCCAAGTAGCCTCCTCAGCCTTGTGATTTCACCAAAACACTTTGACTAATGGGACAGACTTCCTTCTCAGTACCTTAACATCATGTCCAATTATTTGTATCGGCTCTTCCTCGAAAGTTAGGTCTGGCCTAACCTCGATCTTTTCAACTGACACGACATATAAAGGATCCAACCGATACCTTCTTAGCATGGAAACATGAAACACGTTGTGGA
Source organism: Gossypium longicalyx (assembly GCA_025698465.1). Lineage (NCBI taxonomy): Eukaryota > Viridiplantae > Streptophyta > Magnoliopsida > Malvales > Malvaceae > Gossypium > Gossypium longicalyx. Next base: position 23,465,401 of record CM047000.1, read on the forward strand.
TCTGGCTTAGTCTAGAAGGTAATTCCAGCTGATTAGCAACAGGCCCAATTCACCTCACAACCCGATATGGCCCAATGAACCTTGGGCTTAGCTTCCCCTTCCGTCCAAACCTTAATACCTTCTTCCACGGAGAGACCTTAAGAAAAACTAAGTCCCCACTGCATACTCTATCTCTCGACACTTAAGGTTAGCATACGACTTCTGCCTATTCGAGGCCTCCTTCAACCGATCCCAAATTAATTTTACCTTACCCTCAGTATCTGCCACTAACTCAAGGCCGAAAACTCTCTGTTCTCCCAATTCCATCCAACATGTTGGAGTTCGACACTTTTGTCCATACGGTGCTTCATATGGAGCCATCCCAATACTTTCTTGATAACTATTATTGTACGGGAATTTGGCTAACGGGAAAAAGTCTTCCCAGCTACCTCGGAACTCAATTACACATTCCCTCAACATATCTTCCAAAACTTGGATCACCCTGTCCATCAGTTTGAGGGTGGAATGCCGTACTGAAGTTCAACCTGGTACCCAACACCTCATGTAGCTTCTTCCAAAATCATGAAGTGAAACGTGGGTCCCTATCAAATATTATGGAAACTGGCACTCCATGCAATCTTACAATCTTTGCCACATACAACCTAGCCAGCTTTTGTAACGAGTAATCAGTGTGGACCGGTACAAAATGGGCAAACTTGGTTAACTGATCCATTATAACCTATATCGAGTCTTTCTTAGTAGGCGTCAAGGGTAGCCCACTAACAAAGTCCATAGTAATCCGTCCACTTCCAAAGTGGAATCTTTACTGGCTGAAGTAATCCTGAAGGCAACTGATGTTTCGCCTTCACCTTTTGACAAATCAAGCATTTACTTACAAACTCCATAACCTCGTGCCTAAGTCCAAGCCACCAATAAAGCTCTCGCAAATTCTGATACATCTTGTTTACGTCAGGATGCATAGCATAGAGACTGCTATGCGCTTCCTGTAGAATAGACTGCCTTAGATCATCGTCCTTTGGTATACACACTCGCCCACGAAAACACAACACTCCTTCACTATTTATCCCAAAGTCGGACGTCTCCCCATTTTCTACTTATCTAAAACGAGCACCCAAAGTCTCATCCACTAACTGCTTACTCTTTATTTGCTCGACCCACACCGACTTTACTTGAAGTTTAGCTAACAAGCTACCATCATCCAACAAGCTTAAACGAGCGAGCATAGCCCTCAAGTCCGACTTAACCCTACGACTCAACGCGTCAGCTACCACATTTACTTTTTCGGGGTGGTATTCAATCGCACAATCATAATCTTTCAATAATTTTACCCACCTACGTTGCCTAAGGTTTAGCTCCTTTTGGGTAAGGAGGTACTTCAAACTCTTATGGTCCGAATAAATTATGCACTTCTCTCCGTATAAGTAATGCCTCCATATTTTTAGTGCGAAAACGACCGCAGCTAGTTCCAAGTCATTGGTTGGATAATTCATCTCGTGAGTCTTAAGTTGACGTGACGCATACGCAACCACCTTTCCTTCCTGCATCAATACACAACCCAAGCCCACATGCGAAGCGTCATTATAAACCGTAAACACCTTTCCAGGCTCTGGCTGTATCAACACCGGGGCCTCAGTTAAAACCTTCTTAAGCTTTCCAAAACTCTCTTGCTGTTTGTCCGTCCATTCAAACGGTACCCAACGGTGCCCCCTTCCTCAACAACTTAGTTAAAAGTGCAGCAATTAATGAAAAGCCCTCAACAAATAGCATATAGTACCCTGCCAAGCCCAGAAAACTTCAGATTTTCGATGCCGACTTAGGTGTTTTCCAGTCTAACACTGCTTCAATTTTCCGGGGATCCACCTTAATCCCCTCAGCTGACACCACATGTCCTAAAAAAGTAACCTCCCTTAGCCAAAATTCGCACTTACTAAATTTGGCATACAGCTGCTTCTCCCTCAAACTCTGCAACACAATCCTTAAGTGTGCATCATGCTCATCCTCATTTCTCGTGTACACTAAGATGTCATCTATAAAAACCACCATGAACAAATCCAGGTAGGGTTGGAAGACCCGATTCATGAGATCCATTAAAGCAGCAGGTGCGTTCGTTAGCTCGACTGGCATCACCAAGAACTCGTAGTGCCCATAACGAGTTCTGAAAGCTATCTTATAAACATCCGCCTCCTTAACCCTCAATTGGTGATACCCCGAATGCATATCAATCTTCGAGAAAATGAAAGCTCCCCTAAACTAATAAAAAAGATCCTCGATTCTCGGCAGTGGGTACTTATTTTTGATAGTTAACTTGTTCAACTACTGGTAGTTGATGCATATTCACAAAGTTCCATCTTTCTTCTTTACGAATAACACTGGTGCTCCCCACGGAGACACAAGATGAATCCTCGATCCAACAATTCTTGAATCTATGCCTTAAGTTCTACCAACTCCTTCAGTGCCATCTGATAAGGGGCGATGGACACCGGAGTCGTACCAGGTAACAACTCGATTCAAAATTCTACTTCTCTGTTGGGTGGCAACCTAGGCAGCTCATTGGGAAAAACATCAGGAAATTCCCTAATTGTTCTCAACTCCTTAATAGTATGGCTCTTAGCCTCTGTATCGCTAATATAAGCCAAATGGGCTTTGCATCCCTTTCGTACCAACTTCTCAGCCCTCAATGCCGAAATCACATTCAACAGATAATTCCGGCATTCACCAATCACGACCACCTCCTTATCCTTCGCCGTTCTTAACACCATTCGCTTTGTAGCACAATCTAAGGTTGCTTGGTGTTTTACCAGGCAATCCATACCCAAGATTAAATCAAACTCGTTAAACGGCAGTTCCATCAAATCTGCTAAAAAGGTAACCCCTTTGACTACTAAGGGTACCTCCCTAAATAACTTATTCACTCCCACCTAACGGACTTATCACAGTAATCTCATTCGTTGTAATTTCAAACATATTACCCAAATGTTCAGTCATATTGCATGCAACATATGAATGCGTCGATCCAATCTCAATCAATGCAATGTAAGGTAACTTGTGTATAAAGAACATACCCGTTATCACATCTGGGGCATCCCTGTCTTCTCGGCATGAGCAGCATAAACCAAAGCTGGCTGCCTTGCCTCAGCATGGCCTGTATTTCCGTCTGGTGCTCCACGTCTACATCTATTTTCGTTACCGCCCCTGGCCTGCCTACGGCCCCTTGGCGGCAGCTGACCACCCTTGGTGGCTGAGCACCACCTCGACCCACGACTGGCACCTGACCTGGCATTCTAGGGAAACTCTTGATCCTATGCTCCATAGATCCACAAGATAGATAGGCTCCCGTCCTCTTCCAACACTCGCCTACATGACTTTTCCCACAATCAGCACAAGATGGCACCCCTGGATTAACTATAGGGGGCCCTGCCCTAATTGGCCCAATAACTCTGGCCCTAGCCTTAGGCCTCTGTCTAGCACTAGAAGTCTCAGCCTCCTTTTTATTCTTACCCGTTTCTTTTTCCCGATTTAGGCACTCAGTGCGCTTCACCTCCTCTGTTATCTTTGCTTTCTCTACCAACTCCGAGAAAACTCGCTCCCTTTGTGGAGCTGTCAATACTCTGATGCTATCCCTAAGACCATCCTCAAACCTAACGTAACGCTCATAGTCCGTTGCCACCATAAATCTTGCATACCTACTAAGGCGTAGAAATTCTGCCTCATACTACGTCACAGTTTTGTTTCCCTGGGTCAAGTTCAAGAACTCCTTCCTTCTAGCATCCACATAACTCACACCCACATACTTCCCTTGAAACGCAGTTTTGAAGAACTCCCAAGTGACCTGCTCAGGTTGGGTGCCCTCTTTTACTGTCAGCCACCACTAGTAAGCTTCTTCCCTAAGCAGTGACACTGCCCCTTTCAACTTTTGTTCAGGTGAACAGTCCAAGTCCTCCATTATCCTTTTAGTGGCATCCAACCAGTATTCAGCCATGTTAGGAGCCACACCAGCCACGCCCTTAAAGATCTCAGCCGCATTTGATCGAAGTCGCTCTAAAATTGATCCCCGATTTCTCGTGCCATTATTGGGCCCTACGACCCTTTCTAAAATCCTCAGCATTACCTGATACAATGTATCATTCCCCACGGCCCGATCATACGGTCTAGTCTTAGCCACGGGTAAGGCCGGAGCCTCTTCTACTCCAACATTGGGCATATGGCCTGATGCCGACGATTTAGCCCTAGCACTTCCGCGGCCTTGGCCATGGCCTCTTGCACCTTTTCTAGCACTCATCGTTGATTCACATATTATCTAGAATAGAAATTTTATCAAATTTTAGTTAGTTCCACTAATTAAGCCGATGTCTTATGAGAGTATTAAGAAGAAAGTTGTTTTCGTAAATCCTCTACAGTTTCAAGGTCCTACGGGCTTCAGTTTAACTCCAACTAAAAGCCTCAGTATGATTATCTAAAGTAGTCCACTAACTATCTACAGTATATCAAATTAAACAAGCTTAATAATAAAAGAACTTACTTGGTTCAACGTTGGAGACTCGTTGTGTTGCACAACAAGATACTTTTTTTCTAAAACATTACGATCCAAATTTAAAAAAAAACAAACCCAAATAATAAGGCCCACTTCACAGCCTGAGTTTTGTAACTTAGCTCTGATACCACTAAATGTAACACCTCAAACTCGGCCCAGATATTATGGCCAAATCCAGCGTGTCACATTGAAGTGTTTTCCTTGTTTTCATTGAAAACCCTTCAAAAGAGAATATTATGTAACTTTCAATTATGGAAGCTTTAGTTAAAATAGATAATCTATGAAAACTTGTCATTTTTCAAATTAAGTTGCAGAAACATAGTATAAAAAAAATAGTTATGGTTTAGGAAAAACCATGTTCTACTTCTAGCAAGTATAAAGCATAAAAATAATAATAATCCTAGTTTGAAAAATATCCATCGAATAGGCCTTATTACAATCCGAACTGAAATAACTTAAACTACTAGAAATCATATGCTTAAAAGAATCAAGCCCAAGTCGTCTTGCTAGTTGGCCACCTCGGAGTCCCTCCAACCATCAAACCACCTACTGAGGATCACTTGAGAAAAACAAAAGAGGGGCTGAGTTTTTGAAAACTTAGTGTGTACAACCCTCAAAGAGTATTATGGGTTTAATACTTACCTTGGCCCGTTAACAAGTCCTCGTCGGCTAAAGTGAAGTGATACTATGCACCAGGTACAATTTTAGAGAAGAGGAAGTGAGTCATTAAGACCACTTAAGTACCAAGCTTTCCCTAGATCCAATCCTAGACATGCATATACCCATTGCCACACCTTAACCTTATGACTCGTCCATGGTCGCAATTAATTAATTATTTAAGTTTTATGTCTGTTTAAGTAGTTATTAGATACTAGGCCCAAAACCCCTTACAAGGCCCAAACAAGTCTACAAACCTGCATATGGCCCACTAGGCCTAATCTCATTCATATGGCCCATCAGGCCCAATCACATTCATATGGCCCATTAGGCCTAATCACATTCATAGTCATGCATTCATATGCCTTTTCATCACTTAGTATCAAATTGCCAACTTTTGCCTATTATGGGCCCTACAGCCCATCGGGCCCATTTAGCCCATTCTGGCTCGGTTGGCTAAAACATGGCCCAAGACCATGAGATCACTCATGGGGCCTCTGGTAATGTATCGGTCCCCTTTATGAGTGTTCACGCACTCGCAAGACTACCGTAGCCAAACATTCAGCTTTTCAGCATTTTGACTTTTTTGTATTTCGGCTTTTTGGCATTTTAGGATTTGTCGGTCTATTGTGTGTGTGCAGTGTATGTACACACCTGGTACTAGAACGTGTTGCGATCTCCTTAGCCACGAACCTACAAACGATGTCGCTCAACGATTAATCACACACTTATCAAATACAATCACCAAAACTCAAAAATCTCACCTTTGCCTTACCTTGAGTGACAAGCCTTAACAGCCCTTCCTTGATCACTAATCACGAGTATTCCTTAAATCTGCACCTATCTTTATCATTAAAACCCAAATACAAGTGACTCGCAATCATCTTAAGTCACTCTTAAATCATCCATGGCCATTCGGCCAACCTTAACCAATAAGAGGAATACTTACCCAAAACCTCAAAACGTCTAAGGAGCAATTCACTAGAGATCTGAACTCTGAGATTCGATACTAATCGCCTACCAAAATTGATTTAGAAATGGTGAGGGAGAGAAGAAATTCTTACTAGGAAAACTAACTAAAAAAGCAAGCACTTACACAAGAATCGACCAAAGTAGAGAGTGTAATGGTGCCACAGAGGGTCTTCAGCAAAAAGGGTATTTGACTTTTGAGATTTGTATGGTGAAAAGGGTTATTCAGCACAAAGAAGAAGAAGTTGGAATCGTTTAAAACCAAAGGTGAATCAAAAGAGAATTTGAGTAGAGAAAGAATGGAAAATCGGCACAAAATAAACGAGGAAGAACAAGGGATTTCAGCTTTTAGATCTTTGGAGAGAATAGTGTTTTCGGTTACATAGAGAGGAAGAATTCGACATTAGCCTAGAATCCCTACAATCAGCTCCTATATATAGACTATAGTCGAATTTCCTATCCCCAAATTTCTAATTCGGCTCCACTTCTTTACACCCCTCATCTCCTAACATTTCTCCCTGATAACTCCTTAATCCCTTCCTTAAATTTCTCCTCTGATCACTCCCTTGAGAGTTCACATCCAACGCCACCACTGGCCATTCATTGAGCAAAAATAAATTCTTCTTTTGAGCCAGGAGGGATTCGAACCCCAAACCTCCTTGCCATGCATGTGATGCCACCTCTAAGCCCCACATGGGATGCTACTTACCACTCCAACACAAGGCTCCTTGTGTCCAATTCCTCCATTTATTTAAAAACCAACCTTCTTGCCATCAAGGTTCTTTTAATTAATAAACTATAACTTCCTTCACCCCAAAGTTCGAACTCAAAACTTAACCAAAGCCTATTATCACATAAATAACACTTGACTAGGAATATTAAGCACACTTTTTATCAAAACCGAAAAAAAAGAAAGTTCGAGATTTTTGGGGCGTTACACATCTGCCATCTGGTTTTCGTCTTGCGGGAGATAATTGAAGGTAATATCATCAAAATCCTTAATTAACCCTAGAACTAACCTTTGATAATTGATCAATTTGGGGTCTCTTATCTCCTATTCACCTTTAAGTTGGTAAATCTCTAGCGCGGAATCTCCATATACTTTTAGTGCTTTGATCTTGCGTTCTATGGCTACACGGTGTCCCATGATACAAGCCTCATACTCTGCCATATTATTTGTGCAATCAAAATCTAACTTACATGTGAATGGATAATGATCTCCATTTAGGGATACCAAGACTGCCCCAATTCCATTACCCACAGTATTTGAGGCTTCGTCAAAGTTCAATTTCCAAAGATGATCTTTTGTAGCATCCTTTTCAGTAGCCGCCACATATATTAGCTCTTCATTGGGGAAATTAAAATTTAAGGACTCATAATCTTCTAGAGCTCTGCTGGCCAGAAAGTCTGCTATTGCGCTCCCTTTCACGACTTTTTGGCTCATATAGACTATGTCAAATTCAGAAAGCAGAATTTGCCATCTAGCCATCCTTCCATTCAAAGCATTTGACTCTATCATATATTTTAAAGGGTCCAACTTCGAGATTAGCCAGGTCGTATGGTATAGTATGTATTGCCTCAACCTCTGAGTTGTCCAAATTAAAGCACAACACAATTTATCAATCAGCGAATATCTCAATTCACACTCAGTGAATTTCTTACTGAGGTAATATATCGCTTTTTCTTTTCTTCCCGACTCATCATGTTGACCAAGCATGCATCCCATAGAGTTATTGAACACTGTTAAATACAGTATTAACAGCCTATCTAGGCTTAGAGGTGACAGCAATGGGGAACTTGACAAGAATTGCTTAACCTTATCGAAAGCTTTCTGGCATTCATCATCCCATACACCTGGGTTGTGTTTTTTAAGAAGACGAAATATGGGGTCACATTTCTCAGTTAATTGTGAAATGAACTGAGCAATGTAATTTAGCCTTCCAAGGAAGCCTCGAACTTCTTTTTGAGTACGCCGTGGAGGCAATTCTTGTATAGCCCAAACTTTGTCTAAATCAATCTCAATTCCCCTCTCACTGACTACAAAGCCCAGCAGTTTCCCGATCTAGCTCCAAAAGTACATTTTATTGGATTAAGATTTAGTTGAAATTTTCTAAATCTCAAGAACAACTTTCTCATAACTTGGATGTGTTCCTCTTCGGTTCTGGATTTGGTGATCATGTCATCAACATAAACTTCAATCCCTTTGTGCATCATATCATGGAACAAGGTCGCCATGGCCCTTTGATACGTCGCTCCTTCATTCTTCAGCCCAAACGACATCACTTTATAATAGAATGTACCCCACAAGGTTATGAAGGTAGTCTTTCTCATGTCTTCAGGATGCATCTTTATTTGATTATATCTCGAGAATCCATCCATAAAGGAAAACAACGAGTAACCTACCGTATTATCCACTAGAGTATCAATGTGAGGAAAGAGAAAGTTGTCCTTTGGGCTAGCCTTATTTAAGTCTCTATAATCCACACACATTCGTACCTTTCCATCTTTCTTTGGAACATGTACAATGTTGGCTTCCCATTCACGGTACTTGATCACCTGTAGGAATCCGACATCAAATTACTTTTTGACTTCCTTCTTTATTTTTAGCACAATGTCTGGCCTCATCCTCCGGAGTTTCTGCTGAACTGGCCTGCAATCTTCTTTTATGGGAAGGAGATGTACTACAATATCGGTGCTTAACCCAGGCATATCTTGGTATGACCACTCGAAGACATCTTTGAATTCTTTAAGTAACTCAACAAAGTCTTGCTTCGTTTCTTCGGTTATGCGCATTCCTATTTTTACTACCTTTCCTTCTTCTACAGTCACAGTCTCCACTGTCTCCTTATGAGGTAGAATTTGTTTCTCTACTTGCTCTACCATCCTCAAGAAATCCAGGGATTAGCCATAGTCTATGTCATCTTCAAAGTCCTAGGATCCCTCTAAACACAAGTCTTGCTCAAAAGGAGATTCTGAGTTAGTATCAGCATCGCTCATGTCATTAATATCCGGGAACCTATTGTAGGTACAAAAGAATACACAAAGAATCGAATGAATTTAAGAATAATTATTTGTATAGTATGGTTATGAATGAAATGAAAGAATGATTTGAAAGAATTTGAAATAATTGCTCGCATGAAGGAATCTAAAATAATTATTTGAAAGAATGAAAGAATATTCCTTCAAAATGATAGCAAAGATGTACTTCATTAAAATAATGACACTTGAGCATGAGTCTATTTCATAAAAAAATCCTTATTGGCTCTAGGCTTAAAGCAACAAGTGTGTTTTGAACATTATTCTGAGTAAGCTCTAAAAACTACAGGAATTTCTTCCGTAGTCCAATTGTTCAGAACACTCCCAGGTTCATAAGGGCGGATATCTGACAAGGTCCCTCATTCAGCTATTTCTTCGGATATGGCATTGATATGTATATTCCTCAACATTTCTTCAATGTTTTCTTCTTTCGGCATCCTTTGTTCAGGATAAATAATCCCTCGCGATATGAAGGTTTTGGATATGTGGGGGAATATCATTAGTTCCCACTTGATTTCTTCCCTACTCAAGTGTGCCTTTCTTCTTTCTCATCTCTTTTCCAATTCTTTTCTTCTTTGTCTCGCATCCGACTTGTACCCTAAGCCAAAGTGATCATGCTTGTCGTTCAATACTGGAGCTTTAACTCTTCCCTAGAGGTGTCTTCCAAGTCTTTTTCCCGGTAAAGCTCCTTTTCCTACCGTCAATTGTAGTCCCATCCTTGTAGTTTTGGACATTTTTGGCACTAGGATCTTATACCCTTCAGTGATGAATGTTGCATTGACAAACTCCAAAGACTGAAATGAACATTCAATTGCCTCATCACTTGTTTCCAAAGACGGCGCATCACTTGTCACGGTTGCGATGATATTTTCCTCGGAATTGATTGTCACTAGTCGACCCTCTGATACTAATTTTAACTTATGAAGGCTGAATGTATCCAAGGTCTTCCCAATAAGAAATTGTATGAAGGCTCAATATCCATCACTAGAAAGTCTACCTCATATGTGTTCGTGCCAATCAAAAGAGGTATTTCAATTCTACCCATTACCCTTCTTTCTATGCTATCGAACACCCTTACTATATTTTGGAAGGTTTTCATGTGAGAACTATCCACTGGCAATCTGTTCAATATGGATAATGGTAAGACATTCAAGGCTGAACAGTTATCAATCAACACCCCTGGTAGCGTATACCTCTTGCAGCGGGTGGTGATGTGTAGAGCCTTAGTTGATCCCATGCCACCGGGTGGTATTTCATCATCATTAGAAAAAATGAAGTTATCAGCGCTTATATTGCTAACCAAGCGATCTAGCTTGTTGATAGAAATATCATTACCAACATAGTTTCATTTAAGACTTTTATCAGTGTACTGCGATGGACCTCTGAACTTAGGAGCAAGGCTAACACCAAGATACGAGCTGGTTGTTTACGCAGCTGCTCCACAACATTGTACTCGTTGTGCTTTAGAGACTTTAAAAAATCTTTAGGCTCCTCTTCATTGACCGGCTCATTAACTGGAGACTCAGGTCTGGCCGTTCTTTCCTTCTTCTATTCAACCGCTATAACTTTTCCTTTTGTGGGCTCTGCTTTTGCGTCCACAGAATCGTAGCGCCTTTCACTACGTGTATAAGATCCCACAACTTGACCTTGCCTTGAAGCATTGGCCGGGTTCTCTTTTCCCAGGATCGTCACATTACAGTCATAATTCCATGGGACCCTCTTGCTGTCTTTATAAGGAAAGACCACGGGCTTTTAGATTATGACTTTTGGTGGCATTCGTATTTTCGCTTCATTATTTTGGGGTCGTGAAATAATGACCACTGGGTAGTTGACTTTTTGGACCTTTGTTGTTGATTCTGACTCGCATATGCTTCCTTCTTCTTTAACTTCCTCATAGAACTCTATCTCTTTATTGTCCATCAGACCCTGCACTAAAGCTCTGAATTCTACATATTCTTGGATTTCATGCCCCTCTTCATGATGGAACTCGCAGTAGTTCCTTATCTCTTCGCAACTCCCTTCTGGATTCACAATAACTAACCCTTTCTTTGCAATCTCCTTCCAGACCCACCCCAAAGGAGTTTTTACTTCTGTAATATCTACCTTAATCCTTCTCCTAATATTTTCACTTATCGTGTTTACCCCATTATCGGTATGATTGGGTAATGGGTTTTCTGTACTAGGTGCATCATCAAACTTCACAATGCCCATTTGAATAAATCTTTCAACTAACTTCTTAAGGGTAGTGCAGTTTTCTATCGAATGCCCTGTGATCCCTGCATGATACTCACATTGAGCATTTTCATCGTACCATTTAGTGTATGGGGGCTGTAATGGCTTTAAGTAAAAAGGGGCCACCACATGTGCATCAAGTAGGTTCTGATACAACTCCCTATACATCATGGGTATAGGCGTGAACTGTAGTCTTTCTATTTTTATTCTTGTATTGGATTCTTGTCTTGGGGTACCCAGATGGTTAGCAGTTACCGTCTTCGGTTGGTTTACAGTTAGTGACTTGGAATGACTATTGCTGTACATACTAGTATTGTTCACCTCATTCTCCTTTTTTCTTGGGGTTGACCTCTTGATACTTTCCCCTGCGTCTATTTTGCCACTCTTTACCGTGTTCTCAATCATTTCACCAGTCATCACTATACCTGAGAAGCTTTTGGTGGCGCTCCCTAACATATGAGTAATGAATGAAGCCTTTAAGGTATTGATGAATACCATGGCAGTCTCTTTTTCTAGGAAAGGTGGCTGGACCTATATAGTAACCTCTTTCCACCTTTGGGCGTATTGTCGGAAGCTCTCCTTTGGTTTCTTTTCCATGTTCTGCAAGGTAATCCTATCTGGATTCATATCCGTCACATGACTATACTGCTTCATGACAGCTTGAGCTAGGTCCTTCCATAAGTTGATCCTAGTACGACTCAATTTGTTGTACCATTTGGATGCTACCCCAACCAGACTATCCTGGAAGCAATGAATCAATAGTTGATCATTGTTGACGTACCCAGTCATTCGCCTACAAAACATGGTAATATGAGCCTCAGGGTAGCTAGTCCCGTTATACTTCTCGGACTCTGGATTTTTGAACTTGGGGGGAAGCACCAGGTCCGGAACCAAGCTCAAATCTTTAGCGTCGATTCCATAGTGATAGTCAGTGCTTTCTATCGCTTTGAACTTTTCCTCCAACCACCTGTATCGGTCTTTCAATTCTTTCGAGAGCTTCACTCTTACTCTTTCAGATTCTACCATGTCATCCAGATCTGGGACTATAGGATTAGTTGGGTTATCCCTTAGATTAGAGCCTGAGCTAGCTTGATAGTTCATTGGCATTGAAACGCCCGTCTGAAATTGTTGGGGCCTGATTGTAACGGATGGCCTTCGTGTGCATACCTCGGCTTGTGTTTGTGCGTTTGTCGGGGTAAAACTAAGAGGGTAGAGAGGATCTTCATTGTCATCTCCAGTATTGACCATAGGGCCTTTTCCTTTCTCTTGTCCACCAGTTAGCAGTTGTGTTAGCTGGTTCATCATGTTCCTTTGTGATTCCAGCATTTGGTTCCTAATATCTTGTTGGATCTTAGCCTATTGCTCTTGCATTTGTACTTGCATCTGTTCTTGCATCTCCTTCTGCATTTGTTCCAACCTTTCTAGTCTTTTATCCATTGCTTTGGTTTTTCTTCGTGTACAATAAGGATGCGTAGTTGGTAGGTTTTTGTCAGTTTCCAGATTACTGAAATAATTTTTTAATTAATTAAGACCTTTTGGTTGACTTTAATAATGTAATGTAATGCAGATGCATGAATGCAAAAAGGCGTCAATTCTGATTCAATCCCATTTAGAAAACTTTATTAGAAAACAAAATTCTTTACGTAGAAATGGATTACAGATACGGCCTAGCCCTAATGCTCAAGGATTTTACTTACTTAAGCAACTAAGCCAATTCCTGGCCCCAGTCTGATTCTAACTTGTATTTCACATTCAATACATCTACTTGAACTGCTAAAGTCTGTAGATGGTCGGCCACCTCTCGAATCTAAGCTACGGCCTCACCCATAATGTAGTCTCTGTCTCTAATTTGACTCTAAGATTAATGGAGTTGCTCATTGCACCTCTTATTACTTGTTTCAAGGATCTCAATCCGGAGCTCACTATTTTGTAGTGTAATCTCGAGTTCTTGGACCTTCCTTTTTAGCTCTTCAATCTTACCCAAGCTCACCTTCAGTTCCATTACAGAGTTATGGCTACAATGCTGATGAAGTGATTTTTCTGGTTTGGCTTTTCTAACCTTCAACCCGATCTTTTCATCTTGGGCTTCTGCTAGACTCTTCTCTAGGGTCTCATTTCGCATTTGAGCCTCTTGAAATTTCCTTTCCCACCGATCAACTTTGATCTTTTCCTCTCGAATCTCTTGACGCTACTACTTTGAAGTTTTCCCCAACCTGGCAGTTCTCATCGATAGACGTAGCTTCTTATAATATGTCTTCAAACTATCCAAATCCTCATCGGCCTTATTCTTTCATTTTCTTAATTTATTAGTCTCCAATTTCTGAACATCGACATCTAGTCTCAGATGCATCTTTTCCTCTTCTAGTTGTTCTATCTTTTTACCGAGCTCTGAATTCTTCATTTCGAAGTCTTGCATTATGATCTCTAGCTTGATGGAACCACTTGCAAATATTCTTCCATGGATCGATCACTTCTAAACTCGGCCCAGGGATATTATCATTAGTCCTTTTACTAAACCATCCATTGTATTCAGGAGTCGTCATTGAACCAATAGCCAATTTCTTCATCCAGCGGGTCTGCTTCCAAGCATCAGAAATCTCTCGAACATTTTTCTTATAATTGTCCCCCTTATATGAGAACTCACATTGAGCTAGCCCGTGCGTCGCTAGTATAAATTGCCTTGATTTGTACTGCTTTAATACGAGCAAAAAGGCATATCCAACGGCTTCTCAAATTCCAAGAAAAGGTACCCAATCAAAACTCCCATACCGATAAAGGATCTCGTCGGGGACCATCCAAAGGGCTCTCCATTCAACATCCTCCTCTTTAATATTTTGAAGAATTTCCATCCACCTTTCCTCTAATATGTTGTCCCTCCTTTGTGTAGCTACTTCCTCCTTTAATGGGGAATAATTCTCAGAGAATACTCGGTAAGAGACTTTTTCCACCTTCCAGAAATGACCATGAAACTATACCAATAGTAGCTGTGCGCACCCGATAAATCTGCCTTCACCTGCCCTCCGACACATGTTCAAAGATCTGAATGTCTCGGCTAGAATTGCAAGTACAAGTGTGACCCTTTTATCAAGTCGATCAAATAAATCGGTGACTGCTTCATCTATATGTCTTAAAGCTTTAGGAAAGGTTACCAAACCATAAATACTCAAGGCAAAGACGTCCACTTTCTCATTTACATCCGGATGTGCTAGGATCAAGTCCCTCAAATTCATCCAAGGAATGCATTTACTATCCCTTTTGCTGAATTCGGACTGTAAACCACTGTTCACTCATCCCAGCAATATTCATTAACTTTTTCACAAAAGTTGGGACATTAGCGGCCCTAGAGTAAGCTTTGCCGACTTGGATCTTTAGACAGCGAAGCAAGGTAGTATATTCTTCCACAGTGGGCACCAAGTCCACCTTCTCAAAAGTGAAACAACTATAGGTAGGGTTCCAAAACTGAGTCATAGCCCGAAACAAATGCTTGTCCACCTTGATGTCGAACAAGTAGGGTAGATCGCCATAATTATGGTAAAGCAACTGCTTAATCTCATCATCCCAGTGGGCCCATATATCTCTCAATTCTTGAAGCTTATTTTATGTCACACTGATACGGGTGAAGTCCTACAACTCCGATGTATACCCCTCAACTAGACTGTCCTCTTTTTCCAATTGCAATGTCTTTGACCATATACGTACAGTCGCGTTATCCTCCACTTTATCATGAAATTCGTTTTCCATGGCAAGCCTTCTAACTTAGTAACCGAATACGAATTGACACCTCTTTAAATATGCAATGTCATGCAATTACAGCCAAAACAAAACACCACAAGTCAGTTTCTTATACAAATAATAAAATTCAAAGCAAACAAAAAAATAGTCAAACACCTATCTAGGTAGCCGCTAAGGTTTAGCATAGCTTTATCTAAGGTCGGCTCTTAGGTTCACTATATGCATTTTAGTTTTAAGGAAAGGGTACCTGAACCAGTAGATTTCTCAATCTTCACCCATTATAGGCTCATATGAATCGAGTTCAGTTCAGGGGAATACATTTCCCCATGGCCATACGGAGATGAAATTCTCACGAAGACATAGGTATGGATGTATCCCAGAAGCAATCCACTAGCCCATGCAGAGGTGAAAACCTCACGACGGCGTAGTTTCTCACTCCCACGTAAAAGGTGTAACCAAAATGGTCATGCAATGCAATGCAAAAGTATTCTACGAGTCTCAAACCACAACAATCATAAGGATCACAAACAAATGCAACAAAAGAATCACGATTTCTCAAATCAAATTTTTAATTTTTGACAAAAAGACAGAAAATAATCAATTTTATGGCTTGACTCTCTTATTTGTCCCAGTAGAGTTGCCAAGCTGTCGAAACCATTTTTATTTTGAAAAACGGGGATCGACTTTAAAATGAAATATGGAGTCACCACCAATTCTTTTTGTTTAGGTGTGATCGGATCACCTAATAAAACATTTTATTTTATGAAAATATTAATTTTGGCCTACGAAATTCAAGAAAATGGGTTCAGGAGTTGGTTACGTATGAGGAAGGATTAGCACCCTCGCAACGCCCAAAATTGGTACCTAATTAATTAATTAATGTCCTAATGTCGAAAGAAAAGATTTTAAAATACAATCCCATTTAAAAATGTTTGAATATACTCGAATTGGATATTAAGATTCTCTTGTTCTGAAGGAACAAAATATCACATCCAGGATGTTAGGATACGACAATTTAAACCTTCGAAACCAAGATCATCTCATGGTTTCCAAAACATATGCATTGAAATTTTAAAAGGATATTCGGTTATTTGGTCAAACGGTAAATTAAAATCCAGCACGTTAGGGCACGATTTCTCGAATTTCTAAACACAAAATATTGTCTTGTTTTGAGAAGTTTTCAAATAAGCTATTATAAAACCGGCTCAAAATGCATTTATTTGGTTTGTTTGAAGTAAAAATGAAATGACCAATTTTGGACCAATAAGTTGGAAATTTCAATTACAATGCAATACTCGAAAATGAAAGGTAAAGTTACAAACATGGAACAATATTGTAACACCCCTATCCCGTAACCGTCGCCAGAATAGGACGAGACGTTACCAAAAATTAGGAATCGGATCAAAACAGTAAAATTTTGAACCTTTTCTTAAATAAAAGATCATTTATTTATATAACTAATAGACACAAACAAAGATCGAATTTAAAACTTATAAAAGTAAACTTCCATAAGATGCCATATTCGCATGGCTTATATACAATAGTCAAAATATCATTCTTCTTATAGTCTATCCTATACATGCCATAAGCTAAGTCCAAATCACATGATTACTACAATAGTAGATAGTGTGTGTGAAATCTTTGACGATCCCCGAGCTAATAGTAAGAGTCAACGATCTACAAAAATAAACAGAGAAACATAACATTCAAAGTAAGCTTTCATAAGCTTAGTAAGTCTTAAGCAATTTAAACAGCTGAACTTAAAAACAAACCAAATGTTTGAAATCACATAACACTTTCTGAGTACAATACTATAATATATATCACATACCTGAATCACTTAATGTGTAATACGAGTTCAATTTATCATCTTAGCATAGGATCTCGTAGTCATATACTTTATCAAATTCACCAACACTTGGCCTGCGAGATATAAAACCCGAACATAACACCAGCACGAAGCCTACGGGACTTTAAACTCAGATATAATACCAGCACTAGGCCTGCGGGATTTAACCTGGATATAATACCAGCACGAAGCCTGCGGGATTTAACTCGGATATAGTACCAGCACGAAGCCCGCGGGATTTAACCCGGATATAATTCCAGCATATAGCCTGCGGGTCTTTAAGCCCGAATACACATCAAATATCATGCATATTTAATCATATATTAACACATCTCATTCAACATATCACATTAGTAGTCATTTGCTACATTTGGATATAAGCTCCATATGAACACCATCATTTATATTTCGGTTCAAAAGTCATACATAGATATCACATATCCATTTCACCATTCAAACTTAACCCATAGTGACCATTCGACTATAAGTCATATACATAAATTATTTATCGCACAACTTAATTCAAGTAGAACCAAAAGGTCACAATTCACCTAATATATACATATTGCTCACCGATTCGCACACAACCTTTCAAATTAACAATTATAAGTTGGTTCCGCACATAGCCCATCCTTATTGATAATTTACGATGGTTTTACCCTTACTCACATATATGACATAGGCATTTTTACCTATGCTTCTCAATTCACATTCATGATTCAATTCCAATTGATTTAACATGCATAAGTACATATCGCAAGCCTGACCAACTTAATGTATTGAACGAAATCGATTGTCGATTTAACACAATGTCTCATAGTTGAACATAAGCATGAAACCATTTCTTATATGTTCGATTCACATCAATCATCAAATTCATTTAATTCACATGTACTTAATTAGGTTGTTTGTACCTGAATAATTTGCTTTACGGAACGAATCCACATATCGTATTAGCCCATAGTCTTAAAGCACCACACTTTTAATAGTTTACCTCATCGAAGTTCACATTTAATCACTTTAGTGCCAAGCCATATTTGGCTACCACAAAGGACTAATAATAATAATTTTATACACATCATGGTTTCCTTTAGATATTTAATAATCACAAATCGTGATATCTCTACCAACACATATACGGCATAGTTTATTCATTGTAACACTCATTTAGTGCATCAAATTTCCAAATCCAATTCAACTTAAGCATAATAGCCATAATCGGGTTATAGCCTTAAATCATTACATATTCGACACATTAACTAAATAAAATTACATTCTCTTTGCCATATTAATTTAACTCTTAGGCATATAAAAAGGAATCAAGCTTAAACACTTAAGAACTTACCTCGAATGTTGCCGAACAATTACAATGGCTATTCGATTACTTTCTCTTTTCCCTTATCCGAATTTGTCCCTCTATGCTCTTGAGCTTAAATTCAAAGATTTTAAACTAGTCATTATTCGACTATTCAAGCATCACTTTATAAATATAAAATATATATTTGACTTTCACACTTACTGATCATAGTAAGCTTATAAGAAATCAATAAGCAACTCATTAACAAATTTTTGTCAATATTTACCACATAATCATAATTTCACTGCAAGCTATCTTCCTGAGCAACAGTCACTAAATCATTTATAACTGGAGCTAAGAAACTCCAAATTAAGTGCTGTTAATTTTCCCTGAAAAGAGACTCATATATCTTTTATCCATAAAATATTCAAAATTTTTGGTTTGGCAAATCAATACCAGATTTTTCTTAAAGTTTCCCTTGTTTCACTGTTTGACTAATCTGACCACTCTTCACTACGAATCAAATTTCTCATTGTACAGAATTCAAAATATGTTCTCGTTTATTTAATTTGAAACTAGGCTCATTAAGGAGTCTAAGAATATAAACTTCATATTATAACCATTTTTGTACAATTTATAATGATTTTATAAAAACAGAACAGGGGATCTAGAAGTCATTTTGACCCTGTCCCACATCACTTCAAATATCTTATTATCGGCAATCCTTTTGCTTACATGGTTTCTTTTATAAGAAACTACTCATTAAGCTTTAATTACATAATTTATTCAGCTTGTAACTCATCTCCCAAAATTTATGATGATTTTCCAAAATCACGTTACTGCTACTGTCCCAAGCAGATTTATTACCAATTCACTCTTTCACACATAACTTGCATTCATATTATTTAAACATGTATATCACCAATCAATTTCATCACAATTTCACTTAAGCATAATCTCAATACAATACATCGTGCTCAAATCATTATTCAAGTTCGAATTCGGCTAGCACACATATACGTACTAGCAACTAAGTATTAACATTGCATTTCATACTATAACCGAATGTATAGCTCATCGAAATATATTTATTCATGTTCCCTTAACACATATTGGTCAACTAGATCATGCATTATTCTTTGGCACATTTGGTCATTAAAGCAATCACCTATTTAACTTTCAAGCATTTTTATACTAACATTTCTCCCAAGGCCGAATTCATATACAACCTTTAGTACTCATTTAAAGTTTATATTTTAAGTAATTTATATACACAACATTAACCAAATATCCATTTGCTAAGCATTTTAACAAATTTTTCTTCAACTATCCACACATTCGGCAATCACATAATCAAACACTAAACCTTTACTTCCAAGCCAAAACAACTAGCAAACTCAACACATCCAACATAAATTTCCATGCTAATGACATCAAAACAACTACTAAGAATTTCAAGCTCCTTGGCCGAATTTCAATCTTCCAAAATAACAAAAATTTGAACCATGAAATAGGTAGAATTCAAACTAACCATTCAATTTATGCATGAATTTCCAAGAGTAGCATTGTACATACCTTAATCTAGCAATCTCCTTAGCCGAAAATTTTAACAACAAAAGGAAATTTCTTCTCCCCCCCTTTCCTAGCTACGGCAATGGAGGAATAAAGATGAACCAACTTTGGTTTCTCCTCCCACTAACACGTTATTTTTATTACCCATACTCTTTTATTCATCTTTAATTCATTTAATATATTTTTTATTACATATTTCTCACCACTAATAAATATAATAATATTAAACCATGCATATAATGCCCATACTTATGAGCTTGGCCGGCCACTAGCATTAAAAGTGGCAAATTGACATGCAAACCCACTTATTTGCATCATTCAATAATTAATCACTTAAAATAAGCCACACATATATTCAAAGCTTCTCACATAAGTCCTTTTTATTTAGAAACACATTCAAATTGACAAAAATCAAAGCATTCAAATTACACACATGCATGATCACATATTTTAGACATAAAATATTATATTCAATTATTTCTACGACTCGGTTTAGCGGTCCCGAAACCACTTCCCGACTAAGGTCAGAATAGGGCTGTCACAAATATACATGGATAAAATACCATGCGAATGAATGACAATAGTATGAAAACAAAAAAGAGCAAATTAAGGTACACACAATAGCAATAAGCTCACATCATACATTATGCAAATACTAACGTTAACATTCAAAGACTTATGAATCAAAGAAACAATTTTAAAAGAAATATAAAGCCCATTAACACAAATAAAATGCAACAAGTTTTAAAACAATGATAAATGAGTTTGAAATTAATAATGTGAAAAAATAAGACATTTGAAATTATAATACATACAATAATTTAAAATTAATTCATATCTATAATTTTAGAATAAGTAATAAGTGTGAAAGTTTGAAATAGATCAAAAAGATAAAATAAATAAAATAAATAATATACGAAGTAGTAATGTATACATGAATTTTAAAACAAATATCAAAAGAAGAAAATTAAAGTAAGTAATGTACAAAATAATATACATTAATTTAAATAAATAATATACATAAATTAAAAAAATAGTTTAATATAAATAATATATATAAAAATAATAATGTATAAGAGTATTTAAATGAATATTATATAAAATTTTAAAACAAAGATATATAAAAGAGAATTTTTAAAATAAATAGCTATATAATAAAACAAATAAAATATATACAAATGCAAGTATAAAAATAACATACTAAAACAATGCAGAATCGATAACATAATTCAAAATTATATGTTAAAACAGTTTAAAAAAAACTAAACAATACATAAATTAAAAGAAATAAAGAATTACATAAACTAAAATAAATAAACTCAATTGAGATAAATACAAACTAAAAGGGGTAATTAATAAATAAAATAAACCATTGAAATAGAATTAAGGACTAAAACACAATGCGCGCAAATCAAAGAGGACTAAAAATGCAAATGAACCAAATCCCAAAACGAAACGTTTAAACGCAGACTAATTTGAAACTGTGTGTAAATCCCAAGGAAAAATTAAAAATACAAAAAGATAGAGATAGGGCTCAATCAACTGACAGCGTGAAATATAGGGACTATGCGCACAAATATCCCTTCACCGCAAAAACGTGTGGATCCTGAGCGTATCAGGTCGGGTTGAATCGGGTTGCCCAATACGACGTCATTTTGAGGACACTGAAGAAGGCCCCAAACGATGTTGTTTCTTCCCTTTTACAAATACAACATTTTCCTTTTAAAAAACAAAACAACCGGCCATTTTTTTGAAACCCTAGCCCCCTTTTTGTTTTTCTCTTATCTGATCCTAAATCCCTCCTCTTAAATGCCAATTCGCCACCATAAACGACGACTAACAGATTCAAGCTTCGAGGATTGCCATTTTCAGCCATGAAATCCCCTCTAAGTCTTGATTTCAACGAAGCAAACGGAATCCAATGGCATATTTGTAAGGTAAATCTTTCATTTTCTTTTTGTTTTCAAATGCATAAGAATCCTAATGAAAGACCAAAGGAAATAGAATTGAAAGAAAATAAAAAAAATTAAAGAAAATTTGAATCAGAAATCACCTTTTAAATTTTTTTGACTGATGTATATTCGTCTGTATGCGTACCCTTTTACACCGATTATCACTGGCTTTTTATAGCCGAGATAAAAAAAATGAGATTACAAAACTATTTTTTCTTTTTTTCTTTTATATTTCTTTGTTGTACTTGTTGCTATTATTTTTGTCGCTTTTCACAAGTAAGGAGGTCATACGGAGGTGTGGGGCTACAGATGTGGCAGACACGCTAGAGGTCGCTGCGGACATGGCGAGGCCGTTTGTGGGAGCTACAGCATGGGAAAACCTAAGGTTTCCAGAAGATTCAATTTGCCTGGGCCATTTGGGCCAGTTCTGAGATTGGGCCATTGGGCTTTATGAATTTGGGTTAATTTAGGTTTAATTTTGAGTGAATTTGGGTTTAGGGTCTAAGCCAGTAAACTTAGATTATTTTTGGGTTTCAATTTGGGTTTCGGGTTTGGGCCTATTATTTGTAAAAGGACTTGGACAATTTGGTTTTAATTTATTATTTTTAGGTTTTATTATTTTTTTGGTTTTAGTTTTTGTATGGGCTCGAGCAAAATGGGCCTATTACAGGAGTCACTATCTGTTCGGTGAGAAACATCATGTTTATTCTGATCACAAAACTTTGAAATATCTGATGACTCAGAAAGATTTGAACCTGTGACAGAGAAGATGGTTAGAGTTACTGAAAGACTATGAGCTTGTTATTGATTATCATCCGAGAAAAGCAAATGTTGTTGCTGATGCTTTGAGTCAAAAATCACTGTTTGCATTATGTCCCATGAATACTTATTTGGTTCTATTTGATAATGGTTCGGTATTAGTCGAATTGAAAGCGAGACCATTGTTCTTACAATAGATTATTGATGCTTAAAAAGTTGATAATGAGATAATAGCAAAACGAGCTCTGTGTAATTTAGATTCTGATTCAGAATTCAAAGTTGATAAAGATGATTGTCTGAGATTCTGAAATCAAATTTATGTTCCGAGAAATCCAGAATTGATTCTGATGATTTTGAATGAAGCTTACAACAGTCATTTATTAGTACATTCGGGTAGTACGAAAATGTATAATGATTTGAAACAACATTATTGGTGGTTTGGAATGAAAATATATATCTCTGACTTTATTTCGAAATGTTTAATCTGTCAGGAAGTTAAAGCTGAACATCAGGTGCCATCTGGTTTGTTACAGCTGATTATGATTCCGAATTAGAAATGGGATAGAGTGACAATGGATTTTGTTTCGGGTTTGCCCCTATCTCTGAGAAAGAAAGATGCAATCTGGGTTGTGGTTGATAGATTGACAAAATCAGCCCATTTTATTCCGGTACGATCTGATTACTCGCTTGATAAGTTATCTGAGTTATACATTGCTGATATTGTGAGGTTGCATGGTGTGCCATTGTCTATTGTGTCAGACAGAGATTTGAGATTCACTTTGCAATTTTGGAAGAAACTACAAGAGGCATTAGGTACGAAATTGCATTTTAGTACTGCTTCTCATCCATAGACGGATGGTCAATACGAGAGGATTATTCAGATTCTCGAGGATATGTTAAGATGTTGCATTCTTGAGTTTGAAGGTACGTGGGGACAGTATTTGCCATTAATAGAATTCACGTACAATAATTGTTTTCAATAGAGCATTAAAATGGCACCGTACGAAGCCTTATATGGTCACAAATACTGTACACCTTTGTATTGGACTGAGCTCAATGAGAATAAGATTCACAGGGTTGACTTGATAAAAGAGACTGAACAGAAAGTAAAAGTGATCCAAGATAGTTTGAAAGCAGCTTCCGATCGTCAGAAATCATATGTAGATTTGAAACGAAAAGATGTTGAATTTGAGATCGTCGACAAAATGTTTCTAAAAGTATCCCTGTGGAAGAAAGTACTTCGGTTCAGTAGAAAAGGAAAATTGAGTCCGAGGTTATCGGGCCATATGAGATTATCGAGTGTATTAGGCCAGTTGCTTATAGATTATTGTTGCCTCCTAAGTTAGAAAAGATTCACAATGTATTTCATGTATCAATGCTTCGACGATACAGATCCGATCCCTCACATGTGATTTCTTCGTCTGATATTGAGATTCAGTCCAATATGACCTATAAGGAAGAACCGATCCGTATCTTAGCTCATAAGATTAAAGAATTAAGAAATAAGAAAATTTCATTAGTAAAAGTAATGTGGCATCAACATGGTGTTGAAGAGGCTACGCCGAAGATGCTATGAGACAACAATATCTGAATCTGTTCAACGGTAAGATTTTCGGGGACAAAAATCCCTAAGGGGGAGAGTTGTAACAATTTAGTTTAGACCTTAGTCGAAATAGTGGTTTCAGGACCACAAATTTGAGTCAAAAAATATTTTAATATTATTTTCTTTGCTTATAATATGTGAATTGACATTTGTGAAAATTTCGTACGAAAATTTAATCGTTTGTGTGCTCAATTTGATAAAATGACCTAATCGCGTAAAATGTAAAAGTGGCCTTCTAATTGTTAAAGTGCCTATTTGATATGTCATTATAGTTGAGAGGTCCTTATGTTGTTTTTTGACCATTGAACATATGAGTGGAAATTAATGGCCTTGATATTAATGTTTTAAATGTTTATAATGCAAGGGTAAATTGGTAATTAATGTATTAATGTTAATTAAATTAAACCAAACAAAAAATTAGTTCATTTTATGCTCATTGTTGCCAAAAATCACAAGAAAATAAAAGAGAAAAAGCTTGTTAGGTTTTTGGCTAAGAATTTTGCTAATTAAGGTATGTGTTTTGATCAGTTTTTGATAATTTCTACGTTTTTGTGATCGTTGTTTAGTGTTCTATCAAGCCCATGCCTAAATTTCTGATTTTGATGATGATTTTGAAATATTCCATTGATGAAATTGTGAGTTTTATGAAGTTAGATGATAGAAAATGAAAGATATGTGTTGGATTAGTATATTTTGTCTTTGAATTTTTGATGAATTTGAGTAATTTGGATTAAATTGTAAAAAAAAGAGATTTTGAGGGACTAAAATGTGAAATAAATGAAACATATGGGCTTATATGAATACTATGAGAATTCGACCTAACATGAGCATATGGAAATTTTGTATATTTTGTGATTTTTGTGATTAAGGACTAAAGTGCAAAAATGTAAAAATGTGAGGGCTAATTTGTAAAATGCCCTAAATAAGTGTTTTTGGATTGATTTGAATGATTTGGTCAATAAAAGAGTTAAATTTGAATTTATATAGATCAAGAACTAAGGAAAACAGAATTAGATCGGGGAAAGTCGAAAGTCGTCAAGTAGCTGATTCCGTCTATCCGAATTCGTACGAGGTAAGTCAATAAACAAATAAATATATTAAATTGAATTAATAATGCTTATATGATATTTGTATTGTGTTGAATGGCTATGGAAGTTAATTATCTGAAATCCGATAAAGTTCTGAATATGTGACGACGTTTGAAAAGCCCCGATATGTGTTTTAGTGTAAGACCACATCTGGGATGTTTGCATCGACTTATGATTTACGTGTAAGACCATGTCTGGGACATCGGCTTTGTATTTTATTTTGTGTAAGACCCTTTCTGGGATAGTGGCATCAATATTTGGTTACATGTAAGACCACATCTGAGACGTTGGCATTGTATGAGTTTTCTGAGTTATATGTGTATCCTTATGATTCTGAACGGTTCAATGGTTGTTCTGAGAAACGATTGATTATATGAGATGTGTATCCGGTTCAGGTACGTCCAAAATGTATACTATGTCTGAGAATAAAAGGTAAGTATATATGCAAGTGATGATATGTATTCTAAGTATTAGAAAATATGCTATATGTGTAAATGAAATGGGAATATGTTAAATGTATATGAACTATGTGGTTTGAGATAGTATTTGGCAATGAAATATATGTAATTTGATGATGCTTTCATGTGTTGAATGTTAAGTTTATTTGTATA
The DNA here is from genome assembly GCA_025698465.1 of Gossypium longicalyx. NCBI lineage: Eukaryota > Viridiplantae > Streptophyta > Magnoliopsida > Malvales > Malvaceae > Gossypium > Gossypium longicalyx. The sequence goes on from CM047000.1 coordinate 23,491,289, forward strand.
TGGCTTACTAAGCTTTTGAAAGCTTACTCTGTGTGTTTTTCAACTATTTTATAGAAATCAAAGCTACTGGGAGCTCGGGGATCATCTAGAATCATCACCACACTATTGAACTATAGTTTGGTACCTTTTGAAAATGTATATATTGAATGTTAAGTATAGAATGTAATGAATGTCTATTTTAGTTGTTCTATGTCAGGTAATGCCTCATAACCCTACTCTGACGACGGATATGGGTTAAGGGTGTTATAGTGAATATGTTTGGTAATGTATATATTTAGCCATGTGATTTGGATTGGTTTTGGTTTTGATTATGAATGTGTTTTTGGTATGAATTATATGATGTAATCATGCTAATATGATATGTTCTTAAATGGCCAAGAGAACAAGTCATTTTGGGTAAGTTTTTGGTACGAGTTTATTTTGGAGTATGGTAAGTTTTGGCATGAGATTGAATGAAGTAAGTCTAAGATTGTGGATCATATGTTTTGGCATGATTTTGGCTCATGATTTCGTATGATTTGGAATGGTGAGTAAGCATGAATTTGCTTGATAATATCATAGTATGAATAATGGATGTTTTGTGATTGAAAATGGTTAAAATTTGATGTGCATTTGGTGTCAATTTGATGATTGTAGGGAGGACCCTTAATGGGTGGCAAATTGGCCTTGTAAATGGTCTATTTTTGCCCACACGGGTAGGGACACGGGTGTGTGTCTCAGCCATGTTGCTCGAGGACCATTTCGAAATGAGCCTAAGCAGACCACACGGTCGCACACACGAGTGTGTGCTAAGCTGTGTGGCCAAGTCAATTTCAAGCACGGGCTAGACACACGGGCGTGTTATTGGCCGCGTGACCCAAGTCAAAAGCCTCCCTAATTTTCACACAGCCTCGCACATGGATGTGTCTTGTGGTCGTGTGGACAATTTAGTATGTATGCTCTGTTTTGACACGGTTTAGACACATGGGCGTGTCTAAAGCCGTGTGAGGCACACGGCCTATTCACACTAGCGTGTGACTTGTACAACTTCGATAAATGTTTGAGTTTTGAAAATTTGTGTATGAGCTCGGTTTAGTCTTGCCCCTTTATAATGCATGCTTAAGGTCTCGATGACCTCTATAATGGACTCTATGGTAATGTTTGGCTATGATTGTGGATGATGTATAACATTTGTAAAATGTTCCGATTCTCCCGTAATGCCTATAACCCTAGTCCGACGATAGATATGGGTTAGGAGTGTTACATGCTTTGTTTTATTTCAAGAGATCTGATTGTTGAAAAGATCAACTTCTATGGATTCATGTTTATTCTTAATAGAAATTTGGCTTTTCTTAAACTCTACATTTCAATTCATTTATCATGTTCACTTTTTACATCTTTTCCATATTGTTTATGAAAGCCATGAGGAACTAATCCTTCTATGAGGGATTAGCAAGTAGAGGTATGATCTGTTAACTATTTTGTAGAGTTACTTAATGGATTAGCTATTTGGGAGAGGAAGAACTTAAAACAAACCCTAGGCCTGACAACCCTAGGAAGTCATCACGATGGAAATTAATCGAAAATTGGTATTGTAACACCCCAAATCTTAAGAGATTAATTCTATATGTTGTGTTGTATAAATACTTGCGTGCTTTAGTGGCTAAGTGTCCTAAGAGGTGTGAGAAGCCCTTGTTCAAACCTTGACTTGTGCAAAAATTTTTGTTTTAATTGAATAAAACCCTTGGCTCTAAACACTAGGTTTTTAAATAAATATGGGTAAAACACGACAAAAAGGGTCTGTTGGTCTAGGGGTAAGTGGCGTATGAAGTGCTCCTTGAGGTCTAAAGTTTGAGGCTTGGCAATGCAAAAAAGGAGAATTTTATTTTGTTACAAGAGTCGTGGAAGTGTCCAAGGTTGACCGAAACTAAGGTGCTTGAATGGAGTTTGAATGGGTGGTTGAGAAGATTATGTTGGAGAAAGTTATAGAGGGATTTGAGTGAGTGATTTTAGGAGTAATATGGGGAGAAAAGTTAGGAGATTTTGGAGAGAGTGGAAGAGGGTGTGCCGATTTTGAATTCCATCTCCTTGCATTTTTAGTTTTGGTTAGCATGCCTCTCTGCATTTCCGGTTTTGAGTAAATTCTTCCCTCTCTTCTTGGGGCCAAATATAGCAAGACCATTCGGGTATCTCCTTTCTGTTCTTTTTGCAACTCTATTCTCCCTTTTTGGTTCAGTGGCTGAATTTTCTCAGTTTCTCCCTCTCTCAATTCTTCCCTTTTATGTCACCTTGCTGATTGACCGATTGCTTCTTGCTCTCTTTCCTTTTCTTCATCTTAGTTATTGTAGTCGATTACCCTGTTTCCCTCCTTCTATTCTTTCGGTTGCTAGCTCTTGGTTTAGGTCAATTCCCTTCTCCTTTTCTCTCCCAATCGGTTGTTGTTCCTTGGCCGAATACCTTGTCTTCTTTCTCTCTCACAACTCCTTCTTCTTTGTAACTAGTGGCTAAGCCGAATACTTCCCTTCTACTCTTTCGGTTCTGGGCTATTGTATTTTAACCAGTGTGGGTACGTGGTAATTCTTTCTCTCTTTCTCTGTTTCGTTCGCACTAATAGCTTTATCTAACATCTTCTTGTGTAGTAGTTTCCTAATAAAGGTACAATCTTTCCATTTTACCTCTATTATTTTGTGTACTTTCGACTCTTGTGTGGGTGTGGGTTTATTGTTCTTCCCTTCTAATCTAGACGTTGCATTTTTGGTAAGTGATTGTTCATCTAGCTCAAACTGGTCATTTGTTTGATAGTTGATATGGTTTAGTTGGAGTCCAGGAAACCCCTAAGGCCTAGTGATTAGTCTCTTGCAACAAACTAAGTGGGCAAGCCACAATCGACTGATCTAACAAGTGATAGGTAATCTATTTGGATAAGTGTATTGATGGGGTTTTTTGATAATTCGATTAGTATGCGATTAACCGAACCTTGTGAATAAATATAGGTGGGAGTACTCGTGGGCTATTTGCACGTTCGTGAACAAGGTGTGTAAACACTGCCTAATTGTAAATCGACAAAATTTGACAATTGTGACTATTAACGCTACACGGGCGTACGCTCGTTGGTGTGATAAACTGAATGCATAAACGTGGGCGTTTGATCGTAGAGGCCACCATGAGCAATTTCATGGGCTTAGGCCATTTCGGGGCCACGTTGGGCCGAAATGGGTTGTGTGAGCCCCACGGGCTCGTGGGCCTCACATAGGTAAACCACACAGATGAGTGGAAAATATTGGGCCAGGCTATGTAGTCTACATAGCCAAGACCATTTTTGGGCTTGTGGGCCACACAAGCGTGTGGGCCCACATGGGCCCGCATTATGTGCCTTGGGCCTATTTTCACTGTTTGATTGTTAAGGTTGCACGAGTCACCCGAGACCACTGTGGACCTACGGTAGGGCCGATATGCGCACCTAGACCCCAAAATTGATAAATGACTATTATGCCCCTATGAGGTAAAATGACTATTATGCCTTTATGAGATGTATGACTGTATTGAGCATGCCATTTTATATGTTGCATACATGCATGATATTATGATATGTTGAATGGGGATTGGTTATTATCATTGGAGGAAGTGTACTGTACTGGCAGCTCTGCTGCAATTACTGTTTAGTGCCGCAATCGGTGCTATTTTGGAGTGTAAGGATGGGTGGGTTGATTTTATCCCCACATGGAGTATAGGGTTGGACGGAGTGGAGTGTAGAGGCTGGATGGGTAGGATTTTTGTTTGCATTCTGTACTGTTACTGTCACTGAATTGGGCTAAGGCCCACACTGATACTTATACTGTAATGGGCTAAGGCCCTAACTGAAACTGAACTGTTACTGATACGGGCTTAGTCCCAGACTGTATTTGTCTATTGCTTAATTAATTGTTTGTTTAAAATAAAAGGGATTACACATTGAGTTTTTGTAAACTCACCCTACTGTTTATCTGCGCAGGTAATCCCCAGTCTTAGGCACGTTGGTGTTGTGAGAGACTCAAGAGTGGATACACAACTGCATGGACTTCGTTATTAGATTTCAATTTATAGGTATTTTAATTTGGGTATTTTTATGTAATAAGGCCTCTTAAAGTTTTATTCTTTAATCTGGGTTTTAATTTTGATTTTAATTTGCTAGTAGTAGGACGCGAGTTTTCAAAAGATAAATGGTTTTTTTCAAAACACCACGTTTACGCAATATGTTTTACTAGTTTCCGCAAGAAAGAATGTTTTCAAAATTAATAATAATTTAAAATGTTAACAATTTGCTAAACGACTTGAATTTTAACAATGGACGAGTCATTATGAAATTTTCGTTAAGAACACAAACAGGTTAAATATAGAATGGGTTTTTCGACGATATCACATTTTGCAAAAACACTTCTAGGGGACATCACCAGATTCGGTCATAACGTCTGGGTCAGGTTTGGGGTGTTATATTTATTGGTATTAGAGCCTGGTTGCAAAACTCGACTGTGGATTTGGAATTTTTTAAAAATGTGAAATTTCGAAAAAAGGTTGGAAAATATTTTGAAACGTTATTTCTGAATGTATTGTCTACCGAGTCTCCGACGTCGAATCTGTAAGTCCTCTAAAACTACTCTCTGTTTAAATTAAAATACTGAGACTACTATAGGTAATAGACTGTACTGAAATACTCTGTTTAGGGTAACCTAAAACTGCAGAAAAACTGTGATCTGCAAAAAACAAAACTCTGAATTACTAAAAATATTTTCCATAAAATATCTGTTAATAAACACTAGAACTGTAAAACTGATGCATAAAATTGTTAATACAGATAAAAACGTAAAATGATAATGAGTAGCAGAGGTACTCGTGGAAGGGGTACAAGAGGCCGCGGTAGAGGCCGTGAAGGTGTTCGGGCTGGGTCTTCGGTATCGAGCCACATGCCTAACGTTGAAGCTAGAGAGGCACCGCCTACACTTGAGACTGAGACTGGGTCTCATTATTGTGTGGCTGGGGACGACGCATTGTCCCAGGCCATGCTACGAATTTTAGAGAGGGTCGCTGGGCCCAATATTGGTGTTATGGGCGGTGGGTCAGTTACGGAACGACTCCAGTCAAATGGGGCTGAGATTTTTAGAAGTATCGCTGGATTTGCTCCTAATGTGGCTGAATATTGGATTGAGGCCACAGAGAGGATCATGGACAACCTCGACTGCACCCTAAGTAGAAACTAAATGGTGCAGTGTCACTACTGCGAGATGAAGCCTATTAGTGGTGGCTTATAGTTAAAGAGGGAACTCAGCCCGACCGATTGACTTGGGAAATTTTCAAAACTACTTTTCAAGGAAAATATGTGGGCGCTAGTTTGTGGATGCCCGGAGGAGAGAGTTTCTGAATTTGACTCAAGGGGATAAATCAGTAGCGGAATATGAAACTGAATTTTTGCAACTAAGCTGCTATGCGCATGGGATGGTGGCAACTAAATATGAGAGTTGTGTTCGTTTTGAGGACGGCCTCAGAGATAGTCTACGGGTTTTGATAGCTCCACAGAAGGAGTGAGATTTTCTGCTTTAGTGGATGAAGCAAAGATGTAACGACCTAAATTTGGGCCTAGAAGGAATGGGCCTTGAGCTTGGGAACACCTAAAAGTTTATGTGTGCGAGAAATATCACAAATTGCAAGTTGGCTTTAGTGGTTAAGTATTTGGGCATATTTGGGAGTGTTGGAGAAGTCCTGGGTTCAAACCTGGGCTTTAGCTAAATTTTTTATTTAAGTGAATAAAACCCTTGATACTTGGAAGTAAGCCTTTTAAATAATTAAGATTAAAATGTGACACAAGATGAGCTTGTAGTCCAATGGTTGTGACGTTATTAAGGTGGAAAGAGAGCTTGAGTTCGAGTCACTCTATGCACAAAGGAGTAAATTTATTTTATTCTTTTGTTTTGTGAGTGGTGGAGTTTGAATAAAACACTACAAGGGTGGCTGCAATTTGAACTGGTCAAGGAATGGATTATGGAGAAAATCAAGGAGAAGTTTGGGGAGAAAATCATGGAGGGATTTTAGGAGGAAAAAGGGGAGTTTGAAGTGAGGTAAGACTATGCCGAATTTGCTTGGGAAGTACTCAGAAATTCGGTTGGGGAGGCTGCCTTTCATTTTTGGCTTTTGGTGATCATTGTTTTTTGGTTTTTTTTTCCTTTTTTCCTCTGCAACATCTTAGCCGTATACTTTCCTTGAGTGGCCGAATACATTTTGACCTATTTTCATAACTTCTTAATCTATTCTTTTGAGTACTACGATCAATTTTATTCTGCTTCTTTTTCTATTTTCCACTTTGGCATTCGTTCACCCATACTTCCCCTTTCGGTTAGCCCTCTAGTTGTATTCTCTTTTCTTTTGAGTTCTTGGCAGATACCTTTTTTTTCTTTCTTTTTGTCATTTCCTTCGATTTTTGTCAAACGACTATTCTTTTTCCCTCTCTTACTTCTTGCTTCTGTAATTGATTCTGAACAATCGGCTGAACATTTACCATCTTGTCTCTCTGCACTTCTCTACCTTCACCTCCAATTGCTTCATTGGCTGAATACTCATAGGTGAGTATCCGAATTGCACTTTCTTTCCTCTTTCAGGTTTTTCCCTTTTCTGGTTATTGTCTTTTGTTTCTCCTTTTTGCACCAACTATATTATTTTGGTATACTCTTCAGATTAAATCGATTCTCGACTCGTGTACGCTACTCCTTTTATCAGTATTTGGTTTTGCGGTCTGGTAAGTAGTGGAGAGTGGGGTATAAGGTTATTGTTTTAATGATATCGTATGTCTTGTATGAATCTAAAGAAGAAGGGGGTTCTTGTGTAGGTTGTGGCCAAGGGTGAGTGGTGCATTGCTTGTGAACTGAAGAGGTGATCGTTTCTGTTGTTGGTAAGGGCATCGTATTTGATTTGGAATTCTGTTAGATTTTGTTAGTGTTATGAGTTAAGTTTCTAACTGAATATTATTGGTTTAAATTTAGGTACAAGGTTACTTTGAGCACAGTTCGCTTTCATAATTAGGTGTGTAACCGTATGCTATGTTTGATGATCGGCTGAAAAGCTGAAAGTGTGTGTATTTGTATGCGGTATGCGATATCATTTGCAAGCGGAAAGTATGTGTTTTTTACACTGCTATGACTGTAGATCGATGAAACTCTAAAAAGCTGGAAATATGGCGTATGATGCCACATGGGCGTGCGATTGCATGTGTGGTGAACCGAGCCCACAGACATGGGTGTTAGACTGTAGAGGCCACCACGAGTGCTCCCGTGGTCTTGGGCTGTTCTGGGCCTCGTTGGGCTAAATGGCTCATGGGCCCACACGTATAAATGTATGTGATGTGGTAAGTGTTGTTTGGATTGTGATGTTCGCATAGCTGTGGCTGTTTCTCGGCTAAATGGGCCACACGAGTGTGTGGGCCCACTTGGGCCGAGTAATGGGTCTTCGGCCCACTTATACCGTTATGTCTGTTTAGGTTTCTTAAGTCACTCGAGGCAAAGATGGATCATTTGTTGGGTCGTTAAGACCTCCGGTTTGTAAAATTATCGAAATACCCCCAATTTGTAAGATTACCGAAATCCCCAGTTTGTAAAATTACTGAAATACCCCAGTTTGTAAGATTTTCGAAATACCCCCGATTTGTAAAATTACTAAAATACCCCCGATTTGTAAAATTATCGAAATACCCTCAATTTGTAAAATTACTGAAATACCATTGTTGTGTAAAATTACTGAAATACCCCTGCAGGGTAAAATGACTGTTTTGCCCTTGTGGGTAAATGACTGACTTAGACTATGAATCTGACCGATTTGACTGTGATTATATGACTGTGTTTTAACTAACTTGATGATGGTTGTACGACTAATATGCTTTTAATATATGTTTAAATGATTGTTACTGAGCATGACCATTTTGCATATACGTGTGATGATTGAGCATGACATACACGACATATTACATGGGGTTGGGACATTAATACAGAGGAAGTTCTGATAGGATTGCACGGGTCGCACGAGACAACTGTAGATCCAGTATTGATCTATTAAGGTCACACGGGTTACACGAGACGATTGTGGATCTAGTATTGATTTGTTAAGGTCGCACGGGTCACAAGAGATGACTGTGGACTATTCTGTTAAGGTCGCACGGATCGCGTGAGACGACTATGGACCTACGGACGTCTTTAGAACACTTGATCTGATTATGGCTCTGTGTAATTCTGAAGATGACTCTATGCCATCCCGATCATGGCTCCGTGCGATCTTGATCATGGCTCTGTGCTATCATATTACCATTACTGATGGCTCTGTGTCGATCATACTACACCTACTGATGGCTCTATGCCGATCATATTACAAATTCTAATGGCTTTATGCTGATTATATTATAGCTACTGATGGCTTTGTGCCGATCATATTACCTCTACTGATGGCTGTAAGCCGTGTATATTTTTGGCGGCTTTGCTGCGTTATTATTTCTAGCAGCTATACTGCGATATTGGTGTACTGGCTGGGTGGGTCGATTTTATTCCCACATGGTGTGTTGGTTGGTAAGGGTGGTGTGTTGGCTGGATTGGGATGGATTGCATAATTGTACTGCACTGTTACCGTAATGGGCTCAGGCCCAAACTATTACTGATATGGGCTTAAGCCTAGACTGTATTGTATACTGTTTGTTTATTTTTTTTGGGATTACACACTGAGTTTTCGTAAACTCACCCAATTATTTTAAATGTACAGGTAATCCTTAGGCGGATCGGTGCTGCGAGGGACTCGAAGATGGTCACACTACTATTCCTGTTTTCTTTTATTTGGCGTCTAATTGCTATTAGATTTCGTTTTATGTTTTAAATTATATAATAAGGCCTCTCTAATTTTCTAACTTTTAATTTGGGATTTTTTTGTTTATTATGATTTATATCTATTAGAAGTAGAACGTGGTTTTCCTAAACGATAACTGTTTTCAAAACACCACGTTTTCGAAACACTTTTGAAATAATTCCGCAACAAATAATGTTTTTAAAGTAATAACAATTTAAAATGAATAACAGATAGCTATTCTGATTTGAGATCTAACAAAGAGGCTTTAAATTTCCAAATGGGTTTTCATCAACAAGAGCAAGTTTTTGAAAAGTACTCCAATGTGGCACTGCCAGATTCGGCCATAACGTCTAGGCCGGGTTTGGGGTGTTACAGAAGATCGCCGAAGAAGTAAAGTGTTCAGAATGACAAAATCGTAAGAAGGACAGAGGTAGGGAAAAGAGGGATACAGAGCCCTCAAGTTCTTTACTGAGGCCTAAGAAAAAGGCCAAAGTTGACGGGCCAGTCAGAGTTGAGGCCCCTGTTGCTGCTACTGGACCGCAACCTTGTGCTGATTGTGGGAGACGCCATCAGGGTGAATGCTGGAAAAAGATTGAGGCGTGTTTGAGGTGCGGATCATTGGAGCACCGTAACTGAGATTGTCCATAGAGGCCCGAGTAGATGCAAGCTACTGGTTTGGGTAATGTACAGCCACCGAGGGGTATTCAGCAGCTACCGAGAGGTCGTGGTCAGGCAAGAGGTGGAAATGGTATGGGCCATAGTTAGAGGGCACGAGCAGAGGTGCTCGTCAATGGCATGTCCCAGACATGTCTTACACTAGCCCTTGTCTCAATGCTGATGACATGTCCTAGAAATGGTCTTACACTAGCTCTCATAATGTGGCCGATGCATGTCCCAGACATTTCTTACACTAGCTCACACAAGTGACCCTAATGTCACGGCATGAATATCCAGTTTATTTTCCTATATTCAACGGGAACTCTACTATCTCTAATATATTCATACTCTCTCTCAATTCCACAATCAACCAATTTATGCTATATTAAATTTAAATACGATTCAACACATACATTAGCAATGTAGTTGTAATATTTACATCCAACTTACCTCGGATTACAAAACGTACACGACTAGTAGGTTTAGTCGATTTGCTTGGCCTTCCCCCGGTCTAGGTTTGGATTCGGTAAATCTTGATCTATAATAGCAAAATGAACTCATTTAGTCTCTAAACACAATTAGGAAATCTAAAATTCACCTCTTAGGTTAAAATGACCATTTTGCCCCTATACTCAAAAATTGATTTTTATCGAATTTCTTCTTATCTCAAGCCTAGACAAACCCTTTTTACTCTTATAAAAACTTCAAATTCTCACTATTTCACATATTTATCAACTATTTTACAACTTATGCAAAATAGTCCCTTTTAGGTGTTTTCCATGAAAACCCTTTCACAAAAGTTGTTTATAAAACAACTAGGACTCATATTCTTCCATAAAAAGTTAGCAACTATTCAGATATCCATTCATGGTAAAACCCTAAACTCTTTATCATATTGCAAAATAGAACCTTCATTTGAAAGCTCATGCTTCCAGGGTCTCAAAAATGCAAAAATCATCAACAAAGGGTATAGGAATCACTTACTTATGAGTGCTTCAAGTTACTGAAAATTTTAAGCTCTGAAACCCCCTTCAATGGCTAATTTTTGGTGGAGAAAAAAGATGAGAAGGGGTGATATCATCCTTCTTTTATTTTTTTCAATTTTAGTCAAATTAAGCCACCTAACCCACAAAAATTTAAAACTTTGTCTCCTCTTTGACTCAATGGCCGACCATGCTTCTATAAAAAGGGTCTAATTTCCCTTTAAAATCCTAAAATTTTGATTCTCTAATAAAATAACACCTTTAGCTATCAAAATAGGACTTTTGCACTTTATGCGATTTAGTCCTTTTTCCTAATTGGGCTAACAATCATCAAAATTAACTCACCAAAATTTTCATGTACAAATATAAACATGCTATGATTCCAAAATAATAATAAAATAATCTTTTAGACTTTAGATTTGTGGTCCCGAGACCACTGTTCTGACTAAGCCCTAAATCGAGCTGTTACATTTCTCCCCCCTTAGGGATTTTTGTCCTCGAAAATCTTACCGGCGAATAAGTTTGGGCATTGCTCTCTCATAGACTCCTCGGGTTCCCATGTGGCTTCCTCGATTCCATGTCTATGCCACAAAACTTTCACAAGTGCTATACTCTTATTTCTCAACTGTTTGACTTCCCGGGCTAAAATCTTGACCGGCTCTTCACCATAAGTCATGTCCGGAAGAATCTCAATCTCTGTCGGCTCAATCACATGCAAATGGTCTGATCTATATCGACGTAGCATGGATACATGAAACACATCGTGAATCCCTTCTAATTCCGGTGGCAAATCCAATCGGTAGGCAACTGGCCCTAATCTCTCGGTAACCACATAAGGTCCTATGAAACGAGGTCTCAACTTGCCTTTTCTACCAAATCTAAGGACTTTCCTCCGTGGTGATACTTTTAAAAGTACTTTATCACTGACTTGAAATTCAATTTCTTTTCATTTCAAATCCGCGTAGGATTTCTGTCTATCAGAGGCGGCCTTTAAGCAGTCATGAATCACTTTAACTTTCTCTACAGTCTCTTTAACTAAATCGACCCCGTGAATTTGACTCTTTCTAAGCTCAGTCCAATATAAGGGAGTTCGACACTTTTGCTCATACAAAGCCTCATAAGGCGCCATTTTCAAACTTGTCTGATAACTGTTATTATGGGCGAATTCAACCAACGGTAGATACTTTTCCCAACTACCTTGAAACTCAAGGACGCAGCACCGTAACATGTCCTCTAATATCTGAATTACTCTTTCCAACTGTCCGTCAGTTTGCAGGTGAAAAGCTGTGCTACAACTTAACTTTGCTCCCAATGCCTCTTGTAACTTTTTCCAAAACCTCGAGGTAAATCTCGAGTCTCTGTCTGAAATAATCGATATGGGCACCCCGTGTAGTCTCACAATCTTGGAGACGTACAAGTCGGCTAATCTCTCAAGGGAGTAGTCGATACGCAGAGGCATGAAGTGTGCTTACTTTGTTAGCCTATCTACAATAACCCATACTACATCTTTCTTTTTCGGGTTTACTGGCAAACCTATCACAAATTCCATAGTGATTCGATCCCACTTCCACTCTGGAACCATGATAGGCTGAAGTAGACCCGAAGGTACTTAATGTTCAGCCTTTACTTGTTGACACACTAGGCACTTGGAGACGAACTCAGAAATGTCTCTTTTCATACCTGACCACCAATAGATCTTCTTAAGGTCGTTATACATTTTCACACTACCTGGGTGGACGGAAAAAAAACCACTATGTGCCTCTTTCAAAATCTTCCAAATAAGCTCATTATCCTTAGGTACACAAACTCTGTCTTTGAACATTATACATCTATCGGTACTAATACGAAAATCTGATTCAATTCTCGACTCACATTGAGTTCTCTTGGCTTGCAATTTCTCATCACCTTTTGAGCTTCTTGGATCTCTTGGAAGAATGTCATTCTAGCTCTCAACTCCGTTAGGACTGAACCATCATCAGACAAAGCCATATTAGCATTCATTGTTTTTAGCGCAAATAATGATTTTCTACTCAATGCGTTGGCGACGATGTTCGCCTTTCCCGGATGGTAGTCGATAATCAACTCGTAATCCTTTAACAGCTCTAACCATCGGGGTTGCCGCAAATTCAACTCCTTTTGAGTCATCAAGTACTTTAAGCTCTTATGGTCAGTGAATACCCGACATTTCTCTCCATACAAATGGTGTACTAACCATCCATTATACGGAGATAGGCTTCTTTAGCCCCTCTTCCATGGCCCATAGTCATGGGCTCACTCTCAACTAGCGCGGCCCCTTCAGTGGGAGCCGGCGCATTACTTTTCACGTCATCCGCCGTGGCTCTATCAAGATCCATTTACTATATAAAAACATAATTTATAATAGTCAGGGTTCGTCACACTATCAATATACAGTTATGGCATGTATAGCTAGACTCATATTCTCGCTAGGTTAGTCTTAGAATCGACTAAATTATAGCTCTGATACCACTAAATGTAATACCCCATACTCGTATCCCACACCGAGGCAGAATATAAGGCATTACCTAACTTGACTTCATGTACACAAACAATCTCGAGTCACCAAGACTCGGCCCAAATTAAAACTTTTTCAATTTCTACTATAAACTTCTTCTATGGGCGTGCAAGCCCCAAATCGACCATTGAAAACTAATTGGGACCATTTCGGATCCTTAAGCCAATTATGAAAGTTTTGCCTTTAAATAGGGCACAAACCCCTGTAGAAGGGTAACACTCCCGTGTGGAAGGGTAAAACACCCGTGTATTACACTTGTATGGAATTAAATTCTAATTCACACCTATAGGGGTTTTCACACGACCAAACACATACTCGTGTTAATGGCCCGTGTCCCTCACACGGCAATGATACACTCGTGTCTTAGCTCGTGTGCAAAACCCTGGGTATTCTGTTTCTACCGTCAGCATCCCCAGAATGTCACACGGTCATGGCACACGCTCGTGTACTAGGCTGTGTCCTCCACACGGCTGAGACACACGGTTGTGTCTCTGCCCGTGTGTTTATTACCATGCATAATGACTTAAAATTTTTACGTGCAGGGGACACACGACTGGACCACACGCCCATGGGGCTAACCATTTGTCACACATGGCCTTGACACATGCCCGTGTGTCTACCCGTGTGGACAATATAAGGCTATTTACCAAGCCTCATTGCCACCCTTTCCTACCTGTTTTCATACAAATACCAACCAATAACAAAACAAGCAAAATTTCAAAATCAAATCAGCCACAATAGACATTCATTCAACCATGAAGATGCATCTTTTATAAACTCAAAATGAAAGTTAGCCATCACTCAAGGCTTAATGCAAAGTGTGGGATCTATCCCAAGCCAACAAATTGGCCAATTCACAAAGACACAAAATAATAAGGTCTAGCCCTATACATGCCATACTCAAAAATATAAATCCAACTATACTGATTGTTTCAGTTGATAGTGTGATCGATATCTCTGACTTTCGGTGATCCTTGAGCTAGTTAGGTGGCACTGAAAAGAAATGGAAAGGAAATGGAAAGGAAATAGGAGTAAGCATAAGGCTTAGTAAGTTGTATATAAACATGTATACTACAACATTTATATACAATCAACATGCTCATAACACCAAATTAGGCATAGGTATAACTTACTAATTACCTTCCATACAAGTCACATATTATATATATTGAGCTCATACCTCATACATACCAATTAGGTACCTGTGCCATTCACAACATGGTTATAATTTCCTCATTAGCTCAAGAACATAACCATCACCGTTGAACCATTCGGAATATCACCAGATATTCATTAAGCCTCAAACATGGGTAAGGTGCCGATGCCATGTCCCAGACATGGTCTTACACTAGCTCATATCTCAAGTCGATGCCATGTCCTAGACATGTCTTACACTGGCTTATGTCTCGAGGCTGATGCATGTCCCATACATGTCCCATACATTTACCTATCAAAATAGGACTTTTGCACTTTATGCGATTTAGTCCTTTTTCGCAATTGGGCTAACAATCGTCAAAATTAACTCATCAAAATTTTCATGTACAAATATAAACATGCTATGACTCCAAAATAATAATAAAATAATATTTTAGAATTTTAATTTGTGGTCCCAAGACCACTATTTCGACTAGGTCCTAAATTGGGCTGTTACACCTACTATAACCAAAATTCACATTTACTGAATTTTGCATAAAGTTATTTTCCATGCAGAGTTTGCAACAAAATTCTCAAATGCTCGGCATGCTCTGGCTTGTTCAATGAATATATCAAAATATCATCAATAAATACCACAAAAAACTGATTTAAGTACGGTTAAAATCCTCGGTTCATCAAGTCCATAAATGCAGCAGGAGTATTCATCAAACCAAACGGCATTACTAAAAACTTATAGCGTCCGTATCGAGTACTAAATGTAGTATTTGGTACATCAAGAACTTTAACTCACAACTGACATTTATTCTTGATAGTAACTTAATTCAACTGATGATAATCTAATGCATAAACTCATCAACCCATCTTTCTTTTTCACAAATAGTATCGGAGCACCCCAAGGTGACACACTCGGTCGAATAAATCTGTAGTCTAATAATTCCTGAAACTATGCCTTCAACTCTTCCAACTCGGTAGGAGCCATTTATATGGAGCTATTGAAATTGGAGTTGTTTACGACACAAGTTTAATTACAAATTCAACTTCTCTACTTGGTGGTAACCTTGGTAATTCTTTGGGGAAAGCATCAACATGCTTTTTAACTATCGGTACTTGATCAATTTTTTATTCTACCACTCTTGAATTAAGAAAATAAGCGAAATAATCCTCGCACCCTTTCTTGAACATCCTATGAGCTAAACTTGCCGAAATCAAATTTTTTGTACAATTGATCCCATCTGCCTTAACACAAATAAGTTCACCACTCGGACGTTTCAAACTAACTTGCTTTCTTCGACAACTTACGATTGTATCATGCTCAGAAACCAATCCATTCCCAAAATAAGATCAAAATCATCAAATGGTAATAACATCAAGCTAGTAGGAAAGTTGTAACCCCGAACTTTCAGTGGACATGGCATACACATCTGATTAACTAGAACACACTGACCAAGTGGATTTGTTACTTTAATTGTGAAATCAGTTGACACAATAGGTAAATTCTTTTTGTCTACTAATGCAATGAATATATAAGAATGTGTTGACCAGGGTTAATCAATGCATATACATCAATATCAAAAAGAGAAAAAGTATCGACAATAACATCTGGAGTAGAAGCTTCTTCTCATGCTCTAATTGTATAAGCCCTGGCCAGTGCTCTAGCTTTGAATCGTCTAGTTGTATCTCTAATTTTTCCTTGACAAAGTATATTTTTTTCTACCATTTACTGGTCTTCTACCTCTCATGGAGTAGCTTCAGGCTTGCTAGTCTGATTTCCCAAATCACCATGCCATTTTGGACAATCACTAAGAAAATGATCAGGAGACCCACATCAAAAACAAGTTCCTAACATAGATCGACATTTGCCAAAATGTCTTTTACCACATTCTTCATAAAAAGTCTTTTCAACATTTCTCACACTACCAAAACTAGCAGTCGATGACTTAACAGACTTTAAGTTTCTCAGTCTAGGTCTATCTCTACTAATGAACTCTGAAGGAGTAGTCGATCGATTCGCATCATTTATGAACTTCTTCGATGGAAAGGTCTGATCTATTTTAGATGGTTTTCTTTTGTTGAAATCTTGAGAACTCAAATAAGACTGCCTTTTGCTTTTGCAAATTTCTTCGAATTTCTAAACACGTTTTGAGAGTTCCAAGAATTCGCATAAGTTCAATGTTGCAACCGTCATTCGAATTTCATCATTCAAGCCATCTTTGGATCTAATGCACATCTCTTCTTCATTTGATATGATATTACGGGCATATGTTACGTGTAAATAACTAATACAATTGTGCAATTGTACACGTCATTCGATTACTAAAGTGATAAGTAAGTATCGTCTCCACAAGGATCGAAAATTGGTAAGATATTGATTATGTTATTATAATCCTATTAACTATACTAAATAGCAAGAAATACTCTTAAATTGAATAAGATGTTGATATAATGAATTAATGTAACTTAATGCTAAAAATAGAGAATTGATATGGAAAATAAAATGCAGTGGCAAATTACAAGAAAAAGCAAAAGTAATTTTGTTGTTGAATGAATAGGCCTGAAATTATTCAGGTGAAATGCTCATATCAAAATAATGTCATGGCAAAATATTGTTTAATCAACTGCTTAAAGAGTTACTACTGTAACCTGCCTCTTTCGATAGCTAGATGTTAAGCTAAAAATCTAAGTTATTGTATGTCTACAGAACTCTGGATTAATAATTGCAATGAATGTTCTTCTCTGTACAACTAGCAACATCTATGTCTAGAGTGCTACGAATATTCTATTGAATAATCACTTGCATCAAACGATTCTAGATCCAGTATATTTAATCTTTTCAGAATTAAAAATACATCTATGAATACAACATCCAATCAACTATGTCAAGAGCTTGCATGCATGTATTTAAAATAGGCATAAATCAAATGAAACACTGATATAGGCAATCTCAAATCATGAGCATTAAAGATGATAAACATCAACCCAAATAACTACAACCAAGAAAAGATTTAGTTCATGGGTGGAAAGGTAAACACCAAATATAAATCATTCATCAACATTTAAAGAAGTTTGAATCTTAAAAATCAGGAAAACTAAAGGCAGAACTGTAGGATTTCTCACTACACTCCAGCTTCTCTTTTATCCTCCGATAGTACATAAATCTAGGATGGATGTCTCTTCCCTTCTTCACGTCTATATTGTGCTATTTGTAGCTACTACCCTTTCTTTCTCTAAAATTCTCCAATGGAGTTTTTCTCTGTGCAGAGAGAGGATTGCTATCACCAGTCTCTTTTTCACACAAATTCTCCTCCCATTTTTTTTCTTCTCTGTCCTTCTTTTATTGGGTAGATCCATCCCACTTGAACACACTTTTTTCATTCCTCTTTTTAGGTTGGATTTTCTGGTACACGTACAGCTGACTGAGAATGACATGGATAAAGCGTTGAGTAATCTTTTCAGAATTACCATGGAAAATCTGTTAGCAATCAATTTCACCATTTGCCAGGACAATATTTCACTTCCTATATCACAATCCAAGCTTTGTTATAAAATGTTCTAAAAAAATCCTAAAAATGCAAATGTATTCACTTAATTACAACCAATTAATTCTATTTAGATGCCTTAAATATAACTCTTTTCAAGAGTTATCACTGTAACACTCCTAACCCGTATCCGTTGCCGAAATAAGGTTATGAGGTATTACTTGACTGAAAAAACTTCTATAAGGTCAAAGATACTTACCAGACATAAATTATCAACAATGCAAACATGTCTCATTGATTTTCCATAAGAGCTCTTATAAATTTCCAAAATGACTCACTATCAAAACATAACCGAATATCTAATAACAAATTAACTATTATCAAGTTATGACTAAAACTTTTACCACATTAGTTCAATTATAAGGCTTCTCTAAACAAAATGAGCAAGCCATCTTCGCATGGCTATAATGTATGCAAAGTCGAAATATCATTCTACCTATAGTCTATCCTATACATGCCTTAAACCATGATGATATACAATCTTCTCAACTCACATAATGACTCGATAGTGTGATGATATCTCCGACCTTTCCAACTCGAGCTAAAGTATAAACCTATAAGAAATGGAAAAGAGAACACGGAGTAAGCTTCAATGCTTAGTAAGTTTTAAGTAATGCAAACAATTAATTTACTTATAGATCGATTATTCAAATTTTCAAGAAATCATTCCTAGATAATTGCCATTTTGGCCAAGTATCCATGAACATAATGCATATTTAGCAAATTCACCTCACTTGAATCTGAACTCAATTAAAACCAAATATTGAAATCACAAATAAGATCATAAGAACTCGAAAAGCATCTCATTAACAAGTTTTAACCATGTTTGCAACAAAATCACAAATTCACTACAAGCTGTCTTCCTGAGCAACAGTCACTAAATTATTTATAACTGGAGCTAAGAAACTCCAAATCAATTGCTGTTAATTTTTCATGAAAATAGACTCATATATCTTACATCCATAAAATTTTCAGATTTTTTTGTTTGACCAATCAATACCAGATTTTTATTGAAGTTTCCCCCGTTTCACTGTTTAACTATTCTGACCACTCTTCACTACGAATCAAATTTCTCATTCTACAGAATTTGAAATATGTTATCATTTATTTAATTTGAAACTAGACTCATTGAAGAGTCTAAGAATATAAATTTTATCTTATAACCATTTTTGTACCATTTATAATGATTTTCTGAAGACAGAATAGGGGACCTCGAAGTCATTTTGAATCTGTTCAACGCCACTTCAAATATCTCATTATTGGAAATTCTTTTGCTTACACGGTTTCTTTTATAAGAAACTAGACTCATTAAGATTTCATGACATAATTTATTGAGCCTCTTACTCAACTCTCACAATTTATGGTGATTTTCTGAAATCACGTTACTGCTGCTGTCCCAAGCATATTTATTACCCATTCTTTGCATTCATATTATTTAACATGTATATCACCAAATCAATCTCATATAACCTTTCACCATAACCGAATACACACATACACATATGAGATTTTCACATATACTTCTCATTTCGCATTCATGATTCAATTCCGATCAATCTAACATATAAAAGTATATAATACATACCTGACCAACTTAATGTATTGAACATATTCAATGGTAGTTTACTACGAACATTCGAAATCATAATCTTACTCCAATCATCAGCATTAAGTCTGCTAGGTTTAAAACCCAAATCAAATCACCACCACAAAGCATGCGGGACTTTAAGCCCGGATATAATACCAGCACAAAGCCTGCGGGACTTTGGCCCGGATATAACACCAGCACGAATGCCTTCGGGGCTTAGCCCGGATATAACACCAGCACAAATGCCTTCGGGACTTAGCCCGGATATAACACCGGAACGAATGCCTTCGGGACTTAGCCCGGATATAACACCAGCACGAATGCCTTCGGGACTTAGCTCGGATATAACACCAGCACGAATGCCTTCAGGACTTAGCCCGGATATAACACCAGCACGAATGCCTTCGGGACTTAGCCCGGATATAATTCTCCATTATCATGCACATATATATATATCATAACACATTAGCATTTCATTTACATTACTTGAACACAAGCACAACATGCTTATCAACCATTCCACTTTCGGCTCAATAGCCTCATACAAAGAACACGATTTCGTTTCACTATCCAACATGATTTCTATAACCATTCGGCTACAAGTCATATGCACAAATTATTTATCCCACTACGTAATTCAAGTAGAACCAATAGGTCACAATTTATTTATTATGCTTATATACCATGATTTTATCAAATCATAAGCTAAGCTTCATTACTCAAAGACTTACCTTGACTGTCGTCGAATGACTACGGATATGCTATTCGGTTAGTTTAGCTTTTTCCCTTATCCGAATTAGGCTTCTTAAGCTCTTGAGCTAGATTAAACAAATTCACTTGTCACTAATTCATTAATCATGCCTTTTATTCGGTTATATTATAATTCGCTCATAACAAGAATTTCAACTATTACTTAAAAATGCATTCGCAAAGACACATAAATTTCAAAACCAATATAATTCTTTCATTCATGAACACATTCGGCTATGTCAAAATAAAATTTTAACAATTTAAGCATCCTCTTCTATCAACTAATATGAGATTTCGTACATTAACATTTCACTCAATTGACATATTAAATATTTTAACCCTCCTTCACTACATGACAACAAAACCTCAACCATTTAACATATAACAACAATTTTCCTCAATTCATCTCCTAAGTTCACTTTGGCTCTTACACAACAAATAAATAATTAACTTTTAATTTCAATATTTAGCAAACTCAAACATTATCTTTCATCCATTACTAATTCAAAACATTAAAATATTCAAGATCCAACACATAGTAGCCAAAACCGAATATCATAAGCTAATGACTTCACCTTAAACTAACTTATTAAGCCTTTAAATCAACTTCTAACCATCTCACATTTAAAATTATCCATCATCTAATCTTCATGCTTACATGCCATAACCGTATGGTTCTTATCACACTTGGACCACAAAATGCATAAATTTCACAAATTCTAATTACTATCATAAGCTCAATTTCGGCTAACACTCAATTAAATACTTACAATTTAGCACTAATTTAGCATTTCAACATAGCCGATTGTCATTAAACAATTAAGCCACACATATTAAATTTTATCAAACTCAACCAATTCAAGAATTAACAAGCTCAAACCTTATCCTTCTACCATATCTATTTCAAAACATTAACACACTATCCATGAAGTAGAAAACTTCCATGGCTGAATATACATGACAACACCAAACTTAAAATTTACACATGGGCTAAGTAAAATACTTAGCAACTATCTCAAATTCACTAAAATTTTAAAAGCAAACTCATGGAACATACCTTAATTCAAGATATCTAAAGGACCGAATGCTTAGCTTCAACCTTTCTTTCACTTACGGCAATGGAAGAAGGAATATGGAAAACATTTTTTTTTGTCACCCTTTTTCCTTTTATTTAATTTTGTTTTTATGTTTTAAATTCATTTCATTCAATAATGTATATATATAAAATACATATGTTTAACTCAAGCAATCAACATGGTCGGCCACTAATTTGGAAATGGCAAAATTGACATGCAAATCCTCATCTATTAAATCATATAATGTTTGGCCATTTAAAAAATTTAACCAAGCACATTTTCTAAGTTTCCAACTTAAGTCCTATTTAATGATTTCACATTCAAATGATAAAAATCATTGCATCAATTTTTCACACATGCATTATCTCATATAATAAACATGAAATTTAACATTTAATTATTTTCATGACTCGGTTTTGTGGTCCCAAAACCACTTCCTGACTAGGTTCAAATTAGGGCTATTACAATCACACCCTCAAACCAAAATTCTTGCTTGCCCTCAAGCAAATGATGTTTGAATACGCATGAATTCATGGAATTACCAAAACAATTAGTCACCAAATGTATTGCCAAATCGTAATAAGCGTACTGTGTACCTCTATTCTCAGTAATCTTCTACTGAAACAAAGAAAAATGCTTACAATTGTTGAAAACCTATTTAGCAAATGCAGTGCAGAAAAATGGTTCCTACAGGTAAAATTTTCTAAATATTTCAACAATTAAAACTATAGCAGATGTCTCTAAATACACTTAGGTTAACTCCCTCCTAAACTCAGTTTTTTAGGCAATTTTTCAATTTTCAACACAAAATTTCCCAGGGAATTCATATTATCATAAGATTATATACTTGACAACCTTAATGGAGCATACACTAGACTGCCACGTATTATATAATGTCACAATTTGAATATAAATCACTCATGAAACAAATACTTTTAACTAAAAAGATGGATGGAGCAAACAACTACCTTCTTAGCAATTTAGCCTCAAGATTCAATGGAGTGTCCCTGAATATGTGCATATATTTTTTTAGACAAACACTCATATTTGAACTCATTTTTTTGATCAACAATATAATGGAGCAAGTATTACTGACCTACTCAACAAGTTCAAACATTGGAGTATTCATATTATTTTACCATGACAAAATTATACCCTATTACTATATTAAAATTAAGTTAATAAGTCCTAAATTTATTCAAAGAATGCTACTATAACCTAATTGCATTTATATTTCAATTATTATACTTTTAGAAAGTCATTTTCAACAACTATCCTATGCTAAATATGCCTAAATAACTGTCACCCTATTTTTTAAGTTCACAAAGAAGAGTTATTATCCTCATTGAACATCATTGCTAACCATATACTCACATAATCTAACATTTAAATGGTGATTGGACGTTATGAAAATGCAGTATATATGCATAACAACCTACAAACCTAAAGGATGCATTGTCCTTGTAACAGTCTGGTTTAGACCCTAGCCGGAATAAGGGTTTTGGGACCACAAATTTGAGTCAAAAAATATTTAAATATTATTTTTTGTGCTTATAATATGTGAACTGACATGTGTGAAAGTTTCGTATGAAAATTCGATCATTTGTGTGCTTAATTTGATAAAAGGACCTAATCGCGTAAAATGTAAAAGTTGCCTTCTAATTGTTAAAAGTGCCTATTTGCTATGATTTTTAAAATATGAGGTCCTTATGTTGTAAATGGACCATTAACATGGTTAATGGACATTAATGACCATTATTTATGTGTTTATTATATGTTTATAATAAGGTCAAAAAGGTAAAATGTATATTATGTTAATATTAATTAAACAAAACATGAAAATAGTTCATTATATGCTCATTTTGCCAAAAATTGAAGAACAAAAGAAATAATAAAAGCTCTTAGGGTTTCGGTACTTGTGATTGTGGATTAGGGTATGTGTTTCGATCGATTTTTGATAATTTCTATGTTTTTGTAATTGTTGCTTAGTAATCTATCAAGCCCATGCCTAAATTTTTTATTTTGATGATGATTTTGAAATATGCCATTGATGAAATTGTGAGATTTATGGAGTTAGATGATAGAAATTGAAAGATATATGTTGGGTTAGCATATTTTATCTTTGAAATTTTGATGAATTTGAGTAAAATGGGCTAAATTGTGAAATTTGTAATTTGATGGACTAAAATATGAAATAAATGAAATATTTGGGCTTGTATGAGCTATAGGAATATTCGTTCAAGTATATGTCTAAAGAAATTTTGTGTATTTTCTGATTTTATGAATTAGGGACTAAATTGTCAAAATATGAAAATATGAGGGCTAATTTGTAAAATGCCCTAAATGTGTATTTGTGGATTGGTTTGAATGATTTGGTGAATAAAAGAGTTAAATTTGAATTTATATAGATCAAGAACTAAAGAAAACAGAATTATATCGGGAAAAGTCAAAAGTCATCGAGTAGCTGATTCTGTCTATCCGAATCCGTACGAGGTAAGTCCATATACAAATAAATGTGTTTTGAATTGAATTACTATTGATTATATGCTATTGAACTATGATGAATGAATATATGAATTTAGAAAAATGAGACATCCGAGAAAGTATTGACAAAGTTCTGACATTCGAAAAGCCCCGTACGAACCTTAGGAATAGTTAGGATACATATGTCATGACATAGAATCCTCTATGTGTTATCGTCTAAGACCACATCTGGGATGTTGGCATCGACATATGTTTTATGTGTAAGACCACATTTGGGACGTTGGCATTGTACGAGCTTTTCAAGCTATCCGCGTATCCTTATGATTCCGAACAGTTCAACAGGCATTCTGAGAAAATGAATTATTATGTGAACATGTATCCGATTCAAGTACGTTCGAAATGAGTATCATATTTGATGTTGAAAGGTAAGTATATGTACTTTAGTGAACAAATGTTGATATGTGATAAATGCATGAGAAAATATGTTATATGTGCTAAAGAATTTGGAATATGTGAAATATATATGAACATTGAGATTTGTGATAGTATTTGGCTATGAAGTATATGTAATTTGATGATGCTTTTATGTTTAAAGTGTTAAGTTTATTTGTATATGGCTTACTAAGCTTTTGAAAGCTTACATTGTGTGTGTTTGCATTGTTTTATAGATATCGTAGCTACCGGGAGCTCAGGGATCGTTAAGGATCATTACCACACTATCGAACTTCTTTTTGGTACCTTTTGAAAGTGTGAATATTAAAGTATGGAAGTACTTTGATTATGTTTTGTGATGTGTATATTTAGCCATGTGATATGGCTTGGTTTTGGTTGATCTTATGGTTGATTTTGGTATATGATATGTGATGTAAATTATGTCTATGTGACGTGTTTATTAATGGACAAATGAATTGGTCAATTTGGTAAGTTTTGGTGTGTGATTATTTGATGATTTGGTAAGATTTTGATATGAGAATGAATGAATTGAAAAGAGGTTATAAACGATATTTTTTTATATGTTTTTTGGTTTATGGAATGACATGAATCAGTATGTTATATAAAGATGTGTTTGGTTGATAATATCATAGTATGAATAACGGATGATTTGTGAATTGAAATGGTTGAAATTTGATATGCATTTAGTGTCTATTTGATAATTGTAGGGAGGACCCTTAATGGGTGGCAAATTGGCCTTGTAAATGGCCTATTTTTGCCCACATAGGCAGAAACACGGGCGTGTGTCTCAGCCATGTTGCTCGAGGGCCATTTCGAAATGAGCCTGAGCAGACCACACGATTGCATGCATGGGTGTGTGCTAGGCCATGTGGCCAAGTCAGTTTCAACCATGGGCTAGACACAAGGGCATGTGACTAGCTATGTGACCCAAGTCAGTAGCCTACCTAATTTTCACACAGCCTGGCAAACGGGTGTGTCTTGTGGCTGTATGGACAAGTCAGTATGTATGCCCTCTTTTGACATGGCCTAGACACATGGGTGTGTCTAAAGCCGTGTGAGGTACACGGCCTTTTCACACGGGCGTGTGACCTGTATAACTTTGAGAATTGTTAAAGTTTCAAAATTTTTTGTATGAACTCAATTTATTCCCGAACCCTTTTTAAAGCATGATTAAGGTCTCATTGACCTATGTAAGGGAATCTATAATGATGTATGATTATGTGTGAATGATGTTTCTGAATTATTTGTGAAATGTTTCGATTTGTCCCGTAACGCCTTTAACCCTAGTCCGACGACAGATACGGGTTAGGGTTATTACAGTCCTCAATGCATGAAATGACAAATTAAAATTCATAAAAGCGACATGAATGTAGGAAATAAATAAAAATGAATATGAATGATCATGAAAATATAAAAATCAAAGCTTGGAGGGGAAAGAAATTACTTCACTTGGGTTGGGAGGATTTCTTTGTTGCTCTCTTGTAACATTGCAACCTGTCCTGGTCATCACTGTCAACTTGAATAGTTTTAGCAATAGCCTTCTTAAATCTTCTTAAACCTGTAACAAGAAGGAAAAAAATAAATGAGTTCAGTGAATAACAAAATAAAAATTAAATTAAATGAAGAAAAGTTTAAAAAGAGGAGAGAAATTTTAATTATTCCGAAGATAAATGAAATTTTTGTCACACATTATAGGAGCTCCAAAATAGTGTTTCAGGCGTTGACAATTGAATTTCAAAGTTGATCCAGTTTTTCCATCTTTAACGCCAACAACTCCATGAGGATACATATGCTTAAATTTGAATAGCCTAGACCATCTTGACTTTAATTTGCTAGGAAATAGTTTAAGTCTAGAATTGAAAAGCAGGACTTGTTGTCCAGGCACAAATTATCGTGGCAAAATTTTCTTTCTTTGTACAATCTCGCATTCTCATAAGCTTGAGCTCGAAATTCATCCATCTCAATAAGCTCTAGTAGGTGATGAGTAGCAGCAACACCTCAGTCCATGTTTAGTTCCTTGATTGCCCGAAATGCTTTGTGTTCTAGCTCAACTGGCAAATGATATGGTTTACCATAGACAAGCTTGAAAGGTGACATTCCCAATGCTGTCTTAAAAGTGGTGCAATAAGCCTACAAGGCTTTATCTAACCTTACTAACCAATCCCTGTGGTTGGGATTGACAACTTTCTCTAGAATTTGCTTGATTTCTCTATTGGAAATTTTTGCTTCTCCATTTGTTTGGGGGTAATATGTTGTGGCAATTTTATGTTTAACTCCATATCTGGTCAGAGCATTAGTAACTAGTCTGCAACTAAAATGTGAGCCTTAATCACTAATTAAAGTATGAGGGGTACCAAACCTGAGAAAGATATTTGTATGTAGGAATCTTAGAACTGATTTGGTATCATTTGTAGGTAAAGCCATAGCTTCAACCCATTTGGAGACATAATTCATAGCGAAAAGAATATAGATTTTTCTCTAGGATGGTGGAAATGGGCCCATGAAATCAATTCCCCAAACATCAAATAATTCTACGTCTAAAATATTTTGTAGTGGCATCTCATGTCTTCTTGAAAAGTTACCAGTTCTTTGACAGCGATCACAATTTTTATAGAACTCATTAGCATCTTTAAACATGGTGGTCCAATAAAAACCAGATTAGAGAACCTTTACAGTAGTTATCATGCTTCCAAAATGTCCACCATAAGGTGCAGAATGACAGTGATGTAGGATACTTTAAAATTCATAATCTGGAATACATCTTTGACTTACTTGATTTGCACACTACTTGGATAGAAATGGCTCGTCCTAGTAATATTGCTTGACATCATGAACGAATTTCCTTTGTCCTTGATGATTGAGCGCAAGTGGCAGCAACCTACTGACTAGAAAGTTAACAATATCAGCATACCATGGCAATGCCATAGCTAACAATATCTGCTCATCAAGGAATTTGTCTTTAATCATTTGACCCTCACCATACTCATTCCTTGCTTCTAGACATGACAAGTGATCAGCCACTTGATTTTCAGTGCCACTCCTATCTTTGATTTCCAAATCAAATTTCTGCAATAGCTATATCCATCTAATGGGTCTAGGTTTGGCCTTTTTTTTTGTCACCAAGTATTTGATGGTAGAATGGTTTGTATAAACTGTGACTTTGGTGCTCACTAAATAAGCTCTGAATTTTTTAAAGGCAAACACCACTGCTAACAATTCTTTCTCTGTGGTGGTGTAATTGAGCTGTGAATCTGTCAGTGTGCGACTAGCATAATATATAGCATGAAACATCTTGGCTTTTCTTTGCCCTAGCACTTCTTCGACAGCAAAGTCACTTGCATCACACATTAGTTCAAATTGTAGAGTCCAGTCTGGTGCAGTGACTATAGGTGTTGTAGTTAATCGTTCCTTTAAATCTTCGAATACCTTTAAGAATAGCTCATCAAAATGAAATAGTCTGCTTTGCTCCAACAATTGACATAGAGGATTTGATATATTAGAAAATCCTTGATGAAGCAATGATAAAATCCAGCATGCCCGAGGAAGCATCTAATTTCTTTCACTGAAATGAGTGGTGGAAACTTTTCAATGACTTCTATTTTTGCTTTGTTGATGGAAATTCCTTGTTGTGAAATTTTATGGCCAAAAAGATGCCTTTACAAACCATAAAGTGGCATTGTTTCCAATTCAACATTAGATTTGTTTCTTGACATCGGCAAAGTACTGACTTCAAAATTTTTGAGCAATCTTCAAAAGTGTCACCAACCACTGAGAAATCATCCATGAGTACTTCAAGGAATTTCTCCACCATGTCAGAAAATATTGCCATCATGCAATGCTGGAATGTTATTGAGGCATTACATAACCCAAATGACATTCTTCTGAAAGCAAATGTTCCATAAGGATAGGTGAATGTAGTTTTTTCTTAATCAATAGGAGATATGGAAATTTGGTTGTACCTTGAGAAGCTATCTAAAAAATAGTAGAAGGCTTTCCCCGCCAGTCTGTCCAGCATCTGACCTATAAAAGGCAAAGGGAAATGGTCCTTCTTTATTGCTTTGTTGAGGTTTTGATAATCCATACAACCTCTCCAACCTATGATAGTAGGTGTGGGAATAAGTTCATTGTTATCATTGCTGACTACTGTGACTCCTCCTTTCTTGGGTACACACCAAACAGGGCTCACCCAAGAGTTATAAGAAATTGGGTATATAATCCTAGCATCCAACCATTTGGTAATCTCCTTCTTAACTACTTCCTTCATGATGGGATTCAGTCTCCTTTGCTGTTCAATAGATTTGCCATGGCAATCTTCAAGTATCATTTTGTGTATGCAGATTGTTGGGCTAATTCATTTTATATCTACAATTGACCATCCTAAAGCTTTCCTGGATTTCTTTAAGACCTGCAA
This sequence comes from Gossypium longicalyx, assembly GCA_025698465.1. Taxonomy (NCBI): domain Eukaryota; kingdom Viridiplantae; phylum Streptophyta; class Magnoliopsida; order Malvales; family Malvaceae; genus Gossypium; species Gossypium longicalyx. The sequence continues at coordinate 23,519,741 of CM047000.1, forward strand.
TAATTGCATCTACTGGTCTATTGTAAGCTCGTTAGAAATAACTATATGCAGTGTATCATTTTCTCCCAAAAAAGCATACTTCAAATGCACTGGTAATGGCTTCAAATCCAACACCGGTGGATCTTTTATTGAGAAGCGAGGAGGGTTGAAAGAGCGACTTGATAAATCTAATGATTCAATGCTCCTTATGCATCCATTTTCAAATTGTTGAGTTTCCATCAATTCTTCAGATTCTTCAGTCAAATCTATTTCATTTAATTTGACAGAGTCTGCATAAGAACTGTTGTGCATATGTCCTACAAATTATTCTTGAATTACAATGTCAACAAATTATATAGCATGGCATTCTTCATCTAGGTCTGCACATTTAAAGCATCAAACACATTAAAAGTCATCTGCTGATCATTAATTCTCATGGTTAACTCACCTTTCTATACATCAATCAATGTTTTACTAGTTATTAAGAAAGGCAGTCCAAGAATTATAGGTACCTATATATCTGCCTCACATTCCAGAATAATAAAATCTTATGTGTAACAGTCCGGTTTAGACCCTGGTCGGAATAGTGGTTTTGGGACCATGTCTGGGACATTGGCATAGACTTATAATTTACGTGTAAGACCATGTCTGGGACATTGTCATCGCATTTGATTTCGTGTAAGACCCTATCTGGGACAGTGGCATCGATATTTGATTACATGTACGACCACGTTTGGGACGTTGTCATTGTATGAGCTTTCCGAGCTATCCACATATCCTTATAATTTTGAATGGTTCAAAGGGCATTCTGAGAAATGAATGATTATATGAAATGTGTATCCGATTCAGGTACGTTTAAAATTGTATATCATATTTGATGTTGAAAGGTAAGTATATGTGTCTTTGTGATTAAATAATTATATGTGACAAAAGTATGAGAAAATATGCTATATGTGCAAATGAATGGGAAATATGTGAAATGTATTTGAGCTATGTGGTTTGTGATAGCATTTTGCTAAGGAGTATATGTATATTATGATGCTTATATGTTTATATTGTTAAGTTTATTTGTATAGGGCTTACTAATCTTTTGAAAGCTTACTTTATGTGTCTTTCAACTGTTTTATAGATATCGAAGCTACTGGGAGCTCGGGGATCATCGAGGATCATCACCATACTATCAAACTTCATTTTGGTACCTTTTGAAAATGTATATATTGAAGTATGGCATGTATAAGCTAGAAGTAATTGTATATGTTTTTGTAATGTGTATATCTAGCCATGTGATTTGGCTTGGTTTTCATAATGAATATGAATGAGTTTTCGGTATGAACTATATGATGCAATGTTGTCTTTATGATATGTTCTTGAATGATGAAAAGAATTGGTAAATTTGGTAAGTTTTGATATGTGCCTATTATGGAATTTGGTAAGAATTTAACATGAGATTTGATTGTGTGATTAGAGATTATGAAACCTACGTTTTGGTATGATTTTGGCTTAGGGTTTGGGTATGTTTCGGTTTATATATTGAGTATGAAATTGATGAATAATGTTATGGCATGAATGGTATATGTTTTGGTTGAGAAATGGTTGAGAATTTGGTATAAAATGATGTGGTTTTGATACATGTAGGGAGGATCGTTAAAGGGGGTGGCAAATTGGCCTTGTAAATGGCCTATTTTTGCCCACATGGGTAGGGACACGGACATGTGTCTCAGTTGTGTTGCTCGAGGGCCATTTCAAAATGAGTCTGGGAAGACCAAACAGTCGTACATATGGGCGTATGCTAGGCCGTGTGGCCAAGTCAGTTTCGACCACAGGCTAGACACATGGGTGTGTGGTCAGTCATGTGACCCAAGTCAGTAGCCTCCCTAATTTTTCACCTAGCCTGACACATGGGCGTCTCTTGTGGTCGTGTGGACAAGTCAGTATGTATGCCCTGTTTTGACACAACCTGGAAACATGGGCGTGTCTAAAGCCGTGTCAGGCACATGACCTGTTCACACGGGCGTGTGACCTGTACAACTTTGAAAAATGTTTAAGTGTAGGAAAAAATTGTATGCATTCAATTTAGTCTCGACCCGTTTCTAAAGCATGTTTAAGGTTTCGTTGACCTAAGTAAAGGACTCTGTAATGATATATGAATATGTTTGATTGATGCTTATGAAATTATTTGTGAAATGTTCCGATTTGTCCGGTAATGCCTCTTAACCCTAGTTCGGCGACGGATACGGGGTAGGGGTGTTACATGCTGGAAAGATAAGCTTGTCAACTCTTACTAGTACATCTTCAATTTTACCTTCTAGATGGACATATGATCTATCAACTAGTTGTAGTGTGACTATAGTAGGTCTTGCCTTTACTATCCCAAGTTCCCTAAAACAAAAATAGGCAATAGATTGGTACTTTCACCTAAATCGCATAATTGTTTGCTTACATAATGGTTTCCAATCAAATAGGGTATAGTGAAACTCCCAAGATCTTTTAATTTTGGTGCCAATTTGTTCTTCAGTATTGTTATGCACCCTTCAGTAAGTGCAACAGTTTCAAACTGCCCTAACCTTCTCTTCTTGGATAGGATATCTTTCATGAATTTCACATAGTTAGGCATTTGTTCTAGTGCTTCCACCAAAGGTATATTGCTGTGCCATTACTTCAAGATCTCTAGAAATTTCTTAGATTGAGCATCTTGTTTCGACTTTTAGAAACACTAGGGAAAAGATGGCGGTGGCCTTCCTTCCATTTGTTGAGGTTGCCTTGCCATGGAATTTTTATTCACTCGGCAAGATGAATTTGCTTCTGTTTGCTTTTGTCTACTTCCATCCTTTGTATTTTGTTCCACTTCCAGTTTGGAAGTTGTGCTTTCAGGAACATCGAAACTTTCCTCCTCGGACAAGGCATCATTCATAATTCTTGGCAGCTGAGTCCCACTCTGAAGTGTTATGGATTTACATTGTTCTTTTCCTTGAGATCTAGAACTTTCTGTGTCACTAAGCAATGCTTGTTGTTGCCTAGATCTTAATGTAGTGGCAATTTGTCCCACTTGATTCTCTAGAGCTCTTAAGGAATTTGTCTAGCTCTGAATAATTGCATCATTCTTAGCCATATAACTTCTAATAAATCTTCCGTAGTTGATGTTGAAGATGATGAACTTTGTTGCACATTTCATCGCAACATTGGTTAACTGAGTCTAGGTGGTACACCAGCCGCATTCTTTCTATTAACAGTGCAGGCATTTCCCATTCCCTAATTACTCCACATGAAATTTGGACATTGATTCCACCCTGGATTGTAGGTGTTGGAGTAGGGATTGTTGTTGCTACGATTAAAATTTCCCTTTAATACGCAAAGGCTGGATTAGATATGGAATTCATAAAAAACATGATCTTTTCCACAATATACACATGGTAGTTCTACAACCTTCATCTCCTACATTGCAGAGGGTCTTTTTAGAGTTTTAATCATATTCATTAAAGATGATACCTGAGTTGTTAACGATGTAATCGCATCAAGTTCCATTGCTCCAACAACTCTTCTACTAGTACCAACTCTAGTAGTGGGGTACTGATAATCATTATTTGCTATTCTTTCCATAATTTCGTATGCTTTATTGTAGGATTTTTCAAGCAATGTTCCATTAGCAGATGCATCCACCACCATTGGCGTACGAGCATTTAATCCATTGTAGAACATTTCCATTTGTGTCTAATGCTGAAAACCATGGATCAAACATTTTCTAATTAATTCCTTGAAATGCTCCCATGCTTCGTATAATGTCTCATCTTCAGATTGCTTAAACGATGTAATGTCATTCTTCAGCTTGGCATTCATGTTGGGAGGATTGTACCTAAGCAAAAATCTTTGACACAGTTCATTCCAAGATGCCATCGTACTTGATGGTAACGCATTCAACCATATCTGGCACAATTTCGCAATGAATAAGAGAATAATTTTAATCTAAGGGCATCTTCAGGAACACCCTACTGCCTAAATGAGTCACATACTTTAAGAAGAAGTCTCAAGTGCAATCTGGGAACTTTAGTTGGTAAACCACTAAACTACCCTACATTTTGCAGCATCTGAAACATTACTGGTTTTAATTCAAAGTGTTGAGCTTGAGTATGTGGCCTAATAATTCCTGGACTTAGATCACCCAAAGTAGGTGGAACGACAGAAATGTGCAAGTGTAGACAATCGCAACAAGTAATAAAGTGACAAGTTAAAGTCGAGTTATCGTACCGATAGGGATTGTGAAAAGAATTATTTATAAATGCAATAAAAAACACATTGGTGAAGAAAAATATTTTGATTTGAGAGGTGATTAAAAAAATAAGATTTTTAACTAAGTAAAATAAATAAAATAAAATAAAATAAAAATTTTCAATGCACGATTTCAAAAGATGATTTTAATCAAGATGACATAATTGTGTTAGATTAATTATAATTCTTAACTTAGAATTACTAAACTCATGTTACTGTTGTTACGAATAAATTCACGGCAACTTGGTAATTTGCTAACTTATGAACATACCCACCTACCAAAATCCATTTATCTCTTGACTATATCTCTATGTCAATTCAATCGATTAAACAAATTTTAATAAGAAAATGCGTTAATGCACATACATACTTATGAAATTAAAAATAATCTCTTGTACATATCTCTATCCCAATTCAAACAATTAATTCAATCTCATAAGCACATAAAAGATTACGTGAGGTAACAATGTATTCCTACCTTGAAACAGTTTAATCACAATAATCTTGCAAGTTATGCAAGGCTAATGTATCGTTAGATACCGTTGCTAATTTAACCCTCAGCTACCTTAGATGATTAAACATGCACTGATTAAGTATCGTGTCAATTAATTACAATTTCAATCCGTTTAAATAATTAATTCATTAGTTACCTTACAATTGTAATGCAAGAATAACTTAGTCATGGTTTTACTTAATCAAACATCTTACCAAGGCCTATAACAACACAAACATAATTTTAATAAATTAAGTGGACAAAATGCAATCAACCTAACACGAATTAAATTTAAGCCGTATTAATTAAATTAAAGATATCAACATCACAATTGAAAGAAAATTCAATGAGTCTTTAAGGGCTATTCTACAAGCCAAATAAGCTGATTGGGTTATCATGTGGGATAGTTTTGGGCAGCCGAGTGCCCAGTTGGATCAGTTTTCTCAGTTCAGCTCAATTGGGCCTCTTTTCATAATTAATTAATAATAATTATTTAACCCAAAATAAATTGGATTAAAATTAAAATTAATTATATTATGAATTAATATTCATAAATTGGATCGTCTTCGGCTGAAAATTTAGTTCGCCTCGATGCATCAAAAATCGCCTCTTGGCTTTATGCTTCTAGCACTACCTGTCGAGCCTTTTTTCCCCTTTGTACAAATCTGTCGAAAATAAATCAAAATTTAATATAACAATAATTAAAATTAAACATGTTAAAAATTTAAGTGCAATGTAATTATTTTATAATTATTATATATTTTTCGACAATAATTTTATCGAAACTGCATAAATTTGAGTTAAAAAAGGCATGGAAAGGTGTGTATATTTTCGTTTTTCCAGTAGGAAGTACATGTTCTCTGATGGGTCTATCTCTATCATCTAAGATTTGAAGAATATCAGCATTCCTTTCATCCTAGAGTACCTAATCTTCTCTGATTGGATCATTTATAATCCTTTCCATTTCTCTTAATGCTTCCCTTCTTTGCCTTAATGTCCTTTCAATCTTAGGATCAAAACAGTATTTTGTATCATCTTGAATACTTTTTCTCATGTACTAGTACAAACCTAAAAAATCAAATAAAATACAAATTAATTGTTCTAACAAAAATAACAAGAATGATAATAAATCAAGTTTTCATCAATGCTATCGATCCTCGGCAACGGCACCAAAAACTTGTTGCGTGTAAATAACTAATACAATTGTGCCAGTGTTCACATCATTTAAGTAATAAAGTGATAAGTAAGCATCATCTCATAGGGATCAGAAATTGGTAAGAGATTGATTAAGTTATTATAATCCTAGTAACTCTATTAAATAGTAGGAAATACTCTTGAATTGAATAAGATGTTGGTATAATGAATTAATGTAATTTAATATTAAAACATAGAATTGATATGGAAAATAAAATGTAGTGGCAAATTACAAAGAAAACCAAGAGTAATTTTGTTGTTGAATGAATAGGGCTGGAATTATTCAGGTGAAATGCTCATATCAAAATAATGTCATGAAAAAATATTGTCTAATTAACTGCTCAGAGAGTTACTATTGTAACCTTCCTCTTTTGATAGCTAGATTTTAGGCTAAAAATCTAAGTTATTGTATCTCTACAGAACTCTGGATTAATAACTGCAATGAACATTCTTCTTTGCACAACTCACAACATCTATGTCTAGAGTGCTACGAATATTCTATCAAATATTCGCTTGCATCAAATGATTCTAGATCCAATATATTTAACCTTGTAAGAATTAAAAATACATCTATGAACACAACATACAATCAGCTATGTCTAGAGCTTGCATGCATGTATTTAAAATAGGCATAAATTGAATGAAATAGTGATGTAAGATCTCAAATCATGATCATTAAAGATGATAAACATCCACCAAAATAACTCCAACCTAGAAAAGATTTAGTTCATGGGTGAAAAGGAAACACCAAATATAAATCATTCATCAACATTTAAAGAAGTTTGAATCATAGAAATCAGGAAAACTAAAGGCAGAACTACAAGATTTCTCGCTACACTCAAACTTCTCTTTTATCTTCTGATCGTACGTGAGTCTAGGATAGATGATAGTTCCCCTTCTTCACACTTGTATTTTGCTATCTGTAGCTTCTACCCTTTCTTTCTCTAAATTTCTCCAATGGATTTTTTCTCTGTGCAGAGAGAGGATTGTTGTCACCAGTCTCTTTCTCATATAAATTCTCCTTCCATTTTTTGTTCTTCACTCTCCTTCTTTTATTGGGTAGATCTATCCCACCCCAGCACATTTTTTTCATTCCTCTTTTTAGGTTGGATTTTTTGGTCTACGCTATAACACCCCTAACCCATATCCGTCGCCAGAATAAGGTTACAGATCATAATTCATTTCTTTTACTATTCATATTTGAAACAAATCATAATTCAATTATGTTGTCCCTTAAATAGACCCTCAAGGTCCTATTCATACATAAGAAACAAGTTCGGACTAAATCGGGAAATTAGAGAATTTTTTGCAAAATTTTAAAATTTTTCCTAGGTGCAGGGGACACACGCATGTGTGGCTCACACAGCCAGGTGACACGCCCGTGTCTTAGGCTGTGTGTGTAACAACCCAAACCTGGCCTAGACGTAATGGCCAAATCTGCGATGTCACATTGAAGTGTTTTTCGAAAAACATAATTTCGTTGTGAAGTCCGTTCTATATTAAAACCTCTTTGTGATCTTAATAAAACTTTAGAATATCTTGTTCATCATTAGAACTCAAGTCGTTCTAGCAAAATGTTAATCAAATTTGATTGTTATTACACCTTAAAATAATGTTTGTTGCAGAAGCTTTAAAAATATGTTGCATAAACATGGTGTTTTGAAAAACATTTATCTTTATGAAAATTCGCGACCTACTACTAACATATATGAATCAAAGTAAATAAATCCCAAATTAAAATAAAAACTTAAAGAGGCCTTTTTACAAAACAAATACCCAAATTAAATTACTCATAAATTAAAAGTTAAAAATGGAAGCAAATGCAGTTGTGTGGCCACTATCGAGTCTCTCGCAACACCGATCTGCCTAAGAATTACTTGCGCAGAAAAGCAGAAAGGTGAGTTTATGAAAACCCAGTGTGTAATCCCTTAACATCAATCAGTCATACAATAGGCAATTACAGTCTGGGCCTAAGCCCGTTTCAGTAACGATTTAATTTTTGTTAGGGCCTTAGCCTAGTATAGTATTTGTATCAGTGTGGGCCTTAGCCCATTATAGTGCCAGTAACAGTAAAGAATGCAAACAAAAATACTACCCAACCAGCCTCTACACTCCACTCCGTCCAGCCCTAGACTCCATGTGGGGATAAAATCAACCCACCCATCTCTACACTCCAAAATAGCACAGGTTGTGGCACTAAACAATGGTTGCAGCAGAGCTGCCAGTACAGTACACTTCCTCCAATCAATAATAAACCCGTCCCCATGTGACATATCATAATATTATGCATATAAGCAATATATATAAAATGGCATGCTCGAATACAGTCATACATACATAAGGGCATAACAGTCATTTTACCTCATAGGGACATAACAATCATTTATCAATTTGGGGTCTAGGTATAGTTACCGACCCAACAGTAGGTCAACACTTCTCAGGACACTTAACCATTAAGGGAAGCATGCAATAATGCAACACAACATACAAAATTAATCACTTAAGATTTGGCATGTTACAACTCTACCCCTTAAAAGAAAATTTTAGCCTCGAAATTTACCTGGTCAAAACAGATGAGGGTATTGTTGTCGCATTGCCTCCTCGGGTTCCCATGTGGCCTCCTATGACCTGTGATTATGCCAAAGTACCTTAACCAATGGGATAGAATTCTTCCTCAAAACCTTTACATCACAGTCTAGAATCTGAACCGACTCTTCCTCAAAGGTCAGCTCTAGCTTAACCTCAATCTCCTTAGTCGAGATTATATGCGCAAGATCAGAGCGATAACACCTCATTATAGAGACGTGGAACATATCATGAATCCGGTCTAGCTCTGAAGGTAACTCAAGTTGATAGGCAATCGGTCCCACATGCTTCATTATGCGGTAAGACCTAATGAACCTAAGGCTTAGCTTGCCCTTCCGTCCAAACCTCAATACCTTCTTCCATGGTGAGACCTTAAGAAATACTAAGTCCCCCACATAATACTCGATCTCTTTACGCTTCAAATCTGCATATGACTTCTGTCTGTCAAATACTGCCTTCAATCGATCCTGAATTAGTCTAACTTTATCCTCGGTATCAGAAACCAATTCAGGGCCCAGAACATGCCGCTCACCCAATTCAGTCCAAAACGAAGGAGTACGACACCTACGACCATATAATGGCTCGTATGGTGCCATCTATATGCTAGACTGATAGCTATTGTTATACGCAAACTCTGCTAATGGCAAGTAATCCTACCAACTGCCTCGGAACTCTATCACACAACTCCTTAACATGTCCTCTAGTTTCTGAATCAGCCTCTCTGACTGACCATCTGTCTGAGGATGGAATGCCGTACTGAAGCCCAACCTTATACCCAAAGCCTCGTGTAACTTCTTCCAAAACCGAGACGTGAAACGAGGATCTCTATCAGATATTATGGAAATCGGTACCCCATGCAGTCGCACTATCTCAGACAAATACAGTTTAGCCAGCTTCTGCAACGAGTAATCAGTACGAACATGTATGAAATGGGCAGATTTGGTCAATTGATCCACGATGACCCATAATGAATCCTTCTTATTAGGCGTTAAGGGTAGCCCACTTACGAAGTCCATAGTCACTCTATCCTACTTCCAAAGTGGAATCTTAGCTAGCTGAAGCAACCCTGAAGGTAACTAATGTTCCGCCTTGACCTGCTGGCAAGTAAGGCATTTACTTACAAAGTCGATAACTTCACGCTTAAAACTTGGCCACCAATATAACTCACGAAGGTCTCGGTACATCTTATACCCACCGGGATGCATAGCATAAGGACTACTATGCGCATCTCGTAGTATAGACTGCCTCAAATCAGTATCGCTCGGTACACAGACTCTCCAACGAAAACACAGTATCCCTTCATCATTCAGTCCAAAATCTAAAGTTTCCCCACTCTCAATCTGTCGGAATCGAGGACCCAGTGACTCATCCTCCAACTGTTTACCCTTAATCTTCTTAATCCACATCGGCTTAACCTGAAGTTTGGCCAATAGACCACTATCATCAATAAGCTGAGACGAGCAAACATTACCCTCAGATCCGTCATAGCCCTGCGGCTCAGTGTGTCAGCCACCACATTGGCCTCACCAGGATGGTATTCAATCGAGCAATCATAATCCTTAAGCATCTCAATCCATCTACGCTGCCTAAGATTTAGCTCCTTCTGAGTGAGAAGGTACTTGAGGCTCTTGTGATCCGTGTAAATGATACAATTCTCACCGTACAGGTAATGTCTCCAAACTTTTAGTGCGAATACCATCGCAACCAACTCCATGTCATGCGTCGGATAATTCGCCTTATGCTTCTTAAGCTAGCGAGACGCGTATGCCACCACTTTACCTTTTTGCATCAACACACAACCCAAACTAACATGTGATGCATTGCTGTAGATAGTAAACTCTTTCCCAGGCTCTGACTGTACCAAGACAGGGGCCTCAGTCAGAAATTTCTTAAGTTTCTCAAAACTTTCTTGCTGAGCATCAGTCCAGTTAAACAGCACACCCTTACGCAAAAACTTAGTCAGAGGTGCAGTAATCAATGAAAACCCCTCAACAAATCGTCTATAATACCGTGCCAGACCTAGAAAACTTTGAATCTTAGATATCGTCTTAGGCGGCTTCCAATCTAGAACAACCTTAATTTTTTGAGGATCAACCCTAATCCCTTCAGCAGATACCACGTGTCCCAAAAAATGTTACCTCTCATAACCAGAACTCGCATTTACTGAACTTGGCATACAGTTGTTTCTCCTTCAAAATCTAGAGAACAACTCAGAGATGTACATCGTGATCATCTTCAGTTCTCGAATACACCAATATGTTAACTATAAAAACCAGTACGAACTGATCCAGATAAGGCATGAACACTCGGTTCATCAAATCCATAAAAGTCGCTGGTGCATTTGACAGTCCAAACGACATCACTAGGAACTCGTAATGACCATAACGAGTCTTAAATGTTGTCTTGTAAACATCAGTCTCTTTCACCCTTAATTGATGGTACCCCGATCAAAGATCAATCTTAGAGAAAATCGAAGCTTCTTGAAACTGGTCGAATAGATTGTCTATCCTCGGTAGAGGGTACTTATTTCTAATAGTCAATTTATTCAGTTACTGGTAGTCGATGCACTATGCATGGATCTATCCGTATTTTTCACAAACAGAACCAGTGCTCTCTATAGAGACACACTAGGTTAGATGAATCCTCGATCCAGTAATTCTTGAATCTGAGCCTTAAGCTCCACTAGCTCCTTCGGTGTCATTCTATGAGGGGCAATGGACACGAAAGTTGTACCAGGCAGGAGCTCAATCCCAAAATCAAGTTCACGGTTTGGAGGTAACCTAGGTAGCTCATCGGGAAAAACATCCAGAAAGTCCATAACTGTTCTGATATCTTTAATAGGCGAACCCTTAGAATCAGAAATATCGATGTAGGCTAGATACGCCTCACAACCCTTACGAACCTATTTCTCAACCCTCAGTGCAGAAATCACATTTGACAAATAATTTTGACGCTCCCCAATCACAACTACCATCCTCAACCTCCGCAGTTTTTAGTACCACTTGTTTAGTAGTGCAGTCCAAATTCACTTGATGTTTAACTAGCCAGTCCATTCCCAGTATTAAGTCGAATTCTTCAAAAGGGAGTTCTATTAAATCCACTAAAAAGATCATTCCTTGAACCTCCATTGGTTTATCCTTAAATAGCTTATTCACTTTTATTGTCTATTCTAATGGATTCAACACAATAACCTCGGTCACAGTGTTTTCAACCATTATACCCAAAGTCTTAGACACAGTGCATGCTACATAAGAATGTGTAGACCCAACATCAATCAGTGCAGTATAAGATACATTATGGATAAAGAACATACCTGTAATAACATTTGAGGCGTCTCTATCCTCTCGGCGATGTGGAGTATAAACCAGTGCTGTTTGCCTTGCCTCAGTATGACTCGCACCTCCGCCCGGTGCTCTACGACCATGACCCATACTATTTCAACCTCTGGCCTGACCACGGCCTCTCAATGGTTGTTGAATACCTCTCGGAGGCTAAACAGTACCTGTACCAATAGCTTGCATCTGATTGGGCCTCCGTGGACAATCTCTGATACGATGCTCTAATGATCCGCACCTGAAACATGCCCCAATCCTTTTCCAGCATTCACCCTGATGGCGTCTCCCACAATCCGCACAAGGTTGTGGTCCAGTAGCAGCAACAGAGGCCCCAACTCTGACCAGCCCAGCAGCTCTGACCTTTTTCTTATGCCTCACAAATGAACTTGAGGGCTCTGAATCCCTCTTCTTCCTACCTCTTTTCTTTTCACGGTTCTAGTGCTCAACACACTTCACATCCTCGGTGATCTTTACCTTATCCACTAAATTTGCAAAACTCACTCCCTCTTTGGAGATATTAGAACCCTTCAATCATCCCTGAGGTCGTCTTCGAAACAAACAAAGCGCTCATATTTAGTTGTCACCATCCCATGTGCATAGCAGCTAAGTCGCAAAAATTCAGCCTTGTATTCAGCCACAGATTTAACCCCTTGAGTCAAATTCAGAAACTCTCCCCCGGGCATCTACATAACTAGCGCCCACATATTTTCCTTTCAATGCAGTCTTGAAAAATTCCCAGGCCAACCGGTCGGGCTAAGTACCTTCTTTAATTGTAAGCCACCACTGATAGGCTTCATCTCGTAGCAATGACACTGCACCTTTTAGTTTCTGCTCGGGGGTGCAGTCAAGGTTGTCCATGATCCTCTCTGTGGCCTCAATTTAATATTCAGCCACATTAGGGGCAACTCTAGCAATAGCCCTAAAAATCTCAACCCTATTAGACCTGAGTCATTCCGTAAACGACCCACAGCCTACAGTACCAATATTGGGCCTAGCGACCCTCTCCAGAATTTGCAACATAGCTTGGGACAATGCGTTATCCCCAGCTGCACGATCATGAGACCTAGTATCAGTCACAGGTGAAGCCGGTGTCTCTCTAAATTCAACGTTAGGCATATGGCCAGATGACCAAGACCCAGCCCGAGCACCTCCACGGCCTCTGCCGCGGCCTCTGGTGCTCATTATCGATTTACGCTTTTATCTGTATTAACAATTTTATGTATCAATTTTACAGTTCTAGTGTTTATTAACATATATTTTATGGAAAATACTATCAGTAATTCAGAGTTTTGTTTTCACAGATTGCAGTCTGACTACAGTTATAGGTTACCTAATACAGAGTATTTCAGTACAGTCTATTGCCTACAGTATTCTCAGTATTCCAATTTAAACAAGCAGTAGTTTCAGAGAACTTACAGATTCAGAGTCAGAGACTCGGTGTACTACACATTCAGTAAAACATTTCCAAGTATTTCAAATAATTTGAAATAGTTCTTTTTAGAAATTTTAAGTTTAAAAGGAACACAAATCCATAGCCAAGTTTCGCAACCAGGCACTAATACCACTAAATGTAACAACCCAAACCTGGCCTAGACGTAATAGTTGAATTTGTGATGTCACATTGAAGTGTTTTTTGAAAAATATAATTTCGTTGCGAAGTCCGTTCTATATTAAACCTCTTTGTGATCTTAACAAAAATTTAGAATATCTTGTTCATCGTTAAAACTCAAGTTGTTTTAGCAAAATGTTAATCAAATTTGATTGTTATTACACCTTAAAATAATGTTTGTTGCGGAAGCTTTAAAAATATGTTATGTAAACGTGTTGTTTTGAAAAACATTTATCTATTTGACAATCCGCGGATTACTACTAACAGATATGAATCAAAGTAAATATTTCCCAAATTAAAATAAAAACTTAAAGATGCCTTACTACAAAACAAATACCAAAATTAAATTACTCATAAATTAAAAGTTAAAAATGAAAGCAAATGTAGTTGTGTGGCCACCATCGAGTCCAATGCAACACCGATCTACCTAAGAATTACCTGCACAGAAAAGAAAAAGGGTGAGTTTATGAAAACTCAGTGCTTTATCCCTTAACATCAGTCAGTCATACAATAGGCAATTATAGTCTTGGCCTAAGCCCGTCTCAGTAACGATTCAATTTTCGTTAGGGCCTTAGCCCATTATAGTATCAGTATCAGTGTGGGACTTATCCCATTACAGTGCTAGTAACAGTATAGAATGCAAACAAAAATACTACCTAACCAGCCTCTACACTCCACACCGTTTAGCCCTACACTCTATGTGGGGATAAAATCAACCCACCCATCTCTACACTCCAAAATAGCACAAGTTGTGGCACTAAACAGTGGTTGCAGCAGAGCTGCCAGTATAGTACACTTCCTTCAATCAATAATATACCCGTCCTCATACAACATATCATAATATTATGCATGTATGCAATATATATAAAATGGAGTGCTCGGATATAGCATTACATGCATAAGGGCATAATAGTCATTTTACCTCATAGGGACATAACAGTCATTTATCAATTTAGGGTCTAGGTATACTTACCTACCCAATAGTAGGTCCACAGTCGTCTTGGGCGACCCTTGCAACCTTAACAGTCAAGCAGTGAAAATGGCCCAAGGCCAATAATGTGGGCCCATGTGGGCCCATACGCTTGTGTGGCCCACTAAGCCCAAAAATGGCCTTAGCCGTGTGAACTACATAGCCTGGCCCAATAATCTCCACACGTCCGTGTGGTTTACCTGTGTGGGGCCCACGAGCCTATGGGGCTCACACTGTGACACCTCAAACCTAGCCTAGATATTATGGCCAAATCTAGCGTGTCACATCACAGTGTTTGCAAAGCCTTATACATGTTGGTGAAAATCATTTTTAAGTTAAAACCCATTCAGTTTGTACTGCTTGAGAAAACTTGGTAAATTATGATATTACATCAGTAATTAACATATCGAAATGTTTGTTATCCTTGTCTTCCTAATCCGAATTAAACTGCGGAACCTTCTCTAGTTGAAAACCTTAAGGGTAAAAATGTAGGTTTTTCTTTGGAAATGTTATTATTTTGAAAACTCGATGTTCCAACTCTAGCAGTTTAAAATACGAAAGCAAAATCCAATTAAAAGTTAAAAAGAAATTCCCCAAATGGCCTTATTATATAATTAAAACCCAAATATGAAATCTTGAATAAATTAAGTCATTAACAAACAATCCGCGGATGTGTGGCCACCACTGAGTCCTTCGCGACTCCAAATCGTCTAAGGCTGGGGATTACCTGCACAATTAAAAAAGAAAGGTGAGTTTACGAAAACTCAGTGTGTAATCCCCTACCAGTCAAACAGTAAACAGTACATACAAAAATGGTCTGGCCCTGAGCCCTATTCAGTAACAGTAAAGCCTGGGCTTGAGCCTTATGCAGTGACAGTGTGGGCCTAAGCCCAAAACAGTATTAGTATAGTGCAAGTATGCAACCCATCCCAATCCAACGAACACACCACTTGTACCAACCAACACACCATGTGGGGATTAAATCAACCCACCCAGCCAGCATACTAATATCGTAGCATAGCAACTAACAGTGACGCAGCAAAGCTGCTAATAATGGTAAACGTGGCATAGCCACTAATATCAGAATACGTGGCAAAGCCACTAGAACAATAAAACGTGGCAAAGCCACTAGTACAATACTTCCTCCGAATCAGAATCCCAACTCCAATGTAGAATGTCATGTCATAAATATTCCGTGTATGCAAGGTTTCATACTTAGATACAGTCATGCATATATCATACACTCATCAATCAACCCACCTCTAAGGTATAATGATCATTTCCATCCATTAGGGGTAAAATAGTAATTTTACCCCTCAAGGGCATTTTGGTCATTTAACTAATTTTAGGGTCTTGGTATAGCTAACGACCCTTCAAAAGGTCTGTAGTCATCTCGAACGACGCAGATAGCCCGCATGACCAAAACAGTGTACATTGACCCAAGGCCCATTACTCGGCCCAAGTGGGCCCACATGCTCTTGTGGCCCTCTCAGCCCAATTTCAGTTGCGACTGTGTGATCCCCATAGTCCACTTCATTCTTTTCCACTTATTGTAAACTTTATCCGTACGGGGCCCACGAGCCTATTGGGCCCTCACGGCCCATCTCGACCCAACGAGGCCCACGATTGCCCAAGCCCACAAGAACGCTCGTGATGGCCTCCACAGCCTATCACCCCTGATATGTGGGATAGGATCACCTCAAGCGCATTCACACACTCGTGAGGCCTCAAATGTCGAAGTTTCAGCTTTTCGGCTTTTTAGCTTTTGCCGATTCACAACAACGTAATGGTGTGGATACACACCTTTGTCCAAAGTTTTGGTAGTAGCAGAAGTTTGGGTGTACGATTACACACCTTGATTTGCGAAAGTGAGAGAATCCCCTACAATTCTAAAGCCTACAATCGATCAACATTCAATTAGTCTCCATTACAATCAATCACAACAACAAATCTCTAACCCAACTCTTCTGTTTACCTTGATCGAAAAGAAGGTGGCCAACTGTGTTTAGATTATTAAGGGTCGATCTCTCAAATCCTGGCACCTAACTGCATATCCAATAGATTAATAAATATAACTAATTAAAAAGTAATCTACGCCCCTAAAGATAACACTTTTAAGGACGAGTAGTCGGCCTACTTAAGTATTAGAAGACAGGGTTCCAATGGCTCGAGAACATTCTGCACCCTTCATTCCTTAGTGATATCTGGAACCCACAACATGTATCAAAGAAAAGAAGTCACCACTCGAGAAACACAGAGAATTAAGAGAAAAGGGTATTCGAATTTAGAGAAATAATAAAAGAAGCAAGGTTGACAGCCCCTACACGATATGCTTACCACTAGCAGAGAAGCACAAAATTTGCCCAAACCAACTAATCGAGTAATACAGTGATTTAAAAGATGAATAAAAGAAATAGGGAGTGCTTGAAGAATGGGGAAAGAAGTTTCGGCAAAGAGAATGCTAAGTTTGATAGTAGGGTTCAGCCAAAGAAAAGTATAAAGAGAAGTAAGGCAATATGGGGTATTTGAGAAAACAATAATCGATCAAGCACCAATAGGAGGATTGATGGCCTATGGTAATCGGTTTAGAAGGGAGGAGAATAATACCAATTTAGCAGAGAGAAAAATAAGAAGAAAGTGAAAGGTCTCCACAAAAGTGTTCGGCACTTGTTTTCTTGTCTTCGACAAAACAAACGAGACTATAGTTGAAAAGAAAAACTCGAATGGTCAAAATACACCACAACTACCAAAATTTCTCAAAACCAAAAGAGGAGAAAGAGCGCATGTCGAAACTCAAATGAACAAAACCTATTCGGCACTAAGTGGCATGGCCGAATAGGTACCCTCAACTCTTAATTTTGGCTACGCTCCAATCACACCTCAAAATCCTTAAAAAACTCCCTAAATCTCTCCCTTTATCCATCATTGATATCCTCCATAACAAACACTAAGACTAGTTCAAACTCTCACACAGTAGAGTTCGAAATCACTTCAAACTCTTGCCATCCCAAGTAGTAAAATAATCATCCCCTGCCTGCCATGGGATTCGAACCCCAACCTTCACAGTTGCCAAATCACGTCACTCGCCACTAAGCACAAGGCTTTTTGTGTCATCAGTCAAACACGATTATTCATAAAGCCTAGACGCCAATGTCCAGGTTCTTTTAAGAACAAAAACAAAAATTCTGCAAAAGCTCGAGCTTGAACCCAGGACTTCGCAAACATCCCCAAACACACCCAATTCACTTAACCACTACACCAAACATGCAATTTGTGATAAACCATGCAAAATTAAAGATCCTATATTTTTGGGGCATTACAAGTCTACCCCCTTAAAGAAATTTTGGCCTCGAAATTTACCTGGTCAGAAAAGGTGAGGGTATTTCTGCCGTATCGCTTTCTCAGGCTCCCACGTGGCTTCCTCTAAATCGTGATTATGCCAAAGCACTTTGACCAGTGGAATAGATTTCTTTCTCAGCACTTTAACATCACAACCCAATATCTGCATCAGTTTTTCCTCGATAGTCAAATCAGGCCTAACCTCGATTTCCTCGACCAGTACTATGTGCGAGGGATCAGAACGGTATCACCTCAGCATTGAAACATGAAATACATCGTGAATCCTATCCAGCTCTGGAGGCAATTCAAGTTGATAAGCAACCGATCCCACACGCTTAGGTACTTGGTAAGGCCCAATAAACCTAGGGCTAAGCTTGCCTTTCCGCCCAAACCTCAAAATTTTATTCCATGGTGAGACTTTAAGAAATACATAATCCCCCACAGAGTACTCAATCTTTTTACACTTTAAGTATGCATATGACTTTTGTCTATCAAATGCTTCCTTTAACCAGTCTAGAATCAGTTTTACCTTGTCTTCTGTATCAGAAATTAATTCTTACCCCAGCATCCATCGCTCACCCAACTCAGTCCAATAGGTAGGAGTACGATACCTACGACCATATAACGTCTCGTACAGTGCCATTCGAATGCTGGACTGATAGTTATTGTTATACGCAAACTCCGCCAGCAGCAAATAGTCCTCCCAGCTGCCTCTGAAATTAATTACAAAACTTCTTAACATATCTTCCGAAGATTCGAATCACCCTCTCGATCGCCCATACGCTCGAGGGTGGAGCGCAGCGAGGTTGAAATCGATCTTGCACCCAAAGCCTTGTGTAACTTCTTCCAGAATTGAGACGTCAATCTAGGATCCCTGTCAGATATGATAGAAACTGGTACACCATGCAGTCTTACAATCTAGGCCACATACAACTTAGCCAACTTATGCAACGAGTAATTAGTGCGAACTGGAATAAAATGAGCAGATTTAGTCAATTGATCCACAATCACCCATACCGAATCCTTTTTAGTAGGCGTCAAGGGTAGCCCACTCACAAAATCCATGGTTACCCTCTCACACTTCTAGAGTGGTATTTTAACTAGCTGTAGTAACCCAGAAGGTAATTGATGCTTAGCTTTAACTTGCTGGCATGTCAAGCACTTACTCACATAATCAGTAACTTTGTGTTTCAACCCTAGCCACCAGTACAGCTCACGAAGATATCGGTATTACTTGTTTCTGCCCGGATGCATAGCATATGGACTACTATGCACCTCTTGCAGTAAAGACCGCCTCAGTCAGGATCCCTAGGTATACAAACTCTCCCACAGAAACATAGCACTCCCTCGCTATTCAGCCTAAATTTTGTAGTTTCACCATTCTTGACTTGTCTAAAACATGGGGCTAGCGACTCATCCAGCAGTTGTTTCTCCGTAATTTGATCAGTCCAAGTCGATCTCACTTGCAGTTCAGCTAACAAGCTACCATCATCGAACAGGCTGAGACGAGCAAATATTACTTTCAAATTAGATACAACCCTACGGCTCAGTGCGTCAGCTACCACATTAGCTTTACCAGGGTGATACTCAATTGAACAATCGTAGTCCTTAAGCAACTCTATCCACCTTCGTTGCCTAAGATTCAACTCCTTCTGAGTAAGGAGGTACTTGAGGCTTTTTTGGTCTGTGTAAATAACAGTATTTTCACCGTATAGATAATGCCTCCAAATCTTCAGTCCGAATACCACCGCAACTAACTGCAAATCATGAGTGGGGTAATTTGCCTTGTGAGGCTTGAGCTAACGGGATGCATAAGCAACCACCTTACCCTCTTGCATCAACACACAACCCAATCCAATGTGTGACGCATCACTGTAGACAGTAAATTCCTTCCCAGACTCCGGCTGTATAAAAATAGGAGCCTTAGTCAAAACATCCTTCAGTTTCTCAAAACTCTCCTGCTATTTATCAGTCCAATTGAATGGTACCCCTTTTCGCAGTAGCTTGGTTAGAGGTGCACCAATTAGTGAAAATTCTTCAACAAAACGTCTATAATACCCAGCCAAACCCAGAAAGCTTCGAATCTCGGATACCGTCTTTGGTGGTTTCCAATCTACTACAGCTTCAATTTTTCAAGGATCCACCCTAATTCTCTCTGTCGACACTACATGACCCTAGAAATGTCACTTCCCGCAACCAGTACTCACACTTGCTGAACTTTACGTAAAGTAACTTTTCCTTCAGAATTTGGAAAACAATTCGAATATGTGAATCATAATCCTCCTTGGTTCTTGAATACACCAAGATGTCGTCTATAAACACAACTACGAACCGATCCAAATAAGGCTGAAATACTTAGTTCATCAGATCCATGAAAGTCGCTGGTGCATTCGTCAACCCAAACAACATCACTAGGAACTCGTAAAATTGCTTGAGATAAAGCATCATCCCCAGCTGCTCGGTCATGAAACCCTATCTTAGTTATTAGCGAGGCTGGTGCCTCCCTAGCCGGCATGTGGCCCGATGCTGAAGACCCAGCTTTAGCACTTCCTCGGCCCCTTCCGCGGCCTCATGTACCCCTTCCGCGAGTACCTCTTGTGCTCATATCGATAGCAAATTATCTGTTTTAAAGTCTTATGAATCAGTTTATAATTTCAATAATTATTAACAATGTGTTATGAACAATAGTAATTAGAATTTGTTTCCACAAAGCAGAATCTTCTACAATTTTCAGTCTTCTATAGTCTCAGTTTACTCTAACTACAGAGTTTCAGTATAATTCTACTACTTATAGTAGTCCTTCAGTAATATATTTTAGTTCATAACAATAAACAATGTCAAACAACTTACAAATTTGGTACCGGAGACTCAGTGTGCCACATTTCCAATCACAACAATTAAAATTTCAAATCCACAAAAACCCATTCCACAGCCGAGTTTTGTAAACCAAGCTCTGATACCACTAAATATAACACCCTAAACCCGGCGTAGACATTATGGCCAAGTCTGACGTGTCACATCATAGTGTTTGCAAAACCTTATACTTGTTGGTGAAAACTGTTTTTAAGTTAAAACTCATTCAGTTTGTACTGCTTGAGAAAACTCGATAAATTCTGTTATTACATCTATAATTAACTTATCAGAACATTTGTTATCCCTGTCTTCCTAATCCAAATTAAACTGCAGAAACTTCTCTAGTTGAAAACCTTAAGGGTAAAAATGTAGGTTTTTCTTTGGAAACGTTATTATTTTGAAAACTCGATGTTCCTACTCTAGCAGTTTAAAATACGAAAGCAAAAGACAATTAAAAGTTAAAAAGAAATTCCCCAAATGGCCTTATTATATAATTAAAACCCAAATATGAAATCTTGAATAAACTAAGTCATTAACAAATAATCCGCAGACGTGTGGCCACCACTGAGTCCTTCGCGACTCCAAATCGTCTAAGGCTGGGGATTACCTGTACAATTAAAAAAGAAGGGTGAGTTTACGAAAACTCAGTGTGTAATCCCCTACCAGTCAAACAAGAAGCAAAGATACATACAGAAGCGGTCGACCTCGAGCCCTATTCAAGAATGAAGAAAGTCGGGCTTGAGCCTTATGCAGTGACAGTGTGGGCCTAAGCCCCAAAAAATATTAGTACAGTGCAAGTATGCAACCTATCCTAATCCAACTAACACACCACCTGTAGCAACCAACACACCATGTGGGGATTAAATCGACCCAACCAGCCAGCACACTAATATCGCAGCATAGCTGCTAATAGTAATGCAACAAAGCTACTAATAACGGTAAACGTGGCATAGCCACTAATATCAGATTACGTGGCAAAACCACCAAAACAGTAGAACGTGGCAAAGCCACTAGTACAGTACTTCCTCCGAATCAGAATCCCAACCCCAATGCAGAATTTCATGTCATAAATATTACGTGTATGTAAGGTTTCATACTCAGATACAGTCATGTATATATCATACACTCATCAATCAACCTGCCTCTGGGGTATAATGGTCATTTCCAATCCATTAGGGGTAAAATAGTAATTTTACCCCTCAAGGGCATTTTGGTCATTTAACTAATTTTGGGGTCTTGGTATAGCTAACGACCCTTCAAAAGGTCCGTAGTCATCTCGAATGACGCAGATAGCCCGCATGACCAAAACAGTGTACATTGACCCAAGGCCCATTACTCGGCCCAAGTGGGCCCACATGCTCTTGTGGCCCTCTCAGCCCAATTTCAGTTGCGACTGTGTGATCCCCATAGTCCACTCCATTATTTTCCACTTATTGTAAACTTTATCCGTACGGGGCCCACGAGCCTATTGGGCCCTCACGGCCCATCTCGACCCAACGAGGCCCACGATCGCCCAAGCCCACAAGAACGCTCGTGATGGCCTCCACAGCCTATCACCCCTGATATGTGGGATAGGATCACCTCAAGCGCATTCACACACTCGTGAGGCCTCAAATGTCGAAGTTTCAGCTTTTCGGCTTTTTAGCTTCTGTCGATTCACAACAACGTAATGGTGTGGATACACACCTTTGTCCAAAGTTTTGGCAGTAGCAGAAGTTTGGGTGTACGATTACACACCTTGATTTGCGAAAGTGAGAGAATCCCCTACAAGTCCAAAGCCTACAATCGATCCAACATTCAATTAGTCTCCATTACACTCAATCACAACAACAAATCTCTAACCTAACTCTTCTGTTTACCTTGATCGAAAAGAAGGTGGCCAACTGTGTTTAGATTATTAAGGGTCGATCTCTCAAATCCTGGCACCTAACTGCATATCCAATAGATTAATAAATATAACTAATTAAAAAGTAATCTACGCCCCTAAAGATAACACTTTTAAGGACGAGTAGTCGGCCTACTTAAGTATTAGAAGACAGGGTTCCAATGGCTCGAGAACATTCTACGCCCTTCATTCCTCAGTGATATCTGGAACCCACAACATGCATCAAAGAAAAGAAGTCACCACTCGAGAAACACAGAGAATTAAGAGAAAAGGGTATTCGAATTTAGAGAAATAATAAAAGAAACAAGGTTGACAGCCCCTACACGATATGCTTACCACTAGCAGAGAAGCACAAAATTTGCCCAATCCAACTAATCGAGTAATACAGATATTTAAAGATGAATAAAAGAAATAGGGAGTGCTTGAAGAATGGGGAAAGAAGTTTCGGCAAAAAGAATGCTAAGTTTGATAGTAGGGTTCAGCCAAAGAAAAGTATAAAGAGAAGTAAGGCAATATGGGGTATTTGAGAAAACAATAATCGATCAAACACCAATAGGAGGATTGATGGCCTATGGTAATCGGTTTAGAAGGGAGGAGATTAATACCAATTTAGCAGAGAGAAAAATATGAAGAAGAAATTGAAAGGTCTCCACAAAAGTGTTCGGCACTTGTTTTCTTGTCTTCGACAAAACAAACGAGACTATAGTTGAAAAGAAAAACTCGAATGGTCAAAATACACCACAACTACCAAAATTTCTCAAAACCAAAAGAGGAGAAAGAGCACATGTCGAAACTCAAATGAACAAAACCTATTCGGCACTAAGTGGCATGGCCGAATAGGTACCCTCAACTCTTAATTTTGGCTACGCTCCAATCACACCTCAAAATCCTTAAAAAACTCCCTAAATCTCTCCCTTTATCCATCATTGATATCCTCCATAACAAACACTAAGACTAGTTCAAACTCTCACACAGTAGAGTTCGAAATCACTTCAAACTCTTGCCATCCCAAGTAGTAAAATAATCATCCCCTGCCTGCCATGGGATTCGAACCCCAACCTTCACAGTTGCCAAATCACGCCACTCGCCACCAAGCCACAAGGCTTTTTGTGTCATCAGTCAAACACGATTATTCATAAAGCCTAGGTGCCAATGTCCAGGTTCTTTTAAGAACAAAAACAAAAATTCTGCAAATGCCGGAGCTTGAACCCAGGACTTCTCAGACATCCCCAAACACACCCAATTCACTTAACCACTACACCAAACATGCAATTTGTGCTAAACCATGCAAAATTAAAGATCCTTTATTTTTGGGGCGTTACACACACGGCCCATTTCAGCCCAACGCGGCCCAAAACAGCCTAAGCCCATGAAATCACTCATGGTAGCCTTTACGATCAAACACCCACGTTTATGAATTCGGGTTACCACACGAGCAAGCGCACACCCATGTGGCATCAATAGTCACATTTTTTGGCTTTTGTCGATTTACGATTTAGGTAGTGTTTACGCACCTGATTGCAAAAATGCGCTACTGGCCCATGAGTATTCCAAACCTATCACAATCAGAACTTCGGTTAAACACTTATCAAATGAATTGTAAGGAACCCTAGCCAACACTTTTTCAAGAATTCACCTATCATTCGCCTTGCTTGATCACCCTAGAACCGTTGCAAGAGATTGTTTTCAATCCCTAGAGATACCTGTATCCCAATCACCACTTGTTAACTATCACCATACACGTAAGACATTAAACCAAGTGTATAGTAACTTGCCAAAAGTGTAGACTAAGAGTGAGAGACAGCAGTATTTGGCTAACACCCAAAGCACACCCTTAACCTGAGGCACGAGATGGATCAATCGCACTCCCTAGTATAAAATGACAGAAAGGAGAGGTGTTAAACAAAAGGTTATTTTGGCTGAAGATAGAGAATAAAAATTATGCACTCTAACCATGGCAGAGTAGTCAGCTAACACAAAAGATGAAATAAGAGAACTAAATGAGAGGGAAAGAGAGGAAACAACCTTTTAGTCGAATCCGACTGATCAAAAATCAATTGTCCAAAACTGCACAGAGAGGGGAAGAGATGAGGTATTCGATCACAATAAAAAGATGAAAAGAAAGTAAATATGTTAATCACGAAAGGAGTCCAAAGAGGGGAAGAAGGTATATTCGGCCAAGAGATAGAATCGATTGGGGAAAGAGAAGAAGAGGAGGCAATGAGCACTTGCCCAAAACTTAACACAAAAGTAATCGAGAGAAAGTAAAGAGGGGAAGAGTATTTGGAAAAAGCAAAGAAAAAACACACCAAAATACCCAAATGGTCAATAGCCAATTTTGACTACCCCAAAAAAAAGAAGGAAACAAACCCAAAAGCAAAGTCAGAAGCTAAAAGTGAGGAAAGAGCAAAAAAATGCGCTGTAACCAAAACAACACTCACCCCCAAAGTCGAATTCCTCCCCAAAACCGATTCCTAAGGGGACTATAATCATAATTTGCCCCCAACACTTCCTCAACTTCACAACCCTTTTATTTTCTCCTAAAATCTCTCCACAACGTCCTCCAATCGATCACTATCCAAATCCCCCCTTTTTCCTCCTAAATTTCGGCTACACAATCCCCTACACCCCTCAAACACTCCAACCGCCCACTAGTTTCAGAGTTCCACTGGTACTCAATCTCTTACATGGCACATTAGTAAAATAAAACACCCAATGCGCCTACTAAGATTCGAGCCTCAGACCTTAAGAAAACTCTACACGCCACCTAACCCTTAGACTAGTAGGCCCATTCTGTCATTTTTTACCAACATCTATTTAATAATTCTACTGACTAGAGATAGGGTTTAATCAAGTAAAAACAAAATTTTGTACAGTCCAAGGCTTGAACTCAAGACTTCTTCAACACTTCTCAGGACACTTAACCACTGAAGCAAGCATGCAATAATGCAACATAACATACAAAATTAATCACTTAATATTTGGGGCGTTACAGTCTTGGCATTTGATGTAAGGTATACAGCCGTGACCCAAACCGTGTTTAAATTAGGGTAGCTACTAACTTAGGCCATACGGCCAAGACACACGCTCATGTGTTGAGCCATGTGTTTCACACAGCTGAGACACATGCCCATGTCTCTGCCCGTGTGACCAATTCTAAGTATTCTGTTTCTTAATTTTTAAAATGTAGGGGACACACGACCAAACCACACTCCCATGTGCATAGCCATGTGTCACACACGGCTAAGGCACATGCCCGTGTGTCTGCCCATATAGACAAAATAAGGCCATTTCCTAGCCTTATTTCTCACCCAAAATTTTCCTTGTACCTACATTAACATTTTAACACATTTCCAAACCAATTCAAGACATTTAAATCAAGCCAACATTAACATTATTCATAATATATCTTCACATATATTGAAACTTACCTTTTGAAAGACATATATGTTTACCATAATTCAATCTAACCATACCAAGCACACATATATTAACCATATTATAACTTCAAGTATATATGCACTAAATAGACCATTACTAGCCATTCCAATGGCTAGATTACAAACAACCATTTACATGCCAACATTGGCCAAGTTAGCCTATAAATGCCATTATACCGAAACAAGTTTAATATGTATGCCAAAATGAGCTGAAGTATAGTGTGATGATGCTCCGACCAATTCCAAACTTTACGAGCTTTCGAGCACTATAAAACAGAGAAAAGAAAATCGAGTAAACATTTCAAATGCTTAGTAAGTTTGTATAACAAGAATTTAACTTACCAATCATGTACATTCAAAATAAGCATACAAACATGCATCCGTATCATTATAGCCATTTGCCTAAACACATATGATTTCAAGAAACTTGTTAGTCATGTATATTATGTAAACATCAAAAATCAAAGATGAGCTAATCATATAATAACTTTTATAAACATGTGCTTCTCATAATCAATCATCTTAAGTTAAATTCAACCATGACAAAACTATTCCCGTTGAATTTATTTCAAATATCGATGGATACACATGTAGTACACTCAAAGTGTACAAAATTGTAAACTGTCAACTCATATTCAGGGGTACCCATTAGGGTACATAATCAGGAAGCACTCTCTCGAGCCATATAACAGGATGCTCATGTGAGCCATGTAACAGGAAGCTTATCTGGGCTAAATCAGGAAACTCATAAGAGTTTAGAATAGGAAGCTCATTGAGCTTAACAGGTAACTTTGAAGAGTTATTATCAGGGAGTTCCGGATAGCCATATAACAGGATGTTCAAGCGAGCCGTATCAGGAACCTCACAAAGAGCCTATATTAGGACACTCATAAAGAGCTGCATTTGTATCCGCAATATATGCAGGATCACAACTGATCATATAACAAGACGCTCACAAAGAGCTGCAGTAGTCAACAGCACATACAGGATTACTACCGATCAGGATGTTCATAGGAACAATGTATTAGGAATCTTGAGAGGGCTTATCTTATAACAAGATGCTCATTCAAGCTAAGGTGTGTTTGCAACATATGCAAAACCACAACCAATCGGGAAATCCTGTATTCATCGAATTCCATTATTCAAACAGGACTAATCATGTATCGGGCTTTGTAGGATATAAGATTTATTTCATATTCATGAAAATGATACAATTCACATACATATTGTTCAATTCAAAACATATAAATACACAATTTAGTTACACGAACTTACCTCGTCACTTGTTCGTATTACGGAAATCTACTAATCTGACACTGTTTTTTCATCGATCTAACTTCGTATTTGAGTTATCCGGATCTATATAAATAAATTTAACGTCAAATTAATCCATTTCATATTCAATTTAATTCAATTCACATCCTTCGTAAAATTATCATTTTGCCCCTATATTTTTCATAAATTATGATTTCGTCCCTAGGCTCTGAAAATGAAATTGATGCAATTCAATCCTTATTCCAAGCCTAGCTGATTTTTACATATAACATTTACAGGACATATATTTCATAAAAAGTAGAAACTTTCCATGAATTTTACATCTTTACAATTTAGTCCCTAAATAACAATTTTATGAAAATTCACTTTACAAAAATTGTTTACCTATCAACAATCTTTCATTTTCTACCATAAATTTCAAATTTTCAGCATATTCATCCATGGAAAAATTTTAATACTTTAATATCTTTTCAAATTGATCCCCAAAATAGCTAGATTAGGTTATTCCGATCTTAAAAATATAAAAATTACTAAAAACAAGACAATATTACTTACCCAATTAAGCTTGCTTGATTTTTTTTCACTTTCCTAGGGTTCCCATAAAATTTGGGGAAGAAGATGATATAAAATGATGATATTTGATATTTATTTTATTTATCATCTTTTATTTATTTTAATCTCCAATTTAGTCCTTTTCTTTTTTTAATTTTCCATGTATGAATCATCAAAAATATCTACTAAACTTTCTTAATAGTCTAATTGCCATATAAGGACCTCAAGTTCTGAATTCCATAGCTATTTGATACTTACAGCTACTAGAACTCAAATTTTGCATTTTATGCAATTTGGTCCTTTCTGTAATTAAACATGAAATCGATAAAATTTTCTTATCAAAATTTTTATACGTCTTTCCTATCATGATGCAAACCATGCAATAATTTTAAAATAAATTTTCTTTCTAACTTAAATTTGTGGTCCCAAAACCACTATTCCAATTTCACTGAAAACGGGTTGTTACAACTCTCCCTCTTAAAGAATTTTCGTCATCAAAAATCTTACTAGTAATGAGGTTCAGATATTGCTTTCTCATGGTATCGTCTGGTTCCTAGGTAGCTTCTTCAATCCCATGTCATTGCCAAAGAACTTTCACTAGAGCTGCCTTTTTATAACTTAACTCTTTTGTTTCATGTGCTAAAATTTTGATCGGTTTTTCACTGTAATTCATGTCAGTCTGAATCTCAACTTCGATCAGAGAGGTAACATGTGAAGGATCTGACCAATACCGTCACAACATAGACACGTGGAAAACATTATGAATTCTGTCAAGCTCTAGTGGTAATGTCAATCTATATGCAACAGGTCTGATTATTTTAATGATTTCATATGGTTCGATAAATTGTGGACTTAGCTTTCCTTTACGGCCAAACCGAAGAACTTTCTTCCAAGGTGATACTTTCAAGAATACCTTATTTTTGACTTGAAATTCTATCTCCTTTCGTTTAAAATTAGCATAAGACTTTTGACGATCAGAGGTCGCTTTCAAACTATCCCGAATTACTTTCTCCTTTTCTTCAGTACCACGAATCAAATCAACTCCATGTATCTTTTTCTTACTGAGGTTTGTCCAGAACAATGAAGTTCTACATTTGCGACCATACAGAGCCTCATATGGAGTCATTTTAATGCTAGATTAATAACTATTACTGTATGCAAATTCAACTAAAGATAGATTTTTCCCAATTACCTTCGAATTCCAACACACAACACCGAAGCATATCTTTTAAAATCTATATCACACGTTCAAATTGTAACAGCCCAATTTTAGCTAAATCAGAATAGTGGTTTTGGGACCATAAATTTGAGGTTGTAAAATCATTTTAATATTATTTTTGGTGTTTATAGCATGTGAATATGTATGTATAAAAATTTTGTGAGCTAATTTTATCGTTTAATAGCTCAATTTGAGAAAAAGGACTTAATCGCATAAAATGCAAAAGTTGCATTATATATGTTAAAAGTGCTTAATTGTCATGGATTCTTAAATGAAAGGTCCTTATGTTGTAATTAGTCCATTGATAGTGGAGATGGACATAAATTTTCTTATATTAAGTGATTTATATGTTTATTATTAAAGGTTAAAATTGGAAATTGAGAATTAAGTTAATATTAATTAAAAGAAACAAAATGGTAGCCATTTACTCATCTCTTTCAACCAAATTTGAGAAAGAAAAAGAAGCCATTTTAGGGCTTTGATATTCAACTAGCTTGTTCCTTGATTAAGGTATGTTTTTTGCTCTGTTTTTGATGATTTCTATGTTTTTGTGATCGTTGCTTTGAGTATTAGCTAGCCTATGCCCTAATTTTTTAATTGGTTGATGATTTTGGAAGTTTCTATTGATGAATTCATGTGTTTTATGATGTTTATTGGTGATGAATTATGAAAGCTTGGTGCTTGATATACATGTTTTGTAAAGTGATTTTGAGTAAAAATTCATATTAGGGATTAAATTGAGAAAAGTGTAAATCGAGGGGTTAAATTGTGAAATAAATGAAAGTTTTGGAATGCTAGTGGTCTCTATGAAATTCGATCAAGCATGGGTTAAATTGAATTTCATGAATTTTGTGTTTTTATGAAATAGGGACTAAATTGAGAAAATGTGAAACTTTAGAGGCTAAAGTGTAAAAATGATCAAATAGGTATTTTTGGATGAAATTGAATGAATTGGTGATTAAATGGGTTAAATTTTGAATACATATAGATCAAGAAAGGAAGAATTCAGATTTAGATCGGGGAAAATCGAATGTTATCGAGTAATTGATTCGATTCGTCGATTCTGAGTACGAGGTAAGTTTGTATGTGATAAACATTGTTACAATTATGTTTTTAATGCTTTAATAATGCATAAACTGTATACATATGACTATGATTGCATACGATGACAAATCGACTATGTTTAGCACTTAGTGTGCGTTTCGAGATAGCTTCGGCTATATATAGCACTTAGTGTGTGAGTTGGAATAGCTTCGGCTATATGTGGCACTAAGTGTGCGATACCGAGATAGATTTGGTTTAATGTGATGGCACCAAGTTTGCAATATTGTTATAGCTTTGGCTAATCATTTTGCACTAAGTGTGTGAGTTCTTAAAGTATTGAAAGATTTCCTAATGATTTAACGTGTTGAACAAAGAGGTGAGAATGAAATAAATAAATATGGGAAAGTACAGGTACGTATGATACCTATGTGGTAGTTTATACTATGTGTATGAATCTTGATGGATTTCTATATATATAGTAAATGTCATGGATTAGAATCAAATGATGATATGAGACTTACTAAGTGTTTATTAATTGATGATTTGTATATTATGAACTGTTGATTAAATATTTAGTATGAACTTACTAAGCTATGAAGCTTATTGTATGTTATTTGTCTGTGTTTTATAGAGTATCAAAGCTAGTTCGGACATCGGGATCATCGGGAGCCAACATCACACTATCGACTACTTGTTGGTACTTTTGGAGCTTTGTATTTATGGTATATGGCATGTATAGGCTAGTGTCATTTTGGTATGTTTTGAGTCATAATTTTAGCCATGAGATTTAGCTTGTAAATGTTGATATGTATGGCCATTTAAGTTGGCTTGAATTGTGTTTGATAAGTGATATGTATGTGATGTATATAATGCCTTATATGTTGGCTTATTTTGATATGTTTGTTATAGTTATTGATATAGCTAAAAGATTGTTCTTTTGATTGGTTATTAATTGTTGTACTAATGCTTGGAAGTTGGCATATTGTGGTTTGATTTGAGATGATGATATGGTGTGTTATGTGACTTGAATAAAGGATAAGTTGATAAGTTAATGCATTTGGAAATTAGGTAAGTTGTGATGAATTTGGCATAATGATTTAGTATGTTTGAATATGGAATTGAGTGGTTGAAATGGTTGTGAATAGATGGCATGATATGTGTATGAATTGGCATGTTTTTGGTTGCTTATATATGTGTTAAAATGGTACCATTTTAATGGCTAGGTAAGCATAAGATAAAGGTGGCAAATTGGCTTTGCAAATGACCTATTTTTGTTCATATGGGCAGAGACACGGGCGTGTGCCTCAGCCATTTGTAACACACGGTCATGCTACACGACCGTGTGTCCCCTAGGGTACCCTTTTGAATTAAGGCAGTATACCCTGCAGTTTTGACACGGTCTAGATACACAGGCGTGTCTATTGGCTGTGTGAGGCACACAGACTGGCACATGGGCGTGTGGTTAGCCGTGTAACCCAAGTCAGTAACCTCCCTAATTTTCCCAAGGCCATGGCACATGGGCGTGTCCTCGACAGTGTGGCACAAGTCAGTATGTATGCCCTATTTTCACATGGCCTGTGACACGAGCGTGTCTGGTAACCGTGTGAGGCACACGGCCTTTTCACATGGGCGTATGACCTTTAAAAGCTAGAAATTTTTCTAAGTTTCCTAAAGTTTGTATATGGTATCGGTTTAGTCCTGAACCATTTCTATGCATGTTTTAAGGTTTTATAGGACCCTACAAGGGACAATATGTTTGATATGAATGGATTTTAATAACAATTGTACAGATGTATGAATTATGTTGTGATTGATCGGTAATGCCTCATAACCCTATTCTAGCGATGGATACGGGTTAGGGGTGTTACACAGATTGTCCATCAGTCTGAGGATAGAATGCGGTACTGAAATGTAACTGTATTCCCAAAGCTTCTTGCAACTTGGTCCAAAATCGGGAAGTAAATCAAGGATCTCTATCAGAAATAATGGAAACTGGTACCCCATGTAATCTAACAATCTTAGAAACATATAATTTTGCTAACCTGTCCAGAGTGAAATCCATATGTACTGGAATAAAGTGTGTAGACTTTGTTAATCGATCGACAATTACCCAAATGGCATTTTTCTTTTTCGGAGATAGGGCTAACCCTGATACAAAATCAATAGTAACTCTTTCCCATTTCCATTCCAGTATCGTAACTGGCTATAATAATCCCAATGGTACTTGGTGTTTAGTTTTAACTTGCTGACATATCAAACACTTAGACACAAATTCAGAAATATCGCATTTCATCCTGGCCACCAGTACATCTTTTTCAAATCATTGTACATTTTGTTACTTCCTAGATGAACAAACATGTTACCATTATGAGCTTTGTTTAAAATCTTCTGTACTAGTTTTGAATTCTTTAGAACACATATTCTACCTTTGAATAACAGACAACCATCAGACCTAATCTAAAATTCTGAATCAAAATTCAACTCACACTGTACCCGTTTAGCTTGTAATTTATCATCATTTTTCTGAGCTTCAGAAATCTACTGTAGAAACATCGGTCTAACTTTTAACTCAGCTATGATTGAACCATCATCAGATAATGACAATTAGGTGTTCATTATTCACAAGGAAAATAAAGATTTTCTACTCAGAGCATCTGCAACCACATTGGCTTTTCCCAAATGATAATCAATAACCAAATCATAATCTTTTAATAAAACAAGCCACCTGCGCTATCTCAAATTCAAATCCTTTTGCGACATCAAATACTTTAAACTTTTATGATCAGTAAATATATGGCATTTTTCACCAAACAAGTAATGTCGCCAAATTTTCAATGCAAACACAATGGCTGCCAATTTTGAATCATGTATTAGGTAATTCTTTACATGTGGTTATAGCTGTCTAGAAGCATAGGCTATTACTTTACCTTCTCGCATCAAGACACAACCTAAATCATTCAATGATGCATCACAGTAAATTACAAATTCCTTAACTGATTCAGGCTGAATTAGTACAGGTGCTTCAGTCAACAAGGCTTTCAACCTGTTAAAACTCTGCTGGCATTTATCAGTCCATTCAAATTCCATATCCTTCTGTAACAAACGGGTCATCGGAGAGGCTATCATCGAGAAACCTTGTACAAATCTCCGATAGTAACTAGCTAATCCCAAAAAACTTCTGACTTCAGACACATTTTTCAGTGGCTTCCAATTAACAATTGTTGATGTTTTATTTGAGTTAACTTTGATGCCTCCGATAGATACTATATACCAGGATATAGTTAAAATTCACATTTATTAAATTTGGCATACAATTGTTTTTCACGTAGAGTTTGTAACACAACTCTCAAATGATTAGCATGCTCATTTTCATCTCAAGAATATACTAGGATATCATCAATAAATACCACCATAAATCTATCTAAATACGGTTTGAAAATTTTATTCATTAGATCCATAAATACTACAGGTGCATTAGTCAAATCGAATGGCATCAAAAGAAACTCATAGTGCCCGTACCTAGTTCTGAAGGCTATCTTCGGTAAATCTGAGTCTTTCACTCGTAACTGATAATAGCCAAAATGAAGATCAATCTTTGAAAATACAGTGGTACCTTTCAACTGGTCAAACAAGTCGTCAATATGAGGTAATGGATACTTGTTCTTTATTGTAACTTTGTTGAGCCATCTGTAATCAATACCTGACCTCAACGATCCATCTTTATTTTTAATAAATAAAGTCGGTGCACCCCAAGGTGATGAACTGGGTCAAGCAAAACCTCTATCTATTAGTTCTTGCAACTATATTTTCAACTCCTTTAATTCTGTAGGGTGCTATGGATATCGGTGTTGTTCTTGGAACAAGATCTATAGAAAATTCTACCTCTCTAATAGGTGGTAAACTAGGTAATTCTTCCAGAAATACATCAGAAAACTCATAAAAAATCGACACTAACTTAATCTTCGACTCGGATATTTAGTGTCCAACACATATGCAAGATAAACATCATACCCCTTTTTGATATATTTTTGTGCCAGTATAGCTGAGATTACATTGGACAACCCATCCAGTTTATTAGATTCAATATGAAGCGATTCACCATTCTAACATTTTAACATAATATATTTTTTTTTACAATTAACCACTGCATCATGCTGGCTTAGCTAGTCCATACCCAGAATTACGTCAAATTCATCAAATGGCAACAACATTAAATTAGTCGAGAAACAATAGCCGCATACCATTAATGGACAATTTTTACAAACTTTATCCACGATCATATACTAGCCCAGGGGATTCAAAACTTTAGCCACGAATTTAGTGGACACAATAGGTAAATTTTTAATAGATACTAAATTCATGCATATGTACCAGTAATAACATCAGGTGCAAAAGCATCCTTACATGCACGTATAGCAAATGTTCTGGCTGGTGCTTGTGCTTCAGGTTTAGCAATTGAATCTTTTGTAGCACCTCAGCTATCACTGACATTGCCAGGATGACGGGGTGGTCTACCTCTTAAGCTGAGGTTACTTATCTTCGAAGTCTGAACAGTATCTTTTTCAAGCCTTTCTAGACAATCTTTAAGATAATGGTCGAGAGAACCACATCTAAAGGAGGCTCCACTTGTCATACGACACTCCCTAAAATGTAATTTATTATAATGTTTACATCAAGGTTTGAGACTACCAACACTTCCAGCACTTGCTACTAATAGAGACGGAGATCTCAAATTAGAACATTGAGAGCCTTGATCTTTTCCAGAATACCCAACATATGAGACAGAACGATCATGATATTTCTTTGATTTCTTTGAAGCCGATGATTGTGATTCCCTCATAAATCTTTTACTCAAAGTTCGAGCTTCCATCTTTACCTGCCTCTTTTCTTTATTTAATTTTTCAACTTTATGTGCTCGGTCAGCCAGTACAATAAATTCTTTTAATTCCAGAATCCCAACTAATAACTTGACATCTTCATTTAATCCCTCTTCAAACCATTTACACATAGCAAAGCCAGCCGGGATACATTCTCTGGCATATTTACTTAATCTGACTAATTCTCGTTCATACTCGGATACCATCATATTCCCCTATTTAAGTTCTAAAAATTTTGTATTTTTCTGATTAAGAAATTCTGGCTAATGTATTTCTTTTTGAATTCTATTTGGAAAAATTCCCATGTAACATTTTCCTTCAGTACAATAGAAATCATGGTATTCAACCACTGCTAGGCTGAGTCTTTTAGCAGAGATACAACACATTTTAGACATTCTTCAGGTGTACAAGACAATTTATCCAAAACCTTGATGAAATTTTCTAGCCAAAATTCAGCCCTTTCTGAATCATCATCAGCAGTAGCCCTGAGTTCTTTTGCCCCATATTTATGGATTTTATCTACTGGAGGCTTACTAGTTCTAACAGGTTCTATACCTGGTGGCATATCTGGAACCGGATGAGGAATAGGTGGGGGAAGTTGTTGTACAGTAGGATTTATTCTCAAGAATTCTGTGAACCACTCATTTATCATTTGAAAGAAGGCTTCTATTGCCTCCTCACCTTGACCCTTAGATTTGGGCCTTCTACCACGACTAGATGCAGCTCTTTAAACTGAAGCTAGAGCATTGCTCTCGACTTTCTCAGATTCAGTTCTAGCTCGGTTGGACAATATTACTATAAGAAAAACAAATTTAAAATGGTCACGAGATATCACACTATCACAAATTATATAATGGCATGTATAGCTAAATTCATACTTACTATGTTAATCTAAGAATCGGCTAAACTGTAGCTTTGATACCAATAAATGTAACACCTCTAACCCATATTCGTTGCTAGAACAAGGTTACAAAGCATTACCGGAGTTTACAGAACAAATACAATTAATTCATGTCTTTTACTATTCATTTCCAAAACAAATCATAATTCAATTATGTTCTCTTAAATGCACCCTCGAGGTCCTATTTATACATTAGAAACAAGTCAGGACTAAATTAGGAACTCAAAGAATTTTTTGTGAAATTTTAAAATTTTTCTTAGGTGCAGGGGACACATGTAACACCCTTCACCTGTTTTCAACGCTAAAATAGGGTTACAAAGCATTACTGGACTTATAAAATAATTAAATATTCACTTTGCATACATTTTCACATTTCATACAATTATCATTTAATCTCAATCAATATGTCCCTAATACGAGCCTACGAGGCCTTAAACATGCTTTGGGAGTGGTTCGGGACTAAACTGATAACTTAGGAAACTTTCACGAAACCTTGAATTTTTTTCTTAAAATAGGGGACACAAGCTTGTGTGGCCCGACCATGTCTCTCACACAGCCACAAACATGCCCGTGTCACAGGCCGTGTGGACATTCAAAATAGGAGCACATGGCCGTGTCTCAACTCGTGTCTGACCCTGTGTAACTCTCTAACTTAGGCCACACGGCCAACAGACACGCTCATGTGCCCTAAAAATTGGCCATACACACCCATGTGTCAGGCCATGTGCTAGGTCATGCCAATCCTATAGGGTATACTGACTTATTCCACACGGCCAAGTCACACACTAGTGTGTGAGGCTGTGTGAAGAATACTGACTTGGTTTCAAATTCAACACTATGGGACACACGACCGTGTAATATAACCGTGTGTAACACACGGCTGAGACACACGCCCGTGTCTTTGCCCGTGTGGACACAAATAGGCTATTTACCAAGCCAATTTACCACCCAAACTTGTACACACCTACATCAAACCAATTGGTACCAATACAAGGCATCAATAAGCATTCAATCAACTTCAACCAAGCATCATTTATTCCATTTCAATATCGAAAAATACAAGGCTCACCATATCACAATCTGGAATTCAAATACATACCAAATTTTACCCTTTTCATTTATCAATATGATCATTTTCAAACATGCATCAATTTACCTAAACTCATAAGCATACTAATTACCAAATCATCAACCATTTGACATTCACCCTATCCATTTTCAACAAGCATCAAATACTATCATAACTAACATTTCTAAGGCAATTACTAAACTCAAACAAAGGCCATTTGCACACTTTTATACATCATCAAATTCACCATTATAAGCCAACTCACATGGCTATCTATATATAAACCAAACCTAATATTTACAAGCCAACACAAATGGCCAAAATAAATATACCAAAAGACCAAGTCCCTATACATGTCATATACTTAAAATACCAAAGTTCATAGGTACCAAAAGATAGGTGGATAGTGTGAAGTGATCACTAACGATCCACGAATCCGAGCTAGCTCTATAACACTATAAAACACGGGGAAATAAACAAAGTAAGCTATAAAGCTTAGTAAGCTCGTATAAAATAAACTCAATCCAATCTCAAGATTACAATTCAACAATTTGAATATATATATAAACATTTAGTATATATTAGCTAACAAACCTTACATATACACCATTATGATATTAATCACATTCTTCATAAGTTTCTTTGGACCAAAGCTTATACATGTCATGTATGTACCGGTACCATCTCACGGCAAAGAAGAAGATGGACACTAACTTTGCCTTTTGTTTTATTTATTTTAAGTTCATTATGTTAGTTACTATTTTAACCTTAATGAAAAACCATTAATATCATCCAAATGATGTCCATCTATTTCCACTTATAATTCAAATGGTCTATTTACAACATAAGGACCTCTAATTTAAGATTCCTTAACTATTTAACACCTTTAACTTATAGAACCCTAATTTTGCACCTTACGCAATTAAGTTCTTTTTACCAAATTGAGCATTCAAAAGGTAAAATTTCTTAACGAAATTTTCACACAAACATATTATCATGCTGTAGACGTTAAAATGATAATAAAATAATTTTTTTTACTTTGGATTTGTGGTCCCAAAACCAATGTTCTAATTTGACTAAAAATGGGCTGTAACACCCCAGACCCAGCCTGGACGTTACGACCGAATTTGACGTGCCAAATCAAGTGTTTCAAAATTTTGAGCTAGAGTTAGAAAGACTGTATAGTTTCTATTGCAGAAGTATATTAACGAATTATAGAAAAAACAATTTTTAGATCAACAAGTTGTTTCTTATCCAGAGTTCTTATCTTTGAATTTAACTACGGAAGCTCTTAGTTGAAAAATCTTAATGAATTTAAAACGTAGGTTAGCCTTAGAAAACGTTATCATTTGAAAACCCGTTGTTCCTACTCTAGCAGTTTAAATCTCGAAATTAACCCAATAAAAGTCAAAAGCTGAAAGTTTAAAAGTTTACCAATGGACATATTACAAAATAAAACCCCAAATAAAATTCTTTAAAATAGTTAGGGCATGATTTATTATTCTGCGAGCAGGTGGCCACCTTCGATTCCCTCGCGGCTCCAAATCGTCTACAGCTAGGGATTACCTGCACAGTTAAATAAAAGGGTGAGTTTACGAAAACTCAGTGTGTAATCCTTTTACCAGTCATACAGTAAACAGTGTATACAATATGGTCTGGGCCTGAGCCCTATACAGTAGCAGTGCAGTCTGGACCAAAGCCCTATACAGTAATAGAGCAGTCTAGGCCAAAGCCCTATATAGTAGTACATCACAAGTATGCAACCCATCCCAATGCATCCATCACACCTTTCGTACCAACCAACACACCATGTGGGGATTAAATCGACCCACCCACCCAGCACACATACATCGCAGTGTAGCTGCTAACAGTAACACAGCAGTGCTACTCATAATAATAAATGTGGTGTAGCCACTAA
Organism: Gossypium longicalyx; assembly: GCA_025698465.1. NCBI lineage: Eukaryota > Viridiplantae > Streptophyta > Magnoliopsida > Malvales > Malvaceae > Gossypium > Gossypium longicalyx. The sequence goes on from CM047000.1 coordinate 23,558,542, forward strand.
TATCAGAATACGTGGCAAGGCCATTAGAATGGTAAAACGTGGCAAAGCCACTAGTACAGTACTTCCTCCAAGTCAGAACCCCAACCCCAATGTAAAATGTTATGTCATATTATTACGTGTAAGCAAGGTTTCACACTCAGATACAATCATGCATAAACCATACATCCACTATCAGCCTACCCCTAGGGTATAATGGTTATTTCCATCCCCTAAAGGTAAAATGGTAATTTTACCCCTCGAAGGTATTTTTGTCATTTTACAAGTCTTGGGGTCTCCGCACAAATAACGACCCTTAAGTGATCTTTAGTCGTCTCGAACGACTCAGATAGCCCATATGGCCTAAACGGTGTAATGGGCCTAAAGCCCAGTACTCGGCCCAAGTGGGCCCATATGCTTGTGTGGCCCAAACAGTCCAATTCCAGTTATGACTATGTGGTCCCCATAGACCATTTCAATACTTATCACTTACCGTAAACTTTTTCTATGTGGGACCCACGAGCCCATTAGGCCCTCTCGGCCCATCTCGACCCAATGAAACCCATAACGGCCCCAGTCGACGAAAATACACGTGGTCACATTTACAGTCTATCACCTATGATATATGGGCTCAGTTTACCCGATGAGCGATCATCGCGCCGCTGCACCTCAAATGAAGTTTTGGATTTTCGCCACGATTCACAACAAATGGCGTTTGCGCAAGAGTAGCAAGGTTGGGTGTATGATTACACACCTGTTTGGAGAAGAGATCGCTACACGCTACGTGCTTAACCTAAAACTAACATAACGATCCCAAGTTAGTTCTCAATCGTTCGAGTTAATCCCCCCATTTAGAACTCTTATTTCCCTCAAAAAATACTTAGTTTACCTTGACAAAACAAGTAGAGTTCGAACCACCCTTAACCAGCAACTTCCACTTATTGTCAACAATCTGCATAGAAGTCCCATCCGTTTAGTAACCTTAAAAGTAATATACCTAAACTAAGTGTACTTCTTACCAAAATGTAAACTAAGAGTGGAGGATAACAGCTTTCGACCAACCCCAATACCTCTTACAATCGAAGCATGTGATGTTTCAAACATTCCCCTAACAACAATCAATACCAAGAAGGGATTAAAAAAGGAAACCCCTATAGAAAGAAGAAAGAGGAACAGAACCACTGTGAAACTACACATGACGACAACATTAGCAAGGCTCCACAATTATTAAAAACTCGACAACCAAGAGGAACTCACTTACCTTGATTGAAGTAGGGAAAGGTTCAGCAGAGAAAGGGAGGTATTCGGCTAGCACCTAGATAAGCCCGAATGAGATGAGGGGGGAGAGGGACAAGTGGTATTAGGTCAAAGCTCCAAAGGAATAAAAGCAACAGAGAAAATGGAGAAGAGGTCAAAGAAGAAAGAAGAGAAGGAAGAGAGTTTCGACACCGACCAAAGAGTGAACTAAAGGAGTGTATTCGGTACAGAGTGAAAATAAAAGAGAGAAATAGCAAGATGAACTTTCGGCTTAATCTTGAAAGACACCAAAAGAAATCGACACTAGAGGGAAACAATAACAAAAGAACAAAATGCAAAACTCGAAATAGAATAAGAACAATTTGGCACCTATACTCTTCCCAATTATCAAAAACACACTCCCCAAAACCCCTTAGCCGAATTTGCACCCACGAGCACCCCTATTCGGCTCCAACTCCTTCCAATTCAAATTCCCTCAAACAACTCCAAGATTTTCTCCCCTTATCCCTTCTTGATTTCCTCCACAACAACCTCTGTGACCCATTCAAACTCCCTATCACTAGAGTTCAACTCTAACACTAACTCTTATCGCTCTAAGCAGCAAAATTATCATCCCTTGCTTGCCATGGGATTCGAACCCCAACCTCCACAGTTGCCAAATCACACCACAAGCCAACAAGCCACAAGGCTTTCTTGTGTCATCAAACACACACAATTATTTATAAAACCTAAGTGCCAACGTCTAGGTTCTTTTAAAAGAAAAACATAAGTTCTGCCAAAAGCCAGAGCTTGAACCCAGGACTTCCCAGACATCCCCAAACACACCCAATTCACTAAAGCACAACACCAAACATGCAATTTGTGCCAAACCAAGCGAACTTACAGACTCTACATTTTTGGGGCGTTACATAGGCTGTTACAATATATGCCTGTGTGGTCAGGCCGTGGTGACACGCCCGTGTCTTAGGCCATGTGGGCATTTGATGTGAGGTACACAGCCGTGTCCTATCCCGTGTTCAAATTAGGGTAGCTACTGACTTAGGTCACCTGGCCAGCCACACACCCGAGTGCTAGGCTGTGTGGTTAATTTAATTTTCAAAAATTAGTTAAAAGATTCACACGGCCAAGACACACACCAGTATGTTGAGCCAGGTGTTTCACCCGGACGAGATACATGCCCGTGTCTCTGCCCATTTGACCAATTCTAAGCATTCTATTTCTAAATTTTTAAGATGTAGGGGACATACGGCCAAACCACACGCCCATGCGCATGGCTGTGTGTCACACATAGCTAAGGCACACGTCTGTGTGTCTGCTCGTGTGGACAAGATAAGGCCATTTCCTAACCTTAGTTCTTACCCAAATTTTTCCTTGTACCTACATTAACATTTTAACACATTTCCAAACCAATTCAAGACATTTAAATCAAGCCAACATTAATATTATTCATGGTATATCTTCACATGTATTCAAACTTACCTTTTGAAAGACAAATATGTTTACCATAATTTAATCTAAAAGCACACATATATTAACCATATTATAACTTCAAGTATATATGCACTAAATATACCATTACTAGCCATTCTAATGGCTAGATTACAAACAACCATTTACATGCCAACATTGGCCAAGTTAGCCTATATATGCCATTATACCAAAACAAGTTTACTATTTATACCAAAACAAGATTAAGGATAGTGTGATGATGCTCCGATCGATTCCAACCTTTACGAGCTTTCGTGCACTATAAAACATAGAAAAGAATACTGAGTAAGCATTTCAAATGCTTAGTAAGTTTGTATAACAAGAATTTAACTTACCAATCATGTACATTCAAAATAAGTATACAGACATGCATCCAAATCATTATAGCCATTTGCCTAAACGCATATGATCTCAAGAAACTTGTTAGTCATGTATATCATGTAAACATCAAAAATCAAAGTTGAGCTCATTATATAATAACTTTCATAAACATGTGCTTTTCATAATCAATCATCTTATGTTCAATTCAACCATGTCAAAACTATTCTCGTTGAATTTATTTGAAATATCAATGGATACACATGTAGTACACTCAAAGTGTACAAAACTGTAAACCGTCAACTCATATTCAGGGGTACCCGATTAGGGCACATAATCGGGAAGCACTCTCTCGAGCCATATAACAGGGTGCTCATGTAAGCCATGTAACAAGAAGCTTATCCGGGCAAAATCTGGAAACTCATAAGAGTTTAGAACAGGAAGCTCATTGAGCTTAACAGGTAACTTCAAAGAGTTATTATTAGAGAGCTCCGGATAGCTATATAATAGGATGTTTAAGCGAGCCATGTTAGGAAGCTCACAAAAAACCTATATCAAGACCCTCATAAAGAGCTGTGTTTCTGTCTGCAATATATACAAGATCACAACTGATCATATAAAAAGCTGTAGTAGTCCGCAACACATGCAAGATTACTACCGGTCAAGATGCTCGCAGGAACAATGTATTAGCAATCTCGAGAGGGCTTACCTTATAACAGGATGCTCATTTGAGCTAAGGTGTGTCTGCAACATATGCAATACCACAACCAATCGGGAAATCCTGTATTCACCGAATTCCATTATTTAAACGGGACTTATCATGTATCAGGATTTATCAAATATAAGATTTTCATGACAATGATACAATTCACATACATATTATTCAATTTAAAACATATAAACACACAATTTAGTTACACGAACTTACCTTGTCACTTGTTCGTATTACGAAAATCTACTAATCCGACACTATTTTCTTCATCGATCTAACTTCATATTTGAGTTATCCGAATCTATATAAATGAATTTCATGTCAATTTAATCCATTTCATATTCAATTTAATTCAATTCTTATCCTAGGTAAAATTACCATTTTGCCCGTATACTTTTTATAAATGACGATTTTGTCCTTAGGCTCAATTCATGCAATTTAATCCGTATTCCAAGCCTAACCGATTTTTACATATAACATTTACAGCACATATATTTCATAAAAAGTAGAAATTTTCCATGAATTTTACATCTTTATAATTTAGTCCCTAAATCACAATTTTATGAAAATTCACTTTTCAAAAATTGTTTATCTATCAAGAACCTTTCATTTTCTACCATAAATTTCAAATTTTCAGCATATTCATCCACGATAAAATTTTAATACTTTAATATCTTTTCAAATTGATCCCCAAAATAGCTAGATTAGGTTATTTCGATCTCAAAAATATAAAAATTACTAAAAACGGGACAAGATTACTTATCTAATTAAGTTTGCTTGATTTTCTTTCTCTTTCGTAGGGATTTCATAAAATTTGTGGAAGAAGATGATATAAAATGATGATATTTGATATTTATTTTATTTATCATCTTTTTTATTTCAATTTCTAATTTGGTCCTTTTCTTTTTCTAATTTTCCATGGATGAATCATAAAAAATATCTACTAACTTTTCTTAATGGTCTAATTACTATATAAGGACCTCAAGTTTTGAATTCCATAGCTATTTGATACTTATAGCTACTAGAACTCAAATTTTGCATTTTATGTAATTTGGTCCTTTCTATAATTAAACATGAAATTGGTAAAAATTTCTTATCAAAATTTTCATACATCTTTCCTATCATGATGCAAACCATGCAATAATTTTAAAATAAATTTTCTTTCTAACTCGGATTTGTGGTCCCGAAACCACTATTTCGATTTCACTGAAATCGGGCTGTCACACACGTATAGCTGGCTGAGAATGACGTGGATAAAGTGCTGAGTCATCTTCTCAAAATTTTCATGGCAAATTTGTTGGCAATCAATTTCACCATTTGCCACAGTAATATTTCACTTCCTTTATTTTCCCTCTCCATCTTCTTGCTCTTCCTACACCTATATTCACACAATACCACACCTTTCCTCCCCAAGTGATAAAAGTAACAAATAATGACCATTACATCACAATCTGACCTTTGTTTTGAAATGTTCTAAAAATATCGTAAAAATGCAAATGTATTCACTTAATTACAACCAATTGGTTCTATTTAGAGGCCTTAAATATGACTCTTTCCAAGAGTTATCAACATACTTACTTAATTGAGCAAACTTCTATTTATACTTGATCACTGATCAATTCCCCTATTTCAACTCAAGAAATTCTTTCTTTTTCTTGTCAAGATAAATTTGCTAATGTATTTCTTCCTAAATTTTGTCTACAAGAAATCCCAATTAATACGATCACTGGATGTCATTGTGTTTAAAGTATCCCACCATGAGTATGCTTCATCTTTCAACAATGAAACTGCACATATTAGACAATCCCCAGGTGTACAGATAAATTCCACAAAAACTTTCTTCGTATTCCCTAACCAGTATTTGGATTTTGAAGGATCATTATCAACCTTACCTCTAAATTCCTCAGCTCTGTATTTTCAAATTTTATCCACTAGAGGGCGAGTAAGTATAGTAGACACAAGATTTTGAGGACATAGAGGTGCCAGAGGAGGCATAGTAGGGGGTGGAGGTTGTGGATTCACAAGGTTCGCTCATTTATACTTATTGAACCATTGGTTCATGATACCGAAAAATGAACTATTCATTTCATCACCAAATGATTGTGAGACTAACGCACTTTGACTTGCTTTCAAATTAGAAGCTTGAACATTACTTTCAGCTTCATTAACAGCGAGCTTGTTTGATTTGGCCAACATCTTTTATCTATAAGAAAATACAACACTAGAACCGATCAAAAGCATCACACTATCACAGGGTATATGTGGCATTTATATTCTAGACTCATCACACGCTACATTAGTCCTAGAATTGACTAAACCATAGCTCTGATACCACTAAACGTAACACCACTGAACCGTCTCTGTTGCCAAATTAGAGTTATGGTGTATTACAGAACAATTCAAAATATTTAAACTAAAATAGATACAATTATACAATTTATTTAAATTTATTCCATAATTTATTTAAATCAAGTAGGAAATACACATATGGACCTTACATTGGGCTTACGAGGCCCTAAAAATAGTTTGAAAACAATCCGGGATAAAATCAAAATAAATAAAAAAATTCCAGAAAAACTTGAAAATTTACAAAATAGGGGTCACACGGCCGTGTGGGCAGCCCGTGTGACATAGCCCAGACCGTGTGAACATTTGAAATTAGGACACACGACCATGTCCCAGTCCATGTGTTCATCAGTGTGAGTATTTGAAATAGGGCCACACGTATGTGTCGCAGGCCGTGTGCTAGACTGTGTAACAAACTATTTTGGATCACACGGCCGTATCAAAAGCCGTGTGCTAGGTCGTGTGAATACTGCGCCTAAAAACATTAAATACACATGACTATGTGAGGTGACCGTGTGTGGCACACGACTGTCTGTCAGCCTGTGTCCCAAGCTGTGTGCACCATTTTAACCCCTAAAATAAGCTAATTCATGCACAGTTCCTTGCACAACAAGAAATACCATATTTAACTCATTTCCATGATTGCAAAACATATTCAAATCATCAATTACATGCCAAAATTTCATTCATCCCGTGCCTAGCCAATATGTCGTTCAAAGGCACCATAAACAAAGATCATTCGTTCAACTATCCTAGTTAAGGAATCACATGACATTATTCATTTATTCATATTAAACTATCAACCAAATTGGTCAATATATATAAACATGCATATCAAGTTACCATTCCAAGCAACATGACCTAATTCATATCATTAAGGATCACCAAACCAAAGCACTTAATTACATGCATTCAAAACTAACCCTTCTGCAAACTTGACAAGTACGAAAGAACATGAATAAAACAAGTAAGCAAAAGAAGCTTAGTAAGCTCGTAATATAAAAATCAAATTAACTTACCTTACACAAGTAGATATTCAAGTAAATAACTTATATTTCTTGATATCCAAAAACAAGGTCACACACCACATTAGCATTTGATTCACATATCAAAATATATCATATTAACCCCTTCTTAAGGGACTTTCCGTCATCATAAACTACAGTTCTTTAATTTAGCTATGCACACATGCAAATATGAAATTCATTGAAATATTTTTCACATAATACATCTAAGAATATGCAATACCATTTGAGTACATACATAAGTTGTAACACCCCGAATTTGGGACTAGAAGTATAAGATTTTAAGCATGGGAACAGTTAGAAGACTACACATAAATAATTAATTGAGTAAGAAAGTTACACAATTGTGTATCTGCTTTAGTGGTTAAGTTTTCTGGGAGTGTGTAAGAGGTTATGACTTTCGTGTTCGGTAAGGAGGAGTTTATTCTGATCGATTTGGAACTTCGTTAGATTCCATATAGTATATGAGTTAAGTACTGATTAAAGGGCTTGTTGGTTGTATCCAGGTATAGCTGTTTTCAGAGCACGATTAACTTCAAAGCACGTCAGCTGTGTAAACACTGCCCAGCTATAGATCGGCAAAAGTCAAAAAACACGACTATTGACACTACACGAGCATGCACTCACTCGTGTGGTAATCTAAACGCGTAAAAAATGGGCGTTTGCTCATTGAGGCCACCATTAGTATTTTCATGGGCTTAGGCTATTTTGGGCCATGTTGGGCCCATTTGGGCTGTGTGGGCCCCACGAGCTCGTGGGCCCCATATGGGTAAGCCACACGGACCTGTGGAGATTATTAGGCCAGGCTGTGTAGCTTACATGACTAAGGCCATTTTTGGGCTTTGTGGGCAACACGAGCATGTGGGCTCACATTGGCTGTATTGTAGGCTTTAGGCCTATTTTCACTATTTAATTGTCAAGGTTGCATGGGTCGCCCGAGACGACTGTGGACCAACTATTAGGTCGGTAAGTATACCTAGACCCCAATTTGATGAAATGACCGTTATACCCTTATGAGGTAAATGACTGATATACCCCTATGTGATGTATGACTGTTGAGCATGCCATCTTTACTGTATTTACATTTATATTATGTTGCATTGCATGGGGTGGGATATATGATATTGGAGGAAGTGTACTGAAAGGCTATAATCCTATTATTGGCAGCTCTACTGCAAATATTATTTTAGTGCCGCAACCGGTGCTACTTGGTGTGTAGGGATGGGTGGTCGATTTTATCCCTATATGGTGTTTAGGGTTGGTACGGAGATGGTGTGTAGAGGTTGGATTGGGTAGGATTTTCTGATTGCATACTGTACTGATTCTATTATGGGCTTAGGCCCCACTGCTATCATTATTGAATGGGCTCGTGCCTGCATCGCTATTGATATCGTGAATGGGCTAAGGCCTAACCGATCATCGGATCGTTTCGATATGGGCCTAGGCCCAGATTGTATTTGCCTATTGTATGTCTGACTGTTTGTTTAATAAGGGATTATAGACTGAGTTTTCATAAACTCACCCTTCTGCTTATCTGTGCAGGTAACCCTTAGGTGGGTCGGTGTTGCGAGAGACTCCAAGGTTGCCACACAACAGCTTACGCTTTTGTATTTATCTTTTAAATTATAAGTAGTTTAATTTGGGTATTTTATGTAATAAGGCCTCTTTGGATTTTATTTTAATTTGGGGATTTATGTTTGTTTTGGTTTAATACTGCTAGTAATAGGAAAAACACTCGGGTTTTCAAAAAGATAAATGTTTTTTATAAAATACCATGAATACATAAATGATTTTAAGAGCTACCGCAAGAAAACAATGTTTTACAAGTAAACACTAGAACGCAATTGTTTTACAAAGCTTCCGTTACAAACGAGATTTTGAAATTAATAACGTTTTAAAGTAAATACTTTTTAAAGCGACGCAAGTATTAAATCATCTTTTAGATCACACAAAGAGGCTTAATAAAGATTGGGCGTTGCAAACAATATCATGCTTTTTGGAAAACACTTCAATGTGACATCACCAGATTCGGCCATAACGTCTAGGCCGGGTTTGGGGTGTTACATAAGTTGAAATTCAATAAACACATAGCCTAGTGAACTAAGTAACTTGACTCGGATACTCAGGTAACTACACCATACCAGAGGCATCATAGATGCACCAAGAGGCACCGAGGTACAAACAGAGGCACGATTGTGCAATTAGAGGCACTGAAGTGCAAACGGAGGCACCAAAGTGCAATCCCGTACAAACACGCATACTAACCCTATTGGCATGCCAATCATATCTTAGTTGATTACTATGTTCAAACGGGAAATTAATAGAATCAAACACCATCACATTAAATGCACTTTTGTATTATTCATATGTAACATCTCGAAATAGGGCCTAAATGGAATAGTGGTTGCGAAACCACAAATCTGAGATAGAAAAGTTTATTTCGATTAATTTTTTGATTTACCGAGTGATTAGATGCATGTGCTAGAGTATTGATAAGAAATTTTATAGATTGCGTGTTTAATTTGCCTATTAGGGCTTATTTGCAGAAGTTGCTAAAACAGCCCGATTTAGGGCCTAAACGGAACGATGGTTTTAGAACCACGAATTCGAAGTCAAAAAATTTATTCTGATTAAGTTTTAAGGTTTATTTATTGATTAAAATATTGAGTAAAAATATCGTTAAGTAATTTTGCTGATAAAGTGCTTAATTGGACTTTTAGGACTAAATTGCAAAAGTTGCAAAATATGTGTTCTAATTCATAAGTACTTGATTGAAATGGAGGTTTAAAGAGGAGGTCCTTAAATGGTAATTAGACCATTATATTTCGTTTGGACAAAAATGGGCATGAATAGGACAAAATTTTAAAGAAAGGCCTTAAGGGCATTTTAGTCATTTGGTAATTAAAAGAAATAAAAAGGGAAAATAAAGCCAAAATTGACTCATCTTTTTCATGGAGGCTGAAATTAGCATGGGGGAAGCCATGGATAGGGTTTTCAAGCTTTCCAAGCTCAATAGTAAGTCCGTTCTAGCCTCGTTTTTCAAGTTCTTTATGTTTTTGGAATCCCGGTAACTTGATTAAGCTTATTCTAGCAATAATTTAAGCTAGGGTTCATATTTGGAAAAATACCCATAAGTGAAATGTGTTTACTTTGATGTTTTATGGTAGAATATGAAGGCTGAAATTATGTTAAACAACTTTTGCTAAGCGGTTTTAAGCAAAAATGAGTAAAACGGCTTAATCGGTAAAAGTTGTTATTGTTCATAACTATGTGTTAGAGTGAGAATTTGATGTTGCCATAGAAGGGAAAAATGATCAGCATGTCATAAACATAAGAATAAGGGATGAAGTTTAATTCCCGAGCCTAGGGGCAAAAGTATAAATATGCAAAAGTTTAGGGGCAAAATTGTAATTTTGCCAAAGTTTGAGTTAAGGACTGTTTTGAATAGTACATTAATTAAATAAGTAAAATATGATGTTTTAGATCCCAAAAAATGAGATTTGAACCTAGAATGGGTGAAAAATCGAAAATCGGGAAGGTTGGTAAAATGGCCGTTTTAGTATCGAAGTAAGTTCATATGTATAATAAGCATTAATTTATGCATGTTTCAATGTAAAATTGATATATTTAATATGATTGTCGAGGTGTTGAAAATAAGTATAATTATGATGATTTAAATGTTCAATATTAATTCGACATGGAAATGAGAAAGTATGTAAGTTTGTATGTAAATAATACATTATCTTTATTATGTTTTTATATTTCAGCATACTTTATGTACTGTAGCTAATTTTTGAATCATAATTGACTATTCGAAGTATGGAATCAAGTTTTAGAAAGAGAGAGAAATCCCGGTTGAACCTTCGGAAAGATTAGATGATACAGATGGTATGTAGCTAGGTCACATGTATGGTGCTGACTGCACATCATGTGTACAAGAGAGCTACGAGACATTATGATGTAGCTAGGTCGCATGGGTGATACTATGTGTACACCATGTAGACAAGAGAGCTACGGGATATATGTAGCTAGGTCGCATGCGTGGTTCCAGGTGAAGGACACTATGTAGACAAGAGAGCTACGAGATAAACTGGCTAGGTCACATGGGTGGTACTAAGTGTTCACCATGTGTACAAGAGAGCCAAAATTATGTGTACAATCGAGATAGGTTACATGAGTGGTGCTAAGTGAAGGCCATTATGTGTACAAGAGAGCTTCGATTTTAAAGGTGGGCTGTAATGTATATACCATCGCAGATTCATTATTATTCCGAAGCATTCAACTGGGAAATTGATTAAATGAAATTGTGTATGACTTTGTGATGATAAGTGTAAGTATATACTTGTGTAACTTATGAGCAATATGCTCGATATGTGATTGGAAATTTGAAAGGTTGTTATGGGTAAGTGATGAATACAATTGAAGTGCGAAAGATCAAAATTGACAATAAAACTGTTCTGGATAGTTGCAGTGACATGAATCTAAAAAATTACCAAAAATAGTAGAAATTGAATCAGAGACTGAATGAGATATCAAATTATAGCTTAATGAGTGTATTTTCATATAACAGAAACAAAGCAATCAAAGGAATTCTATATTATGAGATTTTTAAGTTTTTAAGAGACTGGTTCAGAATGACTACGTGATTCCCTGGTCTGACTTGGAAAAATCATTAAAAATTGTACAAAAATAATTAGGGAATATAATTTATATGCTTGAAATCCTTAATGAGTCTAGTTTCAAATAAAATAAACGAAAACATTTTTTTAATTCTGTACGAGGATAAAATTGATTTGTAGTGAAGAGTGATCAGAATAGTTGAGCAGTAAAACAGGGGTAACTTTAATGAATAAACTGTACTATTTGGCTAGACCAAAAATTCTAAAAATTTTATGGTAAGAATATACGTGAATCTAGTTTCAATGAAAATTAACGGTTTGTAATTTGGACTTCTGTAGCTCCAGAAATAAATAATTTAGGTGCTGGTACTCTGCTAGATAGCTTATTTTGAACCTGTTTATGATTGTAATAGTAAAAGGATGTGTGTTTGTGATGATAATATTCCGGGAACATATTGTTACTTTGTTTAAAGTATGATAACGTATTGTTTATTAATATTTACATACTTACTTACTAAGCTATAATGCTTACTCCCTTCCTTTCCTTTTTCCTATAGTGTCGCAGATGTTAGCTCAAGTCGGAGGTCGCCGGAGGTTAAATCACACTATCAAACTATTGATCGATATATAAAGGTTTTAAAGTATTTTTAAGTCTTTGACATGTATAGAGACTCGTTTAATTGTTATTAAGTTGCTAGAAATTGGCCCAAAATGCTGACCTATGTTATTTGAAGGTCTCTATTGTATAAAGTCATTTAATGTAGATAGTCTTGATTATTAATTAAATGATGCAATTTATGAATGTGTTTAAAAAAGTTTTAAATTAGAGTGAAATTATGAATCGATTTCTATACAATAATTAGTGATTAAGTCTGGTAATGTCTCATACCCTGTTCCGGCGTCGAACACGGGTAAGAGGTGTTACATCATATATATTCAACATTTTCAAAATGTTGATTCTAAAATTTCATCAATCATAATTTCATTTAGCTAGCACAAAAACAACATCAATTTAAATCATAATATATTTTAATTATTTTATTTTATGAACTTACCTACGATCCACTTCAAGTTAAAATGTAAGAACTACTCTGTAATTTTCCCCTTTCCTCGACTATTGCTGTAACACCCCTAACCCATACCCGTCGCTAGAACAGGGTTACAGAGCATTATTAGAGTTTTCAAATCAACGAGCATAAATTTATAACTTTTCAAATCATAAAAATAAACATTTTAAAACCAATCCAAAACATGCATATTATACTTTAAACAAGCCCTCAAGGCCCTAAATATGTGTTAGAAACAAGTCAGGACTAAGTCAAAAACTCAAAGAATTTTTTAGAAAACATTGAAAAGTTTCAACACTGGAGGGGTCACACGGCCAAGAGACACGTCCTTGTCTGAGGCCGTGTAGACATTCGAAGTAGGGATACACAGTCATGTCCCAGCCCGTGTAACTCACTGACTTGGGTCACACGACCAAGTCACATGCTTGTGTGCCAGGCCGTGTACCCTTTGAAGTAACCTCACACGGTCGTGTGCCAAGCCGTGTGCCAAGCCGTGTGCTAGGTTGTGTAACAACCTGACTTGCGACACTTTGAAAACTACAAGGGACACTTGGCCGTGTTGCCTGGCTGTGTGTCACACATGGTTGAGACACACGCCCGTGTGGATGAAAATAGGCCATTTTACAAACCATTTTTCTCACCCAAACTAGCATGTACGTATAAGCACATTTGCACCAACTTTCAAGTCATCAAATGACATCAAATTCATGCATAATCAAACTAACCAAGCATGATATAAACACATCCAACCAATATGCCCAGAGGCACCTCAATCACAATATCATTTCATAAACAATTAGATACTTGAATATTTGCTAAGATGTTCACTAACTTAAAACTAAGTTTAAAACTTCACATGCCATTTGATTTACCAAGCAAACACAAACCATTTGGTACCAAAAATGCCATCCTAAACTAGCACAAAAAAACCATATAATTCATACATACCAAAATACCAGTTCACCACAAATACATCATATCACAAATGATTGCATCCATATCATTTTATCAAATTAAAGATATATATATACAACCTAGGAAACAAAATGTCCAAACACATAACTTGGTAGTTCATTATTATACCGAATTTATCTAGACACATATACATATATACTTATAGCTACACATACATGCCACAATCCCAAAAGAGTTCAAAAGCTACTAACAATGATGGATAGTGTGAGTCGAAGTTTCGATCTGGCCCAAGTCAACAAAAGTAATCTACAAAATGACACACAAACTCGTATAAGCTTACAAAACTTAGTAAGTACATAAAAATTTATTTAACTTAACATTAAATGAATGAACTCTTATTTTACTTAATAAATGTTATCAAAACGTAACAATGACATGAATGTGCTATCAGGAGTACCAAAGAACAATAGGGCACGAAAGTGCGATCAGGGGTACTGAAGTACAACAAGGGCACGTAAGTAGGATCAGGGGTACCGAAGTACAAAAGGGGCATGGAAGTGTGATCGGGGGTATAATTATATAATAGTTAACTACTTGATTATAAAATAAAAATACATAAGGAAATCAAATGATATAATTTAATTACTATGAACTTAGTTCGACACTATCGCGAAGGAGTACGATCATCCACAACTTTCGCCTTCCCTCGATTTAAATCTAGTTGAGATCTATCTTTATCTAAATAAATAAATTCAACCAATTTAATAACTAATCTATTCAATTCAATCCAAAATCACATGTTAGAAAAATTACACTTTGGCCCTTATAGATTTGATTTCTTTTCAATTTAGTCCCTAAGCTCAATAAATGAAATTCATGCAAATCCATCCCTAGCCCAAGCTAACAAAATTTCATATAGGCCCCTATCAACTCATACAATTCATTATTTCACAATTTACACCATGAACTTTTCACTTTTTTCAATTTAACCTCTAATTGACATTTTAAAAAAAAATCACTTTACAAAAGTTATTTGTTTAACAACATATTCATTTTCTTCCGTCAAACATCAAATTCACATGATTTCATTCATGGTAACACCCTAGAATTTTAACAATTTTGGAAATTAGTCCCTGGGCTAGCTAGATTAAGCTACAACAACTTCAAAAACGTAGAAATCAATAAAAACGGAGTTAAAATTCATACTATGCAACCCGAAAAGCACAATCGAACCTTCAAGCTCCAAAAATGGGGTTTTCCAAGCCTAAATTTGATGGAGAAGAAAGCTCATGAAGATGAGCACTAATTTTTCTATTATGTGTTTTATGATTATTTTACTAATTACAATTTTAACCATTGTTTTTAACCTTTAAAAATTAACTGAACCATACCCATTTTTGTCCATTAACCATATCAATGGTATAATTACAACATAAAACCTCCAACCATTTAAATACATAGCTAATAACTCCCTTTAATTTATAGAACTTAAGTTTTGCACCTTTTGCAATTTAATCCATTTTATCGAATTAAGTATGCAAACGGTAAAATTTCTTAATAATTTTTTTATACGATACTACAAACATGTTGTAGACATCAAACTAATAAATAAATAGATATTCTCACATCAGATTTTTGGTCCCAAAACTACTTTTCTGATTCCACTGAAAAGGGGCTGTTACAACTCTCCCCCATAAAGAAATTTTTGTCCCCAAAAATCTTACTAGAAAGGAGGTTCAGATATTACTTTCTCATAGCTTCCTCGAGTTCCCATGTAGCTTATTATATTTTGTGTCACTACCAGTGAATTTTTACTAAAGCTATGTTCTTATTTCTCAATTCTTTCACCTCTCGTGCTAGAATTCTGATCGGTTCCTCACTGTATGACATACCAGGCTGAATTTCGATATCCGTCGGAGAGATAACATGTGAAAGGTCAAATCGGTACCGTCATAACATAGACACGTGAAAGACATTATGAATCTTTTCTATTTCTGATGGTAAAGTCAATAGATATGCAACAAGTCTGATTCTTTCAATGATCTCATACGGCCCGATAAATCACGGACTTAGCTTTCCTTTACCACCCAACCGAAGCAGTTTCTTCCAGGGTGATACTTTCAAGAATACTTTGTCGCTGACTTGAAATTCTATGTCTTTATGTTTATGATATGCATATGATTTCTAACAATCAGCAGTTGCTTTTAAACTATCTCGGATCATTTTTACTTTTTCTTCAGTCTCATGAATTAAATCAACCCAGTGTATCTTTTTCTTACTGAGCTTAGTCTAGTATAACAGAGTTTGACACTTACAACCATACAAAGCTTCATATGGTGCCATCTTTATGCTCGATTACATGAATTCAAATAGTGATAAATATTTCTCCCAGTCGCCATCAAGTTCTAATACACAATAATGAAGCATATCCTTGAGAATCTAATTACTCGCTCGGACTGACCATTGGTTTGAGGATGAAATGCAGTGCTAAAATGCAATCGCATACCTAGTGCTTCTTGTAACTTTCTCCAGAATCGCGATGTAAACCGCGGATCTCTATCTGAAATAATAGAAACTGGCACCCCATGCAATCTCACAACTTCAGCAACATATAACTCAGCTAGTCTCTCTAAGGAGTAATCTGTATATACAAGAATAAAATGTGCTGACTTCGTCAGACGATCAACGACAACCCAAATGGTATCTTTCTTTCTCGGAGATAGGGGTAAACCTGATGTGAAGTCCATAGTAACTCGCTTCCATTTCCATCCGATATCATCACTAGCTGCAATAAACTAGAAGGCACCTGATGTTAATTTTAACTTGTTGACATACTAAACATCTCGATACAAAATATGAAATCTCTAATTTCATTCCTAGCCACCAATACACTTGTTTCAAATTATTGTACATTTTAGTGCTTCTAGGATGAGCAGACAATCGACCATAATGAGCTTCACACAAAATCTTCTAAATTAACCCTAAATCTTCGATACATAAAGTCTGCCTCTAAAAAGTAAGCAATTATTGGACCCAATTGAAAATCTGACTCAGGAGTCGACTCACACGATTTTTGTTTAGCTACCAAAACATAATCATATTTTTGAGCCTCACAAATCTATTATAAGAACAATGGTTTAGCTTTTAACTCAGCTAAAATTGAACCATCAACAGACAATGACAATCGCGTATTCAACGATCGCAAAACAAACAAAGATTTTCTACTTACAGTATCAGCCACTACATTTACTTTTGTTGGATGATAATCAATAATCAAATCGTAGTCTTTCAATGGCTCGAGCCATCTGCCCTGTCTCAAATTCAAATCTTTTTGCGACATTAGATACTTCAAACTCTTATGATTAGTAAATATATGATACTTTTCGCTGAACAAATTGTGTCACCAAATTTTCAACGCAAACACAATAGCTACAAACTTAAAGTCATGTGTCGGATAATTCTTTTCATACAGCTTTAATTGTGGGGAAGCATAAGCTATTACTTTGCCTTCCAGCATCAAAACACAGCCTAAACCATTGAAAGATGCATCATTGAAAACCACAAATTCTATACCCGAATTAGGTTGAACTAGAATGGGTGCTTCGGTCAACAATGCCTTCAACTGGTCGAAACTTTGCTGACACTTGTTAGACCATTCGTATTTCACACTTTCTGTAATAGTTGTGTCATCGGTGTAACTATCAACGAGAATTATTGGACAAATCTTCTGTAATTTCCAGCTAGTCCTAGAAGACTTCTAATCTCAAATATATTTCATGGAGGCTTCCAATCAACAATAGCTGAAATTTTACTGGGATCTACTCTAGTGCCATCTGTCAACACAACATGTCCTAGAAAACAAACTTCTCAAAGCCAAAAATCACATTTGCTAAACTTAGCAAATAATTGTTTTTCATGTAAAGTTTGCAAAACAATTCATAGATGCCTAGCATGCTCGGATTCATCTAGTGAATAAACCAAAATATCATCGATGAAAACCACAACAAATCAATCTAGATACGATTTGAAAATTATGCTCATCAGATCCATAAATACTGTAGGCGCATTGGTTAAACCAAACGGCATCACTAAAAATTCATAATGTTCGTATCTGGTTCTGAATGCAGTTTTTAGCACATCTGTATCTTTAACTCACAACTAGTAATAGCCAGAACGAAGATCAATCTTCGAGAATACTATTGCAGCTTTCAACTAGTCAAATAGATCGTCAATACATGGAAATTGATATTTTTTCTTTATCATCACTTTGTTCAGTTGTCTATAATTGATACACAACTGCATAGATCCATTTTATTTCCTAACAAATAAACTAGAAGCACCCAAAGGAGAAAAACTAGGTTGAGCAAAGCCTCTATCTGTTAACTCTTGCAGCTGTGCTTTCAACTCTTTCAATTCTGTAGGTGCTATTCTGTAGGGTGATATAGATATCGAGGATGTTCTTGGCATCAATTCAATTCCAAACTCAACCTCCCGAGTAGGAGGTAGCCCATGCAACTCTTTTGGAAATACATATGAGAATTCATATACCACTGGAATCGATGCTAGTTTCATTTTCGAGATTCTGGAGTCAACTATATCAGCGAGATATGCTTCACAACCCTTTTTAACATATTTCTGTGCTATCGTAACAGAGATTAAACTAGATGTACCATCCAATCTATTTAAATCAATTCGGACCTGCTTACCATTTCGACATTTTAGCACAATATATTTTCTTCTACAATTCACAATAGCATCATGCTGTGTTAACTAGTCCATTCCAAGAATCACATCGAATTCATCAAAAGGTAATAACATTAAACTAGCAGGAAAGTCGTAACCCATAACCCGTATCCATCGTCGAACTAGGGTTAAAGGCATTACCAGACAAATCAGAACAATTAACATACATTTCATAAACATCAAAGCATCAGAAATCAAATATCAATATAGAATCCCTTATCTAGGTTATCGATACCTTTAACATGCATTAGAAAAGAGTCGGGACTAAACTGAACACATACAAAATTTTTCCAAAACTTAATCATTTTCAAAGAAGTATAGGTGACACGCCTGTGCTAACAGGCCATTTGCCTTACACGGCATTAGACACACCCGTGTGTCTAGGCCGTGTCAAAACAGGGCATACATACTGACTTGCTCACACAGCCACAAGACACGCCCGTGTGCCTTGACCGCGGTCGAGCCTGACTTGGGTCACACAGCTAGCCACATGCCCATGTGCCTTGGTCGTGCTCGAGCCTGACTTACAATTGTAAGGTACTCCAAGGGACACACGGCCGTGCAACATAGCAGTGTGTCACACACGGCTGAGACACACACCTGTGTCCCTGCCCGTGTGGACAAAAATAGGCCATTTGAATAGCCAACTTGCCACCCTAATTGAGTCAAACCTACAAGCACCAAAACCAAGCATATTTGCACAACATTTTATGACCAATTTGCCGTAAAAACATAAGCCATTCATGGAATATCATTGCCAACCGAATTTCCATATCAATTCAACAACCAAATCATTACAAATCAAAAATAAAATATACCAAACATATGTTCCAATTTCATGATCAAAACTTATCAATTACCATAGCTAACGCATACCAAAGCTTACCATTTCTTATATTATTGCATAAACACAACAAATATATCATATTGCCTCATAACTCATATACCAAAACCATATCATAATCAAATCCACACCAAGCCATATCACATGGCTAAATATATACATCATAAAACATATTCTAAACATTTCTAGCCTATACATGCCATACTTTAATATATACATTTTCAAAAGTAACAAAATAAGACTCGATAGTGTGGTGACGATCCTCGATGATCCCCAAGCTCACAGTAGCTTCGATATCTAAAAAAATAATGCAAACACACACAAGTAAGCTTTCAAAAGCTTAGTAAGCCATATACTTGGATCATAGATCATCATTTGCACATATACTTACCCTTTATTTTCAAATATAGCTCTCAATTCGAACATACCTGAGTCCGATACATATTCATTTATTCATTCATTTTCTCAAAATGCCCGTTGAACCGTTCGGAAACGTAAAGATACTCAAATAGCTTAGAGAACATATACAATGCCAACGTCCCAGACGTGGTCTTACATGTAATCAAACATTGATGCCACTGTCCCAGATAGGGTCTTACACAAAATCAAATATGATGCCTATGTCCCAGACATGGTCTTACATGTAATCACATAATGGAATCCTATGTCATGACATATGTATCCTAACTATTCCTAGGGTTTGTATGGGGCTTTTCAGATGTCAGAACTTTGTCGATACTTTCTCGAATAGCACATATTGAGCTTAAATATTCATTTGTCACTATTCAATATCATATGAACAATAATAATTCAATTCAAACATGTTTATTGTATATTGACTTACCTTGTACGGATTCAGATGAATGAAATCGGTTACTCGACAACTTTCGACTTTCCCCGATCTAACTCTATTTTTTTTAATTCTTGATCTATATAAATTCAAATTTAACTTATTCAATCACAAATTCATTCAAAACAATCCATAGATACATATTTAGGGCAATTTGTAAACTAGCCCTCACATTTTGACACTTTAGTCCCTAATTCAAAAAATCACAAAATACACATAATTTGCATATACTTATGCTTAGCCAAATATTCATAGCTCTTATTCAAGTCCACACATTTCATTATTTCACATTTTAGTCCCTCAATTTACAAATTTCACAATTTAGCTCATTTTACTCAAAATCATCAAAAGTCTAAAGACAAAACATATAAACCCAATATCAAACTTTCATATTTCATCATATAACAACATAAATCTCATGAATTTATCCATGGCACATTTTAAATTCATCATCAAAATCATAAATTGAGGCATGGGCTTAGTAAAACACAAAGTAACGATCACAAAAACATAGAAATTATCAAAAATGGAACAAAAACGAACCTTCAATTGAGCTTTAGTATGGCTAAACCCTAGCTAACTCTTTTATTTTCTTTTAATTTGTATTTTCAGTTGTGGATGAACACATAATGGCCAAATTTTATGTTTTATTTACTTATTATTAACTTAAATAACCAAATTCTAATTTTGCCATTAATGAAATAATAATAAAAACTTATAATGGTTGTCTTTAAATGTCCATTAACCATGTTAATGGTCCAATTGAAATATGAGGACCCTTGCTTTAGAAAGCAAAATCAAATAGGTACTTCAACAAACAAAAGGCTACTTTTACTTTTTACACGATTAGGTCCTTTTTTTCAAAATTAAGCACACAAACATTCAAATTTCCATACGAGGCTTTCACACATGCTCATTCACGTATCATAGACACAGAAAATAATATTTAAATATTTTATTATTATTAATTTTTTGACTCGAATATGTGGTCCTAAAACCACTATTCCAACTAGGGTCTAAACCGGACTGTTACAGATTAACTAGAACATACTGACCCAAAGGATTTGTGACTTTAATAGTATATTTAGTGAATTCAATAGGTATTTTATTTTTTTTCTACTAATGTAGTGCATAAGTACGAATGAGTTTATCTAGGATCAATCAATGCATATACATTATGTAACACCCCTAACCTGAATCCGTCATCAAAATAGGGTTACGAAGCATTACCAGGGTTTAAAAATCAAACAAACAGAAAATTTCAAACATTTCATAACATATCAATATTCATAATAAAACCAATCAAAATCATACATACTGTCCCTTATACGAGTCATTGATGCCATAAATATGCATTAGAAACAAATCGGAACTAAATTGAAAACTCAAAAAATTTTCAAAGCTATAGGGACCACACAGCTGTGTGGCCAGGCCTTGTGACTCACACAGCGAAGAGGCACACCCGTGTCTTAGGCTGTCTGGGCATTGGAAATGGGGACACATGGCTGTGTCTCAGCCCGTGTCTGTGCCCGTGTAACTCACTGACTTGGGCCACGCGACCAAGCCACACGTCCGTGTGCTAAGCCGTGTACCTTTCGAAGTAACCTCACATGCTCGTATGCCAGGTCGTGTAATAGCCTGACTTGCAACCCTTTGAAAGCTACAGAGGACACACGGCTGAGACACACGCCCATGTGTCTACCTGCATGGACGAAATAAGCTATTTTACAAGCCATTTTTTTCACCCAATTTGGCATGTACCTACAACCACAATTGCACATACTTACAAGCCATAGCAAGGCTTCTAAATTAGGCATAAATGAACCTTAAAACATATGGTATAACATCATACAACCAATATGCCTTTAGGCACCACAATTGACAATTTATAGCATGACCAACCATATGTTCAATTTAACCAAATAACCAAACAACTTGTGTGCATACTTGCATCAATTTACCATATGAATCGTACCTACTTAAATATCAACCTACCACAAATTCATGATAACACAAGACACATATACCCGATGCACACTTAATTATCATTTTATCGTTCATCATTTAACCAAAAATCAAGCCACACATCAACCATATTGAAACAACTTATATACATACAAAAATATCCCAAAACACAAGCCAAATCATATGGCCACAATTACTGTAACAGTTTATTTTTCATCAAATCGGAATAGTGGTTTTGAGACCACAAATTCAAAATCAAAATTATTATTTTATTATTATTTTAGTATTTACAGCATGATAGCATGTATCGGTGAGAATTTAGTGAGGTAATTTCATCGTTTAAATGGTCAATTTGATAAAAAGTACTAAATTACGTAAAGTGCAAAAGTAGTGTTCTATTAGCTAAAAGTATTAAACAGCTATAGAACCTTAAAGTAAAGTTCCTTATGTTGTAATTAGACCATGACTAGTGTGAGTAGACACAAATGGACATGATTAAATTAATTTAAATGAATTATAACAAAGGTTATTTTAGTAAACTAGTTAATAAAAGGTTAATTAAAATAAAACAAAACCATTTTAATTCATTATCATCTTGTTAGCCAAAAATTAAGGCTTAGAAAAGCCATGAAATTATTTTGAAGGTTCGGTCACTTTGAAGCTTGATTTGGTAAGTGATTTTTGTCCTGTTTTTAATGATTTCTATGTTTTTGAGATTGTTGCAACTAGTACTAGCTAGCCCAGGGACTAATTTGCAAAACTATTAAAGATTTTGGAAGTTTCCATTGATTAATATGTGTGATTTTAGATTATTTATGATAGATTTTGAATGGTTGTTGTTAGTTAAACAAGTTTTGTTAAGTGATTTTTAGTGAAAATGCAAAATAGGGATTAAATTGTGAAATATGTACAGTTAGTGTTTAAAATGTGAAATAAATGAAAAATATGGGCTGCTAGAGGAATAATAGTAATTCGGCTAGCATGGGTTTAATTTAAATTTCATTAATTTGTGATTTTATGAAATGAGGACTAAATTGTGAAAAATGTGAAATATTAGGGGCAAAAGTGTAAATGTATTTTAAAGTGTGTTTTAGATTAAATTGAATGAATTGATGATTGAATAAGTTAATTTTGAATATGTTTAAATAAATAAATGAGAAATATAGACTTAGATCGGGGAAAGAATAAAGTTACGGAATAGTTGACTCGATTCGCAGTTTTAGCATGCAAGGTAAGTTCGTATTTTATAGTTTCATTTTAAATGTATTCTATATGCTTTGATATAGCATAAATTGTGATTATGTGACTTCGGACAAGTTTGGGAATGATTCAACGATGATTCGACAGTTGGAAGCTTGATTAAACATTAGGAATAGTTTAGGATGCTAATAACATGTCATTAGGGATACTTTGAGTTGGCTTCAGGCCATGATACAACACTTCAGGTGGGAGATAAACCGATTTGGCTTTGGGCCATGCATAGCGGCTAATTTGGCTTCGGGCCATGATATTAATATTTCAGAGATAAGTTACCTTGATTTGGCTACAGGCCATGGTATAGGTACTTATCGTGTGAGACCTTTGAGTATCCGACTTCTATTTTGAATGGTTGAAAGAGTAAATGAGAAATGAGAATGTATATGAGGTTGGTACGAGATGGTACAGGTATGTGTATAAACTATTTTAATGTTGAATCAAAGAAATGAGAATGGAAGTATATAGTTTTGTGAATGAGCTTTTGAAAGGTTTGATAGTTAAGGAAAGTTACATATTGATGTATTCAAATTATTTATTTATGTTATGTGATTGCATTAATTTTATTTCATACGAACTTACTAAGCTTTATAGCTTATATCATTTAATTTTCTATGTTTTATAGTGATTACAAAGCTAGCTCAGATTCGAGGATCGTTGGAGATCGCTTGTAACAGTCCAGTTTTAGCTAAACTGGAACAGTGGTTTTGAAACCACAAATCCAAGGTCGTAAAGTTATTTTAATGTTATTTTTGGTGTTTATAGCATGAGAATATATATGTGTGAAAATTTTGTGAGCTAATTTTATCGTTTAATAGCTCAATTAGAGAAAAAAGACTAAATTGCGTAAAATGCAAAAGTGGCATTCTAAACGTTAAAAGTGCTTAATTGTCATGGCTTATTAAATGAAAGGTCCTTATGTTGTGAGTAGACAATTAATAGTGGGAATGGACATATATGGACATGTATTTTATGTTTATTAATGTTTTAAACCAAGGTCAAATTAGTAAATTAGTAATTAACATATGATAAAACAAAACAACAGCATTATCATCTTTATTTTCATCATCCATAACTGAAAATAAGGAATAAAAAGAGGTTATTCTAGAGTTCTTCATTCATCCTTGTATATTAAAGCAATTAAGGTACAATTTTGATCTATTTTTTATGATTTCTATGTTTTTGTGATCGTTGCTTTGAGTACTAGCTAGCCCATGTCTTAATTTTTGAAACTGTTAAAGATTTTGAAAGTTGACATTGATGAATTCATGTGTTTTTGGATGTTTGATGATGAAATATGAAAGCTTGGTGTTTGATATACATGTTTTGTAAAGTGATTTTGAGTAAAAATGCATATTAGGGATTAAATTGAGAAAAATGTAAATTGAGGGGTTAAATTGTGAAATAAATGAAAAATATGGCTAGGAACCTATAGAGAATTCGGCTAAGCATAGGTCTTATTGAATTTTGTGAATTTAGTGTATTTATCAAATAAGGACTAAATTGTAAGAAATGTGAATGTTTCGTGTCAAAGTTTGAATTGGCTTAAATATGTGTTTGTGGATGAAATTGATTGATTTGGTGATTAAATGGATTGACTTTGAATATATATAGATCAAGAACAAAAGAAATCAGACTTAGATCGAGGCAAGAACAAAGTACTCGATTAATCGGCTAGTTTGATTGTTTCTATGAACGAGGTAAGTTCATATGCAAATAAATGTCTTTAAATTGAATTATATGTGTTTATTTGTCATTGAAATGTTATGAATGTTGAATGAGCAAATTCGAGCAAGAATCGACAGAGTTACAACATCCGAAAGTCCCGTACGAACCTTAGGAATAGTATAGGATACAAATGTCATGACATTAGGTTACCGAGATGTGATTACATGTAAGACCGTGTCTGGGGCATTGGCATTGTATTGTGATTACGTGTAAGACCATGTTTGGGACATTGGCATTGTTAATCGATTACGTATAGGACCCTGTCTAGGACAGTGGCATCGGTATATGATAACATGTAAGACCATATTTGGGATATGGCATTGTGTGAGCTTATGTGATTTTAGAGTATCCTTAACAATTCCAAATGGTTCAATGGGAAAATTCAAGTCGATAAAGAATAGGTGAATGAGTTAAGTGACTCAAGTACGTACGAGTTTCATAGAGTATTGAAAAGGTGAAGTAATTGATGAATTTGATTAAGATATTGAATATGTGTTTAATGAGAAAGGTTTATGAACTTGTATGTGATTAGCCATGCTTAGCATATGTGAACTTGCATGTGATTAGCCGTGCTTAGCATATTTGAATTGATATGCAAATGTTCATATGATGACTTTATTTGTATATGGCTTACTAAACTTTTAAAGCTTACTGTGTTTAACTTTCTCTATTTTATAGATTATCGAAGCTAACTCAGACTCGGGGATCATCGAGAAATGTCATCACACTATCGATCATCTCGTTGGTACTTTTGGAGCTTTGTATATATGGTATATGACATGTATAGGCTAGTGTCATCTTGGTATGTTTTAAGTTATGACTTTAGCCATGAAATTTGGCTTGTAAATTTGGTCTGTATTTGGCCATTTAAGTTGGCTCAAATTATGTGTTTGATAAGTGATAAATGTGATGTATATAATGCCTTATTTGGTATGGTTATATGATTTCTCTTTTTATAGTTGTAAGTTGGAGTATTATTTCTTGGAAGTTGGTATATTGTGGTTTGATTTTGAGGTGATGATATGGTGTGTTTTGGTGACATAAAATAGATGATAAGTTAATAAGGAAATGCATTTAGAACTTATGTAAGTCTTGATGATTTTGGTATATTGATTTGGTATGTTTTTGAATATGGAATTAAATAGTTGAAATGCTTGTGGATAGATGGCATGATATGTGTATGAATTAGATTGTTTTGGCTACCTATATATGTAATGAATGGGTACTATTTTGGTTTCTTTGTGTGCATGGAATAACGGTGGAAAATTGGTTTTACAAATGGCCTATTTTTGTCCAGACGAGCAGAGACACGGGCGTGTGTCTCAGTCGTGCCCGTGTGCGACACACGGTTACGCTATACGGCCGTTTGCCCCCTGGTGTAACCCTTCGAATTAAAGTCAGTATTCCCAACAGGTTTGGCATGGCCTAGACACACGGGCATATCTACTGGTCATGTGTGGCACACGGCTGGTACACGGGCGTGTGGCCAAGTTAGTAACCCCCTCTAGAGTTCACACGGCCTGGTACATGGGCATGTCCTCGTCCGTATGGTACAAGTTAGTATGTATGCCTTATTTTCACACGACCTGTGACACGAGCATGTCTGGTCCTCGTACGGCCTGTTCACATGGGTTTATGACCCTTAAATGTAGAAATATTTTATATGTTTCTCAAAGTTTGTAAATGTTATCGGTTTAGTCCCGAAGCACTTCTAAGCATGTTTTAAGGTCTCGTAGAGCCTTATAAGGGACAATGTGAATGATTTGAATGAATTTTGGTTATCAATGCTTAAATGCATATAAATGAGGTGTATTATCCAGTAATACCTCGTAACCCTATTTCGATGAGGAATATGGGTTAGAGGTGTTACATTTAATTAGTATTAAAGCTACGGTTTAGTCAATTTCAGGACTAATGTAGCATGTGAGAGTCTAGCTATACATGCCATATATATAAACTACAATAGTGTGATGATTCCTGACAATTAAAATGTGTTTTTCTTATAGCAAATGGATCTCGATTGAGCCGCAGCTGACAATGTTGAAAGTAATGCACTCGCTCCCACTGAGGGGGCAGTGCAATCTGATTCTAGACTTGTAAATAGTAGCCACGAGGGAGAGTCTAAACAAGCCTTCTTCCAAATGATGAGTTAGTGGTTCACAGAGTTCATTCTAACGAATCCGGCTACTCAACAACCTCTACCCCTATCTGTTCCTCAATAAAACCATGTTATTCCTCAAGTTATATATTTGACACAGTTGAATAAACCACTAGTAGATGAGATTTGTAAACATGAGACTAAGGAGTTTTGGGCTACCGTTGATGATGATACTGAGAGAGCTGAGTTTTGCTCGAAAACATGATCAAAGTATTTGATGAATTTTCTTGCACTCTTGAAGAATGTATCAAATGTGTGGTATATTTACTTAGAGACAATGCATACTATTTGTGGAAACGTTGATATCTGTAGTTCCAAGGGAAAGAGTTACCTTTGAGTTCTTCCAATCTAAATTCCGAAAGAAGTATATAAGTTAGTAATTTCTCGATCAGAAACATAAAGAGTTTTTAGAGCTAAAACAAGGTCACATGACTGTCACTGAGTATGAAAGAGAGTTCGTACGTTTAAGCAAGTATGCCCGGGAATATGTTTCCACTGAAGAGATCATGTGTAAAAGGTTCGTTGACGGATTGAACGAGGATAGAAAACTATTAGTCAGTATTCTTGAATTGAAAGAATTTGTTGTACTAGTTGAGAGGGCTTGTAAAGCTGAGGATCTTAGCAAAGAAAAGAGAAAAGCTGATTTTGAATCAAGAGATTCGAGAAAGAGATCAACTAGTAAATCTTATTAGTTTGCATCAAAGAAATTTTGAGACTCGTTTAATTATTCTAATGCATCTGTTGGACATTCAAACATGGATCGTGAAAACTAACTTGTGAGCTCTAAAGCTTCGGCTATCTCAATAGCTAGTGTTGGTAGTGTGAGACAAAATCGACCTAAATGTAGACAGTGTAGAAAATGACATTTCAGTGATCGTAGATCGAATGATTGAGCTTGTTTTAAATGTGGATCGTTGGATAATTTTATTTGTGATTGCCCGGAGTTGGCTGAGCAAGATATAGTACAGAATACGAGGACGAGTAGCACTGCAGTTAGAGGTAGACCACTCAGAAACACAGGAAATGTAAGTGGTGGTAGAGGTGTGACACGAGACACTGCTGCGAGATCTGATGCTAGAGCACCTGAACGAGCATACACTATTCACGCTCACAAAGAAGCATCATCTCCAGATGTTATCATCGGTACTTTTACTCTCTATGGTACTAAAGATATTGCATTGATAGATCCAAGATCAACTCATTTGTATATATGTGTGAATTTAGTATCTAGTAAGACTTTGCCTGTAGAGTCTACTAAATTTGTAATTAGAGTATCGAACCCCTTAGGCAAGTATGTGTTGGTTGATAAATTGTGCAAGAACTGTCCGTTGATTATTCGGGATATTTGTTTTCCAACTGATCTGATGTTGTTAGCATTTGATGAATTTGATATAATTCTGGATATGGATTGGCTAATGTTGCATGATGCTATTATGAATTGCAAACGAAAGATGATTGATTTGAGATGTTAGAATAATAAGATTATTCAGATTGAATCAGATGATCTAAATGGTTTACCAATAGTGATTTCATCGATGTTAGCTCAGAAATATGTGAGAAAGTGTTGCGAAGCTTACTTTGCTTATGTGCTAGATACGAAAGTGACTGAAAAGAAGATCGAATCATTGCTAGCTGTGTGTGAATACCCAGATGTGTTTCCTGAAGAGTTATCAGGTTTACCACCGATCCGAGAGGTTGAGTTTGGTATTGAGTTAATGCCGAGTACAACACCGATATCGATAGCTCCGTATAGAATGGCTCCTTACAGAGTTAAAAGAATTAAAAGCTCAGTTGCAAGAATTAACCGACAGAGGGTTTGCAGGATCGAGTTTCTCGCCATGGGGCGCTCCCGTATCATTTATGAAAAAGAAAGATGGCACGGTGAGAATGTGTATAGACTACCGATAGTTGAATAATGTGACAACCAAGAATAAATGCCCTTTACCGTAGATTGATGACTTGTTTGATCAATGGAAAAGTGCTACAGTGTTTTCAATGATAGATTTGAGATCTGGCTACTATCAGTTATGAGTTAAAGAATCTAATGTGCCAAAAACCGTATTTAGAATGAGGTATAGTCATTATGAATTCTTAGTTATGCCTTTCAGACTAACGAATGCACCTGCTATCTTTATGGACTTAATGAACTGTATTTTCAGACCGTTTCTAGATCAATTTGTTGTGGTATTCATTGATGACATTTTGATATATTCACGAAAAGAATCTGAGCATGCCGAGCATTTGAGAATTGTATTGTAGACTCTGCGTGATAAGGAGTTATTTGCAAAGTTCAGCAAATGTGAATTCTGGTTGTGCGAAGTTGGTTTTTTAGGACATATTGTTTTAGCTGATGGTATTCAAGTCAATCCGAGCAAGATTTCTGCAATAATGGATTGGAAACCTCAGAGAAATGTTTCTAAGATCCGTAGTTTTTTAGGACTAGCGGAATATTATAGACGATTTGTGAAAGGCTTTTCAATGATTGCGACTCTGTTAACGAGATTGTTTTAGAAAGATGTAAAGTTTGAATGGTCTGAGAAATGTCAAAAAAGTTTTGATCAGTTGAAAGCTCTTTTGACTGAAGCTCTAGTGTTAATATAGCCAGAATCAGGTGAAGAGTTTGTGATCTATAGTAATGCATCGTTGAATGGTTTGGGCTGCATTTTGATGCAAGAAGGCAAAGTCATAGCTTATGCCTTGAGACAGTTGAAGTAGCATGAAAAGAATTATCCGACGCACGATTTAGACTTAGCATCCATTGTATTTGTGTTGAAGATTTGGTGCCATTATTTGTTCGGTGAGAAATGCCATGTTTATTCATATCATAAGAGTTTGAAATATCTGATGACTCAAAAAGATTTGAATTTACGATAGCAGAAATGGCTGGAATTGTTAAAAGATTACAAGCTAGTGATTGGTTACCATCCGAGAAAAGCAAATGTTGGTGCTGATGTATTAAGCCGGAAATCATTGTTTGCTCTACATGCAATGAATACATAGTTGGCTCTATCTGATGACGGCTCAATTGTAGCTGAGTTGAGAGCGAGACTATTGTTTTTATAGCAGATTTGTAAAGCTCAGAAAGTTGATAATGAAATGTTAGCAAAACGAGCTCAATGTAATTCGAACCCTGATTCAAAGTTTCAAGTTGATTTCGATGATTGTTTATGATTCAGAGGCCAAATATGTGTTCTGAGAAATTCAGAGTTGATCCAGATAATTTTGAACGAAGCACATAGTAGTTGATTATCTGTTCATCTTGGAAGTACGAAAATGTATGACGATTTGAAATAGCTCTATTGGTGGCATGGTATGAAATGTGACATTTCAGAGTTTGTTTCTAAATGTTTGGTTTGTCAGCAAGTTAAAGCTGAGCATCAGGTACCGTCTGGTTTATTGCAACCTATTATGATTCCCGAGTGGAAATGGGATAGAGTAATTATGGATTTTGTGTCAGGATTGCCTTTATCTCTGAGAAAGAAAGATGCGATCTAGGTTATAGTTGACAGATTGACAAAATCAGCTTATTTTATTCTGGTACGAACAAACTATTCTCTTGAAAAGTTAGTTGAGTTGTCTATCTCTGAGGTTGTGAGATTACATGGAGTACCTATTTCTATTATTTCGGATAGAGATCCGAGGTTCACATCGAGGGTTTGTAAGAAACTGTAAGATACACTTGGTACAAAACTACATTTTAGTACAGCATTTCACTCACAGACGGATGGTCAATCCGAACAAGTTATAAAAATACTCAAGGATATCTTGAGATGTTGCATTCTTGAGTTTGAAGGTACGTGGGAAAGGTATTTTCTATTGATTGAATTTGCGTATAGTAATAGTTTTCAATCGAGTATTAAAATGGAACCTTACGAAGCTTTATACGGTCGAAAGTGTCGAACACCGTTGTATTGGACTGAACTTAGCGAGAATAAGATTTTTAAGGTTGATTTAATTAAAGAGATCGAACAGAAAGTAAACGTGATTCGCGATAGTTTGAAAGTAGTGTCAGATCATCAAAAATCATACGCAGACTTAAAATGGAAAGATATTGAGTTTCTGCTCAGGGATAAAGTGTTTTTGAAAGTGTCACCGTGGAAGAAAATACTCAGATTCAGCAGAAAAGGAAAGTTGAGTCTGAGATACATCGGATCGTATGAGATTATCGAGTGAGTTAGACCAATTGCTTATCGACTAGCATTGCCGTCTGAGTTAGAAAAGATTCATAATGTATTTCATGTATCGATGCCTCGATGATACCGATCTAACCCTTCGCATGTTATTTCCCCGAGCAAAGTTGAGATTCAGTCAGATTTATCATACAGTGAGGAACCAATTCAAATTCTAGCTCGTGAGATTAAAGAGTTGAGAAATAAAAGAATAGTGTTAGTGAAAGTTTTATGGCATCGACACGGGGTAGAAGAAACTATGTGAGAACCCGAGGATGCTATGAGAAAGCAATATCCAAACCTATTCGTTGGTAAGGTTTTCGGGGATGAAAATACCTAAAGGGGGAGAGTTGTAACAGTCTAGTTTTAGCTAAATTGAAACGTGGTTTTGAATCCACAAATTCGAGGTCACAAATTTATTTTATTGTTACTTTTGGTGTTTATAGCATGAGAATATATATGTGTGAAAATTTCGTGAGCTAATTTTATTGTTTAATATATCAATTGGAGAAAAAGGACTAAATCACATAAAAATGCAAAAAGTGGAATTCTAAAAGTTAAAAGTGCTTAATTGTCATGGCTTAAAGGTCCTTATGTTGTGAATAGACCATTGATAGTGTGAATGGACATAAATGGACATGTATTTTATGTTTATTAATGTTTTAAACTAAGGTCAAATTAGTAAATTAGTAATTAACATATGTTAAAACAAAATAAAAGCATTATCCTCTTTATTTTCATCATCCATAATCGAAAATAAGGAAGAAAAAGAAGTCATTCTAGGGTTCTTCATTCAGCCTCGTATATTCAAGCAATTAAGTACGGTTTTGATCCGTTTTTGATGATTTTTATGTTTTTGTGATCATTGCTTTGAGTATTAGCTAGCCCGTGTCTTAATTTCTGAAACTATTAAAGATTTTGAAAGTTGACATTGATGAATTCATGTGTTTTTGGATGTTTGATGATGAAATATGAAAGCTTGGTGGTTGATATACATGTTTTGTAAAGTGATTTTGAGTAAAAATGCATATTAGGGATTAAATTGAGAAAAGTGTAAATTGAGGGGTTAAATTGTGAAATAAATGAAAAATATGGGCTGCTAGGGACCTATAGAGAATTCGGCTAAGCATGGGTCTTATTAAATTTTGTGAATTTGGTGTATTTATGAAATAAGGACTAAATTGTAAGAAATGTGAAAATTTAGGGCCAAATTGTAAATTGTCTTAAATATGTGTTTGTCGATGAAATTGATTGAGTTGGTGATTAAATGGATTGATTTTGAATATATATATATATATATCAAGAATGAAAGAAATGGGACTTAGATCGAGGTAAGAACAAAGTACTCGATTAATCGGCTAGTTTCGTTGTTTCTACGAACGAGGTAAGTTCATATGCAAATATATGTCTTTAAATTGAATTATATGTGTTTATTTGTCATTGAAATGTTATGAATGTTGAATGAGCAAATACGAGTAAGAATCGATAGAGTTACGACATTTGAAAGTCTTGTACGAACCTTAGGAATAGTATAGGATACAAATGTCATGACATTAGGTTACCGAGATGTGATTACATGTAAGACCATGTCTGAGACATTGGCATTGTTAATCGATTACGTGTAAGACCCTATTTGGGACAGTGGCATCGATATATGATAACATGTAAGACCATATCTGGGATATAGCATTGTGCAAGTGTACAATCCCAATTCTTCTCGGGCCTATTAAACCCAAACATAACCACTAACCTATTACAATAAAACAAAGCCCAAAACTTTAAAAAATCCTAGGCCACAAAGCTAAAAAAAATTTCAGCAAAAAAAGGGAAACCTAGATCTGCTGCCTCTCTTCAACCGCCGCTAACCACGTTTGCCTCCACTACCCACGTTCTCCACCACCATGTGCCCACGCATCACTCCACCCACGGTCACCATACCTACAACGAATAGAAGCAGTAAACAGTTGTAAATATGGCTAGAAAAAGCCACAAATATTCATTGTAAAAGGTTACGAACTCAATACAAACAAACGCAATCAATATTGAAAATACTCAGATCTTTGAATTCAAATACACACGCAACCAATACAAAAGAAAAAAATCTGAAGCGAAGAGGTGGTTTTCGTTTTTATTTTTGAATCTTTCTTTCTTTCTTTTTTTCTTCATTTACTTTTTACATATATACATATTATAAAGAAAGAGAGAAATTTACCTTTCAAATCGCTAGAAAACGGGAGTTTTTTTGAGCTCTGGTCGCCGTGCACGGTGGTCGACGGCGGTGGACGGTGGCGGGTGACCGGCAGTCCAATGGCTCGAAATTGGAAAAGGGGGGGAGAGTTTTTTTTATGGCTTTCAGTTTTTTTCAAAAGTGAGAAGGGAAAAGTGATTTTTTTAAGTAAAATTTTGATTTTTATAGCACCCCTCATATGGTGTCGTTTTGGGGAGAGTATCAGATGCCAACGACGCTATTTAGTCCTTCGACCCGAAATTTGACCCGCTCCAGGCCAAGATCCGCATGTTTTTTAATGGAAGGGCTAATTGCACTTTTAGCCCTTCCGCCTTTTAATTGCTTTGTAATCAAGTTTTTATTATTTTTTAATTTTTACCCCATGATTTATTTTGATTTCAATTTGGTCCCCCTGATGCTATGTGTTTTGGAGGAGAAGTAAAAATTTCCCTTTTGGTCCCTCCTTGTCATTCACACACTCGATTTGGCCCTTTCCTCTTTTATTTGTTTTCAGATTTTCCCCAAACTTTTGTTTTAAGTTTAATTCAGTCCTTTTTTTGTTATTTCAGCTATTTTATTAATTTAATTAATATTAACGTCACTATTATTATTATTATTATTATTTCTATTATTATTTTACTATTATTATTTATTATTATAATCATTTTTATTATTAATATTATGATTTCTATTATTATTATTGCTATTATTATCATTAGTATTATTATTATTACTATTATTTTTTTACTACTACCATTATTATTATCATTATAGTATTATTATTATTATTATTATTATTATTATTATTATTATTATTATTATTATTATCATTATTATGTTTAAACCATTTCATCCGGTGTTTCATTATTCATATGTTTATTTGCTTGTTCTCAATTTAAATTAAATTTTCACTAGAATTTTCTTTGTTACTTCATTTATTATTCCTTTATTATTTTATTTATTTCATTTCATTTTTTTTGTTTCGTTCTCATTATTATTATTTATTCATTTATGTCTTTATATACCTACAAGTTTCTGTTATTCGTTATTATTGTATTTATATTATCATCTTCGTTATTATTATTTTATTATGCATATTAGTGCCGTAATTCATTTCCCATTTTACCATAAAATCATGTTACATTTTACTCGATACATTGAAATTTTTTTTTAAATAAGTAATTTTTCGTATTTCGAGATTCGAAAAGTCATTCCCTAACTTACGGGGTTTTGATTTTCTCGACAAATCCAAACCAAGCGAACGTTTTAAAAATTTCTAATATTCTCAAGAATTAAGAAAAGATCGTGTTCTAACTTACAAAATATGATTTGTTTCTAAAACTGAGATAGTCAAATTTCTTTCAAAATAAATAAAATTTTCGGGGTTATTTCTCATTTCGAGGATTTAAGACATTGTGTCCTAACTTACGGGACGTAATTCTTTTTCTCAGTTAACGTGAAATATGCCCTTTTATCAAAAAAATTTCAATTAAATTATATTTTAACAAAGGATCTTTTTTTAATCTTTTCAAATTCTCAATTCTCAACACTAAGACATTAATTAATTAACTAGGTACCAATTTTGGGAGTATCGAGGGTGTAAATCCCTTCTCATGCGTAACTGACTCTCGAACCCATTTTCTGGACTTTGTAGACAAAAAATCATCATTTTAATAAACCTATTTTTTTATTAAAATGATTGAACTACTAGGTGATCCGATCACATCTAAATAAAAAGGATTGGTGACGACTCCCATTTTTCATTTTCATTTTCAAAATAAAAATTTGACTATTTTTTTTCAAAAAAATGGTTTCGACAGTGAGCTTATGTGATTTCTGAGTATCCTTAACAATATCGAATGGTTCAATAGGTTTATGGCCCCGCAAAGCCATAATCCCTTACTTCAATCTCTATCGAGATTCTGCATAATCCGGTTCATGGGGACCACTGCCTTCTCGTAACATACATGTCCTATAATAGTAGTGAGGAGAAGATATCGCACCTACATATCCTATAATAGTTGTGACAAGAAGATCTCGTTAAGTGACTGAGGTACGTACGAGTTTCATACGAGTATTGAAAAGGTGAAGTAATTGATGAATTTGATTAAGGTATTGAATATGTGTTCAATGAGAAAGGTTTGTGAACTTGTATGTGATTATCCATGCTTAGCATATTTAAATTGATATGCAAATGTTCATATGATGACTTTATTTGTATATGGCTTTGTAACAACCCGATTTTGGGCCTAGTCGGAACAGTGGTTTCGAGACCACAAATTTGACGTAAGAAAATTTATTTTTATTATATTTTTATGGTCTACAATTCACATAATGATTTCATGAAAATTTTTTTGAAAATTTTGACATTTGAGCACTCAATTTAGTCAAAAGGACTAAATCGTAAAAACTGCAAAACTTGAGTTCTAAAAGCTAAAGGTGTCTAATTGCTATGAAATTTTAAATTGGAGGTCCTTAAATGGTAATTAGACTATTGGTTAATTTTTTGGATAAAAATGGACATGAAAGAGGTGAAATAAAATATTTTTAAGTTGGTGAATTTTAGTCATTTAGTAATTAAAATGAATTAAAAACAAAATTAAAAGCCAATTTTTGTCCATCTTCAACCCCATGGTTGAATTTCACAAGGTCAAACCAAGGCTAGGGTTTTTCAAGCTTCCAAGCTCGATTGTAAGTCTGTTTTAGCTCTATTTTTATTGATTTTTACGTTTTTGAAATCCTCGTAACAAGATCTACCTATTTCTACCATTTATTTGAGCTAGGGTTCATGTTCAAAAATTTACCCATGTGTGTCATGCATGTATTTTGATATTTAATGGAGGAATATGTAAGTTTGATGTGTGATAAACATCTTTTACTAAGTGATTTTCAGTAAAAATATCTAAAAGGACTAATATGTAAAAGTTATGAAATTTGACATAAAAGTGTGATTTAGTGGAAATTGTGGGCTGCTATAGTTATGAAAATGATTCGGCTAGGCTTGTATGTTAAGGAAATTGAATAAAATCATTTTATGAGCCTAGGGGCAAAAGTGTAAATATGACAAAGTTTAGGGGCAAAAGCGTAATTTTTCCATAGTATGATTTTTGGATCATATTGACTAATGTGACTAATAAATAGACTAAATTTGGTATTATAGATCAAAGAAATTGAGGTTCGGACCTAGAATAGGGGAAAAACGAGAAATTAACAGTTAGGTCCCTTTTTACCATTTTGGTGTCGAGGTAAGTTCATGTGTAAATAATGCAATGATATACCATGTTTGACTATTTTATTTAAGTATGAATCTCTATGTTGAATTATTATGACGAGTGTATGAACGACTTTACTGTCTATGAGCATGACATTATGAACGAGTTCGACGAATATGCGTTATCGAGAAAATCCCGTTTGAACCTTAGAAATAATTTAAGATACAATGTGACATGTCACTAGGAACTATGTGATTATGAGCTCATGAAATTATGTTTATATGTGATTATGTGAATCCAGGTGCTAGTCTTGTACGTTCTATCGGTGGCTGGGTAGCCCGACATGTGTTGTAGGTAATTGTCAGCTTGTGTGAACAGCCTGAGTAGTTACGTTCTGACTGTCAACTTGTGTGAGCAGGCCCGTGATTAGATCGAGAGCGAGCAATGTGTGATTTGTGATATGAGGTAGCATGTGGCTACATTTGAAGCACTATGTGCAAGCCTTCCGTGTATCCAATAGTATTCCGAGTGTTCAACGAGTAAATCAGTGAGTTATTTGACAAGTAAATCAATGAAGAGGAAATATGAGAATGTGCTACGAGTTACTACATGTATGTACTTATAACTCATGAGTAAAGGATTCAGTATACTATGAAAATGTGGTAAGAATGCATACGAGAAAGTATGTGCCTATATTATGTGAGGTACAGGTATGTACAAGAACAAGTTATGCTTGTGAAACATTGATAACCTTGTGACAAATGATCTACATTTATGATGAATGGATGCATGATAAGATTTGATAAATAATCATGTGATAGATATATGAGCTTAATCGAATTGTGAAGTAGTTAATTGTATATACTTAAGCTGTGATTCAATAGATTTGTGAAAGATTGTTAAGCTATATGTGGAAATTATGATTACTCGTAAATGATGTGCATGATGTTAAGAGAGTTGAAATAACTTGTTAAATAATGTGATATGCTATAATGAGAAGATCATGGTCGTTAGTCTAATGCCAAGACATGCAACTAGTGTTTGTAAGATAAATAGTAAGCATTATGAATAAGTGGTAAACATGAGATTTAATGCAAATTGTATTAATAATATTCTTATGAATGGGTAAAATAAATAGATGTTAATAGTTGTTTATTATTTTCATATGAACTTACTAAGCTATGAAGCTTACCCCACTTTCTTTCCACCTCTTATAGGTTTATGCAGCTAGCTTGGGTTGGAGATCATTGGAGATTCTATTACACTATCAAGCTATCATTTGGGGTATAAGTGAACGTAAGTATGTTAAGTTTATGGCATGTATATGGACTTAGTCATTTTGTGTATGTGTCATTATGATATGGCCACATGTATTGGATTATAATGAATAAGGATTTGATTTGGTATGTAGCCATATAAATTGACTTATATTGGCTAATGGTTGCAAGTATATTAATTACTCATATGCCTATGTTAATATCATTGTGTGATGTGGTTTATAATGGTATGTTAATAAAAGTTAGTACAACGGAATCATGAAAGAGTAAAATTAGCATTAAAATAGTTTTGGACAGCAACAGTAGTATAAATTTGAAAACTCACCAAAAATTGTGGAAATAAATTTAGAGTTTGAATAAATTATGAAATTAAATCCTATGGAGTCTAGTTTTTCATAGAAGAAACTGTGTAAGCAAAAGAATTTCATTTTATGAGATATTTGAATTTTTATGAGATAAGGTCAGAATGATTTCGGGTTCCCCTTTTCTGAATTTGAAAAATCATTAAAAATTGTATAAAAATACTTGGGTGTTCAAATTTATATGTTTAAATTATTTATGAGTCTATTTTCAAAAGAAACAAATGGAAACATCATCTGAATCCCGTACTGTGAGATAATTAATTTTTACTGAAGAAATGTCAAAACTGTCAAACAGCATAATAGGGATGAATTTTAAGAATTAACTATACTTATTTGCTAAACCATAAATTCTGAAAAGTTAATGGTAGAAAGATATTTGAGTTTAATTTTGGAAAAATCAAGCAGATCTTAATTTAGAGTTCTGTAGCTCAAAATATAAATAATTTAGTGACTATGACTCAAGTGGACAGTTTTGTTATGAACAGTAAATAATTGTTTTGATATGTTTAAGCCTTGCTTATGGTTGTGTTGGTAGCTTAATTGTGTCATGTTAAGTGCCATTGAAAGTGTGTATTTGAGTGTGCAAATGAGGGTGGCAAATGGCTTGGTAAATAGCAATTTTCTTGGCCACACGGGCAAAGACACGGCCGTGTATCTTAGCCATGTGAAGGACACGGCCCCGGTACACGGGCATGTGACTTGGCCGTGTGACCCCAAATTGTGCATGATGTCATAAACAGAGAGTTACATAGGTTGAGGACACGGGCGTGTGTGACCACACATCCTACCCACATAGGCGTGTCCCAAGCCACACGGGCGTTTGACCCCTATTTTGGTGAAATTTTTTTATGTTTTCCAAAGTTATCGGTTTAGTCCCGAACCACCTCTAGTGTATGTTTTGAGCCCCGTAAGCTAGTAATAGGGACAATATGCATCTGCATGAATGGTTTTAAATTGGATGAAATTTTATGGCCAGTTTTATATGATTGGTTATGTTTAAGTCCGGTAATGCCTCATACCTTGTCCCGGCGTCAGACACAGGTAAGGGGTGTTACAAGCTTACTAAGCTTTTAAAGTTTACTATGTTTAATTTTCTCTATTTTATAGATTATCGAAGCTAACTCAGACTCGGGGATTGTCGAGAAATGTCATCATACTATTAATTATCTCGTTGGTAGTTTTGGAGCTTTGTACATGTGGTATAAGGTACGTATAGGCTAGTGTCATCTTGGTATGTTTTGAGTTATGGTTTTAGCCATGAGATTTGGATTGCAAATGTTGGTATGTATTTGGCCATTTATGTTGGCTCAAATTATGTGTTTGATAAGTGATAAATGTGATGTATATAATGTCTTATGTGTTGGCATGTTTGGTATGGTTATATGATTGCTATTTTGGATAGCTGTAAGTCGGAGTATTATTGCTTGGAAGATGGTATATTGTGGTTTGATTTTGAGGTGATGATATAGTGTGTTTTGGTGACATGAAATAGATGATAAGTTGATGAGGAAATGCATTTAGAACTTATGTAAGTCTTGATGATTTTGGTATATTGATTTGGTATGTTTTTTAATATGGAATTAAATAGTTGAAATGGTTGTGGATAGATGGCATGATATGTGTATGAATCGGCATGTTTTGGCTACCTATATATGTAATGAATTGGTACTATTTTGGTTGCTTTGTGTGCATGAAAGAAGGGTGGCAAATTGGCTTTACAAATAGCCTATTTTGTCCACACGGGTAGAGACACGGGTGTGTGTCTCAGTCGTGTGCAACAACACGGTTATGCTATATGGCCGTGTGTCCCTTGGGGTAACCCTTTGAATTAAATTCAATATACCCTACAGGTTTGGCACGGCCTAGACACACGAGCGTATCTACTGGTCATGTGTGGCACATGAGCTGGTACACGGGCGTGTGGCCAAGTCAGTAACCCCCACTAGATTTCACACGGCCTGGTACACGGGCATGTCCTCAGCCGTGTGGTACAAGTCAGCATGTATGCCCTGTTTTCACACGGCCTATGACACGGGCATGTTTAGTGGCCGTGTGAGGCACACGGCCTGCTCATACGGGCTTGTGACCCTTAAATGTTGAAAAATTTTATAAGTTTCTCAAAGTTTGCAAATATCATCAATTTAGTCCCGAACCACTTCTAAGCATATTTTAAGGTCTCGTAGAGCCTTATAAGGGACAATGTGAATGATTTGAATGGATTTTCATTATGAAAGCTTAAATGTATGTAAATGAGGTGTATTATCTAGTAATGCCTCGTAACCCTATTCCGGTGACGGATACGGGTTAGAGGTGTTACATCGCTTCACACTATCCACCTATCTTTCGGTACCTATGAACTTGGTTTTTTAAGTATATGGCATGTATAGGGTTTTTGGTCATTTTGGTTATAACTTAATAATGAATTTGGCCAAATGAATTGGCATTGTAAATGTTTATGTTTTGGCATGTATATATAGCCAAGTATGATTGATTATTTTGGTTTGTTTGGTATGTTTGAATCATGTAAATATATGTAGTATGGTTTTGGCCATTTGTGTTGGCTTGTAATTATTAAGTGTTTGGTTTTGTGATAGCCATGTATGTTGGCTTATTTTGGCAATTATGTGATGTATATATATGTATTAATGCCTCCTAGTGATGTGGTTCATATTTGCTTGGTAATGAATTGTTAAATGTAACATTATAGGTACCTAATGGATGATGAATTGAGGATGGTTGTACTTGTGGTTATAGGCTAAGAAATATTTAGTTGAAGTGGTGCATATTAATGTTTCAGAAATGTGAGATGGCATGATTTGAGTAGACCAAATTATGGTATTATAAGTATGTTAGTTGTTGATATTGAAATGGTACATCTTAGTCTTGGTTGTGGTTGATTTGGATGTCCATTTATGCTTTGTTTGGTGCCATTTGGGTTGTGTAGGTATATAAATATTTGGGTGGCAAATTGGCTTGGTAAATGGCCTATTTTTGTCCACACGAGTAGACACACGGGCTTGTGTCTCAGCCGTATGCGACACACGGTCAAGTACACGACTGTGTGTCCCCTGGTATTAAATTTGAAATCAAGTCAGTATGTTCCACACGGCCTTACACATGGGCGTGTGACTTGGTCGTGAGGCATAAGACAGTATACCCTACAGGTTTGGCATGGCCTAGCACATGGCCTATCACACAGAAGTGTGCGACCATTTTTAGGGCACACGGGCTAGCCACACGGGCGTGTGTGTTGGCCGTGTGACCCAAGTCAGAGAGTTACATGGGGTTAGACACGATCTAGGACACGAGCATGTGCTCTCATTTCGAATGTCTACACTGCTTGTGACCCAAGCGTGTCTGGTGGCCGTGTGAGACACATGGACTGGCCACATGGGTGTGTGTCCCCTATTTTGGGGTAAAAATTTCTAAGTTTCGTAAAGTTTCATAAGTTATCGGTTTAGTCCCGAACCACTCCCAAAGCGTGTTTAGGGCCTCGTAGGCTCGTATTAGGAACAAATTGATTGAGATTGAATGAAGATTGTATGATTTGATGAAATGTATGTGAAAAGTATGTTTAAATGTGTCGTAAATCTGGTAAGACTCTATAACCCTATTTTGGCATTGAATATGGGTGAGGGTGCTATATTTATTGTTATCAGAGCTATGGTTTAGTCGATTCTAGGACTAACGTAGCATGTGTAAGAGTCTAGTTATACATGCCATATATAAACTGTGATAGTGTGATGACTCCTGACATTTTAAAATGTGTTTTCATATAGTAAATTGATCCCAATCGAATTATAGTTGATGAGGTTAAAAGTAATGCACCCGTTCCTGCTCAAGGAACAATGCCATCTGATCCTAGACCTGTGTCGGGTAGCTAGGGAGGAGAGGCTAGAGAAGCCTTCTTCCAAATGATGAACGAATGGTTCACACAATATATCCGAATGAATCCAGCTACTCAACAACCTCCACCCCCTCCTAATCCCCAATCAATTCTCGTAGATCCTTAAGGTGTTGAGCTTTTAAGATTGAATAAGCCTCCAATCGACAAGATTCGTAAACACGGGGTTGAAGAGTTCAGAGCTAATGTTGACGATGATCCTGAGAGAGCTGAGTTTTGGCTTGAAAATATGATTTAAGGGTTTGATTAGCTTTCTTACACACCGGCTAAATGTTTAAAATGTGCTATATCACTGTCGAGGGACACCGCGTATCAGTGGTGGAATACACTAGTAGCTGTGGTGTCGAGAGAGAGAGTGTAACACCCCTAACC
The DNA here is from genome assembly GCA_025698465.1 of Gossypium longicalyx. Taxonomy (NCBI): domain Eukaryota; kingdom Viridiplantae; phylum Streptophyta; class Magnoliopsida; order Malvales; family Malvaceae; genus Gossypium; species Gossypium longicalyx. Next base: position 23,601,330 of record CM047000.1, read on the forward strand.
CGTATTCGATGTCAGAATAGGGTACGAGGCATTACCGAACTTATACACATGCAACCATACAAAACGGAGACGTAAATTTCCATCCAAATTTAAAGCTTTTTTAAATCGAGCATAAAGTCCCTAACACGAGCCTACGAGGCCCAAAACATGCATTGGAAGTAGTTCGGGACTAAACTGAGAACTTTGAAATATTTCATAAAACTTAGAAAATTTTTCATGTTTTAAGAGTCACACGCCCATGAGACTTGGGACACGCTTGTGTGGGCAAGCCTTGTGGTCACACACGCCCGTGTCCCTAACCCGTGTAGCTCTCTGTTTATCACCCATGAACAAATTGAAGTCACATGGCCAAGGCACAAGCCTGTGTGCTTAGGCCGTGTGGTCGATTTAATTTTCATAATTTTTCATAAAATAGGTGCAAACTTCACACGCCCGTGCCTGAGGCCGTGTCATCCACACGACTGAGACACACGCCCGTGTCTCTGTCCATGTGCTCAACACTGAGCATTATGTTTTGCAACAATTAAGGTGGAGGGGACACACGAGCGGAACACACGCCCATGGGGAAAGCCGTGGGTCATACACGGCCTAGACACACGCTTGTGTGTCTACCCGTGTGGACAAAAAACAAGGCTATCTTCCAAGCCATATTGTCACCATTCCAAGCACAACCTACACAACAAAACATAGCACCATTCCAAGTATATACATCCAACCAATTCAGCCAAAAACGAGACATTACACATCATTCACATGCTACCATCTATCACATACAAACATCACATATTTATCAACTTCAACCATGCAAACTTCCACATCCATGTAAACCTCATCATATGCATAAATACTTAAACCAATATTAGCCAATTTCATATGGCCATTTACAAAATGAATTATTAACCAATATAGGCTAACACATTAGGCCAAATCAATTATGACACAAAATAAAATAACCAAGTCCCTATACATGTCATAACTCAAAATATTGAAATCATTGGTACCTAAAATATTAAGTTGATAGTGTGACTCGATCTCCGACAATCTCTAATCCCTGAGCTGGCTTGGTAACACTATAAAATAAGGGAAAAGAAAATGGGAGTAAGTTATAAAGCTTAGTAAGTTCCCATGCAAATAATAAGGATTATAAACTCACATTGAACATATAATTAACTTGAAGTAAATTAACATAAATGTCATTATAAATCTCATAATCAAACTTACTCAATCACAACCTTACCGAGGGATTCATCACATATCGAGCTCATTAAGCATGAGTTTTATGTACATACTTGTACCAGTTTACAACATACATAGTCTTTCACAACTTTGACATTCTCGTTGAATTTCCTGTTGAACCACTTGGAATACTAAAGGATACTCGAGATCTCGCACACATAGTACTACACCAATATCATATCCCAAATATGGGCTTACATGGGATCTCGTATCGATGCCAATAGCCCAGCTATGGTCTTACACGGAATCTCAAATCGATGCCATATCCCAAGTATGGTCTTACATGAAATCTCATAATGATGTCATATCCCAGAAATGGTCTTACACATAGCCTCGGTAACCCTAATGTCATGACATTGGTATCCTATCTATTCCTAAGGTTCAATCAGGATTTCACTCTTGTCGTAACTTTGTCGAACATGCTCAACGATCGATCATAATTCATACAATAGTAAAGCATTTAAAATATAATTAAAACAATGCATTATTTACATAAGAACTTACCTCGGTACAAAAATCATAAGACACGAACCTAATCGTCAAATACTTTATTTTTCCCCGATCTAAGTCTGAACCACATTTCTCCTAATCTATAATAGAAAATTTAACCCATCTATTAACCACATTACCCAATTCAGTCCAAAACTTACAGTATGGAAAAATTACATTTTTACCCCTAAACTTTGACATATTTACATTTTAGTCCTTAGGCTCGTAAAATGAAATCTATTCAATTTCATCAAGACCCAAGCCTATCCAAACCTCTTTCATGCTTATAACATCCCACATTTTTCATTTAATCACACTTTTACACACATTTTGAAATCTTTTTACAAATTGGTTATTTTGACAATTTCATAAAAAATCACCTAGCAAAAGTTGTTTATCTAACATTACACTTGCATAATATACCATTAGACATCAAAATAAACAATTATCTAACATGGGTCAAACCCTAGATCTCTAAAATTAATGGTAGAAATAGATAGAGTGAGTGATAACGACTTCAAAAATGTAAAGAGCATTAAAAACGGGGCAAGAACAGACTTACAATCTAGCTTGAAAAATGGAAAAACCCTAGCTGTGTCTCCCTTGCAAATTTTGGCCAAGCATGAAGAAGATGGACTAAATTTTGGCTTGATTTTTTGTTTTTAATTCATTTAATTACCAAATGACCAAAATACCTTTTTCTCAAAACACAAAATTCTTTTACCTCGTGTCTATTTTTGTCCAAATTAAAGTAAAATGGTCTAATTACCATATAAGGACCTTCAATTTAAAATTTCATAACAATTAGACACCTCTATCATGTAGAAGTCAACTTTTGCACTTTTTACAATTTAGTCCTTTTTGCTAAATTGAGTGCTCAAACGTCAAAATTTTCGAATGAAATTTTCATGAAATCATTCCATAAAATTGTAGACCATAAAAATGTAATAAAAACAAGTTTTAATATGTCGAATTTATGGTCCTGAAACCATTGTTCTGACTAGGCCCAAAATCAGGCTGTTACAACTCTCCCCTCCTTTAGGGATTTTTGTCCCCAAAAATCTTACCAGAAAATAGGTTTGGGTACTATTTTCTCATGGCCTCCTCGAGCTCCCACGTAGCCTTTTCAACCCCATGTCATTGCCATAACACTTTCACTAGGGCTATACTCTTATTTCTCAATTGTTTAACTTCCCGAGCTAAGATCATGATCGGTTCTTCACCATACATCATATCTAGACGAATCTCAATCTCTGATGGAGAAATCACATGGGAGGGATTTGATCGATAATGGCGCAAAATTGACAAGTGAAACACATTATGAATCCTTTCCAACTATGTCGGAAAAGATAACCGATATGCCACTAGCCCTATTCTTTCAATAACCTCATACGGCTTAATAAACTGTGGAATCAACTTACCTTTACGGCCAAATCTCAGATCTTCTTCCACGACAATACTTTTAAAAATACTTTATTACCAACCTGAAACTCAATCTGTTTTCTTTTCAAATCTACATACGAGTTTTGTCGATCTGAAGCTGCTCTCAAGCAATCACAGATTACCTTTACTTTTTCTTCGATTTCCCTAACTAATTCAACCCCGTGAATCTGTTTCTCACTAAGCTCTGTCCAACACAAGGGTGTTCGGCACTTACGACCATACAATGCCTCATAAGGTGCTATTTTTATACTCGACTGAAAACTGTTGTTATAAGCAAATTCGACCAATGGTAGATATTTTTCCCAACTACCTTCGAATTCAAAACACAACATCTGAGCATATCTTTGAGTACCTGAATCGTTCTTTCAGACTGGCCATCGGTTTGCGGATGAAATGCGATACTGAAGTTCAACTTTGTACCCAAAGCCTCTTGTAACTTCTTCCAAATTCTCGAAGTGAACCTTGGATCTCTATCCAAAATAATAGACATAGGCACTCTGTGCAATCTCACAATCTCTAAAATTTATAATTCGGCTAACTTATCAAGTTGGTAGTCAGTATGTACAGGAATAAAATGAGCCGATTTCATCAATCTATCAACAACGACCCAAACAACATTTTTTTTTCAGAGTCAAAGGCAAACCCGCTACGAAGTCCATCATAATACTATCCTATTTCCACTCAGGTACCATCACTGGCCGAAGTAAAATCGAAGGCACTTGGTGTTCGGCTTTCACTTATTGAGAAATCAAACACTTCAAACAAACTCTGAAATATCTCATTTCTTACTTGACCACCAATACAATTTCTTCAAATCATTATACATTTTTTGTACTACCCGGATGCATAGATAAACAATTGTTATGTGCTTCATGAAGAATTTTCTAAATAAGCTCATCATTTTTTGGTACACAAATCATGCCTCAGAGCATCAAACAATCATTGGATCCAATATGAAAATCTAAATCACTACTTGATTCACAATGAACTCTTTTGGCTTACAAATCACTGTCACATTTCTGAGCTTCACAAATTTGTTGAAGAAATAATGGTCTAGCTCTCAACTCGGCTAGGATCGAACTATTATCGAGGAAAGTCAACCGTGTATTCATCGCTCTCAAAGCAAACAAAGTCTTTCTACTCAACGCATCTGCGACTACGTTTGCCTTACCCAGATGGTAATTAATTACCAGCTCTTAATCCTTCAATAACTCGAACCATCTCTGTTGCTGCAAGTCAAAATCTTTCTGAGTCATCAAGTATTTTAATCTTTTATGATCAGAAAAGACATGACATTTCTCACCGTAAACATGATGTCTCCAAATTTTTAAAGCAAACACAATGGCGGTTTATTCCAAATCATGCGTTGGATAATTCTTCTCATGCTAGTTTAACTATCTCGAGGCATAAGCTATCACTTTTCCCTCTTGCATCAATACACATTCTAATCCATTTAGTGACGCGTCGCTATAAATTACAAACTCCTTTCCCGGCTCAGGTTGTACTAAAACCAGTGCCTCAGTCAATAATGCTTTCAACTTCTCAAAACTTTGCTGACATTTTTCATACCATTCAAATTTAACATCTTTTTGCAACAGCTTGGTCATAGGAGTAGCAATCATTAAGAATCCTTTGACAAATCGGCAGTAATAACCGGCTAAGCCCAAAAATCTTCTAACCTCAGATGCATTTTTCGGCTGTTTCCAATTAACAATTGCTGAGATCTTATTTGGATCAACTCGAATACCATCACCTGAAACAATATGTCCTAGAAATCCGGCTTCTCAGAACCAAAACTCACTCTTACTGAATTTAGCAAACAACTGCTTATCTCTCAGAGTCTGTAATATAGTCCTCAAGTGCCCGGCACACTCGGACTCGTCTCAAGAATAAATTAGAATGTCATCGATAGAAACAACCACAAATTTGTCCAAATACGATAAAAAAATTCTATTCATCAGGTCCATAAAGACAACAGGTGCATTTGTAATAAAAAAGGCATAACAAGGAATTCATAGTGCCCATACCTTGTCTTGAATGTGATTTTCGGTACATCTGCCTCTTTGACTCTTAATTGATAGTAGCCAGATCTTAAATCAATCTTCGAGAATACTGTTGCTCCTCTCAACTGATCAAACAAGTCATCTATCATTGGTAAAGCATACCTGTTCTTTATAGTCACCTTGTTGAGCTGACGGTAGTCGATATAAATCCTCATAGATCCGTCTTTCTTCTTTACAAATAATACGGGAGCACCCTAGGGAGAAAAAATGGGTCTCGCAAAACCCTTATCTGTCAACTCTTGTAACTGAGCTTTTAATTCTTTCAATTTAGTTGAAGCCATTCTATATGGAGCAATAGATATCCGCGAGGTCCCTGGTACTAAATCAATACCAAACTCGACTTCTCTAACTAGTGGTAACCCAGGCAACTCTTTCGGGACAACATCCAGATATTTACAAACTATCGGTACTAATTAAATTTTCAATTCAGAGACTTTTGTATTCAATACATAAGCAAGATACGCTTCACACCCTTTTCTTACATATCTTTGGGCAGACATCGAAGAAATCACAATAGATAACTCACTCGACTCATCTGAATCAATCTGAAGAGTTTTACCATTTTCACATTTTAGTTCAATAATCTTTCTTTTACAATTCACTACGACATCATGCAGTCTAACATCCCGAATTAAGGCCTTGTCAGAATAGTGGTTTCGAGACCACAAATCTGTAGTAGAAATAATTATTTTATGACTATTAGGAGGTCTATGATATGATTGCATGCTTGTGTGAAAATTTTATGAAGAGATTTCATTGATAAAGTGTCCAATTTGACATTTAGAACTAAATTACAAAAGTTACAAAATGTGAGTTCTAGAAGCCTTAAGCATGAATTTGCCATGGATTATTAATTAGAGGTCCTTAAATAGCAATTTTTCCAATTTCTATCTTTATGGACAAAAATGGGCATGAATAGGAAAAATTTGAAAGAAAGACCTTAAGGGAAATTTTTGTCATTTGGTTAATAAAAGAATAAAAAGGGAAAAGCCAAAATTTTTCCATCTTCTCCAACCCTTGTCCAAAATTCTCAAGCTCTCCATAACTAGGGTTTTGTCACCTCTCAAGCTTAATTGTAAATACATCCTAGCCCCGTTTTTAATGCTCTTTACAATTTTGAAGTCCTCGTAACCTGATTTACCTATTTCTACCCTATTTTGAAGTAGGGCTCATGTTTGAAATTTGACCCATGTATGACATGCATGTGTTTTGATGTTTAATGGAGGAATATGAATGTTTGATGTGTGGTAAACATCTTTTACTAGTGAAAATGACTAAAAAGGGCTTATTTGTAAAGTTTGTAAAATGGGAAGTAAGATGTATGATTTAATAAGAAATGTGGCCTTCTATGAGTATGTTATAAGTTCGGATAGGCTTGGGTAACAAAGAAAATGAACACATTTCATTTTATGAGCCTAGGGACTAATTTGCAAATATGTGAAAGTTTAGGGGAAAAATAATAATTTTTCCTAAATGTAGATTTTGGGCTGATTTGAATAATGTGATGATTAAATGAGCTGAATTTGCTATTATAGATCAAGAAAAATGGAGTCCGGACCTAGAGCGAGGAAAGAACAAGATTTTAGACTAAATCGAATTAATTGTCCATATTTTGTACCTAGGGAAGTTCATGTCTAAATTATGCAATGATATATCATGTTTGAATGTTTTATTTATGTATGAATCTCTATGTTTAATTATTATGATGAGTGTATGAATGACTTTATTGTCTATGAGCATGACATTGTGAACGAATTCGACGAATATGCGTTATCGCGAAAATCCTGTTTGAACCTTAGGAATAATTTAGAATACAATGTGACATGTCACTAGGAATTATGTGATTATGAGCTCATGAAATTATGTGTATATGTGATTATGTAAATCTAGGAGCTAGTCTTGTACGTTCTACCGGTGGCTGGGTGGCCACAAATGTGTTGCGGGTACCTGTCAGCTTGTGTGAGCAGGCCCATGATTAGCTCAAGAGTGAGCCATGTGTGATTGTGATATGAGGTAGCATGTGACTACATTTTAAGCACTATGTGCAAGTCTTCCTTGTATTCGATAATATTCTGAGTGTTCAACGGGTAAACTTGTGAGTTATTTGACAAGTAAGTCAATGATGAGGAAATATGACAATGTGTTACAAGTTGGTACAGGTATGTACGAAAAACTCATATAAATGAGCTCAGTATGTGATGAACTTTTGGTAAGATTGAAAATGTGTAAGTTATGTCTACAAATTTAAGTTATGCCTATGAATTTATGATGACACATATGTAAACTATGTTATGTCAATGGTATTTATATATGTATATATGATTATGTTTCTATTTATTTGCATGTGAACTTACTAAGCTTTATGCTTACTCCCCTCTCTTTTCCATTTTCTTATAGTATCGCCAAGCTAGCTCAGGGATTGAAGGACGTCAGAGACTCGATCACACTTTCGACTGGACATTTGGGTATAGTTAGTCTAAACATTTTGAGTATGAAATGTATAGGGACTTGGTCTTTTTGTTATATGTCATATTGGTCTAGCCAAATGTGTTGGCTTATGGTAATATTTGATTCATTTTGTATATGGCCATGTGATATGGTTCATATTGATTATTTGGGTTGTAACCCTAATTAATTATACATGCATGCAATGCGTTATGCTTGATTTGGTTGCTTGTGGATGAAATGTGTAATGAATGACATATTTGCTAAATGAATGAATCGTGGTTAATAAGTTTGACCAAAGCTATGGTATATTTGACTAAATTGGAAGTAGGTTTACCATGATGGATAAATATGAAATTGGTGTGGAATTGATCGTGATTTTGTGATAGGTTTTAAATATTTATAATTAATCGTTCTTGAAACTAACTATTATCACGATGTAGGCAAGTGTACCTATTGAACAGTAGTATAGTTTTAGCAAGATCGGATTGTCGAACCCAAAGGAACTAAAAGTACTAATAATGACTGTTTTTTTATTATCTAGCCTAAGAATGTAACCCACCAAAAAAATCCCGAAATCCAAAAATCCCGAAATCTCGAATTTCCTTTATTTTTTATTTTGATGAAAATTGTGTTTAATATTCTTATCCAAGCAATAATTTTAGTAGGTCTTAGCTAAGTTTGAGTTTGAATTAAGGGGTAGAAAAAATTATAATTTAATTATTAAAAGAATAAGGGCTGACAAGTAGGTGGGCTTTTGAATAAATGAAGAAACAATTGGACACAAAAAGAGCCTGTGGTGGATTGGCTAAGTAACGCCACATAAGGTGTAGTGAGGTGGCATTAGTAGCTTGCAAGGGGGTCCAAGGTTTGAATCCTAGCTTAGTATTTTTAGAAGTTTAATTTTAGCCTTCTAGAACGATGGAAGTGGCGTGAAAATGGACTCCAAGGGAAGTGTTCAGGAGAGAAAATTAAGGAAAAGATCAAGGGGTTATTAGGGAGAAAAATGAGCAGATGAGAAGGGAAAAGTGGTGGAGCCAAATTGGGAACTAGGGCTTGAAGAATTCGGCTATAGGGCTATAAATAGGGACTGAATACAGGGTTTCCAGGCTACTGCCAAAATTCTTCTTCACTTTGTGCCAAAAACCTTTTTCTCTTCAAGATCCAAAAAGCCGAAAACCCTCTATTTTACTTTCTTTTCTTCCTACCAATTTCTATTCTTCTCTACATAGTTTTCTTTGTTTCACTTAGCCAATTTCTTCTACTACTCTTCTTCTTTAATCCGTACTAAATAAACCTTATTCACCATACTAAGTTTGAAAAGCCGAAAAGTAGAATCTTCCAAGTGCCGAATACTCTTTGACCAAATCTAGTGTAAGTGTTCCTCTTCCAATCAGTTTTTCTTTGTTTAGTATCGATTATTGTCCCTCACTTTTTCTAATCAAATTTGGTAGGGAATTAGTATTGGATCTTGGTTTTTAGCTCTCTGTCGAATTGCTCCTTAAGGTGTTGCGGTTTTGGTAAGTAATCTTCTACCATTGGCTAAGGTGGCCGAATGGTCCTAGTTATGGTAAGGAGACTTGTGTTGGATACGATCCACCTATTATTCGGGTTTTAATAGTTAAGATTTGTGCAGATCTAGGAAATACGTGATTAAGGAAAAGCGATTAAGAATTGGGCTCAAGGTAAGGTTAAGGTGAGGTTTTGGTTTTTGAGTAAATAAGTATTAAGCATGCGATTAATTGAAGGGTGATATCGATTGTAGGTTTGGGCTAAGAAGATCGCATCACGCTTGCTTACCAGGTGTGTACATACACTGCACACACACAATGATTCGGCAAAAGCCGAAAAGTTGAAAAGTCGAAAAGTCGAAATGCCGAAAAGCCGAAAGTTTGGCTACGGTAGTCTTGTGAGTGCACGAAAACTCGTAAGGGGGAAGCCAATAGGTTGCCTGAGGCCCACGGCCGATTCCGTGGAATTGGGTTGTGATTTGGCCATATGGGCCAGATGGGTTAAATGGGCCCAATGGATTGTTGGGCCCATAATAGGCAAAAAACTGAATATTGATGCTTTGTGATAGGAATTTGTATGTGAGAATGAATATGGATGTGACTGGGCCTAACGGGCTATATAAATATGATTTGGGCCTAATAGGCCATATACAGGTGATTTGGGCCTAATGGGCCATATGAATATGATTGGGCTTAATGGGCCAAATCCAGGTATTTGAATTTGATTGAGCTTTGTAAGGGGTTTTAGACCTAGTATATGATATCCACATAAGACTTAATTAATTATTTGCGACCGTGGACAAGTCATAGGGTTAAGGTGTGGCAACGGGTATATGCATGTCTAGGATTGGATCTAGGGAGAGCTTGGTACTTAAGCGGTCTTAATGAGCCACCTCCTCTTATCTGGAATCCTACCTGGTGCATAGTATTCGTTCATCTTAGCTCACGGGACTTGTTAATGGGCCAAGATAAGTGAAAATCGTAATTAAGGGAAAATTATTGAAATGCCCCTAAGGTCAAAAATGTCTAAAATACCCCTAGGTGTTGAATGTAAGTTTTATGGATGTGACATGCATACATATGATATTCTGCTTAGGTTGCATATGGGTTGGGAATTATGGAATGGAGGAAGTATATAAGGATCGCATGGTTGCTTGACAATCGTGGATCCACCGACAGCTTTTAAAGCCCAATATGTAAATGAATGTAGTTCCGCAACCGGGCTACCATGGTGTGTGGGTTGGGTGGGTCGATATTTATATCCCCACATGGTGTGACGGGGGATGGAGCCGGTGTGTAGCGGATGGATAATTTGGATGGGATTGCATTGCATGATTGATGAATGATGTTTTTATGTTTTTATTGAATGCTTGTTTTTGTCGAGGGTTGTACACACTGAGTTTGCGAAAACTCACCCCCTCTTTTATTTTATTTTCAGGTGATACTCAGTAAAAGGTTCAATGTTTGGAAGGACTCTGGGTGGCCAGCTAGCAAGATGATTTGGACTTGGGTTTTTTTTTTAAAGCATTTAAGTTTTTACTTCTTTTTAAGTATATTCCAGACCAGATTGTAATAAGGTTTTCATTATGTTATTATTACTTGAATTATTATTATTTTCAATGTAATTACAAGAAGTTGAACATGGGTTTTCTAAATTATAGTATGTTTTCTACGTTTCCGCAATTAAATTTTTAAATGATAAGTTTTCTTAAATCAAATGTATCAACAAGGTTTTCATAACTGAAAGGGTGTGTTTTTTTTAAGTTAATTAAGGTTTCTTTTATTTTAAGAAGGGTTTTCAATGAAAACATGGTTTTCACTAAAACACTTCAATGTGATACACCAGATTCAGCCATAACGTCTGGGCCGGGTTTGGGGTGTTACAAAGAATAAGGGGGTTTGTTTTAATTAACTAATTAACTAAACTAAGAATTCACAGAAAATAGAATTGGAGGATTACTTTTGGAAAACGATTGAATTAAGACAATACATAAGGAAGAATCCACCTAGACTTGTTATTTTGACTCCGAATCGGATGATTTATTCATTTAACTTGTTCCGTATTGATCCCTAAGTTATGTTATTATCTCTATTCAAGACTAATAACGTCTAATCCCTAGATTGAATAACTGAGACTTTTCTCTAATTATCACCCTAGGGTTGCATTAACTCGATCTATGGATCCTCTTATTAGGTTTCACCCTAATCTGGAAAAATCTTGTCACCCTATCTCTAGGCGCGCAATCAACTCCGCTTAATTATGTCAATTGTACTCTTAGACAGGGTCTATGCCTCCTCTGAATAGGAGCGTAACTTGAATCAATATCCTGGAATATCAAAACAAGAATTAAGAACACATAATTAAGAACAAGTCAAATATTTATCATACAATTCAGAAAATAATAACAAGATTCGTCTTAGGTTTCATCCTCCTTAGGTATTTAGGGGATCTAGTTCATAACTAAAAAGGAAAACATCTCAGAAGAATAATGAATGTAAAACATAAAGAAAACCCAAAACTCCTGAAGGGAAATTCAGGGGAGATCTTCAGTCTGAGGATGAATCTGGCTTCTGAGTTAGATCAATCGGCTTTTTTCGAGTAATTCCTTCCTTCCTCCCTGTGCCTCCTTCTTCTTCTCCTCTTCTAGGGTGTATTTATAGGCTTTGGAATGCATAAGAGCCCTTAAAATTAGCCTTTTTCGAATTGGACTCAACTTGGGTTTGACAGGGACACGCCCGTGTGCGATTGCTTCAAGCCGTGTTCGAGCCTGTTAGAATGGCACGGCCGTGTGGTCTGCCCGTGTGAGGAAGTCCAGGCCGTGTTGATTTCGTACATTGGCCCATTTTCTCTATTTTTGGCATGTTTCTCGTTCCTTAAGCTCTCCTAAGCTCACCTAAGTATAAAACATGAAATTAAGGCATTAGGAGCATCGAATTCACCAATTCTAAGGAAAAATCATCCATAAAATGCACAAAGCATGGGGTAAAAATATGTATAAATGACGGTTTATCAAATACCCACAAACTTAAGCATTTGCTTGTCCTCAAGCAAAATCCTCATCTCATAATCTAAACAAATTCTTCTCAACTTATAATTTCTATCGATAATACCTCAAAATAATCCATAGGTAATCAAACATTGAAAATTTGACTAAAAGAATATCAAATTTTCAAACATTCCAAGTTGAGCATTTTATCATGAAAACATAGGTGTCTCCCCTCATCTACGTAATTACCTTTGATTCAAAATATCACAGGGTTTCACATCCTCACTAAAGATTCACTCAAATCACTCGAGGTGTTTAAGGACAATAAATGAAGCACTCAATAGTCAATAAGAAAAAGTCATTACCATAGCATTACCATAGGCTTGCATGAAAATCAAATCTCCACCACTATAAATTGAGATGAAACATTAATCAAATGGTCTTTAGAGGGTTGTAACGTGGCTTTGGTTAAAGGGTGTGGTCACAAGCTGGAAGAAAGGGTTAGAATCGAGATTGATTTGAAAAATTACCTAACTAGAAAAATGACTAGTCATCAGTTGCGTACAACAGAGCTTTTTTCTCGGAATATGGAATTTAACTACTTTAGCTCAAAAGATCACTACTACCTATATGTATACATGTTTTTTTTAAAGAACAAGTCAAATAACTAACTATTTAGAACATGACATAGCTAAGCAATTTATTCAATTCAAATCTCGACAAAAATAGGGATCAATTTAATTGAGGGGATTTCAACAATAATGGGTTAAGAGTTAGTGTTAAGGGTGATACAAGAAATGGCTTGTTAGCTCAACGGGGTTTACTAAGGGTTAATCGTGGAGGTAGGCTTTTCATGACATGAGTGGGTTAATCTTAAGTGCCTCTATCATCTTGACATATCAAATCAAATAGTGTGGTGTTGACATGCATAATCAAGCAAGTTCTAGAATAACAGTTCCATACCGACGCACCCATAATGAAAGTGAGCATAAAGGAATTAATAGATGCTCTTGAAGGCTCAAGATCACACAAAATTATGGCTTTTTGATGTTTAAACTTGTGAATTTCAAATCAATAGAATACCTAGACTTGGGGAAACAACCTAAAATTTTAAATTCTTAAAAAAAAATCAACTTATCATGCTTGCTTCCCTAATGTCTTAAAGTTTAAATACTCAGTGCATGAATGCCTATGTTTTAATATCAATAAAAATCATAAATCAATCAAAATTTATCCTAAACATGATATTAGAGCTTTTCAAGAGAACCAAGCAATCATTCAGGGATTTTTCTGATAGTGAAATGAATACCCTCCAGACTTAAGATATACATTGTCCTCAATGTACAAAGATAGATAGGAAAAAGATAAATTTGTAATCATAAGATAGGGAGAGAAGTGAAACTTCCTGAATGATGAATGAATCCCTTGAACTGGAGTTTTGGAGAGTAATCGGTGCGAGAGTGGAGGAGGATACCCCGGTGGAGAGTAGAGGTTTGCTAGACCATAAGTCATGCGCCAAAAGAATATTATATCTAGTGGTAGCTATGGTCGTGGTCGAGCAGGACATGGCAGTCGTGGAGAACCTTTCCCGGTGGAGTTTTTAGTTCCTATACGATGATGAGCTTAGGAGCTCTATATAACTATGACAGAATCATGAAATTTTTAGAAGATATAAATAAAAATAATTACTCTTAATGGAATAACCGAAATTAATAATTATAAAATAAAATTTTAAAATCTAATAAAAATAAAAAGTAGTTTTAATAAAAATTAAAATCATAAAATAATAAATTGTTTTTATACATCTTCATCGCTGGATGGTTCGTGAGGTGAGACTGGCGATGAGATGTGGAGGTGGTGACAAATCTACTGTAGAGTAGCATCAATGTTGTCAAATCATTAAAAACACTGCTGCTCGAATCGAGTGAGGTGCTCAGAGATGTTAGCATATGAAGCCGCCGCATGAACTGGACAAGAGGGTGGTGGTAGCTGAGACGGTGGGTCCTCATGCTGTGGAAGGACATCATCAGTAATGTCCTCGGAAGCCTCCTCCTCAGTAGATTGGGCGAGACGATATTAAGGAGGGTAGGTTCCATAGCGCTTTTCGATCATCCTCATGCTTAGCATGCTGGAGATGCCTTGTGGAGACATCTGCCAATGAGGGTCAAGGATGATTCTTGGGCTGCGGTGTTGAGGAGCCCGAAGTGTCGTGCCAGTCGCGTCACATAGGGCCCAATGGAGATGACCCCTTTTCGATGTCGCTCTGTCTGGTGGCGAATGGCAAGGGCGATAAAGTAGGTGAGGTCGAAGACGTGCCCGTACGACATACACCATAAGTAGTAGACGTCTTTAGTGGTGACGACGCCGATGCTCTCTCTCCGTCCTATCAAGGTGTGAGATAGAATCAAATGTAAATACCTCAAGGATGGAGGGGAAGTTGATGCCTTGGAGCGACTGGGGTCGTAGGTGGCCGAATGTGGTACGACTGTGCCCCAGCACCGTGAAAGAGAACGGTTGATGTGACAGTTGAGAGAATATAAGTCATTTTCCTCCTTGAACTCCTCTGTATATAAGCCTAATGCAGTACCGAATTCTGGGACGCTTAGTTGGCAGACTAATCCGCTTAGGCAAAATTAGACCGTACTGGGATTATCGTAATTTGTCATTACGGTCTGAAGATGAAACGTTGAGCATAGTTCCACCATAAGCTTGAGATACGTCGGCTCGATGATCCCAAAGAAAAGCTCCCAAGGGTCAGTGGTTAGGAGGGTCCGAATCGCATCAGCCAACTGAACTTGTTCTACTGCAGCCCAGTCGATGCAGCGGCCCACAGTTAAAGGTCGGGCCCAGAGTATTTAGTAAATTTCTTCTTGGGGCCCAATGGGGAACTGCAGAAAAGGGTGGCGAATTTTCATGGTAGGACCAGAGTAAGATGACGCCCCTTCTTTCTTTTTGAAGCGAGGACGGCGGTTTTCTTTCCTCGTGAAGACGACATTGTACCTGCGATCAAAACCATTAATTCATCTTGAGGAATGGTTAAAGTAAAATGAAGACAAAAATTAAAATAAAATAAAAATCATAATTTCAGCCACAACTTCTAAGACTAACAACTTAACCAAAGCAATCAATTTTATGGCATAAGAATGGAAGAGAATTTCATGGAATGCAATCATACTTGACGGATGAAACATGTCAACACAAAATGCATGAGTATGTCTGTTATTCTAACCATGAATAATTACTTTAAACTAGTCAAATGGGGTAAGGAAATCATGTAATGAGTAAGAATTTCACATGGAAAAGATGATAACTACTCTAGATAATAATTTTGAGTGATAGAAAGATAAAAATAAAATATAAAATGCAGATTGCTATGATAACTAGCATGAAAAATGAGTGCAATTAAAGGGAAAAGAGTAAAAAAAACGCTAGAAAGGGGAGAATGAGCGTAAAAAACGGGGTTGGAAGCGGCGCACAGGCGTGGTGGGGAGGGCTTGTGGACTTACAGCAGCTAGGGTTAGGGATTTTGGGTGAAGAAGACAATGAATAGTGTAGCCTATTTATAAATTTTGGGGCACACGGCCAGGGAACACGCCCGTGTTCCCCAATTTTAGCCCGTGTGTTTCGTATTATTGAATTTGGGTGTGTCTGGCATTTAGTCCACGCCCATGTTCCTTGTGCGTATGGGTGCACACAACCATGTCGTATGACTGTGTCTGGCTTCATTTGCTTCTCCCACGCCCGTGTATGTAGACTCAGGCCCGTGTTAATTTAACAGGTTCGACCACGGGTGTTAGACACGGGCGTGTCACATGCCTGTGCTATTTTCTCAGGTTCAACCACGGTTCTGCAACACAGGCGTGGCAAACGCCTGTGTTATTTTGGCAGGTTCGCCCATGGCAATATCGCACGGCCATGGCATTTTATCGTAGCCCGTGTTTGGGAAAAGTCTCTACCTTGTTTCAACACAGTCCTTAACACGCCCGTGTGCCTGGCCGTGTCTATGTGGAAAACCTGTATTCAAGAGCTCCGTTAGTAAGTTAGGTGTTAAATACTAAAATTTAAAGAAATTAATATTGTTAGTGCTCGGGTTGCCTCCCGAGAAGCACTTATTTATAGTCTAAGCTCGACTTACCTCTCCATTGAATGGTCATGGTGGTTCGAGGAGTTTATACTCCTCATTCCTGCTACCCATCTTATCAAAATAAGGATTTAGACAGGTGTTGTTTACCTTAAAAGTGCCGAACTTGGGATGACTTACCTCGATTGTACTGAATGGGAAAATGCTAAGTACCGTAAGAGGGACTTCTTCATTCGGTTTGGTAGTGACAATGTGAGGATCTGTGGCTTCTAATAAAATTTTATCTCCAACCTTAAGTTGATATGGAAAGGTATTAAGCTCGTTCTGGCATAGTTTTGGTTTATCGGGTGTTCTTGGTTTATGCGTCCGCCATTCATCTAGTTCATCAATTTGTAGCCTTCGATCATCATTAATAGGTCCTCTACTATTGCTTAGGAATGGCTCATGTACTTCCTTCAGACTCATTTCCTGCAAAGTAGGTTGCACCATATTGTCAGTTTTAGTAGAATGGTTTAGGCGATCACCTTCAATTTCTGATGTGTTGCCAGAATTGCGAGCTTGAAGGGTGATTGTTTCGTCTCCCACACGAAGTGTGAGCTCACCTGTGCCAACATCAATAATCGTTTTAGCAGTTGCTAAAAAGGGCCTTCCTAAAATCAAAGGAGTGTTGCTATCCTCCTCTATGTCTAGAACAATGAAGTCAACGGAAAATATAAATTTATCAATTTTAACTAGCACATCTTCCATAACGCCCCTAGGAAATCTTATAGTTTTATCTGCTAATTGCATGCTCATCCGAGTCTATTTGGGTTTCCCAAGACCTAATTGTTTGAACATTTTGTAGGGCATGACATTAATACTAGCCTCTAAATCAGCTAATGCATTATTAACATCTAAACTACCAAGTAAGCAAGGAATTGTAAAACTCCCTGGATCTTTTAATTTGTTGGGTAGCTTATTTTGTAGAATAGCTGAGCAAACTGCGTTTAGCTTCACATGCAACGCCTCGTCCAACTTCCGCTTATTTGCTAAAAGCTCCTTTAAAAATTTCATTACGTTTGGCATATGTGATAGAGCTTCAATAGATGGTAAGTTAATGTGTAATTTTTTTAAGAGTTTAAGGAATTCACCAAATTGTTCATCTGAGCGGTCTTTCCTTGTCGCGTTGGGGTATGGCACATGAGGTTTATATTTGACATTTATTGATTTGTTTTTATCATGACCTACCTCACCTTGACCCCTGCTCACTACAGTTTCTTGCCTTGGTTCTGGCTTAGGCTCAACGAATCCTTCTTCATCTTGAACAGTAATTGCATTGAGCTGTTCCCTTGGGCTGGGTTCAGTATTACTTGGCAAGCTACCTTGTGATCGTTCGGAGATTAGTTTGGACAGCTGGCCTATCTGAGTTTTGAGCCCTTGGATCGACGCTTGTTGATTTTTAAATGCTGTTTCGGTGTTTTGGAAATGAGTTTCGGACACCGAGATAAATTTAGATAGCATCTTTTCAAGGTTCAGTTTCTTTTCCTGTTGATAAGGTGGTTGTTGAAAACCTGGAAGATTCTGTGGCCTTTGATTCCCTTGACCACCCCAGGAGAAATTTGGGTGGTTCCTCCAACCTACATTATAAGTATTGCTGTAAGGATTATTTTGAGATTGAGGATTATTACCCATGTAATTTAATAGTTCGTTCTCCATGCTGTGGCCATTGGAGTGATATTCTGAATTGCTTGATCCACCTCCACTGGCTTCACTGTGCATTACTGGATGAGCCTACGTAGAACCAAGTAAACCATCAATCTTTTTATTTAGAAGTTCTAACTGATTTGACAGCATAGTAACCAAATCAATGTTATAAACGCCTACTGTTTTAGTTGGCTTAGTCCTCATGACTTGCCACTGATAGTTATTCAGTGACATCTCTTCAATAAATTCGTAAGCCTCTTCAGGTGTTTTGTTATTGATGGTTCCCCCGGCTGCTGCATCAATCATCTGTCTTGTCAAAGGGTTCACACCATTGTAAAATGTTTGAACTTGCAACCATAGAGGTAATCCATGGTGAGGACACCCTCGCAGTAGATCTTTGTATCTCTCCCATGCATCGTAAAGAGTTTCTAAGTCCATCTGCACAAATGAAGAGATATCATTACGTAATTTGGCCATTTTAACCGGCGGAAAATATTTTAATAAAAAAATTTTGGTCATTTGTTCCCAAGTAGTAATTGACCCTCGTGGTAACGAGTTCAACCACTGTTTAGCTTTGTTCCTCAATAAAATAGGGAATAACCGAAGACGAATGGCATCGTCAGGAATGCCATTAATTTTAAATGTATCACAGAATTCCAGGAAATTTGCCAAGTGAGTGTTTGGATCCTCATCTTGCAAACCATCAAACTGAACAAATTGCTGTATCATTTGAATAGTTAGGTTTTAGTTCAAAATTATTCGCAACAATAGCAGGTCTAACTATACTTGACTCAGTTCCTGTTAAAGTAGGTTTAGCATAATCATACATAGTACGAGGAGCAGGATTCTAATTTTCTAGTCTAGCCGGTATCGCGGGAGGTAGCTGATTATCTTGATTTTCAGCCATCTCCTCAGTCGTATTTGAGATATTGTCCTCTTGCTCTTCCTCTATGTATCTTAGGCTTTGCCTTATTTCTCTTTGGTTTCTGTGAACTGTGCGATCGATTTTTTCGTCAAAAAGTAGTGGTCCTGACGGGTTTTTTCTAGTCATAAACTATAAAAATCTGCCAAGGAAAAGTAAATTAATAATAATAAAATTAACTTGCAAGGAAAATAAATGGCTAAAGTAATAAAAATTAAGTGTTCCTAATATCTTAGCTCCCCGGCAACGGCGCCAAAAAGTTGATCGTGATTTTGTGACAGGTTTTAAATATTTATAATTAATCATTCTTGAAACTAACTATTATCCCGATGTAGGCAAGTGTACCTATCGAACAGTAGTATAGTTTTAGCAAGACCGGATTGTGAAACCCAAAGGAACTAAAAGTACTAGTAATGATTGTCTTTTTATTATCTAGCCTAAGAATAAGGGGGTTTGTTTTAACTAACTAATTAACTAAACTAAGAGTTCACAGAAAAAGGAATTGGGGGATTACTTTTGGAAAACGATTGAATTAAGACAATACCTAAGGAAGAATCAACCTAGACTTTACTTGTTATTTTGACTCCGAAGCGGACGATTTATTAATTTAACTTGTTCCGTAGGGATCCCTAGGTTATGTTATTATCTCTATTCAAGACTAATAACGTCTAATCCCTAGATTGAATAACTGAGACTTTTCTCTAATTATCACCCTAGGGTTGCATTAACTCGATCTATGGATCCCCTTATTAGGTTTCACCCTAATCTGACAAAATCTTGTCACCCTATTTCTAGGCGCGCAATCAACTCCGCTTAATTATGACAATTGTACTCTTAGATATGGTCTATTCCTCCTCTGAATAAGAGCATAACTTGAATCAATATCCTGGAATATCAAAACAAGAATTAAGAACACATAATTAAGAATAAGTCAAATATTTATCATATAATTTAGAAAATAATACCGAGATTCGTCTTAGGTTTCATCCCCCTTAGGTATTTAGGGGATTTAGTTCATAACTAAAAAAGAAAACATCTTAGAAGAATAATGAATACAAAACATAAAGAAAACCCAAAACTCCTGAAGGGAAATTAAGGGGAGATCTTCAGTTTTGAGGATGAATCTAGCTTCTGAGATGGATCAATCGGCTTTCTTCGAGTAATTCCTTCCTTCCTCGCTGTGCCTCCTTCTTTTTCTCCTTTTCTAGGGTGTATTTACAGGCTTTGGAATGCCTAAGAGCCCTCAAAATTAGCCTTTTCTGAATTGGACTCAACTTGGGTTCGGCAGGGACACGCCCGTGTGACATGCTTGTGTGATTACTTCAGGCCGTGTTCGAGCCTGTTAGAATGGCATGGCCGTGTGGTCTGCCCGTGTGAGGAAGTCCATGCCGTGTTGATTTGGTACGTTGGCCCATTTTCTCTATTTTTGGCCCGTTTCTCGTTTCTTTCGCTCTCCTAAGCTCACCTAATTATAAAACATGAAATTAAGGCATTAGGAGCATCAAATTCACCAATTCTAAGGAAAAATCGTCCATAAAATGCGCAAAGCATGGGGTAAAAATATGTATAAATGGCGGTTTATCAGGAATGCTATATGAAAGCATGATAGTTTGGATAGGTGATATGTTGTCATTACAAAGTCATGAATTAATCAAGTTTTTGAGTATTTGAGTGACTAAATATACTATGTTGCATGCCATCAAGAATGTACGAGTGAATGAGCATTTAAGGGTGACAAATGGCTTGGAAAATAGCCTCAAAGTTGTCCACACGGGTAGACACACAGGCGTGTGTCTAAGCCGTGTGTGACACACGGTCTGCCCCATGGGCCTGTGATTCGATCGTATGTTCCCTACACCCTAATTAATGCAAAACAGAATGCCTAGTAGTAAACACATGGCAGAGACACGGGCATGTGTCTCTGCCGTGTGAAGGGCATGGCCTTAGGACATGGGCATGTGCCCAGGCTGTGTGAAGTTTACACCTAATTTTGGAATTTAATTCGCCACATGGTCTGAGCACATGGGTGTGTGATTGGCCGTGTGAACCTACTTGTGTTGATCAAGCTGAGGACACAGGCGTGTCCCAAGCCACACGGGCGTATGTGACCACACAGTCTACCCACGCGGGCGTGTGATCCTATTTCATGAAAATTTTTCTATGTTTTACTAAAGTTCTCAGATTAGTCCTGAACTACTCTCGATGTATGTTTTCGGCCTCGTAGGCCCATATAAGGGACAATTTGCATGTGTATGAATGATTTTAAATTGATCGAAGTTTTATGGCCAGTTGTGTATGTTTGCTGGTGTTTAAGTCCGGTAATGCCTCGTATCTTGTCCCGGTGTTAGACACGGGTAAGGGGTGTTACATGCAGTGTCAACCAATCCATACCAAAATAACATCGAATTCATCAAATGGCAACAACATTAAATCAGCTAAAAAATAGTGACCTCGAATCATCAAGGGACAATTCTTGCAAACTCTATCGACTAATACATGTTTGCCTAAGTGGTTTGACACCCTAATCACAAATTCAGTAAACTCAACAGGAAAGCTCTTATTAGTTGCCAATTTCACACAAACATAAGAATGGGTCGATCAAGGATCAATCAATGCAACTACATTAGTATTATAGAGAGAAAAAGTACCAGTGATAGCATTGGGAGATGTCGCTTCTTCGTGAGCACGGATGGCATAGGCTTTAGCAGGTGCTCGAGCTTCAGATCTCACAATTGTATCCTTTGTCACACCTTTACTACTAGCTCCATTTTCAGTATTTCTTGGTGGCCTACCCCTATTAGTAGTATTACTCGGCCTCGCGCTCTGAAATTTTTATTTCTCAGCCATTTTAGGGAAATCTCAGATAAAATGCTCATGAGAACTGTACTTGAAACAAGCCCGGTCATTCATTCTACACTCATCAAGATGACGTCTACTACAATCCTGACATTCAGGTCTGTTAGGCCTCACATTACCCACACTTGCCATTGAAGTGACTTGAGATTTAAAACTCTAGTGTTGCTTCCCGCGGTCTTTGTGGGAATACCAGCTGATAAATTCGAATAGGAATACATTTCTTTAGATTTCTTTGATTAAGATGGAAATGTGTAACACCCCAAACTTGGCCTGGACACTATGGCCGAATCTAGCAATGTCACATTGAAGTATTTTTCTCGAAAAGTGTGATGTTGTTGAAAAACCCATTCTCTATTTAACCTTCCTGTGTGATCTTAGAGATGATTTTAAGACGTGACATTATTTTTTAAAATGTGGGTCATTTTTCAAAAAGTTAGTCATATTAAAATGTCATTAATTTTTAAAACGTTATTTCTTGCGAAAGCTCTGAAAACAGGTTGCGTATTCGTTGTATCTTTGAAAAACATTTATCTTTTTGAAAAACCGCGTCTTTTCCTACTACTAGCAGCTATAATTCGAACAAAATAAAAATCCAAAAATTAAAGTTAAAATTCTTAAAAGCCTTATTACAGTAAAAATACCCAAAATAAAATTACTTATAAGGAAAATCAAATATGAAAATTTATGCAGTTGTGTGGCCACCTTTGAGTCCCTCGCACCACCGATCCGCCTAAGACTGGGGATTACCTATACAGATAAACAGTGAGTAATGAAAACTTAGTGTGTAATCCCTTATCAAATAACCAAACAGTGAGCATATATAGTCTGGGCCTAAGCCCAATTCAGTATTGGTTCAGTCTCAGTTAGGGCCTTATCCCATTACAAGATGTCGATGATCGGTTTGGGCACGAGCCCATCAAATGTGATGATAGAATAAATATAGATATGCAATCAAAAAATCCTACCCAGCCAGCCTCTATACTCCATCTCTGTCCAACCCTGCACTCCATATGGGGATATAATCAACTCACCCATCCCTACACTCTAAATAGTACCAGTTGCGACACTGACTAGTATTTGCAGTAGAGCTGCCAGTACAATACACTTCCTCCAATCATAGTAAAACCCAACCCCATGCAAAACGTCATGCATCATGTCATGTCTTATCATATTATCATACATGGACTCAATACGTCTAAAATGGCATGCTTAACACAATCATACATCACATAAGGGCATAATAGTCATTTTATCAATTAGGGGGTCTAAATAAACTTACCGACCCAACAATAGGTCCACTGTCGTCTCGGGCGACCCTTGCAACCTTAACAGTCCAACAGTGACAATAGGCCCAAGGCCCATATTACGGGCCCATGTGGGCCCACATGCTTGTGTGGCCCACATAGCCTAGAAATGGCCTTAGCCGTTTAGATTACACAGCTTGGCCCAAAACTCTCCACATGTCCGTGTCATTTACCCGTGTGGGGTCCACATGCCCGTGAGGCCAACATGGCCCAATTCGACAGGAAATGGCCCAAAACGGCCTCAGCCCATGAAGTCGCTCATGGCCGGCCTTAACAACCACACTCCCATGTTTAGTCATACAGGCCACCACACGAGTGAGCGCACGCCCGTGTAGCGTTGTCGTTCACTTATTGGGCTTCCACACATAAACCGTCGCAAGAGACTGATGACTAGCCCTTAAAGATTACCTGCATTGCAGTTGAAACTAATTAACTATTACTACACATGCGAATAGTTTGAACCAAGCGCTTAACAAACTTACCGAGAGCGTAAAACCAAAAATAGGTGACAGAAGCGTTCAGCCTACACCCAACACGAAAGCCAAACATACACAATGCAACAGAGGCAAAGGCAAGCACAATGACACCCCTAGCAATAATTGGCAGCATAGGAAAAAGTTAGGTGAAAGACCAATACGAAAAAAAGAGAGAAAGAGAGAGAGTGTATAACTGTGTGCACTCGAACTCGATTGATCAAAGAACAATTGCCAGAACCAAAAGAATGGAAGAAGGAGAGATGAAGTATTCGACCAACAACAAGGTGAAAGAAGAAAGAATTGAGAGAGAGGGAAGATAGAGTATTCGGCCAAAACTTGAGAGATGGAGAAAAGAAAAAAGAATCGGTAGGTAAGAGGGTTGAAAGGAAGAGAAAAATCAGAATAAACCAAAAATGAGAAAAACCCGAAAGGTCTTTAGCAATAGTCTGCCCCAAGAGGAGAGAAAAATGAAAAGAAAACCGACAAATGCAGAGCAAAAACTAGAACCAAAATTCGGCACAAATGGGCAAAAGGTGAGCTATGATTGATTCTTTGACAAAATAAAACTCCCAAATCGGCATGACCTCTAAATACTCCCCTTACTTGACTCCTCAAAACTCTCCAACCACAGCTAAAATTCTCAGAGCAAGAGTTCAAATTCGACACTACTCTCCCACTCCTATCGAAATCCCAAATTTTCCTCCCCATTTCCCTCAAAACTGTCCACTCCTGCCTCAACCACTTAACTTAAATTCCACTCACACACTTTAGTGTTTCAGTTAAACTACAACACTCTCAGGGCACCAGGAGCAAAATAAAACACTCCACTACGTAAAGCAGGACCCGAACCTCAGACCTCAGGTAACAACAACACGCCACTTATCCCTTAGACTAGCAGGCCCATTCTGACATGTTTTAACCACATTTACTTAAAAGCCTACTGACTAGAGGCAGAGGTTTATTCATTAAAAACAAAACTTTTGCACAAACCAAGGCTTGAACCTATGACTTCTCAGACTCTTTCCAGGACACTTAACCACTGAAGTAGAAATGCATTTTTATAACACAAACATTCAAGAATAAATTCTTAGGATTTTTGAGGCGTTACAACTCTACCCTCTAAAAGGAAATTTCAGCCTCGAAATTTTACCTGGTTAGAATAGATGAGGGTATTGTTGTCGCATCGCCTCCTTAGGTTCCCACGTGGCCTCCTCCGAGCTGTTGTTATGCCAAAGGACCTTAACTAGAGGAATAGACATCCTCCTTAAAACCTTTACATCACGATTCAATATCTGAACCGCCTCCTGCTCAAAAGTCAGAACTGGCCTAACCTCAATCCCCTCAGCCAAAATAACATGCGTGGGGTCAGAGTGGTCGCGCCTCAGCATGGAGACGTGAAACACATTGTGAATCTGGTCTAACTCTAGAGGTAACTCTAACTGATAGGCAACCGGTCCTACGCATTTCAGTATGCGGTAAGACCTAATAAACCTAGGGCTCAACTTGCCCTTACATCCAAATCTCAGTACCTTTTTCCATGGCGAGACCTTGAGAAAAACGAAGTCCCCCACAGAATAATCAATCTCTTTACGCTTCAGATTCGCATACGACTTCTATCTGTCTGATGCCGCCTTTAGTCGATCCTAAATTAGTCTAACTTTATCCTCGATATCAGAAACTAATTCAGGGCCCAGAACACACTGCTCACCCAACTCAGTCCAACACGAAGGAGTACGACATCTAAGACCATATAATGCCTCATAAGGTGCCATTTGTATGCTAGACTGGTAACTATTGTTATAAGCAAACTCTGCTAGCGACAAGTAGTCCTCCTAATTGCCTTGGAGATCGATCACACAACTCCTTAACATGTACTCCAGTATCTGAATCACCCTCTCTGACTGACTATCTGTCTGAAGATGGAACGCAGTACTGAAGTCCATCCTAGTACCCAGAGCTTCATGCAACTTCTTCCAGAACTGAGACGTGAAGCGAGGATCCCTATCAGATATTATGGAAACTGGTACCCTATACAGTCTCACTATCTCAGACACATACAGTTTAGTTAGCTTTTGCAAAGAGTAATCAGTACGAACTGGTATGAAATTGGTAGATTTGGTCAATCGATTTACGATGACCCATACTGAATCCTTCTTAGTAGGCATTAGGGGCAACCTACTAACGAAGTCCTCAGTCACTCTCTCCCACTTCCAAAGTGAAATTTTAACTGGATGAAGCAACCTTGAAGTAACTGATGTTCAGCCTTAACCTACTTGCAAGTTAGACATTGACCCACGAAGTCAGTAACTGCACGTGTAAGACCTAGCCACCAACATAACTCACGAAGGTCTCGGTACATCTTATTTCCAAAAAGGTGCATAACATAAGGGCTATTATGCGCCTCTCATAGTATAGACTGCCTCAAATTAGTATCCTTAGGTACACAGATTCTCTCAAGGAAACAGAGTACCCATTCACTATTCAGTTCAAAATCTGTTGTGTTACCACTCTCAATCTGTCGGAATCGAAGACCTACTGACTCATCCTCCAACTGTTTACCCTTAATTTGCTCAATCCACGTCAGTTTAACCTAAAGTTCAGCCAATAGACTACCATCATCCAATAAGCTGAGGCGAGCAAACATCGCCCTCAAATCAGTCATAGCTCTACGACTCAATGCGTCTGCCACCGCATTGGCATTACCAGGATCGTATTCGATGGTATAGTCATAGTATTTAAGCAACTCAATCCATCTACACTACCTAAGATTTAGCTCCTTTTGAGTGAGGAGATATTTGAGGATCTTATGGTCAGTGTAGATGATAAACTTCTCACCATACAGAAAATGCCTCCAAATTTTCAGTGCGGATACCACTAAGGCCAACTCCAAGTCATGCGTCAAATAATTCTCCTCATGAGTCTTAAGCTAACGAGACGCATATGCTATGACCTTACCATCTTACATCAGCACACATCCCAAACCAACATGTGATGCATCGTTGTAGACAGTGAACTCTTTCCCAGACTCTGGCTGTATCAAGATAAGGGCCTCAGTTAACACCTTCTTGAGCTTCTCAAAGCTCTTTTACTGTGCATCAGTCCAGTTAAATGGCACACCCTTACGTAATAGCTTAGTCAAAGGTGCTACGATCAGAGAAAATCCCTTTACAAATCAAAGATAGTACCCTGCCAGTCCTAGAAAACTACAGATCTCAGATACAGTCTTAGGCGGCTTCCAATCCAAAATGACCTCAATCTTTCGAGGATCAACCCTAATCCCTTTAGCAGATACCACATGACCCAGAAATATTACCTCTCGTAACCAGAACTCACACTTACTGAACTTGGCGTACAGTTGCTTCTCCCTCAGAATTTGCAGAACCATTTAGAGATGTTCATCGTATTCATCCTCAGTCCTCGAATATACCAGGATGTCGTCAATAAAAACCACTATGAACTGATCCAGGTAGGGCTGGAACACACGATTCATCAGATCCATAAAAGCCACCGGTGCATTCGCCAGTCCAAACGGCATCACTAGGAGCTCATAATGACCATAACGAGTCCTAAACGCTGTCTTGATGCATCAGTCTCTTTGACCCTCAGTTAATGGTATCCCGATCGGAGATCAATCTTAGAGAAAATGAAGCTTTTCAAAACTGGTCAAACAGATCATCTATCCTTGGTAGAGGGTACTTATTCTTAATGGTCAATTTATTCAGTTGCTGGTAATCAATACACATATGCATGGATCAATCCTTCTTTTCCACAAACAAAACTAGTGCTCCCTACGGAGACACACTAGGGTAGATGAACCCACGATCTAACAACTCTTGAATCTGAGCTTTAAGCTCCACAAGCTCCTTCGGTGCCATTCTATAAGGGGCGATGGACACCGGAGTTGTACCAAGTAAGAGCTCAATCCCGAACTCAACTTCACGGTTTGGAGGTAACCCAGGTAGCTCATTAGGAAAAACATCCAGAAAGTCTTTAACTGTTTTGATATCTTTAATCGAAGAAACCTCAGAATCAAAAACACTAATGTAGGCCAGATACGCCTCACAACCCTTATGAATCAACTTCTCAACCCTTAATGCAGAAATCACATTTGACAAGTAATTTCGAAGTTCCCCAATTACAACTACCTCGTCATCCTCCGCCGTTCTCAGTACCATCTGTTTAGTAGCACAATCCAAGCTCACCTGATGTTTAACTAGCCAGTTCATTCACAGTATTAAATCAAATTCTCCAAAAGGAAGTTCCATCAAATCCGCCAAAAAGATAACCCCTTGAACCTCCAAAGGTACATCTCTGAACAATATATTTACCCTCAGTGACTGCCCCAATGGACTCAACACAGTAACCTCACTCGTAATGCTCTCAACCATGATACCCAAAGTCTCAGACACATTACAAGCTATATAGGAATGAGTAGATCCTATATCTATCAGTGCAATAAGGTACACCATATATAAAGAACCTACCCGTGATAACATCTAGAGCATCTCTATCCTCTCGGCAACGTGAAGCATAAAGTAGAGCTGGTTGCCTTGCCTAAATATGACCAGCACCTCTGCTTGGTGCTCTCTGACTACGGCCCAAACCATTACCACAGTTGGCCTAACCATGGTCCCTCAGTGTCTGCTGAACACCCTTTAGCGGCTGTGCAGTACCAAAACCTATAGCTTACACCTTCTCGGGCCTCCACGGACAGTCTCTGTTACGCTGCTTCAAAGATCTGCACCTCAAACAAGCCCCAGTCCTTTTCCAGCACTTGCCCTAATGGCATCTCCCACAATCAGCACAGGGCTGCGGTCCAGTAGCTGCAACAGGTGCTCCAACTCTAACCGGCCCATCAGCTCTTGCCTTTTTTCTAGGCCTCAGAAATGAACTTGAGGGCTCCGAATCCCTCCTGTTCCTACCTCTCTCTTTCTCACGATTCTGTCATTCAGTGCGCTTGACCTCCTCGGCGATCTTCGCCTTATCAACTAATGTAGCAAAATTTCGCTCCCTCTGTGGAGCTATCAGGACCTGTAAACCATCCCTGGGGCCATCCTCAAAGCGAACACATCGCTCATACTCAGTTGCCACCATCCCTCTCGCATAGAGGCTTAGTTGTAAAAATTCAGCCTCATATTCGGCTATTGATTTATCCCCCTCCATCAGATTTAGAAACTCTCTCCTCCGGGCATCCACATAACTAGCACCCACACACTTTCCTTGAAAAGTTGTCTTGAAAAATTCCCAAGTCAATCTGTAACACCACTATCCCATAACAGTCACTGGAAAAAGTAAGGGGCATTACAAGACAGACAAAATATTTTAGACCAATTCAAGTCACAGATATCACATAACATTAATACACAAGTAGTCATCAGCAATTCATCACTTATGATGGTCTACGAGACATAAAACATACTTTTAAGGATAGTCGGGACTAAACCGAACATATTAAAAAAATTTCATAACTTAGAAAAAAAATCTCAATTCTGTTGAGGTCACACGCTCGTGTGACCAGGCCATGTGCCTCACATGGGCACCAGACACGCCCATGTAATCCAACCGTGCCAAAACAGAGTATATATATACTGACTTTCACCCAAGGCCAACAGACATGCCCGTGTGCTATGGCCGTGTAATACATAGCTAGCTACTAACTTAAGCCCACGACCATATGACACGCCCATGTATCTTAACCATGTGATCTTAAGAGGTTACTGCTTTGTATACACAGCCACAAGGCACGCCCGTGTTCCCTGTCCCTATGGCACAATGCAGGCTTGGTTTAAGCCAATTTGCCACCCCCTTTTTGGGCCATTCTTAAGCAATATTAGACAACAATTATACTAACATTTTTAGCCAATTCCATGTTCAAAACATGCTTCATTATAAGTTAATCATCATCATACAATAACCTATTCAAATCCATTCCAAAACACATTAAAATCTTATTACAACAACATGCCAAAATGCTCATTTCATAGCTCACATATGACACATTGTATCTCATGCTTGAACTTACCATTTCCTCAACTTGACATGTTTCAAAATGATCACCACATACAAGGCTATATAACCATTACAAGCATGCACAATTTGTCATCATAACCATTTACCAAAAACTAAGCACACACATACCATTTGTTAGCCAACTCTCATGGCATAACATATATATATATGTCAAAGCTTAAATACATAAACATTCTAGCTTATACATGCCATACTTAAATATATGTACACTTTCAAAAGTACCAAATTAAAGTTTGATAGTCTGGTGACGATCCTTGACGATCCCCGAGCTTGCAGTAGCTTCGATATCTATAAAATAATGCAAACACACACAAAGTAAGCTTTCCAAAAGCTTAGTAAGATCGTACTAAAATTATCAACAATATATAAAACATAGCATATCAACACATAAGTATTTACATATTTTCAATCCATATCACCATATCAATTCCATGATATTAACACAAATAATGTCATCTACCACTTAGATATCATACATACCTGAAGTTTTCCGTACATCTTCTCTTACATACTCACCTTTCATTGAATATTATAAGACTTTCAGTTGATCACTCGTACATTAAACATCGACACACTTAGTGCCGTAAGGATTTCCTGAAACTAAAATGATTCAGCACACTTAGTGCCATTATAATTAATCGAAGCTAAGTCGGTAACGCACACTTAGTGCCTTATATAGCCGAAGCTATTCCAACTCGCACACTTAGTGCCATTTGTAGCCAAAGCTATATTAAACCTCACACTTAGTGCCAAACATAGTCAAATGTCATCATACTCAAGCTGTAATCAATATCTATATCATTTATACATTACCATCACATTAAAACATAGCTTTAACATTATTTATCATGTACGAACTTACTTCGTACTCAGAATTATCAATTTGAATTGTTTACTCGATAGCCTTCGACTTCCCTCGATCTAAATCTGAATTCCTCTTTTCTTGATCTATATGTATTCAAAATTAACCCTTTTTATTCACCAATTAATTCAATTCAATCCATAAACACATATTTAGGGCATTTTGCAAACTAGCCCTCATATTTTCACATTTCGACACTTTAGTCCCTAATTCACAAAATCACAAAATACACATAATTTGCATATACACAAGCTTAGTAGAATTCTCCTAACTCTCAAACAAATCCAAAGATTTCATTTATTTCACATTTTAGTCCCTAAAAAATAACATATTTACAATTTAACCCAAATTACTCAATTTAATCAAAAATCCAAAGACAAATCATTTAAGCCCAACATCAAGCTTTTATAATTCATCTATTAACATCTCAAAACTCATAGTTTCATTAATGGTACATTTCAAAATCATCACCAGAATTGAGGCATAGGCTTGATAAAACACAAAGCAACGATCAGAAAAACGTAGAAATTATCAAAAATCGATCAAAAATCATACCTCAATTGAGCTTTAACCTAGCCGAACCCTTAAGTCTTCATTATCTTTTATTTTCTTTGTATTTTCGGTAAGAACAAGGATGACAATGGTCATTTTCATGCTTTGTTTTATTTAAATTTACATATAATCTAAATGAAAAATTTTCCCTTTTATTAAACCATTATAAATTCACATATATTAAGGCTACAAATGTCCATTTCACATGTGAATGGCAAAATAACCACATAAGGACCTTTCAATTATAAAGCGAAGTCAAATAGGCACTTTTAACCTCTAGCACATAGCTTTTACATTTTACACGATTAGGTCCTTTTTTCAAATTAAACAAACAAAGAGTTAAATTTTCACACGAGACTTTCATACATGTGAATTCACTTATAATAGGCACGAAAAAGAATATTAAAATATTTTTCCAACTCGGATATGTGGTCCCAAGACCACTATTCTGACTAGGGTCAAAACCGGACTGTTACAATTCTCCCCCTTAGGGATATTCGTCCCCAAAAATATTACCATTAAATAGATGCATATATTGCTGTCTCATAGCATCTTCAGGCTCCCACGTGGCCTCTTCAATACCGTGTCGATGCCACATTACTTTAACTAATGAAATTTTCTTATTTCGTAACTCTTTAACTTCACGAGTTAACATATAGATCGGCTTTTCTTCGTAAGTCATATCAGACTGAATTTCAATCTCAGATGGAGGAATTATATGTGAAGGATCGGATCTGTATCGTTGAAGCATCGATAAGTGAAATCATTGTGACTCTTTTCCAGCTCAGGTGGTAACAACAATCTATAAGCAACCGGCTCAATACGCTCGATAATTTCATATGATTCGATGAACCTCTGACTTAATTTGCCTTTTCTACCAAACCCAAGCACTTTCTTCCACGAAGATACTCTCAAAAACACTTTGTCACCGATCTCAAACTCAATGTCTTTTCTTTTCAAATCTGCATATGAGTTTTGACGATCAGAAGCTGCTTTCAAACTATCTCGGATTACTTTTACTTTCTATTCAGTTTCTTTTATCAAGTCAACCCCATGAATCTTGTTTTCACTGAGCTCAGTCCAATACAAAGGTGTACGGCATTTGCGACCATATAAAGCCTCGTATGGTGACATTTTAATGCTTGATTGAAAACTGTTATTATACGTAAATTCAATCAAAGGTAGATATTGTTCCCACGTACCTTCAAACTCAATGATGCAACATCTCAACATATTCTCAACATATTCTCGAGTACTAAAGTGCAATTTAATACCTAATACATCTTGCAACTTTTTCCAAAATCGTGATATAAATCTCGGGTCTCTATCTGACACTATCGACAATGGCACACCATGCAATTTCACAATATCAGAAATGTATAACTCAGCTAATTTAGCATGTGAGTAATCGGGTCGAATCGGAATAAAATGAGCTGATTTCGTCAATCGATCTACTACAACCCAAATTGTATCTTTCTTTCTCGGAGACAGGGGCAAACCCGAAACAAAGTCCATAGTCACTCTATCCCATTTCCACTCTGGAACCATAATCGGTTGTAGCAAACCAGATGGCACCTGATGTTCAGCTTTAACTTGCTGACATATCAAACATTTAGAAACAAAATTAGAGATATTTTTTTTCATTACAAACCACCAATAATGCTATTTCAAATCATTATACATTTTTGTACTACCTAGATGCACAGATAAACTACTATTGTGAGCTTCACTCAGATTCATTTGAATTAACTCTAGATTTCTCAGAATAAAAATTCGATCTCGAAATCTCAAGCAACCATCTTTATCAACTCTGAATTCTAAATCAGATTCTACATCACACTGAGCTCGTTTAGCTAAAATCTCATTATCAATCTTCTAAGCTTCAATAATTTGCTGCAAGAACAAGGGTCTTGCTTTTTATTCAGCTAAAACTGAACCATCATCAAATAGAACCAAATGAGCATTCATCGTATGCAAAACAAATAACAATTTTTGACTTAGTGCATCAACAACAACATTTACTTTACCCGGATGATAATCTATCCAAAGTTCGCAATCATTTAGCAGTTCTAACCATCTTCTTTGTCGCATATTCAGATCTTTTTGAGTCATTAGATATTTAAACTTTTATGAACAGTGTATACATGACACTTTTCACCGAACAAGTAATGGCGCCAAATCTTTAAGGCAAACACAATCGCAGCTAATTCAAGATCATGCGTTGAGTAGTTCTTTTTGTGCAGCTTCAACTGTCTTGAAGCATAAGCAATGACTTTTCCTTCTTGTATTAAAACATATCCCAAACCAATTAATGAATCATCAATGTAGATCACAAATTCTTTACCTGATTCAGGTTGTACTAATACCGGAGTTTCAGTTAACAAAGCTTTCAACTGATCAATGCTGTTCTGACACTTTTCAGACCACTCAAACTTCACATCTTTTTGAAGCAGTTTTGTTAATGGAGTTGTGATCATCGAAAAACCTTTCACGAATCTTCTATAATAACCTACAAGTCCCAAGAAATTACGGACTTCAGATACATTCCTCGGAGGTTTCCAATCCAAAATAGTAGAAATTTTACTCGGATCAACTCGAATACCAGAGGCTGATACAATATGACCCAAGAAACCAACTTCCCGTAACCAAAACTCACATTTACTAAATTTTGCATACAACTGTTAATCTCTCAAAATCTGTAATACTAACCTCAGAAGCTCGGCATGTTTAGATTCATCACGTGAATAAATCAATACGTCATCTATGAATACCACAACAAATTGATCTAAATACGTTCTGAAAATTATATTCATCAAATCCATGAAAATAGCAGGCGCATTAGTCAATCTAAAAGGCATAACTAAGAATTCATAGTGACCGTACCTTGTTCTGAAAATAGTTTTCGGAATATCTGAGTCTTTCACTCGCAACTAATAATAGCCTGATCTTAAATCTATTTTTGAAAACACAGCAACTCCTTTCAACTGATCAAACAAATCATCAATTCGGGGCAGGGGATATTTATTCTTGATAGTCACTTTATTCAACTGACGATAGTCAATACACATTCTCATTGTACCGTTTTTCTTTTTCACAAATAGAACTAGAGCACCCAAAGGTGAGAAACTCGGTCTAGCAAATCCTCGATCGGTTAACTCTTGCAACTGAGACTTTAATTCTTTCAGTTCAGTCGAGGCCATTCTATATGGAGCTATTGAAATCAGAGTAGTACCAGGTACCAATTCAATACCGAACTCTACCTCTCTAACTGGAGGTAATCCTAGAAGTTCTGCAAGAAACACATTAGGGAACTCACAAACAATAGGCACAGATTCAACCTTCTTTTCTGATACTCTCAAATCAATCACATATGCAAAGTAAGCTTCACAACCCTTTCTCACAATACTTAAAGCTTTTATTGAAGATATCACAGTAGATAATCCATACAAATCACTAGATTCAATTCTAACTATTTCATCATTCTTGCATCTCAAATCAATAGTTTTCCGTTTGCAATTCACTACAGCATCATGCAAAGTTAACCAATCCATACCTAGAATTATATCAAACTCATCAAAAGGCAATAATATCAGATCAACCGAAAAATAATCATCTCGAAACAGTAACGGACAATTCTTGCATACTTTATCAACCAGAATGCATCTGCCTAGGGGGTTCGAAACTCTAATTACAAATTCAGTAGACTTTATTGACAATGTCTTACTGTTCACTAAGTTCATACATATATATGAATGTGTCGATCCAGGATCTATCAAAGCAATCACAGACGTATCATAGAGAGTAAATGTACCCGTAATAACATCTGGCGATGAAGCTTTCTCACGAGCTTTGATAGCATAGGCTCTGGCAGGTGTACGAGCCTCAGATCTCACAGCTGTGTCTTTCGTTCCTCTTTGACTACCGCTTACATTTCCCAAATTTCTGGAAGATCTACCTCAAGAAACATTACCACTCTGCCTTAGATTCTAAACATTATCTTTTTCAGCTAAATCTGGGCAATCTTTTATAAAATGATTTCTTAAACCACAACTATAACAAGCTCGATTAATATTTTTTCCCTAACATTCACCGAAATTTCGTCTTCCACACTGATCACACTCAGGCTTTTCATTCTTTACATTATCAACACTGGCAACAGATGTAGCAGAAGATTTGAAATTCGATTGCGACCTGACACGATCTCTGGTCGAATGTCCCATACTAGTCTTTAAACGACTACTATCATCTCTAAACTTCTTGGATCCAGATTGAAATGATTTACCCGAAGATCTCTTTCGTACCTCTCTAGCTTCAAAATCAGCCTTTCTTTTCTCTTTCCCAAGATCTTCAGCTTTACATGCTCGTTCAATAAGCACTACGAATTCTTTGATTTTTAAGATCCCAACTAACAAACGAATATCTTCATTCAAGCCGTCTTCAAATCTCTTAACATTATTGCTTCAGTAGACACATATTCACAAGCATATTGACTTAGCCTTACAAATTCCCGCTTGTATTCAGTGACAGACATTCAACCTTGTTTATGCTCAAGAAACTCTTTGCATTTCTGATCAATGAATCTCTGAGCAATTTATTTCTTCTGGAATTCAGCTTGGAAGAAATCCTAAGTAACTTGTTCACTTGGAACCACGGATGTCAAAGTCTTCCACCAACGATACGCTATATCTCTCAAAAGAGAAACAACACATTTTATGCATTCCTTAGGACTCAAAGACAGCTCATAAAACACTCTTATTGTGTTCTCTAACCAAAACTCAGCTTTTTCAGCATCATCCTTTGTTGTAGCTCGGAACTCTTCAGCCCCATGTTTTCTAATCTTATCAACGGGTGGTTTACTCAACTGTATCGGGTTTACTGGTGGCATAACAGGAGTTTGAGGAGAATTAACCGGGGGTGGAGGTTGTTGTACGGCCGGATTGGTTCTAATGTATTGG
Source organism: Gossypium longicalyx (assembly GCA_025698465.1). Classification (NCBI taxonomy): domain Eukaryota; kingdom Viridiplantae; phylum Streptophyta; class Magnoliopsida; order Malvales; family Malvaceae; genus Gossypium; species Gossypium longicalyx. Next base: position 23,637,225 of record CM047000.1, read on the forward strand.
GTGAACCAATCATTCATCATCTGATAGAAGGCTTGTTTAGCCTCACCATCACGGCTACTCATAGCCGGTCGAGAATCAGCTTGTACCATCCCTTGCGCGGGAGCAGGCGCATTGCTTTCAACATCATCAGCTACAGCTCTATTGGGATCCATTTGCTATATAAAAGCACATTTCAATGTCAGGATTCATCACGCTATCACAGTTCATATTTATGACATGTATAGCTAAACCCACATATGCTATAGTAGTCCTAAAACCGACTAAACCATAAATCTGATACCAACTAAATGTAACACCCCTATCCTGTAACCGTCATCGGAATAGGTAAGGGGCATTACCAAACAAACAGAACATTTTAGACCAATTCAAATCACATATATCACATAACATTAATACACAAGCAATCATCAGCAATTCATCACTTATGATGGTCTACAAGATATAAAACATTCTTTTAAGGACAGTTGGGACTAAATCGAACACATTTAAAAATTTCATAACTTAGAAAAAAATTTCAATTCTGTTGAGGTCACATGCCCGTGTGACTAGAACGTGTGCCTCACACGGGCACCAAAAACACCCATGTGATCCAACCGTGCGAAAATAGAGTATATATATACTGACTTTCACCCACGGCCAACAGACACGCCCGTGTGCTATGGCCGTATGACACTTAGCTAGCTACTGACTTAAGCCCACGGTCATATGACACGCCCATGTATCTTAACCGTGTGATCTTAAGAGGTTACTACTTTGCATACACGGCCTCAAGGCACGCCCGTGTTCCCTGCCCCTGTGGCACAATGCAGGGTTGGTTTAAGCCAACTTGCCACCCCTTTTTGGGCCATTCCTAAAAAATATTAGGCAACAAATATACCAACATTTTCAGCCAATTCCATGTTCAAAACATGCTTCATTATAACATAATCATCATCATTCAATAACCTATTCAAATCCATTCCAAAACACATTAAAATCTTATTACAACAACATGCCAGAATGCTCATTTCATAGCTCACATATGACACATTGTATCTCATGCTTGAACTTACCATTTCCTCAACTTGACATATTTCAAAATGATCACGACATACAAGGCTATATAACCATTACAAGCATGCACAATTTGTCATCATAACCATTTACCAAAACTAAGCACAAACATACCATTTGTTAGCCAACTCTCATGGCATAACATATATATATGTCAAGGCTTAAATACATAAACATTCTAGCCTATACATGCCATACTTAAATATATGTACACTTTCAAAAGTACCAAATTAAAGTTTGATAGTCTGGTGACGATTATTGACGATTCCCAAGCTTGCAGTAGCTTCGATATCTATAAAATAATGCAAACACACACAAAGTAAGCTTTCCAAAAGCTTAGTAAGATCGTACTAAAATCATCAATAATATATAAAACATAGCATATTAACACATAAGTATTTACATTTTCAATCCATATCCCCATATCAATTCCATGATCTTAACATAAATAATGTCATCTACCACTTAGGTATCATACATACCTGATGTTTTCTGTACATCTTCTCTTACATACTCACCTTTCATTGAATATTAAAAGACTTTCAGTCGATCACTCGTACTTTAAACATCCATACACTTAGTGTCGTAAGGATTTGCTTAAACTAAAATGATTCCGCACACTTAGTGCCATTATAATTAACCGAAGCTAAGTCGGTAACGCACACTTAGTGCCTTATATAGCCGAAGCTATACCAACTCGCACACTTAGTGCCATTTGTAGCCGAAGCTATATTAAACCGCACAGTTAGTGCCAAACATAGTCGAATATCATCATACTCAAGTCGTAATCAATATCTATATCATTTATACATTACCATCACATTAAAACATAGCTTTAACATTATTTATCATGTACGAACTTACTTCGTACTTGGAATTATCAATTTGAATTGTTTACTCGATAGCCTTCGACTTCCCTCAATCTAAATTCGAATTCCTCATTTCTTGATCTATATGTATTCAAAATTAACCCTTTTTATTCACCAATTAATTCAGTTCAATCCATAAACACATATTTAGGGCATTTTTTGCAAACTAGCCCTCATATTTTCACATTTCGACACTTTAGTCCCTAATTCACAAAATCACAAAATACACATAATTTGCTTATACACAAGCTTAGCCGAATTCTCCTAACTCTCAAACAAATCAAAAAATTTCATTTATTTCACATTTTAATCCCTAAAAAATAACATCTTTACATTTTAACCCAAATTACTCAATTTCATCAAAAATGCAAAGACAAATCATTTAAGCCCAACATCAAGCTTTTATAATTCATCTATTAACATCTCAAAACTCATAGTTTCATCAATGGTACATTTAAAAATCATCACCAAAATTATTAATTGAGGCATGGGCTCGATAAAACATAAAGCAACGATCACAAAAACGTAGAAATTATCAAAAACCGATCAAAAATCATACCTCAATTAAGCTTTAACCTAGCCGAACCCTCAAAGCTTCTTTATCTTTTATTTTCTTTGTATTTCCGGTAAGAACAAGGATGATAATGGTCATTTTCATGCTTTGTTTTATTTAAATTAACATATAATCTAAGTGACAATTTTGCCCTTTTATTAAACCATTATAAATTCACATATATTAAGGCTACAAATGTCCATTACACATGTGAATGACATAATAACCACATAAGAACCTTTCAATTATAAAGTGAAGTCAAATAGGGACTTTTGACATCTAGCACACAGCTTTTACATTTTACACGATTATGTCCTTTTTGCAAATTAAACACACAAACAGTTAAATTTTCACACGAGACTTTCACTCATGTCAATTCACTTATAATAGGCACAAAAATAATATTAAAATATTTTTCTAACTCGGATATGTGGTTCCGAGACCACTATTCCAACTGGGGTCAAAATTAGACTATTACACAATCGATCGGGTTGAGTGCCCTCTTTAACCGTAAGCTACCATTGGTAAGCCTCAACCCTCAGCAGTGACACTACACGCTTTAGTTTCTACTCGGGGTTGTAGTCGAGGTCGTCCATGATCCTCTCTGTGGCCTCAATCCAATATTCAGCCACATTAGGGGCAACTCCAACAATACCCCTAAAAATCTCAGCCCCATTAGACAAGAGTCGTTCCATAGCCGACCCACGGCCCACAGCACTAGTATTGGGTCTAGCGACCCTCTCCAGAATCCACAACATAGCTTAGGATAGTGCATCGTCCCTAGCTGCACAATCAAGAGACCCAATCTCAGTCTCAGGTGAAACTGGCACCTCCCTAGCTTCAACATTAGGCTTGTGGCCAGATGACGAGGACCCAGTTCGAGCATCACCACGTCATCTACCGCGGCTTCTTGTACCCCTTCTCCGAGTACCTCTGGTTCTCATTATCGATTTGATTTTTATCTATATTAATAGTTTTATGCATCAATTTATAGTTCCAGTGTTTATTAACGAATATTTTATGGAAAACAGGATCAACATTTTCGAGTATATTTTCGTAGATCGCAGTCTTACTACAGTTTTTAGTTTACCCTATAGAGTATTTTAGTACAGTCTACTACCTACAGTAGTCTCAGCATTTCAATTTAAATAAACAAAAGTTTCAAAAGACTTACAGAATCGGTGCCATAGACTCGGTGTACCATACATTCAGTAAAACCTCTCAAAATACTTTAAATAATTTAAAACAGTTCTTTTAGAAATTCCAAGTTTAATAGAAACCCAAATCCACAGTCGAGTTTTGTAACTTGGCTCTGATACCACTAAATGTAACACCCCAAACCCGGCCTGAACGCTATGGTCAAATTTGGCGATGTCACATTAAAGTGTTTTTCTCGAAAAGTGTGATATCGTTGAAAAACCCATTCTCTATTTAACCTTCCTGTGTGATCTTGGAGATGATTTTAAGACGTGATATTCCTTTTTAAAATGTGGGTCATTTTTTAAAAAGTTAATCATATTAAAACGTCATTAATTTTTAAAACGTTATTTCTTGCAGAAGATCTTAAAACAGGTTCCGTATTCGTTGTATCTTTGAAAAACATTTATCTTTTTGAAAACCCGCGTCTTTTCCTACTACTAACAGTTATAAGTCGAACAAAAATAAAAATCCCAAAATTAAAGTTGAAGGCCTTAAAGGCCTTATTATAGTAAAAATACCCAAAATAAAATTACTTATAATCTAAATCAAATACGAAATTTTATGCGGTTGTGTGGCCACATTTGAGTCCCTCGCAGCTCCAATCCGCCTAAGACTGGGGATTATCTATACAGATAAATAGATGGGTGAGTTATGAAAACTCAGTGTGTAATTCTATATCAAATAACCAAACAATGAGCATATACAGTCTGGGCCTAAGCCCAATTCAGTAATGGTTCAGTCTCAATTAGGGCCTTAGCCCATTATAGTATCAGTATCATTTTGGGCCTAAGCCCATCTCAGTGACAGTAATAGTACAGATATACAATCAAGATATCCTACCCAGCCAGCCTCTACACTCCATCTCCATCCAACCCTGTTCTCCATGTGGGGATATAATCAACCCACCCATCCCTACACTCCAAATAGTACTGGCTACGACACTAAACAGTATTTGCAGTAGAGCTGCCAATACAGTACACTTCTTCCAATCATAATAAAACCCAACCCCATACAACACATCATGTATCATGTCATGTCATGTCATATTATCATGCATGGACTCAATACATCTAAAATGGCATGGTTAACACAATCATACATCACATAAGAGCATAAACAGTCATTTTATCAATTAGGGGGTCTAGATAAACTTATTGACCCAACAGTAGGTTCGCAGTCATCTCGGGCGACCCGTGCAACCTTAACAGTCCAACAGTGACAGTAGGCTCAAGGCCCATATTGCGGGCCCACAAACCCGTGTAGCCCACATAGCCCAGAGATGGCCTTAGCCGTGTGGACTACAAAGCCTGGCCCAAAACTCTCCACATGTCTTTGTGGTTTACCCGTGTGGGGCCCACATGCCCGTAGGGCCTACACGGCCCAGTTCGACCCGAAATGGCCCAAATTGACCTCGGCCCATGAAGTCACTCTTGGCCAACCTTAACAATCACACGCCTATGTTTAGTCATACGAGCCACCACACGAACAAGCGCATGCCTGTGTAGCACCGTCGTTCACTTATTTTGGCTTTTGTCGATTTCCAAAGTTGGGATTATGTTTACACACCTTGTTTGCGAAAGTGCACAAATAACCCACGAGCACTCTAAACCTACATTCAATCACCATATTTGGTTAATCGCCTATCAATCGAATTGAAAAGAACCCTAGCCAACCACTTATCCAAATGATTAATCAACACTTTCCTTGATCGGTTGATTGAGGCTTGCACACATAAACTGTCGCAAGAGACTGATTACTAGCCCTAAAAGATTACCTGCATTACAACAGAAACTAATTAACTATTACTGCACATGTGAATAGTTTGAACCAGGCACATAACAAGCTTACCGAGAGCGTAAAACCAAAAATAGGGGACAGAAGCATTCGGCCTACACCCAACATGAAAGCCAAACGCACACAATGCAACAGAGGCAAAGGCAAGCACAACCACACCCCTGGCAATAATCGCCAGCAAGGGAAAAAGTTAGGTGAAAGACCAATACGACAAAGAGAGAGAGAGAGAGAGTAACCATTTGCACTTGAACCTGATTGATCAAAGAACAATTGCTAGAGAATAGAAGAATGAGAGATGAAATATTCAGCCAACAACAAGGTGAAAGAGGAATAAATTGAGAGAGAGGGAAGAAAGAGTATTCGGCCAAAGCCTGAGAGAGGGAGAAAATAAAAAAGAATCAATAGGTAAGGGGGTTTAAAAGAAGAGCAAAATTGAAATAAACAAAAAATGAGAAAAAAACCAAAAGGTCCTTAGCAATAGTCGACCCCTAGAAGAGAGAAAAATGAAAAGAAAACCGACGAATACAGAGTAAAAACTAGAAGCAAAATTCGGCACAAATGGGAAAAAGGTGAGCTATGACCGATTCTTTGACAAAATGAGACTCCCAAATTGGCATGACCTATGAACACTCCCCTCACTTGACTCCTCAAAACTCTCCAACCATAGCCAAAATTCTCAGAGCAAGAGTTCAAATTCGGTACTACTCTCCCACTCCTATCGAAATCCTAAATTTTCCTCCTGTTTCCCTTAAAACCATCCACTCCTCCCTCAACCACTTAACTCAAATTCCACTCAAACACTTCAGTGTTTTGGTCAAACCACAACACTCCTACGGCACTAGCAGCAAAATAAAACACTCTACTGCGAAAAGCAAGACTCAAACCTCAGACCTCAGGTAACAATAACACGCCACTTATCCCATAGACCAGCAGACCCATTCTGACATGTTTTACCCACATTTACTTAAAAGCCTACTGATTAGAGACAGAGGTTTATTCATTAAAAACAAAACTTTTGCATAAGCCAAGGCTTGAACCCAAGACTTCTCAGACTTTTCCCATAACACTTAACCACTAAAGTAGACATGCATTTTATAACACAAATATTCAAGAATAAATACTTAGGATTTTTAGGGTGTTACAAAATGACTTACTCATCAGTCTTTCTTCGAATCTTTAGCTTCACAATTAGCTTTCCTCTTCTCTTTATTCAACTCTTCAGCCTTACAGGCTCGCTCAGCCAATACCAAAAATTCTTTCAGTTCTAAGATCCCAACTGACACACGAATATCCTCATTCAATCCATCCTTAAACCTCTTGCACAAAATAGCCTTGGTAGAAACACACTCTCGAGCGTATTTAGTAAGCCAGACAAACTCTCGATCATATTCAGTCACTAATATTCAAACCTATTTCAACTCAAGAAATTCCTTACATTTCTGATCGATGAACTGCTGACTAATATATTTCTTTTGGAACTCCTCTTGAAATAATTCTCATGTAACCCTCTCTCTCGGTACCACCGATACTAGTGTATTCCATTAGTGATATGCAAAATCTCTCAGAAGTGAGATGGCACACTTTAAACATTCATCCGGTGTGCTAGATAACTCATTAAATACCCTGATGGAGTTTTTGAGCCAAAATTCGGCTCTCTCAGGATCATCATCCATATTAGCTCTAAGATCCTCAGCATTATGCTTTCGGATCTTATCCACTGGGGGCTTATTCATTCTTACAAATTCCATACCTTGTGGGGCTATGGGAACCTGTCAAGCAATAGGTGGGGGTGAAGGAGTTTGGGCATTCAGATTTATTCGAAGAAATTTCGTATACCAATCATTCAACATATGGAGAAAGGCTTCCTTAACCTCTTCTCCCTAACTAACCGTAGGAGGTCTATAATCAAACGGCGCTGCCCCTTGAGCTGGAGCCGACGTATTACTTTCAACTTCATCAACCTTAGCTTGATTGGGATCCATTTTCTATATGAAAACACAGTTTAAAATTGTTAGGAGCCATCACACTATCACAATTCATTTATGGCACGTATTGCTAGTGTAGCAGCCCAGTTTTAGCTTAATCAGAATAGTGGTTTTAGAACCACAAATCTAAGGTCGTAAATAATTTATGTATTTAAAGCATGTTAATATGTATGTGTGAGAGTTTCGTGTGTTAATTTTATTGTTTAAGTGGTTAATTTGAGAAAAGGACTTAATCGAGTAAAATGCAAAAGTTGCATTCTATATGATAAAGGTGTCTATTTGCTATGGCTTATTAAATTTGAGGTCCTTATGTTGTGAATATACCATTGATAGTGGAGATGAACATAAATGGCCTTGAATTATGTGATTTAAAATGTTTTAATTAAGGGATAAAATGGTAAATTGGTTATTAAGATAATATTAATAAAATTAAATTAAAATTTCTATCATCTATTATCATCCTTAACTGGAAATAAAAAGAAAAGAAAGCCAAAGAATTTTTTTTAGGGTTCAGCCATGTTGGTGATCAGTTGAAGGTTCCTTTTTTATGATTTCTACGTTTTTGTGATCGTTGCTTAGTGTTCTAGCTAGCCTGTACCCTAATTTCTGAAATTGTTAGTGATTTTGAAAATTTCCATTGATGAATCCATGATTTTTATGATGTTTGATGATGAATTATGCAAGCTTGGTGTTTAATATACATGTTTTGTAAATTGATTTTTAGTGAAATTTCATAAAAGGGACTAATTTGTGAAAAGCATAAAATGTGTGGTTAAATGTGAAATATTGATAAATATGGGTTGTTGTGGACCTATAGAGAATTCGGCTAAGCATGGGTCATATTGAATTTTGTGAAGTTTGTGTATTTATGAAATAGGGACTAAATTGAATAAATGTGTAACTTTAGGGGCTAAAATGTAAAAATGCCCAAATATGTGTTTATGGATGAAATTGAATGTGTTGATGAATAAAAGAGTTAATTTTGAATGTATATAGATCAAGAATGAAAGAAAACGGATTTAGTTAAGGGAAAATCAAAAGTTGACGAATAGTTGATCCAGTTCCTCTATTCCGACTATGAGGTAAGTTCATATGCAAATAAACATCTTTACATTAAATTATATATGTTTTATTATGATTAAATTGCAATGAATGCTGAATAAGCAATTACGAGCAAGAATCAACAGAGTTACTATATCCAAAAGTCTCGTACGAACCTTAGGAATAGTGTAGGATACAGATGTCATGACATTAGGTTACCGAGATGTGATTACATCTAAGACCATGTCTGGGACATTGGCATTGTGTTGAGATTACGTGTAAGACCATGTCTAGTACATTGGCATTGTTAATCGGGCCAGTATGAGACCACATGCTGGACAGACAAAGATGATCGATATGTGATAACATGTAAGACCATATCTGGGATATGGCATTGTACGAGCTTTATGTGATTTCGAGTATCCTTAATGATTCTGAATGGTTCAACGGGAAAAGACAAGTTGAGAAAGAATGTGTTAAGTGGTTAAACGGCTGAGGTACATACGAGATTCATACGATAATTGGAAAGAGAAATGGTTGATGAAATTACAGGAGAATTTGAATATGTATTCATTGAGAAAGGTTTGTGTATCTATATGTGTTTACTTGTATTTGGCCTATTGATAGAAATGTTGTGATTCATGTGGTAAATTTATTTGTATATGGCTTACTTACTTTTAAAGCTTACTTTGTGTGTTTTTTTCATGTTTTATAAATTATCGAAGCTAGCTCAGATTCGGGGATCATCGGGAAACATCATCACACTATCGATCATCTCGTTGGTACTTTTGAAGCTTCGTATATATGGTATATGGCATGTATAGGCTAGTGTCATCTTGGTATGTTTTGAGTTGTGATTATAGCTATGAGATTTGGCTTGTAAATGATGGAACATGACCATTTAAGTTGGCTTGAATTATAGGTTTGATAAATGATATATGTGATGTATATAATGTCATAAGTGTTGGCTTGTTTGGAATAGTTGTATGGATGCTCTTTTGGATAGTTATATGTTATGGTATTATTGCTTGGAATTTGATATATTTTGGTATGATTTGGGGATGATGAATTGATAAGTTTTAGAAGCATGAATTGGTTGATAAAAAGGTGAGAAAATTCATTTAAGAGTTATGTGAGATTGATGATTGTGGCATATTGATTTGGTATGTTTTGAATATGGAATTTAGTAGTTGAATTGACTGATGATAGATGGTATGATATATGTATGAATTAGCATGTTTTGGCTGCCTATTTATGAGTTGAATTAGTACCAATTTGGTTACTTTGTGTGTATGAGAAAAGGGTGGCAAATTGGCGTTATAAATGATCTATTTTTGTCCACACGGGCAGAGATACGGGCATGTGTCTCAGTCGTGTGAGACACATGGTCATGTTACATGACCGTGTGAGACACATGGTCATGTTACATGACCGTGTGTCCCCTGGGATATCCTTTCAAATTAAGGTAGTATACCCTACAGTTTTGACATGGTCTAGACACATGGGCATGTCTATTGGCCGTGTGTGGCACACTGGCTGGCACATGGGCGTGTGGTCGGCCGTGTGACCCAAGTCAGTAACCCTTCTAGTCTTCCCATGACCATGGCACACGGGCTTGTCCTCAGCCGTGTGGTGCAAGTCAGTATGTATGCCCTATTTTCACAAGATTTGTGACACGAGCGTTTCTGATAGCCATGTGAGGCACACGGCCTATTCACACGGGCGTGTGACCCTTAAATGTTTGAAAATTTCTAAGTTTTTTAAAGTTTGTAAATATTATCGGTTTAGTCCTGAGCCAGTTTTAAGCATGTTTTAGGGTCTCGTAGAGCCTTATAAGGGACATTGTGAATGTTTTGAATGGATTTTGAGTATGAATATATAAATGTATGTGAATGAGTTGTGTTATCTGGTAATGCCTCGTAAACCTATTCTAGTGACAGATACGGATTAGGGGTGATACAACTAGACTCTTACACACGCTACATTAGTCTAAGAATCAACTAAATTGTAGCTCTGGTACCATTAAATGTAACACTCCTTACTTGTATTCGAAGCCAGAACAGGGTACGAGGCATTATCGAACTTATACACATGCAACCATATAAAATCGAGACGTAAATTTCCATCCAAATTTAAAGCTTTTTGAAATCGAGCATAAAGTCCCTAACACGGGCCTATGAGGCCTAAAACATGCATTGGAAGCAGTTTAGAACTAAATCGAGAACTTTAAAAAATTTCACAACACTTAGAAAATTTTTCATGTTTTAAGAGCCACACGCTCGTGTGACTTAGGACATGCCCGTGTGGGCAGGCCGTGTGGGCAGGCCGTATGGTCACACACGCCCTTATCCCTTACTCGTGTAACTCTCTGTTTGTCACCCATGATCAAATTGAAGTCACACAGCTAAGGCACACGCTCGTGTGTTAGGCCATGTTGTCGATTTAATTTTCATAACTTTTCATAAAATAGATGCAAACTTCACTCACCCAGGGCACACACCCATGCCTGAGGTTGTGTCATCCACACGGCTGAGACACACGCCCGTGTCTCTGCCCGTGTGCTCAATACTAAGCATCCTGTTTTGCAACAATTAAGGTGTAGGGGACACACGGTCAGAACACACGCTCATGGGGCAAGCCGTGTGAACAAAAACAAGGCTATCTTCCAAGCCATATTGTCACCCTTCTAATCACAACCTACACAACAAAACATAGCACCATTCCAAGTATATACATCCAACCAATTTAGCCAAACATGAGATATTCACACATCATTCACATGCTACTATCTGTCATATACAAACATCACATATTTATCAACATGCAAACTTCCACATCCATGAAAACCTCATCATATGCATAAATACATAAACCAATATAGGCTAAAGCATTAGGCCAAATCAATTATGACACATGAAAAAATAACCAAGGCCCTATACATGCCATAACTCAAAATATTGAAATCATTGGTACCCAAAATATTAAATTGATAGTGTGACTTGATCTCCGACAATCTTCGATCCCCAAGTTGGCTTGGTGACACTATAAAACAAGGGAAAAGAAAAGTGGAGTAAGCTATAAAGCTTAGTAAGCTCCCATGCAAATAATAAGCATTATAAACTCACATTTAACATACAATTAACTTGAAGTAAATTAACATAAATGTCATTATAAATCTCATAATCAAACTTACTCAACCACAACCTTACTAAGGGATTCATCACATATCGAGCTCATTAAGCATGATTTTTATGTACATACCTGTACCGATTTACAACATACCATAGTCTTTCACAACTTTGACATTCTCGTTGAATTTCCCATTGAACCACTTGGAATACTAAAGGATACTCGGGTATCTCACACACATAGTACTACACTAATTCCATATCCCAGATATGGTCTTACGTGGGATCTCGTATCGATGCTAATAGCCCAGCTATGGTCTTACACGAAATCTCATATCGGTGCCATATCCCAAGTATGGTCTTACACGAAATTTAATAATAATGACATATCCTAGATATGGTCTTACACATAGCCTCGGTAACCCTAATGTCATGACATTGGTATCTTATCTATTCCTAATGTTCAATCGGGATTTCACACTTGTCGTAATTTTGTCGAACACGCTCAACGATCGATCATCATTCATACAATAGTAAAGCATTTAAAATATAATTAAAATAATGCATTATTTACATAAGAACTTACCTCGATACAGAAATAGTAGGAAATGGGCCTAATCGTCAAATACTTTATTTTTACCCCGTTCTAGGTTCAAACCTCATTTCTCTTGATCTATAATAGCAAATTTAACTCATTTCTTAATCACATTACTCAATTTAGTCCAAAACTTACATTATAGAAAAATTACATTTTGCCCCTAAACTTTGACATATTTACATTTTAGTCCCTAGGCTCGTAAAATAAAATCTATTCAATCTCATCAAGACCCAAGCCTAGCTGAACCTCTTTCATGCTTATAGCAGCACACATTTTTCATTTAATCACACTTTTACACACATTTTGAAATCTTTTCACAAATTGGTCCTTTTGACATTTTCTTCAAAAATCTCCTAGCAAAAGTTATTTATCTAACATTAAACTTGCATAATCTACCATTAGACATCAAAATACACAACTATCTAATATGGTTCAAACCCTAGACCTCAATCATCTCTCAAAATAATGGTAGAAATAGATAGATCGGATGATAACAACTTCAAAAATGTAAAGAACATTAAAAACGGGGCAAGAACAGACTTACAATTGAGCTTGAAATGTGGCAAAACCCTAGCTATGTCTCCCTTGCAAATTTCAGCCAAGCATGAAGGTGGACTAAAATTTGGCTTGATTTTTTGTTTTTAATTCATTTAATTACCAAATGACCAAAATGCCCTTTTTTCAAAACACTAAAATTCTCTTATCTCATGTCTATTTTTGTCTTTAAAGTAAAATGGTCTAATTACCATCTAAGGACCTTCAACTTAAAATTTCATAACAATTAGACACCTCTAGCATGTAGAACACAACTTTTGCATATTTTACAATTTAGTCCTTTTTGCTAAATTGAGTGCTCAAACGTCAAAATTTTCAAACAAAATTTTCACAAAATCATTCCATAAAATTGTAGACCATAAAAATGTAATAAAAACAAGTTTCACTATGTCAGATTCGTGGTCCCGAAACCACTGTTCTGACTAGGACCAAAATCGGGTTGTTACAGAGAGTCACCCGGGAGTTCTTTCAGACCAAGTTCAAGAAGAAATATATAAGCCAACGATTTCTAGATAAAAAACATAAAGAGATTCTAGAACTGAAACAGGGTCGTATGACCGTAACAAAGTATCAGAAAGAATTGGTACGGTTGAGTAAATATGCTCGAGAGTATGTTTCTACTGAAGAGATTATGAGTAAGCAGTTTGTCGACGGGCTGAATGAAGACATTAAACTTCTGGTTGGGATTTTAGACTTGAAAGAGTTTGTTGTTCTAGTTGATAGAGCTTTGCAAAGTAGAAGATTTTAGCTGAAGAAAGAAGAAAGCTAATTTAAAGGCTAGAGATTCGAAGAAAATACCGATGAATAAACCCTATCATTCTTCATCAAAGAGATTGTGAGATTCATATAGTCGATCAAATGCATCAGTGGGATATCAGAATAAAGATCGTGGAAATCAATATATGAGTCCTAAAGCTCAAGCTACTTTTCTCTTGAGTGTTGGGAGTGTGAGAGATAACAAACCTGAGTGTCAACAATGTTGGAGAAGACATTTTGGTTACTGTTGGAATAAGAGTAGTAAAGCGTGCTTCAAATGTGGCTTGCTAGATCATTTTATTAGAGATTGCCTAGAGTTATCCAAGAAAGATAAATTTCAGAATGCAAGGTCGAGCAATACGATTGTGAGAGGGAAACCACCGAGAAATACAAGGAATGTGTCTAGTGGTAGATGTGTGACTAGGGACTCAGCTATGAGATTCGAAGCCAGAGCACCTGCTAGAGCCTATGATATTCGCGCTCGCGAAGAGGTGTCATCCCCAGTTGTTATTACCTGTACATTCTCTCTTTACGACACTAATGTGATTGCTTTAATTGATCTTGGATCGACATATTCCTATGTTTGTGAGAATTTAGTGTCTAGTAAGAAATTGCCTGTTGAGTCTATAGAAACTGTAATTAAAGTATCGTACCCCTTAGGACAGTATGTTCTAGTTGACAAAGTATGCAAGAACTGTTCTTTAATGACTCGGGGTACTTTTTTCTAGCTGACTTGATGCTTTTACCATTTGACGAGTTTGATGTGATTCTGGGTATGGATTAGTTGACTTTACATGATGTTATTGTGAATTTTAGATGAAATATTATAAAATTAAAGTGTCAGAATAATGAAATTCTTCGGATTGAATCTGATGAGTCGGGTGGATTGCCAATAGTAATTTCATCAATGTCGGCTTAGAGATATGTGAGAAAAGGTTGCGATGCGTACCTAGCATATGTTTTAGATACTAAGGTGTCAGAAAAGAAGATTGAATTGGTGTCTATGGTTTGTGAATATTCGGATGTATTTCTAGAAGAATTGCTTGGATTGCCACCGGTCAGGGAGGTTGAGTTTGCTATTGAATTAGTATTGGGAACATCTCTGATATATATAGCCCCGTACAGAATGGCTCCAACAGAGTTGAAAGAGTTGAAAGCTCAATTACAAGAGTTAATAGATAGAGGTTTTGCACGACCGAGTTTTTCGCCTTAGGATGCGCTAGTATTGTTTGTAAAGAAGAAATACGAGTTAATGAGAATGTGTATTGACTATAGACAACTCAACAAGGTTACAATAAAGAACAAGTATCCATTGTTGAGAATAGACGATTTGTTTGATCAGTTGAAAGGTGCAACAGTGTTTTCAAAATTTGATTTGAGGTCTGGTTATTATCAGTTGCGAGTTAGAGACTCGGATGTACCAAAAACTACGTTCAGAATGAGGTACAGACGTTATGAATTTCTTGTTATGCCTTTTGGATTGACTAATGCTCCTGCCAATTTTTATGGATTTGATGGATCGAATATTTAGACCATATTTAGACAGATTTGTTGTTGTGTTCATTGAGGACATTTTGATCTATTCACGAGATGAGTCTAAGCATGCCGAGCACTTGAGGATTGTGTTGCAAACATTGAGAGATAAGCAATCAGCAAATGTGAGTTTTGGCTCCGAGAAGTTAGATTTTTGGGACATATTGTCTCGAAAGATGGCATTCGAGTGGATCCGAGTAAGATTTTTGCAATTATTGACTAGAAACCACCTAGTAATGTATCCGAGGTCAGAAGCTTTCTGGGATTGGCTGGTTACTATCGACATTTCGTTCAAGGATTCTCGATGATTGCTACACCGTTGACTAGACTACTACAAAAAGATGTAAAGTTTGAATGGCCCGAGGAATGTGAACAAAGTTTCGATCAATTGAAAGGATTGTTAACTGAGGCACCAGTGTTGGTTCAACCTAAATTGGGTAAAGAATTTTTGATTTACAGTGATGCGTCATTGGACGGTTTGGGGTGCGTATTGATGCAAGGGTTCCTCCAGACAGTTGAAACCGCATGAAAAGAATTATCCGACCCATGATTTAGAATTGGCCGCTATTATATTTGCATTGAAAATTTGACGTCATCATTTGTACGGTGAAAATGCCATATCTTTACTGATCATAAAAGCTTAAAATATATTATGACTCAGAAAGATTTGAATTTGCGACAACGGAGATGGCTTGAGTTACTTAAAGACTATGAATTAGTAATTGATTATCACCCAGGGAAAGTGAATGTAGTTGTGGATGCTTTGAGTAGAAAATCATTGTTTGCTTTGAGAGCAATGAATACATAGTTGACATTATCTGATGATGGTTTGTTTTTAGCTGAGTTAAAGACTAAACCGATTTTTCTTCAACAAATTTGCGAAGCTCAAAAGTGTGATACTGAGTTGCGAGCTAAAAGAGTGCAATGCGAGTCGAGCAGTGATTCAGAGTACCAAATCAAATCCAATGATTGTTTGATGTTCCAAAATAGAATTTGCATACCGAAAAATCCAGAGTTGATTCAAAAAATTCTACATGAGGCACATAATGGTTGTTTATCCGTTCATCTTGGGAATACCAAAATGTATAGTGATTTGAAGAAGTTGTATTGGTGGTCAAGTATGAAACGAGACATTTCTGAGTTTGTATCTAATTGTTTGATTTGTCAGCAAGTGAAAGCCGACCATCAAGTACCTTTGAGTTTGCTTCAACCTGTGATGATACCGGTGTAGAAATGGGATAGAGTGACTATGGATTACGTATCGAGATTACCTTTGTCTCCGAAGAAGAAAGATACAATTTTGGTTGTTGTTGAATGACTGACGAAATCTGCACATTTCATTTCGGTACATACTGACTATTCACTTGAACGACTAGTTGAGTTGTACATTACTGAGATTGTTAGATTGCATGGGGTACTAGTTTTGATTATTTCGGATAGTGATCTGAGGTTTACATCACAGTTTTGGAAGAAATTACAAGAAGCTCTGGGTGCGAAGTTGAATTTTAGTACAGCTTTTCATCCGTAAACTGACGGACAGTCTGAACGATTAATTCAGAACCTTGAAGATATTCTCTGATGTTTTGTTTTAGAATTTAAAGGCAACTGGGAGAAATTTTTGCCACTGGTTGAATTTGCATATAATAGCAACTTTTAATCGAGTATAAAAATGGCACTGTACGAAGCTTTATATGGTAGCAAATGCCGAACTCCATTGTACTGGACCGAACTTAGCAAAAAATAGATTCACGGGGTTGATTTGGTTAGAGAAACCGAAGAGAAAGTGAAAGTAATTTGCGACTGTTTGAAAGTAGCTTCAGATCATCAGAAGTCGTATGCGGATTTGAAGCGAAAAGATATTGAATTTCTGATCTGTGATAAAGTGTTTCTGAAAGTATCTCTGTGGAAGAAAATCCTTAGATTTGGTCGCAAAGGCAAGTTGAGTCCGCATTTCATCAGGTCGTACGAGATCATCGAAAGAATAGGGCCACTAGTATATCAATTAGCCTTACCATTAGAGTTAGAAAAGATCCATAAAGTGTTTCATGTGTTGATGTTGCGTCGATATAGATCGGATCCATCACATGTAATTTCTTCGTCTGAGATTGAAATTGAACCTGATATGACGTACAACGAAGAACTGATTAGAATTCTTGCACATGAGGTTAAAAAGTTGAGAAATAAAAGCATAGCTCTTGTGAAAATACTTTGGCAACGACATAGTGTTGAAGAGGCTACGTGGGAGCCTGAGGACGTTATGAGAAAACAGTACCCTAACCTATTCACTGGTGAGATTTTTGGGGACGAAAATCCCTAAGGGGGAGAGCTATAGCAGCTCATTTTTAGTCAAATCAAAACAGTGATTTCAAGACCACAAATCTGAAAACAAAATAGTTATTTTATTATTAATTCAGTATTTACAGCATGATAGCATGTATGTGTGACAATTTCGTGAAGTAATTTCATCATTTAAATGGTCAATTTGATAAAAAGAACTAAATCGTGTAAAGTGCAAAAGTAGTAATCTATTGGCTAAAAGTATTAAACAGCTATAGAACCTTAAAGTAAAGGTACTTATGTTGTAATTAGACCATGATTAGTGTGAGTAGACATAAATGGACATGATTAAATGACTTTAAATGAATTATAACAAAGATTATTTTAGTAAACTAGTTAATAAAAGGTTAATTAAAATAAAATAAAACCATTTTAATTCATTATCATCTTCTTAGTCGAAAATTAGGGCTTAGAAAAGCCATTAAATTAGTTTAAAGGTTTGGTCACTTTGAAGCTTGATTTGGTAAGTGATTTTTATCTCGTTTTTAATGATTTCTATGTTTTTGAGATCGTTGCAGCTAGTACTAGCTAGCCCAAGGACTAATTTGCAAAACTGTTAAAGTTTTTGAATGTTTCCATTATGAATATGTGTGAGTTTAGATAACTGATGATAGATTTTGAATGGTTGTTGTTAGTTAAACAAGTTTCGTTAAGTGATTTTTAGTGAAAATGCAAAATAGGGATTAAATTATGAAATGTGTAGAGTTAGTGTTTAAAATGTGAAATAAATGAAAAATATGGGCTGCTAGGGGCATAATAGTAATTTGGATAACATGGATTTAATTGAAATTTCATTAATTTGTGATTTTATGAAATGAGGACTAAATTGTGAAAAATGTGAAATATTAGGGGCAAAAGTGTAAATGTGTTTTGGATTAAATTGAATGAATATATGATTGAATAAGTCAATTTTGAATATATTTAGATCAATAAAGGAGAAATATGGACTTAGATCAGGGAAAGAATAAAGTTACAGAATAGTTGACTCAATTCGCCATTTTAGCATGCAAGGTAAGTTCGTATGCTATAGTTTCATTTCAAATGTATTCTATATGCTTTGATATAGCATAAATTGTGATTATGTGACTTCAGACAAGTTTGGGAATGATTCGACGATGATTTGATAGTTGGAAGCCCTGTTGAACTTTAGGAATAGTTTAGGATGCTAGTGACATGTCATTAGGGATACTTTGAGTTGGCTTCGGGCCATGATACAACACTTTGGGTGCGAGATAAACTGATTTGGCTTCGGGCCATGCATATCAGCTGATTTGGCTGTGGGCCATGATATCAGTATTCCAAAGATAAGTTACCTTGATTTGGCTACGGGCCATGGTATAGGTACTTATCGTGTGAGACCCTTGAGTATCTTGAGTATCTGAATTCTATTCTGAATAGTTCAACGGGTAAATGAGAAACGAGAATGTATATGAGGTTGGTACGAGATGGTACAGGTACGTGCATAAACTATTTTAATGTTGAATTGAAGAAATGACAATGGAAGTATATAGTTTTGTCAATGAGCTTTTGAAAGGTTTGATAGTTATGGAAAGTTACATATTGATGTATTCAAATTATTAATTTATGTTATGTGATTGCATTAAGTTTATTTCATACCAGCTTACTAAGCTTTATAGCTTACATTGTTTAATTTTCTATGTTTTATAGTGATTACAAAGCTAGCTCGGATTCGGGGATCGTCGGAGATCGCTTCACACTATCCACTTATCTTTCGGTACCTATGAACTTGGTATTTTAAGTATATGGCATGTATTGGGTTTTTGGTCATTTTGGTTATAACTTAATAATGACTTTCGCCAAATGAATTGGCATTGTAAATGTTTATGTTTTGGCATGTATATATAGCCAAGTATGATGGATTATTTTGGTTTGTTTGGTATGTTTGAATCATGTACATATATGTAGTATGGTTTTGGCCATTTGTGTTGGCTTACAATTATTAAGTGTTTGGTTTTTGTGATAGCCATGCAAATTGGCTTATTTTGGAAATTATGTGATGTATATATATATGTATTAATGTCTCCTAGTGATATGGTTCATGTTTGCTTGGTAATGAATTGTTAAATGCAACATTCTAGGTAGCTAATGGTTGATGAATTGAGGGTGGTTGTACTTGTGGTTATGGGCTAAGAAATATTTAGTTGAAGTGGTGCATATTAATGTTTCAGAAATGTGAGATGGCATGATTTGAGTAGACCAAATTATGGTATTATAAGTATGTTAGTTATTGATATTAAAATGGTACATTTTAGTCTTGGTTGTGGTTGATTTGGATGTCCATTTATGCTTTGTTTGGTGCCATTTGGGTTGTGTAGGTATACGCATATTTGGGTGGCAAATTGGCTTGGAAAATAGCCTATTTTGTCCACACGAGTAGAGACACGGGCACGTGTCTCAGCCGTGTGCGAGACACGGTCAAGTACATGACCGTGTGTCCCCTGGTGTTGGATTAGAAATCAAGTTAGTATGTTCCACACGGCCTCACACACGGGCGTGTGACTTGGCCGTGTGGCATAAGTCAGTATACCCTATAGGTTTGACATAGCTTAGCACACGGCTTGACACACAGGCGTGTGTAGCCATTTTTAGGGCACACGGGCGTGTGTGTTGGCCGTGTGACCCAAGTCAAAGAGTTACACGGGGTTGGACACGAGCTGGGACATGACCATGTGCTCCCATTTTGAATGTCTACATGGTTTGTGACATAGGCATGTCTGGTGGCCGTGTGTCTGGCCACATTGGCATGGGTCCCCTGTTTTGAGAAAAAATTTTCTAAGTTTCGTAAAGTTTCATAAGTTATCAGTTCTCGAACCACTCTCAAAGCATGTTTAGGGCCTCGTAGGCTCATATTAGGGACAAATTCATTGAGATTGGATGAAGATTGTATGATTTGATGAAATGTATGTGAAAAGTATGTTTAAATGTGTTGTAAGTCTAGTAATACTTCATAACCCTATTCCAACGTTGAATACGAGTGAGGGGTGTTACAAATACAACAAAACATATAGGCCAACATTAGCCAAATAGCCTATCCATGCCATTAAACCCAAACTTAAACCAACTAAAATACCGAGTGAGCCGATAGATAGTGTGATATAGCTCTGACAAGCTTCCAACCCGAACGAGCTTCTGATTCACTAAAAACATGAAAAATACACCGAGTAAGAATTTAAGCATAGTAAGTTCGTACAACAAGAACTTAACTTACCATTTAGTCATAATTTAGGTAAGTAAACATAGCATATCCCAACTCAATTTGGCCAAACACCTAAGCACATATTCACCAATAAGTTAGCCATGTAAAACACATATAATAACCAAATAACATGGATGAACATAACCACTAAGCAAGTTTTATATACATGTATCATCCACTTCATGTTTCAATATATCATATAATATCATTTCCATGAATTTCATGCATATACCTATAATAGTTCATATCAAACTCATATCATCTCGTAACAGAACATTGCCTGTTGAACCATTTAGAATATCGTTGGATACTCTAGATAGCTCACACATAGTGTGCTAAACTATAATCCATCAATTCTTATACATGTATGCTCATACAAGCTATGAATTGGTATGCTTTCACGAGTTGTAAATTGGTAAGCTCATACGAGCTAAGAATAGGTAAGCTCTTACAAGCTGCAAATCGGTGAGCTCATATGAGCTATGAATCGGTAAGCTCTTAGAAGCTGCAAATTGGTGAGCTCATGTGAGTTGTGGTGTGTTCACAACACATGCAGGGCCTTAACCAAACCGGTAACCCTAATGACATGTCATTTGTATCCTATGAATTCCTAAGGTTCAAACAGGGCTCCATAATCGTCTTACGCCATCGGATATGCATTCAGTATTTATACATGGAAATTATACAAATCACATACATATAATTCAATTAAAACATATAAATACTCAATTTAATTACACAAACTTACCTCGATGAGTGTACGTAGATACGAAGGTGATTAATCCGAGATTTTCTCTTTGCCTCAATCTAACTCCGTACGAGGTCTGACTGGATCTGTACGGATAAATTTAACTCAATTTAATATATATTACATTCAATTTAGTCCAACACATTTTTTTGCAAAATTACCATTTTTCCCATATACTTTTAATTTCTTTGCAATTTAGTCCCTAGGCTCAGAAAGTGAAATTCATACAATTTTACCCCTACCCAAGCCTAACCAATTTTTGTACATACTAGTAGCAGCCCATATATTTCACCAATTCACAAATTTACCACAATTTTCAATTTAGCCCTTAATTAATAATTTCATCAAAAATTCCTTTACAAAATTTGTTTATCTAATAACAACCATCTATTTTCTATCATCAAACTTCAAAACTCAAGCATGTTCATCAATGGTAAAAACCCTAATAGTTTAACAATTTCACAAATTAGTCTTCGGGCTAGCTAGATTAAGCTACAACGATCTCGAAAACATAAAAATCATTAAAATGGATTTTAAATACATACCTAATTGAAATAAATAGGAATGATCGAATGAAGCTTCAACAAAAATGGTTTCTTGCTTTCGTATTCGGTTGAAGATAGATAATAGAAGTTGATGATTAATTTGGTTTTCTTTTAATTAACCTTTAATTACTAATTTCCAAAATTAACCTCTATAATCTTTAATATTCACACAAATGTCAAGCCATGCTCATCCACTATCAATATTAATGGGCTAATTACCATGTAAGAACATCCACTTTAACGTTATATAGCTATTTAATACCTTTAGCTATTAGAACTCAACTTTTGCACTTTATGCGATTTAGTCATTTTCATCAAATTAAGCAAATAAACAGTATGGTGTTTCTATCATGTTGTAGGCAATAAAATAATAATAAAATATTCTTTTTGACTTTGAATTTGTGGTCCTGAAACCACTGTTGCAATTTCACTAAAAACGGGCTGCTACAACACTCCCCTTAAAGGGAATTTCGTCCCCGAAAGTCTCACCAGAAAAGAAGTTCGGATATTACTTCCTCATAGCTTCTTTAGGTTCCCAAGTGCCTTCTTCTATCCCGTGTCTTTTCCAGAGAACTTTTACTAAAGCTATGTTCTTGTTTCTCAATTCTTTCACCCCACATGCCAAAATTCTAATCGGTTCTTCATTGTACTACATATCAAGCTAAATCTCGACAACCGTTAGGGAAATAACATGTGAAGGGTCAGATCGGTACCATCGTAACATAAACACGTGAAGACATTATGAATTCTATCAAGTTTTGACGATAAAGCTAATCAGCATGCAATAGGTATGATTCTTTCAGTAATCTCATACAGTCCGATAAATTACGGATTCAGCTTTCCTTTGTGACCGAATCAAAGAACTTTCTTCTTGGGAAAAACATTCAAGAATACTCTTTCGTCGATTTGGAACTCTATATCTTTACGTTTATGATCCGCATACTATTTCTGACAATCTGAAGCTGCTTTCAAGCTATCTCGAATTACTTTCACTTTTTCTTCAGTCTCACGAATCAAATTAACCCTGTGTATCTTTTTCTCACTAAGCTCGGTCTAGCATAACGAAGTTTGGCATTTACGACCATACAGAGTCTCATACGGTGCCATTTTTATACTTGACTAGAAATTGTTATTATACATGAATTCGACTAATGTTAAATATTTCTCCTAATTGCCTTCAACGAAGCATATCTTCAAGAATATGAATCACACATTTGGACTAACCATCAGTCTTAGGGTCAAATGCAGTGCTAAAATACAACCGTGTGTCAACGGCTTCCTATAAGTTTCTCTAAAATTACGATGTAAACCTTGGATATTTATCTGAAATAATGAAGATTGCCACTCCGTGTAATCTGACAATCTCAAAGACATATAACTCAACCAATCCATCAAGGGAGTAAACTGTATGTACGAAAATAAAATGTGCAAACTTCATCAAATGGTCAACGATAACCCAAATGGCATCTTTCTTTCTCGGTGATAAGGTAACCCCGATATGAAATCCATAGTAACTCTATCCCATTTTCACTCCAGTACCATCATTGGATGTAATAGTCCTGAAGGTACTTGATCTTTAGCTTTAACCTGTTAACATATCAAACATCTTAATACAAAATAAAAAATCTCACATTTCATTCCTGGCCACCAGTACATCTGTCTCAAATCACTGTACATTTTATTACTTCTCGGATAAACAAACAAGCTACCATTATGAGCTTCATGCAAAATTTTCTGTATAAGCTTTAGATTCATCAGTACACAAATTCTATCTTTGAAAAATAAGCAATCGTCGTGTCCTATCTAAAATTTTGAATCAGAATCACACTGTGCACGTTTAACTAGCAATTCACTATCACATTTCTAAGCTTCGCAGATCTGCTATACAAACATCGGTTTAGCTTTCAACTCAGCTAAGTTGAGCCATCATTAGATAATGTCAGTCCCATATTCAACGCGTGTAGAGCAAACAAGGACTTCCTACTCAAGGCATCAACAACTACGTTTTCTTTTACCAGATCAATGATCAACTCATAATCTTTTAACAGTTTGAGTCATCTACGCTACCTCCGGTTCAAATCTTTCTACGACATTAGATACTTCAAACTCCTTTGATCAGTAAATATAAGACTTTTTCATCGAATAAATTATGTCACCAAATTTTTAAAGCAAACACAATAGTTGCTAACTCTAGGTCATGTGTTAGGTAATTCTTTTCAAGCAGCTGTAACTGTCTGGAAGCATATGTTATTACTTTGCCTTCCTGCATCAAAACACAGCTTAAACCATTTAAAGATGCATCACTGAAAATACACAAATTCTTTACTCGATTTAGGCTGAACCAGAACTAGTGCTTTTGACTGATTGAAACTTTTATGACATTTATCAAACCATTAAAACTTCACATATTTCTGTAATAGTCGTGTCATCGTTGTAGCTATCATTGACAATCGTATTCAATACTGCAATAGGGTTACGTAGGATTACTGGACTTATAACGTAATTAAACATCCATTTCACATACATTTTTCAATCTCATATTATCATCATTCAACAACAACCACTTAGTCCCTAATATAAGCCTATGGGGCCCTAAACATGCATTTGAAGTGGTTCGGGACTAGACCAATAACTCAGGAAATTTTTGAAACACTTAGAAAAAATTTCCAAACTACAGGAAACACACGCTCGTGTGTCTCACACGGCCAAAGATACGCCCGTGTCACAGATCGTGTGGACATTCGAAATGGGGTCATATGGCCGTGTCCCAGCCCGTGTTCAACCCCATGTAACTCTCTGACTTGGGCCACACAGCCAACACACATGTTCGTGTGGCTAGGTCGTGTGCCCTAAGAAATGGCCTCACACGCCTATGTGTCAGGCCATGTACTAGGTCGTGCCAATCTTGAAGGGTATACAAACTTATGCCACATGACCAAGTCAGACGCCTGTGTGCTAGGGCGTGTAGAGAATACTGATTTGATTCTTAATTCAACACTAGGGGACACACAGTCATGTAATCTGACAATGTGTCACACACGGCTGAGACACATGCCTGTTTCTCTGCCTGTGTGGACAAAAATAGGCTATTTACCATGCTATCTTGCCACCCAAATTTGCACATACATAAACCGACCCAATTGGCACAAAACATGGCATAACTAGGCATTTAAATCAACTCCAAACAAGCTCAATTCAAACCATTTCAACACTAACCACTCCAAATCACACAATTACCACAACACACCATTCAATTTCATACCAAACTCACTTTCACAATACATCAAAAATACCCAATTTCAAATATGCATTATTTGCCTAAATTCACTAGCATACCAATATTTATAATTCAACCATTTGCTATCCATAGTACCAATTATCAACAAGCATCACATAACCATCATCCAACACATCACACAAGCCATATGCACATATATATACATGATTAACTATACCAAAATAAGCCAACTCCCATGGCTATATACAAAACCAAAGTTTAGACATTTACAAGCCAATTCAAATAGCTAAATTCTTTATCAATCCATAATGAAAATTACCATACCTATACATGCCATATACCCAAAATACTTAAGTTCAAAAGTACCAAGTGATAGTTGGATAGTGTGATGAAGTCTCCAACGATTCCCGAATCTGAGCTAGCTTGATTTCACTATAAAACACGAAAAATAAACAAAGTAACCTATAAAGCTTAGTAAGTTTGTATAGAAATAAACTTAACTTATCACATATGCATAATTTAATCAATTTAAACATATCATAACATAACTTAATTTAAACCATCAACCTACCACAATTTTCATTCACAAGATTAGTTATACATTTCACAAGTTTCTTCGATTCAATGCTTGTACAGTTTATGTACATACTTGTGCCATCTCGTATCAAATAGATAATCATCCACATCATTGATTTATCCACTGAACCATTCGAAATACTATCGAATACTCAGGAATCTCGCACCCTAAGTGCCACAAATATAGTCGAAGCTATCTCAATCTCATATCACATATAGTGCTCATACTAGAGCTATCAATAGATCTGCTCACACAAGCAACGGTCATGAAAAAGCTACATGGTGCTGCTCACACAAGCTAACGAGTATCTGCAACGCATGTCGGATAACTCAACAACCGGTAGGACGTATGGACCAGCACCCAAACCACATAACCCCTAATGACATGTCATTCGTATCCTAATCTATTCTTAAGGTTCAATAGGGATTTCTCGTAGTGGAATCGTCGTCGATCAAATTTGCAAAGTCGTATTCACAATTCATGGAATATCAAAACATTTAAAACATAAATATAACAATGCTTATTACATACAAACTTACCTCGAATGCAAAAACGACGAAATGAGTCGATTAGTCCAAAATCTTGTTATTTCCCTAATCTAAATCTGTATTTCACTTTTCTTAATCTAAATGTAATCAAAATTAACTTATTTAATTATCATTCTATTCAATTTAATCCAAAATACTCATTAAGGCAACTTTACATTTTTTCCCTTAACATTTCAACATTTTTACAATTTAGTCCTTATTTCATAAAATTACAAATTCATGCAATTCAACCAAAACCCATGCTAACTAAATTTTAGTTAGGTCCCTAGAAACCCATATTTTTTATTTATTTCACAATGTAACCACAAATTTATACATTTCACAATTTAATCCCTAAATGATAATTTTGTCGAAAATCACTTTACAAATGTTGTTTATCTAACAACAAGCAAGCATTTTCTATCATCAAACACCAAAACATACATAGATTCATCAATGGTAAAACCTTAAAACTTTGACAATTTTGCAAATTAGTCCCTGGGCTAGCTAGATTAAGCTGCAACGATCTAAAAAACATAGAAATCATTAAAAATTGGACAAAATTTGACTTACATGCATAGATGATAGCTAGTCGAACCTTGAAGCTATTTTAATGGCTTTCTCTTCTTCAAAATTGGTTAGGAAGATGATGAATGAAAAAAAATGACCTTTTGTTTTATTAATTTATCTTTTTATAATCTAATTACTATTATAACCTTTAATTAATCATTAAAAATCACATAAATAATGTCCAAGTGTAACAGCACGATTTAGACCCTATTAGGAACGGTGGTTTTGGGACCCTGAATCTGAGTCAGAAAAATATTTTAATATTATTTTATGTGTTTATAATGTGTGAATTTATATGTGTGAAATTTTCATGTTTTAATTTTGTTGTTTGAGTGCCCGATTTAATAAAAGGGTTTAATCACGTAAAATGAAAATTTGATGGTTTAATGTGTAAGGGTCGAATTGAATGTCTCTTTATAATTTGAAGTATTTAAGTTGCAATATTACCATTGGAGTTAGTGATGGATGGTTGTGGCCTTAATATATATGTTTTAGTTATTTAATAACAAAGGGTAAATATATAAATAGTAAATATGTTATTATAATAAAACATATAATAAAACAACCATGCATTTATCTCTTATACATGACCGAAACATAAAAAGAAAAGAAAGAAATAAAGCTTACGGTATTCGGCCATTGTTGAGCTTGATTAAGGTATGTAACTAGCTCGATTTTTTTATAATTTTTACGTTTTTGAGATCGTTGCAGTGTAATGTACAAAGCCCATGCTTGAATTTCTGATTTTGATAAATATTTTGAGTTATAAAATTGATGAATAATTGATCTTTGTGATGTTAGTTGATGAATTATGAAAGATATGTTTTGGATTAATATGCTTTGTATTGGAATTTTTGATGATTTTGAGTAATTAGGGATAAATTGCAAAAATAATAAATTGATGGAGTAAAATGTGAAATAAATGAAATGTATGGACTTGTATGAACATGGGTAACATTCGGCCTAAGCATGGTGTGTGCAAATTTTGCATGTTTTGTGTTTTGTGCAATTCGAATTAAATTGTAAAAAGTGTAAATTTCAATATATTTGTGTATAGGCAAATAGATTACTGTTGTCCGAGGTAAGTTTATAGGCAAATAGATGTTGTAAATTTCAATATATTTGTGTATTATAAATGCTGAACTGAATTAATATAATTGTTTGAGAATGTTCCAAAAAGGTATATTTTTTAGAGCAATGGTTACGAGTTCGATACGATCAAGTTACGACATTTGAAATCCCTGTATGAGCCTTAGGAATAGGTAGGATATATATGTCATGACATAGGATTCCGTTATGTGATGTGCGAGTAAGACCATGGCATCAATATATGTGTAACGCCCCAAAAATCCTGAAATCTCGAATTTTTCTTTTTGTGCTTAGCAATTCAAGTTAAGTGTTAATTACGCGATGGTAGGTCTGAGTTAAGGGTTGAGTTCGAATCTAGGGGTTGAAGGAATTATAGTATAATTATTAAAGGAACCCTGATGGCAAGCAGTTGGGCTTTTAAATAAATATAAGGGAAAAAGGGCATCAAAAATCCAAATGGAGGAGTGGCTAAGTGACGCCACTTAAAGTGTAGGGAGGTGGCATTAGTGGCTAGAAAGAAGATCCAAGGATCAAATCCTAGCTTAGTATTTTTAGAAGTTTAATTTTGGCCTTCTAGAAGAGTGGAAGTGGTGTGAAGATGGACTCCAAGGGGAGTGTTCAGAAGAGAAAAGTTAGGAAATAGATTGGGGAGTTATCAGGGTGAAAAGCAAGGAGATGAGAAGGGGGAAGTGATGGAGCCGAATGGGGAATTTAGCCATGAGGAATTCGGCTATAAGAGCTATAAATAGGTGCCGAATGCAAGGTTGCCAGGCTAATGCCGAAATATTTTTCACCTTATTACCGAAAACCCTTTTCTTTTCAAGATCCAAAAAGCCGAAAAGCCTTACTTCTTTCTTTATTTTCTTGTGTCGATTTCTATTCTTCCTCTACTTCATTGCTGACTTTTCTTTCTTTTTCCTTGAAGCCGAATAACTCTCTTTTACCATACAAAATCGTAAAGGGCAGAAACTTTCTTGGCCAAATACTCTTTGACCGAATCTAGTGTAAGTGTTTGCTCTTCCAATCGGTTTTTGCTAAAGTATCGATTATTGTTCCTCACTTTTTCTAATCGGTTTTGGGTAGGAATAGGTATCAAATCTCAGTTTTGGATCCCTGCCGATTTGCTCTTTGGGTAAGGGGCTTTGGTAAGTACTCTTAATCTTAGTTGGCTAAATAGTCAGAGTTAAGGTAAGGGGACTTGTATTGGATACGAGTCACCTATTATTCTGGTTTCTAATAGTTAAGGTTAATGCAGATCTAGGAATTGATCGTGGTTAGTGATTTAAGAAGGGGCTGTTATACTTATCGCGCAAGGTAAGGTTAATGTGAGGTTTCAGTTTTAGTAATGATATGTATTAAGCATGTGGTTAATTGAAGGGTGATATCATTTGTAGGTTGGTGACTAAGGGAATCGCAGCACTAGGTGTGTGCATACACTGCACACACACAATGAATCGGCAAAAGTCGAAATGCCGAAAAGTTGAAAGTTGAGATACGGTAGTCTTGCGAGTGTGCGAACACTCGTGAGGAGGAAACCGATAGGTTGTCTGAGGCCATGGGCAATTCCATGGACTTGGGCTGTGAATTGGCCAACCGGGCCAGAATATGCTTAATGGACTTGACGGACTGTTGGGCCTATAATAGGCAAAAATTGATAATTGATGCTATGTGATGGAAATCGTATGAGTACATGACTGTAAATGTGATTTGGGCCTAATAGGCCATATACAGGTGATTTGGGCCTAATAGGCCATATACAGGTGATTTGGGCCTAATGGGCCATATGAATGTGAGTGGGCCTAGTGGGCCATAGGCAGGTATGTGGATTTGACTGGGCTTTGTAAGGCGTTTTGGGCCTAATATATGATGACCAAACTTACCATTTCTCTTAACTATTCATGAACACATCAAATAGATCATCTTGCATCATATTTTGTATACTAAAATCAGTACATGAACACAACCATATCAAGCCATATCACATGGCTAAATATAAACATTACAAAACCTATCCAAAGAACTTCTAGCCTATACATGCCATACTTTATCATCTACGATTTCAAAAGGTACCAAAATGAGATTCGATAGTGTGATGACGATCATCGACGATCCCTGAGCTCACAGTAGCTTCGATATCTATAAAACAATGCAAACACACACAAAGTAAGCTTTCCAAAGCTTAGTAAGCTCGTGTTAAATATCATCAACAACTTATAAAATATAAAACATCAACACATAAACACTTATTAGTTCTCAATTCATATATCAATTCTATGCCAACACAATTCATATGTTTATACCAATCCACGAACTTCGTATACGTAATATCATCTACCACATAAGTATCATACATACCTGAACCTTCCCGTACTTATTCATTTTCATTCTCACCTCTCGTCCAGATATTTTAAGACTCTCTGAAGATTATTCATGCTTTAAGCATCTGCACGCTTAGTACTTTAAGGTTTAGCCGAAACTAAAATGATTCCGCACAATTAGTGCCATCTCAATTAACCGAAGCTATCTCGGTATCGCAGACTTAGTGCCTCATACAGCCGAAGCTATACCATTTCAAACACTTACTGCTATTTATAACCGAAGCTAATTTGAATCTCACACTTAGTGCCAAATGCAGTTGATTTATCGTTGTATTCAAGCCATAATCAAATATATACACAATTTATGAATAATCAAAGCATCAAAAAAAATATATTTGCAACATCATGTATCACGTATGAACTTACCTCGTATTCAAAATTGCCGACTCAGATTGTCTACTTTATAACCTTCGACTTCCCTCGGTCTAAATCCGAATTCCTCTTTTCTTGATCTATATGTATTCAAATTTAACCATTTTATTCATCAAACCATTCAAATCAATCCATATACACATAATTAGGGTATTTTACAAAGTTGCCCTCACATTTTCACATTTTGACATTTTAGTCCCTAATTCACAAAATCACAAAATACACATAATTTCATTAGACATGTACATGGCCGAATATTCATAGCTCTCATACAAGTCCACACATTTCATTTATTTCACATTTTAGTCCTTTAATTTATAATTTTCACAATTTAGCTCATTTTACTCAAATTCATCAAAAATCCAAAGACAAACATGTTAACCCAAAACATATATTCCATTTATTAACAACTAACTTCACAAAACTCATAGTTTCATCAATGGAACATTTCAAAATCATTAACAAAATCAGAAATTGAGACATGGGCTTGATAGTATTCGAAGCAACGATTATTAAAACGTAGAAATTATCAAAAACCGATCAAAACACATAACTTAATCAAAGATTACAAGTGCTAAACCCTAAGCAAACTTTTCTCTTTTCTTTTCTTGTATTTTCGGCCCAGGGTGAACATAAAATGATCCATTTTCATGCATTATTATTATTATTATTAACATATTAATTAAATTTCCATTTTACCCTTTGTTATAAAACTATTAAAACATGAATATCAAGGTCATAAATGTCCATTAACCATATAAATGTCATATTAACCACATAAGGACCTCTCAAATAATAAGCCAAATCAAACAGGCACTTTTAACAAACAACAGGCAACTTTTACATTTTACGTCTTTAGGTCCTTGTAAAAAATTAAGCACACAATTGATCAAATTCTCGTACGAAACTTTCACACATGCTAATTCATATAACATAAGCATGAAAAATAATATTAAAATATTTTTATAACTCGAATTTATGGTCCCGAAACCACTATTTCGACTAGGGTTTAAATCGGACTGTTACAAGGATGGTAGTGGACACTTCTACTAACAGTGCTCTCCTTTCTAAGTCTTATAATGAGGCATATGAAATCATTGAGAGGATTGCTAGCAATAATTACCAGTGGCCAACCAGTCGAGTAGCATCAGGAAGATGAGTTGCTAGAATACATGAAGTAGATGCTTTTACTTCACTCACATCTCAACTATCATCAATATCTGCAATGTTAAAAAATCTTACTACTAATGGGTCTAACAGTTTTGCAGCACAGCCACCTAACCAATTTGAAAATATAGCCTATGTCTATTGTGGGGAAGGACATTTGTTTGAAGAATGTCCATCAAACCCAGAATCCATGTACTACATAGGTAACCAGAACCAAAATCGTGGAAGACAAGGACTGCAATCCAATTTCTATAACCCATCGTGGCGAAACCACCCGAATTTTTCTTGGAGTAACTAAGGGGTTGGAACTAGTAACACTTACGCCCAACCTAGACCAACCTAGCCACCTAGTTTTCCCCAACAAGTTCAGAAACCAACCCAAGCTGAACCATCCAATGGCTTAGAAAATTTGTTGAAGGCATACATGGATAAGAATGATGCCTTAATCCAAAGCCAAGCTGCTATATTGAAGAACCTGGAAAACCAGACAGGCCAGCTTGCAACTGAACTCAAAAATCGACCACAAGGTGCTTTACCTAGTGATACAGAGAATCTGAGGAATTCGGGGAAGGAGCATTGCAAAGCGTTGACATTGAAGAGTGGAAAGACAGTAGAACCCAACACTATTGAAGCTGAAAAAGAGCAAGCTGACGCTCAAGATTTAGAGGAAGTTCAATCGAGTGTTGAAATTCTAGTTTCACAAGAACTAGACTCTACAAAACCCGACAAGGTAATTTCAGAACCAGTTAATTCTGATAAACTAATAACTCTATTAGATGCAAAATTGCCATAGAGGAGGAATCAACCAGTTCCAGTAAAGAAACCGCCACCAACCTACCCTCAAAGACTTTAGAAGCAGAAGTAGGAAATTCAATTCAAGAAGTTCCTAGTCGTACTCAAACAACTTTATATCAACATCTCATTGGTTGAAGCACTTGAGCAAATGCCGAACTACGTCAAATTCATGAAGGATATCTTGTCCAAAAAACAAAGACTTGGAGAATTTGAGATGGTAGCTCTGATGAAGGAATGCAGTGCATATCTTCAAAACAAACTACCCCCAAAGTTTAAGGATCCTGAATGTTTTACCATACCTTGCAACATTGGAGCAACATATTGTGGTAAGGCATTATGTAACTTAGGTGCAAGTATTAACTTGATGCCTATGTCAATATTTAGGAAGTTGGGGATAGGTGAAGTTAGACCTACTACGGTTACATTTCAATTAGAGGATTGATCCTTAGCACATCTAGAAGGAAAAATCGAGGATGTATTGGTACATGTAGATAAATTTATCTTCCCTACTGATTTTGTTATTCTAGACTTTGAAGCAAACAAAGAAGTGCCAATTATCTTAGGAAGACCGTTCTTAGCAACTGAAAGGACTCTTATTGATGTACAGAAGGGTGAGCTTACTATTCGTATTCAGGATGATTAGGTAACATTTAATGTTCTTAGATCTATGCGATTTCCTGACATAATTGATGATTATTCTGCAGTATCCGATTTAGAGGATTTATTAGTGGAGAAGGAGCTCAACTATGTTGAGGATCCATTGGAACAAATTTTGACATCAGATCCTCCGAATAATGAAGGGGAGGATGAATACTTAGCGTTGTTAGAAGCTAATCAAAAGGGATTTAATCCGCAATCCCATTTTGAATCTTTGAAATTAGAGAAAAAGGATTATGCCCAACCAAAAGCGTCAATCGAGGAGCCACCTAAATTAGAACTCAAGGTACTAACTTCACATTTGAAATATGTTTATTTAGGTAACGCTTCTACTTTGCTTGTGATTGTTTTAGCAGAATTAACTAGTGAGAAAGAAGAGAAACAAATCTTGGTGTTGAAACAATTCAAGAAGGCTATTGGATGGACCATAGCCAATATCCGTGGAACTAGTCCATCTGTATGCATGCACAAGGTTATCTTGGAAGATGGTGAAAAAGGGACGATTGATGGAAAATAAAGACTAAACCCCATCATGAATGATGTAGTCAAAAAACAAATCGTCAAGTGGTTAGATGTGGGTATAATCTACCCCATCTCAGATAGTTCATGAATAGTCCGGTCTAGTGTGTGACAAAGAAAGAAGGTATCACGGTCATTGAAAATGAGAATAATGAGGTGATACCAACTAGAACGATTACGGGATGGAGAATTTGCATCGATTAATGGAAGCTAAACAAGGCAACTAGGAAAGATCACTTTCCTTTGTCGTTTTTGGACCAAATGCTGGATAGACTCGCAGGGTGAGACTATTACTATTTTCTCGATGGATACTCAGGGTGTAATCAGATTATAGTAGCACCAGAAGATCAACACAAAACAACAGTCACCTACTTGTACGGTACATTTGCATTTAGACGCATGCCATTTGGTTTATGTAATGCACCTACTACATTTTAAAGATGTATGATGTCTATTTTTACTTACATGGTTGAGAAGTATTTGGAAGTTTTTATGGATGATTTTTCAGTATTCGGAGATACATATGATGATTGCCTAGCCAATCTAGCCAAGGTACTAAGGCGATGTGAAGAAACAAACCTTGTACACAACTGGGAAAAGTGCCACTTCATGGTACGAGAAGGTATTGTTCTAGAGTATCGGATAACAAGACATGCAATAGAGGTTGACAAAGTAAAGGTAGATGTTATAGAGAAACTCCCACCTCCAACATCTGTAAAGGGTGTTAGGAGATTTTTGGGCCATGCCGGTTTCTATCAAAGATTTATCAAGGACTTCTCCAAAATTGGTAAACCCTTGTGCAAATTATTGGAGAAGGACGCGACATACAAATTTTTTGAAGAGTGCTTAAGAGCTTTCTACGATTTGAGGAGTAGACTATTTTCGGCACCCATAATAGTTACACCAGACTAGGATTTGCCATTTGAATTGATGTGTGATGCAAGTGACTTCGTGATAGGAGTTGTCATGGGTCATCGAAGGAACAAAGTTTTTCATTCCATTTATTATGCAAGTCGAACTCTGACAGGAGCTCAACTGAATTATACGTTAATAGAAAAAGAGTTACTTGCTATTGTGTTTGGTTTTGACAAGTTTTGACCTTATCTTGTAGGTACGAAAGTGACTGTCTATATGGACCACTCAGCAATTAAGTACTTACTCTCCAAGAAAGACACTAAGCTGAGGTTGATCCGATGGGTACTTCTACTTCAAGAGTTCGATCTAGAAATTCAAGATCAAAAAGGAGAAAAAATCAAGTAGCAGACCACTTGTCTAGATTGGAGCCGCAAGAAGGGAACTCTCCTCTTATACCAATTCAAGAGACGTTTCCAAATGAACACATACTGAAGGTAAATCATGTCCATAATACACTTTGGTCTGCTGATATTGCTAACTTTTTAGCTTATAGTTTGATGTCAATTGATAAGACATATCATCAAAGGAAAAAGTTTCCTCACGATGTGAAGTACTATTTCTGGGAAGAGCCATATTTGTTTAAAAATTGCGTAGATCAAATGATCAGGAGATGCGTGGCAGAAGAAGTACAAAAGATTTTATACCATTGTCACTCAGCTCCGAGTGGGGGACATTTCGGAGATACTCGTACTGCGGCCAAAGTCGCAAGCCAGATTCTTTTGGCCAACACTATTCAAGGATGCACATGCTTATGTAAAAAGTTGTGATCGATGTCAAAGGGTCGAAAATGTCACCAACAAAAATATCATTGAGGTGGAATTATTCGATGTTTGGGGTATTGATTTTCTTGGTCCTTTCCCTCCATCTTTTGGTCACAAGTACATATTAGTAGCAGTAGACTATGTGTTTAAGTGGGTCGAGGCTGAAGCTTATCCGACAAATGATGCTAGGGTTGTGATGAAGTTTTTGCAGAAACATGTGTTCACAAGGTTTGGAACCCCAATAGCTATTAATAGCGATGAAGGGTCCCATTTTGTGAACAAGTGGTTGAAATGGTTTTTAGATAAACATGGAGTGAAACATAAGGTCGCTTCAGCTTACTATCCACATACGAATGGGCAAGTTGAACTGACGAACAAGAAGATCAAAGGCATACTTGAGAAGGTAGTTTGCCCAAACCGACAAGATTGGTCCAAAAGACTGGATGATGCTTTACGGGCTTACAGAACAGTATACAAGACAGTTTTAGGGATGTCACCCTACAGGTTGGTCTTTGGAAAAGCCTGCCATCTACCCCTAGAGTTAGAGTACAAAGCTTACTGGGCCCTACGACAACTCAACTTGGATCTTAAGCTTGCTAGAGAGAAACGGATGCTCCAACTCAATGAGCTAGAGGAATTGCAAATGTTCTCGTACGAAAATGCCAAATTACTCAAGGAGAGACTTAAGAAATGGCATGACAAGCACATTCGAATTTAGAATTTGAAGCGGGTTAGCAACTCTTGTTATTTAATTCCAGATTAAGGTTCTTTCCAGGTAAACTGAAATCACATTGGTCCGGTCCATTTACTATTCATCACGTCTATCCATACGGAGTTGTTGAACTCCAAGGTAAGGGAGGTAACTTTCAAGTTAATGTTCAGTTTCTGGAACATTACTGAGGAGATAAGACTGAACAGAATCAAATTTCGTTCATTTTATCAGATGTTTAAATTTTCTTATTTTATTTTTTAATAAATGATTTAGGGTATATTTTCGAGATTAGTATGTTCAAATAAATTCTGTCTAGGAGATTGAAACTTAAGCGGGACCGCATGTAACCCCTCCAATCTTTCATGGGGATTGATGTTAACATAATTTTCCAAGAAATTATTCCCTAAATAAAATAAAATTTTTGGTTTTTCAAATAAAAGGGTCAATTTTGATCCAAGTTTTAAATTGCAACTCAATTTCAAATTTTCATTAAGTCTAGGGACTTAATTGAACTACTTTTAAAATTTGGTTGGTCTTTTTGTAAATAATAAAAGTTAGATGCCTCTTTTTGTAAATATTTTTAAAAGGCTTCTAGAATAATTGTTTTTAGATTAATAAAAAAGATGAGAATTATTAATATATAATTATATCAATTATAATATATATTAATTATTATCAACTTTATATAGAGTTAGGATTAGTGTTAATTTAATTATATTTTATTTGATAAATTTTTTTCAAATAATAATAATAAGATGTTAATCTTTAATATATAATTATATCTATTATAATTTATATATATTAATTTTTATCAATTTAGCATAGAATTAGGATTAGTTTTAATCATATTTCATTTTTGTCTTAATAAATTAATAGCTATTAAATAATTTAATATGTATTTTATTAATTATTAATTGTTGTTAACTTTAAGTAGAATTAGAACTTAGAATTTTTAATTATTAATTTTTTCTAAGAATTCTACTTTAACTATTATTTCCCTCACTATAAATACCACCAACCTTTTTCATTATTCTTCACTCAAAATTCCCTCTAAACACTAAATTCCCTAAGTGCCGCAGCTTCCTAGCTAACTCTGCCTAGCTACCTAGCAGCCAGTCGGCCAGCAGCTCTAGCTCTATCTCCATCGCACGCCGCACGCCACACACCCACCTCACACACACCTGCCCCCATCGCGCACTGCATTGCGCGCCTCTTCCTGTTCCAGCACCAGCTGCCCACACTAGGCCTTTGTCCCGCACATTGTTACTTGCGCCCAACTCCCGTGCGCGTTCACACTAGGTTTGCTCAACGAGGATCCACATGCTGGTCACACATCCAACCTAGCCTACGCGCGTTGCTACTTACTCCCAGCTCCTGCTACGCGCTGCTACCTCGTGCACATGAGTGGCACACCAACTTTGCACCAACCCCTTTAGCCGATAGCCCTCCAACCTACCCTATATCTACCTCTTTTGTTTTTTTAATTTTTTTCTTAATTTTTATAAAAAGACTAATCATGCCTCACAAGAGAACTCGTGCCTGCGCCTGAATTGATGAAACACAAAACAAGTTCCATTATGAAAAAGCCAAAGCAAGACATGAGAGTATCTTCAAAGATCAGCAGATGCATCCAGAGAAAGGCTTTACATTGAAAGAGGGCAACTACAAAGAATTCATGGCAAGAATTCGTCAAGTTGCTGAAGCCCTCAATTGGGAATTATTTTATGAGAAGAGACCTAGTGTGGATGAGGAACTAGTTCGTAAATTCTATGCGAATTTAAGCTTAAGCGAGTTGCCAGAAGTTCCAATTCACGAAATCAAGGTACCAATAACTTCAAACGCTATTAATGAGTTCTTTGAATTGCCTGATTTCGAAAATGATGATTATTCTTCCTTGATGAGCAATATAAAGCCTGAAAATTTGCAAGAAATTCTCGAGGAACTTATAGTTCCAGGTTCTAAGTGGATTGTGTCAAAGTAAGGAATCCACACTTGTTGAAGAGAATACTTGACACCACTCACAAAGGTATGGTTCTATTTCATCTGTTTCAGCCTTATTCACATGGAACTACGATTTCATTAGAACGAATGGTCCTACTATACTTGATTTTAACTGTAAAGACCATTGATGTGGGAAAAATCATCATGAGAGAAATGCGGAATTGTGTCATTAGACGTTTTGGTCCAGCCTACTTTCCCTTTACGATGACAATTCTGTGCTTGAAAGCTAAAATTCTTGCAAACGTAAAGAAGACAGGCTATAGCCAGGGTACAATCATAGATTGGGACCTCTACCGAATAGCTGGAGATTCTGTTCTACAGCAGTGAATTGAAGAAAGTGAAGATCCCGAAAAAGAGGAAGAAGATCCCACAGAGATCGAGCCAATGCAATCAGCTGAAGTCCTTCATAAGGTTGAACCAATGGAACTAGAAGTTGAACCTGATGACGAAACCTCAATATCCAGAGCTCAACCGCCTAGCCTAGATCATCGAGATGAGCTGTCAATGTTGATGGACATAATGCAACATATGCAATGGCAGCCACAAGCTCATTAGAGATACTAAAAAATAAGGGATGACTCGATGAGAAGTGCTCTTAAGAAAATTTACAATGACCCATTTATTTTTGTGCCTGAATTTCCAGATTTTATATCTGAACCATGGAGTCCATTATCGAAGAAGGAGTGAAGCGATTCATGCAAAGGCAATAATGATGGAGCAAAAGATATGTCAAATTCGGAAGGATTTGCAAATAAATAAAATGGAAGATCTTGACTTTATTTTATTTCTGTTCTTAGGTCATTTTAGGATTAAGTTTAATTAGGAATTTTTATTTTTTTTCGCATAATAAAGCAAGAGATAGAAATCATGAATAATGAACAAATCACAAAGTATAAAGTGTAGCAATAGATATATACATGTCTAGGATTGGATTTATAGAAAGCTTGGTACTTAAGCAGTCAATTTGACTCACCTCTTCTTTTCTTGAATCCTACCTGGTGTATAGTATCTATTCACTTTAAACAATGAGGACATTGTTCATCTTAAGTAGGGGGACCAAAAAATTGAATTTGAATTATTTCCACTTAGAATAAATTTTTCTTTTAATTATGATTAGGATATATTTTGTTCAATAATTGGAAATTTTGTTAAGTATGCTAAACTTCAGTATAAATAAAGTTCTATTATTTAAATAAATTATTATGTTAGCTTAATAATGCCAGGAATGTATTTCTAATAAAGCATGCAAATCGTACCATAAATTTTTAGTTCCTTATGGAAGTTAGGCATGCATGAAAGTTTAAGTCTTTAGAATTGACTTAGTAGTTTCTTGAGGTGAAATCCTAGGAAGCATGGAACATTGGAAATGACTTAGGCAACTTTTTTTTGGACTGTTTGAGCCTTTCAAGCCAACCATGATGAAATTTTTATCCTTTGAAACCCAACTTTGAGACTATATGGCCTAATTTTATTTGAACCCTTACAAATTTAGCCATCACTTCTCTCTTAACTATCTTAAAATTGTCCCAAACACTAGATTCAGTACTATTCAAAATATTCTTTAAAAATAAGTTTGGAGAGTTGAAAAGAAATATCAAATTCTCTAAAATTGTAGTACATTAAGTAAAATGCTTGAATGCAAAAAAAGAAAAAGAAAAAAGAGAGCATGAGTTCTTAAAATAAGATGTACAAAAGAGCATATGAAAACAAAATAAGTTGGTTTATTAAGGAAAATTATTCCAAAGGTTCAATTGAAGTTGAGTCTAGGGTTGTTAGCCTAAAAATTATCTATCTTCTACCTACCCCTAAGCCCAGCCACGTTACAACCTTGTTAAAGACCTATTTGATTCAAAGTTCCAATGCTACCTACATTAGTGGAGAGAAATTGCTACGTACAACATATGAAGGCATAAGTTAAACTGAATGATTGCAGCTTAATCTTGAATAAGGGAATAAAATTACATTGGTAAGGTTTAACATGGCTTTATTAGAAAGCATTTAGTCTAATTTTTGCTATCATAATAGCTGTTGAGATTAATTTGGATGATATGTGTACTTAAGTAGCATAACTATCAAATTTCTTGTCTTTGAGCATAAGTATATTAAATTCATAATTTTGAGAAAAATGTTGTTCTAAAGGAATTTTTCAAAGGTTTTTCTGAGAAATTCTTTTCAAAATTCATGCATTACTCGGGACGAGCAATGAATTAAGTTTGGGAGTGTGGAAACATAAAAATTTACACACTTTTTCATACATTTTTTAACTTAATTCATGGAAATTCGGCTAAATTCTTGTCAAAAAAATTAATTTTTATAAAATAATTAAAGTGCACTTAAAATATGAACATGTTTAATTTTAGTTAATTTTATAATTATTTTTTATGAATTTTGGTTATTTTCGACAGATTTCCACAAAGGGCGAAAAATGGCTAGGCAGACACTACTAGAAGCACAAAATTGAGAACCAATTTGAAGTATCGAGGCGAACTAAATTTCAGCCTAAGACGGTCCAAAATTATAAGTATTTATTCATAATATAATTAATTTTAATTTATATCCAATTTAATTTGGGTTAATAAATTATGATTAATTAATTATGAAAAAGTGGTCCGATTGAACCGAATTGAGTGAACCGAACCGACCAAGAAAAGGACAGCCCAAAATCGTCCAAGTGCTGACCCAATTCAGCTCATTAGCTTATTATTTAAGCTGCAAAGAAGCCCTTGAAAACTTGTTCAAATTGCAAATCAGTCCCTCCACAATTGATGGCTTTGAAGATTCGCCCCAAGCCAAATTTAGCAAAGTTGAAACCATCAACTTTGCCACATAGATGGGCGACAAAGGGGTGGCTCTTTGGCTGCTATTTTTAGCAAATTTTAGCTGCCACATTCAGCTATAAAAACCCCCCTTGGCTGATCAACAAAGCATCCCTCATTCATCACTTATTCATTCACATCTCTCCTCTCCTCTCTCACTTTCTCCTCTGATTTTTCCATTTCAAGTCCCTTGCTCTTGTGCCGATTTCTCCTCTTGAGAAAGGGTTCTTCTTCAGCCATTTTAGAGTAGCAATTGTGTGTTCATAGAAGCCTTGATCGGCGAGGACAACAAAGAAGGAAGAACGGAGCAACCTAGTTAAGCCACGAAAAAACACCGGATTTGATTATTGTTCCCTATCTCTTTAATTTTTGTTGTTGTTATGATGAACATATCTATGAATATTTATGTTGTTGGAATGGTTAATTTAATCAATTTAGCTTGAATTTAAT
Organism: Gossypium longicalyx; assembly: GCA_025698465.1. Taxonomy (NCBI): domain Eukaryota; kingdom Viridiplantae; phylum Streptophyta; class Magnoliopsida; order Malvales; family Malvaceae; genus Gossypium; species Gossypium longicalyx. The sequence goes on from CM047000.1 coordinate 23,678,681, forward strand.
TCCTGTTGGTTTGATTGCATTTCATCTTCTTAAATTATTAAAATTGTGTTTATGTTGTTATAGGCCTCGGTAAAATGCTTGATTAAGTAAAATCATGCCTAAGTTATTCTTGCATTACAATTGTGAGGTAACTAATGAATTAATTATTTAAACGGATTGAAATGTAATTAATGGACACAATACTTAATCAGTGCATGCTTATTCTTCTAAGGTAGCTGAAGGTTAAATTAGCAATGTATCTGGTGATACACTTGCCTTGCATAACTTGCAAGATTATTGTGATTAAACTATTTCAAGGTAAGGATACCTTGTTACCTCACATAGTCTTTTATGTGCTTATTAGATTTAATTAATCATTTGAATTGACATAGGTATATGCAAGAGATTAGTTCAATTTAATGAGTATGTATGTACAATAACATGTTTGCTTATTAAAATCTATTTAATCGTTTGAATTGACATAGGGATATGTTAAGAGATGAATGGATTTGTATAGGTGAGTATGTTCATAAGTTAGCAAATTACCGAGTTGCCGTGAATTTATTCGTAACAACATAAACATTAGTTTAATAATTCTAAGTTAAAGAAATGTAATTAAATCAACACGATTATGTCATCTTGATTAAATCATATTTTGAAATCATGCATTAGAACTTTTATTTATTTAGTTTACTTAGTTTAAAATCTTAGTTTTTAATCACCCTCTTCAAATAAAATATTTTTCTTCACCAAAGTGTTTTAAATAGCATTCATAAACAATTCTTTTCACAGTCCTTGTGGGTACGATAACTCAACATTTACTTGTCACTTTATTACTTGTTGCGATTGTGTACACTTGTACATTTTCGTTGTTCCACACACGCTCGTGTCTTTGCCCGTATGGACAAAAATAGGTTATTTACCAAGCCATCTTTCTCACCCAAATTTGCATTCAACTACACAAACCAAATTGCATATAACCACATCTTCAAATAGCATTTAAACTCTTCTAAAGCAAGTTCAATTCATGCTATATCAATCTCAACAACTATAATGCTCATAATACCATGTTTTGCCAATTCAAAACATGCCAATTTCACATTCACAGATCACCTAAATGGTTAACTTTTAAACATAAATTATTTTTCCTAAAACCACAAGCATACCATATCTTACAATTCAATTATTTGATTCTCAAAATAAAAATATCAACAACTAGCATTCACATGGCATTTACTAACCACATAGCAAAAGCCATTTGCACATGTATATACATAACCAAATATATCAAAGTAAGCCAAATCACATGGCTATACACATAACCAAACATTCATCATTTACAAGCCAAATCAATTGACTAAATCCATTACTAACATATATGCCACTTTAACCACAACTCCTATACATGCCATATAACCAAATACACAAGTTAAAAAGTACCAAAATGACAGTTGGATAGTGTGATGAGATCTTCCACAACTCCCAATTTGAGCAAGCTTCGAAATCACTATAAAACACGAAAAAGTAAACAGAGTAAGCTATAAAGCTTAGTAAGCTCATATCCTTAATAAGTAAACTTACCAATCAACTACAATTCAAATACATAAACATCACATAATGCAATTCAATTTAAATCCAAAACTTAACACATATATTCAATCCCAAAGGTTACACATGAATTCCATCAATTTCTTCGATTCAATGATTGTATAGTTCACGTACATACCTGTACCAATTCATATCAATCTCTAACCATTTGATATCTTCAATATACCCGTTGAACCATTTGGAATAATATCGGATACTTGGTTATCTCGCACCTTAAGTGCCACTACATAGCCGAAGCTATCTCAATCTCATATCTCATATAATGCTGACTCTCGAGCTATCAGCAGGTTTGCTCACACAAGCTGACGGTCAAGACGTAACTACACGGTACTGCTCACACAAGCTAACGAGGATCTGCAACAAATACTGGATAACTCAGCCACCGGTAGAACATATGGACCAACACCCAAACACAATAACCCTAATGACATGTCATTTGTATCCTAATCTATTCCTAAGGTTCAACCGGGATTTAACATTGCTGAATCTTCATTGAACATTTCTGCAATATCATATTCACAATTAATTCAATAATAAAGAATTTAAAACACAATTATATTAATGCTTATTAACATACGAACTTACCTCGATCACAAAAATGACGAAATGGATCGACTAGTCCAATACTTTATTTTTCCCTCTATCTAGATCTGAACTTCACTTTTCTTGATCTATATATAATCAAATTTAACTTATTTAATTATCGTTCTATTCAATTTAACCCAAAAATTATACTATGACAAAATTACATTTTCCCCCTAACATTTCAACATCTTTACAATTTAGTCTCTAGCTCATAAAAATAGAAATTCATGCAATTAAATCCCTAGCTATGCTAGCCGAATTTCCCTTGTTCTCATAGCAGCCCATATTTTTAATTATTTCACACATTTACCATACAATTTATAACATTTTTCAATTTAATCCCTAATTGACAATTTTATCAAAAATCACTTAACGAATGTTGTTTATCTAACAACAACGATTCATTTTATATCATCAAACATAAAGATACACACATATTCATTAATGGTAAAACCGTAAACCTTTAAAAATTTTGCAAATTAGTCCATGGGCTAGCTAGACTAAGCTACAACAACTCCGAAAACATAAAAATCATTAAAAACCGAGTTAAAATCACTTACATGCAGAAGGATGAACTTGCCGAACCAAGAAACCCTATCTATGGCTTTTCTCTCTTCTAATTTCGATGGAAAAATAGCATGAATAGATGGTATCTTATTTTATGTTATTTTACTTAAGTTTATTTATTAATTTACTAAACTAACCTTAGCTATTAAAATTAAAATCACTTAGTTATGTGTCTATCTATGTCCACTCAAATAAATAATGGTCTATTTACCATTTAAAGACCTTCACTTTAAGGTTCTGTAGCTATTAGACACCTTTAGCTATTAGAACACAACTTTTACACTTACGCTATTTAGTCCTTTTTTATCAAATTAGGCACTCAAACGATAAAATTTCTTAACAAAATTTTCATAAAATTATACTATCATGCTGTAGACCTTAAAATAATAAAAAAATAAATATTTCAACCTCAGATTTGTGGTCCAAAACTACTATTTCAATTTGACTAAAAAGGGTTGTTTACATGCTCAATGTGACAAATTTCGGCTCGTATTATGATACAGTCATCCAGCCCTGTTTGTGCTCCAAAAATTCTTTATGTTTTTGATCCAAAAACCTCTGACTGATATATTTCTTTTGGAACTCTATTTGCAAAAATTCTCAGGTGATTTGCTCTCTTGGTACAACTGAAATTAACGTATTCCACTACTAATACGCTGAATATTTTAGTAATGATACTGCACATTTAACACATTCAGATGATGTACAGGATAGCTCGTCAAAAACACTGATTGTATTCTCTAACCAAAATACAGCTCTCTCAGGACCATCCTCAACTGTAGCTCAGAATTCTTCAGTCCCGTACTACATATCTTATCAACAAGAGGCTTACTAACTCGGATTGGTTCCATACCTTGAGGAATAACGGGAACTGGTTGGGGAACAGGAGGGGGTAGAGGTTGTTGAGCAGCCGGGTTCGTCTGTACAAACTCGATGAACCATTCATTCATCATTTGGAAGAAGGATTCCTTAGCCTCTCCTTCTCGGCCCTCAGATATGGGTCCCATACCACTTGAAGCTACTCAATGAACGGAGGCTTCAGTGTTGCTCTCAACGTCATCGGAATCAGCTTGGTTGGATGTCATTGCTATATAAAAACATGTTTTAAACCAGTCAAGAGATATCAGACTATCACAGGTTATATAATGGCATGTATAGCTAAAATCGTACACACTACGTTTAGTTCGAGAATTGAGTAAACCATAGCTCTGATACCAATAAATAAAATACCCCTAACCCGAATCTATCACCAGAACAGGGTTACGAAGTATTACTAGGGTTTTGAAATCAAACGGACAAAAAATTTCAAACATTTTATAATATATAAATATTCATAATAAAACCAATCAAAATCATACACATTATCCCTTATTCAAGCCCTTGAGGCCATAAATATGAGTAAGAAACAAGTCAGGACTAAATCGAAAACTCAAAGAATTTTTTGAAAAACATTAAAAATTTTCAAAGCTATAGGGGTCACACAGCCGTGTGGCCCAAGTCAATGAATTACATGGGCACGGACACAGGCTGGGACAAATTTTTAATTTTTTCAAAAAATTCTCTAAGTTTCCAATTTAGTCTTGACTTGTTTCTAACACATATTTATGGCCTCGAGGGCTCGTATAAGGGACAGTAGGTGATTTTGTTTGGTTTTATTATGAATATAGATAGTTATAAAATGTTGGAAATTTTATGTCCGTTTGATTTCTAAACCCTGGTAATGCTCTGTAACCTTGTTCCGGCGACAGATTCGAGTTAGGGGAGTTTCACATTAATATGAAAGAGAGAAAAAGTACACACAATAACATCTAAAGCTGTAGCTTCTTCTTGAGCTCGAATTACATATGCTCTAACCGGTGTTATTGCTTATGACCGTTCATTCATATCGCTATTCTTTCCTCTACCGAGAGTAGTATTTCTAGCATTTCCAAATCTTCTACCCCTATAAGAGGTTGCTTTGAGTTTATTTGATTGATTCCCGAAATCACTTTTCTTCTTGGGACAATTACAGAGAAAATGGTCAGTAGCACCACAACGGAAACAAGCTCCCAATTTTGATCGACACTCACCAAAATGTCTTTTATTATAGTCATTGCACATCTGGACAGTTCTCTCCACATTTCTCACACTTCCAACACTCGCCGTTGAAGCATTGACTGTCTGGAAATTGCTTTGTCTCGGTTAACAAATTTTGAAGGTGCAACTGATCGACTTGTGTTATTTCTAAATTTCTTTGAGGGAGATGATTGAGCAAGCTTGAATGACCCTTTCTTATTATAGTCTGTGAATCTTGAATTTGATTGTCATTTAATTTTACAAATCTCTTGAACCTTCTATGCTCGCTTAGATAGTTCTACAAATTCTCGTAACTTTAGTGCTACTACAGCTAACCAGATCTCATCGTTCAAAACTGATGCACATTTCCTCCTTGGTCGATTCAATGTTTCGAGCGTACTTGCTTAATTGCACAAATTCTTGTTCATATTCAGCAACAATCCGGTTTCCTTGCTTTAATTCAAGGAATTCTTTCTTTTTTTGATCGATAAACAATCAACTTACATACTTTTTCTTGAATTCATCTGGAAAAAATCCCAATTAATTCGATCATTCGATACCACTATACTCAAAATATCCAACCACAAATATGCCTATTCTTTTAGCAAAGACACCACACATCTCAAACAATCTTCAGGGGTGCACAATAAGTCTACAAAAAACTCTCTTTGTATTTAATAGCCAGTACTGAGCTTTTGATGGATCATTATCTACCGTGTCTTTGAACTCTTCCGCTAAATATTTTTGAACCTTATTTACGAATACCCAGTAACCAACACTGGTACATGGGTGGTAGTATTCAGGGGTCGTAGTATACAGGGGTGCCAAAGGAGGCACAACAGGGGGTGGAGGAGGAAGAGTAGTCATATGTGCTTGTTTAAAATCATTGAACCACTAGTTCATCATTCCCATAAACATATGTTTCATTTCATCACCAACTGGCTGAGGAATAGGAGCACTGTTACTTGCCTTTGGATTTGAAGCTTGAACATTACTTTCAGCTTCGTTAAATATAGCTTGATTAGATTCTGCTGACATCTTAATCTATAAGAAACAAATTGTTAGAACGAATCAAACGCATCACACTATCATAGGGTATATGTGGCATGTATATACTAATTCATATTTCACTATGTTAGGCCTAGAATCAACTAAACCTTAGCTCTGATAGAAATAAATGCAACACCCCTAACCCATATCCGTCGCCAGAATAAGGTTGAGGAGCATTACCAGAGTTTTCAAATCAACAAGCATAAATTTCAAACTTTTCAAATCATAAAAATAAACACTTTAAAACCTATCCAAAACATGCATATTGTCCCTTAAACAAGCCCTCGAGGCCCTAAATATGCATTAGAAACAAGTCGTGACTAAGTTAGAAACTCAAAGAATTTTTCAAAAAAATTGAAAATTTTCAATACTACAGGGGTCACATGACCAAGAGACACGCCCGTGTCTCAAGCCGTGTGGTCATTCGAAGTAGGGACATACGACCGTGTCCCAGCCTGTCTTCGTGCCCGTGTAACTGACTGACTTAGGTCACACGGCCAAGTCACACGCTCGGGTGCTAGGCCATATGCTAGGTCCTGTAACAACTCGATTTGCAACTTCTTGAAAGCTACAGGGGATACACGACTGAGACACACGCCCGTGTCTCTACCTATGTGGATGAAAATAAGACATTTTACAAGTCATTTTTCTCACCCAGACTAGCATGTACCTATAAGAACTTTTGCACCAACTTTCAAGCCATAAAATGACATCAAATTCATGCATAATCAAACAAACCAAGCATGATATAAACAAATCCAACCAATATGCCCATAGGCACCTCAATCACAATATCATTTCATATACAATTAGATACTTGAGTTTTTGTCAAGATGTTCACTAACTTCAAACTAAGTTTAAAACTTCACATGCCATTTGATTTACCTAGCAAACACAAACCATTTGGTACCAAAATTGCCATCGTAAACTAGGATAAAATAACCATATAATTCATACATACCAAAATACCAATTCACCACAAATACATCATATCACAAGTGATTCCATCCTTATCATTTTATCAAAATAAAATATATATATATACAACCTAGAAAATAAAGTGTCCAAACACATAACTTATCTAGACACATATACATATATACTTATAGCCACATATACATGCCATAATCCCAAAAGAGTTCAAAAGCTACTAACGATGATGGATAGTGTGAGCCAAAGTTTTGATCCATCCCAAGTCTGCAAAAGTAATATACAAAATGACACACAAACTCATATAAGCTTATAAAACATAGTAAGTACATAGCAATTTATTTAACTTAACATTAAATGAATAAACTCTTATTTTACTTAATAAATGTTACCCAAACGTAACCACGGTACGAAAGTACAATCAGGAGTATCGAAGTACAACAGTGCACATAAGTGCGATCAAGGGTACTGAAGTATAACAGGGGCAGGTAAGTGCGATCAGGGGTACTGAAGTACAACAGGGGCACGTAAGTGTAATCACGGGTACTGAAGTAAAATAGGGGCACGTAAGTGCAATCAGGAGTATAATTATATAATAATGAATTACTTGATTATAAAATACAAATGCATAAGGAAATCAAATGATATAATTTAATTACTATGAACTTACTTCAACACTATCGCGAAGGAGTATGATCGACTAATCCATGACTTCCACGTTCCCACGATTTAAATTTGGTTGAGATCTATCTTGATCGAAATAAATAAATTCAACCAATTTAATAACTAATCTATTCAATTCCATCCAAATTCACATGTTAGCAAAATTACACTTTGTCCTCTACACATTTGATTTCTTTTCAATTTAGTCTCTAAGCTCAATAAATGAAATTCATGCAAATACATCCCTAACCCAATCTAGCCGAATTTCATATAGGTCCCTGTCAACTCATAAAATTTATTATTTCATAATTTACATCATGAACTTTTTACCTTTTTCAATTGAACCCCTAATTGACATTTTAAGAAAAATTAACTTTACAAAAGTTGTTTATCTAACAACATATATTCATTTTGTAACACCCCAAACTCGACCTAGACATTATGGTTGTATCTAAAGATGTCACAAAGAATGGTTCTCAAAAATGGAGTCGATACGATAAATCATTCCAATTTTATAACTCATATTCGTTAAAATATATTATCGAAAGTGTTACTCAATTAACTTATTTGCCAAATCATAATTTATAGCGGAAGTCATAGAAAACGTTGTTTTTTGGAAATCCCATTCGTAACTTTGGAAAACCTTTGTTTCATAAAAACCATGTTTTTAGATATCTGTCACAAATAAAATGTTTAAATGAAAATCCAAATCCCAAAATTAAACCAAACAGTCTGGAGAGTCTAATTATTACAAAACCCCCAGAATTAAACCTTAGATTAAAACAAAAACCATAATCTTAACAATTTACGAACTCGTGGTCATCATGAGGCTCCGTCATGCCAATCCACCTAAGTTCATGGATTACCTGAATAGAACAAACAGATAGAAGTGAGTTTTCGTAAACTCAGTGTGTAACCCAACAGAAATAGACATGCTATTCATATAGAAATCACATATAAAGTCAGATTTAGATTTAGACCTAAGTCCCTTACAGATACAGATAACAGAATTAGATATGCAGAATAGATATTCAAAATCCTACCTCTATCCTCTACATACCAACTCTGACTATCCCATCACACCATGTGGGGTTTAAAACACCCACCCATCCCTACACACCATATTGTGTCATTATGACACATATTAGATAATATACAGCCAAGCTACCAGAATATAGGTGAAGGTCGCCATTCAAAACAATTCTTCCACATATACAAGTCCCTCCACAAATATAATTACAGATTACAAATGCAAAAATATCATGCTTAACATGCACACATATAGATATCAGACATGCGTATAGTGTCCTACTCAGAGCAAACTATCATAATATCATATCACATAATCTATGGTTTGGTTAGCCCTTACCGACCCTACAATAGGCCCACAGTCGATTGGAATTTCAGAATTATGGGCACACATGCTTGTGTGGCTTGCCCATGTGGGCCCACACCCATACCCTTACCGTGTCTTGTACACGACCATACCCTTGTCAAACACACAGCCGTGTCTCTGACATGGCCAACCACACAGCCAAGCACTTACCTGTGTGGCGTTGACAGAATGCATTTTCAGCTTTTGTCAAAGCTTGATTTTTTGTGTTTAGGGTACACACCTAGTTCAGTTTTGATACGAAAACACTTTTGAGACCACCAGCACCTAAAAACAGAATACCCAACATGTTTTAGGAACCATTATTAAGTTTACAAAACCTAAATCAATCAATGCCCAAAAACTTACCACTGTAAAATGACCACACGTGGTAAGCTAATCCGTTGGAGTGATAACCACTACCTCACTGCCTTCTCCTACACAGCATTACTCATCGATTACTCACCAATTATTGGCTATCACTAACATTGCCCACACTTCCAAAAACCAATCGTTAACAATAAACAAAACTTCACTTACCAAGCCGATTAAAGAACCCAAAAATCATAGTGGCAACAATTTGAACGAGAAAACGACAGCAATCAGAAGAAGGAAATGAAAAATTGAAAGTGGAAAATAATAGAGGAGAAAAAAATGTTAGGAAAAGGAAATTTGGGAAAAGAAAACAAAAATAAAAAAAAAACAGAAATCTGATAACCTCCCTAATTTTTCAACCACTAACTCACAACCACCTCAGAATTTTAGCTCTACCGAAACTCTATCAGTCAACAGAGCAAAAATTAACACCCTCGCTCATGTACAGATTCAAATATAGGACCCCCAGCATACCAATTCCTTACCACTCGAACCAACAGGCTCATTCTGATAAGGATTAATAGACAATTTTATATAAGCTCACTCAACAAGGATAAGGTTTGGATCTAAAATAACAAAATTTTGGCAAAAGGGTAACTTGAACCCAAGACCCCACACACACACCCAAAACACTTAAACACTAAAGCAGATACATAGTTGTGTTATATATTTATAGAAACAGAAATAAATTCTTTAGGGCGTTACAACTATACCCCCTAAAAGAAATTTAGACCTCGAAATTTACCTGATCCGAATAGATGAGGATACTACTAACGCATCGAGTCCTCAGGTTCCCACGTGGCTTACTTAGTGCCATCATTCTTCCACAAAACCTTAACCAACGGAATGGGATTCCTCTTCAGAACCTTAATATCATGATCTAAAATCTAAACCGGCTCTTCCTCAAAAGTCAAATTCGGTCTAACCTCGATCTCCTCAACAAAGACAACATGAGATGGATTAGACAGATACCACCTTAACATCGAGACGTGAAACACATCATGGATATGGTCCAACTCTGGAGGTAGATCCAACTAATAAGCGACCAGTCCCACATACTTTAGAATCCGATACGACCCAATAAACCTAGGGCTGTAACACCCCAAACCCAGCCAAGACATTATGGCTGAGTCTATGATGTCACATCGAAGTGTATTTCAAAAAATGTAGTTCCGTTGAAAAATTCCATTCTATAGTAAAACCTCGTTGTGAGCTTTACAAGAATTTAGAATAACTTGGTCATTGATAAAACTTAAGTTGGTTTAACAAAGCATTAATCATATTGGATTGTTGTTGCATTTTAAAAACATGATTGTTGCGAAAGTTTTTTTTTTAAATTATGTTGCAATTGCGTGGTATTTTGAAATGCATTTATCTCTTTGAAAAAAATCGTGGCCTACTTCTAGCAGTAATGATTCAAAGTAAATAAATCCAAAAATCAAAATAAAAACTTTAAAAGGCCTTATTAAAAAAACCCAAATAAAATTACTTATAAATTAAAAGATTAAAAAGAAGCAAAAATAGTTTTGTGGCCACCATCGAGTCTCTCACAGCACCTATCCGTTTAAGGATTACCTGCACAGAAAAGTAGTAGGGTGAGTTTAAGTAAACTCGGTGTGTAATACCTTAACAATAGTCAGTTAAACAGTAGGCAAATACAGTTCGGGCCTAAGCCCGTTTTAGTGACAGCCCAGTATCTGTTAGGGCCATAGCCCATTACACCTACCAGTAACAGTGTGGGCCTTAGCCCATTACAGTAATAGTAACAGTAATGCAATAAAAAATCCTGCCCATCCATCCTCTACATTCCACTTCGTCCAGCCCTACACTCCATGTGGGGATAAAATCGACCCACCCATCCCTACACTCTAAAATATAACATCGATTTCGGCACTAAACAGTGGTTGCAGCAGAGCTACCAGTACAGTACACTTCCTTCAAAAATAAAAACCCAACCTCATACAATATGTCATGTCATAATATCATACGTGAATGCAAATCATGTCATGCTAGATTACAGTCAAACATATCAAAGGGGTATATCAGACTTTTACCTCATGGGGGTATAACAGTCATTTCATCAAATTAGGGTCTATGTATTCTTACCGACCCAACAGTAGGTCCACAGTCATCTCGGGCGACCTGTGCAACCTTGACAGTCAAACAGTGATAATGGGCCCAAAGCCCATAATGCGGCCCATGTGGGCCCACACGCTTGTGTGGCCATAAAGCCCAAAAATGACCTTGGTCGTGTGAACTACACAGCTTGGCCCAATAATCTCCACACGTCTGTATGGTTTACCCGTGTGGGGCGCACGAGCCCATGGGGCCTACACGGCCTATTTCGGCCCAACGTGGCCCATAACGGCCTAAGCCCATGAAATTGCTCATGGTGGCCTCTACGATCAAACGCCCACGTTTTATGTGTTCGGATCACCACATGAGTGAGTGCACGCTCGTGTAGCGTCAATATTCATACTTTTTTGGCTTTTGCCGATCTACGTTTATAGTAGTGTGGTTACACACTTGATTGCGAAAAGAATGCAGTCTCTACGAACTCCAACCCTAGATTCAATCATAACCCAATGTCAGTCTTTTAGTCATTAGAGTTAACATCCTCTTATTAGCACTTATCTCAAAAATCATATCAATACTTGCCTTGATTGAACGAGCGTGGTTTTAGCCCGCTTAGATTGCTGACGAGGGTTGATAACAGACTCTTTGATGATTATCTACATAATAAGCGAATCTATTACTCATGTTTGCTTATACACAAGGGTTGAAACAACACATACCAACCCATAGAAAACACAAACCAAAAATAAGGGGAAAGAAACATTCGGCCACTACCGAAGGATCCAAGCCAAAATACCTCATTTCAATATATTATCAACGAATAGCGTTACCTTCGATTGAGAGATGAGAGGAAGGGTCAGATAGTTCCTATAACACTAGCGAACTCCTTCACTCCTCGAGTAGTACTAAAACCTGAAAGTACACCATGACCAAGAGAGAAAAAGATGAGAATCGGTATTCAGGGAAAAGAGGAGAAAAGCTGAAAGAGTAGAGACAAACAGAGACTTACTAATCAATATTTGGCGACCCACCAGTGAAAAGGGAAGGAACTGAGAGAGAGCAGAAAAACAAAAAAGAAAAGGAGAGGAGAAGAGACAAGGTAATTGGCCTAAAGATTACAACCGATTGTGGGAGGGAGAAGGTGGAGTGAAAATCAAAAGTGTTGAGAGGGGAAAAGAGATAGCAACAACCAGTCAAGAAGGAAAGAAAAAGCCAAATGAGAAAGAGAGGAAAATAAATCAGTTAATCAGAGGAAAAAATGTCAGAAGGGGAGCACGAAATCGCAAAGCTCAACAGAGAGAAAGACCCGAATAACCAAGCACTATTCGGCCACAACAATCAAGAAAGCCAAACTGAGAAGTAGCCAAATTCGGCACCAAAGGCAAAAAAAGGTGAGCTAATGTCGATTTTGCCAAAAGAAACTCCTAATTCGGCAAGACCTCTAAACAACTTCCACACTTGACTCTTCCAACCTTTCCTACCTCAACCGAAACTCTCTGAACAAGAATTCAATTTCGGCACAACCTCCCCCACTTTCAAATCCCATAAAATCCTCCTAAAATCCCTCCTCCATTCTCTCCTCAATCGCCCATTCAAACTCCAATCACCCACCTCAGTCTCGGTTAACCTAGGACACTTCCACCATACTTGTAGCAAAATAAAATGCCCTTTTTTTGCCTCGAACCTTAAACCCCAAGTAACATTTCATATGCCACTTACCCCTAGACCAATAGGCTTTTTATGTCATGTTTAACACACATAAATTTAAAAGTCCACTAACCAAGGGCAAGGGTTTATTTCTTAAAAGTATTTTTTTTTTTTTTTGCAAATGCCCAAGCTTGAACCCAAGACTTTTCAGGTGCTTCCCAGGACACTTAACCATTGAGACAAGCACGCATTTGAGTTACACAACATACAAGTAAATAATTACCTAAATTTTGGGGTGTTACAACTCTACCCCCTAAAAGAAAATTTTAGCTTCAAAATTTACTTGGTCAAAATAGATGAGGGTATTGTTGTCACATCGTCTCCTCAGGTTCCCACGTGGCTTCCTTAAAACTGTGTTTACGCCATAGTACCTTAACCAGTGGAACAGACATCCTCCTTAGAACCTTCACATCACAGTCTAAAATCTGAATCGGCTCTTCCTTAAAGGTCAGATTTGGCCTAACCTCAATCTTTTCAGTCGAGATGATATGCGCAGGATTAGAGTGATATTGCCTCATCATAGAGAAGTGAAACACATCACGGATCTGGTCTAACTCTAGAGGTAGCTCAAGTTAATAGGCAACCCGTCCCACACGCTTCAGTATGCGGTAAGGCCTAACGAACCTAGGGCTTAACTTACCCCTCCGTCCAAACCTCAATCTTCTGTGGCGAGACCTTGAGAAAAACGAAGTCTCCTACAGAACACTCAATCTTCTTATGCCTCAAATTTGTATACGACTTCTGTCTGTCAGATGCCTTCTTCAATCAATCCCAAATCAGTCTAACTTTGTCCTCGGTATCAGAAACCAACTCAGGACCCAAAACACGCCGCTCATCCAACTCAGTCCAACAAGAAAGAGTACGATATTTACGACTATATAATACCTCGTAAGGCGCCATCTGTATGCTAAACTGGTCACTATTGTTATATGCAAACTCTGCTAATGGCAAGTAATCCTCCCAACTGCCCCGGAAGTCAATCACACAACTCCTTAACATGTCCTCCAGTATCTGAATCACCCTCTATAACTGACCATCTGTTTGAGGATGGAACGCAATACTGAAGTCCAACCTTGTACCCAAAGCCTCATGTAACTTCTTCCAAAATCGAGACGTGAAATGAAGATCTCTATTAGATATTATGGAAATCAATACCTCATGTAGTCACACTATCTCAAATACATACAGTTTAGTCAATTTCTCCAGCGAGTAATCAGTACGAACAGGTATGAAATGGGCAGATTTAGTCAATCGATCCATGATGACCCATACAGAATCTTTCTTAGAAGGCGTTAGAGGTAGCCCACTAACAAAATCCATAGTCACTCTCTCTCACTTCCACATTGAAATCTTATTTGGCTGAAGCAACCCTGAAGGTAGCTAGTGTTTAGCCTTAACTTGCTGACAAGTAAGGCATTTACCCACGAAGTTGGTAACTTCCTATTTAAGTCTTGGCCACCAATATAACTCACTAAGATCTCGGTACATCTTATTCCCGCCAGGATTCATAGCACAAGGACTACTATGCACCTCTTGTAGTATAGACTGCCTCAGATCAGTATCCTTTAGTACTCAAACTCTCCCACGAAAACAAAGTACCCCTTCACTATTCATTCCAAAATCTGAAGTTTCCCCATTCTCTATCTGTCGGAATTGAAGACCAAGTGACTCATCCTCTATTTTTTTACCCTTAATCTATTCAATCTATGTCAGTTTAACCTGAAGTTTGGCCAACAGACTACCATCATCAAATAAGCTGAGACGAGCAAACATCGCCCTCAGATCAGTCACAACCCTACGGCTCAGTGCATTGGCCACCATATTGGCCTTACCCAGATGGTATTCAATCGAACAGTCATAATCCTTAAGTAGCTCAATCCATCTACACTGTCTAAGGTTTAACTCCTTCTGAGTGAGGATATACTTGAGGCTCTTGTGATCTGTGTAAATGATACACTTCTCATCGTACAAGCAATGCCTCTAAATTTTCAGTGTGAATACCACTGTAGCCAACTCTAAGTCATGCATGGGATAGTTCACCTCATGTGTCTTAAGCTGGTGAGATGCATATGCCACTACCTTACCCTCTTGCATCAACACACATCCTAAACCAACATGTGATGCATCGCTGTAGACAGTTAATTCTTTCCCAAACTCTGGTTGTATTAAGACAAGGGCCTTAGTCAGAACTTTCTTAAGCTTTTCAAAACTTTCTTTCTATTTATCAGTCTAGTTAAACGGCATCCCCTTACGCAACAACCTAGTCAGAGGTGCAGCAATCAATGAAAACCCCTCTACAAACCGTCTATAATATCCTGCCAGGCCTAGAAAACTTCGAATCTCAGATACTGACTTGGGCTGCTTCCAATCCAGAACAACATCAATTTTCTTAGGGTCAACCCTAATCCCCTCAGCAGATACCATATGACCCAGAAAAGTTACCTCTCGTAGCTAGAATTCACACTTGCTAAATTTAGCGTACATATGTTTTTTCCTTAAAATTTGCAGAACCACTCAGAGATGTGTATCATGTTCACTTTCAGTTCTCAAATACTCCATAATGTCATCTATAAACACCACTACGGACCGATCCAGGTAGGGTTGGAACACTCGGTTCATCAAATCCATAAACACTGCTGGTGCATTTGTCAGTCCAACGGCATCACTAGGAACTCGTAATGACCATATCGAGTCTTAAATGCTATCTTATAAACATCAGTCTCCTTGACTCTCAGTTGATGGTACCTAGATCGAAGATCTATCTTAGAGAAATTTAAAGCTCCACAAAATTGATCGAATAGAGCATCAATCCTCAATAGAGGGTACTTATTCTTAACAGTCAATTTATTCAGTTATCGGTAGTCGATGCACATACGCATGGTTCCATCCTTCTTTTCTACAAATAAGATCGGTGCTCCCTACGGAGACAAACTAGGGTGGGTGAACCCTCGATCCAGTAACTCTTGAATTTGAGCCTTAAGCTCCACAAACTCCTTAAGTTCCATTCGATAAAGGGCGATGGACACCGGAGCTATACCAGGCAGGAGCTCAATCCTAAACTCCACTTCACAGTTTAGAGGTAACCCAGGTAGTTCATCAGGAAAAACATCTGAAAAATCCTTAACCGTTCTAATATCTTTAACAGAAAAAAGCCTAGAATTAGTAACACCATCGTAGGCTAAAGACATCTCACAACCCTTACGAACCAATTTCTCGGCCCTAAGTGTAGAAATCACATTTGACAAATAATCCTGACGCTCCCCAATTACAACTACCTCATCACCCTCTACAGTTTTTAGTACCACCCATTTTGCAGCATAGTCCAAATTCACTTGATACTTAACCAGCCAATCCGTGCCTAGTATTAAGTCAAATTCTCCAAAAGGAAGTTCCATTAAATCTACCAAAAAGATCACTCCTTGAACCTCCAAAGGTACATCCTCAAATAGTTTATTCACCCTCACTGACTGCCCTAATAGACTCAACATAGTAACCTCACTCGTAGTGTTTTCAACCATAATACCCAAAGTCTCAGATAGAATACATGTTATGTATGAATGCATAGACCCAACATCAATCATTGCAGTATAAGCTACATTATGGATAAAGAACGTACCCGTGATAACATCTGGGCTATCTCCGTCCTCTTGGCGACGTACAACATAAACCAGTGCCAGGTGCCTTGCCTCAGTATGACCAGCACCTTTGCCCGGTGCTCTACGACCACGACCCATACCATTTCCACCCCTGGCCTGACCACGACCTCTCAGTGGCTGGTGAACACCTCTCGACGGCTGAACAGTACTCATACTAGTAGCTCGCATCTGATTGGGCCTTCCTGGACAATCTCTAATGTGATGCTTCAAAGATTCGCACCTCAAACATGCCCTTATCCGTTTCCAGCACTCGCCCTGATGGTGTCTCTCGTAATTAGCATAAGGCTACGACCCAAAACCAACAATAGGGGGCCCAACTCTGACTGGCCCATCAATTCTATCCTTTAGCTTAGGCCTTTGAAATGAACTTGAGGGCGCTGAATCCCTCTTGTTCCTACCCTTTTCCTTCTTATGGTTCTGGCGCTCAGTGCACTTCACATCCTCAGGGATCTTCGCCTTATCGACCAAAGCAGCAAAATCTCGCTTCTTCTGTGGAGCTATTAGAATCCTTAAACTATCCCTGAGGCCGTCCTCGAAATGAACACAACACTCATATTCAGTTGCCACCATCCCACGAGCATAGCGGCTTAATGACAGAAATTTAGACTCATATTCAGCTACTGATTTATCCCCCTGAATCAAATTTAGAAACTCTCTCTCCGAGCATCCACATAAATAGTGCCCACATATTTCCCTTGGAATGCAGTTTTGAAAAATTCCCAAGTCAACCGGTCAGGCTGAGTACCTTCTTTCACTGTAAGCCACACTGATAGGCTTCATCTCGCAGTAACGACACTACACCTTTTAGTTTTTGCTCTAGGGTGCAGTCAAGGTCATCTATGATCCTCTCTGTAGCCTCAATCCAATATTCAGCCACATTAAGGGCAACTCCAACGATACCCCCAAAAATCTTAGCCCCATTAGACCGGAGTCATTTCGTAACTGACCCACAGCCCACAGTACCAGTATTAGGCCCAATGACCCTTTCCAAAATTCACAACATAGCTTGGGACGGCGCGTTGTCCCCTACTGCACGATCGCGTGACCCAGTCTCAGTCACTAGTGAAGCCGATGCCTCCCTAGCTTTATTCTTAGGAATGTGGCCCGATGCCGAAGATCCAGCCCGAGCACCTCCACAGCCTCCACCGCAGCCTCCGCCGCGGCCTCTTGTACCCCTTCCATGAGCACTTCTGGTGCGCATTATTGATTTTGCATAATTATCTGTATTATAAATTTTATGCATCAGTTTACAATTCCAATGTTTACTACAGGATATTTTATGGAAAATATTATCAGTAATTCAGAGTTTTGTTTTCGCAGATCGCAGTCTTACTACAGTTTTAGGTTACCATATATAGAGTATTTTTGTACAATATACTACCTACAGTAGTATCAATATTTCAATTTAAACAAGCAGTAGTTTCAAAAAACTTACAAGGTCGACGCTGGAGACTCGATGTACCACACATTCAGTAAAACATTTCTAAATATTTCTAATCATTTGAAATAGTTCCGTTTTCAAAAATTTAAGTTTTTAAGGAAACCCAAATCCATAGCTGAGTTTTGCAACCTGGCTCTAATACCACTAAATGTAACACCCCAAACCTGGCCTAGTCGTTATGGCTGAATCTGCGATGTCACATTGAAGTGTATTTTGAAAAACGTAGTTCCGTACAAAAATTTCATTTTATATTAAAACCTCGTTGTGATCTTTACAAAAATTTAGAATAATTTGGTCATTGATAAAACTCAAGTTGGTTTAGCAAAGCGTTAATCATATTTGATTGTTGTTGCATTTTAAAAACATGATTGTTGTGGAATTTTTTTTAAAATTGTGTTGCAAAAGCGTGGTATTTTGAAATGTATTTATCTCTTTGAAAAAAACCATAGCCTACTTCTAGTAGTAATGATTTAAAGTAAATAAATCCCAAAATCAAAATAAAAATTTTAAAAGGCCTTATTACAAAATAAAAACCCAAATTAAATTACTTATAAATTAAAAGATTAAAAGGAAGCAAAAATAGTTGTGTGGCCACCATCGAGTCTCTCGCAGCACCGATCCATCTAAGGATTATGTAACACCCTGAAATTGGGCCTGGAGCATGGGAGCGGTTAAGAGACTACTAAGAAAGTGACACAAATTTCATGTTTGCTTTATTGGCTAAGTGATTTGGGTGTGTTTGGAAGTGTTTGAGAAGCCTGGGTTCAATTCTTGGCTTTTGCAAAAAATTTTGTTATTCCCCTTAAGTGAACCTTAACTTTAGCTTATAGGCCTTGTAAATATTTGTGGGTAAAATGTGTCACAAAAATAGCCTTGTGGCTTGGTGGCAAACGGCGTGTTGAGCAACTGGGAAGGCTTGGGTTCGAATCCCATTACATGGAAAAGGATATTTATTTTGCTACTTAGGGCAGCAAGTGTTTGTGGTAGACTAATACTCTACTGAGTGGTTGTGGAGTTGGTAAAAGGGGAGGGGATCAAGGGATAGGATGTTGGCTATTGGGGATTTGAAATAGTGGATTATGGAGAAAAGGGTGGAGTGAAACAAGGAATTTGAAGCTTGGAGTGTTGTAGCCGAATTAGGTAGCTTGTATGTGCAAATTCGACTAAGGGGTTTGGGGAGTGCATGTACAGCAACTTGAGAGTGTTTAGTTGCTGAATTCTCTTTTTGGTATTTCGGCTTGTTTTTTCCTTTTTGCGTTTTGGTTTCTTTCTCTTCTTGTGGCGATTTCGTGCTTTACCTTTGTGACCATTTGGACATTTTTCTTTCTTTACTTTTTTTTCTAAAAGCTGAATCTGGTATCACCGTCTCCTCAATTGTAGTTCACCATTTGACTGAACTTTGCCTTTCTTCTTCTTCCCCTCTTTTATTCTTTCGGTTTTACTCTCATAGCCGAACCTTTTATTTCTTTTTCTAAAAAATTCTTCTATGGTCCCTAAGGTTTGACTATGCTGAATTCAATTTCTTCTTTACCCTTCTACCATTTATTTTCTTTTCAAGTTAGCTGAATACTTCTCCCTTCTCAATGCATTGGGTTTGTGTCTGTTTAAGAATTTAGGCTCTGGCAGTGGCCGACTGTTACTTCGTTATTCCGTTTCTATCAGCTGAGTTTGGGTAAGTATTCCTTGTTCTTGATTCAGTTCTTGGTCCTTTTATGATGGTTTTCTTCTCTGACGAAGTCGAGCATTCGGTTTAGGGTTACTAACTCTTTGACCCTTCTCATGTGTTTGGGTGCTCAAATGTTCGTAGGTGTTCAAGTCCTACTTTCAGCATTCAATCAATAATCGGGGTAAGTGGACTTATTTTGGCCGAATGCTCATTCTTTTGTCTTTAGTTTTATGATTACTTTAAATAAGTGGATACCAGAATAAACCTCCTGCCTATTCGTTTCATGTTAATGGATTCTTTTGGTTAATACAGCCTTTCGGCAGGAATGGGTGTAGATATCTTTCAATTAACATCATAAGTGGATTAAATTGTGTACTTGGGTGAAGGTTCGACATTCGTGGGTTAATTGTGCGAGCTGCGATAAATGTGTGTAACCACACTCTTCCTTACTGTAGATAGGCAAAAGTCGAAAAGCCGAAGTGCTAAAATTTCGGTATTTGAGGCCTCACGAGTGTGTGATCGCACGTGGGGTAAACTGAGCCCACAAATCATGGGTGATAGATTGTAAAGGCCACCACGAATGTTTCCTTAGACTTGGGTCGTTATGGGCCACATTGGGCCAAAATGGGCCATGTGGGCCTAATGGGCTCATGGGCCCTACACAAATTAAATCCACGGTAAGTGATAAATACTGGACTGGGCTATGTAGGTCACATAGCCATAACTAAATTTGGTCAAAATGGGCCATACGAGCGTGTGGGCCCACTTGGGCCAAGTAATGGGCTTTAGGCCCATTTACACCGTTATGATTATTAAGGTTATCTGTGTCGATTGAGCCGACTGTACACCTTTGGAGAGGTCGTTATCTGAGCTGAAACACCAAAATAGGTAAAATGACTTTAATACCCTTGTATGGTAAAATGACAATTATGCCCTTATGTTCCACACGACTGATGTGCTTATGATTTCCATATATGATTGTATTGAGTATGACTTTGCATATACGTAATATTTATGACATGACATACTGCATGGGGTTAGGATTTTGATATGGAGGAAGTACTGTACCATTGACTATGTCACAATCAGTGTTATTGGTGGCTTTGCCAAATTTACTGTTTCTCGCAGCTATGCTGCATTATTATTACTGGCAATTTTGCTGCGATATTGGTGTGCTGGCTGGGTGGGTCGATTTATATCCCCACATGGTGTGTTGATTGCTACGGGTGGTGTGCTGGCTAGATTTGTGTGGGATGCATAATTGCATTACACTCTACTACTATTGTATATGGCTAAGGCCCAAACCTGCATCGACATCTTTGAATAGGGCTGTGCCTAGATCGTTGTTGCATGCATCTGCCATCGTTTGATTGATAGGGGCTACACACTGAGTTTTCGTAAACTCACCATTTATTTTCTATTGTACAGGTAATCCCCAGTCTTAGACGATATGGTGCTGCGAGGGGCTTGGAGGTGGCTACACGACTGCTGTGTCTTGCATTTGACTTTATTTAATTTAAATTTCACTTTTGGGTTTTTAATTTTATAATAAGGCTATTTTTGGGTTTTAATTTTTAATTGGGCTTTGGATTATATATTTTCTTTTAAACTGCTAGACTAGGCAAAGACGAGCTTTTAAAACAATTATTGTTTTGTAAAACACGCGTTTTAAACTTCATTGACTTAAAAAGCTTTCGTATTTTTTAAATTAATTTAATATAACACTAATAGTAAATAAGGTAAATGTTTTGACGAGAACTTTTGTTAAATAATAATAAAAGGATTTAAATGCAGTAACAATTTTTTACTGAAAAGTTTAAATTTTAAAAAACACTTTGATGTGATAATCCATTCGGCTATAACGTCTAGGAAGGGTTTTAGGTGTTACATTTAGTGGTATCAGAGTCGAGTTACAAAATTCTGTTGTGGAATAGGTTTTGAAAATATTAAGATTTTTTGGAAAATTGTTCTTGAAATATTTTTGGAAGGTTTACCTGTGTGGCACACCGAGTCTCCGGCGCCGAATTTGTAAGTTCTTATTTTACTATAGATTGTTTGAACTAAAAGGTATTATTGAGGGACTACTATAGGCAGTAGGACTATACTGAAACTCTTTAGTTAGAGTAGACTAAGACTATAGAAGACGAAAAACTGTAGTAAGATCTTGTTCTGTGAAAACAAACCCTAATTATTGTCGTTCATAACACATTCGTTAACAATTACAGAAATTACAATTGATACATAAGACTTTTAAATAGATTATTCATCATCGAAATGAGCACTAGAGGTACTCGCGGAAGGGGTACACGTGGCCGCAGTAGAGGTCGAGGAAGTGTTAGGGCTAGGTCTTCAGCATCGGGTGACATGCCTACTAGGGAGGCACCAACTTCACCAGAACATGAGATGGTTCAGGAGATGGAAGTTAGGATAAGTCTGCCAACTTCGGGTAGCTATAACCTGGAGCTTGGTATTGAGGCGCTAACCCGGTTAGTAAGGGAAGTGCTGGAGGAAGTTAAGGAGATTGGTGAAACACTCTAGGCTAGGTGTGTGGACTGTAAGAAGAAGAGAGATCGCAGTTATCTAGGGCTGAAGCCTCATTCTGTCAAGCATGTTAAAACACGTCTGAACTTTCTGACTTGTGAGCATTGCAGAAGGCGTCATCCGGGTGAATGATAGAGGAAGTCAGGAGCATGTCTCAGATGCGGGTCTAAGAAGCATCAAGCTCGGGATTGCAAAGTCACCTTGAAGTCAGGTATGTTTTGTTTAAGTGTTATTATTTGGACATAGAAATTGTATATGTGTGATGTATATCCGCTTCTGTGGTTAAGTGTTTTGGGTGTGTGTAAGAGGTTCCAGGTTTAAATTAAAGTGTGTTAGTGTCATTGGGATCAGAATACACAGTAGGAGCGTAGTGGTGTAGCCTGGGTGGTGCAACTGTTTTGATAATTGGAAATTTCAAGGACGAAATTTCATTAAGGATGGGTGAATTGTAACGCCCCAAAATTGGGCCTAGAAGTATTGGGGCTTGAGCATGGGAGCGGTTAGGAGACTACTCATAAATATTTTAGTTAAGCAAGAAAGTGACACAAATTTCATGTTTGCTTTATTGGCTAAGTGATTTGGGTGTGTTTGGGAGTGCTTGAGAAGCATGTGTTCAAGTCTGGGCTTTTGCAAAAATTTTAGTTATTCCCCTTAAGTGAACCTTGGCTTTAGCTTGTAGGCCTTGTAAATATTTGTGGGTAAAATGTGTCACAGAAAGAGCCTTCTGGCTTGGTGGCAAGTGGCATGTTAAGCAATAAGGAGGGCTTGGGTTCGAATCCCATTGCATGCAAAAAGGATATTTATCTTGCTACTTGGGGCGGCAAGTGTTTGTGGTAGACTAAAACTTTATTGAGTGGTTGTGGACTTGGTAAAAGGGGAGGGGATCAAGGGATAGGATGTTGGTTTTTGGGGATTTGAAAGAGTGGATTATGGATAAAAGGGTGGAGTTAATCAAGGAATTTGAAGCTTGGAGAGTTGTAGCTGAATTAGGTAACTTGTATGTACAAATTTGGCTAAGGGGTTTGGATAGTGCATGTACGACAACTTGAGAGTGTACAGGTGTCGAATTCTCTTTTTGGCATTTTTGGTTGTTTTTCCCTTTTTTTTTGTTTTGGATTCTTTCTCTTCTGTTGGCGATTTTGTGCTTTACCTTTTTGACCATTTGAACATTTTTCTTTCTTTACTTTCTTTTCTAAAAGTCGAATTTGGCATCCCCCTCTCCTGAATTGTAGTTCACCATTCGGTCGAACTTTCCCTTTCTTCTTCTTCCCCTATTTTATTCTTTTGGTTTTACTCTAATAGTTGAACCTTTTATTTCCTTTTCTCAACAATTCTTCTATGGTCCCTAAGGTTTGACTAAGCCGAATTCAATTTCTTCTTTACCCTTCTACCATTTCTTTTCTTTCCAAGTTAACCGAATACTTCTCTCTTCTTAATGCATTAGGTTTGTGTCTGTTTAAGAATTTAGGCTCTGACAGTGGCCGACTGCTACTTCGTTATTCCGTTCCTATCAGCTGAGTTTGGGTAAGTATTCTTTGTTCTTGATTCCATTCTTGGTCCTTTTATGATGGTTTTCTTCTCTGACGAAGCCGAGTGTTTCAGTTTAGGGTTACTAACTCTTTGACCATTCTCATGTGTTTGGGTGCTTAAATGTTCGTAGGCGTTCAAGTCCTTCTTTCGGCATTCAATCAATAATCGGGGTAAGTGGACTTATTTTGGCCGAATGCTCATTCTTTTGTCTCTAGTTTTAAGATTCCTTTAAATAAGTGGATACCAGAATAAGCCTCCTGCCTATTCATTTCATGTTAATTGATTCTTTTGGTTAATATAGCCTTCCGGAAGGAACGGGTGTAGATATCTTTCAATTAATATCATAAGTGGATTAAATTGCATACTTGGGTGAAGGTTCGACATTCATTGGTTAATCGTGCGAGCTGCGATAAAGGTGTGTAACCACACCCTTCCTTACTGTAGATCGGTAAAATCTGAAAAGCCGAAGTACCAAAATTTTGGCATTTGAGGCCTCACGAGTGTGCGACCGCTTGTGGGGTAAACCGAGCCCACAAATCATGGGTGATAGACTGTAAAGACCACCACGAACGTTTCCGTAGGCTTGGGCTGTTATGGGCCATGTTGGCCCAATAGGCTCATGGGCCCCACATAGATTAAATCCACGGTAAGTGATAAATAGTGGACTGGGCTGTGTAGGTCCCATAGTCGTAACTAAATTTTGTCTAAATGCGCTATACGAGCTTGTGGGCCCACTTGGGTCGAGTAATGGGCTTTGGGCCCATTTACACTGTTATGATTATTAAGGTTATCTGTGTTGCTCGAGGCAACTGTTGACCTTTGTAGAGGTCGTTATCTGAGCTGAAACCCCAAAATAGGTAAAATAACCATAATAGCCATTTATGGTAAAATGATGATTATGCCCTTTTGTTCCATATGACTGATGTGCTTATGATTTACATATATGATTGTACTGAGTATGACTTTGCATACACGTAATATTTATGACATGACATATTGCATGGGGTTGGGATTTTGATATGGAGGAAGTGCTGTACTAGTGACTATGTCACATTCACTGTTACTGGTGGCTTTGCCATATTTATTGGTTTTGGCAGCTATGCTGCATTATTATTATTGGTAATTTTGCTACGGTATTGGTGTGTTGGCTGGGTAGGTCGATTTATATCCCTACATGGTGTGCTGGTTGGTACGGGTGGTGTGCTAGCTGGATTTGGGTGGGATGCATAATTACATTACACTGTACTGTTACTGCATGCATTGTTTACTGTTTGATTGATAGGGAGCTACACACTGAGTTTTCATAAACTCACCCTTTCTTTTCTACTGTACAAGTAATCCCCAACCTTAGACAATTTGGTGCTACGAGGGACTTGGAGGTGGCCACACGACTGCTGTGTCTTGCATTTGACTTTATTTAATTTAAATTTCACTTTTGGGTTTTTAATTTTGTAATAAGGCCGTTTGTGGGTTTTAATTTTTAATTGGGCTTTGGATTATATATTTTCTTTTAAACTACTAGACTAAGCAAAAGCGAGCTTTTAAAACAATTACTGTTTTCTAAAACACGGATTTTAAACTTCATCGACTTAAAAAACTTCCACGTTTTTTAAATCAATTTAATATAACATTGATTGTTAATAAGGTAAATGTTTTGACGAGAACTTTTGTTAAATAATAATAAAAGGATTTAAATGCAGTAACGGATTTTTACCGAAAAGATCAATTTTGAAAAACACTTCGATGTGACATGCTAGATTCGGCCATAACGTCTAGGCCGGGTTTGGGATGTTACAGATTACTTGCTCAGAAAAGTAGTAGGGTGAGTTTAAGTAAACTTGATGTGTAATCCCTTAACAATAGTCAGTTAGATAGTAGGCAAATATAGTTCGGGCTTAAGCCCGTTTCAGTGATAGTCAAGTATCAGTTAGGGCCATAGCCTATTACAGTTTCAGTAATAGTGTGGGCCTTAGCCCATTACAGTAACAATAACAGTGTGGGCCTTAGCCTATTACAGTAACAGTAACAGTAATGCAATCAGAAATCCTACCCCTCCATCCTCTACACTCCACTCCGTCCAACCCTACACTCCATGTGGGGATAAAATCGACCCATCCATTCTTACACTCCAAAATATAGCACTGGTTGCGGCACTAAAAAATGGTTGCAGTAGAGCTACCAATATAGTACACTTCCTCCAAACATAAAAACCCAACCCCATGAAAATGTCATGTCATAATATCATACGTGAATACAAATCATGTCATTCTCGATTACAGTCATACATATCAAAAGGGTATATCAGTTTTTTACCTCATGGGGCTATAACAGTTATTTCATCAAATTTGGGTTTAAGTATTCTTACTGATCCAATAGTAGGTCCACAGTCGTCTCGGGTGACCCGTGCAACCTTGACAGGGCCCAAAGCCCATAATACGACCCATGTGGGCCCACACGCTTGTGTGGCCTATAAAGCCCAAAATTGACCTTGGTCGTGTGAACTATACAGGTTGGCCCAATAATATGCACACGTCCGTGTGGTTTACCCTTGTAGGGCCCATGAGCCCGTGGGGCCCACACGCCCTATTCGACCCAACGTGGCCCATAACGGCCTAAGTCCATGAAATCGCTCAAGGTGGCCACTACTATCAAACGCCCATGTTTTATATGTTCGGATCACCACATGAGTGAGCGCACGCTCGTGTAGCCTCTTCTGGCTTTTGCTAGTCTACGTTTATAGCAGTGTGGTTACACACCTAATTGCGAAAAGAGTGCAGTCTCCATGAACTCCAACCCTAGATTCAATCATAACCCAATGTCAGTCTTTTAATCGTTAAAGTTAACATCCTCTTATTAGCACTCATCTCAAAAATCATATCAATACTTGCCTTGATTGAACAAGCGTGGTTTTTGCCTGCTTAGATCGCTGACGAGGGTTGATAATAGATTCCTTGATGATTATCTACATAATAAGTGAATCTATTACTCATGTTTTCTTATACACAAGGGTTGAAACAACGCATACCAACCCATAGAAAATGCAAACCCAAAATAAGGGGAAAGAAACATTCGGCCACTACCGAAGAATCCAAGCCAAAATACCTCAGTTCAATATAATATCAATGAGTAGCGTTACCTTTGATCGAGAGACGAGAGGAAGGTTCTAATTGTTTTTGTAACACTAGCAAACTCCTTCACTTCTTGAGTAGTACTAAAACCCGAAAGAACACCATGACCAAGAGTGAAAAAGATGAGAATCAGCATTCAGGGAAAAGAGGAGAAAAGCTGAAAGAGCAGAGACAAACAGGGACTTAACAATCAATATTCGGCCACCCACCAGTGAAAAAGGAAGGAATTGAGAGAGAGCAGAAAAGCGAAAAGAAAAGGAGATAAGAAGAGACAAGGTAATCGGCCTAAAGACTACAACCAATTGTGGGAGGGAGAAGGTGGAATCAAAACTGAAAGTGTTGAGAGGGGAAAAGAGATAACAATAATCTGTCAAGAAAAAAAGAAAAAGCCAAATGAGAAAGAGAGTAAAATAAATCAATTAACCAGAGGAAAAATGTCAGAAAGGGAGCACAAAATCGCAAAGCTCAACAAAGAGAAAGACCCGAATGACCAAGTACTATTCGGCCACAACAATTAAGAAAGCTAAATCGAGAAGCAGCCAAATTCGGCACCAAAGGCCAAGAGAGGTGAGCTAATCCCGATTTTACCAAAAGAAACTCCTAATTCGGCAAGACCTCTAAACAACTCCCACACTTTACTCTTCCAACCTTTCCCACTTCAGTCGAAACTCTCTAAACAAGAATTCAATTTTGGCACAACCTCCCCCACTTTCAAATCCTAAAAAATCCTCCTAAAATCCCTCCTTCATTCTCTCCTCAACCGCCCATTCAATCTCCAATCACCCACTTCAGTTTCGGTCAACCTAGGACACTTCCACGATACTTGTAGCAAAATCAAATACCCCTTTTTCATCACCAAGCCTCGAACCTCAAACCCCAAGGAACACTTCATATGCTGTTTACCCTAGACCAATAGGCTCTTTATGTCATGTGTAACACACATAAATTTAAAAGTCCACTAACCAAGGGTAAGGGTTTATTTCTTAAAAAAAAAAATTTTGCAAATGCCCAAGCTTGAATCTAAGACTTCTCACGCGTTTCCCAGGACACTTAACTGTTGAGACAAGCATGCATTTGAGTTACACAACATACAAATAAAGAAGTACCTTTATTTTGGGGCATTACAAAGGCTCAACTTGCCCTTACGATCGAATCTTAGAAATTTCTTTCACAAAGAAACCTTAAGAAAAACGAAGTCACCCACAGTATTTAATATCTCTTTTCTTTATATCTGCATAAGGCTTCTGTCAATCAAAAGCCGCCTTCAAAAGACCCCGAATTAGCCTAACCTTATCTTTGGTCTCAGAAACCAATTTAGGACCCAAAATCTGTCGCTCACCCAACCCAGTCCAACATAGCAGAGTACAACATTTACGATAATACAAAGCCTCGTAAGGTGCCATCTGGATGCTAGCCAGGAAACTGTTATTGTAGGCGAACTCAGCTAATGACAGAATATCCTCCCAACTACCTCAGAAATCTATCACACAACTCTAGAGCATATCCTCCAATATCTGGATCACCCTCTCATATTTGGCATTGGTCTGAGGATGAAACGCAGTACTAAAGTCCAATCTCAAACCCAGAGCCTCATGTAGTTTCTTCTAGAACTAAGAAATGAAGCGAGGATCTTTATAAGAAATGATCGAAATAGGAACCTCATGCAGTCTTACAATCTCAGAGATATAGAGCTTTGCTAACTTTTGCAGAGAGTAATTTGTTCGAATCAGAATAAAATAAGCAGACTTAGTCAATCGATCGATGCTGACCCAAACAAAATCCTTCTTAATGGATGTCAAGGGCAACCCATTAACAAAGTTCATCATCACTCGTTCCCATTTCCATAAAGGAATCTTAATAGGTTGCAGCAAACCTGAAGGCAATTAGTGCTCAGCCTTAACCTGCTGGCATGTCAGACAACAAGCAACAAAATCCCTAACATCTAGTTTCAAACCCGACCACCAATATAGTTTAGAAAGATTATGATACATTTTATTACAATAGGGTGTATAGCATAAGGGCTACTATGTGCCTCCCTCAGAATCAACTACCTTAGATCAAAATTATTCGGTACGTAAAATCAACCTCGAAAAGACAAAACCCTGTCTTTATTCAACCCAAAATTAAAAGTACTGCTACTCTCAATCTGACGGAACTGTAAACCCAAATACTCATCCCTTAACTACTTATCCCGAATCTAATCAATCCAAGTCGGCTTAACTTGCAACTCGGCTAACAGATCTCCATCACTGAATAGACTAAGACGAGTGAACATCGCCCTCAAACCAGTAATTGCTCTACGATTGAGAGCATCAGCCACTACATTGGCCTCACTAGGATGATACTCTATCGTGCACTCATAATCTTTGAGTAACTCAATCCATCGACACTGTCTAAGATTCAACTCCTTTTGAGTAAAGAGGTACTTAAGGCTCTTGTGATTAGTGTAGATGATACACCTCTCACCATACAGATAGTGCCTCTAGATCTTTAAATCAAAAACCACAGCAACTAGGTCGAGATCATGAGTCAGGTAATTCTCCTCGTGTGACTTAAACTGGTGAGATGCATAAGCCACAACCTTACCATATTGCATTAATACACAACCCAAACCAACGTGCAACTCATCACCATAGACCATAGACTCTTTACCAGATTCAGGCTGTATTAGGACAAGAGCCTGAGTTAGAATAGACTTGAGCTTCTTGAAGCTTGACTGTTGTAAATCAGTCTAGAAAAAAGGAACACCTTGCACAGAATCTTCGTCAAAAGGGCTACAATCAAAGAGAATCCCTCAACAAAACGCCGATAGTATCCCGTAATACCCAAAAAAACTACGAATCTCAGATACATTCTTAGGTTGTTTCCAATCAAGCACAACCTCAATCTTTTTAGGATCAACTCAAATCCCCTCAGGTGAAACAACGTGACCCAGAAAAGTTACCTCACGCAACCAGAACTCACACTTGCTCAACTTAGTGTAGAGTTGTTTCTCTCGAAGTATCTGAAGCACTACTATAAGATGTTCATCATGCTCATCCTCGGTCCTAGAGTAAACCATAATATTGTCGATGAAGACCACAATAAACTGATCCAAATAAGTCTAAAAGACTCAGTTCATCAGATCCATGAATGCAGTTGGGGCATTCGTCAAACCAAAGGGCATAATGTAAATAAAAAATATATATAGGATTTTTCATATAGAATTTATCATCTTTTTACTTAAATTCGTTGTTAAAACTAAGTAATTATTCAATAAATTAATGAAATATGTGAAAATATGAAATTAAGACATAAAAATTATTAAAATGTGATTTTATGCTTTATTATATAGTTTTCATGCATAAAATGGCTTATTTTATATTAAATTGAGCATATTATATTTCTAAGGCATAGAGTGGGCCATGCATGATTAAATTAAATAATAAAATATATAATTATATTTAATAATTCATTTTAAAATATTTCATTAATAGTTTGGGTTTTAATTAATTAATTAAATTGGATAAATTTTATTCTTTGGTCCTCTAACTTGTTGATTTATTTTGGACAGGTTTGATAGCTTTGTTGGATGACAAAACCGTCCAAATTGGAGACCAAGTCAACCCAATATTTGACTACACATGGCTGTCAATTTAAACCATTCTTTGGTTTAATTACACAAGGTCCTTGCAATGTTGAAGAAATTAGAGATTTGCCCGAAGATTTTCAATTGACCGAGTCTCAATCCTGAGTTGTGTGGCATCCAAAATTGCTTAAAAATAAAGCAAAAATCAAGTCAAAAGCCACTAAGCATGGCCGACCACCATTTGAGGAGATTTTGAAAAGGTTAACATCCACTATTTTTAGCAAACTACTCCCCTCTCTTCACCTATAAATAAGACCCCTTCATTTCCTAATCCATCATCCATCATCCATCATCATTCTCTCTTTACTCTCAATTCCTTTAGCTTTTCCATTTCCCATGCCTAGCATCATCTCTTCATAGAGATTTTAGCAATTAAATCTTCTTAAAGAACTCTTGGTCGACTACCTTGGAGAGCCATCAGCAAAGGAGCAAAGCAAAGAAGTGAAGGAGCCTAGTCAGTCAGAGTCTTGGGTGGCAGCCACTTTGATTTAGGTTTAATCTTTCTAAATGTTTTGACAGTCAGAGTCTACTGAATTCGTTATTAGGGTATCGAACCCCCTAGGTAAAAGTGTTTTAGTTGACAAAGTCTGCAAGAATTGTCCGTAGACATTTATTTTCCGGCTGATATGATGTTATTACCTTTTGATGAGTTTGATATAATTTTGGGTATGGATTGGTTAACCTTGCATGATGCTAATGTGAATTGCAAATGGAAAACTATTGATTTGAGATGCAAGAATGATGAAATATTCTGAATTGAATCTAGTGATTTGACTGGGTTACCAGTTGTGATTTCGTCAATGAAAGCTTTGAGTATTGTGAAAAAAGGTTGTAAAGCTTACTTTGCCTATGTGATTGATTCAAAAGTGTCAGAAAAGAAAGTTGAATCAGTGTCTGTTGTCTGTGAATTCCCTAATGTGTTTCCTAAAGAACTTCCAGGATTACCTCCGATACGAAAAGTGGAATTTGGCATTGAGTTAGTACCGAGAACTACTCCAATTTTGATAGCTCCGTATAGAATGGTTCTGACCGAGTAAAAAGAATTAAAGTCTTAGCTACAAGAATTGACTGATAAAGGATTTGCTAGACCGAGTTTCTTACCTTTGGGTGCTCCTGTTCTATTTGTGAAAAAGAAAGATGGCACGATGAGAATGTGTATTGATTATCATCAATTGAAAAGGGTAACTATCAAGAATAAATACCCTCTGCCTCGAATTGATGATTTGTTTGATCAGTTGAAAGGAGCTACCGTGTTTTCAAAGATAGATCTGAGATGGGTTATTATCAATTGTGAGTAAAAGATTCAGACATTTTGAAAACTGCATTCAGAACGAGGTATGGCCACTATGAGTTCTTAGTTATGACTTTCGGATTAACGAATGCACCTGCTATTTTTATGGATTTGATGAACATGATTTTCAGACCGTATATAGATCGATTTGTTATTGTATTCATTGATGACATATTGATTTATTCATTTGATGAATCCGAGCATACCGAGCATCTAAGAATAGTATTACAGACTTTGCGTGATAAGAAATTATACGCGAAGTTTAGAAAATATGAATTCTAGTTAGGAGAAGTCCTTTTTTTGGGCCATATTGTATCAGCATCAGGTATCTGAGCTGATCCGAGCAATATTTTAGCTATTTTGGATTGGAAACAAAACGAGCTCAGTGTGATTTAGATTTTGATTCAAAATTCAGAGTTGATAAAGATAATTGTTTGAGATTCTGAGATTGAATTTGTGTTTCAAGAAATCCAGAATTGATTCAGATGATTTTGAATAAAGCTCACAACAGTCGTTTATCTATTCATCTGGGTAGTACGAAAATGTATAATGATCTGAAACAGCTTTATTGGTGGCCTGGTATGAAGCGTAATATCTCTGAAATTGTTGCAAAATGCTTAATCTGTCAGCAAGTTAAAGCTAAACATCAAGTGCCCTCTGGTTTGTTACAACCAATTATGATTCTGGAATAGAAATGGGATAGAGTGACAATGGACTTTGTTTTGGGTTTGCCCCTGTAACACCCCAAACCCGGCCTAGACGTTATGGCCAAATCTGGCGGTGCCACATTGGAGTGCTTTTCGAAAACTTGCTCTTATTGATGAAAACCCATTTGGAAATTTACAGCCTCTTTGTTAGATCTCAAATCATAATAGCTATCTGTTATCCATTTTAAATTGTTATTACTTTAAAAACATTGTTTGTTGCGAAAGCATTTCAAAAGTGTTTCGAAAACGTAGTGTTTTGAAAAAGTTATTGTTTAGGAAAATCGTGTTCTACTTCTAACAAATATAAATCATAATAAACAAAAAAAATCCCAAATTAAAAGCTAGAAAATTAGAGAGGCCTTATTACATAATTTAAAACCCAAAACGAAATCTAATAGCAATTAGACGCCAAATAAAAGAAAACAGGAACAGTAGTGTGACCATCTCCGAGTCCCTCGCAGCACCGATCCGCCTAAGGATTACCTGTATAGTTAAAACAATTGGGTGAGTTCGCGAAAACTCAGCGTGTAATCCTAAAAAAAAACAAACAGTAAACAATAAGTTTGGGCCTAAGCCCATATCAGTAACAATCTGGGCCTGAGCCCATTACGGTAACAGTGTAGTATAATTATGCAATCCATCCCAATCCAACCAACACACCACCCATACCAACCAAAAAACCATGTGGGGATAAAATCGACCCACCCAGCTAGCACATCAATATCGCAGCATAGTTGCCAAAAATAATAACGCAGCAAAGCTGCCAGAAATATACACGGCTTACAGCCATCAGTAACGGTAATATGATCGACACAAAGCCAGCAGTAGCTGTAATATAATCGGCACAAAGCCATTAGTAGCTGTAATATGATCAGCACAGAGCCATCGATAGCTGTAGTATGACCAGAATAGAGCCATTAGTAACGGTAATATGATCAGCACAGAACCATGATCAAGATGGCACGGAGCCATAATCGGGATGGCACAGAGCAATCTTCAGAATGGCATAGAGCCATAATCAGATCAAGTGGCTTAAAGCCATCGGTAGGTCCACAGCCGTCTTGCGCGACCCGTGCAATCCTATCAGAACTTCCTCCGTATCAATGTCCCAACCCCATGCAATATATCGTGTATCTCATGCTCAATCATCACACGTGTATCCAAAATGGCCATGCTTAGTAAAAATCATTTAAACATATATTAAAAGCATATCAGTCGTACAACCACCGTCAAGTTAGTTAAAACACAGTCATACAATCACAGTCAAATCAGTCAGATTCATAGTCTAAGTCAGTCATTTACCCACAAGGGCAAAACAGTTATTTTACCCTACAAGGGTATTTCGATAATTTTACACTACAAGGGTATTTCGATAATTTTAAAAATTGAGGGTATTTCGATAATTTTACAAATCGAGGGTATTTCGATAATATTACAAACTGGGGGTATTTTGGTAATCTTACAAACTGGGGGTATTTTGGTAATTTTACAAATCGAGGGTATTAACGACCTAACAGATGGTCCATCATCGCCTCGAGCGACTTAAATAACCTAAACAGACATAACAGTGTAAGTGGGCCGAAGACCCATTACTCGGCCCAAGTGGGCCCACACACTCGTATGGCCCATTTAGCCTAGAAACAACCACAAATATTCAAACATCACAGTCCAAACAACACTTGCCACATCACATACATTTATTTGTGTGGGCCCACGAGCCCATTGGGCCCATATGGCCCATTTAGCCCAACAAGGCCCAGAACAGGCCAAGACCACGAGAGCGCTCGTGGTGGCCTCTACAGTCTAACGTCCATGTCTACAGGCTCGTCTCAGCATACATGTAATCGCACGCCCATGTGGCATCATACGCCATATTTTCTGCTTTTTTGCGTTTCACCGATCTACAGTCATAGCAGTGTAAACAACACATACTTTCGGCTTTCAAACGATTATCGCATACCGCATACAAATACACATACTTTTGGCTTTTCAGCCGATCATCAAACATAGCATACGGTTACACTCCTGATTATGAAAGTGAACTGTGCTCAAAGTAACCTTGTACCTAAATTTAAACCAATAATATCCGGTTAAAAACTTAACTCATAACACTAACAAAATCTAACAGAATTCCAAATCAAATATGATGCCCTTACCAACAACAGAAGCGACCACCTCTTCAGTTCACAAGCAATACACCAATCACCCTTGGCCACAACCTACACAAGAACCCCCTTCTTCTTTAGATTCACACAAGACATACGATATCATTACAACAAGAACCTTATACCCTACTCTCCACCACTTACCAGACTGCAGAACCAAATACTAATAAAAGGAGTAGCGTACACGAGTCGAGAATCGGTTTAATCTAAAGAGTATACCAAAATAATATAGTTGTACGAAAAGGAGAAAAAAAAAGGTAATAACCAGAGAAGGGAAAAACTTGAAAGAGGAAAGAAAGTGCAATTCGGATACTCACCTATGAGTATTCAGCCAATGAAGCAATTGGAGGTAAAGGTAGAGAAGTGTAGAGAGACAAGATGGTAGATGTTCAGCCGATTGTTCAGAATCAATTGTAGAAGCCAAACTAAGAGAGGGAAAAAGAATAGTCGTTTGACAAAAACCGAAGGAAATGACAAAAAAAACGGAAAAAAAGGTATCTGGAAAGAACTCAAAAGAAAAGAGAATACAACTAGAGGGCTAATCGAAAGGGGAAGTATAGGTGAACAAATGTCGAAGTGAAAAATAGAAAAAAGAAGCAGAATAGAATTTATCGTAGTACTCAAAAGAATAGATGAAGGAGTTATAAAAATAGGTCAAAATGTATTTGGCCACTCAAGGAAAGTATACGGCTAAGATTTTGCAAAGGAAAAAAAAAACCAAAAAATAATGATCACCAAAAGCCGAAAATGAAAGGCACCCTCCCCAATCGAATTTATGAGTACTTTCCAAGCAATTTCAGCACAGTCTTACCTCACTTCAAACTCCCCTTTCTCCTCTTAAAATCCCACTATGATTTCCTCCCCAAACTTCTCCTTGATTTTCTCCATAATCCATTCCTTGACCAGTTCAAATTCCAACCACCCTTGTAGTGTTTTATTCAAACTCCACCACTCACATAGCAAATGAGTAAAATAAACTTACTCCTTTATACATAGAGTGACTCGAACTCAAGCTCCCTTGCCACCTTAATGATGCCACAACCACTGGACTACGAGCTTATCTTGTGTCACATTTTAATCTTAATTATTTAAAAGGCTTACTTCCAAGTACCAAGGGTTTTATTCACTTAAATAAAAAACTTAGCTAAAGCTCAGGTTTGAACCCAGAACTTCTCCAACACTCCCAAATATGCCCAAATACTTAGCAACTAAAGCCAACATGCAATTTGTGATATTTCTCGCACACATAAAATTTTATGTGTTCCCACGCTCAAGGCCCATTCCTTCTAGGCCCAAATTCGGGGAGTTACAGCCCCTATCTCCGAGAAAGAAAGATGCAATCGGGTTGTGGTTGATCGATTGATGAAATCAGCTCATTTCATTCTGGTACGACCCAATTACTCGCTTGATAAATTAGCTGAGTTATACATTTCTGATATTGTGAGATTGCACGGTGTGCCATTATCTATTGTGTTAGACAGAGATCCGAGATTCACATCGTGATTTTGAAAGAAATTGAAAGATGCTTTAGGTATGAAATTGCACTTCAGTACTGCTTTTCACCCGTAGACAGATGGTCAATCCTAGCGAATTATTCAGATACTTGAGGATATGTTGAGATGTTGCATTCTTGAGTTTGAAGGTACGTGGGAACAATATTTACCTTTGATTGAATTCGCTTATAATAACATTTTTCAATTGAGCATTAAAATGGCACCGTACGAAGCCTTGTATGGTCGCAAATGCCGTGCACCTTTGTATTAGACTGAGCTCAGCGAGAACAAGATTCACGGGGTTGACTTGATAAAAGAGATTGAACATAAAGTA
Organism: Gossypium longicalyx; assembly: GCA_025698465.1. Lineage (NCBI taxonomy): Eukaryota > Viridiplantae > Streptophyta > Magnoliopsida > Malvales > Malvaceae > Gossypium > Gossypium longicalyx. The sequence goes on from CM047000.1 coordinate 23,715,228, forward strand.
AAAGTGATTCGAGATAGTCTGAAAGTAGCTTCCAATCGTCAGAAATCATATGCAGATTTGAAATGAAAAGATGTTGAATTTGAGATCGGCGACAAAGTGTTTATAAAAGTATCTCCGTGGAAGAAAGTATTTCGGTTCGGTAGAAAAAGAAAATTAAGTCCAAGATTCATTGGGCCGTATGAGATTATCGAGCGTATTGGACCGGTTGCATATAGATTGTTGTTGCCACTAGAACTAGAAAAGATTTATAATGTGTGTCACGTATCGATGCTTCGACGATACAGATCCGATCCTTCACTTGTGATTCCTCTATCTAAGATTGAGATTCAGTCTAATATGACTTACGATGAAGAACTGATCCGTATTTTAGCTCGTGAGGTTAAAGGATTACGAAATAAGAAAATTCCATTAGTAAAAGTGATGTGGCATCGAAATGGTATTGAAGAGGCTACGTGGGAGCCCGAAAATACTATAAGACAATAATATCTGAATCTGTTCAATGGTAAGATTTTTGAGGACGAAAATCCCTATGGGGGAGAATTGTAACAGCCCGGTTTAGACCCTAATCAAAATAGTGGTTTCGGGACCACAAATCTGAGTCAAAAAAATATTTTAATATTATTTTTTGTGCTTATAATATGTGAATTTACATGTGTGAAAGATTCGTATGAAAAATTAGTCGTTTGTGTGCCCAATTTGATAAAAGGACCTAATCGCATAAAATGTAAAAGTTTTCTGTTGTTTGTTAAAGTGCTTAATTGATTTGTCTTATTAAAAGAGAGGTCCTTATAATGCAATTAGACCATTGAAAGCATGAACGGACATTTATGGCCTTAATGCTAACGTTTTAAATGTTATTTATTAAGGGCAAAATTAGTATTTAGTTATTAAAGTTATTTTTAATAAAACAAAACATAATTTTAGTCATATTATCATCCATTTTTTCGAATTCACAAAGAAAGAATAAGCAATATTCTTGTTTTAGGGTTTCGACACTTTGAGTTTGAAATTAGGTACGTGTTTTGATCCATTTTTGATAATTTTTATGTTTTTGTGATCGTTGCTTAATAATCTACCAAGCCCATGCCCTAATTTTTTATTTTCTTGATGATTTTGATTTGAGACAGTGATGAAATTATGTGTTTTGTGAAGCTAGTTGATAGAAAATGAAAGATATGTTTTGGGTTAACAAATTTTGTCTTAGAATTTTTTATGAATTTGAGTAAAATGGGCTAAATTGTAAGATTTGTAAATTGAGGGACTAAAATGTGAAATAAATGAAACATATGGGCTTATATGAATACTATGAGAATTCGACCTAACATGGGTATATGGAAATTTTGTATATTTTGTGATTTTTGTGACTAGGGAATAAAATGCAAAAATATGAAAATGTGAGGGCTAATTTGTAAAATGCCCTAAATATGTGATTTTGGATTGATTTGAATGATTTGGTAAATAAAAGAGGTAAATTTGAATTTATATAGATCAAGAATTAAAGAAAACAAAATTAGATCAGGAAAAGTCGAAAGTGGTCGAGTAGCCAGTTCTGTCTATCTGAATCCCTACGAGATAAGTCTATATACAAATAAATGTGTTTATAATTGAATTACTATCGATTAGATGCTATTGAACTATGTTGAATGAATATATGAGTTGAGAAAAATGAGACATCTGAGAAAGCATTGACAAAGTTCCTACGTCCGAAAAGCCCCGTACGAACCTTAGGAATAGTTAGGATACATATGTCATGAAATAGGATCTGATATGTGTTATCGTGTAAGACCACGTCTGGGACGTTGGCATCGACTTATGATTTACGTATAAGACCATGTCTAGGACATTGGCATCGTATCTAATTTCGTGTAAGACCCTATCTGGGATAGTGGCATCGATATTTGAATACATGTAAGACCACGTCTGGGACGTTGGCAATGTACGAGCTTTCCAAGCTATCCACATATCCTTATGATTCTAAATGGTTCAATGGGCATTCCGAGAAACGAATGATTATATGTGATGTGTATCCAATTCAGGTACGTTTGAAATGTTTACTATGTTTGAGAATAAAAGGTAAGTATATGTACAAGTGATAATATCTGTTATAAGTATGAGAAAATATGCTATATGTGTAAATGAATTGGGATTATGTTAAATGTATATAAACTATATGGTTTGAGATAGTATTTGGCCATGAAGTATATGCAATTTGATGATACTTTCATGTTTTGAAAGTTAAGTTTATTTGTATATGGCTTACTATGCTTTTAAAAGCTTACTTTGTGTATGTTTGCATTATTTTACAGATATTGAAGCTACTGAGAGCTCGGGGATCATCAAGGATCATCACCACACTATCGAACCTTATTTTGGTACCTTTTGACATTGTGAATATAAAAGTATGGCATGTATAGGCTGAAAGTATTTGGATATGTTTTGTAATGTATATATCATGCCATGTGATATGACTAGTTTGTGTTTGAACTTATGGTTTGATTTTGATATATGATATGTGATGCAAATGTGCCACTATGATGTGCATTTGGTTGACCAAATGAAATGGTCAATTTTGTTAAGTTTTGGTATGTGTATATTTCAGAAATTGGTAAGTTTATAGTATGTGATTGAATGAAGTAAAATGAGGTTATGAAACTAATGTTTATATATGATTTTGTCTTATATCTTGGAATAATTTGGTATGACTATTAACCATAAAATTGGTTGATAATGTTATGGCATGATTGGTGTATGTATTGGTTGTGAATTGGATGAACATTTGGTATGCAATTGATGCTTATTTGTTGCTTGTAGGGAGGACCCTTAATGGGTGGCATTTTGGCCTTGTAAATGGCCTATTTTTGCCCACACGGAAAAGGACACGGGTGTGTGTCTCAGCCGTATTGCTCGAGGGCCATTTTGAAATGAGCCTATGCAGACCGCATAGTCGCACACACGGGCGTGTGCTAGGCCGTGTGGCCAAGTCAGTTTTGAGCAAGGGCTAGACACACGGGCGAGTGACTACCCGTATGACCTAAGTAAGTAGCCTCCCTAATTCTCACACGACCTAGTACACGGGCATGTCTTCTGACCGTGTGGACAAGTCAGTATGTATGTCGTGTTTTGACACGGCTTAGACACACGAGCGTGTCAAAAGCCGTGTGAGGCACACGGCCTATTCACACGGGCGTGTGACTTGTACAACTTTGAAAATTTGTTTAAGTTTCAAAACTTTTTGTATGAACTCGGTTTAGTCCCGACCCCTTTCTAATGCATGTTTAAGGTCTCAATGACCTATATAAGGGACATTATGATAATGTTTGACTATGATTGTGGATAGTGTATATGAATTGTTCGTAAAATATTTCAATTTTTCTGGTAACACCTTTAACCCTAGTCCGGCGATGGATACGGGTTAAGCGTGTTACATTAATGCACAAAGATGGTAGATGCTTCTGCGAATGGTGCAATTTTTTCTAATTCTTACAACGAGGCTTATGAGATCATTGAGAGGATCACGAGTAATAACAATCAATGGCCAACAGATCAAACAGCTTCAAGAAGAGGTGTAGCCAGAGTTCATGAAGTTGACGCCCTCACTTCATTATCAGCTCAGGTATCGTCTATTTCATTTATGTTAAAACGGTTTACCACTAATAGTGCTAATAATTTTGCAGCTCAGCCACGAAGTCTTTTTGAAGTAGTTTCCTGTATGTACTATGGGAAAGGTCATTCTTTTGAGAATTTTCATCCAATCCTGAGTCAGTGTGCTATGTGGGGGACCAACATCAAAATAGGAGTGGACAAGGACCCCAATCCCACTTCTACAATCCTTCATGGCATAATCATCCTAACTTTTCTTGGAGCAACCAAGGAAATGGATCGAACAATAACTTTTTACAGCATAGACCCAACCAATCTCAAAGGTTTAATCAGCAAGCTCCAAAACCACCTCAAGCTAAGGCATCAAATAGTTTGGAGAACTTATTGAAAGCGTACATGGAAAAGGATGACGCTTTGATCTAAAGCCAAGCAGCAACATTGAAAAATTTGGAAAACCAAATGGGTCAATTAGCTACGGAGCTTTGTAATAGACCACAAGGAACCTAGTCGAACGATACTAAGGATCCAAGAAATTTGGGTAAAGAACACATCAAGGCAGTGGCATTGCGAAGTGGTAAAATTCTAAATTCCTGATTGATTGATGTTGAAGAAAAGCCCGTTGAGAAGAATAAACCAACTGTTGAAATTCCTACACCAAATGAATCAGAATCTACAAAGATTGACAAGGTAAATTTGAAATTAGTAAATTTAGATACCTTGACATCTTCTTTGGATGTAGATTTACCTACTCAGAAGAGTTATCCGATTCAACTGAAAGTTTCATCACCTCCAAATCTGCAAAGATTGCAACATAAGCAGAAACATGAGATGCAATTCAAGAAGTTTTTGGATGTTCTAAAGCAGTTACACATCAAGCCTAAATTACTTGATGATAATTATGCTAATTTATTTTTAGTAGTTATACTAATAATGTATGATTACGTTGCTTATTATTTGCATGGAAACTTACTAAGCTTTAAAAGCTTACTCCCCTTTTTCCTTCCATTCCTTATAGTGTCGCCAAGCTAGCTTGGAGATCGAGGAATATCGGAGCTCGATTCACACTATCAAACGATTGTTTTGGGTATACTTGGTTTCAATATTTTGAGTATGACATGTATAGGGACTTGGTAATTTTGTTACGTGTCATATTGGTTTACCCAAGTGTGTTGGCTTTGTAATGATTAATGATTCATTTTGTATATGGCCATTAGAAGTTGGCTAATATTATTCTTTTTGGTTATTGGAATGTTTATGTGATGATACTTATCATGAAGATGAAATTGGCATGAATGGAAAGGAAAGTATGGGATGTGTATGCATGATAGTTGTTGGTATGTGTAAATAATGTATTGATATCTTGTTTATGGCTAATTTGGTTGTATGTATATGCTTGGATTGGTGTTGCTTGTTGTTATGTAGATTGATGCAAGTAAGGGTGGCAAGATGGCTTGGTAAATAGCTTTATTTTGTCCGCACGGCCGTGTGTGTCAGACGTGTGACGGACACGGCCTAGGGACATGGGCGTGTGCCCAGAGCGTATGAAGTCTACCCCTATTTTATAAAATATTTTGAAAATTAAATTCACCACACGGCCTATCACATGGGCGTGTGATTTGGCCATGTGACTTCAATTTATTGATGACGTCATAAACAGAGAGCTACATGGGTTAGGGACACGTGCGTGTTTGTCCATACGGGCGTGTCCCAAAGCCACATGGGCATGTGGCCCCTGTTTTGGTGAAAAAATTTCTAAGTGTTAGGAAGTTTTCTAAAGTTTTTAGTTTAGTCCCGAACCACTCCTAATGCATGTTTTGGGCCTATAAGGCTCGTTTAAGGGTCGATATGAATGTTTTTCAAACGTTTTAAATTTGAGTGGAAATTCATGTCTCAATTTTGAATGTTGTTTGAGTTTAAGTCTAGTAATGCCTCGTACCCTATTCTGGCGTTGGATACGAGTAAGGGGTGTTACATTTAGTGGTATCAGAGCTATAATTTAGTTAGTTTTTGGACTAACGTAGCGTGTGTACGAGTCTAGCTATACATGTCATGTATAAATTGTGATTGTGTGACGACTCATGACAATTTTTAAACTGTGTTTTCATATAGTAATGGATCCCGATTGAGCTATGGCAGATGATGTAGAAAGTAATGCGCAAGGTCTCACCCAAGGGATGGTGCCAGTTGATAGTAGACCTGTAACTGTGAGTCACGGTGGAGAGGCTCGAGAAGCTTTCTTCCAGATGATGAATGAGTTGTTCTCAGGGTTTGTTTGAACAAACCCGACTGCTCAACAACAACATGCTCCACCCTCTCCTAATCCTCATCCTGTCCCCATAGTGCCTCAAGGTATGGACTTTATGAGATTGAATAGAACCCCAGTTGACAAGATCCGAAAGCAAAGGGCTGAAGAATTTTGAGCAAATGTCGATGATGATCCCGAAAAAGTAGAATTTTGGCTTCAGAATTCTATTGGAGTATTCGATGAGTTATCTTGTACACCTGATGAATGCTTGAAATGTGCTGTATCTTTACTGAGGGGCACAACATATCACTGGTGGAAAACACTAGTATCTGTGGTTCCGGAAGAGACAGTTACATGGGAATTCTTCGAAGAGGAGTTCCGAAAGAAGTATATCAGTGAGCGATTCATCGATCAAAAGGGTAAAGAACTTCTTGAGCTGAAATAGGGCCGCATGTCCGTCGCTGAATATGAAAGAGAGTTTGTTCGGCTCATCAAGTATGCTAGAGAGTGTGTCTCCTCCGAAGCTATTATGTGTAAAAGGTTTGAAGATGAGCTTAATGAAGATATCAAACTGTTAATGGGTTTCTTGAGCTGAAATAATTTGTTGTGCTCGTTGATCGTGCTTATAAAGCAGAGAAACTAACCAAAGAAAAGAGAAAAATCGAGTCTGAGGCTAGAGATGCAAGAAAAAGGCTAATGGGTAAGTCGTTCCAATCTCAGTCTAAGAAATCTACAAAGATGTATTCTCATTATTATGCTTCAGTTGGGTTTTCAAATAGAAATCGTGGGAATCAGAATTCGAGTTATAAAGCTCAGTTGACCCAATAGATCTAGATGCCCCTATTGTGGAAGATGTCACCCTGGCAAGTGCCAAATGAATGATCTAGCTTGTTTCAAGTGTGGTTCCCAAGATCATTTCATTAAAGATTGCCCTGAGATGACTGAAAAAGAAAAGTTTCAGAGTACAAGTGTAATGCCCCAAAAAATCCTGAAATCTCGAACTTTCTTTTTTTCGGTTTTGATAAAAATTGTGCTTAACATTTCTAGTCAAGTGTTAATTATGTAATAGTAGGTCTTGGCTAAGGGTTGAGTTCGACCTTAGGGATGAAAGAAATTATGGGTTAATAAATAAAGAACTTTGATGGCAAGAAGGCGGTTTTTTTTAATAAATGAAGGAAGAATTAGACACAAGAAAGCCTTGTGGTGGAGTGGCAAGTGGCATCACATGCAAGGCAAGGAGGTAACGGGTTGGAATCCCTTCTTGCTCAAAAGAAGGATTTATTTTTACTTAAGGGATGGACAGTGATGGCGTTCGATATGAACTCTGTAGGGAGTGATAAGAGGAGAAATTTGAGGAGGAGATTAAGGGGTTATCAAGGAGAAAAATTAGGAGATGAGGAGTGTAAAGAGGTGGAGCCAAATTGGGGATTAGGGGATAAGAAATTCGGCTAGAGGCTATATATAGGTGCCGAGTGTGAGGTTGCCAAGCTAATGCCGAATTCTCCCTTACCTTGTTGCCAGAAAACACCTTTTTCTCCAAAGATCTAAAAGCCTAAAATCCTTTGTTCTTCCTTATTTTTCTTTGTGCTGATTTTCCATTCTTCCCTTGCTCAAGTTCTCTTTTTGATTCACCTCTGGTTTTAAACGATTTCTACTTCTCTTTATGCCAAATAACCTTTTTACCATACAAGTCTCAAGAGCCAAATATCCTCTGTGCCGCCACTACTCTTTCCACCCGGCCAAATCTAGTGTAAGTGTTTTGTTCTCTCAAAGTTTTGCTAGTATCAATTTCTCTGTCCCTCACTTCTTCTAATCGATTTTGGTAGGATTAGTATCGAATCTCAGTCTTTTGGATCCCTTCCGATTTGCTCCTTAGGTGTGAGATTCTGGTAAGTGTTCTTCACTTCGGTAAGGGTTGGCTGAATAGGCTTTAGTAGAAAAGGGTGACATATGTTGGATACAAGTAACCTATTATGTTTTTAACAATAAAGGTTAATGTAGACCTTAGAAGTACTCGTGATTAGGGGTCAAGGAAAAGCAATTAAGGCTTGGTGTTTCAGGTAGGGTTAAGGTGAGACTTCAGCTTTTGGTAAAATATTCGATAAGTATATGTGAGTAATCATTAAGTGATATTGATTGTAGGTTCGTGGTAAGGGGGGTCACAGCACACTTTATTACCAGGTGTGTACATACACTGCACAAACAATAGATCAGTAAATCTCGAAATGCCGAAATATTGAAATGCCGAAAAGTCGAAATGTCGAAAAGCTGAAAGTTTGGCTACAACAGACTTGCGAGTGCACAAACACTCATGATGGGGAAACTAATAGGTTATCTGAGACCCCATGGGCAATTCCATGGACTTGGGCTATGTTTTGGCCAATCGGGCCAAAATGAGCTACATGGGCCGATATGCTGTAGGGCCCATAATAGGCAAAATTGGCAATTTAATACTAAGTGATGGAAAATCGTATGAAAGCATGATATGAATGTGATTTGGGCCTAATGGGCCATATGAAAGTGATTGGGCCTAATGGGCCATATGCGTGTATATAGACTTGTCTGGGCTTTGTAAGGGGTTTTGGGCCTAGTATCTGATAACTGCTTAAACAGACATAATACTTAATTAATTAATAAATTGTGACCGTGGATAAGTCATAAGGTTAAAGTGTGGCAATGGGTATATGCATGTCTAGGATTGGATCTAGGGAGAGCTTGGTACTTAAGAGGTCTTAATGACTCACCTCCTCTTCTCTGGAATCCTACCTGGTGCGTAGTATCCGTTCACTTTAGTCATCGAGGACTTGTCAATGGGTGAAGGTAAATAATAAGCTCATAACAAAGAGAAATTATCGAAATTCTCCTTAGGGTGAAGATGACTAAAATACCCCTATGTGTTGAAGGTAAGATTTATGGATGTTACATGTGTACCGGCTACATTCATATGATACTTTATTTAGGATGCATATGGGTTGGGAATTATGGAACGGAGGAAGTATATGAGGATCACATGGTTGCTTGACAACCGTGGATCCACCGATGGCTATTAAGCCCAATATGTGATTGGCAGCTTGCTGCAATGAAGGTAGTTCCACAACCGGGCTACCATTGATGTGTATCGGTTGGGTGGGTTGATATTTATATCCCCATATGATATGTACAGGGGAATGGAGTTGGTGTATAACGGATGGATTATTGGGGTGGGTTGCATTGCATTGCATTGCATGTATGATTTTATGGTGACTGATGAATGCTAGTTACTCGTTGAGGGTTGTACACACTGAGTTTTCAAAAACTCACCCCCTATTTTATTTTTCTCAGGTGATGCTCAGTAGAAGGTTTGATGTTCGGAGGGACTCTGAGGTGGCCAGCTAGCAAGACGACTTGGACTTTTTTTTTAAAAGCATATAGTTTCTAGTTTATTAAGTAATTTCAGACTAGAATGTGATAAGGCCTTCCCTTTTGTTATTATGTGGATTATTATTTTTATGCGTTGTAATCATGACAAGTTGAACATGGGTTCCCTAAATCATAAATTGCTTTTCCACGTTTCTGCAACTAAATTTGATTAAAATGACAGGTTTTCATAAATCATATGTTTTAAACAAGGTTTCGCGATTGAAAAGAGTTTTTATAAGTTAATGAAGGTTTCTCGTTTTAAGGAAGGGTTTTCAATGAAAACAAAGTTTTCGATAAAGCACTTCAATGTGATGCGCCAGATTCAGCCATAACGTCTGGGCCAAGTTTTGGCTATTACAATAAGGCCGAGTAATACTGCTTCTAGAGGGAGACCCTCGAGAAATACCGGGACTAGAGCTAGCAGCAAAAATGTGACGAAGGATTAACAGGGAGATCTGATGCTAGAGCATCGGCTAGAGCTTAAGCCATTCGTGCTCTGAGGACGCATCTTCTCCTGATGTAATCACCGGTACTTTTTCTCTTTATGATATTACTGCTATTGCTTTGATTGACTTGGGATCTACCCATACATATGTATGCATGAATTTGATAATTAGTAAGAATATGTCTATTGAGTCTTCAAAAATTATGATTAAGGTGTCAAACCCTTTTGGCAAGCATATAGTAGTTGATGAAGTATGCAAGAAATGTCCTTTGATGATTAGAGGTCACTATTTTTCGGCTGACTTGATGTTGTTGTCGTTTGATGAATTTGATGTTATTTTGGGTATGGATTGGTTGACTATACATGATGCTATAGTAAATTGTAGATGAAAAGTTATTGAATTGAGATATGAAAATGGTGAAATTCTTTAGGTTGAATCAGATGAGTCAAATAGATTGCCAAGTGTGATTTCTTCAATATTTGCTCAGAAATGTTTAAGAAAAAGTTGTGAAGCCTATCTTGCGTATGTGTTTAATACAAAAGAATCTGAATTGAAAATTGAATCAGTGCCAGTAGTTTGTGAATATCCAAATGTGTTTCAGGAAGAGTTGCCTAGGTTACCTCCAGTTAGAAAATTTGAGTTTGGCATTGAGTTAGTCCCTGGGACTACACCGATATTGATAGCTCCGTATAGGATGGCCCCGACCGAATTGAATGAGTTGAAAACTCAGCTACAAGAACTGACAGATAAGGGTTTTGCGAGATCAAGTTATTCTCCCTGGGTTGCACCGGTATTATTTGCAAAGAAGAAAGATGGATCTATGAGACTTTGTATCGATTATCGACAACTTAATAAAGTGACTATAAAGAACAAGTATCCCTTGCAGAGAATTGATGACTTGTTTGATCAGCTGAAAGGGGCAACAATGTTTTCAAAGATAGATTTGAGATCCATATACTACCATTTGCGAGTTAAATAGTCGGATGTGCCAAAAACTACCTTTAAAAGAAGGTACAGGCACTATGAATTTCTTGTTATGCCTTTCGAACTAACAAATGTTCCTGTAATTTTTATGGACTTAATGAACCGAATTTTCTAACCATATTTAAATAAGTTTGTGGTTGTTTTTATTGATGACATACTGATTTATTCTCGAAATGAGACAAAGCATGCAGAGCACTTGAGAACTGTTTTGCAGACTTTGAGAGAAAAACAGTTCTATGCTAAGTTTAGTAAAAGTGAATTTTGGCTTCAAGAAGTCAGATTTTTGGGCCATATTCTCTCAGGTGATGGTATTCAGGTTGATCCTAGTAAAATTTTAGCGATTGTTGATTGGAAACCACCAAAAAATGTGTCTGAAGTTAGAAGCTTTTTCGGCTTAGCCGGTTACTACTGCCGGCTTGTCAAAGGGTTTTTGATGATTGCTACTCATATGATGAGATTGTTGCAGAAAGATGTCAAGTTTGAATGGTCCGAAAAATGTCAGCAAATTTTTGAGAAATTGAAGGCCTTATTGACTGAGGCACTAGTTTTAGTGCAACCTGAACTGAGAAAAGAGTTTGTGATTTATAGCGATGAGTCACTGAATGAACTACGATGTGTGTTGATGCAAGAAGGCAAGGTGATAGCTTATGCCTCGAAACAATTGAAGCCACATGAGAAGAACTACCCAACGCATGATTTAGAGTTGGCTACCTTTGTGTTTGCTTTGAAGATATGGCGGCAGCATTTTTATGGTGAGAAATGTCATGTCTTTTCCGATCATAAGAGTTTAAAGTATTTGATGACTCAGAAGGACTTGAACTTACAGCAACGAAGATAGCTTTAGTTGCTGAAAGATTATGAGTTAGTGATTGACTATCACCCGGGTAAAGCGAATGTAGTCACAGACGCCTTGAGTAGGAAGACTTTGCTTGCTTTGAGAGCATTAAGCACGAGATTCACCTTATCCGATGATGGTTCTATTCTAGCTGAGTTGAGAGTTAGGCCGATGTTTACTCAGCAGATTTGTAAAGCCCAGAAATGTGATAGAGAATTACAAACTAAGATAGCTCATTGTGAATCGGTTAGTGATTCATATTTTCATGTCGGACCCAATGATCGTTTGATGTTCCGAGGCAAAGTTTGTGTACCGAAGAATGATGAACTTATTTAGAAAATTCTTGATAAATGATGAACTTATTCAAAAAATTCTTTATGAAGCGCATAATGGTTGTTTATCTGTGCATCTGGGTAGTTCGAAAATGTAAAATGATTTGAATAAAATGTATTGAAAGTTGGGCATGAAAAGAGATATCTCCGAGTTTCTTTCAAGATGTCTGATTTTTCAACAAGTGAAAGCCGAACACCAAGTGCCTTTGGGTTTACTTCAGGCAGTGATGGTGCCCGAATGGAAATGGGTAGGATTACGATGGATTTCGTAATAGGTTTGCCTTTGACTCCGAGATAGAAAGATGCCATATAGGTTGTGGTTGATAGATTGACGAAATCATCTCAGTTTATACCAGTACATACTGATTATTCACTTTATACCTATTTCTATTATTTCAGATAGAGATTCGAGGCTTACTTAGAGGTTTTGGAAAAAGTTGCAAGAATCCTTGGGTACGAAATTGAATTTTAGTACAGCCTTCCATCCACAAACTGATGATCAATTCGAGAGAGTAATTCTTATTTTAGAAGATATGCTCCAATGTTGTATTCTATAATTCTAAGGTAGTTGGGAAAAATATCTACCGTTGGTTGAATTTGCCTACAATAACAGTTTTTAGTCGAGCATAAAAATGGCGCCTTATGAGGCATTGTATGGCCGAAAATGTCGAACTCCATTGTACTAGGTAAAGCTCAGAGAGAATCAGATTCACGGGATTGATTTAGTTAGAGAAATTGAAGAAAAAGTAAGAGTTATCCGTGATTGTTTGAAAGTTGCTTCAGATAAAAGTCGTACGCGAATTTGAAAAGAAATGAAATTGAATTTCAGATCGGTGATAAGGTATTTCTGAAAGTATCTCTATAGAATAAAATTCTAAGATTTGGCCCTAAAGGCAAGTTAAGTCCGCAATTTATTGGGCCGTATGAGGTTACCAAAAGAATAGGACCGATAGCATATCGGTTAGCTTTGCCATCTGAGTTGGAAAGGATCACAACGTCTTTCATGTGTCTATGTTGTGCCATTATAGATCAGACCCTTCGCATGTGATTTCACCGACAGAAGTTGAGATTCGATCGGATATGACTTATGGTGAGAAACCGATCAAGATATTAGCCCGAGAAGTAAAACAATTGAGAAATAAAAGTATAGCTCTTGTGAAAGTATTGTGGCAAAGACATGGGTTGAAGAGGCAATGAGAAAACAGTATCCAAACCTATTTACTGGTAAGATTTTCAGGGACGAAAATTCCTAAAGGGGGGAGAGTTATAACAACCTGATTTTGGGGCTAGTCGGAACAATGGTTTTAGGACCGCAAATTGCCCATGATATTATGCCTTGGACGGTTGTAGCCTTATTAAATTATGGTTTATTATTTGATTATAAAGGTTATTAAAGTAAATTATGAAATATTATGTATATTGAATAAAACAAACATAATATAGCCATGTATTTTAGTTCATTTTGACCGAAACTAAAAGAAAAATAAAGCTTTAGAAAGTTTCAAGAATTCGACACTTTGGAAGCTTGATTAAAGGTTAGTTTTCGTTCAATTTTTGATAATTTTTACGTTTTTGAGATCGTTGCTTCAAATACTACCCGACCCATGCTTGAATTTTTTATTTCGGTGAATATTTTGAGTTATGCCATTAATGAATATTTGTGTTTTGTGATGTTTGATGATGAAATATAAAAAATATGTTTTAGATTAATATGTTTTGTATTGGAGTTTTTGATGATTTTGAGTTATTAGGACTAAATTACAAAAATAATAAATTGAAGGACTAAAATGCAAAATAAATAAAATATATGGACTAGTATGAGTATGAGGAAGATTCAGCCCAACTATGATGTGGTGAGATTTTGTGTATTTTGTGTTTTATGCAATTAGGACTAATTTGTAAAAGTATGAAATGTCAGGGGTAAAATGGTAATTTGACCATTTATGTGTTGTTGGATTAAATTGAATGAAATTGTGTTTAAATGAGGTTAATTTGAAATTATATAGATCAAGAACAAAAGAAATCGGACTTGGATCGGGGAAAAGTAAAAATAGTCGAATAGCCAATTTATAACGTTCGTCGATATCCAGGGTAAGTCTTTAAGCAATTAAACATCATTTATTTCGAATATAAAATGATTTACTATGATGATTCAAATTTTATAGTTGTATAGTAGGGAAGCCGAATGTGGTTTAACATTGAAGTTATGTGGTTGAGTTTTATTCGACTGAGTTAAAACCTCTGAAAGTTTGTATGAACTGCATGGAATATTTGGATGATTCGATATATGAACTGTTTATGGAATGACATTGTAATAGTGATATTCGGGCTTTGAGCCTAGCAACCCTTGTGCTGGTGAATTTGATCGGGCTTTGTGCCTAGCAGGCTTATTGTTGGTGAATAAATAAGAATCAGACCTTGAGTCTAGTAGACCTTGTGCCGGTGTGTGATTCAGGCTTATGCCTAGCAGGTTTATGCCGATGATTTATTTTCAAGCCTATGTCTATAAGACTTCACATTGATGTGGAAACTGAGCAAGTAAGTTGATCTAAATGACCTTGTATATTTGGCCGCATAGGTATGTACATATGTGATGATATATTAAACTGGTATATTTGGCCACATGTGATGTTATATTAAACTTGAATATTTGATTACATGTGATGTTTTATTGAACTTGTATATTCGGTCATATATGATGTTATATTCTACTTGTATATTCGGCCATATGTGATGATATAATGAACCTTGTGTATTCGGCCATACAAGTAAGTATTTATGAGATGATATATTGGATTTTGAATATTTGGCCAAATAGGTATGTATATATGTGATATTATATTTGATTTTCTATGTTCGACCAAATGAGTGATGTTGGTTTATAAAGTTGAGTTTAATTCATGAGTATACATGTTTGAATGTAAGCATTATTGAGATAGTGTTATTTTGGGAATGAAAAGTTGAATAATAATATGCTAAATGAGAAATATTAGCACTCGGCCAAGGTAACTTATTTGTGTTAAAGTATAACATTAATGATACAATTTGGCTTGTTTGAAATGTTTTGATTATTCATTTGAGTTGTTTAATTTGCTTAAGGCTTACTAAGCTAAGTTAGCTTACTCTGTGTGTTTTTGTTACTCTGTTTTATAGATTTTGGTTGTAAGTTACGAGCTCGGGGATCGTCATCGAACTCATCCACACTATCATCAACCTTCGGTATTTTTTAAAAGTCTATTTTCGAACTTATGGGCATGTATAGGCTAATATGT
This sequence comes from Gossypium longicalyx, assembly GCA_025698465.1. NCBI lineage: Eukaryota > Viridiplantae > Streptophyta > Magnoliopsida > Malvales > Malvaceae > Gossypium > Gossypium longicalyx. Next base: position 23,730,341 of record CM047000.1, read on the forward strand.
ATTTTGTTCGATCTTGGATATGTATAATTTAAGCCATGTGAATATGGCTTGACTCCTAAGCTCGAATTTGACTTTGCTTGATTATGGTTCAATTTCATTTTTTTTGTTAAAATGCTATATGCTTTGGATAACTAGTATTTAAAATATGTATTTGTGCATTGAAGTTGGTTAAAGAATTTTGGATGTGATATGAATGAATTGGCCACAATATATGCATAGGTATTTTCGATTATTTTGAATATGGTTTATATGAAAATAAAGTATATAAATGAATTTGGTAATTTGCCTAGTTAAGGTTTATAAATGTTTTGGTATTAAAGGATATCTTGTATTAACCGAACATGGTTGGAGCTATTTTAATATATTTTCTATATGATCCTGTAAAATTTGTATATTGATATGTATATATATTTATATATATTTTTTTGAATGAGTACATATATTTATATGTGCATAAGTCATGAAAATTAATGTAATGAATTGGCTAAGTAGAGTCAAGTAGAATATGTTATTTAATCTTATCAATATGCTCTATATGTGGTTCGACAAATGTGATCAATTTAGGTCATTATATGTTCTCTTGTATGTTTATGTTATAAATAAAGTATTGTATATTTACAATTAAGTATTATATGTTATTAAGGTTTGTTAACATTGATAAGTGAAATGAATATTATGACACATGATATTTATATGAAGTTTAATGATGTGTTTCGGTTATGTGTGAATGGGAATGTATCTAATATGATTTTTATCAAATGATTATAAGTAGTACATTTCGTGTAATCTATTTGTGTTTAGTTATAGTATGCGACTAAAGTGTAATAAAGTCTGTTTATCTGTATGTATTATAAATTTAAATTAAAAGTATATTCAGCTATGTGGCAATAGAGATGAAATCGACTATTGAAATTCAAGTATGTGTATATGACCGTTTTAATTTGTGTTTTTTTTGGTAATACCTCGTAACCCTAATTTTGTGACGGATATGGGTTAGGGGTGTTACAGAATGCCAAAATGTGTAAAGAAAGATCAAAGAGATTGCATGATAGTCATATACAACTTCGCAAGTTTAAAGAAGGTCAGAAGGTTTTGTTGTTTAATTCAAGGTTGAAGTTATTTCCTAGGAAGCTTAAATCCTGATGGAAAGGACCCTATACCATATACTGAGTTTATCCTTATGGAGCTATTGAATTATACGATAATTACGGAGGTACGTTTAAAGTTAATGGTCAACGTCTCAAACACTTTTGGGATGGTGAAGTTGAGCGAGTTGAATCCTCGTTCAAATTAGCAGACCCTTGATTTTTCATAGACTCATTTTGTAAATAAATAAATAAGTAGAACTTATTTTCTTAACTTAGTACATTTAATTAATTTTGTCTAAGGAGATTGGAACTTAAGCGGGACAGCTATGACCCCTCCAATCTTTCCTGGGAATTAATTTAATGTAATTTGTTAAGAAGAAATTTTCTAATTAAGATTTAAAATTTTTTTCATTTGTTTAAATTTTAAATTTTTATGTTAATAAAGGGGGTCAAATTTGGGCCAAGTACTAATCAGTTTTTTTTTGAGTAAGTTCGTAGATATAGTCTTAAGGAGGGAAAAATCCATACCTTGCCGCCACTCCCATTGCTTGCTGCCCAAGTAACCCTAATGTAGCTAAATTATTGCTACATGTTGCCCTAATTTTTCCCTATATAAACCCCTCTCCATTCTACTAATTTTCATATTCCTCAAAGCAATTTGCTTAAACCCTAAAAAATTCCTAAATCTCCCTTTTGTGCCGTCAACCTCAAATCCTGAAAGAAATGCTAGTTCTCTTATATTTTTGCTGAAATCACCTATTGTCACCGGAAGAAGATTGGCAAAGCACCAACTTTGCTGCCGCACGATTTTTCCATAGCAAGTCTTTACCACTTTGCCGATTTCTTTTTTCCCTGGTGCAGAAACTTTGCCTAATTCCTAAGAAAAGATATCATGTCTCGTAAAAGAACTAGATCTTCAAAGACTACTCCTGAAAACCCGATTTTGATCAATGAAGAAGTGAAAGAGAGATATGATGCAATCTTCAAGCATCAACCTATGATGCTGGAAAAAGGTTTTAACTTGAAGAGTAATGATTTGATGGTTGTTCCTATACCGATTAGAAAAAAAAATCAATGCTCTCAAGTGGGAACGATTTTGTGATGCTTGTTCACTTTCCGATGATGAACTAGTTAGAGAATTCTATGCTAGTTTGACTACGCAAGATGCTACTGAAGTCATCGTTCGAAAGAAAAAGGTACCTCTTATTTCTAAGTCCATCAATGATTTGTTTAACTTACTTGATGTTGAAGAAGATGAGTACTACCCTATGATGAAAAATATCAATTGGGATTTTCTTCAACAAGTGCTTGATGCTGTGACAAATCTGGGATCCTAATGGATTAGAAGGAAGTATGGGAGCCATTCTTGTCGAAGGGAATACCTAAAACCAGTAGCAAATGTATGGTTCTATTTCGTTCGCTACAGTTTTATGCCTATCTCATATAGGTCCACCATCTCAATGGAATGGATGCTTTTATTATATGCAATCTTAATAGAAAAGTTCATTAATGTTGGGAAAATAATTCTCAAGGAGATTCATGATTGTGCTAAAAAGAAGGCAGGAAGTGCTTATTTCCCATCATTAATCACTTCACTTTGCTTAAGGGCCCGTGTTAAAACACAAGCAAATCTGAAGGGGCGATATGTTCAAGGATGCATTACAAATTATGATCTTGAAAGATTAGTAGAGAGGGTGCATGAGCTGAATCAAGGCGAGCAAAAAGAGTCAACTGAGCTAGATACCGAGGAGTCAACAGATGGAACTAAGACTGAAGCTAATTCAGTTACAGACACTGAAGAGGAAGAATCTGATAAGGAACCAAACAATCCTAAACTAGTTGAAGGATCTAAAAACCCTAAACCAAGGGTTGAGCCAGAAGAAGAACCTGTAACACCCAAATACCCGTATCCATTTTTGGAGTAGGGTCACATAACATAATCTGCTCAACTCCTCTATAGAACATTTCACGTACATAAGAATCAGGTTTGCACTTTTAATTTCAAATCCAATGTAATTAAATAATTATAACAATAATAGCATGTTTCCATGAGTAACTTCTATAGTATGCGCATACAAAAGGGTAAAAGTGTAAAGTCTTGAGCTTAATGAATAACGTCATACATCTAAAACTTTTCTATTCATTTGGTGATTTTTTTTTCTTGACCGAATACACATACATAATATATATCTCAAATGCTTAACATGTTAATTCAAGCATAACATAATCACACTCATATCACAAATATGAACTTATATGTCAAGTTGATTAACACTTCAAGATTTATATCTAAACCATTATTAAATCCATGCATAGGACTTTAGCCATATTCGCATGGCTTTATATACAATACTATCAAAATAGCAAACCTCCCAAAATATTATCCTATACATGCCATAATGTTTACTAGAGTTTTAAACAGAGGTACCAAAAAGGTTGTCAAAAGATGCGATGACTTCGTAACGGTTCCAAGCTTTCCTCGACAAGATGATCTATACAAAACCAATAAACACACCAAGTGAGTTATTAACTCAGTAAGTCCTAAGAAATTTGAAGAATGTAATAACCTAATTATCTTAGCAAAATAAAATTTCAATCCAATACTAGCCAAATTCAACCATGATATCACAAGGAAATCTTATGTCACATACGTACATTATGAATTTGGTACATACTTACCCGAATTCACTACGTACTCCTACACCATTTAATCACAAATTGAAAATACCATGGTAAATGTCATATACAAATCATTGGCATATATGTAAATGGCATACAATGTCCAATTATTTAAATAAGCACAAACCAAACCGCTCCATCTATCAATCCAATCTCCAATCCATTCAGATTCATTTATCACTACTTTATATCTTTGTTCAATTATATACTAATTGAGCCGATTACCTTTCTCTTCTTTCTCTCTTCCCAAGCATTATATATTAATACACATTAGAATCAAATCCCATGTCTAGTATCCATGCACATTTTATCACATCCCAATTTAATGTTTTAATAAGTTTTCATTTGCACAAGTAGTGCTCCACGATCAATATCGCATACTTAGTGCTCGATTTGAAAGTCCGCACACTTAGTGCTCTTACTTATTCGCACACATAGTGCCACGTTTTCTCGCACACATAGTGCCATGTAATCTCGCACACATAGTGCCATGTAATTTTTACACACATAGTGCCGCATAGCCTTGCACACATAGTGCTGCATTTTCTTATCTATAGCTACGACAATATCATAGATAGGTCAATATTTTCACATTTGATTTTCAAAAACTCATACATACCATGGTTTCTTATCCAACTTATTTTGTGTCATTTATGTGAAATGTTAACCGTAGCTTAAATTACTTATGGACTTACCTTTTTAGTCGGATGAACAACTTCGATCGGCTACTCAACCGCTTTCGCTTTCCCCTTGGCCGAACTTGGCTCCCTCTGATCTTGAGCTCCAACTAAGCAAATAAAATAACTCAATCATCGTAGCCCCAATTTATATTCATTCCTCATAGACACACACACAGATTCGGTATTCCATCTAATGTTAACCAAGATAATTTCGGCAAATTCACATTTCCAAACTATTTCAATCAAATTCTCCATAGCACATAAACTAAAATACGTACATATCTCATTCAAAGCATCCATACCAATTTATTATCAAATCAACTATAGCCGAAAACCTATCATACAATTAAAGCCCTTGTTCAAATTATTATTCACTATAATATTATGACTGAATCCCTCAATTAGCTAACATAGCCTCTTGTATTCAATTTAATCACGTATATACAACCTAAATCCCTCTTTTAACACATAATTCACTATCTTGGAACTCATTTTCTAACTAATTTAACTTACTCCAAAACTGAATGCTATTTGAGCATTAAGCTCATGTTCTTTTCATTATTAAGCAAGTATTATAACTCAACTAACATCCATTTTCAATTTGAAACATCAACATTCAAAATTAAACACGAAAATTAATAGCCGAATATATATATACTTTGTCCCAAACTCATAAATTCATCCATTCTAAGCTCAATTTGCCAATTTAAACAAGTACTACTAATATTAAGCATTATTTCACAATTTATCTTAAATTACCGAATGGACTCATGCTCCTAATTCATATACTTAATTTTTAATTTCAATGTTTAGCAAACTCAAACATTATCTTTCATCCCTTACTAATTCAAAACATTACACACTATCGATGAAGTAAAAAAAAACTTCCATGGCCAAATATACATGACAACCAAACTTAAAATTTACACATGGGCTAAGTAAAAGATTTAGCAACTATCTCAAATCCACTAAAATTTTAAAAGCAAACTCATGGAACATACCTTAATTCCCAACACAAGATGACCGAATGGCTTAGGTGTTCTTTCTTAAATTTCTTGTTTAGTTTCGGCAAAAAGGGGAGAAGAATGAGAGACTTTGTTTTTATCACCCTTTTTTTCTATTATTAATTAATGGTTTTCTACTATAAAACTATTTAATATTACTTCACTAATATAAAATACACCAAATGCCACATTTTTCATCATCATTACCGTCCACTATAATCATAGTGGTCTAATTGACATGTAAGTCCTCTATGATGCTATCCATATACAATTTGGCCAATTCAACTTTTACCTATCACATTTTTATGGTTTCTCAATTAAGTCCTTTCAAGTAAAATTCCCATTCATAAGACTAAATTAAAACATCAAATTTTTACACATGCATTGTCACATATAGAAGTTATGCAATAAAATTTTAAATAAATTTTATGACTCAGTTTTGTGGTCCCGAAACCACATTCCGATTAGGGTCAAATTAGGGCTGTCATAGAACTAGTCAAGCTAAGCGTTGAACCTGAATCTACAACTCCTATGCCGACTTCTGCAAGTGCTTCAAAGAAATCGGAGTTGTCAATTTTGATGGATTTGTGCAAGTTCTTTCACAATCAACAACAAACTTACTGGAAATATGCAAAAGTTAGAGATGACTCAATTCGAAACACTTTTAAGAATATCTCTAATACTTTTATTCTTGAGTTCCTAGATGCTATCTTTGAGACATGGACAGAAGATACTAACTCTGCCAGCGGAGATGGAGCTGAAAAAGATAAGAGGAATGAGTCAGAAAAATAAAAGCGGGGATTCTTGTCTTGTTATTTATTTAATTATTTTTAGGAATTTCTTTCTTTCGTAATTAGGATTTAATTTATGTAGAATAAAACATAGCAACCATGAATAAGCTTAACACTTCTTTAGAAAGAAAAAGACTAAGTGATGTGGTAATGGGAATGAACATGTTTAGGATTGGGTTATTAAGAAAGACTTGGTATTTAAGCAATCTTAATGACTTACCTCTCTTTCTTTACAACCCTACCTGGTGTTCAGTTTTTATTCATTACTTTGTTCTTGTGATGACGACATTGCTTCTTTTTAAAAGGGGTAAGGTAAATAAATTGCTCAAATTTTTAAAATTTTCAAGTATGTTTCAATCATTTCTTTCATAACTATGTTTTAGTAAATGAATGTTTAGAGATATTTTTTGTTAATGAGATAGTTTGTATGCAAGTATGAATGATGATTTTGTCTAAGTGGAAGTATGTTATCATGAAGAATGGAACGCTTGTATGATCTTAGCCTTAGTAAGGTTTGCCATGAAAACTTAGTTTCTTTTGAGATTAGACATGCTTGAAGGTTTATATATTTACAATTGACTTAGTAACTTTCTTGAGGCGAAATCCGAGGGGACATAAAAAACTAAAATGATATAGGCACTATCTCTTTGGATCGTTTGAGCCTTTTCAAGCCAACCCTATGATATTAGACCACTGAAACTGTAATTTTGAGCTTAAAGGCCTGTTTATTGCAATAAACCTACATTATGAGTCACATTACCATCTTTTTAAGTTATCCTAATTTTGTGCACCCATCTTAACTAAAGTTGTCTTGGTAATCAAACATTTGAGGAAATTTTCAAAAAGATGTATGTGCTCATGCTTATGACAAAAAAAGCAAAGAAAAGTTTGCTCAGTCTCCAAAAAGGACAAATGTATGAGCTTGAGTTCAAAATAAGTTTGGGGGTGTTCCAAAGGTTCACTTAAAGAGAAAGGTTGTATACGAGAAAACCAAGACAAAGTTAAAGGTTAACATTTTTAAAACTGAAATGTCCCATCTCTTAAAATCCCTACCTTTAACCTAGCCCCATTACAATTTTGATATCCTGAATTAGGGCCTAATTGGAATAGTGGTTTCAGGACCACAGATCCGAGATAGAAATAATTATTTTATGATTATTTTGAGGTCTATGATATTATTGCATGATTGTGTGAAAATTTCGTGAAGAAATTCTATGCATAAAGTGATTAATTTGAAATTAGGGACTAAATTGAATAAGTTGTAAAACTTGCATTTTGAAAGTTTTTAGTATGAAATTGCTTTGGAATATTAATTAGAAGGTCTTAAATAGCAATTTGACCAATTTCTAAGTTTTGGACAAAAATTGGACATGGATGGAAATTTTGAAAGTTTAGTAATGAAGGGTATTTTAGTCATTTGGTAATTAAAAGATTAAAAAAAGGAAAAGGATGGCAAAATATGTCCATCTTCTTCATTAGGACGAAATTTCAAGGGTTCTCCATAGCCAGGGTTTGTTTCAAGCTTCCAAGCTCCATAGTAAGTGATTCCAAGCCCCTTTTTTAATATTCTTTACGTTTTTGGAGTCCCGGTAACTTGATTTAGCTTATTCTAGCAATAATTTAACCTAGGGTTTATATTTGGAAAAATACCCATAGGTGAAATGTGTTTATTTTAATGTTTTATGATAGAATATGAAGCTTGAAATTGTGTTAAACAACTTTTGCTAAGCAATTTTACGTGAAAATGAGTAAAACAACAAAATCGGTAAAAATACCTAATGTTCATAAATACATGATAGAGTGTGAATTTGATGTTGTTATAGAAGGGGAAAATGATCAGCATGTCATAAAACATAAGAAAATAGGATGAATTTTAATTTCCGAGCTTTGGAACAAAAGTGTAAATATGCAAAAGTTTAAGGGCAAAAATGTAATTTTGACAAAGTTTGAGTCAAGGACTGTTTTAATAAATGTGAGTATTAAATAAGCTAAATTTGTTATTATAGATCAAGAGAAACGAGATTCAAGTCGTGGTCGAGGGAAAAATAAAGTTTCCGAGGAATAGGCTTGATTTCTAACATATTGTACTGAGGTAAGTTCATGTGTAAATGTAGTAACATAATTGTCATTTTAAGTAATTTAATGTTATTTATGTGATATGATGATTAATATCATGAAATATTATGCTTTATGGTTATTATTGAATAATATGTAAATTATGAATTGCTACCGAGTATTGGTTTCGATGTTCCGTAGAAGACAGCAAAGATGTGTAATCGAGGAAAAAACCCGTTTGAACCTTGGGAATAGATTAGAATACAAGTGACATATCACTAGAATGGTTGGGCATCCGAACTCGTTGAGTTGAGTCCGAGTTCACTTATGGATGCAAATGTCTGAACTCGTTGAGTTGAGTCCGAGTTCGTGAGATGTAACTAGGCATCCGAGCTCGTTGAGTTGAGTCCGAGTTCACTTATCGATGCAAATGTCCGAACTCGTTGAGTTGAGTCCGAGTTCACTTACGGATGCGAACGCCCGAGCTCGTTGAGTTGAGTTCGAGTTCGCTTATGGGCGGGTTACATGGTAGCTTGGCTACATATGTGGCACTTATGTGCAAACTTTCCATGTATCCGAATTATATTCCGATGTGTTCAATGGGTAAAATTCTAGTAATATGGAAGAATACTCAAGATACAAGTGACGTATTGGTAAGTGTTGTGGAATGGGCACTTTGGACAGGTATGTACTTAACCGTCGGGTTGAGACTTGATACGACAACAATAACATGGTAAGATGATGAATGATGAATAGAAATGTGATATATGTTTTGGTGATATTATGCTAATGCTGGTTGTTATAGTTACTTTATTAAGTTATTTATTATTTGCATATGGATTTACTAAGCATCTATGCTTACTCCCTTCTTTTCATTCTTTATAGTCTTGACAAGTCAATTTGTTGACAAGTCAATTTGGAGATCGGGACGGTCGGAGGCATGCTCACACTATCACTGGACAATTGCGGTATAATGATTTGTAATTTTTGGAAATATGGCATGTATAACATTCCAATCATTTTGTGTGTATAATCTTACGGTATGGCCCACGGATGGAATGAAAATGTTTGAGAATGATTAGCTATTGGAATGGCTAATCAAGTTTTTATATGATAACATATATGCTTTATGTCTTAACTAAACCATGAAAATCCTTGGAAAGGTAAAATTGGCCACAAAACAGAATCAGTCAGCAGCAGTGACGTGAATTTGAAAAATCACTAAAAAGAGTATAAATGGAATTAAATGATCAATAAATTTTGGAATCGAAGCTTGATGAGTATATTTTCATATGGAAGAAACAAGAAAGGTAAATAAGTTATATTTTATGAGAGATTTAAGTTTTGATGGAATAGGGTCAGAGTGATCTCTAAATCCCCTATTCTGAATTTAGAAATTCACCATAAATTGTACAAAAAGAATTAGGAGTTGCACCTTACATGTATGAAATCCTTAATGAGTCTAAATTTATGAGAAACAAATAGCATAGTCATTGAAACTCTGTACAGGGAGATATCTGATTCGTAATACACAAGGGTCAGAGTAGCTGAACCCTGAAACAGGGGAGTCTTTAACTAATAAAATGTACTAATTGGCCCAGCCAAAAATTCTAGAAAAAAATTAGTAAGTAGATATATGAGTCTAGTTTCAGGAAAAATTTACAGAATTGGATTTTGAGTTTTGTAACTTGAGATATGATTTTTTAACGACTCTGACGCAGATGGACAGTGTACTACGAGAATTGTTTGAATTTATTTAAATGCTAAAATAAGTTTAGTAATGTCTCATACTCGACTCCGGCGATGGTCTTGGGTAATGGGGCGTTACATTTGGTGGTATCAGAGTAGGTTTAGTCAGTTCTCGGACTAATGTGGTGTAAGTATGGATTTTGCTATACATGCCATATTTATATATTGTGATAGTATGACGACTCCTGACCTTTTTAAATGATTTTTTATAGTAAATGGATCCCGATCCAACTGTGGCTGATGATGTAGAGAGCAATGCACCAGCTCTTGATGAAGGGGCGGTGCCGACTGAAATTCGACCTCCTATTGTTTGTCAAGGAGGAGGAGAAGGGGCTCGGGAAGCCTTTCTCCAGATGATGAATGCATGGTACATCGAGTTCGTTCATATGAACCCGAATGCTCAACCTCCCCCACCTCTCCTGATTCCTCAACCTGTAGTCCCGATGCCTCAATGTATGGATCTGATGAAATTTCATAGAACCCCAGTTGACAGAATTCCCAAGCAAAGGGCCGAAGAATTCAGGGCAAATGTTGATGATGATGCTGAGAAAACAGAATTTTGGCTCGAGAATTCTACTTGGGTATTTGATGAGTTGTCTTGTACACCTGAAGAGTGCTTGAAATGTGCTATATCCTTGTTGAGAGATTCGACTTATTATTGGTGGAAGACATTGATTTCAGTGGTGCCGAAAGAGAAAGTGACTTGGGAAATTCTAGACTTGTTGGACCCGAGTGCCAAAGATGTGGTAGAAGTCATTTTGGTCGATGTAGAATTAATGATAGATCCTGTTACCGGTGTGGTTCTCCAGATCATTTCATTAAAGATTGTCGGAGATGAATGAGAAAGAAAAATTTTGAGTACAAAACCTAATAGTCTTTGTTTTTGAGAGGAAGATCTTCGAGAAGAGTTGGGAATGAGGCAAGCAGCAAGAATGTAGTCAGAGATTCAGTGATTAAATCTGAAGCTAGAGCTCTGGCTAGAGCTTATGCCATAAGGGCGCGTGAAGGTGCTTCATCTCCCGACGTGATTACCGGTACTTTCTTTCTTTATGATATTAATGTTATTGCTTTGATCGACCCTGGTTCTATTCATTCGTATGTGTGTATGAAATTGGTGTCTAATATGAATATACCTATTGAGTCTACGGAATTTATGGTTGAAGTATCGAACCCGTTAGGCCAATGTGTCATAGTTGATAAAGTATGCAAGAAATGTCCTTTGATGATTAGAGGTCATTATTTTCCAGCCGACTTGATGTTATTGCCGTTTGATGAATTCGATGTCATTTTGGGTATGGATTGGTTAACATTGCATGATGCTATAGTGAATTGTAGACAGAAAGTTATTGAATTGAAATGTGAAAATGGTGAAATTTTACGGGCTGAACTGGACGAATCAGAGGCATTGTCTAGTGTGATTACTTCGATGTCGGCTCAGAGATATTTAAAAAAAGGTTATGAAGCTTATTTGGCGTATGTGTTGAATACAAAAGAATCTGAGAAAAAAATGGAATCAGTGTCGATTGTGTGTGAATTCGCGGATATATTTCCAGAAGAGTTGTCGGGTTTGCCTCCTATCATAGAAGTAGAATTTGGTATTGAGTTGATACTGGGAACAACTCCCATTTCGATTGCTCCGTATAGAATGGCACCAACAGAGTTGAAAGAATTAAAGACACAGTTACAAGAGTTGACTGACAAAGGTTTTGTGAGACCGAGTTTTTCGCCTTGGGGTGCTCCTGTATTATTTGTGAAAAAGAAGGATGGTTCAATGAGATTGTGTATGGACTATCGGCAGTTGAATAAGGTGACAGTCAAGAACAAGTATCTGTTGCCGAGAATTGATGATTTATTCGATCAGTTGAAAGGAGCGACATGGTTATCAAAGATTGACTTGAGGTCTGGATATTACCAGTTGCGGGTGAAAGAATCAGATGTGCCTAAAACTGCTTTTAGAACAAGGTACGACCATTATAAGTTTTTAGTTATGCCATTTGGTCTAACAAATGCTCCTGCTGTGTTTATGGATTTAATGAACCGCATATTTTGGCCATACTTGGACAAGTTTGTTGTGATATTTATTGATGATATCTTGATCTATTCGAAGGATGAAACAGAACATGCTGAGCACTTGAGAATAGTTTTGCAAACTTTGAGAGATAAACAGTTATATGCCAAGTTTAGTAAAAGTGAGTTTTGGCTTCGAGAAGTCAGATTCTTGGGTCATATTGTTTCGGGTGATGGTATACGGGTTGATCCTAGTAAAATTTCGGCTATTGTTGATTGGAAACCAAAGAAGAATGTGACTGAGGTTAGAAGTTTCTTGGGTCTAGCTGGTTATTATCAACGATTTGTGAATGGATTTTCTATGATTGCTACTACTATGACTAGACTACTTCAAAAGGATGTTAAATTCGAGTGGACAGAAGAATGTCAACAGAGTTTTGAGAAATTGAAAAAGTTACTGACTAAAGCACCAGTGGTGGTACAACCCGAGTCAGGTAAAGAATTTGTGGTGTATAGTAATGCTTCTCTAAATGTATTGGGATGTGTACTTATACAAGAAGGAAAGGTTGTGGCTTATGCTTCGAGGCAGTTAAAACCTCACGAAAGGAATTATCCGACTCATGATTTAGAACTGGCTACTGTAGTGTTTGCTTTGAAGATTTGGCGACATTATTTGTATGGTGAAAAGTGTCGAGTATATACCGATCACAAAAGTCTCAAGTACTTGATGTCACAAAAAGATTTGAATTTGAGACAGCGGAGATGGTTAGAATTATTGAAAGATTACGAGCTTGTGATTGACTATCATCCGAGGAAAGCGAATGTGGTTGCCGATGCCTTGAGTAGAAAGTCGTTATTTACTTTGAGAGCTATGAATACTCAGTTGACAGTATCTGACGATGGTTCGATTCTAGTAGAGTTGAGAGCAAGATCGATGTTTTTACAAGAGATTTGTGAAGCTCAGAAAAATGATCAAGATTTGCAAGCCAAGAGAAAGCAATGTGAAACTGATACGGGATCAGATTTCAGAATCGGTTCTGATGGTTACTTGATGTTTAAAGATCGGATTTGTGTACCAAAGAATGATAAGTTGATTCAGAAAATCTTACATGAAGCACACAGTAGTTGTTTGTCAATGCATCTGGGCAGTACAAAAAATGTACAATGATTTGAAGAAAATGTATTGGTGGAACGGAATGAAAAGAGATATTTCTGAGTTTGTATCGAAATGTATGATTTGTCAGCAAGTAAAAGCTGAACATCAGGTGCCTTCGGGTCTACTTCAGCCTATCATGATTCACGAATGGAAATGGGATCAAATTACTATGGATTTTGTATCAGGATTGCCATTAACTCCGAAGAAGAAAGATACCATCTAGGTAATAGTCGACAGATTGACTAAATCAACCCATTTTATTCCGGTACGCACTGATTATTCTCTTGATAAATTGGCTGAATTGTATGTCAGTGAGATTGTTAGACTTCACGGAGTACCTTTGTCGATTATTTTGGATAGAGATCCGAGGTTTACTTCGCGATTTTGGAAAAAACTGCAAGAAGCATTAGGTACGAAGTGAAATTTCAGCACTTCTTTCCATTCACAGACTGATGGACAATCAGAGAGAGTAATTCAGATTTTTGAAGACATGCTCAGATGTTGTATATTAGAATTTCAAGGTAGTTGGGAAAGGTACTTACCGCTGGTAGAATTTGCTTACAATAACAGTTATCAGACGAGTTTGAAAATGGCACCTTATGAAGTGTTGTATGGTCACAAGTGTCGGACACCACTCTATTGGACTGAACTCAAAGAAAACCAAATTTACGGAGTTGATTTAATCAAGGAAACTGAAGAAAAAGTGAAAGTGATTCGAGAATATTTGAAAGCTGCTTCGGATAGGCAAAAATCTTACGCATATTTGAAGTGAAAAGAGATTGAGTTTCAAGTTGGTGATAAAGTGTTTTTAAAAGTGTCTCCGTGGAAGAAGATTCTTAGATTCGGTCGGAAAGGTAAATTGAGTCCACGTTTCATTAGACGGTATGAGATAATTAAAAGAATTGGCCCGGTAGCATATCGGTTAGCACTACCACCAGAATTAGAGAAGATTCATGATGTGTTCCATGCATCTATGTTACGTCGGTATCGTTCAAATCCTTCACATGTGATTTCACCGACAGAAATTGAGTTACAACCGGATATGACTTACAATGAAGAACCGGTTAAAATTTTAGCTCGAGAGGTCAAACAACTAAGAAACAAAAGTATCGCTCTCGTGAAAGTATTGTGGCAAAAACATGGGGTAGAAGAGGCTACATGGGAGCCTGAGGAAACTATGAGGAATCAATACCCACACTTGTAAACTGGTAAGATTTTCGGGGACGAAAATCCCTAAAGGGGGGAGAGTTGTGATATCCTGAATTAGGGCCTAATCGGAATAGTGGTTTTAGGACCAAAAATCCGAGATAGAAATAATTATTTTGTGATTATTTTGAGGACTATGATATGATTGCATGATTGTGTGAAAATTTCATGAAGAAATTCTATGCATAAAGTGATTAATTTAAAATTAGGGACTAAATTGAATAAGTTGCAAAACTTGTATTCTGGAAGTTTTTAGTATGAAATTGCTTTGGAATATTAATTAGGAGGTCTTAAATAGCAATTTTACCAATTTTTAAGTTTTGGACAAAAATTGGACATGGATGGAAATTTTAAAAGTTTAGAAATGAAGGGTATTCTAGTCATTTGGTAATTAAAAGATTAAAAAAAGGAAAAAGATGGCAAAATATGTCCATCTTCTCCATTAGGACGAAATTTCAAGGGTTCTCCATAGCTAGGGTTTGTGTCAAGCTTCCAAGCTCCATAGTAAATGATTCCAAGCCCCGTTTTTAATGTTCTTTACATTTTTGGAGTCCCGGTAACTTGATTTAGCTTATTCTAGCAAGAATTTAACCTAGGGTTTATATTTGGAAAAATACCCATAGGTGAAATGTGTTTATTTTGATGTTTTATGATAGAATATGAAGCTTGAAATTGTGTTAAACAACTTTTGCTAAGCAATTTTACGTGAAAATGAGTAAAACGACAAAATCGGTAAAAATACCTAATGTTCATAAATACATGATAGAGTGTGAATTTGATGTTGCTATAGAAGGGAAAAATGATCAGCATGTCATAAAACATAATAAAATAGGATGAATTTTAATTTCCGAGCTTTGGGACAAAAGTGTAAATATGCAAAAGTTTAGGGGAAAAATTGTAATTTTGACAAAGTTTGAGTCAAGGACTGTTTTAATAAATGTGAGTATTAAATAAGCTAAATCTATTATTATAGATTAAGAGAAACGAGATTCAAGTCGTGATCGAGGGAAAAATAAAGTTTCCGAGGAATAGGCTTGATTTCTAACATATTGTACAAAGGTAAGTTCATGTGTAAATGTAGTAACATAATTGTCATTTTAAGAAATTTAATGTTATTTATGTGATATGATGATTAATATCATGAAATATTATACTTTATAGTTATTATTGAATAATATGTAAATTATGAATTGCTACCGAGTATCGGTTTCGATGTTCCGTGGAAGACGGCAAAGATGTGTAATCGAGGAAAAAGCTCGTTTGAACCTTGGGAATAGATTAGAATACAAGTAACATATCACTAGGATGGTTGGGCATCCGAACTCGTTGAGTTGAGTCTGAGTTCGTGAGATGTAACTAGGCATCCGAGCTCGTTGAGTTGAGTCCGAGTTCACTTATGGATGCAATTGTCCGAACTCGTTGAGTTGAGTCTAAGTTCGTGAGATGTAACTAGGCATCTGCGCTCGTTGAGTTGAGTTCAAGTTCACTTATGGATGCGAACGCCCGATCTCGTTGAGTTGAGTCCGAGTTCGCTTATGGGAGGGTTACATGGTAGCTTGGCTACATATGTGGCACTTATGTGCAAACTTTCCATGTATCCGAATTATATTCCGATGTGTTCAACGAGTAAAATTCTAGTAATATGGAAGAATACTCAAGATACAAGTGACGTATTGGTAAGTGTTGTGGAATGGGCACTTTGGACAGGTATGTACTTAACCGTCGGGTTGAGACTTGATACGACAACAATAATATGGTAAGATGATGAATGATGAATAGAAATGTGATATATGTTTTGGTGATATTATGCTAATGTTGGTTGGTATAGTTGCTTTATTAAGTTATTTATTATTTGCATATGGATTTACTAAGCATCTATGCTTACTCCCTTCTTTTCATTCTTTGTAGTTTTGACAAGTCAATTTGGAGATCGGGACGGTCGGAGGCACGCTCACACTATCACTGGACAATTGCGGTATAATGATTTGTAATTTTTGGAAATATGGCATGTATAGCATTCCAATCATTTTGTGTGTATAATCTTACGATATGGCCCACGGATGGAATGGAAATGTTTGAGAATGATTAGCTATTGGAATGGCTAATCAAGTTTATATATGATAACATGTATGCTTTATGTCTTAACTAAACCATGAAAATCCTTGGAAAGGTAAAATTGGCCACAAAATAGAATCAGTCAGCAGCAGTGACGTGAATTTGAAAAATCACTAAAAATAGTAGAAATGGAATTAAATGATGAATAAATTGTGGAATCTAAGCTTGATGAGTCTATTTTCATATGGAAGAAATAAAACATGTAAATAAGTTATATTTTATGAGAGATTTAAGTTTTGATGGAATAGGGTCAGAGTGATCTCTGAATCCCCTATTCTGACTTTAGAAATTCACCATAAATTTTACAAAAACAATTAGAAGTTGTACCTTGCATGTATGAAATCTTTGGGGAGTCTAGATTTATTAGAAACAAACGTCATGGTCATTGAAACTCTGTACAGGGAGATATCTGATTCGTAGTACACAGGGGTCAGAGTAGTCGAACCCTGAAATAGGGGAGGCTTTAACTAATAAACTGTACTAATTGGCCTAGCCAAAAATTCTAGAAAAACATTAGTAAGTAGATATATGAGTCTAGTTTCAGGAAAAATTTACGAAATTGGATTTCGAGTTTTGTAACTTGAGATATGATTTTTTAACGACTCTGACGTAGATGAACAGTTTACCACGAGAATTGTTTGAATTTGTTTAAATGGTAAAATAAGTTTAGTAATGTGTCATACTCGACTCCGGCGATGGTCTTGGGTAATGGGGCGTTACAACAACCTTATAAAATACCTATTGATTTGATGATTATGTCACCTACATTAGTGGAAAGGAAGTCTTAAGTTCAACATATGAAGATCATAAATAAGCATTATGATTGTTTGCTTTATTGAT
Source organism: Gossypium longicalyx (assembly GCA_025698465.1). Classification (NCBI taxonomy): domain Eukaryota; kingdom Viridiplantae; phylum Streptophyta; class Magnoliopsida; order Malvales; family Malvaceae; genus Gossypium; species Gossypium longicalyx. Next base: position 23,747,711 of record CM047000.1, read on the forward strand.
AAGAAATTATGTTGAATGAAGAATGTTATCTGTGGCTATGACATACAAACAAACTATGATTCATGTTGGCATATTTTGAAACTTAGTATAAAATTCTCAAAATATTTTCATATGAATTACTTGTTAATAAAAAGTAGATCGATGAGCATGAAGTTATTAATGCATGCTTATGGAATAAAAGATTGATGCTGCTTACACAATTAGCAATTTTTTCTTAGCAAGACCTTTTGTTGTGAATAAGCATTACTCGGGATGAGCAATGATTTAAGTTTGGGGGTGTGTAAACGGAAAAATATATAGGATTTTTCCTATATAATTTATCATCTTTTTACTTAAATTCGTTGTTAAAACTAAGTAATTGTTTAATAAATTAATGCAATATTTGAAAATATGAAATTAGGACATAGAAATTATTAAAATGTGATTTTATGCTTTATTATATAGTTATCATGTATTAACTTGAGCATATTATATTTCTAAGGCATAAAGTGGGCCATGCATGAGTAAATTAAATAATTAAATATAAAATTATATTTAATAATTCATTTTAAAATATTTCATTAATAGTTTGGGTTTTAATTAATTAATTAAATTGGATAAATTTTATTCTATGGTCCTCTAACTTATTAATTTATTTTGGACAAGTCTGATAGCTTTGTTGGATTACAAAACCATCCAAATTGGAGACCAAGTCAACCCAATATTTAGCTACACATGGCTGTCCATTTAAATCATTCTTTCATTTAATTATACAAGGTCCTTGCAGTGTTGAAGAAATTAGAGATTTGCCCAAAGATTTACAATTGACTGAGTCTTAGTCCTGAGTTTTGTGGCATCCAAAATATCTTAAAAATCAAGAAAAAATCAAGTCAAAAGCCACTAAGCATGGCCACCCACCATTTGAGGAGATTTGAAGAGGTTAACATCCACTATTTTTTAGCAAACTACTCCCCTCTCTTCACCTAAAAATATGACCCCTTCATTTCCTAATCCATCATCCCTCATCCATCATCATTCTCTCTTCTCTCTCAACTCCCTTAGATTTTCCATTTACCATGCCTAGCATCATCTTTTCATAGAGATTTTAGCAATAAAATCCTCTTAAAGTGCCCTTGGTCAGCCACCTTGAAGAGCCATCAACAAAGGAGCAAAGCAAAGAAGCAAAAGAGCCTAGTCAGTCAGAGTCTTGGGTGACAGCCACTTTGATTTGGGTTTAATCTTTCCTTTCTTTAATATAATCTAAAAATGTTTGCTATGTGTTCTTTGTTCTTGTTTACAGCAATGTTAACTTAATTTTATTTAAGCTAAGATGATTTCTTTGATTAAATAATATTTATTTAATTCATGCTTATAATGTTTGTGCCTTAATCGATTATGTTTTCGATTAAAATCAAATATGTATATCGTTCATACGTGATTGAAATGCACCTGAATTAGCTGAGCGATCCTAATGAGACAATGGCTAATGGACGCATAATTGAAATGTGCGTGCTCAATTTAGATCCTAATCGGATTAAATTGTAGGTTGCATAACAACTCTAACCAAGCTCTGTTATCTGCATAGTTCTTAGATTTGTGTGATTATACTGTTTCAAACCTAACACGTCCTTGTTACCTCACACGAATACTAAGAAAACCTTAGTAAATAAGGATCAGTAAAATGCATATTTACTAAGTATAGGATTTTGAAAGGACCTAATGTGGTTTCCAAACACATGAAAGATCGAGTTGTCATGGAATGTTTTTCCAAATGTTATTAAGCATGTTGATAATAAATTTAGCTTAATTAAAGTAATTGTCCTAGTTTATTTATGTTATAATTGATGCAAATTGTGTTTAATTTTGCTAAAATCTATTTCATTCATATAGTTTGCACACTTAGGATAACTTGCATTAGCGATCATTGTATTTAGTTTAATATATTTTAATCATCACTTCTCAACTATATTGTGTTTTTATTTACCAAGTTGTTAATATAATTTTACAAATTAGGTGACTTAGTACAAATAAAATCCCTATGGATACAATAACTCGATACTTACTTATTACTTGATAATGACTGTGTACACTTGCACAAACCTACGTGTTACACATAACTATGAACTCGTAATGCCTATAACAAGCCCTAAATGCAGTCTTATTAACATCGACTTCCTTAACTCTAGCCTGATGATACCTAGATTGGAGATCTATTTTCGATAACATCGAAGCCCCTCGAAACTGATCAAACAAATCGTCAATCCTCGAAAGTGGATACTTATTGTTCACAGTTAATTTATTCAACTACCAGTAGTCGATGTACATCTTCATGGTACCACCCTTCTTCTATACAAACAGAACCAGTGCCCCTCACAGAGACACACTAGGATGGATGAAACCACGATCCAGAAGCTCTTTAAGTTGAGACTTAAGCTCTGTAAGTTCCTTCGGTGCTATTCGATAAGAAGCGATGGATACCAAAGCTATACCCAGTAAAAGCTCAATGTTGAACTCAACTTCCCAATTAGGAGGTAAACCCAGTAACTCCTCAGGAAAGACATTCAAAAATGCCCTCATTGTTCTAATATCCCTAACAGAAGAGTTTCTAGAATCTGAAACACAGACAAAAGCCATATATGCCTTAAACCCTTTTCGAACCAATTTCTCAGCCACAAGAGCGGAGATCACATTGGACAGATAATCTTGATGCTTACCGATCACAACCACTTTCTTATCATCCTCGGTCCTAAGAACAACCCACTTAGTCATGCAATCCAAACTAAATTAGTGCTCAACCAATGTAACACCCATTTATCAAGTCCTCCCTCTATCATTCTTTATGAGCCTAACATTCTCCTCTTAGCCAAATCTCACCTTTTGTTTTCTTTTATGGTGGTTCTTTGGATTCTGGAGTTCCTCGAGGTGTGAAGGAGTGTGCAAGGGATAACTGAGGAGCTCAAAACCTTTCCCTCATCTGTCAGTTGAAGATAACTCTGCTGGTAGTTATAGTGCTTTGGAAGGAGTTATGTTGGCTAGCATTCCTGGGTGTTGGCCGAATGCTCATTTCCCCTGTTATTGGATTTTTGTGTTTTCTTTAAGGTAGTGCATGATGTCTCAAGCTATGTGTTTAAGCAACCATACTAATGGATTTCACTGATAAACACAGGTCTTGGTGGGGAGCGTGTGATCAATCTTAGTTAAGCGATTTAGGAGATCTAAGCCGTACTTGTCAACCAAGGCAAGCATTAGGTTTAGTTGAGATTGTATTAAGGGAGGTCGTTACTCTTTTGATAAATGCCTAATGTAATGCTTTGGTTGAATATAGGTTATTGGGTGCACGTTGGCTATTCACATGTTTCGTAACTAGGTGTGTAATCACACTGCCTTTAGCAATAGATCGGCGAAAGCCAAACATGTTCGACTGTTAACACTACATGAACGTACGCTCGCTGTGTGGTGAATCGAATGCTCAAAATGTGGGCATTCGATCGAAGAGGCCACCATGAATGTTTTCATGGGCATAGGTTGTACAGTTAAGGCCACTATTTGGGCTTACGGGGCCACGCGAGCGTGTGGGCCCACATGGGTCGTATTATGGGCTTGGGCCCATTTTTGTTGTTTAACTGTTAAGGTTGCATGAGTCGTGCGAGACGACTTTAGGCCTACTGTTGGGTCGGTAAGTATACCTAAACCCTGATTTAGAAAAAGACTGTTTTACCCCTATGAGGTAAATTACGATTATACCCCTATGTGATGTATGACTGTTGAGCATGCCATATTTATCGTATGTACACTTATATTATACTGCATTGCATGGGGTGGGATATATATTATTGGAGGAAGTATACTGAAAGCCTATAAGCCTATTACTGGTAGCTTTGCTGCAACTACTATTAGTGCCGAAACTGATACTTTATTCTAGAGTGTAGGGATGGGTGGGACGATTTATTCCTCACATGGACTTTAGGGCTGGACGAAGTAGAGTGTAGAGGATGGTTGGGTAGGATCTTTTTATGCATTTCTGATACTGTACTGTATTGGGCTAAGGCCCACACTGATATTGCTATTGATATGGGCTTAAGCCCAGACTGTTCAGCATTATTTGTGTGATTGCTTTTTTTTTAAAGGGATTACATATTGAGTTTCATACTCACCTTTTCTGCTTAACTATGCAGGTAATCCTTAGGTGGGTCGGTGCTGCGAGGGACTCAGAGATGGCGACACCATTGTTTATTATTCCGTATTGAATTTTAGTAAGAGTATTTTTATTTGAGGTATTTTATGTAATAAGGCCATTTTAAGTTTTCATTTTTATTTTGGGGATTTTATTTATATCTGTTAGCCGTAGGATGCAGGTTTTCAAATATAAAAGAAAAAGGTTTTCAACTATCAAGCTGCGTAACCTGATTTAAAAGATTTCGCAATGATAATGTTTTTAAGTAATATAAAAACCTGGTATGAGACATGTTTTGCTAAACGAACCTGTATTTTGGCAAGCGGACTAAACAAGTTGGATTTACAAAAGAATCACAAACAAGGCTCTTTACGCAAACAAGCTTTTCTACTAAATCTACGATTTTACAAAACCCACCCCAATGCGACATCACGGATGCGACCCTAACGTCTAGGCCGGGCTTGGGGTGTTACATTTAGCGGTATCAGAGTCAGGTTACAAAACTCAACTGTGGATTTGGGTTTTCTAAAAATGTAAAGTTTTCAAAAGGGATTGTTTCAAATGGTCTTTGGAAGTAATACTTTTGAATGTGTGGTCTACCGAGTCTGCGACACCGATTCTGTAAGTTCTCTAAAACTACTGTTTGATTTAACTAAAATAAGATTATCGTAGATGATAGACCATACTGAAACCCTTACTAGGGATATCTAAAACTGTAGTAGGACTACGTTCTGAGAAAACAAACAATTCTGAATTATTTATGCCATTTTTTCATAAAACATCCACTAATAAACATTGGAACTGTAAAATTGATGCATAAAACTATTAATATAGATAATACGTGAATTGACTATGAGCACTAGAGGTACTCGTGAAAGGGGTACTAGAGGCCGCGGTGGAGGCCGTGAAGGTGCTCGGGTTGGATCTTTGACTTCAGGCCATATGCCTAACGTAGGGGAAAGAGAGGCTCTAGATTCACCTATTATCGAGACTGGGTCACACGATTGAGCGGCTAGGGATGATGCACTATCCCAAGCTATGCTGCGGATTTTGGAAAGGGTTGCTGGGCCCAATACTGGTATTGTAGGCCGTGGGTCGGTAACGGAATGACTCAGGTCTAATGGGGCTGAGATCTTTAGGGGTATCATAGGAGTTGCCCCTAATGTGGCTGAATACTGGACAGAGGCCGTAGAGAGGATTATGGATGACCTCGACTATAATGCAGAGCAGAAACTAAAAGGTGTAGTGTCGTTATTGAGAGATAAATCCTATCAGTGGTGGCTTACTATGAAAGAGGTGGAAATGGTATGGGTCATGGTCGTGGAGCACTAGGCAGAGGTATGGGTCATACTGAGGCGAGGCAGCCAGTACTGGTTTATGTTGCACGTCACCGATAAGATGGAGACACCTCAGATGTTATTACGGGTACATTTTTTATTCATCAGGTACCTTACATTGCATTGATTGATGTTGGTTCCACGCACTCTTATATAGCATGCACTGTGTCTGAGACTTTGGGTATGATGATTGAAAACACTATGAGTGAGGTTACTGTGTTGAGTCTACTAGGGAAGTTAGTGAGAGTGAATAAACTATTTAAAGATGTACTTTTGGAGGTTCATGGAAGGATCTTTTCAGCCGAGTTGATGGAAATCCCTTTTAGGGAATTCAAAGTAATATTGGGCATGGGCTGGCTGGTTAAGCATCAGACGAATTTGGATTGTGCTGCTAAGCGGGTGGTCCTGAAAACTATAAAGGATGATGAGGTAGTTGTGATTGGGGAGCGTCAGAATTATCTTTCAAATGTGATTTCTGCACTTAGAGTTGAGAAGTTGGTTCATAATGGTTGTGACGGATATTTAACTTATGTCAGTGCTACGGGTTCTGAGGTGTTGTCTGTTGAGGATATTAGAACAGTTAAGGAATTTCCGGATGTCTTTCTTGATAAGTTACCTGGGTTACCTCCAAGCCGAGAAGTTGAATTTGGGATTGAGCTTTTGCCTGGTATAGCTCCGGTGTCCATCGCCCCTTATAGAATGGCACCGAAGGAGCTTGTAGAGCTTAAGACTCAAATTCAGGAGTTACTGAATAGAGGGTTCATCCGCCCAAGTGTGTCTCCATGGGGAGCACCGCTGTTGTTCTTGAAGAAGAAGGATGGAACTTTGCGTATGTGCATCGATTACCAGAAAAGGAACAAATTGAATATAAAAAATAAGTACCCCCTACCAAAGATTGACGATCTTTTTGACCAATTTCGAGGAGATTTGATTTTCTCTACCATCAACTGAGGGTCAAGGAGGCTGATGTATACAAGACAGCATTTAGGACTCGTTACGATTATTATGAGTTTCTAGTGATACTGTTTGGACTGATGAATGCACCAGCGACTTTTATGGATCTGATGAACCGAGTGTTCCAGCCCTATCTGGATCAGTTCGTAGTGGAGCTTATAGATGGCGTTCTAGTGTACACGAGGACTGAGGATGAATATGATGCTCATCTCCGAGTTGTACTACAGATTTTAAGGGAGAAGCAGTTGTATGCGAAATTCAGAAAGTGTGAATTCTGGCTAAGTGAGGTAACTTTTCTGGGTCACATGGTATCTATTGAGGGGATTAGGGTTGATCCTCGAAAAATTGAAGCGGTTCTAGATTGGAAGCAACCTAAGTCAGTGTTAGAGATTTAAAGTTTTCTTGGTCTGGTGGGGTATTACAGACGGTTTGTTGAGGGGTTTTCGTTGATCACTGCACCTCTAACTAAATTGTTGCGTAAAGGAGTACCATTTAACTGGACCGAGAAGTAGCAGGAAAGTTTTGAGAAGCTTAAGAAAGTTCTAACTGAGGCCCCTGTTTTGATGCAACCAGAATCTAGGAAGGAATTCACGGTTCACAGCGATCCATCACATTTTGGTTTGGGATGTGTGTTTATGCAAGAGGGTAAGGTAGTGGCATATGCATCTCATCAGCTTAAGAGGCACAAAACGAACTACCCGATACATGACTCGGAATTGGCAGTGGTGGTATTCGCATTGAAGATTTGGAGGCATTATCTGTATGGAGAGAAGTGTATTATTTACACGGATCACGACAGTCTCAAGTATCTCCTCAACCAGAAGGAGTTAAACCTTAGGCAACGTAGATGGGTCGAGTTGCTTAAGGATTACAATTGTTCGATTGAATAACATCTTGGTAAAGCTAATGTAGTAGCCGATGAACTGAGCCGTAGGGCTGTCACTAATTTGAGGGTGATGTTTGCTCGTCTCAGCTTATTCGATGATGGGAGTTTATTGGCCGAACTTCAAGTTAAACCAAGGTGGATTGAGTAGATTTAGGGTAAACAGTTGGAAGATGAGTCGTTGAGTACTAGATTTCGATAGATAGAGAATGGGGAAACTTCGGATTTTGGGTTAAATAGCAAAAGGGTACTTTGTTTCCGTGGGAGAGTCTATGTGCTGAGGGATACTGATTTCAGACAGTTTATACTAGAAGAGGCACATAGTAGTCTTTACGCCATGTATCTTGGCAGAAGTAAGATGTACCGAGACCTTCGAGAGTTATATTGGTAGCCAGGACTTAAACGGGAAGCTATTGATTTTGTGAGTAAATGTCTAACTTGTCAACAGGTTAAGGTGAAGCATCAGTTGCCTTCAGGGTTGCTTCAGCCAGTTAAGATTCCACTTTGGAAATGGGAGAGAGTAACTATGGATTTTGTTAGTGGGCTACCCCTAATACCTTCTAAGAAAGAGTCAGTGTCGGTCACCGTGGATCGGTTGACCAAGTCTGCCCACTTTATACCCTTTCTTATTGATTACTCGTTACAGAAGTTGGTTAAGCTATATTTGTCTGAAATTGTGAGATTTCATGGGGTACCGATTTCCATTATATCTGATAGGGATCCTCACTTTATATCTCGGTTTTGGAAGAAATTACATGAAGTATTGGGTACAAGATTGGACTTCAGTACTACGTTCCATCCTCAAACAGACGGGCAATCAGAGAGGGTGATTCAGATACTGGAGGATATGTTAAAGAGTTATGTGATTGATTTCTTAGGCAATTGGAAGGATTACTTACCGTTGGCAGAGTTTGCATACAACAATAGCTACCAGTCTAGCATACAGATGGCACCTTACGAGGCATTATATGGTCATATGTGATGTACTTCTTCTTGTTGAACAGAGTTGGGTGAACGGCGTATTTGGGCCCTGAGTTGATTTCTGATATTGAGGACAAGGTCAGATTGATTCGGGATCGGCTGAAGGCAGCTTCAGACAGACACAAGTCTTATGCGAATCTGAAGCGAAAGGAGATTGAGTTCTCAATGGGGGACTTGGTGTTTCTTAAGGTCTCACCATGGAAAAAGATATTGAGGTTTGGTCGAAAGGGCAAGCTAAGCCCTAGGTTCTTTTGGCCTTATCGTATACTGAAGCGCGTGGGACTGGTAGCCTATCAACTTGAGTTACCTCTAAAGTTGGATCAGATTCATGATGTATTCTACGTCTCTATATTGAGGCGATATCGCTCTGATCCTTCACACATCATTTTGACTGAGGTGATTGAGGTTAGACCATATCTGACCTTTGAGGAAGATCCGGTTCAAATTTTAGACTGTGATGTAAAAATTCTGAGGAAGAAGTCTATTCCAATAGTTAAAGTACTATGGCACAATCACAGTTCTGAGGAGGCGACGTGGGAACCTGAAGAGGCAATGCGTAAAAATACCCTCATCTATTTTGATCAGGTAAAATTTGAGGCCAAAATTTTCTTTTAAGGGGTAGAGTTGTAACTCCCCAAATCTTTAGTAATTTAGTTATGGGTTAGGGTGCATGTTGGCTTACTTGATGTGATGGTTAAGGGTCCTGAGTAGTATGGGAAGACCTGAGTCCAAACCTAGGCTTTAGCAAAACTTTTTGGTTTCTACTGAATTAAACCTTTACTGCTAGATGTTAGGTTCTTAAAAAAAATTATGGGGAATCAAGTCATAAAAATTCGCGTAGTGTAGGGGATAGTGGCGTGTTACTATTTACTAGAAGACTGGGGTTCGAGTCATGCATCGAGCTAGTGTGTGTGTGTGTTTTTTTTTTGCAAACAGCTTAGTGGATGTTTGTGTGACAGAGGAACTCTACTGCTTGAATGGTTGGAGTGTTTGACTGGGTAGGGGATCATGTAGCCGAATTATTAGGATGGAAAAGGGGGATATGGATAGTGTATGATTTGAGGGTGTGGTGGAGAGGTTTTAAGAAAAAATCAAAGAGAGGTATTGATGGGGGAATGTTGATGCCGTATAGGGATGCTAGGCACTTAGAAAATGTGGTTTTGGTAAGTTTTGCATTTGGTTTTGCAGCTTTCATTCTATGGAAATCGATTGGAGCTTAGGGAGTCTTGTAGTTTCATTCAATTTTGCTTTCGAGATTTGGCATTTCAGGTTTTTTCTTTCTCCCCTTAGTCGATTTCTTTCTTCTCACTTCTTAGGATTGTTTGGATTTTTCTTCTAGGACCAACCGATTCTTTGCTTCTACCCCAAGCCTTGGCCGAATATTGTAGGTGGTTATTTTGGCTTCTCCAGACGTTGCTTTTCTCCCTCTCCTCTTCTTGGTTTATTGTTTGCCGAATACTATGTTTTTGGTACCCTAAGCCGAATATTTCATCCTTTACTACCTTCATCTTTCGTTGGTTTGTTACTATTCTCTGACAATCGGTGAGTTCATTATTCCTATTGTTTTCTCTTCTCCTTCTTCATTTTTCAAGTCTTCCCTCTATCATTTTTTGGGAGCCGAACATTCTCCTCTTAGCCGAATCTCACCTTTTGTTTTCTCTTATGGTGGTTCTTTGGTTTCTGAAGTTCTTCGAGGTGTGAAGAAGTGTGCAAGGGATAACTGAGGAGTTCAAAACCTTTCCCTCATCTGTCAGTTAAAGATAACTCTATTGGTAGTTACTATACTTTAGAAGGGGGTATGTTGGCTAGCATTTCTGGGTGTTGGTCGAATGCTCATTTCCCCTGTTATTGGATTTTTGTGTTTTCTTTAAGGTAGTGCATGATGTCTCAAGCTATGTGTTTAAGCAACCATACTAATGGATTTCATTGATAAACGCAGGTCTTGGTGGGGAGCGTGTGATCAATCTTAGTTAAGCAGTTTAGGAGATCTAAGCCATACTTGTCAACCAAGGCAAGCATTATGTTTTGTTGGGATTGTATTAAGGGAGGTCGTTACTCTTTTGGTAAATGACTAATGGAATACCTTGGTTGAATATAGGTTTTTGGGTGCGCATGGGCTATTCACACGTTTTGCAACCAGGTGTGTAATCACATTGCCTTTAGCAATAGATCGACAAAAGCCGAAAATGTTCGACTGTTGACACTACACGAGCGTACGCTCCCACGTGTGGTGAACCGAATGCTCAAAATGTGGGCATTCGATCGAAAAGGCCACCATGAACGTTTTCATGGGCTTAGGCTGATTTTGGGCCATGATGGGCCGAAATGGGCTGTGCGGGCCCAGGGCTCGTGGGCCTCGCACTAGCAAACCGTATGAATGTGTGGAGATTGTCGGGTTGGCTGTGTAGTTTGCATGGTCAAGGCCACTATTTGGGCTTACAGGGCTACGCAAGCGTGTGGGCCCAAATGGGTCGTATTATGGGCTTGGGCCCATTTTTACTATTTAACTGTTAAGGTTGCACGAGTCACGCGAGATGACTATGGGCATACTATTAGGTCGGTAAGTATACCTAAACCCTAATTTAAGAAATGACTGTTTTACCCCTATGAGGTATATTATGATTATACCTCTATGTGATGTATGACTGTTGAGCATGCCTTATTTATCGCATGTACACTTATATTATGCTGCATTGCATGGGGTGGGATATATATTATTGGAGGAAGTGTACTGAAAGGCTATAAGCCTATTACTGGCAGCTCTGCTGCAACTACTATTAGTGCCGAAACTAGTACTTTATTCTGGAGTATAGGGATGTGTGGGTCGATTTATTCCCCACTGTATTAGGCTAAGGCCTACACTGATATTGCTACTGATATGGGCTTAAGCCTAGACTGTTCAGCACTATTTATGTGACTACTGTTTTTTAAAAGGGATTACACATTAAGTTTCATACTCATCTTTTCTGCTTAACTGTACAAGTAATCCTTAGGCGGATCGGTGCTGCGAGGGACTCGGAGATGGCCACACCATTGTTTATTATTCCATATTGAATTTTAGTAAGAGTATTTTTATTTGAGGTATTTTATGTAATAAGGCTATTTTAAGCTTCCATTTTGATTTGGGGGATTTTTTTTGTATCTGCTAGCCGTAGGATGCAAGTTTTCAAAAGTAAAAGAAAAAGGTTTTCAACTATGAAGTTGCGTAACCTGATTTAAAAGCTTTCGCAACGATAATGTTTTTAAGTAATATAAAAACCTGGTACGAGACATGTTTTACTAAACGAACCTATATTTTGGCAAGCGGACTAAACAAGTTGGATTTACAAAAGAACCACAAACAAGGTTATTTACACAAACAAGCTTTTCTACTAAATTTGTGATTTTGCAAAACCCACCTCAATACGACATCCCGGATGCGGCCCTAACATTTTCGTCAGGTTTAGGGTGTTACATTTAGTGGTATCAGAGCCAGGTTGTAAAACTCAACTGTGGATTTGGGTTATCTAAAAATGTAAAGTTTTCAAAAGGGACTGTTTCAAATGGTTTTTGGAAGTAATACTTTTGAATGTGTGGTCTACTGAGTTAGCAGCACCGATTTTGTAAGTTTTCTAAAACTACTATTTGATTTAATTGAAATATGATTATCGTAGATGATAGACCATCCTGAAACCCTTATTAAGGAAACCTAAAACTGTAGTAAGACTATATTCTGCGAAAATAAACAACTCTGAATTATTGATGCAATTTTTTCATAAAACATCCACTAATAAACACTAGAAATATAAAATTGATGTATAAAACTGTTAATACAGATAATACGCGAATCGACTATGAGCACTAGAGGTACTTGTGGAAGGGGTGCTAAAGGCCGCGGCGGAGGCCGTGGAGGTGCTCGGGCTGGATCTTCAGCTTCGTGCCATATGCCTAATGTAAGGGCAAGAGAGGCTTCGAATTCACCTGTAACTGAGACAGGGTCACACGATCGGGCGGCTGGGGATAACACACTATCCCAAGCTATGCTGCGAATTTTGGAAAAGGTTGCTGGGCCTAATACTGGCACTGTGGGTCGTGGGTTGGTAACAAAACGACTCAGGTCACAAGAGTTGCCCTTAATATGGCTGAATACTAGATAGAGGACACAAAGAGGATTATGGATGACCTCGACTGTACTGCAGAGCAGAAACTAAAAGGTGTAGTGTTGTTATTGAGAGATGAAGCCTATCAATGGTGGCTTACTGTGAAAGAGGGCACTTAGCCCGATCGATTAACTTGGGAGTTTTTCAAAAATACCTTCCAAGGGAAATATGTGGGCCTAGCTATATGGATACCCGCAGAAGGGAATTTCTGAATCTGACCTAGGGGATACGACCGTAGCTGAATATGAGGTAGAATTTTTACGGTTGAGCTGTTATGCACGAGGCATGGTGGCCATTGAGTATGAGCAGTGTGTATGTTTCGAGGACGACGTCAAAGATAATCTGCGAGTTTTGATAGCTCCATAGAAGAAGCGAGATTTTTCAGTATTAGTAGAAAAAGTAAAGATCACTGAGGATGTATAGCGCGCTGAGCGCCAAAAATCATGAGAATGATAAGGGGAGAAACAAGAGGGTTTGAGAGCCCTCAAGTTTAGCTATAGGGCCTAAGAAAAGGGCCAGAGCTGATGGGTCAGCTAGAGTTGGGACCCCTGTTGCTACTTTTGGGTTGCAGCCTTGTACAGTTTGTGGGAAAGACCATCAGGGCGAGTGCTGGGTACAGAAAGGGGCATGTTTTAGATGTGAATCTATAGAGCACCGTATCAGGGATTGTCTACGAAGGCCTGATTAGATGCAACCTATTGGTAGGGGTATTGTTCAGCCACAGAAAGGTTTTCAGCAGTCACTGAGAGGTCGTGGTCAGGCAAGAGGTGGTAATGGTATAGGTCGTGCTCATGGAGCATCGAGCAGAGTTGAGGGTCATACTGAGGACAGGCAACCAACACTAGTTTATGCTGCACGTCGACAAGAGGATGGAGATGCCTCAGATGTTATTATGGGTATGTTTTTTATTCATCAGGTACCTTACATTGCATTGATTGGTGTTGGTTCCATGCACTCTTATATAGCATGCACTGTGTCTGAGACTTTGGGTATGATGATTGAAAACACTATGAGTGAGGTTGCCGTGTTGAGTCCATTAGGGCAGTCAGTGAGAGTGAATAAACTGTTTAAGGATGTACCTTTAGAGGTTCAAAGAAGGATATTTTCAGCCGACTTGATGGAACTTCATTTTGGAGAATTCAACATAATATTGGGCATGGGCTAGCTGGTTAAGCATGAAGTGAATTTGGATTGTGCTGCTAAGCGAGTGGTCTTGGAAACTGTAGAGGGTGACAAGGTACTTGTGATTGGGGAGCGTCAAAATTATCTTTCAAATGTGATTTCTGCACTTAGAGCTGAGAAGTTGGCTCGTAAGGGTTGTGATGCATATTTAGCTTATGTCAGTGCTACGGGTTCTGAGGTGTTGTCTGTTAAGGATATCAAAGTAGTTAAGGACTTTCCAAATGTCTTTCCTAATGAGTTACCTGGGTTACCTCCAAGCCGAGAAGTTGAATTTGGGATTGAGATTTTGCCTGGTATAGCTCCGATGTCCATCACCCCTTATAGACTGGCACTGAAGGAGCTCGTAGTGCTTAAGACTCAAATTCAGGAGTTACTAGATCGAGGGTTCATCCGCCCAAGTATGTCTCCGTAGGGAGCACCGCTGTTGTCCGTAAAGAAGAAGGATGGAACTATGCGTATGTGTATCGATTACCAGAAATGGAACAAATTGACTATAAAAAAAGGTCCCCTTACCAAGGATTGACGATGTTTTTAACCAATTTCGAGGAACTTCAATTTTCTCTAAGATTGATCTCCGGTCGGGGTACCATCAACTGAGGGTCAAGGAGGCTGGTGTATACAAGACAACATTTAGGACTCGTTATGATCATTATGAGTTTCTAGTGATGTCGTTTGGACTGATGAATGCACCAGCGGCTTTTATGGATCTGATGGACCGAGTGTCCCGGCCCTATCTAGATCAGTTCGTAGTAGTGTTTATAGATGACGTTCTAGTGTATTCGAGGACTGAAGATGCACATGATGCTCATCTCCTAGTTGTACTGTAGATTTTAAAGGAGAAATAGTTGTATGCTAAATTTAGCAAGTGTGAATTCTTGCTAAATGAGTTAGCTTTTCTGGGTCATGTTGTATCTGCTGAGGGGATTAGGGTTGATCCTCGAAAAATTAAAGTGGTTCTAGATTGGAAGCAACTTAAGTCGATTTTAGAGATTCAAATTTTCTGGGTCTGGCATTGTATTACTGACAGTTTGTTAAGGGGTTTTCGTTGATCACTGCACCTCTGACTAAATTGTTGCCTAAAGGAGTACTGTTTAACTGGACCGAGAAGAAGCAAGAAAGTTTTGAGAAGCTTAAGAAAGTTCTGATTGAGGCACCTGTTTTAATACAACTAGAATCTGGGAAGGAATTCACGGTTTACAGTGATGCATCACATGTTGGTTTGGGATGCGCGTTGATGCAAGAGGGTAAGGTAGTGGCATATGCATCTCGTCAGCTTAAGACGCTTGAAATGAACTACCCGATGCATGACTTGGGATTGGCGGAGTTAGTATTCGTATTGAAGATTTTGAGGCATTATCTGTATGGTGAGAAGTATAGTATTTACACATATCACAAAAGTCTCAAGTATCTCCCCACCCAGAAAGAGTTAAACCTTAAGCAACGTAGATGGGTCAAGTTGCTTAAGGATTATGATTATTCGATTGATTACCATCCTGGTAAATCTAATGTAGTAGCCGATGCACTGAGCCATAGGGCTATCACTGATTTGAGGGTGATGTTTCCTCATCTCATCTTATTTAATGACTGGAGTTTACTAGCCGAACTTCAAGTTAAATCGAGGTGGATTAAGCAGATTAAGGGTAAACAGATAGAGAATGGGGAAACTTCAAATTTTGGGTTGAATAGCAAAGGGGAACTTTGTTTCCGTGGGAGAGTCTGTGTACCAAAGGATACTGATTTGAGACAGTTTATACTGCAAAAGGCACATCGTAGTCTTTACGCCATGCATCCTAGCAGAAGTAAGATGTACTGAGACCTTCGGGAGTTATATTGGTGGCCAGGAATTAAGCGGGAAGTTATTGATTTTGTGAGTAAATGTCTAACTTGTCAACAGGTTAAGGCGAAGCATCAGTTGCCTTTAGGGTTGCTTCAGCCTGTTAAGATTCCACTTTGGAAATGGGAGAGAGTAACTATGGATTTTGTTAGTGGGTTACCCCTAGCACCTTCTAAGAAAAATTTGATGTGGGTCATCGTGGATCGGTTGACCAAGTCTGTAGACTTTATACCCATTCGTACAGATTACTTGTTAAAGAAGTTGGCTAAGCTGTATGTGCCTGAAATTATGAGATTGCATGGGGTATTAGTTTCCATTATATCCGATAAGGATCCTCACTTTACGTCTTGATTTTGGAAGAAATTACATGAAGCATTGGGTACAGGATTGGACTTCAGTACTGCATTCCATCCTCAAATAGACGGGCAGTCAGAGAGGGTGATTCAGATACTAGAGGATATGTTAAGGAGTTGTGTGATTGATTTCTAGGGCAGTTAGGAGGATTACTTATCGTTGGCAGAGTTTACATACAACAACAGCTACCAGTCTAACATACAGATGGCACCTTATGAGGCATTATATGGTTGTAGGTGTCGTACTCCTTCTTGTTTGATAGAGTTAGGTGAACGGCGTATTTTGGGCCCTGAGTTGTTTTTTGATACTAAGGACAAGGTCAGGTTGATTCGGGATCGGCTGAAGGCAACTTCAGACAAATAGAAGTCCTATGAAGATCAGAAGTGAAAGGAGATTGAGTTCTTGGTAGGGGACTTGGTGTTTCTTAAGGTCTCACCATGGAAAAAGGTACTACGGTTTGGTCGGAAGGGCAAGCTAAGCCCTAGGTTTATTAGGGCTTATCGTATATTGAAGCACGTGGGACCGGTAGCCTATCAACTTGAGTTACCTCCAGAATTGGATCAGGTTCATGATATGTTCCACGTCTCTATGTTGAGGCGATATCGCTCTGATCCTTCACACATCGTTTCGACTAAGGAGATTGAGGTTAGACCATATCTGACCTTTGAAGAAGAGCCGGTTCAGATTTTAGATCGTGATGTAAAAGTTTTGAGGTAGAAGTCTATTCCACTGGTTAAAGTACTATGGTGCAATCACAGTTCTGAAGAGGCCACGTGAGAACCTGAAGAGGCGATGTGGCAACAATACCCTCATCTATTTTGATCAGGTAAATTTTGAGGTTGAAATTTTCTTTTAGGGGGTAGAGTTGTAACGTCCCAAATCTTTAGTAATTTAGTTGTGGGTTAGGGTGCATGTTGGCTTACTTGCTGTGATGGTTAAGGGTCCTGAGTAGTATGGGAAGACCTGGGTCCAAACTTAGGCTTTAGCAAAACTTTTTGGTTTCTACTGAATTAAATCTTTACTGCTAGATGTTGGGTTCCTAAAAAAATTATGGGGAATCAAGTCATAAAAAGTCGAGTGGTGTAGAGGATAGTGGCGTGTTACTATTTGCTAGAAGTCTGGGGTTCGAGTCATGCAGCGAGCTAGTGCATTTTTTTTACAAACGGCTGAGTGGATGTTTGTGTGACAAAGGGGCTCTATTGCTTAGACGGTTGGAGTGTTTGACTGGGTAGGGGATCATGTAGCTGAATTATTAGTAGGGAAAAGGGGGATATGGATAGTGTACTATTTGACGGTGTGGTGGAGAGGTTTTAGGAGAAAATCAATGAGATGCTAGGCCATTAGGGAATGCGGTTTTGGTAAGTTTTACATTTGGTTTTGCTGCTTTCATTCTGTGGAAACCGATTAGGGCTTAGGGAGTCTTGTAGTGTCATTCAATTTTGATTTCGAGATTTGGCATTTCAGGTTTTTCGTTTCTCCCCTTGACCGATTTTTTTCTTCTCTCTTCTTAGGATTTTTTGGCTTTTGCTTCTAAGACCAACCGATTCTTTGCTTTTACCCCAAGCCTTGGCTGAATATTGTAGGGGGTTATTTTGGGTTCTTCAGACATTCCTTTTCTCCTTCTCCTTTTCTTGGTATATTGTTTGCCGAATGTTGTGGTTTTGGTACCCAAGACGAATATTTAATCCTTTGCTATCTTCATCTTTCGTTGGTTTGTTACTGTTCTCTGACAATCGGTGAGTTCATTATTCCTATTGTTATCTCTTCTCTTTCTTCATTTATCTAGTCCTCTCTCTATCATTCTTTGGGAGCCGAACATTCTCCTCTTAGCCAAATCTCACCTTTTGTTTTCTCTTATGGTGGTTCTTTGGTTTTTGGAGTTCCTTGAGGTGTGAAGGAGTGTGCAAGGGATAACTGAGGAGTTCAAAACCTTTCCCTCATCTGTCGGTTGAAGGTAACTCTCCTGGTAGTTACTGTGCTTTAAAAGGGGGTATGTTGGCTAGCATTCCTTGGTGTTGGCTGAATGCTCAAATCCCCTGTTATTCGATTTTTATGTTTTCTTTAAGGTAGTGCATGATGTTTCAGGCTGTGTGTTTAAGCAACCATACTAATGGATTTCACTGATAAACGCAGGTCTCGGTGGGGAGCGTGTGATCAATCTTAGTTAAGCGGTTTAGGAGGTCTAAGCCTTACTTGTCAACCAAGGCAAGCATTATGTTTAGTTGGGATTATATTAAGGGAGGTCGTTACTCTTTTGATAAATGACTAATGGAATACCTTGGTTGAATATAGGTTTTTGGCTGCGCGTTGGCTATTCACACGTTTTGCAACCAGGTGTGTAATCACACTGCCTTTAGCAATAGATCGACGAAAGCCAGAAATGTTTGACTGTTGACACTACATGAGCGTACGCTTGCACGTGTGGTGAACCGAATGCTCAAAATGTGGGCATTTGATCGAAGAGGCCACCATGAACGTTTTCATGGGCTTAGGTTGATTTTGGGCCACGATGGGCCGAAATGGGCCGTGTCGGCCCCACGGGCTTGTGGGTCCCCCATGGGCAAACTGCACGAATGTGTGGAGATTGTCGGGCTGACTGTGTAGGTTACACGGGTAAGGCCACTATATGGGCTTATGGGGCCACGCGAGCGTGTCGACCCACATGGGTCGTATTATGGGCTTGGGCCCATTTTTACTGTTTAACTATTAAGGTTTCACAAGTCACGCGAGACGACTGTGGACCTACTTTTAGGTCGGTAAGTATACCTAAACCCTAATTTAAGAAATTACTATTTTACCCCTATGAGGTAAATTACGTTTATACCTCTATGTGATGTATGACTGTTGAACATGCCATATTTATCGTATGTACACTTATATTATGCTGCATTGCATGGGGTGGGATATATATTATTGGAGGAAGTGTACTGAAAGGCTATAAGCCTATTACTGGCAGCTCTGCTGCAACTACTGTTAGTGCCAAAATCGGTACTTTATTCTAGAGTGTAGGGGTGGGTGGGTTGATTTATTCCCCACAAGGAGTGTAGGGCTGGACGGAGTGGAGTGTAGAGGATGGTTGGGTAGGATCTTTTTATGCATTATTGATACTATACTGTATTGGGCTAAGGCCCACACTGATATTGCTACTGATCTGGGCTTAAGCCCAGATTCTTCAGCACTATTTATGTGACTGCTTTTTTTAAAAAGGGATTACACACTGAGTTTCGTACTCACCTTTTCTGCTTAACTGTGCAGGTAATCCTTTGGCGGGTTGGTGCTGCGAGGGACTTTGAGATGGCCCCACCATTGTTTATTATTCCATATTGAATTTTAGTAAGAGTATTTTTATTTGAGGTATTTTATGTGATAAAGCCATTTTAAGTTTTCATTTTTATTTGGGGGCTTTTATTTATATCTGTTGGCCATAGGATGCAGGTTTTCAAAAATAAAAGAAAAAGGTTTTCAACTATCAAGTTGCGTAACCTGATTTAAAAGCTTTCAAGGCGATAATGTTTTTAAGTAATATAAAAACCTGGTACGAGACATGTTTTGCTAAACGAACTTGTATTTTGGCAAGCATACTAAACAAGTTAGATTTACAAAAGAACCACAAACAATGTTATTTACGCAAACGAGCGTTTCTACTAAATCTACGATTTTGCAAAACCCACCTCAATGCGACATCACGGATGCGACCCTAAGTCTAGGCTGGGTTTGGGGTGTTACAACCAACCAGTCTATACCTAGAATTAAGTCAAACTCCTCAAACGGAAGCTCTATCAAATTTGCTAGAAATACCTCCCCTTACACTTCTAACAGAACATTCCTATAAAGTCTATTAACCCGAACAGACTGCCCCAACAAACTCATTACAGTAATCTCACTAGAAGTGCTCTCAATAGAAATCTCAAGTTTTTGAAAACAGTACTAGCTACATAGGAGTGAGTAGAACCTATGTCTATCAGAGCAGTATAAGGTACATAAAAATTAAAGAACACACCTGTGATAACATTAGGAGCGTCTCTATCCTCTTGGTGCTGACCAGTATAATCCAACGCAAGCTGCCTCGCCTCAATCTAACTAGCACCTCTACCCGGTGCTCTTTGTCCTCGACCCATACCATTACCACCCTTAGTCGATCCATAGCCCTTACGTAGCTGCTAAACTACCCTCTGAGGCTGTACAGAACCCGGTCCTGAAGCTTGCATCTGATCAGCCCACTGTAGCACTCTCGAATCCAATGATCCAAAGACCTACACCTTAGACAAGCCCCTATCCTCCTCCTACACTCGCCCAGATGGCACCTAAAACAATCACTGCAAGGCTGAATCCTAGTAGAAGCAACAGGAACCCCCACCCCAATAGGCCCATCAGGTGTGGCCCATTTCTTAGGCCTCTAAACAGAACTAGAGGGCTTCGAATCTTTCTTATTCTTGCCTCTCTCACGATCCCTATTTTGGTGCTCCACGCGCTTAACCTCCTCGGTGAACTTCACCTTATCTCCTAGAACCACGAACTCTCACTCCCTCTGTAGAGCAATCAATACCTTAAATTATCCCTCAAGCCATCCTCAAAATGGACGCATTTCTCATACTCAGGAGCCACCATGCCTCGAGCATAGTGGCACAACCTCAGAAACTCAGCCTCATACTCGGCCACAGATCTATCACCTTGCGTGAGATTGATGAACTCACGCCTACGAGAAACAACATAGCTCGCGCCAACATACTTCCCCTGGAAAGCTGTTTTAAAATAGTCCTAGTATGGACGCTAAGGCTGAGTACCCTCCTCAACTGACAACCACCACTAATACGCCTAATTACGAGGCAAAGAGACCGCACCCTTAAGTTTCTACTCAAGAGTACAGTCGATGTCATTCATGATCCTCTCGGTGGCCTCCAACCAATACTCGGATAGAGTATGGGCGAATCTAGTGACACCCCTAAACAGCTCAGCTTCATTGGAGCAGAGTCGTTTAGTTACCGACCTACAGCCCCCAGATCCAGAATAGGGTCCAGCGACCCTCTCCAACACTCTCAATATGGCTTGGAATAGTGCGTCGTCCCCAGCTGAGTGGCTTTCAGACCCAGTCTCAGTAGTAGCTAAAATCAGTGTTGTATCACCCCTCTCCATATTCAATGCCGGAATAGGTTTACGGAGCATTACTAGATTTACGAAACAATTAAACAACCATTTAACATACATAACATCATTTCATACATTCATCATTCAAACTCAATCAATTTGTCCCTAATACGAGCCTACGAGGCCCAAAACATGCTTTAAAAATGGTTCGAGACTAAACTGATAACTTAAGAAACATTCACGAAACTTTGAAAATTTTTCTCAAAACAGAGGACACACGCCCGTGTGGGCAGGCTATGTGTCTCACATGACCACCAGACATGCCTGTGTCACAAGCCGTGTGAAAACAGGGGGTTCATATTGACTTGGGTCACACGGCCAACCATACGCCCGTGTGTCTAGCCCGTGCGCCTTACGATGTAGCCACACACGCTCGTGTGCTAGGCCGTGTACTACGCCATGCCAAAACTGTAGGGTATACTAACTTATGCAACACGGCCAAGTCACACGCCCGTGTGCTAGGCCGTGTGCAAATTAGGGGGTATACTAACTTGTACCACACGGCCGGTCACACGCCCTTGTGTGAGACTGTGTGGAGCGTACTGACTTCATTTTAATTTCAACACCAGGTGACAATGGCCGTGCAACATGACCGTGTGTCACACACGGTTGAGACACACGCCCATGTCTTTACTCGTGTGGACAAAAATAGGCCATTTACCAAGCCATTTTGCAACCATTTTGCACATACCTATACAAGTCCAATTGGTACCATTTTAAGACACAAAATGCAACCAAAAGTCATCAATCAATACATAATCATACTATATCTATTTCAACCATTTCAATACTCAATTCAATGTCATTTACCTATTCAAGTACCTATCAACTCAACTTGTTTTACTAGACATAATTCACATATATAATTCTTATGGTTAAACCATTCCAACATGCTTATCAATTCAACTTCATTCACTCAATAAAGGTCAATTACCTAACTCAAAACAAAGCCATTTACACAACTTAATACATTAACAAATTCATTATCACAAGCCAACTGAAATGGCCTATAGATACATGCTCATCAAACATACTTAAAATGATTCAAGCCTATACATGACATATACCATATATACATAACTTCAAAAGTACCAAAATAGATGTTCGATATTGCGATGAAGTCTCTAAAGATCCCCGAATCCGAGCTTGCTTTGAAAGACTATAAAACATAGTAAAATAAACAAAGTAAGCTATAAAACTTAGTAAGTTCATATGAAATATACTCAACAAATCACAATACACAAATCATTAATTTGAACTATATAACATATAATTCATGAAAACAACAAACATTCCATATGCTTAATCATATGCTTATATGCAAATTCATAACTTCTTCTACTTGCATCTCATGCTTTACGTATACATACCTGTACAAATTTGTAACTAACTCATACCTTTTTAAAACACTGTCGAATACTCGATATCTCGCACACTAAGTGCTAATACATAGCCGAAGTTATTATAATTTCACACACTAAGTGCCTTACATAGCCGAAGCTATCTCGGTCTCGCACACTAAATGCCATATTTAGCCAAAGCTATTCCGAATCGCACATTAAGTGCCATATTTAGCCGAAGCTATTCTGAATCGCACACTAAGTGCCATATATATATCTGAATTGTCGTCAAACATGACTATAAGTTCATAAAAACAATTTATGTAATATAAAAACATTTAAAGCATAATTGTAACAATGCTTATCACATACGAACTTACCTTGGATATGAAAACAACAAATCGAGTCGATTAGTCGATAACTTTATCTTTTCCCCAATCCAAGTCCGTATGTCGCTTTTCTTGATCTTTGTGAGCTAGAAAAGTAAAGGACAAATGAAACCTAACAATGGCTTCTTCTCCTTTAAAATTTCGGCCAAAGAAACTTTGAAGATGATGACTTTAATCTTTGTTTTATTATAATTAACCTTAATTACTAAATGACATAATTAACCTTATTATTAATTCAAATTTTCAATTATGTCATGCCATTATCATCCACTATCATAATAATGGTCTAATTACCACTTAAGGACCTATCTTTAAAGTTCTATAGCTATTTGACACTTTTAGCTAATAGAACACAAGTTTTACACTTTATGCGATTTGGTCATTTTTACCAAATTAACCATTTAAACGATAAAAATTCTTCATGAAATTTTCACACAATCACATTATCATGCTGTAAATATTAAAATAATAATAAAATAAATATGTTGACCTCAGATTTGTGGTTCCAAAACCATTGTTCCAATTTGACTAAAAACGGGCTGTTACAGGTGTCTCACTTATGTCTAAGTTGGGCATATTGCCTAGAGAGGAAGACTCAGCTCGAGCCCTCCTACGACCTCTACCTTGCCCACGAATACCACGACTGTGAGTTCCACGAGTGCTCATCGTATATTTCAAATTTTATCTACATTATAAAATTTTATGTATCAGTTCCAGTATTTATTAGCAGATATTTTATGCGTAAATGATCAGAAGTTTAGAAATATTTTTAGAGGTTTCAGTCTCTAACTAACTCAGTACAGTTTGAGGAAGTAGTAACTATAGTGTTTTTAGAATATTCTATCTAAGCTCAGAAATACTTATAGGATCGGCGCTAGAAACTTAATTTTTTGTGTTTCAGGTACACACTTGGTTCGGTTTTGATGCGAAAACACTCCCGAGACCATCAATACCTAAAAATAGAATACCCAACACCTTTTAGCAACCATTATCGAGTTCACAAAAACTAAAACGATCAACGCCCAAAAAACTTACCACCGTAAAATGACCACACGTAGCAAGCTAAACCGTTGGAGTGAAAGCCACTGCCTCACCGCTTTCTCCAACATAATAGAACTCATCGATTACTCACCAATTATCAATTATCGCTAACATTTCCCACAATTCCAAACAACAATCATTAACAAACAAAACTTTACTTACCAAGCCGATTAAAGAACCCAAAAATCACAGTAGCAACAATTTGGACAAGAAAAATGACAGTAATCAGAAGAAGAAAATGAAAAATTGAAAGTGGAAAACAATAGAGGAGAGAAAAACGTCAGGAAAATGAAATTTGGGAAAATAAAACAAAAATAAAAAAAATGATAAATCTGATAACATCCCTAATTTTTCTCCCACTAACCCACTAACCCACTAACCCACTAACTCACAACCACCTCAAAATTTTAGCTCTACCGAAACTCTATAGTGAACCGAGCAAAAATTAACACCCTCACTTATGTAGGGATTCGAACACAAGACCCCCAGCACACCAACTTCTTAACACTTGAACCAGCAGGCTCAGTCTGATATAGATTAACAGAAAATTTTATATAAGCCCACTCAACAGGGATAAGGCTTGGATCTAAAATAACAAAATTTTTGCAAAGGGATACTTGAACCTAAGACCTCACACATACACCCAAGACACTTAACCACTGAAGTAGATACACAGTTGTGTCATATATTTACATAAACAGAAATAAATTATTCAAGGCGTTACACATTTTCTTCCATCAAACATCAAATTCACATGATTTTATTCCTTGTAACACCCTAGACTTGCAATAGTTTTGAAAATTAGTCCCTGGCTACCTAGATTAAGCTACGACTTCAAAAACGTAGAAATAATTAAAAACAGAGTTAAAATTCATACCCTGCAACCCTAAAAGCACAACCAAACCTTCAAGATAAAAAAATGAGGTTTTCCAAGCCTAATTTTGGTGGAGAAGAAAGCTCATGAAGCTAAGCACTAATTTTTCTATTTTTTTTACTAATTACCATTTTTACTATTGTTTTTAACCTTTAAAAATTAATTAAACCATGCCCATTTTTTTCCATTAACTATATCAATGGAATAATTACAACATAAAACCTCCAACCATTTAAATTCATAGCTAATAATTCCCTTTAATTTATAAACTCAAGTTTTACACCTTTTACAATTTAATTCTTTTTATCGAATTAAGTATGCAAACGGTAAAATTTCTTAACGAATTCTTTTACGATACTACTAACATGCTGTAGACATTAAAATAATAAATAAATAGATATTCTCACATTATATTCGTGGTCTCAAAAACACTATTTTGATTCCACTAAAAATTGGCTATTACAATTGTCTTTTTTGGCTCGGTTCATTATTTACACATTTCCCCTAAACTTTTACATTTCTCACTATTTAGTTCCTAAACCCAAAATTCCAAATTTAACATAATTTTATAACTTATCAAGCCATGGATTTTTATCCTTCCACATACACCCCATATTTGCTCTAAATTCTCAAAATTTTTCTATGAATTCTAATATTTAATCGATTTAATCCCTTAACCAAAAGCTAACAAAAACTACCTTACAAATTAATCATAATCAACAACTAACACCTCAAATCCATCCTTTAACATCATAACAACAAGAATTCATCAATGGTGAATGTAATAACCCAAATTTGACCGGGCCTTGAAATCCAAAACCAAAAATTAAATAATAATAAATAAATGTTTATTAAACAGTCTCTTTACAGCCCAAGAGTTAAAACCCAAATAGACCTGTTACACCCAGTAGCCCAAATACCCCGAAAGCCTATCCTATGCCCATTACCCCTTTGACCCAATACAACGGCTCAAAATGAACTAGGGCCAAAACCCAAAATTTCCAGCTAGGGTTTCCAACCCTAGCTTTGCTCCCTTGCGCCGCAACTGCTTCTGGAAGATTCGGGGAGCGTATGTCTGGCTCCTCAATCAAGGCCATCACTCAAGGCTTTGCTTCCGTAATCAGCGCCTCACCGACACCATCACCAGACTTCAGGCCTCCATCGACGCCAGCAACCCTTCCATTGCCGGATTTTTCGCAAGTACCTGCAAGAAAAGGAAAGAAAATCAAGCAGACATGCGAGGAAAATACGGAAAGAAATCGGAGATTTCTTTCCAAAACTTGTAGTAGTTTATCAAAGCTATAAAGCCTTCTTTTTAATCGGTAAAAAAGAGGAGGGAGGGATACTAAAATATTGTACACAGAATCCTTTTTTGCAATAATATACCAGAGATTTTTTTCATAAGACAAAGGTTACATATTTTTATTTCTGTTTCATTCTCTTGATCATAAGTTTATGCATATAATATATTAAACAAATAGAGGGGGAGAATACCTGGAGAATCGCCTTGAAAAGCGAAACTTTTCAAGTTCCGACTGTCGTATGTGGCGGAGTCGGTGGCGGCGCGTGGATCCCAGCGCGGAGGTCCGATGACCAGAGCTGATCGGCTAAACGCCGGAGCTCAGAGGACCAGGGATCCTTTTCAGAGGTTTTTTTTGTTTTTTTTAGAAACTGAGTTTCTAAATGATCTTAAAGCTAAAGATTTGGCTTATATAGCCTTGACAAAACGACAGCGTTTTAGACCCTCAGGATCCGCGTGTTGACCCAATTACCCGAGGAAGATCCGCGCGTTTTTATAACTGGGTTAATTTCTCAATCAGTCTTTCTAATCCTTTTTGCGTTTACAATTAAAACCTTATTTTATTTATGATTGGGCCCTATTAATTTTGTTTTAGTTTTAATTGAGTCCTGATGGCTATTAAATTGTATTCTGGAAAACGTCGCCATTTTAGGAATAGGGCAATTTGCCCAGTGAGCCCTTTGGATTTTGCACGTGTTTTAAATAGGGCTTTAATTCAATTCTATTCCTTTCAAAATTTGCCCCATAATTTAGCTAAACTTTAAATTCAGTCCTATATTTATTTTATTATCCTATATATATATATATATTTATTATTTGTTTTATTTTAATTTTACTTCTATATTATACATTATAAGATTATTTTATTATAAGTGTTATTTTTTTGTTATTTTTCTCAAATTATTATTTTATATCCTTTTATATATATATTGTTATATTTTCACATATATTATATATTTATTATTATTTATACATTATTTTACATTTAAACTTTCGTTATTTATGTTATATTTATTATATTTCTTATTTCCTATATATTTTATTATATAACATTTATTATGTTTTATTTTTATACCACTTATTATTTTTATAAATATTATATATCACATATTACCAATTATATTATTTATGTTTATATCATATATATATTATTTAGAATTAAGTAATTTATTATTATTAAATTATATTTTAAACTCATACTATATACACATTTCATTATTATTTATTTATTTATCTATTATATATTATTTCATTTTCAAATTAATATCGTTATATTATGATTTTTCTTACATACTCTTTAACCAATATATTACCATATAATTATTATTCTTGTTATTATATATATTATATATACTATTTAAAAATTGTTATGAAGTATCTTATCTTTAATTATAAATATTTTGCTAGCAATCAATCATTCTTATTTTTTATTTTATGTATCAAGTATGTGTTAAATGTTATTTTTATTATTATTATATGTTATATTTTGTAAACATGCACATTGACACTATGTTTCTTCTATTTTTATATCATACATTATTCGATTATGTTTTGTTTATATCATGCAAATATCATTTTGTATGTTTGTATACTTTGATTATTCATTTTCAATACATGCTATATATATATCTTTGTTTGCATTTTTTTTTCTTTATATGTATTATTCTTTTTAGCGTAGTATTCATTTTTTAGTACAAAAATATATTATTATGATTTATAATGTAATACAATTCTCCACGCATCATCTTTAAAAAAACAAAGCTCCAAATTTTCAAAAAAATATAAGGGCAATGCTTGGTGTTTGAAAATTTCAAAAAAGTAGTGCCCTAACTTATTGGGTTGCAACTTTTCTCGTTAAGTTCGAATAGTCATGTATCCTTCTAAGGTTTTTAAAAGATTTCAAAATATAAGTGACTGTCTTGGAATTGCAAAGTGATATGTCCTAACTTACTGGATGTAGCACTTTGCTGTTTTGAGATAGAGATTTCTAAAAGGCTAACTTATAATCAATACTTTGATACAAGTAAACCCAAATTTTCAAATACTTTAAAGAGGATTACATCTTAAAATTTTTAAACTTCCGACATTAAAGACATTTGATAATCAATTAGGTACCAATTTTTGGGCGTTACGAGGGTGCTAATCCTTCCTCGTACGTAACCGACTCCCGAACCCATTCTTTTATTTTGTGGAACAAAACTAATGATTTTAAAATAAAATGTTTTAAAGGTGATCCAATCACACCTAAAAAGATTGGTGGCGACTCCCGTTTTCGTTTTTTTTAAATCGATTCCCATTTTCCAAAACTCGATTTGAAAATGGTTTTCGTCAACTTTAGCGACACATTTGAGGACTAATAAGAGAGTCAAGCGTGTAATTGATTATCTCTTGTCTTAATGTCGGAAATTAAAAATTTTAAAATTTAATCCTCTTTGCATTACATGTGTTTGTATTATTGCATGTGTTGCTATATTCTGATACGCATTGCATTTGCATGACCGTTATGGTCACACCCTTAAGTGGGAGTGAGAAGCTACGCCTTCGTGAGGTTTTCACCTCCGTGCAGGATATTGGATCACTTTCGGGATACATACGTACCTATGGTTTCGTGAGATTTTCATCTCTGTGTAGCCATAGGGAAATGTATACCCTCAAATGAGCCTATAATGGGTGAGGATCGAGGAATCTGCTAGTTCAGGTACCTCAAACTTTAGAACCAACCTCATATAGAAAAAACAGTAAGAGCCCAACTTAGTTAATGTTAAACTTTAGATATTACCCTTATAAATTATTGTTGAGATTTATTGATATAATGTGATACTGACTATTTCTTTTCTTTTGTTTGCATAACATTTTGCATTTTACAAAGGTATCAATTCACGGTCAGTTTCTAAGTTAGAGAGTTTTGTTATGGAGAACGGACTTCTTGATAGAGTGGAGGGCAACGCCAATGTCCATAGATGGTCTAAGCAAATTCAATTAGAAAAGGGAGATAGTATAGCTGCGGGATATACGTCGGAGCTGTCAGGATATACTCGCCATCAGTGTCACGCAGAATAATCTCCAAGAGCTTAAGGAGATTTGGGATCAATGGGGCAACGAGACCAAACAGTTATTCTACGGTAATTACGGAGACTTACCTTACTTGCTCGATGTTCAAGTGGATGAGCACTTGTTCCGAGCCCTCGTCCAGTTTTGGAACCCAGCGTACAGTTGTTTCACTTTTGGGGAGGTAGACTTGGTGCCTACCGTAGAGGAGTACACTGCCTTGTTACGTTGTCCCAGGTTCCAGGTTGATAGAATCTATTCTCAAGCTGCTAATGTCCCTACCTTTTGGAAGAAATTGATGGCTATTATAGGGATGAGTGAGCAGTGGATTACGGCCAGAATTAAAGAGAAGGGTGAGTGCAAGAGCATTTCATGGGATGCTTTGAAGGGTCTGATTTTGACGCATCTCGATGAAACAAAGAAGGTAGATGTTTTTGCCTTAAGTTTGTATGGATTGATGGTGTTTCCTAGGGCTTTGGGATATGTGGATGAGGCAACCACGGATCTTTTCCATAGACTCAGTAAGAGGGCCACTTCTGTCCTTGCAATTTTGGCAGAGACATTCAGGTCCTTAGGCACATGTAGGAAAGCTGGTGCAGGCAGGTTTGTTGGTTGTGCACAGTTGCTTCTAGCTTGGTTCTATAGTCATTTTCGGTTGATAGATAAGGTCATTTGTCGGGTTTTCTTCGAGGATTACTCACCGCTGAAGGACATAGTCGCTTCAACTAGGAGAGTTAATGTTCTAGAGGAGAATTGGATAGCATTACTTCAAAATCTTCAGTCGAAAGATGTTGAGTGGAAAGCTCCGTGGATGATTCCTGGTGAGATTCTTTACCGTTACGACAGTTTTGATTGGGTCCCTTTATTGGGAATTTGGGGTGCCATTGGTTATGCCCCCTTGCTCGTGTTGAGGCAATTCAGTTTGAGGCAGTTCGTGCCAGCAACTCATGGGTTAACTCAAAGTGAGTTTGCATATAGAGGAGCTGATTACAAGAAAAGGGTTGGTGAGATCTCTAGCGCTTGGAACAAGACGTGTCGGTTGAAAGGAGTAGCTATTGGCCCTGCTACGACTCCAGAATATGTTGAATGGAGAGGTAGAAGGATCAATGATAATATTCCTAAGCCAAATGTGGAAGGAGCTAGACCGATGGAAGAATATCTGCAAGTGATGCCCTCGGAGTTGGAAATTATGAAGCAAGAATTTGAGAGGAAAAATTTGGAGCTTGAGAAAAGGATAGCAAAGCTTGAAGAAGAAAAGATGTACTTGAGTTTAGATATTGATGTCCAGAAGATGGAGGTCGAAAAAGAAAGAAAAGAAAAGAGGAAGATTGAAGAGGATAGAGATGACTTGAAGGAACACTACAAAAAGGCACAGGTATCCTTGAGAAGAGCGAAAGTAGGAGGGTCTTCAGATTAGTTGCAGAAAGATGTCCAAGAAGGCAAGGTTAGAGCTGAGTACTGGGAGAAGAAGTTTCAGGAGATACAATCGCGAAATTTGGCATTAGACGAAGAGAATAAAGGGTTGAAGTCTAAAATAACTGAGCTTGGAAGATCCCTTCGTTGGCATCGCAACCATGATTCTACGGTCGAGTTAAAAGAGCTAAAGAGTAAAGTTGAAGGTTTGGAAGCAGCATTGCAGGAAGGTAAAAGCATTGCAGGAAGGTAAACTTCGGATGGAGCAATTCGAGACGCAAGGAGATTATCTAAAGGGAGAGCTTCATTAGTCTAGAGGGCAGGTTAGAGAAAGGGATCATGTCATGGGAGAAGCCATAGCCCAGATTCGAGAGGTTGCTGAATATGTGCAAGACTTGGCGATGCTGAGCCGATGTATTGAGTATGATGTGTGGGTCGTAAATCGGACATAGGAAGAGAGTTAGCCCTTTTACTAAATAAAGTTAAAACTTTGGGCATTAGGGCAAAAGCGTACTTGTAATCCATTTATATGTAAAGATATTCTTTTTCTAAATAAAGTTTTCTAAATGAGATTGAATCAAGATTGATGCCTTTATTGCATTCATATGTTTGCATTACATCATATCATATGCATTCAAGGTTATAGAAAGACCCTAATTAGTTAAAGTTTCTTTATAAAGGTAGAAAAGAAAATCTAGAAATCACACATCCTTACGGTACTCGCACTAAAACTAAGAACATGGATCAAAGGTTTGAGCAGTTGCAAAAGGATATGCAAGATCAGTTGCAAGAGCAGTTGGCTAAAATGCAGAATGAGATGAGAGAGCAAATGATAGAAGCTCAGAGGAATATGATGGCCGAAATGGCTCAGTTACTGGGGCCACTGATAAAGGAAAGGCTCCTATGGCCATCACTGAAGAGGAAAATGAGGGTCCTCCTCTAGGTTTTACACCGCCGCATGTATCATCGCAAACTGAGGCACCTCTTAGAAGGCCATCTACTACTGTGAGGCCTCAGCATGGGCCAATGGATGCTAGTGTCCATGTGAATTTCCCGGTTGGTTCAGGGCTTAGTATGGGTGACGATCATGCTAATCCTCTTGTTCCCGATCTAGATATGGTGGAAAAGGAGAATTTGAAGGTCGAAGCTGCAAGGCAATTGGATGAACGCTGCAGATGGTTAGAAGAAAAGTTTAAAGCTTTGGAAGGCACTGGCAATAATCATGGGGTTGATGCCAAGGACTTAAGTCTGGTCCCAAACCTAGTGTTACCTCACAAATTTAAAATGCCAGAATTTGAAAAGTACAATGGCACTACTTGCCCAGAGGCCCACATCACAATGTTTTGCAGAAGGATGAGGGGGTATGTAAACAATGATCAGCTGTTGATCCATTGTTTTCAAGATAGTTTGATAGGAGCGGTAGCTAGATGGTACAATCAGTTGAGTCGGGCTAAAATAAGTTCATGGAGGGATCTTGCACAAGCCTTCATACAACAGTACAATCATGTAAGACATGATCCCTACTGAGATTACCACACGCAAAACATGGAGAAGAAGCCTAATGAGAATTTTAGGTAATATGCACAGAGGTGGAGAGAGGTAGCGATGCAGGTTCAACCATCGCTGTTGGAGAAGGAGACCACTATGTTATTCATTAATACTCTGAAAGCCCCATTTATTACTCATATGATTGGAAGCACTACTAAAAGTTTTGCAGACATAGTTATGGCAGGAGAGATGATAGAGAATTCCATAAGAGGAGGAAGAATTGAGGGGGAGGGAACCAAAAGATCAGCCCCAAGAAGAAAAGACAATAAGGTAAACAATACAAGTGGTTTTAATTTAAAAGCAGTCACAGTTAGCCAGCCCAAAGTAGCCACAGTTGGGCAATAAAGCTCTCAAAAGTAGGAATCCAACACTAGGCATGAGAGGATGCAATTTACACCTATGCCTGTGACGTATAGGGAGCTCTATCAAAATCTATATGATGTGCATGCTATAGCCCCTTTTCATTTAAAACCATTACAACCTCCGTATCCTAAATGGTATGATACAAATGCCAGATGCGAGTATCATGCTGGAATATCGGGGCACTCAATCGAGAATTGTACTGGATTCAAGAAAGCCGTAGAGAGGTTGATCAAAAATGGGGTTTTGAAATTTGAGAGTACCTCAAATACTGAGAATCCTTTGCCGAACCATGACAATCAGGGAGTAAATGTCATTGGTGAAACCGATGAAAAAAGGGAAAAGGAAAATGTTGGTGAGATAAGGATGCCTATGAGGGTAATCTGGGAGGAGATGATGAAGAGAGGTATGTTGACCTCTAAAAATACGAAAGAAAGAACGTGGGGCTACGGTGAGTTCCGTGAAGATTGCAAGGAATTCAAGGCCTTGGTGCAAGGCTTCATAGACAACAAAGAGCTACAGGTTTATGAAGGTAGCTCTAGTGAAAAACAAGTATGTGTGCTGGAAAATGAACAGCAAAGAACCAGTAGACCAAAGATCATTATTTCCCTGCCAGGGAATAATGAAATGGGAACACCAGCAGCGCCCAAGGCTATTATCCATACACCTACTCATTTCCCTTACAAGGATAGCAAGAAAGTATCATGGAGTTATGACTGTAGCGTGACAGTGCCGGGAGAAGGAAACATAGCCAGCGCATCTAAAGACGTACGAGATGAAGGTTTCCATACGCGGAGTGGGAAGCGTTATGATATGGGGAACGTCAGAGTGGAGCCCACACAACCCAAGAATGTTGAAATTGAGAAAAAGAGTGAAGTACCTGTTAACGAGCCAGTGAGGGAGGAGGAAGCTAAGGAATTTCTAAAGTTCCTTAAGCATAGTGAGTATAGTGTGGTCGAAAGCGATACGTAAGTAAGCAACCAGCACGCATATTGATTTTAGCCTTACTGCTAAGCTCTGAAGTGTATCGAGAAGCGTTGTTGAGGGTACTCAACGAGACATATGTCACTCATAATATATCTGTCAATAAGTTGGACCGGTTGATAAATAACATCAGTGCTGATAATTTCATTTACTTCAATGATGACGAAATTCCACCTGGAGGCATAGGGTCAACTAAGGCTTTGCACATCACCACTCGTTGCAAAGGATACACGCTTCCAAGTGTACTCGTTGATAATGGGTCCGCTTTGAACGTCCTTCCATTATCTACATTGAAGCAGATTACCCATCGACGGTTCGCACATGAAGACATGTCATAATGTGGTAAGAGCCTTTGGAATCGAAAGGAAAGTAATGGGACGAATTGACATCCTCCGGAGATTGGACCAAATACGTATGAAGTTGACTTCTTGGTAATGGATATCAAGCCCTCCTATAATTGTTTGTTGGGGAGGCCATGGATACACTCGGCAGGAGCGGTGCCTTCTTCACTACGCCAAAAATTGAAGTTAGTGACAGATGGACGCTTGATAACCATCAATGCAGAGGAGGACATCATAGCAGTCGTCACTAGTAAACCTCCTTACGTGGAGACAAATGAGGAGGCTATCAAGTGTTCTTTTCGTTCCTTGGAAATTGTTAATGCTACCTTCATTTCGGAGGGAAGCGAGGTGCCAGTTCCCAAAATGTCTGGAGCTACAAGGATGGCCCTGCAAATGATAATGGGAAAGGGGGCATCACTGGGAAAAGGACTGGGAAAACAGTTGCAAGGAGGGATTCATATCCCAAAACTGACGGAGAAGAAGGATCGCTTTGGTTTGGGTTTCAAGCCAGACCATAAACACAAGAGACAGGAGATGGAAAAGCGTCAAGCAAGAAGGAAGGTACGTTTGAACGGAGGAGAAGTAGAGTGGGAATCAATGACATTCCCACCTATATCCAAAACCTTTAAGTCAGGAGGGTTGCTAGTAGAAGAGAGTCATCAAATCAATGTTGTACATAGTGAGTGGTTGGGACAGGAAAACCTTAAGGGTATTCGCCCTTACGAACCGAGGAGCTCTCTGAACAATTGGACTGCGGAGGATCTTCCAGTAGTCTTTAGAAATTTTTCAGAGTAATTCTCGAAACATGTTTATTACTCTAGGGCCTAGGAGTAGTAAGATTACATTTGTGAAAATAGGCTTATGTTCATCTATTATTATTCAAATAAAACATAACTTTTACCAATTTAAAAGAGTATTGCCTCATTTTTTATCAACCAATATTCCTTTAAATTTTAACAACTCTCATTCTTTTATTCATAGCACATAAACGATCATTCTTAAATTCATTCATTCTTTGTATATTCTTTCATACCCCTCACAGGTCTCTAGATATCAATGATATGAGCGCTAATACTACCGTTCCTGATTTCTCTTGTGAGCAAGACATGTGTTTAGAGGAGCCTCAGGATTTTGAAGATGTTCAAGATTATGATGTATCTCTCGATCTGTTAAGAATGGTAAAGCAGGAGGAGAAACAAATCATGACACATGAGAAAGAGGCAATAGAGAACATAGCCTTAGAGGAAGGGTAGGAGGTGAAAATTGGAACACTGATCACTAATGATACAAGGCGTAGCTTGATTGAGTTGCTTCAGGAATTCAAGGATATCTTTGCATAGTCTTATTAGGATATGCCTAGATTGAATACTGACATTATAGTACATCATCTTCCGATAAGACAAGAATGCAAATCGGTCCAACAAAAGTTGCGAAGAATGCGGCTAGACATTGTCCTGAAAATAAAAGATGAGGTCAAGAAGTAGTTTGATGCAGGATTCTTGCAGGAAGTGAAGTACTCTGAATGGGTAGCTAATATTATACCTGTCCCTAAGAAGGACGGGAAGGTACGAATGTGCGTTGATTACAGAGATCTAAACAAAGCAAGCCCAAAGGATAATTTTCCTCTGCCACACATCGACACTTTAGTAGACAACACAGCGGGATATTCGTTGTTCTCCTTCATGGATGGCTTCTCAGGATAAAATCAGATAAAGATGCATCCAGAGGATATGGATAAAACTACTTTCGTAACATTGTGGGGCACCTTTTGTTATAAAGTAATGCCGTTTGGGTTAAAGAACGCAGGGGCAACATACCAACGAGCCATGGTAAACTTGTTTCACGACATGATGCATAAGGATATTGAGGTATACGTTGATGATATGATCACCAAGTCACGAACAGAAAAAGAACACATTGAGGTCTTGAGAAGATTGTTCTTAAGGTTGAGGAAATTTTAGTTGAAGCTTAATCCAGTAAAGTGCACCTTTAGAGTCCATTTCGGGGAAGTTATTAGGCTTCGTAGTTAGTGAAAAGGGAATTGAAGTTGACTCAGACAAGGTCAAAGCCATACGAGAGTTGCCTCCGCCACGTACTCAAAAAGAAGTTCGAGGATTCCTAGGAAGGTTGAATTACATTGCTCGGTTCATTTCACAATTGACTGAGAAATGTGATCCTATCTTTCGCCTCCTCAGAAAGCACAATCAAGGTACTTGGGATGAAGAATGCCAGAATGCTTTTGAGAAAGTCAAGTAGTGTTTGTTGAATGCTCCAGTGCTATCTCCACCTTGTCTAGATAAACCGTTAATACTATACTTGTCAGTGTTTAGCAATTCTATGGGATGTGTGCTTGGTCAGCATGACGAGTCAGGGAAAACGGAAAAGGCAATTTATTATCTCAGTAAGAAATTCACTAACTGTGAAATGAGATATTCACCAATTGAAAAGTTGTGCTGTGCGTTGATTTGGACCACACAAAGATTAAGACAGTACATGCTATACCATACTACTTGGCTCATCTCAAAATTGGATCCATTAAAATACATGATGGAATCAACGGCTCTAAATGGAAGAATGGCGAGATGGAAAATTTTGCTTTCAGAATTTGATATAGTTTATGTAATTCAGAAGGCTATCAAAGGAAGTGCGGTGGCAGACTTCTTGGCCAG
Organism: Gossypium longicalyx; assembly: GCA_025698465.1. Classification (NCBI taxonomy): domain Eukaryota; kingdom Viridiplantae; phylum Streptophyta; class Magnoliopsida; order Malvales; family Malvaceae; genus Gossypium; species Gossypium longicalyx. Next base: position 23,783,980 of record CM047000.1, read on the forward strand.
TAGAGCTTTGGAGGATTACGAGCCATTGAATTTTGATTTTCCAAATGAGGAGTTAATGTGTATAACAGCAACTGAAGATTCTCCATGGAAGCTAAATTTTGATGGGGCTTCTAATACAGTTGGAAATAGAATTGGGTTAGTCTTGGTGTCCCCGAATGGCGACCATTACCCGTTCACATGCAAGTTGGATTTTGATTGTACAAATAATATGGCTGAATACGAAGCATGCATCATGGGGCTCCAAGCAGCCATAGAAAGAGGCATAAAAACCCTAGAAGTATATGGAGATTCTGCATTGGTAATCTATCAGCTAAGAGGTGAATGGGAGACAAGAGACCCTAAATTAATCAATTATCAAATGGTGGTTTTGGGGTTACTAAGAGAGTTCGATGACATCACCTTTAACTATCTCCCACGAGATGAGAATCAGATGGCAGATGCTTTAGTAACCTTGGCTTCAATGATTAAGGCAAACAAAGAGGAAGAGATGAGACCAATTCAAATGAGTGTTTATGAGGCCCCAGCTCATTGTTGCAACATTAAGAAGGAGGAAAAAGATGATAACCCTTGGTATCAGGATATATTGCGATATGTAAGAGATCGTAAATACCCAGCACAGGCATCCGAAAATGACAAACGAACCCTGAGAAGGTTAGCTTTTGACTATGTTTTGGATGGAGAGGTTCACATACAAGAGAAGGAAAGACCAAGTACTTTTGAGATGTATCGTATTTGTGGAAGCCAAGCTAATTCTAGAAGAGGTTCATGAAGGTGTATGTGGTACGCATGCAAATGGGTTCACGATGGCAAGACAAATCATGAGGTTTGGCTATTACTGGGCCACTATGGAAGGAGACTGCATCAACTATGCTAAAAAATGCCATAAGTGTCAGATTTATGGGGACAAAATTCAGGTGCCACCCTCACCTTTACATGTCATGACGTCTCCATGGCCGTTTTCCATGTGGGGCATGGATGTCATCGGACCAATATCGCCGAAAGCTTCGAATGGACATCAGTTTATCTTCGTAGTGATTGACTACTTTACAAAATGGGTAGAGGCTGCTTCTTACGCAAATGTTACTAAGTCAGCTGTAAGTTAATTTTTGAAGAAGGAAATCATTTGTCGGTATGGAATGCCTGAGAGGATCATATCCGACAATGCATTGAATTTGAACAACAAAACGATAGCAGAGGTTTGCGACCAGTTCAAAATCAAGCATCACAACTCTTCACCCTATCGTCCAAAGATGAATGGGGCAGTGGAGGCTGCCAATAAGAACATTAAGAAAATAGTTGGAAAAATGACTGAGACTTATAAGGATTGGCATGAAAAGCTACCGTTCTCACTCTTGGCCTATCGAACATCTATCAGAACTTCTACTGGGGCAACCCCGTTCTCGTTAGTTTACGGGATGGAAGCAGTATTACCTATTAAAGTAGAAATACCTTCTCTCCGAATTTTAACAGAGATAAGGTTAGATGAAGCAGAATGGGTTCAGTCCCAATATGACCAGCTAAACTTGATTGAGGAAAAGAGGCTGAAAGCTATCCGACATGGTCAGATGTACCAGAAGCGTATGATGCGAGCTTATGATAAAAAGGTTCATCCAAGGGAATTCCATGAGGGGGACCTTGTGCTAAAGAAAATACTTCCCATTCAGAAGGACTTTAGAGGAAAATGGATGCCAAATTGGGAGGGGTCATACGTCATGAAGAAGGCTTTTTCTAGTGGTGCATTGATTTTGACAGAAATGGATGGAAAGAGCTTACCCAATCCGGTGAACTCAGACTCAGTCAAAAAGTACTTTGTCTAAAATAGAAAAGAATCCAAGGTGAAAAACCGCAAAGGGCGCCTTGAATTTAAAAAAAAATGGAGAGGCCAAGGTGAAAACCCATAAAGGGCACTTTGTGACCAAAGGGATTTTGAGTTGAAAACCCGAAAGGGCAGCTCAAATTTTGAAGGGCACACAGCAACCTTGCTATATTTGACTTGACAGAGAGTGAGGCACAGTGTACATCGGGGCATCAACAAAATACTTTGAATTTTTCAAACACATGTCGAACTCAAGAAAGGCTTCGGGGAACTAATGTATAGACGCTCAAGCAGCAATATTTAGAGCATCTAATTTTTATCCTGTTTGCTATCTTTAGATTCTATTTCTTCTTAAAGATATGCTATCAGACCTATTTCCTTTCTACTGTTAACAATTCAAATCCAATTATTCTCAAAGATTTACTCATCTTCTGATATTTTTAAAGAATGTTGCATTGAAATAATGATAGATAAACTAAAATATTTTCTCAAACGAAGTTTTGCACATTACTTTGGAATTTCTAGATAATGCAAGAAACTAAAACAGGACAATTGTTCGAGAAATTCACGTAAGTAAAGGATGAAAGAACTCGAGGGGTTCTTTCTTCCAGTCCAAAAAGAAATGAATGATTCAATTCTTACAGACATCCTCAGTAGATCATAGCATTGGAGGAAGGCCTACAAGTTGAGTAAGGATAAAATTTTGAGGAAGACAAATGAAGGAATGAATGATGACAACTGAGATAGGGGTCATATTCATAGCACTTTGCATCATAACATGTTAAGAACATTCGACGCATTTCAATCATAGCATACTTAGGCATAGGCACATACTTATCTTACAGGTCATGTCCTCTAGGGGACAATGAAGATTAAAGATTTCAATATGGCATCCCTGTGCTTATGGGAAACAAATTGAAGACAGCAGATCTAGACTTCAGACATTTATACTGAAGCAGATCCAAGATGATTGGGTATTCTTGTGTTTACAAGAAACAAATCGAGGACATAGTAGATTTGACTCTCAGATGTTCTCAGTATAGCAGATCTAGGCTTAAGATGTTTATACTGAAGTAGATCAAAGATGGTTTGGCATCCTTGTGCTTACAAGGAACAAATCGAGGACATTGCAGATATGACTCTCAAATGTCCTCAAACAGACTCAAGATAGTTTGGTATTCTTGTGTTTACAAGAAACAAATCGAGGACATAGTAGATATGACTCTCAAATGTTCTCAAACAGACTCAAGATGGTTTGGCATTCTTGTGCTTACAAGGAACAAATCGAGGACATTGCAGATATGACTCTCAAATGTTCTCAAATAGATTCAAGATGGTTTGGCATCCTTGTGCTTACAAGGAACAAATCGAGGACATTGCAGATATGACTCTCAAATGTTCTCAAACAGACTCAAGATGGTTTGGCATCCTTATGCTTACAGGGAACAAATCGAGGACATTGCAGATATGACTATCAAATGTTCTCAAACAGACTCAAGATGGTTTGGCACTCTTATGCTTACAAGGAACAAATCAAGGACGTAGCAGATATGACTCTCGAACGTTCTCAAAACAGACTCAAGTGGATTTGGCATCCCTACAAATCAAAGAAGCAGATTCGACATCTCTACGATCGGTGGGGAGCAAATCAAAGATATCAACATAGCAGTCATAAAATTGAATTCCATTATTTGATAAGGCCGGTCAACTTGGGTCTTTCGATGAGTCTTTGCTTGATTCCTATTACACAGCAATAAGCAAAGAGGGCCAGCTGTAATAACCCAAATTTGACCAGGCCTTGAAATCCAAAACCAAAAATTAAATAATAATAAATAAATGTTTATTAAACAGTCCCTTTACAGCCCAAGAGTTAAAACCCAAATAGACCTACTACACCCGGTAGCCCAAATACCCCGAAAGCCTATCCCATGCCTATTACCCCTTTGACCCAATACAACGGCTCAAAATGAACTAGGCCCAAAACCCAAAATTTCCAGCTAGGGTTTCCAACCCTAGCTCTACTTCCTTGCGCCGCAACTGCTTCTGGAAGATTCGGGGAGCGTATGTCCGACTCCTCAATCAAGGCCATCACTCAAGGCTTTGCTTCCGTAATCAGCGCCTCACCGACACCATCACCAGACTTCAGGCCTCCATCGACGCCAGCAACCCTTCCATTGCTGGATTTTTCGCAAGTACCTGCAAGAAAAGGAAAGAAAATCACAGCAGACATGCGAGGAAAATATAGAAAGAAATCGGAGATTTCTTTCCAAAACTTGTAGTAGTTTATCAAAGCTATAAAGCCTTCTTTTTAATCGATAAAAAAGAGGAGGGAGGGATACTAAAATATTGTACACAGAATCCTTTTTTGCAATAATATACCAGAGATTTTTTTCATAAGACAAAGATGACATATTTTTATTTCTGTTTCATTCTCTTGATCATAAGTTTATGCATATAATATATTAAACAAATAGAGGGGGAGAATACTTGGAGAATCGCCTTGAAAAGTGAAACTTTTCAAGTTCCGACTGTCGTATGTGGCGGAGTCGGTGGCGGCGCGGAGGTCCGATGACCAGAGCTGATCGGCTAAACGCCGGAGCTCAGAGGACCAGGGATCCTTTTCAGAGGTTTTTTTTGTTTTTTTTAGAAACTGAGTTTCTAAATGATTTTAAAGATAAAGATTTGGCTTATATAGCCTTGACAAAACGACAGCGTTTTAGACCCTCAGGATCCGCGTGTTGACCCGATTACCCAAGGACGATCCGCGCGTTTTTATAGCTGTGTTAATTTCTCAATCAGTCCTTCTAATCCTTTTTGCGTTTACAATTAAAACCTTATTTTATTTATGATTGGGCCCTATTAATTTTGTTTTAGTTTTAATTGAGTCCTGATGGCTATTAAATTGTATTTTGGAAAACGTCATTGTTTTAGGAATAGGGCAATTTGCCCGATGAGCCCTTTGGATTTTGCACGTGTTTTAAATAGGGCTTTAATTCAATTCTATTCCTTTCAAAATTTGCCCCATAATTTAGCTAAACTTTAAATTCAGTCCTATATTTATTTTATTATCCTATATATATATTTATTATTTGTTTTATTTTAATTTTACTTCTATATTATACATTATAAGATTATTTTATTATAAGTGTTATTTTTTTGTTATTTTTCTCAAATTATTATTTTATATCCTTTTGTATATATATTGTTATATTTTCACATATATTATATATTTATTATTTATACATTATTTTACATTTAAACTTTCGTTATTTATGTTATATTTCTTATATTTCTTATTTCCTATATATTTTATTATATAACATTTATTATGTTTTATTTTTATACCACTTATTATTTTTATAAATATTATATATCACATATTACCAATTATATTATTTATGTTTATATCATATATATATTATTTAGAATTAAGTGATTTATTATTATTAAATTATATTTTAAACTCATACTATATACACATTTCATTATTATTTATTTATTTATCTATTATATATTATTTCATTTTCAAATTAATATCGTTATATTATGATTTTTCTTACATACTCTTTAACCAATATATTACCATATAATTATTATTCTTGTTATTATATATTATATATATACTACTTAAAAATTGTTATGAAGTATCTTATCTTTAATTATTTTGCTAGCAATCAATCATTCTTATTTTTATTTTATGTATCAAGTATGTGTTAAATGTTATTATTATTATTATTATTATTATTATATGTTATATTTTGTAAACATGCGCATTGACACTATGTTTCTTCTATTTTTATATCATACATTATTCGATTATGTTTTGTTTATATCATGCAAATATCATTTTGTATGTTTGTATACTTTGATTATTCATTTTCAATACATGCTATATAAATATCTTTGTTTGCATTTTTTTTGCTTTATATGTATTATTCTTTTTATCGTAGTATTCATTTTTAGTATAAAAATATATTATTATGATTTATAATGTAATACAATTCTCCACGCATCATCTTTAAAAAAACAAAGCTCCAAATTTTCAAAAAAATATAAAGGAAATGCTTGGTGTTTGGAAATTTCGAAAAAGTAGTGCCCTAACTTATTGGGTTGCAACTTTTCTCGTTAAGTTCGAATAGTCGTGTATCCTTCTAAGGTTTTTAAAAGATTTCAAAATATAAGTGACTGTCTTGGAATTGCAAAGTGATATGTCCTAACTTACTGGATGTAGCATTTTGCTGTTTTGAGATAGAGATTTCTAAAAGGCTAACTTATAATCAATACTTTGATACAAGTAAACCCAATTTTTCAAATACTTTAAAGAGGATTACATCTTAAAATTTCTAAACTTCCGACATTAAAGACATTTGATAATCAATTAGGTACCAACTTTTGGGCGTTACGAGGGTGCTAATCCTTCCTCGTACGTAACCGACTCCCGAACCCATTCTTTTATTTCGTGGACCAAAACTAATGATTTTAAAACAAAATGTTTTAAAGGTGATCCAATCACACCTAAAAAGATTGGTGGCGACTCTCGTTTTCGTTTTTTTTAAAATCGATTCCCATTTTCCAAAACTCGATTTGAAAATGGTTTCAACAGTGAAATCCAAAATTCTTAATAGTTTCAAAAATGAAGCTACGGGTTAGTTGGACCTAGTTGCAACGATTTCAAAAACATAAAAATTACAAGAAATAATGTCAAAATAAATTTACATACAAGAAGAACTAGGCTGAACCTCCCAAACCCTTAAATGGTGTTTTTCTCCTTTCTTAACTTTGGTCAAACACCTTTAGGAAGATAACAATCCACTTTTGTTTTATTTTGCTCATCGTTTCTTTATTAAATTACTAATTTACCCTTCAATTGTTTATACATTTCAACCTATTTCATACCTTAACCATCCATGCAACAATTTAGTCCTTTTTATTCAATTAACTAACTAAAAGTTAAAATTTCTTCACTAAAATTTCATACGACTGTAATGTAACTCCATAAACATTAATTAAATAATAAAACATAATCTCACATATCGGAATTGTGGTATTGAAACCACCGTTTTTGACACCACTAAAAAACGAGATATTACAATTACCTTTCCTTCATTTGATTAAAATTTCATAGCCATAGTCCTACTCATACTAGATGATGCTAAAATGGAAAATCTGAGCTTGATGAGTTTTTTACTCTGCGCTAGTCAATGCTATGCTTTTTCATCACAAGACTTTAACCTACTACCTATGATAATTAGCTCTGAAGGTAATGAAAATAACTAATGGTAACTTAGGAATTAAAAGTAAATGCATTGCCATCGATTGTGGATTACTGTTAGGTGGTAGTGTGTGCTATTTCTGTTAATGGCTGTCACTGATGCTCGAATGGTCTTTCTATTACTTGCATGTAGTAGCACTTTTGAGTAAAGCATTGGTGGCAATGGTAATTGTAGTGCCTTTCTTATTTATTAGTTTCATTGAAAGTTATCATTTCAAACAAATAGCCAAGTTCTCTAGCTCTTTGATTCTGGATGGTGGTGGTTTATGTGGTCTCTGCTGCTGCTTTAGTTTGGTGCCCTTTATTGTTATGGGAGCACACATTTGTATTGCTACTAGGCATTGGCATAAATTGTTGCTTACTTCAAAAAAAAGTACATTGTTTGGCTGAAAGCACCATTAATTACTATAGGTATATAAACATGCTCTATAGCCTTCACATGGTTTGAATTTCATACATTTCTTTTCTGTTTTATAATTTAGAAATATTTATTTTTTCAAGGTTCGATGATTTTTAAACATATTATAAATTGATTTGTTTGTGTATAAATTGAATGGAGAAGAGTGTGAAGCTAATGATTCAGCTGATAGTGATCTTCACTCCATTGAATTAGACATGGACAATAATGATAAGAGCTACAAGTGCAGTTATGCTTGCGAAAATCATGTTGAAGGTGAATCAAAGAGGATTCCTACCATCAGAAAAGAAAATAAGGGTGTGAAATCTCTATCCAATAAACTATTATGGGGAAGTATTTGCTTAGAAAGAGGAAGTTTAGACTTTGTAGATTGGGATTATGAAAATGAAATAAAAAGATATAAACCAGTGAAGAGTCTTAGAAATCACATATTATCCAGCAACAAAATAGCACCCATTGAAAGCTTTTTTAGTCCGACCCAACAATGGAACCAGTCAATGCATTTCCAAGAGCCTTGTAGCAATTGTTCATTGGTGTTGAGAGGTGATGATTTGAAGTAGCCTAAGGTAGTGAGCACTCGAGGTGAAGGCCGAACTTTAATAAGCTAAGAAAAGAGGCAAGTTTGTTATTATTGTTTCCATCATTAGCTTTGTTAACAACATTGTTTATGTTCACCAATTGCCAAGCTGTCAAAAAACCATATTATAGATAGACTTTTAAGACTCTATGAATTGGATATAATTTATGGGTACAAATTAGTGCTACGAGTTTATAGTTTGGCAAAATCTTAATTTTAATTTTTATATTTGTTGGTTCAAATTTCGTCCCCCAAAGTCCAACAACGATGACCAAACCATGACTAAAATGTGAATTTATTTTAAATTTAAACTTTAATCCAAATACATGTAATATTTTAATTTGTTAGATTTATGTTTTCTATGTTATGTTAATATCTAGTACGGGTTATATATTCCAATTACATTTTAAATTAAAATCATTAATTAAAAATTAATAAAAAAATATTTCTTAAAATAATACAAATGTGTTAATATCTAATTTCAAATATTTAATGGTTATTGATAAGCTATAAAAGTAACATATTTTAATCCCATTCTTAATACATTTTTGGATAATTAATTATGCAAATTAGTGAATTTGATGCTCCTAATCCTTTAAATTCATGTTTCTATACTCAAGAAAGCATTTAGGAGCGAAAAGAGTGAAAAATAAGCCAAACTCGGACAAATAGATCTATTTTAAGGATCCACACAGCTTGGACATTTCTGCACGGGCTGACCATACGCCCATGTGCCAGCCCATGTCAATTTCGCACTCTACTTCCAAATACGCGGAAAAACCCAATATTTAGGCTTTTTGAGCCTTCTAAAGACTATAAATACCAATTAGAAGAATAAAGAACGGTAGGAATCAGAGAAGATTGAAGAAAACATTCGAAGAACACCATCGGAATCAACTTGGAAGGGAATCTCCCTCAAGATCGAAGATCTTCATTTAATTTCTTTCAAAGTTTTATTGAGTTTCTTTATGTCTTGTGGTTATCCAAACTTTTAGATGTTTCTATTCAGGATTATGAACTACATTCCCTAGATACCTAGGGAGGATGAAACCTATGATGAATCTTATTATTTAATATTTGATTTACATGATAAATATTTGATTCTTGTTCTCAATTATGTATGCTTATTTCTTATTTTAATATTTCCAAGATATTAATTCATGTTTAATATGCTTATTTCAGTGGACCAAAAGTCCCTGTTAAAGAGTAGATCTAGCATAATTGAGTGGAGATGCATGCAATCACAGAAATAGGATAACATAAATCTACCAGATTGGAGTCAAATCTAATAGGGGAATCCATAGATCGAGCTAATGCGACAATAGGGATTTTAATAAGCAAGAGATTTCAATTAATCAACATAAATTCAGTTGTTCTTACTCTTGAGAGAGACATTAACACAATTTAGGGATTTCTACGGATCAAGACACAAGTGAATGAATCGTTTAATTCAGATTCAGAATAATAGGTGAAGTCTAGGTGGAATCTTTCTTGGGTGTTGCTTTTCTCATTGGTTATCTTTGATTATTTTCCTATTTCATTCTCTATTGCGTTCTTAGTTAAAGTAAATTAGTAAATTTAGATTTAAAACAATCACTCCAATTTGTTGGTTAATTAATAGAAAAATGTTAATTACTAGTACTTTTACTCCTCGTGGATATGATATTCCCTACTAACCATAACTATACTATTGTTCGATAGGTGCGCTTGCCTTTGTCGTATTTATAGTTAGTTTAGTGACCATCAAGTTTTTGGCGCTGTTGTCGGGTACTAAAATATTAGGAACGCTCGATTTTTTATTAATTTAGCCATTTATTTTTATTGCATTTTATTTTTATTTTTAGTTTAATTTTTATTTTCTATTTTTCTTTTATTTTCTTCTGGTAGGTTCTTTTAGTTTATGACAAGAAGAAACCCATCAGGACTATTGTTATTTAACAGTTAAATTGAAAATATAACTCACAGAAACCACAGAAAAGTAAGGCAAAGTCGATCGAATATAGTAGATGAGCAAGAGGACATTATTATTACTGAGGAGATGGGTGATAATCAGAATAATTGGCTACCTCCTAAAGTTGTTTCAAATCCTGCAAATCCAAATCCTATTCCTCATACTATGTACGATTATGCTAATCCCATTTTAACTGGGGCTGAATCGAGTATTGTCAGACACACTGTTGTTGCAAATAATTTCAAAAAACATCGAACACTATTTAGATGATTAAACAATTTGTTTAGTTCGATGGTTTGCAAGACAAAGATCCATATACTCATTTGGCCAGCTTTCTAGAAATCTGCGATACTTTCAAAATTGATGGCGTCACAGACGATGCCATTCGCCTATGGTTGTTCCCTTTCTCATTGAGGAAAAAAGCTAAGCAGTGGTTGTACTCTTTAACATGAGGGTCCATCACTACATGGGATCAAATAATCGAGAACTTTCTACTAAAGTACTTCCCACCGGCTAGGACAGCTAAGTTGAGGAACGATATCTCTTTTTTTGTTTAGATTGATTCAGAGACCCTATACGATGCATAGGAGAGCTATAAGGACTTATTGAGACGGTGCCCTCATCATGGGTTATCTTTATGTTTACAAGTTCAAACCTTCTTCAATAGTTTGAAACCTCAACTAGACAACTAATCGATGCAGCAGCTGGTGGAACTTTGAATAATAAAACACCCGAAGCGGCTCATGAATTTATTGAGGATATGTCACTAAATAATCGTTAGTGGTATGTCATAAGGACGAAACTGATGAAAGCAGCCAATGTATTTAATTTAGATGCGATTACCATGTTATCAAATTAGGTAAAAATATTAAACAAGAAATTTGATGATTTATATCTTTTTACGAAGGTAAATCGAGTGATGCAATGCAATGCAATTGGAGGTGGAATAAATAATCCAAAAGATATACCCTTTAGTCCTAGCATGGAGAATGGGCATATCAATTATATAAGTAATAATTGTAGAACTCAAAATAACCCTTATAGTAATAACTATAATGCAAGTTGGAGAAATCACCCAAACTTTTCATGGGGTGGTCAATTTAACAGCCCATTTTTAGTGAAATCGGAACAGTGGTTTTGGGACCACAAATTCGAGCTGGAAAGAAAATTTATTTTAATATTATTGCATGGTCTGTATTATGATAGAAATGTCATATGAAAATTCTGATAAGAAAATTTTACTGATTATGTGTTTAATTCGAAATGACCAAATTGCATAGAATGCAAAAGTTGAGTTCTAGTAGCTAGAAGGATTAAATAGCTATGGAATTCAAAACTTGAGGTCCTTATATGGTAATTAGGCCATTAAAGAAAAGTTAGTAGATATTTTTGGTGATTCATCCATGGAAAAATTAGAAAAGGCTAAGGACTAAATTGGAAATCAAAATATTAAAGATGATAAATAATTAAATAGAAATATCATCTTATTTTATGATCATCTTCATCCCCAAATTTCATGGAAACCCTAGGAGAGAGAGAAGAAACTAATCAAGCTTAATTGGGTAAGTATTCTTGTTTCGTTTTTAGTAATTTTTATATTTCTGAGATCGAGATAGTCTAATCTATCTATTTTTGGGATTAATTTGTAAAGATATCAAAGTATTGAAATTTTTCCATGGATGAATATGTTGAAAATTTGAAATTTATGGTAGAAAATAAAAGGTTTTTGTTAGATAAACAACTTTTACAAAGAGAATTTTAATGAAATCATGGTTTAGGGACTAAATTGAAAAGTGGTAAAACCCATGGAAAAATTTTGATTTTTGTAAAATACAAGGGCTATTATTGTAATATGTAAAATTTAGTTAGGCTTGGAATAAGGATTACATTGCATGAATTTTATTTTTCGAGCCTAGGGACGAAATTGGAATTTATAGAAAGTTTAGGGGCAAAATGGTAATTTTTCCTAGCGTGTAAATTGAATTCAATTTAATATGAAATGGATTAAATTGATGATTAAATTCATTTATATAGACCCAGACAACTCAAATTCGAAGCTAGATCGAGGAAAAGAAAAAGTTTCGAATTAGTAGAATTTCTTGTACGAATGATTATTAAGGTAAGTTCATGTAACCAAATCGTGTATAGATATACGCTTGTATTTAATGTGTTATGTGATTGTATGAATTATAAATGATTAAAGTATGAAATAAATTATATGCTTGATATAGCTTGAATAAATATTAAGTTCCGTTTGAATAATGAAATTCGATTGATATATGTAATTTTCCAATTTGAATTTGATTCTGCATATGTTGCAGACAGGATTTAGCTCGGAGTGTAATCCTTATAAACCCTCTCGAGCATCCTGATAAATAGTTCTTGTGAGCATCCTGATCGGTAGTGATCATGCATGTGTTGCGCACTACCACAGCTCTATGTGAGCGTCCTATTTCATGATTCGATCGGTTGTGATCCAGCATATAATGTAGACACAAATGCAGTTCTATGTGAGCATCCTGATATAAGCTCTTATGGGATTCCTGATATGGCTCACTTGAACTCCCTGTTACCTTATTCGGTGCTCTTTGATATTAACTCTTTGGAGTTATTTGATAAACTCTATGAGCTCCCTGAATAAAACTCTTATGAGTTTCTTGTTTAGCCCGGATAAGTGTCCTGTTACATGGCTCATCTGAGCATCCTGATATGTGGCTCGAGATTGTGCTCCCTGATTAAGTGCCCTAATGGGTACCTCTGATTATGAGTTGACAGTTTATAGTTTTATACACATTGTGTGTACTACCTGAGTATCCATCGAAATTTCAATGATTCAATGGATAAATTTCTGAGATGAGAAACTATGAGATTAAATGAATTATATATCAAATTTTCCCGAAATACTTGAAAGTTTGTAACATGATGAGCTCATCCATGTTTACTTGACGTACATGAGAATTATGTGACTAACTTACTTATTTGAGTGTATGTGATTAGGCAAATTTCCTAATTTGTTGGAAATCGTGAAATTGTTATTCTTACTTAAATGAATATGATCAGTAAATTTACTTCTCGTTATACGAACTTGCTAAGCATTAAATGCTTGCTAGGTTTTATTTTCTCTGTTTTATAGTGCTTGGAGGCTCGTAAAGGTTGGAGATCAGTCGAAGCAACATCACACTATCTTCCAGGCTTTGGTATAAATAGCAAACTCATTTTGGTATAATGGCATGTATAAGATAACTTGGCCATTGATGGCATGTAAATGGTTATATGTAATCTAGGCACTGGAATCGCTAGAGTGATATATTTTGGCATGTTTATATAGAGGTTATAATATAATCAATATGTTTGGGAATGGTTAAATAGTAGGTGGTATATATCAAATGAAGAGTAAATTTTGAATTATAAAAATTGACTAATCATGAATGCATGAAAAAAAAATATCATTTAGATGTTAGAATTGACTTGATTATAATACTTGCATTGGTTGGTATATGTTCGTAATTGTTGGTGTAGGTTCGCAAATTTGGGTGAGAAATAAAGCTAGAAAATGGCTTTATTTTGTCCATACAGGTAGACATAAGGGTGTGTGTCTTGACCGTGTGTGACACACGGCCTGTCACATGGGTATGTGGTTTGGTCGTGTGTCCTATGTATCTTAAATTTGAGAAACAGAATGCTCAGAATTGGGCACATGGGTAGAGACACGGGCGTGTTCTTAGCGGTGTGTGCTACACGGCCTAGAACACGGGCTTGTATCTTAGTCGTATGAAACCTACACCTAACTTTAGAAAATTAAATTGATCACATAGCCTAGCACACGGGCGTGTGGCTTGCCGTGTGGCACAAGTCAGAGAGTTGCATGGGGTTGAACATGGCCTACAGTACGGGTGTGTCCTATGGTCACACGGGCGTGTCCCTTGATCACACAAGCGTGTGTGCCTTGCATCTAGTAAAAATTTTGAAATTTCGTGAAAAATTCTTTGAGTTCCTGATTTTGTCCCGACTCGATTCCAATATTTATAATAGGCCTCGAAGGTTCATTTAAGGCACAATATGATTAGTTTCAGACATGAATAATATTTAACATGAATTATCTATAATTATTCTGTAAACTTTGGCAATACTCTGTAACCATATTCTAGCAATAGATACAGGTTAAGGGTGTTACATTTATTGGTATTAGAGCTACGATTTAGCCGATTCTCAGACTGAATGTAGCAAATACGAGTTTAGCTATACATGCCATTATATAATTTGTGATAGTGTGATATCTCCTGACCATTTTTAAATGTGTTTTTGATATAGTAATGTCATCCAACCAAGCTAGAGCTGAATCTAAGAAAGCTGAGAGCAATACTCCAGCTTCAGCTCAAAGGGTTGCATCTAGTAATAGAATGCCTGAATCTGAGGGTTGAGGTGATGAGGCAAAAGAAGCCTTCTCCTAAATGATGAATGAGTGGTTTACAGAATTTATAAGAACAAATCTTGCTATACAACAACCTCCTCCACCTACTCCTCAACCGTTTCCTGAGATGCCACAAGGTGTTGAACCTGTTAGAACTGGTAAGCCTCCAGCAGATAAAATCCATAAATATGGGGTAGAAAAATTTAGAGATACTACTGATGATGATCTGGAAAGGGCTGAGTTTTGGTTGGAAAATACCATCAGGGTTTTAGATGAATTATCTTGCACACTAGCTGAATGCATGAAATGTGCAGTTTCTTTACTGAAAGAAACAACTTATCATTGGTGGAACACCATAACTTCTGCGGTACCGAGAGAAAATTTTACATAGGAATTTTTCCAGACTAAATTCAGAAAGAAGTACATCAGTCAAAGATTTCTGGATTATAAAAAGCAAAAATTTTTAGAGCTTAAAAAGGGAAACATGATTATATCTGAATACGAATGGGAATTTGTTCGGTTAAGCAAATATGCTAGAGAATGGGTTCCAACCGAGGCTGATATGTTGAAGAGGGCTTAAATGAAGACATCAAGTTGTTGATTAGAATCCTTGAATTGAGGGAATTTGTGGTGTTAGCTGATCGAGCACATAGAGCTGAAGAATTAAGTAAAGAAAAGAAGCAAGCAGAGAGGGAAGCTCGGATTTCTGGTAAAAGATTTATGGGTAAATCACAATCATCTGTTTCAAAGAAATCAAAGAAGTACCATGATTGTTCTACCACTTTTACGGGATATTCTGGAAAAGAGCAAAGTTCACAACGCTCTAACGTCTCTATCTGTAACAAGTGTGGAAAGTGTCAGTAACCCTAAACTGAGGTGTAAACACTATAATAAATTTTATTTTGGGGAATGTCGTTTGAGAAGTGGATCCTATTACCGATGTGGTTCTCTTGATCATTTTCTTAAAGATTGCCCAAAAAGAATTGAGAAAGATATTGATCAAATTTCGAAGCCGAGTAATCCCACCTCGAGAGCCAGACCACCCCGTCACCTCGGCAATGTCAGTGCTAGCCGAGGTACTACAAGGGATGCAATAGTTAAATCTGAGGTAGGAGCACTAACAATGGCATATGCTATTCATGCTAAAGAAGATGCTTCTGCACCAGACGTCATTATTGGTACATTTTCTCTACTTGTTACTAATATTACTGCTTTGATTGATCCTGGTTCAACACATTCATACATATGCACAAATTTAGTGTCTGTTAAAAACTTACTTGTTGAATTCATTGAATTTGTGGTTAAAGTTTCAAACCCCTGGTCTTGTATTTTATGGTTGATAAAGTTTTTAAAAATTTCCCGTTGATGGTAAAGGGTTATTACTTCTCGGCTGATTTAATGTTATTGCCATTTGATGTGTAACATCCCGATTTAGACCCTAATAGGAACGATGGTTTCGGGACCATGAATCTAAGTCAAAAAATTTTTAAAAAAATTATTTTCTGTGTTTATTATGTGTGAATTTATGTGTGTGAAAATTTTATTTGAAAATTTTATCGTTTGAGTGCCCAATTTAAGAAAAGGGCTTAATCGTGTAAAATGAAAATCTGATGGTTAAATGTGAAAGTGCCTAATTGTTGTTGTCTTTATAATATGACGTATTTATGTTGCAATCATGCCATTTAATTATAGCATGGATGATTGAGGACAACCAATATAAAGTTTCATATTAATTTATAAAGGTTAAAAATATAATTGAGGTATTAATATGTTATTATAATAAAACATAAAAAAAAAGCCATGCATTCATTCTTTGAAATAGCCGAATGTTGTAAGAAATAAAAGAAACAAAAAGCTTAAGGGTTCGGTCATTAGCAAGCTTAATTCAAGGTGAGTTCTAGCTCAATTTTTGATAATTTTTACGTTTTTGAGATCGTTGCTATGTTACCTATCAAGCCCATGTCTTAATTTTTGAATTTGATGATGAATTTGTATTTTGGCATTGTTGTAAGCTTGTGGTTTTTGTTGTCTGATGCTAGAAAATAAAAGATATCTGATAGATTAACATGTTTTGTATTTGAATTTTTGATGATTTTGAGTAATTAGGGCTAATTTGTAAAAATGATAAATTGAGGGACTAAAATATGAAATAAATGAAATGTGTGGACTTGTATAAGGAAGATGAATACTCGGCCAAAGCATGGTATATTGAAATTTTGTATATTTTGTGTTTTGTGCAATAGGGACTAATTTGTGAAAAGTGTGAAATGTTAGGGGCAAAATGATAAATTTCTCATTTGTGTGTTTTTGGACTAAATGGAATGAAGTTATGTTTGAATGAGTTTAATTTGAATATGTTTAGATCAAGAACCAAAGAAATCGGATTTGGATCGGGGGAAAACTAAAGTTGTCGATTAGTCGTTCCGTTTCTATTATCATTGTCTGAGGTAAGTTTATAAGCAAATATATGTTGTTTATTTTAAATAATTACAAGCTTATTATGCTGGAATGAATTATGTGAAATATATATGTTGTTAGCCAAATGTGTATATGCTACGGAGCTATATTTACAAATTTGTTTTGACCAAGTTATGACGTCCGAAAGCCCCGTATGAACCTTAGGAATAGCTAGGAAACATATGTCATGACATAGGATTCTGATATGTGATGTGCGAGTAAGACCATGGCATCGATATATGTGAGAGAGTATGTAACGCCCCAAATCCTGAAAACCTTGTTAAAATTATTTTTGTGTGCTTGTGACGTGAAAGTATGTCTAGCTTTGTGGTTGTGTGCTTTGGGAGTGTCTAGGAAGTCATGGGTTCAAGCTTTGGCTTGAGCAAAATTTTGCTCCTACTTGAAGAAACCTTTGTCTCCAACTAGTAGTATTTTAAATTATTAAGAGGGTGGCATGACAGAATGGGCCTACTGGTCTAGTGGATAGTGGCGTGTGGAGTGTGCTAGTGGTCTGAGGTTCGAATCCCTGCTTGAACAAATGGAGATTATTTTTGCTGGTGGCTTTGGAAGGAAATTGTGTTTGACCAAAACACCAAAGGTTTGAACAGATTTGAATGAGGTTGTTGTTAGCCGAATCTAAGGAGATAGGAGGGGAGAAATTTAAGGAGAAAATAGAGCAAGTTCGAATTTGGAGGAGAGTCTTGCCGGGTTTGAACTCTGGCACTTAGTGTTTTGGTTGTGTAGGTGTTGGGGAGGTGTTTAATGTGTTGAAGGCTGACCGAATATGTGGGGTGCTTTTGGTCAAAAATTCGGTAAAAGGCTTTGGGTGCCGATTTGTGTTAGCTAGCTATAGATCGTTTTCATTTTCAATACCTCAGGTTGCCAACCTCGGGTTGCCAACTTTACTTCTTTTGTTTTTGGCTTTAGTCAAATACTCCTAAAAACCTCCCAATCTCTTGTTCTTTTTCTTTGGCCGAATACCTAAGTGACATTTTACTCTTCACGTTTTCTTCTTATTTGTCTCCTCTTCTCTAAAGTCAAATACTTCTTTTTACGATTCCATTATTCCTTTCTCTGTTCTTTGTGAAACCGAATCATTCCACTCTTTCTTTGTTGGCCGAAGACCTTAAGTACTGTTCTCTTCTTCTTCTTTTTTCTCCAAATCGTATACCCTAAGTACTGTTCTCTTCTTCTTCTTCTTCTTCTCTTTGTTTGTGGATTTTGGGCTGAATGGTGAAGGGGTACTCTGTTTTCGAGGCAAAATTTGCATACCTAAGGGTATTGATTTGAGGCAGATTTTACCGCTAGAGGCGCATAATAGCCCCTATGCTATCACCCAAGTGGAAATAAGATGTACAGAGATCTTCGTGAGATATATTGGTGTTTAGGTCTTAAGCATGAGATTACTGACTTTGTGAGGAAATGTTTAACTTGCCAGCAAGTTAAAGTAGAACATCAGTTGCCTTCTGGGTTGCTACAGCCAGTTAAGATTCCGATGTGGAAGTAGGAAAGAGTAACTATGGATTTTGTAAGTGGACTACCCTTAACGCCTTCTAAAAAAGATTCAGTGTGGGTCATTGTGGATCGGTTGACCAAAACTGCCCATTTCATACCAGTTCGCACCGATTATTCACTTCAAAAATTGACTAAGCTGTATGTATCTGAGATAGTGAGACTGCATGGGGTACCAGTTTCCATAATATCTAACAGGGATCCTCGCTTCACATCTCACCTGCCGCTTGGTGATGCCATTTGGGCTGACGAACGCACCTGCAGCTTTCATGGATCTCATGAATCGGGTCTTCCAACCCTACCTGGATCAGTTCGTGGTGGTTTTTATAGATGATATCTTAATGTACTCAAGAAATGAGGATGAGCATGATGCACACTTAAGGATTGTGTTGCAGGTTTTGAGGGAGAAGCAGCTGTATGCCAAATTCAGTAAGTGCGAATTTTGGCTAAGGGAGGTTACTTTTCTAGGACATGTGGCGTCAGCTGAGGGGATTAAGGTAGATCCCCAAAAAATTGAAGCAGTGTTAGACTGGAAAACACCTAAGTCAGCATCGAAAGTCTGAAGTTTTTTGGGCTTGGCAAGGTACTATAGGCGGTTTGTTGAGAGCTTTTCATTAATTACTGTACCTTTAACTAATTTGTTAAGGAATGGGGTACCGTTTGATTAAACGGACAAGCAACAAGAGAGTTTTGGAAAGCTTAAGAAGGTTTTAACTGAGGCCCCTATATTGATATAGCTAGAGTCTAGAAAGGAGTTTAAGGTTTATAGTGACGAGTCGCATGTGGGCTTGGGTTGTGTATTGATGCAGGAAGGAAAGGTGGTTGCATATGCGTTACGTCAACTTAAGACTCACGAGGTGAATTACCCAACCCATGACTTGGAACTAGCTGCGGTGGTTTTCACGCTAAAAATATGGAGGCATTATTTATACGGTGAGAAGTGCGTAATTTATTCAGACCATAAGAGTTTGAAGTACCTCCTTACCCAAAAAGAGCTAAACCTTAGGTAGCATAGGTGGGTGGAATTATTGAAGGATTATGATTGTATGATTGAATACCACCCTAGCAAAGCAAATGTGGTAGCTGACGCGTTGAGTCGTAGGGTTAAGTCAGACTTGAGGGCTATGTTCACCCATTTAAGCTTGTTGGATGATGGTAGCTTGTTAGCTGAGCTTCAAGTGAAGCCGGTGTGGATCGAGCAGATAAAGAGTAAGTAGTTAGTGGATGAGACTTTGTGTGCTCGTTTTAGACAAGTGGAAAATGGGGAGACGTTAGACTTTGGGATAAATAGTGAAGGAGTGTTTTGTTTCCGTGGGAGAATGTGTATACCAAAGGACGATGATCTAAGGCAGTCTATTCTGTGAGAAGCGAATAGCAGTCTCTATGCTATGCATCCTGGCGGAAACAAGATGTATCAAAATTTGCGTGAGCTTCATTGGTGGCCTGGACTTAAGCGCGGGGTTATAGAGTTCGTAAGTAAATGCTTGATTTGTCAAAAGGTGAAGACGGAACATCAGTTGCCTTCAGGATTGCTTCAACCAGTAAAGATTCCACTTTGGAAGTGGGAAAGGATTACTATGGACTTTGCTAGTGGGCTATGGGTTATAGTGAATCGGTTAACCAAGTCTGCCCATTTTGTACCGGTCTGCACTGATTACTCGTTACAAAAGCTGGCTAGGTTGTATGTGGCAGAGATTGTAAGATTGCATAGAGTGCCAGTCTCCATAATATCTGATAGGGACCCACGTTTCACTTTGCAATTTTGGAAGAAGCTGCACGAGGCGTTGGGTACTAGGTTGAACTTCAGTATGGCATTCCACCATCAAACTGATGGACAATCAAAAAGGGTGATCCAAGTTTTCGAAAATATGTTGAGGGGATGTATAATTGAGTTTCAAGATAGCTGGGAAGACTTTTTGCCGTTAGCCGAATTTGTGTACAATAATAGTTATCAAGCAAGTATTGGGATGGCTCCGTATGAAGCACTGTATGGGTGAAGGTGTCGAACTCCAACATGTTGGACGGAATTGGGTGAACGGAGAGTTTTGGTCCCTGAGTTAGTAGTAGATACTAAGGTTAAGGTAAAATTGATTTGGGATCGGTTGAAGGAGGCCTCGGATAAGCAGAAGTCGTATACTGACCTTAAGCGTCGAGAGACAGAGTATACAGTAGAGGACTTAGTTTTTTTAAGGTCTCTTCGGAAGAAGGTATTAAGGTTTGGACGGAAGGGGAAGCTCAGCGCAAGGTTCATTGGGCCATATCAGGTTGTGAGGAGGATTGGGCCAGTCACTTATCAGCTGGAATTACCTTCTGAACTAAGCTAAATCCACAACGTGTTTCATGTTTCCATGCTAAGACGATATCGCTCAGGTCCTTTACATGTTATGTCGATTGAGGAGATCGAGGTTAGGCCAGACCTAACTTTCATTTATTGGTTAAGGTTGGCCCAATGGTCATGGGTCATTTAAGAGTGACTTAAGATGATTAGAGTCACTTGTGTTTGGGTTTTAATGATAAATATGGGTGAAAATTTGATGAATACTCGTGATTAGTGATCAAGGAAGGGTTGTTAAGGCTTGTTGTTCAAAGTAAGGCAAAGGTGAGATTTTCGGTTTGTGATGATTGTATTTGATAAGGAATTTATAATTTACAATGATGCGTCAGTAAATGGTTTAGGTTGTGTATTAATGCAAGAAGGTAAAGTAATAGCCTATGCTTCACGACAACTAAAACCACATAAAAGAAATTACCCGATACATGATCTTGGATTGACAGCAATTGTGTTTGCATTTAAAATCTGGTGGCATTACTTATTTGGTGAAAAATGTTAGTATTCACTAATCATAAAAGTTTAAAGTATTTGATGTCGCAGAAAGACCCGAATTTGAGAAAGTGCAGGTGGCTTGAATTGTTAAAAGAATATGATTTGATTATTGATTATCACCCAGGAAAAGCCAATATGGTTGCAGATTCTTTGAGCAAAAGATCCTTGTTTGCTTTGCAAGCAATGAATACCCAATTGTTGTTATCAAATTAAGGTTCAATCATGGATGAGTCAAAAGCTAGACCGATGTTTTTGCAACAGTTTTTTGAAGCTCAGAAAAATGATGATGAATTACAAGCTAAATGGGTATAGAGTGAGATAAATTCTGCTTTAGAATTTCAGATTGGTTTTGATGGTTGTTTGTCATTCAGAGGCAGAATATGTGTACCGAAGAATTCAAAACTGATACAGAAGATTATATATGAAGCTCATAATGGTAACATGTCTATTCATCCTGGTAGTAATAAAATGTACAAGGATCTAAAAAAGATGTACTAGTGGCCGGGAAGGAAACAAAATATTTCTGAATTTGTAACTAAATGTTCGATATGTCAGTAGGTAAAAGCTGAACATCAGGTGCCTTTGAGATTATTACAGCTAGTTACAATACCGGAATGGAAATGGGAAAGAATTACCATGGATTTTGTATCAGGGTTACCTCTATCTCTGAAGAAGAAAGATGCTATTTGGGTAGTCGACGATTGGTTGACAAAGTCAGCACACTTTATTCCAATATGTATGGATTTTGTCCTTGGATGGATTGGCTAAATTATATGTTTCTGAGATTGTCAGATTGCATGGGGTGCTAGTCTCCATTATATCTGATAGAGATCCTCAGTTTACATTCCGATTCTGGAATAAATTGCAATAAGCCTTGGGTACACAGTTACATTTCAGTATTGCATTCCATCCTCAAATTGATGGACAATCCGAACGTGTTATACAGATTTTAGAAGATATGCTTCGGTGTTGTGTGCTTGAATTTGAAGGTAATTGGGAAAAGTATATGCCTTTAGTTGAATTTGCCTATAATAACAGATACCAGTCTGGCATTAAAATGGCACCATATAAAGCTTTGTGTGGCCGGAAATGTAGAACTCCATTATATTGGACAGAGCTCAATGAGAAAAAGATATACGGAGTTGATTTAGGTCGTGAAATTGAAGAAAAGGTGAAAATAATCCAAGACAGTTTGAAAGTAGCCTCTGATCTTCAAAAGTCTTATGCTGAAAAGAAAAGAGATTGTAACACCCCTTACCCGTATTAATGCTGGAACAGGGTCTGAGGCGTTACTGGACTTACCACACAAACAATCATACAATTACAAACCATAAATTTGCGTCCAAATTAAAACCATTTGCAATTAATCATAAAGTCCCTAATACGAGCCTACTAGGCCCTAAACATGCTTTGGGGGAGATCCGAGACTAAACCGAAAACTTTAGAAATCTTTACAAAACTTAGAAATTTTTTCCATTAAGCAGGGATCACACGCCCGTGTGGATATGGGACAAGCCCGTGTGATCAGGCCGTGTGGTCACACACGCCCATGTCCCGACCCTGTTTAACTCTCTGACTTGTAACTTATGAACAAATTGGGATCACAAGGCCAACTCATAGGCTTGTGTGCTTGACTGTGTAAAAAATTAATTTTCATAAATAGGTGCAGACTTCACATGGCCAGGGCACACACCCGTGTTCGAGGCCGTGTCATCCCATACGGCTGAGACACACGCTAGTGTCTCTACCCGTATGCTCAATTCTGAGCATTCTGTTTCTCAAAATTAAGGTACAGGGGCACAAGGCCAAAACACACGCCTATGGGGTAGACCGTGTGTCACACACTGCCTAGACACACGCTCGTGTGTCTACCCTCATGGACAAAATAAAGGCTATCTACCAAGCCATTTGTCACCCTCATTCACAGCTACACACATACAAGATCAATGGAATAATCCATGGCATGTTTAAGAAATCAAAACATCCAAAATCAAGGCAAAATCAAATCATTCATTACCAACACTTAACGTATTTACTATATCATAATTTACCAAATCAATTCCTACCAAACTCACATTCACAAGTATCAACATGAATACTTTCATCATGCATAATTCTACTTAGGTTTCCTAGCACACCAAATGACCCATCTCATCCATTTCACAACAAGTCATTTAACCATAATAAACATTTAGCAACCCATTACAAAACACAAAAACAAGAAGGAATTAACACATATACTTATATAAATGGGCTTATAATCATTTTAGCCAAAATAATCTAATTACATGGCTAAATACCAAATCACCTTAAACAAATATGAGCTAATACATTTGACCAAACCCAATGAAACATATAACAAAATGACCAAGTCTATATACATGCCATACTCTCAAAACATTTTAAAATCATCGGTATCCAAAAGACAGATTAATAGTGTGATGCGACTTCCGACGATCTCCAATCCCGAGCTAGCTTGGTGACACTATAAAACATTGAAAATAAAACGGAGTAAGCTATATAGCCTAGTAAGCTCGTATGAAGAAATAAGCAACCTTACCGTACATTAATCATGCAAGTAATATAACATAAGGTGACATAATTTACCATAATCTCAAGATCATATTTCACTTCCATTACAACTTACCTTGAAATCATCATTTCACGAATTAATAATTCATATGCTTCGAGTACATACCTGTACAATCTCGTAACGAATTTACACTTATTCTTATTCTTTGACATACCCATGAGCCACTTAGAATAATAATGTCAAATACTTGCGAATCTTTCACACTAAGTGCCACATATGTAGCCAATGCTACCTCAATCTCATATCGCATAATTGCTCGCTCTCGAGCTAATCAACAGGCCTGCTCACACAAGCTGTCAGTCAAGACGTAGCTACTCATTGCTACTCACACAAGCTGTCAAGTAACCGTAACATATGTCGATATACTCAGCTGCCAGAAAAACATACGAGACCAGCACCCGGATCACATAATCACATAACACATGGTAACCCTTGTGAAATGTCACTTGTATCCTAATCTATTCGTAAGGTTCAACGGAATTTCTTGCTTATCGAACCGTTGTCGAACTTGTCCGTAAGGTTAAACTCATCCACACAATTAATCATACAATTCATGCAATATTTAAAACATTTAAATATAATTATATTTAAATTATTTAACATACGAACTTACCTCGGTTACAATAACGACCAAAGGGAGCTATTCGTCAATTACTTTGTTTTTCCCGCGATCTTGACCTGAACTTCGTTTTTCTTGATCTATAATACCAAATTTAACTTATTTAATTCTCACATTGTTCAATTCAGCCCAAAAACACACTATGGGAGAATTTACATTTTTGCCCCTAACTTTTCAACATTTAACATTTTAGCCCTTAGGCTCGTAAAATGAGTTTCATTCAATTTCATCACACTCAATCCTGGCCGAACCTATTCCTTGCTCATAACAGCCCACATTTTTCATTTATTCACATTTTTACACACATTTTACAACTTTTACAAATAGGTCCCTATTTGACATTTTCATAAAAAATGACTTGGTAAATGTTGTTTATCTAACACCCAACATGCATTTTCTACCATTAAACATAAAAATACACAAATATTCAACATGGTTAAAATTTTTTACATTGATTTTCTGTCAAATTAGTCCTTAGAATAGCTAAATCGAGTTACAACATTCACAAAAACGTAAAAATATTAAAAACGGGACAAAGAAGGACTTACAATCGATCTTGGAAGCTTGGCCAAAATCCTAGCTATGGTGACCCTTGAAATTTCGGCACAAGGAGGATGAAATTAAGAAGATGACATCTTTTATTTGTTTTATTTTGACTTTATTAACCAAATGTCAGAAATGCCCTTGATGCCAAACTTTGAAATTTCACCTACCATGACCATTTTTGTCCAACTTAGAGTATAATGGTCTAATTACCATTTAAATACCTTCAATTTAAAATTTCATAGCAATTAGACACGTCTAGCTTCTAGAACACATATTTTACACCTATTGCAATTTAGTCCTATTAGTCAAACCAGACAATCTATCGACAAAATTTCTTAACAAAATTTTCACACAATCATTCAATCATACTGTAGACCTTAAAGTAATAATAAAATTAACAATTCTACTTTAGATTTGTGGTCCCAAAACAACTATTTCAATTTGACCCAAAAATGGGCTGTTACAACTTTTCCCCCTTTAGGGATTTTTATCCCCGAAAATCTTACCAGAAAAGAGGTTATGGTATTATTTTCTCATAGCTTCCTCGGGTTCCCACGTAGCTTCTTCGACCTCATGTCATTGCCATAGAACTTTCACTAGGGTATGCTTTTATTTCTCAACTGTTTAACTTCCCAAGCTAAAATCTTGATCGGTTCTTCACCATAAGTCACATCCGGTTGAATCTCAACCTCAATTAGTGAAATCACATGAGATGGATCTGATCGATATCATTACAACATAGAGATATGAAACACATTGTGGATTCTCTCTAATTCCGACAGTAAAGCTAGCCGATAAGCCACTGGTCCTATCCTTTCGATAACCTCATACGGACCAATAAAATGCAAAATCAGCTTGCCTTTGCGACCAAATTGAAAAATTTTATTCCACGGAGACACTTTTAGAAATACCTTATCATCAACTTGAAATTCAATTTCCTTTCGTTTAGATCCGCGTACGATTTCTGTCTATCCAAAGCTGCTTTCAAACAATCACGAATTAGTTTCACTTTTTATTCAATTTCTCTAACCAAATCTGTAACGTCCCAAAATCCAAAGTATTTATCTTTGTAAGCTTATGACACAACTGTGTATCTGATTCAGTGGTTAAGTGTCCTGAGTGTTCTGGGACTGTCTGAGAAGTCTTGGGTTCAAGCCTTGGCTTGTGCAAAATTTTGTTTTTAATGGATAACCCTTGTCTCTAGTCAGTAGGCTTTTAAATAAATGTGGATAAGTAATGACAAAAAGGGCCTGCTGGTCTAGGGGGTAAGTGGCATGTTACCCATGCCAAAGGACTGAGGTTCGAATTCTAGTAGGGCCAATAGAGTGTTTTATTTTGCTACTGTGCCATGTAAGTGGTTGAATGTCAATAGAACTCTCATGCTAGTATGCGGTTGGAGTGTTTGAGGGGTGTGGGGATTTTGTAGCTAAATTTTAAGGGGAAATAAGGGATTTGGATAGAGGAGTGATCGGTTTAAGTGATTTAGGGAGGGAATTGAGGAGGAAATTAAGGAATTTAGGAAGAGTGGAAGAGTTGTTGTCGAATTGGTACTCTGATCAATGAGAATTCAGCTTTGGTGAGTTCTCTCTTCTTTTCGGTTGTTGAAAATTTGTTTTGGTTCTTTTCACTTTCTGTTTTGAAGACCAACTATTGCTAAAGGTCTTTCGAGTATCTTTCAATCTGCTTATTTTGTTTTTCTCTTCAATATCAGTGCCCTACTGACCGACCTTCCTCTTCTCCCTTACTTCTTTAGCAATCATTTTTCCCCTTACCTCCTTTTGTTTTGGTCGAATACTCCCATTCCCCTTTCTCAAATTCTTTCTACTTTTGAAGGCTGATTCTCCTCTTCTTCCTTCTCTCTCAATTGGTTCTTCTTGACCGATTCCTCCTTCTTTCCTTCACCCTAATCGGTTTCTTCTTAACCATATACTGGTATTCCTTTCACCTTACTGTATCGATTCTTCATTGCTCTCTGTTGATTTTGGTGGTAACTATAGCTATTCGATTACTTTATCTCTTTTTCTCTTTCTGTCGTACTAATAGTTTTCCCTCTAACATCTTCTTTTCTTTGCCGAATACTATTAGAGGTGTGATTGTACCATCTCATGCCTTGGTTTAAGGGTGTCTTTTTGGGTGTAGGTCGATTACTTCTGTCTCTCATTCTTAGTTCTACATTTTCGATAAGTTGTTATACACTGGGTTTAAACTACTTGTGTGTATAGTAAGAGTTAAGAAGTCTCTGTTGGAATATAGGTAATCTTTGGGGGTTGAAATCAGTCTCTTGTGCTAGCCTCAAGCGATCGATCAAGGCGAGTGATAGGTAATCTCTTGAATACGTGTTTTGGTTTTGGTTCTTTTCAAATCGATTGTTAGGTGATTAACCGAAGCTTCTGTTTGATAGGTTAGAGTGCACGTGGGCTATTCACATATTTTCGTAAGCAAGGTATGTAAAAATACTACCCTAAACGTAAATCGACAAAAGTCGAAAAAAGTGACCGACTACTCTATACGGGCATGCGCTTGCTCGTATGGTGGTCCGTATACCTAAACATGCGCATATAATCATTGAGGTCGACCCTGACTGATTTCATGGGCCGAACTGAGCCGTGTGGGCCCCACGGGTATGTGGGCCCTACATAGGTAAACCAAACAAATGCGTGGAGAATATTCGGCCAGGCTGTGTAATCTACATAGCCAAGGCCATTTCTGGCTATGTGGGCCACATGGGCGAGTGGACCCACATAGACCGCAATAAGGGTCGTGGGCCCATTTTTGCTGTTTGACTGTTAAGGTTGCATGGGTCTCTTGAGACGACTGTGGACCTACTGTTGGGTCAGTAAGTGTACCTAGACCCCTTAATTGATAAAATAACTAGAATGCCCCTACATGGTAAAATGACTGATATGCCCCTATGTGATGTATGACTATGTTTGAGCATGCGATTTTATATATATATTGATCACACGTATGATATTATGACATGATGCATGACATGTTGCATGGGGATGGGTTTATTATGATTGGAGGAAGTGTCTTTGTCTTGGTAGCTTTCTTTGCAAAATCATTTAGTCTTTGCAACCGATACTACCTAGAGTGTAAGGATGGGTGGATTGATTTTATCCCCACATGGAGTGCAGGGTTGGACGGAGATGGAGTGTAGAGGCTGGTTGGGTAGGATTTGCTGATTGCATATCTATACTGTATTGTTACTGAGATGGGCTCAGGCCCACACTGATACTGATACTAAATTGGGCTTAGGCCCAGACTGCTTATGCTCTCTAATTGATTATCTGATGTGGGATTACACACTGAGTTTTCATAACTCACCCATTTGTTTATCTGTACAGGTAATCCCCAGGCTTAAAATGGTCGGTGCTGTGAAGGACTCGAAGGTGGCCACACAACTGTAGGGACTTTCTTATTGGGTTTTAAATCTTAAATAGTTTTATTTTGGGTGTTTTTAATGTAATAAGGCCACTATAATTTTTAATATTTAAGTTTGGAGTTTTATTTATTCTGATTTATATATGCTAGTAGTAGGATGTAGGTTTTCAAAAAGATACAGGTTTTCCAAAACACCACGCTTACGCAACATGTTTTAAAGGCTTCCGCAAGAATTAATGTTTTAGAATTAATAACAATTTAAGATTATTAACATTTCAACAAATGACTTGCATTTGGAAAATAAATGACATGTTTTAAAAATGAACCTACGTATTAAAAGCAAGTTCACATTTTACGAAAGACACTTCAATTTGACATCGCCAGATTCGGCCATAACGTCTAGGTAGGGTTTCGGGGTGTTACATTTAGTGGTATCAGAGTTAGGTTGCAAAACTCAGTTGTGGTTTTGGGTTTCTTTGAAAAACTTGGAATTTTCGAAAAGATAAATCATAAATTATTTGAAAGTATTGTGAAAATTTTTTACTAAATGTGTAGTACACAGAGTCTCTGGCACTGATTCTGTAAGTCTTCTAAAACTGTTGCTTGTTTTAACTGAAATTCTAAGACTATTATAGGTAGTAGACTGTACTGAAATACTCTATTTAGGGTAAACCAAAACTATAGTAAGACTGCAATCTGCGAAAACAAACTCTAAATTACTGATACTGTTTTCCATAAAATATCCGTTAATAAAAACTAGAACTGTAAACTGATGCATAAAATTGTTAATACACATAAAGCATAATTTGATAATGAGCACCAGAGGTACTCGTGGAAGGGGTACAAGAGGCCGCAGCAGAGACCGTGAAGGTGCTCGGGCTGGGTCTTCGTTATTTGGCCACATGCCTAACGTTGAAGCTAGAGAGGCACCAGCTTCACCTGTGACTAAGACTAGGTCTCATGATCGTACGACTGGGGACGATGCATTGTCCCAGGCCATACTGCGGATTCTAGAGAGGGTCGTTGGGCCTAATACTGGTACAATGGGCCGTGGGTCAATTACGGAATGACTCCGGTCTAATGGGGCTGAGATTTTCAGGGGTATTGATGGAGTAGCCCCTAATGTGTCTGAATATTGGATTAAGGCCACAGAGAGAATCATGGATGACTTTGACTGCACCCTTGAGTAGAATCTAAAGGGTACAAGGTCATTGTTGCGAGATGAGGCCTACCAGTGGTGGCTTATAGTTAAAGAGGGCACTCAACCCGATGGATTGACATGGGAATTCTTTAAGACTGCTTTCCAAGGGAAATATGTGGGCACTAGTTATGTGGAAGCCCGGAGGAGGGAGTTTCTAAATCTGACACAAGGGCATAAATCAATGGCCGAATATGAGGCAGAATTTTTACGACTTAGCTGCTATGCGCGTGGGATGGTGGCAACTGAATATGAGCATTGTGTTCATTTTGAGGACGACCTCAGGGACAGTTTAAGGGTTCTGATAGCTCTACAGAGGGAGCGAGATTTTGCTGCTTTAGTGGATAAGGTGAAGATCGTCGAGGATGTGAAGCGCATTGAGCGCCAAAATCGTGAGAAGGATAGAGGTAGGAACAAGAGGGATTCAAGGCCTCAATTTCATTTCAGCGGCCAAAGAAAAAGGCCAGAGTTGATGGGCCAGTCAGGGCTGGGGCCCCTGTTGCTGTTACTAGGCTGCAGCCCTATGCGGATTGTAGGAGACGCCATTAGGATGGGTGCTAGAAAAGAATTGGTGTATGTCTGAGATGTGGATCATTGGAGCATCATATTAGAGATTGTCTACGGAGGCCCGATTCGATGCAAGCTACTAGTATGAGCCATGGTCAGAGGGCACCAGACAGAGGTGCTGGTCGTACTGAGGTGAGGCAGCCAGCTATGGTTTATGCTGCACGTCACCGAGAGGATGGAGATGCCACAAACGTTATCACGGGTACATTTTTTATCTATAATGTATCTTATACTACACTAATAGATATAGGATCTATTCATTCCTATATAGCTTGTAATGTGTTTGAGACTTTGGATATCTTGGTTGAGAGTACTGCAAGTGAGGTTACTGTTAGGGTAGATAAACTGTTTAGAGATGTGCCTTTGAAGGTGCAAGGAGTTATCTTTTTGGCGGATTTAATGGAACTTCCTTTTGGAGAATTTGACTTAATTTTGGGAATGGATTGGTAGGCGAAACATCGGGCAAACTTGGACTGTACGACTAAATGAATGGTATTAAGAATGGCGGAGGAGGACGAGGTAGTTGTAATTGGGGAACGTCAAAACTATTTGTTGAATGTGATTTCTGCACTAAGGGTTGAGAAATTGGTTCGTAAGTGTTGTGAGGCGTATCTAGCCTACATCGGTGCTTTAGATTCTAAGGGTACTTATATTAAGGATATTAGAACAGTTAAAGACTTTTTGGATGTTTTCCCTTGTGAGCTACTTGGGTTACCTCGAAATCGTGAAGTTGAGTTTGGGATTGAGCTCCTGCCTAGTACAGCTCCGATGTCCATCGCCACTTATAGAATGGCGCAAAAAGAGCTTGTGGAGCTTAAAGCTCAGATTCAAGAGTTATTGGATCGAGGGTTCATCTGACCTAGCATGTCTCCATAGGGAGCACCGGTTTTGTTTGTGAAAAAGAAGGATGGATCCATGTGCATGTGCATTGATTACCGGCAATTAAATAAATTGACCGTTAAGAATAAGTACCCCCTACCGAGGATAGATGACCTATTTGACTAGTTCCGAGGTGCTTTAATTTTCTCTAAGATTGATCTTTGATTGGGGTATCATCAAGTGAGGGTTAAAGAGACTGATGTTTACAAAATAGTGTTTAAGACTCATAATAGTCATTACAAGTTCCTAGTGATGCTGTTTGGACTGACAAATGCACCAGCAACTTTTATGGATCTGATGAACCGAGTTTTCCAGCCCTATCTAGGTCGATTTGTAGTGGTTTTTATTGATGAAATTCAGGTGTATTCACGAACTGAAGATGAACATGATGCACATCTCCGAGTGGTTCTACAGATTCTGAGGGAGAAATAACTGTACGCCAAGTTCAGTAAGTATGAATTCTGGTTGCGAGAGGTAACATTTCTAGGCCATGTGGTATCTGCTGAAAGGATAAAGGTTGATCCTCAAAAAATTAAGGTTGTTCTGGATTGGAAGTCGCCTAAGACTGTATCAGAGATTTGCAGTTTTCTAGGACTAGTAGGGTATTATCGACGATTTGTTGAGGGGTTTTCATTGATTACTGCACCTCTGACTAGGTTATTATGTAAGGGTGTGTCGTTTCACTGGATTGATGCACAACAAGAGAACTTTGAAAAGCTCAAGAAAGTTTTGACTTAGGGCCCTGTCTTGATACAGCCAAAGTCTGGGAAAGAGTTCACTGTTTACAGCAATGCATCACATGTTGGTTTGGAATGTGTGTTGATGCAAGAGGGTAAGGTGGTTGCATATGTGTCCCGTCAAGTTAAGACTCATGAGGCAAATTATCTAACGCCTGACTTGGAGTTGACTGCGGTGTTATTCGCACTAAAGATTTGGAGGCATTACCTATACGGTGAGAAGTGTATTATTTACACGGATCACAAGAGCCTCAAGTACCTCTTCACTCAGTATAAGCTGAATCTTAGGCAACGAAGATGGATTGAGTTGCTTAAAGACTATGACTGTATGATCGAATACCATCCTCGAAAAGCCAATGTGGTAGCCGACGCACTGAGCCGTAGGGCTATGACTAATCTAAAGGCGATGTTTGCTCGTCTCAGTCTATTTGATATGGTAGCTTGTTGGTCGAGCTCCAAGTTAAACCGACGTGAATTGGGCAGATTAAGAGTAAGCAGTTGGAGGATGAGTCACTGGGTCATCGATTCTGATAGATTGAGAGTGGTAACACATCAGATTTTGGATTAAATAGTGAATGGGTGCTCTATTTCCGTGGGAGGGTCTGTGTACTAAAGAATATTGATTTGAGGCAGTCTATAGTGCGAGAAGCGCATAACAGTCCTTATGCTATGCATCCTGGTGGAAATAAGATGTATCGAGACCTTTGTGAGTTGTATCGATAGTCGGGTCTTTAGCATGAAGTTACTGACTTCGTGGGTAAATGTCTAACTTGCCAACAGGTTAAGGTTGAACATCAGTTGCTGTCAAGGTTGGTTCAGCCAGTTAAAATTTTGCTTTGGAAGTGGGAGAGAGTGACTATGGACTTCGTTAGTGGGCTTCCCCTAATGCCTACTAAGAAGGATTTAGTATGGGTCATAATGGATCGGTTGACCAAGTCAGCCCATTTCATACTAGTACGTACTGATTACTCTTTGCAGAAACTGGCTAAACTATATGTGGATGAGATAGTGAGACTACATGGGGTACCAGTTTCCATAATATCCAATAGGGATCCTTGCTTCACGTCTCAGTTTTGGAAGAAGTTGAATGAAGCTCTGGGTACAAGGTTAGACTTCAGTACTTTGTTCCATCCTCAGACAGGTGGTCAGTCAGATATGGTGACTTAGATATTGGAGGACATGTTATGGAGTTGTGTGATAGATTTTCGTGGCAGTTGGGAGGACTACTTGCCATTAGTAGAGTTTGCGTATAACAATAGCTATCAATATAGCATACAGATGGCACCTTACGAGGCATTATATGGTCGTAGGTGTCGTACTCCTTCATGTTGGACTGAGTTAGGCGAATGGCATATTCTAGCCCCTGAGTTAGTTTCTGATGTCGAGGATAAAGTTAGACTAATTCAGGATCGACTGAAGGTGGCATCAGACAGACAGAAGTCGTATGCGAATCTGAAGCGTAAGGAGATTGAGTATTCTGTAGGTGACTTCATTTTTCTCAAGGTCTCACCATGGAAGAAGGAACTAAGATTTAGACGGAAGGGCAAGCTGAGCCCTAGGTTCATTGGGCCTTACCACATAAAGAAACGTGTGGGACCGGTTGCCTATCAGTTAGAGTTACCTCCAGATTTGGACCGGATTCATGATGTGTTCCACGTCTCTATGTTAAGGCGCTACCGCTCTAATCCTGCACATGTTATCTCGGTTGAGGAGATTGAGATTAGGCCAAACTTGTCTTTTGAAATGGAACCAGTTCAGATATTGAAGCATGTTGTGAAGGTTTTAAGGAGGAAGTCTATTCCACTGGTTAAGGTCCTTTGGCGTAATCACAGTTCTGATGAGGCTACGTGGGAACCTGAGGAGGCGATACGACAGCAATACCCTCATCTATTCTGATCAGGTAAATTTCGAGGCTGAAATTATCTTTTAGAGGGTTAGAGTTGTAATGCCCCAAAATCCTAAGTATTTATCTTTGTATGCTTGTGACACAACTATGTATCTGATCAGTGGTTAAGTGTTCTGAGTGTTCTGGGAGTGTTTGAGAAGTCTTGGGTTCAAGCCTTGGCTTGTGCAAAATTTTGTTTTTAATGGATAACCCTTGTCTCTAGTCAGTAGGCTTTTAAATAAATGTGGATAAGTTATGAGAGAAAGGGCCTACTGGTCTAGGGGGTAAGTGGCGTGTTACCCATGTCAGAGGACTGAGGTTCAAATCCTAGTTGGGGTAGTGGAGATTTTTATTTTGCTGTTGTGTCGTGTAAGTGGTTGAATGTTAGTGGAACTCTGATGCTAGTGGACAGTTGGAGTTTTTTAGGGGTGTGGGAATTGTGTAGCGGAATTTTAGGGGGAAATAAGGGATTTGGATAGAGGAGTGATTGGTTTGAGTGATTTGGGGAGGGAATTGAGAAAGAAATTAAGGAATTTGGGAAGAGTGGAAGATATGTTGTCAAATTGGTACTCGGATGAATGAGAATTCGGCTTTGGTGAGTTCTCTCTTCTTTTTGATTGCTAATAATTTGTTTTGGTTCTTTTAAATTTCTGTTTTGAAGGCTGACTATTGCTAGAGGTCTTTCGAGTATCTTTCAATCTGCCTATTTCGTTTTTCTCTTCATTATTAGTCTCCTACTGACCGACCTTCCTCTTTTCCCTTACTTCTTTAGCAATCATTTTTCCCCTTGCCTCCTTTTGTTTTGGCCGAATACTCCCCTTCCCTTCTCTACGATTCTTTTGACTTTTGTGGGCTGATTCTTCTCCTTTTCCCTCTCTCTCAATTCTTCTTCTTGACCAACTCCTCATTCTCTCCCTCACCTCAATCAGTTTCTTCTTAACCATATACTGCTATTCATTTCACTTTACTATGTCGATTCTTCATTACTCTCAGTTGAGTTTGGTGGTAACTACAGCTATTCGATTACTTTATCTCTTTTTCCCTTTCTATCATACTAATAGTTTTCCCTCTAACAACTTCTTTTCTCTATCAAATACTGTTAGGGGTGTGATTGTACTATCTCGTGCCTTGGTTTAAGGGTGTCCTTTTGGGTGTAGGCCGATTACTTCTGTCTCCTATTCTTAGTTCTACGTTTTCGGTAAGTTGTTATACACTAGGTTTAAGCTACTTGCGTGTATAGTAAGAGTTAACAAGTCTCTGTTGGAATACAGGTAATCTTTGGGGGTTGAAATCAGTCTCTTGTGCAAGCCTCAAGCTATCGGTCAAGGCAAGTGGTATGTAATCTCTTGAATAGGTGTTTTGGTTTGGGTTCTTTTCAACTCGATTGTTAGGTGATTAACCGAATCTTCTGTTTGATAGGTTGTAATGCGTATGGGCTATTCGTACATTTTCATACGTAAGGTGTGTAGAAACACTGCCCTAAACGTAAATCAGCAAAAGTCGAAATAAGTGACCAACTATGCTACACGGGTGTGCGCCTGCTCGTATGGTGGTTTGTATGCCTAAACATGGGCATATAATTGTTGAGGCCGGCCATGAGCGATTTCATGGGCCGAGGTTGTTGCAAGCCATTTTGGGCCGAACTGAGCCAAGTGGGCCCCACGGGCATATGGGCCCCATATGGGTAAACCATACAAATGCATAGAGAATATTAGGCCAAACTATGTAATCTACATGGCCAAGGCCATTTCTGGCTATATGGGCCACACAGGCGAGTGGGCCCCCATGGATTGCAATAAGAGACGTGGTCCCATTTTCACTGTTTGACTGTTAAGGTTGCACGGGTCGTCCGAGACAACTGTGGACCTACTATTAGGTTTGTAAGTGTACCTAGACCCCCTAATTGATAAAATGACTGAAATGCTCCTACATGGTAAAATGACTAATATGCTCCTATGTGATGTATGACTATGTTTGAGCATGCCATTTTATAAATATTGATCACACGTATGATATTATGACATGATGCATGACATGTTGCATAGGGATGGGTTTATTATGATTGGAGGAAGTGTACTGTACTGGCAGCTCTGCTGCAAATACTGTTTAGTGTCGCAATTGGTACTACTTGGAGTGTAGGGATGGGTGGGTTGATTTTATCCCTACATGGAGTGTCTGGTTGGACGGAGATGGAGTGTAGAGGCTGGTTGGGGAGGATTTATTTGTTGCATATCTGTATTGTACTGTTACTGAGATGGGCTCAAGCCCACACTTATACTGATATTGAATTGGGCTTAAGCCTAGGCTGCTTATGCTCTCTAATTGATTATCTGATATGGGATTACACACTGAGTTTTCATAACTCACCGATTTGTTTATCTGTACAGGTAATCCCCAGGCTTAAACGGGTCGGTGCTGCGAGGGACTCGAAGGTGGCCACACAACTGTACATACTTTTTTATTGGGTTTTAAATCTTAAATAGTTTTATTTTGGGTGTTTTTAATGTAATAAGGCCTCTATAGTTTTTAATCATTAAATTTGGGGTTTTATTTATTTTGATTTATATCTGCTAGTAATAGGATGCGGGTTTTCAAAAAGATAAAGGTTTTCCAAAACACCACACTTACGCAACATGTTTTAAAGGCTTCCGCAAGAATTAATGTTTTAGAATTAATAAAAATTTAATATGATTAAAATTTCAACAAATGACTTGCATTTGGAAAATAAATGACATGTTTTAAAAATAAACCTACGTATTAAAAGTAAGTTCCCATTTTACGAAAGACACTTCAGTGTGACATCGCCAGATTCGGCCATAGCGTCTAAGTCGGGTTTGGGGGTGTTACAAAATCAACCTCGTGAATCTATCTCTCACTGAGCTCGGTCCAATACAAAGGATTTTGACACTTGCGACCATACAATGCCTTATACGGTGCCATCTTTATAATCGACTGAAAGCTATTGTTATAAGAAAATTTGACTAAAGGTAGATATTTTTCCCAACTACCTTCGAACTCTAAAACACAATAGCGAAGCATATCTTCGAGTACCTAAATCATCCTTTCAGATTGACTGTCAGTCTACAGATGAAATGCGGTACTAAAATTCAACTTTCTGCCCAAAGCCTCTTGCAACTTCTTCCAAAATCGAGACGTAAACCTCAGATCTCTATTCAAAATAATAGAAATAGGCACTCAGTGCAATCTAACAATTTCAGCAATGTACAATTCAGCTAGCTTATCAAGTGAATAGTCGGTACATACGAAATAAACTGGGTCGATTTCGTCAATCTATCAACAATGACCCAAACAACATCTTTCTTCTTTGAAGTCAGAGGTAATCCAGTTACAAAATCTATTGTAATTCTGTCCCATTTCCACTTGGGAATCATCACAGGCTAAAGTAAACCCAAAGGTATTTGGTGTTCGGCCTTTACTTGTGTCAAAATTTTCTGAATAAGCTCGGTATCTCTCGGTAGAAAAATCCTACCTTGGAACATCGAACAATCATCGGCTCCAATTTGAAAATTTGAATCACCAGTTGATTCGCACTGAAATCTTTTAGCTTAAAGTTCTTTGTCACATTTCTTAGCTTCGCAAATTTACTGATGAAATACCGGTCTAGCTTTTAACTCAGCTAGAATCAATCCATCATCAGACAAAGTCAGTCATATATTCATTGCTCTCAAATCAAAAAAATATTTCCTATTCAAAGCATCGGCGACTATATTTGCCTTCCCAGGATGATAATCGATCGCCAACTCATAGTCTTTCAACAACTCGAGCCATTTCTATTGTCAGAAATTTAAATTTTTCTAAGTCATCAAATACTTTAAATTCAAACTCTTATGATCGGTAAAGATGTGGCACCTCTTACCGAATAAAAGGTGCCGCCAAATCTTTAAAGCAAACACAATGACAGCCAATTCCAAGTCATGCGTCAAATAATTCTTTTCGTGTGGTTTCAATTCTCTTGGGGCATAAGCTATCACTTTTCCCTCTTGCATCAACACACAGCCAAGACCGTTTAGTGATGCGTCGTTGTAAATCACAAACTCTTTTCCCGACTCAGGTTGCACTAATATCGGTGCCTCAGTCAATAGCACTTTCAACTGTTCAAAAGTCTTTTGACATTTCTCAAGCCACTCAAATTTTACATCTTTTCATAACAATCTGGTCATAGGCGTAGCAATCATCGAAAATCCTTTAACAAAACGTTGATAATACCCAGATAAACCCAAAAAGCTTCTAACCTCAGATACATTCCTCAGCGGTTTCCAATCCACAACTGCTAAAATCTTACTCGGATCAACTCGTATACCTTTCGTTGAAACAATGTGCCCTAAAAATCTGACTTCTCGGAGCCAAAACTCACTTTTGCTGAACTTAGCAAACAATTTCTTATCTTTCAAAGTCTGCAATAAAAATGTCATCAATGAACACGACTACAAACTTGTCCAAATACGGTCTGAAGATCTGATTCATCAAATCCATAAAAATAGCAGGAGCCTTACTTAATCCAAAAGGCATAACAAGAAATTCATAATGCCCATACCTCGTTCTGAAGGCAGTTTTTGGCACATCTGAGTCTTTAACTCTCAGCTAATAATAGCCAGATCTCAAATCTATCTTCGAGAACACTGTTGCCCCTTTCAACTGGTCAAACAAAT
The DNA here is from genome assembly GCA_025698465.1 of Gossypium longicalyx. Classification (NCBI taxonomy): domain Eukaryota; kingdom Viridiplantae; phylum Streptophyta; class Magnoliopsida; order Malvales; family Malvaceae; genus Gossypium; species Gossypium longicalyx. The sequence continues at coordinate 23,822,296 of CM047000.1, forward strand.
CATCGATCCTTGGTAAATGATACTTGTTCTTTGTCGTAACCTTGTTGAGTTAACAATAGTCGATACAAAGTCTCATGGATCCGTCTTTCTTCTTAACGAATAACACTGGTGCACCCCAAGGAGAAAAACTCAGTCTCACAAAACCTTTATCTATCAACTCTTGCAATTGAGTTTTCAATTCTTTCAATTCGATCGAAGTCATTCTATACGGATCTATCAATATCGGTGAAGTCCCCGGTAATAAATCAATAGTAAACTCAATCTCTGTGATCAGTGGTAATCCAGGCAACTCCTTTGGTAACACATCCGAATATTCACAAACTATAGACACAGATTCAATCTTCAATTCAGACACTTTCATATTCAATACATATGCAAGATAAGCTTTACAATCTTTTCTTACATACCTCTAGGTCGACATCGACGAAATCACAATAGGCAACTCACTTGACTCATCCGGTTCAATCTGAAGAATTTCATCATTCTAACATTTCAATTCAATAATATTTTGTCTAAAATTCATTATGACATTATGTAGAGTTAACCAATCCATTCTAAGAATTACATCGAACTCATCAAACGGTAAAAGCATCATGTTAGTTGGAAAACAGTGGCCTCGAATTATTAAAGGACAACTCTTGCAAACTTTATCAACTAGAACATATTTGCCTAAGGGGTTCGACACTTTAATCACATACTCAGTAGACTCAATGGGCAAATTCTTACTAGATACCAAATTCATGCAAATATAAGAATGAGTCGATTCAGGATCAATCAATGCAACTACTTTAGTATCATAAAGAGAAAATGTATAAGTGATAATATCAGGGGATGACACATCTTCACGAGCTTGAATAGTGTAAGTTCTAGCAGGTGTTTTGACCTCTGATCTTGCAGTTAAATCTTTTGTCACACCTCTACTATTGTTCCCACTCCCAGTATTTTTCGGTGACCTTCCCCTAGTGTCAGTGTTACTTGGCCTTGCATTCTGAAAATTATCTTTCTCAGCCATTTCAAGATAATCTCGAATGAAGTGATCTAGGGAGCCACATTTAAAGCAAGCCCGGTTGTTCATCCTACATTCATCGGGATGTCGTCTACCACAGTATTGACATTCAGGTCTATTAGACCTAGCATTGCCATCACTCGCTATTAACGTAGTTTGGGCCTTAGAACCCAATTATTGCTTCCCACAATCTCTATTGGGATACCTATCTGAAGCATTAGAACGAGTATACAAATCTCTCGACTTCTTTGACGGATATAGAAATGACTTATTCATCGGTCTTTTTTCTTAAGTCTCTAGCCTCAAACTCAACCTTTCTCTTTTCTTTGCTCAACTCTTTAGCTTCGCAAGCTCGATCGACCAGCACGACAAATTCTTTCAACTCTAAAATCCCAACTAATAGCTTGATTTCCTTATTCAGCCCATCTTCGAATCTTTTACACATAATAGCCTCCGTTGAAACACATTCCTGAGCATACGTACTGAGTCTAACAAACTCCTGCTTCTATTTAGTTACATTCATTCGGCCTTATTTCAACTTTAAAAACTCTTTACGTTTCTGATCAATAAACCGCTGACTGATGTACTTCTTTTTGAATTCCTCTTGGAAGAAATCCTAAGTAACTCTTTCCTTGGTACCACAGATATAAGAATGTTTCACCACTGAAATGTCGTATCCCTCAGAAGTCATATAACACATTTCAAGCACTCATCTTGGGTGCAAAATAGCTCATCAAATACACAGATAGAGTTCTCAAGCCAGAATTTTGCTCACTTAAGATCATCATTGACATTTGCTATAAATTCTTCAGCCCCTTGTTTCCGAATCGTATCAACTGGATGCTTATTCAATCTTTCCAATTCCACATCTTAAGGAGCTATAGGAACCGGTTGGGGGTTAGATGGGGGTGGAGGATCTTGTGCAGTCAGATTTGTCTGATCAAACTCAGCAAACCACTCATTCATCCTTTGGAAGAAGGCTTCTCTAGCCTCTCATCCTTGACTAACTGTAACTGGTCTACTTTCAGATGGCGCTGTCCCTTTGGTGGGAGCCAGCACATTACTTTCAACATTGTCAGCTACCTCTCTATTGTGATCCATTTACTAGAGTCATCACACTATCACAAATTAAATATGGCATGTATAGCTAGACTCTCACACACTCTACGTTAGTCCAAGAATCGACTAAATCATAGCTTTGGTACCACTAAATGTAACACCCCTTACCCATATTCAACACTGAAACAGGGCCTGAAGAATTATTGGACTCACCACACAAACAATCATACAATTCTGAGCCACAAATTTGCGTCCAAATTAAAACCATTTGCGATTAATCATAAGGTCCTTAATACGAGCCTATGAGGCCCTAAACATGCTTTGAGGGTGGTCCGAGACTAAATTGAAAACTTTAGAAATCTTTACAAAACATAGAAAATTTTTCCACTGAACAGGCATAGAAAATTTTTCCACTAAACAGGGATCACACGCCCATGTGGATATGGGACACGCCTGTGTGGATATGGGACACGCTTGTGTGATCAGGCCCTATGGTCACAAACGCCCGTGTCCCGACCCCGTGTAACTCTCTGACTTGTAACTTACGAACAAATTGGGATCACATGGCTGTGTGCTAGACCGTGTCGAAAATTAATTTTCATAAAATAGGTGCAGACTTCACACGGCCAGGGCACACATCCGTGTTCAAGGCCGTGCTGTCCACACGGCTGACACACACACTCATGTCTCTACCCGTGTGCTCAATTATAAGCATTTTGTTTCTCAAAATTAAGATACAAGGGACACATGGCCAGAACACATGCCCATGAGGCAGACCGTGTGTCGCATGGCCTAGACACACGCCCGTGTGATAGCCCGTTTTTAGGTCAAATCAGAACAGTGGTTTTGGGACTTCAAATCTGAAATCAAAATATTTATTTTATTATTTTAATAAGGTCTACAGCATGATAGATTAATTATGTGAAACTTTCATTATGAAATTTTACTGTTTAAATGCTTAATTATGTAAAAAGGACTAAATTGCATAAAGCATAAAACTTGTGTTCTATTAGCTAAAAGTGTTAAATAGATATAGAACATTAAATTAAAGGTCCTTAAGTGATAAATGGACCATTTATGGTTAATGGAGGATGATAGCATGGCAATTGGTGTAATTTTGAATTAATTTTAAGGTTAAAATGGTAAATGGTTAATTAAGGTTAATTATAACAAAACAAAACAAAATTTTCCTTCTCCATTCATCTTCATCAACCAAAATTAGGGTGAATGAAACACCATTTTTACTTTTTTCATTCGGCCATGCTATAGTGAGCAATTAAAGTACAGTTTTTGATCCGTTTTTAATGATTTCTATGTTTTTGAGCTCGTTACAGCTATCCCATACCTTCGTTTTTGAAACTGTTATAGGTTTTGAATGATGAAATTTTTGAATGATTGAGTAATTAAATGTTTAGTCATATATTATGAAGGGTTAATGATAGATATACAAGTTTTGTCAAGTGATTTTTTACAAAAATGTCAATTACGGATTAAATTGAGAAAATGTGAAATGTTATGGTTAAAAGTGTGAAATAATGAAAGATATGGGCTGCTAGGAGTTTCATTAAAATTTCGCTATTATGGGTTATGATCTAATTGTGCAAATTTTGCATTATTATGTGTTAAGGACTAAACTGCAAAGTAGTCAAAAGTCTAGGGTAAAATTGTAAATTAGGCAAAATGAATGTTTTAGGCTAAATTGAATTGAATGAATGTCTGAATGAGTTAATTTGATTATATATAAATCAAGATAAGCAAATACCAGAACAAGATCGGGGAAAACGAAAAGTGGACGAATAGTCGATAGTTTTATCCGAGGATACAAGGTAAGCTTGTATAATTAGAATAAAACTTTTATATACTTGTAATTATTGAAATGAATGTATATAATGGAAATACTTGAAGTATGAATGCCTTATTGGTGTAATTTATTTGTTACTGGGCCTGTTTGAACTGTATGAATTCATAGGATATGGGTGACATGTTACTGGGGTTACCATTTTGGTTGAGCTCCTGCATTTGTTTTTAACTCACCATAGCTCGTATGAGCTTACCGATATATCAGCTCGTAAGAGTTTACTGTTCAACTTAATAGAGCTTACCGTTTCAGCTTGTATGAGCTTACTGTTCAGCTCGATAAAGCTTACCGTTTCAGCTCAATAGAGCTTACTATTCATTAGCTCGGGAGGAGCTTACCGATCATGGCTCGAAAGAACATAAATGATAATATATTGACGAATTATTGATAATATTCACCTGAGTATCCTTTGAATTTCTAATAGGTTTAACGGGTACAAATAATGTTATACGGATGGGTTATGGTTTATAAATGTTGATATTGTTATATATGATATATGAATTTGGAATGATCCAAAGCATTGTATTAATGGATAGTTTCATGTAATTTTAGAATGACTAACATGTGATGAATACTTGTGATTAGGTGTTTGTTAATTGAATTGGTTGCACTTTAAGTATTGCTTTGATGTTGTATAAATGGTAAGTTTAATTATGAATTATACGGGCTTACTAAGCTATAAAGCTTACTCTGTTTCTTTTTTTATGTTTCATAGAGGCTCATTAGCTCGTTCGTTTCGGGCAAGTCGAGGTTACACATCACAGTATCAAATTTCTGATTGGTACTTTTGATCTTGTGAAAATTTGTAAATATGGCATGTATAGTTTAGTTTAAAAGATGTTAGTTATGTTACTTGATATCATGATTTTGTTATGTTTTTGTGTATAAGTTAAGCCATGTGATTTGGCTTATTTTAGTAATATGTTTTGGTTGAATTGAATGTTCAATTATGGTATGTTTTGGCAAGGTAATGATGGAATGAAATTATGCAAGTGAAGACTTGATATGTAGTTGTTAAATGAATGAATTATGTATAATGTTAAATAGGTATTTGGGTATGCAATTGTTAGGTTTTGATATGGCTAATACTGTGTACTGAAATGGTTATCTTGGCTGCCTATTGAGTTGTAAAAAATGTGGTCATTTATGCTTGTGAATGGCTGTGCTTATAGGGTGGCAAAATGGCTTTACAAATAGCCTATTTTTGTCTACACTGGCAGAGACACAGGCGTGTGTCTCAGCCGTGTGCGACACATGGTCATGTTGCACGGCCGTGTCCCCTGTGGTACCCTTTCGAATGAAATCAGTGTATCCTACAGTTTTAGCACGGCCTAATTCACGGGCGTGTGTGACCATTTCTAAGGGAACACGGGCCAGACACATGGGCGTGTGGTTGGCCGTGTGACCCAAATCAATATCCTTTCCAGTTTTCACATAGTCTGGCACACAGGTGTGTCCTCGGTCGTGTGACACAAGTCAGTATGTAAGCCCTATTTTCACACAATCTAAGACACGGGTGTGTCTATTAGCCGTGTGAGGCATACGGCCTGTTCACATGGGCGTGTGACATTTGAAATGTTAAAATTTTTTTAAGTTTCCAAAATTTTATATATTACCGGTTTAGTCCCTAATACATGATTTATACTCTGTATGCCCGATTTAAGTACATATTGAATGTAAATGAATGATATTTACTGAAATGAGATGACATTTGATAAATGATTGTTCTGAATTAAGTTAAAAGTTTGATAATACCTCTTAACCTATTCCGGTGACGGTTACGGGTTAGGGTTGTTATATTTGTTGGTATCAGAGCTACAATTTAGTTAATTTTAGGACTAACGTAGCATATGGGAGTCTAGCTATACATGCCATATATAAAACTATGATAGTGTGATGACTCTTGACATTTTCGAATGTGTTTTTATATAGTAATGGATCCCGAATGAGTTGTAGTGAATGACGTAGATAGTAATGCGACAACTCCCACTCAAGGGGCAACACCTACTGAATTTAGATCTGTGACAAGTAGTTACGGGGGTGAGGCTAAAGAAGCTTTCTTTCAGTTATTGAACGAGTGGTTCACACAGTACATTTGTACCAACCCAGCTATTCAGCAACCTCTACCCCCTCTTGTTCCCCAACCGATCCCTATAGTTCCTCAAGGTATTGCTTCTCTATGATTAAATAAACCACCTATTGAAAAGATACGAAAACACGGAGCTGAGGAATTCAGATCCATTATTAGTGATGATCTTGAGAGAGTCGAGTTTTGGCTTGAGAACACGATCGGGTAATCGACGAATTACCTTGCACACCTGAAGAATGTTTAAAATGTGTAGTATCACTATTAAGAGACACCGCGTATCAGTGGTGGAATACCTTGATATCTGTAGTTCCACAAGAAAGAGTCACTTGGGATTTCTTTCAAGTTGAATTTAGAAATAAATACATCAACCAATGATTCATCGATTAGAAAAGAAAAGAATTCCTTGAATTGAAGCAAGGTCGTATGTCAGTCACAGAATATGAAAGATAGTTTGTACCGAAATCGGGGAAAGAATTTGTGATTTATAGCGACGCATCATTAAACGGTCTGGGATGTGTTCTGATGCAAAATGGAAAAGTTATAGCTTGTGCTTCTTGACAGTTGAAACCACACGAAAAGAACTATCCGACACATGATTTAGAGTTGGCTGCAATAGTATTTGCATTGAAGATTTGCCAACACTACTTATACGGTGAAAAATGCCACATTTATACGGATCACAAGAGCTTGAAATATCTGATGACAGAGAAAGATTTGAATTTGCGACAACGAAGATGGCTCGAGTTATTGAAAGATTATGAATTTGTGATTGATTATCATCCGGGAAAAGCTAATGTTGTTGCTCACGCTCATAGTTGAAAATCTTTGTTTGCATTATGAACAATGAACACCCAATTGATGATTTGTGATGATGGGTCTATTTTAGCCGAATTAAAAGCTAAATCGGTATTTCTTTAACAAATCTGTGAAGCTCAGAAAAATGATAGTGATTTACAAGCTAAACGAATTCAATGTGAGTCTATTTCTGATTCAAAATTTTATATTGGAACTGATGATTGTTTAATGTTCCAAAATAGAATTTGTATACCAAAAAATACAGAGCTTATTCAGAAAATCTTGCATGAAGCACACAGTAGTCATTTTTCTGTTCATCCGAGTAGTACCAAGATGTATAACGATTTGAAATTAATATACTGGTGGTCAGGTATGACACAGGATATCTCAGAGTTTGTATCGAAATGTTTAATATGTCAGCAAGTCAAAGCTGAACATCAAGTACCATCGAGTTTACAATAGCCTGTAATGATTCCTGAGTGGAAATGGAACAGAGTTTCATTGGATTTTGTATCGGGATTACCTCCAACTCCAAAAACGAAAGACGCTATCTGGGTTGTCATTGATCGACTAACTAAGTCTTCTCATTTCATACCGATACGTACAGATTACTCTCTTGATAGATCAACTGAATTGTATATTTCTGAAGTTGTTCGGTTAAATGGGGTGCCATTATCTATTATTTTTTATAGAGATTCGAGATTTACGTCATGATTCTGCAAGAAACTGCAAGAGGCTCTGGGAACAAAGTTGAATTTCAGTACTGCTTTTCATCCTCAGACTGACGGTCAGACCGAGAGAGTTATTCAGATTCTCAGAGACATGATGAGATATTGTATTTTAAAGTTTGAGGGCAGTTAGGAAAAATACTTATCGTTGATTGAATTCGCATACAACAACAGTTTCCAAACGAGTATAAAGATGGCACCGCGTGAAGCTTTGTATGGTTGCAAATGTCGAACTCCTCTATGTTGGACTGAATTGAGTGAGAAAAATATTCAAGGGGTTGAGTTAATCAGAGAAACTGAAGAAAAAGTGAAAACGATTCGCGATAGTTTAAAACCAACTTTAGATCGACAGAAATCCTATGCAGATTTGAAACGTAGAGAGATTGAATTTCAAGTCCGCGATTCATTGGGCCGTATGAGATCATTGAAAGAATAGGACCAGTAGCATATCGACTTACTTTGCCATCAGAACTTGAAAAGATCCATAATGTTTTTCATGTTTCTATGCTACATCATTACAGATCTGATCCGTCACATGTGATCTCTCTGATAGATGTTGAAATTCAACACGATATGTCATATAGCGAAGAACCGATTAGGATTTTGGCCCGTGAGATCAAAGAATTGAGAAATAAACATATAACTCTAGTGAAGGTTCTTTGGAAAAAACACAGGATTGAGGAAGCTACGTGGGAACCCGAGGAAGCTATGTGAAAACAGTACCCAAACCTTTTCACCAGTAAGATTTTCGGGGACGAAAATCTCTAAGGGGAGAGAGTTGTGACAGCTCGTTTTTAGGTCAAATCGGAATAGTGGTTTTAGGAACACAAATCCAAAGCCAAAATATTTATTTTATTATTTTAATAAGGTCTACAGCATGATAGATTAATTATGTCAAAGTTTCGTTAAGAAATTATACTGTTTAAATGCTTAATTCGATAAAAAGGACTAAATCGCGTAAAGCATAAAACTTGTGTTCTATTAACTAAAAGTGTTAAATAGCTATAGAACAGTAAAGGACCTTAAGTGATAAATAAACCATTTATGGTTAGTGGAGGATGATAGCATGGCAATTGGTGTAATTTTGAATTAATTTTAAGGTTAAAATGGTAAATGGTTAATTAAGGTTAATTATAATAAAACAAAACAAAATTTCCTTTTCCATTCATCTTCATCAACCAAAATTAGGGTGAGTAAAACACCATTTTTTCTTTCTTCTTTCAGCCAAGCTATAGTGAGCAATTAAGGTACAGTTTTTTATCGGTTTTTAATGATTTCTACATTTTTGAGCTTGTTACAGCTTAATCTAGCTAGCTCGTACCTTCGTTTTTGAAACTGTTATAGATTTTGAATGATGTCATTGTTTAATGATTGAGTAATTAAATGTTTAATGATAGATTATGAAGGTTTAATGATAGATATACAAGTTTTGTTAAGTGATTTTTGACAAAAATGTCAATTAGGGATTAAATTGAGAAAATGTGAATTGTTGTGGTTAAAAGTGTGAAATAATGAAAAATATGGGCTGCTAGGAGTTTCATTAAAATTCAGCTATCATGGGTTATGGTCTAATTTTGCAAATTTTGCATTTTTATGTGTTAAGGACTAAATTGCAAAGTAGTCAAAAGTCTAAGGGTAAAATTGTAAATTAGCCAAAATGAAAGTTTTAGGCTAAATTGAATTGAATGAAAGTTTGAATGAGTTAATTTGATATGATATAGATCAAGATAAGCAAATACCAGAACTAGCTCGGGGAAAACGAAAAGTGGATGAATAGCCGAGAGTTTTATCCGAGGATGCAAGGTAAGTTCGTATAATTAGAATCAAACTTTTATATACTTGTAATTATTGAAATGAATGTATATAATGGAAATACTTGAAGTATGAATGCCTTATTAGTGTAATTTATTTGTTACTGAGCCCTGTTTGAACTGTATGAATTCATAGGATAAGGGTGACATGTTACTCGGTTACCGTTTTGGTTGAGCTCCTACATTTGTTGCAGGCTCACCACAGCTAGTATGAGCTTACCGATATATCAGCTCATAATTGCGTACTGTTTAGCTCGATAGAGACTATTTCAGCTCATATCAGCTTATTGTTCATTAGCTCGGGAGGAGCTTACCGATCATGGCTCGAAAGAGCATAAATGATAATGAATTGACGGATTACTGATATTATTCACCCGAGTATCCTTTTAATTTCAAATAGGTTCAATGGGTACAAATAATGTTATACGGACGAGTTACAGTTTATAAATGTTGCTAATGTTATATATGATATATGAATTTGGAATGATGCAAATCATTGTATTAATGGATAGTTTCATGTAATTTTACAATGACTAACATGTGATGAATACTAGTGATTAGGTGTTTGTTAATTGAATTGGTTGCACTTTAAGTATTTCTTTGATGTTGTATAAATGGTAAGTTTAATTCTAAATTATATGGGCTTACTAAGCTATAAAGCTTACTCTGTTTCCTTTTCTATGTTTTATAGAGGCTCATTAGCTCGTTCGTTTCGGACAAGTTGGAGTTGCACATCACACTATCCAATTTTCGATTGGTACTTTTATCTTGTGAAAATTTGTAAATATGGCATGTATAGGTTAGTTTAAAAGATGTTAGTTATGTAACTTGATATCATGATTTTGGTATGTTTTTGTGTATAAGTTAAGCCATGTGATTTGGCTTATTTTGGTAATATGTTTTGGCTGAATTAAATGTTCAATTATGGTATGTTTTGGCAAGGTAATGATGGAATGAAATTATGCAAGTGAAGACTTGATATGTAGTTGTTAAATGAATGCATTATGTATGATGTTAAATAGGTATTTGGGTATGTAATTGTTAGGTTTTGATATGGCTAATAATGTGTACTGAAATGGTTATCTTGACTGCGTATTGAATTGTAAAAATATGGTCATTTATGCTTGTGAATGTTTGTGTTCATAGGGTGGCAAAATGGCTTTACAAATGGCCTATTTTTGTCCACATGGGTATAGACACGGGTGTGTGTCTCAGTCCTGTGCTACACATGGTCATGCTGCATGGCCATGTGTCCCCTGGGGTACCCTTTTGAAATAAGTCAGTATACCCTACAGTTTTAGCACGCCCTAATACACGGGGATGTGTGGCCATTTTGAAGGGCACACGGGCTAGACACAGGGCATGTGGTTCGCCATGTGACCCAAGTAAGTATCCTCTCCAGTTTTCACACAGTCTGGCACACGGGCGTGTCCTCGGCCGTGTGGCACAAGTTAGGATATATACCCTGTTTCCACACGGTCTAAGACACGGGTGTGTCTATTAGCCGTGTGAGGCACACGGCCTGTTCACACGGGCGTGTGACACTTGAAATGTTGAAATTTTTCTAAGTTTCCAAAATTTTTATATGTTACCAATTTAGTTTCGAATGCATGATTTAACTTTGTATGCCCAAACTAAGTACATATTGAATGTGAATGAATGATATTTACTGAAATGAGATGACATTTGATAAATGATTGTTCTGAATTAAGTTACAAGTCTAGTAATGCCTCTTAACCTATTCTGGCAACGGTTACGGGTTAGGGGTGTTACATGCTTGTGTGTCTACCCGCGTGGACAAAATAAGGCTATCTACCAAGCCATTTGTCACACTCATTCACAACTACACACACAAGATCAATGGCATAATCCATGGCATGTTTAAGCAATCAAAACATCCAAAATCAAGGCTAAATCATATAATTCATTACTAACACTTAACATATTTACTATATCATAATTTACCAAATCAATTCATACCAAACTCACATTCACAAGTATCAACATGAATACTTTCATCATGCATAATTCTACTTAGGTTTCCTGGCACACCAAAGGACCCATCTCATCCATTTCACAATAAGTCATTTAACCGTAATAAACATATAGCAACCCATTACAAAACACAAAAACAAGAAGGCATTAACACATATACTTATATAAATGGGCTTACAATGATTTTAGCCATAATAAGCCAATTACATGGCTAAATACCAAATCACCTTAAACAAATATGAGCCAATACATTTGGCCAAATCCAATGACACATATAACAAAATGACCAAGTCCCTATACATGCCATACTCTCAAAACGTTTTAAAATCATCGGTACCCAAAAGACAGATTAATAGTGTGATGCGATTTTCGACGATCTCCAATCCCAAGCTAGCTTGGTGACACTATAAAACATTGAAAATAAAACAGAGTAAGCTATATAGCCTAGTAAGCTCGTATGAAGAAATAAGCAACCTTACCGCATATTAATCATACAAGTAGTATAACATAAGGTGACATAATTTACCATAATCTCGAGATCATATTTCACTTCCATTACAACTTACCTTGAAATCATCATTTTACGAATTAAGAATTCATAAGCTTCGAGTACATACCTGTACCTTCTCGTAACAAATTTACACTTATTCTCATTCTTTGACATACTCGTAAACCATTCGGAATAATAATGTCGGATACTTGCGAATCTTGCACACTAAGTGCCACATATGTAGCCAATTCTACCTGTAACTCCCTAAATTTGGGCCTAGAAGTATTAGGTCTTGAGCGTGGGAGCAGTTGGGAAGCTGTTCATAAATATTTAATTGTGCAAGGAAGTGATACAACTGTGTATCTGCTTCAATGGTTAGGTGTTTTAGGAGTGTCTGAGAAGTCATGGATTCAAGCCCTGGCTTCGACAAATGGAGATTATTTTTACTGTTGGCTGTGGGAGGTAGTAGAGTTTGACTGAAACACTGCAGAGTGGAGTGGAGTTTGAATTGGCCATGGAAGGATTGTAAGAGGGAGTTGAGGAGAGATATGAGGAGATTTTTTAGGAAGAAATCAAGGGGATTAGAAGTGGAAGGGAGTTGGTGCCGAATTTGAATGTTAGAACAAGAAGAATTCGACTTTGGTACTCCTTCTCCTCATTTTCGGTTCCTATCAATTGTTTGGGGGTTCCTTTCACTCTGGGTTTTGGATGGCCGAATATTGCTTTTCTCTCCCTCTCTATCTTACGATTTTGGGCATTTTCTTTTGTGTCTTTGCTTATTCTTTGTTCCTCTCTCTTTTTCTTCTGGCACTTTTGCTCTTTTCCCTACCTTCCGATCAGACACTTTTCTGTTGTTTGTTTTTCTCCTTGGCCGAATGTTCCCTCTATTCCCCTCTCTCATATTCATCAGCTTCTAACTCCTAGTGCTTGACCCATTCTCTTCTTATCTTCTCTATCTCTCAATCATAATACATGGCTGAATACTCTTTCCTCTCTTACCCTCACTATGTCGACTTTCCCTTCGTTGCTATCCGTCGTTTCTGTAGCCATTCTTTTCACTGGTTTTGCATGGGTAAGTCTGGTTCTTGTTTTAAGTGCACATTGTTATTCTTTCCTTTTTGTTTCTCTGCTGTGTAACGCCCCGTACCCGAGACCGTTTCCGGAGTCGAACACGAGGTGTTAACAGACTTAATTCATTGCTTAAACAGCTCAAACAATTTAATTTTAGAAATTTTAGACAAGCTGGCTAACTGCATCACAGTCGCTTAAAAATTCATATCTCGAGTTCTGAAACTCAAAATCCAATTCCGTAAATTTTTATTGAAACTAGACTCATATATCTATTTACTAATTTTTTTCTAGAATTTTTGGCTGGGCCAATTAGTACATTTTATTAGTTAAAGTATCCCCTATTTCAGGGTTCGACTTCTCTGACCTCTGTGTATTACAAATCAGTTATCTCTCTGTACAAAATTTAAACAACTATGAAGTTTGTTTCTATTAAAACTAGACTCAATAAGAAATCTTTACATATAAATTATGACTTCTAATTATTTTTATAAAATTTATGGTGAATTTTCAAAGTCAGAACAGGGGATCCAGAAATCGCTCTGGCCCTGTTTCACAAAAATTTAAATATCTCATAAAATATAACTCATATTCCTGTTTTGTTCAATCCATATGAAAATAGACTCATTAAGCTTCAATTTAATAACTTACCCATCATTTAATTCCATTTATACTATTTTTAGTGATTTTTCAAATTTACATCACTGCTGCTATCTGAATCTATTTTATGGTAAATTTTACCTATTTCATGGTTTCCATGGATTAACTAGCAATTTGACATACATAACACCAAAATTATCATAATTAGCCATTCCAATGGCTAATCATTACCAAGCATTTTTATACTACTCAATAACCATATCATAAGACCATATATACAAAATGATTATAATGCTATACATGCCATACTCAAAATATACAAGCCATTATGCCAAGATGGTATACGGATAGTGTGAGCGTGCCTCTGACCCTTCCCGATTTCTGAGTTGGCTTGTCAACACTACAAGGAATGAAAAGTAGGGAGTAAGCATAAATGCTTAGTAAGTTCACATGCAAATAGCAAGTAACATAACCATATAAGCAAACATAAAACATCATTTGCATAATCATCACCAAGACATTCATATCATATTTTCATTTATCATCTCACCATATTGTTGTTATATCGATTTTTCAACCCGAGGGTTAAGTACATACCTGTTCAAAGTATCCATTTCACAACACTTATCAATACGTCCCTTTCATCTTGAGTATTCCTCCATTTGCGTAGAACTTTACCCGTTGAACACATCGGAATATAATTCGGATACATGGATAATTTGCACATAAGTGCCACATATGCAATCAAGCAATCATGTAACCCGCCCCTAAGTGAACTAGGACTCAAATCAACGAGCTCGGGCGTTCGCATCCATAAGTGAACTCGGACTCAACTCAACGAGTTCGGACATTCGCATCCATAAGTGAACTCGGACTCAACTCAACGAGTTCGGATGCCCAAATATCCCAGTGACATGTCACTTGTATCCTAATCTATTCCTAAGGTTCAACGGGACCTTTTTCCCAATCATGTGTCTCAACCATCTTCTACGGAATACCGATACCAATACTCGGTAGTATTTCACATTTTCCAAGTATATCACATAATTTGACATATTATCAAACAATTATCACGAGTATAATATTTCATAATAATTATCATATCATTTAAATAACATAAAAACATTTAAAATAATAACTATGTTACCAACATTTACATATGAACTTACCTAGTATGCGAAAATGGCTACTTTTACCATTTCGTCCACAACTTGGTATTTTCCCCATTTTAGCCCGAATTTCAGTTTTCTTTGCTCTATCATTTAAAATATAGTCTAATTAGGACTCACATTATTCAAATTGACCCAAAATCATATTTTGGAAAAATTACAATTTTGCCCCTAAACTTTTGCATATTTACACTTTTGCCCCAAAGCTCATAAATTAAACTTCAGCCTATTTTCTTATGTTTTATGACATGCTGATCATTTTTCCCTTCTATAGCAACATCAAATTCTCACTCTAACATGTACTTATGACTATTAGGTATTTTTACCGATTAAGCCCTTTTGCTCGTTTTCACTTAAAACCGAGTAGCACAAGTTGTCTAACATAATTTAAAACCTCATATTCTATCATAAAACACCAAAATACACAAATTTCACCTATGGGTATTTTTCCAAATATAAACCCTAGGTTAAATGATTGCTAGCATAAGCTAAATCGAGCTACCGAGACTCCAAAAACGTAAAGAACTTGAAAAACGGGGCTAGAATGGACTTACAATCGAGCTTGGAAGCTTGAAAAACCCTAGCCATGGTTTCTCCTTGCTATATTCGGCCATGGGGTTGAAGATGAGCAAAATTGGCTTTTAATTTTGTATTTTAATTCATTTTACCCCTAAATGACCAAAATGCCCTTACTACTAAACTTTCCAAAAATTTCATCCATGTCCAATTTTTGTCCATAAACATAGAAATTGGTAAAATTTCTATTTAAGACCTCCTAATTAATATTTCAAAACAATTTCATACTAGAAACTTCTAGAATGCAAGTTTTGCAACTTATTCGATTTAGTTCCTAATTTCAATTTAAGCACTTTAGGCATAGGATTTCATCACGAAATTTTCACACAATCATGCAATCATATCATAAACATCAAAATAATTATAAAATAATTATTTATATCTCGGATTTTGTGGTCACAAAACCACTATTCTGACTAGGCCCAAAATCAGGATATTACAACTCTCCCCCCCTTTAGGGATTTTCGTCCCCGAAAATCTTACCAGAAAAGTGGTCTTCCCTTTTAATCTCATATTCGGTGCCGAAGAACTTTCACTTAGACTGTACCTCTAATACATTTCTTTAATTTCTCATATGATCTGAAAGCTTACAGTCTCAACTCTCAACTGTTCTTAAATTTTCAACCCTTCTTAGTTTCCCATGATATCATGACATAAAACCCGGATCTTAACTTGATTAATGGAGACCGAATTCCAAGAAATCCAACAATCAAAGAGACACGAATTTCCATGAATCGATGAGTAGGAATTCATTCAATACAGATATGATTTATAGATCTCGCCAAACATTTAACAATAGGATACATCACATTTCCTCTCTTTCGCCATGGAAATAATTTCGATATGGCCTCAAGAATAATCCTTCTCATTTCCATCCCAATATCAACAACGACAAGGATAATTTTGATAGATCCCAATGCTCGACTTTAACCCCTTTAACAACTCGATTTTATGTAACATCGAATGCTCTAAACTATCACATTACCTCACCGTCTTGAAACACATCACAATTCATACAACGAAGACATTCTTGAAAGTCGAAGTCTTTACTCAATGTAGACTAGTCTAGTTCGGACGCTTGATTACCAATATTCTCATCTATCAGGACTTTGTCAACATGTAATAAACTTTTCAGCTTTCACAAAATGAAAACCTTATCATTCGTAGTGACTTTAACTAATATCAAAATTTTTCTAATAAATATACACTTCTCGTTCAGACTATTTACTCTTTTATCCGTACAAAATGAAATTCTATTATCAGACTTGGGAAAAATAATCCTGAAATAATTGTCGCATGAAATCTTTCAAATAGATAATTCACCATACCGACTGAAACTCGCGCTTTTATCACTTATGCCTTTACTGATGTCAAATCCTTACAGAGAAATTAGAAAAAAAAAACCCCAATACTAAAATCACCACATTACCAAGATCAAATTAGAAGTATAGTCATATTTGACATGATTATCACGAGCTGAAGAACGCACTTCGAACACGAGTCATAATTGACAAATTATGGAACAAAGATAACAAGAAAACCGAATAAAGAAATCCAAAATAGAGAAATCCAGAATAAAGAAATCCAGAATAAAGAAACCCAAGATACGATACTATGCTGGAGAATCGAAAACCAAGCCGGAGAATCGAAAACCAAACTCATAGAGAAAATACGGAATACCCCGATAATTCTTCAAAGAAAGAAAGTCCAAAAGAAAACATCATTTAATCCCACTGAAATAAAATATAACAAGAACAATATATCTTCCCATACATATATATCAGATGAAGCATCAAGTAGAAGAAACAAAATCTTAATATCATATGTATTCTCTCATCAATTTTTATTAGACGAAATGAAATAGAATACCCGATGAAATAGAGCAATATAAATTATAAACCAGTCAGACTACCAATGCTTTCATCCAACACCAGGATTAAAAGACATTCCTATATAACAAGAATTTCTTCAGAAGATCAATAGCGATAGAAATATTTTTGAGAACGGGTAAACACATAGAACATCTCAAAAGAGATCAAATCTGTCGATCATAACTATCACACTCAGATAGTTCACATTTCAAATATCATTTCCCCAACTAGTTCTGCTGTCACAAATTTCATATTAAACTATTCACTAAAGAAGGCGATTCTGAATAAATTTCGATTTACACTTTTCTCGACCTTGCACTGAGTAATTCGGTTTACCAAGGAGAATTCCTTTTCTAATCGGAGCAGTGCATAATTCCAATAATCTTTACGTCAATCCGATACTTTCATTGGCTCGACTTTACTTATCAGCTCATTTTCAATCTCTCGATCATACTTATAATTATTCTATCATCGAACTCTTTGGGTTCTCAACCGGAAACTTATTCAATACAAATCTCATGAAATTCCATTATAAGTACCACTTCGGTAAGGGGGAGGGGTTGTAGGACCTCTGACTCGACTTTCTTATACATACACATATGATACAACTTCCATCATCATAACAACATCATCAAAATCATGTCATTCATTCATGTTGGCTTACACCAATTTTCCTATTGTCCCATTTGGACAATATACTTATGCATACATTCTATGTTTTCTAGATAGCTTTACTTATCCATTCATTTAAGTAAATTAAGTCATCCTCATGACATCATATAAGGCCAAACAAACATAGATATTTGCACCACAATCATAACTTTCATTTCGTGCATCATCATGTACATATCATTACAATCATATAATTCAGTCCAACAATTTAACACAGGTAAGTTCATTTCATTATAATCCTTTATCTCATAAAAATTATATATCATTAGCATTCATCAACATTCGACATCCAAATCAAAACAAGGATATTTTCATTCGTATCATAATATTATGACTTTAATTCATACCTCTACTACTTTCTATTTATTCCGTTCATCTTATCAAGTAAGCCATATACACTGCATCATATGAGCATTAAGCAAATATGAATATTTATCACATATGTATCATAAACCTTTATTCATACTTTTCTGAACCGATACTTATCATAATCATAATTTTACTCAAATACCTTCACATAACATTGAACATGGTGGGCGCAGTTTTCGGTTGGAGAGTACCTGTCTAAAAATAAGGCGGTACTCATACGCTGGCGTCGGAAGACATCACACTATCACGCATCGCTGGCATGTATAGCTAAACTTTTACACATGCTAGGTTAGTCCGAGAATCGACTAAACCTACTCTGATACCACCAAATGTAACGCCCCGTACCCGAGACCGTTTCTGGAGTCGAACACAAGGTGTTAACAGACTTAATTCATTGTTTAAACAGCTCAAACAATTTAATTTTAGAAATTCCAGACAAGCTGGCTAACTGCATCACATTCGTTTAAAAATTCATATCTTGAGTTATGAAACTCAAAATCCAATTCCGTAAATTTTCCTTGAAACTAGACTCATATATCTATTTACTAATTTTTTTCTAGAATTTTTTTCTGGGCCAATTAGTACATTTTATTAGTTAAAGTATCCCCTGTTTCAGGGTTCGACTGCTCTGAACTCTGTGTATTACGAATCAATTATCTCTCTGTACAGAATTTAAATAACTATGAAGTTTGTTTCTCTTAAAACTATACTAAATAATAAATATTTACATATAAATTATGACTTCTAATTATTTTTATAAAATTTATGGTGAATTTTCAAAGTCAGAAAAGGGGATCCAGAAATCGCTCTGGCCCTGTTTCACAAAAATTTAAATATCTCATAACATATAACTCATATACCTATTTTGTTCAATCCATATGAAAATAGACTCATTAAGCTTCAATTTCATAACTTATCCATCATTTAATTTCATTTATACTATTTTTAGTGATTTTTCAAATTTACATCACTGCTGCTGTCTGAATCTATTTTATGGTAAATTTTACCTATTTCATGGTTTCCATGGATTAACTAGCAATTTGACATACATAACACCAAAATGATCATAATTAGCCATTCCAATGGCTAATCATTACCAAGCATTTTTATACTACTCAATAACCATATCATAAGACCATATATACAAAATGATTATAATGCTATACATGCCATACTCAAAATATACAAGCCATTATGCCAAGATGGTATACGGATAGTGTGAGCGTGCCTCCTACCGTTCCCGATTTCCGAGCTGGCTTGTCAACACTACAAGGAATGAAAAGTAGGGAGTAAGCATAAATGCTTAGTAAGTTCACATGCAAATAGCAAGTAACATAACCATATAAGCAAACATAAAACATCATTTGCATAATCATCACCAAGACATTCATATCATATTTTCATTTATCATCTCACCATATTGTTGTTATATCGATTTTTCAACCCGAGGGTTAAGTACATACCTGTTCAAAGTATCCATTTCACAACACTTATCAATACGTCCCTTTCATCTTGAGTATTCCTCCATTTGAGTAGAACTTTACCCGTTGAACACATTGGAATATAATTCAGATACATGGATAATTTGCACATAAGTGCCACATATGCAATCAAGCAATCATGTAACCCGCCCCTAAGTGAACTACGACTCAACTCAACGAGCTCGGGCGTTCGTATCCATAAGTGAACTCGGACTCAACTCAACGAGTTCGGACATTCGCATCCATAAGTGAACTCGGACTCAACTCAACGAGTTCGGATGCCCAAATATCCCAGTGACATGTCACTTGTATCCTAATCTATTCCTAAGGTTCAACGGGACCTTTTTCCCAATCATGTGTCTCAACCATCTTCTACGGAATATCGATACCAATACTCGGTAGTATTTCACATTTTCCAAGTATATCACATAATTTGACATATTATCAAACAATTATCACGAGTATAATATTTTATAATAATTATCATATCATTTAAATAACATAAAAACATTTAAAATAATAACTATGTTACCAACATTTACATATGAACTTACCTAGTATGCGAAAATGGCTACTTTTACCATTTCGTCCACAACTTGGTATTTTCCCCATTTTAGCCCGAATTTTAGTTTTCTTTGCTCTATCATTTAAAATATAGTCTAATTAGGACTCACATTATTCAAATTGACCCAAAATCATATTTTGGAAAAATTACAATTTTGCCCCTAAACTTTTGCATATTTACACTTTTGCCCCAAAGCTCATAAATTAAACTTCAGCCTATTTTCTTATGTTTTATGACATGCTGATCATTTTTCCCTTCTATAGCAACATCAAATTCTCACTCTAACATGTACTTATGACTATTAGGTATTTTTACCGATTAAGCCCTTTTTGCTCGTTTTCACTTAAAACCGAGTAGCACAAGTTGTCTAACATAATTTAAAACCTCATATTCTATCAGAAAACACTAAAATACACAAATTTCACCTATGGTTATTTTTCCAAATATAAACCCTAGGTTAAATTATTGCTAGCATAAGCTAAATCGAGCTACCGAGACTCCAAAAACGTAAAGAACTTGAAAAACGAGGCTAGAATGGACTTACAATCGAGCTTGGAAGCTTGAAAAACCCTAGCCATGGTTTTTCCTTGCTATATTCGGCCATGGGGTTGAAGATGAGCAAAATTGGCTTTTAATTTTGTATTTTAATTCATTTTACCCCTAAATGACCAAAATGCCCTTACTACTAAACTTTCCAAAAATTTCATCCATGTCCAATTTTTGTCCATAAACATAGAAATTGGTAAAATTTCTATTTAAGACCTCCTAATTAATATTTCAAAACAATTTCATACTAGAAACTTCTAGAATGCAAGTTTTGCAACTTATTCGATTTAGTCCCTAATTTCAATTTAAGCACTTTAGGCATAGGATTTCATCACGAAATTTTCACACAATCATGCAATCATATCATAAACATCAAAATAATTATAAAATAATTATTTCTATCTCGGATTTTGTGGTCACAAAACCACTATTCTGACTAGGCCCAAAATCAGGATATTACATGCTGTGTTGATAGTCCCCATCTAATGTATTCTTTGCTACCGATGCTTGCTAGGGTGGTTTTTGCTAAGCTTCTGCCTCTATCGCATGGGGTGATCGTTGTGGAAATAGAACGACTACTTCCCTTCTCTAGAGACGATTTTACTTTTCGGTTAGTGGTTTATGCTTGGTTCAATCGGTTGTGCGAACAATATGATCAAGGTTAATAGATATGGCTGATATGCAGATAATAATCGAAGAAGGGGGAAAGATCATTCTTGATCAACGGTTGAGGTATGTAGAGGCTTGGGGGTTCGAAACAAGGTATGTGACAATTTTTGGATTAGTATTATGGAAAGGAGTAATGTTAATTTATTTACCTTGAGGCTAATGGAATGTTTGTGGTTTGGATCAAGGTTGGGAATGCTCAAGGGGCTACGTTCGTGTTTTTGTAAACAGGTGTGTAATCACTGTCTTAACTGTAAATCGGCAAAAGCCAAAAATTAGGATCGTTGATGCCACATGGGCATGTGATCGCTCGTGTGGTAACCCCAAACGCATAAACGTAGGTACTGGATTACGAGAGGCCACCATGGGCGATCTCATGGGCTTAGGCCGTTTTGGGCTATGTTGGGCCAAAATGACTGAAATACCCCCATAGGGTAAAATGACTGAAATACCCCCATAGGGTAAAAAGATTGAAATACCCCCATAGGGTGAAATGACCGAAATACCCTCATAGGGTAAAATGACCGAAAGACCCCCATAGGGTAAAATGATCGAAATACCCCCATAGAGTGAAATGATCGAAATACCCCCATAGGGTAAAATGACTGAAATACCCCTATATGGTAAAATGATTGTAATACCCCTATAGGGTAAAATGACTATAATACCCCTGTAGGGTAAAATGACTATAATACCCCTATAAGGTAAAATGACTGTAATACCCCTTTAAGGTAAAATGACTATTTTGCCCTTATATGGTAAGATGATTGTTTTGCCTATTGTAATTTATGTTTATATTTTAGCATGCTATTTGTAATTGTACTGAGTACATGGGTAATATTATGTTATGACATGACACGTTGCATGATGCATTGCATGGGGATAGGTTTATATATGATTAGAGGAAGTGTACTGTACTGGCAACTCTGCTGCAAATCACTGATTGCTTAAAGCCTATTACTGGCAGCTCTACTGAAAATACTGATTCGTGTCACAACCAGTGTTATATTTGGAGTGTAGGGATGGGTGGGTCAATTTTATCCCCACATGGAGTGTAGGGCTGGACAGAGTGGAGTGTAGAGCATGGATTGGGTAGGACTTGCATACTGTTTACTGTTACTGCACTATTATTGTTACTGCAATGGGCCAAGGCCCAAACATATGAGTGTTTCTGTATTGATTGGGCTAAAGCCCAAACTGATATTGCCACTGTTAATAATAAAATGGGCTAAGGCCCTAACCGAGACTGAAAATGCTTAGGCCCAAGTTGTGCTTACTCTAATTGATTGCTATTATGGGATTACACACTGAGTTTTTGTAAACTCACCCATCTATTAATTATGCAGGTAATCCCCAGCCATAGATGGATCGGTGCTTCGAGGGACTCGAAGGTGGCCACACAACCGCTCTTGCTTCCATTTTTAACTTTTAATTTATAAGTAGTTTTATTTTTTTTTAATTTGGGTATTTTTACTGTAATAAGGCCTCTATGGATTTCAACTTTAATTTGGGTTTTTAATTGCTTTGGTTTATAACTGCTAGTGTTAGGAGAACACGAGTTTTTAAAGGAATCAATGTTCTTACAAGTGAGCTCAAGTATGCGACTGTTTTAAAAAGCTTCCGCTATAACATGATATTTTTGGAAATGAATAACATTTTTAAAAATATAATAGGGACATTTTAATATGAATAACTTTTTGCAAACAACTCACATTTTGATCCTAAACGAACGCTTTGAAGATCACACAAACAGTTTAAATAGAGAATGGGTTTTTTATCAACAGTATCTCGTTTTACGAAAAACACTTCAATGTGACATCGCCAGATTTGGCCATAACATCCAGGCTAGATTTAGGGTGTTACACTACCTCAATCTCATATCACAAAATTGCTCGCTCTCGAGCTAATCAATAGCCCTACTCACACAAGCTGTCAGTCAAGATGTAGCTACTCGGTGCTACTCACACAAGTTGTCAAGTAACCGCAACATATGCCGAATACTCAACCACCAGTAGAACATACGAGACCAGTACCTGGATCACATAATCACATAACACATGGTAACCCTAGTGACATGTCACTTGTATCCTAATCTATTCCTAAGGTTCAACGGGATATCTTGCTTATTGAACCATCGTCGAACTCGTCCATAAGGTTAAACTCGTCCACACAATTAATCATATAGTTCATGCAATATTAAAAACATTTAAATACAATTATATTAAACTTATTTAACATACGAACTTACCTCGATTACAAAAACAACCAAAGGGAGCTGTTCCTCAATTACTTTATTTTTCCCCCGATCTTGACTCGAACTTCATTTTTCTTGATCTATAATACCAAATTTAACTTATTTAATTCTCACATTGTTTGATTTAGCCTAAAAACACACTATGGGAAAATTTACATTTTTGCCCCTAACTTTTCAATATTTTAAATTTTAGTCCTTAGGCTCGTAAAATGAGTTTCATTCAATTTCATCACACCCAACCCAGCCGAACCTATTCCTTGCTCATAACAGCCCACATTTTTCATTTATTCGCATTTTTACACACATTTTATAACTTTTACAAATAGGTCCCTATTTGACATTTTCATCAAAAATCACTTGGTAAATGCTGTTTATCTAACACCAAACATGCATTTTCTACCATTAAACATCAAAATACACAAATATTCAACATGGGTAAAATTTTAGACTTTGATTTTCTTTCAAGTTAGTCCTTAGAATAGCTAAATCAAGTTACAACATTCACAAAAACGTAAAAATCATTAAAAACAGGATAAAGACAGTTTTACAATCAGGCTTGGAAGCTTGGCCAAAACCCTAGCTATGGTGACCCTTGAAATTTCAACACAAGGAGGATGAAATTGAGAAGATGACATCTTTTATTTGTTTTATTTAGTCTTTATTAACCAAATAACCAAAATGCCCTTAATGTCAAACTTTGAAATTTCACCTAACCATGTTCATTTTAGTCCAACTTAGAGTATACTGGTCTAATTACCATTTAAGGACCTCTAATTTAAAAATTCATAGCAATTAGACACCTCTCACTTCTAGAACACATATTTTGCACCTAATGCGATTTAGTCCTATTAGTCAAATTGGACACTCTATTGATAAAATTTCTTAACAAAATTTTCACACAATCATTCAGTCATACTGTAGACCTTAAAGTAATAATAAAATTAACATTTCTACTTCAGATTTGTGGTCCTGAAACCACTGTTCCAATTTGACCCAAAAATTAGCTGTTACAAAGATAGAATTTTAGGTCAGCAACAAGGTATTCTTAAAAGTATCACCTTGGAAGAAAGTTATCCGATTTGGTCGTAAATGAAAATTGGGCCCATGGTTCATCGGGCCGTATGATATCACTGAAAGAATCAAACCTGTTGCGTATCAGTTAGCATTACCACCAAAACTTGATCGGATTCATAACGCTTTTCATGTATCTATGCTACATGATATCAGTCAGATCCTTCACATGTTATTTCTCCGACAGAAGTTGAGATTCAACTTGATATAACTTATAGTGAGGAACTGATCAAAATCTTGGCACGTGAAACAAAAGAGTTAAGAAATAAAAAAGTAGCATTAGTGAAAGTCCTTTGGCAAAAATATGTGATTGAAGAAGCTACCTGGGAACCTGAGAATACCATGAAAAAGCAATACCCGAATGCTTTTACTGGTAAGATTTTCGAGGATGAAAATTTTATGAGGGAGAGTTGTAACAACCTATTTTCAGTGAAATCGGAATAGTGGTTTCGAGACCATAAATTCGAGCCAGAAAGAAAATTTATTTTAATATTATTGTATGGTCAGCATTATGATAGAAATGTCATATGAAAATTTTGATAAGAAAATTTTACCAATTATTTGTTTAATTAACAAAATGACCTAATTGTATAGAATGCAAAAGTTGAGTTCTAGTGGCTAGAAGGATTAAATAGTTATGGAATTCAAAACTTGAGGTCCTTATATGGTAATTAGACCATTAAAGAAAAGTTAGTAGATATTTTGGTGATTAGAAAAGGCTAAGGACTAAATTGGAAATCAAAATTATTAAAGATGATAAATAATTAAATAGAAATATCATCTTCATCCCCAAATTTCATGGAAACTCAAGGAGAGAGAGAAGAAATTAATCAAGCTTAATTGGGTAAGTATTCTTGTTCTGTTTTTAGCAATTTTTATATTTTTAAGATCGGGATAGTCTAATCTATCTATTTTGGGGATTAATTTGTAAAGTTATCAAAATATATAAATTTTGCCATGGACGAACATGTTGAGAATTTGAAAGTTATGGTAGAAAATAAAAGGTTGTTGTTAGATAAGCAATTTTTACAGAGAGAATTTTGATGAAATCATGGTTTAGGGACTAAATTGAAAAGTGGTAAAACCCATAAAAAAATATTATTTTTGTGAAATAAAAGGGCTGTTATTGTAATATCTAAAATTTTATTAGGATTGAAATAAGGATTAAATTGCATGACTTTCATTTTTCGAGCCTAGGGACGAAATTGGAATTTATGGAAAGTTTGAGGATAAAATAGTAATTTTGCCTAGGGTATAAATTGAATTCAATTGAATATGAAATGGATTAAATTAAAGATTAAATTCATTTATATAGATCCGGAAAACTCAAATTTGATGCTAGATCGAGGAAAATAAAAAGTTTTAAATTTGTAGAATTTCTTGTACGGACGATCATTAAGGTAAGTTCGTGTAACCAATTTGTGTATAGTTATATTCTTGTATTTTATGTGTTATGCGATTGTCTAAATTATAAATGATTAAAGCATGAAATAAATTATATACCCGATATAGCTTGAAGAAATGTTAAGTTTTGTTTGAATAATGAAATTCGATGGATATATGTAATTTTCCAATTTGAATGTGATTCCGCATATGTTGCAGACAAGTTTTAGCTCAGACAAGTAATCCTGATAAAGCCCTCTCGAGCATCTTGATAAATAGTTCTTGCAAGCATCCTGATCTGCAGTGATCATGCATGTGTTACGCACTACCACAGCTCTGTGTGAGCGTCCTATTACATGATTTGGTCTATTGTGATCCAATATATAATGCAGACAAAAACGTAGCTCTGTGTGAGCATCTTGATATAAGCTCTTATAGGCTTTCTGACATGGCTCGCTTGAACTCCTTGTTACCTTATCCAATGCTCCTTGATATTAACTCTTCGGAGTTATCTGATAAGCTCTATAAGCTTCCTGAATAAAACTCTTATGAGTTTCCTATTTAGCCTGGATAAGTATCCTGTTACATGGCTCATCTGAGCATTCTGATATGTGGCTCGAGACTATGCTCCCTGATTAAGTGCCCTAATGAGTACCCTAATTATGAGTTGACAGTTTATAGTTTTGTACACCATTTGTGTACTACCTGTGTATCCATTGAAATTTCAATGATTCAATGGATAAATTTCTGAAATGATAAACTATGAGATTAAATGAATTATATCTCGAATGTTCCCTAAATACTTGAAAGTTTGTAACATGAAGAGCCCATCCATGTTTACTTGATGTACATGAGTAATTCTGTGACTAACTTGTTTATTTGAGTGTATGTGATTAGGAAAATTTGCTAATTTGCTGGTAAGCATGAAATTGTTATGCTTATTTAAATGAATATGATGGGTAAGTTTACTTCCCGTTATACGAACTTACTAAGCATTAAATGCTTACTAGGTTTTATTTTCTCTGTTTTATAGTGCTTAGAAGGTCATAAAGGTTGGAGATCGGTCGGAGCAACATCACACTATCTTCTAGCTTGCTTTGGTATAAATAGAAAACTTATTTTGCTATAATGACATGTATAAGTGGAACAACAGAAATGTGCAAGTGTACACAATCACAATAAGTAATAAAATGACAAGTAAATGTTGAGTTATCGTACCCACAGGAACAGTGAAAAAAATTATTTAAGAATGCTATTTAAACCAATTTGGTGAAAAAATTATTTTGTTTGCAGAGGGTGATTAAAGACTAAGATTTTAAACTAAATAAATAAATCTCAAATGCACGATTTCAAAATACGAGTTTAATCAAGATGACATAACTGTGTTAGATTAATTACATTTCTTAACTTAGAATTATTAAACTCATGTTTATATTGTTATGAATAAATTCACGACAACTCGATAATTTGCTAACTTATGAACATACTCACCTAGCAAAATCCATTCATCTATTGACTATATCCCTATGTCAATTCAACCGATTAAACAAATCTTAATAGGCAAATATGTTATTGCACATACATACTTATTAAATTGAAATAATCTCTTGTATATATCCCTATGTCAATTCAAACGATTAATTAAACCTAATAAGCACATAAAAGACAACGTGAGGTAACAAAGTATCTCTACCTTGAAACAGTTTAATCACAATAATCTTGCAAGTTATGCAAGGCAATTGTATCATCAGATACCATTGCTAATTTAACCCTGAGCTACCTTAGATGATTAAACATGCACTGATTAAGTACTGTGTCCATTAATTACAATTTTAGTTTGTTTAAATAATTAATTCATTAGTTACCTAACAATTGTAATGCAAGAATAACTTGGTCATGATTTTACTTAATCAAGCATCTTACCGTGGCCTATAACAAGATACACACAACTTTAATAATTTTAGCAAACGAAATGAAATCAACCTAACACGAATTAAATTCTAGCTAAATTGATTAAATTAATCATTCCAACAACATAAATATTCATAGATATGTTCATCATAACAATAACAAAAATTAAAGAGATAGGGAACAAGAATCAAATCTAGTGTTTTTTCGTGGCTTGACTCGTTTGCTTCATTCTTCCTTCTCTGTTATCCTTGTCGACCAAGGCTGCTATGAACACTTAATTGCTGATCCAAATGGCTGATGAATGCCCCTTTTCCAAGAGGAGAAATCGGAGAGAGAGCAAGAGAATTTTGAATGGAAAAGAAGAGAGAGAGTTGAGAGAAGAGAGAAAGATGTGAATGCTTGAGGTATGTTTCAAATGATCAGCTTAAGGGGGGTTTTTATAGCTGAAGAGGGCTGATAAAAATAGCTAAAATTAGTAGCCAAGGAGCCCTCCCTTTGCCAGCCACACATGTGGCAAGTTTGATGATTTCAAACTTGCTAAATTAAGTTTGGGGCAAATCTAGAAAGCCACAATTTGTGAAGGGGTTTGAATGCTATTTGAACAAGTATTTAAGGGCCTCTTTGCATGCTAAATATTCAGCCAATAAGCTGATTTGGGTCAGCACATGGGGCAGTTTTGGGCTGTCCATTGCTTGGTCGATTCGGTTTACTCAGTTCGGCTCAACTGGACCCCTTTTCATAATTTATTAATAATAATTTATTAACCCAAATTAAATTGGATATAAATTAAAAATAATTATATTATGAATTAATACACATACTTTTGGACCGTATTAGGCTAAAAATTAATTCACTTTGATACTTCAAATTGCTTCTCGATTTTGTGCTTCTAGCAGTGTCTGCTGAACCATTTTTCTCCCTTTGTGCAAATCTGTCAAAAATAACTAAAATTCCTCAAAATTAATTAAAATTCAAAATTTTCATATTTTAAGTGTAGTTTAATTATTTTATAAATTTTAATTATTTTTCGACAGGAATTTTATCGAAACTGCATGAATTTAAGTTAAAAAGGGCATGAAAAAGTGTGTAAATTTTCGTGTTTCCACACCCCCCAAACTTAATTCATTGCTTGTCCCGAGTAATGCACAAATTTGAAAAGAATTTTTTGAAAATGCCTTTGAAAAACTCCTTCAGAACAACATTCTTCCCAACAATCATGAATTTGGTATATTTATGCTCAAGAATAAGAAATTTGATATTTATGCTATCTAAGTATACATATCATTTAAATTAATCTCAATCATTCTTATGATAGCCAAAAATTAGACTAAATGTTTCCTAATAAGGTCATGTTAACCCTTACCAATTTAATTTTATTCCCTTATTCAAGATTAAGTTGCAATCATTAAGTTTAACTTATGTCTTCACATGTTGCACGTAGCAATTCTCTCCACTAATGTAGGTAGAATTGGAACTTGAATCAATAGGTCTTTAACAAGGTTGTAACGTGGCTGGGCTTAGGGGTAGGTAAAGGATAGATAAATTTAGGCTAAAAACCCTAGACTCAGCTTGTATCGGACCTTCAAAATAATTACCTTCAATACATCAACTTTCTTTGCTTTCATATGCTCTTTTGTACATCTTATTTTAAGAACTCATGCTTTTTTTTTGTTTAATTCGAGCATTTTACTGTATGTAATATAATTTTTTAGAGCATTTGATACTTCTTTTCAACTCCCCCAAACTTATTTTCAAAGAATACTTTGAATAGTATTGAGTCTAGTGTTTGGGACAATTTTAAGATAGTTAAGAGAGAAGTGATGGCTAAATTTGCAAGGGTTCAAATAAAATTAGGCCATATAGTCTCAAAGTTAGGTTTCAAAGGATAAAAATTTCATCATGGTTGGCTTGAAGGATCAAACGGTCCAAACAACAGTTACGTAAATTATTTTCAACGCTCCATGCTTCCTAGGATTTCACCTCAAGAAACTACTAAATCAATTCTAAAGACTTAAACTTTCATGCATGTCTAACTTTCCTAAAGAACTAAAATTTTATGGTATGATTTGCATGCTTTGTTAAAAATACATTTATATCATTATTAAGCTAACATAACAATTATTGAAATAATTGAACTTTATTTATACTGAAGTTTAGTATACTTAACAACATTTCAAATTATTGAACAAAATATAACCTAATCATAACTGAAAGAAAATTTTATTCTGAATGGAAATAATTTCAATATTTGGTCCCCCCTACTTCAGATGAACAATGTCCTCATTCTTAAAAGTGAATATATACTATACACCATGTAGGATTCTAGAGAAGAGGAGGTGAGTCAATTTGACTACTTAAGTATCAAGCTCTTTCTAAATCCAAACCTAAACATGTATATATCTATTGCCACACTTTATAATTTGCGGCTTGTTCATTTTTATTCATGATTTCCATCTCTTCCTTTATCATGCGAAAAAAAATCCTAATTAAACTTAATCCTAAAATAACCTAAGAACTTAAATAAAATAAGGTCGAGATCCCCCTTTATTTATTTGCAGATCCTTTTGAATTCAACTCATCCTTTCCTCCAGCATCTTTTTTTTTGCATGAATCGCTCTGTTCCCTCTTCGATAGTGGACTCCATGGTTCAAATATAAAATCTGGAAACTCAGGCACAAAAATAATTGGGTCATTGTATATTTTTGTAAAAGTGCTTCTTATGGAGTCATCCCTTATTTTTGAATATCTCCAATAAGCTTGTTGCTGCCACTGCATATGTTGCATTATGTCCATCAACTTTGACAGCTCATCCCAAAGATTTGGTTGAGGCAGTTGAGCTTTGAACATTGAAGTCTCAACATCAGGTTCATCTTCTAGTTCCATTAGTTCCACCCTATCAGGGATATCAGCTGATTGCATTGGTTCAATCTCTGTGGGATCTTCTTCTTCTTCTTCTCGATCCTCACTTTCTTCAACTCGTTGCTGTAGAACAGAGTTTCTAGCGATTCAGTAAAGGTCCCAATCTATAATTGTTCCCTGGCTATAACCTGTCTTCTTTATGTTTGTAAGAATTTTAGCTTTCAAGCATAGAATTGTTATTGTAAAAGGAAAGTAAATTGGGCCAGAACGTCTAATAGCATAATTCTGCATTTCACTCAGGATGATTTTTCCCACATCAATGGTCTTTCCAATTAAAATCGAGTATAATAAGACTATTCGCTCCAATGAAATCGTAGTTCCATGTGAACTAGGCATAAGGATGAATCGGATGAAATAGAACCATACCTTCACAAGTGGTGTCAAATATTCTCTTCTACAAATATGGATTCCTTGCTTTGACACAGTCCACTTAGAACCTAGAACTGTAAGTTCCTCGAGTATTTCTTCCAAATTTTCAGGCTTGATATTACTCATTAAGGAAGAATATTCATCGTTTCTGAAATCAGGTAATTCAAAGAACTCATTCATAGCATTTGAGGTTATTGGTACCTTGATTCTGTGAACAGATACTTCCTTTAATAAATTGGAAAATTAAATGATTAATTAAAATTTAAAATTTAAGAGAAAAAATTTGTCTTACTACCTTTTTATAAAAA
The DNA here is from genome assembly GCA_025698465.1 of Gossypium longicalyx. Lineage (NCBI taxonomy): Eukaryota > Viridiplantae > Streptophyta > Magnoliopsida > Malvales > Malvaceae > Gossypium > Gossypium longicalyx. The sequence continues at coordinate 23,853,925 of CM047000.1, forward strand.
TTAAGAACTCCTAAAAAATAATTAAAAAACAAAAGAGGTCGATTTAGGATAGGTTGGAGGATTATCGGTTAAGGATAGGGTGTTGGTGTGAGTAACAGGGCTGATGTGCTGCATGGATGTTAAGCAGCAAGTGGACAAGTCGAGCAGGATCGAGGAGCAGCACAACCTGGCGTAGGTAGCTGCTCGGCAGTAGGCAGCAACGTGGGCTGCATGAGCTGGAGCGAGGAGTAGGTGCAGCGCCAAAGAGCAGCGACAAGGAGCAACTGCTGGTGCGCCTTTGTGCGTGGGCTGCTGGGTGCACACGGAGGCAGCAGGTATGCGCGAGGTGAGCTGCTGGCCGAATGGCTGTCGGGCTGTAACACCCCAAAAATGTGGAGTCTTTAATTTTGTATTGTCTGGCACAAACTGTATGTTTGGTGTGGTGGTTAAGTGAATTGGGTGTGTTTGGGGATGTCTGGGAAGTCTTGGGTTCAAGCTCTGGCTTTTGCAGAAATTTCATTTTTTGCTCTTAAATGATTCTGGTCACTAGCACCTAGTCTTTATGAATAATTGCGTGTGATTGATGACACAAAAAGCCTTGTGGCTTGGTGGAAAGTGGCATGTTGGGGCAGCTGAGGGAGCTTTGGTTCGAATCCCATGGCAGGTAAGGGATGTTTATTTTGTTACTTCGGGACAGCAAGAGTTTGAGGTGGTTTCGAACTCTGTTTTGTGAGAATTTGAACTGGTCTTGGTGTTGTTGTGGAGTGATTTGTGGAGTGATAAGGGGAGAGATTCAAGGTGAAGATTGGATAAGGTGTTGTGGAGATTATAGGAGTTGAGTGTGAGAGGAGTGTAGCTGAAATTAGGAGTGTGGGTACCTATTCGGTTATACCAATTAGTGCCAAACGGGATTTAGCCATTTTAGTTTCCGCATTTGCTCTTTTTCTTTTCGTTTTGGTTTTGTGCAATTATGTTAGCTGAGGTACATTTTGACCATTTAGGCTCCTTTGTGTTTACGGACATTTGTCTTCGAGTTATATTTTTTTTACCTTTCCGAAACCTCTATTCTCAACCTCTGTATTTTTGCTTATTGCCGAATCATACTACTCTTCTTCTCTTTCCCTTCAATTGGGTTGCCTAGTCGAACTCCCTTTCTTTTTCCCCCTCATTTAGCTCTTTCGTTTCCATTTAATCTTTACTCTGTTCCTTTCTTTTCTTTCGGTTGCTAGCTTGTGTTGGGGCAATTCTCTTCTCCTTTTCTCTCTCAATCGATATTTGTTCCCTAGGCCGAATATTTTACCTTCTTTTTCCCTCGCGACTTCTTCTTCTTGGTATCTAGTGGCTAGGTCGAATACTTCTTCTTCTTCTTCTTGGCAGTTCTGTACTAGTGCTTTGATTAGTGTAAGTAAATGATATTTCTTCTTCTGTCTCTTGGTTACATTCATAGTTTAATCTGATACCTCCTTCTACTGCGATTTCCTGATAAAGGTGTGACCTTTTCGTGTTGCCTCAATTATTCTGTAGGTTCAACTCTTGTGTGGGTAGGCTGATTGCTCCTCTCATCTATTCCCAATTTCTACATGGTGGTAAGTCTCTGACATTATGGTTATAGCTATTTTTCGGTTGATGGGAAATAAGAGTATTGGAATGTGATGCAGTTTTTTCGAGGATTTGGAAGTTGAGCGGGATCACCGGTTTAAAGGAGTAGTAAACCATACTTGATCAAGCAAGGTTGGTAACTTGTACCCTTTTTGGGGATAAAGGGCTTTTGAGGGGGTGTAAACCAAAATTTTAGGGACTAACTTTTTAACGTGTTTGAATATAGGTTGGAGTTCGTGGGAATTGTGCTCTTTACGTAAACAGGTGTGTAATCGTACACCATACTATTACTGTCCAATGGCCAAGAGGTGTGTATTCATATTGTTATGTTACTATAAATGGGCACAAGTCGAAAGGCCTAAACTTCGGCATTTGAGGCCTCGCGATCGTACAATTGCTCATGGGGTAAATCAAGCCCATAAATCTTGGGTGACACACTATAAAGGCCACTACGACCGTTCTCGTGCATTTGGGCCGGAATGAGCCTCGATGGGTCGAAATGGGCCTTGTGGGCCCTTTGGGCTCTTAGGCCCACATGGATAAAATTTGCGGTAATTGACAAATAATGAAGTGGGCTTTGGTGGTCGCTCAGCCGCTGCTGAATTAGGGCCTAAATAGGCCACACGAGCGTGTGGGCCCACCTGGGCCGAGTAATGGGTATTGGGCCCATGTACCCTGATTTGGTCATATTGTTTACTTGAGTCGCTCGAGGCTACGGTAGACCTTTCAAGAGGTAGATATCGAGACCTAAAATTAGTGAAATAACCAAAATACCCCTTAAAGGGGGTAAAATTACTATTTTACCCCTAATGGATGGACATGATTATTATACCCTTGAGGTAGGTTGACTGATGTATGATTTATATATGACTGAGTCTGAGTATGAGACCTTGCATACACGTAATATTTATGACATGACATTCTGCATTGGGGTTGGGATTCTGATTTAGAAGAAGTACTGTACTAGTGGCCTTGCCACGTTTTTATTATTCTGGTGGCTTTGTCATGTATTTCTGATATTAGCAGCTTTACTGCGTTACTATGAGCAGCTTCGCTGAGATATTGGTTTGCTGGCTGGGTGGGTCGATTTAATCCCCACAATGTATGTTGGTTGGTATGAGTGGTATGTTGGTTGGACTGGGATGGGTTACATACTTGCACTATACTAATATTATTTTGGGCTTAGGCCAACACTGTCACTGTATAGGGCTAGGGCCCAAACTGTACTGTTACTGTATAAGGCTCAAGCCCAGACTGTTTTGTATGCATTGTGTACTATTTGACTAATGGGGGATTACACACTGAGTTTTCGTAAACTCAACCTTTTTTTTTAACTATGCAGGTAATCCCCAACCTTAAACGATTTGGAGCCGTGAGGGACTCGGAGGTGGCCACACAATCGCAGATGATTTGATTATGACTTGATTTCATTAAATATTTAACATTTGGTTTTTTTTATGTAATAAGGCCCTTTGGTGAATTTTTAACTTTTATTGGGCTTTTGGATTTCGTATGATAAACTGCTAGGCTAGAATAACACGTGTTTTTAAATCGGCTTGGTTTTCCAAAGAACACGAGCTTTTAACAACAAAGTTTTTAAAATGCTTTCGCGATTTAATTTGAATAAAGGTACCTCAATCAAACAAATTGGTAAACGTTTTGACAAGAACTATTCTTAAATAACCATTAAAAGGATTTTAACCCAGAAATGGATTTTACCAAAAAGACCAGCTTTTGAAGGACTCTTCGGTGTAACACTCCTGATTCAGCCATAACGTTTGGCTCAAGTTTGAGGGTATCAGAGCTAAGTTTGCAAAACTCGATTGTGGAATGGGTTTTTGAAAATTTAAATTTTAAACGTTGTGATGGGAAATGTGGCACACCGAGTCTCCGGCACCAAGACTGTAAGTCTTCTGACACTATTTATTGTTATAGACTGAAAAGTATTATTGAGGGACTACTATAGATAGTAAGACTACACTGAAACTCTTTAGTTAGAGTAAGCTGAGATTATAGGGATAGAAACCTGTAGTAAGATTTTGTTCTGTGAAAACAAACCTTAATTACTCTTGTTCATAACGCATTGATTAATAATTACTGAAATTATAAATTGATTCATAAGACTTTAAAATAGATAATTCGTAATCGAAATGAGCACAAGGGGTACTCGCGGAAGGGGTACACGTGGACGCAGTAGAGGCTGAGGAACTGTTAGAGCTGGGTCTTTGGCATCGGGTCACATACTGGCTAGGGAGGCCCCAACCTCACCAGTAACTGAGACGGGGTCTCATGACCGAGTAGCTGGGGATGATGCTTTATCTTAAGCAATGCTACATGTTCTTAAAAGGGTTGCTGGAGCGAGTACTGGATTTGTGGGATGAGGGTCAATTTCTGAGCGACTCCAGTCTAATGGAGCGAAAATTTTTCGGGGTGTTTCTGGTGTAGCCCCAAATGTGGCGGAATATAGGTTGGAGGCTACCAAGCGGATAATGGATGATCTTGATTGTACTATGGAGAAAAAATTAAAAGCAACAGTGTCTTTACTACGAGATAAGGCCTACAAATGGTGGCTCACTGTGAGAGAGGGTACACAAGCCAAATGTTTGACATGGGATTTCTTCAAGGCATCCTTTTCAGGAATTCCTGAACTTGACCCAGGGGAACAAGACTATAGCAGAGTACGAGGTAAAATTTCTGTGACTGAGTCGGTACGCCGGCAAAATAGTCGTAACTGAGTATGAACACTGTGTGCGGTTCAAGGCTAGCCCCCGAGATGAGCTACGTGTGCTGATAGCTCCGCAGAGGGAACGAGACTTTGCCGCCTTGGTTGAGAAAGCAAAAATTGCTGAGGATGTGAAACAATCTGAGCGCCAGAATCACGAAAAAGATAGGGGCAGAGTTAAGAAGGATTTTGGACCCTCGGGTTTTTCTAGAAGGCCAATTAAGAGGGCCAGATTTGATAGGCCAGTTCAAACAGTTCCTGTTATTACTGCAAGGCCACAGCCTTGCGTTGATTGTGGAAGAGCTCACTAGGGTGAGTGTTGAAAATGAACTAGGGCGTGTTTCTGGTATGGGTCTATGGATCATCAGGTTAAAAACTGTACTCAGAGGCCTATTCAAATACAAGCTGTCGGTTGGGGTTATGTTGAACTAGGGAGAGGTGGTTATTAGTCATCGAGAGGCCGTAGATAGGCCAGAGGTGGAAATGGTTTTGGACGAGGTCATGGAGTACCGGGCAGAGGTACTGGTAACACTGAGGCGAGATAGCCAGCCTTAGTCTATTCTTCTCGTCACTGAGAGGATGGTGACACTCCTAACGTCATAACTGGTACATTTTTTATTTATAATGTACTATACACTACTTTAATTGACATTGGATCTACACACTCGTATGTTGCCTGTACTGTGTCTGGTACGCTGGGTATTCAATTTGAAAATACTGTTAGTGAGATGACTGTGTTGAGTCTACTGGGACAGTTAGTTAGGGTGAATATGTTGTTCAGAGACGTGCCTATAGTGCTCCAAGGGGTGGTCTTTCTGGTGGATTTGATGGAACTACCGTTTGGGGAATTCGATATTATATTGGGTATGGATTGGCTAGTGATACACCGTGCGAATTTAGATTGTGCTGTTAAGCATATGGTGTTGAAGTCTATGGAGGATGAGGAGGTCACTATGATAGGGGAGTGAAGAGACTATCTGTCTAACGTGATTTCTGTGTTAAAGGCCGAGAAACTGGTTCGCTAGGGTTGCGAGACGTTTCTAGCTTATGTTAGCATTTCTGATTCTAAAGGTCCTTCTGTTGGAGATGTCAGAACTATCAAGAAGTTTTTGGATGTATTCGCTGAAGAGCTTCCTGGGTTGCCTCTAGATCGTGAGGTCAAATTCGGTATTGAGCTCTTACCTGGAATAGCTCCGGTGTCCATCGCTCCTTTTAGGATGGCATCGAAGAAGCTGGTGGAGTTAAAGGCTCAAATTCAAGAGCTATTGGACCGAGGATTCATTCGATCGAGTATGTCCCCATGGGGATCACCAGTGTTGTTCGTGAAGAAGAAGGATGGATACATGCGCATGTGCATCGATTACCGTCAACTGAACAAACTGACTATCAAGAATAAGTACCCTTTACCGATGATAGATGATCTATTTGACCAGCTGTGAGGAGCTACGATTTTCTCCAAGATAGATCTTCAATCTGGGTATCATTAGCTAAAGGTTAAAGAGGCTGATGTGTATAAGACTGCATTTAGAACTGGTTATGGTCACTACGAGTTTCTAGTGATGTCGTTTGGGTTGACAAATGCACCAGCGGCCTTTATGGACCTCATGAATTGGGTGTTCTAACCCTATCTGGACCGGTTTCTGGTTGTTTTTATAGATGATATTCTATTGTATTCAAAAACTGAGGTGGATCATAATGCACATCTTCGAATCGTTTTGCAAATTTTGAGAGAAAAACAACTTTATGCAAAGTTCAACAAGTGTGAGTTTTGGCTGCGAGAAGTGACATTTCTAGGTCATGTGGCGTCGGCAGAGGGAATTAGAGTGGATCCTCAGAAAATTGAAGTTGTCGTGGATTGGAAACCACCAATGACAGTGTTTGAGATTCGAAGCTTTCTAGGTGTGGCGGGGTATTACAGATGTTTTGGTGAAGGGTTTTCACTGATTGCTGCACCTCTGACTACACTACTGTGTAAAGGGGTATCATTCAATTGGACTGATAAACAGTAAGAGAGTTTTGAAAAACTAAAGGATGTTTTGACTAAGGCCCCTGTTTTGATACAGCTGGAGTCTGGGAAGGAATTTACTGTCTACAGTGATGCGTCACACATTGGTTTGGGTTGTGTGTTGATTCAAGAGGGTAAGGTGGCTGCTTACGCGTCTCGTTAGTTTAAGCCTCATGATGCGAATTATACCACTGATGATTTGGAATTAGCTGCGGTAGTATTCGCACTAAAAATTTGGAGGCATTACTTGTACGGTAAAAATACGATTATTTACACAAACCATAAAAGCTTCAAGTACCTCCTTACTCAGAAGGAGTTGAACCTTAGGCAACGAAGGTGGATAGAGTTGCTTAAGGATTACGATTGTTCAATTGAGTACCACCCTGGTAAAGCTAATGTGGTAGCTGACACACTGAGTCGTAAGGTTGTATTTGATCTGAGAGCAATATTTGCTCATCTCAGTCTGTTTTATAATGGTAGCTTGTTAGCTGAACTGCAAGTGAGACTGACTTAGACTGATCAAATTAAGGAAAAGCAATTGCTGGATGAGTCGCTAGTTCCTTATTTTCGGCAAGTTGAGATGGGTGAGGCTATGGATTTCGGGCTAAATACTAAAGGAATGTTTCCGTGGAAGAGTGTGTATACCGAAAGATTCCAATCTAAGGCAGTCTATACTACAAGAGGCGTATGGTAGTTCATATGCTATGCATCCTGGCGGAAATAAGTTATACCGAGATCTTCATGAGTTGTACTAGTGGCCATGACTTGAGCGCGAGGTTACTGATTCCGTGGGTAAGTGCTTGACATGCCAGCAGGGGAAGGCTGAGCATCAACTGCCTTCTGGGTTACTGCAGCCAGTAAAGATTCCACTCTGGAAGTGGAAGAGGGTGACCATGGATTTTGTGAGTGGGCTACCCTTAACGCCGATGAAGAAGGATTCAATATGGGTAATTGTAGACCGATTGACTAAATCTGCCAATTTTATACTGGTCCGCACTAATTATTCATTGCAAAAGTTGGCCAAGTTGTATGTGGCCGAGATTGTGAGACTGTATGGTGTGCCAGTTTCTATCGTATCTGACAGGGACCCTAGATTCACATCTCGGTTCTGGAAGAAGTTACACTAAGCTTTGGGTACAAGACTAGATTTCAGCACTGCTTTTCACCCTCAGATAGATGGGCAGTCAGAGATGGTGATTCAGATACTAGAATATATGTTAAAAGGTTGTGTAATTGATTTTAGAGGTAGCTGGGAGGACTATTTGCCACTGGCAGAGTTTTCTATAACAATAGCTACCAGTCCAGTATTCAAATGGTACCGTACGAGGCGTTATATGGTCATAGGTGTCGTACTCCTACCTATTGGACTAAATTGTGTGAGCGGCAAATTCTAGGGTCAAAATTAATATCTGATGCTGAAGACAAGTTAAAGATGATTTGAGACTGGTTAAAGGAAGCATTCGGTAGGCAGAAGTCTTATGCGGACTTAAAGCGTAAAGAGATCGAGTACTCTGTGGGGGATTATGTTTTTCTTAAAGTCTCACCGTGGAAGAAAATTTTGAGTTTTGGGCAGAAGGGTAAGCTTAGCCCTAGGTTTATTAGGCCTTATCGAATACTTAAGAATGTGGGACCAGTAGCTTATCAACTTGAGTTGCCTCCAAAGCTAGATAGGATTCATGACGTGTTTCATGTTTCAATGGTGAGGCCATACCATTCTGATCCCTCGCACATAGTGCCAGTTGAGGAAATTGAGGTTACGCCGGGCTTAATTATCGAGGAAGAGCCGATGCAGATCGTGGATCGTGAGGTTAAAGTATTAAGGAAGAAATCTGTTCCATTAGTCAAGGTGCTTTGGCATAATCACAGTTCAAAAGAGGCCACATGTGAACCAGAAGAAGTGATACAACATCAATATTCTCACTTATCCTGATCAGGTAAATTTTGAGGCCGAAATTTCTTTAAGGGGGTAGAGTTGTAACGTCCAAAATATGTGGAGTCTTTAATTTTGTATTGTCTGACACAAATTGCATGTTTGGTGTGGTGGTTAAGTGAATTGGGTGTGTTTGGAGATGCCTAGGAAGTCTTGGGTTCAAGCTCTAGCTTTTGCAGAAATTTCATTTTTTGCTCTTAAATGATTCTGGTCACTAGGACCTACGCTTTATGAATAATTGCGTGTGATTGATGACACAAAAAGCCTTGTGGCTTGGTGGCAAGTGGCGTGTTGGGGCACCTAAGAGAGCTTTGGCTAGAAAACTATGGCAGACAAGGGATGTTTATTTTGCTACTTGGGGATGGCAAGAGCTTGAGGTGGTTTCGAACTCTGTTGTGTGAGAGTTTGAACTGGTCTTAGTGTTGTTATGGAGTGATTTGTGGATTGATAAGGGGAAAGATTCAAGGTGAAGATTGGGGAAGGTGTTGTGGAGATTATCAAGAAGTTGAGTGTGAGAGGAGTGTAGCCGAAATTGGGAGTGTGGGTACCAATTCGGTCATACCAATTAGTGTCGAATGGGATTTAGCCATTTTAGTTTCGGCATTTGCTCTTTTTCTTTTCTTTTTGGTTTTGTCCAATTGTGTGAGCTGAGGTGTATTTTGACCATTTGGGCTCCTTCGCGTTTACGGCCATTTGTCTTCAGGTTACATTTTGTTGCCTTGCCGTAACATCTATTCTTAACTTCTTTATTTTTTCTTGTTGTCAAATCATACTACTCTTCTTCTCTTTTCCTTCAATTAGGTTTCCTAGCCGAACTCTCTTTCTTTCCCCCCTCATTTGGCTCTTTTGTTTCCATCTGATCTTCACTCTGTTCCTTTCTTTTCTTTCGATTGCTGGCTTGTGTTGGGGCGATTCTCTTCTTATTTACTCTCTCGATCGGTATTTTCTCCCTAGGCTGAATATCTTACCTTCTTTTTCCCTTGCGACTTCTTCTTCATAGTATCTAGTGGCTAGGCCGAATATTTTTTCTTCTTCTTCTTCTTGGCGGTTCTGGACTAGTGCTTTCATTAGTGTAAGTAAATGATATTTCTTTTTCTTTCTCTTGGTTACATTCGTATTTTAATCTTACACCTCCCTCTATTGCTGTTTCCTGATAAAGGTGTGACCTTTTCATGTTGCCTCAGTTATTCTTTGGGTTCGACTCTTGTGTGGGTAGGCCAATTGCTCCTCTCATCTATTCTTAGTTTCTATGTGGTGGTAAGTCTTTGACATTATGGTTATAGCTATTTTTCAGTTGATGGGAAATAAGAGTATTGGAATGTGATGCAGTTTTTTTCGAGGATTTTGAAGTTGAGCGGGATCACCGGTTTAAAGGAGTAGTAAATCATACTTGATCAAGCAAGGTTGGTAACTTGTACCCTTTTTGGGGATAAAAGGCTTATGAGGGGGTGTAAACCGAAAGTTTAAGGACTAACTTTTTAACGTGTTTGAATATAGGTTGGTGTTCGTGGGAATTGTGCTCTTTGCGTAAACAAGTGTGTAACCGTACACCATACTATTACTGTCCAATGGCCAAGAGGTTTGTATTCACACCGATATGTTACTATAAATGGGTAAAAGCCGAAAAGCCAAAACTTCGGCATCTAAGGCCTCGCGAGCGTGCGATCACTCGTGGGGTAAATTGAGCTCATAAATCTTGGATGACATACTGTAAAGGTCACCACGAGCATTCTCGCACACTTGGGCTATAATGGGCCTCGATGGGCCGAAATGAGCCGTATGGGCCCATTGGGCTAGTCGGCCCACACGGATAAAATTTGCGGTAAGTGATAAATAATGATGTGGGCTTTGGTGATCGCTCAGTCGCTGCTGAATTAGGGCCTAAATGGGCTACATGAGTGTGTGGGCTCACCTGGGCCAAGTAATGGGCATTGAGCCCATTTACCCTGATTTGTTCATATTGGTTACTTGAGTCGCTCGAGGTGGTAGAAGACCTTTCAAGAGGTTGTTATCTATATCGAGACCCCAAAATTAGTGAAAGGACCAAAATACCCCTTAAGGGGGTAAAATTACTATTTTACCCCTAATGGACGGACATGACTATTATACCCTCGAGGTAGGTTGACTGACGAGTGTATGATTTATATATGACTAAATTTGAGTATGAGACCTTGCATACACGTAATATTTATGACATGACATTCTACATTGGGGTTGGGATTTTGATTTGGAAGAAGTATTGTACTAGTGGCCTTGCCACGTTTTTACTGTTCTGGTGGCTTTGCCACGTATTTCTGATATTAGCAGCTTTGTTGCGTTACTGTTAGCAGCTTCGCTGCAATATTGGTGTGCTGGCTAGGTGGGTCGATTTAATCCGCACAATGTATGTTGGTTGGTACGGGTGGTGTGTTGGTTAGACTGGGATGGGTTACATACTTGCACTGTACTAATACTGTTTAGGGCTTAGGCTCACACTGTCACTGTATAGGGCTAGGGCCCAGACTGTACTGTTACTGTATAGGGCTCAGGCCTAGACCGTTTTGTATGCAATGTGTACTGTTTGACTAATGGGGGATTACACACTGAGTTTTCGTAAACTCAACCTTTTCTTTTAACTATGCGGGTAATCCCCAACCTTAGACGATTTGGAGCCGCGAGGGACTCGGAGGTGGCCACACAATCGCAGATGATTTGATTATGACTTGATTTAATTAAAGATTTTACATTTGGTTTTTTTTTATGTTATAAGGTCATTTGGGGAATTTTTAACTTTTATTAGGCTTTTGGATTTCGTATAATAAACTGCTAGGCTAGAATAACACGAGTTTTTAAATCGATACTATTTTCCAAAGAACACGAGCTTTCAACAACAAAGTTTTTAAAATGCTTCAGCAATTTAATTTGAATAAAGGTACCTAAGTCAAAAAAATTGGTAAATGTTTTGAAAAGAACTATTCTTAAATAACCATTAAAAAGATTTTAACCCAGAAATGGATTTTACCGAAAAGACCAGCTTTTGAAGGACTCTTCGATGTGACACGCCTAATTTGGCTGTAATGTCTAGATCGGGTTTGGGGTGTTACACAGGCAGTGTTGTGGCTGATAAGTTGGAGGCTTGCGGCTAGGGAGTTGAGGGCTACGACACTAGGTGGTTTGGTGGGATGGAAGTTTGAATGAAGAAAGATGGAGAAGATTGGTGATATTTATAGTGAGGGAAATAAAAGTTAAAGTAGAATTCTTAGAAAAATTTAGTTATTAAAAATTCTAAGTTCCAATTCTACTCAAAGTAAATAACAATTAATAATTAATATAATACATATTAAATTATTATTTGTTATTAATTTATTAAGATAAAAAATTATCAAATAAAATATGATTAAATTAAAACTAATCCTAACTCTATATAAAGTTTATAATAATTAATATATATTATAATGGATATAATTATATATTAATAATTATCATCTTTTTTTATTGAATTAAAAATATTTGTTCTAGATGCCTTTTGAAAATATTTAGAAAAAGGGCAACCAAATTTTAAAAATAGTTCTATTAAGTCCCTAGATGTAATGAAAATTGTAACACCCCAAACCCGGCCTAGACGTTATGGCCGAATGTGGCGGTGTCACATTGAAGTGTTTTTTGAAACCATAATTTCATTCGAAAGCCCGTTATATATTAAAACCTTATTATATCATTAACGAAAATTTGTAAATCATATTAGATTGTTATTACACTTCAAAACTATGTTTGTTGCGAAGCTTTAAAATTATATTAAGAAGACGTGGTGTTTTTGAAAAACAGTTATCTTTTGAAAACACGTCTTCTTCCTACAACTAGCAGTTTATATCAAAGCAAGTAAAAATCCCAAATTAAAAGTTAAAACCTTAGAGAGGCCTTATTACATAAAAGTACCCAAATTAAACTACTCATAAATTAAAAGAGAAAAATATGAGAGCATAAGTTGTTGTGTGGCCACCTTCGAGTCCCTCGCAACATCGATCCACCTAAGGATTACCTGCGCAGATATGCAGAAGGGTGAGTTTATGAAAACTCAGTGTGAAATCCTTTAATAAACAAACAGTCAAGCATACAGTGAACAAATACAGTCCGGGCCTAAGCCCATACCAGTAACAGTGCCAATATCAGTTTGGGCTTTAGCCTATCTCAATACAAAAGCAGTCATATGCTCGGGCCTTGGCCCATTACAGTAACAGTAGCAGTCTGGGCCTAAGCCTAACCCAATATAAAAGCAGTCATATTTTTGGGCCTTGGCCCATCACAGTAACAATAAATAGTGGAGTATCAGTAAATAGTATGCAAGTCCTACCCAATCTAACCTTTACATACCATCTCCGTACTAGCCCTACATACCATGCGGGTATAAAATCGACCTGCCCAGCCCTACACTCCAAAATAGCACCGGTTGCAGCTCTAAAATAGTATTTACAGCAAAGCTGCCAGTAATAGGCTTATAGCCTTTCAGTGATTTTGTAGCAGAGCTGCCAGTATAGTACACTTTCTCCAATCATATAAAAACCCACCCCCATGCAATGCATCATGCCACATGTCATGTCATAGCATAATATTAAACATGTACTCCACACAGTTACAATGGCATGCTAAAATATAAACATATATCATATAGGGGAAAAATAATCAATTTACCATATATGGGCATTTTAGTCATTTTACCATATAAGGGCAAAACAGACATTTTACCTCATAAGGGCAAAACAATCATTTTACCTCATGAGGGAAAATAGTCATTTTATCGTTTAAGGGCCCAGGTACGCTTACCTATCCAACAAAAGGTCACAGTCGTCTTGGGGTGACCTGAGCAACCTTAACAGTCAAACATTGAATGTAACACCCCAATCCTGGCTTGGACGTTATGGCTGAATCGGGCGATGTCACATTAAAGTATTTTTCGTAAAACGTGATAACGTTTGAAAAGCCCAATGTTTATTTAGCCTCTTTGTGTGATCTAGAAAATATTTTTAAAACTTACGTCACTATCAAAAGTATTTGCTTTAAATCATTATTAATATCAAAATCTCGTTTATCGCAAAAGCTTCTAAAATGGTTTTGCATATTCGTGGTATTTTGGTAAGTCATGCATATCTTTTGAAAACCCGCATCCTACCACTAGCAGGTATAGATCATAATGGAATTATAAAAGCCCAAATTAAAGAATAAAACTTAAAGAGGCCTTTTACACAAAAAATACCCAAATAAAACTACTTATAAATTTAAAGATAAATTCGAAAGCGTAAGCTATTGTGTGTCCACCTCCAAGTCCCTCGCAGCACCGATCCGCCTAAGGTTTACCTATATAGTTAAAACAGTTGGGTGAGTTTAAGAAAACTCAGTGTGTAATCCTTTTAATAAACAAACAATGAACAACACAGTTTGGGCCTAAGTCCATATCAAGAATGATTCAATATCGTTAGGGCCTTGGCACGTTATATAATGTGATAGCAATGGCGTGAATCGCAGGCAAGATCCATGATCAATGCAAGAATAAGAATCAGTACATAATGAAAACAAAAAATCCTACCCATCGATCCTCTACACTCTACTCCGTCCAGCCCTACACTCCATGTGGGGATAAAATCGACCCACCCATCCCTACACTCCAAATATAGCACCGGTTGCAGCACTAATCAGTAATTGCAGCAGAGCTGCCAGTAATAGGCTTAAAGCCATCAGTAGGTCCATAGTCGTCTTATGCAACTCGTGCAACCTTAGGTCTACAATCGTCTTGTGCGACCTATGCGACCATATCAGTACAGTACACTTCCTTCAAAATCATATAAACCACCTCATGCAATGCAACATAATATCATACGGGTATGGAGAAATGTCATGCATCGTATCATAATATCTTACATGGATGCAACATACATATAACCTGGCATGCTCAAATACAATCATGCACATCGTAGAGCAAATCAATCATTTTACCTTACAGGGGTATTACAGTCATTTTACCCTACAATGGTACTATAATCATTTTACCCTATGGGGGAATTATAGTCATCTTACCTATGGGGGTATTTCGGTCATTTTACCCTATGACGGTATTATAGTCATTTTATCACATAAGGGTAAAATCGTCATTATATCACATAAGGGAAAAATCGTCATTTTATCACATAAGGGCAAAATCATCATTTTATCACATAAGGGCAAAATCGTCATTTTATCACATAAGGGTTTAGGTAAGCTTACCGACCCAACAGAAGGTCACAGTCGTCTCGGGCGACCCGTGCAACCTTAACAGTCAAACAATAAAAATGGGCCTAAGGCACATAATGTGGGCCCATACGCCCGTGTGGCCCACAAAGCCCAATAATGGCCTTGGCCGTGTGAGGCCCACGAGCCCGTGGGGCCTACATGACCCATTTTGGCTTAACGTGGCCCAGAATAACCCAAGCCCATGATATCGCTCAAGGTGGTCTCTTCTACCGAATGCCCACATTTTATGCGTTCGGGCCAATACACGAGTGAGCGTACGCTCGCATAGCGTCTATAGCCAAGTTTTCTGGCTTTTGCCGATTAACAGCTTTTGCAGTGTAATTACACACCTGATTACGGAATGTACGAAAAAGACCACGAATACTTCACCCTACAATCAGTCACAAGCTTCGGTTAGTCATTTCCCAAACGACCTATCAAAGGCCCCCACCAAAAACTTGTCTAACAGTTTACCTCTTACCTGATTAAATCAATCGTTTATGACTTGCTTACTGGAGCCGTTTGCAAGAGGTTGATAAATAGGCCTTACGGTTCTCTGCAATCCAACCAACGATTATCAATCATCAATCAAATAACAGTTGAACAAGACGAACAGTCACTTTCTGAAAATGCAAAGTCCAGATTTAGGAGGGAAGAATAATCGGCTCTTACCCACACAAGTCGAGAGTATAGACAGAATGATAGAGGCACCCCCAATATCAGAGAACACTTACAAAAGTCAAAAACAGAGTGGGGAGAGGTATATACAGTAACGGTTAAAGTATTAAGATGGAAGAATGAGCAGAGGAGAGGAGAAGAAAGAGGTATTCGTCAAGTGAACAAAAGGGAATAAAAGAGTCGGTTAGCAACAATCGAGGGGTCTAAGAGACAGAGATAGGAGTATTCAGCCAAAAGCATCAACTCAAGAAATGAAGATTGAATAAAACTGAATAAGGGGGAAAAGAATGGTATTCAGTTAAGGGAAAGAAGAAGAACACGAGAGGAAACAATTTGCTACCGGAGTAGGGAAGAAGAGAAGTCGATAAAAAATAGGCTCTATAAAGAAGAGCAACCCGAAACATACCCGAAATGCAAAATACCTGAGTGGTCAACAATGTTCAGTCTCAACAATAAATGAGAAAAAGAGAAATAGCAAAGTTTCTAGCACAAAATCGGCACCCCCAGAATAAAGTCCCAAAACGCAAAAAGGAAACAAAATTTCCCAAAGCTGACAATTTTTTAGGGCAAAGCTACCTTAGCCAAAATTTTGTGTACCTCTTAACCAATTTCGGCACAACACCACTTCTCTTCAAATTCCACTTTTTCCTCCTCTTAACTCTCCTCATATCTCTCCTCAACTCCTTCCTACAATCCTTTTATGACCAATTCAAACTCCACTCCACTCTGCAGTGTTTCAGTCAAACTTTACTACCTCCCATATCCAACAGTAAAAATAATCTCCATTTGCACAAGTAGAGATTCGAACCTCAGACCACTAGCACACTCCACACGCCACTTACCACTAGGCTAGCAGGCTTTCTATGACATTTTTTTACCAAAATAAACTTATAACCCTACTAGCCAAAGGTAGGGGTTTTATCCTTAAAAAGCAAAATTTTGTAGAAGCTAGGACTTGAACCCATATCTTCCCAGACACTTCCAGAGCACACAACCACTAAGCCAACCACACAATTGTATCACTTTTTTGCACAATTAAATATTTATGAGCAGCTTCCCAACTGCTCCCACACTCAAGACCTAATACTTCTAGGCCCAAATCTGGGGCGTTATAGTGAAAATGGGCCCAAGGCCCATAATGCGGGCTCATGTGGGCCCATACGCCCGTGTGGCCCACTTAGCCCATAAATGGCCTTGGTTGTACGAACTACACAGCCTGGCCCAATAATCACCACACATTCTTCTGGTTTACCCATGTGGGCCCATGAGCTCGTGAGGCCCACACGGCCCAATTCGACCCAACGTGGTCCAAATGGCCCTAGCTTATGAAATCGCTCATGGTGGCCTCTACTATCAAATGCCCACATTTTATGCGTTTGAATCACCACACGAGCGAGTGCACGCTCGTGTAGCGTCAATAGACGAATTTCTGACTTTTGTCGATTAATAGGTATTGCAGTGTGATTACACACCTGTTTGCGAAAAGTGCGCCAATCTCTACGGACACCAACCCTAGATTCAATCGTGACCCAATGTTAGTCTTTTAATCATTAAAGTTAACACCCTCATAATAGCACTTAATCCCCAAAATGGTAATTATTACCTACCTGGAATGAGCAAGAACGGTTTATCCCACTTAAACCACCGATCAAAGTTTCCTTCCAAAACCTTGGCAAAACCTGCATTCTATCCTACTCTCTTTATCTGTCACCATGAATGAAAATAACTAGGATCAAAAGAATGACAACTTACCCCCACGTAGAACTAAGAATGGTTGATAGAAGAAACTGGTCCATATCCATACAAGAGCAAAAAGTACACAAGATAACAGAGGCAAAACAAAACGATTGTACCTTTATGAGGAATTAGTAACACAGAAAGATGTTAGAAGAAGGATCACAATGGTAGAGAGAAGCAAAAAGGGAATCACGAGCACTTACCAACTTGTCAGAGAATTCTAACAAAACCGAAAGCCAAACACAAACAAAAGAGTAAAGGGAAGTAATCAGGCAGTGAGGAGAAAATCAGCAACAGTACCTAAGATGGAAGGATAGGGAGAAGTTGATAGAAGAAAAAGTGAGAAAGGTATTTGGCCCAAAGAAATAATTGGTTTGAGAGAGAGCTGCAGAGAAAAGAGGAGATGGTCAACATTCGGCCAAAACACAATAAGGTAAAGAGAGGGGAATGTGGGATAATCAGTCAGAAGAAGAATTGATTGGAGGGAAGGAAGAGAAAGAATCAGTCTAGAAAAGTCACAGAAAGAACAAAAACTGAAAGTGAAGAGAGAGCAAGGGAGTAGGATGTGGAACCCCTACCACATTCAGGCTTCAGCAGGAAAGAGCAGCAAAATCGCCAAAAATGAGAGGCATAACCCCAAAGCCGAATACATTGGGTACCTACAATCCCCAATTCAGCACCAACACCCTTCCACTTCAAATCCCCTTGGTTTCCTCTTAAAATCTCTCCTTATATCTCTCATCAACTCCCTCTTAAACTCCCTCCATGACCAATTCAAACTGCAGTCCACTCTGCAGTGTTTCGGTCAAACTCTACTACCTCCTATGGTCATTAGTAAAAATAATCTCCATTTGCACAAGCAAGGATTCGAACCTCATACCACTAGCACACTCCACACGCCACTTATCCATTGGACCAGCAAGCCCTTTCTGTCAAGCTTTTCCCATATTTATTTAAAAGCCTACTGCCTAGAGATAGTGCTTATTCCTTTAAAAACATAACTTTTTGCACCGGCCCAGGCTTGAACCTAAGACTTCTCAAGCACTTCCTAGAACACTTAACCACTGAGACAAGCATGTATTTGCATCACTCACTTGCACAATTAATTATTTATGTGCCACCTCCTAACTGTTCCCATGCTCAAGACCTAATACTTCTAGGCCCAAATTCAGGGCATTACAAAAATTTGAAATTGAGTTGCAATTTTAAAACTTAGATCAAAATTGACTCTTTTTATTTTAAAATTTTAAAATTTATTTTTCCATTTAGGGAATAATTTCTCAGAAAATTATGTCAAAATCAATTCCCAGGAAAGATTGGAAGGGTCACAAGCGGTCCTGCTTATGTTCTAATCTCCTAGACAGAATTTATTTAAACATACTAATCTCGAAAATTCATCTTAAATCATTTATTTAAAAAGAAAACAAGAAACTTTAATCATTTGATAAAATGAATGAAATCTGATCCCGTTCAATTTTATCTCCCCAGTAATGTTTCAAGCGTTGTGCAACACCCCTAACCCATATCCATCGCCGGACTAGGGTTAATAGGCATTATCAGACATATCGAAACATTTCACAAATATTTCATAATCATCACAACATTTGTAATGCCCCAAAAATCTAAGTAACTATTTTTTTATGTTGTGTGCACAAATGCATGTCTGCTTCAGTGGTTAAGTGTCCTAAGGGGTGTTGGAGAAGTCTTGAGTTCAAGCTGTAGCTTGTACAAAATTTTGTTTTGCTTGAATAAACCCTGGCCTCTTGACAATAGGGTTCTTAAATAATTGTGGTTAGGATGTGTAACACCCTTCGCTTGTATCCAACGCCAGGATAGGGTTCGGGGCATTACCGGTAATTCACCTTTACAAACTTACACAATCGGGTTATTGAATTTTGTTCGTAATTTAAAACTTTTCAAACGTGTGCACTTTGTCTCTTATAAAGGCCTTCGAGGCCTTAAAACACTCCTAGGGGCAATACGGAACAAAACCAAAATTGTTCGATAGACTTGGAGCACTTAGGGAAATTTTCTCTTAATTGCAGCGTAACACACCCGTAGGGCTTAGGACACGCCCGTGTTCTTTTTCCAGTACGCAACACGGTAAGGCACACACCCATGTGCTTAGCCCGTGCTCTATGCTGACTTAAAATTTCAGGTGCAGGGGCCACACGGTCATAGCACACACTCATGGGAGTAGCCCGTGTGTCACACACGGCCTAGAGACACACTCGTGTATCTACCCATGTGGACCTTGTTAGGCTATTTTCCAAGCCTTAAGTCACCCTCTACTAGCCAATTACACTTATAGATTACTATAGTGCATATTTGGGCCAAATTATCCATTTGTAAGTATGAAACTTTGATTAACCTTATTACATGTGAACCTCATGTCATTGGTTTCATACATGCTAAGTTAATTCTTATCTTGCATTTAATGATTTATATGTCTGCTTGACATATTAAGATTGGCTCGTTATTATAACTCATTGCCAATTACAACTAAGCCATCACATATGAATATAAACATGCATAGATTTGTAGGGCATGGCCTACTTCAAAATGAGCCAATTCCCATGGCCATATACAAAGAAAGCTAAACATATTTTTACATGCCTTCACTAGCCAAATCAAATGACATATATAACAAAATACTCAAAAATCCTATACATGCCATTGGACAAAATAGAAATGTCTTTATACCAAAACTTGTCTAGTTGATAGTGTGTTGACTCTCCAATTGTCTTCCAATCCTTATGAGTCCTCGAGCTCTGAAAAGCAAGGAAAAGAAAGGGGGTAAGCATTTACATACTTAGTAAGCCCATATAACTGGAAAGTAAACTTGCCAATTGTTTAGCATACATCCATAACAGATAATGAAACCAGTGAACATGAAAATGGTTTCCCTATCACATGCACTCAATCAATGAGTTAGTTACATAACAAATACCATGAACATTTTTATCTTAGATGAGCTCATCATTTTACGTGTCAATTGTACATATACCTTGTGATAGTCCCGTTGAGTTTCTAGGAAATCTCAATGGATTATCCATTTACCATCAATTCGTACGAATGATCATTTCAGTAATACACTCCCGCGAACCTCACATCATACAGCGGGATTACCAGTCCAGGATAAATCCCCCGTAATATAAACTCATAAGGTGATGTCGGGATTACCAGTCCAGGCTAAATCCCTTACGTGACAAACACCCTTAATGAGCTCGGATCTGAATTACCAATCTAGGCTAAATTTGAACCCTAATCGGATTACCCATCCGAGCTATATCCACAATGCACACATATTCTTCGGAAGCCTCGGTCACTCAAGGAGCACCAGTCCAGGCTAGATCCTTTTTATACTTGAGATCTTCAGATTACTAATCCAGGCTAAATCCTTTTCTGCAACACATGCAGGATCTCAAGTCTCATGTAAGTCATGGTTTATCCATCGAATTCCCTTTTCAACCTGAACCGAGACATTATCCAACAATTCATTATTAAAGATACAATTCATGCATTTTGATGCCATCAATAATGCAATTATCATGCATTCACAAAACATACAATTATGTATGTTATAGGTTTACTTCGAGTTATCCGGACTTACCTGGTATTCGTTTCGGAGCTATGTTTCGGTTACTCTGAAACCCTACATTTACCTCGATCGACCTCCGAAATTTGTTCCTTGGGGTCTATAACAACAAAATTATATCATTAATTCACTATATTACACTTTTCAATTTTAATTTCTACCCCCGATCGAAATGATCGTTTTGCCCCTAACTTTAGACATTTTTACGATTTAGTCTCTAGGCTCGTATAATGAAACACATGCAATTTATATCTTACCCAAGCCTACTCGAACATTTTTCCCTCATATGGCAGCCCACTTTTTCCATTATTTTCACATTTCTACCACATATTTAACAACTTTTGCAAAAAGGTCCTTTTAGGGGTTTTTCATGAAAATCGCCTAAAAAAAGATGTTTATAATTTCATCCGTGCAAGCCCATTTTTGTCCAAAAACTTAGAAATTGGGAAAATTTCTCTCCAAGACCTTCTAATTTATAATTTAAAGCAATTTCATACAAATTGCTTCTAGAATCCAAGTTTTGTAATTTATTCAAGTTAGTCCCTAATTTTTAATTAGACACCTTACTTAAGGAATTTCTTCATGAAACTTTAACACATGCATAATCTCATATTCTAGGTCTCATAATAATCATAAATTACATATTTTGATGTCGGATTTGTGGTCTCGAAACCATTGTTCCGACTAGGCCCTATTTTGGGATGTTTCATTTCTCCCCCTTAGAGACTTTCGTCCCTGAAAGTCTTACCAGTAAACAGGTTTAGATATTGGTTTCTCATGGTTTCTTCTAGTTTCCATGTAGCTTCTTCCACACCATGTCGTGCCATAGAACCTTCACTAAAGTCACACTTTTATTTCTCAACTGTTTAACCTCTCGGGCCAAAATCTTAATTGGTTCCTCTCCGTAAGTCATGTCTGGTCTTATCTCAATCTCCTCTGGTGAAATCATATGAGAGGGGTCTGATTGATATCATCTTAACATAGATACATAGAACACGTCGTGAATCTTTTCCAATTCAGGTGACAATGCCAAATGATAGGCTAAGGGTCTAATTCTTTCAGTGATCTCATAAGGTCCAATAATTCGCGGACTCAGTTTACCTTTCCGACCAAATCTCAACACCTTTTTCCTTGGAGACACCTTTAAGAATACTCTGTCCGCAACTTGGAATTCAATCTCTTTTCTTTCCAGATCAGCATAAGACTTCTGCCTATCCGATGCCGCTTTTAAACAGTCTTGTATTACTTTAACTTTTCCTTCAGTTTCCCTAATCAGATCCACTCCATGAATCTGATTTTCCTTAAGTTCTATCCAGTATAATGGAGTTCGGCACTTCCTTCCATACAAGGCCTCATAAGGTTCCATTTTCAAACTTGTTTGGAAACTGTTATTATAGGAAAATTCTGCCAATGGCAGGTATTTTTCCCAGCTACCCTGAAATTCGAGGATACAACATCACAACATATCTTCAAGAATCTGAATCATCCATTCAGACTGACCATCAGTTTGAGGATGAAAAGCTGTGCTAAAACTCAATTTCGTCCCCAAGGCTTCTTGTAGCTTTTTCCAGAATCTCGAAGTGAACCTTGGGTCTCTATTAGAAATAATCGATAATGGTATTTCGTGCAATCTTACTATCTCAGAAACGTATAAGTCGGCCAGACTATCAAGAGAATACTTTGTCCTTACCAGAATAAAATGAGCCGACTTGGTCAACTTATCCACTATGACCCATATGGCATTTTTCTTTTTCAGAGTCAAAGGCAATCCTGTCACAAAGTCCATGGTAACTCTGTCCCACTTCCATTCGGGAACCATCACAGGTTGTAACAAACCTGAAAGAACTTGATGTTTAGCTTTAACTTGATGGCATACCAGGCATCTTGACGCAAACTCAGAAATATCTCTTTTCATACCGTTCCACCAATACATTTTCTTCAAATCATTGTACATCTTGGTACTTCCAAGATGAATAGACAAACGACTACTATGTGCTTCTTGCAATATTTTTCGGATAAGTTCATCGTCTTTAGGTACACGTACTCTATCTCTGAACATCAAACATCTATCAGGACTAATCCAGAAATCTGATTCAGTCCCTGACTCACATTGAGCCCTTTTTGCTTGCAAGTCACCATCAATAAACTGAGCATCATGAATTTCCTGCAGAAATGTTGGCCTAGCCTCTAGTTCTGCCAAGACCGAACCATCATCAAGCAATGTCAAATGAGTATCCATGGCTTTCAAAGCAAATAAAGATTTTCTGCTCAGAGCATCTACAACCACATTCACCTTTCCCAGATGGTAGTCAATGATCAGATCATAGTCCTTAATCAATTCTAACCATCACCTTTGTCTCAAATTTAATTCTTTTTGAGTCATCAAGTACCTCAGACTCTTGTGGTCCATAAAGATATGACATGTTTCACCATATAAATAATGCCTCCAAATCTTCAAGGTAAAAACAATCGCAGCAAGCTCTAGGTCATGGGTCAGATGATTCTTCTCGTGAGGCTTCAATTGCCGTGAAGCATAGGCTATCACCTTGCCATCTTGTATAAGCATACAACCTAATCCATTTAAGGATGCATCACTGTAGACCACAAATTCTTTTCCCAATTTAGGTAGCACTAAAAAAGGAGCTTCAGTCAGCAATGTCTTTAATTTCCCAAAACTTTGCTGACACTTTTCCATCCATTCAAATTTAACATCCTTCTGTAGCAACCTCGTCATCACAGTCGCTATCATAGAAAATCCTTTTACAAACCTTCGATAGTAATCAGCCAAGCCCAAAAAGCTTCTAACCTCAGTTTCATTTTTAGGTGATTTCCAATCAACAATAGCAGAGATTTTACTTGGATCAACTCGGATGCCTTCACCCCAAATGATATGACCCAAAAATCCAACTTCTTGAAGCCAAAATTCACTCTTGCTAAACTTAGCATACAATTGTTTTTCTCGCAAAGTTTGCAATACAATTCTTAGGTGCTTCGTATGTTTTGTCTTATTTTTGGAATAAATCAAGATGTCGTCAATGAACACAACAACAAACTTATCCAAATATGGCCGAAAGATCCTATTCATTAGATCCATAAATACGGCTAGTGCATTCGTCAGCCCAAATGGCATAACAAGGAATTTGTAATGACCATACCTCATCCTGAAAGCTATCTTTGGCACATCTGATTCCTTGACACGAAACTGACAGTAGCCAGACCTCAAGTCTATCTTAGAGAACACAATGGCTCCTCTCAACTGATCGAATAAATCATCAATCCTTGGTAAAGGATACTTATTTCTTATGGTTACGTTATTTAGTTACCGATAATCAACACATAATCTCATTGAACCATCTTTCTTCTTTACAAACAACACGGGGGCACCCCAAGGTGAAAAACTTGGCCTTACAAATCATTTATCTGTCAACTCTTGCAATTGTGCTTTTAACTCTTTTAGCTCGATTGGTGCCATTTTATATGGAGTGATAGAAACAGGAGCTGTCCCTAGCAACAATTCAATACCAAACTCAATTTCTCTCTCAGGAGGTAATCTTGGTAATTCCTCCGGGAATACATCTGAATACTCACATACTATTGGCATAGACTCGATTTTCAACTCCGTTTCCTTAGTGTTCAGTACAAATGCAAGGTAAGCCTCATACCCTTTTCTCATGTACCTCTGGGCAACCATTGTCATGATTACATTCGACGGTGAACCCAATTCTCTTGATTCGACCCGTAAAGTCTCACCATCCAGACATTTTAACTTAATATACTTACTACCACAATTTACAGTTACATCATGAAGGGCTAACCAATCCATACCAAGTGTTACATCAAATTCATCAAATGGTAGCAACATAAGGTTAGCCGAAAAACAATGACCTTGAATCATCAAAGGACAATTCTTACAGACTTTATCAACTAGAATTGATTTGCCTAATGGGTTCAACACTTTAATAACAAATTTTGTAGATTCAACGGGTATAATCATACTAGACACCAATCTCATGCAAACGTAAAAATGCGTCGACCCTAGGTCAATTAAAGCAATAATACTCATATTAAAAAGGGAAAAAGTACCCATGATAATGTCAGGCTTCCTCTTGAGCGCGTATTCCATACGTTATTGCCGGGGCTCTAGCCTCTGGTCTTCTAGTATCTTTAGCTGTGACTCGACTGCCACTAGCACTTCCAGGGTATCTTGGAGGTTTACCTTGTGCCATAGGAGCACTCGACTTCGAGGTTACTTCCACTTCCTTTTCAATTTGCTCGGGGCAATCCCTGAGAAAATGGTCAAGAGAACCATATCTGATACATGCACCGCTTTTTACTCGGCACTCTCCGAAGTGAAATTTGCTGCAGCTCTTACACTTCAGCCTTTGATCATCTACACTCCCCACACTAGTTATCATCGGGGTGGAAGACTTTTGACTTCATCGTCTAAGACCCTTCACTCTACCTGAATATCCTACTGATGAAGTGGAGCATTCATGCTGGCTCTTAGCTTTCTTTGTGGAGAATGAGAGTGTTTTACCGCTGGTCCTTTTGATAGCAACTCGAGCCTCTCTCTTTGCTTACTTTCTTTCGTTATTAAGCTCCTCGGCTTTCTTGGTCCGGTCAGACAATGCGGCGAACTCCCATATTTCAAGAATTTCGATCAACAATTTGATGTCCTCATTCAGACCCTCCTCGAAGTTTTTACATTTACGATTGATTTGGACCCATTCTGGATATGTCTCGACTCAAATTGTATGAACTCTCTCTCATATTCTGCTACAGTCTTGTTCCCTTGTTTGAGTTCCAGGAAATCCTTTCGCTTCGAGTCTAAAAACTGTTGGCTAATAAATTTCTTCCTAAACTCTGCTTGGAAGAAATCCCAAGTAATATTTTCTTTCGACACAACCGAGGATACGGTCTTCAACCAGTGGTATGCAGTATCCTTCAAGAGTGACACGACACACTTCAAGCACTCCTCGGGTGTGCATGACAATTCATCTAACACCCGTGTAGTATTTTCGAGCCAGAACTCGGCTCTTTCAGCGTCATCATCGACTTTCGCTCTGAATTCCTCAGCCCCATACTTTCTAAGCTTATCTACAGGGGCCTTACCTATTCTTACCGGTGCCATACCTCGTGGCACATCCTCATCAGGTTGGTTAGGGGGTGGGGGCGGTCATGGTGTGTTGGGGCGATTCCTTAGATAATCCCTAAATTATTCACCCATCATATGAAAGAAGGCGGCTTGGACCTCTTCCCGACCTTCAGATATAAGTCTTCTACTACTACTAGATACAACTCGTTGTACGAAAGTTGGAGCATGGCTCTTGGCTCCTTCAGACTCATCTTATGCTCGATTGGAAGACATTTACTATATTCAAAACAATTTAAACAATTAGGAGATGTCACACTATCAACATTCAAATAATGGCATGTATAGCGAACATTAACATCCTCTACGATAGTCCTAGAATCGACTAAACCGTAGCTCTGATATCGCTAAATGTAACACCCCTCGCCTGTATCCGACGCTAGGATAGGGTTCGAGGCATTACCGGTAATTCACCTTTACAAACTTACACAATCGGGTTATTGAATTTCCTTCGTCATTTAAAACTTTTCAAACATGTGCACTTTGTCTCTTATACAGGCCTCCGACGCCTAAAAACACTCCTAGGGGCAGTACGGAACAAAATCAAAATTGTTCGATAGACTTGGAGCACTTAGGGAAAATTTCCCTTAATTGCAGCGTAACACGCCCGTGGGGCTTAGGACACGCTCGTGTCCTTTTTCTAGTATGCAACACGGCCATGGCACACGCCCGTAGGCTTAACCCGTGTGCTACATTGACTTCAACCTCACCATTCTGTTAAATATACACGGCCAAGGCACACGCCCGTGTGCTTATCCCGTACTCTATGGTGACTTAAAATTTCAGGTGCAGGGGAACACGGTCATGGCTACTCCTAGACACACGCCCATGTGTCTACCCATGTAGACCTTGTTAGGCTATTTTCCAAGCCTTAAGTCACCTTTTACTAGCCAATTACCCTTATAGATTACTATAGTGCATATTTGGGCCAAATTATCCATTTGTAAGTATGAAACTTTGATTAACCTCATTGCATGTGAACCTCATGTCATTGGTTTCATACATGCTAAGTTAATTCTTATCTTGCATTTAATGATTTATATGTCTGCTTGACATATTAAGATTGGCTCGTTATTATAACTTATTGCCAATTATAACTAAGCCATCGTATTGAATATAAATATGCATAGATTTGTAGGGCATAGCCTACTTCAAAATGAGCAAATTCCCATGGCCATATACGAAGAAAGATAAACATATTTTTACAGGCCATCACTAGGAAAATCAAATGACATATATAACAAAATATTCAAAAATCCTGTACATGCCATTGGACAAAATAGAAATGTCTTTATACCAAAGCTTGTCTAGTTGATAGTGTGTTAACTCTCCAATTGTCTTCCAATCCTTATGAGTCCTCGAGCTTTGAAAAGCAGGGAAAAGAAAGGGGGTAAGCATTTACTTTCTTAGTAAGCCCGTATAACTAGAAAGTAAACTTACCGATTATTTAGCATACATCCATAACAGATAATGAAACCAATGAACATGAAAATGGTTTCCCTATCACATGCACTCAATTAATGAGTTAGTCACATAACAAATACCATGAACATTTTTATCTTAGATGAGCTCATCATTTTACGTGTCATTTTTACATATACCTTGTGCTAGTTCCGTTGAGTTTCTAGGAAATCTCAATGGATTATCCATTCACCATCAATTCGTACAAATGATCGTTTAAGTAATACACCCCCACGAACCTGACATCTTAAGACGGGATTACCAGTCCAGGCTAAATCCCCCATAATATAAACTCATAAGTTGATATTGGGATTACCAGTCCAGGCTATATCCCTTACGTGACAAGCACCCTTAATGAGCTCGGATCTGAATTACCAATCCAGGCTAAATTCAGACCCTAATCGGATTACCCGTCTGGGCTAAATTCACAATGCACACATATTCTTCGGGAGGCTCGATCACTCAAGGAACACCAGTCCGGGCTAGATCCTTTTTATATTTGAGATCTTCGGATTACCAGTCCAGGCTAAATCTTTTTCGGCAACACATGCAGGATCTCAAGTCTCATGTAAATCATGGTTTATCCATCAAATTCCCTTTTCGACCTCAACTGAGACATTATCTAACAATTCATTATTAAATATGCAATTCATGCATTTTCATGCCATCAACAATGCAATTATCATGCATTCACAAAACATACAATTATGCATGTTATAGGTTTACTACGAGGTAACCAAACTTACCTGGTATTCGTTTTGGAGCTGTGTTTCGGTTATTCTGAAACCTTGCGTTTACCTCGATCGACCTCTGGAATTTGTTCCTCGAGCTCTATAACAACAAAATTATATCATTAATTCACTACATTACACTTTTCAAGTTTAATTTCTACCCCGGTCCAAATGACCATTTTGCCCTTAACCTGAGACATTTTTACGATTTAGTCCCTAGGCTCGTATAATGAAACACATACAATTTCTATCTTACCCAAGCCTATTCGAACATTTTTCCCTCATATGGCAGCCCACATTTTCCATTATTTTCACATTTCTACCACACATTTAACAACTTTTGCAAAAAGGTCCCTTTAGGGGTTTTTCCTGAAAATCACCTAAGAAAAGATGCTTATCACACCTTAAACTTTCATACCCCTCCATAATCCACCAAAATACAGGCAACTCATGCATGGGTAAATTTTTAAACATGAACTCTAGCATGAAATATGTGTAGAAATGGAAAGATCAAGCTACTAGGATTTCAAAAATACAAAGAACATTAAAAACGGGGCTTGAGAGCACTTACTATTGAGCTTGAAATGTTTGAAAACCCTAGATATGGTGACAAGAGAATTTTGGCAGCTATGGGGAAGAAGATGGCTGATTTTGGCTTGATTTTTCTCATATTATTTCATTAAAAAGCCAAATGACCAAAATGCCCTTATGCCCTTTCTTTAAAATTTCATCCATGCAAGCCCATTTTTGTCCAAAAACTTAGAAATTGGGAAAATTACTCTCCAAGACCTTCTAATTTATAATCTAGAGCAATTTCATACAAATTGCTTCTAGAATCCAAGTTTTGCAATTTATTCAATTTAGTCCCTAATTTCCAATTAGACACCTTACTCAAGGAATTTCTTCATGAAACTTTAACACAAAATAATCTCATATTCTAGGACTCATAATAATCATAAATTAAATATTTTGATGTCAGATTTGTGGTCCCGAAACCACTGTTCCTACTAGGCCTTACTTTGAGATGTTACAAGATGTGTCATAAAAAGCTTGCTGGTTCAGGGGATGGTGGCGTGTTACTTCTGCTAGGAGACTTGAGTTCAAGTTTTTTTAAACGAAAAGGGTGTTCATTTTTCTGTTGTGCCGTGTAAGAGATTGAATATCAGTGGAACTCAGAGCCTAGTGGGGAGTTGGAGTGTTTGAGGGGGAGTGGGGTGTGTGGCCGAATCATAGGAGGAGTTTGAGAGGGTTTGAATTGGTCGGTTGAGGGATGAGAGGAGATATTTAGAGAGATATTTGAGGAGTGGATCATGGAGTGGGGAAGAATGAGTAGTTGGCCGAA
This sequence comes from Gossypium longicalyx, assembly GCA_025698465.1. Taxonomy (NCBI): domain Eukaryota; kingdom Viridiplantae; phylum Streptophyta; class Magnoliopsida; order Malvales; family Malvaceae; genus Gossypium; species Gossypium longicalyx. The sequence goes on from CM047000.1 coordinate 23,883,099, forward strand.
AGTGGGATTCTCCATTATGCCAATTCGATCATAGGCTAGTGTGGGTGTCGAGGTGTGTTTGTGTTGCTCCCCTTTTCATCGGTATTTTTTTTCTAGTCTTTCCTTCCATTTTTGGGGTTGAAGCCAAATTGACCATTGGGAATATTTCCTTTTTCTTCTCCAAACCCTAGCCGAATACCTTTTCTTTTCTCATCTTTTTTTCTTTGGTTTAAGCACCCTTCTCATTTTGCTTAAATCGAACATTGTAGACTTTTTCCTCATCCTTTTTTGTCGGCTCTATAGTTATTGATTGCTTCTTTTTTCTCTGTCAGATCGGTTTGTTTATCACCTCACTTTAGTTAGAATTTTAGCCGAATACTACTTCACCCTCTACTCTCTCGTGTTTGCTTTCGTGGTCGGATTCGAGGAATTTACTAACAATCGGTAAGTGCCTTTGGATCTTTCTTTTTATTTAAATAAACTTTATTTTAAGAGTACAACTATGAACTAATATGAATAACACTTTGCTATATCAACTTGGGTTTTAACAACGAACAAAGAACGATAAGTTTTCATAAAGATCACAATGAGGTTTTTATAGAAGGGTTTTTCAGCGGAACTATGTTTTTCAAAATTCACTTCAGTGTGACATGTCAAATTCAGCCGTAACGTCTAGGCCAGATTTTGGGGTGCTACATTTAATGGTATCAGAGCCAGATTTCAAAATTTGTCTGTAGATTTAGGATTTTTTTCTCTTTTCTTTTCTAAAAATATAAATTTTCAAAAGAACTGACCAAATGGTTGAAAAGTATTTTTTTTGAAGTGTTATTTCTGAGTGTGTGGTCTATCGAGTCCCCAGCGCCGATCCTGTAAGTTCTCTGAAGCTACTACTTGATTTAATTGAAATACTGATATTACCTTAGGAAATAGACCGTACTGAGACTCTTGCTAGGGTAACCTAAAACTGTAGCAAAACTACGATCTGCGAAAACAAAAAAAAACTCTGAACTATTGATATTGTTTCTCATAAAACATCCGTTGATAAATATTGGAACTGTAAACTGATGCATAAAATTTCTAATTCAGATAATACGTAAATCAATAATGAGCACCAGAGCTACTCGTAGAAGGGGTACAAGTGGCCGCGGCGGAGGCCGTGGAGGTGCTCGGGCTGGGTCTTTTGTATCAGGTCATATGGCTAATAATGAAGTTAGGGAGGTACCAGCTTCACCTGTAACTGAAACTGGGTCACACGATCATGCAGCTGGGGATGACACACTATCTCAAGCTATGTTACGAATTTTGGAAAGGGTTGTCGAGCCTAATACTGGTACTATAGGCCGTGGGTCAGTGACAGAACGACTCAAGTCTAATGGGGCTGAGATCTTTAGGAGTATTACTAGAGTGGCCCTTAATGTGGCTGAATATTGGATCGAGGTGACAGAGCGAATTATGGACGACCTCGACTGCACCCCAAAGCAGAAATTAAAAGGTGCAGTATCGTTGCTACAAAATGAAGCCTATCAGTGGTGGCTTATAGAGAAAGAGGGTACTCAGTCCAACCAGTTGACTTGGAAATTTTTCAAAACTACATTCCAAGGGAAATATGTGAGAGCTAGTTATGTAGATGTCCGGAGGAGAAAGTTTTTGAATTTGACTCAAGGGGATAAATCAGTGGCTAAATATGAGTCTGAGTTTTTGTGACTTAGCCATTATGCACGTGGGATGGTAGCAACTGAATATGAGCACTGTGTTCATTTTGAGGATGGCCTTAGAGATGATATATGAGTTCTGATAACTCCACAGAGGGAGTGAGATTTTGCTGTCTTAGTAGAAGAGGCAAAGATCACCGAGGATGTGAAGCGCGCTGAGCGCCAGAATCGTGAGAATGATAGGGCTAGGAACAAGAGGGTTTGGGAGCCCTTAAGTTTAGTTGTGAGACCTAAGAAAAAGGGTAGAGTTGATAGGCCACTTAGAGTTGGGCCCCCTGTTGCTACTTTTGGGTCACAACCTTGTGCTGATTGTGGGAGACGCTGTAATGCCCAAAAAAAATCTCGAAATCCAAAAATCCCAAAATCCCGAATTTTTTTTATTTTCGATTTTAATGAAAATTGTGTTTAATATTCTTATCCAAGAGATAATTTTAGTAGGTCTTAGCTAAGGTTGAGTTTGAACCAAGGGATAGAAGAAATTATAATTTAATTATTAAAAGAATCAGTGTTGGCTAGTAGTTGGGCTTTTGAATAAATGAAGAAACAATTGGACACAAAAAGAGCCTGTGGTGGAGTGGTTAAGTGACACCATATAAAGTGTAGTGAGGTGGCGTTAGTAGCTAGCAAGAGGGTTCAAGGTTCGAATCCTAGCTAAGCATTTTTAGAATTTAATTTTGGCCTTCTAGAAGGATGGAAGTGGCGTGAAGATGGACTCCAAGGGGAGTGTTCAAAAGAGAAAATTAAGGAAAGGATCAAGGGGTTATCAGGGAGAAAAATGAGGAGATGAGAAGTGAGGAGTAGGAGAGCTGAATTGGGAACTTGGGCTTGAAGAATTTGGCTATAGGGCTATAAATAGGTGCCAAATGGGAGGGTTGAAAATTTAATGATGAATTTCCCTTCACTTTGTGCCAGAAACCCTTTTCTCTTCAAGATCCAAAAAGCCGAAAACCCTCTATTTTACTTTCTTTTCTTTCTGCCAATTTCTATTCTCCTCTACACAATCTTCTTTGTTGATTTCTTCTACTATTCTTCTTGAATCAGTACCAAATAAACTTTATTCACCATACTTAGTTTGAAAAGCTGAAAAATCGAATCTTCTAAGGGCCGAATAGTTTTTGACCGAATCTAGTGTAAGTGTTGTTCTTCCAATCAGTTTTCTTTGTTTAGTATCAATTATTGTCTCTCACTCTTTCTAATCAACTTTGGTAGAGAATTAGTATCAGATCTTGGTTTTTAGCTCTCTACCGAATTGCTCCTTAAGATGTTGTGGTTTTGGTAAGTAATCTTCTCCCATTGGCTAAGGTGGCCGAATGGCCAAAAATATATTTTGGATCGCGATGCTTTGGAAAAAGAGAAATCTTGCTGAGCGGCACACCGAGTCTCTGACATCGAACCAGGTTGCAAAACTTTTATTTAAGTTTGTTTAAATTGTTATACAGTAGATAGTTAGAGGGCTACTTTAGATGATGGTTAGAATGGAATTAAAGCCCATAGGATCTGGAAACTATAGAGGATTTTCGAAAATAATCTTCTCTTTAAATATTTTCATAAAATATTGGTGTAATTATTAAACTAACTAAAACTTCATAAAATTTCTAATTCAGATAATACGCGAATCGACGATAAGTGCTAGAAGAGGTGCAAAAGGCTGTGGCAGAGGCTGCGAAAGTGTTAGGGCTGAATCGTTGGCATCGGGCCATATGCCCGATGTTAGAGTAGAAGAGGCTCCGGCCTCACCTGTGGCTGGGAATAGACAGTATGATCGGGCCGCGGGAGAAGATGCATTGTCGCGGGCAATGCTGAGGATTTTAGAAATGGTCGCTGGGCACAAAAATGGCAACGGAAATCGGGGATCTATTCTAGAACGACTTCGATCGAATAGGGCTGAGGTCTTTAAGGGCGTGGCTGGCGTGGCTCCTAATGTGGCAGAATATTGGTTGGAGGCCACTGAAAGGATAATGGAGGATTTGGACTGCTCACCTGAGTAAAATTTGAAAGGGACGGTGTCATTGCTTAGGGAGGAAGCCTACTAGTGGTGGCTGACAGTGAAAGAGGGCACCCAACGGGAGCGAGTCACCTGGGAGTTTTTCAAAGCTGCATTCCAAGGGAAGTATGTGGGTGCAAGCTATGTGGATACTAGAAGGAAGGAGTTCCTGAACTTGACCCAAGGCAATAAATCGGTGGCAGAGTATGAGGCGGAGTTTCTACGCCTTAGTAGGTATGCAAGGGTAATGGTGGCAACGGAGTATGAGCATTGCGTTAGGTTTGAGGATGGGCTTGGAGATAGCCTCAAGGTACTAATAGCTGCACAAAGGGAACGAGTTTTCTCGGAGTTGGTGGAGAAAGCAAAGATAGCGGAGGAGGTAAAGCGCACTGAGTGCCTAAACTAGGAGAAGGAAAGGGGTCAGAATAAGAGGGAGGCTGAGACTCCGGGTGTTGGGCAAAGGCCTAGGACTAGGGCCAGAAATAATGGGCCAATTAGAGCAAGGCCCTCTGCTGCTAATCTAGGGGTGCCACCTTGTGCTGATTGTGGGAGAAGGCATGGACGCGAGTGTTGGAATAGAATGAGAGCTTGTTTTGCTTGTGGGTCTATAGAGCATAGGATCAAGGATTGCCCTCGAACGCCAGGTAGAGAGCCAGTAGTGGGTGAAGGAGGTGCTCAGCCACCAAGGGATGGACAGCTGTCGCCAAGGGGTCTTAAACAGGCCAGGGGCGGTAACGATAACGGACATGGACGCAGAGCACCAGGCAAAAATGCGGGACAAGCTGAGGCGAGATAGCCAGCTTTGGTTTATGCTGCTCATCATCGAGAAGACAAGGATGCCTCAGATGTGCTAACGGGTATGTTCTTTATTTATGAGTTATCTTACACAGTCTTGATTGATATTGGATTGACGCATTCATATCTTGCATGCAATAAGACTGAGTCTTTGGGTGATATGTTTGAGATTATTGCAAATGAGATGACTATGATAAGTCCGTTAGGGTAGTCGGTAGGAGTGAATAAGATGTTTAGGTAGGTACCTTTAGTAGTACAAAGGATTACCTTTTTAGCGGATTTGATGGAACTGTCGTTTAGCGAATTTGACTTAATCTTAGGTATGGATTGGCTGGTGAAGCACCGAGCCACTTTAGATTACACTGCAAAGCAAATTGCGTTAAGAACGATGGAGGATAAGGAAGTAGTGGTGATTGGTGAATGTCGAAACTATCTGTCAAACGTGATTTCGGTAAGGGCCGAGAAGTTAGTACGAAAGGGATGTGAAGCCTTATTGGCTTATATTAGTGATACGGAGGCTAAGAGCCTTACTATTAAGGAGTTGAGAACAGTTAGGGAATTTTCAGACGTCTTTCTCGAGGAGCTGCCTGGGTTGCCGCCCAGCAGAGAAGTGGAATTTGGAATCGAGTTGTTACCTGGGACGGCTCCGGTGTCTATCGCTCCTTATTGAATGGCGCCAAAATAGTTGGCGGAACTTAAGGCACAGATTCAGGAATTTTTGGATCGAGGGTTCATCCGATCAAGTGTGTCTCCATGGGGAGCACCGGTGTTATCCGTGAAGAAGAAGGATGGAACTTTACGAATGTGCATCGATTATCGGTAGTTAAACAAGTTAACTGTTAAGAACAAGTACCCTCTACAGAGAATCGATGATTTTTTTGATCAATTTAGGGGAGCTTCGATGTTCTCGAAGATTGACCTACGTTCGGGATATCACCAACTAAGGGTTAAGGAGGCCGATGTTCATAAGACAGCTTTCAGAACTCGTTATGAGCACTACGAGTTCTTGGTGATGCCATTCGGGCTGACGAACGCATCTACCGCTTTCATGGATCTCATGAATCAGGTTTTCCTACCCTACTTGGATCGATTCGTGGTGGTCTTTATAGATGACATTTTGGTGTACTCAAAAGACGAGGATGAGCAGGATGCACACTTAAGGACTGTGTTGTAGACTTTAAGAAAGAAGCAGTTGTATGCCAAATTCAGTAAGTGTGAATTTTGGCTAAGGGAGGTTACTTTTCTAGGACATGTGGTGTCAGCCGAAGGGATTAAGGTGGATCCTCGAAAAGTTGAAGCGGTGTTAGACTGGAAAACACCCAAGTCGGTATCGAAAATTCAAAGTTTTCTGGGCTTGGTAGGATACTATAGGCGGTTTGTTGAGGGCTTTTCAGTAATTGTTGCATCCTTAACTAAATTGTTGAGGAAAGGGGTACCGTTTGTTTGGACGGACAAGCAGCAAGAGAGTTTTTGAAAACTTAAGAAAGTTTTAACTGAGGCCCCTGTGTTGATTTAGCCAGTGCCTGGGAAAGAGTTTACGGTTTATAGTGATGCATCGCATGTAGGCTTAGGTTGCGTATTGATGCAAGAAGGAAAGGTGGTTGCGTATGCGTCACGACAACTTAAGACTCACGAGGTGAATTACCCAACCCATGATTTGGAGCTAGTTGCGGTAGTGTTCGTATCAAAATATGCAGGCATTACTTATACGAGGAGAAGTGCATAATCTATTCAGACCAAAAGAGTTTGAGGTACCTCCTTACCCAAAAGGAGCTAAACCTTAGGCAACGTAGGTGGGTGGAGTTATTGAAGGATTATGATAGTACGATTGAATACCACCCTGCAAAGCAAATGTGGTAGCCGATGCATTGAGTCGTAGGGCTAAGTTAGACTTGACAGCTATGCTCACCCATTTAAGCTTGTTGAATGATGGTAGCTTGTTAGCTGAGCTTCAAGTAAGGTCGGTGTGGGTCGAGCAGATAAGGAGTAAGCAATTAGTGGATGAGACTTTGAGTGCTCGCTTTAAACAAGTGGAGAGTAGGGAGACATCAAACTTCGGGATAAATGGTGGAGTATTGTGTTTCCATGGGAGAATGTGTATACCAAAGGATGAATATCTAAGGCAGTCTATTCTACGGGAAGCACATAGCAGTCTCTATGCAATGCATCCTGGAGAAAACAAGATGTATCAAAATTTGTGTGAGCTTTGTTGGTGGCTTGGACTTAAGCGCGAGGTTATGGAGTTTGTAAGTAAATGCTTGGTTTGTCAAAAGGTGAAAGCGGAACATCAGTTGCCTTCAGGATTGCTTCAACCAGTGAAGATTCCACTCTGGAAGTGGGAAAGGATCACTATGAACTTTGTTAGTGGGCTACCTTTGATGCCTGCTAAGAAAGACTCGATATGGGTTATAGTGGATCAGTTAACCAAGTCTGCCCATTTTGTATCGGTTCGCACTGATTACTCGTTGCAAAAGCTGGCTAAGCTGTATGTGGTGGAGATTGTAAGATTGCATGGAGTGCCAGTTTCCATAATATCTGATAGGGACCCGCGTTTCACTTTGCGATTTTGGAAGAAGCTGCATGAGGCGTTGGGTACTAGGTTGAATTTCAGTACGACTTTCCACCCTCAAACTGATGGACAGTCAGAAAGAGTGATCCAAGTATTGGAGGATATGTTGAGGGGATGCGTGATTAAGTTTCGAGGTAGTTGGGAGGACAATTTATCGTTAGCCAAATTCGCGTACAATAATAGCTACCAAGCAAGCATTGGGATGGCTCTGTATGAAGCACTGTATGGGCAAAGGTGTCGAACTCCAACATGTTGGACGGAGTTGGGCAAATGGAAAGTTTTGGGCCCTGAGTTAGTAGCCGATACTGAGGATAAGGTAAAATTGATTCGGGATCATTTGAAGGAGGCCTCAGATAGGCAGAAGTCGTATGCTAACCTTAAGCATCGAGAAATAGAGTATGCAGTAGGAGACTTAGTGTTTTTGAAGGTCTCTCCGTGGAAGAAAGTGTTAAGGTTTGGACGAAAGGTGAAGCTAAGCCCAAGGTTCATTGGGCCATATCGGGTGTGAGACGGATTGGGCCAGTCGCTTATCAGCTGGAGTTACCTCCTGAACTAAGCCAGATCCACGACGTGCTTCATGTTTCCATGCTAAGGTGGTATCGCTCAGATCCTTTACATGTCGTGGCGATAGAAGAAATTGAGGTTAGGCCAGACCTAACTTTCGAGGAAGAGCCCATACAAATAATTGGTCGAGATGTCAAAGTACTAAGAAGGAAGTCCGTTCCATTGGTCAAAGTACTTTGGCGGAATCACAAGCCTGAGGAGGCTACATGGGAACCTGAAAAAGTGATGCGACGTCAATATCCTAAACTGTTTAAACAAGGTAAATTTCGAGGACGAAATTTCTTTTAGGGGGTAGAGTTGTAACTCCCCAAAAGAAAATCTCGAAATCCAAAAATCTCGAAATCCTGAATTTTCTTTATTTTCGATTTTGATGAAAATTGTGTTTAATATTCTTATCCAAGCGATAATTTTAGTAGGTCTTAGCTAAGGTTGAGTTCGAATTAAGGGGTAGAAGAAATTATAATTTAATTATTAAAAGAATCAAGGTTGGCTAGTAGTTGGGCTTTTGAATAAATGAATTAACACAAAAAGAGCCTGTGGTGGAGTGGCTAAGTGACGCCACATAAGGTGTAGTGAGGTGGCATTAGTAGCTAGCAAGGGGGTCCAAGGTTCGAATCCTAGCTTATTATTTTTAGAATTTAATTTTGGCCTTCTAGAAGGATGGAAGTGGCATGAAGATGGACTCTAAGGGGAGTGTTCACAAGAGAAAATTAAGGAAAAGATCAAGGGGTTATCAAGGAGAAAAACGAGTAGATGAGAAGTGAGGAGTAAGTGGAGCTGAATTGGGAACTTGGGCTTGAAGAATTGGGCTATAGGGCTATAAATAGGTGCCGAATGGGAGGGTTGAAAAGTTAATAACGAATTTCCCTTCACTTTGTGCCAGAAACCCTTTTCTCTTCAAGATCCAAAAAGCCGAAAACCCTCTATTTTACTTTCTTTTCTTTCTACCGATTTCTATTCTCCTCTACACAAACTTCTTTGTCGATTTCTTCTACTATTCTTCTTTAATCTGTAACAAAAAAACCTTATTCACCATACTTAGTTTGAAAAGTCGAAAATCTGAATCTTCTCAGGGCTGAATACTTTTTGACCGAATCTAGTGTAAATGTTGCTCTTCCAATCGGTTTTCTTTGTTTAGTATCGATTATTGTCCCTCACTCTTTCTAATCAACTTTGGTAGGGAATTAGTATCGGATCTTGGTTTTTAGCTCTCTACCGAATTGCTCCTTAAGGTGTTGCGGTTTAGGTAAGTAATCTTCTCCCATTGGCTAAGGTGGCCGAATGGTCATAGTTATGGTAAGGAGCCTTGTTTTGGATACGAGTCACCTATTATTCAGGTTTTAATAGTTAAAATTTGTGCAGATCTAGGAAATACGTGATCAAGGAAAAAGCGATTAAGGATTGGGCTCAAGGTATGGTTAAGGTGAGGTTTCGATTTTTGAGTAAATAAGTATTAAGCATGCGATTAATTGAAGGGTGATATCGATTGTAGGTTTAGGCTAAGGAGATCGCATCGCGCTTTCTTACCAGGTGTGTACATACACTGCACACACATAATGATTCGGCAAAAGCCGAAAGGCTGAAAAGCCGAAAAGCCAAAATGTCGAAAAGCTGAAAGTTTGGCTACGGTAGTCTTACGAGTGTGCGAAACCTCGTAAGGGGGAAACCGATAGGTTGCCTGAGGCCCACGGGCGATTTCGTGGACTTGGGTTGTGATTTGGCCATATGGGCCAGATGGGCTAAATGGGCCCGATGGGCTGTTGGGCCCATAATAGGCAAAAATTGGATATTGATGCTATGTGATAGGAATTTGTATGTGAGCATGAATATGGATGTGACTGGGCCTAATGGGCCATATAAATGTGATTTGGGCCTAATGGGCCATATACAAGTGATTTGGGCCTAATGGGCCATATGAATATGATTGGGCTTAATGGGCCAGATCTAGGTATATGAATTTGATTGGGCTCTCTAAGGGGTTTTAGGCCTAGTATATGATATCCACATAAGACTTAATTAATATATTGCGACCGTGGACAAGTCAAAGGGTTATGGTGTGGCAACAGGTATATGCATGTCTAGGATTGGATCTAGGGAGAGCTTGGTACTTAAGCGGTCTTAGTGACCCACCTCCTCTTCTTTGGAATCCTACCTGGTGCATAGTATTCTTTCATCTTAGCTCACGAGACTTGTTAACGAGGCAAGATAAGTGAAAATCGTAATTAAGGGAAAATTACTGAAATGCCCCTAAGGGCAAAAATGACCAAAATACCCCTAGGTGTTGAATGTAATTTTGTGGATGCGACATGCATACATATGATATTCTACTTAGGTTGCATATGGGTTGGGAATTATGGAACGGAGGAAGTATATGAGGATCGCATGGTTGCTTGATAATCGTGGATCCACCGACAGCTTTTAAAGCCCAATATGTAAATGAAGGTAGTTCCGCAATCGGCTACCATGGTGTGTAGGTTGGGTGGGTCGATATTTATATCCCCACAAGGTGTGACAGGGGACGAAGCCGGTGTGTAGCGGATGGATAATTTGGATGGGATTGCATTGCATGATTGATGAATGATGTTTTTTTTTCAATGCTTGTTTTTGTTGAGGGTTGTACACACTGTGTTTACAAAAACTCACCCCCTCTTTTATTTTATTTTCAGGTGATGCTCAGTAGAAGGTTCGATGTTTGGAAGGACTCTAGGTGGCCAGCTAGCAAGATGATTTGGACTTGGGTTTTTTTTTCAAGCATTTAAGTTTTTACTTCTTTTTAAGTATGTTCCAGACCAGATTGTAATAAGGTTTTCATTGTAACGTCCCCAAATCCGAGACCGTCGCCGGAGTCGAGTATGAGGTGTTACTAGACTTAATTTAACATTTTAAGAACTTTGGATTATTTGCTTCTACATTCACAGCTTTCTAGCTACTTGCGTCACAGTTACAAGAAAAATCATATCTCGAGTTACGAAACTCGAAATCAAGATCCGTAAATTTTCCTGAATCTAGGACTCATATACCTATTTACTAATTTTTTTCTAGAATTTTTGGTTAGGCCAATTAGTACAGTTTATTAGTTAAAGTTACCCCTGTTTCAGGACTTGACTAGACTGACCTCTGTTTACTTCGAACCACATTTCTCTCTGTAAAAAATTCATATGACTATGAGGTTTGTTTCTCCTGAAGCTAGACTCAATAAGGATTCTGAGAATATAACATAAACCACCTAATTATATTTGTACAATTTATGGTGAATTTCTAAAGTTGAAACAGGGGATCCAGAAATTGCTTTGGCCCTGTTTCACTAAAATTAAAATATCTTCTAACATATAATTGTTTTACCTATTTCGTTTATTTCATGTAAAACTAGACATAATAGGCTTCAATTTAATATTTAATCCATCACCTAATTTGATTTCTATGATTTTTAGTAAATTTTCAAACTCACATCAGTGTTACTACAACATTCTGTTTATGGCAAATTTCATGATTTATCATTACCAAGCATTTTCTCAACCAATCCATCACCATATCATAAGATCATTTACACAAAATAGGTATATTTCTATACATGCCATACTTAAATTTTACAAGCCATTTACCAAAAAGTCCTCCAAATAGTGTGATCGAGCCTTCGACCTATCCCGATTCCTGAGCTGGCTTGTCCAAAACTACGATGAATAAGAAGGAGGGTGTAAGCATAAATGCTTAGTAAGTTCATATGCAAATAACAATGTAACATAACAAATCAATTATATCAAACAACATTAGCATGGTATCACCAAAACATATATCACATTTCTAGTCATCATTCATCATCTTACTACCTTATCGTTGTTGTATAAATTCTTAACCCGAGGGTTAAGTACATACCTTTCCAAAGTATCCATTTCAAAACACTTACCAATACGTCCCTTTCATCTTAAGTATTTCTCCATTTGAGTAGAACTTTACCCGTTGAACACATCGGAATATAATTCGGATACATGGATAATTTGCACATAAGTGCCACATATGTAATCAAGCAATCATGTAACCCGCCCCTAAGTGAACTCGGACTCTACTTAACGAGCTCGGGCGTTCGCATCCATAAGTGAACTCGGACTCAACTCAATGAGTTCGGATGCCTAGTTACATCTCACGAACTCGGACTCAACTCAACGAGTTCGGACAATCGCATCCATAAGTGAACTCGGACTCAACTCAACGAGTTCGGATGCCTAACCATCCTAGTGACATGTCACTTGTATCCTAATCTATTCCTAAGGTTCAAACGGGATTTTCCTCGAACACATATCCTTGCCGCCTTCCGTAGAATACCGAAACCAATACTCGATAACAATTTATATTTAACAAGTAGTCACATAGTTTACATTTTATTTGAAAATAACCACAAAGCATAGATTTCATGATAAAAATCAGCATATCATAAAATTAACATCAATAACTTAAAAATAACAATTATGCTACATTATTTACACATGAACTTACCTTGGTACCAAAATATAAAGATTTTGCAATTTAGTCTACAATCTTTTCTTTTCCTCGATTGGGGTCGATTCCACGTCTTTCTTGATCTAAAATAACACATTTAACTTATTTAATACTCACATTATCAAATTAATCCTTAATTCAAATTTTGGCAAAATTACAATTTTACCTCTAAACTTTTGCATATTTACACTTTTGCCCCTAGGCTCGGGATTAAACTTTATTCCTTATTCTTATGTTTTATAACATGCTGATCACTTTTCCCTTCTATGGAAACATCAAATTCTCACTCTAACATGTACTTGTGACTATTAGGTATTTTTACCGATTAAGTCCTTTTACTCGTTTTCACTCAAAACCGAGTAGCACAAGTTGTCTAACATAATTTAAAACCTCATATTCTATCATAAAACATCAAAATACACAAATTTCACCTATGGGTATTTTTCCAAATATGAACCCTAGGTTAAATTATTGCTAGCATAAGCTAAATCGAGCTACCGGAATCTCAAAAACGTAAAAATCATTAAAAATGGGGCTTGGAATCACTTGCTATGAAGCTTGAAAGTTAAAGAAACCCTAGCTATGGAGAGAGTAAAATTCGGCAGCAACCATATGAAGAAGATGACCATTTTGTGTTATTTTTCCCATTTTATTTCATTTAATATCCAAATGACCAAAATGCCCCTCCTTACTAAACTTTCAAAAATTCCTTCCATGTCCTAATTTTGTCCATGAACTTAAAATTGGTCAAATTGCTATTTAAGACCTCCTAATTAATATTTCAAAGCAATTTCATACTAAAAACTTCTAGAATGCAAGTTTTGTAACTTATTTGATTTAGTCCCTAACTTTAAATTAAACTCGTTATGTCAAAAATTTCTTCACGAAATCTTCACACAATTATGCAATCATATCATAAACCTCAAAATAATTATAAAATAATTATTTCTATCTCGGATTTATGGTCACGAAACCACTATTCTGATTAGGCCCTAATTCGGGATATTACAACTCTCCCCCTTTAAGGATTTTCGTCCTCGAAAACCATGCTTTTGCCACAACACCTTCACAAGTGCAATATTTTTATTCCTTAGTTGTTTGAATTCTCGAGCTAAAATCTTAATCGGTTCTTCTTCATAGGTCATGTCTGGTTGTAGTTCAATTTCTATCGGTGAAACCACATGTGAAGGATCCGAACGATACCGACGTAACAGAGATACGTGGAACACATCATGAATCTTCTCTAATTCAGGTGGTAATGCTAGCCGATATGCTACCGGTCCAACTTTTTCAATTATTTCATACGGCCCAATAAAACGCGGACTTAATTTGCCCATCCGTCCAAATCTAAGAACTTTCTTCCACGGAGACACCTTTAAAAATACTTTATCACCAACTTGAAATTCAATTTCCTTTCGTTTTAAATCTACATAAGATTTCTGTCTATCTGAAGCAGCTTTCAAACAATTTTGAATTACCTTTACTTTTTCTTCGGTTTCTTTTATTAGATCAACTCGATAGATATGATTTCCCTTAAGTTCAGTCCAATACAATGGCGTTCGACACTTACGACCATATAATGCTTCATAAGGTGCCATCTTTAAGCTCGTTTGATAACTATTATTGTAAGCAAATTCTACCAACGGTAAATATCTTTCCCAACTTCCTTGAAATTCCAATACACAACATCTGAGCATATCTTCAAGAATCTGAATTACTCTCTCTGATTGCCCATCAGTTTGTGGATGAAAAGTAGTACTGAAATTTAATTTCGTACCTAACGCGTCTTGCAACTTTTGCCAAATTGCGAGGTAAACCTTGGATCTCTATCTAAAATAATTGACAATGGTATTCCGTATAGTCTAACAATTTCTCTAACATATAGTTCAACCAACTTGTTAAGAGAATAATCCGTACGTACCGGGATAAAATGAGCCGACTTAGTTAATCTGTCAACTATTACCCAGATGGCGTCTTTCTTTCACGAGTCAATGGCAACCCTAAAACAAAATCCATAGTAATCCGATCCCATTTCCATTCAGAACCATAATAGGTGAAGTAATCCAGAAGGCACTTGGTGTTCAAAGCTTTCACTGTTGACAAGTTAAGCATTTGGACACAAACTCTGATATATCCCTTTTCATTCCATTCCACCAATACATTTTCTTCAAGTCATTATACATTTTTGTACTACCCGGATGAATCGAGAAACAACCACTATGTGCTTCCTGTAGGATCTTTTGAATCAATTCCTCATTCTTGGGTACACAAATCTAATCTTTAAACATTAAGCACCCATCAGAACCGATTCTGAAATCTGACTTTGTATCAACTTCACACTACTTTCTCTTGGCTTGCAAATCTTGATCATCTTTTTGAGCTTCAGAAATCTCTTGTAAAAACATCGGTTTTGCTCTTAAATCTGCTAGAATTGAACCATCATCTGACATTTTCAACTGAGTGCTCATAACTCTCAAAGCAAACAACAACTTTCTGCTTAAAGCATCGGCAACCACATTTGCGTTTCTCGGATGATAATCAATAACAAGCTCGTAATCTTTCAATAACTCCAACCATCTTCGATGTCTTAAATTTAAGTCTTTTTGTGACATCAAGTACTTAAGACTTTTGTGGTCGGTATATACCCGACATTTTTCACCATACAAATAATGTCGCCAAATTTTCAAAGCAAACACCACCGCAGCCAATTCCAAATCTTGAGTAAGATAATTCTTCTCATGAGGTTTTAACTGCCTCGAAGCATAAGCCACCATTTTTCCTTCTTGCATGAGCACACACCCCAAACCATTTAGAGAAGCATCACTATACACCACAAATTCTTTACCTGATTCGGGCTGTACTAACACTGGTGCCTCTGTTAATAACTTTTTCAATTCTTCAAAACTCTGTTGACATTCTTCCGTCCATTCAAATTTAACATTCTTTCGGAGTAGTCTAGTTATAGGAGCAGCAATTATAGAAAATCCATTTACAAACCGCCGATAATACCCAGCTAGCCCCAAGAAACTTCTAACTTCGGTTACATTTTTCGGTGATTTCCAATCAACAATTGCTGAAATTTTACTAGGATCAACCCGTATACCATCACCTGAAACAATATGACCCAAAAATCCAACTTTCTGGAGCCAAATTTCACTTTTACTAAACTTAGCATACAACTGCTTATCTCTCAAAGTTTGCAAAACTATCCTCAAATGCTCAGCATGCTCTGTCTCATCTTTTGAATAAATTAAAATATCATCTATAAACACCACAACAAATTTGTCTAGGCATGGCCGAAATATGCGATTCATTAAATCCATAAACACAGCAGGAGCATTTGTCAACCCGAATGGCATAACTAAAAATTCATAATGACCATACCTTGTTCTAAAAGCAGTTTTAGGCACATCTGACTCTTTTACCCGCAGTTGGTAATACCCAGATCTCAAGTCAATCTTTGAAAACCATGTTGCTCATTTTAGCTGATCAAACAAATCATCAATTCTTGGTAACGGATACTTGCTTTTGATTGTCACCTTGTTTAACTGCCGATAATCAACACACAACCTCATAGAACCATCCTTCTTTTTAACAAATAACACGGGAGCACCCCAAGGTGAAAAACTCGGTCTCACAAAACCTTTATCAGTCAACTTTTGCAACTGCGACTTTAACTCTTTTAACTCTATTGGTGCCATTCTATATGGAGCAATCGAACTCGGAGTCGTTCTCGGTATCAAATCAATACCAAATTCTACTTCCTTGACTGGAGGCAAACCCGACAATTCTTCTGGAAATACGTCCGCAAATTCACACACAACCGGCACTGATTCAACTTTCTTTTCAACTTCTTTTGTATTAATTACATACGCCAAATAAGCTTCACAACCCTTTCTTAAATATCTTTGAGCCGACATTGAAGAAATCACACTAGACAATGCCTCTGACTTATCTGATTCAACCCGCAGAGTTTCACCATTTTCACACTTTAATTCTATAACATTTTCTTTGCAATTTATTATAGCATCATGCAATGTCAACCAATCCATACCCAAAATAACATCAAAATCATCATACGGCAACAACATCAAGTCGGCCGGAAAGTAATGACCCCGAATCATTAAAGGACATTTCTTACATACTTTATCAACAATCACACATTTGCCTAACGGATTCGACACTCTAATCATAAATTCTGTGTTCTCAACAGGTATATTCATACTAGACACCAGTTTCATGCACACATATGAATGAGTAGAACTGGGATCAATCAAAGCAATAACATTAACATCATAAAGAGAAAATATACCAGTAATCACATCAGGTGAGGAAGCATCTTCACGCGCTTTAATAGCGAAGTTCTAGCGAGCCCTTCCTTGAGTCTAAGCTCTTTGCATCTCGGGCTACATTCTTACCGCTTGCTTCACTCCCAGCTTTTCTTGGATATCTTCCTCTCGAATCCGCACCACTTGTTTTTGTATTCTGAATTTTTTCTTTTTCAGCTCTCTCTGGGCAGTCTCTAATAAAATGATCCGGAGAACCACATCGAAAAAAATCATTTGCTCTGCACGGGCCAAAACGATTTCTACCACACCGCTGGCACTCGGGTTTAACAAATCTCGAGTTCCCTACACTGGCTGCCGAAATAGTCTGGGACTTAGGACCCACATTTTTCTTCTTAGAATTCCCATATGATTGCCCAGCTGAAACTTGGGAACGAGGATTCATATTTCTTGACTTTCCAGGTTGCTGTGAAAATGAACTGCTCGTTGGTCTTTTCTTCCAATTTCTAGTCTCAACCTCTACCTTTTTCTTCTCTTTAAGTAGTTCTTCAGCCTTGCAAGCTTGATCAACCAGTACTACCATTTCTTTTAATTCAAGAATTCCAACAAATACCTTGATGTCTTCGTTGAGCCCATCTTCAAATCGTCGGCACATCTTGGCCTCTGTAGGAACATACTCTCTGGCATACTTACTTAATCGAACAAACTCTCTTTCATATTCTGTAACTGTCATATTACCTTGCTTCAGCTCAAGAAATTCTTTATGCTTCTAATCAATAAACCTTTCACTAATATATTTCTTTTGAAACTCTTCTTGAAAGAATTCCCAGGTTACTCTCTCTTTCGATACCACCGAAATCAAAGTCTTCCACCAATTATAGGTTGAATCCCTCAACAAAGATATTGCACATTTCAAACATTCTTCAGGTGTACAAGATAATTCATCAAATACCCGGATAGAATTTTCAAGCCAAAACTCTGCTTTCTCGGCATCATCATCAATATTTGCCCTAAATTCTTCGGCCCCTTGTTTACGAATTCTTTCAACTGGAGTTCTGTGAAATTTTATCATATCCACACCCTGAGGCATCGGGGGTACAGGTTGAGGAATTGAGGGAGGTGGGAGAGGTCGTACATTTGGGTTCGTACGAACGAACTCAATGTACCATGTACTCATCATTTGGAGAAAGGCTTCCCGATCCCTTTCTCCTCCTCTCTGACCAACAGTAGGAGGTAGATTTTCAGTCGGCGCTGCCCCTTCAGCCGGAGCTGGCGCATTACTCTCTACTTCATCTGCTACAGCTGGATCGGGATCCATTTACTATAAAAAAAATCATTTAAAAAAGGTTAGAAGTCGTCACACTATCACAATTTACACATATGGCATGTATAGTAAAATCTGTACATACAACACGTAGTCCGAGAACTGACTAAACCTACTCTGATACCACTAAATTTAACGTCTCCAAGCCCGAGACCGTCGCCGGAGTCGAGTATGAGGTGTTACTAGACTTAATTTAACATTTTAAGAACTTTGGATTATTTGTTTCTACCTTTACAGCTTTCTAGCTACTTGCGTCACAATTACAAGAAAAATCATATCTCAAGTTAAGAAACTCGAAATCAATATCCGTAAATTTTTCCTGAATCTAGACTCATATACCTATTTACTAATTTTTTTCTAGAATTTTTGGTTAGGCCAATTAGTACAGTTTATTAGTTAAAGTTACCCCTGTTTCAGGACTTGACTGGACTGACCTCTGTTTACTACGAACCACATTTGTCTCTGTAAAAAATTTATATGACTATGAGATTTATTTCTCCTGAAACTAGACTCAATAAGGATTCTGAGAATATAAAATACACCACCTAATTATATCTGTACAATTTATGGTGAATTTCTAAAGATGGAATAGGGGATCCAGAAATTGCTTTGGCCCTGTTTCACTAAAATTAAAATATCTTCTAACATATAATTCTTTTACCTATTTCGTTTATTTCATGTGAAACTAGACATAATAGGATTAAATTTAATATTTAATCCATCACCTAATTTCATTTCTATGATTTTTAGTAAATTTTCAAACTCACATCAGTGTTACTGCAACGTTCTGTTTATGGCAAATTTCATGATTTATCATTACCAAGCATTTTCTCAACCAATCCATCACCATATCATAAGATCATTTACACAAAATAGGTATATTTCTATACATGTCATACTTAAATTTTACAAGCCATTTACCAAAAAGTCCTCCAGATAGTGTGATCGAGCCTTCGACCTATCCCGATTCCTGAGCTGGCTTGTCCAAAACTACAATGAATAAGAAGGAGGGAGTAAGCATAAATGCTTAGTAAGTTCATATGCAAATAACAATGTAACATAACAAAGCAATTATATCAAACAACATTAACATGGTATCACCATAACATATATCACATTTCTAATCATCATTCATCATCTTACTACCTTATCGTTGTTGTATAAATTCTTAACCCGAGGGTTAAGTACATACCTGTCCAAAGTATCCATTTCAAAACACTTACCAATACGTCCCTTTCATCTTAAGTATTTCTCCATTTGAATAGAACTTTACCCGTTGAACACATCGGAATATAATTCAGATACATGGATAATTTGCACATAAGTGCCACATATGTAATCAAGCAATCATGTAACCCGCCCCTAAGTGAACTCGGACTCAACTCAACGAGCTCGGGCATTCGTATCCATAAGTGAAATCGAACTCAACTCAACGAGTTCGGATGCCTAGTTACATCTCACGAACTCGGACTCAACTCAACGAGTTCGGACATTCGTATCCATAAGTGAACTCGAACTCAACTCAACGAGTTTGGATCCCCAACCATCCTAGTGACATGTCACTTGTATCCTAATCTATTCCTAAGGTTCAAACGGGATTTTCCTCGAACACATATCCTTGCTAGTCTTAGTAGAATACCAAACCAATACTCGGTAAAAATTTATATTTAACAAGTAGCTCACATAGTTTACATTTTATTTGAAAATAACCACAAAGCATATATTTCATGATAAAAATCAGCATATCATATAATTAACATCAATAACTTAAAAATAACAATTATGCTACATTATTTACACATGAACTTACCTTACTACCAAAATATAAAGATTTTGCAATTTAGTCCACAATCTTTTCTTTTCCTCGATTGGGGTCGATTCCACGTCTTTCTTGATCTAAAATAACACATTTAGCTTATTTAATACTCACATTATCAAATTAATCCTTAATTCAAATTTTGGCAAAATTACAATTTTACCCCTAAACTTTTGCATATTTACACTTTTTCCCCTAGGCTCGGGAATAAACTTTATTCCTTATTCTTATGTTTTATAACATGCTGATCACTTTTCCCTTCTATGGCAACATCAAATTCTCACTCTAACATGTAGTTGTGACTATTAGGTATTTTTGCCGATTAAGTCATTTTACTCGTTTTCATTGAAAACCGAGTAGCACAAGTTGTCTAACATAATTTAAAACGTTATATTCTATCATAAAACATCAAAATACACAAATTTCACCTATGGGTATTTTTCCAAATATGAACCCTAGGTTAAATTATTGCTAGCATAAGCTAAATCGAGCTACCGGAATCTCAAAAACGTAAAAATCATTAAAAACGAGGCTTGGAATCACTTACTATGAAGCTTGAAAGTTGAAGAAACCCTAGCTATGGAGAGAGTAAAATTCGGCAGCAACCATATGAAGAAGATGACCATTTTGTGTTATTTTTCCCATTTTATTTAATTTAATATCCAAATGACCAAAATGCCCCTCCTTACTAAACTTTCAAAAATTCCTTCCATGTCCTAATTTTGTCCATGAACTTAAAATTTGTCAAATTGCTATTTAAGAACTCCTAATTAATATTTCAAAGCAATTTCATACTAAAAACTTCTAGAATGCAAGTTTTGCAACTTATTCGATTTAGTCCCTAACTTTAAATTAAACTCGTTATGTCAAAAATTTCTTCACGAAATATTTACACAATTATGCAATCATATCCTAAACCTCAAAATAATTATAAAATAATTATTTCTATCTCGAATTTGTGGTCACAAAACCACTATTCCGATTAGGCCCTAATTCGGGATATTACATTCATTGTGTTATTTTTACTTGAATTATTATTATTTTCAATGTAATTACAATAAGTTGAACATGGGTTTTCTAAATTATAGTATGTTTTCTATGTTTTCGCAATTAAATTTTTAAATAATAAGTTTTCTTAAATCAAATGTTTCAAAAAGGTTTTTGTAACTGAAAGGGTGTGTTTTTATTAAGTTAATTAAGGTTTATTTTATTTTAAGAAGGGTTTTCAATGAAAACATTAGCTAAAACACTTCAATGTGACAGACCAGATTCGGCCATAACGTTTGGGCTAGGTTTGGGGTGTTACAGACGCCATCAGGGCGAGTACTGGAAACGAATAAGGGCATGTTTGAAGTGCGGATCGTTGGAGCATCGTATCACAGATTGTCCATGGAGGCCCGATCAGATGCAAGCTACGGGTATGGGTACTGTTCAGCCTGCAAGAGGTGTTCAGAGCCACCGAGAGGCCGTGGTCAGGCCAGAGGTGGAAATGGTTTGGGTCTTGGAGCATCGGGCAGAGGTGCCAGTCACACTGAGGCGAGGCAGTCAGCATTGGTTTATGTTGCACGTCACTGAGAGGACGGGGACACACCAGTTGTTATTACGGGTATGTTCTTTATTCATAATGTACCTTATACTGCATTGATTGATGTTGGGTCTACGCATTCTTATATAGCCTGCACTGTGTCTGAGACTTTGGGTATGATGGTTGAAAACACTACGAGTGAGGTTACGGTGTTGAGGCCATTAGGGCAGTCAGATGCAAGCTACTTGTACGGGTACTGTTAGCTGCCAAGAGGTATTCAGCAGCCGTCGAGAGGCCATGGTTAGGCCAGAGATGGAAATAGTATGGGCCCGTGGTCGTAGAGCACCGGGAAGAGGTGCGAGTCATACTGAGGTGAGGCAACTAGCACTAGTTTATACTGCACATCGCCGAGAGGATGGAGACGCCCCAAATGTTATTACGGGTATGTTCTTTATCCATAATGTACCTTATACTGCACTGATTGATGTTGGTACTACACATTCTTATGTAGCATGCACTGTGTCTAAGACTTTGGTTATAATGGTTGAAAACACTATGAGTGAGGTTATTGTGTTGAGTCCATTAGGGCTGACAGTGAAAGTGAATAAGCTGTTTAAGGATGTACCTTTGGAGGTTCAAGCAATGATCTATTTAGCAGATTTAATGGAACTTCCTTTTGGAGAATTCAACCTTTTGGAGAATTCAACTTAATGTTAGGCATGGATTGGCTGGTTAAGCATCAGGTGAATTTGGACTGTGCTGCAAAGTGGGTGGTACTGAAAACTGAAGAGGGTGATGAGGTAGTTGTGATAGGGAAGTGTCAGAATTATCTGTCAAATGTGATTTCTGCACTTAGAGCGGAGAATCTGGTTCGTAAGGGTTGTGAGGCCTACATAGTGCTTTGAGTTCTGAGGTCCTGTCTATTAAAGATATCAGAACAGTTAAGGACTTTCCAGACGTCTTTCCTGATGAGTTACCTGGGGTTACCTCCAAATCTTGAAGTTGAGTTTGGGAGTGAGCTCCTGCCGAGTACAGCTCCAATGTCCATTGCCCCTTATAGGATGGCACCAAAGGAGCTTGAGGAGCTTAAAGTTCAGATTCAAGAGTTAGTGGATCGAGGGTTCATCCACCCTAGTGTGTCTCCGTGGGGAGCACTAGTGTTAT
The DNA here is from genome assembly GCA_025698465.1 of Gossypium longicalyx. Taxonomy (NCBI): domain Eukaryota; kingdom Viridiplantae; phylum Streptophyta; class Magnoliopsida; order Malvales; family Malvaceae; genus Gossypium; species Gossypium longicalyx. Next base: position 23,905,311 of record CM047000.1, read on the forward strand.
TTGTAAAAAAGAAGGATAGATCCATGCGTATGTGCATCGACTACCAAAAACTAAATAAATTGATTGTTAATAATTATCCTTTACTAAGGATTGATGATCTATTTGATTATTTTCATGGAGCTTCGATTTTCTCTAAGATAGATCTCCGATATGGGTACCATCAACTGAGGGTCAAAGAGACTGATGTTTACAAGACAACGTTTAGGACTTGTTTTGGTCATTACGAGTTCCTAGTCATGCCGTTTGGACTGACGAATGCACCAGCGGCTTTTATGGATTTGATGAACCGAGTGTTCCAACCCTATCTAGATTGGTTCGTGATGGTGTTTATAGATGACATTCTGTTGTATTCAAGAACTGAAGATGAACATGATACACATCTTCGACTGGTTCTGTAAATTCTAAGGGAAAGACAATTGTACGCTAAATTCAACAAGTATGAATTCTGGCTACGAGAGGTAACTTTTCTGGGTCATGTGGTATCTGCTGAGGGGATTAGGGTTGATCCTCAGAAAATTGAAAGCGTTCTGGATTGGAAGCAGCCTAAGTTGGTATTTGAGATTCGAAGTTTTCTGGGTTTGGCAGGGTATTATAGACGGTTTGTTGAGGGATTTTCGTTGATTGCTGCAACTTTGACTAAGTTGTTGAGTAAAGGTGTACCGTTTGACTGGACTGATAATTAGCAAGAAAATTTTAAGAGGCTTAAGAAGGTTTTGACTGAGGCCCCTGTCTTGATTCAGCCAGAGTCTGGGAAAGAGTTTACTGTCTACAGCAATGTATCACACGTTGGTTTTGGTTATGTGTTGATGCAAGAGGGTAAGGTGGTGGCTTATGCGTCTCGTCAGCTTAAGACACATGAGGCGAACTATCCAACACATGACTTGGAACTGGCTGCGGTGGTATTCGCACTGAAAATTTGGAGGCACTACTTGTACGGTGAAAAGTGTACTATTTACATGGATCACAAAAGCCTCAAGTATCTCCTCACTCAGAAGGAGCTAAACCTTAGGCAGCGTAGATGGATTGAGCTGCTTTAGAATTATGACTGTTCAATTGAATACCATCCGGGTAAGGCTAATGTGGTAGCCGATGCACTTAGCCGTAGGGTTGTGACTAATCTAAGGGCGATGTTTGCTCGTCTTAGCTTGTTCGATGATGGTAGTCTGTTAGCTGAACTGCAGCTTAAACTGACGTGGATTGAAAAGATTAAGGGTAAGCAGTTGGAGGATGAGTCACTAGGTCCTCATTTCTAACAGATAAAGAGTGGGGAAGCTTCAGATTTTGGACTGAATAGCGAAGGGGTACTTTGTTTCCGTGGGAGAGCCTATGTACCGAAGGATGCTGATTTGAGGTAATCGATATTGCAGAAGGTGCATAGTAGTCCTTATGCTATACATCCTGGCGGGAATAAGATGTACAGAGACCTTTGTGAGTTATATTGGTGGCCGGGTCTTAAGCGTGAGGTTACCAACCTTGTGAGTAAATGCCTTACTTGCCAGCAAGTTAAGGCTGAACATCAGTTACCTTCAGGGTTACTTCAGCCAGTTAAGATTCTGCTATGGAAGTAGGAGACAGTAACCCTGGACTTCGTTAGTGGGCTGCCCTTAACGCCTATTAAGAAGAATTTAGTATGGGTCATCGTAGATCGATTGACTAAATCTGCCCATTTCATACCTATTTGTACTGATTACTCACTGTAGAAACTGGCTAAGCTGTATGTGTCAGAAATAGTGAGACTGCATGGGGTACCAGTTTCTATAATATCTGATAGAGATCCTCGCTTCACGTCACGGTTTTGGAAGAAACTACATGAAGCACTGGGTACGAGGTTAGACTTCAGTACTGCGTTCCATCCTCAGACAGATGGTTAGTTAGAGAGGGTGATTCAGATACTGGAGGACATGTTAATGAGTTGTGTGATTGACTTCTGGGGTAGTTGGGAGGATTACTTGCTATTGGCAGAGTTTGTGTACAACAATACCTACCAGTCTAGCATATAGATGGCACCTTACGAGGCATTATATAGTCGTAGGTGTCGTACTCCTTCATGTTGGACTGAGTTAGGTGAGCGGTGAGTTTTGGGTCCTGAATTGATTTCTGATACCGAGGATAAAGTTAGATTGATTCGTGATTGATTAAAGGCGGCATCTGACAGGCAGAAGTCATATGCAGATCTGAAGTGTAAGGAGATTGAGTATTCTGTGGGAGACTTAGTTTTTCTCAAGGTCTTGCCATGAAAAAAGGTATTGAGGTTTGGTCGGAAGGGAAAATTAAGCCCTAGGTTCATTAGGCCCTACCGTATACTAAAGCGTGTGGGACCAGTTTCCTATCAACTTGAGTTACCTACAGAGTTGGATCGAATTCATGATGTGTTTCACATCTCTATGTTGAGGCGATATCGCTCTGATCCTGCACATATCGTCTTGACTGAGGAGATTGAGGTTAGGCCATATCTAACTTTTGAGGAAGAGCTGGTTCAGATTTTAGACCGTGATGTGAAGGTTCTGAGGAGGAAGTCTATTCCACTGGTTTAGGTGCTTTGGCATAATCACAGTTCTGAGGAAGCCACGTGGGAATCTGAGGAAACAATGCGACAATAATACCCACATCTATTTTGGTCAAGTAAATTTCGAGGCCAAAATTTCTTTTAGGGGGTAGAGTTGTAACGCCCCAAAAATCTAAGTAACTATTTTTGTATGTTGTGTGTACAAATGCATGTTTGCTTCAGTGGTTAAGTGTCCTGAAGGGTGTTGGAGAAGTCCTGAGTTCAAGCTATGGCTTGTACGAAATTCTATTTTGCTTGAAAAAACCCTAGCCTCTTGACAATAGAGTTCTTACGTAATTGTGGTTAGGATATGTCATAAAAAGCTTCCTAGTTCAGGGGATAGCGGCGTGTTACTTCTGCTAGGAAACCTGAGTTCGAGTCCTTTTGCATGAAAAAGGTGTTCATTTTGCTGTTTTGCCATGTAAGAGATTGAATGGCAGTGGAACCCTGAGGCTAGTGGGTAGTTGGAGTGTTTGAGGGGGAGTGGGGTGTGTGGCTGAATCTTAGGAGGAGTTTGAGAGGGTTTGAATTGGTCGGTTAAGGGAGGAGATGAGATATTTGGGGAGAGATTTGAGAAGTGGATCAAGGAGTGGGGAAGAATGAGTAGTTGGCCGAAAGTGGGATTATCCATTATGCTAATTCCGTCATAGGCTAGTGGGGGTACCGAAATTGTGTGTTTGTGTTGCTCCCCTTTTCGTCGGTATTTCTTACTGGTCTTTGCTTGCATTTTTAGGGTTGAGGCTAAATTGACCATTGGTAATATTTCCTTTTTCTTTTCCAAACCCTAGCCGAATACCCTTTCTTTTTCCATCTTTTTTCCTTTGGTTTAAGCATCCTTCTAATTTTGCTAACACGGAACATTGTCGATTTTTTCCTCATCTTTTTCTGTCGGCTCTATAGTTACTGATTGCTTCTCTTTTCTCTGTCAGATCAGTTTGTTTATCACCTCTCTTTAGTTAGTATTTTAGCCAAATACTACTTCACCCTCTACTCTCTTGTCTTTGCTTTTGTGGTCGGGTTCGAAGAATTCACTGACAATCAGTAAGTGCGGGTTCGAAGAATTCACTGACAATCAGTAAGTGCCTTTGGTTCTCTCTTTTTATTTCTCCTCTCCATTATGATCTTATATTAATATCTTCTCTTCTCTACCGTTTGTTGCTAGGGGTACGATTGTACCACTTTTTCCCTATCACTCGACATTCTTTCAGCTTTCGTGGTGTGTGTAGGCCGACTATCCCTTTCTTAGAAGTGATCTTGCATTTTTTGGCAGGTTCCTATTTGGTTGTTGTTCTTCGGCTTTCACTTACTTTCTCTTTCTACTGTGTTAATCCTGTAGCTAACACCTCCTTTTACTGTCAATTTTTTAGGAGGGTTTGGTGATCAAATATATTCAGCAGTTTGAGTGGTTTAACCACTTGTGTTCATTCAAGGCAGGTACCTAATGTTTTTGGGATTAGGTATTAAAAAGGAGGGTGTTTTGCAAAGTTTCCAATCGGCTAATGGAATGTTTTGAATGAATGTAGGATTGTTGCTCGTGGACTTCTAACACCTTCCACTCGGTTTCGCAAACAGGTGTGTAATCACACGGTAAAAACTATTAATCAGCAAAAGCCAAAAAACTTGGCTATAGACGCTATACGAGCATACGCTCGCTTGTCTAGTGACCCAAACGCATAAAACGTGGGCGTTCGGTAGAAGAGACCACCATGAGCGATATCATGGGCTTTGGTTGTTCTGGGCTACGTTGGGTCGAAATAGGTCGTGTGGGCCCTACGGGCTCGTGTGCCCCATCTGGGTAAACCACACGGACGTGTGGAGATTATTGGGCCAGGCTGTGTAGCTCACACAGCCAAGGTAATTTTTTGGCTTTATGGGCCACACGAGCGTGTGGGCCCACATGGGTCGAATTATGGGCATGGGCCCATTTTCATGTTTGAATGTTAAGGTTACACGGGTCGCCGAGATGACTGTGGGCCTACTGTTGGATTAGTAAGTATACCTAGACCCTAATATGATGAAATGACTATTATACCCCTATGAGGTAAATGACTAATACACCCCTATGTGATGTATGACTATTTGAGCATGCCATTTTTACTGTAAATACATTTATATTATGTTGCATTGCATGGGGTGGGATATATGATATTCGAGGAAGTGTACTGAAAGGCTATAAGCCTATTATTGGCAGCTTTCCTGCAAATAATGTTTTAGTGCCGCAATCGGTACTATATTTTGGAGTGTAGGGATGGGTGGATCGATTTTATCCCCACATGGAGTGTAGGGCTGGACAGAGTGGAGTGTAGAAGACGGATGAGTAGGATTTTCTAATTGCATTTCTGTTACTATTACTGAGATAGGCTAAGGCCCACACTGATACTGTTACTGTCTTGGGCTAAGGCCTTAACTGAGATTGAACTGCTATTGAAATAGGCTTAGGCTTAGACTTTTTCTGCTTACTGGACGATTGTTTGTTGTTAAAGGATTACACACTGAGTTTTCATAAACTAACCCTTCTGCTTTCCTGTGCAGGTAATCCTTAGGCAGGTCGGTGATGCAAGGGACTCGATAGAGGCCGCATGATTGCTTTTGCTACTGTTTTAAATTTTTATTCTTTAAGCTTCTTGATTTGGATTTCAGTTATGTAATAAGGCCTCTTAAAGTTTTTTTCCTTGGTTGGGAATTTATTTACTTTAAATCATATCTGTTAGCAATAGGCCGCGGTTTTACTAAAAAGAATGCATGCTTTCAAAACACCACACTATCGTATCAAATTTAAACAAACTTTGTTTTAAGAGTACAACTGTAAACTAATATGAGTAAAACTTTGCTATATCAACTTGGGTATTAACAACGAACAAAGAACGATAAGTTTTCATAAAGATCACAACGAGGTTTTCATAGAATGGGTTTTTCAATAGAACTACGTTTTTCAAAATTCACTTTAGTGTGACATGTCAAATTCGGCCACAAAGTCTAGGCTGGGTTTGGGGTGTTGCAACAATAAATTCACACATCAATACAAAGTCCTTAAGTAGGTCAACGAGACCTTAAACATGCTTTAGTAAGTGGTCGAGACTAAACTGAGCTCATACAAAATTTTTCAAACTTAAACATTTTTCAAAGTTATACAGATCACACGCCCTTGTTAACAGGCCGTGTGCCTTACACAGGTTTAGGCACGTCCGTGTGTCTAGGCTGTGTCAAAACAGGACATACATACTGACTTGTCGACACGGCCACAAGACACGCCCGTGTGCCAGGCCGTGTGAAAATTAGGGAGGCTACTGACTTGGATCACAGGGCCAGTCACACGGCCATATGTCTATCCCGTACTCGAAATTGACTTGGCCACATGGCCTTGCACATGCCCATGTGTACGACCGTGTGGTCTGCTCAGGCTCATTTCGAAATGGCCCTTGAGCAACACGGCTGAGACACACCCCCGTGTCCCTGCCTATGTGGGCAAAAATAGGCCATTTGCAAGGCCAAATTGCCACCCATTAAGGGTCCTCCCTACAAGTAACAATTAGGCACCGAATGCATATCAAATTCCAACCATTTCCAATCACAAAACATCCATCAATCATACTATGATAATATCAACCAATCTCTTGTTCATAACACATACCAATTCATGTCATTCCATAAGCTAATACATATCAAAACATATGGTTTATGGACCTTAATCACTCAATCAAATCTCATGCCAAATTCTTACCAAATTCCATAATATGCACATACCAAAACTTACCAAATTGACCAATTCTTTTGGCCAACCAAATGCACATCATAATGCCACATTTACATCACATAGCATATATCAAAATCAAACCATAAGTTCAAACACAAACTAGCCATATCACATGGCATGATATATATATTACAAAACATATCCAAAAACTTCTAGCCTATACATGCCATACTTTTATATTTAAAATGTCTAAAGGTACCAAAATAAGTTTCAATAGTGTGGTGACAATCCTCGACGATCCCCGAGCTCCCGGTAGCTACGATATCTATAAAATAATGCAAACACACACAAAGTAAGCTTTCAAAAGCTTAGTAAGCCATATAAAAATAAACCTAACAAATAACATCAATTCATTCAAATAATTTAAGGCAAAATACATTCACTTAGCCATATATCTCTTATATTTCATTTGAACATGATTCACATATACATATCATAACTCATTCTCACAGCAACTCATACTATATCATATATTCACCAAGGTACATATACTTACCTTTCATTCTCAAACATGGTATACAATTCAAACATACCTGAGTCGGATACAAATTCACATAATCATCTATTTTCTCAAAATTCCCATTGAACCGTTTGAAATCATAAGGATACGTGGATAGCTTGGAAAGCTCATACAATGGCAACGTTCGAGACGTGGTGTTACATGCAATCAAATATCGATGCCACTATCCCAGATAGGGTCTTACACGAAATCAAATACGATGCCAACGTCCCAGACATGGTCTTACATGTAAATCATAAGTCGATGCCAACGTCCCTAACGTGGTCTTACACGATAACACATATCGGATCTTATGTCATGACATATGTACCCTAACTATTCCTAAGGTTCGTACGGGGCTTTTCAAATGTCAAAACTTTGTCGATACTTTCTTGGATATCTCATATTCAATTCAATAAGCCACTCATCATTGTTCAATAGAATTTAAACATAAGTAAGTAATTATAAACACATTTATTTGTATATAAACTTACCTCGTACGGAAATGAACGGAAACGAGCGACTATTCAACGACTTTCGTTTTCCCCCGATCTAATTTTGTTTTCTTTGTTTCTTGATCTATATAAATTCAAATTTAACTCTTTTATTCACCAAATCATTCAAATCAATCCACAAACACACATTTAGGGCAATTTACAAATTAGCCCTCACATTTTCAAATTTTGACACTTTAGTCCCTACTTCACATATTAACAAAATACACAAAATTTCCTCTTACATATACTTAGCCAAATTTTTATGGAGTTCTTAAAAGTCCATATATTTAATTTATTTTACATTTTAGTCCCTCAAAATATCATTTTTATAGTTTAGCCCAAATTACTCAAATTCATAAAAAATTCAAAGATAAAATATACTAACCCAACACATATATTTTATTTACTAACATCAAACTTCATAAAACTCATAGTTTCATCAATAACTTAACACAAAACCATCAATAAAATCAAAAATTGAGGTATGGGTTTAGTAAAACACAAAGCAATGATCACAAAAACGTAGAAATTAACAAAAACCGAACAAAACTCGTACCTTAATCAAGCTTGAACATAGCCGAACCCCAGAACAAACTTTTCTTCTTCTTTTTCTCTTAATATTCGGTCATGGATGGAAGAAATAAAATGATTTTTAGATTTTCTTTTATTTAATATTTCTTAATAACCTATTTACCAATTTAACCTTATTTATAAACATATAAAATCAATTAATGGATGACCATTAATGTCCATTAACATTATAAATGGATTAATAACAACATAAGGACCTTTTGGTTAGAAATCCATGGCAATTAGACACCTTTACAAACTAGAAAACAATTTTTACACTTTACGCGATTTGGTCATTTTATCAAATTAAACACACAAACGATAAAATTTTCATACGGAATTTTCATAGATATCAATTCACATATAGTAAACATGGGAAATAATAATGAAATATTTTTTAACACGAATTTGTGGTCCCAAAACCACTATTCTAACTAAGGTCTAAATTAGACTATTACACGTTGAGCATTAACTAGAAAAATACCTCCCTTACCTTGAAGGTCGACAACTCTGTATGGATAAACTCAATGAATTTTAAATGGGCCGGACCAATGTGATTTTAACTTACCTGAAATAACTTTAATCTAGAATTAAATAACAAGACTTGCTGACCTGTTTCAAAATCTCGAACTCGAATATGCTTGTCATACCATTTCTTAAGTCTCTCTTTGAGTAATTTGGCATTCTCGTATGAGAACATTTGAAATTCTTCTAACTCATTGAGCTGGATCATCCATCTCTCTTTAGTAAGCTTAAGATCCAAGTTGAGCTATTGGAGAGCCTAGTAAGCTTTGAGCTCTAACTCCGAAGGCAGATGATAGGCTTTCCCAAATACCAACCTATAGGGTGACATCCCTAAAGGTGTCTTGTATGCTGTCCTGTAAGCCCATAAAGCATCATCTAGTCTTTTGGGCCAATCTCGTCGATTTGGGAAAACTACCTTCTCAAGTATGCCTTTGATATCTTTTTTTTTCAGTTTTGCTTGCCCATTCGTTTGCGGATGGTAAGCTGTGGCAACCTTGTGCTTCACTCCATGTTTGCCAAGTAACCATTTCAACCACTTGTTCACAAAATGGGACCTTTCATCACTAAAGATGGCTTGCGGAGTTCCAAACCTTGTGAACACATGCTTTTGTAAAAACTTCATCACAACCTTAGCATCGTTTGTCGGAAATGGTTTAGCCTCAATCCACTACAGCTACCAAGATGTACTTGTGACCAAAAGATGGAGGGAAAGGACTAAGAAAGTCAATACCCCTAACATCGAACAATTCTACCTCAATGATGATTGTTCGAGGCATCTCATTTCTGTTGGTGACATTTCCAACCCTTTGACATCAATCACAACTCTTTACGTAAGCATATGCATCTTTAAATAGTGTTGGCCAAAAGAATCCAGCTTACAATACTTTGGCCACAGTACGTGTACCTTCGAAGTGTCCCCCACTAGGAGCTGAGTAACAGTGGTATAGAATCTTATGTACTTCATCTTCTACCATGCACCTCTTGATCATTTGATCTATTCACTTTTTAAACAAGTATGGTTCTTCCCAGAAATAGTACTTTACATCGTGGAAAAACTTTTTACTTTGATGATATGTCTTATGAATCAGCATCAAACCACAAGCTAAATAGTTAGTAATATCAGCAAACCAATGGGTATTATGGACATGATATACTCTAGAAATGTTTCCAGAATGGGTATAAGTGGAGAATTCTCTTCTTGCCGCTCCAATCTGGACAAGTGGTCATGCTACTTGGTTTTCTACTCCCTTTCGATCTTGAATTTCTAAATCAAACTGTTGAAGTAGAAGTACCTATCAGATCAGTCTCGGCTTAACGTCTTTCTTGGCAAGAAAATACTTAGTCGCCGAGTGGTCCATATAAACAGTTACCTTGGTACCTACAGATAAGATCAAAACTTGTCAAAAGCAAACAAAATAGCAAGTAACTCTTTCTCTGTCACCATATAATTCAGTTGAGCTCCTGTTAGATTTCAACTTGCGTAGTAGATGGGATGAAAAACTTTGTTCCTCGCTGGCCCATGACAGCACCTATCGCGAAGTCACTTGTGTCACACATCAATTCAAATGGCAAATCCCAGTCTGGTGTGACGATTATGGGTGCAAAAACTAGTCGACCCTTGAAATCTTTAAAAGCTCTTAAGTACTTCTCATCAAATTTAAACGTTGTGTCCTTCTCCAATAATTTGCATAAGGGTTTAGCAACTTTGGAGAAGTCCTTGATGAATCTTTGATAGAAACCGACATGGCCTAAAAAGCTTCTAACACCTTTTACAGATGTTGGAGGTGGGAGTTTCTCAACAACATCTACCTTTGCTTTATCTACCTCGATTCCAAGTCTTGTTATCCGATTCCTTAGAACAATACCTTCTCGTACCATGAAATGGCACTTTTCCTAATTGAGTAAGAGATTTCTTTCTTCACATTGCCTTAGTACCTTGTCTAGATTGGCTAGGCAATCATCATATGTATCTCCAAATACTAAAAAATCATTCATAAAGACTTCCAAGTATTTTTTAACCAGGTCAGTAAAAATAGACATCATGCATCTTTGAAATGTAGCAGGTGTATTACATAAACCAAATGGCATGTGTCTAAATGCGAATGTACCGTACGGGCAGGTGAATGTTGTCTTGTGTTGATCTTTCGGTGCTACCATAATCTGGTTATACCCCGAGTATCCATCAAGAAAATAGTAGAAGTCTCGCCATGCGAGTCTATCTAGCATCTCGTCCAAAAATAGCAAAGAAAAGTGATCTTTCCTAGTTGCCTTGTTCAGCTTCCCATAATCGATGCAAATTCTCCATCCCGTAACCATTCTAGTTGGTATCAACTCGTTATTCTTGTTTTCAATGATCGTGATACCTCTTTTCTTTGGCATGCATTAGATCGAAGTTACACATGAAATATCTAAGATGGGGAAGATTATACTCACATCTAACCACTTGATGATTTCTTTCTTGACTACGTCCTTCATGATGGGGTTCAGTATTCATTTTCCATCAATCGTCCCTTTTTCACCATATTCCAGGATAATCTTGTGCATACATACAGATGGACCAGTTCAGCAAATATCAGCTATGGTTTATCTAATAGCCTTCTTGAATTGTTTCAATACCAGGATGAGTTTCTCTTCTTGCTTAGTAGTTAATTCTGCTGAAACAATCACAGGCAGTGTATGAGTTACCTAAATAAACATATTTTAAATGTGAAGGAAGTACCTTGAGTTCTAATTTAGGTGGCTCCTCGATTGATGCTTTTGGTTGGGCATAATCCCTATTCTCTAACTCCAAAGATTTAAAATGGGATTGCAGATTAAATCCCCTTTGATTAGCTTCTAAAAAAGCTAAGTATTTATCCTCCTCTTCATCATTTGGAGGATTTGATGTCAAAATTCATTCCAATGGGTCCTCAACATAGTTGAGTTCCTTTTCTACGATTAAATCCTCTAAATCAAACACTGCAGAGCAATCATCAATTGTGTCAGGAAATCGCATAGACTTAAAAATGTTAAATGTTACCTGATTATCTTGAACACGTATAGTAAGCTCACCCTTCTACACATCAATAAGGGTCCTTCCGGTTGCTAAGAACGGTCTTCCTAGGCTGATTGGCACCTCTTTGTCTGCTTCAAAGTCTAGAATCACAAAGTCAGCAGGAAAGATAAATTTGTCTACACGTACCAATATGTCCTTGATTTTTCCTTCTGGATGTGCTAAGGATCGATCTGATAATTGAAGTGTAATTGTAGTAGGTCTAACTTCACCTATCCCCAACTTCCTAAATATTGACATGGGCATCAAGTTGATACTTGAACCCATGTCACATAGTGCCTTACCACAATATCTTGCTCCAATATTGCAAGGTACGGTAAAACATCCAGGATCATTCAATTTTGGGGTAGTTTGTCTTAAAGATATGCACTACATTCATTCGTTAGGGCTACCATCTCAAATTCCCCAACCCTTTATTTTTTAGACAGGATATCCTTCATGAATTTGACGTAGTTCGGCATTTGTTCAAGTGCTTCAACGAATGGGATGTTGATATGAAGTTGCTTGAGTACGTCTAGTGTGACAACCCGAATTAGGGCCTAATCAGAATAGTGGTTTCGTGACCACAAATCCGAGATAGAAATAATTATTTTATAATTATTTTGAGGTTATGATATGATTGCATGATTGTGTGAAAATTTTATGAAGAAATTCCATGCATAAAATGCTTAATTTGAAGTTAGGGGCTAAATCGAATAAGCTGCAAAACTTGCATTCTAGAAGTTTTTAGTATGAAATTGCTTTGAATATTAATTAGGAGGTCTTAAATAGCAATTTGACCAATTTCTAAAATTTTGGACAAAAATGGGCTTGTACATGAAAATTTTCAAAGAAAGGCATTAAGGGCATTTTGGTCATTTGTATATTAAATGAAATAAAATGGGAAAAATAACACAAAATTGGTTATCATCTTCATTAGTTGCTGCGAAAATTGCTCTCCTCCATAGCTAGGGTTTCTTCAACTTTGAAGCTCCATAGTAAGTGATTTCAAGCCCCGTTTTAATGTTCTTTACGTTTTTGGATTCGTGTAGTTCGATTAAGCTTATGCTAACAATAATTCAACCTAGGGTTCATATTTGGAAAAATACCCATAGGTGAAATTTGTGTATTTTGATGTTTTATGGTAGAATATGAGGTTTTAAATTATGTTAGACAACTTGTGCTACTCGGTTTTAAGTGAAAGCGAGTAAAAAAGCAGCATAATCGGTAAAAATACCTATTGTTCACAACTATGTGTTAGAGTGAGAATTTGATGTGGTCATAGAAGATAAAAATGTTCAGCATGTCATAAAACATAAGAATAAGGGCTGAAATTAAATTTCCGAGCCTAGGGGCAAAATTGTAATTTTGTAAAAGTTAGGGGCAAAAATGTAATTTTTCTATAATGTGATCTTTGGATTAAAATAAATAGTATGAGTGCTAAATGAGCTAAATGTGTTGTTATAGATCAAGAAAGGCGTGGAATTGACCTCGAACGAGGGAAGGAAAAAGTTTTGGACTAAATCACAAAATTTCCACATTTTGCACCGAGGTAAGTTTGTATGTAAATATTATATTATTTTCATTTACATTCCTATATATTTCAGCCTATTATATGAATATACTAGCTGATGTTAAAATATAAATCGACTATTGGGAGAATAAAAATAAATAATAGAGAGGAATCCCGATTGAACATTCGGAGAGATCGAATAAAATAGAGGGCGTAGTTAGGTCACATGTATGATGCTGAGTGCACATCATGTGTACAAGAAAAGCTACGAAATACCATGTAGTAGCTAGGTCACATGTGTGATACGGGATGTATCCCATGTAGACAAGAGAGCTACGTAAGAGATAAATGTAGCTAGGTCACATGTGTGATACGGGATGTATCCCATGTAGACAAGAGAGCTACGTAATAAATAAATGTAGCTAGGTCGCATGTGTGATTCCAAGTGAAGGACACCATGTAGACAAGAAAGCTCTGAGACAAATTGGCTAGGTCACATGAGTGGTATTAAGTGTTCACCATGTGTACAAGAGAGAGCGAATTAAATGAAGTATGATGGTGGAAATTTGTGTGCTAAAACCATTAAATATCGAGGATTGATCCGAATTGTTCAACGGGATGGTTTTGTGGTGACGTTGTGGTTATGGACCTATACTTATGATGAATGAATTGTGGTGAAAATGATTTGTGGCATATCTATATATGTAAGATAAAATGAGGGTAGCATAAAGAATGTGTGAAAGAGTGAAATTTGCATTAAAACTGTTTTGGATGGTAGCAGTGATGTGATTTTGAAAAATCACCAAAAATAGGAGGAACATAATTAGAGGTTGAATGAGATGTGCAATTAAATTTTAATGAGTCTACTTTCATATAAAAGAATCAGAACAAGCAAAGGAATTTTATATTTTGAGATATTTACAATTGTGTGTGACTTGCTCAGGATGAATGTGTGATCCCCTGTTTCAACTTTGAAAAATCATTAAAAATTGTACAAAGCAAATTAAGAAATATAGTTTACATACCTAAATTCCTTATTGAGTCTAGTTTTAAATGAAATAAATTTCAGGGTTATTTGAATTGTGTACTGAGAGAAATTCAATTCGTAGTGAACAGAGGGCAGACTAGTCGAGCTGTGTAACAGGGGAAGCTTTAACTAATAAACTGTACTAATCGGCTGAACCAAAAATTCTAGAAAAAATTAGCAAAGAGATTTATGAGTCTAGATTCAGGAAATTTTACGGATTTGAATTTTTGAGTTTTTCAACTCGAGTTATGATTTATTTAGTGAATATGATGCAGGGGGGGACAGCTTGATCAAATTGGGACAAACAATAAAAGTATAAAAATATTTTATAATTGAGTTATGTTGTAAACATGTTAGATTTCTTATTTGTTATTTATATACTTACTTACTAAGCTATATGCTTATCTTCTTTTCTTTTCTTTTTTTTTTCTTGTCTTATAGAGTTACTAAGCCAGATTGGGAATTGAAGATCGTCGGAGACCCATCCACGCTATCAATACTTTTTGGTACATTGTGAACACTATTTTGAAATATGGCATGTATAGCAGACTTGGTTATTTTGTTACGTGTCATAAATGTCTAGGTTTAAATTACTACTTATAGTGTCAAGCTAATCATTTTGTATGAAACTTTTGGAGTTAGTTTGTATTGTTAATAACAGTTGTTATAATGATCAAATTGCACGCTATATTTTTGTTGGGTTTTATTTAATAGTATTTACCATGATTTGTTAATACCTCGTACCCTGTTCCGGCTACGGATATGGGTAAGGGGTGTTACATCTAGGAACTTTTTGAATTGAATTTCCTACTTTTGCTTCTGAAGTCTTTGAGGGTAAGGTGGTGGAGGTTTCTTTACTGGAACTGGTTGATTCATCTTCTGTGGTAATTCTGCATCTAACAGAGTTGTTAGTTGATCAGAATTAGCTGGTTCTGAAGTTACCTTGTCTGACTTTACAGATTCTGGTTCTTGTGAAAGTAGAATTTCAATACTCGGTTGAACGTCCTCTGAGTCTTGAGCATCAACTGGCTCCTTTTGAACTTCGACGGTGTTGGGTTCTAATATCTTTTCACTTCTCAATGTCAATGCTTTACAATGCTCCTTCCTTGGATTCCTCAAATTCCCCATATCACTAAGTAAAACACCCTGTGGTCGGTTTCTGAGTTCAGTTGCCAGCTGGCCCATTTGATTTTCTAGGTTTTTCAATGTAGCTGCTTGGCTTTGGATTAATGCATCATTCTTGGCCATGTATGCCTTCAACAAATTTTCTAAGCAATTGGATGGTTCAGTTTGGGTTGGTTTCTGAACTTGTTGGGGAAAACTAGGTGACTGGGTCAATCTAGGTTGGGCGTAAGTATTACTGGTTCCAGTCCCTTGGTTACTCTAGGAAAAATTCGGGTGGTTTCGCCATGATGGGTTATAGAAATTGGATTGCAGTCCTTTCCTTCCTTGATTTTGATTTTGGTTACCCATGTAATATATGGATTTTGGGTTCGATGGACATTCTTCAAATAAATGTCCTTCCCCACAATAGAAATAGGCTATATTTTCAAATTGATTTGGTGGCTGTGCTGCAAAACTATTAGACCCATTAGTAGTAAAATTTTTTAACATTGAGGATATTGATGATACCTAAGATGCGAGTGAAGTAAGAGCGTCTACTTCATGTATTCTAGCAACTCATCTTCCTGACGCTGCTCGATTGGTTAGCCATTGATAATAGTTGCTGGAAATCCTTTTAATGATTTCATAAGCCTTATTATAAGACTTAGAAAGGAGAACACCATTAGTGGAAGCATCCACTACCATCCTCGTTGGGCATTGAGACCATTATAAAATATCTCAAGTTAGATGTAATATGGGATTCCGTGATGAGGGCACTTTCGTAATAATTCTCTGCACCTTTTCCATTGTTGGAAGGCAGTGATCTCATTTCTCAACTTAACATTCTTGCTAGGCGGGAAATACTTCATAAAAAATCTTTCTGCTAACTCTTGCCATGTAGAAATTAAATTTGGTGGCAACGAGTTTAACCATGCTCGAGCTCTATCCTTTAGCGAATACGGGAATAGCTTCAATCGTAATGCATTTTTGGGTACTCCGGCTAACTTGAAAGAATCGCTCACCTCCATAAATAGTCATAAGTGTAGGTGAGGATCTTCGGTAAGCATTCCACTAAATTGGCCCACTGTCTGAAGCATTTGAAACATGACTAGCTTCAGCTCGAACTATTGTGCCTCAAATTCACGTCTCTTAATACCCGGATTAAGATCATTAAACATTGACACTGCATACTATCTTAAAGTTCTATCCCTATTATCAGCAATAAAGATAGGATTTTGAGCACGGTTTGCTCCATTTCCTTGATTCAGATTTTCAAAGTTCATCTCTTTGGTCCTTCTCTGACTTGCTTGTCTTCTTCGCTATCGAAAATTTTATTCAATCTCAGGGTCTACAAGGAGTAAATCAATAATTCGGTCAATACTCATAAGCACCCAAAATAATCATAGAAAAATTGATTAAGTTAAAATTGAACAGAAAGAAAAAAAAACCAAAATGCAAAAACAAATTAAAAAATAATGACTTTTTAAAATAGTCCCCGACAACGGCGCCAAAAACTTGGAACGGCGAAAATGTGCAAGTGTACACAATCGCAACAAGTAATAAAGTGACATAATTTTGGAATGCTATTTAAAACACTTTGGTGAAAAAAATATTTTGTTTGCAGAGGGTGATTAAAAACTAAGATTTTAAACTAAATAAATAAATCTCAAATGCAGGATTTCGAAATACGAGTTTAACCAAGATGACATAATTGTGTTAGATTAATTACATTTCTTAACTTAGAAATATTAAACTCATGTTTATATTGCTATGAATAAATTCACGGCAACTCAGTAATTTTTTAACAGCCTGATTTAGACCCTATTCGGAATGATGGTTTCGGGACCACGAATCTGAGTCAAAAAAATTTTAAAATTTATTTTCTGTGTTCATTATGTGTGAATTTATATCCGTGAAATTTTCGTGTTTTAATTTTATCGTTTGAGTGCCTAATTTAATAAAATGGCTTAATCGCGTAAAATAGAAAATTTATGGTTTAATTTGTAAGGGCCAAAATGATGTTGTCATTATTGCATGAGGTATATAAGTTGCAATATTGCCATATGAAATAGTGATGGACAATTTTGGCCTTAATATATAAGTGTTAGTTATTCATTAATAAAGGTTAAAAATGTAAAATGTTAAATAATATATATGTTCTAATAAAACATAAAATAAACACATGCATTCATCTTTTTCCACCATGACCAAATGTTAAAAGAAAGAGAAATAATAAAGCTTTAGGGTATTTGGCCATTTGATAGCTTGATTAAGGTATGTAACTAGCTCGATTTTTGATAATTTTTACGTTTTTGAGATCGTTGCAGTGTAATGTACAAAGCCCATGCTTGAATTTCTGATTTTGATGAATATTTTGAGTTATGCCATTAATAAATAATTGAGCTTTGTGATGTTAGATGATGAATTATGAAAGATATGTTTTGGATTAATATGTTTTGTATTGGAATTTTTGATGAATTTGAGTAATTAAGGCTAAATTGCAAAAATAATAAATTGAGGGACTAAAATGTGAAATAAATGAAATGTATGGACTTGTATGAACATAAGGAATATTCAGCCTAAGCATAGTATATTCAAATTTTGGATGTTTTGTGTTTTGTGCAATTTGGACTAAATTGTAAAAAATGTAAAATGTCAGGAGCAAAATGGTAATTCATCCATTTATGTGTTTTTGGATTAAATTAAATGAAATTATGTTTGAATGAGTTTAATTTGAATATGTTTAGATCAAGAACCAAAGAAATCAGATTTGGATCGGGGGAAAACCAAGGTTGTTGAATAATCATCCTGTTCCGATTATCATTGTCTGAGATAAGTTTATGAGCAAATATATGTTATTTATTTGATTAAGTATGAACTATATAAGTTGAAATGAATAATGTGATAGTATATATGTGGAAGCTGAATATGTATAATCCTGAAAGCTATGTGTATGAGTTCGATTCGATCGAGTTATGACGTCTGAAAGCCCCGCACGAACCATAGGAATAGCTAGGATACATATGTCATGACATAGGATTTCTGATATGTGTTCTCGTGTAAGACCACGTCTGGGACATTGGCATCAATGTGTGATTACGTGTAAGACCCTGTCTAGGATAGTGGCATCGATATGTGATTACATGTAAGACCACATCTGGGATGGTGGCATTGTACGATATGTGTGATTATTCGAGTATCCTACTCAATTCCAAATGGTTCAACGGGCAATGATAAGTTGTGATCGAATGTGTAAATCGAGCTAAAGTGATCAGGTATGTGATAGTTGATTACCTATTTGAAAATATGGTAAGTTGGTTATTTGATATGTGATGGAAATTATACATGATGCTAATGTAAATATATGTGTATTTGTGAAGTATATTCGGCCACATGTCATGTATAAGTATGTGATATTAAGGTTTGATTCATTAGTATATGCATATGAGTGTATATATATTCGGTTATATAATGATATTAAGGCTTTGAAATTGAATGATACTTTGATAATAGATATATGTATGTTCGGCCAAGATAAAGTTTATATATGAAAGTATATGTTGTATATGAAACTGTAAGCTTGAAATTAAATGTGATTATGATAGCATAAATTGGTTTGGTTAAATTGAGTTGATTATGTCATTGAGTTGTTTATTTGCTTATGACTTACTAAGTTGCGATAGCTTACTGTGTGTGTATGTTTGCTTTTGTTTTTTAGATTTTAGAGACTAATTACGGGCTCGGGGATCGTCAGCGAAGTCTATCACACTATCAATTGTTTCGGTACATTTATAAGTTTGAACTTGAACCTATAGCATGTATAGGCTAGTTTATATATTTGATTTTGGGGTATGTAAATTTGAGCCATGCGAAAATGGCTTATTATTTTGTTAAGCTTGGATTTTATGCTTTGATCAAATTATGGTTATGTTTGGTTTTGGTGTTTTGACTATGGCTTATATATATAAGTATATATATATGTGAATCTTGTTTGATATGCTTTGATAAGGCTTTGTTATGTGAATTGGTATTAAGATAAATTCGGTTATGGCATATAGAGGAAGTGAAGTTGATATGGTTTATTAATATTTGAGGTTTAGCATGTTTGATTATGGATGAGTTTATTTTGGTAAAAATGTTAAAGATATATGTGTTTGATGAATGTATTCGACTATGATATTAAGTTTAGGTAATGAATATAAGTTGTTTGAGATTCGACAATAGATTAATTAGGAAATTAATGTTTATCAATAAATGGTTATGTTTAATATTAAATTTTATGCATTTCGACCATGTTTATATTTATATGATTTAATGATATGTTTGTTTTTGATTTGAGAGTTTGGTTAAATTATGTATATATATATATAAACTTGTGAAGTGCTTGGCATGAAATACAAATTATGGTTGATGTATGGAATTTATTTTATGCAAAGTTACATGTGTGTGATATGGTTGAGTAAAATGAAAGTGGACATTGAATAAGCATATGTATTTAGTAAGTTTATATTCGGCTAAGACATTGGAAAATGACCAAATGAATAGTAATTTAAGTTATAAGGAATCATGATTGTTTTTATGCTAATTAGGTAAGCTGATTTTTGAGTTAAGTTATTAATCAAATGGTTCCTACTAATATGTACCATGCGCATAATGTTATAAATTTTGAAATTTTGCTTGAGGTATTTCTGAGATTTATTAATACAATATTTGTTGTACGTTTAATAGTTATGAATTAACAATTCTTACTATATGTTTCTAAGCACGGTTTCACATTATATTTATATGATTGTTTTTGAATATGACAGGGTTTGAGTATGAAATTTGATGTTTGTTTAAGTTTAATGTTTCCTAAAATTTTATTATGCGTTTTATAAATTATTATGTATGCATTTCTAATGACCTAAGAGTTTATGTAATCATTCGGAAGTTGAGTCTGGTCCGGTAATACCTCATAACCCTATTTCAGCGACGGATTTGGATTAGGGGTGTTACATTTGATTGGTATCAGAGCTACGATTTAGTCAATTCTAGGGCTAACGTAGCGCATGTGAGTCTAGCTATACATGCCAGGTTTTATACTGCGATAGTGTGATGATTCCTGACATTTGAAAATGTGTTTTCGTATAGTAAATGAATCTCGATCAAGCCATAGCTAATGATGTTGAGAGTATAACGCCTACTCCCGCTCAAGGGACAGCACCAGTTGATTCTCGACTGACTTCGAGTAACCAAGAGGGAGAGGCTAAACAAGCCTTTTACCAAATGATTAATGATTGGTTTACTCAGTATATCTGGACAAATCTGGCTACAGAACAACCTTCACCCCCGACTAATCCTCTTCTGATACCAGTTATACCTCAAATGATTGATCTGTTGAGAGCACATAAGCTCCCTGTTGATAAAATCAGAAAACATGAGGCTAAGGAATTCAGAGCTACTGATGATGATGATGCTGACCGAGCTGAATTCTGGCTCGATAATACTATCTGCGTGTTTGATGAGCTATCTTGTACCCTGATGAGTGTCTAAAATGTGCTATATCCTTGCTACGAGACACCGCATATCACTGGTGGAATACATTAGTATTGGTGGTTCCAAAAGGACGGGTGACCTAGGAGTTCTTGTAATAGCCCGATTTAGACCCTATTTTGAATGGTAGTTTCGGGACCATGAATAGGAGTCAGAAAAATATTTAAAAATTATTTTCTATGTTTATTATGTGTGAATTTATATGTGTGAAATTTTCGTGCTTTAATTTTGTTGTTTGAGTGCCTGATTTCATAGAAGGGCTTAATCGCATAAAATAAAAATTTGGTGGTTAAATATGTAGGGGCTGAATTGAACTTGTCTTATTAATATGAAGCATTTAAGTTGCAAATAGACCATTGGAGTTAGTGATGGACGGTTGTATCCTTGATATATATGTTTTAGTTATTTAATTATAAAGGTTATATTTGTAAATTAATTAATATGTAATAATAATATAAAACATAAAATGAAACACAAAGTGTTCATACACTTTGCATGACCGAAATTAGAGAAAAGAAAAGAAAATAAGGAGTTTAGGGTTCGGCCATTAGTAAAGCTCAATCAAGGTATGTAACTAGCTCGATTTTTTATAATTTTTACGTTTTTGAGATCATTGCTAAGTTATCTACAAAGCCCATACTTGAATTTTTTATTTTGGTGAATATTTTGAGTTATGCCATTGATGAATAATTGAGTTTTGTGATGTTAGTTGATGAAATATGAAATATATGTTTTGGATTGATATGTTTTGTATTGGAATTTTTTATGATTTTGAGTAATTAGGGCTAAATTGCAAAAATAATAAATTGAGGGACTAAAATGTGAAATAAATGAAATGTATGGACTTGTATGAACACAAGGAACATTCAGCCTAAGCATAGTATCTTCAAATTTTGTATGTTTTGTGTTTTGTACAATTTGGACTAAATTGTAAAAAGTGTAAAATGTTAGGGGTAAAATGGTAATTCATCCATTTATGTGTTTTTGGACTAAATTGAGTGAAAATATGTTTGAATGAGTTTAATTTGAATATGTTTAGATCAAGAACCAAAGAAATTGGATTTGGATCGAGGGAGAACTAAAGTTGTCGACTGGTCGTCCTGTTTCATTTTTCATCGTTCGAGGTAAGTTTATAAGCAAATAGATGTTATTTATCTGATTAAATACGTGTTATATATGCTGAAAGGTATAATATAAAAATATGTATATGATAGTCGAATTGAATATGCTTGATAGCTATGTGTACGAGTTCAATTCAATCAAGTTACGACATCCGATAGCCGAGTATGAACCTTAGGAATAGCTAGGATACATATGTCATGAAATAGGATCTGATATGTGTTTTTGTGTAAGACTACGTCTGGGACGTTGGTATTGATATATGTGATTATGTGTAAGACCATGTCTGAGACATTAGCATCGTATTTGATTCATGCAAGACCTTGTCTGGGATAGTGGCATCGATATGAGAGAGCATGTAAGACTCTAGGACGTTGGCATTGTATGGTATATGTGATTATGAGTATCCTATTTAATTCTGAATGGTTCAGTGGGCAATGATAGTTGTGATTGAATGTGCAAAATCAGTTAAAGAGATCAGGTACATGATAACTTATTACCTATTTGAAATAAGGTAAGTAAGTTACTTGATATGTGTTTCAAATCAAGTATGGTATAAATGAAAAATGTATGTGTATATGGGAAGTGTATTCGGCCTTTTGATTACTTAATATGAATATTTATGAAATGATTCATGAATTTATGTATATAAGTATATGGATGTTCGGTTATATAATGGTACTATGATTTTTAAAAATTGAATGTCACTTTGATGATAAAAACATGCATATTCGGCCAAGGTATAGTTTGTATATGGAATAATAAGTTATAGATGAAATCATGATCTTGAAAATATATGTAACTATGACAGTATAACTTAGTTTGGTTTATTAAGTTGATAATGTCATTGGGTTGCTATTTACTTATGACTTACTAAGCTATTATAGCTTACTTTGTGTGCTTATGTTTGCCTCTGTTTTATAGATTTTGAGATCTAGTTACGAGCTCACGGATCGTCAGTAAAGTCATCACACTATCGACTATTTTCGGTATTTTATAAGCTAAATTTTCGAGCCTATGGCATGTATAGGCTAGATTATATTATGAAATGTTTTATTTTGGTTAATGTAATCAAGAGCCATGCGAAAATGGCTTATTACTTTGTTATGTTTGGATTTAATGCTTCATTTAGGTGATGGTTATGTTTGATTTTAGTGTTCGGCTATTGCTTATATATATATGAATCTTGGTTGATATGCTTTAATGAGGATTTTGTTATGTGACTTAATATTAATGCTTTCATGCATTCAGTTTTGGCACAAGAATGTTAATAGGGTATACTTTGGTAGGTATGTTATATGATATTGATATGCTAAATTAGGTATGATATGAAATGTTGTGGATAGATCTTGTCAAATAAATATGTATGTTAGTTATATATATATATATATGATGAGCTTGGTTTTGGTTATTCGGTATTGGTAATTATGGATGTATATGTGATTGACTTGGCGATGGTTTATGCATAGATGAAATATACATGTCTAATTAGTTGTTATGTTTGGTTAAGGTGATATACAAGATTTGGTATTAATAGACATTGATTATATTCGAACATAGTAAGAGTTTATTTCGATATGATTATTATCTAGTATTAAAATTTGTGTTTTGGATATATGTTTATATTTAGTTAATGACTTATTCTTGTGAAGTATAAATTTGTACATGTTTTGTTGGAAGTTACTATAGAGTACTTGTGTATTTGGTTATATGATGAAAATATATGAGATGGTTATAATTAACTTGGTGACGGCACTTGCACATATGTAATTATATATTTATACTTTTGCATATGATATATTTGGAATGTTTTGTTTTCAGGATTGGTATATTAAGACAGCCTAGTATTGAAATGAAATGATAAAGAAATATATATATGTATTCAAATGGGACTTATTGTCTTAATTTGGTTATAATGGTAATGTATGTGTCATATAGATATGCATAAGTCATGGTTGTAACATAGTAAAATGGACAAGTAAAGACAAGTTGGTATGTTATTTAGATTTATTAATATGTTATATTTGTGATTCGGCAATTGTGTTTAAAGTAGGTGCATAAAATTTGTAAGTTGATAGATTATTTCATATATAAATCATTCGAATGCTTTAAATGTTAAGTTTGCAGATATGATTTGAATATGAAATGAATACATTGGGTTATGAGTTAAGCATTTGATTTCTATGATTATCTGTTTGTATTGATTGAATAGAAATTCGAATGATTAGATAAATGGTATAATCGAAATATGTTAGTTTGGTTTAAAAATTTTACTAGATGATTAACTTTGTAATAAAAGTTTGTTCTGAATTGTGTTATGATCAGTAATGCCTTGTAACCTTATTCTGGCGATGGATACGAGTTAGGGGTGTTTCAGTTCTTTTAGACTGAGTTCAGTAAGAAATACATCAGCTAAATATTCATTGATCAAAAACACAAAGAATTTCTTGAGTTAAAATAGGGTCGCATGACTGTGATAGAATATGAGCAGAAATTTGTGAGACTCAGCAGATATGCCCTTGAATGTATATCGACTGAAGCTATAATGTGTAAAAAATTCGAAGACGAGTTAAATGAAGACATTAAACTGTTAGCTGGCATTCTTGAAATAAAATAGTTTATTGTACTTATTGAGCTAGCATGCAAAGCCGAAGAGCTTGGGGAAGAGAAAAGAAAAGCTGACTTTGAAGCTAGAGATTTACATAGAGACCATCGAGGAAGTTATTTCAATCGGCATCAAAAAGATTTCGAGATGATTCTAGCCGTTCAAAGGCTACTGCGGGTTATTCTAGATGTGATCAGGATAGACCACCGGTGAGTTCAAAAGCTACCTCAATAGCTAGTGTTGGTAAAGATAGACCAAATCAACCAGAGTGTAAACATTGTGGTAAACGACATTCCGTCAGTTGTAGATTGCATGATCGGGCCTATTTTAAATGTAGATTGATGGATCATTTCATTTGTGAATACCCTGAGTTAGCTGAACAAAATACAGTATAGAATGCGAAATCGAGTAACATGTCAGCTCGAGGTAGACCACCCAGAAATACGGGTAATGTGAGTAGCTGTCAGAGAGGAACTAAAGACACAGTAGTTCAATCTGAGGCTCGCGCACCTGCCAGATCTTATGCCATTCATGCTCGCGAGGAGGCTTCATCCCCAGATGTTATTACTGGTACATTCACTCTCTATGATACTAGTGTAATTGCATTGATTGACCCTGGTTCGACTCATTCTTATGTGTGTGAGACCTTAGTATTCAGTAAGAATTTTCCTGTTGAGTCTATTGAGTTTGTGACTAGAATATCGAACCTCTTGGGCCGGTGTGTTTTGGTTGACAAAGTGTGTAAGAATTGTCCTTTGATGATTCGAGATTTGTGTTTTTCGACTGATTTGATGTTGTTATCATTTGATGAGTTTGATATAATTTTGGACATGGACTGGTTGACTTTGCATGATGCTATCGTAAACTACTAAAGAAAGACTATTGTTTTACGGTGCCAGAATGATGAGATTATTCAAATTGAATCTAATGATTTGAATTGTTTACCGGTAGTGATATCTTCAATGTTAGCTCAGAAGTATGTGAGAAATGGTTGTGAAGCTTACTTTGCGTATGTGCTTGATAGTAAAGTGACAGATTGAAAGATTGAATCAGTACCAATTGCGTGCGCGAATCCGGATCTGTTTCTTGAAGAATTGCCAGGTTTGCCACCTATCCGAGAAGTAGAGTTTGGTATTGAGTTAGTACCGGGAATGACTCCGATATCGCTAGTTTCGTACAAAATGGCACCTACTGAATTAAAAGAATTGAAAGCTCAGTTGCAAGAGTTTACAAATAGGGGCTTTGCGCGACCGAGTTTTTCTCTATGGGGTGCACTGGTTTTGTTTGTGAAAAAGAAAGACAAAACTATGAGAATGTGTATTGATTACCGACAGCTCAATAAGGTGACCATAAAGAATAAATATTCGTTGCCATGGAATGATGACCTGTTTGATCAGTTAAAAGAGGTTATAGTATTTTTGAAAATAGATTTGAGATTAGGCTACTATCAGTTGCGAGTTAAAGACTCCAATGTGCCGAAAACTGCATTTCGAATGAGGTACGGACACTATGAGTTTTTGGTTATGCCTTTTGGACTTAATAATGAACTTCTTGTTTTCATGGATTTGATGAACTAGATATTCAGAAGTATTTAGATCAGCTTGTGGTTTTGTTCATAGATGACATTTTGATATATTCTCGTGATGAAACTTAGCATGCCAAACATTTGAGACTTGTGTTACAAACTTTGCGAGATAAACACCTGTATGCGAAGTTCAGTAAATGTGAGTTCTAGTTACGCGAAGTCAGTTTTCTGGGATATGTTGTCTTAGCATCGGGTATTTGGGTTGATCCGAGTAAAATTTTTGCTATACTTGATTGGAAACCTCTGAAAAATGTTTCTGAAGTTCGAAGTTTTCTAGGACTTGCTGGTTACTATAAATAATTCGTGAAAGGTTTCTCTATGATTGCAACCCCGATGACGAAGCTTTTACAGAAAGATGTTAAATTCGAATGGTTAGAAATGTGTCAGAAAAGTTTTGATCAGTTGAAAGTCCTTTTGACCGAAGTTCCAGTACTAGTTTAGCCAGAATCATGTAAAGAATTTGTTATCTATAGTGATGCATCTTTGAATGGTTTAGGTTGTGTTTTGATGCAGGAAGGCAAAGTTGTAGCTTATGCCTCGAGACAGTTAAAGCCGCATGAAAAGAACTATCCGACATATGATCTGGAATTGGCAGCTATTGTGTTTGCATAGAAAATATGGCATCACTATCTGTTCGGTAAAAATTACACGTTTATACTAATCACAAAAGTTTAAAATATTTGATGACTTAGAAAGATCTGAATTTGAGACAGCGACGATGGTTAGAGTTGCTTAAAGATTACGAGCTTGTGATTGATTACCATCTGGGAAAGGCTAATGTTGTTGCTGATGCTCTAAGCCAAAAATCACTATTTGCTTTGCGTGCAATGAATGCGTATATGGCTATGTCTGATGATGGTTTGATTATAGCTGAGTTAAAAGTAAGACTGTTACAGATTTTTTATTCTCAAAAAGTTGATAATGATTTGTTAACAAAGTGGGGCCAATGTGATTCGAATGTTAATTCAGAGTTTCGAGTTGATGCTGAGGGTTGTCTGAGGTTCTGAAACTGAATATGTGTTCCGAGAAATCTAGAGTTGACTCAGATGATTCTGAATGAAGCTCATAATAGTTGACTATTTGTTCACCCAGGTAGTAAGAAAATGTATAATGATCTGAAACAGTTTTACTGGTGGCATGGTATGAAACGAGACATTTCTAACTTTATTTCGAAATGTTTAGTTTGTCAGCAAGTAAAAGCCGAGCATCAGGTACCTTCTGGATTACTTCAGTCGATCATGATACCAGAGTGGAAATGGGATAGAGTCACGATGGATTTTGTATCTAGTTTGCCATTGACACCAAGCAAGAAAAATGTATTGTGGATAGATTGACTAAATCGGCTCATTTTGTTCCAGTTCGCATAGATTACTCACTTGATAAGCTAGCTGAATTGTATGTTTCTCAGATTGTGAGATTACATGGAGTAATTATTTCTATTGTTTCAAATAGAGATCCGAGGTTTACATCGCAATTTTGGAAGAAACTACAAGATGCACTAGGTACCAAACTACACTATAGCACTGCTTTCCATCCCCAGATAGATGGTCAGTCCGAACGAATCATTCAGATACTTGAGGATATGTTGAGATGTTTCATTCTTGAGTTTGAAGGTACGTGGGAGCGATACTTACCTCTGATTGAATTTGCATACAATAATAGCTTTCAATCAAGTATCAAAATGGCACCTTACGAGGCTTTATACAGTCGTAAATTTTGTACACAATTGTATTGGACTGAGCTTAGTGAAAATAAGTTACACGGGGTCAATTTGATCAGAGAGACTGAATAAAAAGTAAAAGTAATCCACGAAAGTCTGAAAATAGCGTCAGATCTTCAGAAATCGTATGCGAACTTAAAACGAAAAGATAGAAAAACTTAAACATCAAATAACTATGAAATTCAAAACTTAAGGTCCTTATATAGTAATTAAACCATTAAGAAAAGTATGTAGTTTTTTCATAATGACTCATTCATGGAAATATAGAAAAAGGTCCATGAATAGATTGGAATTTGAAATAATTAATTAAATTAAAAGATGATAAAAAAAAAAGAAGAAATATCATCTTATTTTATCATCATCAACCTTAAAAATACATAGAAACCCTATGAGTGAGAAAATAAGCTTTCAAGGCCTAATTATGTAAGTTCTCTTGTCCCATTTTTAGTAATTTTGGTATTTTTAAAACTGGGATAGCTTAATCTCTCTATTTGAGGGATTAATTTGAAAAGTTATCAAGGTATGAAAATGGGTCATGAATGTACTATGCTGGAAATTAGAAATTTATGGTAGAAAATGAAAGATTATTGATAGATAAACAACTTTTGCAAAGTTATTTTTGATGAAAACTTGATTTAGGGACTAAAATGTAAACTTGTGAAATTGAGGGAAAATTTCTAAAATTTTAGGTAAACATGTGTTGGGAAATTTGTAATGGGGCTTTGGTTAGGCATGGAATATGGAGTTATTTGCACAAGTTTCATTTTCCGAGCCTAGGGACAAAAATGGAATTTTTGAAAAAGTTAGGGGCAAAATGGTAATTTTGCCTAGGACATAAATTGAGTCTGTTTAAGTATGAAATGTATGAAATTTATGATAAAATTCATTTATATAGATCCAGAAAACACAAACTCGAGGCTAGATCGAAGAAAAGAAAATATTTCAGATTAGTAGACTTTTACGTGAACAAGTGTCGAGGTAAGTTCGTGTAACTTAATCGGGCATGTAATTATGTTAATTAATTGTTGTGTTGGATGTAATGTGCTTTATGTTGATGTGCTTCACTTGTATGCTATGACGAAGAATGAAAATAAGCTTGAAATGGTGATAAAAGGGGTTAGTCCTGATTGGATGTTGAATTTCGATGATTATGTGCGCTTTCCTGAAACAAGTAGGGTCCTACATTTGTTGCAGACGGGATTTAGCTCGGACGAGTAATCCGAATGACCTTGTCATATAAAAGATTTAGCCCGGACGGGTAATCCTAATATAATACCTCTCGAGTATCAATTAAGATTAGGGTTTAGCCTGAACTGGTAATCCTAATTGAGCCTATGAGCATACACTATATAAAGGATTTAGATTGGACTTGTAATCCTGTTAAACGATATGTGACTCGAGAGAGTGTTTCTTGGTTAAGTTCTCTAAGGGGTATCTCTAAATAAGAAATTGATGAATTGTTGAATCGTACACTTCGAGTGTACTACTTGAGCATTCATTGGAATTCAACAATTCAACGGACATAAAACTCTTAACATGGCACAAGAACTTTGAAATGAATTCATAGTGACCTGAAAGAATATTTCTTGATGAGCTCATCTATGTTACTTGATTTACATGAAGATTTTGATGACTAACATGTTTGATTGAATGTATGTGCTTAGGAAAATTTAGCCAAATGGATGGAAATATGATATTGCATGTTTAAATTTAATAATTAAGATTGGTAAGTTTAATTTCCGTTATACGAACTTACTAAGCATGTAATGCTTACTCCTTTTATTTTGCCCTGTCTTATAGTGCTTGGAAGCTCGTGAGGGTTTGAAGATCGTTAGAGAATCGTCACACTATCAACTAGCTATCTTGGGTATATATAGTAAAATCATTTTGGTATAATAGCATGTATAGGACAACTTGGCTAGTGGTGGCTTGAAATGTTATTTTGTAACCTAGCCATTGGAATGGCTAGTGATGGTTCATTTTGGGTATGATTTAGTAAGCTATTGTGATATATATATATACATATGTGTTACGCTAAGTTCATGTGATCAAATGTTGTTAATGCCTAAGTTAAGTTAAGGTGAGTTTGTAACCATGTATGCATGAAATGGTATGCCTTGATGAATGATGGAATTGCCAAATTTGAATGCTTAAAATGGTTGGAATTGGCTGAGTGTTTCATGTGCAGGTTTTTGGGTGATTTTGGGTGAGAAATAAAGCTAGGAAATGGCTTTATTTGTCCACACGGGTAGACACAAGGGCGTGTGTCTAGGCCGTGTGTGGTAACACAGACATGTGGTTAGGCCGTGTGTCCCCTGCACCTTAATTTTGAGAAATAGAATGCTCAGAATTAGGCACACGGGCAGAGACACGAATGTGTGTCTCAGCTGTGTGAGCCACATGTCCTAGAACACGGGTGTGTGTCTTGGCCGTGTGAAACCTGTACCTATTTCAAATTAAATTAATTAACCACACGGCCTAGCACACGGGCATGTGACATGGCCATGTGATATCAATTTGTTCATGAGTTACAAGTGAGAGAGTTACACGGGGTCAGTACACTAGCGTGTGTGATCACACGGCTTGCCGATACGAGCGTGTCCCATATTCACACGGGCGTGTGACCCCTGTATAGTGAAAAATTTTCTGAGTTCTATAAAAATTTCTAAAGTTCTCGGTTTAGTCCTAAACCACTTTCGAAGCATGTTTTGGGCCTCGTAGGCTCGTATTAGGGTCTTTATGATTGATTACAAATGGTTTTAATTTGGACAAAAATTTATTGTTATGAATTGCTCGATTGCATGGGATGTGAGTCTGGTAATGCCTCGTACCCTGTTCCAGCATCGAATACGGGTAAGGGGTGTTACAGACTGGATAGACCACTAGGTCATTGATTCAGGGACCACTGATCATGTTTGTGTTTCTCTATAGGGGTTTGAAGAGACGAAACATCTTAGATATAAGAGTTTATCGTTGTCGATAAGGAACGGGACAAGTGTGGTTGCTAAAGTAGTGGGAGGCAGACATCTTTATTTTGATAATTTTAGGAAGATTATTTTAAAAGGTATTTTCTATTTACCAAGTTTCAAAAGAAACTTAACTTTTATTGCATGTTTATATAAAGACAACTTGACCGTGATTTTAAATAATGGAATTGCAATATTTAGAAATCGTAATCTTATCTGTAATGGGTGGATGTTAAATAATGTCTATTTTATCAAGCCAAAGATGTACGCACTGCTTGAGACTGAAATATCGAATAAGAGACTTAAAACTTCTCACTCCAATGAGGCGTACCTTTGCCATTTAAGACTTTTTCATATTAACCGATAAAGAATCACTAGACTTGTGAACGATGGCATCTTAAGTTCACTTAAAAAAGTTGATCTTCCACAATGTGAATATTGCATAGAAGGTAAGATGACTAAGTGATTTTATAATACAAAGGGAACGAGGGTCAAAAAACCCCTAAAAGTGTGCACACTGATATATGTGGCTTCATAAGCATTATTTCTAGAGGTGGTTACAAGTATTATGTAATATTTATTGATGACTATTCCAGATATAGGCATGTATACCTGCTTCATCGCAAGAGTGAAACATTTGATAAATTCAAAGAGTTTAGTACGGAAGTGGAGAAAAAACTAGGTCTACCCATAAAGGCACTTCAGTTTGATCGAGGTAGGGAATATTTATCTGATGAATTCTTAAGGTACCTCATTGAGAATGATATTTTGTCCCAGTTAACCATGTCGGGCACTCCATAATAGAATTTTGTGGGCAAAGAGAAGAAATCAATGTTAAGTTATTCGAAGCTGTCAATCATTTTTTGGGGATACGTTGTACAAATGACTTGCTATCCTGAATGATGTGCCAAGTAAGGAAGCATCAAAAACCCCATATGAATTATGGCATAGCAAGAAGTTGAATCTTAATCATTTTAGAATTTGGGGATGCTTGACCCATGTATTAGATAAAGATGTAAGGAAGTTGGGCTCGCGGACATAATTTTGCATGTTTGTAGGATATCCAAAGGGAAAAAAGAGTGGTTTGTTTTATAACCTGAAAAAGCAAACAATTATATTGTCTACTCATGCTAATTTCCTTGAAGAAAGTTACATGAATGACTTCAAACCTTGGAGTAAAGAGGTGCTCGAGGAGCTTTCAAGAAATATACAAAACCCTACAAGAATGGTTCTAGAACCAACTTCTAATAGTAGATCTGCAAATGATCAACAACATAGGGAGTTTCAATGCAGTGAGAGGGTCTCTCGTAGGCTTTAGTTTTTCCTATCTAGGGAACGTGTTTTTAACACTAAGTCTATTGAACAAGAAGATGATGGCCTACTCACATATGACGAAGCGATGTAGAATGCTAATTTCAAGCTCTAGGAAATAGATATGAAAGTTAAGATGGACTCCATGTATTCTAACTCAGTGTGGGAACTTGTAGACTTACCAGAAGGGATAAAACTCATAAGGTGTAAGTAGATCTACAATAGGAAAAAAATGCAAATAGAAATGTGGAAACTTATAAGGCCAAACTTGTAGCAAAAGGTTATACCTAGAAAGAAGGTATTGATTACGAAGAAACCTTCTCTCCAGTTGCCATGCTCAAGTCAATTTGCATATTATTATCTATTGTGGTGGCTCCCGATTACGAGATCTGGAAAAAAAATGTCAAGATAGCATTATTGGATGGCTATCTTATAGAGAGCATCTACATGATGCAACCCACCAGATATATAGTTAAAGAAAACAAGCATAAAGTTTACAAATTGCTTAGATCCATATATGGACATAAGCAAGCATCCTGCTCATGAAATCAAAAATTTGATCAAACGATCAAGAGTTTTGGATTTGACGTAAATGAACCTTGTGTTTACAAATTTTTAGGGGATAAAAAGGTGGTCTTCCTCGTTCTATATGTCAATGACTTTCTACTCATTGGAAATGATGTAGGGATATTATCATCGGTTAAACTATGGTTAACCTAACAGGTTAGAATAAAGGATTGGGGAGAAGCTAATTTTGTTTCAGGTATTCAAATCCTAAGGGATTGAAAGAACAAAATGATAGCACTAACTCAGGCTTCATACATAGATAAGATATTGGAACGTTATGCAATGACCGATTCAAAGAAAGGAAATCAACCCTTCGTATCCAGATTTCATTCTCTTTAAAAGATTGTCCTGAGACAGTGGAAGAAAGAGAGAACATGAGAAAGGTTTCATATGCTTCGATGGTAGCAAGTCTCATGTACGCTATGCTATACACATGCCTATATATCTATTTTGCAGTGGGGTTGGTTAGTTGATATAAGGTGAATCTAGGACTAAGGCACTGGCAATTAGTTAAGCATATACTCAAGTATTTATAGAGAACGAGAGATTATATGCTTGTGTATTCTAGAGGAGACCTTACACTTATCGGATATACTGATTCTAACTTCCAAATGTGTCAGGATTTGAGGAAATCAACATTAGACTAATTTTTTTATCCTAAACGGTAGGTCCATAGTGTGAATAAGTTTCAAGAAGGGTTACACTGCTAACTTCAATAGGAAGGGCAGAATATGAGGTACAGAAAAGCTATGACACTATAATAGTGTGAATATAGCTAAACCTAAAAGAAACCACATAAGGACATAACACATTAAGGTAGACGGTAGTTTTTGATAGAATAGTGGATATAGTCAAAGAATGCATCTGAGGACATACCTTGGCGTTTGTTTTACCAAGACTCTACAATCTAGAAAGTTTTTTGGGAAACATGTGAAGGAGCATAGGAATATGAAACATGACTCATCTACTTCACTAGGTCAAGTACGAGACTATTGGATCTGGTTCCTTGAGTGTAGTATTTTTCGTCTAAGTACACTTGTAATTTTATCAAATTGATTGGTTAAAAAATCTATTCATAAATTACATTAATACTTTGTATATTGTCCTCACATGGTTTTTGCATGAAAAGAAAAATGGAAGAAGATATTGATCATTATTTGTTTAATGTTTAACTAATACTAAGCAGTAATACGTGGTTGGATGGTAGTACAAAAAGACGGCTTGTATTAGTAGACGAACCTAAATATGTCCCTAGTCTAATTAGAAATAACCAAACCAATTGAAAGACTAATATTTCGTCTATCAAGTCCAATTAGAGGGATGCCTTGTCTTGGGCATCAAAGCAAATAACTCCCAGATGATAGAGGCATGATGTGACTGATTGGACTAATACTACACCGAACAAGAACCAAGCATAATAGATCCCGATCCCGTTTATTAATTTACTCACTTGTGATATTCATAGTGTGACATACCTAAATCTTGAGTCGATGGCGAACTATGTATGTGTGACTCGTACACTTTGATGTAAGTAAAAGTCTGCGTTCAAATATATAAGGTGCGTTAGGTGTATGACTTCTATAGTATGTAGTGCCATTCACAATAGTGGAATTCATAGCCTAAAACATGGGTAAATGATATCCTCCCATTTGCATTACATTGTTGATGAAAAGTAAATTTGGCTACAAGTGGTCTATCTTTGTGATAGACGACTTGATCACTATTTGATAATGATTGACTTTTCTTGAAAGAAGATGTAATAATTACCTTGAAATAAAATATGATCATATTGAGAGAACAAACATTATCCCAAAAAGATTAATGATATTTTTTGAGGGTAACACATTAACGGCAAGGTCATTAGAGCACTGAGTAGTTGCTTTCGTAATGGTATGTTATTGGTGAGAGCTCAGTCACGATACTATAGTGGAATGACTTCATGACTAAATAAGCTTAAAATTAATAGGTAGAAAGCCAAAATTTAATTATAAATAATTTGAGCCTCAACTACATTTGTCCAATCAGCCCCTCTGTTAGCTCATTGAAACCAAAAATGAATTACATGTTTGAATATAAATGAACATAATGAATAGAAAAAGAGAAATGGGAAACATTCAAGAATGATTATGGTTTTCTTCAAAATGGAGAAATAGAATCATTTAGAAATTAATATAGGTTTCCAAAAATAGAAATGGACCTGATGTGAGAGAGGCCTAGAACCCCTCATGTAAAGTGGTGGAATGGAAAAACCCTAGTATCATTAACTAGGGTTGTTGCTCCCTATATCCTGGATAAACTAGGATTTGTTTTTCTAGTGGAAATAAACTTCTACAACTCTACAAGGGTTATACTTGCTCCACCGATAAAGCTAATTAGAGAACTTTTGAGAGCTTGTTATTCTACCAAAAAATAGAGAGAATTTATTCTTAACTTATAAACATATTTTTTCAGAATAACAAATTGACCAGTTTCTATTAAAGAAGAAAGAATTTTTGTTTTTATCCCAAAAGGAAAACTTTTTCTAGTTCTGTGTTTTGATTCAATTGGTTCGAGCCCACATTCGAAGTAGTTCGTGGTATGAGAATAGTGGAGAAGATCGTTTGGTGGAAAGCCAGAGACTATTAAGGATCCACTTGTCCAAAAACGCACACTACAAATTTTGTTAAGGTTTATTGCTATAAATATCACAAACCAAATTATTTTTCAAAATTTTAATTTTTCGATGTGCAAGAAAATCATTTTCAAATCGGGTTTTTTCCAACACACTAGAGCAGTCCTAAGCAATAGGTCTATCCTAAACTCAACTTCTTGCTCCGGAGGTAATCTAGGTAGCTCTTGAGGAAAAACATCGAGAAACTCCCTTCTGAACCAACTTCTTAGCCGCTAAAGCTAAGATCAGATTAGATTAGTAACCTCTATGCTCACCATCATAATCTTTACTAATCGAAATCTTCAAAGTGACCCTTTTTGAAGCATAGCCCAAACTAACTTGGTGTTCCACCATCCAATCCATATCCAAAATTAAATCACATTACTCGAAGCGTAGCTCCATCAAATCTGTCAAAAATATTTCTCCCTAAACTACCAATGTGCATCTCTTATAAATCATATTCATAGTAATAGAATGCCTTAGGGGACTGACTATAGTTACTTCACTAATAGTTGATTCTACCCTAATCCTTTATTTATCAGTCATCATACAGGAAACATATGAGTGTGTAGAACCAATATCTATCAAAGTAAAGTACTGAACAAAATTAACTATAAAAGAACATGCTATGACATTAGTTGTATCACGATCCTCTCTACATCTAGCCACATAGACAGGTGTAGGCTGTTTGCCATTAGTTTGATTTGAATCCTGACCCAATACTCGCTTTCCCTAACTAGCATTACCTCTTTTTTATTGACCCTAACCATGTTGAGGTTGTTACCCAACCCTCTGATTCTTAACTTGTTTTGCACTAGAGCTTGCATATGATGAATACAACATGGACAGTCTTTAATCTTATAGTTCAAAGATCCATATCTCAAACAAACACCCATCCCTCTCCAATATTCACCTAGGTTCCAGTTACCATAGTAAGCACACTTCTGAGTCCTACCTCTAATGCCAATAACACAAGTATTTTGTCCAGGTTTATCATCTCTGACCCACTTAATGGGTTGCAAAGCCATGACAGTCAGCCCAACATCCTTCTTAGCAGGGGCCTTAGCCTTTTGTCTCTTCTCACACTCCATACACTTAACTTCCTCAACAATTTTTGTTTTCTCCATCTATGTTTTAAAAACCTTCTCTTGGTGTGGGGAAACCTAGATCATCAAATCATACCGTAACCCATTCTCAAACCTAGCACACTTATCCTGCTCAGTCGCAACCATCCCTTGAGTGTACTGAATAAGCCTCAAGAATTTAGCCTCATACTTGTCCAAAGACATTTCCTTTTACTTCAACTCCATAAATTCCAACCTTCGAGCCTTAACATATCTACTGCCCATGTATTTCTTCCAGAAAGCTTCTTGGAAATAGTCCTGAGTCAATCTCTCTGCCTCAATACCTCTCATAATGGACTGCCACCATCGGTAAGCCTCGTCCCTCAGCAACAATACTGTACCCTTCAACTTTTGCACGGGGGTACAATCCATGTCATCCAAAATGCTTTTCGTAGCCTTAATCCAAAACTCAACTACAGTAAGGATCATCCAAGAAACACTTCTAAATAGTTCAACTCCATTGGGTCGAAGCCTCTAAACTATGGTCCATTGACTATCGATTCCAGTTTGGGCTCTAGCCACGCACTGAAGCACCCTCCCGTGGCCTGTGATACAACACCGTCAGTAGGCTCTTTATGACTACCCTCAATGGTAGGTGCATTCTCAACATGCTTAGCCGTAGGCTTAAGAGTATGCACTTGAGACACAAATGATTCAATTTGGTAATCGTGGCCTTGTGCTCCATGGGCTCGTACGCCACAGGTTCGTACACCTCGAGTGTTCATTTTGTTATCGCAAGTCTAAGTTTTATGCAATTATCTACAGTTCAAAAATTATTTTATTATTAACCTAGGTATTTTTAGTCTAATAGTTGACTAAAGTTCACAATCTATAGTCCTTTTATAGTTTCAATAAGAAAAGTACTTTTCTAGGGTCTACTTCGGAGTCTCGAATTTTTCTTTTGAAAAAGTACAACTTTTGTATAATAAAATTTACCTGTGGCATGGTTCTCAAAATACCCTCTTTAAATATGCATACAGAATGAAGAAAAACCACAGTTTGAGTTTTTAAACTTGACTCTAATACCACTAAATGTAACCTTCCAAACCTGGCCTAGACGTTATGGTCTAATCTTGAAGATTGCATTGGCTATTAGAATGGCACAAAAAAACTTTCCAATTTTAAACCACTCTTTAAAACCAATTGTCTTTTTATTTAATTGTCTTTCTATTTAAGTCCGAAGATTTTGATTATTTACTTTGTTTCAAGAAAAATCATATTAATTTTAAAATCATGAAGCATATTAAGAGTTTCATTTGTAAAGATTAATTATTTCGGAAAATCCGAGTTATATTTTGTTAAAAAACAACTTTTAAGTATTGCAATGGAAAAATGATTTAAAAAATCATATTTTTGTTTAAAATTAATTTTTCATGCATTTTCAATAAAACATCAGTGAGCAGATAATAACTTCAAATCATGCAAATATAAAATAAAAATCCCAATATAGAGTCCCATCTCAGAGTCCATAAGAAAATTATTATAGACCAAAAAATAATCATTTAATAAAGTTTAAGGTATTTAAGAATAAAAACATCAGAGAACTCCAACAACTACATCAAAGTCCTAACCTTGGAGATTATCTAAAATCAAATCAAAACTGAGGGGTGAGCTAATAAGCTCAGTGTGAGACTTAACTTATATAACAAACAATAATTTAAAACATACAATTCAGAGTATAACATAAAATATATAAGCAGTCCAATTTTAATGGTGTCAATATGTATGGTAACTTCAATGCTGACTTTTTAGAAAAGTTCCTACCCAACATCGGTACACACCATTAAAGAGTTTCCTAGAACTGATCCATCCAATAACACACTAAAATTGTGAACAAGCCACCAAATATTGCAGATATAATGCCAAAATATGTGGATATACCTCCAGAATGTGGAGATCATTAAACTTCCAGAAAACTTCCTCCTTTCATTATAGTCTCAACCTCGTGCAATGTGATATGACATACAGAAACAAATATAGCTTAATAGGCATCATTAACATGCGATCAGATTTTGTTAATAGAATAAGTAGGCATGGGTTTCTTTTCATGCTTTATCAAAACAAAACTGACAATATCAATGATTTATCATGATATTCGATTACTTAATAAAAAAACATGTCATTTAATCACATAACATGAGAGTGAAAGCAATCATATAAATTCATCCATTAACAAACTATTCAATAGAAAGTTTGTAACACCCCTCACCCGTATTCAACACCAAAATAGGGTTAAGGAGCATTACTGGACTTACAACACAATTATACAAACTTTTCACTTACATTATATCATTTCATACATTCATCAAATAATCTCAATCAATTTTTCCCTAATATGAGCCTACAAGGCCCTAAACATACATTGGGATTAGTTCGGGACTAAATCGATAACTTTTAAAACATTTGGAATACTTAGAAAATTTTTCTCAAAATAGGGGACACACGCTTGTATGGCCAGGCCGTGTGAACATACGAAATGGAAGCACATAGTCGTGTCCCAGCCCGTGTCCAAACAAGTAAGCATACTGACTTGGGTCACACAGCCAACCACACGCTCGTGTGTTTAGCCCGTGTGCCCTCCGAAGTGGCCACACACGCCCGTGTGCCAGGCCATGTGCTAGGCCGTGCCAAACCTGTTGGGTATACTGACTTATGCAACATGGCCAAGTCACATGCCCATGTGCTAGGCTGTGTACAAATTAGGGGGTATACTGACTTATGCCACACAGTCGATCATATGCCCGTGTGTGAGACCATGTAGAGTATACTAACTTCATTTCAATTTCACTACCAGGGGACAAACGACCATGTAACATGACCGTGTGTCACACATGGCTGAGAAACACGCCCGTGTCTCTACCCGTGTGGACAAAAATAGGCTATTTATCAAGCCATTTTGCCACCCAATTTTTATGCATACCTACACAATTCCAATGGTACTCAGTCATATCATAAATGGTCATCCAATTCAACCAAAATCAAGAATAAAACATACCAACTTTACTTATTCAAATCATCTAATTAAACATTTACCAAACATGCATCATCATACATCAATCCACAGGCAGATAGTTTCTCAATTATCAACCATTTGACATATATAATACCCACTATCAATAGCATTGCAAACCAACCTCAATCACTCAATATAAACCATATGCACACTTATATATATACATAACCAAACTAGCCAAATTAAGCCAAGTCTCATGGCTATATATACAAACCAAAGCATAAGCATTCGTAAGCCATCTCAAATGGAAAAACTCACTACCAAGATACATATCAAAATGACCATAATCCTATACATGCCATATGTCCAAACCATAAGCTCAAAAGTACCAAAGTGATGGTTGGATAGTGTGACGTAGTCTCCAACGATCCCCGAATCCAAGCTAGCTTTGAAATCATTATAAAACATGGGAAAATAAACAAAGTAAGGTATATAGCTTAGTAAGCTCGTATGAAATAAACTCAACTAATCATAAGTACACAATTCATCAATTTGAACTTGTTAATTCGTAATTCATAAATACTAACTAACCTTCCACATGCTTAATCATATACTTATATGCAAACTTCATAGCTTCTTCAATTTAAAGCTCATATGATTCATACACATACCTGAATAAATCCGTAACAAACTCATACCCAAATGAAAAAATGTCGAATTGTAACACCCCAAACCCGGCCTAGACGTTATGGCCGAATTTGGCATGTCACATCAAAGTGTTTTTAAAAAATTATTCTTTTTAGTAAAAATCCGTTACTGAGTTTAAATCCTTTTATTATTATTTAACAAAAGTTCTCGTCAAAACATTTACCTTATCAACCATCAGTTTTATATTAAATTGATTTAAAGACACGGAATGTAACACGCCTTACCCGAGACCATCGCCGGAGTCGAGTACGAGGCGTTACCTGACTAAACTTACTAGTTTGGGGCATAAAATTTGCTCTTAAAATTAATTTGTTTACATTCATTCAATATGTCCCTAAAAAGGGCCCTCGAGAACCTAAAACATGCAATTGAAATGGTTTGGGACCAAACCAGGAACATTAAAAACTTTTCGAATACTTAGACAAATCAAAATAATTTATTTCATTATTCCTTATAAAACTGGCCACCTGCGTCATAGTCACTAAATAAATCATAACTCGAGTCAAAAAACTCAAAATTTAAATTTGTGAATTTTCCCTGAAACTAGACTCATATATCTTCTTACTAATATTTTTCCAGAATTTTTTGTTAAGCCAATTAGTACAGTTTATTAGTTAAAGTTTTCCCTCTTGCACTGTTTGACTACTATGATCTCTCCTCACTATGAATCAATTTTCTCCCTGTACAGAATTCAAATAACCATGTCATTTGTTTCTCTTGAAAGTATATTCACTAAGGAAGCTAGAAATATAAACTATAACTCCTAATTATTTTTTTGCAATTTTTAGTGAATTTATAAGTTCAGAATAAAGGATTTAGAAATTGCTCTGACTCTGTCTTGCTAAAATTCAAATATCTCTTAATATGCACTTCTTTTGCTTACTCTGTTTCTTTCATATGAAAATATACTAAATAAGCTTTAATTCTATATCTCATTCATCACCTAATTCCATTTATACTACTCTTGGTGATTTTTCAAGTTCATGTCACCGCTGCTGTTCAATACTGTTTTAATGCTAATTTCACTTTTTCGTGATTTCTTTGTATTAACTACCATTTAGGCATACATAACACCGAAACATGTTCTTCATTAGCCATTTAAATAGCTAATAATTATCAAATATTTACATACCATTCTTTATCCATATCATAAGGACATACACAAAAAATGGCTAAGTCCCTATACATGCCATAAACTAGAACGTTCGTAAACGAAGATACCCATTTGGTAACTTGATAGTTGATAGTGTGAAGAGATCTCTGACGACCTCCAACCTGAGCTTGCTTTTAAGTACTCTGAAACATGGGAAAGTGAAAGAAGTAAGCTTATAAAGCTTAGTAAGTTCACATGTAAAATAATAAGCATTAGTAATCAATTTAGCTTACTACTATTCTGTCATAATTTGCTTAAATAATGTTGAGTTTACTACTATGCTGTCACAATTTGCATAAATAATGTTTAGCCCTTACTTTCCCATCTTACTCATCGGTAACCTTACCAAAGGCTCAGAATACAAAAGGCACCCTGCGACATCTCACTTAACACATGAGTACTCTTTCATAATATAGGCATATTGCCAATCATGTCATAAAGTGTCACAAGCATAACTGAAAAATCATCACTTACTTAATACTTGATAATCTTAATTACTTACAATCTCAATATTAAATAAGCCTTAAATGCATACCTGTACTCTTTCTTCATGTTCTCACCTTGTCGTTTCTTTAACTTACACTTTGGATTACTCGGGAACCTTTTCCTTTTTGAACTTACCATTGCCATGTCTTGACATGGTCTTACGTGGTATCCTTGCCTTATGAACTCACCAATGCCATGCCTTGGCATGGTCTTACATGGGACCTTTGCCTTATAGTAACTCATCAATGCCATGTCTTGACATGGTCTTACATGATTTCCTTGCCTTATAGAACTTATCAATGCCATGCCTTGGCATGGTCTTACATGATTTCCTTGCCTTATAGAACTTATCAATGCCATGCCTTGGCATGGTCTTACATGGTACCCTTATCTTACCAAATTTCATGTTCCAAACATGGTCTTACATGGTATCCTTGTCTTACCAAATGCCATGTTCCAAACATGGTCTTACATGGTATCCTTATCTTAGTGTCATTGCCACATCTTGATATGGTCTTACATGGAGTCCTTAATCAATGCCGATGCCATGTCTTGACATGGTCTTACACGGGGATCCTTGCCTTACCAATGTCATGTCTTGACATGGTCTTACATGGTATCCTTAACCGTCAATTCCTCCTTAAATGCCATGTTATGAACATGGACTTTTCCGTCAATTCTTCCTTAATTGCCATGGTACAACCATGGATTTTGAGATATCAATGCCTTGTCAAGACATAGTTGAAAGATACTTGCTCAAATTCTGAAGGTTAGTCGCATAACTCAATAATAACAATACTAATAACAATAATTGCATAATAATAAAATGCTACTCAACTTACATACTTACATTCTCAATCTCATCATATCATCAACTTAACTTATTCTTGTAACGCCCCCGTACCTGAGACCGTTTCCAGAGTCAAGCACAAGGTGTTAACGGGCTTAATTCATTAAATAAACAACTTAAATAATTTATTTTAGAAATTCTAGACAAGCTGGCTAATTGCGTCACAGTCGCTTAAAAATTTATATCTCGAGTTCTGAAACT
This sequence comes from Gossypium longicalyx, assembly GCA_025698465.1. NCBI lineage: Eukaryota > Viridiplantae > Streptophyta > Magnoliopsida > Malvales > Malvaceae > Gossypium > Gossypium longicalyx. The sequence goes on from CM047000.1 coordinate 23,947,906, forward strand.
TGAAATTAAGATCCGTAAATTTTTCATGAAACTAGACTCATATATCTATCTACTAATTTTTTCCTAGAATTTTTAGTTAAGCCAATTAGTACAGTTTATTAGTTAAAATTTACCCTGTTTCCGCATTCAACTGCTTTGACCTCTGTTCACTACGAACCACTTTTCTCTTTATACAGAACTCAAAAGACTATTCCGTTTGTATCTCACAAAACTAGACACAATAAGGAATATGTACATATAAAGAATAACTTCTAATTATTTTTGTACAATTTTTGGTAAATTTACAAAGTCAGAACAGGGGATTCAGAAATTGCTCTGGCCCTGTTTCACAAAAATTTAAATATCTTATAAAATAAAACTCTTTTACCTATTTTGTTTCTATCACATGAAAATAGATTCATTAGGATTAAATTACATATTTTATTCATCATCTAATTCTACTTCTACTATTTTTAGTGATTTTTCTAATTCACGTCACTGCTGCTGTGTGATTCTGTTTTATAGCCGATTTCACCCTTTTATGGTTTTCCATGGACTAAGTAACACATTAAACATACATGACATCAAATATGATCTAGATTGGCCATTCCAATGGCTAATCATTTCCAAAACTTTTCTTACCAAACCATAACCATATCATAAGATTATTTACACAAAGTGAGTATAGTACTATACATGCCACAATCAAAATATACAAGCCATTTTACCAATTTTGGTCTTCGGATAGTGTGAGCGAGCCTTCGACCTATCCCGATTCTCAAGCCGGGTTGTCAAAACTACAATGAATGAAAAGGAGGGAGTAAGCATAAATTCTTAGTAAGTTCAAATGCAAATAACAAGTAACATGATCATGCAATCCAACATAAACATCATTAAGACACTCATGTCATAAGAATACTTACTATCTTACCACAATTTTGTCTTACCAAATTCTCAACCAAGGACTAAACTCATACCTGTCCATTTTCACTTCTTCAACACATTCATCGTCACTCACTTTCATTTTAAGTACTCTCCTTATTCTCTTAGGATTCTCCCGTTGAACACATCGGAATATATTTTCGGATACGCGGATAGTGTGCACGTAAGTGCTATACTCATAGCTAAACAAGCTGAATAGCTCTTCAAATCTATGTAGCCAAGCTACCATATAACCCGCCCATAAACGAACTCGGACTCAACTCAACGAGCTCGGGCGTTCGCATCCATAAGTGAACTCGGACTCAACTCAACAAGGTCGGATGCCTAGTTACATCTCACGATCTCGGACTCAACTCAACGAGTTCGGAACTCAACCATCCTAGTGATATGTCACTTGTACCCTAATCTATTCCCAAGGTTCAAACGGGATTCTTCTCAATTACACATTTTGATTGCCTTCTTCGAAATGTAGAAACCGATACTTGCTAGCATCTCATACTTATCAAGTTGTTCATATAATTTGCATATTACAAAATAATAATTCACAAAACATAATATTTCATGATAATAAGTATCATATCATATAAATAACATTAAATCACTTAAAATAAAAATTATGTTACCTTATTTACACATGAACTTACCTCGATACAAAATATTAGCAATCGAGCCTATTCCTCGTAAACTTTATTTTTCCCTCGATCACGACTTGAATCTTGTTTCTGTTGATCTATAATACCAAATTAATTTATTTAATACATACATTCATCAAAACATCCCTTAGTATGAACTTTGGCAAAATGACCATTTTGTCCCTAAACTTTCACATATTTACATTTTTGCCCCAAGGCTCGTAAATTAAACCTCACCCTATTTTCTTATGTTTTATGAAATCACTTTTCCCTTCTATAGCAACATCAAATTCACACTCTAACATGTGCTTATGAATATTAGGTATTTTTACCGATTAAGCCCTTTTACTCGTTTTCACTTAAAACCGAGTAGCACAAGTTGTCTAGTATAATTTAAAACCTCATATTCTATCATAAAATACCAAAATACACAAATTTCACCTATGGGTATTTTTCCAAATATGAACCCTAGTTTAAATTATTGCTAGCATAAGCTAAATCAAGTTACCGAGACTCCAAAAATGTAAAGAACATTAAAAAGGGGGCTTGGAATCACTTACTATGGAGCTTGGAAGCTTGAAACAAACCCTAGCTATGGAGAACCCTTTAATTTTCCTCCTAATGAAGAAGATGGACATATTTTTCCATCTTTTTCCTTTTTTTAATATTTTAATTACCAAATGACCAAAATACCCTTAATACCTTTCTTTGAAAATTTTCATGTACAAGCCCATTTTTGTCAAAAATTTTAGAAATTGGTAAAATTTCTATTTAACCTCCTCATTAATATTCCAAAGTAATTTCATACTAAAAACTTCTAGAATGCAAGTTTTACAAATTATTCAATTTAGTCCCTAATTTCAACTTAAGCACTTTATGCATAGAATTTCGTCACGAAATTTTCACACAATCATGCAATCATATCATAAACCTCAAAATAATTATAAAATAATTATTTCTATCTCGAATTTGTGGTCACGAAACCACTATTCCGATTAGGCCCTAATTCGGGATATTACAACTCTCCCCACTTTAAAGATTTTCGTCCTCGAAAATCTTACTGGTAAACAGGTGTGGGTATTGATTTCTCATAGTTTCCTCAGGTTCCCATGTAGTCTCTTCTACCTGTGCTTTTTCCATAATATTTTCATGAGAGCAACACTTTTATTTCTTAATTGCTTGATCTCTCGAGCTAAAATCTTAATCGGTTCTTCTTTGTAAGTCATATCCGGTCGTAGCTCTATTTCTGTCGGTGAAATTATATGTGACGGATTCGAACGATACCGACATAGCGTAGATACGTGGAACACATCTTGTATCTTCTGTAATTCAGATGGCAATGCTAACCGATAAGCTACTGGTCCAACTTTTTCAATTATTTCATACGGTCCAATAAAACGCAGACTTAACTTGCCCTTCCGTCCAAATCTAAGAACTTTCTTCCATGGAGACACTTTTAAAAATACCTTATCACCAACTTGAAACTCGATTTCCTTTCGTTTCAAATCCGCATAAGATTTCTATCTATCCGAAGCAGCTTTCAAATAATCTCGAATCACTTTCACTTTTTCTTCGGTTTTTTTTATTAGATCAACTTCATAAATCTGATTTTCCTTGAGTTCAGTCCAATACAATGGCGTCCGACATTTACGACCATACAATGCTTCATAAGGTACCATCTTCAAACTCGTCTGATAACTATTATTACAAGCAAATTCTACCAACGGTAAGTATCTTTCCCAACTACCTTGAAATTCCAATACACAACATCTGAGCATGTCTTCAAGAATCTGAATCACTCTCTCTGATTGTCCATCAGTTTGTGGTTGAAAGGCAGTGCTTAAAATTTAACTTCATACCTAATGCCTCTTGTAACTTTTTCCAAAATGGCGAAGTAAATCTCGGATCTCTATCCGAAATGATTGACAAAGGTATTCCGTGAAGTCTAAAAATCTCACTGATATACAATTCGGCCAACTTATGAAGAGAATAATCCGTACGTATAGGAATAAAATGAGCCGATTTAGTCAGTCTGTCAACTATTATCCAGATGGCATCTTTCTTCCCCGGGGTTAACGGCAACCCTGATACAAAATCCATAGTAATCCGATCCCATTTCCATTCAGGAACCATGATAGGCTGGAGTAGTCCCGAAGGTACTTGGTGTTCAGCTTTCACTTGTTGACAAATTAAGCACTTTGATACAAACTCGGAGATATCTCTTTTCATTCCATTCCACCAATACATTTTCTTCAAGTCATTATACATTTTAAATCGCTGCGGGTGAACCGCCAAACAACCATTATGTGCTTCATGCAAAATCTTTTGAATCAACTCATCATTTTTTGGTACACAAATCCGATCTTTAAACATCAAGCAACCATCAGAACCGATTCTAAAATCTAACCTTGTATCAACCTCACATTGTTTTCTTTTGGCTTGCAAATCTTAATCATTTTTCTGAGCTTCACAAATCTCTTGTAAAAACATCGATCTTGCTCTTAACTCTGCTAAAATCGAACCATCATCTGATACCTTTAACTGAGTGTTCATAGCTCTCAAAGCAAATAGCAACTTTCTGCTCAAAGCATCGGCAACCACATTCACTTTTCCAAGATGGTAGTCAATAACAAGCTCGTAATTTTTCAATAAATCCAACCATCTTCGCTGTCTCAAATTCAAATCTTTTTGTGACATTAAGTACTTAAGAGTTTTGTGGTCAGTATATACTCAGTATTTTTCACCATACAGATAATGTCGCCAAATCATCAAAGCAAATACTATAGCAGCCAATTCTAAATCATGAGTCGGATAATTTCTTTCGTGAGATTTTAACTACCTCGAAGCATAAGCCACCACTTTTCCTTCTTGCATAAGTACACATCTTAAGCCATTTCGAGAAGCATCACTATACACCACAAATTCTTTACCTGATTTGGGTTGTACTAACACTGGTGCTTTAGTTAATAACTTTTTCAATTCTTCAAAACTTTGTTGACATTCTTCCGTCTACTCAAATTTAACATTCTTTCGAAGTAGTCTAGTCATAAGAGCAGCAATTATAGAAAATCCATTTACAAACCACCGATGATACCTAGCTAGCCCCAAGAAACTTCTAACCTCAGTTACATTTTTCGGTGGTTTCCAATCAACAATAGCCAAAATTTTACTAGGATCAACCCGTATACCATCACCTGAAACAATATGACCCAAAAATCCAACTTCCCGAAGCCAAAATTCACTTTTACTAAACTTGGCATATAACTGTTTATTTCTCAAAGTTTGCAAAATTATCTTCAAGTGCTCGGCATGCGCTGTCTCATCTTTCGAATAAATTAAGATGTCATCTATAAATACCACAACAAATTTGTCCAAGTATGGCTGAAATATGCAATTCACCACATCTATAAACACAACAGGAGCATTTGTTAACCCGAATGACATAACTAAAAATTCATAATGACCGTACCTTATTCTAAAAGTAGTTTTAGGCACATCCGACTCTTTTACTTGTAGCTGGTAGTACCCAAATCTCAAGTCAATCTTTGAAAACTATGTCGCTCCTTTCAGCTGATCAAACAAATCATCAATTCTCGGCAACGGATACTTGTTCTTGATTGTCACATTGTTTAATTGCCGATAGTCAACACACAATCTCATAGAACCATCCTTCTTTTTCACAAATAATACGGGAGCATCCCAAGGTGAAAAACTCGGTCTCACAAAGCCTTTGTCAATCAACTCTTGCAACTGCGACTTTAATTCTTTCAACTCTGCTGGTGCCATTCTATACGGAGCAATCGAGATCAGAGCTGTTCCTGGTATCAATTCAATACCAAATTCTACTTCCCTGACTGGAGGGAAACCCGACAACTCTTCTGGAAATACATCCGCGAACTCCAACACAATTGACACTGATTCAATTTTCTTTTCAATTTCTTTTGTATTAAGTACATACGCCAAATAAGCTTCATAACCCATCCTCAAATATCTTTGAGCCGACATCGAAGAAATTACACTAGATAATGCCTCTGATTTGCCTGATTCAACCCGCAGAATTTTACCACTTTCACACTTTAGTTCTATAACCTTTTCTTTGCAATTTACTATAGCATCATGCAATGTCAACCAATCCATACCTAAAATAACATCAAATTCATCAAACGGCAACAACATCAAGTCGGCCAGAAAGTAATGACCCTGAATCATTAAAGGACATTTCTTACATACTTTATCAACTATCACACATTTGCCAAATGGATTCGACACTCTAATCATAAATTCTGTGTACTCAACAGGTATATTCATACTAAACACCAATTTCATGGACACATATGAATGAGTAGAACCGAGATCAATCAAAGTAGTAACATTAACATCATAAAGAGAAAATATACATGTAGTCACGTCGGGTGATGAAGCATCTTCACGTGCCTTTATGGCATAAGTTCTAGCTGGAGCCCTTGCTTCAGGTTTAGCTGCTGAATCTCTGACTACATTCTTGCTGCTTGCTTCATTTCCAGCTTTTCTCGAATATCTTCCCCTCGAGTCTGCACCACTAGCTTTTACACTCTAAAATTTTTCTTTCTCAATTCTCTCTGGGTAGTCTCTAATAAAATGATCCGGAGAACCACACCGAAAACATTCATTTGCTCTACATGGGCCAAAATGATTTTTACCACACCGCTGGCACTCGGGCTTAACAAATCTTGATTTCCCCATACTAGCCACGGAAGTAGTCTGAGATTTAAGGCCCACATTTTGTTTATTAGAATTTCCATATGATTGTCCGGCTGAAACCTGAAAACGAGGATTCATATTTCTAGATTTTCTAGATTTCTGTGAGAATGAGCTGCTCGTCGATCTTTTCTTCCAACTTCTAGTCTCAGCCTCTACCTTTTTCTTCTCTTTAAGTAGTTCTTCAGCCTTGCAAGCTCGACCAACAAGTACTACCATTTCTTTTAATTCAAGAATCCCAACAAATACTTTGATGTCTTCATTGAGTCCATCTTTAAATCGTCTACACATTTTAGCCTCTGTAGGAATATACTCTCTAGCATACTTACTCAACTTTGTGAACTCCCTTTCGTATTCGATGAATGTCATGTTGCCTCGCTTCAACTCAAGAAACTCTTTACGCTTCGATCAACAAATCTTTCACTAATGTATTTCTTTCGAAATTCTTCTTGAAAGAACTCCCAAGTCACTTTCTCTTTCGGCACCACTGAAATCAATGTCTTCCACCAATGATAGGCCGAATCCCTCAACAATGATATAGCACATTTCAAGCGTTCCTCAGGTGTACAAGACAATTCATCAAATACCAGAATAGAATTCTCAAGCCAAAACTCGCTTTCGGCATCCTCATCAACATTTGCCCCTGAATTCTTCTACTTGCTTGCGGATTCTCAATTGGAGTTCTGTGAAATTTCATCAGATCCATACCTTGAGGCATCGGGGGTACAGGTTGAGGAATCGGGGGAGGTGGGGGAGGTTGTGCATTCAGGTTCGTACGAACGAACTCTGTATACCAAGAATTCATCATTTGGAGAAAAGCTTCCCGAGCCCCTTCTCCTCCTCCTTGACCAACAGTAGGAGGTGAATTTTCAGTTGGCACTGCCTTTTCAATCGGAGCTAGTGCATTACTCTCTACATCATCAGCCACAGCTGGATCGGGATCCATTTACTATAAAAAAATCATTTAAAAGCTCAGAAGTCGTCACACTATCACAATATATATATGGCAAGACATGTATAGCAAAACCCGTACATACAACACGTTAGTCTGAGAACCGACTAAACCTGCTCTAATACCACCAAATGTAACACCCCCGTACCCGAGACCGTTGCCAGAGTCAAGCACGAGCTGTTAATGGGCTTTATTCATTAATTAAACAACTCAAACAATTTATTTTAGAAATTCCAGACAAGCTGGCTAATTACGTCACAGTCGCTTAAAAATTCATATCTCGAGTTCCGAAACTCTAAATTAAGATCAGTAAATTTTCCTTGAAACTATACTCATATATCTATCTACTAATTCTTTCCTAGATATTTTGGTCTAGAAAATTAGTACATTTTATTAGTTAAATTTTACCCTATTTCCGCATTCAACTGCTTTGACCTCTGTTCACTACAAACCACTTTCCTCTTTGTACAGAACTCAAAAGACAATTCCATTAGTATCTTTTAAAACTAGACTCAATAAGGAATATGTACATATAAATAATAACTTATAATTATTTTTTTACAATTTTTTGTGAATCTCCAAAGTTAGAACAGAGGATTCAAAAATTGCTCTGGCCCTATTTCACAAAAATTTAAATATCTTATAAAATACAACTTTTTTCCCTATTTTGTTTCGTCCACATGAAAATAGATTCATTAGGATTCAATTACATATTTTATTCATCATCTAATTCTATTTCTACTATTTTTAGTGATTTTTCCAATTCACGTCACTGCTACTGTGTGATTCTGTTTTATAACCAATTTCACCATTTTATGGTTTTCCATGGACTAAGTAACACATTAAACATACATGACATCAAATATGATCTAGATTGGCCATTCCAATGGCTAATCATTTCCAAACCTTTTCTTACCAAACCGTAACCATATCATGAGATTATTTACACAAAGTGAGTATAGTGCTATACATGCCACACTCAAAATATACAAGCCATTTTACCAATTTAGGTCTTCGGATAGTGTGACCGAGCCTTCGACCTATACCGATTCTCAAGTCGGGTTGTCAAAACTACAATGAATGAAAAGAAGGGAGTAAGCATAAATTCTTAGTAAGTTCAAATGCAAATAACAAGTAACATGATCATGCAATCCAACATAAACATCATTAAGACACTCATGTCATAAGAATACTTACCATCTTACCACAATTTTGTCTTACCAAATTCTCAACCAAGGATTAAACTCATACCTTTCCATTTTCACTTCTTCAACACATTCATCATCACTCACTTTCGTTTTAAGTACTCTCCTTATTCTCTTAGGATTCTCCCATTGAACACATCAGAATATAATTTCGGATATGCGGATAGTGTGCACATAAGTGCTATACTCATAGCTAAACAAGCTCAATAGATTTTGAAATCTATGTAGCCAAGCTACCATGTAAGCTGCCCATAAACGAACTCAGACTCAACTCAACGAGCTCGGGCGTTCGCATCCATAAGTGAACGCGGACTCAACTCAACGAGCTCGGATGCCTAGTTACATCTCACGAACTCGGACTCAACTCAACGAGTTTGGAACTCAACCATCCTAGTGACATGTCACTTGTACCCTAATTTATTCCCAAGGTTCAAATGGGATTCTTCTCAATTACACATTTTGATCGCCTTCTTCGAAATGTAGAAACCGATACTTGCTAGCATCTCATACTTATTAAGTTGTTCACATAATTTGCATATTACAAAATAATAATTCACAAAACATAATATTTCATGATAATAAGTATCATATCATATAAATAACATTAAATCACTTAAAATAAAAATTATGTTACCTTATTTACACATGAACATACCTCAATACAAAATATTAGCAATCGAGCCTATTCCTCGTAAACTTTGTTTTTCCCTCGATCACGACTTGAATTTTGTTTCTCTTGATCTATAATACCAAATTAATTTATTCAATACATACATTCATCAAAACATCCCTTAGTACGAACTTTGGCAAAATGACCATTTTGCCCCTAAACTTTCACATATTTACACTTTTACCCCAAGTCTCGTAAATTAAACCTCATCCTATTTTCTTATTTTTTATGACATGCTGATCACTTTTCCCTTCTATAGCAACATCAAATTCACACTCTAACATGTACTTATGAATATTAGGTATTTTTACCAATTAAGCCCTTTTACTCGTTTTCACTTAAAACCGAGTAGCACAAGTTGTCTAGCATAATTTAAAACCTCATATTTTATCATAAAACACCAAAATACACAAATTTCACCTATGGGTATTTTTCCAAATACGAACCCTAGTTTAAATTATTGCTAGCATAAGCTAAATCAAGTTACCGGGACTCAAAAAATGTAAAGAACATGAAAAACGGGGGTTGGAATCACTTACTATGGAGTTTGGAAGCTTGAAATAGACCCTAGCTATGGAGAACCCTTTAATTTTCGTCCTAATGAAGAAGATGGACATATTTTGCCATCTTTTTTCTTTTTTTAATCTTTTAATTACCAAATAACCAAAATACCCTTAATACCTTTCTTTGAAAATTTTCATGTACAAGCCCATTTTTGTCCAAAATTTTAGAAATTGGTCAAATTGCTATTTAAGACCTCCGCATTAGTTTTCCAAAGTAATTTCATACTAAAAACTTCTAGAATGCAAGTTTTACAAATTATTCGATTTAATCCTTAATTTCAACTTAAGCACTTTATGCATAGAATTTCGTCATGAATTTTTCACACAATCATGCAATCATATCATAAACCTCAAAATAGTTATAAAATAATTATTTCTATCTCGAATTTGTGGTCACAAAAAAACTATTCCGATTAGGCCCTAATTCGGGATATTACAATTCTCATCAAACTATGCTAGTCAATACTTTCTTGTTATCATACAAAGCCATAATACAAAATATGGTCTGACATATAAATTATACAAGTTCTCTTTCCAATATCGAACTATTATCAAACATTAATCATTATATCTGAAACTCAATACTAAATTATTTATGGCCAAAATATCAATTTATCATTCAAATATGCATAATTAAATGCTTATTAAACATATGAACTTACCTCTATACCAAAACGACCATTTTACCAACTTTCCTGATTTTCGATTTTTCTCTCGTTCTAGGTCCAAATCTCACTTTCCGGGATCTAAAACATCATATTTCACTTATTTAATTAATTTACTATTCAAAACATTCCCTAACTAAAACTTTGGAAAAATTACAATTTTAACCCTAAACCTTTGCAAAATTATGATTTTGCCCCTAGGCTCAGAAATTAAAATTTATCCATTTTTCTTATGTTTTATGACATGCTGAACATTTTTCCCTTCTATGGAAACATCAAATTCCCACTCTATCATGTACTTATGAACATTAGGTATTTTTACTGATTATGTCGTTTTACTCGTTTTCACTTAAAATCGCTTAGCAAAAGTTGTTTAACATAATTTCAAGCTTCATATTCTACCATAAAACATCAAAATAAACACATTTAACCTATGACATCAAAATAAACACATTTAAACTGTGGGTATTTTTCCAAATATGAACCCTAGCATGAATTATTGCTAGAATAAGCCAAATCAAGTTATCGGGACTCCAAAAATGTAAACATTAAAAACGAGGCTAGAACGGACTTACTATTGAGCTTGGAAACCTTGGAAACCCTAACCATGGCTTCCCCCATGCTATATTCAGCGTCTACGAAGAAGATTGACCAATTTTGGCTTTATTTTCCCTTTTTAATTCTTTTAATTACTAAATGACCAAAATGCCCTTAAAGGCTTTTCTTTCAAATTTGTCCTATTCTTGCCCATTTTTGTCCAAACTAAAATATAATGGTCTAATTACTAAATAAGGACCTCCGCTTTAAGAACCCATTTCAATTAAATCCCCTTTATTATCTAGAACACATATTTTGCTAATTTTACAATTTAGTCCTAATTATCAAATTAGGCACTTATACATAAAATTTCTTCACAAAATTTTCACACAATTATTCAATCAATGAATAAACCTTAAAACTTAATCGGAATAATTTTTTTGACCTCGGATTCTTGGTTTCGCAACCACTATTCCTTTTAGGCACTATTTCGGGATGTTACATTTCTCCCCCCTTTAGGGATTTTTGTCCTCGAAAATCTTACCTACAAATGGATTCGAAATTGATTTCCAGCAATACTTTCAAATTCTCATTCAGCCTTGGCATACCCAACATTTTACTTCTTAAACTAAGGCTCTGAACTGGAATACCTAATGATAAGTATCTGACCTTATTTTATCATTAACCTCATACTCTCTGATGAAATGCAACTAGCTCTTCTTTTCTTACCAAAATGGAAATTCTCTGCCACTAAGGTACTTTCAAAAAAAAAATACTTGTTTCTGTTTTGAGTGTCAATATTCTTACCTTTCGATTCTGTATACAATTTTTGATAATCTGTCTCCGATTTCTATAATTAATTCACTGTCCTCTAATCCTTTCTGCTCAATTTGATTCTGCAAATTTCTCTTCCTCAATTCAACTATCAGTACAAAGGTCACATGTAGTAACATTTAGCAATCTCATGGTCAAAACTTACTGTGGCTTTCTTCTGAAGTCACGGTGCAACCCTGGATTTCCATCCATAACAACTAAAATTTACACTCTGAATGAATTGAAAACCTCAAAATGAATAACTCAGATAATCCTTCAGTAGAAAAACTCATTTGTACTGAGAAGAATACACAAAATTCTTTGAGCAATCAACCATAGCTCATTTAACCTTTCGGTGATAATGCTAATTCTATTGCACAATTCTTTGAAATACCCTTACATTTTCACACAAACATCAATACTAACTGTAATAGCTTCTGATACACTTGAAAATCAACTTTAACTCTCTAAAAGTTCAGGTGTCAGATTCAAAGTCTGGTACATAACATTTCACACTCTTACTAGTATAACTAGCTTAAGTTATCATCTGTACTTCTCAAATAATCAAATAATTATCACTATGCTAGGTATCATAACTGTTGCAAAATCTCTTGATTTCTCATTAACACATTTCTAGAAACCATAAACTCTTTATTCAAACCAAGCTGAATCATAATGGATACTTCAATTGTCAATATCTTCAATTGTTTATACTTTATTAGCATGACTTCAAGCCAAACTGAACTTTATACAATGAGAAATTTAATAATCAGACAACTTGGATTTGCAAAAATATACCTCTGATGCAACCATTTTGATATGCGTATACAACTCTATACCATAACCTCTAGAATATGTACTATTTGCTCAGGTCATTTATCTATTTATACATGAAAAATCAGCATTTACCTCTAAAGCCATGAATAATTCAAACATACATATAACTCAATCAACTGCTCAACTGAATCATTCTCTACTAAAGACAATAACTTTTCAAAAACTATTTTTCTCTATGCTGTCATGATATCTCAAACATACATTCTGTCGTAATTTCTTCAAAGAGCTAATCACAAATCATTATTACTGCATAACTCGAAAGAACATAGCATTCGATCTTTAACTCACTAATATATATATCAAGATTATGCGAAAAATGAAAATCAATACACATGTCTGAACTGAACTACACTGAGGCCACAATACTCATACTACTCAAAAATCATAATGCCATAATAAGACTGACTTCTCAATTACTTTAATAAATAATGTCCTAGGTGAAAATAAAACATCCTCATCATCTAAGAGATTTAAACACAAATTTCAATAACAACCAGTGCAAAAGCAGAATCTTTATACCTCTGATAACTATATCTCTGTACTTTCATTATCAGGCCTGAACTCGTAATCATCATAAACATACTCATAATAAGAAGAAACCATTTTCATCAATAGAGCATTTTCTGATAATGTCTCATGGTTGATACTTTGAACAGTAATTTATTAATAAAATCGAGATAATAAAATCTCAAAACATGGAGCTACACAGAATTCCTGGTAACCACATCTCATGTAGAACAATTATGGTTTCAATAGCATCTCAGAAAATTTTCAAAAGGAAAGGATAATACTCACAAGCACTGGGAACAATTATGACAGAAGCCATAAAATTTTCCTTTGCTTTCATTAAGCTATAGTTAACAATACAGATCACTAACATCATATCGATCTTCTTATGTCAACCTTCCATCATGCTTGTTGAAGTAGAAAATTGGAATAGATAGAGCAATATCAATCACAGCTCAAACAAACTATAATGCTTTCATCTGTCTGTAAATTTAACTAACATTCTCATACTACAAGAATTGCATCTATGATCTTGCATATATTTATATATATATCTCTGAAAGTAAATGTACACATATAATAGTCGAAAAAGATTTTTCTATAATTTCTCAACTATAAACTCTACAATCAACTATTAATATGACTCAATTATTATTCCTCTGTCTAATTCTGTCAATTACTGAATTCACATTATCCCATTCACAGTTGGAATTTATTCGGAAGAAAATCTAGCAATCATATACCTTACACATCATACTTGAATGAATGCATTAGCTGAGCCTGACCTTTCTTTTACTGTGACATTTTAGTTATCCGGATGATTTTATTATTAACCTGGCATCCTTTCTACAACTGTGTTCACTTGCTAAATCATTCTCGACTCTGATTACATCGTTAATAAATCTGTCACTAAACTCTTTAGTTTTCCACTTTAGCCTATTCAATCTGAATTTCATGAAATCTTATTCTGAATTACCTTGCTGATAAAGGGGGTGAGGTTATAACACCTCTAACTTACCTCTTACATACTCATGCATATAACTTAACACTCATCATATTAAAATATTATCACAATTATACAATTTACTTCAAGCAACTTAACATGCACCTTCATAAAATAATGACTTCATGATCATCTTATGTAAATTAGTGCACTTATACATGCATTCATAAATCTCGAGTAAAATTATTCATAGCATTCACTTAACTTCTCTAGTTATACATATAGCATCATACAAATGCCAATTTAACATTAACCCTTATCTCAATATAAACTTTCCTTTCATCTTATCTCATTTTTCATATTTCCCGAATAATTCTTATTCACAATTTATTCATTATCACATAAACATCATGAACCAATATTCTTACATTATCTCATTTTTCATATTTCCCGAATAATTCTTATTCACAATTTATTCATTATCACATAAACATCATGAACCAATATTCTTACATTTTATGAGCCTCAACTCATCATAAACATATTGTCTGTACTATCAAACTTAGCTTGGTTGGAGTGCGCACCTGTCTGACAAAACATTTTATATCTTGGTCGGGAGTCGTCACACTATCATAGTTCAATATGGCATGTATAGCTAGACTCTTACTCATACTGAATATTCTGAGAACTGACTAAACCTTTGCTTTGATACCAATAAATGTAACACCCGTTACCCGAGACCATCGTCGGAGTCGAGCACGAGGCGTTACCTGACTCAACTTACTAATTCAGGGTATAAAATTTTCTTTTAAAATTAATTTATTTACATTCATTCAATATGTCTCTAAAAAGGGACCTTGAGACCCTAAAACATGCAATTGAAATGGTTCGGGACCAAAACAGAAACATTAAAAACTTTTTGAATACTTAGACAAATCAAAACAATTTATTTCATTATTCCTTATAAAACTGCCCACCTGCATCATAGTCACTAAATAAATCGTAACTTGAGTCAAAAAACTTAAAATTTAAATTCGTGAATTTTCCCTAAAACTAAACTCATATATCTTCTTACTAATATTTTTCTAGAATTTTTTGTCAAGCCAATTAGCACAGTTTATAAGTTAAAGTTCCCCTCTTGCACTGTTTGACTACTATGACCTCTCCTCACTACGAATCAATTTTCTCCCTATACAGAATTCAAATAACCATGTCGTTTGTTTCTCTTGAAAGTAGATTCAATGAGGAACCTAGAAATATAAACTATAACTCCTAATCATTTTTTTAAAATTTTTAGTGAATTTATAAAGTCAGAATAGGGGATTTAGAAATTGCTCTGACCCTGTCTTGCTAAAATTCAAATATCTCTTAATATACACTTCTTTTGCTTACTCTGTTTCTTTCATATGAAAAGAGACTAAATAAGATTTAATTCTATCTCATCCATCACCTAATTCCATTTTTACTATTCTTGGTGATTTTTCAAGATCACATCACTGCTGCTGTTTAATACTGTTTTAATGCTAATTTCACTTTTTTGTGATTTCTTTGTATTAACTACCATTTAGGCATACATAACACTGAAACATGTTCTTCTTTAGCCATTGAAATAGCTAATCATTATAAAATATTTACATACCATTCTTTATCCATATCATAAGGATATACACATAAAACGGCTAAGTCCCTATACATGCCATAAATTAGAACGTTTGTAAACGAAGATACCCAATTGGTAACTTGATAGTCGATAGTGTGAAGAGATCTCCTACAACTTATATCCCAAGCTTATTACTATGGGAAAGTGAAAGAAGTAAGCTTATAAAGCTTAGTAAGTTCACATGTAAAATAATAAGCATTAGCAATCAATTTAGCTTACTACTGTGCTATCATAATTTGCTTAAATAATGTTTAGTTCTTACTTTCCCATTTTACTCGTTAGTAACCTTACCAAAGGCTCAGAATACAAAAGGCACCTTACTTAATAGCTTGCTTTATAATAGTCCGATTTTGACCCTAGTCAGAATAGTGGTTTCAGGACCACATATCCGAGTGAGAAAAATATTTTAATATTATTTTTCATTCCTATTATAAGTGAATTGACATGTGTGAAAGTCTCGTGTGAAAATTTAATTGTTTGTGTGTTTAATTTGAAAAAAGGACCTAATTGCGTAAAATGTAAAAGCTGTGTGCTAGACGTTAAAAGTACTTATTTGACTTGGCTTATTAAATAAGAGGTCCTTATGTGGTTGTTTAACCAATGGAAGTTTGAATGGACATTCATAACCATCCATTATGTGAATTTATAACAATTTAACAAAGGTTATAATAGTAAACTGTTTATTATGTTAATATTAATAAAACAAGCATGAAATTGCTCATTATTTCTTCATCTTTGCCGAAAATTAAGAAAGAAAAGCTAGGGTTCTTACACTTTGATATTCGGCTACTTCCATGCTTGATTATAGGTTCGTTTTTGTTCGATTTTCGATAATTTCTATGTTTTTGTAATCGTTGCTTTGTATATTATCGAACCCATGCCTCAATTTCTAATTTTGATGATGCTTTTGAAATGTACCATTGATGAAACTTTGAGTTTTGAGATGTTAGTAGATGAATTATATAAGCTTGATGTTGGGTTTAAATGATTTGTCTTTGGATTTTTTATTAAATTGAGTAATTTGGGCTAAATTGTAATGTTATTTTTGAGGGACTAAAATGTGAAATAAATGAAATGTTTAGACTTGTATGAGAGCTAGGAGAATTCGGCTAAGCTTGTATATATGCAAATTATGTGTATTTTGTGTTTTTGTGAAATAGGGACTAAAGTGTCGAAATGTGAAAATGTGAGGCACACGGCCTGGTCACACGGGCGTGTGACCTCAACAGAATTGAAATACTTTCTGAGTTCTAAAATTTATGAATGTGTTCAGTTTAGTCCCGGCTGTCCTTTAAAGTATGTTTTAGGTCTCATGGACCTTCATAAGGGACGAATTGTTGATGATTGCTTATGTATTAATGTTATTTGATATCTGTGATTCTAAATCTGTTTGAAATGTTCTGTATGTCTGGTAATGCCCCTTACCTATTCTGATGACAGATACGGGATAGGGGTGTCACATTTAGTTGGTATCAGAGCTATGGTTTAGTCGGTTCTAGGACTACCATAGTGTGTGTGAGTCTAGCTATACATGCCATATATCTGAAACTGCGATAGTGTAATGAATCCTGACATTGAAATGTGCTTTTATATAGCAAATGGATCCTGATAGAGCCATAGCTGATGATGTAGAAAGCAATGCACCTGCTCCCACGCAAGGGATAGTGCAAACTGATTCTAGACCGACTACGAGTAGCCGTGATAGTGAGGCTAAACAAGCCTTCTATCAGATGATGAATGATTGGTTCACCCAATACATTAGAACCAATTCGGCTGTACAACAACCTCCACCCCTGGTTAATTCTCCTCAAACTCCTGTTATGCCACCAATAAACCCGATACAGTTGAGTAAACCACCATTTCATAAGATTAGAAAACATTGGGCTGAAGAGTTCCGAGCTACAACAAGTGATTATGCTGAAAAGGTTGAGTTCTGGTTCGAGAACACAATAAGAGTGTTTGATGAGTTGTCTTTGAGTCCTGAGGAATGCATAAAATGTGTTGTTTCTCTTTTGAGAGGTACGACGAATCATTCGTGGAATACTTTGACATCTGTGGTTCCGATTGAACGAGCTACCTGAGATTTCTTCCAAGTTGAATTCTGAAAGAAATATACCAGTAAGAGATTCATTGATCAGAAACACAAAGAGTTTCTTGAGCTTAAACATGGCCGAATGTTTATCATGGAATACGAGTAGGAATTTGTAAGGCTAAGTCAATATGCTCGTGAATGCGTATCTACGAAAGCAATAATGTGTAAGAGATTTGAAGACGGCTTGAATAAAGATATTCGTTTACTAGTTGGGATCCTGGAAATCAAAGAATTCGTAGTGATTGTTGAACAAGCATGTAAAGCTGAAGATCTTGGGAAAGAGAAAAGAAAGGCTAATTTTGAAGCTAGAAAGGTACGAAAGAGATCTTTGGGCAAATTGTTTCAATTTGGATCCAAGAAGTTTAGAGATGATAGCAGTCGTTTAAAGACTAGTATGGGACCTTTGACCAGAGATCGTGTTAGATCACAATCGAATTTCAAATCTTCAGCTACATCTGTTGCCAGTGTTGTTAATGTAAAGAATGAAAAGCCTGAATGTGATCAGTATGAAAGACGACATTTCAGTGAATGCTAGGGAAAAAGTATTAACCGAGCTTGTTATAATTGTGGTTCAAGAAATCATTTTATAAAAGATTGCCCAGATTTAGCTGAAAAAGATAATGTTCAGAATCCAAGGTAGAGTGGTAATGTTTCTCGAGGTAGACCTTCCAGAAATTTGGGAATTGTGAGCTGTAGTCAGAGACGAATGAAAGACACAGCTGGGAGATCTGAGGCTCATGCACTTGCCAGAGCTTATGCTATCAGAGCTCGCAAGGAAGCTTTATCGCCAGATGTGATTACGGGTTCATTTACTCTCTATGATACTTCTGTGATTGCTTTGATAGATCCTGGATCGACACATTCATATATATGCATGAACTTAGTGAATAGTAAGACTTTTCCTGTAAAGTCTACTGAATTTGTAATTAGAGTTTTGAACCCCCAGGCAGATATGTTCTGGTTGATAAAGTTTGCAAGAATTGTCCGTTAATGTTTCAAAATAATTATTTTTTGACTAATCTAATGTTATTACCTTTTAATGAGTTTGATATAATTTTGGGTATGGATTGATTAACTTTGCATGATGCTATGGTGAATTGCAAACTGAAAACTATTGATTTGAGATACAAGAATGATGAAATAGTTAAAATTGAATCTAGTGATTTGAATGGATTATCTGTTGTGATATCTTCGATGAAAGCTTTAAGTATTGTGAGAAAGGGTTGTGAAGCTTATTTTGCATATGTGATTGATTTGAGAGTATCAGAAAAGAAGATTGAATCTATGCCTGTTGTTTGTGAGTTCCCTGATGTGTTTCCTAAAGAACTTCCAGGATTACCTCCGGTTAGAGAGGTAGAGTTTGGCATTGAATTGTACCTGGTACTACTCCAATTTCAATAGCTCCATATAGAATAGCCCCGACTGAACTGAAAGAATTAAAGTCTCAATTGCAAGAGTTGACCAATTGAGGATTTGATAGACCGAGTTTCTCAACTTGGGGTGTTCTGATTTTATTTGTGAAAAAGAAAGACGGTACAATAAGAATGTGTATTGACTATCGTCAATTGAATAAAGTGACTATCAAGAATAAATATCCCCTGCCTCGAATTGATGATTTTTTTGATCAGTTGAAAAGAGCTGTTGTGTTTTCAAAAATAGATTTAAGATCAGGCTATTATCAATTGTGAGTGAAAGACTCAGATATTCCAAAACTGCTTTCAGAACAAGGTACGGTCACTATGAATTCTTAGTTATGCATTTCGAATTGACTAACGCGCCTACTATTTTCATGGATTTGATGAATAGAATTTTCAGACCGTATTTAGATCAATTTGTTGTGGTATTCATTGATGACATATTGATTTGTTCACGTGATGAATCTTAGCATGCCAAGCATCTGAGGTTAGTATTACAGATTTTGAGAGATAAACAGTTGTATGCACAATTCAGTAAATATGAGTTCTAGTTGGAAGAAGTTAGTTTCTTGGGTCATATTGTATCAGCCTCTGGTATTCGATTTGATCCGAGTAAAATTTCAGCTATTTTGGATTGGAAACCTCCGAGGAATGTATTTGAAGTCTGTAGTTGTCTAGGACTTATAGGTTATTATAGAAGATTCATGAAAGGTTTTTCGATGATCGCAACTCCATTAACAAAACTTCTTCAGAAAGATGTGAAGTTTGAGTGGTTTGAAAAGTGTCATGTATGCTCTGATCATAAAAGTTTGAAGTATTTGATGACTCAAAAAGATTTGAATCTGCGACAACGAAGATGGCTTGAACAACTAAAGGACTACGAACTTGTGATAGATTATCATCCGTGTAAAGCAAATGTTGTTGCTGATGCCCTGAGTCGAAAATCATTGTTTGCTTTGCATGCGATGAATGCTCATTTGGTTCTGTTTGATGATGGTTCAGTTTTAGCTGAATTAAAAGCAAGACTCTTGTTCTTACAATAGATTATTGAAGCTTAGAAGATTGATAATGAGATTTTAGCTAAACGAGCTCAGTGTGATGTAGAGTCTGATTCAGAATTCAGAGTTGATAAAGAAGATTGCTTGAGATTTCAAGATTGAATTTGTATTCTAAAAAATCCATAGTTAATTCAAATGATTCTGAGTGAAGCTCACAATAGTCCTTCATCTGTGCATCCGGGTAGTTGTATAATGATTTGAAACAACATTATTGGTGGTTTGGAATGAAAAGAGATATCTTTGATTTTGTTTCTAAATGTTTGATATCAGCAAGTTAAAGCTGAACATCAGGTGCCATCTGGTTTGCTACAACCAATTATGGTTCCAGAGTGGAAATGGGATCGAGTGACTATGGACTTTGTTTTAGGTTTGCCCCTGTCTCCGAGAAAGAATGATACAATTTGGGTTGTAGTTGATCGATTGACGAAATCGGCTCATTTTATTCTGATTCGATCCAATTACTCACTTGCTAAATTAGTTGAGTTATACATTTCTGATATTGTGAAATTGCATGGTCTGCCATTGTCGATAGGGTTAGATAGAGACTCGAGATTTACATCACGATTTTCGAAGAAGTTGTAAGATGCATTAGGTACTAAATTGCACTTTAGTACTGCTTTTCATCCATAAATGGATTGCCAATCTGAGTGGATTATTCAGATACTCGAGGATATGTTGAGATGTTGCATCCTTGAGTTTGAAGGTACGTGGGAACAATATCTACCTTTGATTGAATTTGCGTACAATAATAGTTTTCAGTCAAGCATTAAAATGGCACCATACGAGGCTTTATATGGTCGCAAATGCCGTACACCTTTGTATTGGATCGAGCTTACTGAAAACAAGATTCACGGGATTGACTTGATAAAAGAAACTGAACAGAAAGTAAAAGTAATCCGAGATAGTTTGAAAGCAGCTTCTAATAGTCAAAAATCATATGCATATTTGAAAAGAAAAGACATTGAGTTTGAGATCGGTGACAAAGTATTTTTGAAAGTGTCTCTGTGGAAGAAAGTGCTTCGGTTTGGTAGAAAAAGCAAGTTAAGGCCGGTTGCTTAGAGATTGTTGTTACCGCCTGAGCTGGAAAAGATTCACAATGTATTTCACGTATTGATGCTTCGACGATACAGATCCGATCCTTCGCATGTAATTCCTCCATCTGAGATTGAAATTCAGTCTGATATGACTTACGAAGAAAAGTCGATCCGTATCTTAACTTGTGAAGTTAAAGAGTTACGAAATAAGAAATTTTCGTTAGTTAAAGTGATGTGGCATCGACACGGTATTGAAGAGGCCACGTGAGAGCCTGAAGATGCTATGAGACAACAATATCTACATCTGTTTAATTGTAAGATTTTCAGGTACGAAAATCCCTAAGAGGGGAGAATTGTAACAGTTTGGTTTTAATCGTAGTCAGAATAATGGTTAGGGACCACATATTCGAGTCAAAAAATATTTTAATATTATTTTTCATGCCTATTATAAGTGAATTGACATGTGTGAAAGTCTCGTGTGAAAATTTAACTGTTTGTGTGTTTAATTTGCAAAAAGGACCTAATTGCATAAAATGTAAAAACTGTGTGCTAGATGTTAAAAGTACTTATTTGACTTGGCTTATTAAATAAGAGGTCCTTATGTGGTTATTTAACAATGGAAGTTTGAGTGGACATTTATAACCATCCATTATGTGATTTTATAATAGTTTAACAAAGGTTATAATAGTAAAGTGTTTATTATGTTAATATTAATAAAACAAGCATGAAATTGCTCATTATTTCTTCTTCTTTGCCGAAAATTAAGAAAGAAAAGCTAGGGTTCTTACACTTTGATATTCGGCTACTTCCAAGCTTGATTATAGGTTCATTTTTGTTCAATTTTCGATAATTTCTACGTTTTTTGTAATTATTGCTTTGTATACTATTGAACCCATGCATCAATTTCTAATTTTGATGATGATTTTGAAATGTACCATTGATGAAACTATGAGTTTTGAGATGTTAGTAGATGAACTAAAGAAGCTTGATGTTGGGTTTAAATGATTTGTCTTTGGATTTTTTTATGAAATTGAGTAATTTGGGCTAAATTGTAAAGATGTTATTTTTGAGGGACTAAAATGTAAAATAAATGAAATGTTTGGACTTGTATGAGAGCTAGGAGAATTCGACTAAGCTTTTGTATATGCAAATTAAGTGTATTTTGTGATTTTGTTAAATAAGGACTAAAGTGTCGAAATGTGAAAATGTGAGGCACACGACCTGGTCACACGGGCGTGTGACCTCAACAGAATTGAAATACTTTCTGAGTTTTGAAATTTATGAATGTGTTCGGTTTAGTCTCGATTGTCCTTTAAAGTATGTTTTAGGTCTTGTGGACCTTTATAAGGGACGAATTATTGATGATTGCTTATGTATTAATGTTATTTGATATCTGTGATTCTAAAACGGTCTGAAATGTTCTGTCTGTCTGGTAATGCCCCTTACCTATTCCGGTGACGGTTACGGGATAGGAGTGTTACATGCTTACATACCTGTAACATCTCATTAACACATGAGTACGCTTTCATAATATAGGCATATTGCCAATCATGTCATAAAGTGTCACAAGCATAACTAAAAACTCATCACTTACTTAATACTTGATAATCTCAATTACTTACAATCTCAATATTAAATAAGCCTTCAATGTATACTTGTACTCTTTCTTCATGTTCTCACATTGTCGTTTCTTTGACTTACTCTTTGGATTACTCAGGAACCTTTTCCATTTTAAACTTACCATGGCCATGTCTTGACTTGGTCTTATGTGGTATCCTTGCGTTATGAACTCACCAATGCCATGCCTTGGCATGGTCTCACATGGGACCTTTGCCTTATAGTAACTCATCAATGCCATGTCTTGACATGGTCTTACATGATTTTCTTGCCTTATAAAACTTATCAGTGCCATGCCTTGGTATGGTCTTACATGATTTCCTTGCCTTATAGAACTTATCATTGCCATGCCTTGGCATGGTCTTACATGATATCCTTTTCTTACAAAATGCCATGTTTCAAACATGGTCTTACATGGTATCATTGTCTTACCAAATGCCATGTTCCAAACATGGTCTTACATGGTATCCTTATCTTAGTGCCTATAACACCCTTAACTCGTAACCGACATCGGATTAGGATTACGAGGCATTACCAGACAGACAAAACATCTCAGACCAATTCAGAATCACAGATATTATTTAATATCATTTCATAAGCAATTTATCTCATAAGATAGTCTGCGAGACTTAAAACATACGTTTAAGAACGGTTAGAGCTAAACCGAACACATTCATAAAATTCAGAACATAGAAATTTTTTAAATTTTGTTCAGGTCACACGCCCGTGCGTCCAGGCCGTGTGACTCACACGGGCATCAGACACAACCATGTGAAATAGCCGTGCCAAAATAGAGCATGCATACTGACTTTTTGACACGGCCAATAGGCACGCCCTTGTACTATGGCTGTGTGATATTTAGCTAGCTACTGACTTTAGCCCACGGCCATATGACACGCCCGTGTCAAGGCCGTGTGATTTTTAGGTGAATACTATTTTTCTTACACGGCCACAAGACACGCCCGTGTCCCCTGACCGTGTGGCACAATGCAGGCTTGGTTTAAGCCAATTTGCCATTTCTCATTGGGTCAAACCTACAAGCAATGATATACAACATTCATACCAAAATTTCCAACCAATTCCGTGTTTAAGAATGACCAAAACACATTAAAACTTAGCACATTTCAAACCATACACAACTTATCATTTGTTAGCTAACTCTCATGGCAAATATATACATATCAAAACTTATAAACATAATCCTTCTAGCCTATACATGCCATACATTAAAATATATACGCTTTCAAAAGTACCAAAATGAGATCGATAGTGTGGTGACAATCATCGACTATCCCCGAGCCTTCAGTAGCTACGATATCAATAAAACAATGCAAATACACACAAAGTAAGCTTTCAAAAGCTTAGTAAGCTCGTACTCAAGTCATTCATAATATATGAAACATAATATAACAACATATATGTATTTGTATAATTTCAATCCATAAATCTATATCAACTCAATGAATTTCATATACATAACATCATCTGCCACTTAGGTATTATACATGCCTAAAAATTCCCATACTTATACACTTTCATAATCATCTCTTGTGAATGTTATAAGACTTTCCATAATTTATTCGTATTCTAGACATCTGCACACTTAGTGCTATATGGTTAGCCCAAAATAAATATTTTTGCACACTTAGTGCCATCTCAAATAACCGAGACTAAGTCAGTATCGCACACTTAGTGCCTCAAATAGCCGAAGCTAATTTAAATCACACACTTAGTGCAAAGATAGTTTAAATCGCACACTTAGTGCCAAAACTTCCGATTCATCATCATATCATCCAATTTAATTATATACAAACCATGTATAATTAAGGCATCAAAGCCTACTTAACATCATATTTTAAGTACGAACTTATCTCATACTCAAAGTTGTCAACTCGAACGTTTATTCTATAATCTTCGACTTCCCTCGATCTAAATCCGAACTCCCCTTTTCTTGATCTATAAGTATTCAAAATTAATCCTTTTATTTAACATATAATTCAATTCAATCCATAATCACACATTTAGGGCAATTTGCAAACTAGCCCTCATGTTTTCACATCTCGACAATTTAGTCCCTCTTTCATAAAATCACAAAATACACATAATTTGTTTGTACACAAGCTTAGCCGAATTTTCATGGACCTCATACAAGTCCACACCTTTCATTTATTTCACATTTTAGTCCTTCAAAATAACATTTTCACAAATTAGCTCAATTTACTCTATTTCATCAAAATTCAAAGACAAAACTTACAAATCATCTATCAAGCGTTTATAATTTATCCAACAACATCACAAAGCTCATGATATCAACAATGGAATTTCATGAAACCTTCAACAAAAATAGAAATTCAGACATGGGCTTTGAAGAACACGAAGCAATGATCACAAAAATGTAGAAATTATCAAAAACGGACAAAAATCCATACCTTAATCAAGGATCAAAGTGTAAAAACCTAGCTTGTTATTTTTCTCTCTTTTTCTTTTGTATTTTCGGCAAGGATGTGCATGAATAAACAAATTTTCATGCATTTGTTTTATTTAACAACATATATTACCTAATTACCTCACCATCCTTTAAAAATTTATCTATTTTCTATAATGCCAAACCATGTCTCCCACTATCATATAATGGTATTATTGACATGAAAGGGCCTCAACTTTAACAAACCATAGCACTTAGGCACTTTAGCAACTAGTAGGCAACTTTTACAACTTACGCGATTTGGTCCTTTTTGCAAATCAAGCACAGAAACATACAAATTAAATTATAGAAATCTAGCAAATATAAATTCACATATCACAGGCACAGAAAAATAATATTAAAATATTTTTCAGACTCGAATTTGTGGTCCCGAAACCACTATTCTGACTAGGGTCAAAACCAAACTGTTACAATTCCGTGTCGATGCCTCTTCAATACCATGTCGATGCCATATCACTTTAACTAACTGAATCTTCTTATTACGTAACTCTTTAACCTTTTGAGCTAAGATTCGAATCGACTTTTCTTCGTAAGTCATATCAGACCGAATTTCAATCTTAGATGAAGGAATTACATGGGAAGGATCAGATCTGTACCGTCGAAGCATCGATACATGAAACACATTATGTATCTTTTCTAATTCAGATGGTAGCCTCAATCTATAAGCAACTGGCCCAACTCACTCAATGATTTCATACGGCCCAATGAACCTCGAACTCAACTTGCCTTTTCTACCAAACCGAATCAGTCTCTTCCACGGAGACACTTTCGGAAACACTTTGTGGCTGATCTCAAATTCAATGTCTTTTCTTTTCAAATCTACATATGATTTCTGACGATCAGAGGTAGCTTTCAGACTATCTCGAATTATTTTCACTTTTGTTCTGTTTCTTTTATCAGATCAGTACCGTAAATCTTATTCTCACTGAGCTTAATCCAGTATAACAGAGTTCTACACTTTCTACCGTATAAGGCTTCGTACGGTGCCATTTTAATGCTCGATTAAAAACTATTATTATAAGTGAATTCAATCAAAGGTAAATATTGTTCCCACATACCTTCAAACTGAAGAATTCAACATCTCAACATATCCTCGAGTATCTGAATAATCTGTTCAGATTGTTCGTCCGTTTGCGGGTGGAAAGCAGTGCTAAAGTGTAATTTAGTACCTAAAGCATCTTGCAATTTCTTCCAAAATCGCGACGTAAATCTCGGGTCTCTATCAAACACTATCGACAATGGCACACCATGCAATCTCACAATATCATAAATATACAACTCAATTAGCTTATCAAGTGAATAATCAAACTGAATCGGAATACAATGAGCTGATTTCGCCAAACGATCAACTACAACCCAAATTGCGTCCTTCTTTTTCGGAGACAGAGGCAAACCCAAAACAAAATCCATGGTCACTCGATCCTATTTCCACTCTGGTATCATAATCGGTTGTAAAAACCCAAATGACACCTGATGCTCAGCTTTAACTTGCTGACAAATTAAACATCTCAAAACAAAGTCAGAAATATCTCTTTTCATTCCCGACCACCAATATAATTGTTTCAAATCGTTATACATTTTCGTACTTCCCGGATGTACAGAAAATCTACTACTGTGAGCTTCACTCAAAATCATCCGAATCAACTCCGAATTTCTCGGAACACAAAGTCTATTTCTGAACCTCAGACAGTCATCAACATCTATCCGAAATTCAGAATCAGAATTAGAATTACACTGAGTTCATTTAGCCATAATCTCATTATCAACTTTCTGAGCTTCAATAATCTGTTGTAAAAACAAAGGTCTCACTTTTAATTCAGCTAAAACTGAACCATTATCAAACAAAATTAAATGAGCATTCATTGCAAATAACGATTTTCGACTCAAAGCATTAGCAACCACATTTGCTTTTCCTAGGTGATAATCAATCACAAGTTCGTAGTCTTTTAATAGTTCTAACCATATTCTCTGTCCCAGATTCAAATCTTTTTGCGTCATTAAATACTTCAGACTTTTATGATCAGAAAGCACGTGACATTTCTCACCAAACAGATAGTGATGCCAAATTTTCAAAGCAAACACAATAGCAGCTAACTCGAGGTCGTGAGTCGGATAGTTCTTTTCATGCGACTTTAATTGTCTCGAGCCATAAGCTATAACTTTTCTTTCTTGTATTAAAACACAACCGAGTCCATTCAACGAAGCATTGCTGTAAATAACGAATTCTTTACCTGACTCAGGTTGTACCAATACCGGAGCTTCAGTTAACAGAGCTTTTAACCGATAAAAATTTTTTGAAGCAATTTTCTCAACGGAGTTGCTATCATAGAGAAATCTTCTACAAATCGTCTGTAATAACCGGCAAGCCCCAGAAAACTGCAGACTTCAGATACATTCCTTGGAGGCTTCCAATCCAGAATAGCTGAAATCTTGCTTGGATCAACTCGGATACCAGAGGCTGATACAATATGACCTAGAAAACCAACTTCTCGCAACCAGAATTCACATTTACTAAACTTTGCATGCAATTGTTTATCTCGCAAAGTTTGTAGCACTAATTTCAAATGTTCAGCATGCTCAAATTCATCACATGAATAAATCAAAATATCATCAATGAATACAACAAAATATTGATCAAGATACGGTCTGAAAATTCTATTCATTAAATCTATAAATACAGCAGGTGCATTCATTAATCCAAAATGTATAACTAAAAATTCATAATGCTCGTACCTCGTTCTAAAAGTAGTCTTTAGAATATCTGAATCTTTCACTCGTAGCTGATAGTAGCCCAATCTCAAATCTATTTTCGAAAACACAGTAGCTCCTTTCAACTGATCAAACAAATCATCAATTCAAGGCAGGGGATACTTATTCTTGACAGTCACTTTGTTCAACTGACGATAACCTATACACATTCTCATCGTACCATCTTTCTTTTTCACAAATAGAATCGGAGCACCCCAAGGTGAAAAACTCGGTCTAGCAAACCCTCGATCGGTCAATTCTTGCAACTGAGATTTCAATTCCTTTAACTCAGTCGGAGCCATTCTATATGGAGCTATTGAAATCAGAGTAGTACCAGGTATCAATTCAATGCCAAACTCTACCTCTCTAACCGAAGGTAATCCCGGAAGTTCTTCAGGAAATACATCAGGAAATTCACAAACAATAGGCACAGATTCAACCTTCTTTTCTGATACTCTCGAATCAATTACATATGCAAAGTAAGCTTCACAACCCTTTCTGACAACACTCAAAGCTTTCATCGAAGATATTATAGCAGGCAATCCATTCAAATCACTAGATTCAATTCTGACTATTCCATCATTCTTGCATCTCAAATCAATAGTTTTCCGTTTACAGTTCACCACAGCATCATGCAAAGTTAACCAATCCATTCCTAGAATAATATCAAACTCATCAAAAGGTAATAGCATCAAATTAGCTGGAAAACAATTGTCTCGAAACATTAACGGACAATTCCTGCAGACTTTATCAACCAAGACACATCTGCCTAGGGGGTTTGAAACTCTAATTACAAATTCAGTAGGCTCTACAGACAAAGTCTTGCTGTTCACTAAGTTCATACATATATATGAATGTGTTGATCCAGGATCTATCAAAGCAATCACATAAGTATCATAGAGAGTAAATGTACCCGTAATCACATCTGACAATGAAGCTTCCTTTCGAGCTCGGATAGCATATGCTCTAGTAGGTGTACGAGCCTTAGATTTAACAGCTGTGTCTTTCGATCCTTTTTGATTACCGCTTACATTTCCCGTATTTTTGGGAGGTCTACCACGAGAAACATTACCACTCGGTCTCGAATTCTGAACATTATCTTTTTCAGCTAAATCTGGACAGTCTTTACTAAAATGGTTTCTTGAACCACAACTATAACAAGCTCGGTTATTATTTTTTCCCTAGTATTCACCAAAGTGTCGTCTTCCACACTGATCATATTCAGGCCTTTCATTCTTTGCATTATCAACACTAGCAACAGACGTGGCTAAAGATTTGTAATTGATTGCGGTCTAACACGGTCTCTGTTTGAATATCCCACACTAGCCTTTGAACGACTGCTATCATCTCTAAACTTCTTGGATCCAGATTGAAATGATTTTCCCGATGATCTCTTTCGTACATCTCTAACTTAAAACTCAACCTTTCTTTTCTCTTTCCCAAGATCTTCCGCTTTACATGCTCGTTCAACAAGCACCACGAATTCTTTGATTTCTAGAATACCAACTATCAAACAAATATCCTCATTCAAACCATCTTGAAATCTCTTACACATAATTGCTTCTGAAGATACACATTCACGGGCATATTGACTCAACCTTACAAATTCCCACTCGTATTCTGTGACAGACATACAGCCTTGTTTAAGCTCAAGAAACTCTTTGCATTTCTGATCAATGAATCTTTGACTGATATATTTCTTCTAGAATTCAGCTTGGAAGAAATCCCATGTAACTCGTTCACTCGGAACCATGGATGTCAAAGTCTTCCACCAATAATACGCCGTATCTCCCAAAAGAGAAACAATACATTTTATGCATTCTTTAAGGCTCAAAGACAATTTATCAAATACTCTTATTGTGTTCTCTAACCAGAACTCGGCTTTTTCAGCATTATCCTTTGTTGTAGCTTGGAACTCTTCAGCCCCGTGTTTTCTATTCTTATTAACTAGTGGTCTACTCGACTGTATCGGATTTACTGGTGGCATAACAGGGGTTTGAAGGGAATTAACCGGGGGTGGAGGTTGTTGTACAGCCGGATTAGTTCTAATGTATTAGGTGAACCAATCATTCATCATTTGATAGAAGGCTTGCTTAGCCTCACCATCACCGCTACTCGTAGCCGGTCTAGAATCAGCTTGCACCGTCCCTTGCACGGGAGCAAGCGCATTGCTTTGAACATCATCAGCTACAGCTCTGTCGGGATCCATTGCTATACAAAAGCACATTTCAATGTCAGGATTCATCACACTATCGCAGTTTCAAATAAATGACATGTATAGCTAGACTCACATACGCTATGGCAGCCCGAGAACCAACTAAACCATAGCTTTGATACCAACTAAAATGTAACATCCCTAACTTGTAACCGACATCGAATTAGGGTTACGAGCATTACCATACAGACAGAACATCTCAGACCAATTCAGAATCACAGATATTATTTAATATCATTTCATAAGTAATTTATCTCATAAGATGGTCTACGAGACTTAAAACATACGTTTAAGAATGGTTAGAGCTAAACCGAACACATTCATAAAATTCAGAACATAAATTTTTTTTTAATTCTCTTGAGGTCACACGCCCGTGCATCCAGGCTGTGTGCCTCAAACGGGCATCAGACACACCCATGTGAAACAGCCGTGCCAAAATAGAGCATGCATACTGACTTTTTCACACGGCCAATAGGCATGCCCGTGTATTATGGCTGTGTGATATTTAGCTAGCTACTGACTTTAGCCCACGGGCATATGACACGCCCGTGTCAAGGCCATGTGATTTTTAGGTGAATACTATTTTTCTTACATGGCCACAAGACACGCCCGTGTTCCCTGACCATGTGGCACAATGCAGGCTTGGTTGAAGCCAATTTGCCATTTCTCATTAGGTCAAACCTACAAGCAATGATATACAACATTCATACCAAAATTTCCAACCAATTCCGTGTTTAAGAATGACCAAAACACATTAAAACTTAGCACATTATAAACATACACCAAAACCATACACAACTTATCATTTGTTAGCTAACTCTTATGGCAAATATATACATATCAAAACTTATAAACATAATCCTTCTAGCCTATACATGCCATACATTAAAATATATACACTTTCAAAAGTACTAAAATGAGATCGATAGTGTGGTGACGATCCTCGACTATCCCCGAGCCTTCAGTAGCTACGATATCAATAAAGCAATGCAAATACACACAAAGTAAGCTTTAAAAAGCTGAGTAAGCTCGTACTCAAGTCATTCATAATATATGAAACATAATATAACAACATATATGTATTTGCATAATTTTAATCCATAAATCTATATCAACTCAATGAATTTCATATACATAACATCATCTGCCACTTAGGTATTATACATACCTAAAAATTCCTGTACTTATACACTTTCATACTCACCTCTTTTGAATGTTATAAGACTTTCCATAACTTACTCGTATTCTAGACATCTGCACACTTAATGCTATATGGTTAGCCCAAAATAAATGTTTTCGCACACTTAGTGCCATCTAAAATAACCGAGACTAAGTCAGTATCGCATACTTAGTGCCTCAAATAGCCGAAGCTAATTTAAATCGCACACTTAGTGCCAAGATAGTTTAAATCACACACTTAGTGCCAAAACTTCTGATTCATCGTCATATCATCCAATTTAATTATACAAACCATGTATAATTAAGGCATCAAAGCTTACTTAACATCATATTTTAAGTACGAACTTACCTCGTTCTCGAAGTTGTCGACTCAAACGTTTATTCTATAATCTTCGACTTCCCTCGATCTAAATCCGAACTCCTCTTTTCTTGATCTATAAGTATCCAAAATTAATCCTTTTATTTACCATATAATTCAATTCAATCCATAATCACACATTTAGGGCAATTTGCAAACTAGCCCTCATGCTTTCACATCTTGACACTTTAGTCCCTCTTTCACAAAATCACAAAATACATATAATTTGTTTGTACACAAGCCTAGCCGAATTTTCATGGCTCTCATACAAGTCCACACATTTCATTTATTTCACATTTTAGTCCTTCAAAATAACATTTTCACAAATTAGCTCAATTTACTCTATTTCATCAAAATTCAAAGACAAAACTTACAAATCATCTATCAAGCCTTTATAATTTATTCAAAAACATCACAAAGCTCATGATATCAACAATGGCATTTCATGAAATCTTCAACAAAAACAAAAATTTAGACATGGGCTTTGAAGAACACGAAAACGTAGAAATTATCAAAAACGGACAAAAATCCATACATTAATCAAGGATCAAAGTGCCAAAACCAAGCTTGTTATTTTTCTGTCTTTTTCTTTTGTATTTTCGGCAAGGATGTGCATGAATAAACAAATTTTCATGCATTTGTTTTATTTAATAACATATATTACCTAATTACCTAACCATCCTTTAAAAATTTATCTATTTACTATATTGACAAACCATGTCTCCCACCATCATATAATGGTTTTATTGACATGCAAGGGTCTCAACTTTAACAAACCATAGCACTTGGGCACTTTAGCAACTAGTAGGCAACTTTAACAACTTACGCGATTTGGTCCTTTTTGCAAATCGAGCACAGAAAAATACAAATTAAATTACGAAAATCTAGCAGATATAAATTCACATATCACAGGCATAGAAAAATGATATTAAAATACTTTTTAGACTCAGATTTGTGGTCCCGAAACCACTATTCCGACTAGGGTCAAAATCGGACTGTTACAGTGCCAATGCCACATCTTGATGTGGGCTTACATGGAGTCCTTAATCAATGCCGATGCCATGTCTTGACATGGTCTTACACGGGATCCTTGCCTTACCAATGCCATGTCTTGACATGGTCTTAGATGGTATCCTTAACCGTCAATTCCTCCTTAAATGCCATGTTATGAACATGGACTTTTCCTTCAATTCTTCCTTAATTGCCATGGTACAACCATGGACTTTGAGATATCAATGCCTTGTCAAGTCATAGTTGAAACATACTTGCTCAAATTCTCAAGGTTAGTCGCATAACTCAATAATAACAATACTAATAACAATAATTGCATAATAATAAAATGCTACTCAACTTACATACTTACATTCTCAATCTCATCATTTCATTAACTTAACTTATTGTCATCAAACTATACTAGTCAATACTTTCTTGTTATCATACAAAGCCATAATACAAAATATGGTCTTACATATAAATTATACAAGTTTTCTTTCCAATATCGAATTATTATCGAACATTAATCATTATATCTGAAACTTAATACTAAAGTATTTATGGCCAAAATATCAATTTATCATTTAAATATGCATAATTAAATGCTTATTAAACATATAAACTTACCTCTATACCAAAACGACCATTTTACCAGCTTTCTCGATTTTTGATTTTTCTCCCGTTCTAGGTCCAAATCTCACTTTCCAGGATCTAAAACATCATATTTCACTTATTTAATTAATTTACTATTCAAAACATTCCCTAACTCAAACTTTTGAAAAATTACAATTTTGCCCCTAAACTTTTATAAAATTATGATTTTGCCCCTAGGCTCAGAAATTAAATTTTATCCATTTTTCTTATGTTTTATGACACGCTGAACATTTTTCCCTTCTATGGAAACATCAAATTCCCACTCTATCATGTCCTTATGAACATTAGGTATTTTTGCCGATTATGTCGTTTTACTCGTTTTCACTTAAAATCGCTTAGCAAAAGTTGTTTAACATAATTTCAAGCTTCATATTCTACCATAAAACATCAAAATAAACACATTTAACCTATGGTTATTTTTCCAAATATGAACCCTAGCATGAATTATTGCTAGAATAAGCTAAATCAAGTTACCGGGACTCTAAAAACGTAAAGAACATTAAAAACGAGGCTAGAACGGACTTACTATTGAGCTTGGAAAGCTTGGAAACCCTAACCATGGCTTCCCCCATGCTACATTCGGCCACCATGAAGAAGATGGACCAATTTTGGCTTTATTTTCCCTTTTTAATTCTTTTAATTACTAAATGACCAAAATGCCCTTAAAGGCTTTTCTTTCAAATTTGTCCTGTTCTTGCCCATTTTTGTCCAAACTTAAATATAATGGTTTAATTACTAAATAAGGACCTCAACTTTAAGAACCCATTTCAATTAAATCCCCTTTACTATCGAGAACACACATTTTGCTAATTTTACAAATTAGTCCTAATTATCAAATTAGGCACTTATACATAAAATTTCTTCACGAAATTTTCACACAATTATTCAATCAATGAATAAACCTTAAAACTTAATCAGAATAAATTTTTTGACTCGGATTCTTGGTTTTGCAACCACTATTCTGTTTAGGCCCTATTTCGAGATGTTACATGGAAGCTTTTTAAGTCGATGAAATTTAAAACACGTGTTTTAGAAAACAGTAATTGTTTTAAAAACTCGTCTTTACCTAGGCTAGCAGTTTAAAAATATATAATCCAAAGCCCAATTAAAATTAAAACCCACAAACGGCCTTATTACAAAATTAAAACCCAAAAGTGAAATTTAAATTAAATAAAGTCAAATGCAAGACACAGCAGTCATGTTGTAACACCTCAGACCCGGCCCAGACGTTTGGCCAGATCTGACGTGTCACATGGACTTACGACTTAGTATGTATTTGTTGGTTTAAGTGATTAGGGTGGTCTTTGTAAAAACAGAAATTGAATGAAAAGCCGATTTATCAATCTTTAGGTTATCCATTTGTCGTGCTTGTTGAGTCTTGAAAACGTTCATTAATTTTGAAAATTTGCGCAGCCTAACACTAGCAGTTTCGACATAGTATAAACATAATCAGAAAAAAACCATAGCGGAATTTATATAGTGGCCTTATTACAACTTAAAACCCAAAATTAGATCAGAATATAAAAATAATAAAAAATAAACTAACTTAGAAAAACCAACTTTGTAGATGATGTGGCCACTCCGAATCCCTCACAGCTCCAAGCCCACTATGGTTGGGGATTTCCTGCAGAGATGAAAATAAAGGGTGAGTTTTGTAATACAGAACAAATATATCATGAATGCAGAAATCCCAACCCAAAGCCATCCATAACACCCCCGTACCAGCCTTACACCATGTGGGGAGACTACTCGACCCACCCAACCGCTACACACCACAGAAATTACAACGAGGCTGTCAGATATTGTGACGAAGTCACCATTCATGAATATTGTGGCGAGGCCACCAGAAGCAGATATATATATGTTTATATATGGCGAAGCCACCGGATTGCGAGTGCGCGGATATTGTGAAGTCACCAGAACAGATATATATGTGGCGAGGCCACCAGATTGCAGCGAGGCTGCCAGAGCTCCATCAATATAAACCCATGTCCCATGCAACAGAATAAAATGTCATGGCATACGTACACAAAAACAGAACATCATGCTTTTCAGATAAAATAAAATATCCCTAGGGGTAAAATCATAATTTTTCATGTATAAGGGTATTTCAGTAATTATTACCTATTGCTAGGGTTTCATGCTCATTCTAACGTTTACCAAGTAATCGGAATTACTTACCTCGTCTTTTTACCAAAGTGGGCATGTTGGCCCATTGACCCGTTTTCAGCCCATTAAGCCCAAATATACCGTTGTGCACGAAAATGCACACTCTGCACTCTAATCATCCAAATGCACCATATTCATTAACAACTGTCTCATGAGCACTTGCACGCTCGCGAGTTCATAAAATACCAACGTTTCGATATTTCGACTTTTACCGATTCAGTCTAAGGAAGGGTGTCGTTTACACACTTGGTTGATGACGATTGATGATGATATCTCCCACGCGATAATCCTACGACCGATCACTAACACATTAGACTTACGAATTAACGATAACTACCATAAATCCACGTCAACTAACCCAATCATCACACAAGTTAGTCATTTACGCACGAGGGGCAAAATAGTCATTTTACCTACCAGGGGTAAATCGATAGTCCTACCCTACAGGGGTATTTTAGTAATTCTACAACTTATCCACTTGGGCCTACGGACCCATTGGGACTACATGGCCCATTTCAGCCCATTGCGGCCCAAAATAGCCGTCCTACTGCTAGAGTAATGAGAAATACACACCTGTTAGGAGACTGCAGTTAATTCGCGCTCCCACACTCTTAGCTAACGGCCAACCCAAACGAGCACGCCACCAAGCGAAAGGAATCAGCCCAGAAGGGTATGCCAACTCTCCTCATGGTTTGTGTCAGCTCTCCATCTACTCTTATATTAGCTTCCCGATGTGGGATCCCTCCATCATCAGAGTTTAAAACCAACACCAACTCTCGCCGTCCCAACATAGAAAAATAATCAACCTTTGCGTGCCAAGGGATTCGAACCAAAGTCCTCTCACATGCCAAATCACGCCACCACCACTAGGCCATCAACTCATTTGTGTCATAAGTCCAACACATTAAACTTTAAAACGCACCTACTTGCTTCCAGATTTAATAATTTATGCAATATCAAAGCATTTAAAGTATAATTATAACAATGCTTATTACATATGAACTTGCATCGATTCAAAAGTGATGAAATTGTCGATTAATCGGGTACTTTATCTTTTCCTCGATCCTAGTCCGTATTTTTCCTTTCTTGATCTAAACATATTTAAAATTAAATTATTTACTCATCTATTCATTCAATTTAGTCCAAACACACTTTAAAACACATTTACACATTTGCCCTACATATTTCACATTTTTTGCAATTTAGTCCTTATTTCATAAAATCACAAATTAATGAAATTCACAATAAACCCATGCTAGCCGATTTACCATAATGCCCCTAGCAGCACATATTTTTCATTTATTTCACATTTCAACCATAAAATTTTCAACATTTCTCAATTTAATCCCTTTACAAAAATCACTTTACAAAAATTGTGTGTCTATCAACAAGCATTAAAAATCTGTCAATAAAATTCAAAACTCACACATATTCATCAATGGCATAATTTAAAATCTTTAACAGTTTTGCAAAATAGTCCCTAGGCTAGCTAATACTAGATGCAACGATCGCAGAAACATAAAAATCATTAAAAACGGATCAAAAACACATACCTAATTAATGAAAATAGAAGTGTCGAATGAAAAAGATGAAAATAGTGTTTCCTTGCCCTAGTTTCAGTTGAAACATGAAGAAGAAAAGATGATGTCTTATTTTATTTCTTTTTTTTAACTTTAAATTATAAATTACTTAATTAACCTTAAAATTTTCACACAATCATCTAATCATGTTGTAAACATTAAAATAATAATAAAATAAATATTTGACCTTGAATTTGTGGTCTTGAAACCACTGTTCCGATTTGACTAAAAATTGGCTGTTACAACTCTCCCCTTTTAGGGATTTTTGTCCCCAAAAATCTTACCAATGAATAGGTTAGGGTACAATTTTCTCATAGCTTCCTCAGGCTCCCACATAGCCTCTTTGACACTGTGTCATTGCCAAAGTAATTTCATGAGAGCTATGCTTTTATTTCTCAACTGTTTAACCTCACGTGCTAGAATTCTGATTGATTCTTTATTGTACGTCATATCAAGTTGAATTTTAATCTCAGATGGAGAAATTACATGTGACTGATCTGATCGATAGCGGTGTAACATCGACACGTGCAATACATTATGAATCCTTTCTAACTTTGATGGTAAAGCTAACCGATATGCCACTGGTCTTATTCTTTCAATAATCTCATCTGGCCTGATAAAATGCGGACTCAATTTGCCTTTGCGACCGAAACGAAGTATTTTCATCCATGGAGACACTTTTAGAAATACTTTATCACCGATCTGAAATTGAATGTCTTTTTGTTTCAAATCTGCGTACGAATTTTGACGATCTGAAGTTGTTTTCAAACAATCGCGAATTACTTTCACTTTCTCTTCAGTTTCTCTAACCAAATCAACCCCGTGAATCTGTTTCTTGTTTAGTACAGTCCAATACAATGGAGTTCGGCATTTGCGACCATGCAAAGCTTCATATGGTGCCATTTTTATACTCGATTGAAAGTTGTTATTATATGCAAATTCAACCAGCGGCAAATATTTCTCCCAGTTGCCTTTGAATTCTAAAACACAACATCAGAGCATATCTTCGAAGATCTGAATTACTCATTCAGACTGTTCGTCAGTTTGCGGATGAAAAGCTGTACTAAAATTCAACTTTGTACCTAAAACTTCTTGTAATTTCTTCCAAAATCGCGACGTAAACCTCGGATCTCTATCTGAAATAATTGAAATTAGAACCACGTGCAATCTAACAATCTCAGCAATGTACAATTCAGCTAATCTATCGAGTAAATAGTCAGTGCGTACCGGAATGAAATGTGCTGATTTCGTTAATTAATCAACGACAACCCAAATAGCATATTTCTTTTTTGGAGATAAAGGCAATCCTGATACGAAATCCATCATAACTCTATCCCATTTCCACTCTGGTATCATCACCGGTTGAAGCAAACCTGAAGGTACTTGATGTTCATCTTTAACTTGCTGACACACTAAACATCTTGCAACAAATTCAGAAATGTCACGTTTCATACCCAACCACCAATACAGTTGTTTCAAATCATTGTACATTTTAGTACTTCCAGGTTGAATAGACAAACAACCACTATGTGCCTCATATAGAATTTTATGAATCAACTATAGATTTTTCGGTACACAGATTCTATCTCGAAACATCAAACAATCATCAGATCTAATTTGGTATTCTAAATCACTAGTTAACTCGAATTGCACTCTTTTAACTGCAATTCACTATTACATTTCTGAGCTTCACAAGTTTGTTGAAGAAATACTGGTTTAGCTTTTAACTCAGCTGAAATCTAACCATCCTCAGATAATATCAACTGTGTATTCATTACTTTCAAGGCAAACAATGATTTTTTACTCAAAGCATCCGTGACCACATTCGCTTTCCCCGGGTGATAATCAATTGCTAACTCATAGTCTTTTAGTAATTTGAGCCATCTCTGTTGTCGTAGATTCAAATCTTTCTGAGTCATAATATACTTTAGGCTTTTATGATCGGTAAAGATGTGGCATTTTTCACCATACAAATGATGTCTCCAAATTTTCAATGCAAATACAATAGCAGCCAACTCTAAACCATGCGTGATATAATTTTTTTCGTGCAGTTTCAACTAGCTAGAAGCATAAGCTAGAAATTTTCTGTAGCGCCCCGTACCCGAGACCATTTTCGGAGTCGAACACGAGGTGTTAACAGACTTAATTCATTGCTTAAACAGCTCAAACAATTTAATTTTGAAATTTTCAGTCAAGCTAGCAATCTGCGTCACAGTCGCTTAAAAATTCATATCTCGAGTTTCGAAACTCAAAATCTAATTCTGTAAATTTTCCCTGAAACTAGACTCATATATATATTTACTAATTTTTTTCTAGAATTTTTGGCTGGGTCAATTAGTATAGTTTATTAGTTAAAATCTTCCCTGTTTCAGGGTTCGACTGCTCTGATCTCTGTGTATTACGAATGAGATATCTCTCTGTACAAAATTTCAATGACTATGACAATTATTTCTCTTAAAAATAGACACAATAAGAAATCTTTACATATAAAGTATGACTTCTAATTATTTTTATACAATTTATGGTGAATTTACAAAGTCAGAATAGGGGATCCAGAAATCACTCTGGCCCTATTTCACAAAAATTCAAATGTCTCATAAATTATAATTCATATACCTGTTTTGTTCAATCCATATGAAAATAGACTCATTAAGATTCAATTTCATAACTTACTCATCATTTAATTCCATTTCTACTATTTTTAGTGATTTTTCAAATTTACATCACTCCTGCTGTTAGATTCTGTTTTATGGAAATTTTCACTTTACTAAGGATTTTCATGGACTAAATATCATTTTAAACATACATAACATCAAATATGACTTAGATTGGCCATTCCAATGGCTAATCATTTACAAACCCTTTTCTTGCCAAACCATAGCCATATCATAAGATCAATTACACAAAGTGAGTATTTTGCCATACATGCCACATTCAAAATATACAAGCCATTTTACCGATTTAAGCCTTCGGATAGTGTGAATGAGTCTTTGACCTATCCCGATTCTCAAGCCGGCTTGTAAAAACTACAATGAAAGAAAAGGAAGGAGTAAGCATAAATGCTTAGTAAGTTCACATGCAAATAGTAAGTAACATAATCATGCAATTCCACATAAAAACATCATTTGCATAAACAACACCAAGTCATTCATGTTACATTTGCATTTAATATCATGCTACGATTTCATCATACCAAGTTCTCAACCCAAAGATTTAAGCACATACCTGTCAAATTTTCTCATTTACCACACTTACCAACATGTCACCTTCGTTTTAGGCATTCTCCTTATTCTCTTAAGATTCACCCGTTGAACACATCGGAATATAATTCGAATACACAGAAAGTTTGTACATAAGTGCCACATATGTAGCCAAGCTACCATGTAACCCGCCCATAAGCGAACTCGGACTCAACTCAACGAGCTCGGGCATTCGCATCTGTAAGTGAACTCGGACTCAACACAACGAGTTCAGACATTTGCATCCATAAGTGAACTCGGACTCAACTCAACGAGTTCGGATGCCCAACCATCCTAGTGACATGTCACTTGTATTCTAATCTATTCCCAAGGTTCAAACGAGATTTTTCCTCGATTACAAATCTTTGTTGTCTTCCACGGAACATCGAAACTGATACTCGGTAGCAATTCATAATTTACATATTATTCAATAATAACCATAAAGCATAATATTTCATGATATTAATCATCATATCACATAAATAACATTAAATTACTTAAAATGACTACATTTACACATGAACTTACCTCGATACAAAATATTAGCAATCAAGCCTATTCATCGTAAACTTTGTTTTTCCCTCGATCATGACTTGAATCTCGTTTCGCTTGATCTATAATGCCAAATTAATCTTATTTAATACATACATTCATCAAAACAGCCCCAAATATGAACTTTGGCAAAATTACCATTTTGCCCCTAAGCTTTTGCAAAATTACACTTTTTCCCTTAGGCTCGGGAATTAAACTTCATCCTATTTTCTTATGTTTTATGACATGCTGATCATTTTTCCCTTCTATGGAGACATCAATTTCACACTCTAACATGTACTTATGACTATTAGGTATTTTTACCGATTAAGCCCTTTTACTCGTTTTCGCTTAAAACCGAGTAGTACAAGTTGTCTGACATAATTTAAAACCTCATATTCTATCACAAAACACAAAAATACACAAAATTCACCTATGGGTATTTTTCCAAATATGAACCCTAAGTTAAATTATTGCTAGCATAAGCTAAATCAAGCTACCGGGATTCCAAAAACGTAAAGAACATTAAAAACGGGGCTTGGAATCACTTACTATGGAGCCTGGAAGCTTGAAACCAACCCTAGCTATGGAGAACCCTTTAATTTTCGTCCTAATGAAGAAGATGGACATATTTAGCCATCTTTTTCCTTTTTTTAATCTTTTAATTACCAAATGACCAAAATACCCTTAATACCTTTCTTTGAAAATTTTCATGTACAAGCCCATTTTTGACCAAAATTTAAGAAATTGGTCAAATTTCTATTTAAGACCTCCTCATTAATATTCTAAAGTAATTTCATACTAAAAACTTCTAGAATGCAAGTTTTGCAACTTATTCGATTTAGTCCCTAATTTCAACTTAAGCAGTTTATGCATAGAATTTCGTCACGAAATTTTCACACAATCATGCAATCATATCATAAACCTCAAAATAATTATAAAATTATTATTTCTATAGTTATTTCTCTCTCAGATTTGTGGTCACGAAACCACTTTTTCGATTAGGCCCTAATTCGGGATATTACAACTCTCCCCCTTTAAGGATTTTCGTCCTCGAAAATCTTACCGATAAACAGGTGTGGGTATTGATTTCTCATAGTTTCCTTAGGTTCCCATGTGGTCTCTTCTACCCCGTGCTTTTTCCACAATACTTTCACGAGAGCGACACTTTTATTTCTTAGTTGCTTGACCTCTCGAGCTAAAATCTTAATCGGTTCTTCTTCATAAGTCATATCCGGTCGTAGCTCAATTTCTGCCGGTGAAATTAAATGTGAGGGATCTGAATGATACCGACGTAACATAGATACGTGGAACACATCATGAATCTTCTGTAATTCAGATGGCAATGCTAACCGATAAGCTACTGGTCCAACTCTTTCAATTATTTCATACGGCCCAATAAAATGCGGACTCAACTTGCCCTTCCGTCCAAATCTAAGAACTTTCTTCCACGGAGACACTTTTAAAAATACCGTATCACCAACTTGAAACTCGATTTCCTTTCGTTCCAAATCTGCATAAGATTTCTGTCTATCCGAAGCAGCTTTCAAACAATCTCGAATCACTTTCACCTTTTTCTTCGGTTTCTTTTATTAGATCAACTCCATAAATCTAATTTTCCTTGAGTTTAGTCCAATACAATGGCGTCCGACATTTACGACCATACGATGCTTCATAAGGTGCCATCTTCAAACTCGTCTGATAACTATTATTATAAGCAAATTCTACCAACGGTAAGTATCTTTCCCAACTACCTTGAAATTCCAATACGCAACATCTGAGCATGTCTCCAAGAATCTGAATTACTCTCTCTGATTGTCCATCAGTTTGTGGATGAAAGGTATTGCTAAAATTTAACTTTGTACCTAATTCCTCTTGCAAATTTTGCCAAAACCGTGAAGTAAATCTCGGATCTCTATCCGAAATGATTGATAAAGCTATTCTATGAAGTCTAACAATCTCACGGATATACAATTCAGCCAACTTATTAAGAGAATAATCTGTACGTACCGGAATAAAATTAGCTGATTTAGTTAGTCTGTCAACTATTACCCAGATGGCATCTTTCTTCCCCAGAGTTAACGACAACCCTGATACAAAATCCATAGTAATCCGATCCCATTTCCATTCAGGAACCATGATAGGCTGGAGTAGTCCCAAAGGTACTTGGTGTTCAGCTTTCACTTGTTGACAAATTAAGCACTTTGATACAAACTCGGAAATATCTCTTTTCATTCCACTCCACCAGTACATTTTCTTCAAGTCATTATACATTTTCGTACTGCCTGGATGAACCGTCAAACAACCATTATGTGCTTCATGCAAAATCTTTTGAATCAACTCATTACTTTTCGGTACACAAATCCAATTTTTAAACATCAAGCAACCATTAGAATCGATTTTGAAATCTGACCCTGTATCAGCTTCACACTATTTTCTCTTGGCTTGCAAATCTTCATCGCTTTTCTGAGCTTTAGAAATCTCTTGTAGAAACATTGGTCTTGCTCTTAACTCTGCTAAAATCGAACCATCATTTGATATCTTTAACCGAGTGCTCATAGCTCTCAAAGTAAATAGCAACTTTCTGCTCAAAGCATCGGCAACCACATTCGCTTTTCCCGGATGGTAATCAATAACAAGCTCGTAATCTTTCAATAACTCCAACCATCTTCATTGTCTCAAATTCAAGTCTTTTTGTCACATCAAGTACTTAAGACTTTTGTGGTCGGTATATACTCGGCACTTTTCACCATACAAATAATGTCGCCAAATCTTCAAAGCAAACACTATAGCAACCAATTCCAAATCATGAGTCAGATAATTTCTTTCATGAGATTTTAACTGCCTCGAAGCATAAGCCACCACTTTTCCTTCTTGCATAAGTACACATCCTAAACCATTTCGAGAAGCATCACCATACACCACAAATTCTTTACCTGATTCGGGTTGTACCAACACTGGTGCTTTAGTTAATAACTTTTTCAATTCTTCAAAACTATGTTGACATTCTTCCGTCCATTCAAATTTAACATTCTTTCGGAGTAGTCTAGTCATAGGAGCAGCAATTATAGAAAATCCTTTTACAAACCACTGATAA
Source organism: Gossypium longicalyx (assembly GCA_025698465.1). NCBI lineage: Eukaryota > Viridiplantae > Streptophyta > Magnoliopsida > Malvales > Malvaceae > Gossypium > Gossypium longicalyx. The sequence continues at coordinate 23,992,012 of CM047000.1, forward strand.
TACCCAGCTAGCCCCAAGAAACTTCTAACCTTGGTTACATTTTTCGGTGGTTTCCAATCAACAATGGCTGAAATTTTACTAGGATCAACCCGCATACCATCACCTGAAACAATATGACCCAAAAATCCAACTTCCTGGAGCCAAAATTCACTTTTACTAAACTTAGCATACAACTTCTTATCTCTCAAAGTTTGCAAAACTATCCTCAAATGCTCAGCATGCTCTGTCTCATCTTTTGAATAAATTAAAATATCATCTATAAACACCACAACAAATTTGTCCAAGTATGGCCGAAATATGTGATTCATTAAATCCATAAACACAGCAGGAGCATTTGTCAACCCGAATGGCATAACTAAAAATTCATAATGACCATACCTTGTTCTAAAAGCAGTTTTAGGCATATCCGACTCTTTTACTCGCAGCTGGTAGTACCCAGATCTCAAGTCAATCTTTGAAAATCATGTTGCTCCTTTAAACTGATCAAACAAATCATCAATTCTCGGCAACGGATACTTGTTCTTGATTGTCACCTTGTTTAATTGCCGATAGTCAATACACAATCTCATAGAACCATCCTTCTTTTTCACATATAACACAGGGGCACCCCAAGGTGAAAAACTCGGTCTCACAAAGCCTTTGTCAGTTAACTCTTGCAACTGCGACTTTAATTCCTTCAACTCTACTGGTGCCATTCTATACGGAGCAATCGAGATCAGAGCTGTTCCCGGTATCAAATCAGTACCAAATTCTACTTCCCTGACTGGAGGCAAACTCTACAATTCTTTTGAAAATATATCTGCGAACTCACACACAACCGGCACTGATTCAACTTTCTTTTCAACTTCTTTTGTATTAATTACATACGCCAAATAAGCTTCATAACCCTTTCTCAAATATCTCTGAGCCGACATTGAAGAAATCATACTAGATAGTGCCTCTGATTTGCTTGGTTCAACCCGTAGAATTTCACCACTTTCACACTTTAATTCTATAACCTTTTCTTTGCAATTTACTATAGTATCATGCAATGTCAACCAATCCATACCCAAAATAACATCAAATTCATCAAACGGAAACAACATCAAGTCGGCCGAAAAGTAATGACCTCGAATCATTAAAGGGCATTTCTTGCATACTTTATTAACTATACACATTTGCCTAATGGATTCGACACTCTAATCATAAATTCTATGTTCTCGACAGGCATATTCATACTAGACACCAATTTCATGCAGACATATGAATGAGTAGAACCGGGATCAATCAAAGCATTAACATTAACATCATAAAGAGAAAATATACCAGTAATCACATCGAGTGATGAAGCATCTTCACGTGCCTTTATGGTATAAGTTCTAGCTAGAGCCCTTGCTTCAACTAAAGAAACTCTTTACGCTTTTGATCAACAAATCTTTCAGTGATGTATTTCTTCCGAAATTCTTCTTGAAAGAATTCCCAAGTCACCTTGTGTTTCGGTACCACTGAAATTAATTTCTTGCACCAATGATAGGCTCAATCCCTCAACAATGATAGCACATTTCAAGCATTCCTCAAGTGTACAAGACAATTCATCAAATACCCGAATAGAATTCTCAAGCCAAAACTCTGCTTTCTCGGCATCATCATCAACATTTGCCCTGAATTCTTCGACCCCTTGCTTGCGAATTCTGTCAACTGGAGTTCTGTGAAATTTCATCAGATCCACACCTTGAGGCATCGGGGGTACAGGTTGAGGAATCGGGGGATGTGGGGGAGGTTGTACATTCGGGTTCGTACGAACGAACTCAGTATACTAGGCACTCATCATCTGGAGAAAGGCTTCTCGAGCCCCTTCTCCTCCTCCTTGACCAACAGTAGGAGGTGGATTTTTAGTTGGCACCGCCCCTTCATCCGGAGCTGGTGAATTACTCTCTACATCATCAGCCACAGCTGGATCGGGATCCATTTACTATAAAAAATTCATTTAAAAGGTTAGAAGTCGTCACACTATCACAATATATATATGGCATGGCATGTACGGCAAAACTCGTACATACAACACATTAGTCCGAGAACCGACTAAACCTACTCTGATACCACCAAATGTAATGTCCCGTACCCGAGACTGTTGCCGGAGTCGAACACGAGGTGTTAACAGACTTAATTCATTGCTTAAATAGCTCAAACAATTTAATTTTAAAATTTTCAATCAAGCTAGCAATCTGCGTCACAGTCGCTTAAAAATTCATATCTTGAGTTCCGAAACTCAAAATATAATTCTGTAAATTTTCCCTAAAACTAGACTCATATATATATTTACTAAATTGTTTCTAGAATTTTTGGCTAGGTCAATTATTAGAGTTTATTAGTTAAAGTCTTCCCTGTTTCAGGGTTCGACTGCTCTGACCTCTGTGTATTACGAATCAGATATCTCTTTGTACAGATTTTCAATAACTATGAAGTTTATTTCTCTTAAAACTAGACTCAATAAGAAATCTGTACATATAAATTATGATTTCTAATTATTTTTATACAATTTATGGTGAATTTTAAAAGTCAGAACAGGGGATCCAAAAATCACTCTGGCTCTGTTTCACAAAAATTTAAATGTCCCATAAATTATAATTCATATACCTGTTTTTTTCAATTCCTATGAAAATAGACTCATTAAGCTTCAATTTCATAACTTAATCATCATTTAATTATATTTCTAATATTTTTAGTGATTTTTCAAATTTACATCACTGCAGCTATCAGATTCTATTTTATGGAAAATTTCACTTTACTAAGGATTTTCATGGACTAAATATCATTTTAAACATACATAACATCAAATATGACTTAGATTGGCCATTCCAATGGCTAATCATTTACAAACCCTTTTCTTGCCAAACCATAGCCATATCATAAGATCAATTACACAAAGTTAGTATTTTGCCATACATGCCACATTCAAAATATACAAGCCATTTTACCGATTAAAGCCTTCGGATAGTGTGAACGAGTCTTCGACCTATCCCGATTCTCAAGCCAGCTTGTCAAAACTACAATGAAAGAAAAGGAAGGAGTAAGCATAAATGCTTAGTAAGTTCACATGCAAATAGTAAGTAACATAATCATGCAATTCCACATAAAAACATCATTTCCATAAACAACACCAAGCCATTCATGTTACATTTGCATTTAATATCATGCTACGATTTTATCATACCAAGTTCTCAACTCGAAGATTTAAGCACATACCTGTCAAATTTTCTCATTTACCACACTTACCAACATGTCACCTTCGTTTTAGGCATTCTCCTTATTCTCTTAAGATTCACCCATTGAACACATCGAAATATAATTCAAATACACGGAAAGTTTGTACATAAGTGCCACATATGTAGCAAACCTACCATGTAACCCGCCCATAAGTGAACTCAGACTCAACTCAACGAGCTCAGGCGTTCGTATCCGTAAGTGAACTCGGACTCAACTCAACGAGCTCGGATGCCTAGTTACATCTCACGAACTCGGACTCAACTCAACGAGTTCAGACATTTGCATCCATAAGTGAACTCAGACTCAACTCAACGAGTTCGGATGCCCAACCATCCTAGTGATATGTCACTTGTATTCTAATCTATTCCCAAGGTTTAAACGGGATTTTTCCTCGATTACACATCTTTGTTGTCTTCCACGGAACATCGAAACTGATACTCGGTAGCAATTCATAATTTACATATTATTCAATAATAACCATAAAGCATAATATTTCATGATATTAATCATCATATCACATAAATAACATTAAATTACTTAAACTGACAATTATGTTACTACATTCACACATGAACTTACCTCGATACAAAATATTAGCAATCAAGCCTATTCCTCATAAACTTTGTTTTTCTCTCGATCACGACTTGAATCTCATTTCGCTTGATCTATAATGCCAAATTAATCTTATTTAATTCATACATTCATCAAAACAGCCCCAAATACGAACTTTGGCAAAATTACCATTTTGCCCCTAAACTTTTGCAAAATTACACTTTTGCCCCTAGGCTCGGGAATTAAACTTCATCCCATTTTCTTATGTTTTATGACATGCTGATCATTTTTCCCTTCTATGGAAACATCAATTTCACACTCCAACATGTACTTATGACTATTAGGTATTTTTACCGATTAAACCCTTTTACTCGTTTTCGCTTAAAACCGAGTAATACAAGTTGTCTGACATAATTTAAAACCTCATATTCTATCACAAAACACCAAAATACACAAATTTCACCTTGGGTATTTTTCCAAATATGAACCCTAAGTTAAATTATTGCTAGCATAAGCTAAATCGAGCTACCGGGATTCCAAAAACGTAAAGAACATTAAAAACGGGGCTTGGAATCACTTACTATGGAGCTTGGAAGCTTGAAACAAACCCTAGCTATGGAGAACCCTTTAATTTTCGTCCTAATGAAGAAGATGAACATATTTTGCGATCTTTTTCCTTTTTTTAATATTTTAATTACCAAATGACCAAAATACCCTTAATACCTTTCTTTGAAAATTTTCATGTACAAGCCCATTTTTGACCAAAATTTAAGAAATTGGTCAAATTGCTGTTTAAGACCTCCTCATTAATATTCCAAAGTAATTTCATACTAAAAACTTCTAGAATGCAAGTTTTGTAACTTATTCGATTTAGTCCCTAATTTCAACTTAAGCAGTTTATGCATAAAATTTCGTCACGAAATTTTCACACAATCATGCAATCATATCATAAACCTCAAAATAATTATAAAATAATTATTGCTATAATTATTTCTATCTCGGATTTATGGTCACGAAACCACTATTCCGATTAGGCCCTGATTCGGGATATTACATTTTCCCTCTTGCATCAATACGCAACCCAAACCATTCAATGACGCGTCACTATAAATCACAAATTCTTTACCCGATTCAGGTTGAACCAACACTAGAGCCTCGGTTAATAATGATTTCAATTGATCAAAACTTTGTTGACATTTCTTGGACCATTCAAACTTGACATCTTTCTATAGCAGTCTGGTCATCGGTGTAGCAATCATCGAGAACCCTTTTAAAAAACGTCGATAGTAACTAGCCAATCCCAAAAAGCTTCTGACCTCGGATACATTTCTAGGTGGTTTCCAGTCAATAACTGCTGAAATCTTGCTCCAATCAATTAGAATGCCATCTGTCGAGACAATATGTCCCAAAAATCTGACTTCTCGGAGCCAAAACTCACACTTACTAAATTTAGCATACAGTTGCTTATCTCTCAAGGTTTGCAACACAATCCTCAAATGCTTGGCATGCTCAGGCTTATCTTGTGAATAGATCAGAATGTCGTCAATAAACACAACAACAAATCTGTCTAAATACAGTCTAAAGATCTGATTCATCAAATCCATAAAAATGGCAGGAGCATTAGTTAGTCCAAAAGGCATAACAAGAAATTCATAATGTTCGTACCTAGTTCTGAATGTAGTTTTCAGCACATCTGAGTCTTTAACTCGCAATTGTTAATAGCCAGATCTTAAATCAATCTTTGAAAACACTGTTGCACCTTTCAACTGATCAAACTAATCATCTATTCTCGGCAACGGATACTTGTTTTTTATTGTAACATTGTTGAGCTGACGATAATTAATACACATTCTTATTTACCCGTCTTTCTTCTTAACAAACAATATTGGCGCACCCTAGGGTGAAAAACTCAGTCGTGCAAAACCTCTATCTGTTAACTCTTGCAATTGAGCTTTCAAGTCTTTTAGCTCTGTCAGAGCCATTCTATACGGAGCTATAGATATCAGTGAAGTTCCCAGCCCTAGTTCAATAGAAAATTCAACCTTACTAAAAGGTGGCAACCCCGATAATTCTTCAGGAAATACATCCAGATATTCACAGACAATTGACACTGATTCAATATTTGATTCAGACACTTTTGTATCCAAAACATAAGCAAGATAAGCCTCGCAACCTTTTCTCACACATTTCTAAGCTGAAATAGACGAAATCACAACAGGTAATTCATTTGATTCATTTGATTCAATCCTAAGAATTTTATTATTCTAACACTTCAATTCTATAATCTTTCATCTACAGTTCACAATGACATCATGTAGAGTCAACCAATCCATAACCAGAATCACATCGAACTCATCAAATGGTAAAAGCATCAAGTTAGCCAAAAAATAGTAACCCCGAGTCATTAAAGGACAATTCTTGCATACTTTGTCAACTAGAATATACTTGCCTAAGGGGTTCGATACTTTAATCAAAAACTTAGTAGACTTAACAGGAAAACTCTTATTAGACAACAAATTCATACATATATACGAATGGGTCGATCCAAGATCACTCAATGCAATAACATGAGTGTTGTAAAATGAAAATGCACCGGTAATAACATCTGGTGATGACGCATCTTCGCGGGCACGAATAGCGTAAGCTCTAGCAGGTGCTTTGGGCTCAGATCTCATTGTAGAATCATTCGCTGTACCACGATTACCACTTGCATTTCCCGTACTTCTTGGTGGCCTCCCTCGAGTAGCTGTATTGCTCGATCTTGCATTCTGAGATTTATCTTTTTCATTTAACTCAGGACAATCTCGGATAATATGATCTCGTGAACCACAACTTTAAGAAGCTCTATTATTACTTTTCACTCAAAAATCTCCAAAATGTCATCTTCCACACTGTTGACACTTAGGTTTAATGTCTTTCACGTTTCCAACACACGATACCAATGTAGCTTGAGCTTTAGGACTAGTGTATTGCTTTTCGCGATCTCTATTGGAACATCCTGCTGAAGTGGTCGATCAGTTAAAATAATCTTTTGATTTCTTTGATGAAGAATGATAAAGTTTACTCAACAATCTCTTTCTCGAATCTCTTGCCTCTAAATCAGCCTTTCTCTTTTCTTTGCTAAGTTCATCGGCTTTGGAAGCTCTGTCGACTAAAACAACAAATTTCTCCAGTTCTAAAATTTCAACTAAAAGTTTAATGCCCTCGTTCAACCCATCAACGAACCGCTTGCACATGATTTCTTTAGTAGAAACATACTCTTAAGCATACTTGCTCAACATATTCGATTACAGTCATGCGACCTTGTTTCAGTTCTAAAAACTCTTTATGCTTTTGATCCAGAAATTGTTGACTGATGTATTTCTTTCAAAACTTAGTCTGAAAGAATTTCGATGTGACTCTCTCCCTCGGCACCACTGATATTAACGTATTCCATCACTGATATGCGGTGTCTCTTAGAAGGGATATAACACACTTTAAACATTCAGTCGGCATGCAACAAAGCTCATCAAATACTCGGATTGTATTTTCAAGCCAAAAATCGACTATTTCAGGGTCATCATCAACATTAGCTCTAAACTCTTCAACACCGTGTTTATGAATTTTATCAACTGGAGGATTGTTTAATCTTATAAGCTCGACTCTTTGAGGAGCTATGGTAATTGGTTGGGGATTAGGAGCGGGTGGAGGTTGTTGAGTAGCTGCGTTCGTTCGAATATATTGTGTGAACCACTCGTTCATCATTTGGAAGAAGGCTTCTCTAGCCTCTCCTCCTTGGCTACCCGACATAGGTCTAAAATCAGATGGTGTTGTCCCTTAAGTAGGAGCTGGTGCATTACACTTAACCTCATCTGCTATAGCTCGATTGGGATCCATTTCAATATGAAAAAACATTTTAAAATATCAAGAGTCATCACACTATCACAGTTTATATATGGCATGTAACTAAACCGTAGCTCTAATTCTAATAAATGTAACACCCCTCACCTGTATTCAACACCGGAATAAGGTTAAGGAGCATTATTGAACTTACAACACAGTTATACAAACTTTTCACTTACATTATATCATTTCATACATTCATCAAATAATCTCAATCAATTTGTCCCTAATACATGCCTATATGGCCCTAAACATGTATTGGGATTGGTTCAGGACTAAACCGATAACTTTTAAAACATTTGGAACACTTAAAATTTTTCTCAAAACAGGGGACACATACCCATATGGCCAGGCCGTGTGTATCACATGGCCACCAGACATGCCCGTGCCATAGGCCGTGTGAACATACGAAATGGAAACACATGGTCGTGTCCTAGCTTGTGTCCAAACAAGTAAGCTTATTGACTTGGGTCACACGACCAACCACACGCCCATGTGTCTAGTCCGTGTGCCCTTCGAAGTGGCCATACATGTCTGTGTGCCAGGCCGTGTGCTAGGCCATGCCAAACTTGTAGGGTATACTGGCTTATGCAACACAGCCAAGTCACAAGCCCGTGTGCTAGGCCATGTGCAAATTAAGGGGTCTACTAACTTATGCCACATGGCCAATCACACGCCCGTGTGTTTGACCATGTGGAGCATACTGACTTCATTTCAATTTCAACACCAAGGGACACATGGCCATGTAACATGACCGTGTGTCACACATGGCTGAGACACACGCCCGTGTCTCTGCCAGTGTAACACCCCGAATTTGGGCCTAGAAGTATTGGGCCTTGAGTATGGGTCCGTAAGGAGGTTGTATATAAGTATTTAGTTGTGCAAGGAAATGACACAATTAAATGTCTACTTTGGTGGTTAATGGCCCTGAGAAGTGTTGGAAAATTCTTGGGTTCAAACCTGGGCTTTAGAAAAATTTTTGGTATTAAGTGAATAAAACCCCGGATGCTTGGATGAAGGCCTTCTAAATTATTGTGTTAAATAAATGACACAAGGAAGCATGTGGTCTAGTGGTTGTGGAGTTATTAAGGTTGTAAGGGAGCCTGGGTTCAAGCCTTGGCTCTTGCAATTTATTTTTATTTTTCTTTTAAAGGAACCTCGACTTTGGCCTATAGACCTTATAATTAATTGGGGATAAAAATATGACACAGAAAGAGCCTGTGGTAGAGTGGCAAGGTGGCGTGTTCTGTAATTGTGAGGTATCAGGTTCAAGTATTGGGATGCACAGTGGAGTATTTGTTTTGCTATTTGAGCTGTGAAGGAGGTGGAGTTGGACTGGAACTCTTTGGTTGAAGTGGTCATAAGAGTGAGAAATTTTCCTAATGCTTGAAAGTAATCCCACATCGGGAAGCTAATATGAGAATTGGTGAGAAGCTGGCTTTAAATAGAACAAACCAGATAAGTTGGTGATTAAGATTCAATGCAGGATGTACCAAGGTTGGTGATCGTGGACTTTCTGTTGGGTCATTAAGACCTTGGTTTGTAAAATTACCGAAATACTCTCGGATTGTAAATTACCGAAATACCTCCATTTGTAAAATTATCAAAATACCCCTGGTTTGTAAAATTACCGAAAGACCCTCGATTTGTAAAATTACCAAAATACCCCCGATTTGTAAAGTTACCGAAATACCCCTAATTTGTAAAATTATCGAAATACCTCTGTAGGGTAAAATGACTATTTTGCCCTTCTGGGTAAATGACTGACTTGGACTATGAATCTGACTGATTAGACTGTGATTGTATGACTGTGATTTAACTGACTTGATTGTGGTTGTACGACTACTATGCTTTTAATAAATGTTTAAATGATTTTTACTGAGCATGGCCAATTTTCATACACGTGTGATGATTGAGCATGACATACACAACATATTGCATGGGGTTGGGCCATTGATATGGAGGAAGTTCTGATAGGATTGTACGGGTCGCATGAGATGACTGTGGATCTAGTATTCATCGGTTAAGGTCGCACGGGTCGGACGAGACGACTGTGGACCGATGGACGGCTTAGAGCCGCTTAATCTGATTGTGGCTTTGTGCCAACCTAAAAATGGCTCTGTGCCATCTTGACTATGGCTTTGTGGCAAAAGTATTTACCTGGGGCTATGTGCCTAACATACTTATTGATGACTCTGTGTCGATCATATTTACCCAAGGCTGTGCGCAAATTATATTACTGTCACTGATGGCTATGTGCCAAACATAATACAGTTACCGATGGCTTTGTGCCAATTATAATACCGCTACTGAAGGCTTGAAGCTGTATATATACTAGCAACTTTGCTACGATTTTGGTTAGTGCTGCAACCGGTGCTAACATTGTAAGTGTAGGGATGGCGTGGGTGAGTTATTCCCCACATGTAGTGCAGGGTTGGACAGAGGCAAGTGTAGGGTTGAATGGGATAGCATGAATCCATGCATTCACACATTCTATTTTGTTACTGAGATGGGCTAGGCCCAATTGATTCGGTTATGGGCTGTGACCCAAATGATATTGTAATGGGCTTTGGCCCACGTATGCTCTGAGTTGGATTGTACTGTTTCTGTCATAGGGCTCAGGGCCAGACTGTTTTTGATACTATTTACTGACTATTACTCTTGTAAGGGGATTACTCACTGAGTTTTTGTAAACCTACCTCATTTTTAATTGTGCAGGTAATCCCCAGCATTAGGTGGTTCGGTGCTGCAAGGGACTGAGAGATGGCCACAAACTTCTTATGTTTTCATATTTGTTTATTTATTGTTGCGTATTTCTTTTTAATTGGGTTGTAATAAAGCCTCTTTTAATTCTGATTTTTATTTCACTTTGGGATTTTATTTACTATGTTTTATAATGGTTAGAAATAGATCGCGGTTTTCCAAAACAACAACTGTTTTCAGAACACTACGTTTTTGAAACTTAACTTTTAAACATAACGTTTTCGTAAATCAATTACTTTTAGAATTAGCTTCCAAAAATTAAAAAGGAATTTTTGGAAATAAAAAAAGGAATTTTTGGAAATAAAATTAAAAAGTTTTCAATGTACTACGTTTTAAATAAGAAAGGTTTCTAATGAAAACATGGTTTTTGAAAAATACTTCAATGTGACACGCCAGATTCGGGTCTAACTTCTGGGCCAGGTTTGGGGTGTTACATTTAGTGATATCAGAGCCAGGTTGTAAAACTCAGCTGTGGACTGGGTTTTAAAATTGGATTTCTAAAAGAATTATTTCAAAAAGGTTCGAAAAGATTTGAAGTATTTGAAATATTTTTCTGAATATTTTCCTAAAAGTGTGGTTACCAAGTCTCCGACGCCGAATCCGTAAGTTTTCTGTTAGATTGTACTTAAAGTTAGATTTTTTATTTATTTAGTGTATGTTTTGGAAATCAGATTTTTTTTAAGTTAGCAACAGTACTGTGACAGATTCCGAAGGTCACAAGGAGTTGCCCGTCTCCCTGAAACATGAGATGGTTCAGGAAACTGTAGTCAAGGTAAGTCCGCCAACTTCGGGTAACAAACTCGGAGTTTGGTACGGAGGCACTGACCCGATTGGTAAGGAAAGTGCTAGAAAAAGTGTTCGAGGCAAGAGTTAAGGCATATGGTGAAACACTTCAGGCTAGGCACTTGGAGTGCAGCAGGAAGAGGGATCACAGTCCTCTGAAGCAGGAGCCCCGTCCTATGAAACGCGTTAAGACGCGTCTGAACTTTTCGGCTTGCAAGCGTTGCAAAAGGCGCCATCCTGGCGAATGCTGAAGGAAGTCAGGAGCGTGTCTCGGATGTGGGTCTAAGAAGCATCGGGTTTGGGATTGCACAGTTCTTTTTAAGTCATGTGTGTTTTGTTTGGATGTGATGTTTGAATATAGAAATTGTATGCATGTATGGTAAATATTTGTTTGCTTCTGTGGTTAGATGTTTGGTTGGGTGTGAGAGGTTTTGAGATTAAGTTAAAAGTGTATTAGTGTAGTTTGGAAATAGAGTGTGCAATGGGAGCGTAGTGGTGTAGGTTGAGCTAAGCGCTTGTTCAAATAGCTGGAAATTTCGAGGATGAAATTTCTTTAAGGGGGTAGAATTTTAACACCCCGAATTTGGGCCTAGAAGTATTGGACCTTGAGTATGGGTCCGTAAGGAGGTTGTATATAAGTATTTAATTGTACAAGGAAATAACACAATTAAATGTCTACTTTAGCGGTTAATGGCCTTGAGAAATGTTGGAAAAATCTTGGGTTCAAACCTAGGCTTTAGCAAAAATTTTGGTATTAAGTGAATAAAACCCTGGATGCTTGGATCAAGGCCTTTTAAATTATTGTGTTAAATAAATGACACAAGGAAGCATGTGGTCTAGTGGTTGTGGCGTCATTAAGGTTGTAAGGGAGCCTGGGTTCAAGCCTTGGCTCTTGCAATTTATTTTTGTTTTTTTAAAGGAACCTGGACTTTGGTCTATAGACCTTATAATTTATTGGGGATAAAATATGACACAGAAAGAACCAGTGGTAGAGTGGAAAGGTGGCGTGTTCTGTAACTGTGAGGTCTGAGGTTCAAGTATTGGGATGCGTAGTGGAGTATTTATTTTTCTATTTGAGGTATGTAGAAGGTGGAGTTGGACTGGAACTCTATGGTTGAAGTGGTCATAAGAGTGAGGAATTTTCCTAATGGTTGAAAGTAATCCCACATCGGGAAGCTAACATGAGAATTGTTGAGAAGCTGGCTTTAAATGGAGTGAACCAGATGAGTTGGTGATTAAGATTCAATATAAGATGTGCCAAGGTTAGTTATCGTGGACTTTCTGTTAGGTCATTAAGACCTCAATTTCTAAAATTACCGAAATACTCTTGTAGGGTAAAATGACTATTTTTCCCTTCTGGGTAAATGACTAACTTGGACTATGAATTTGACTGATTTGACTGTGATTGTATGACTATGATTTAAATAACTTGACTATGGTTGTACGACTGATATGCGTTTAATATATGTTTAAATGATTGTTACTGAGCATGGCCATTTTGCATACACGTGTGATGATTGAGCATGACACACACAACATATTGCATGGGGTTGGGACATTGATACGGAGAAAGTTTTGATAGGATCGCACGGGTCACATGAGATGACTGTAGATCTAGTATTGATCGGTTAAGGTCGCACGGGTCACACGAGATGACTGTGGACCGATGGACTGTAACACCCCTTACCGGAGACCGTCGCCGGAGTCAAGCACGAGGCATTACTGGACTTAGCTTACTAATTTGGGGCATAAAAATTTGCTTTTAAAATTAATTTAGTCACATTCATTCAATATGTCCTTAAAAAGAGTCCTCGAGACCCTAAAACTTGAGATTGAAACGGTTCGGGAACAAACCGAAATCAATAAAAATTTTCCGATCACTAAAACAAATCAAAACAATTTATTTCATCTTTTATGAATAAACTATCCTTCTGCGCCATAGTCACTAAATAAATCATAACTCCAGTTACAAAACTCGAAATTCAAATCCATAAATTTACTCTAAAACTAGACTCATATATCTTCTTACTAAATTTGTTTCAGAATTTTTGGTCTAGCCAATTAGTATAGTTTATTAGTTAAAGTTTCCCCTGTTTCAGTGTTCGACTGCTCTGACCTCTGTTGATTATGAATTAATTTTCTCCCTGTACAAAATTCAAATAACCATGCCATTTAATTCTTTTAAAATTAAACTCAATAAAGAATCTAGAAATATAAAGTATAACTTCTAATTATTTGTGTATAATTTTTAGTGAATTTCTAAAGTTAGAATAGGGGATTCAGAAATCACTCTAACCCTGTCTCACTAAAATTTAAATATCTCATAAAATATAACTGCTTTATTTACTCTATTTCTTTCATATGAAAATAGACTCAAGAAAGTTTAATTCTATATCTCATTCACTATCTAAATCTATTTATACTATTTTTAGTGATTTTCCAAATTCACATCATTATTGTTGTCCGATACTGTTTTAAAGCTAATTTCACCTTTTTATGATTTCCATGGAATAACTAGCATTTAGGCATACATAACACCAAACATGTCCTTGATTAGCCATTCCAATAGCTATTCCAATAGCATTTAGGCATATCATAAGATCATACACACAAAATGGCTACGATGATTTACATGCCATACTCAAAATGAAACGTCTAGCTATACCAAAATAATCCTTGTGATAGTGTGCCTAGACCTCTGACGTACTTTATGATCCCTGAGTTAGCTTGAAAAAACTATAAAAAGAAGGAAAATAAAGGGGGTAAGCATTAATCTTAGTAAGTTTTCATGCAAATAAATAACAACATTCATAAGAATTATCTTACTACTTGGCATGATACTACTTAATGCAACTTCATTAATTGTCATAGACATATTTTAAACTTCTTCACTTACTCACTTACTTAAATACTTACTTAATCAAATTTATTAATACATTTTACTTACCTTTTTTCCTTATCAAGCATACATGAACATTATACACTTACCTTTGCTCTTCTAGCATGAACTTGTCTTACCTTTTTAGTGTGACTCGTCTTACCTTACCTTACCTTGATATTCTCTTTAAATTTTCCTGTTGAACCACTTGGAATACTAAGGATACATGGGTACCTTACCATTGCCATGACTTGTCATGGTCTTACGTGGTATCCTTTTGAAACTTACCATTGCCATGTCTCGACATGGTCTTACATGATTTCCTTGCCTTAGAAACCTTACCAATTGCCATGCCTTGGCATGGTCTTACAAGGTATCCTTAAACCCTACTGTCATGACATTTGTATCCTACACATTCCTAAGGTTCAATCGGGACTTTCTGAAATTACTTCTCCTTCAATTCATGCTTGAGTCTTCTTTGAATAATTTCATAAAATAAATATACACATACTGGAAATTAACAACATTAACATAAAATAATAGAATATTGCATTTATTTACCGCAAACTTACCTCGAAACAAAATACGATTAACTATATCAATTTAGTCCACTATCTTTTTCTTTCCCCGGTCTAACTCCGGATTTCATTCTTCTTGATCTATAATAATAAATTTAGCTTATTTAATACTCAAATTTATTAAAACAATCCTTGACTCAAACTTTGGCAAAATTATACTTTTGCCCCTAAACTTTTACATATTTACACTTTTTCTCCAAGGCTCGAAAATTAAACTTCATCCTATTTTCTTATGTTTTATGACATGCTGATCATTTTTCTCTTCTATGGCAACATCAAATTCTCACTGTAACATGTGCTTATGAACATTAGGTATTTTTACCGATTATGTCGGTTTACTCGTTTTCACATAAAATCGCTTAGCAAAAGTTGTTTAACACAATTTCAAGCTTCATATTCTACCATAAAACATCAAGATGAACAGATTTAACCTATGGGTATTTTTCCAAATATAAATCCTAGGTTAAATTATTGCTAGAATAAGCTTCATCAAGTTACCGGAACTCTAAAAACGTAAATAACATTAAAAACGGGGCTTAGAATCACTTACTATAGAGCTTGGAAGCTTGAAACAAACCCTAGCTATGGAGAACCCTTGAAATTTTGGCCTAATGAAGAACATGAGCACATTTTTGCCATCTTTTTCCCTTTTTAATTCTTTTATTTACAAAATGACTAAAATACCCTTCGTTAAAACTTTAGTTATTTTTACCAATGTATATCTATTTTTGTCCATGAAAATATAATGGTCTAATTACCATTTAAGGATTTCTACTTTAATTATGCTCTTCAATTAATCCTTTAGCATCTAAAACTCATATTTATCAACTTTTGCACTTAAGCCCTAGTAGGCAAATTAAACATGCTATCTATAAAATTTTCCATCGATACTCTAGCACATGCATCTAATCACTTGGTAAATCATAAAATTAATCGCAATAAACTTTTCTATCTCAAATTCATGGTTTTGCAACCACTATTTCATTTAGGCCCTGTTTCGGGATGTTACATGGATGGCTTAGTGCCGCTTAATCTGATTGTGGCTTTGTGCCAACCTAAAAATGACTCTGTGCCATCTTGACTATAGCTTTGTGCCAAATGTATATACCCATGGCTATGTGCCTAACATACTTATTGATGACTCTGTGTCGATCATATTTACCCAAGGCTGTGCACCGATTATATTACTGTCGCTGATGGTTGTGTGCCAAACATAATATAGTTACCGATGGCTTTCTGCCAATTATAATACCGCTACTGAAAGCTTGAAGTCATATATATACTAGTAGCTTTGCTATGATTTCGGTTAGTGCTGCATCCGGTGCTAACATTGTAAGTGTAGGGATGGCATGGGTGAGTTATTCCCCACAGGTAGTGCAGGGTTGGACGGAGGCAAGTGCAGGGTTGGATGGGATAGCATGCATCCATGCATTCATACATTCTGTTTTGTTACTGAGATGGGCTAGGCCCAATTGATTCAGTTATGGGCTGTGGCCCAAATGATATTGTAATGGGCTTTGGCCTACGTATGCTCTGAGCTGGATTGTACTGTTTCTGTTATAGGGCTCAAGCCCAGACTGTTTCTGATACTATTTACTGACTATTACTCTAGTAAGGGATTACACATTGAGTTTTGGTAAACTCACCCCGTTTTCAATTGTGCAGGTAATCCCCAACGTTAGGTGCTTCGGTGCTGCGAAGGACTCAGATATGGCCACATACTGCTTATGTTTTCAGATTTGTTTATTTACTGTTGCGTATTTCTTTTTAATTGACTTTTAATAAGGCCTCTTTTAATTCTGGTTTTTTATTTTACTTTGGGATTTTATTTACTATGTTTTATAATGGTTAGAAATAGATCGCGGTTTTCCAAAACAACTGTTTTCAGAACACTACATTTTCGAAACTTAACTTTTAAACATCACGTTTTCATAAATCAATTACTTTTAGAATTAGCTTCCGCAAAGTAAAAAGGAATTTTTGGAAATAAAATTCAGAAGTTTTCAATGTACTATGTTTTAAATAAGAATTGTTTCTAATGAAAACATGTTTTTCGAAAAACACTTCAATGTGGCACGCCAGATTCGGGCCTAACTTCTGGGCCGGATTTGGGGTGTTACAGCCAGTATGGACAAAAATAGGCTATTTACCAAGCCATTTTGCCACCCAATTTTTGTGCATACCTACACAATTCAAATGGTACTCAGTCATAGCATAAATGGTCATCCAATTCAACCAAAATCAAGACTAAAACATACCAACTTTACATAATCAAATCGTCTAATTAAACACTTTCTGAACATGCATCATCATACTTCAATCCAAAAGCACATAGTTTATCAATTATCAACCATTTGACATCTATAATACCAACTATCAATAACATTGCAAACCAACCTCAATCACTCAATATAAACCATATGCACACTTATATATATATATAACCAAACTAGCCAAATTAAGCCAAGTCTCATGGCTATATATACAAACCAAAACATAACCATTCATAAGCCATCTCAAATGGAAAAACTCACTACCAAGATACATATCAAAATGACCATAATGATATACATGCCATATGACCAAACCATAAGCTCAAAAGTACCACAGTGATGGTTGGATAGTGAGACGTAGTCTCCGACGATCCCCGAATCCAAGCTAGCTTTGAAATCACTATAAAACATGGGAAAATAAACTAAGTAAGCTTTATAGCTTAGTAAGCTCGTACGAAATAAACTCAACTAATCATAAATACACTATTCATCAATTTGAACTTGTTAATTTGTATTTCATAAATACCAACAAACCTTCCGCATGCTTAATCATATACTTATATGCAAACTTCATAACTTCTTCAATTTAAACCTCGTATGATTCATATACATACCTGAACCAATCCGTAACAAATCATACCCAAATGGAAAAATGTCGAATACTCGAATTCTCGCACACTAAATGCCTTACATAGCTGAAGCTATCTCGAATCACACACTAAGTGCCATACATAGCTGAATTGTCGTCAAATATGACTGTAGTCTCGTATACACAATTTGTGAAATATTAAAGCATTTAAAGCATAATTATAACAATGCTTATTACATACAAACTTACCTCGATTCAAAAATGATAAAATTGTCGATTAATCGAGTACTTTATCTTTTCCCTGATCCAAGTCGGTATTTCTCCTTTCTTGATCTAAATATATTTAAAATTAACTTATTTACTCATCTATTCATTCAATTTAGTCCAAAACATACTTTTAAACACATTTACACTTTTGCCCCACATATTTCACATATTTCACAATTTAGTCTTTATTTCATAAAATCACAAATTAATGAAATTCACAATAAACCCATCTTAGCCGATTTACCATAATTTCCCCAAGTAGCACATATTTTTTTGTTAATTTCACGTTTCAACCACAAATTTTTCAACATTTTTTAATTTAATCCAATTTTGCATTTTCACTAAAAATTACTTTACAAAACTTGTATATCTATCAACAAGTATTCAAAATCTATCATTAAACTTCAAAACTCACAGATATTCATCAAGGGCATCATTCAAAATCTTTAACAATTTTGCAAAATAGCCCTGAGCTAGCTAGTACTAGATGAAATGATCACAAAAACATAGAAATCATTAAAAACGGATCAAAAACACATACCTAATTAATGAAAATAAAAGTGTCGAATGAAAAAGATAAGCCCTAGTTTCTATTGAAACAAGAAGAAGAAAAGATGATGTTTTGTTTTATTTCTTTTATTTTAACTTTAAATTATAAATTACTTAATTAACCTTCATAATTAACCTTAAAATTTTCATAACTAATGCCCATAATTGTCCACTCACCATTATAATGGTCTATTTACAACCTAAGGACCTTAACTTTAAGTGTAGCACCTCAAACCCGACCTAGACTTTATGGCCGAATCTACGGTGTCACATTGAAGTGCATTTTGAAAAGCATCGTTCTGTTCAAAAAGTCCGTCCTGTACTAAAACCCTAGTAACGATCTTTTACAAAAACTTTTGAGTATCTTGTTCATTGTTAAAAACTCAAGTAGGTGAGCAAAAGCGTAATAATTTTAGGTTTTTATTACATCTTAAAGACAATATTCATTACATAAGCTTTTGAAAGATGTTGAAATAACGTGGTGTTTTGAAAACAATTATCTTTTGGAAAATTCGCGTCTTAGTGGTAGCAGTTAAAAATCAGAATTAGTTAACCCCAAATTAAAGTAAAATTTAAAGAGGCCTTATTACATAACAAATACCCCAAATAAAATAGCTTAAAGTTTAAAAGTTTAAAACAGTAGCAAAAGTAGTTGTGTGGCCTCCATCAAGTCACTCACAGCACCGACCAACCTAAGGGTTACCTGCACAGGAAGGCAGAAGGGTGAGTTTATGAAAACTCAGTGTGTAATCCCTTATTAAACAAATAGTCAGCCATATAATAGGAAAATACAGTCTAGGCCTAAGCCCATTTTAGTAACAGTTAAGGCCTTAGCCCAATACAATATCAGTGGCAGTGTGGGCCTTAGCCTATTAAGGCCCATCCATCCTCTACACTCTATTCTGTCCAGCCCCACACTCGATGTGGGGATAAAATTGACCCACCTATCCCTACACTCCAAAATATAGCACCGGTTGCGGCACTAAATAGTATATGCTGTAGAGCTGCCAGTACAGTACACTTCCTCCAAATATATCAAACCCAACCCCATGCAACATGTCATGTCATAATATCATACATGTATGCAAAAATGTCATGCTTGAATACAGTCATACAAATCATAGGGGTATATCAGTCATTTTACCTCAGAAGGGTATAACAGTCATTTCATCAGTAAGGGGTCTAGTTGTACTTACCGACCCAATAGTAGGTCCACAGTCATCTCAGGCGACCCGTGTAACCTTAACAGTCTATCAATGAAAATGGACCCAAAGCCCATAATCTGGCCTATGTGGACTCACACGCCCATGTGGCCCAATAAGCCCAAAAGTGGCCTTGGCCGTGTGGACTACATAGCCTGGCCAAATAATATCCACACGTTCGTGTAGTTTACCCGTGTGGGCCCACGAGCTCGTGGGGCCCACACAACCCATTTTGGCCCAACGTGGCCCAAAACGGCCTAAGCCCATGAAATCGCTCATGGTGGCCTCTACTGTCAAACGCCCACATTTTAAGCGTTCGATCACCACACGAGCGAGCGTACGCTCGTATAGCGTCTGTGGACATGTTTTTTGGCTGTTTCCATTTAATAGTAATCGTAGTGTGATTACACACCTGTTGTGAAGCGTGCGTCTAGCTCAACAGTTTCCCCAAACCTACATTTAATCAAGATATTCTGTTAATCACTTGATACTAGGGTTAATCACCCTCCTCTAAATCCCAAATATTAAATACTTGCCTTGATGGAACGAGTGTGACTTAATTCGCTAATCCACTGACGAAGATTGATTACACCCTCCTTGTCGAATAACTGCGTTACCAGCAAAGTCTATTAATGAAGATTGCAAAAACCTATAGCTTGAATCATTATATGCTGGCTTATTAAAAACCAAAACTAAAGATAAGGGACAGTAAGCAATCGATCAACATCCTATAACACAAATCATGCACCAAAGATGAACATCTACTAAACAAGGGTCACGTTACCTATAATCAAATGTAGAGAGGAATACGATCGCTCTAATAACCCCTGTAAGCACCTTCACTCCTCGAGCACTTCTAAAAACCAAAAGGGCACTACCAAAAATAGAGAGGAGGTGAGAAACAACCAAAAGAGAAGAAGAGGGAAGAGGAACCAAAAAGGGTAGAAGGGACTTACCACACAATATCAGACCTACGAATGCCTACTAGAGGAAAAGAGGAAGAATAGAAGAAGAGGAAAACGAGGTATTTAGTCTAATATACAACTGATTGTGGGAGGAAGAAGATAGAGTCTAAAACTAAAAGTAATAAGAGGGAATGATGAAAAAATCGACCAAAGCTCAATAGAGGAGAGAATGCAAAGGAAGTTGGCTAACCGATTGACCGAAAAGGGAGACTAAAGTTGCACGCCAAACGCAAAAACAAGAGTGCCTGAAAGCCACCAAGCAAAAATCGGCCTGCCAAACTAAAAGTGCAAAGAAGCAAAAAGGGAAAAACTTGGTAACAAATGAAATGGTAAAAATAAACCTACTACACTCCAGCCAAATTTCCTTGTGTACCTAGAGTCCCCATATGGCACTAACACTCTCCCCTCATCACATCTTCTTGATTTCCTCCAAAAACCTCTCCCCAACATCCTCAAACTGATCATTATCCAAATCCCCCTTTTCCCTTTTAAAATTCAGCTACATTATCCCCTACTCCACTCAAACACCCCAACCATCCAAGCAGTACAGTCCCACTGCCACACAACCACCCACTCAGCCATTTGTAAAATAAAACACACTTGCACGAGCAAGACTCGAACCACTGTTTCCTAGCAATGGAAACACGCCACTATCCCCCAGACCAACAACCTTTTTATTACTTGATTTCCCCGTAACTATTTAAGAACCCACCATCTAGCAGCAAGGGTTTTATTCAGTAAAAAACAAAAATTTTGCTAAAGCCAAGGTTTGACCCCAAGACTTCCCACACTTCTCAGGACACTTAACCATTAAAGCAAGCAACATATATGTGACATAACACTCAAATTAAATCACTAAAAATTTGGGGCGTTACATTAAGGTACTATAGCTATTAGACACCTTTAGCTATTAGAACTCAAGTTTTACCCTTTACGCGATTTAGTCTTTTTTATCAAATTGACCATTTAAACGATAAAATTTCTTAATGAAATTTTTACACAATCATTCAATCATTCTGTAAACATTAAAATAATAATAAAATAAATATTTTACCTCTAATTTGTGGTCCCAAAACCACTGTTTCGATTTGACTAAAAATGGGCTGTTACAAAGTTTGTAGTCATAGTACATACCTTAGAGGCATTTCAAAATATTACATTCGCATAAACAACAACACAGATTTAAACTACTATTTAATATTAATAACAATCACATAATCAAACTTCACTTTTATACGTAAGGTAAGGCACAAACCTTTTTTCAATCGTCCAAAATCTTCAATCTAAATTATGGTATTATAAAGATATAAATATGAATAATTAACATATGATAATATTTTTGTTTGTACCGCATTAAGCCCAATATATGGGATTCGAATAGAAAACTAATTGTTTTGATAATACTTATGCTTTTATGGTCAAATATAATCTCCACTCCTTAAATCATAGAAGATTGTACACTTGACAACAATCCTTCAACCCAAATGCACAAAATTAGAATATAGTGCTCAGCCATCCATTTAAGAGTTAGGAAATGTTGATGATATCCAAGATTTAGAATACTTACAATCTTGTTAAACATGATGGTAATGATCACCAAAGATTATGAGCTACGCCAATGATATCTAATATATCACAGAACTAGAGGGAATGAATAGATTGAAGTTATAACATAAAAAATTGATATAATAAGAGAAAAGGGAAAATGAGCAAAAACTATCGGTGTATGGTAGTTAGTTGGTGGTGGGCAGCGACGGTCACGATGACGGATGGTGGTGGTCATGGCAGTGGACATTGGTAGTGGCTAAGAGGTGCAGTGCAAAGGTGGCTCAAGGGAGGAGCAGTGGCGTATGGTGGTGGAAAAGATTATAGTTACAACAAAATAAAAGAAAAAGAAGCAATAAGGGGTGGAGAGCAACCAAGAGGGGGCAGCACAAGGAGGTTGAAAGGGAGAAGAAAGGAGAGAAAAAGAAAGAGTGTTACAAGAATGAAAAAAATGTTTGCATACACTACAAGGGTTGGATGGTTATACTAGTCAACACTCTACTGGAAAGAATGGGAGACAAAGGAAGTAAAAAGGGGGAAAGAAAATGGAAGGAAAGGGGACATATGGAGTGAAATAATGAGTAGGAAGGGAAAGTATAGCATTACAAAGGAGGAAATAATCTCCCTTATAAGGCAACAAGGAGGGACTACAATAGGGGTTTGACCCATAATATAAATGCAAAAACATTTTAAAATTAAAGAGTGGGGAATCGAACTTGGTTCACTAGGGAAGCTTAGCTTACTCTTAACCACTAGGCTAAAGCTCACAATTGTTCAAGAATTTACGATAACTAAATTTAAATTGGGTGTGACAATCCATGAGTGGTAGTTCCCTTAGGGAGATTAATTAGTGGATGTGTGAATAATTAATGCAAGAATTAGGGTTTGAGCTTGAGTTAGTTGGTTTAAATTATGTGTGATTAAACACTAGGATTGATGACCCTAGGAAGTAATTTGGGATAAACGAGATTGAGAGATAAGATTACTGAGTTGATCATAATTTATCTCGGTTAAGAAAGTGAGGTCGAGAGATAAATGTGTATTGGTCGGTTAGTTAATTAGTTAGAGTCTGAGAGGTAATAACTACTCGATAAACTCTAATTCTAAAGTTAATTAGGAACACTGAAATGAGTTAAATTTCTCCCTGCTTATTTAGATTGGTTTCGATTGTTAAATTGATTGTATTTTATTTTAATTAATTTATGTTATTTTGATTACTTACTTCTATTTTGTTTTTTCGTAATATAATTTTAGATTATTACTATTTAGCCCTATTAGTGTAGAAAATTAATTTTAGTTTAATTCAACCTTCATTGGGTATGATCTTCGGAATACTTCCCAGAGTGTTTTATTGTAGCACTTTACTATATTACAATTTGACTTGTATACTTATGGACATTGCTGCTTTATTATATATCTTTTTGCTACAGTATTTCTAGTCCAGATGCTCATACGTCTAGTAGCAGTCACCTACTTAAAGAACTCTTAATTTTATATAAAAACTACTACAAAACACTTTAAAATCACAATCAATGATCTCTAAAATAGAGTATTCATGCATATCATCGATTAACGAAAAGAAGGATAGTATAGTGAAATACTAAGTAGAGCTTCCATGCTTACATTTAAATAGCATTCAACACAATTACCAAGTAATATGAACTTAATATATTTAAATGTAGACACCTTAGTACATGCCACATTTAACAATATGCTATTTTCAAACTCTTAAATATCTCAATGAGTCTTGAATTTGGCTTTGCTTCACGAATCCATGAATCAACAAGTACAAAAACAACAGTACGTAAGCATAATTGCTTAGTAAGTCTTAATGGACATTACAATACTTACCTTGTCTCCTTGTAGGAGTTAACTAAGTTTATCCATTGGACAAAGGTAAACACAATAGAAAACAAGAATCATTGAGCTAGTTTTTAAAATTTAAAAAAAATTACAAATACCATTATATAAGCACAATTTGTAAAGAGAAGGTAAACTTCAATCATCTTATAAAAAAAAGTAACAAGCATATTTTAATTCAGTTGCTTTCATAAGTATCATTAATTCATTTTTACCTTTCGTACTTAAATATGTGTAATTTTTTTATATTACTAGACATTCTTGAATTCATTCATCTTATCAGGCATTTCATAACCTTAGTAAAATGGGGCTCAAAAATTAGGGAATTCCATCCCACAGAACCAACTATGTATATAATAATTTCACAAATGTGCATTCCAATCCACACAACCAAGATATAGAACTAAGAGTGCTCCAACCCATACAACAAAGGTTGTTAAGGAGAATATTCCTTTGGCCCACATTGAACGTTTAGCCAAGGTAACAATACCAATCCTCAAGTTTCCGCATAACCCATACACATATCCAATTACCCACATCGAGTGTTAAGCCAAGAACATTCCTTTGGCATGTCAATCGTGTCTTAAACTTTCTACAAAGTTTCCAAGGGCATTGTTCAATTAACATATTAATGTTAACATTTCCAAGAGTCTTAAAAGTCTCATAGCATATTATAAGCTTGCTCGTGCCATTAAATCACATGCAATTAATTTAACAAAGAACACCTTTAACTTTCAACCATTGTTTGCATACCATTAACATGACACAAATTTCATTTATCACTATCAATCACATATATAATCACATTTCATACATACACATGTCGTTATGTAACAACCCGAGCGTCAGGACAGAGCTACAAAATGCTACAGGAAAAAAATGAAACAATTACAGGCATTAATCAATCAATTCAAAATGAAAATCATTAAATTCCTTTATTTTAATCATTCGACACAATTTAGATGTAACACCCCTTACCCGTATCCAACATCGAGATAGGGTTCGAGGCATCACCGAACTTAAACGCAAACTAATAGACAAAATCAAGACATAAATTTCCATCCAAATTTAAAACTTTTCATTTACAAACATATTGTCCCTAAAACGAGCCTACTTGGCCCAAAACATGCATTAAAAGTGGTTTGGGAGTAAACCGAAAACTTTAAAATTTTTTAAAATAATTAGAAATTTTTTCATAAAAATAGGGTCACACGCCCATATGACTTGGGACACACTCGTGTGGGTTGGCCGTGTGGTCACACACATCCGTGTCCCTAACCCATGTAACTCTCTGCTTATGACGTCATGCACAAAAGGGAGTCACATGGCTAAGTCACACACATGTGTGCTAGGCTGTGTGGCGAATTTAATTTTTGAAACTTTTCATAAAATAGGTGCAGACTTCACACACCCATGCCCCTAGGCTGTGTTCTTCACAAGATGAGACTCATGGTTGTGTCTCTACTCGTGTGGCCAAAATAAGGCTATTTACCAAGCCATTTTGCCACCCTTACTTGCACCAACTTGCACAACATCAAGTAACACCAAATCCAAGCATATACATACAAAAAAAATCGGCCATAAACAAGATGTCAATACATCAATTACACATACTAACATCTATCATGCATAAACATCACATACTTTCTTTTCCATTCATACCAATTTCATCTTCATAATAAGTTTCATCACGTAAATATGCCAATGACCAATAAAATTAATATTTGCCAACTTCCAATGGCCATATACAAAATGAATCATTAACCATTACCATGCCAACACATTTGGCTAAACCAATATGACACATAACAAACTGACCAAGTCCCTATACATGCCATACTCAAAATATTGAAACCAAGTATAGCAAAGTAATTGTTTGATAGTGTGAATCGAGCTCCGACAACCCTCGATCCCCGAGCTAGCTTGGCGACACTATAAAGAATGGAAAGAAAAGGGAAGTAACCTTTAAAGCTTAGTAAGTTTGCATGTAAATAATAAGAAACATAAATCATACATTAATCATATAATTATTCAACATAAGTTAACATAAATATCATCATGTATCTTAGGCATAATTCACTTATTAGCATTCTTTCCAAGAGTTCATCACATATCCAAGTTCATACTCATGGGTTTTACATACATACATGTACCAACTCATAACATAATCACATACTTTATCATCTTTGACATACTCTTCAGATTACCCGTTGAACACTTGGAATACTATCGGATACACAGAAAGTCTTGCACATAAGTGCCACATATGTAGCCAATGTTACCTCATATCTTATAACACATAGGGCTCGCACACGAGCTAATCACGGGCCTACTCACACAAGCTTTCAATCAAGACGTAGCTATACGGACTGTTCACACAAGCTATCAGGTATTCGCAACACATGCCGGACTACCTGTAATAGCCTGATTTAGACCTTAATTGGAACGGGGGTTTCAGGACCACGAATCCAAATCAAAAAAATATTTAAAAATTATTTTATGTGTTTATTTTGTGTGAATTTATATATATGAAATTATCGTGATTTAATTTTGTCATTTGAGTGTCCGATTAAATAAAAGGACTTAATCGCGTAAAATGAAAATTCAGTGGTTATTTCTAAAAGGGGTTGAATTGTTAGTGGCTTTTTAAATTGAAGCCTTAAAATTGTAAATAGGCCATAATTAATGTTGGTGGACAGAAGTGGCCATAGTTTATAATAGTTTTATGTTATAATAAGGTTATATAGTTAATTTAGTTAATAAACTTATATTTAATAAAACCAAAGTTAAAATACATGTTATTTCATTTGTTCATCCACCGAAACAACAAATAATAAAGAAAAAAAAAAGAAAAGAACTTGGTTTGGGCTTCATCTAAGCTCAATCAAGGTAAGAGTTTAGATAATTTCTACGTTTTTGAGATCGTTGCTTCGAGTACTACAAAACCCATGCATGATTTTTTTATTTTGATGAATATTTGGAGTTGTGCCATTGTTGATAGCTTGTGATTTTTGTTGTTTGATGATGAAAAATGGATGATATGTTTTAGATTACATATTTTGTATTGGAGTTTTTGATGATTTTGAGTAATTAGGACTAAATTGCAAAAATAATAATTTGAGGGACTAAAATGTGAAATAAAAGAAACATATGGATTTGTATAAGCATGGGTGAAATTCAGCCCAACATAAGTATAGGGAAATTTTTTGTATTTTGTGTTTTGTGCAATAGGGACTAAATTATAAAAGTTATAAATGTCAGGGGTAAAATGATAATTTACCTGTTTATGTGTTTTTGGACTAAATTGAATGAAAATATATTTTAATGAGTTTAATTTGAATATGTTTAGATCAAGAACCAAAGAAATCAGATTTGGATCGGGGGAAAACAAAATTTGTCGACTAGTCGATCCGTACCGATTTTTCGTTGTCCGAGGTAAGTTTATAAGCAAATAGACGTACTTAATTCTAATTAAATGCAATATATATATGCTGAAATGAATTATATGAATTTATACATGTTAAAGTCGAATGTGAATAAGCTTGGTTACCATGTTTCCAAATTCGTTTTGACCGAGTTACGACGTCTGAAAGCCCCAAATGAACCTTAGGAATAGCTAGGATACATATGTCATGACATAGGATTCTGATATATGTGTGCGAGTAAGACCATGGCATCGATTTGTGATTCTGATATGTGTTTACGAGTAAGACCCTGTCTGGGACAATGGCATTGATATGTGGCTACATGTAAGACCACGTCTGGGACGTTGGCATTGTACGATTCATGTGATTATTCGAGTGTCCTCTCCAATTTCAAATGGTTCATCAGGCAAAGGTAAATCGTGTACGGATTGTGTAATACGAGCTAAATGGCCAGGTATGAATTAACTTGATATCTACTTGAGATAAGGTAAGAAAGTACTGTGGATATGTGTTGTAAATCATGTACAATACAAATGAAGAATTCATGGGTATTTGGTAAGTGTATTCGGCTTGTGAATGAATAATTTGTGTAACATTGAAATGTTACTTAATATGTGTATATAAGATTTGAATATTCAGCAACTTAGGTATTAATTATACATGAGATATCATTTGATGATTCTTAAGTTGCATAAAAGAGTAAATGAATGTGTGGTTATTATGACTATTTGGTTTGGAAGTTGATTTATAATGTGTTAAATGATTATATATGTATTCGGGTTAGGTGGATAATAATGTTAATGCATTTCATTTAGTTAATATGAGTCAATTATGATAATGAGTTGTTTATTTGCTTATGACTTACTAAGCTGTGGTAGCTTACTCTATGTATTATGTTACTCTGTTTTATAGATTTTGAAGTCAAGCTACAAGCTAGGGGACTGTTAGCCAAGCTCATCACACTATCTACTGTTTTGGTACCTCATTAGCTAAACTTAAATTATGGCATGTATAGGCTGGAACATATATATTTGAAGTGTTGATTTTGGTTATGTATTAAAAGCCATGCGAAAATGGCTTGATATTTATGTTTAGATTTGTTTTTATGTGCACTTAGTTATAATGTTCATGATCTTGGTTTGATATATGCGATTATGCTTGATTATGGTTTGATTTGTGGTAAGTATTTTGTATAATGAAAATGGCTTTATTTCCTAGACTTGAATTCGGTCTGGGTTGAAATATTATTTAATTCTTTTGGATAAATATGCTATATGTTTTGGTCTTTTAAAATCTTTGTGTTATTTTGAAAGTGTATTTAAATTTATACAATTTGCAAAGGTACTTTGTGGTTTGGCCATATGTTTATAATTGTTGTTAATTATGCTTGGGTTTTCATATGTTTGTTAAGTAAAAATTGTCATATGGTTGCATTAAATTGATGACCATTATAATTTATATTAGAACATGTGTATATTTGATATTCGGCCACATTGATTTAGTTGAAATTTTATTTATACCTTACTTGTGTATAAGGTGATTATATTATGGATGTCATGTATATATGTAAATATGCATGTGGCTGTATTTATAAACTTCCAAGTTGCTTATAAGTTTGCGAATAGGTACAAATGATCCATGATAGTTGAATAGACTAGATTAATGGCGTGTATGGTATTTAATCTAAATATCATGATAATTTAGATGTATTGGACCATAGGTTAATATAAGGAGTTTGGTAATGTCTTGTAGCCTAATTCGATGACGGATACTGGCTAGGGGTGTTACACAACCCAACCATCGGTAGGACGTACATGACTAGCACCCGGATTCACATAGATCACATAACACATGGTTTCCTAGTGACATGTCACTTGTATCCTAAACTATTCCTAAGGTTCAAACGGGATTTTCTCATCGTCGATACTTCGTTGAATAGTTCCATAGAAACAATCATACAACTTATGCAATATTAAGCATTAAATACATAATATAACATTGCATTATTTACACACTAAAACTACGGAAATGTGCTAGTGTACACAATCGCAACAAGTAATAAAGTTACAAGTAAATGTCGAGTTATCGTACTCACAAGGACTATGAAAAGAATTATTTATGAATGCTATTTAAAACACTTTGGTGAAGAAAAATGTAACATCCTAATTTTGGGCCTAGTCAAAACAGTGGTTTCGGGACCACAAATCCGATGAGAAAAATTTCATTTTTATTATATTTTTATGGTCTACAATTTCACGGAATGATTTCATGAAAATTTCGTTCAAAAACTTCGATGTTTGGGCACTCAATTTGGTCAAAAGGACTAAATTGTAAAAAGTCCAAAAGTTGAGTTCTACATGTTAGAAGTCCATAATGTTATGATTTTTTAAATTAAAGATCTTTAAATGGTAATTAGACCATTTTGAAGTTTGTGGACAAAAATGGACATGGTATGATAGTTTTTTAAAATTTTTTTATTAAGGGTATTTTAGTAAATTAGTAATTAAATGAATTAAAAAGCCAAAAATAAGCTAAATTTGCTCATCTTCTTCCTCATGGCCAAATTTCTCATGAAAAACACCATGGCTAGGGTTTTCAAGCTTTCCAATCTCATTTGTAAGTGATCCCGAACCCTGTTTTTAATGTTCTTTACATTTTTGAAGTCTCGGTAACATAATCTACTCATTTCTACCATTATTTTGAGCTAGGATTTATGTTTAAAAAATTACCCATGAGTAATATGAATGCATTTTGATGTCTAATGGTAGAAAATGAGTGTTGGGTGTTAGATAAACAACTTTTTCTAAGTGATTTTACGTGAAAACGAGTAAAACATCACAATCGGTAAAAATACCTAATGTTCATAAGTACATGTTAGAGTGAGAATTTGATGTTTCCATATAAGGGAGAAATGATCATCATGTCATAAAACATAAGAAAATAGGATAAAGTTTAATTTCTGAGCCTTGGGGCAAAAGTAAAAATATGCAAAAGTTTAGGGGTTAAAATGTAAATTTGTAAAAATATGATTTTTAGACCCATATGAATAGTGTGACTAATTAGTAGGCTAAATATGATATTATAAATCAAGGAAATTGATATTCGGGATTAAATCGGGAAAATACAAGATTATGGACTAAAATGGTAAATTGTCATTTCTAGATCCGAGGTAAGTTCGTGTGTTAAAAATAATGCAATACCATGCATGAATTGTAATTCTATATTGATATGGCATAAATTGTATGATTTAATAACTTTAAGAGAAGTTGATGGATGGTGTGTATGATATGGAAAAATGTAATGCTTGTTGTGTCATGTGAAATTGAATGGCAAATTATTGTTACATGAATTGAGTGTTAAATTACTATTACATGGGTGTTATGAATTTCTACACAGTTGTATCTGACGAGATTTCGACAAGTAAGTTCGGATATCATAAAATAAACTCATAATATGCCTAATTGCATGATTTATGAATGTATGATAATTGCATTTGATGATGGCATGAAAATACATGAAATGCATTCTTAATAATGACATGTTGATAAATGTCTCAGTTGAGGTTAAAAAGGGTAATTCGATGGATAAACCATGATTTATATGTGATTTTGAGATCCTGCATGTGCTGCAGAAAGGATTTAGCCCGGACGGGTAATCTGTTGATCTCAAAGATCTAGCCTAGATGGGTGTTCCTTGAGTGATCAAGCCTCCCGAAGAACATGTGTGCAGTGAGGATTTAGCCCGGACGGGTAATCCGATTAGGGTCTGAATTTAGCCTAGACTGGCAATTTAGGTCCGATCTCATTAAAGGTGCTTGTCGCTATAAGGGATTTAGCCTGAACTGGTAATCCCGACATCACCTTATGAGTTTATGCTATAGGGGATTTAGCCTGGAATGCTAATCCTGACATCACCATATGAGTTTACGCTATAGGGGATTTAACCTGGACTGGTAATCCCGCCGTAAGATGTGAGGTTCGTGGGAGTGCATACCTGAAATGATCATTCTTATGAATTGACGGTAAATGGATAATCCATCGAGATTTCCTAAAAAATCAACAGGATTAATATGATGTATATAAATGAGATGATGAGTGATGAGCTCTTCTGAGACAAATTTACATGGTGCATTGTCATGAGACTAATTTGATGATTAAGTGCAGGTGATAGGGAATTATCCTATACTTTGAATGCATGACTAAGTGTGCCCATGAGAAATAATAACTTTTATATTAAGCTCCATTGTGAAAAATGAGTAAGGGATCCATGAAATGGTAAGTTCATGATAGTTGGAAATGATCTTATGATAGTGATCATTATATTGTACCAAACCAGATTTTGACAGCAGCATTGGTCTGACTTTTAAAATCCACTAAAAATATTGGAAATTGATTTAGAAGCTTAATAAAATATGAAATTAAATCTTAATGAGTCTAGTTTCACATAAAGGAAACAGTGAAAGCAAAATAATTCTGTATCATGAGATATTTGAATTCTTGTGAGACAGAGTCGGAGTGATTCCAGACTCATCTGTCTTAACTTTGGAAATCACTAGAAATTGTACAAAAATAATTATGAGTTAAAATTCATATAAATGAAATCTTTAATGAGTCTATTTTCAGGAGAAATAGACAGGAGGATAGGAACATTATCTGAGTCTTGTAGTAGGAGATAAATAAATTTTACTGAAGAAAGGTTGAAGCTGTCAAATAGCGAAATAGGGGAGAATTTGAATAATAAACTGTACTTATTGGCTTGACCAAAAATTATAAAAATTTTATAATAAGAAGATATATGAGTCTAGTTTCTGGGAAAGTTAACAGATCTTAATTTGGACTTTCGTAGCTCCGGATATAAATAATTTAATGACTGTGACTCCGGAAAACAACTTAGCTGGAATTTGAATAAATAGAAAGAATATGAAAATAGCATGTTATCGCATTGCTTATTATTTTCATGTGAGCTTACTAAGTGAAAAGCTTACTCCCTCCTTTCCATTTCTTTTAGTTTTGTCAGATCTGCTCAGGGTTGGAGATCGTCAGAGGTAGCATCGCACTATCGAGCCATTATCCTTAGAGTATTGGCATGTGTACGTGAAATGTTTTCATGCGAGTGGCATGTATAGGGAATTAGTTTTTCTATGATGACTATTGTTGTGATTAGCCAAAGGTATTGGCTTATATTAATTGTTGATTATAGCCATGCGATGTGGCTTATAATGATTTTGGCTTGTAAGCCTATTTATTCATGATATGTGTTAATGTCTTGCGATGTAGCTAGACTAGTTTATCATGAGTAGGTGGAACTAATGCATAATAATGAGCTAAAATGTCATTGAAATCGTGTATGTGTATGCATG
This sequence comes from Gossypium longicalyx, assembly GCA_025698465.1. Lineage (NCBI taxonomy): Eukaryota > Viridiplantae > Streptophyta > Magnoliopsida > Malvales > Malvaceae > Gossypium > Gossypium longicalyx. The sequence goes on from CM047000.1 coordinate 24,024,728, forward strand.
TAAGGATGACAAAAAGGCTTGGAAATTAGCCTAAGTCTTGACCACACGGGTAGAGACACGGCCATGTGTCTTAGTCGTGTCAAGGACACGACCTCTGGCCATGGGCGTGTGCCGTGGCCGTGTGCCCTTAAATGGTTATTGATGTCATAAACAGAGAGTTACACAGGCTGAGGACATAGGCGTGTCCCAAGCCTCATAGGCCTGTTACTCTCCCAAGCATGAAATTTGTTAAGTTGCCCAAAGATTTCCAAAGTTCTCGGTTTAGCCCTGAACCACCCTGATATATGTTATAGGCTCCGAAGGCCTGTATAAGGGATGATATGCATGTGATTGAAAAGTTTGAATTTTGGGAAAAATTTGGTGACCTAGTTTTGTATGTTTGTGAATGTTTAAGTCCGGTAACACCTCGAACCTTGTCCCGACATTGGATACGAGTGAGGAGTGTTACATTTAGTGGTATCAGAGCTATAGTTTAGTCAGTTCTCGGACTAAACTAGCATATGTATGAGAGTTCAGCTATACATGCCACTGATCTTTGATAGTGTGATGTCTCTCGACGTGTATGAGAGCCATTTTGTTTAGACAAAGGTACTCCCCAACCGAGCTACACTGACCATGTTGAATGTGATGCTAAAATATTTGAGTAAAGTATAGCCATGACTAATTGAGACTTGGAAAGGTATGAATGAGGATTCATGAAATGTGTACATGGTGAAATGAGCTTACCTATGATTAATAGATAATTCTATAATGTAAATGGTCGATTTGCTTGAGTGAATGCATGTGTTTAGATAACTTACCAAAGATATAGATGGAATGAATATTCACATACGCTTATATGAAAAATCATGGTTGATAAGCTCATATAGCTTAAGTAAATGTGTTAAATTTGCTTGGACTGATTTATATGATTGTAACGATATGTCTAAATGATAGTGTACGAGGTAAAAGTATAGATTATGATAAGCTTATCTATGTTTGTTGGCCCATGTATGTTATCATGTGCATGACTTATATGATTAAATGAATAGATAGGTAAAGTTATCCAGAAAACATGGAATGCATGTATAATTATACTTGACTAAATGAGATCACTGGAAAGTGGGCGTTAAATCAATATGAATGTTAGTTACTCGAAATGAATGACATGGTTGAGATATAATTGCTATGATGAAAATTGTGTTACATGTATATGTATATGAGAGTTGAGTCAGAGACCTTACGACGCCTCCCCCTTACCAAAGTGGTGTTTTATAATGGAAATTCCTAAGATTTATGTTGAATGAGTTTCCAGGTGAGAAACCAAAGAGTTCAATGATGGAATGGTTATAAGCATGATTAGAGATTGAGAATGGGTTAATAAGTATAGACATGAGCTAGAAAGATATCAGGTTGACCGAAAGATTATTTAATTTTTGCAACATCTCAGTTAGTGAAAAAGGTTAATTTTGGTAAAACGATCTATCCTAGTATGATGTCAAGAAATGTATTGACTGAAATTCCCTCATGAACTGGTTTTCTTAGTAAAGGGAATATTATGGAATTTGGAACTGCAAAAATAGTTAAAGGAATAATGTTCAAAATATGAAATGTCCAAGCATGGTAATTATAGTGAATAGTTTGTGATTGTCTCTATTGAGATATGGTATGAGATTATCTGACACCAGAAATATTATTGGGGCTATCTAATCCCTAATGAATTTTTATATTATGAAAATGTTCCCTGATCTTAACGTTAGGCGAATGTGTTGTCAGTCTGATTGGATTATAATCTGCATGGTTCTGTTTTTCTCTGGTATTCTGTTGTATTCCGCCTGTTGGGAATCGATGAGAAATCGTGTACGATGCCATGATTCTATTTCTACCGATCATTGCTCTAATTGATTTTATATATATATGAGAAGCATATAGTTCCGGCCGTATTTGTTGTCAGTGGTTTGGAATGATGTTATTCTGGATTTCTTTTCTTTGAAAAACCATTGGGGTCTTTCATATTTTTATGAGTCTGGTTCTCGATCTTTTGATGCAATGCTATAAATTGGATTTCCTTATCATGGATTTCTTTATCTTGGATTCCTTATTCTGGGCTTCTCCGTTTCAGATTTCTCTATCTTGGGTTTCCTAGATATTTTATCTTGTAACTTGTTGATCATGGCTTGCATTTAGAGCATGACCTCCAGCTTGTGATTGATGTATATAAAGAACAAGTATGACTATACCTCTGAATTGATCGTGATAATATGGTGAAGTTTCAAGTCCCAATGTGTATGGTGGATTTCCTTTCTCAAGTAAGTTAATCAAAGTGAATGTATTCAATTGAGATATCAGTATTACTTATGCTAATGCATTTGTTATGGTCTACGATTGGCATGATGAGTGAATTAGAATGATGCATGTTGAATCGTTTTATTAACTAGAAGAGATAATTTCTTGAAATATCAATTACGGATGAATAAGGTCGACTTGATTGTTCAATCTGTATGGAATATATGTTTAGAATTTAATGAGATGTTCATGTTTGAGAATAAGATTTTATTTCTTCATGGGTAAAAAGACGAATAGTCTAATTAAGAAGTGTATATTTCCTAGAAGAATTGAATGCCATAAGAAGATATGATATTGATAATGTGAAGATAATCTGGGTATTTAAAAATGCTAAAACGATCATTGTTTATCATTGAGTATAAATTCTTAAAATGTTGAAAGTTTAAAGATGTATAGCAAGAATCATCAGAATTATTTTTTCCGTTTGGGAATTAGAATGGAAATAGAAAAGGTTAATATGGATTTTCTTGTCTGGATCGTTCTTGTCCTTGAAATAGGAAAGTAATATGTAGTGTTGTTAAACGTTATGAGATGTGCAAATTATGTTGGTATATTTAAATGCCTACTCACTAGATTCATAGGATTTTTTGTCTTTATAAATGTTGGATATCATGGAATTTTAATATCCACTAATCGGATTAAGATCTGGGATTCATAGCATGATTTCTTGGGAAAGCCAGAGGAGGCTTTGAAATGAAAGGTAACTAAGAGTTGAATTGGACTGTGTGGAATTATAAAGAGTATGAGGCCGAGATGAACTGACTAGTTTCACTATTAGAATCCGAAAAGATTTGGGTGTGAATGTATATGTAACATGATGGTATGGATCAGACTTTTGAGTACATGAGCTTTCTAGTACAGATTAAGTTTCGGTGAAAGTATTGTAAAGTGAATACCATTTATGATTTTTGTATCTGGAATTTAAAGAGATAGGCAGTAAAAGCTCAGCTAGAGTGAAATTTCTTTGACATCGATTCTAGGATTGAGGAATCCAAGTGAAAAACCAAAACCACTTTCCTGGTAAGATTTTCGGGGACGAAAATCCCTAAAGGGGGGAGAAATGTAACATCTTGATTTTGGGCCTAATCAGAACAGTGGTTTCGGGACCACAAATCCGATGAGGAAAATTTCATTTTTATTATATTTTTATGGTCTATGATTTTGCAGAATGATTTCGTGAAAATTTTGTTCGAAAATTTCGACGTTTGGGCACTCATTTTGGTCAAAAGGACTAAATTGTAAAAAGTCCAAAAGTTGAGTTCTACATGTTAAAAGTGTCTAATTGTTATGAGTTTTTAAATTAAAGGTCTTTAAATGGTAATTAGATCATTTTAAAGTTTGTGGGAAAAAATGGACATGGTATGATAGGTTTTTAAAAGTTTTTCAATAAGGGCATTTTAGTAAATTGGTAATTAAATGAATTAAAAAGCTAAAAATAAGCCAAAATTTCTCATCTTCTTCCTCATGGCCGAATGTCTCATGAAAAACACCATGGCTAGGGTTTTCAAGCTTTCCAAGCTCATTTGTAAGTGATCTCGAACCCCGTTTTTAATGTTCTTTACATTTTTGAAGTCCCGGTAACATGATCTACTCATTTCTACCATTATTTTGAGCTAGGATTTATGTTTAAAAAATTACCCATGAGTAATATGCATGCATTTTGATGTCTAATGGTAGAAAATGAGTGTTTGGTGTTAGATAAACAGCTTTTGCTAAGCGATTTTACGTGAAAACGAGTAAAACGTCATAATCGATAAAAATACCTAATGTTCATAAGTACATGTTAGAGTGAGAATTTGATGTTACCATAGATGGGAAAAATGATCAACATGTCATAAAACAAAACAAAAATAGGATGAAGTTTAATTTCTGAGCCTTGAGGCAAAAGTGCAAATATGTAAAAGTTTAGGGGTCAAAATGAAAAATTGTAAAAATATTATTTTTAGACCCATATGAATAGTGTGACTAATTATTAGACTAAATGTGATATTATAGATCAAGGAAATTGAGATTCGGGCTTAAATCGGGAAAATACAAGGTTATGGACTAAAATGGTAAATTATCGTTTCTGGATCTGAGGTAAGTTCGTGTGTTAATAATAATGCAATACCATGCATGAATTGTAATTCTCTATTGATATGACATAAATTCTATGATTTAATATTTTTAAGAGAAGTTGATGGATGGTGTGTATGATATGGAAAAATGTAATGCTTGTTGTGTCATGTGAAATTGAATGGCAAATTATTGTTACATGAATTGAGTGTTAAATTACTATTACATGGGTTGTATGAATTGCTACACGGTTGTACCTGACGAGATTTCGACAAGTAAGTTCAGATAACTTAAAGTAAACTCATAATATGCCTAATTGCATGATTTATGAATGTATGATAATTGCATTTGATGATGGCATGAAAATACATGAAATGCATTCGTAATAATGACATGTTGATAAATGTCCCGATTGAGGTTAAAAAGGGTAATTCGATGGATAAACCATGATTTATATGTGATTTTGAGATTCTGCATGTGTTGCAGAAAGGATTTAGCCCAGACGGGTAATCCGTTGATCTCAAAGATAAAAAGGATCTAGCCTAGACGGGTGTTCCTTGAGTGGTCAAGCCTCCCGAAGAACATGTGTGCATTGAAGATTTAGCCCAAACGGGTAATTCGGTTAGGGTCTGAATTTCACCTGGACAGGAAATTTAGATTCGAGCTCATTAAAGGTGCTTGTCGCTATAAGGGATTTAGCCTGGACTGGTAATCCCGACATCACCTTATGAGTTTACGCTACGTGGGATTTAGCCTGGACTGGTAATCCCACCGTAAGATGTGAGGTTCGCGGGAGTGCATACCTGAAATAATCATTCTTATGAATTGACAGTAAATGGATAATCCATTGAGATTTTCTAGAAACTCAACGGGATTAATATGATGCATATAAATGAGATGATGAGTGGTGAGCTCTTCTAAGACAAATTTACATGGTGCATTGTCATGAGACTAATTTGATGATTGAGTGCATGTGATAGAGAATTATCCTATACTTGGAATGTATGAATAAGTGTGCCCATTAGAAATAATAACTTTTATATTGAGCTCCATTGTGAAAAATGAGTAAGGGATCCATGAAATGGTAAGTTCATGATAGTTGGAAATGATCTTATGATAGTGATCATTATATTGTACCAAACCAGATTTGGACAGCAGCATTGGTCTGGATTTGAAAATCCACTAAAAATATTGGAAATTGATTTAGAAGCTTAATAAAATATGAAATTAAATCTTAATGAGTCTAGTTTCACATAAAGGAAATGGTGAAAGCAAAAGAATTATGTATCATGAGATATTTAAATTCTTGTGAGACAGAGTTGGAGTGATTCTAGACTCCCCTATCTCAACTTTGGAAAATCACTAGAAATTGTAGAAAAATAATTATGAGTTAAAATTTATATAAATTAAATCCTTAATGAGTCTATTTTCAGGAGAAATAGACGGAAACATTATCCGCGTCTCGTACAAGGAGATAAATAAATTTTATTGAAGAAAGATCGAAGCTGTCAAATAGTGAAACAGGGGAGACTTTGAATAATAAACTGTACTTATTGGCTTGACCAAAAATTCTGAAAGTTTTAAGATAAGAATAGATATGGGTCTAGTTTTTGTTAAAATTAACGGATCTTAATTTGGAGTTACATAGCTCCAGATATAAATAATTTAATGACTATGACTTGGCAAAATAGCTTAGCTGGAATTTGAATAAATAGAAAGAATATGAAAATAGCATGTTATCGCATTGCTTATTATTTTCATGCGAGCTTAATAAGTGAAAAGCTTACTCCCTCCTTTCCATTTCTTTTAGTTTTTTCAGGTCTGCTCAAGGTTGGAGTTCGTCGGAGGTAGCATCGCACTATCGAGCCATTGTCCTTGGAGTATTGGCATGTGTATGTGAAATGTTTTCATGCGAGTGGCATGTATAGGGAATTAGTTTTTCTATGATGACTATTGTAGTGAATAGCCAAAGGTATTGGCTTATATTAATTGTTGATTATAGCCATGAGATGTGGCTTATAATGATTTTAGCTTGTAAGCCTATTTATTCATGATATGTGTTAATGTCTTGAGATGTAGCTAGATTACTTTATCATAAGCAGGTGGAACTAATGCATAATGATGAGCTAATGATGAATGCCACTGAAATCGTGTATGTGTATGCATGTAAGGATGACAAAAAGTCTTGGAAATTAGCCTAAGTCTTGACCACACGAGTAGAGACACGGCCGTGTGTCTTAGCGTGTGAAGGACACAGTCTCTGGCCACGGGCGTGTGCCTTGGCCATGTGCCCTTAAACGGTTGCTGACGTCATAAACAGAGAGTTACACGGGCTGAGGACACGGGCATGTCCCAAGCCACACAGGCGTGTTACTTTCCCAAGCATGAAAATTTGTTAAGTTGCCCAAAGATTTCCAAAGTCCTCGGTTTAGCCCAGAACCACACTGATGTATGTTATAGGCTCCGAAGGCCTGTATAAGGGACGATATGCATGTGATTGAAAAGTTTGAATTTTGGGAAAAAGTTGGTGACCTGGTTTTGTATGTTTGTGAATGTTTAAGTTCGGTAATACCTCGAACCTTGTCCCGACGTTGGATACGGGTGAGGGGCGTTACAAAAAATATTTTGTTTGAAGACGGTGATTAAAAACAAGATTTTAAACTAAGTAAACTAAATAAATAAATCTCAAATGCACGATTTCAAAATATGATTTAATCATGATTACATAATTGTGTTGGATTAGTTACATTTCTTTAACTTAGAATTATTAAATTCATGCTCATGTTGTTATAAAAAAATTCACGGCAACTCGGTAATTTGCTAACTTATGAACATATTCACCTACACAAATCCATTCATCTCTTAACATATCCCTATGTTAATTCAAACGATTAAACAAATTTTAATAAGCAATCATGTTATTGCACATACATACTTATTAAATTGAGCTAATCTCTTGCATATCCTTATGTCAATTCAAAAGATTAATTAAATCTAATAAGCACATAAAGGACTATGTGAAGTAACAAGGTATCCTTACCTTGAAATAGTTTAATCACAATAATCTTGCAAGTTATGCAAGGCAAGTGTATCGCCAGATAAATTGCTAATTTAACCTTCAGCTACCTTAGAAGAATAAACATGCACTGATTAAGTATTGTGTCAATTAATTATAATTTCAATCCGTTTAAATAATTAATTCATTAGTTACCTCAAAATTTTAATGCAAGAATAACTTAGGCATGATTCTACTTAATCAAACATTTTACCGAGGCCTATAACAGCATAAACACAATTTTAATAATTTAAGCAGATAAAATGCAATCAAACCAACACGAATTAAATTCAAGCTAAGCTGATTAAATTAACCATTCCAACAACATAAATATTCATAGATATGTTCATCATAACAACAACAAAAATTAAAGAGATAGGGAACAAGAATCAAATCCGGTGTTTCTCCGTGGCTTGACTAGTTTGCTCTGTCTTCATTCTCTGTTGTCCTCGCTGATCAAGGCTGCTATGAACACTTCAATGTTGCTCCAAAATGGTTGATGAATACCCCTTTTCCAAGAGGAGAAATAAGCAAGGGAGCAAGGGACTTGGAATGGGAAAATGAGGGGAGAAAGTAAGAGAGGAGAAAAGATATGTGAATGAATGAGGGATGCTTTGAATGATCAGACAAGGGGGTTTTATAGCTGAATGTGGCAGCTAAAATTTGCTAAAAATAGCACTCAAAGAGCCACCCCTTGGCTGGCCATCTATGTGGCAAAGTTGATGGCTTCAACTTTGCTAAATACGGCTTGGGGCAAATCTACAAAGCCACCAATTGTGGAGGGGTTGAATTGCAATTTGAACAAGTCTTCAAGGGTCTGTTTGCAGGCTTAAATAATCAGCTAATGAGCTAAATTGGGTCAGCACTTGGATGGTTTCGGGCTGTCCTTTTCTTGGCCGGTTCGGTTCACTCGATTCGGTTCAATCAGACCATTTTTCATAATTAATTAATAATAATTTATTAACCGAAATTAAATTGAATATAAATAAAAATTAATTATATTATGCATAAATACATATAATTTTGGACCGTCTTAGGCTGGAAATTAATTTGCCTCAATACTTCAAATTGCTTCTCGGTTTTGTGCTTCTAGTAGTGTCTGCCAAGCCATTTTTTTCCCTTTGTGCAAATCTGTTGAAAATGACCAAAATTCATCAAAAATAATTATGAAATTAACTAAAATTCAATATGTTCATATTTTAAGTGCACTTTAATTATTTTATAAAAATTAATTATTTTTCGACAAGAATTTAACCGAACTCACATGAGTTTAAGTTAAAAAGGGTATGAACAAATGTGTAAATTTTTGTGTTTCCACGTCCCCAACTTAATTCATTGCTCGTCCCGAGTAATGCACAAATTTTGAAAAGAATTTCTCAGAAACTCCTTTGAAAATTTCCTTCAGAACAACATTTTTCCCAAACTTATGAATTTAATATACTTATGCTCAAAGACAAGAAATTTGATAGTTATGCTACTTAAGTATACATATTGTTCAAATTAATCTCAACAACTATTATGATAGAAAAAATTAGACTAAATGCTTCCTAATAAAGTCATGTTATACCTCACCAATGTAATTTTATTCCCTTTATTCAAGATTAAGCTGCAATCATTAAGTTTAACTTATGTCTTCATATGTTGTACATAGCAATTTCTCTCCACTAATGTAGGTAGCATTGGAACTTTGAACCAGTAGGTTTTAACAAGGTTGTAATAAGGTTGTAACAAGGTTTTAACAAGGCTTTTAAACCCTAGACTCAGCTTGCATCGGACCTTCGAAATAATTACCTTCAATACATCAACTTTCTTTGCTTTCACGTACTCTTTTGTACATCTTATTTTAAGAACTCATGCTCTTTTTTTTTTTTTAATTAGAGCATTTTACTGAATGTACTGCAATTTTAGAGCATTTGATATTTCTTTTCAACTCCCCCAAACTTATTTTTTAAAGAATACTTTGAATAGTACTGAGTCTAGTGTTTGGGACAATTTTAAGATAGTTAAAAGAGAAATGATGGCTAAATTTGCAAAGGTTCGAATAGAATTAGGCCATATAGTCTCAAAGTTAGGTTTCAAAGGATAAAAATTTCATCATGGTTGGCTTGAAAGGCTCAAACGGTCCAAACAGAAGTTGCCTAAATCGTTTTCAATGTTCCATGCTTCCTAGGATTTTGCCTCAAGAAACTACTAAGTTAATTCTAAAATCTTAAACTTTCATGCATGCCTAACTTTCGTAAGGAAATAAAAATTTATGTTACGATTTGCATGCTTTATTAAAAATACATTCATATCATTATTAAGCTAACATAATAATTTATTGAAATAATAAAACTTTATTTTTACCAAAGTTTAGCATACTTAACAAAAATTTTCAATTATTGAACAAAATATATCCTAATCATAATTAAAAGAAAAAATTGTTCTGAATGGAAATAATTCAATTTTTCGGTCCCCCCTACTTAAGATGAACAATGTTCTCATTGTTTAAAGTGAATAGATACTATACCCCAGGTAGGATTTTAGAAAACAGGAGGTGAGTCAATGTGACTACTTAAGTACCAAGTTGTCTCTAAATCTAATCCTAGACATGCATATATCAATTGCCACACTTTATACTTTGTGACTTGCTCAAATTTTATTTATGATTTTCCTCTCTTATTTTATTATGCAAAAATAAGAATTCCTACTTAAACTTAATCCTAAAATGACCTAAGAATAGAAATAAAATAAAGTCAAGATCCTCCCTTTTATTTATTTACAGATCCTTCCGAATTCGACTCATCTTTTGCTTCATCATTATTGCCTTTGCATGAATCGCTTCGCTCCCTCTTCGATAGTGGACTCCATGGTTCAAATATGAAATCTGGAAACTTACGCACAAAAATAAACGGGTCATTGTATATTTTTGTAAAAGCGCTTCTCATGGAGTCATCCCTTATTTTTGATTATCTCCAATAAGCTTGTTGCTACCACTGCATGTGTTGCATCATAGCCATTATACCAAACTGTTCACTTTGTGAAATGGTGCTAGATAAAGGGACTCTCAGCATCAAACATAGGAAATTTGTTAAGGGTGGTTTCAGTTTTGGGCAGGTGGGTGAGTAGCTGAGGGTAAGGTTTAGAGTTAAAAAGGGTGGCAATTTTAAGGATAGTTTAGGTGCGGTAGTTGGTGACTTCGAATGAAGGTGTTTGGGGTGGTGATTAAAGGAGTTAAGGGCTGCAACATTAAGGGGTTAAGTGAGATGCACTATTGGGCTACTTGGGAGTGGTGGTGGAGTAAGGTAAGGGTTGTAGGTTTGTATGGAAAAGGGTTGAATATTTCCTTCCTTAGTAGTGTTTTAAGCCTAATGGCAGCTCCTTTTTGGATCCTAGGCTTCTATAATAAAATAATCTAAAAAAAACTCAAAGAAATTAGTGCTTGGGTTAAAAGTTGACCCTTTATTTAACAAAACAAATACTTAAATTCTTTGGGCTACTTAGAAAAATATTTTTTTTGAAAAATTACATTAAATTAAACTCCCAGGAAAGATTGGAGGGGTCACGGATGGTCCCACTTAAGTCCCAATCTCCTAGACAGAGTTTTAATTACTGTAATGAACTAAATAAAATTTTATCTAAGTCTACCATTTTATTCAAATGAGAAAAAAGAACTAAAAATATAAAATAACAATAGAGAAAGTGAAGAGAACTCCCTCTATTTTATTTAGGATTGTCATTGACCATGGTGGTGTCAAATGGCCATTTGTCATACCAACCATAATCATCTAGGAAGTAGTCATATTCTTTCCCATCAAATCTGTCCAACATTTTATTAGGGAAAGAAAACCCGTAATGACCTTTCCTGGTGGCCTTGTTTAACCTCCAACCCGTGACTCGAATATGTGAAATAATCCATCCAGTACCTTTCTTGTGCCTTTCCAAAATCACAAGTGCCTCTTTTTCTTGATCTTTGGTGAACTCAACTGAAATAATGACAGGAAAATTTGAAGACAGACCCAAATAATCATATTTCAAATGAGGAGACAAAATCTTATGTTCCAATTTAGCTGGCTCTTCAATCAACACTTTTGGTTGTGTGTACTCGCGAGATAATAACCCTAATGATTCTAGTGGAACTTCCAGAGTGAATCCCTTCATTTTAGCTTCTAACAAAGTTAAACATTCCTCATCTTCATCATTATTTGGTGAATCAGCTAGCAAAAAACATTCTAACGGATCATCTATAGAATTGAGCTCCAAACCTGTAGAAGTCAGCGATTTCATCTTGAAAATAGTAGAATAGTCTTCAACTGTATTTGGGGATTTAGCAGCATCGAAGTCATTAAAAGTCACCTTGTCATCAAAAGTTTCTTTCAACGGAGTGTCTCGTTGCTGCTTCTGGAATCGTTGAGGATATGGCAATGGTGGAATCTTAGCTTTAACCGGACAACTCTGCTGTGGAAATTTTTCTACGTCTGACAAAGGTGTTAGGTAATCAGAACTAACTGGTTTAGAGTTTACCTCATCAAGGATCACTAAATCTAACTTCTATGATACAGGAGTTTCAATACTTCATTGAACTTCCTTCTTGTCTTGAGCTAGAACAGGCTCATCTTGAACCCCAACCACATTGGGCTCCAATGTCTTTCCACTTGGCAAAGAGACTATTTTGCAATGTTCTTTGCCCAAAATTTTTGGGTTTTCTGTGTCATTTGGCCAAATACCTTGGGGTTTATTTCAAATTTTGAGCTGACCTATTTGATTTTCCAGATTTCTTAAAGTGGTATCATTCTTTGCTATGTATGCCTTCAGCAGATTCTCAAGACCACTTGAAGATTTAGTTGGTGGGGGTTGCTGCACTTGTTGAGAATATTTTGACGGATAATTTGGTCAAAATGGCATAACAGAGTCACTATGGTCTACCCATTGATTACTCCAAGGAGAAATTGGATGATTCTGCCATGAAAAGTTGTAATAATTTGACTGTGGAACATTCCAATTTTGATTTCCCATGTAATATTTTGACTCTTGATTCGATGGGCAATTTTCAAAGAAATCGCCATCTCCACTGTATTCACAAGAAATATCCTTGAACTGTCTGACCTGTCAAATTACCATTGAAACCATTAACAATTATGTTCTTTAGCATAGAAGACATATAGGATACCTGGGCTGCGAAAGAATCAAGTGTGTTCGCTTTATGTAATCCTGTTGCTCATCTTTCTGAGGCTGCTCGGTTGGTTGGCCACTCATAGCTATTGCTGGCAATTCTTTCAATAATCTTGTAAGCATCATTATAAGACTTAGAAAGAAGGGTTCCATTTAATGAAGCATCCACCATCATTCTAGTATGAATATTAAGACCAATATAAAAAGTCTCCATTTGAACGTAGCAAGGAATGCTGTGATGAGGGCACTTTCGTAGTAACTCCTTGAACCGTTCCTATTCCTCATATAAAGATTCTTCATCAAGTTGCTGAAATGAAGTTATTTCATTTTGGATCTTGGCGGTTAAAGGTGGAAGGAAATATTTCATTAAGAAATGTTCAACCAACTCTTGCCATGTAGTTATGGAACCGGATGGTAGAGAGTTCAACCACGCTCGTGCTCTATCTCTTAAGGAGTACAGAAATAATCTTAGTCTCAGGGCATCCTCAGTCACCTCGACTAGTTTAAATGAGTCACTCACTTCCATGAATAGCAAAAAGATGAAGATGTGGATCTTCAGTCGGAATCCCACTAAATTGACCCATATTTTGCAACATTTGGAACATGACCGGCTTCAGCTCGAATTGTTGTGCCTCGATTTTGGGTCTCCTAATACTCGGATTGAGCTCGTTGAATAGAGGAATGGCATATTGTTAGATGGCACAGTTTCTATCATCGGCAACAATGATCGGATTGTGAGTATTATAAGTGAATGTTCCTCTTGGATTTTGGTTTGGAATTTCAAAATTCATATCTTCAGTCCTTCTTTGGTTCGGTTGTCTTCTCCTTTGTCAGAAAGTCCTTTCAATTTCAGGATTTACGGGGAGTAAGTCAATGATTTGATAAATGCTCATAAACACCTGAAACAAACACACACAAAAAAATGGAATTAAAATTTAACAAAAAAAGAGAGACCAAAATGCAAAATTTACAATTTCACAAATAATGTCTTTTAAAACAGTCCAGAGCAACGACGCCCAAAACTTGGAATGACAGAAATGTGCATGTGTACACAATCGCAACAAGTAATAAAGTGACAAGTAAATGTCGAGTTATCGTACCCACAGGGACTGTAAAAAGAATTATTTATGAATGTTATTTAAAACACTTTGGTGAAGAAAAATACATTGTTTGAAGAGGGTGATTAAAAACTAAGACTTTAAACTAAGTAAACTAAACAAATAAATCTCAAATGCACGATTTCAAAATATGATTTAATTAAGATGACATAATTGTGTTGGATTAGATTTCTTTAACTTAGAATTATTAAACTCATGCTCATGTTGTTATGAATAAATTCATGGCAACTCTGTAATTTGCTAACTTATGAACATATTCACCTACACAAATCCATTCATCTCTTAACATATCCCTATGTTAATTCAAACGATTAAATAGAATTTAATAAGCAATCATGACATTCCACATACATACTCATTAAATTAAACTAATCTCTTGCATATCCCTATGTCAATTCAAACGATTAATTGAATCTAATGAGCACATAAAAGACTATGTGTGGTAACAAGGTATCCTTAACTTGAAATAGTTTAATCACAATAATCTTGCAAGTTATGCAAGGCAAGTGTATCGCCAGATACTTTGCTAATTTAACCTTCAGCTACCTTAAAAGAATAAATATGCACTGGTTAAGTATTATGTCAATTAATTAAAATTTCAATCTGTTTAAATAATTAATTCATTAGTTACCTCACAATTGTAATTTAAGAATAACTTAGGCATGATTCTACTTAATCAAACATTTTACCGAGGCCTATAACAGCATAAACACAATTTTAATAATTTAATCAAATGAAATGAAATCAAACCAACATGAATTAAATTCAAGCTAATCTGATTAAATTAACCATTCCAACAACATAAATATTCATAGATATGTTCATCATAACAACAACAAAAATTAAAGAGATAGGGAACAAGAATAAAATTCGGTGTTTCTCTGTGGCTTGACTAGTTTGCTCTGTCTTCATTCTTTGTTGTCCTCACCGATCAAGGCTGCTATGAACACTTCAATGTTGTTTCAAAATGGCTGATGAATACCCTTTTTCCAAGAGGAGAAATCGACAAGAGAGCAAGGGACTCGGAATGGGAAAATGAGAGGAGAAAGTGAGAGAGGAGAGAAGACATGTGAATGAATGAGGGATGCTTTGAATGATCAACCAAAGGGGGTTTTTATAGCTGAATGTGGCAAAGTTGATGGCTTTAACTTTGCTAAATATGGCTTGGGGAAAATCTACAAAGCCACCAATTATGGACGGGTTGAATTGCAATTTGAACAAGTCTTCAAGGGTCTCTTTGCAAGCTTAAATAATCAGCTAATGAGCGGAATTGGGTTATCACTTTGATGGTTTTGGGCTATCCTTTTCTTGGCTGGTTCGGTTCAGTCGGACCATTTTTCATAATTAATTAATAATAATTTATTAACCCAAATTAAATTAGATATAAATAAAAATTAATTATATTATGAATAAATACATATAGTTTTAGACCGTCTTAGGTTGGAAATTAATTTGCCTCGATACTTCAAATTGCTTCTCGATTTTGTGCTTCTAGCAGTGTCTGCCGAGACATTTTTCGCCCTTTGTGCAAATCTGTCGAAAATAAACAAAATTCATCAAAAAATAATTATGAAATTAACTAAATTCAATATGTTCATATTTTAAGTGCACTTTAATTATTTTATAAAAATTAATTATTTTTCGACAAGAATTTAACCGAATTTGCATGAATTTAAGTTAAAAAGGGTATGAAAAAATGTGTAAATTTTTTAGTTTCTACATACAAACTTACCTCGGTAAAAAATAGTAAAAAATGGACCTAATCGTTAATAACCTTGTTTTTCCCCCGATCAAGGTCTGAACTTCATTTTTCTTGATCTATAATTGCAAATTTATCTTATTTAATTTCACATTACTCGATGTTGTCCAAAAATCAACTTATGGCAAAATTACATTTTTGCCTCTAAACTTTGATATATTTACAAATTAGTCCTTAGGCTCGTAAAATGAAATGTATCCATTTTCTTTGTTACCCAAGCCTAGCCGACTTAAATCATGCTCATAACAGCTGACATTTTTCATCAAATCACATTTCTACTACCTATTTTTACAACTTTTACAAATAAGTCTTTTTATGCATTTTCACTAAAAATCACTTAGTAAAAGTTGTTTATCACACCTTAAACATACAATATCTTCCATCAAACATCAAAATACATGCATGTCACACGTGGGTAAATTTTTAAACATGAACCCTACTTCAAAATAATGGTAGAAATAGATAGATCGGATGATAACGACTTCAAAAATGTAAAGAGCATTAAAAACAGGGCTAGGATGCACTTACAATCAAGCTTGAAAGTTGAAGAAACCCTAGCTATGGTCTCCTTAGGGAATTTCAACTATGGTGAAGAAGATGGACACCAACTTTGACATTATTTTCCCTTTTTATTCTTTTATTTACCAAATGACCAAAATGCCCTTAATGCATAACTTTGAAATTTTACCTATTCATGTCCATTTTTGTCCACTAACTTGTATAATAGTCTAATTACCAATTAAGGACCTCTAATTTGTAATCTCATAGCAATTAGACACCTTTAACAAGTAGAACTCAACCTTTGCACTTTTTACGATTTAGTCCTTTTGACTTAATTGAGTGCCCAAACGTCAAAATTTTCGAACAAGATTTTCACAAAATAGTTCCATAAAACTGTAGAGAATTAAAGAATATAATAAAAATGGATTTTTCTTCGTCAGATTCGTGGTCTTGAAACCATTTTTCCGACTATCCCCAAAATCGGGCTGTTACAACTCTCCCCTCCTTTAGGGATTTTCGTCCCTGAAAATCTTACCAGAAAATAGGTTTGGGTACTGTTTTCACAATGCCTCCTCGGGCTCCCAAGTGGCCTCTTCAACCCCATGTCTTTTCCACAACACTTTCACAAGAGCTATACTTTTATTCCTTTGCTGTTTTACTTCCCGAGCTAATATCTTGATCTGTTCCTCACCATAAGTCATATTTGAACGAATCTCAACTTCTGTCGGTGAAATCACATGCGAAGGGTCTGATCTATAATGGCGAAATAAGACACATGAAACACGTTGTGGATCCTTTCCAATTCAAATGGCAAAGCCAACCGATATGCTACCAGTCCTATTCTCTCGGTAATTTCATACGGCCCAATAAATCGTGAACTTAACTTGCCTTTACAGCCAAATCTTAGAATTTTCTTCCATATAGATACTTTCAAAAATACCTTATAACCAATCTAAAATTCAATCTCTTTTCTTTTCAAATCCGCGTACGACTTTTTTCTATTTGAAGTAGCTTTCAAACAATCACGAATCACCCTTACTTTTTCTTCGATTTCTCTGACCAAGTCAACCCCGTGAATCTGATTCTCTTTGAGCTCTGTCCAATACAATGGAGTTTGGAATTTTTGGCCATAAAATGCCTCATAAGGTGTTATCTTTATACTTGACTAAAAACTATTATTGTAGGCAAATTCAACCAACGGTAGATATATTTCCCAACAACCTTGGAATTCTAGAACACAACATCAGAGCATATATTCTAAAATCGAAATTACCCTCTCGGATTGACCACTAGTTTGCAGATGGAAGGTTGTACTAAAATTTAATTTCGTACCCAAAGCTTCTTACAAATTTCTCTAAAATCGCGAAGTAAACCTCGAATCTCTATCCAAAATAATAGAAATAGGCACCCTGTGCAATCTCACAATCTCAGCAATGTATAGTTCAGCTAGCTTATCTCGTGAGAAATCAGTACGTACCGATATAAAATGAGCCGATTTTGTTAGTCTGTCAACAATAACCCAGACGACATCTTTCTTTTTTGGAGTCAAAGGCAAACCTGTCACAAAATCCATGGTAATTTTGTCTCATTTCCACTAGGGAACCATTACAGGTTGAAGTAAACCCGAACGTACTTGATGTTCTGCCTTTACTTGTTAACAAATCAAGCATTTCGAAAGAAACTCTGATATATCTCGTTTCATACCTGACCACTAATACATTTTCTTCAAATCACGATACATTTTTGTACTGCCCAGATGAATAGACAAACAACCACTATGTGCCTCATTAAGAATCTTCTAAATCAGCTCTGTATCTTTAGGAACACATATCCTACCTCGGAATCTGAAACAATCATCAGAGCCAATCTGAAATTTTGAGTCATTTCCCGATTCACACTGAATTCTCCTGGCTTGTAAATCACTGTCACACTTTTGAGCTTTGCAAATCTGCTGAAGAAACATTGTTCTAGCTCTCAACTTAGCTAGAATTGAACCATTATCAAATAAAGTCAACTGTGTATTCATGGTCCTCAAAGCAAACAAAGATTTCGTACTCAAAGCATCGGCTACTACATTCGCTTTCCCTGATGGTAATCGATCACAAGCTCATAGTCTTTTAATAATTCAAGCCATCTCCATTGTCGCAAGTTCAGATCTTTTTGAGTCATCAGATACTTTAAAATTTCATGATTCGGTAAAGACATGACATTTCTCACTGTACAAATGATTTCTCCAAATCTTCAAAGCAAACACAATGGTAGTCAACTCTAAATCATGCATCGAGTAGCTCTTTTTGTGCGGTTTCTGCTGTCTCGAGGCATAAGCTATCAATTTGCCCTCTTGCATTAGCACACATCCTAAACCACTCAATGATGCATCACTATAAATTACAAACTCTTTCCTCGATTTAGGTTGTACTAAAACTAGCGCCTCAGTCAATAATGCCTTCAATTTCTCAAAACTTTGCTGACACTTATCAGACCACTCGAACTTAGCGTCCCTTTGTAGCAAACTCGTTATAGGAGTAGTGATCATAGAAAATCCTTTAACAAACCATCTGTAATAATCGGCTAATCCTAAAAAGCTTCTAACCTTAGATACATTCTTTGGGGGATTTCATTCAACAATAATAGAAATCTTGCTCGGATCAACTCAAATACCATAACCTGAAACAATGTGTCCCAAAAATCTGACTTCTCGAAGCCAAAAGTCACTTTTACTAAACTTAGCGTATAACTGTTTTTCTTTCAAAGTCTACAAAACAGTTCTCAAGTACTCAGCATGCTCTGTCTCATCTCGAGAATAAATCAGTATGTCATCAATAAAAAGAACCACAAACTTATCTAAATATGGTCGAAAAATTTGGTTCATTAGGTTCATAAAAACTGCAGGAGCATTTGTTAGTTCAAAAAGCATAACAAGAAATTCAAAGTGCCAGTACCTTGTTCTAAAAGCAGTCTTTGGCACATCTGACTTTTTAACTTACAACTGGTAGTATTCAGATCTCAAATCTATCTTTGAAAACATTGTTGCCTCTTTCATCTGATCCAACAAGTCATCAATTCTCGGCAAGGGATACTTGCTCTTTATAGTCACTTTATTATGCTGTCCACGAATCGATGCAAAGTCTCTTAGATCCGTCTTTTTTTTTACAAACAATACCGATGCACCCTAGGGTAAAAAACTAGGTCTTGTAAAACCTTTATCTGTCAATTCTTGCAACTGAGTTTTCAACTCCTTCAATTCGGTCGAGGCCATCCAATACGAAGCTATCGATATCGATCTAGTCCCAGGGACCAAATTAATACTAAACTCAACTTCTCGAATTGGAGGCAAACCTGGCAATTCTTTCGGAGACATATCCGAATATTCACACACTGCTGGTACTGATTCAATTTTCAATTCAGATTCTTTTGTATTCAACACATAGGCAAGATAGGCATCACAACCTTTTCTTATACATTTCTGAGTAGACATATAAGAAATCACAATTGGCAATCTATCTGACTCATTTGATTCAACTCGAAGAATTTCACCATTTTTAGATTTCAATTCAATGACTTTCCGTCTACAATTTACTATAGCTTCATGCATAGTCAACCAATCCATACCCAATATAACATCAAATTCATCAAACAGCAGCAACATCAAGTCAGTTGGAAAACAGTGACCTCTAATTATCAAATGACATTTCTTGCATACTTTATCGACTAATACATGATTGCCTAAAGGGTTTGACACCTTAATCATTAATTCTGTAGACTCAATAGGCATATTCTTACTAATTACCAAATCCATGCATACATATGAATGGGTAGATCCTGGGTCAATCAAAGTAATAACAGTAGTATCATAAAGAGAAAAAGTACCAGTGATAACATCGAGAGATGTTGCTTCTTCATGAGCACGGATGGCATAGGCCTAGCAGGTGCTCGAGTTTCAGATCTTGCAGCTGAATCCTTCGTCACATTTTTGCTGCTAGCTCCATTTTTGGTATTTCTCGAGGGTCTCCCTCTAGAAGCAGTATTACTCGGCCTAGTACTCTGAAACTTTTCTTTTTTAGTCATCTCAGGGCAATCTTTAATGAAGTGATCTTGGGAACCACACTTGAAACAAGCTCGGTCATTCATTCGGCACTCGCCGGGGTAACGTCTCCCACAATGTGGACATTTAGGTCTATTGGGTCGATTACTAAAGCTCCCAATAGAAGTAGTCTGAGCTTTATAACCCGAATACTGATTCCCACAGTTTCTATTTGAAAACCCAATTGAAGCATGAGAACGAGAATGCATCTCTCTAGATTTCTTAGGCTGAGATTGGAACGACTTACTCATTGGCCTCTTTTCTTTGGTCAGTTCCTCTACTTTACAATCCCGATCTATGAGTACAGCAAATTCTTTCAACTCAAGAATACCCACTAACAGTTTGATGTCTTCATTAAGCCCGTCTTCAAACCTTTTACACATAATAGATTCAGAGGAAACACACTCTCTAGCATACTTGCTAAGATGAACAAACTCTCTTTCATACTTAGCAATTGACAAGTGGCTCTATTTCAGCTCAAGAAATTCTTTACGCTTTTGATCGATGAATCGTTCACTAGTATACTTCTTTCGGAACTCCTCTTGAAAGAATTCCCATGTAACCTTCTCTCTCAGAACCACAGATACTAGTGTCTTCCATCAGTGATATGCTGTGTCCCTCAATAAAGATATAGCACATTTCAAGCATTCATCGGGTGTACAGGATAATTCATCTAATACTCTAATAGAATTCTCGAGCCAAAATTTTACTTTTTCAAGATCATCATCAGCATTTGCTCTAAATTTTCAGCCCCTTGCTTTTTGATCTTATAAACCGGGGTTCTATTCAATCTCATAAAGCCTATACATTGAGGCACTATGGGAACAGGTTGAGGATTAGGAAGGGGTGGAGAAGGTTAGGCATTCGGATTTGTTCGAACAAATTCCGTATACCACTCATTCATCATGTGGTGGAAGGCTTCCCTACCCCTTTCTCCCTGACCAACCGTAGGAGGTCAACTATTAGACTGCACTGCCCCTTGAACAGGAGCCAGCACATTACGTTCTACATCATTTGCCACAACTCGTTCCATTACTATATGAAAACATAGTTTAAAATTGTCAGGAGTCGTCACACTATCACAATTTATATATGGCATGTATAGCTAGACCCGTACACACGCTACGTTAGTCCAAGAACAGACTAAACCATAGCTCTGATACCACTAAATGTAACACCCCTTACCCGTATCCAACGCTAGAATAGGGTTCAAGGTATCACCAGACTTAAAAACAAACTAACATACAAAATCGGGACATAAATTTCCATCCAAATTTAAAACTTTTCATTACAAACATATCATCCCTAAAACGAGCCTACGAGGCCCAAAACATGCATTAAAAATGGTTCAGGACTAAACTGAGAACTTTAGAAATCTTTAAAACACTTAGAAATTTTTTGATCAAAACAGGGTCACACGCCCATGTAACTTGGGACACACCCGTGTGGGTTGGCCGTGTGGTCACACACGCCCGTGTCCCTAACCCGTGTAACTCTCTGTTTATGACATCATGCACCAAAGGGAGTCACATGGCCAAGTCACACACTCGTGTGCTACGCCGTGTGGTGAATTTAATTTTTGAAATTTTTCATAAAATAGGAGCAGACTTCACACGCCCATGCCCCTAGGCCGTGTCCTTTATACGATGAGACACACAGCCGTGTCTATACCCCTGTGGCCGAAATAAGGATATTTACCAAGCCAATTTACTGCCCTTACTTGCACCAACTTGCACAACATCAAGCAACACCAAATCCAAGCATATACATATAACCAAATCAACCATAAACAAGATGTCAATACATCAATTACACATACTAACATCTATCATGCATAAAAATTACATTCTTTCTTTTCCATTCATGCCAATTTCATCTTCATAATAAGCTTCATCAAATAAATATACCAATGACCAATAAAATTAATATTTTCCAACTTCCAATGGCCATGTACAAAATGAATCATTAACCATTACCATGCCAACACATTTGGCTAAACCAATATGACACATAACAAAATAAACAAGTCCCTATACATGCCATACTCAAAATATTAAAACCAAGTATACCCAAAGCAATCATTTGGTACTGTGAATAGAGCTCCAACGACCCTCGATCCCTGAGCTAGCTTGGCGACACTATAAGGAATGGAAAGAAAAGGGCAGTAAGCTTTAAAGCTTAATAAGTTTGCATGTAAATAATAAACAACATAAATCATACATTAATCATATAATTATTCAACATAAGTTAACATAAATATCATCATGTATCTTAGCCACAATTCGCTTATTAGCATTCTTTCCAAGAGTTCATCACATACCCACATTCATAATCATAGCTTTTACATACATACCTTACCAACTCGTAACATAGTCACATACTTTGTCATCTTTGACATACTCTTCGGATTACTCGTTGAACACTTGAAATACTATTGAATACACGGAAAGTCTTGCACGTAAGTGCCACATATGTAGCCAATGCTACCTCATATCTTATAACACATAGGGCTCACACACGAGCTAATCACGGGCCTGCTCACACAAGTTGTCAGTCAAGACGTAGTTACACGGGCTGCTCACACAAGCTGTCAGGTATCCGCAACACATGCCAGACTACCCAACCATCGGTAGGACATACATGACCAGCACCTGGATTCACATAGATCACATAACACATGGTTTCCTAGTGACATGTCACTTGTATCCTAAACTATTCCTAAGATTCAACCGGGATTTTCTCATCGTCGAAACTTTGTTGAATAGTTCCATAGAAACAATCATACAACTTATTAAATATTAAGCATTAAATACATAATATAACATTGCATTATTTACACACAAACTTACCGCGGTACAAAATAGTAGGAAATGGACCTAATCGTCAATAATCTTGTTTTTGCCCCAATCAAGGTCTGAACTTCATTTTTGTTGATCTATAATAGCAAATTTAACTTATTTAATTATCACATTACTTGATGTTGTCAAAAGTCAACTTATGGTAAAATTACATTTTTTCCCATAAACTTTAACATATTTACAAATTAGTCCTTAGGCTCGTAAAATGAAATGTATCCAATGTCTTTGTTACCCAAGCCTAGTCGAACTTAAATCATGCTCATAATAGCTGATATTTTTCATCAAATTACATTTCTACTACCCATTTTTATAACTTTTACAAATAAGTTCTTTTTATGCATTTTCACTAAAAATCACTTAGTAAAAGTTGTTTACCACACCTTAAACATACAATACCTTACATCAAACATCAAAATACATGCATGTCACACATGGGTAAATTTTTAAACATGAACCCTACTTCAAAATAATGGTAGAAATAGATAGATCGGATGATAATGACTTCAAAAATGTAAAGAGAATTAAAAACGGGGCTAGGAAATCAAGCTTGAAAGTTGAAGAAACCCTAGATATGGTCTCCTTAGGGAATTTCGGCTTTGGTGAAGAAGATGGACACCAATTTTTACTTTACTTTCCCTTTTTATTCTTTTATTTACCAAATGACCAAAATGCCTTTAATGCATAACTTTGAAATTTTACCTATTCATGTCCATTTTTGTCCACTAACTAATATAATGGTTTAATTACCAATTAAAGACCTCTAATTTAAAATCTCATAGTAATTGGACACCTTTAAAAAGTAGAAATCAACCTTTGCACTTTTTACGATTTAGTCCTTTTGACTAAATTGAGTGCCCAAACGTCAAAATTTTCGAACGAGATTTTCACAGAATAGTTCCATAAAACTATAGACTGTAAAAAATATAATAAAAATAGATTTTTCTACGTCGAATTTGTGGTCCTGAAACCACTATTTCGACTAGCCCCAAAATTTGGCTGTTACATTAGTAACTTAGGAATATTCTAGCTTGCATAAGCTCTAAACTTGACTTAGGACCAAAAAAGGGAAAACTACAAAGATTTCAAAAGTTTATAATGACGTCATGATGTAACACCCTAACATTTAACAGGTCAACCAACCAAACGAATATGCTTTGATTCCCACAATTTTTGTGCTGGAAACATTAATACACAATTCAATAATGCTTACTAAATTATTTTCATTAATTTATGAGCTTTAACTTACATTGAATTAATTATAGTGTTCTTAAATTTCAATTATAATAATTCCTGATCTTGAGGCTTAGCCTACAGATTCCCCCACTATATGCACGCTACAACTTAGAAGAATAACTCAAATAGGCTCAAAAGATTCTGGCTTAGTCCCCCTCCGACATCTTATATAGCACAACATACCTAAAAAACATAACAAGAAGCTAGGTAAGTTCAAATAGACCTCCTGAGTTATTAAAACAACATTACCCAATCTTGATATTATCAGAATATGGTATGACTCCAATGGCCTAGTCTCATGTCTGACATTACTAGCATGAGGGAAAATCGTGCATCATCATGGTGCACTCTTGACATTATCCGCCTTAGCACAACTTTCAAGTTGGCACATTTTATACATTGACACAGTTCATTTTCACCATTCGTGCATTAGTATATTAGAACATCAGAAATGTGCAAGTGTAAATCAAACACTTTGGTGATGGGAAAAATAAGTGGTTTTGAAGAAGTGATTTAAAAACTAAAAATTAACTAAGCAATAAAAATAGGAAGTAAAAATTCCAATGTACGATTTCAAAAAGATGAGTTTTAATCAATATGACATAATTGTGTTAGATCAATTACATTCTTTAACTTAGAATTACTAAACCCATGTTCACGTTGTTACGAATAATTTCACGACAACTTGGTAATTTGTTAACTAATGCACATATATACTTACTAAATTAACCAATCACTTGAACATTTTTCAATGCCAATCCAAACAAGTAATCAATCTTCATAAGTACATATAAGATTGAGTGAGGTAACAATATATTTCTATATTGAAATAGTTTAATCACAATAAAATTTGTCAATTAATTACAATTTCAATACATTTAATAGTTAATTCATTCATTACCTTACATTTTATAATGGAAGTATAACATAAAAATGATTTTCTTTAATTGAACAACTTACCAAGGCATATAAAAACACAAACACGATTTTAAAATTTTAAGTGGGCAGAATGCAATCAATCTAACATGAACTAAATTTAAGCCATTTTAATTAAAACAAGAACAAAAACATAGCAAATATCCATGTGCATGATCACAACATAAATAAGAAAATAGGGAACTAGGAAGCAAATACAGTATTTCTCTGAAGCCAGACTAGTGCGCTCCTCTTTTTCTCTACTTGTTCTATTGAATCGAGGCCTTCACGAACAATTGAATTTTGATATTCCAAGGTGGATGAAAGCTCTTTTTTCTAGAGGGAAATCAGCAAGGGAATGAACAAGAAAAAGGGGAAAACAAAGAAGGGAAAGGAAGAGAGAAAATGAGTGAAAGAGAAAGATGTGTGGGAACGAATGCTGTGTTGAATTAGAAAGGAAAAGGGGTATTTATAGGTGTGAATGGCTACTAAAAATAGCAAATAAATTTTAGCGATTTAGCCTCCCTTGTCCAGTCACACATGGTGCAAAGTTTTAATGTTTCAACTTTGCTATATTTATCTTCGAGCAAAAAGA
Source organism: Gossypium longicalyx (assembly GCA_025698465.1). Taxonomy (NCBI): domain Eukaryota; kingdom Viridiplantae; phylum Streptophyta; class Magnoliopsida; order Malvales; family Malvaceae; genus Gossypium; species Gossypium longicalyx. The sequence goes on from CM047000.1 coordinate 24,050,377, forward strand.
TAAAGGTAAAAAAAGTGGAGGGGTTTCAATAGAATTTAGGAGAAGCTTAAGGATTATTTTTAAAGGAGGAAAATCAAATAAAATCAGCTCATTGGATCAGCCATAGGGACTATAACAGCCCATTTTTTAGTGGTGTCGGAAATAGTGGTTTTGGGGCCACAAATTTGAGAAGTAAGTTCGTAAATATTATTCGAGTCAAATATGGTTTTAAAAAGGTTTTTGATACAATAATTTATGTTATATAAATGATTAATTAAGTTCAAGTGCTAAGACCCTAAAGTCAAGTGGTTTTAGAAAATGAGGTATTGGGAACTCGTTTCTATAAACTGAGCCGTACATATTTTTATAAATATTTACGAAGTGTTATTAAGGTTGTATTAAAGTTTCGTTAAGAAATTTTAATGTTTCGATAGTTAATTAAGCAAAAAGGACTAAATCGTAAAAGTTAAAAATGCCAATCGCTATTAGTTTAAAGGTGTTAATTGATTAAAGAATTATAATTGGATGGCCTTAATGGGTAAATTACCCATTCATAAGTTCGTGGACGGTTAATGGGGTTATTTAGTTTAAAAAAATGATGTTTATTAAATTATAAAAACATTATATTATGTTATAATGTTAATAAAATAAGAAAAAAGAAAATAAAAGATGATCAATTCATCTTCTTCACCGTTTAAGTAAAAAAAAAGGGGGGGAGAAGCTCCAAGCTTCGGCCAAGCTTCAATGGATGCATGTGAGTCTATTTGTCTCCCATTTCTAATAATTTTTATGTTTTTGAGATCGTTGCAACTATGTCTAGCTAACTCGTGCCTTCATTTTTGAAACTGTTAAAGATTTTAAATGTTTCCATTGATAAATATTTGTGTATTTAGATGTTAAATTATGAATTTTAAGTGTTGATTAGTATTTAAAAGTATGCTTTTAAATGATTTTTGATGAATTTGCCGATTAGGGACTAAATTGTTGAAATAGTAATAGTTTAAGGACCTGATTTGAAATTGTTGCAAAAATAGACTGAAATGGATTCTATCAATATTCGGTTGGCATGGGTTTCCAATAAAAATGGTTAATTTGCATGGTTTAGGCTCAGGGACTAAATTGAATAAAAGTAAAATGTTAGGGGCAATTTTGAAAAAATGTCAAAATTGACTAAATTGTATAAAATAAATTGTTTTACTATCTAAATTAATGAATTGAATAAAATTCTTAATTTGGATCAAGAACGAGTGAAAAATCAAGTAGAAGAGAAAATTACCAAATAGCCCTTGTAGTTAGTTATTTCTGCAATTTAGCTAGGTATGTTCATATGTATAGAATTGTACATACATATATATAATGTTATTTCTGATTTATGAATTTATATACTTATATATGATATTTAAAATGTGAGTTGGAACTCGAAATATTATAACTGAATATAATATGAGAAATGATTTAATTCAAAACTATTGAATAGTATGAAATTTGATATATGTGATTTTGGAATGATTATGAATTGTTACGGCATGTGTATTGAGAAATATGAAAGTGATTAATGGATGATGACAATCTCTGTGATGGTACTTTGACAGTGTGAATTTATGTATTTGTATTATATTATGTGTACGGAAACAATGAAGTGCCCTTGATCAATAAATATGTATAAAGGTAATGAATTACATGAAATGCCCGGTTGAACGTAGTAATCACTAGGATATGATTGGCATCCTATAGGGTTAGAATGCGTGCTTGTACTAGATTTGCACTTTATTGCCCCTTTTTGCACTTTAACGCCCTTGTATACACTTCGGTGTCCCTATTCGCTCTATTGTGCCCCTGTTTGAACATTTGTGCCCTTGTTTGCACTTCAGTGCCCCTATTATGCATCTAAGATACTTTTGATATGGAGTAGTTACTCGAGTATCCGAGTCAAGTTACTAGTTTGTCGGGCTAACTGTGAATGGAATTTACAAAATTATTTTAATGTTAAAGGCTAATGCATCGTCAAGATATTAGTAAATGTTAAATGTTCAATGAATTACTTGATCATATGTGAGTATCATTATATTTATGATTATTCGGTTAAAGATATATTTTTATATACATATATGAATGAGTTTGGATTGAATTATTATAGTATAGGAAGTATACGATGAATCATTTTCAATACTAAGCTTGTAAGTGCTTCATAAATGTATAACAGGGATGATTAATTTATTCATTTAGCATTAATTTTGTTTAGTGAAAGTAAGTGATTCCAGAATGACATGTTTATGAGAAAGTTTAAGACGAATGGTGAATTACAAAATGATTATTAGTTAAATGTGAAAGAGTTATGTTTAAATGCACTACCTTGTGGATATGGTTGATGTTTATGCTTATGTCTCGTGAGTTATGCAAATGAAACAAGTTAGAATTGATACTGAAATGATAAGTTCATAGATGAGACAAAATATGTTAAAATAAAAAGGATTGTTGAGTTAAAGGACTTACTTGTAAGGAATGAATTTACTTATGATATATGTGAGTTTACTTATGTCATAAATAAAGACACTAATTCGTGAATTGATAACGTAATTAAGATTATGCTAAGAAAATGGAGTAGTAAGTAAGTAAATGAGATGATTCACCACTTTAAGAAAAGGTTGATGATTATGTGATTCAACTTATAAGACCTTATTATGTTGTAACTGGAATGTATTTGGGATGTTAATGAACCTATTCATTTGTGAGTTTATAGTTATATAGTTTGATAAATCTTAAAGCATTGATATAGGTTTAATTACAACTTATAAGGTTCATATTTGAAATAGAATATTATGTTTAATTTTTATACTAGCTTACTAAGCATTCATTGCTTACGTAGTCATCTTCCTCTTACCTTACAAATTATCGAAAGCTCAATCAGGTTGGAAGCTCATCGGAGATCTATCACACTATATAACAATTATATTGGTAGATTTTTTATGTTTTGGTCATGGTTATAATGGCATGTATAGGAGGACTTATATCTAATGTTTAGTAATGTTTATGGCATGTAATGTTGCTTTGAATTTGTGGAACTTATTGTATTTTGATGCCTTGATGGTTGATGTTTTTATTGCTAGGTTGATCATGTTTGAAATAACCAAATTTGTTATGTGTTGGTATGATGATAATGTGGCCAAGTTAAGTTATGCTTTGAGTTAGATATGAGCTATTTGTAATGGTATAAATGTGGTCAAATTTGATAAGTTTGGTATGGAAATAGGTTAAGTACGAATGGTTGATGATTGGTTAAAAATACACATGTTTAGATAGGTTTAATGAATTTTGTTTGAGGTACTTTTTGGCATATTGGCTGTACAGACAGTTTGTACAGATATTTGGTCATTTATGCATGATTAAGGCATATTTTAAGGTCTTATTACTATATGCATGTTACTTGTATGTTCATGTTTGAAATGGAGAAAGAAATTACTTAATTTTGACCATTTTCTTGTCCACATGGCGTAAGACACGGGCATGTGTCTCATACACGGCTATGTCACACGATCGTGTGCCCCCTGTAGATTTCAAAGAATGCATTTCGAAAGTTACACGGCCTAGCACACGATCTGGTACACAGGCGTGTGGCTTAGCTGTATGACCCAAGTCAGTGAGTTACATGGCCTGGGACACGGCTGTGTGTCTCTATATCAAATGTTACACAGCCTGAGACACGGTCGTGTGTCTTAGCCGTGTGACCCCTACAGTGTAAAATTTTCTATCTCTTTCTATAAAGTTCTAAATGTTTCTGATTTAGTCCCAAATTCTTTTTAAAGTGTTTCTAAGGCCTCAAGGGCTCAAATAAGGGATGATATGCATGTGTTTGAATGGACTATGGTATGATTAATGAAATGTCTAGAAATGAATGTTTTTATGTTACGATTTTTGGTAATGTTTCGTAACCCTATTTAAGTGACGGATATAGGTTAGGAGTGTTACAGGGGCGGTTTTGGGCTGCCAATTTGCTTGGTGGATCAATCTTCTATACTTAGCATACTAGGCCACTTTCTCCTTTAAGCTTTATATTAATTTTCAGCCCAATTAATTTTGGATAAAAATAAATATAAAGTAAATAAAATAATCATTATTTGGACCGCCCTTGGCTGGAAAAATAATCAACCTTGCTCTTGGTGCACTTGATGCAATCGAGGTGTCTGCTAAGCCAATTTTCACATTTTCTGCAAAATTATCGAAAATAAACCAAATTTGTGAAAATTTATTCTAAAAATAATTAAAATTCAATATGCTAATAATTTAAGTGCGAATTAATTATTTTACAATTAAAGTATGAATTTTGACAAAATTTACTATGAAACTACACGAATTAGAGCTCAAAAGGTGCTGAAAAGTCTATATAATTTTGTGTTTCATCACCCCCAAACTTAATTCATTGCTCGTCCCAAGTAATGCACAATTTGTAAAGAGATATTGCTTGAAATCACCAATGAAAAATGTCTTTCGAATACATTTCCCCCACAATTATGAGTTTAGTGTACTTATGCTCAAGAACAAGAATTTTGAAATTATGGAACTCGAGTATACATATTGTTCAAATTATTCTCAATTATTATGATGATAACAAAAATAGACTAAATGTTTTCTCAATAAAGATATGCTAATTCTTACCACTTAATTTTTATTCTCTTATTTAAGACTAAACATCATTACTAAGTTTAACTTATGTCTTCATAAGTTGAACTTAGCAATATCTCTCCACTCATCTAGACAGCACAGAAATCTGAATCGAAAGGTCTTTTAAATAAACATGGCTAGGCTAGGGGTAGGTAAAAAATAGAAAACTTTAGACTAAAAATCCTAGACTCAGCTTGCATCAAACCTTTGGAATAAGTACCTTCAATACGCCAACTCATTTTGCTTTCACATGCTCTTTTGTACATCTATTTCTTTCAAGTACATATGCTCTCTTTTTTTCAAGCATATTACTATATGGACTACAATGTTTGAGCATTTGATACTTCTTTTCAAATCCCCCAAACTTATTTTCAAAAAATATTCAAGATAGACTGAGTCTAGTGTTTGAGAAAATTTAGAGATAATTATGAGAGAAGTGATGGATTAATATTGTAATGGTTCAAATAAAATCAGGCCATATAGTCTCAAAGTTGGGTTTCAAGGGATAAATATTCATTAAGGTTGACTTGAAAGGCTCAAATTGTCCAAAAAAAAGTTTGCCTAATTCATTCTCAACATTCCATGCTTCCTAGGATTTCACCTCAAGAAATAACCAAGTCAAATTCTAGAGACTTAAACTTTCATGCATGTCTAGCTCTCTTAAAGAATAAAAAAAATTTTATGGTATGATTTACAAACTTTGTTAAGTGTAACATAAAGTCATAGTTCAACTAACATAGCAATTTACTGAGATAATAGAACTTTATTTATGCTAGAAGTTAGCATAATTAACAAAAATTTAAAATTTTTAACAAAATATAACTTAATCATAATTATAAGAATAATGTATCTAGAAAAATAATTTCAATTTCTGGTCCCTCTACTTAAGATGAACAATGTCCGCATTGTTAAAAATAATAGAGAAAATGAAATATAGAAGTGAGTAGATACTGTACACCAAGTAGGACCCTAGGAAAAGGAGGTGAGTCAAGTTTGACTACTTAAATACCAAGCTTTCCCTAAGTAAATCCAATCGTAGACATATACATATCTATTGTCACACTTCTTATTTTGCAATTTGTTCAATTTCATTAATGAATTCCACCTCTTATTTTATTATGCAAAAAATAAAATCCTAAAAACTTAAAATACCTTAAGAAATAAAATAAAGATACCCCACGTTTTTATTTATTTGCAGACCCTCAAAATCTGACTCATCTTTTGCTCTATCATCCTTGTTTTTGCTTGAATCGCCTCATTCCCCTTTTAGTATTGGACTCCATTGTAACGCCCCAAAATTGGGTCGAAAAGTATTGGGCCTTGAGCATAGGAGCGGTTAGAAGACTGCTCATAAATATTTTAGTTAAGCAAGAAGTGACACAAATATTTGTATTTGCTTTAGTGATATCAGAGCTAGGTTACAAAACTCGGCTGTGGAATGGGTTTTGAAAATATTAGGAATTTTTGGAAAACTGTTCTTGAAATACTTTTGGAAGGTTTACCAGTATGGCACACCGAGTCTCCGGCGCCGAATCTGTAAGTTCTTCTTTTACTGTAGATTGCTGGAACTAAAAGGTATTACTGAGGGGCTACTGTAGGTAATAAGACTATACTGAAACTCTTTAGTTAGAGTAGATTGAGACTATAGAAGACTGAAAACTGTAGTAAGATCCTGTTCTGCGAAAACAAACCCTAATTATTGTCGTTCATAACACATTCGTTAGCAATTACTAAAATTACAAATTGATACATAAAACTCTTAAAGTAAATAATTTGTTATCGAAATGAGCACTAGAGGTACTCGCGAAAGGGGTGTACGTGGCCGCGGTAGGGGCCAAGGAAGTGTTAGGGCTGAGTCTTCAGCATCGGGTCACATGCCTGCTAGGGAGGCACCAGCTTCACCGAAACATGAGATGGTTTAGGAGACGGACGTCAGGATAAGTCCGCCAACTTCGGGTAGCGATAACCTAGAGCTTGGTACTGAGGTGCTAACCTGGTTAGTAAGGGAAGTGCTGGAGGAAGTTAAGGAGATTGGTGAAACACTCCGGGCTAGGTGTGTGGACTGTAAGAAGAAGAGAGGTTGCAGTTCTCTGGGGCTGGAGCCTCGTTTTGTGAAGCATGTTAAAACGCGTCTGAACTTTTTGACTTGTGAGCATTGCAGAAGACGTCATCCGAGCGAATGCTGGAGGAAGTCAAGAGCATGTCACAGATACGGGTCTAAAGAGCATCGAGCTCAAGATTGCCAAGTAACCTTTAAGTCAGGTATGTTTTGTTTAAGTGTGATGATTTGGACATAGAAATTGTATACGTGTAATATTTATCTGCTTCAGTGGTTAAGTGTTTTGGGTGTGTGCAAGAGGTTCCAAGTTCAAGTTAAAAGTGTGTTAGTGTCATTGGGATTAGAGTGCACAATAGGAGTGTAGTGGTGTAGCCTGAATGGTGCAGCTGTTTTGATAGTTGGAAATTTTGAGGACGAAATTTCTTTATGGAGGGGTGAATTGTAACAACCTAAAATTGGGCCTAGAAGTATTGGGCCTTAAGCATGGGAGCGGTTAGAAGACTACTCATAAATATTTTAGTTAAGCAAGAAAGTGACCCAAATTTCATGTTTACTTTGTTGGCTAAGTGATTTGGGTGTGCTTGGGAGTGTTTGAGAAGTCTGGGTTCAAGTTTGGGCTTTTACAAAAATTTTAGTTTTTCCCCTTAAGTGAACCTTAGCTTTAGCTTGTAGGCCTTATAAATATTTGTGGGTAAAATGTGTCACAAAAAGAGCCTTGTGGCTTGGTGGCAAGTGACATGTTGAGCCACTAAGAGGGCTTGGGTTCGAATCCCATAACAAGTAAGGAGTATTTATTTTGTTAATGGGGCGGCAAGTGTTTGAATTGGATACAAACTCTGCTGAGGTGGTTGTGGAAGTGGTTAAAGGGAGGAAATCAAGGAATTTGAAAAGGGTGGTTATGGATAAGGGGGAGAGTTAGGTGGAGAGAATCATGGATTTCAAATTTGGGGAGTTTGAATTCGATTGGGGGAAGTTGAATATGCAAATTCGGCTAAGGAGTCCATTGTGTGCATTTTTTTTGGCAATTTGAGAGTGTATAGGTGCCGAATTCTCTTTTTGGCATTTCAGGTTATTTGTTTCCTGTTTTTGCATTTTTGGTTTCTTTTTCTTCTAAAAGCCAAATCTAGTATCTCCCTCTCCTCAATTTTAATTCACCATTCGGTCAAACTTTGCCTTTCTTCTTCTTCCCCTCTTTTGTTCTTTCGAATTTACTCTCATAGTCGAACCTTTTATTTCCTTTTCTCAACAATTCTTCTATTGTTCCTAAGGTTTGATTAATCCGAATTCAACTTCTTCCTTACCCTTTTACCGTTTCTCTTCTTTTCAAGATAGTCGAATACTTCTTCCTTCTCATTACCTTGGGTTTACGTCTGTTTAGGCATCTAGGCTCTGATAAGTGACTGACTGTTTCTTCGTTCTACCATTTCTATCAGTTGATCTTGGGTGTTCAAATCCCTCTTTCGACATTCAATCGGTAACTGGGGTAAGTGGGCTTATTTTGGCCGAATGTTCATTAGCCTTCTGTTTATTCACTCGGTGCTAATGGATTCTTTTGGTTAACTCAGCTTCTCAGCAGAAAAGGGTGTAGTTGTCATCTGATTAGCATAATAGACAGAACTGTAGTCATCAAAAGTGAGTGGTAAGTGTTGGTTTGAGATGAAGTTCTTATGAACCCTTTCGATTAGGAAATTGACAAGTATGTATCGATAGATTGTAGGTTGATCGCACGTGGGTTTATCTGCTTCCCGCTAAACAGGTGTGTAATCGTATGCCTTGTTTTAATAATCAGCGAAATGTCGAAAAGCCAAAAATATGACGTATGATGCCACACGAGTGTGCAATCGCGCGTGTGGTGAACCGAGCTCACAGAACGTGGATGTACGACGAGGAAGGCCACCATGAGCGAATTCGTGGGCTTAGGCCATAGTGGGCCACTTGGGTCACGAAATGGGCCGAATAGGCCCAATTGGCCCGTGGGCCTGCTTGTGTCAATCAGCTGCTAGGTTTGTTATGGTTGGGCTTGTCATGTCGCGTACATGCCATAGGCCGTTCTGGGCCACGTTGGGCTGGGCTGGGCCATGTGGGCCCAATGGGCTTGTAGGCCCACACAGATAAAATGTATGTTATGTGATAAGTTTTGGACTAGGCTACGTCGTTCATACAGCCGTGAATAGTTCTGGGTTAAATGGGCCCGTGGATTCGCGTGGGTAAATTTCACTGTTAAGCGGGAAGTAGATGGACTTGTCATGTCGCGCACATGACTTAGGTTGTTTCGATGGGCCGAAATGGGTCGTGTGGGCCCAATGGGCTTGCGGGCCCACACGGATAAAATCTGCGGTAAGTGCCTATTAATGAACCAAGCTATGGGGTACACATAGTCGTATCTAAATTTGGGCTAAATGGACCACACGAGCGTGTACGCCCACTTGGGCCAAGTATTGGGCCTTAGGCCCCACTTACACCGTTATGTCTGTTTAGGTTATTTAGGTCGCTCGAGGCAACAATGGACCCTCGGTTGGGACATTAAGACCCCTGATTTGTGAAATTACCATAATACCCTTATAAGGTAAAATGACCGTAACGCCCCTGTAGGGTAAAATGACTGTAATACCCCTGTATGGTAAAATGACGATTATGCCCTTATGTTTCGTATGACTGATGTGCTTATGATTTACATATATGATTGTACTGAGTATGACTTTGCATACACGTAATATTTATGACATGACATACTGCATGGGGTTGGGATTTTGATATGGAGGAAGTATCGTCCTAGTGACTATGTCACAATCACTGTTACTGGTGGCTATGCCACAATTACTGATACTGGTGGCTTTGCCACATTTATCGCTTTCTAGCAGCTATCTTTGCATTATTGTACTTCGCAACTTTGTTGCGATATTTAGTGTCTTTGGTGGGTGGGTCGATTTATATCCCCACATGGTGTGTTAGTTGGTACGGGCGGTGTGCTGGCTGGATTTAGGTGGGATGCATAATTGCATTACACTGTATTGATATTGTATTGGGCTTAGGCCCACACTATTACTGTATTGGGCTTAGGCCTAAACTGTACTGATACTATATAGGGCTAAAGCCAGACTGTTTTGCATATCCTGATTTCTGTTGTCTATTAGGGGATTACACAATGAGTTTTCATAAACTCACCCTTTCTTTTTAACTGTACAGGTAATCCCCAGCCTTAGACAATTTGGTGTTGCGAGGGACTTGAAGGTGGCCACACGACTGCCATGTCTTGGATTTGACTTTATTTAATTTAAATTTCACTTTTGGATTTTTAATTTTGTAATAAGGCAATTTGTGGGTTTAATTTCTAATTGGGCTTTGGAATATATATTTTTAAACTGTTAGTCTCAATAAAGACGAGTTTTTAAAACAATTACTATTTTCTAAAACACTCGTTTTAAACTTCATCGACTTAAAAAGCTTTCGCGTCTTTAAATCAATTTAATATAACACTGATGGTTGATAAGGTAGACGTTTTGACGAGAAATTTTGCTAAATAATAATAAAAAGATTTTAATTCAGTAACGAATTTTTACCGAAAAGATCAATTTTTGAAAAACACTTCGATGTGACACGTCAGATTCAGCCATAACGTCTAGGCCGGGTTTGGGGTGTTACATTCATGGTTCAAATATAAAATCTAGAAACTCAGACACAAAAATAAACGGGTCATGGAATATTTTTGTAAAAGCACCTCTTATTGAGTTGTCCCATATTTTTGAATATCTCTAGTAAGCTTGTTGTTGCCACTGCATATGTTTCATTATGTCTATCAACTTTGACAGCTCATCACGAAGATTTGGGTGAGTCGAATGAGTTCTAAATGTTGAGGTCACCATGTTAGGTTCAGTCATTGGTTCAGCTGGTTCTACCTTATCAAAGATTTCAGTTGATTGCATTGGTTCGATCTCTATGGGATCTTTTTCTTCTTCTTCGAGATCCTCACTCGATTCAACTCTTTGCCGCAGAACAAAATCTTTGGCTACTTGGTAGAGGTCCCAATCTGTAATTGTCCCTTGGCTATAACCTGTCTTCTTTACATTTGCAAGAATTTTAACTTTCAAACACAAAATTATTATCGTAAAGGGAAAGTATGTTGGACTAGAACGTCTAGTGGCACAATTTCGAATTTCTCTCAGAATTATTTTTCCCGCATCAGTTGTCTTTGCTGTCATAATTTGAATATAACAAGACCATTTGTTCTACTAAAATTGTAATCCCATGTGAAATGGGCTTAAGTCTGAACCGAACAAAATAAAACTATACATTCACTAATGGTGTCAAATATTCTCTACGATAAGTGTGAGTTCCCTGGTTTGTCACAATCCATTTAGATCCAAAACTATTAGTTCCTCGAAAATTTCTTGCAATTTTCAGCCTCAATATTTTCCATTAAGGAAGAAAAATCATCATATTTAAAATCAGGTAAATCAAAGAATACAGTAATAGTGCTTGAATTTATTGTTACCATGATTCCTTGGACATGGACTTTTATTAATTCACTTGAGGTGAAATTCCCATAAAATTCACAAACTAACTTCTCATCTGAACTTGGTCTTTTCTCACAAAATATTTCCCAATTTAAAGCTTCAACAACTTGTCGAATGCTCACCATGAAATTAGTATAGTTGCTTTCTTTCACTGTAAAACCTTTTTCTAGGAGCATTTGTTGATTTTTCAAAAGTTGTTGTATCTTGCTTTGGCTTCTTCAAAGTGAATTTTTTTTTTGTGTTTCTTCGACTTGAACAGAGGCACGAGTTCTTTTGTTTTGTGAGGCATGATTTAACTTGAACATAAGATAAAATGGAAACAAATAATATTTTCCCAAAAATTAAATAAATATAACAATTCATGAAATTGAAAAGGTAAATAATCAAATTGTAATAAAATTTAGGAGAAAGTTTTTATCTTACCACCCTTTTATAAAGTTTAAGAACTCAATAAAATAAATAAAATGAGAAGCTAAAGATGTCAATTTAGGGTTGGTTGAAGGGTAACTAGTTGGTGAATCTCGGAGGTGTAATGTTGATAGATTGTGCCTTGAGGTTGCAGTAGCATGCGATGGCTAGGGGATAATAGTAGCTTGCGTGGGCTGGAGTATAAGTAGCAGTGTGCGTCAACTAGGGACAAGAAGCAGTAGCAGTAGTGCGCAAGGGCCAGCATGCACAAGCAATAAGGTGCCAGCAAGGGCAAGCGTGAGTTCGTGCGTGGGCAGTAGGGTGCGCAAGCTGATGAGAGCTAGAGCTACGTGATTAGGTCTAAGCAATGGTGTGTGCAAGGTAGTGGTGGTTACTAGTCATGCTCAGCTGTTGGCGAGTGCAATTGGGGCTTTTGGTTGCTGCTACTACCAACTTGGGACGTGTGGTGCTAGGGTGTTTGGAGGGTAGAGGACGCTAAGTGTAACAACCCAATTTTGGGCCTAGTCGGAACAGTGGTTTCAGGATCACAAATCAGACGAGGAAAATTTTATTTCTATTATGTTTTTATTGTCTACAATTTTACGCAATGATTTCGTGAAAATTACGTTTGAAAATTTCGACGTTTGGGCACTCAATTTAGTCAAAAGGACTAAATCGTAAATAGTGCAAAACCTGAGTTCTAGAAGCTAGAGGGATCCAATTGTTATGAAATTTTAAATTGGAGGTCCTTAAATGGTAATTATACCATTGAATATTTTTTGGACAAAAATGGACATGAAATAGGTGAAATAGAATATTCCTAAGTTAGGGGCATTTTGGTCATTTAGTAATTAAATGACATGATAAACAAAATAAAAGCCAAAATTTCCTGTCCATCTTCTTCCTTGGCCAAATTTTACATGAAGAAACCATGACTAGGGTTTTCCAAGATTTCAAGCTCGATTGTAAGTCCGTTCTAGCCCTTTTTTTTAATGATTTTTACGTTTTTGAAATCATCGTAACAAGATCTATTTATTTCAACCATTAATTTGAGTTATGGTTAAAGTCTAGGGTTTTGACCCATGATGAACATGTGTGTATTTTGATGATTAATGGTAGAAAATGCATGTTTATGGTCAGAGAAATGACTTTTACTAAGTGATTTTAAGTAGAAATGCCTAAAAGGACTAATTTGTAAAAGTTATAAAATGTGTCATAAAACTGTGTTTTAATGGAAATTTTGGGCTGTTATAGTTATGAAAATGGTTCGACTAGGCTTAAAGTACAAAGAAATTGAATTAAAATCATTTTACGAGCTTAGGGGTAAAAGTGTAAATATGATAAAGTTTAGGGGCAAAAATGTAATTTTTCAAATAAGATTTTTGGGCTGAATTGATTAGTATAATGATCAAATAAGTTAAATATGATGTTTTAAATCAAGAAAAATAAAGTTTGAGCCTAGAACTAGAGAAAACGAGTAATTGATGGTTAGGTCCTTCTTTGCCATTTTGGTGGCGAGGTAAGTTCTTATGTAAATAATGGTATGTTATGTTTTTATTTTAAGTATTCTAAATTCTTTAATAATGTATGAAATAAATGATTGCTACTATGGTTGTATTTGACGAAATTCGGATAAGTGAGAAAAATCTCGTTTGAACATTAGGAATAGAATAGGATATGAGTGACATGTCACTAAGGATATTTGTGATATATGTGTGATTATGTGATTTGGGTACTGGTCTCGTACGTCTACTAGTGGCTGGGTAGTCCGGCATGTGTTGCGGATATCTGACAGCTTGTGTGAGCAGCACTGCGTAGTTACGTTTTGACTGTCAACTTGTGTGAGCAGGCCTGAGATTTGCTCGAGAGCAAACATTCATGTGATATGAGATATGAGGTGGCTTTAGCTACATATGTGGCACTTATGTGCAAAGAATTCTGGTGTATCTGTTTAGTATTCCTAGTGTTCAATATGTATGCCAAAGATAAAAAAGTAGGTGGTTATGTTATGAGATGGTATAGGTATGTACATAAAGATTTTAAGTATTGACTTCATGTTATTGTGACTTATGATCACTATGAAAGTGACTTTTAGATAGCCCTATGATTGTTGATTTATGGTCATAATGTATAAATGCATGGAAACACGATTGATGACTATATGTTAGGCCTTGAAGGCCCAATTGATTGGTGAGATAGTAAATGTTGTTCATTTGAATTGTGATTTATCGGTTACGAGTGAAAGGAAATATTGGCCTAATTGCCTATTAAAATGGTTAAGAAAGTACGAAAAGAAATGGTTATTACAATTGGAAATAGGTTGAGTTGTATGTATGAAAACATGAATATACATAAGTAACGTGTACTTTTACTAAGATGTTTAAAATGATTTGCTAATTATGAAACATGCTACAATAAAGAAATAATGGCTGTTAGATTGAAAGTCTAGTAGTATTAAATTATTTTGATAAATCAAAAGAGAGTAAACATGTGAATAGGTTATATTAGAACCTTGATATTTATAGCTATTTTTATATTAACTGGTGCTTATATTGTCAAGCATAGTATATGAATAGCATGAGTTGCTTATTATTTTCATATGGACTTACTAAGCTATGAAGCTTACCCCCCTTTCTTTCCCACCTCTTATAGGTTTATTTAGCTAGCTCGGGTTGGAGATCATCGGAGATTCTATCACACTATCAAGCTATCATTTGAGGTATAAGTGAATGTAAGTATGTTAAGTCTATGGCATGTATATAGACGTAGTCATTTTGTGTATGTGTCATTTTGATATGGCCAAATGTATTGGCTTGTAATGAATAAGGATTTGATTTGGTATGTAGACATATAAATTGGCTTATATTGGCTAATAGGTTGCAAGTATATTAATTACTCATATTCTTATAACAATGTCATTGTGTGATGTGGTTTATAGTGGTATGTTAATGACAGTTAGTACAAGGGAATCATAAAAGAGTAAAATTAGCATTAAAATAGTTTTAGACAGCAGTAGTAGTATAAATTTAAAAAATCACCAAAAATTATGGAAATCAAATTAGAGGTTGACTAAAATATAAAATTAAAGCCTATTGAGTCTAGTTTTACATAGAAGAAACGGAGTAAGCAAAAGAATTTCATTTTATGAGATATTTGAACTTTTATGAGACAAGGTCAGAATGATTTCGGGCTCCCCTGTTCTAACTTTGGAAAATAATTAAAAATTGTATAAAAAATACTTGGGAGTTAAAATTTATATTTTTAAATTACTAATGAGTCTATTTTCAAGAGAAACAAATGGGAACATCATCTGAATCTCGTACTAAGAGATAAATTAATTTTTAGTGAAAAAAGGTTGAAACAATCAAACAGCAGAATAAGGATGAATTTGAAGAATTAACTACACTTATTAGCTGAACCATAAATTCTAAAAATTTTATGGTAGGAAGATATTTTAGTCTAGTTTCAGAAAAATCAAGTGGATCTTAATTTAGAGTTGTGTAGCTTAAGATAAAAATAATTTAGTGACTATGACTCAAGTGGATAGTTTTATTATAAAGAGTAAATAATTGTTTTGATATGTTTAAGCCTTGATTATGGTTGTGTTGGTAGGTTAATTGTGCCTTGTTAAGTGCCATTGAAAGTGTGTATGTGAGTGTGAAAATAAGGGTGGCAAATGACTTGGTAAATAGCCATTTTCTTGGCCACACAGGCAGAGATACAGCTGTGTGTCTCAGCCGTGTGAAGGACATAGCCTCGGGACACGGGCGTGTGACTTGGTCATGTGACCCCAGATTGTGCATGACATCATAAATAGGGAGTTACACAAGCTGAGGACATGGGCATGTGTGACCACACGGCCTACCCACACGGGTGTGTCCCAAGCCACACGGGCGTGTGACCCCTGTTTTGATGAAAAATTTTCTAAGTTTACCAAAGTTCTCGGTTTAGTCCCGAAGCACCTCTAATGTATGTTTTAGGCCTCGTAAGCCCGTAATAGGAATAATATGTATCTACATGAATGGTTTTAAATTGGATAACATTTTATGGCCCGATTTTGTATGATTGGTTATGTTTAAGTCTGGTAATGCCTCGTACCCTGTCTCGGCGTTGGACACGGGTAAGGGGTGTTACATTTAGTGGTATTAGAGCTATGGTTTGGTCGTTTCTTAGACTAACCTAGCGTATGTGAGTCTAGCTATACATACCATATTACTATTCGTGATAGTGTGATATCTCCCGGCTCTAACGAAATTGTTTTGTTAAGATAGAGATGACTTCCAACTGAGCTATTTTCGATAGTGCTGAACGTGATATTGAAATGATTGAAATGTGCTTACAATGTATAGAAAATTGGAAAGGTATGAATAGAAGTTCATGAATATGCATGTGTTAATGTACGAAATGAGATAACCATAAATTGAGAAATGTGGAAAACTGAAATGAAACGAAGGTTTTTGCTGTGATAAGCTCATCCATGTATGTTGGCATTCATATGATGTTATGAGCCCAATCTATTTATTCACGTGAATATGATAAGTAAACTTACCGAATGGACGGAATGTGTATATATGTACACTTATTTGAATAATGCATAACCAGTATGTCCATATAGTTGAATCTCATGTTTAATTGTTAAATTAGAGAATATATAATGTTTTGTTTTATGACTTTGTTATAGAACCCTAAATGTTATAATGGTATGGAAATTGAACTGGGAGATCAAACTGAGTAAAACGCAAGAGATGAGTACGATCGTTGAATGATGAATTGACGGATAAGACCATGGTTGGATCATGGTAGTACATTTGAGTACGTGTAAGACCATAGCTGGGCTATGGCATTGTGATCCCATGTAAGACCATGTTTGGGATATGGCATTGGCATCGATATGTGATCCCATGTAAGACCATGTCTGGGACATGGCATTGACATCGATATGTGATCCCATGTAACACCATATCTTTGATAGGGCGTTGGCATCGATATGTGATTTCGTATAAGACCATTTTTGGGACATGGCATCGATATGAGACTTCGTGTAAGACCATAGTTGGACTATGGCATCTAGTAAACGACGTACTCAAAACCATAAGACGTTCTCTAATTTGAAAAATGTTGGTAAGTAAAATTGAAGCTAAGTGTTGGAATTTAATTACATATTAATACTGAGCTTGAGTAAGTAAATTCATTGTTTGAAATTATGGATTACAAAAAACATTTGTAAAATAAATAAGTGTGTTAATTTGCTTGTAGTGAACTATGTGATTATGATGATATTATATTAATGATGAATGCTAATTCATATGTGTGTATTTATGAGGGTCAAGTTGGAGGCTTTACGACCTCATCCCCTCACCAGTGTTGCTTTATAATGAAAATTCACGAGAATTATGTTGAATAAGTTCACAAGTGTGAAACCAAAGAGTATAGTGGTGGAATAATTAGTAATGTATACAGAAAAGAGAATAATTTTGAAAGTGGAAACAACTTTGGAAGAAATATGATAATGTTTTAAAGATTATACAGACTATGTAATGTCATAGGTAAAGCAGAAGTTAGTCTCGGCTAATCGGCTCAATTAGGTATGGAGTCTAAAGTAAGTGTTTGTTGAAATCTGTCCCGAATTGATTTTCGTTAGTGAATAGAATAATACGGGGTTTATGATAACAGAATTAGTCAGAGAAATGATATTTGAATTGTAAAGATGTTTGCGTGTAATAGTTATGGTTGAATAGATTACAATGATTTCTTCTAAGTGTTCTGTATATATATTCATTCATCCTCAGGGGTTCATGTGAATGTCCGTTTTCTGATAAAATTCTTATCAAGTGAAACAGTTAGCCAACTTTAATGTTAGATGAAAGCACTGATGGTCTGTTTATTTTATCATGGGCATTACCCTATTTCTTTGGGACTCTATTCTAGTGTGATTGGAATAAAATTTGATGGCGAACACTTATGTAAGACTGTTCTTCTATATCTCGGTTCTTCTCTCATTCTTATTTTGTGAATTATCAATCATGACTCCTCTTTAAAGTGTGTTCTTTGGTTTGTGATAACTATGTCTGTCATAGTTGTATTTCTGAATCGACCATAGGACTGTGATAATTCTTGTATCTGGATTTTCTGTAATTTTCATGAAAGGAATTGTCATCGGCAAAAGTACTAATGGTGAGAGCACAAGCTTAAATTATATAGTAGTTTTCTTTCCTCAGGTAAGTTTGATTAAAGTTAATGAGTTCAATCAGGATATCTGTTTCCTCGAGCTAATATGGTTTAAAAGATCTTTGATTTGCATGCTAAAAGAATTTTGAAAGATTATGCGTTTGAACTGTAACCTCAGTATGAAGAAAAGAGTATATTGATATGTTATTATTTGATAATTGAAATCAACTCAGCTATTTTTATTTGAGTGAACTGATTTGTTGAGATATGATTCGAGTTATATATATTTAAGCATGCCCCAACTAAGAGAATAAATTATGTGTATTCACGAGTATAAAGACGAATAGTCTGAATGAAGAAATTATATTCTAGAAAGCATAATACAGAGATATGCCTATTGGATTATTCTAACCGGGTGATGTTATTACAAGTTAAAGTTGTTCTGATTGGAAAATTTATCACATTTATGAAAGTTTGAATGGCTTGTTGCATGTTAGCAGAGTTGAAAACAATTGAAGGTATTATTAATCGAAAGTTCTAGTTCTGAGTTCAGTTTGAATAGAGTAAGGAATTTATGATTTTCAGCAATGTGCTATTGAACGAATTGGAATGTGTCTTAATGCAAGAATGTAAAGCGGTGGTTTGTAATTTTAGACGGTTAAAGTTACATCAAAAAGAACTATTCGATTGGTGATTTAAAGATGACCACTTTTATGTCTGTGTTGAAAGTTGGATGACTTCGTGTGTTAGATGGGAAATGTCACATGCTTCTTGGTCCAAAAAAGTTAGAGTATTGAATGTCCTAGAAAGACCTGAAATTTAAGACAGTGTCAATGGTTTGTGATAATAAAAGATTTCTAGTAAGTTATTGATTTAATCTCTGAGAAAGTAGTTATAGCTATAAATGCCTGGATGGAAAATCTTTGTTTATTTTTGTGAGTACCGGTTACTTGATTGACCTTATTTGATGATGGTCTAATTCTAGCAATATTAAATGATAAAGCGAGGATTTCTTTATGAAATTGAGAAACTCGGATATGTGATAGTGAATGGTAATCTAAATGAGTTTAGAGTGAGTTTACTTCTGATGTTGAATTTCAGATCAGACATGATTCCTGTTATTATTGTTATTTCTAAATAGAATTTGCATACTTATGAATCCAGAACTTATGCAGAAGTTTTTGTATGAGGCTCAGTAGCAACACGTCTGTTCATCTAAGATTAATAAAATGTGTAGTTATATAAGTAGATGTGCTAGTGATTGCGTATGTTACATGATATTTTAGAATCTATATTCAGGACTAATATAGCCAGTGATGGTATGGGAGCGATAATGAGATAGAGTTACCATAAATTTCGTATCAGGATTGTAATAATTTCTAAAAAGGAAGATGTTATTTGGGTTGTGATTGATTATTTGGCAAAGATTTGTATGATCATTTTAGTATGCGCAGAGTTCTTAATTGATAGATCACTGAGTATATGTGTTCTGGAGAGAGTAATTCAAATTTTTGATGATGTGCTCCGGCACTATGTGCTAAAGTTTAAAGATTATTGGAAAGAGATATACGAGGTTAAATCAATTTGTGATTCTGAGAAATTAGTGAAAGTGTTTCATGAGATTTGAAACCAGCTTCTTCTGGTAAGATTTTCGGGGACGAAAATCCCTAAAAGGGGGAGAGTTGTAACAACCCAATTTTGGGCCTAGTTAGAATAGTGGTTTCGGGACCACAAATCCTGTAATGCCCCAAATCTTTAGTAATCTAATTGACGTGTTTTGTTGTATGTGGCTTGCCTGTTTTGTTGGTTAAGGGGGTTCTTTGAAGTATGGGAAGTCCTGGGTTCAATCCAAGGCTTTAGTAAAATGTTAGCTGTTTACTGAATAACCTTTGTTTTTGCGGGTGGACTTTTAAATTAAAGAGAGCGTTATAAGGCACAAAGGAGCAATGTGGTCTAGTGGCAAGTGGCGTGTGGTGTGTGCCTTGGGGTCTGGAGTTCGAGCTACCTTTAGGGTAAGGGAGTAGTATTTTTGCTGCTTTCGTAGGAGAGGTGGTAGAGTTTGGCCGAAACTCTGAGTGTGGAGTGGTTGTGTGAGAGTGGGTAGCCAAATTGGAGGAGTTAATCATGGGAGTGAGTGAGGGAGTTATTAGTTTGAACTGGTGAAGAGGAAAAATAGGAGGAAATCAAGGAGGTGGGGAGTTGAGGTGTTAGTAGTTGACTAGAAGTGGGATCCTCATTGTGCAAATTCGGTCCTAGGGTGCTAGTGCCAAATTTGTGCTGGTCATTTTGGGGATAGCCGAGTTCCTTGTGCTTTGCTCTCTATTTTCTGTCATTCGGGTTTTGTTTCCTTTTTGGTGCTCACGGTTTACCTCTTAAGCTAAGGGTCCGTTTGTTTGCTAGTAAAATGTTTTCCAAAAAATGATTTCTCGAAAATAATTTACTTTTCTGGAAATGATTTACTTTTCTGATATTTGGTTGAATCTGTGTAAAATATTTTCTGTTGTTTGGCAGATTTCCTAAAAATATTTTCCGGAAAAGCTATTTTTACGTATATTTATATTTTAAATTGTTTTTAATAAATTTATACTTTAAATTATTTTTACATATATTGCAATGATTTATTTATAAATTAAAAAATAAATCAAATTAAATATATAATAATACTCAATTATTAAGCTAGAATATTAACCGTCATAAATTGAAAACAACCAAATTCAAATAAATTATTTGTAATTGTGTTATAAAAAAAATAAAAACAAGGATTGAAAACAACCAAATTCAAATAATTATAAATTAGGTTCCAAACCACAGTTTATACTAGAAATTAATAATATTATCCAAATGCATAATTAGTATAATTAGTAGTACACCACATAATAACAACAATATTGTCCAAGTGCATAACTAATATTACACCACATTAAAAGTATCAATATCTTTAACCTTGAGAAAATTTTTGAAGCCAAATTTTTCTATGCTTCTTACTTTTAACTAAAAAAGCTTTGGCCTCGGATTCATGACTTACTACATAATCAAACACGGAACACGGGAAGTCATCATCAAATCCTTCTTCCTCCATCGGCATCACTTCTTCATAAAGATGTGGTGTCTTATCCGCATTAAATTGTTCCAAAGCATTAGCAATTTTGCCAAGTTGTTCACCCACAAATTTAATTTGTTCATCAACGACACTTTCTTGAACATTTTTTCTTTTATGTTTGGATATGCCAGATGAAGATACATTTGTTCTTACCTCTCCAATATCTTCATTGTCTCCGTCTATAGGCACTGAATATTGGTTACCATCATCCAAATCTATGTCAGCAAATGTTCTAGCAAAACTCCCTGTTGCCTTATCTTTGCCAACAACCAAAGCCATTTCATCATAATGATCAATGCTTTTATTCAAAAATGGTCCGTACTTCTTGTGTGCCTGTTGGATATTATACACAATTAGAATAACAAGTAAAAAACAATTGAAATATACTTAACATATATATATACATATATTACCATCACTGCTGCATCATATGTCGCTCTATCACATGTGATCATTTTCATGTTATCATCCCATCGAAAACCACTTTCATCCCGAATTGCGCATATAATCTGCCACTGGTTTTTTACAGTCTTCAAATGATTTTCCACATGCTTCGCATCGCATTGGAATTGAAATCTTTCAGAAATAGCTACGACAACACGATTAAAAGAAATTGCTTTGAAAGTGTTAGAAGGCTTATTTCCTTTTTGGGCCTCCTCTGCTAGAATTTCAAGAAAAAGATGTTCCATTGGTTTTGTCCACCTGAATTTCTTGGAGGTTCCTTCTTTGTTGCCCTTACCCATTCTACATTAATAATTTTCATTGTCAATCATTTCAATATCATTATCCAACCAAATAAATTCAATAACTAACATAATAAATTCAACAAGCTTAAAACATAATAAATTCAATATCTAACAAATTCAAGACATAATAATTTCAAAATCTAACAAACTAAAATTTCAATATCATTATCCAACCAACATTAACAAAAAAAAAACACTAAAACATACATAACATAGAAACAATAACTCTAAGCCCTAAACCTACCTAATATTTCTAGCCATATAATTAGTCCACATAGTCTGTGCAATTTCTTCTCTCTTAGCAGACCATTCTCTTGCCTCTTCTCTTTCTTCTCGCTCTGTAAGAGTTTGTATCATCAAATCAGACTCATGCTCCTCGTATAATCCATAATTAAGTAAATCGCTAGGATCAACTCCCATTATATGATTATGAATGATACAACAAGCCAAAACTATATCTACTTGAGTTTGGAAATTCCAAAACGGTTCAGCATCTAATACACGAAACCGTTTCTTCAAAATCCCAAAAACACGTTCAATGGTGATTCACAATGATGAATGACGAAGATTAAAGAGTTCCTTTGCATTTTCAGGCCCCTGATCAGTAAACTCTTTTAAATGATATCGGACACCACGATAGGGGGTAATAAATCCATTTCAAATGCCATATCCAGCATCAGTAAGATAATATTTACCTACAATTTTATAAAACATAATATTACTAATAAATTATGAGCTTACTAGAACTATTTGGTATTTAATATTAATTCTTACCTTCCGGAATTCTTAATCCTCTTGGGCGTGAAAGTGCATCACTTAAAATACGAGAATCATGTGCACTACCTTCCCAACCAGCTAGAACATAGGAAAATTTCAAATCAAATGTGATGGCAGCCAATACATTTTGTGTCGTCCCCCCTTTACGGTTACGAAATCTTCCTTGAATGTTAAGTGGAACAGATGCACGAACATGAGTTCCATCTAATGCTCCAATACAATCTTTAAAATAAGGATAAAACCTTGGATTGTTTCTAATTTCACTAGGAGTTGACTTATTAGGTAATCTAATAACTAGTTTATACAATTTCAAAATAGCTCTCAATACAACCCTAAAGTAACGGTGAATTGTCTCAGTTGATCTATAATATCTAGATCCAATCACTCGAAACCTTACATTATGACCAATTATATGTAAAGATATAACTACTTGCTCCCTAATAGTCACAGACTTAGTTGACTGTAACAAATTATTCCTACTAAGAATATCACACAAATTAAAAAAGGCAATCGGTCTCATCCTTATCAGATCAATAAAATGCTAGTCACCACTATATAAAATACTATTAATCTAATTTTCCCTTTCATAATCTCGATTCACACGAGGGTGAGAAGCAATTTCCTTCCTAGTTTTTAATTTTTTAATCCAAAGAGCCCCAAAAGCTAAAACTGAAGCCACAACTCCGACAATTGCATTTTAATCTTGATTACAATCCATCCACACAAAATAATGACACACAAATATTTGATCACTACAAAAAAGATGCAAGTTTATCATAAGATCACATATATGAATAAATTTACCATGAAAATGCATACAAACAAATATGAAAATGTTTGAATAAAATTATAAATCAAAAAAAGAGTTTGAACTTAAAAACAATCCTGTTTTAAAAATATTCGAGCTTTGGATAAAAAAATTTTGGTCTGAACCCGACTCAAATATTTTAACTTAAAATTTTAACTATATCCATTTTCCCCTACCCGGTCTCAAGGATTAGCTCTCTTTCTTGAGCTTGGAAGCATTGAGTTAAACCATGAATTTAGTTAAAGCTATAAAGCGAAAGAGGGAACTTAAATCAAATAGACAGAATGATGTAAACTAATTCAATATTAATGGTGCAATTTAATTTTATAATTTTGATGGACAAAATACTAGTGGTGGTCAGGGTCCTTCAAACAAGCTTTAAATTAGTGGATTATATTGTTTATAGTGTCAAATATAGATAATCCATACCCATTATAGTTTGTCTTAAAAGAGAAAAAAGAAAATAATAAAACCAATAATAAATAATTATAATTATAACTTCCAAGTCAAAAACACTTTTCAATATCATATTTATTATTACATGATTATTAAGTAAATTTATTTTTTAAAATTTTAAAAAGTCATACAAATAATTAGATTTAAATTTTTAAATCCAAAAAGTAGAGAGACTAACTTGAACATAAAATTAAGGATTAAATTTTAACTGTATGTAATGTATAAAGACTTAGAAAAATATATTTCAACCTTTAATTTTATTACTATAATTTGACACAAAAAAATAATAATTGTAATTATTTTTTTAATAATTTAACTAGAATTAAATCAAAATAGAGAGAATACATTTGAATGCCTTAGAAGCCTAGGATGGAGTAGATTATCTAAAAAAATAAAAAGATTATCCTATCCTAATAATATATCCTAATAATAAATTTGAATTTAGTCAATGGAATGAATATGGATCCCTATTGGTTGCCTAAAGCTTCCAATTTATTGATTTGATGCAATATGTACGTTAATAATTTTAATATATATGGATAAATAAGTCATAATTTTTTACAAAATATTTTAAATGTAAAATATTAAAACTACACAGTGAATGTAATTCTATAAAAATAAGTAACGTTATTACTTGATAATAGTGAAATACTTTATAAGCATCATGTATATAGAATAATTAGCTTTTATATTTTATTTTTTAAAAGTATATATTTTATATATCGAATCGGATCATAACATGTTATTAAAATTTTTTTAAATAAATATATAGAAATATAACTATCAATACATCAACTATTAACCTATAAATTTTTGTACCAAAAATTAAATCACATCATTATATTAGAATTTTTCATGAAAATAATAATATTAGTGTTATATACAACTGGAAAAAACAAGAAGGAAAAAAAAATTGTATCTATCATAGGGCCAAAACAGAAGGAAGCTGCTTTGGATTCTTCTTGTAAGAACAAACTATGATTACAACAAACAAATTATAGTACTTGGTACATATATGTCTATAATTAATTTAATATGGTATTTTTGCCGGTTCTTACATTTACAATTTCCAACACTCAAATTAGCTGTTTTTGGTTGATTTTTAGATAACAACTCATTGAATTATTTCATGGTTTATGAAATAAATAAATAAACCATACAACAAAATAACAACTCTTTGTCTATATGCCAACTTCGTGCTACCCATGCACCAAATTTATACATGTGAACCACATTTAGCATGTCGGTCGATAACCTCAACATCACATTGCTCCTTCCCTTAACTATTATGTGTTTTCAAAGAAATTACACATGTTATTAACCCTACAAATAGAAAGCAACAAAAATTGAACAAAACAACAAGCACAAGCTACAAATTTTTGCATGTTATGATCAACAGAGTAGCAGAATTCAATCATGTAAAAACAAAAGCAAAATCCATTATCGATTGTCAAAAACAAACGGAGCCTATGAAATAAGCTACCAAGTTAGTTCAGTTTTCCAGCTACAATTCCATATCAAGAAATTCAAGACAAAAGCTATTTGGCATGTCTAATATGAAGTGGTTGCAAATAAACTTACAACTGAATTGCAGCAAACAACTACTCGGCATTAAAAGGTTAAACTAAATTGCAGCAAACAATAAAATCAAAACAACAGGCATCTGACACCCCTCCCCCTAAAAGGAAAACACTAGGGGTGTTAGAGGGTGAAGAATGGAAACTTTAAAAAGGAAACTTTGCAATGTGAGTTAAAAAAAGTAATACCTGAGAAAATTAATAATATTTATAGTTATGGCAGTCTTTATCCAGTGGGATTAACTAAGCTTTTATTCACGCAATGATTTTTGGCATTATTGCCTGGAAATGAACAATGACACGCAAGATCAATGTAGAGATGGTTTTTTATATTTGGTTTTCTTTATTGTTGAACATCAAACCTTAAAATGATGCGCAAACTTGCCTTTCAAGCATGTAAATATTCAACAATAATTTACATATTTAATTGATATACAGAAGAAAAAATAATGATATGGAAACATCTACTAATGTCAGTTGTTTGGATCAATATTTGCAGAAGAATGAGATGGTATTCATGGCTAATAACACTCATGAGCATTGGGAAATATTGTTCATAGAGGTATTTCATCATCAACCATGGATGCATTAAAAAGAATAGCAGTCTTTTCATAAATTTTTCCTTTTTTCTTCTCTTTTTTTAGTAGGGGTTAGCTAAAGAATAGCAGTTTTTTTTCTCTTTCATCATCAACCATGGATGTATGAGGAAGCAGAGATAATTTATTTTTTTAAATTTATTTTTTACCTTATCTTAAAATGTTAACTAAAAATACTTAGGGTTTTTGATTTTTGGTAAGAAGGAATGCCCTAGTTTCAATTATTTACAAAATTGCAACAAATAACAAATTGCAGCAAACAGCAAACAGAGGAAGTAGAAGAAAGCAGAGTTACCTAGATGAAGAAGAAGGAAGATGAAGAACGACTTGGCTAGGAAAGATTGGTGAGAGTTGGAACAAAGCAAAACTAAACAGCAGCCTACAAAGAAGAGAAGATATGTAAAATGCTAGGAAAAAAGGAAATTAAAAGATGAAAATAGAAGAAGGAGGAGGAACGTACCTGGATGGAGAAGAAGAAGATGAAGAACAACACAAGAGAAGGAAGACTGAAGAGTTGGAAAATGTCTTACAAAAAAAATTCTGTAAGATATTTTCCCTAAAACCTTGGGCATTTTACCCATGAGTGTGAAAGCATTTTACATGGGGAAAACCTTTTCCAGTCAAACAAACACCAGAAAATTAGGAAAATATTTTTCGGAAAATGTTTTCCTGCTAAACAAACACAGCTTAAGTGTTCCCTCCTCTTTAGCTCTTTAGGTTTTATTCTCTTTTTTCTCCTTCTTGGCCTATTGTTGTTACCTTTAAGCACTCTCAGCTTTGTTCCTCCTCCTTCCTTCATTGGTGTTGCTTGACCGAATACCCCCTTTGTGGTCCCTTTTCCCCTTTTCGTTTTTCTTCCTTCCCTTTTCTCCAACGATTCTCCTTGGTACTGTGTACATTATTTGCTATTCTCATCTTTCTCCTTTTCATTTTTGTTCGTTGACCGAATATTCATCTTGTTTTACTCTGCTTTTAGTTGGCAAGTTGGTGTGATCAGTTGGGGTTGGACATCGGCTCTCGTCTTCCACTTTAGTGTCCTTGTGCTGGCCGAATATTATTTGGGTAAGTCTCAGATTCTTTCTTCTCCTATCGGTTTGTGGCACTTGGTTAATACATATTTTACCTTTCCCTTTTTCCTGCCAAATTATCTCCTCTACAGTTCAGATTAACCCTTGTATGTGTTCTACGTACGTGGCATCGACTATCGAAACTTTGCTCGGTCGTGGTGGTAAGTGTGGTGTGATTATGTTGTTCTTGGGCTTTAAATATGAATCTAATTTGGAAGGTGGTATGTTGGTGTAGGTGGTGATCGAAGTGGGGTGACATACCCTTTTGAGGGCTAAGGGTGCGATTATTGTTCGCTTTTGGGTAAGTGATTACGATCATTTTGGAACTCTATTATTTCCAATCGAGAATTAGGTAACTAATGGGTTATCACATAGTTTGTTATTCATGCATAAGAGTGTTTGCAGCAAGGGTTAACTTTGGACTCATAACAGGTGTGTAATCACACTGCTTCTACCATTGAACGGAAAAAGCCAAAAAACGGTTACCACCATTATCACGCAGGCATACGATCACCCGTGTTGTCGTCTAGTTGCAAAATGCGAGCATATGACTATAGAGACCAGCACGAGCGAACTCGTAAGTGCAAGTCACCACGTTGGGCCAGAATGGGCTGTATGGGCCCACATGGGTCGTACGGTGGGCTTGGGCCCATTTGTGCTGTTTAATTGTTAAGGGTTGCACGGGTCACACGAGATGACTGTGGACATACTGTAGGGTCAGCAGGTGTACCTAAACCCTAATTTACGAAATGACTATTTTACTCCTATGAGGTAAATGACCAAAATACCCTTATGTGTTGTATGACTGTCTGAGCATGCCATTCTTATCATATGTACATATATATTATGTAACATTGCATGGGGTGGGATATATATATTGTATTGGAGGAAGTGTACTGAAAGGCTATAAGCCTAATACTGGCAGCTCTGCTGCAAATACTATTAGTGCCGAAACCGATACTTTATTCTGGAGTGTAGGGATGGGTGGGTCGATTTATTTCCCACATGGAGTGTAGGGATGGATGGAGCGGAGTGTAAAGAATGGTTGGGTAGGTTTTCTCTGTGCATTACTAATACTGTACTGTAATGGGCTAAGGCCCACACTGATATTGCCACTTTTATGGGCTTAAGCCCAGACTGCTCAGATACTGTATGTTTGACTGCTCTTTAGCTAGGGATTACACACTGAGTTTCATACTCACCCTTTTCTGCTTAACTGTGCAGGTAATCCTTAGGCGGATCGGTGTTGCAAAGACCTCGGTGATGGCCACACCACTACTTCTGTTTTTTAAATTTACTATTGGATTTCATTTTGGGTTATGTAATAAGGCCTCTTTAATTTTCTTGTTTAAATTCTATTTTGGGTTACTATGATTTATATCTATTGAGAATGTAAAGTGCAGTTTTCCAAAACGATAACTACTTTTAAAACACTACATCATCGCAACGTTTTTGAAACGCTTCCGCAACAATAAGAGTTTTAGAAGTAATGATAATTTTAAATGAGTAACGAATAAGCTAGAATAATTTGAGAACTAACAAAGAGGCTTCTCATTTCCAAACAGTTTTTTCCATCAAAAACAAGTTTTCGAAAAGCACTTCAATATGACATCACAAATTTGGCCATAATGTCTAGGCCGAGTTTGGGTTGTTACAAATTCGATGAGGAAAATTTTATTTTTATTATATTTTTATGATCTACAATTCTATGGAAAGATCTTGTGAAAATTTCGTTCGAAAATTTCGACATTTGGGCACTCAATTTAGTCAAAAGGACTAAATCGTAAAGAGTGCAAAAATTGAGTTCTAGAAGCTCGAGGTGTCCAATTTTTATGAAATTTTAAATTGGAGGTCCTTAAATCTTAATTATACCATTTAATAATTTGTTGCACAAAAATGGACATGAAATAAGTGAAATAGAATATTTTTAAGTTAGGGGCATTTTGGTCATTTCGTAATTAAATGACTTAATAAACAAAATAAAAGCCAAAATTTCTTCTCCATCTTCTTCCTTGGGTGAAATTTACATGAAGAAACCATGGAAATGGCTTTCCAAGCTTTCAAGCTCGATTGTAAGTCCATTCTAGCCCCGTTTTTAATGATTTTTACGTTTTTGAAATCCTCGTAACAAGATCTATCTATTTCTACCATTAATTTGAGTTATGGTTAAAGTCTAGGGTTCTGAACCATGATGCAAATGTGTGTATTTTGATGATTAAGGGTAGAAAATGCATGTTTATGGTTAGAGAAATGACTTTTATTAAGTGATTTTCGGTAGAAATGCCTAAAAGGACTAATTTGTAAAAGTTATAAAATGTGTCATAAAAGTGTGTTTTAATGGAAATTGTAGGCTGTTATAGTTATGAAAATGGTTTGGCTAGGCTTGAAGTACAAAGAAATTGAATGAAAATCATTTTATGAGCTTAGGGGCAAAAGTGTAAATGCGACAAAGTTTAGGGACAAAAATGTAATCTTTCCAATTATGATTTTTGGGCTTAATTGATTAGTATAATGATTAAATAAGTTAAATGTGATGTTTTAGATCAAGAAAAATGAAGTTCGTGCCTAGAACGAGGTAAAACGAGTAACTGATGGTTAAGTCCCTCATTGTCGTTTCGGTGTCGAGGTATGTTCGTATATAAATAATGCTATGTTATGTTTGTCTTTTAAATATTCTAAATGCTTTGATAATGTATGAAATAAATGATTGGTTCTATGGTTATATTTGACGAAATTCGAATAAGAGAAAAATCTCGTTTGAGCATTAGGAATAGAATAGGATACGAGTGACATGTCACTAAGGATATTTGTGATATATGTGTGATTATGTGATCTGAGTACTGGTCTCGTATGTCTACCAGTGGCTGGGTAGTCCAGCATGTGTTGCGGATACCTGACAGCTTGTGAGCAGTACTGCGTAGTTACGTCTTGACCGTAAGCTTTAGTGAGCAGGCTTGAGATTTGCTCGAGAGCGAGCATTCATGTGATATGATATATGAGGAAGCTTTAGCTACATATGTGGCACTTATGTGCAAAGACTTCCTGTGTATCCATTTATTATTCCAAGTGTTAAACGAGTATGCCAAAGATGATAAAGTAATTGGTTATGTTACGAGATGGTACAGGTATGTACGTAAAGATTTTAAGTATTGACTTCATGTTATTATGAGTTATGATCACTATGAAAGTGGCTTTGAGATAGCCCTATGATTGTTAATTTATGATCATGATGTATAAATACGTGGAAACATGATTGGTGACTATATGTTAGGTCTTGGAGGCCCAATTGATTGGTGAGATAGTACATGTTCATTTGAATTGTGATTTATCGGTTACGAGTGAAAGGAAATATTAGCCTAATTGCCTATTAAAACGGTTAAGAAAGTATGGAAAGAAATAGTTATTACAACTAGAAATATGTTGAGCTATATGCATGAAAACATGAATATACATAACTAACGTGTACTTTTACTAAGATGTTTAAAATGATTTGCTAATTATGAAACATGCTACAATGGAAAAATTATGGCTACTAGACTAAAAGTCTAGTAGTATTAAATTATTTTGATAAATCAAAAGAGAGTAAACATTTGAATAGGTTAGATTAGAACCTTGAGATTTATAGCTATTTTTATATTAACTGGTGCTTATATTGTCAAGCATAGTATATGACTTGCATGAGTTGCTCATTATTTTCATAAGGACTTACTAAGCTATGAAGCTTACCCCCCTTTCTTTCCCATATCTGATAGGTTTATTCAGCTAGCTCGGGTTGGAGATCGTCGGAGATTCTATCACACTATCAAGCTATCATTTGGGGCATAAGAGAATGTAAGTATGTTAAGTCTATGGCATGTATAGGGACTTAGTCATTTTGTGTATGTGTCATTATGATATGGCCAAATGTACTGGCTTGTAATGAATAAGGATTTGATTTGGTATGTAGCCATATAAATTGGCTCATATTGACTAATGGGTTGCAAGTATATTAATTACTCATATGCCTATGCCAATGTCATTGTGTGATGTGGTTTATAATGGTATGTTAATGAAAGTTAGCTCAAGGGAATCATGAAAGAGTAAAATTAGTATTAAAATAGTTTTGGACAGCAACAGTAGTATAACTTTGAAAAATCAACAAAAATTGTGAAAATCGAATTAGAGGTTGAATAAAATGTGAAATTAAATTCTATTGAGTCTAGTTTTACATAGAAGAAACAGAGTAAGCAAAAGAATTTCATTTTATGAGATATTTGAATTTTTATGAGACAAGGTCAGAATGATTTCGGGTTCCCCTGTTCTAACTTTGGAAAATCATTAAAAATTGTATAAAAATACTCGAGGATTCAAATTTATATGTTTAAATTTTCAATCGAATCTCGTACTAAAAGATAATATATTTTTAGTGAAGAAAGGTCGAAATTGTCCAACAGCAGAACAATGATGAATTTGAAGAATTAACTCTACTTATTAGCTAAACCATAAATTCTAAAAATTTTATGGTAGGAAGATATTTGAGTCTAGTTTCGGAAAAATCAATCAGATCTTAATTTAGAGCTCTGTAGCTTAAGAGAAAAATAATTTAGTGACTATGACTCAAGTGGATAGTTTTGTTATGAACAGTAAATAATTGTTTTGATATGTTTAAGCCTTGATTATGGTTGTGTTGGTAGCTTAATTATGCCATGTTAAATGCCATTGAAAGTGTGTATATGAGTGTGCAAATAAGGGTGGCAAATGGCTTGGTAAATAGCCATTTTCTAGGCTATATGGGCAGAGACATAGCTGTGTGTCTCAGCCGTGTGAAGCACACGGCCCCGGGACACGGGCGTGTGACTTGGCCGTGTGACCCCAAATTGTGCATGATGTCATAAACAGAGAGCTACACGGGCTGAGGACACGGGCATGTGTAACCACACGGCCTACCCACACGGGTGTGTCCCAAGCCACACAGGCGTGTAACCCTTGTTTTGATGAAATTTTTTTTGAGTTTTCCAAAATTATCGGTTTAGTCCCGAATCACCTCCAATTTATGTTTTGGGCCTCGTAAGCCCGTAATAAAGACGATATGCATCTGCATGAATGGTTTTAAATTGGATGAAATTTTATGGCCCGATTTTGTATGATTGGTTATGTTTATGTCTGGTAATGCCTCATACCTTATCCCTACGTCGGACACGGGTAAAGGGTGTTTGTAACACCCTAAACCAGGCCTAGACATTACGACCGAATCTGACGTGCCACATCAATTACCCGAAAACCCGACAAGCTTGTGATGTTAAACCGGTTGTCGTAAATGCCTTAATAGTTTTAAAGCCCGTGTATGCCTAGTGTTTCATGCTGTTTAAGACGTGTGTAGTTATCAATACGTTCGTTTTTAGCAGAATTAAAGTTACAGGTTTGCTTACCGAAAACGTTACTATTTTGAAAACCCGATGTTCCTACTCTAGCAGTTGATAAATACCAAATCATAGCCCAATTTAAAGTTAAATCCCTAAATGGCCTTATTACAAAAACAAAACCCAAATATAAAATCAGTAAATAATAAAGTCATTCGTGATCGTGTGGCCACCCCGAGTCCCTCGCAGCTCCAATCCGTCTAAGGCTGAGGATTTCCTGTACAATTAAAGAAAGGGTGAGTTTACAAAAACTCAGTGTGTAATCCCTTATCAGACTATAGAAAAGCAAAGTGCATGCGATAATGATGCGGGCACGAGCCCTTTACTGATGTCGATGCTGATGCCGGGCCTTAGCCGCCTTAAAAGTAGCGGTGTGGCCTAAGCCAATCTGATTTCAGTATGGTGCAAAAATGCAACCCATCCCAAAACCATCCAGCACACCACCCGTACAAACCAACACACCGTGTGGGGATATCAATCAACCCACCCAACCAGCACACCAAAACTACAGCAAAGCTTCCAGTAATAGTAACGCAGCGTAGCTACCAGTAGCAGTAAGTGTGGCAAGCCACCAGTAATAATAAACGTGACATAGTCACCAGTATAGTTCTTCCTCCATATCATAAACCCAACCCCATGTCGTGTCATAAATATTACGTGTATGCAGTATGTCATACTCAAAACCAGTCATATAAATGTCATACACACATCAATAAACCTACCTCTAGCGCTATAAAGGTCGTTTTGTCAGTTAGGGATAAAATAGTAATTTTTACCCCTTAGGGGTATTTCAGTCCTTTAATTGATTTTAGGGTCTCGGTATAGATAACGACCATTCAAAAGGTCTACAGTCGACTCGAATGACTCAGATAACCCATATGGCCAAAACAGTGTGAATGGGCTCAAGGCCTATTACTCGGCCCAAGTGGGCCTACACGCCCATGTGGCCCATTTAGCTCAAATTCAATCCCGCCAACGCAGTTTCCATGTCCCATTCCATATTTTGTCACTTACCACATGTCTTATCCGTGTGGGGCCCACGGGTCCATTGGGCCCGCTCGGCCCATCTCAGCCCAACACGGCCCATAACGGCCCTAGTTCATGAAACGCACGCAACGGTCTTATAGTCAACCACCCATAATATGTGGGCTTGATTTACCCTACGAGTGATTGCACACTCGCAAGGCCTCAATAGCCGAATCTCTGACTTTTCGGCTTTTGCTGATCTACAACAGCCTTGGTGTGGTTACACACCCACGTTCAAAATTGAACACAGAGTAAGATTGGGTGTACAACTGCACACCTTGATTTGCGAAAGTGACAAAATCCCCTACGAGTCCAAGGCCTACAATCAACCCAACATTCAGTTAGTCTCCACCATATTCAATTGCAACAACTACCTTAAACCCAACTCCTCTACTTACCTTGATCGAAGAGAAGGTGGCCAACTGTATCTAGATTAGCTAGAGTTGATCTCGCAAATTTTGGCCCTCAACTGGACACACGACAGTTTTAACAGATAAACTAATTTAAAAGAATCACCTAGAGCCTTTAAGATAACACTCTTAAAACAAGGAATAATCGGCTTACCCAAATGTTGGAAGACAGGGTTTTGTTGGCTCAAGAACGTTCTGCACCCTTCGTTTCTCAGTGATAATTGAAACCCGCGACATACATCATAGAAAAAGAAGTCACCACTCGATAAATACAGAGAACTAAGAGAAGGGAATATTTGGCTTAGAGAAAATAATAAAAGAAACAAGGTTAACAGTCACCACACGACATACTTACCACTAGTAGAGAGGCACTGAATTCACTCAATCAAACTAGCCAGGTAACACAGAGATTTAAAAGAAAAAGGGGAAGGATTTGATAGAGAGAAAGGATATTCGGCTAACACAGAGACAACCCAAACGAGATGAACCCATTGATCAAATGGTATTCGACCAAAGTTCATAAAGGTAGAAGTGTAAAAGAGATGCGATGGAAAAAGGGTTGAGAGAAGTAGAAGGAGAAGAGAATTCCGGCACAGTGCTGAGTGTAAACTAGGGTAGTGTTCAGCCAAGGACTTAGAAGAGAAGAGAGAAATAAAAGAAAAGGTTTTACCAATCGGCACAAAATGAAACAAAGGTTTCGGCTTTTCCTGAAAGGCATACAAAGAAATCGACAGAGGAGAATAATACTCAAAGTGATCGAAAAGAGCAAAAAGAACATTAGCCAAAGAAGATTTCGGCCCCTACTCCCTACCCAAATGCCGAAAATACACTCTCCAAACCCCTTAGCCGAATTTGCATCCTCACACACTCCCATACAGCTACAAACTCCTTCCCATTTCAAATTCCATGATAATCTCCAAGATTTTCTCCCCTTATCCGTCCTTGAAATCCTCTGCAACAACCCTTAAGACCAATTCAAACCCTTCATCCTCAATGTTCGACTCCAACACTAACTCTTGTCGTCCCTTCTAGCAAAATAATTATTCCTTTGTTTGGCACGGGATTCGAACTCATGCCCTCTTCAGATGACCCACACGCAAACTACCACTAAGCCACAAGGATCTTTTATGTTCTCACTCAACCTAATTTATTTATAAAGCCTACGCACCAATGTCTAGGTTCCTTTTAAACAAAAACAAAAATTCTGCAAAAGCCAGAGCTTGAACCTAGGACTTCCCAGACAACCCAAAACATGCTCAAATCACTTAGCTAACACACCAACATGCAATTTGTGTCAAAATCGGCAAAATTACAACCCCTAAATTTTTAGGGCGTTACAGTGTTATACTAGGATTGGTCGAAGAAAAGGTGAGCGTGAATGTGATATTTAAAGTGTGAGTATGTGAGAGTTCATCTCAAATTCTTAGAACAAATTAATAGTAAAATATTCTAAGTCCTAATGTCATATAAAGTAAATAACAATTAATATATAGTATAATGTATAGTAATTTACTATTTGCTATTACTTATTTATTAAAAATAAAAAACTTTTCAAGAAAATATTAAATAATTCTAATCCTATATAAAGTTGATAACAACTAATATATATTATATAAAATATAATATATATTAGTTATTCTCTTTTTATTTATTAAAAATTAAAAACCTTTATTTTAGTTATTTTAAAAATATTTATAGAAAAAGACAACTAATTTTAATATTTACAAAAAGAACAGTCAAAATTTTCAAATAATTCAATTAATCCCTAGACTTAAAGATAATTTGAAAATTGAGCTGCAAAAAAAAAAAAAGCTCAAATCAAAATTGACCCTTTTATTTGAAAAATTAAAAAATTTATTTTGTCACTTAGGAGATATTTTCTTGGAAGATTATGTTACAATCAATTCCCAATAAAGATTGGACAGGTCACAAGCGATCCCGCTTAAGTTCCAATCTTCTAGACAAAATTTATTTTAACATACTCATCGATGAAATATAGCCTAAGTCATTTATTTAAAAGAGAAATAAAAAATTAATAATTCGATAAAATGAATGAGGTTTTTCCTCACTCAATTTTATCCCCCCTAATGTTTTAAGCGCTAAGCATTAACAAGGAAATTATCTCCCTTACCGTGGAGTTCAACAACTCCTTATGGAAAAACTTGATGAATAGTGAATGGACCGGACCAAGATGATTTTAACTTACCTGGAAAAGACCTTAATCTAGAATTGAACAACAACACTTGCTTTCTTTGAATTCTCGAACTCAAATGTGCTTGTCATGCCATCTTTTTAATCTCCCCTTGAATTATTTGGCATTTTCTTATGAGAACATTCGAAACTCTTCTAGCTTATTAAGTTGAAGCATCTGTTTCTCTTTACCAAGCTTGAGATCCAAGTTGAGCTGTTGGAGAGCCCAGTAAGCTTTATGTTCTAACTCCAAGGACAAATAACAGGTTTTCCCAAAAACCAACCTCTAGGGAAACATCCCTAAAGGTGTCTTGTATACTGTCCTATAGAACCATAAAGCACCATCCAATCCTTTGGACCAATCTCGTTAGTTTTGACAAACTATCTTCTCAAGTATACCTTTTATTTCTTTGTTTGTCAGCTCAGCTTACCCATTTACCTGGGGATGGTAAGTTGTGGCAACCTTGTGCTTCACTCTGTGTCTATCGAGCAACTATTTCAATCATTTGTTTACAAAATGGGACCCCTCATCACTGATGATAGCCCTAGGAGTTCTAAACCTTGTGAACACATGTTTCTACAAAAATATCATTACAACCTTACCATTGGTCGTTGGATATGCCTTAGCCTCAACCCATTTAGATACGTAGTCTACTGCTACTAATATACGGATCGAGAAATTCAATGCCCCAAACATCGAATTATTCTACCTCAATAATATTTGTCTGGGGCATCTCATTTATGTTGATAATGTTTCCAACCCTCTGCCATCGATCACAACTCTTTATGTAGGCATACACATCTTTAAATAGCGTTGGCCAAAAGAATCCGACTTGGACAACTTTGGCCATAGTTCGTGTACCTCCGAAGTGTCCCTCACACAGAGCTATGTGAAAATGATATAAAATCTTATTTACCTCATTTTCTACCACGCAGCTACTGACCATTTGATCTGCACACTTTTTGAACAAATATGGCTCTTCTTAGAAATAGTACTTCACATCATGAATAAATTTTTTCTTTTATTCATATGTCTTATCAATTGGCATCAAATGATAAGCTTGATAGTTAGCAAAATCAGCAAACCAAGGGGTATTATGGACATAATTTACCTTAAATATATGCTCATTAGGAAATGTCTCTTAGATGGGTACAAGAGATGAAGTTCCTTCTCATGGCTCCAATCTGGATAAGTGATTTGGTACTTGGTTTTCTACCCCTTTTTTATCTTGACTTTCTAGATTGAATTCTTGGAGTAGAAGTATCCATCAGATCAATCTCGGGTTAGCATGTAAATATTTAATTATCGAATGATCCATATAGACAATTACTTTGGTACCTACAAGATAACATTGCAACTTGTCAAAAGCAAATACAATAGCAAGTAACTTTTTCTCCATTATTGTATAATTAAACTGAGCTCCCGTCAGGGTCTGACGGGCGTAGAAGATGGGATGAAAAACTTTGTTCCTTCGCTGGCCCATCACAGCTCCTACAACGAAGCCACTTGTGTCACACATTAACTAAAATGGAAAATTGCAATTCGGTGTCATGATAATTGGTGTCGAAACTAGCCAATTATTTAGATATTTAAATGCTTTTAAGCATTGTTCATCAAATTTGAATATCGTGTCCTTCGCCAATAATTTGCATAAGGGTTTAGCAATTTTGGAGAAGTCCTTGATAAATCTTCGATAGAATCTGGCATGTCCAAAAAAGCTCCTAGCACCCTCTATAGATGCTAGAGGTGGGAGTTTATCAATAACATCTACCTTGGCTTTATCTACCTGGATCCCTTGTCTCGTTATTTGGTGCCCCAAAATAATACCTTCTTGTACTATAAAATGACACTTTTACTACTTGAGTACAAGGTTTGTTTCTCCGCACCACCTTAGTACCTTGGCTAGATTAGCTGAGCAATCATCATAAGTGTCTCCAAATACTGAAAAATCATCTATAAAAACTTTTAAATGTTTCTCAACCATGTTAGTGAAAATAGCCATCATACATCTTTGAAATGTAGCAAGTTCATTACATAAACCAAATGGCATGCGTCTAAATGCAAATGTACCTTACGGGCATGTGAATGTTGTTTTGTGTTGATCCTCTAGTGCTACAATGATCTAATTGTACCCTGAGTATCCATCTAGAAAATAGTAATAGTCTCACCCTGCGAGTCTATCCAGCATTTGATGCAAGAACGGTAAAAGAAAGTGACCTTTCCTAGACGCCTTGTTGGTATTAACTCATTATTTTCATTTTCTCTTACTGTAATATCTCCTTTCTTTGGCACGCATTGGACTAGACTTACCCATGAACTGTCTGAGATGGGGTAAATTATACCTGCATCTAACCACTTGATGATTTGTTTCTTTAACATGTCCTTCATAATGGGGTTCAATCTTCGTTGTCCATTAATCGTCCCTTTTTTTCCATCTCTTAGGATGATTTTGTGCATGCAAATAGATGGGATAATACCACGAATGTCAATTATAGTTTATCTGATAGCCTTCTTGAATTGCTTCAACACTAAAATAAGTTTCTCTTTTTGCTCTTCTGTAACAGCCCGATTTAGACCCTATTTGGAACAGTGGTTTCGGGACCACGAATCCGAGTTAGAAATTTTTTTTAAAAAATTATTTTCTATGTTTATTATGTGTGAATTAATATCTATGAAATTTTTGTGTCTTAATTTTGTCGTTTTAGTGTCTGATTTAATAAAAGGGCTTGATCGCGTAAAATGAAAATTTGATGGTTTAATGTGTAAGGACCAAATTGAATGTGTGTTTATAATTTGAAGTATTTATGTTGCAATTATGCCATTGAATAAATGAATGGATAGTAATGGCGTGCATTATTAAGTTGTTATATTAAATCATTAAGGTTATTATGGTAAATGAATAATAAAATGTTGTTACAATAAAACATATAATAAAATAACATTCACTTGTTTTTCATTCTTCATGATCGAATTTTAAAATAAAAGAGAAAGAAAAAGGTTTTCAAATTTTTGGCCGTTGTTGAGCTTGTTTAAGGTATGTAACTAGCTCGATTTTTGATAATTTTTACGTTTTTGAGATTGTTGCAGTGTAATGTATAAAGCCCATGCTTGAATTTCTAATTTAGATGAATATTTTGAGTTATGACATTGATGAATAATTGAGTTTTCTGAATTTAGATGATGAATTATGGAAGATATGTTTTCGATTAATATGTTTTCTATTAGAATTTTTGATGATTTTGAGTAATTAGGGCTAAATTACAAAAATAATTAATTGAGGGACTAAAATGTGAAATAAATGAAATGTATGGACTTGTATGAATATGGTAGCATTCTACCTAAGCATGGTGTGTGCAAATTTTGCATGTTTTATGTTTTGTGCAATTTGGACTAAATTGTAAAAAATATAAAATGTTAGGGATAAAATGGTAATTTGCCCATTTATGTGTTTTTGGACTAAAATGAATAGAATTATGTTTTAATGAGTTTAATTTGAATATGTTAAAATCAAGAACTAAAGAAATCATACTTGGATCGAGGAAAAACCAAAGTTGTCGAATAGTCGTTCCGTTCCGATTATTGTTGTACGAGGTAAGTTTATAGGCAAATAGATGTTGTAAATTTTAATATAAGTATATTATAAATGTTGAATTGAATTATTATAATATTTTTAGAATGTGTCGAAATGATATATGTTTAAGAGCAATGGTTACGAGTTCGATTCGATCGAGTTACGACATCCGAAAGCCCCGTATGAGCCTTAGGAATAGATAGGATATATATGTCATGACATAGGATTCCGATATGTGATGTGCGAGTAAGACCATGGCATCGATATATGTATGTGAGTAAGACCACGTTTAATACGTTGGCATCGATATGTGATTCCGATATATGTGTGCGAGTAAGACCACGTTTAATACGTTGGCATTGATATGTGATTCTGATATATGTGTGTGAGTAAGACCACATTTAATACGTTGTCATCGATATGTGATTTTGATATATGTGATTACATTTAAGACCACATCTGGGACGTTGGCATTGTACGATATGTGTGATTGTCCGATTATCCTATTCAATTTCGAATGGTTCAATGAGAAATTATAAGTTGTGATCGAATGTGTAATCAAGTTAAAGTGATCAGGTATGTGTTAGTTAATTTCCTATTTGAAGTTAAGGTAAGTTGGCTATTTGGTATGTGATACAAATTGTATATGATACAATTGAATTTGTGGCATAATTATATCTTTGATAAATGTAATTGCAAGTTTGAAATTGTATATGAACATAATAGCATAATTCGATTTTGATGTATTGATTTATAATGTCATTGATTTGTTATTTGCTTACAGCTTACTAAGCTGTGATAGCTTATTATGTGTGTATGCTTACAGCTTACACTATCGACTGTTTTTGGTACTTTATAAGCTAAATTTCGAATCTATGGCATGTATAGGCTAGATTATATTTGGATATGTCGATTTTGTTATGTATATATATATAAGCCATGCGAAAATGGCTTGTTTATTTTGTTAAGTTCGATTTCAAGGTATGATCAAATTATGGTTATGTTTGGTTCTAGTTTTGGTGATTCGGCTATGGTTTATATTTAGATAAATATATATGTGAAATTTGTTGTTATGTTTTGTGAAGATGTTATTATATGATTTGGTATTAAAGCATATTCAGTTACGGTATATAGAAGAAGTGAGGTAAATATGGTTGATGGATATGTTTCGGTTGTGGTTTATTATTGACCTATTTTGGATGTATAATTTGTGTTAGGTAAAGGTTTGAAAATGATAAATGATGTGTTTTTGATATAATACATATGCTCATATAAGCTAGGTTATGTAAATGTGATAGCTTGCATATTGTTTGTTAAGGTACAGTTTGAAATTTTAAAGTATGAATATGTTTGTAAATTATTTGATGGTCATTTAGGTACGGTTACAAATGGTGCAATTAGTTTTGATTTTAAATTGTAAAATTGGTTGAAATTATCGAAGAATAAATTTTATGACCGAATATATGGTTAAAAGCTTGGCTATGCATATTTATTTTGGAAATGGTAAATGGACGTGTTTATTTGGTTAATAATAGGTAAAATATACTTTTACATGCCTATGATATGTTTTGTTCATGATTCGGATATTAAAGGTTAAGTTTTTAAGTTAAATATTTGTGTTTAAAATGTGTCTTATATATGTGGTTTATGAATTTGGTAAATGATAGATAGGTGTTTTGGATATTTCATTAGTCAAGTGATATTGTAATTATGGTGCCATTTGATTTGGCATTTATATGTAAATTGATAGTTAATATTTTGGTAACATGTGCACAATTTGGTAAAACCAAATTTTATACTTGATCTTATTTGAAGTTGTTAATGTTGTATATATATATAAATGATTAATAAATCATTTGGTTTGGCTTGACTTAGTAAAATGTGAAGAAGAGCATATTAATAAATAGTGTTTTTGGAAAGTAGTTAATGAAATATATTTATATGAGTGTATGTCTTAATATGTGATTGGTATATGAAATAAACTATACTTAGTTATAAGTTAAGTATTCGATTGCCATGACTCATTGGTTATACTGTTTGAATATTAATTTGGGAAGTGTATGAATTATAGAATTTAAGCATGGTAGATTGATTTAAAAATTTTACTAGATGATTAGTATTGAAATTTTTATATTATTTGACACATGAATTGAAATGAATGTCTGTTCTGAGTTTTATTTTGATTGGTAATGCCTCGTAACCCCATTTCGGCGATGGACACGAGTTAAGGGTGTTACATTTGATTGGTATCAGAGCTACAATTTAGTCGATTCTAGGACTAACGTAACGCGTGTGAATCTATCTATACATGACATATTTTATACTGTGATAGTGTGATGGCTCCTGACATTTGAAAATATGTTTTCGTATAGTAAATAGATCCTAATCGAGCCGTAATGGATGACAAAGAAGATAATTTGCCCGTTCCTGCTCAAGAGGAAACATCGGCTAATTTTAGGTCGATTTCAAGTAGTATAGAGGGAGAGGCTAAGAAAGCCTTCTTCCAGTTAATGAATAAGTGGTTCACGAAGTTCGTTCGAATGAATCCAGTTGCTCAACGACCTCCACCCCTCAAGTTCCTGTAACTTCTGAAGTTATACGAAAAGAAAAGAAAAGAACAGCTGATTTTGAAGCCAAAGAGTTCCGTGAGAGATCATTGGGTAAATCATTTTAGTTTGCATCAAAGAAATTCTAAGATGATTATAGCCTTTCAAAGGCTAATGTGGAACATTCGAGTAGAGATCGTGCTATATCACATTCGAGCTTCAGAACTCCAACTACTTCGACCGCTAGTGTTGAAAATGTCAGATCTGATCGACCTGAGTGCAAACGTTGTGGTAAAAGAGATTCAAGTATTTGTAGATTGAATAATCTAGCTTGTTTCAAATGTGGATCCTTAGATCACTTTATTCGAGATTGCCCCGAGCTGGTTGAGCAAGAAATTGTGCAAAATCCGAGATCGAGTGACACATCAGCCAAGAGTAGATCTCTTAAAAGTGCGGGAAACGTGGGTAGTAGTTAGAGAGGAACTAAAGACATAACAATTAGATCTGAGGCTCGTGCACCTATCAAAGCTTATGCTATTCACGCTCGTGAAGGGGTTTCAACCCCAGATGTTATTACTGGTATATTCACTCTCTATGATACTAGTGTAATTGCATTGATTGATCCTTGTTTGATTCATTCTTCTATATGTGAGATCTTAGTATCCAGTAAGACTTTGCCTGCAGAGTCTGCTGAGTTTGAGATTAGAATATCAAACCCCTTGGGCCGGTGTGTTTTGGTTGACAAAATGTGTAAGAATTGTCCGTTGATGGTT
The DNA here is from genome assembly GCA_025698465.1 of Gossypium longicalyx. Lineage (NCBI taxonomy): Eukaryota > Viridiplantae > Streptophyta > Magnoliopsida > Malvales > Malvaceae > Gossypium > Gossypium longicalyx. The sequence goes on from CM047000.1 coordinate 24,093,207, forward strand.
CGAGATTCATGTCTTCTGGTTGGTTTGATGTTGATACCATTCGATGAGTTCGATATAATTATGAGTATGGATTGGTTGACTTTGCACGATGCTGTTGTAAACTACAAATTAAATACTATTGATTTGAGATGCCAAAATGATGAGATTAATCAGATTGAGTCTAATGATCTGAATGGTTTATCGGCAATGATATCTTCAATGTGAGCTTAGAAATATATGAGAAAGGGTTGTGAACTTACTTTACTTATGTGCTTGATTCTAAAGTAACTAAAAAGAAAATTGAATCAGTACCAGTTGTGTGTAAGTATCAGGATGTGTCACCTGAAGAATTACCAGGTTTGCCACCGATTCGAGAGGTAGATTTTGGTATTGAGTTAGTGCCTGAGATGACTCCGATATCGATAGTTCCGTATATAATGGATTGACCGAATTAAAGAATTGAAAGCTCAGTTGCAAGAGTTGACAGATAAAGGTTTTACGCGATCGAGTTTCTCTCCCTAGGGTGCACCAGTTTTATTTGTGAAAAAGAAAGACAGAACTATGAGAATGTGTATCGACTATAGACAACTAAATAAGGTGACTATAAAGAATAAATATCTGTTGCCACGGATTGACGACCTGTTCGATCAACTAAAAGGGGCTACAGTGTTTTCAAAGATAGATTTGAGATCAGGTTACTATCAATTATGATTTAAAGACTCCGATGTGCCAAAGACTGCTTTTCGAATGAGGTACAGACACTATGAGTTTTTGGTTATGCCTTTCGGACTCACTAATGCACCTGCTGTTTTTATGGATATGATGAACTGGATCTTCAGATAGTATCTGGATCTATTTGTGGTTGTGTTCATAGATAACATTTTGATCTATTCCCGTGATGAAACTGAGCATATCGAACATCTGAGACTTGTGTTATAGACTTTGCAAGGTAAACAGTTGTATGCAAAGTTCAGCAAATGTGAGATTTGGTTATGTGAAGTCAATTTTCTGGGACATGTTGAATTAGCATCGGGTATCCGGGTTGATCCAAGTAAAATTTCAGCTATACTTGTTTGGAAACCTCTGAGAAATGTTTCTGAAGACCGAATGTAATATCCCGAATTAGGGCCTAATCGGAATAGTGGTTTCGTGACCACAAAATCTGAGATAGAAATAATTATTTTATGATTATTTTGAGGTCTATGATATGATTTCATGATTGTGTGAAATTTTCGTGAAGAAATTTTATGCATAAAGTGTTTAAATTGAAATTAGGGACTAAATTGAATAATTTGCAAAACTTGCATTCTAGAAGTTTCTAGTATGAAATTGTTTTGAAATATTAATTAGGAGGTCTTAAATAGCAATTTTACCAATTTCTAAGTTTATGGACAAAAATTGGACATGGATGGAATTTTTGGAAAGTTTAGTAGTAAGGGCATTTTGGTCATTTAAGGGTAAAATGAATTAAAATACAAAATTAAAGGCCAATTTTGCTCATCTTCAACCCCATGCCCGAATATAGCAAGGAGAAACCATGGTTTTTCAAGCTTCCAAGCTCGATTGTAAGTCCATTCTAGCCCCGCTTTTCAAGTTCTTTACGTTTTTGGAGTTCCGGTAGCTCGATTAAGCTTATGCTAGCAATAATTCAACCTAGGGTTCATATTTGGAAAAATACCCATAGGTGAAATTTGTGTATTTTGGTGTTTTATGATAGAATATGAGGTTTTAAATTATGTTAGACAACTTGTGCTACTCGGTTTTAAGTGAAAACGAGCAAAAGGGCTTAATCGGTAAAAATACCTAATAGTCATAAGTACATGTTAGAGTGAGAATTTGATGTTGCCATAGAAGGGAAAAATGACCAGCATGTCATAAAACATAATAAAATAGGCTTATGTTTAATTTACGAGCTTTGGGGCAAAAGTGTAAATATGCAAAAGTTTAGGGGCAAAATTGTAATTTTTCCAAAATATGATTTTGGGTCAATTTGAATAATGTGAGTCCTAATTAGACTATATTTTAAATGATAGAGCAAGGAAAACTAAAATTCGGGCTAAAATGGGGAAAATACCAAGTTGTGGACGAATTGGTAAAAGTAGCCATTTTCGCATACTAGGTAAGTTCATATGTAAATGTTGGTAACATAGTTATTATTTTAAATGTTTTTATGTTATTTAAATGATATGATAATTATTATGAAATATTATACTCGTGATAATTGTTTGATAATATGTCAAATTATGTGATATACTTGGAAAATGTGAAATACTACCGAGTATCGGTATCGGTATTCCGTAGAAGATGGTTGAGACACATGATTGGGAAAAAGGTCCCGTTGAACCTTAGGAATGGATTAGGATACAAGTGACATGTCACTGGGATATTTGGGCATCCGAACTCGTTGAGTTGAGTCCGAGTTCGCTTATGGGCGGGTTACATAGTAGCTTGGCTACATATGTGGCACTTATGTGCAAACTTTCCATGTATCTGAATTATATTCTGATGTGTTCAACGGGTAAAGTTCTACTCAAATGGAGGAATACTCAAGATGAAAGGGATGTATTGGTAAGTGTTGTGAAATGGATACTTTGAACAGGTATGTACTTAACCCTCGGGTTGAAAAATCGATATAACAATAATATGGTAAGATGATAAATGAAAATATGATATGAATGTCTTGGTGATGATTATGCAAATGATGTTTTATGTTTGCTTATATGGTTATGTTACTTGTTATTTGCATGTGAACTTACTAAGCATTTATGCTTACTCCCTCCTTTTCATTCCTCGTAGTGTTGACAAGCCAGCTCGGAAATCGGGAACGGTCGGAGGCACGCTCACACTATCCGTATACCATCTTGGCATAATGGCTTGTATATTTTGAGTATGGCACGTATAGCATTATAATCATTTTGTATATATGGTCTTATGATATGGTTATTGAGTAGTATAAAAATGTTTGGTAATGATTAGCCATTGGAATGGCTAATTATGATCATATTTGGTGTTATGTATGTCAAATTGCTAGTTAATCCATGGAAACCATGAAATAGGTAAAATTTACCATAAAATAGATTCAGACAGCAGTAGTGACGTGAATTTGAAAAATCATTAAAAATAGTAGAGATATAATTAGATGATGAATAAAATATGGAATTGAATAACTATGAGTCTATTTTCATATGGAAGAAACGAAACAGGTATATGAGTTATATTTTATGAGATGTTTAAATTTTTGTGAAACAGGGCCAGAGCGATTTCTGGATCCCCTGTTCTGACTTTGGAAATTCACCATAAATTGTATAAAAATAATTAGAAGTCATAATTTATATGTATAGATTTCTTATTGAGTCTAGTTTTAAGAGAAACAAACTTTATAGTCATTGATATTCTGTATAGGGAGATATCTGATTCGTAATACACAGATGTCAGAGCAGTCAAATCCTGAAACAGGGGAGACTTTAACTAATAAACTGTACTAATTGGCCAAGCCAAAAATTCTAGAAAAAAATTAGTAAATAGATATATGAGTATAGTTTCTGGAAAAATTTACGGAATTGGATTTTAAGTTTCATAACTCAAGATATGAAATTTTAAGCGACTCTGATGCAGTTAGCCAGCTTGTCTGGAAGTTCTAGAATTAAATTGTTTGAGCTGTTTAAGCAATGAATTAAGTCTCTTAACACCTCGTGTTCGACTCCGGAAACGGTCTTGGGTACGGGGCGTTACACCGAATTTTTTGGGACTTGCTGTGTAACAGCCCGATTTAGACCCTATTTGGAACATTGGTTTTGGGACCACAAATTCGAGTCAGAAAAATATTTAAAAATTATTTTCTATGTTTATTATGTGTGAATTTATGTGTCTGTAAATCTTGTTTGAAAATTTTACTATTTAGATGCTCAATTTAATAAAAAGGCTTAATCACATAAGTTATAAAAGCTGCTAACTAATTATTAAAGTACCAAATTGCTTTGTTCTTTTAATATGGGGTCTTTATGATGTAATTAGACCATATGAGTTAGTGATGGACAGTTTTAGTCATAATATAATGGTTTTATATTTTATAACAAAGGTTAATGTAACACCCCAAATTTCTATAATTTCGGCTTTTGCGATTGTTGAGCATGGAAATATTGAAACTCTTGTTTTGAATCTTTTTGGTATATGTATTTGTGGTTTAAGAGGTTATATGCTTTGGGGGTGTGTTTGGGAGGTCCCAAGTTCAAGCCTTAACTTGGGCTAAAATTTTGGTTTTAGTTTGATGAAGCTTGACTTTTGGTTAATGGGCTTATGAGAATTTATTGGTAGGAACTTAATAGAATGGGCCTGCTGGTCTAGTGGTTAAGTGGCAAAGGATTATGCTTGAGATCCCGAGTTCGAGCCGTGGGTGTGGCATTTATTTTACTGTTAAATCGTGCAGACGTTCGAGTTGGACTAAAACATTGAATGGGGTAGGGTTTATGTTTTTCTTTTTCTTTTCCTTTTAGCTCTCTGCCATTTCTTTTTTTGAAAACTCCTTTGTTGCCGAAAATTCTCTTTTCTTTTTCTCTTCTCTCCTTCGTTTTCTTCTTTTTCGATAAGCTTAGGCGTATTGCTAGCGGTTCTGTCGATTCGGTAAGTATCGCTTTACTAAGTTGCGTGATTTTATTTAGAGATCATTTAAAAAGGATTTTGATTGCTGTTTAGGGAATATTCAAGGTTCTATGGGTCATTAATCGGGGTTCTAAACAGCGGGGAATCCTCATTATTCGTTGAAGGTAAGTAGATCTCTCATTTCGGGATTTGCCTACTCTTAATAATCTGACTTAAGAGACTGATTTTGGGTTCACTATGATCGATTTTAGGCTTTGGAGTGCTCGTGGTTGGATTAGCAGTGAAAATGAACTACGTGTGCACATCGATTACGCAGAAATCGAGTTTTAGCGAAAGCAGAAAAGTGGCCTGTCGACACCACATGGACGTGTGGTATGCTTGTGTGGTAGCCTGCGTTGTGAGACACGGCATGTCACTGACGAGCCAGGTCGTGCCCATGCCACATGAGCATGACAGACACGGGCGTATGAGGCTGTCGAGGCCATGTGTGAGGCACGGGCTCAGGCAAATGGGTTGTGTGGTCCACACGGGCATGTGGGCTCACACGAGTGAACCACACGGGCGTCTAGGAATCTTGGCCAGGCCATGTGATCCACACGGGCAAGGCCAATTTGGGCCGTGTGTCCCACACGGGCATGTGGGGCCACACGAGCAAGGCACACGGGCGTGTGAGACCCTTTAATCTGAAATGTTCTGTAAGGTTGCACGGGTCGCCCAAGTCGACTGTGACCTGTAGTAGGGTCTGTAAGCCTTATTTAGACTCTTAATTCTGTGATGTATGTGTCTGCATGATACACTTAGCATGATTATCTGATCTGTTTCACAAATAAGTGTATGATCTTTTCGTCTGCATTATAGCATGCCATACTTGTATGATGTATTGCATCCGGGTGGGTTTGACGAAGTGAATGGAGTATCTAAAGGGCTTCATAAGCCTGTTATCTGGCAACTATGCTGCATAGTTATGATATGTGCTGCGATGCGGTACCTTATGGTGTGTAGGGTTGGATGCATCGATTACATCCCCATATACGGTGTGTAGGGATGGGTGGGTTGATTTTATCCCCACATGGTGTGTTGGGTTGGACGGAGATGGTGTGCAGGGTTGGTGGGCATGATATATCTGATATCTGATCTGTTATACATGCGATAACTGTATGGCTAAGGTCAAATATCTGTATTCTGTTTTCTGTTTGTATGCATGCTGTTTGTGGGGATGTACACATTGAGTTTGCAAAAACTTACCCATTTGTTTATTTGTTTGTTAGGTAATCCTCAGCAGTAGATGGATCAGTGCGATGGAGGGCTCGATGGTGACCACTGGTAGACATTTAATGGTTTTATGAGTAATATTCAATTTACCTGTTTTACTTTAAAAGTTATTTTTGGGATTGATTATGTGTTCGGACTCGAACTATTCTTGGGTTTATTTTGGGATTTTAAATTGATAAATGCTTGATTTAAGAATTAATGACGTTTTAGCTTCTGCGTTAATGGAATGTTTTCACATAATATTTGGAATAGAGATTTCACGACTTAAGTAAAGATAACAAATTTGACGGATTTTAACTTGCTAAGAGTTTTCTAAAAAGTACTTACATGTGACGCAGCCAGATTCGGCCATAGCGTCTAGGCCGGGTTTTGGGGGTATTACAGTTAATTTTGTAATATACTAAATAATGTTAATATAATAAAACATAATGTAAAAATAAAGAAAGCCATGCATATTTTTTTCATCTTGGCCGATTCTTTAATGGAAAAAGAAAGAAAATAAATAAAGCCACATTTAGCCATTAGCAAGCTTGATTCAAGGTGAGTTTTAGCTCAGTTTTTGATAATTTTTACGTTTTTAGATCGTTTCTATGTTATCTATCAAGCCCATGTCTCAATTTTTGAATTTGATGATGATTTTGTATTTTACCATTGTTGAAAGATTGTGATTTTTGTTGTTTGATGCTGGAAAATAAAAGATGTGTGATAGATTAACATGTTTTGTATTTGAAATTTTGATGAATTTGAGTAATTAGGGCTAATTTGTAAAAATAATAAATTGAGGGACTAAAATGTGAAAGAAATGAAATGTGAGGGCTTGTATAAGGAAGATGAATATTCGACCTAAGCATGGTATATTGAAATTTTGCATATTTTGTGTTTTGTGCAATATGGACTAATTTATGAAAAGTATGAAATGTTAGGGGAAAAATGGTAATTTTCCCATTTATGTGTTTTCGGATTAAATTGAACAAATTTGTGTTTGAATAAGTTTAATTTGAATATCTTTAGATCAAGAACCAAAGAAATCGAATTTGGATCAGAGGAAAACCAAAAGTATTGAATAGTCATTCCGTTCCGATCGTCATTGTTCGAGGTAAGTTATTAAGCAAATAGATGTTGTTAAATTTCAATTTATGTGATCTATAAATAATTGTAATGATTATTAGTAAGTTATGAATCGACATTGAGTAATGAAAAATATGATTGTAGAATGATTTGTGAGTTATATGATCTTGTAATTCGGTTTTATAATGGTATATTCGATTATGTAATAAATTAGTTAGGTTGGTTTATAAGGATTTGATGATGTATATTACAAATGTTGTATTAAAGATTTATCAATTAGCCGAATGTTTATTTATAAGTTATTTGTATTAAATATGAGATTTTTTGGCTTGAATTATGGTAAATGAAATGGTATATTTTTGAGTTGGCTAATATTTTAGTAAAAATGATTTATGTTTGATGATTAAGCAAAGTATAAGTTGGCCTTTAGAAAGTCGGTTTTTAACGTTCATTTGATATACTTATGCGCATATCATGAAGTAAAAGAAAGAGTAAGTTTGGTTTTTTTTAAGTAGTATGATATGATTATTTGTTTTTTTTTAATATGCATACATGCATAAATATTGAAATGATATGATTAATGTTTGATATATGAAACAAGGATTTTGGCATTTATTTAAAGCATGGTTAAAACGATGTGTAATTATGTGTAAGACCATGTCTGAGCCATCGACATGGTATTTGATTACGTGTAAGACCATGTCTGGGACGTTGGCATCGATATGTGATTATGTGTAAGACCATATCTAGGACGTTGGCATCGATATGTGATTATGTGTAAGACCACGTCTGGGATGTTGGCATTGATATGTGATGATGTGTAAGACCCTGTTTGGGACAGTGGCATCGATATGTGACTACATGTAAGACCACATCTAGGACATTGGAATTGTACGATATGTGCGGCTATCCGAGTACCCTATTTAATTTCGAATGATCCAACAGGCAATGTTAAGTAAAGACCGAATGCAAAATTGAATTAAAAAGGTTTCGATATGAGTTAGCTATTGTATTGAAAATAAGGTAAGTTTTGGTATTTGAAGTGATGATATGAATTATACATGTTAAAATGTTGGATATATTTATTTTGAATGCAAATATATATTCGGCCAAAAGATATATGCATGTGATATTAAAGTGTGAATCATGAATATACATAAATGAATGTATATATATATTCGGCCATATGATGACATTAGGACCTTGGAAGTAAATGATAATTTTGATAATGAATATATGTGAATTTCGGTCAAGTTAAAGTTGATACATAGATGTATATGTTGTATATGATTTTGCAAGTTTGAAATTAAATGTGATTATGATAGCATGAATTGGTTTAGTCAAGTTATTAATGTCATTGAATGTGTTATTTGTTTATGATTTACTAAGCTATAATAGCTTATTGTGTGGGTGTATGTTTGTTCTCTATTTTATAGATTTTGGAAGCTAGTTACGGGCTCGGGGATCATCAGAGAAACCTATCACACTATTGACTGTTTCGGTATTTTTATAAAGTTGAACTTAAATTTAAACCTATGGCATGTAATGGCTAGTTTATGTTTATGTTTGATTTTGAGTTGTGTATATATTAAGCCATGCGAAAATGGCTAATATGTTATGTAAGTATATGAAATTTTAGTCAAGTTTATAAGTGTTGTATGCATTGAAAATGGTTGGTGATTTTGGATGTGGTTTGGTTGATTCGACTATAGTATATATATTTATGTATTATGTTTGGCTTATTTTATTAAGGCTAGGTATGTGTTTAGATCATAAGGTAAATTTTCATGCTAGTTGAGTTAGGTTATTTCATATGTTAGTTGAATGATACACATATTATATGTATGTGAGGTGTTGGATATATACATGGTGATATAGTTAAATTATTTAGGCAAAGTGATATTATAAGTGAAGAATTTATAATCGTTTTTAACATGGATATTAGTTGTGATTAGTAATGTGCTATAAGGCTTTATTGTATGTTTAGAAATGAGGGTCAAATGTATACAAGAAGTTAAATTAATTTTTTGGTTAGTTTTGGATATATGATTTAAGTGAAAGTTATCAATGGTCATTAAGGTCCATAAATAAGTACTTTGGTTAATGTGTTGTAACACCCCAAACCCGGCCTAGACGTTATGGCCGAATCTGCAATGTCACATTGGAGTGTTCTTCAAAAAACATTAAAACCTCTTTGGGATCTTAACAAAAATTTAGGATATCTTGTTCATTGTTAAAACTCAAGTCATTTCAGCAAAATGTTAATCATATTAGATTGTTATTACACTATAAAACAGTGTATGTTACAGAAGCTCTCAGATATGTTGCGTAAACGTGGTGTTTTAGAAGAAGCATTTGTTTATATTTTGAAAATCCGTGACCTACTACTAAAAAATATAAATCAAAGTAAATTAAACCCAAATTAAAATAAAAACTTTAAGAGGCCTTATTATAGTAAAATACCCTAAAGATTAAATCAAAATCATAAAATGTTATCTAAAATTAGATAGGTCGTGTGGCCACCATTGAGTCCTCCGCTGCAGGATCCACCTAAGTATAGGGATTATCTGTACAGTTAAAACAGATAGGTGAGTTTACGAAAACTCAGTGTGTAATCCCTTTCCAAACAGACAGTCAAACAATAGGCAAATACAGTTCGGGCCTAAGCCCGTTTTAGTGACAGTCTAGTATCAGTTAGGGCCATAGCCCATTACAATATTAGTATCAGTGTGGGCCTTAGCCTATTACAGTAATAGTAATAGAAATACAATCAGAAGTCCTACCCATCCATCCTCTACACTCCACTCCATCCAGCCCTACACTCCATGTGGGGATAAAATCGACCCACCTATCCCTACACTGCAAAATATAGCACCGATTGCGTCACTAAACAGTATTTGCAGTAAAGCTGCCAGTACAATACACTTCCTCCATTCATATATAAACCCATCCCCATGCAATGCATCATGCAACATGTCATGTCATATCATAATATTAAACAAGTACTCAGTATAGTTATAAATAGTATGCTAAAATATAAACATACATCACATAGGGGCAAAACAATCATCTTACCATATAAGGGCAAAATAGTCATTTTACCTCCTAAGGGCAAAATAGTCATTTTACCTTATAAGGGAAAAACAATCATTTCACCTCATAAGGGCAAAACAGTCATTTTACCTGATAAGGGCAAAACAATCATTTTACCTCATAAGGGCAAAATAGTTATTTTACCTCATAAGGGCAAAACAGTCATTTATCAATTTTGGGGTCTAGGTATGCTTATCGACCCAACAGTAGCTCCGCAGTTGTCTCGGGCGACTCATGCAACCTTAACAGTCAAATAGTAAAAATGGGCCCAAAGCCCATAGTACGGCCCATGTGGGCCCACACACCCGTGTCACCTACAAAGCTCAAAAATAGCCTTGGTCATGTAAACTACGCAGCCTGGCCCACAATCTCCAGATGTCCGTGTGTTTTACCCGTGTGGGGCCCATGAGCCCATGGGGCCCACACGGCCCATTCCGGCCCAACGTGGCCCAAAATGGCCTAAGCCTATGAAATCGCTCATGGTGGCCTCTATGATCAAACGCCCACGTTTATGCGTTCGATTTACCACACGAGTGAGCGTACGTCCGTGTAGCGATAATAGTCACATTTGTCGGCTTTTGCCGGTTTACGATTGGGCAGTGTTTACACACCTGATGTGCTTTGAAGTTTTAACCGTGCTCCGAAGACTCCTATACCTGGATTCAACCAACAAGCCCTTTAATCAGTACTTAACCCATAACCCATATACCATATGGAATCTAACGAAGTTCTAATCGAGCATAATCAACTCCTCCTTACCGAAAGCCAATCGAACTCTCACCCTTGGTTCCTAGAAGACGCACCAACCATTTTGATCTCCACCTACACGAAAGTCATAATCACTTTACTAAACTTACACTTGTTTGCAAAACAATCTTGACTGAACCATACTTACCAAATAACGATAGTACAGAGTATGCTTTGGTGATGCAGTGAACTAAGACTAAAGAAAACTGAACTGAAACAGTAAATAGAGGCGGTAATGATAGGAAGGAAAAAGAAATAGTGCTCAAGAAGGAGAGAAACCGAAAGGGTAGAAGTGAATCAGAAACTTACCTACCAATATTCGGCCAAAGATAAGCACTAAGGAGAAGGAATGAGGAGAATCGTATGCCCGAACCCAATTGATCAAAGAATGCTTGCCAAAACCGAATGCAAGATAGAAAGGGAGAGATGGGATATTCGGCCAAGATAACCAAATGAAAAGGAAAGAGAATACAGAGAGGGAAAGGAGAGGGAGAGAAGCAAGCAATCAGTTTCTAAAAGAACTTTAGAGAAGAGCAACTTCGGAATAGACCAAAAAAGAAAAGAACCGAATGATCCCTAGTCAACAATCAGTCCCCAAATGCAAAAGTTAGCCTCAAAGAGAAAAAGAACCAAAAGAGTGACAGAAGACGAGAGTGATTTTGCACAGCTAAATTCTTTCTCCTGAAACCAAATTCTTTGAGTAGCTAACTTCCCAATTCGATACTAACTCTCCCACTTTCAAATCCCATATTTTCCTCCCTTAATTCTCTCTTAAAATCCCTCCATCAATATCTCCTCAATCACCAATTCAAACTCTACTCAACTACTCAATTTGAATTCCCCTCAACCACTTCAGTGTTTCAGTCAACCCACAACACTTCCACGGCACAGCAGCAAAATAAACACTCCCCTGCGACCACCAGGATTTGAACCTCAGACCTCAAGCATATGTAACATGCCACTTCCTCCCTAGACCAGTAGGCTCTTTATATCGCAAAATACCCATATTTATTTAAGGAACCTACTGACTAGAGACAGGGTTTATTCAAGTAAAAACAAAATTTTGCACAAGCCAAGGCTTGAACCCAAGACTTCTCAGACACTCCCAGAACACTTAACCACTGAAGCAGATACACGTTTGTGTCACTTTCTTGCACAACTAAACATTTATGTGTAGCCTTCTAACTGTTTCCATGCTTAAGACCTAATACTTCTAGGCCCAAAATTCGGGGTGTTACATGTGTGCTGAATTGTATATATATAAAAAAGAAAAATAAATAATAATATTATTCAACTAATGATAGTGAAAATGAAAAGGAGAATATACTTGGAATATGGTTGTATTTGATTTGGTTAATGGTTCTATTGATGTATTTATTTATGTGCATATTTAAGATAGTGAACTAATAAATATATTATGTCCTTGTATATTGATATATGATTATAATGAAAATAGATGTATAGTTGATAGTGATGTCATGATAGTTTCAAAAAAATTTAGATAAATTGAGAAATATTTATATATGTGCTTATGTAATGGATTATAAATGTTTGAATTGGATTTTAATTTCATGGCTTATTTGTTAGCCAAATTGATGATAAAGAAACAGTAATGTTTAGACATGCTTTAAACTTGGTTAGTTAACCATTTAGGTCATAAAACAACTTAATCATAGAATGAAAATACATATTGTGCCGATTATGATATGGTCAAAATGATATGTGTTTTGAATTGTTTGATTTATATGCTCCAGGTATGAAATAATGGAATGTAATAATTATATTAGCTTGGATATGCACACATGCCTATGTGGTAAAATGATATAAATGATATTCTTGCTTATGAATTATGTGACTACATATATGTTCATTATATAATATGAAATGATTTGTAAAGAGATTATGTTAGTTATATGGTATTAAAATTGAATGATTTGATGGGAATAATATATTAAGTATGGAATGAAATGCATATAAATTTCAAGTTGTGTTTTGTTAGATAATACCTCATAACCCCATTTCGGCGACGGATATGGGTCAGGGGTGTTACATGTTGGTTACTATAGATGGTACGTAAAAGGTTTGTAATGCCCCAAAAATTCTGAAACCCAAAAATCTCAAAATCTTAAATTTTTCTTGTTGTGCTTAGCAATTCCGGTTAAGTGTTAATTACGTGATGGTAGGTCTTGTCAAGGTTTGAGTTCGAATCAAGGGGTAGAAGAAATTATAGTTTAATTATTAAAAGAATCAGGGTTGGCAAGTAGTTGGGCTTTTAAATAAAAATAAGGGAAAAATGGCATCAAAAAGCCTTTTGGAGGAGTGGCTAAGTGACGCCACTTAGGGAGTAGAGAGGTGGCGTTAGTAGCTAGCAAGGAGATCCAAGGTTTGAATCCTAGCTTTGTATTTTTAGAAGATTAATTTTGGGCTTCTAGAAGGTTGGAAGTGGCGCGAAAATGGACTCCAAGGGAAGTGTTCAGGAGAAAAAATTAAGGAAAAGATCAAGGGGTTATCAAGGAGAAAAATGATGAGATGAGAAGGGACAAGTGATGGAGCCGAATTGGGAATTAGGTGTGGAAAATTCAGCTATAAGGGCTATAAATAGGGGCCGAATACAAGGTTTCCAGGCTACTACCGAAATTCTTCTTCACCTTGTTGCCAGAAACCCTTTTCTCTCCAAGATCCAAAAAGCCGAAAACCCTTTTGTTTTTCTTTCTTTTCTTTGTGTCGATTTCTATTCTTCTCTATACAATTTTCTTTGTTTCACTTAGCCGATTTCTTCTTCTATTCTTCTTCTTTAATCTGTGCCAAATAAACCTTATTCACCACACTAAGTTTGAAAGCTGAATCTCCCAAGGGCCGAATACTTTTTGACCGAATCTAGTGTAAGTGTTTTACAATCAATTTTCTTTGCTTAGTATCGATTATTGTCCCTTACTTTTTGTAATCGGTTTTGGGTAGGAATAGGTATCGAATCTCTGTCCTTGGATCCCTGCCGATTTGCTCTTCAAAGACTTTGTTAAGTACTCTTAATCTTAGTTGGCCGAATGGTCATAGTTAAGGTAAGGGGACTTGTTTTGGATGCTAGTTCCCTAGTATTTAGTTTTAATGAGTAAGACTAATGCAGATCTAGGGAGTACGTGATCAAGGAAAAGCTATTAAGGATTGAGGCTTAAGGTAAGGTGAAAGGTAAGGTTTCGGTTTTAGTAAGGATATGTATTAAGCATATGATTAATGGAAGGGTGATATTGTTTGTAGGTTGGTAACTAAAGGAATCACAGTATGCTTGCTTACCAGGTGTGTACATACACTGCACACACACTATGAATCGACGAAAGTCGAAAAGTCGAAATGCCAAAATTCTGAAAAGTCGAAAGTTTGACTACGGTAGTCTTTCGAGTGCGAAAACACTCGTAAGGGGGAAATCGATAGGTTTCCTGAGGCCCACGGGTGATCCCGTGGACTTGGGTTGTGATTTGGCCATATGGGCCAGAATGGGCTAAATGGGCCTGATAGGCTGTTAGGCCCATAATAGGCAAAAACTGAATATTGATGCTCTGTGATAGGAATTTGTATATGAGCATGAATATGAATGTGACTGGGCCTAACGGGCCATATAAATGTGATTTGGGCCTAATGGGCCATATACAGGTGACTTGGGCCTAATGGGCCATATGAATATGATTGGGCTTAATGGGCCAAATACAGGTATGTGAATTTGTTAGGGCTCTATAAAGGGTCTTGGGCCTAATATATGATGATTACATAAAACTTAATTAAATTATTGAGACCGTGGATAAGTCATAGAGTTAAGGTGTGACAACGGGTACATGCATGTCTAGGATTGGATCTAGGGAGAGCTTGGTACTTAAGCGGTCTTAATGACTCACCTCCTCTTCTCTGGAATCTTACCTGGTGCATAGTATTCATTCAACTTAGCTCGCGAGACTTGTTAACAAGCCAAGGTAAGTGAAAACCGTAATCAAGGAAAAATTATCAAAATGGCCCTAAGGGTAGAAATGTCCAAAATACCCTCAGGTGTTGAATGTAAGTTTTATGGATTTGACATGCATATATATGATATTCTGCTTAGGTTGCATATGGGTCGGGAATTATGGAACGGAGGAAGTATATGAAGATCGCATGGTTGCTTGACAATTGTGGATCCACTGACGGCTTTTAAAGCCCAATATGTATATGAAGGTATTTCCGCAACCGGGCTACTATTGATGTGTCGGTTGGGTGGATCGATATTTATGTCCCCACATGGTGTGATGGAGGATGGAGCTGGTGTGTAGCGGATGGATAATTTGGATGGGATTTCATTGCATGTTAATGTATGATGATTTGTCATTGCTTGTTTTTTTTGTAAGGGCTTTACACACTGAGTTTGCGAAAACTCACCCCCCTCATTTATTTTATTTTTAGGTAATGCTCAATTGAAGGTTCGATGTTTGGAGGGACTCTGGGTGGCCAACTAGCAAGATAATTTGGACTTGTTTTTTTAAGCATATAAGTTTTTATTTTATTAAGTATGTTTCAGACCAGATTGTAACAAGGTTTCATTATGTTATTATTACTTGAATTATTATTATTTTCATTGTAAACACGAAAAGTTGAACATGAGTTTCCTAAATTATAGTATGTTTTCTACGTTTCCACAACTAAATTTTAAAATGACATGTTTTCATAAAATCATATGTTTTAAACAAGTGATTGAAAGGAGTTTTTTTTAAGTTAATTAAGGTTTCTTTTATTTTAAGAAGGGTTTTCAATGAAAACACGATTTTCGCTAAAACACTTCAATGTAACATGCCGGATTCGGCCATATCGTCTGGGCCTAGTTTGGGGTGTTACATTTAGTGGAATCAAAGCCTAGTTGTAAAACTCGGGCTGTGAGGTGGGCCTTATTACTATTTGGTTTCTTTTTCCGCTTGGGAAAAAAATATGGATCACACCATTATGGAAAAAGGGAAATCTTGCTAAGCGGCACACTGAGTCTTCTATGTCGAACCAAGGAAGTACTTTATTTTTAAGCTTGTTTAAATTGTTATACAATAGACAGTTAGAGGGCTACTTTAGATGATAGTTAGAATGGAACTAAATCCCGTAGGATCTGGAAACTGTAGAGGATTTTCCAAAACAATCATCTCTTTAAATATTTTCATAAAACATCGGTGTAATCATTAAACTAACTAAAAATTCATAAAATTTTAATCCAGATAATACGCGAATCGACAATGAATGCTAGAAGAGGTGCAAGGGGCGCCGTGGCCAAGGTCGCGAAACTGTTAGGGCTAAATCGTTGGCATCGGGCCATATGCCCGATGTTAGAGTAGAAAAGGCTCCGGCCTCACCTGTGGCTGGGAATGAACCGTATGATCGGGCCGCGGGAGAAGATGCTTTGTCACAGGCAATGCTAAGGATTTTGGAAAGGGTCGTTGGGCCCAATAATGGCACTGGAAATCGAGGGTCCATTCCGGAGTGACTTCGATCGAATGGGGCGAAAATCTTTAAGGGCATGGCTGGCGTTGCTCCAAATGTGGCAGAATATTGGTGGGAGGCCACTGAAAGGATATTAGAGGACCTAGACTGCTCACCGAAACAAAAGCTGAAAGGAGCAGTGTCACTGCTTAGGGAAGAAGCCTATCAGTGGTGGCTGACAGTGAAAGAGGGCACCCAACCAGAGCGGGTCACTTGGGAGTTTTTCAAAGCTGCATTCCAAGGGAAGTATATAGGTGAAAGTTATATGGATGCTAGAAGGAAGGAATTTCTAAACTTGACCCAAGGAAACAAATTTATGGCAGAGTATGAGGCGGAATTTCTACGCCTTAGTAGGTATGCAATAGTAATGGTGGCAACGGAGTATGAGCGTTGTGCTAGGTTTGAGGATGGACTTAGAGATAGCCTCAGGGTGCTGATAGCTCCACAAAGGGAATGATTTTCTCAAAATTAGTGGAGAAAGCAAAATATAGGGGAGGAGGTAAAGCGCACTGAGCTCCTAAATCGAGAGAAAGAAAGGGGTGAGAATAAAAAGGAGGCTGAGACTTCTAGTGTTGGACAGAGGCCTAATGTTAGGGCCAGAGTTAATGGGCTAGTTAGTGCAGGGCCCCTACTGCTAATCCAGGGGTGCCACCTTGTGATGATTGTGGGAGAAGACATGGATGCGAGTGTTGGAAGAGAATGGGAGCTTGCCTAGCGTGTGGATCTATGGAGCATAGGATCAAGGATTGCCCCCAAATGCTAGGTCGACTGCCAGTCGTGGACCGAGGTGGTGTACAGCCACAGAGGGGTGGTCAGCAATCGTCGAGAGGCTGTGATCAGGTGAGGGGTAGAAACAGTTTGGGTCGTGGAGCATCGAGTAGGGGTGCTGGTCATGTTGAGGCGAGGCAGCCAGCTTTGGTCTATGCAGCACGTCGTCAAGAAGATGGAGACGCTCCAGAGGCGAATACCGGTACGTACTTACCATTGCGTGCTATTTATTTAGTTTGGAATTAGAGTGTACAATGGGAGCGTGGTGTGGTAGTCTGTGTTATGCAACTGTACTAATAGTTGGAAATTTCGAGGACGAAATTTTTTTTAGGGGGGTAGAGTTGTAATGCCCCAAAAATTTTGAAACCCAGAAATCTCAAAATCTCGAATTTTTCTTGTTGTGCTTAGCAATTCCGGTTAAGTGTTAATTACATGATGGTAGGTCTTGGTCAAGGTTTGAGTTCGATTCAAGGGGTAGAAAAAATTATAGTTTAATTCTTAAAAGAATCAGGGTTGGCAAGTAGTTGGGCTTTTAAATAAAAATAGGGGAAAAATGGCATCAAAAAGCCTTCTGGAGGAGGCTAAGTGACGCCACTTAGGGAGTAGGGAGGTGGTGTTAGTAGCTAGCAAGAAGATCCAAGGTTCAAATCCTAGCTTAGTATTTTTAGAAGTTTAATTTTGGGCTTCTAGAAGGTTGGAAGTGGCGTGAAAATGGACTCCAAGGGAAGTGCTCAGGAGAGAAAATTAAGGAAAAGATCAAGGGTTTACCAGGGAGAAAAATTAGGAGATGAGAAGGGAGAAGTGATGGAGCCGAATTGGGAATTGGGCATGGAAAATTCGGCTATAAGGGCTATAAATAGGGGCTGAATACAAGGTTGCCAGGCTACTGCCAAAATTCTTCTTCACCTTGTTGCCAGAAACCCTTTTCTCTTCAAGATCCAAAAAGCCCAAAACCCTTTTGTTTTTCTTTCTTTTCTTTGTGTCGATTTCTATTCTTCTCTATACAATTTTCTTTGTTTCACTTAGCCGATTTCTTCTTCTATTCTTCTTCTTTAACCTGTGCCAAATAAACTTTATTCACCATACTAAGTTTGAAAGCCGAATCTCCCATAGGCCGAATACTCTTTGACCGATCTAGTGCAAGTGTTTTACAATCGATTTTCTTTGCTAAGTATCAATTATTGTCCCTTTCTTTTTCTAATCAGTTTTTGGTTGGAATAGGCATCGAATCTCTGTCCTTGGATCCCTGTCGATTTGCTCTTCACAGACTTTGGTAAGTACTCTTAATCTTAGTTGGCCGAATGGTTATAGTTAAGGTAAGGGGACTTGTGTTGGATGCTAGTTCCCTAGTATTTAGTTTTAATGAGTAAGACTAATGCAGATCTAGGAGTACGTAATCAAGGAAAAGCTATTAAGGATTGGTGCTCAAGGCAAGGTTTCGGTTTTAGTAAGGATATGTATTAAGCGTGCGATTAATGGAAGAGTAATATCGATTGTAGGTTGGTAACTAAAGGAATCGCAGCATGCTTGCTTACCAGGTGTGTACATACACCGCACACACACTATGAATCGACAAAAGCCGAAAAGCCAAAAAGCCAAAAGTTTGGCTACGGTAGTCTTTCGAGTGTGCGAACACTTGTAAGGGGGAAACTAATTGGTTGCCTGAGGCCCACGAGTGATTTCGTGGACCTGGGTTGTGATTTGGCCATATGGGCTGAAATAGGCTAAATGGGCCCGACAGGCTGTTGGGCCCATAATAGGCAAAAACTGAATATTGATGCTATGTGATAGGAATTTGTATGTGAGCTTGAATATGAATGTGACTGGGCCTAACGGGCCATATAAATGTGATTTGGGCCTAATAGGCCATATACAGGTGATTTGGGCCTAATGGGCCATATGAATATGATTGGGCTTAATGGGCCAGATACAGGTATGTGAATTTGTTAGGGCTTTAAAAAGGGTCTTGGGCCTAATATATGATGATTAAATAAAACTTAAATAAATTATTGAGACCATGGATAAGTCATAGGGTTAAGGTGTGGCAACGGGTATATGCATGTCTAGGATTGGATCTAGGGAGAGCTTGGTACTTAAGTGGTCCAAATGACTCATCTCCTCTTCTCTGGAATCCTACTTGGTGCATAGTATTCGTTCATATTAGCTCGTGGGACTTGTTAACGGGCAAAGGCAAGTGAAAATTGTAATCAAGGAAAAATTACCAAAATGCCCCTAAGGGCGAAAATGACCAACATACCCCTAGGTGTTGAATGTAAGTTTTATGGATGTGACATGCATACATATGATATTCTACTTAGGCTGCATAAGGGTTGGGAATTATGGAACGGAGGAAGTATATGAGGATCGCATGGTTGCTTGACAATCGTGGATCCACCGACAGCTTTTAAAGCCCAATATGTATTTGATGGTAGTTCCGCAGCTGGGCTACCATTGATTTGTCGATTGGGTGGGTCGATATTTATATCCCCACATGATGTGATGGGGACGGAGCTGGTGTGTAACGGATGGATAATTTGGATGGAATTTCATTGCATGTTGATGTATGATGATTTGTGATTGCTTGTTTTTTTTGTGAGGGTTGTACACACTGAGTTTGCGAAAACTCACCCCCTCATTTATTTTATTTTCAGGTGATGCTCAATAGAAGGTTCGATGTTTGGAGGGACTCTGGCTGGCCAGCTAGCAAGATAATTTAGACTTGTTTTTTTTAAGCATATAAGTTTTTATTTTATTAAGTATGTTTCAGACCAGATTGTAACAAGGTTTCATTATGTTATTATTACTTGAATTATTATTATTTTCGTTGTAAACACGAAAAGTTGAACATGAGTTTCCTAAATTATAGTATGTTTTCTATGTTTCCGCAACTAAATTTTAAAATGACACATTTTCATAAAATCATATGTTTTAAACAAGTGATTGAAAGGATTTTTTTTAAGTTAATTAAGGTTTCTTTTATTTTAAGAAGGGTTTTCAATGAAAACACGGTTTTCGCTAAAACAATTCAATGTAACATGTCGGATTCGGCCATAACGTCTGGGCTAGGTTTGGGGTGTTACAAGGTTTCTCTATGATTGCAACCCCGATGACGAAGCTATTACAAAAAGATGTTAAGTTCGAGTGGTTAGAAAAGTGCCAAAAAAGTTTTGATTAGTTGAAAGCCCTTTTGACCGAAGCTCCAATGCTAGTTCAGCCAGAATCGGGTAAAGAATTTGTTATCTATAGTGATGCATCTTTAAATGGTTTGAGTTTTGTGTTAATACAGGAAGACAGAGTCATAGCTTATGCTTCGGGACAGTTAAAGCTGCATGAAAAGAACTATCCGACACACGATCTAGAATTTGCAACTATTGTGTTCGCATTAAAGATATGGCCTCACTATCTGTTTAGTGAGAAATGTCATGTTTATTCTGATCACTAGAGCCTGAAATATTTGATGACTCAGAAAGATCTAAATTTGAGATAGCGTCGATGGTTAGAGCTATTAAAAGACTACGCATTTGTGTTTGACTACCATCTAGGAAAAGCTAATGTTGTTGCTGATGCTTTAAACAAAAAATCACTATTTGCTTTACGTACAATGAATGCGCATATGGCTATGTCTGATGATGGTTTAATTATAGCTGAGTTAAAAGCAAGACCGTTATATATATTCAACAGATTTGTGATGCTCAAAAAGTTGATGATGATTTGTTAGCAAAGCGGGGCTCAATGTGACTCGAATGCTGATTCAGAGTTCCGAGTTGATGCTGAGGGTTGTCTGAGGTTCAGAAATAGAATATGTCTTTCGAGAAATTTAGACTTGATTCAGATGATTTTGAATGAAGCTGACAACAGTCGTTTATCTGTTCACCTGGGTAGTACAAAGGTGTATAATGATCTGAAACAACTCTACTGGTGGCATGGTATGAAACGAGACATTTTTTACTTTGTTTCGAAATGTTTAGTCTGTCAGCAAGTAAAAGCCGAGTATCAGGTACCCTCTAGATTGCTTCAGCCGATTATGATACTGAGTGGAAATGGTACATAGTCACAATGGATTTTGTATTTAGTTTACCATTGACACCAATTAAGAAAGATGCAATCTAGGTTATCATGCATAGATTGTCTAAATCGGCTCATTTTGTTCTGGTTCGCACAAATTAATCATTTGATAAGCTAGCTGAATTGTAAGTTACTCAGATTGTGAGATTATAAGGAGTATTTATTTCTATTGTTTTGAATAGAGATTTGAGGTTTACATCGCGGTTTTGGAATAAAATGCAAGATGCTCTAGGTACAAAATTACATTTCAACACTGCTTTCCATCCGCAAACAGATGGTCAGTCTGAACGAATCATTCAGATACTTGAGGATATGTTGAGATGTTGTATTCAAGAGTTTGAAGGTACGTGGGAATGATACTTACCTCTGATTGAATTTGCGTACAATAATAGCTTTCAATTGAGTATCAAAATAGCACCTTACGAGGCTTTGTAAAGTCATAAATGTCGTACACCATTGTATTGGACTGAGCTCACTGAAATAAGTTACACAAGGTCGATTTGATTAGAGAGACTGAAACGAAAGGGAAAGTGATTTGTGAAAGTTTGAAAACAACATCAGATCGTCAGAAATTGTATGCTGACTTGAAACAAAAAGTTATAGAGTTTCAAATCGGGGACAAAGTATTTTTGAAAGTTTTATCATGGAAGAAAATACTCAAATTCGGTCGTAAAGGCAAATTGAGTCCGAGATTTATTGGGTCGTATGAGATTATAGAGCGCAGCGGGCCGATTGCTTATAGATTTTTGTTGCCATCTGAGTTAGAAAAGATCCATAATGTATTCCATGTTTCGATGCTTCGGAGATATCGATCTAATCCCTCACATGTAATTAATTCATTAGATATTGAGATTAAGTCTGATATGACATATGAGGAAGAACCGATTCGTATTCTAGCTCGCGAGATTAAAGAATTAAAAATAAGAAAATTACGTTAGTGAAAGTACTATGGCATAAACACGGAGTTGAAAAGGCAATGTGAGAGCAAGAGGATGAAATGAAAGAACGTTATCCAAACCTATTCACCGGTAAGATTTTCAGGGACGAAAATCCCTAAAGGGGAGAGTTGTAACAGCTCGATTTAGACCCTAATCGGAAAGGTGGTTTCGGGACCACAAATTCGAATCAGAAAATTTTTAAAAAAAATTATTTTCTATTTTTATTATGTGTGAATTAATATTTGTGAAATATTCGTATTTTAATTTTGTCGTTTGAGTGCCCGATTTAATCAAAGGGCTTAATCGCGTAAAATGAAAAGTTGATGGTTTAATGAGTAAGGACTGAATTGAATGTGTCTTTATAATTTGAAGTGTAACACCCCAAACCCGACCTAGACGTTATGGCCGAATCTGGTGGAGTCACATTGAAGTGTTTTTCAAAACCGTGATTTCATTGAAAAACCCTTCTTACTATTTAAAACTTGTGTAAAGTCTCAGTTTGTATTCGTTTAATTTCAAAGCATGGTTCATTCAAAATTTAATCACATTTAAAAATGATATTAATTTCGTTGAAAACCTCTTTCAATTGTGGAAGCTAACTTTAATTAAAGAAGTTTAAAACATATGTTTCTGAAAACAACAATTGGTTTGAAAACTCGTCTTTTCCTAGACAAAGTGAGTAATCAAAAGCTCAGTTGAAAGTAAATCCCACAAATGGTCTTATTACAAACCAGAAATCCAAAATAAAAAATATGAGTAAGCAATTTAATGTAGCAATAGGAGCAGTCGTGTGGCCATCTTCGAGACCATCGCAGCACCGATCTGCCTAACGCTGGGGACTACCTGTACAATTAAAAACGGGGTGAGTTTACGAAAACTCAGTGTGTAAGCCCCTCCTAATATAAAAACAGTCAGTCATATAAACAGTATACAGAAGCAGTCTTGGCCTGAGCCCATTATAGAGTTAGAGGCCGAATATATATGGGCCTAAGCCCAATACAGTAACAGTGTCAGAAACAGGAACAGAAATAGAATACATGTGGGCCTAAGCCAATTACAGTGACAGTATTAGTAACGGAAATGCAACAGTGCAATAATGCAGTCCATCCCAATCCAGCCAACACACCACCCGTACCAACCAACACACCATGTGAGGATAAAATTGACCCACCCAGCCAGCACACCAATATCGTAGCATAGCTGCCAGAAATAATAACGTAGCAAAGCTACCAGAAATATACACGGCTTAAAGCCATTAGTAGCAGTAATATGATTGACACAAGGCTATCAGTAGCTGTAATATGATTGGCACAAAGCCTGTAACACCCATCGCCCGTATCCAATGCCGGGACAGGGTTTGAGGTGCTACCGAACTTAAACTCAACCAATATTAAAAAATCGGGCCATAAAATTTTGATCAATTTAAAACTTTTTATCTCATAGGCAATCTATCCCTTTGTTGGGCTTACGAGGCCCAAAACATACATTCAAGGTGGTTCGGGACCAAACCGAGGGCTCAAGAAAAACTTAGAAAATTTCATGCTTTTGGGCCCCACACGCCCGTGTGGGTATATGGCACACGCCCATGTCTTGCACCCGTGTGGCTAATTTGATTTTTACAATTTTTCATAAAATAAGTGCAGGCTTCACATGGCCTGGATACACGTCCGTGTCCTTTGCGTGTGTCCTTTCACACGGCCACGACACGCCCGTGGCGCAGCCCATATGTAAAAACCTGGGTATTCTGTTTCTAACGTCAGTATTACACGGCAATGGCACACGCCCGTGTACTAGGTCGTGCCCTCCACACGGTTGAGACACACGGTCGTGTCTCTGCCCGTGTGATAAATACCATGCATTTTGACCTAAAATTTCTAGGTGCAGGGGACACACGGCCTTCTCACACACCCATGGGGCCGTCCGTGTGTCACACACGGCCTAGACACACACCCGTGTGGACAATATGAGGCTATTTACCAAGCCTCATTGCCACCCTAGTATATCTATTTTCATGTCAACACCAACCAATACCAAATCAAGCATGATAGACATTCATTTAACCATAAAGATGCATCTATTATAGACTCAAAATGAATGTTGTCCTCATTCAAGGCTTAATGTAAAATGTAGAAACTATTTCAAGCCAACACATTTGGCCAATTCTCAAAGACACAAAATAATAAGATCTAGCCCTATACATGCCATAATCAAAAATATAAATCCAACTATACCGAGTATTACGGCTGATAATGTGATCGATATCTCTGACTTCAAGGGATCCATGAGCTAACTAAGCTGCATTGAAAGAAAAAGGAAAGGAAAGAGAGTAAGCATAAAGCTTAGTAAGTTGCATATAAACAAATATACAACAACAATTTCACCATTAGTCATCATGCTCATAGATCAAAGGTAAGCATAAACTTGACTTACTCATTACCGTCTACTCAAGTCACATTCCCTAATTTGAGCTCATTACTCATGCATACCAAATAGGTACTTGTACCACTCACAACATTATTATACTTTCTTTATTAAATCACTTTCGTAACCTTTAAAGTTGAACCTTTTGGAATACTACCGGATATTCTATAAGCCTCAAACATATGATAAGTTACCGATGCCATGTCCCAGACATGGTCTTACACTGGCTATCATCGTCGAGGCCGATGCCATGTCCTAGACATGGTCTTATACTAGCTCTTGTATATACATGCTGATGCATGTCCCAGACATGTCTTACACTAGCACAACTCTTAGCCGATGCATGGCCTAGACACGTCTTACACTGGCTATCATAGTTGAGGCTGATGCCATGTCCCAGACATGGTCTTATACTAGCTCTCGTATATACGTGCTGATGCATGCCCCAGACATGTCTTACACTAGCACAACTCTTAGCCGATGCATGTCCCAAACACATCTTACACTGGCTATCATCGTCGAGACCGATGCCATGTCCCAGATATGGTCTTATACTAGCTCTCGTATATACGTGCTGATGCATGTCCCAGACCTGTCTTACACTAGCACAACTCTTAGCCGATGCATGTCCCAGACACGTCTTACACTGGCACACAAGTAACCCAAATGTTAAGGCACAAATATCTGGTTTGTTTCCTAGGGTTCCAATGGGATCTTTCTACTATCTCAATTATTACTATGCATTCTCAATTCACAATCTAGAAATTCATGCTATATCAATTCAATGACAATTCGAATACATGTATTAACAATGTAGTTATATTAATTACATACAACTTACCTCGATTTACAAAATATACTCGACTAGTCGATTTAGTCGATTTGCTTGGCTTTCCTCCGGTCTAGGCTCGAATTTGGCAAAACTTGATCTATAACAACAAAATACCCTTATTTAATCACTAAATACAATTAAGAATTCATAAATTCACTTCTTTGGTAAAATGACCATTTTGCCCCTAAACCTCGGTAAAATGACCATTTTGCCCCTATGCTCGAAATTCAATTTTTATCGAATTTTTTATTTCTTAAGGCTAGTTGAACCTTTTTGATTCTTAAAGCAACTCCAAATTCCCACTATTTCACACATTTATCACCTATTTTGCAACTTATGCAAAATAGTCCCTTGAGGTGTTTTCATGCTAACACCCTTCACAAAAGTTGTTTAGAACTCTTCTAAGACTCATATTCTTCCATAAAAACTCAGTAAATATCATAAATCCATTCATGGAAAAACTCTAAACTCTTAATCACTTTGCAAACTAGACCCCTCATTTGAAAGCACATGCTTCAAGGGTCTTAAAAATGCAAAAATCTTCAATAAAGGGTATGGAAATCACTTACTTGTGAGTGCTTTAAGTTTCTGAAAATTTTAAGCTCTTAAAACCCTCTTTAATAGCTGATTTTTGGTAGATAAAGAAGATGAAAAAGGGATGATATCATCCTTCCTTGATTTATTTCTATTTTAGTCAAAATAAGCCACCTAACTCACCAAATATAAAAGTTTTGTCCCCCCTTTGACTCAATGGCTGGCCAAGCACCCTAAAATGGGTCTAATTGCCCTTTAAAGACTTCAAATTTTAATTCTCTAGCTATATAACACATTTGGATACTAAATGCAACTTTTTCCTTTTATGCGATTTAGTTCTTTTTCTCAATTGAGCTCTCAAACGTCAAAATTAACTTACCAAAATTTTTATGCACTTATGAAATCTTACTATAACCTCATAATAATAAAAATAATTTTCCTAACTTCGGATTCGTGGTCCCGAGACCACTATTCTGACTAGGCCCTAAATCGGGCTGTTACAAAGCCATCAGTAGCGGTAATATGATCGGCACAAGGCCATCAGTAGCTGTAATATGATTGGCACAAAGCCATCAGTACTGTAATATGATCGGCACAAAGCCATCAGTACTGTATTATGATCGGCACAAAGCCATCAGTATAGTAATATGATCGGCACAAAGCCATTAGTACTGTAATATGATCGGCACAAAGCCATATTTAGGTTGGCACAGAGCCATAATCAGATTAAGCGGTATTAAGCTGTCCGTCGGTCCACAGTCTTCTCGTGCGACCCGTGCGACCCTATCAGAACAGTACTTCCTCCATATCAATGTCCCAACCCCATGCAATATGTCGCGCAAGTCATGCTCAATCATCACACATGTATGCAGAATGGCCATGCTCAGTAACAGTCATTTAAACATATATTAAAAGCATATCAGTTTTATAACCACAGTTAAGTCAGTTAAAACAAGTCATACAATCACAGTCAAATCAAACAAATTCATAGTCTAAGTCGGTCATTTATCCACAAGGGCAAAACAATCATTTTACCCTATAGGGGTATTTCGATAATTTTACACTCTAAGGGTATTTCGATAATTTTACACTACAAGGATATTTTGGTAATTTTACACTATAAGGGTATTTTAGTAATTTTACACTACAAGGGTATTTTAGTAATTTTACACTAAAAGGGTATTTTGGTAATCTTACAAACTGGGGGTATTTCAGCCAAGTCTTGGAAAACAGAAGGGAGTTAGGAGCACAAAAGTGATTCGGCAAGACTAAAAGAATTTGGGTTCGACAAGCAAAGAAATTGAGAAGTAGGGAAAGGAAATAATATCGAAGGTACTCAAAATCGAGAGAGAACCAAAAATGCAACACGCATGAAAGAGAGGAAAAAATAAAGAAAACCCCAAATGATCAATGTTATTTCGGCTTTAGCACCCAAAATCACCAAAACCCGAATGCTCTAAACTACCTAAGTTCGGCACATGAGCACCCTACTTTCGGCAACAACCCTCTCCATTTCAAATTCCCTGATTTCCTCCTTGAATTAAGCCACCAACCGAGTTTGAGTTATAATCAAACTGCTTCATCCAAATCCTCTTCCCTTGAAACACTAATGACCAATTCAAATTCCCCATCAACTGTATTTTACTCAAACACCACCACCACACAACACAATTGGTAAAAATAAACACATCATTGAGTAATCCCAAATTCGAACCTTAGACCTCCTTACCACACTTGTAACGCCACTTCCACTAGACCACATGGTTTCTTGTGTCGCATTTCCACCACAACCATTTATAAAGCCTACCTATTAGAGCTAAAGATCACTTAAGAGCAAAATAAAAAATTTTGCAAAAGTCAAGGCTTGAACTCAGGACTTCTCAAGCACCCCCAAACACTCCCAATTCACTTAACCAACACACCAACCACACAATTGTGATATTTCTTGCACACATAAACTTTTATGTGCAGCCTCCTAGCGGCTCCCATGCACAAGGCCCAAATTCAGGGCGTTACATGAAGTATTTATGTTGCAATTATGCCATTGAATAAATGAATGGATGGTAATGGTGTAACACCCATAACTCGTATCTGTTACCAGAATGGGGTTACGAGGCATTACCGATCATAATACAACTCAGAATAGACTTTCATTACAAAGTTAATCATCTAGCAAAGTTTTAACCAAACTAACATGTTTCGATTATACCATTCATCTAATTATCCAAATTTCTGTTCAATCAATACAACCAAATAATCAAAGAAATCAAATGCTTAACTCATAACCCAAAATATTTCATTTCATATACAAATCATATATACATACTTAACATTTAAGGCGTTCGAATGATTTAAATATAAAATAACTTATCAACTAATAAATTTTATGCACCTGCTTTAATACGTATAAACATACATCATTTTATTTTATATAAATAACATATATCACTATGTCTATTTCATTTATCAAATATTACCATGTCATTATAACACGAACATACAAGTAAATATATAATGACCTACTTTAAACACATTTGCCGAACCACAAATATAACATGTTAATAAATCCAAATAATATACCAACTTTTCTCTACTTGTCCATTTCACTACGTTAACAACCATGACCTATGCACATCTATATATACACATACATTGCCATTATAACTGAATTAAAACAACAAATCCCATTCGAATAGATATATATTTCATTATCATTTCACTTCAATACTAGGCTGACTTAGTAAACCAATCTCGGAAACAAAACATACCAAATATATCATATGCAAAAGTATAAATATATAAATATATATGTGCAAGTGTTGAATCACCAAGTTAATTATAACCATCTCATATATTTTCATCATATAACCAAATACACAAGTACTCTATAATAACTTCCAACCAAATCATGTTACAAATTTATACTTCACAAGAATAAGTCATTAACTAAATATAAACATATATCCAAAACACAAATTTTACATACTAGATAATAATCATATCGAAATAAACTCTTACTATGTTCGAATATAACCAATGTCCATTAATACCAAATCTTGTATATCACCTTAACCAAACATAACAACTAATTTCACATGTATATTTCATCTATGCATAACCCATCACCAAATCAATCACATATACATCCATAATTAACAATACCGAATTACCAAAATCAAGTTCATCAAACACATTTTAATTAAGAACATATAAAACCAAACTTA
Source organism: Gossypium longicalyx (assembly GCA_025698465.1). Classification (NCBI taxonomy): domain Eukaryota; kingdom Viridiplantae; phylum Streptophyta; class Magnoliopsida; order Malvales; family Malvaceae; genus Gossypium; species Gossypium longicalyx. The sequence continues at coordinate 24,122,228 of CM047000.1, forward strand.
ATCATATAAGCAATAGTCGAACACCAAAATCAAACATGACCATCATCAAAATGAAACATTAAATCCAAACTTAACAGAGTAATAAGCCATTTTCGCATGGCTCAAGATTACATAAACCAAAATCTAACTTTTCAAATTATAATCTAGCTTATACATGCCATAGGTTTGAAAATTCAGCTTATAAAATACCGAAGACAGTCGATAGTGTGATAGACTTTACTGACGATCCCCGAGCTCGTAACTAGATCTCAAAATCTATAAAACAGAGGCAAACATAACACACAGTAAGCTATTAAAGCTTAGTAAGTCATAAGCAAATAACAACTCAATGACATTATCAACTTATTTTAACCAAATCAAGTTATACTATCATAATTGTATATAATCTCAAGCTCAACATTTCATATTTAACATATGCTTTCATAAATAACCTTATCTTAATCGATTGTACATATATACACATTCAAGGTATCATTCAATTTCAAAGACATAACATCATTATATAATCGAATGTGTTTACACACGTATACATGTACTTATGAACCAAAATACAACATCACATACATATACATAACCTATAGCCAAATATACTTTGCAAATGCACATATGTTCATATTAATAACTTATATGATTTGCGTCACATATCAAATGGCCATCTTACCTTATTTTCAAATAGGTAATCAATTAACACATACCTGATCATTTTAGCTTGTTTTACACCTTCGTTCACAACTTATCATTGCCCGTTGAACCATTCGAAATTGAATAGGATAATCGGATAATCACATATATCATACAATGCCAACATCCCAGACGTGGTCTTACATGCTATCTCATATCGATGCCACTGTCCCAGGCAGGGTCTTACACAAATCAAATACGATGCCGATGTCCCAGATATGGTCTTACTCGTAACCTCATATCGAAGCCAACGTCTCAGACATGGTCTTACTTGAGAACACATATCAGAAATCCTATGTCATGACATATGTATCCTAGCTATTCCTAAGGTTCGTACGGGGCTTTTGGACGTCGTAACTCGGTCGAAACAAATTCGTAAACATAGTTCTCAATCTTATTTGCATTCAGCCAACATATATATATATTCACATATTTCATTTTAGCATATAAATCTCATATTTATTCAAAATTAACAACACGTATTTGCTTATAAACTTACCTCAAATGATGAAAATCGGAACGGGACGACTAGTCGACAATATTGGTTTTCCCCCCCATCCAAATCCGATTTCTTTGGGTCTTGATCTAAACATATTCAAACTAAAATTATTCAAACATATTTCCACTCAACTTATTCCAAAAACACATAAATGGGCAAATTACTATTTTACCCCTGACATTTTACACTTTTTACAATTTAGTCCAAATTGCACAAAACACAAAACATGCAAAATTTGCACATACCATGCTTAGGCCGAATCTTCCTTGTGTTCATATAAGTCTATATATTTCATTTATTTCACATTTTACTCCCTCAATTTATTATTTTTTCAATTTAGTTCTAATTACTCAAAATTATAAAAAATTCCAATACAAAACATGTTAATCCAAAACATATCTTTCATATTTCATCAACTAACATCACATAGCTCAAATATAATCAATGGAATAACTCAAAATATTCATCAAAATAAAAAATTCAAGCATGGGCTTTGTAGATAACATAGCAATGATCTCAAAAACATAAAAATTATGAAAAACTAAGCTAGTTACGTACCTAGATTGAGCTTTACTAATGGCCAAACCCTAAGATTGTTTCTTTCTTTTCTTTTTTTATATGTTTCGGTGAAAAAGAACATAAATACCTATGGCTTTCAATTTATGTTATATTATAACATATATTAACATATTATTTAATTTACATATTTAACCTTATTACAAAATATAAAACCATTATAAATCATGCCATTACAGTCCATGACTAATCCATATGGTCAAATTGCAACATAAATACCTCAATTTAAAAAAGACAACAACAATTTGGCCATTTTACAATTAACCATCAAATTTTCATTTTACGCGATTAAGTCCTTTTATTTAATCGGGCACTCAAACGACAAAATTAAACCACGAAAATTTCACACACACAAATTCACACATAATAAACACAAAAAATAAATTTTAAATATTTTTCTAACTCAAATTCGTGGTCCTGAAACAACCATTCCAATTAGGGTCTAAATTGGGCTGTTACAAATGGCATGCATTATTAAGTTGTTATATTAAATCATTAAGGTTATTATGGTAAATGAATAATAAAATGTTTTTATAATAAATTATATAATAAAATAACATTCATTTGTCTTTCATTCATCATGACTGAATGTTAAAGTAAAAGATAAAGAAATAGGTTTTCAAAGTTTCAGCCATTATTGAGCTTGATTAAGGTATGTAACTAGCTTGATTTTTGAAAATTTTTAAGTTTTTGAGATCATTGCAATGTAATGTACAAAGCCCATGCTTGAATTTCTGATTTTGATGAATATTTTGAGTTATTCCATTGATGAATAATTGAGTTTTGTGAAGCTAGATGATGAATTATGAAAGATATGTTTTGGATTAATATGTTTTGTATTGGAATTTTTAATGATTTTGAGTAATTAGGGCTAAATTACAAAAATAATAAATTGAGGGACTAAAATGTGAAATAAATGAAATGTATGGGCTTGTATGAACATGGGTAGCATTCAACCTAAGCATGGAGTGTGCAAATTTTGCATGTTTTGTGTTTTGTGCAATTTGGACTAAATTGTAAAATGTGTAAAATGTCAAGGGTACAATGGTAATTCACCCATTTATGTGTTTTTGGACTAAATTGAATAGAATTATGTTTGAATGAGTTTAATTTGAATATGTTTAGATCAAGAACTAAAGAAATCCGATTTGGATCAGGGAAATACCAAAGTTGTCAAATAGTCGTTCCGTTCCGATTACTGTTGTACGAGGTAAGTTTATAGGCAAATAGATGTTGTAAATTTCAATATATGTATATTATAAATGTTGAATTGAATTATTATAATTGTTTGAGAATGTGCTGAAATGATATATGTTTGAGAGCAATGGTTACGAGTTTTATTCGATCGAGTTACGATATCCGAAAGCCCCGTATGAGCCTTAGGAATAAATAGTATATAATTTCATGACATAGGATTCCAATATGTGATGTGCGAGTAAGACCATGGCATCGATATATGTGTACGAGTAAGACCACGTTTAATACGTTGGCATCGATATGTGATTCTGATATATATGTCCAAGTAAGACCACGTTTAATACGTTGGCATCAATTGTGATTCTGATATGTGTGATGTAAGACCACGTCTGGGACGTTTGCATTGTACGATATGTGTGATTATCTGATTATCCTATTCAATTCTGAATGGTTCAACGGGAAATGATAAGTTGTGATCGAATGTGTAATTGAGTTAAATTGATCTGGTATGTGTTAGTTAATTTCCTATTTGAAGTTAAGGTAAGTTGGCTGTTTGGTATGTGATACAAACTGTATATGATACAAGTGATTATATATGTGATCTTAAAAGTGAAAAATTAATTATGTTATAATCTATATGTGCATTCGGCCAATTTGAATTTGTGGCAGAATTATATGTTTGATAAATGTAATTGCAAGTTTCAAATTGTATATGAACATAAAAGCATAATTCAATTTTGATGCATTGATTTATAATGTCATTGATTTGTTATTTGCTTATAACTTACTAAGCTGTGATAGCTTATTATGTGTGTATGTTTGCTTCTGTTCTATAGATTTTAGAGTCAAGTGTAACATCTTGAAATAGGGCCTAGTCGGAACTGTGGTTTTAGGACCACAAATTCGATGTTGAAATATTTATTTTATGATCATTATGAGGTCTAGAATATGAGAATATGCATGTGTTAAAGTTTCATGAAGAAATTCTATGGGTAAAGAACCCAATTGGAAAATAATGACCAAATTAAATAAATTGTAAAACTTGGATTCTAGAAGCAATTTGTATGAAATTGCTTTAGATTATAAATTAGAAGGTATTGGAGAGCAATTTGCCCAATTTCTAAGTTTTTGGACAAAAATGGGCTTGTATGGATGAAATTTTAAAGAAAGGGCTCAAGGGCATTTTGGTCATTTGGCATTTTAATGAAATAAAATGGGAAAAATAAGCCAAAAATCAGCTCATTTCCTTCTTGTTGCTGTCGAAACTTTGGGGTTCTCCATAGCTAGGGTTTCCAAGCTTTTCAAGCTCAATAGTAAGTGCTCCCAAGCCCCGTTTTTAATGTTCATTGTATTTTTGAAATCTCGGTAGCTTACTCTCTCTATTTCTACCAATATTTCATGCTAGGGTTCATGTTTATAAATTTTCCCATGCATGAGTTACTTGTATTTTGATGATTTATGGAAGAATATGAAAGTTGGATGGGTGTTAAACATCTTTTCCAAGGTGATTTTCATGAAAAACCCCTAAAAGGAATTTTTTGCAAAAGGTGTAAAATGTGTGGTAGAAATGTGAAAATAATGGAAAATGTGGGCTACTATAAGAGGGAAAAATATTTGGCTAGGCTTGGGTAAGGTAGAAATTTCATGTGTTTCATTATACGAGTCTAGGGACTAAATCGTAAAAATGTGAAAGGTTAGGGGCAAAATGGTCATTTGGACCGGGTGAAATTTAGACTCAAAAAGCATAATGTGAGCTATTAATAATTTACCTTTATTGTTATAGACCTCGAGGAACAAATTTCAGAGGTCGGTCTAAGAAAACGAAAGATTTCAGAATAACTGAAACACGATACCGAGACGAATACCAGGTAAGTTCGAATAACTTAAGGTAAACTTCCAATATGCCTAAATGCATGATTTAAGAATGTATGATAATTGCATTTGATGATGGCATGAAAATACATGAAATGCATTCTTAACAATGACATGTTGAAAATGTCCCGGTTGATGTTAAAAAGGAAATTCGATGGATGAACCATGTTGTATGTGATATTGAGATCCTGCATGTGTTGCGGAAAGGATTTAGCCTGGACTGGTAATCCGTTGATCTCAAATTTAGAAAGGATCTAGCCCGGATGGATGTTCTTTGAATGATCGAGCCTCTCGAAGAATATATGTGCATTAAGGATTTAGCCTGGACGGGTAATCCAATTAGGGTTTGAATTTAGCCTGGACTAGAAATTCAGATTCGAGCTCACTGAGGGTGTTTGTTATTATAAGGGATTTAGCCTAGACTGGTAATCCTGCCGTAAAATGTGAGGTTCGCGGGAGTGCATACCTGAAATGATCATTCTTTTGAATTTACGGTTAATGAATAATTTATCGAGATTTCCTAGAAACTCAATAGGATTAATATGAGATATATGTTCAAAAGGAAATATTAGATGATGAGCTCATCTAAGACAAATTGCATGGTATATTATTATTGTGACTAATTTATTGATTGAGTGCATGTGATAGGGATACCATTTTCATGCCTGTTGATTCTATTGCCTAATATGGTTTTATGCTGAATAATCGGTAAGTTTACTTTCTAGTTATTCGGGCTTACTAAGCATGTAAATGCTTATTCCTCTCTTTTCCCTGTCCTACAGAGCTCGAGGACTCGTAAAGATTGGAAGATGGTTTGAGAGTCAACACACTATCAACTAGTCCAGCTTTGGTATATAGACACTTTTATCTTGTTCAATGGCATGTATAGGACTTTTGAGTATTTTGTTATGTGTCATTTGATTTTCCAAGATGAAGGCATGTAAAGATATACATATCTTTTGTTTATGGCCATGGGAATTGGCTCATTTCGAAGTAGGCTATGACCTACAAATCTATACATGTTTATGTTCATATGTGATGGCTTGGTTTTAATTGGCAATGAGTTGTAAGAATGAGCCAATCTTGAATGTGTCAAGGAGATATGGAAACCCTTAAATACAATATGGGAATTAACCTAACATGTATAAAACTGATGATATGAGGTTTTCATGCAATGAGGTTTATCATGGTTTTATATAAGTGTATAATTTGGTCTTATCATGTATTAAAGTAACCTATAAGTACGATTGGTTGATAGAGAGTGATCAAAGGCTTGGAAAATAGTCTACAAGGTCTACACGGGTAGACATACGGGCGTGTGTCTAAGCCGTGTGTGACACAGGGCATGCCCCCAAGGGTGTGTGGTATGGTCGTGCGTCCCCTGCACTTAAAATTTTAAGTTAGTATAGTGCACGGGCTAGACACACGGGCGTGTGTCTTTGCCGTGTGCCCTTAAATGCATGTTGATGTCATAAACAGAGAGTTACACTAGTTGAGGGCACGGGCGTGTCCCAAGCCACATGCGCGTGTGTGACCACACGGCCCCACCCACACGGGCGTGTGACTCTCCAAGGCAAGAAAATTTATTAAGTTGCCCAAAATCTATCGAATGTTTTCGGTTTTGTCCCGAAAACCACCTCGACATATGTTTTTGGCCTCGAAGGCCTGTATAAGGGACAGTATGTATGTGTTTCAAAACTTTTAATTTTAGGCAAAATTTGGTGAACCGGATTTGTATGTCGTGAAAGTTTAAACTCGATAACGCCTCGAACCCTGTCCCAGCGTTGGATATGGGTGAGGGGTGTTACATCAAGTTACAAGCTCAGGGATCGTCAGCGAAGTTTATCACACTATTGATTGTTTTTGGTACTTTATAAGCTAAATTTCAAATATATGGCAAGTATAGGCTAGATTATATTTGGATATGTTGATTTTTTTATGTATATATATCTAAGCCATGCGAAAATGGCTTGTTCATTTCGTTAAGTTCAGTTTCAAGGTATGATCAAATTATGGTTATGTTTGGTTGTAGTTTTGGTGATTCGGCTATGGTTTATATTTAGATAAATATATATGTGAACTTTGTTGTTATGTTTTGTTAAGATGTTATTATATGATTTGGTATTAAAGCATATTCGGTTATGGTAAATAGAAGAAGTGAGGTAAATATGGTTGATGGATATGTTTCGATTGTGGTTTATTATTGACCTATTTTGGATGTATAATTTGTGTTGGGTAAAGGTTTGAAAATGGTAAATGATTTGTTTTTGATATAATACTTATGCTCATATAAGCTAGGTTATGTATATGTGATAGCTTGCATATTGTTTGTTAAGGTACAATTTGAAATTTTAAAGTATGAATATGTTTTGTAAATTATTTGGTGGGCATTTAGGTACGGTTACAAATGGTGGAATTAGTTTTGATTTTAAATTGTGAAATTGGTTGAATTGTCGAAGAATAAATTTTATGACCTAATATATGGTTAAAAGCTTGGCTATGCATATGTATTTTGGAAATGGTGAAGGGACATGTATATTTGGTTAACAATAGGTAAAATATACTTTTACATGCCTATGATATGTTTTGTTCATGATTTAGATATTAAAGGTTAAGTTGTTAAGTTAAATACTTGTGTTTAAAATGTGCCTTATATATGTGGTTTATGAATTTGGTAAATGATAGATAGGTGTTTTGGATATTTCATTAGTCAAGTGATATTGTAATTATGGTACCATTTGATTTGGCATTTATATGTAAATTGATAGTTAATATTTTGGTAAAATGTGCACAATTTAGTAAAACCAAATTTTATACTTGATCTTATGTGAAGTTGTTAATGCCGTATATATATATATATATAAATAATTAATAAATCATGTGGTTTGGCTTGAATTAGTAAAATGTGAAGAAGAGCATATTAATAAATAGTGTTTTTGGAAAGTAGTTAATGAAATATATTTATATGAGTGTATGTCTTAATATATGATCGGTATATGAAATGAACTATACTTAGTTATAAGTTAAGTATTCGATTGCCCTGATTCATTGGTTATAATGTTTGAATATTAATTTGGAAAGTGTATGAATTATAGACACTGCAGCAAAATTGACTTTTAGCGGCGTTCTTTAAGGTCTTTAAAAGCGCCGCTAAAACTATTGGCGGCGTTTCTTACAATCGCCGCTATAGATAACGCCGCTAAAGATCATGAACTTTAGCGGCGCTTTTCTAACAAACGCCGCTAAAGGTCGGCGCATTTCCCACAAATGCAGCTAAAGGTCATGAAATTTTAAAAATATATATATAAAATACTATAAAGGTCATGAAAAATATAAAAAATTTAAAATTCATTATCAAAATATTGAGAAGAATAATATCCATGATATAAATATAAAAATTTTCTATTTAATTTTCTATTAAAATTTTAACTTTAAAACTAAATACAAAATTAATGAATTTAAATTTAAAATTTAAAATAATAAATTAATAACACAATTAAAATCCAAAAGTTAGAACTCAAGTTATCTTAAATATTAAAATAAAAATAAAAATAAAAATTTAGAATCAAAACTAAAATAAATAATAAAAATTAGATTAAATATAAAGATATCAATAAAATAAGATATTATAATGAAGTTACTTAAATGAAATAAGGACTTAAATCATAACCATGTAAAATATAAGATTTGAATATCCATTCCCATGTAAAATATAAGATATTCCAAATGCAAAAGCACTTCAACGTGCAAGTATAGGACACATGAGGATACGGATATGAAATTAATGGCTCTACTATGGAGTTAATGATCACAAATTCAGAAATGTTACTGGTTTGGAAGTTCGAGGAACTCCATTACAGCCAAGTACATATCCAATCTCTTAAAACAGTGGCATAAGGGAAAAAATTAACATATAAAACTTATGCCAAGATGAACAAGGGTTGTTGAGTATTTCAATTTAAAATTTGTGGAAGACCAAAAGTAGCAGCTGATAAAAACAAATCACATTTTAACGAGGCAAAGATGAAGCATAAGCAGTACCTCTCTTTCCTTGATTTCTTCCTTGAGAATAAGCTGTACTTGTATTTTGAAACAGGTAGCAATGAAATAAGTTCTTGGGTGAGACCCCGACTTTGTGTTCCAACACTCTCCCTTAACTCAAGTAATTCCTAAAGAGGTAAATGTAATCATGAATAATTAATAAAAAAAATAAAGAAACAATTCACAAATGCTAAATTATTGTGCTTTAACCTATTAAAATTAAGCAACGATTTCAGCTAAGTCTAAGGATGAGTATGGACTGGTTTGGATTGGTTTTAAGGAATAATCACGTCAAACCAAAATATTTTGGTTTCCGAAATTTTGAATTCAAATCATATGGGATGACTTCAAGTGGAATGGAATATAATGGAGGTAATGAAGTGTAGTTTTAAGGGTCAAAGTAAGAAGCAGGAAAAGTATAAGACAGTTCAAATGCATTCCAGTATCATTCAAGACCATCTGCAGCAGCAAGCTGAGTCTCACTCTCAGCTTCAACTGTTTTTCTTTCATTCATTGGCACATCAGTTTGTCAGTCGAAATATGAAATCAAAACCATGGTACGTAGCTGTTGAAAATGCTGCAAAAAAAGAAAGAAAAGAAAGAAATTTATATTACATGAGACCCAAAGTAGCAAAAGATTACAGAACATAAAAAAAAGGTAAAAGAGAAGCTTAACATACCTGAAATAGAAGAATAAAACTGTGAAAAATCAGTTTTAGTGCTTATTGACTACCTGTTGAGTTTGAGACAGGAAAGATTTTTAGAAGACCAAACTTTATACAAAAAAGAAACTGTAAAAATTATATAAAAAGCTAGTAAAATTTTAGCTAAAATAAAAAACTTCAAGATTTTAATATTTTAGATTTAAGTATATAGTTTCTTTTTTCTAAATTTATTCAGGTTGTGTTTTTTTAATTTTTAAATTTAAAGGTAACATAAAAATATGAAAATAAAAATAAAAATATCAATTACAAATTATTTTTAATTTACATCACTGGAAGATCATATGAAGTTAGAAATTGAAAAGATTTAACCAAAAAATATATTGATGTCACATATAAAGACTGTAGTTCTATGAGTTGCACGACGGCATTATCTAGTTATGCCAGTAAAGAGCTTTCCTTGTTTCACCTTTTGTATATTTCTTCTAGTTACAGGAAACCAAATACCCCAGTAAGAGAGGTGGAAGTGTGAAAGGACAGCATTTTCTATTAACTAATCTTCTATATTCAAAGAAAACATAATCTGCTGATGAATACCTTTGAGAGGAAAATAGTGTTCACATCACCACTAGTCTAGAATGCCTGGAGAATTTTAGTCCTCTCAAGATGGCTGCACATTACAAGGGAAGATTGACACAACAGTATAAAAACAATACAAAAAGGACAGAGCAATTGATGTTCACAAATAACCTAGTAGCACCATAGATCATAGGCTTGCGTAGCTTCATTGCATACTCAACCAGGGCAAAAAGATTGTCAGCAAAGACAATTATCTTATCCAGACTTCAGTGCACTGAACATTTACTATGAACCCTCCTTTTACTAGATCCAGCCAATTTGCTTAATACAATTTGGGACCAATAAGGAAGTTCAAATCTGTAATTCTTTCATCCTCTCTCACAAGTGTGGCTACAAAAAAGGATTTAGATATTTTATTTTAAATATTCACATGTAAGAAGTAGCTGAGAGCTAGAGATGCATCAAAGCAAAAAAAATAGAGTACCAGTAAGCCCCTGTTTGCAATGGGATTTGGTGATACTAATGAATTTCCTAAACATGTGAGCAAGGACAACGTGCACCTACACCTTACATGAAATGAATTGAATTTGGGTCACCTTGAGCAAAATGAGCAAACAACTCTGTCTGCTGCAAAAGGTACTTCAACCGCTCCTTTCCCTTATTATTCTGTCATTCAACCAAACATTAGCAAACCATAAATTACACTTAAGATGAACAGTATAAAAACATTTCCCCAGAATACTCAGCGTCACTAGCAGCATCATCAGCATCATCGACGTTTTCTTCAGGGACGGCGTCATCATTTTTGTCACAGGCGTCGGCAGAACGAGCAACAGCTTCAATCTCCTCCTCATCATCTTCTTTGCCGTTTACATGAGCGGTCATTCGCTCATCTTCGATGAACTTGAAGCATTGTACAGTTCTTCATTGGAGGATGCTGGCTTCAACGATTTTGCCAACTCTTCTTCAAGTTTATCAGAACATTTTTTTTCCTCTTTTATTTTCTTTCAATGATAAATGAAAATGAAAATGAAAAAAAAAAGAGAATCAAAGGGACTTCGGCGAAAATTAAAGGTATTTTGATTTGGGGATTTTGGGAAACCGATTTGAGGATATCGAATTGGGGGAAATTTTAAGGGATTTGGAGATTCAAGGTTTGGGGAACCAGACGTTCGGGGGTAATCTGAATTGGGGAAAGTAAAGGGAATTTGGGGCTCCAATAAACGATGCCGTTTTCAATCTATTAAGAGATGTTTGTGGCATTTTTTATGAAAACGACGGTAATTCATATCTTTTGCGGTGTTTTGAAAAACGGCCACTAAGTATGCAGCCCAATAATTTTTCTTTCTTTTTCTTCTCTTTTCTTATTATTATTATTATTATTATTTACTAAAATGGTTAGATTTTAATTTGGTCTCTCTAATATATTTAAATTTCAGATTTTTTTGTATATACTTTAATTTTTAATGTCATTTAGTCTATATATTTTTATAATATTATTAATTAATCCAAATAGTTAATATTATTAACTGTTTGATTAAAACATTACATGATAATATATAATTTGAATATTGAATCTTAGAGAATAGAGATTGAAATGTGATTTCCCATTTTTTAATCAAAATATCATTCAATGTGCACCAACAAAACGTCGCCGTTTTGTTTTAACCGAAATCACCTTTAGCGGCGTTTATACCTTAGCGCCGCTAAAAACGCACCTATTGCGGTATTTTACACAAAACACCACTAACAAATCCAATAAAACGGCGCCGTTTTGTTTAAAACATAATGATATTTTGCGGCGTTTTTTAGAAAAACGCCGCTATTGCAAATCTTTTGTGGCGTTTTCTAAATAAACGCCGCTAATGCCTTTTAAAATTAATACTATTTAATATATAAATTAAAAACCAATCACTTATATACCCAAAAAACTTTAAAATTATTTTAAATAATAGTATTTTAATTTTTATTTAAATAAATTTTTTTAAAAATTTAACTAATATTTAAAAGAATTAGATAAAATTTGAAATCTTGAAAATTTTTTAAAATTTTAATTCTTAAAAATTTGAAATTATTTAATATATAGATTAAAAAACAATCAGTCATATATCCAAAAAAACTTTAAAACTATTTCAAATAATAGTATTTCAAATTTTTAACATATATTTTTCACACTAATTATCCTAAACCCTAAACCCCTAACCCTTAACCCTTAACCCTTAACCCCTAACCCATGTCCCCTTAACCCTAAAACCCCTAACAACTAATTCCTAAACCCTAAACCCCATAACCTGTAAACCCCTAACTCTTAACCCATAAACCCTAAGCCATAAAACATAAACCCTAAACTTCTACCCCTTAACCTCTAACCCTTACCCCCTATCATCTAAACTTTTAATGATTAAAGTTTAGCATATATTTTTATAATTTTGAAATGATTAAATCAAAAATTTTCCACTATTCAAAGGGATGAAGTGCAATTTTACCTTTAAAATTTTTAAAATTTTCAAAAAACCAAAATGGAAAATTTTTCATTTTTAGAGGAGCAGAGACCCTTTCAACCCCCTACTAATGCCCCTAAATATATATTAATTATAAGGTTTAGGATTTAATTATTGAATATGATTCACTTGAGATTAACATACTATATACCCATGGCCATTAAACCTTAAACCATAAAACCCTAAACCATAAATATTAAACCCTAAATCCAAAAATAAATTTAATCAATATTAAGTATTGCTTCCATAATTTATTATGAACATAAGCTTTTACATTAATATCTATGTATATACACATCAACATCCATATGATGTTTTTTGGGGTTTAAGGTTTTAGAGGTTATAGTTTAGTGTTTATGGTTTTTTAGGGTTTAGGGGTTTAGTGTTTTAGGGGTTATAGATTAGTGATTATGATTTTTTTAGGGTTTAGGGTTTTAGGGGTTATATGACTTTTAGCGGCGTTTTGACCACAAACGCCACTATTGCTCTGGTTTTTAGCTGCGTTTTACCAAAAACAACACCGCTAATGCTCTGTTTTTTAGCGGCGTTTTTGGCTTTGTTTTTTAGCGGTGTTTTACCAAAAACACCGCTATTGCTTTGTTTTTAGCAGCCGCTAAAAACACCACTAAAAACGCCGCTAAAGCCCTATTTTCCTGTAGTGAGAATTTAAGCATGTTAGATTGATTTAAAAATTTTACTAGATGATTAGTATTGAAATGATTATATTATTTGACGCATGAATTGAAATGAATGTCTGTTCTGAGTTGTATTTTGATTGGTAATGCCTTGTAACCCCATTCCGGCGACGGATACAGGTTAGGAGTGTTGCATCTTCAGTTAACTCTGCTAAGACAATCACAGGCAAAGTCGAAGTGCTACCTAAATAAACATATTTTAAGTGTGAGGGTAGTACCTTTAATTCCAATTTAGGTGGCTCATCGATTAATGCTTTTGGTTGAACATAATCTTTTCTTTCTAATTCCAAAGATTCAAAACAAGATTGCGAATTAAATCCCTTTTGGTTAGCTTCTAACAAAGCTAAGTATTCTTCCCCCTCTTCTTCACTTGGAGTGTATAACATCAAAAATTGTTCCAATGGGTCCTCAAAAGAGTTGCGTTCCCATTTTGTAGGTAAATCCTCTAACTTGAATACTATAGAACAATCATCAACTGTGTTAGGAAATCAAATTGGCTTAAAAACATTAAAAGTTACCTAATTGTCCTGAACATGCATGGTAAGCTCGTACTTCTGCACATCAATAAGGGTAATTCTAGTTGCTAGGAAAGGCCTTCCTAGGATTATTAGCACCACTTAATATGCTTTAAAGTCTAAGATAACAAAGTCAGCAGGGAAAATAAATTTGTCTACACGTACCAATAGATCCTCAATTTGTCCTTGTGGATATGCTAAGGATCGATCTGCTAACTAAAGCGTGACTGTAGTAGGTCTAACTTCACCTATCCCTGACTTCATAAATATGGAAATGGGCATCAAGTTAATGCTCGCACCCAAATCACATAGTGCCTTACCACAATAAGTTGCTCCCATATTGCAAAGTATGGTAAAACATCCAGGGTCCTTTAATTTTAGGGTGGTTTATCTTGAAGGTATGCACTGCATTCCTTCGTCAGAGCTACCATGTGGAGTTCTCCAAGTCTTTGTTTCTTGGACAAGATATCCTTCATGAATTTGACATAATTTGGCATCTGCTCAACTTCTTCTACCAACGGAATGTTGATAAGAAGTTGCTTGAGTACATCTAGGAATTTCTAGAACTGGACTTCCTGCTTCTGCTGTTGAAGTCTTTAAGGGTAGGTTGGTGGAGGATTCTTATCTTGAACTGGTTGATTCGTCTTTTATGGCAATTCTTATAACAACCCATTTTTAGTGAAATCAGAACAGTGGTTTCGGGAGTACAAATCCAAGGTTGAAAATTTTATTTTATTATTTTATTATCTACAGCATGATAGAAATATCGTATAAAAATTTTGTTAAGAAATTTTATCGTTTACATGCTTACTTTGATAAAAGGACTAAATCGCGTAAAGTGCAAAAGTTGTGTTCTATTAGCTAAAGGTACTAAATAACTATAGAACATTATAGTGGAGGTCCTTATATGGTCATTAGCCCATTAAGGTTGTTAGTGGATGATCATGGCTTATTATTATTGAAATTTTGATTACTTTTTAAAGTTAATTTGGTAAATAAGTAATAAATGATAAATTAAAACAAAACAAATATACCATCATTTTCTATCATCTTCTTCCACCTATTTTTCAAAAGGAAAGAAGCCATTTTTGTTGAGCAACATTCGACCAAGCTTATATTGCCCAATTAGGTATGATTTTTGTCTCGTTTTTAATTATTTCTACGTTTCCACGATTGTTGTAGCTTAATCTAGCTAGCCCTAGGACTAATTTGTAAAACTATTAAACTTTAGGGTTTTCCATTGATGAGTATGCTTAAGCTTTGAAGTTTGATGGTAGAAAATGAATGATTGTTGCAGATAAACAACTTTTGTAAAGGAATTTTTAGTGAAATTGTCAAATAGGGACTAAGTTGAAAAATATAAAATATTATGTGGTAAATTTGTGAATTTATGAAATATATGGTCTGCTATTAGTATTATAGAAATCGACTAGGCTTGGGTATGGGAAAAATTGCATGAATTTCATTTTCCGAGCCTGGGGGCTAAATTGCAAAGAAATTAAAAGTATAGGGGCAAAATGATAATTTTTCCAAAATATGTTTTGGATTAAATTTAATGAACTATATGTTGAAATGAGTTAAATTTATCCATATACATTTAGTTAGACCTCGTACAAAGTTATGTCGGGGCAAAGAGAAAGTCTTAGAATAATCGCCTCCGTATCTACATATACTTGTCGAGGTAAGTTCGTGTGATTAATTGTGATTATATGTTTTATTTTGAAATATGTATGAATTATAAATTTCCTACATATATAAACGGTTTCATATCCAACTATGTACGACTACTGATCCCCGTTTGAACCTTAGGAATACATAGGATACAAATGACATGTCATTAGGGTTACCGACTTTAGCTCGTGAGAGCTTACTGATTCTTAGCTCATATGAGCATACATGTACAGGAATTGATGGATTACAATTTAGTACACCTCGTGTGTGCAACCCGAGTATCCAATGATATTCTAAATGGTTCAACGGGCAAAGTTTTGTTATGAGATTATATGAGTTTGATACGAGTTACTACAAGTATTTACATGAAGTACATGTAAATGATTAACACCCCTAACCCGTATCTGTCGTCGAAACAGGGTTTCAGAGTATTACCAAAACATTCAAAACATTTTTCAATTAATTTATGTTAATTACTATTCATTTACCGAAATCATAAGTATCATCCCTTATATGGACCCTCAAGGCCCAAAACCGGTGTGGGAATCAAATCGGGACTAAATTGGGAACTCAAAAATTTTTTCAAGAAATTCCAAAAAATTTGCTAGGTACAGGGCTCACACGCCCGTGTGGTCTAGGGAGACGCCTGTGTCCCTAACCCATGTAACTCTTTGACTTTTAAAGCATGAAGAAATTAAAGTCACATGGCCAAGTCACACGCTCGTGTGCTAGACCGTGTGGCAAATTTTTATTTTCAAAATTTAGGTCCAGTTTTCACATGACCATGTAACACGCTCGTGTCCAAGGCCATGTCAACCACATGGTTGAGACACACGCCCGTGTCTCTGCCTGTGTGCCCAATTCAGAGCATTCTGTTTGTAATAGTCCGTTTTTAGTCAAATCGAAATAGTGGTTGCGGGACCACAAATTCGAAGTCAAAATATTTATTTTATTATTATTTCAATGTTTATAGCATGATTGATTGATTGTGTGAAAATTTCGTTAAGAAATTTTATCGTTTAAATGGTTAATTTGATAAAAAGGACTAAATCACTTAAAGCGTAAAACTTGAGTTCTAATAGCTAAATGTGTCTAATAGCTATAGAACCTTAAAGTTAACTTTCTTATGTTGTAATTAGACCATAATTAGTGTGAGTGGACATAAATGGACATGAATAAATGAATTTAAATGATTTATAACAAAGTTTATTTTAGTAAACTAGTTAATAAAAGGTTAATTAAAAAAAACAATATTACTTCATTATTATCTTGTTAGCTGAAAATTAGGGATTAGAAAAGCCATGAAATTAGTTTGAAGGTTCGATCACTTTGAAGCTTGATTTGGTAAGTGATTTTTATTCCCTTTTTAATAATTTCTATGTTTTTGTGAACGTTGCATCTAGTACTAGCTAGCCCAGGGACTAATTTGCAAAATTGTTAGAGATTTTGAATGTTGCCATTTTGAATTTTATTGATAGATTATGAATATTTGATGGTAGTTAAGTAAGTTTTGTTAAGTGATTTTTAGTGAAAATGCAAAATAAGGATTAAATTGATAAATGTGTAAAGTTAGTGGTTAAAATGTGAAATAAATGAAAATTATGGGTTGCTAGGGGAATTATGGTAATTCAGCTAGCATGGGTATATTTGGAATTTCATTAATTTTTGATTTTATGAAATAAGGACTAAATTGTAAAATATGTGGGGTAAAAGTGTAAATGTGTTTTAAAGTGTGTTCTGGACTAAATTGAATGAATAGATGATTAAATAAGTTAATTATAAATATATTTAGATCAAGAAAAGAGAAATACAGACTTGGATCGGGGAAAAGATAAAGTTATCGACTCATCGACTCAATTCGCTGTTTTAATATCTGAGGTATGTTCGTATGTTATAATTTCATTTCAAATGTATTCTATATGCTTTGATATAGCATAAATTGTGATTATGTGACTTCGGAAAAATTTTGGGAATGATTTAACGATGATTTGATAGTTGGAATCCCGGTTGAACCTTAGGAATAGTTTAGGATGCTAGTGACATGTCATTAGGGATACTTTGAGTTAGCTCCGGGCCATGATATAGCACTTCGGGTGCAGGTTATACCGGTTTGGCTTTGGGCCAAGCATATCGGCTAATTTGGCTTCCGGACATGATATTAGAACATTGGAGATAAGTTACCTTGATTTGGCTACAGGCCATGGTATAGGTACTTATCGAGTGAGATCCTTGAGTATCCGAATTCTATTCCGATTGGTTCAACAGGTAAATGAAAGACGAGAATGTATATGAGGTTGGTACGAGATGGTATAGGTATGTGTATAAACTATTTTAGTTTTGAATTGAAGAAATGAGAATGAAAGTATATAGTTTTGTGAATGAGTATTTGAAAGGTCTGTTAGCTAATGTAAGTTACATGTTAATGTATTCAAATTATTGAATTATATTTATGTGATTGCATTAAGTTTATTTCATACAAGCTTACTAAGCTTTATAGCTTACTTCGTTTATTTTTCTATGTTTTATAGTGAATTCAAAGCTAGCTCGGATTCAGGGATCATCAAAGACATCGTCACACTATCTACCTATCACTCGGTACCTTTGAACTTTGGTATATTAAGTATATGGCATGTATCAGTATTTTTGGGTCATTTTGGTTATAACTTGCTAGTGATTTTGGCCATATGAGTTGGCATTGTAAATGTTATGTTTGGTATGTAAATATTTGGCCATGGGTGATGGTTTATTTTGGTTAATTTGGTATGTTTGGTCGTGTGGAAATAGGGCATACATACTAACTTGGGCCACACGGCCAACCACACGCCCGTGTGTCTAGCCTGTGTGCCCTTTGAAGTGGCCACACACACCCATGTGCCAGACCGTATGCTAGGCTGTGCCAAAACTGTAGGGTATACTGACTTATGCAACACGGCCAAGTCACACGCCCGTATGCTAGGCCGTGTACCAATTAGCGAGTATACTGACTTGTACCACACGGCTAGTCACACGCCCGTGTGTGAGTCCGTGTGGAGCATATTGACTTCAATTCAATTTCATCACCAGGGGACACATAGTCGTATAACTTGACCGTGTGTCACACACGGCTAAGACACACGCCCGTGTCTCTGCCCGTGTGGACAAAAATAGGCCATTTGCAAGGCCAATTTGCCACCCTTATTCATGCTCACCTAAACAATCAAAATGGTACCATTTCATCATACAATTAGGCAGCCAAAATCATGAACCAAATGCACAATTCATACCATTATAATTTCATCTATTCCAAATCTTAAATCACTACCATTTACTTAACCAAATACATGCCAAAACAATATCAATCTATATAGTTCATTTACCATAATTCACGTACACATAACTTTCTTATAAATAACCAACACAACACCTAAAATCATATTTCATCAAGGCGTTTCTCAAGCATTTATACTCCACAAATTAATTAACCATTTGAGCAACTATAAAACCATAACCACATTCATACCAAACATACCAAAATAAGCCATCACTCATGGCTATATATACAAACCAAAACATTTACAATTTACAAGTCAAATCTCATGGCTATAATCACAACCAAAATACCACATCTATCCTATACATGCCATATACTATTAATGTATAATCCAAAAGTACCAACTTAGATGTTTGATAGTGCGATAATCTTCTCGACGACTCCCAGATTCGAGCTAGCCTTGATGACACTATAAAACAAGGGAAAAATACACAAAGTAAGCTAATAAGCTTAGTAAGCTCGTACGATATAAACTTAACTAATCACAAATACCATATTCATCAATCTAAACATACTTAGTCCTTATTTCACAAATTCAATAAACCCAAGCTTAGCCAAATTACCATAGTGCCCCTAGCAGCCTATAACTTTCATTTATTTCACATTTCAACCACTCAATTAACACATTTCACAATTTAATCCTTATTCTGTATTTTCATCAAAAATCACTTTACAAAACATGAAAATCTATCATCAAACTTTCATATTTCAACATTAAACATCAAGGAACACATAGATTTAACAATGGAAATTCTTAAAATCTTTAACAGTTTCAAAATTAAAGGTACGGGCTAGCTAGATTGAGCTGCAACAATTACAAAAACATAAAAATCATAAAAAATCGAGCAAAAACAGTACCTTAATCAAGCTAGGAGTTTGTTGAACCTTAGAAAGCTTCAAACCATTTCTTTGTTTTCTATTTTCAGTTGTATGTGAAAAAGATGAACATAACTTTCATTTTTTTTATTTTAACTTAATAAACTAAATTACCTTTTTAACCTTTATTATAAACATATAAAAACATATAACGGATGGCCATAATTGTCCACTGACACTAAATATGGTCTAATTACAACATAAGAACCTTAAATTTAGGGTTCTATAGCTATTTAATACTCTCAGCTAATAGAATAACACTTTTGCACTTTATGCAATTTAGTCCTTTTTCTCAAATTGAATATTCAAACGATAAAATTAACTCACGAAATTTTTACACATATAAAATAACATGCTGTAAATACCGAAAATAATATTAAAATAATTTTTAGACATCGAATTTGTGGTTCCAAAACCATTGTTCTGATTTAGCTAAAACTAGGCTGTTACAACTTTCCCCCTTAGGGATTTTCGTCCCCGAAAATCTTACCAGTGAATAGGTTCAGATATTGTTTTCCCATAGCATCCTCGAGTTTCCATGTAGCTTGTTCAACCCCGTGTCGATGCCATAATACTTTCACTAATGCGATTTTCTTATTTCTTAACTCTTTGATTTCACAAGCTAAAATTCGAATCGATTCTTCAGCATATGACATGCCACCAATAATGTTGTTTCAAATCGTTATACATTTTTGTGCTCTCCGGATGTACTGATAAACAACTATTGTGTGCTTCGTTTAGAATCTTCCGAATAAGCTCAGAATTTCTTGGTACACATATTCTATCACGAAACATCAAACAGTCATCAGGCCCTATTTGAAATTCTGAATTAGAAGTCGACTCACACTGAGCTCGTTTTGCTTGCAATTCATTATCAAATTTTTAAGCCTCACAAATCTGCTATAAAAATAACGGTCTCACTTTCAACTTGGCTACTATCGAACCGTACCCAGACAAATCTAACTGTGTGTTCAAAGCACATACAAAAAATAAGGATTTTCGACTCAAAGCATCAGCAACTGCATTCGCTTTCCACGGATGATAGTCAATCACTAATTCATAGTCTTTGGAGTCATTAGATATTTCAAGCTTTTGTGGTCGGTATAAATATGGCATTTCTCACCAAACAAGTAATGACGCCAAATTTTCAATGCAAACACTATCACGACTAACTTTAGATCATCCATCGGATAATTCTTTTCGTGTGGCTTCAACTGTCTCAAGGCATAAGCTACAACTTTGCCTTCCTGCATCCAAACACAACCCAGGCCATTTAACGATGCATCATTGAAAATTATGAATTCTTTATCCAACTCAGGCTGAACTAACACTAGTGCCTCTATAAATAATGCTTTCAACTATTTGAAACTCTGTTGACACTTTTCTGACCACTCAAATTTAACATCTTTTTGAAGCAATCGTGTCATCGGAGTCGCAATCATCGAGAAACCTTGCACAAATCATCTATAATAGTAGGCTAGTCCCATAAAACTACGAACTTCGGATACTTTTCTTGGAGGCTTCCAATCTATAATCGCAAAAATTTTGCTCAAGTCAACTCGGATACCCACGGCTGAAACTATATATCCCAGAAACTCACATTTACTGAACTTTGCAAACAACTGTTTATCTCTCAAAGTTTGTAATGCGATTCTCAAATGTTCAGCATGCTCAGATTCATTATGAGAGTAAATCAAAATATCATTAATAAACACAACTACGAATCAGTCTAAGTTCGGCCTAAAAATCTGGTTCATCAAGTCCATAAAAATAGCAGGTGCATTTGTTTGTCCGAAAGGCATAACAAGAAATTCGTAGTGTCTGTACCTTGTTCTAAATGCAGTCTTTGACACATCTGAATCTTTAACTCGCAACTGGTAATAACCCGATCTCAAGTCAATTTTTGAAAATACTGTTGCCCCTTTTAACTAATCAAACAAATCATCTATTCATGGCAAAGGGTACTTATTCTTGACGTCACTTTGTTGAGCTGTCTATAGTCTATACACATTCTCATCGTGCCATCTTTCTTTTTCACAAATAACACCAGTGCAACCCAGCGAGAGAAATCTGGTCTAGCAAAACCTTTATCAGTCAACTCTCGCAATTGAGCTTTCAATTCTTATAACTTTATCGGAGCCATTTTGTACAGAGCTATCGATATCGACATTGTTCCCAGTACTAATTCAATACCAAACTCAACTTCTCTGATAAGTGGTAAACCCGGTAACTCTTCTGGAAACACATCTAAATACTCGAACACAAATGGTACTAATTCAATCTTTGTTTTTATCACTTTCGTATCAAGTACATATGCAAGATAAGATTCACACACCTTTTTCACAAACTTCTGAGCTAACATAGACGAGATCACATTTGGAAAACTACTCAGATCATCAGATTCAATTTTAATAGTCTCGTTATTCTGACATTTTAGTTCAATTGTCTTTTGTCTACAATTTACCATAGCCTCATGCATTGTTAGCCAATCCATACCCAAAATCACATCAAATTCATCAAATGGAAATAACATCAGATTAGCCAAAAAACATAAATCCCGATGCATTAACGTACAATTCTTACACACTTTGTCAACCAAAACACATTTGCCTAAGGGGTTCAATACTCTAATCTCAAATTCAGTGGACTCTACAGGCAAAGTCTTACTGGATACTAAATTCATACACATATAAGAATGAGTTGATCCTGGATCTATCAATGCAATCACATTAGTATCATAAAGAGTGAAAGTACCGGTGATAACATTTGGAGATGATGCTTCTTCGCGAGCACGAATAGCGTAAGCTCTGGTAGGTGCTCTGGCTTTCGATCTTACTGTTGAGTCCTTTGTTGCCCCTCTACTACCACTTAAATTTCCTGTAACTCTAGGTGGTCTACCTCTATTCAGCGTGTTACTTGGTCTCACATTCTGAACTTTACTTTTCTCATCTAGCTCAGGGCAGTCTTGTATGAAATGATCTATCAAACCACATTTGTAACAAGATTTATTATTTTTTATTCCAGCATTCTCTGAAATGTCGTCTCCCACACTGCTGACATTCAAGTTTGTTGTCTCGCACATTGTAGCTTGAGCTTTAGAACCAGAGTACTTTTTTCTATGATCTCTATTTGAATATTCATCGAAAACATTTGGGCGAGTATAGGAATCTCTAAATTTCTTTGATGAAGATTGATACGGCTTACTCACTGATCTTTTTCTTGAGCCTCTAGCCTCTAAATCTGCTTTTCTCTTTTCTTTGCCAAGATCTTCAGCTTTACAAGCCCTTTCAACCAACAAATTCTTTCAATTCTAGAATTCCAACTAGAAGTTTTATATCTTCGTTAAGCCCATCAACAAACTGCTTGCATATTTTTCATCAGTAGACACATACTCTCGAGCATACTTGCTTAATCGTACGAATTCTCTTTCATATTTAGTAACAGTCATTCTGCCTTGTTTTAACTCTAGAAACTCTTTATGCTTTTGATCAATGAATTGCGGACTTATATATTTCTTTAGGAACTCTGTCTGAAAGAATTCCCAAGTAACCCGTTCTTTTGGAACCAGAGATATCAGCGTGTTCCACCATTGATATGCGGTGTCTCTTATCAAATATACAACATATTTAATACATTCATCAGGAGTACAAGACAATTCGTTGAATACTTGAATCGTATTCTCAAGCCAGAATTAAGCTCTCTCAGCATCATCATTAGTAGTAGCCGAAAACTCTTTAGGCCCGTGTTTATAAATGTTATCTACTGGTGGCTTATTTCACCGTATCGAATCTACAACATGAGGAACAATAGGGATTTGTTGAGGAATAGGTGGGGGTGGAGGTTGTTGAGTAGCCAGATTCATTCGAGCGAACTCCATGAACCACTAACTCATCATTTGGAAAAAGGCTTGTTTAGTCTCTCCCTCATGGCTACTCGTTAGAGGCCTAGAATCGGATGGCGCTGCCCCTTGAGCGAAAGCAGGCACATTACTGTCTACATCATCTGCTATAGCTCTTTCGGGATCCATTACTATACGAAAACATAATTTAAGCTGTCAGGAATCATCACACTATTGTAGAGTATATATGGCATGCATAGCTAGTCTCTAACACACGCTACGTTAGTCCTAGAATCAACTAAACTGTAGCTCTGATACCAATAAAATGTAACACTTTTAACCCGTATCCATCATCGAAATAGAATTAAGAGGTATTATCGATCAATACATAATATGTAGCATACATTTAACAACATTAAGCATTCATTTGCATACATCATTCAATACACCAACATTGTCCCTTATAAAGGCCTACGAGGCCTTAAACATGCTTTAAAAGTGGTTCAGGACTAAACTGATATTATACAAAAATTTTGGATACTTAGAAAAATTTCAAACATACAGGGGTCACATGCCCATGTGAATAGGTCGTGTGTCTCACACGACTCCAGACACGCCCATGTCTCAAGTCGTGGGAAAATAGGGCATACATACTGACTTGGGTCATACGGCCAACCACACGCCAGTGTCTTTAGCCTGTGTGCCCTTTGAAGTGGCCACACAGGCCCTTGTGCCAGGCCGTGTACTAGGCCGTGCCAAAAATGTAGGGTATATTGACTTATGCAACACGGCCAAGTCACATGCCCGTGTGCTAGGCCATGTGCCAATTAGGGGGTTATACTGACTTTTACCACACGACCAGTCAAACGCCCATGTGTGAGACCGTGTGGAGCATATTGACTTTATTTTAATAACCACACCAGGGGACACACAGCCGTGTAACATGACCACGTGTCACACATGGCTGAGGCACACGCCCATGTCTCTACTCATGTGGACAAAAATAGGCCATTTGCATGGCCATTTTGCCACCCTTATTCAAGCTCACCTAAACAATCAAAATGATACCATTTTATCATTCAATTAGGCAGCCAAAATCATTAGCCAATTGCACAATTCATACCATATCCATTTCAACCAAATTCAATACTTAATTCAATACTAATTACTTATTCAAATACTTATCAACTCAAATTTCAAAATCATACTTCATCAAAGCATTTCTCAAGCATTATACACCATAAATCAATTAACCATTTGCAATTATAAAACCATAACCATATTCATACCACAATAAGCCATCACTCTTGGCTATATATACAACCAAAACATATACATTTACAAGCCATTTCTAATAGCTAAACACACACCAATAGTAACATCATTCACAAGCCAACTTTCATGGCTATAATCACAACCAAAATACCATAAGTAGCTTATACATGCCATGTACCATATTTGTACAACTTAAAAGTAACAAGTAGATGTTCGATAGTGTGATGATGTTCTCGATGACTCCCAGATCCAAGCTAGCATTGATTCACTATAAAACATAGAAAAAAAAACATAAAATAAGCTTCATAGCTTAGTAAGCTCGTATGTAAATAACTTAAATCATTGAATAAGTGTAAATAAACCAATTTTACATTAACTACAAACCTTTCTCATGTCTTAAAACATGATTAAATACCATCTCATTGAACTTTCTCTATTTAATACTCGAATAGGTTCTGTACATACCTGTATCACCTTGTACTAACCTCTTTCTCAACCATCTAATTCGTTTACCCATTGAACCATTCAGAATAGAAATTGGATACTCAATAGTCTCATACGATAAGTACCTATACCATGGCTAGTAGCCAAATCAAGGTAACTTATCCGAATCCAAATTATTCGATATGCATGACCTGAAGCCAAATTGGTATAACACGCACCCGAAGTGCTAATATCATGGCCCGAAGCCAACACAACTTATCATCTAATAACAAGACACTAGTATCCAAATCTATTTCTAAAGTTCAACCAGGATTTCACACCTTCCGTTTCTATCATCGAATGCATTTGTAGAGTTGTTTTCACAATTCGAACATAATCCATAATCTCATAATCACAATTTATGCAATATCAAAGCTTTTAACCTTTTGCTTTCCTCGATCTAGTTTTGTAGTTGGTCTTTTTGGATCTATATGGATAAATTTAACTATTAATCTATCAGCTTTCATATACAATCGCATTCTATTGCATCTCAGGTAAAATTACCATTTTGCCCCTATCTTTTTCAAAAATTTTGATTTCGTCCCTAGGCTCGAAAAATGAAATTCATGAAATTTAACCCTCTTTCCAAGCCTAGCCAAAATTTATAAACAACATTTATTGCATACATTTTTCAAAAATTTCAAAATTTTCCATGGGTTTTTACCATTTTTCATTTTAGTCCCTAAATCAAGTTTTCATCAAAATTTGCTTTGTAAAAGTTGTTTATCTATGAATAACTCTTTATTTTCTACAATAAATTTCTAATTTTCTGCATATTCATCCATGACCCAAATTTCATACCTTGATAACTTTTCAAATTTATCCCCTAAATAGAGAGATTAAACTATCTCGGTTTCAAAAATATAAAAATCATTAAAAACAAGACTTGATTTCATACCTTTTCAGGCTTGGTAAGTTGTCTTCCTCTCTCCTAGGGTTTCCATAGAAATTTTGGGGAAGATGATATGAAATTAGATGAATAATTCTTTTTATTTAATTTCCATCTTTTAATTTTAGTGATTTCCAATTTCGTCCCTTGTCTTTTCTAATTTTTCCATGGATGAGTCATTAAAATATCTACTAACTACCCTTCAATGGTTTAATTACCATATAAGGACATTACGTTTTGAATTTCATAGCTATTTGATACCTATAGCTACTAGAATCCAACTTTTGCATTTTATGCAATTTAGTCATTTACCTAATTAACCACTCGATCGATAAAATTTTCGTATCAAATTTTTCATGTTACCTTTCTATCATGATGCCAACCATAAAATAAAATAAAATAAATTTTATTTTTAACTCAGATTTGTGGTCTCGAAACCACTGTTTCGACCTCACCGAAATTGGGATGTTACATGATACATTGATTTATGAAATGGATGATACATGTTTATGAAACTTGAGTATTTGTTGAGTTCATCCATGTATATTGGCTATTATATGTGTTTCACATGGCTAACATGTTGATGAATATGTGCTTAGACATTTGGCCAAGTTGAGTTGGGATATGCTATGTTTTACTTACCTAAATTTTGATTAAATGATAAGTTAAATTATATGTTATACGAACTTACTAAGCTTAAATTCTTACTCTATGTTATTTTTCGTGTTTTGTAGTGCTTCAGAAGCTCATTCAGGTTCAAAGCTTGTCGGAGCTATATCACACTATCCATCGGCTCTTTTCATACTTTTAGTTGGTTACATTTTGGTTATATTGGCATTTATGAGTTATTTTGGCTAAATGTTGGCCTATATGTGTTTTTTTTAATTAGCCACTTATTTGGCTTGTTTTTTAGTATTCTGGTATGTGAATAATTTACCTTATAATGTTGATGTGTGGATTGATTTGTGGTTGAATGAAGAAGGGTAAAATAGTAGTCGAATATGTATATGAGGTATGTTTTATAACTTGGTGTCATTTGGTGCTATGTTATGGTAAGCATATATGTATTTGATGCTATTGAATAAGTGGTACAATTGGTACCAAATGGTCAGTTTTGGTAAATGATTTACATGTTGTATATTGATGCAATTATACATAAAACTTGGTTGATTACTTGGTTACATGGATTACATGGTTGCACATATTTATACTTGTTATTTGAGGTGCCTAAGGGCATATTGGTTGTATGTGATTATACCACATGTTTAAAGCTTGTTCATGCTTGCTCTGGATGCTTGATTATAGCTTGTGTATGAGTGCAATTTGGGTGTAGGTGGATACCAATTTGGGTGAGAAATATAACTTGTAAAATGATTAAATTTTGTCCACAAGGGTAGAGACACGGGCGTGTGTCTCATCCGTGTATGACACATGGCCAGGTGACACGGCCATGTGTCCCCTGTAGTTCTAAAGGGTTGCAAGTCAGGTTATTACACTGCCTAGCACACGAGCGTGTGGCTTGGCTGTGTGGCCCAAGTCAGTGAGTTACACGGGCACGAACACGGACTGGGACATGGCTGTGTGTCCATATTTCAAATGCCCACACGGCCTAAGACACGTACGTGTCTCTTGGCCATGTGAGTCACACGACTGTGTGATCCCTACAGCTTTGAAAATTTTTAATGTTTTTAAAAAAAATTTCTATGAGTTTTTGATTTAGTCCTAACTTATTTCTAACGTGTATTTAAGGCCTCAAGGGTTGTATAAAGGATAGTATGTATGATTTTGTTTGATTTTGATATGACTATTGATATGATATGAAATGTTTGAAATTTCTGTCTATTTGATCTATAAACTCCGGTAATGCTTCGTAACCCTATTCGGGCGACGGATACGAGTTAGGGGTGTTACAATTCTACATCAAACAAAGGTGTTAGTCTATTGAAATTAACTGCTTCAGAAGTTACCTTATCAGCTTTTGCAAATTTTGGTTCTAGTGAAGCT
This sequence comes from Gossypium longicalyx, assembly GCA_025698465.1. Classification (NCBI taxonomy): domain Eukaryota; kingdom Viridiplantae; phylum Streptophyta; class Magnoliopsida; order Malvales; family Malvaceae; genus Gossypium; species Gossypium longicalyx. Next base: position 24,150,392 of record CM047000.1, read on the forward strand.
AGAATTTCACAACTTGGTTGAACTTCCACTTTATCTTGAGCATCAGCTTGCTCCTTTTCAACTTCGACAGTGTTGGGCTCTAAAGTCTTTCCGCTCCTCAATGTTAATGCTTTACAATGCTCTTTCCCCAGATCTCTTTGATTCTCCGTATCACCAGGCAAAGCACCTTGTGGTCAATTCCTAATTTTAGTAGCAAGTTAACCCACATGATTCTCCTAATTCCTTAAAGTGGCATCATTTTTTGCCATATATGCCTTCAATAGGTTTTCTAGGCTGTTGGAAGGTTCAACTTGAGTATGTTTCTGAACTTGTTGCGTAAATACAGGTGATTGGGTTGATCTAGGTTGTGCATAAGTGTTACTGGGTCCAACGCCTTTGTTACTCTAAGAGAAATTCGGATGGTTTCACCAAGATGGGTTATAAAAATTGGATTGTGGTCCCTACCTACCTCGATTTTGGTTTTGGTTACCCAAGTAATATATAGATTATTGGTTAAAATGAAATTCTTTGAACAAGTGCTCTTCCCCATAATAAGCATAGGTTACATTTTGGAATTCATTTGGTGTCTAAGCTGCAAAATTATTAAACCCATTAGTAGTAAAATTTTTAAGGAATGAGGATATCGATGATACCTGATATGTGAGTGAAGTGAGAGTATCCACTTTATGTATTCCTACGACTCATCTTCTTGATGCTACTCAATTGGATGGCCATTGATAATTGTTGCTGGCAATCCTCTCGATGATTTCATAAGCCTCCTTATAAGACATAGAAAGGAGAGCACTGTTACCAAAAGCGCCCACTACCATCCTTGTGTGAGCCTTAAGACTGTTATAGAAGCATCTAGTTGGATGCAATGCGAGATTCTGTGATGCGGCTACCTTCGTAATTGTTATTTAAATCTTTCTCATGCGTCATACAAGGACTCCTCATCCATCTATTGGAAGGTAGTGATCTCGTTCCTCAACTTAGCATTCTTGCTACGTAGGAAATACTTCATAAGGAAACTTTCAACTAACTCTTACCATGTGGTAATAGAATCTAGTGGTAATAAATTCAACAAGGCTCGAGCTCTGTCACTTAGTGAATATGGGAACGACTTTAATTGTAATGCATCTTCGGATACTTCAACTAACTTGAAGGAATCACTCACCTTCTTAAACAATCTTAAGTGAAGGTGAGGATCTTCGGTAGGCATTCTACTGAATTGGCCCACTGTCTGAAGCATTAAGAATATGATTGACTTCAACTCGAATTGTTGTGCCTCGATTTCAAGTCTCCTAATACCCGAATTAAGCTAATGAAACAACATCACAGCATATTGTCTTAAGGCTCTACCCTTATCAACAACAATAACGATAGGATTTTGAGCATGATTTTCTCTATTTCCTTGATTTTGATTTCCAAAGTTCATCTCTTCGGTCCTTTTTTGAACTGCTTGTCTTCTTCTTTGTTGAAAAGTCCTTTTAGTCTCAGGGTCTACGGGGAGCAAGTCAATAATTTGATCAGTACTCATAAACACTTGAAACAAACACAAAAAAATATTGGAATTAAAATTTAACAGAAAAAAATAGACCAAAATGCAAAATAAACAATTTCAGAAATAATGTCTTTTCAAATAGTCCCCAGTAACGGCACCAAAAACTTGGAACAAAAAAAATGTGCAAGTGTACACAATCGTTATCAAGTAATAAAGTGACAAGTAAATGTCAACTTATCGTACTCAGAGGAACTATGAAAGAAAAATATTTATGAAATGTAAATCAAACACTTTGGTGATTGGAAAATATGTTGTTTTGAATAAATGATTTAAAAACTAAAAATTAACTAAGTAATAAAAATAGAAAGTAAAAATTCCATTCCACGATTTCAAAAAGATGAGTTTTAATCAATATGAAATAATTGCGTTAGATCAATTACATTCCTTAACTTAGAATTACTAAACCCAAGTTCATTTTGTTACAAATAATTTCATGGAAACCTGGTAATTTGTTAACTAATGCATATATATACTTACTAAATTAACCAATCTCTTGAACATTTTTCATTGCTAATTCAAATAATTAATCAATCTTCATAAGAAAATAAACAATTAAGTAAGGTAACAAAATATTTCCGTATTGAAATAGTTTAATCACAATAATCTTGCAAGTTATGCAAAGCTAATGTACTATTTAATACCGTTGCTAATTTAACCCTCAGCTACCTTAGAAGATAAAACATGCACCAATTAAATATATTGTCAATTAATTACTATTTCAATATGTTTAATAATTAATTCATTCGTTTCTTTATATTTTATAATGCAAGTATAACATAAGCATGATTTTATTTAATTAAACAACTTACCGAGGCCTATAACAACACAAACATGATTTTAATAATTTAAGTGGACAGAATGCAATCATTCTAACACGAATTAAATTTAAGTTATTTTAATTAGAAAAGAACAACAACATAGAAAATATTCATTTTCATGATCACAACATAAACAAGAAAATTAAAGAAAACGGAACTATAAAGCAAATCTAGTATTTCTTTGAAGCCAGACTAGTGCGCTCCGCTTCTTCTCTACTTGTTATGTTGAACTGAGGCCTCCATGAACAATTGAATGCTAATATTCCATGGTGGATAAATATCTTTTATAAGACGAAAATCAGCATGGGAATGAACAAGAAAAAGGGGAAAACTAAGAAGGGAAAGGAAGAGAGAAAATAAGTGAAAGAGAGAGATGTGTGGGAATGAATAGTCTGCTGAATAATAAATGAAGAGGGGTATTTATAGGTGTGAATGGTTGTTAAAAATAACAAATAAATTTCAGCCATTTAGTCTCCCTTGGTTGGTCATATATGGTTCAAAGTTTGAATGTTTCAACTTTGCTATCTTTAGCTTGGGACAAAAAGATAAAGGCACAGAAAGTGGAGGAGGGGCTTGAATAGAATTTTGGAGAAGCTCAAGTACTATTTTTCAAGTAGGAAAATCAGCTAAAATAAACTCATTGGATAAACCATAGGGACGGTTTTGGGCTACCAATTTGCTTGGTGGATTAGTCTTCTATGCTTAGCATACTGGACCACTTTCTCCTTTAGACTTTATATTAAATTTTAACCCAATAATTTTTGGATAAAAATTAAATATAAATAGATAAAATAATTATTATTTGGACCATCCTTGGCTGGAAAAATAATCATTCTTTCTCTTAGTGCATTTGATGCAAAAATTACCCCAACAGTTCAAGCCTTTCGAGGTGAATACCAAGCCAATTTTCACCTTTTCTGCAAAACTGTCGAAAATAAACCAAATTTGTAAAAAATTATTATAAAAATATTTAAAATTCAATATGTTAATAATTTAAGTTCAAATTAATTATTTTACAATTATAATATGAATTTCGACAAAAATTATTACGAAACTGCATGAATTAGAGCTCAAAAGGTACTAAAAAAGTCTATATAATTTTGTGTTTCCATATATCTCGTAGGATGATTCCACTTACGCATTTGCATTGCTTTCATACAAGACAACTCACTACCATTTTTTTAAAGCAGTCAATAACGGGCGGAGTATCTTGGTAGAATAATACTATTGCAGACTAACACTTAGCGGTTGGCCCGTAAAAACTCATGTATAAAATTTTGCATTTGGTGGAATTTTCTGTGCGGATCCAGACACGGTAGTTTATACACGTGGATTCAAACTTGGTGGGTTCATACATGCAAATTCCTACCTATGGGTTCCTATTTCTTATACACACTTTCACGGATTCACACTTGTAGACTCACATGTACAGATTCATGCATGCAAACTCATTCTTGGTGGACTTAGATTCGTAGGATAATACCTTGGCGAACTTAGACTTGAGGATTTATATTCATTGGTTAGCTCGTGCGAAATCTTGCTTGAAGAATACTCCCTGCAGACTCTTGCTTGAAAGATAGTTCATGCAGACTCTTGCTTGAACGATATTCCATGCTAACTCTAACTTGAAGAGTCGTCCTTGTGGACTCTTGCTTGAAAGATAGTCCATGCAGACTCTTACAGTAACACCCCTTACCCATGTCTGACACCGGGACAAGATACGAGGCATTACCAGACTTAAACATGCACATACATGTAAAATCAAGCCATAAAATTTCAATCATATCAGAATCATTCGATCACATGCAAAGTGTCCCATACACGACCCTTCGAGGCTCTAAACATGCATTAAAAGCGGCTTGGGACTAAATTGAGAACTCACGAACATTTTTACAACACTTAGAAAATTTTCATGCTTAAAGAGTCAGACGCCCGTGTCACCAGGCCGTGTCCCTCACACGGTTAAGACACACGGCCGTGTCTCATCCCGTGTAGTTAACTTTTAGGCTATTTTCTAAGCCTTTTTGTCACCCTTACATGCACACACATATACTTGGATCCGATGGCATTCAACATTCTCAATTATGACACAAACATATCATTTACCTATCAATATGCATGTATTACACATTCTCACATTAAACCAAGACTACTCATGCCATAGTTATCTTTGCGCCATTTTAATTCTAACTTATCATTAAGCATACATATTTTATCCAAGTTATGTCTTTATAGCGTATCCACATTTCACATGCATAAAACAATATGCTTGACTAAGACATTCTACACCAATTCCATATTCAATTTAACATTATTACTATTTCTCACATTATACCATTGTACCATGGTTACCAAACTATCCATCAAATGTCCATGTTCAAGGCATTATCGTTTTATTTCCATATTACACATTTAATTCATGGTCATGACCATCTCGATTGGTCATAAAACATGCATTCAACACATAGGACATATTACCGACCATGCATGGCAAACAACCATATTTATATCACAATTATTAGACATAACATGAATAGCTAGATTTACAAATCATAATCAATAGCTTAATATAGGCCAATACATTTGGCCAAATTATAATAACACATGTTATAAAACTAGGTCCCTATACATGCCACTCACTTGATAATTCTAACATATGTAACAATATTCCAAATGTATTGGCTTGATAGTGTGATGCTGCCTCCGACGATCTCCAACCCTGAGCCGACTTGACAACACTAAAAGAAATGGAAAGGAGGGAGTAAGCTTTACACTTCGTAAGCTCGCATGAAAAATAATAAGCAATGTATTAACATGCTATGTTTCAATTTCTCTCTATTTATTCAAAGTGTAGTTAAGCTATTTTCTCGAGTCATAGTCACTAAATTATTTATATCTGGAGATACGGGACTCCAAATTGAGAACCCCTAATTTTCTCTGAAACTACACTCACATATCTTCTTACCTTAAAATTTTAAGAATTTTTGGTCAAGCCAATAAGTACAGTTTATTCTTTAAAGTCACCCCTATTTTGTTGTCTGGCAGTTCCAACCCCTCTGCACTAAAATTAATTATCTCTTCGTACAAGAATTGGATAATGTTCATGCTTGTTTCTTTCAAAAATAGACTCATTAAGTATTTTAATTATATAATTTATAACCCATAATTATTTTTGTACAATTTTTAATGATTTTCTCTAATCAGAATAGGGGATTCTGAAATCATTCTAACTCTATCTCACAAAAATTCAAATATCACTGAATACAAAATTCTTTTGCTTTCACCCTTTTTTATATAAAAATAGACTCAATAAGCTTTTATTTCATATCTTATTCAACTTCTAATTCATTTTTCCACCATTTTTGGTGATTTTTCAAAGTCACACAACTGCTGCTGTCCAAAACTATTTTGTTACAAATTTGACTCTTACATAATCTCACTTACTCCATTCCATCTTTCTGAAAGTTCACTCAACTATCGAGCACATTGCTCATAAATTTTCACACACATATACCTACACTTATTCATCACATAGTCATATTCAATTACACTATTCATTACATGATCACATGTATTTTCACTTAGTTAATTTCCCGTTGAACTCATCGGAATAATAAATGATACTCGGTGGCCTGCACATATTACCACCCTTGTAACCAAAGCTATTTGGTGCACATAGTAGCCTGCACTTAGTACTACATTTGTGACCAAAACCGTCTCTTATACATAGTGGCCTGCACTTAGTACTACACATGTAACCTAGCCATCTGGTACACGTAGTAGCCTGCACTTAGTACTACACACATGACCTAAAACCATCTTAGACACATAGTAGCCTGCACATAGTACTACACATGTGTTCTCACAACGGATCATTCCTATCTTTTCTATTCCAAAGGTCCAACCGAGAAATTCCTCACTTTTCAATATTTTACCAATTCATCCATAATCAACTTCAATTCATAATTTACATCAAGTGATCATTCAATATACAACCACATCTCATATAATAACAAAATATTATAACATAAGTAAAAATAATATATTATTTACATACTCGTTTCAATGAAACATCATATTCCATCAAACTTCCAATATATTAAATCATACAATTTATGCCATAATAATAGATAATTACAATTCAAGCATGATATTGCATTATTATTATCATATGAACTTACCTCGACACCCAAAATAGCAAGAAGGAACATAACCGTCGATTTTCCATTTTTCACTCGATCTAGGTCCAATCCTCGTTTTCCTTGATTTATAATATCACATTTAGTCTAATTATTTGTCACATTATTTAATGTGATTCAAAAATCATATTTTGGAAAATTTACAATTTTGCCTCTAAAATTTCACATATTTATAATTTAGTCCCTAGGCTCGTAATTCAATTTCTTGATTACCCAAGCCTAGCCAAACCATATTCAAGCTTATGGTAGCCCACATTTCTCATTAAAATAGATTTTTAGTTACCTATTTTACACCTTTTTCAACTTAGTCCTTTTTAGGCTTTTTCATGAAAAATCACTTAGTAAAAGGAGTTAAACACATTCCAAACTTTCATATTCTACCATTAAACATCAAAATACTAGCACGTCATGCATGGGTAAAATTTTAAACATAAAACTTAGCTCAAAATAATGGTAGAAATGAATAGATCATGTTGCCGGGACTTCAAAAATGCATAGAATGTTAAAAACGGGGCTCGAGATCACTTACTATTGAGCTTGGAAGCTTGGGAACCCTAGCCATGGCTCCCCTATTGATTCACACGGCCATGGGAGGAAGATGGACACTAATTTGGCTTTTATTTTGTCTTTTAGTTCATTTTACCCCTAAATGACCAAAATGCCCTTTTTACTATTCTTTCAAAATTTTCCCATCCAAGGCCATTTTTGTCCAAATCTTTAGAACTTGGTCAAATTACTCTTTAAGGACCGCTAATTAATAATCTAATTCAATTTCATGTAAATCGCTTCTAAATCACAGTTTTACAAATTATTCAATTTAGTCCTTAAAGTCTAATTAAACACTTTTCACATAAAATTTCCTCATGAAATTTTCACACAAGCATAGAGACATATCATAGACCTTACCTTTTTTTTTGTTTTGTATGGAAGATCTATCTAGAATGGTCTTACAAGCCCAAAGAAATAATATTTAGGGGTATTGAGACGAGCCAATATGGCCCTCGTATTAATCACTTTTTTTGTTGATTATGCCTTGCGCTTTGCAAGAAATAAAACAAGCGAGGTCGATGGTTTTTTAAATATCATTAGGGATTTTGAGAAAGTATCGGGTCAATAAATTAACCAAGATAAACTGATTATCTTATTTAGACCGAATACCCCTAATGATCAACGTCAAATGTATGGTAATATTCTTATGATGAGAGTTGTTGATAAACTTGATAACTATCTTGGTCTCCCTATTTCCATAGGTAAAAAGAAGTCTCTGACTTTTAAAGGCATTTCCAATCAATTCTCATGCAAGGTCAATAGTTGGTCAAAACAGCTCCTCTCATATGCATCAAGTAGTTTTACAATCACTTCCTACTTATGCCTTTTCAGTTTTTTTTGCTCCTAAGGGAAGTTTGGAAGATTTTCAATCCAATAGTAGCTAAATATGGTGGACGAGCAAGGAAAAAGGGAGGGGTTGGTCGATGATCGCATGGGAAAGAGGTTGCCACCCCAAAGGAATAGGAGGGCTTAGTTTCCGTGATCTCTATCTTTTCAACATAGCTCTCCTAGGTAGGGAAGTTTGGAGGCTTCTTAACCATAAAGACACGTTGTGCTATCAATTTATGAGCTCCAAGTATTCTCCAAATGGTGATTTGTTTCATCCAAAAGCTATGGATAAACCATCATACATCTAGTCTAGTATAAGTGCTGCTACCAAAATTCTTCAAGACGGCTTCAGGTGACAAGTGGGAAATGGGCAGAATATTAATATAAGAAGGGACAACTAGGGTCTTGAAGGTTTAAATGGCGACACGTTAAACCCTAATATTCCCAATGTGCATGAAAGTAAGGTGAGTGACTTATGGAGCATTGACCAACAAAGTTGGAATAAAGAGAGGGTGAAGGAGCTTTATGGAAGTTATATGAGGGATCAAATTTGTAATTTTCCACTCAATAGAAATGGGTCAAATGACAGGATGGTGTGGTTTCAAAACCCTTATGGCTACTTCACTTTAAAAATGGTGTACTCCTCGCTCATTCTTTGATAAATTGGTTTTGGCCCTCACAGAGCTTAATGGAGAATTATATGAAAGCTAAAAATGCTCCCGAAAATACATGTCTTCGCATGGCATGTTGGCCATAAGAGCCTCCCTACCAATGACAAAATCCCTTTTATCCGCCATGGCTTCCAGAAAGTCTACCCAAGATATGGTGCGAGTGATGAAATGTTGATCTATGCTCTTAAGGAGTGCCTGAATGCCAGGTCCATCCTTACAGCTAGTGGATTGGTCAACAGGTTACTGATGAAGGAGTATGACTGCTGCATAGATTGGCTCGAGGATGTGCTATGTGTGTTGGATAAAAAAGCTGCTACTGACTTCTTCATTACCCTTTGAAACAATTAGAAAAACCGCAAGAACCATCTTTCAGTGCAAAGAGGACGATGCTAGAGTGGTTTGGGAGAGAGCCAAAACTCTTAGCAATGAGTTTTGCATTCATCATTTGGAGAACAACTCGTTAATTCCGAGTGCCCTTGCTTGTCAGAAATGGAAAAAGCCAACTAAAGGTTTCGTTAAAGTTAACTTCGACGCTATTGTTGCTGAAAATAGGAATGGTTATAGGATGGTAATTAGGGATGAAGGTGGCTTTGTAATAGGAGGAGACGGGGGTTTCAAAAATGAAGAGTTGATCGGGAAATGGGTAGAAATATATGCTTTTGAGGAAAGTGTGAAGCTAGCAAGGACTATGAACATTTCAAAAACATTAGTTGAGACCGACTGCGCCTGTCTAGCTAATAGAGTTAATAAATGTGATTCGGACATAAAGATCATGGGCACTCGTATCAAGGAAATTTTTAGTTCCATGGATATGTTTGGTTATGTTTCTATTTGTTGGACTAGATGTCACAACCTATATTTCAGTGGTGTCAGAAATAGTAGTTTTGAGGTCACCAGATTCGACGAGTAAGTTTGTAAATATTATATTTAATATTTATCAGTTAATTTTGATTTTAAAAAGGTTTTTGATATTGTGATTTTTGTTTTATAAGCGATTTTTTAAGTTCAAGTGGTATGACCCTAAGGTCAAGTGGTTTTAAAAAATGAGGTATCGGGACCTTGTTTCTATAAACTGAGCTGTAAATATGTATAAAAATATTTACAGTATGTAATTAAGGTGGTATTAAAGTTTCGTTGAAAAATTTTATCGTTTCGATAGTTAATTAAGCAAAAAGGACTAAATCGCGTAAAGTGCAAAAGTTGTGTTCTATAAGCTAAAAGCATTAAATAGCTGTAGAACATTAAATAGCTAAAAGCATTAAACAGCAAGGAAGAGCCAAGCTTGAAAATTTTACTTAAGCAAATTCCTTGCATGTAAGCCCCTAAACTATCAGTTTCTTGTAATTTTTATGTTTTTGAGATCGTTGCAACTAAGTCCAGCTAGCTCATACCTTCGATTTTAAAACTGTTAAAGATTTTGAATGTTACCATTGATGAATCTTGTGATTTTTTATGTTAGGTTATGAATTTGTAATGTTAATTTATATTTAAAAGTATTTTGTTAAGTAATTTTGATGAATATTTTGATTAAGGACTAATTTGTTAAATTAATAAAAGTAGAAGGATTTAATGTGAAATTGTTGTATAAATGAGCTTTTTTGGATACCATGAACATTCAGCTAAGCTCAATTCTGGTTAAAAATGGTTAATTTGCATGTTTTGGGCTTAGGGACTAAATTGAATGAAAATAAAACTTTAGGGGAAATTTTGTAAAAATATAAAAAGACCAAATTGCATGAAATGAATTATTTTATTGTCTAAATTAATATATTAAATGAAATTATTAATTTAGATCAAGGTCGGGTAGAAAATCAAGGAAAATGATAAATTACAGAATGCCCCTTAACTTTGGTATTTCTGCAATTTAGCCAGGTAAGTTTGTATGAACTATACTAGGCAAAATGTTGGTTAAATTGAATGTTATTGTATGAAATTTTATTGAAAATGAATTGATATATATATGTTAGTATACAATTTAGCTTATAATGAAACGAGGAAAATTCAACAACGCACGACGACTATCGAGTTCCTTTTGAACCTTAGGAATATTTAGGATACAAATTACATGTCATTAGGGGTTATCGTGTTTTGGGTGCTAGTCTCATACGTCCTACCAGTGGTTGAGTTTTCGGCATGTGTTGCGGTTTCTTTACAGCTTGTGAGAGTAGCACCATATAGTTACGTCTTGACTGACAGCTTGTGTGAGCTGACCCATTTATGGCTCGAGATAGAACACTGATATGAGATATGAGATATGAGATAGTAGTGGTTTCGACCACATGTTGGCACTTAGTGTACGAGATTCCCACATATCCAATATTATTCTAAGTGGTTCAACGGCCACAGTTCTGCTATGAGTTCAATACGAACTAATACAGGTATATACATGAAATACATGGAAATGATGGTACATGATATATTGATATATTGAAATGGATTATATATATATGAAGAAAAGATAAGAGAATGATATGTATCATGACATGTACATATATGAATATCTTTGATACGCTGATACATGGAAATTATTTAAGTAGAAATGAGTAATAAACTCAGGTGTGACATGATGAGAAAATAAGGTTATTAAATGTTGAATTTATATGAAATATGTTCAAGTAAGCTAACATGTGCCGTTGTTTGATGCTTAGGCAAGTGTCAAGCTGTTATTTGAATGGTATTCTATTTACTTATAAGTTGCATTGCAATGGTAAGTGTAACACCCCTCACCCGTGTCTGACGCCGAGACAGGGTTCAAGGTGTTACCTTTCTTGACTTAACCAACTATACAAATCCAGGCCATAAAAAAATTTCAAACAATTTAAAAACTTCTCTTTTCACATGCAATCTATCTCATATACGGACTTACGAGGCCTAAATCATACATCTAGGGTGGTTCAGAACCCAACTGAGAACTCATGAAAAACTTATAAAAGTTTCATGCATGAAGACTCCACACGCCCGTGTGGATATAGATTACACAGCCGTATGCTAGGGACACGTCCATATCCCGAACCTGTGTCAGAAAACCTGGGCATTATGCCAAAACCACACAGCCCAAGAACACACCTGTGCCCTATAACCGTGTCCTTTACACGGCCGAGACACACAGCCGTGTCTCTTGCCTGTGTACTACTAGCATACATACTGACTTTATGGTACGCCCTGGGCACACGCTCGTGTGGCTTGCCCGTATACTAAAATGACTTTAAATTTTTAAGTGCAGGGGACGCACAGCCACAACACACACCCATGGGTGTGAGCCGTGTGTCACACACGGCCTAGACACACGCCCGTGTGTCTTACCTGTGTAAACAAATTAGGCTATTTTCCAAGCCATTTTGTCACCCATTTTGCACAATCTACACAAGATCATGTCAATATACAAATTTCACCCCAAAAGACACCAATTCATCCCAAGAAAGAACATCATATGCATTTATCAAAATGAATAATAGCCATTATTCCAAGCTTGATACAAAGTGAAGGGCTTCTAAAATACATGAATAGTTCTCTTAATACAACATCCTAGTCTAGCCCTATACATGCCACCTTCAAAAATATAAATCAAACTATATCGAGTGCTGCAGCTGATAGTGTGATTGATATCTCTGACTTTATGGGATCCTTAAGCTAGCTTGGTGACACTGAAAGAAAAAGGAAAGGAAAGGGAGTAAGCATAAAGCTTAGTAAGTTGCATATAAATAATTATACAACAATCTCACCATTTACCATCATGCTTCTAGCTCAAAGGTAAACATAACTTAACTTACTCATTATCATCTACTCAAGTCTCATTTTCTAAATTTAAGTTCGTTACTCATGCTTATCATATAGGTACCTGTAACACTCACAACATGATCATCCTTTCTTTATCAAAATTGAACTATAACTTTCACCATTGAACTATAACTTTCACCATTGAACTGTTGGAATACTACTGGATATTCCACGAACCTTCATCATGGGATATATTGTCGATGCCATGTCCTAGACATGGTCTTACACTGGCTCTCATATATGCATTCTGATGCATGTCCCAGACATGTCTTACACAAGCACAACGCCTAGCCGATGCGTGTTCCAGACACGTCTTACACTGGCTATCTCTGTCGAGGCCGATGCATGTCCCAGACATGTCTTACCCTAGCGCTCATCACTATGCCGATGCCATGTCCCAGACATGGTATTACACTGGCTCACATAATGTGGCCAAAGCATGTCCCAGACATGTCTTACACTGGTGCACAAATCACCCAATGTCTTGGCACAAATATCCTGTTCATATCCTGAGGTTTCAACGGGATATTTCTACTATCTCAATATTACCAAGCATTCTCAATTTATAACTTAACAACTCGTATAATATCAATTCAATGAAAATATGAATACAAGTATTAACAGTGTAGTTGTATTATTTACATACAACTTACCTCGGTTTACAAAAAGTACTTGACTAGTCGACTTATTCGGATTGCTTGGCTTTTCCCCGGTCTAGGCTCAATTTTGGCAAATCTTTATCTATAATAATAATATACATCCATTTAGTCACTAAACACAATTAGGCATTCATAAATTCACAACTTTGGTAAAATGACCATTTTGCCCCTAGGCCTTAGCAAAATGACCATTTTACCCCTATGCCCGAAAATCAATTTTTATCGAATTTCCTCATTTTTAAAGCTTAGCTAAACTCTTTTTACTACTATGGAAATCCAAAATTCTCACTATTTCACACACTAACCACCTATTTTGCAACTTATGCAAAATAGTCCTTTTAGGTGTTTTCATGCTAACACCTTTCACAAAGTTGTTTATAACACAACTAGGACTCATATTCTTCCATAAAAACTCAGCATATATCACAAATACATCCATGGAAAAGTCCTAAAATCTTGACCATTTTGCAAGATATCACCCTCATTTGAAAGCTCATGCTTCAAGGGTCTCAAAAATATAAAAATCTTGAAGAAAACTCATTAAAATAACTTACTCATGAGTGCTTTAAGTTGCTGCAGGTTTTTGAGCTTTCAAACCTCTATTTTGGCTGATATTTTTGGTGAAGAAAGAAGATGGAGAAGAAGAAAATGATAGCTAGGCTTTTAGGCATTATTTTATCACCAAAACATGACATCATCAGCCTAATACTTTGATTATTTGTTTAAAATCCATCACATGGCCGGTGAACACTATTAAAAAGGGTGTAATTTCCCTTTAAAAGCCCTAAATTTTGATTCTCTAGCTATATAACACCTTTGGGTACCAAAATGTAACTTTTGCCTTTTATGCGATTTAGTCATTTTTTACAATCGGGCTTGAAAACATTAAAATTAACTCACCAAAATTTTCATGCACTAATATAATCGTACCATAACTTCATAAAAATAATAAAAATAATTTTTCTATCTTCGAATTTGTGGTCTCGAGACCACTGTTTTGACTAGGCCCTAAATCGGGTTATTACATTTCTCCCCCCTTAGGGATTTTCGTCCTCGAAAATCTTACCGGTGAATAAGTTTGGATACTGCTCTCTCAGAGACTCCTCGGGTTCCCATGTGGCTTCCTCGACCCCATGTCTATGCCACAAAACCTTCACAAGTGGTATACTCTTATTTCTTAACTGTTTGACCTCTCGAGCTAAAATCTTGACCGGTTCCTCACCATACGTCATTTCTGGGAGAATCTCAACTTTAGTTGGTGCAATTATATGCGAAGGGTCTGATCTGTATCGACGTAGCATGGATATGTGAAATACGTAGTGAATCTTTTCTAACTCTGGCGGCAAACTCAAACGGTAGGCAACGGGCCCTACTCTCTCTGTAACCTTATAAGGTCTTATAAAACGAGGACTCAACTTGCCTTTTCTACCAAATTTGAGGACTTTCCTCCATGGGGAAACTTTCAAAAATACCTTATCCCCGACTTCAAACTCAATCTCCCTTCGTTTCAAATCCGTGTAGAATTTTTGTCTATCTGAGGCGGCTTTCAAACAGTCACGAATAACCTTAACTTTTTCCTTAGCCTCTTTAATCAAATCAACCCTGTGAATTTGACTCTCTCTCAACTCAGTCTAGAATAGGGGTGTTCGGCACTTTCGGCCGTACAAAGCCTCATATGGTGCCATTTTTAGACTCGACTGATAGCTGTTGTTGTAGGCGAATTCAACCAATGGCAAGTGTTTTTCCCAACTTCCTTGGAACTCAAGAACACAGCACCTCAACATGTCCTCTAAGATTTGTATTACTCTTTCAGACTGTCCGTCAGTTTACAGATGAAATGCCGTACTGAAACTCATATTGGTTCCTAAAGCTTCTTGTAACTTCTTCCAAAACCTCAAGGTGAACCTCAGGTCTCGATTAGATACAATCGATAATGGCACACCTTGAAGCCTCATAATCTCAGAAACATATAAGTCGGCCAACTTTTCAAGGGAGTAGTCGGCACGCACCGGTATGAAGTGTGCTGACTTAGTGAGTCTATCAACAATAGCCCATGCTGCATCTTTCCTTTTTGGGGTTAGAGGCAAACTGGTCACAAAGTCCATGGTGATACGATCCCATTTCCGCTCGGGAATCATAATAGGCTGAAGTAAACCCAAAGGCACTTGATGTTCAGCCTTTACTTGTTGACACACTAGGCACTTGGATACGAACTCAGAAATGTCTCTTTTCATACCCGACCACCAATACATTTTCTTAAGGTCTTTGTACATTTTCACGCTACTCGGGTGAATTGACAAACAACTACTGTGTGCCTCTTGCAAAGTCTTCTGAATGAGCTCGCTATCTTTGGGTACACAAACTCTATCCTTGAACATTATACACCCATCAGTACTAACACAAAAATCTGACTCAATCTCTGATTCACATTGAGTTCTCTTAGCTTGTAGTTTCTCGTCATCTTTCTGAGCTTCACAAATTTCATGAAGAAAAGTCGGTCTGGCTCTTAACTCTGCTATGACCGATCCATCACTAGATATAGTCAACTGAGTGTTCAAGACTTTCATAACAAACAACAACTTTCTACTCAAAGCGTCGGCGACTATGTTCGCCTTTCCTGGATGGTAGTCGATGATCAACTCATAATTCTTTAACAGCTCTAACCATCGACGTTGCCTCAAATTCAACTCCTTTTGAGTCATCAAGTATTTTAAACTCTTGTGGTCGACAAATACTCTACATTTCTCTCCATATAAATGATGTCGCCAAATCTTCAGCGCGAACACCACAGCTGCTGGGTCTAAATCATAGGTCCGATAATTCTTCTCATGAGGTTTTAGCTATCTCGAGGCATAGGCTATAACTTTGCCTTCTTGCATGAGTACACACCCCAAACCATTTAGGGAGGCGTCACTATAAATTACAAATTCTTTACTAGACTCTGGTTGCACTAAAATTAGGGTTTCGGTCAACAAAGCCTTCAACTTCTCGAAGCTCTATTGGCAGTCTTCTGTCCATTCAAACTTGACATCTTTCTGCAGTAGCCTCGTTATCTGTGTAGCTATCATGGAGAATCCATTTACAAATCTTCTATAGTATCCTGCTAGCCCCAGAAAAATACAAACCTCTATTACATTCCTTGGCGGTTTCCATTCCACAATAGCTGAGATCTTACTTGGGTCAACTCTGATCCTGTCACCCGACACAATATGTCCTAAAAACCCGACCTCTTTGAGCCAAAACTCGCTCTTACTAAACTTGGCATAAATTTGCTTAGCCCTTAAGATCTGCAACACAGTTCTCAAATGCTCTGCGTGCTCATTCTCGTTACGTGAATAAACTAAGATGTCATCAATAAAAACGACGACGAACCTATCCAAATATGTTCGGAAGATACGGTTCATCAAGTCCATAAATACCGCTGGGGCATTTGTCAATCCAAAAGGCATAACAAGAAACTCATAATGCTCATATCTTGTCTGAAAAGCAGTATTCAGTACATCATGTTCCTTGACTCTTAACTGGTAGTAGCCAGATCTTAAGTCTATCTTAGAGTACACAGTGGCTCCTCTCAATTGATCGAAGAGATCATCGATCCTCGGCAAGGGATACTTGTTCTTCACTGTAACCTTGTTAAGCTGTCTGTAGTTGATGCATAACCTCATCGACCCGTCCTTCTTTTTCACAAAAAGCACTGGAGCACCCCATGGTGAATAACTCAGTCTAGCAAAACCTTTGTCTGTTAACTCTCGCAACTGCACTTTCAACTCCTTTAACTCAGTGGGGGCCATCCTATAAGGGGTAATCGAGATTGGCGTCGTACCAGGAGCCAACTCGATACCAAACTCAACCTCTCTCTCTAGGGGTAACCCTGGTAACTCCTCTAGAAAGACGTCTATAAACTCACAAACCACTAGTACTGACTCAATCTTCGACTCGGACACTTGGGTATTCAGCAAAAAAGCTAGATAAGCTTCATAACCTTTTCTCAAATATCTTTTGGCTGCTAAAGACGATACTATCACAGACAAGTTATCTGACTTATCTAGCCTAACTTGAAGAACATTTTCATCCTCACATCTTAACTGAATTATTTTTCTCCCATAGTCTACTACAACGCCATGGGAGGTCAACCAATCCCTCCCAAGAATTACATCGAATTCATTAAATGGCAACAACATCAAGTTGGCCGGAAAACAATGGCCTCTAATCCCCAAAGGACAATTTCTACATACTCGGTCCACTAATACATGCTTGCCTAATGGGTTAGACACTTTTCTTACAAACTTAGTGGACTCTACTAGCATGTTTATACGAGGTATTAATTCCATACATATGTAAGAGTGGTAGATCCCGGGTCAATTAAAGCGACAACAGTTATATTGTGAATAGGAAAGGTACCCATGATCAAGTCTGGAGACTCTGCCTCTTCTCGGGCTCGTATAGCATAGGTCCTCGCTGGCGTTTTTCCTTCAGTTCTTATCGCGACCTCTTTTAGTGCACCTCTACTACTATTCCCACTCCTGTGGTTCCTTTGAGGCCTACCCCTCAAGAGAGCACTGCTTGCTTTCATCTCTTGCTTTCTCTCTCTCTCGTCCATCTCAGGGCACTCGCAGATAAAGTGGTCAAGTGACCTACACTTGAAATAGCCCTTCTCGCTTATTCGGCATTCGCCCAAGTGGCGTCTTCCACATTGCAAACACTCCGGCCTATTTGGCCGAGCACTACCAACACTTGCCACTAAGGTAGTTTGGGCTTTAGATGCCATGTTCTGTCGATTCTTGTTTCTCTTTGAATATCCAACCGAAGTATTTGATTGGGTAGTAAACTCTTTTGACCTCTTCGAGAAGGATTGATGCGACTTCCCCATCTATCTTCTCTTTAAATCTCGTGACTCAATGGCCGCCTTCCTTCTCGCCTTCACCAGCTCTTCTACTTTACATGCTCTCTCAACGAGCATCACAAATTCTCTTAGCTCTAGGATGCCCAAAAACACTAGAATGTCTTTATTAAGGTCATCCTCAAACCTCTTACACATAGTAGCTTCAGTGGATATGCATTCTCGCGCATACTTGCTGAGTTTTACAAACTCCCGCTCATACTCTGTCACAGTCTTATCACCTTGCTTCAACTCTAGAAATTCCTTTCTTTTTTGTCCATAAACCTCTGGCTAATATACTTCTTTCAAAACTCTTCTTGGAAGAATTCCCAAGTGACTCTTTCTCTCGGTACTATAGACACGAGAGTGTTCCACCACTGATAAGCCGAGTCTCGTAGAAGTGACACGGCACACTTCACGCACTCTTCAGGCGTGCATGACAGCTCATCGAATACCCTCATGGTATTTTCCAGCCAAAATTCCGCTCTTTCTGGGTCGTCATCTACACTAGCCCGAAATTCATTGGCCCCTTGTTTCCAGATCTTGTCTACCAGAGGCTTTTCTCGTCTAAACACATTTGCACCTTGCGGAGCCATTGGAGTGTATTGAGGAAACGGAGGAGATGGGGGTGGTGGGGTGTTCGATTTCGCACGAACAAACTTTGTATACCAAGCATCCATTATTCGGAGGTAGGCTTCCCTAGCCCCTCCGCCTTGGCCCATACTTACAGGCTCACTCTCTATCGGTGCGGTCCCTTCTGCGAGAGCCAGCGCATTACTTTCCACGTCATCTGCCATGGTTCTATCAGGATACATTACTATAATAAACAAAATTTATAATCGTTAGGAATCGTCACACTATCAATATGCATATACGTGGCATGTATAGCTACACTCGTACTCTGGCTAGTTCAGTCCTAGAATCGATTAAACTATACTCTGATACCACTAAATGTAACACCCCTCGCCCATGTCCGACGCTAGGACAGGGTTCAAGGTGTTACATTTCTTCACTCAACCAACTATACAAATCCGGGCAATAAAAAAATTTCAAACAATTTAAAAACTTCTCTTTTCACATGCAATCTATCTAATATACGGACTTACGAGGCCCAAATCATACATCTGGGGTGGTTCAGAACCCAACCGAGAACTCATGAAAAACTTATAAAAGTTTCATGCATCAAGACTCCACCACGCCCTTGTGGATATAGAATACACGGCCGTGTGCTAGGGATAAGCCCATATACCGAACCCGTGTCTGAAAACCTGGGCATTCTGCCAAAACCACACAACCCAAGCACACCCATGCCTTATAACCGTGTAACCGTGTCCTTTACACAGCCGAGACACACGGCCATGTCTCTTGCTCGTGTACTACTAGTATACATACTGACTTTATGGCACGGCCTGGGCACACGCCCGTGTGGCTTGCCCGTGTACTAAAATGACTTTAAAGTTTTAAGTGCAGGAGACGCACGGCCACAACACACACCCATGGGTGTGAGCCGTGTGTCACACACGGCCTAGACGCACGCCCGTGTGTCTTACCCGTGTAGAAAAACTAGGCTATTTTCCAAGCCATTTTGTCACCCATTTTGCACAACCTACACAAGATCATGTCAATATACAAATTTCACCCCAAAAGACACCAATTCATCCCAAGAAAGAACATCATATGCATTCATCAAAATGAATAATATCCATTATTTCAGGCTTGATACAAAGTGAAGGGATTTTGACTTGAGTCAAAATACATGAATAATTCTCTTAATACAACATCCTAGTCTAGCCCTATACATGCCACCTTCAAAAATATAAATCAAACTACATCGAGTGCTAGATCTGATAGTGTGATTGATATCTCTGACTTTATGGGATCCTTAAGCTAGCTTGGTGACACTGAAAGAAAAAGGAAAGGAAAGGAAGTAAGCATAAAGCTTAGTAAGTTGCATATAAATAACTATACAACAATCTCACCATTTACCATCATGCTTATAGCTCAAAGGTAAACATAATTTAACTTACTCATTATCATCTACTCGAGTCTCATTTTCTAAATTTAAGCTCGTTACTCATGCTTATCATATAGGTACCTGTAACACTCACAACATGATCATCCTTTCTTTATCAAAATTGAACTATAACTTTCACCATTGAACCATTGGAATACTACTGGATATTCCATGAACCTTCAACATGGGATATACTACCGATGCCATGTCCCAGACATGGTCTTACACTGGCTCTCATATATGCGTGCTGATGCATGTCCCAGGCATGTCTTACACTAGCACAACTCCTAGCTGATGCGTGTTCCAGACAAGTCTTACACTGGCTATCTCTGTCGAGGCCGATGCATGTCCCAGACATATCTTACTCTAGCGTTTATCTCTATGCCGATGCCATGTCCCAGACATGGTCTTACACTGGCTCTCATAATGTGGCCGAAGCATGTCCTAGACATGGTCTTACACTGGCTCTCATAATGTGGCCGAAGCATGTCCCAGACATTTCTTACACTGGCGCACAAATCACCCAATGTCTTAGCACAAATATCCAGTTCATATCCTGAGGTTTCAACGGGATATTTCTACTATCTCAATATTACCAAGCATTCTCAATTTATAACATAACAACTTGTATAATATCAATTCAATAACAATATGAATACAAGTATTAACAGTGTAGTTGTATTATTTACATACAACTTACCTCGGTTTAAAAAAAGTACTTGACCAGTCGGCTAATTCGGATTGCTTGGCTTTTCCCCGGTTTAGGCTCGGTTTTGGAAAATCTTCATCTATAATAATAATATACATCCATTTAGTCACTAAACACAATTAGGCATTCATAAATTCACAACTTTGGTAAAATGACCATTTTCCCCCTAGGCCTTGGCAAAATGACCATTTTACCCCTATGCCCGAAAGTTGATTTTTATCAAATTTCCTCGTATTTCAAGCTTAGATAAACTCTTTTTACTACTATGGAAATCCCAAATTCTCACTATTTCACACACTAACCACCTATTTTGCAACTTATGCAAAATAGTCCTTTTAGGTGTTTTCATGCCAACACCTTTCACAATAGTTGTTTATAACACAATTAGGACTCATATTCTTCCATAAAAACTCAACATATATCACAAATACATCCATGGAAAAATCCTAAACTCTTGACCATTTTGTAAGATATCACCCTCATTTGAAAGCTCATGCTTCAAGGGTCTCAAAAATATAAAAATCTTGAAGAAAACTCATTAAAATCACTTACTTATGAGTGCTTTAAGTTGCTGCAGATTTTTGAGCTTTAAAACCTCTATTTTGGCTGATATTTTCAATGAAGAAAGAAGATGGAGAAGAAGAAAATGATAGCTAGGCTTTTAGGCATTATTTTATCACCAAAACATGACATCATCAACCTAATACTTTGACTATTTGTTTAAAATCCATCACATGGCCGGCCAACACTATTAAAAAGGGTGTAATTGTCCTTTAAAAGCCCTAAATTTTGATTCTCTAGCTATATAACACCTTTGGGTACCAAAATGTAACTTTTGTCTTTTATGCGATTTAGTACTTTTTCGTAATCGCGCTTGAAAACTTTAAAATTTACTCACCAAATTTTTCATGCACTAATATAATCGTACCATAACTTCATAAAAATAATAAAAATAATTTTTCTATCTTCGGATTTGTGGTCCCGAGACAACTATTTCGACTAGGCCCTAAATTGGGTTATTACAGTAAGTGTTCAAATGAAAATATGCTTCTGCTCTTGAAAATGTGGTAAGGTCTAAATTATGCAACTTTATGAAATGGTTTATCATGTGATTAATTTGAAAAGGGATATGTTTAATTGTAACACCCCTAACATGTATCCGTCACCGAATTAGGGTTACGAGGTATTACCAGACAAAAATACAAATTAAAATGATCATATACACATACTTGAATTTCAATAGTCGATTTCATCTCTATTTCCAGATAGCTGAATATACTTTTAATTTAAATTTATAATACATACAAATAAACAGACTTCATTACACTTTAGTCGCATACTATAACCAAACACAAATGGATTACACAAAATGTACTACTTATAATCATTCGATAAAAATCATATCAGATACATTTCCATTCACACATAACCGAAACACATCATTAAACTTCATATAAATATCATGTGTCATAATATTCATTTCACTTATCAATGTTAACAAACCTCAATAACATATAATACTTAATTGTAAATATACAATACCTTATTTATAACATAAACATACAATAGAACATATAATGACCTAAATTAATCACATATGCCGAACCACATATAGAGCATATTGATAAGATTAAAGAACATATTCTACTTGACTCTACTTAGCCAATTCATTACATTAATTTTCATGACTTATGCACATATAAATATATGTACTCATTCAAATATATATATATAAATATATATACATATCAATATACAAATTTTACAAAATCATATAGAAAATATATTAAAATAGCTCCAACCATGTTCGGTTAATACAAGATATCCTTGAACACCAAAACATTTATAAACCTTAACTAGGCAAAATAATCAAGATATACTTTATTTTCATATAAACCACATTCAAAATAATCAAAAATACCTATGCATATATTGTGGCCAATTCATTCATATCACATCCAAAATTCTTTAACCAACTTCAATGCACAAATACATATCTTAAATACTAGTTATCCAAGGCATATAGCATTTTAACAAAAAAATGAAATTGAACCATAATCAAGCAAAGTCAAATTTGAGCTTAGGAGTTAAGTCATATTCGCATGGCTTAAATTATACATATCCAAGATCGAACAAAATACATATTAGCCTATACATGCCATAAGTTCAAAAATAGACTTTTAAAAATATTGAAGGGTGACGATAGTGTGGATGACTTCGATGACGATCTCCGAGCTCGTAACTTACAACCAAAATCTATAAAACAGAGTAAAAAAAAACACACAGAGTAAGCTAACTTAGCTTAGTAAGCCTTAATCAAATTAAACAACTCAAATGAATAATCAAAATATTCCAATCAAGCCAAATTGTATCATTAATGTTATACTTTAACACAAATAAGTTACCTTGGCCGAATGCTAATATTTCTCATGTAGCATATTATTATTCAACTTTTAATTCCCAAAATAACACTATCTCAATTATGCTTTCATTCAAACATATATACTCATGAATTAAACTCAACTTTATAAACCAACATCACTCACTTGGTTGAATATAGAAAATCAAATAAAATATCACATATATACATACCTATTTGGCCAAATATTCAAAATCCAATATATCATCTCATAAATACTTACTTGTATGGCCGAATACACAAGGTTCATTATATCATCACATATGGCCAAATATACAAGTACAATATAACATCATATATGACCGAATATACAAGTTCAATAAAACATCACATGTAATCGAATATTCAAGTTTAATATAACATCACATGTGGCCAAATATACAAGTTTAATATATCATCACATATGTACATACCTATGTGGCCAAATATACAAGGTCATTTAGATCTACTTACTTGCTCAATTTCCACATCAATGTGAAGTCTTATAGACATAGGCTTGAAAATAAATCACCGACATAAACCTGCTAGGCATAGGCCTGAATCACACATCGGCACCAGGCCTGCTAAACTCAAGGTCTGATTCTTATTTATTCACCGGCAATAAGCTTGCTAGGCACAAAGCTAGATCAAATTCACCAGCACAATGCTTGCTAGGCTCAAAGCCCGAATATCACTATTATAATGTCATTCCATAAATAGTTCATATATCGAATCGTCCAAATATTCCACGCAGTTCATAGAAACTTTCAGAGGTTTTAACTCAATCGAATAGAACTCAACCACATAACTTCAATGTTAAACCACATTCGGGTACCCTACTATACAACTATAAAATTTGAATCATCATAGTAAAATATTTTATATTCGAAATAAATGATGTTTAATTGCTTAAAGACTTACTTAGGATACCGACGAACGTTATAAATCGGCTATTCGACTATTTTTTTATTTTCCCCGATCCAATTTTGATTTCTTTTGTTCTTGATCTATATAATTTTAAATTAACCTCATTTAAACACAATTTCATTAAATTTAATCCAACAACACATAAATGGGAAAATTACCATTTTACCCCTGATCTTTCATACTTTTACAAATTAGTCCTAATTGCATAAAACACAAAATACACAAAATCTCACCACATCATAGTTAGGCCGAATCTTCCTCATACTCATACTAGTCCTTATTTATTTTTTATTTCAGTCCTTCAATTTATTATTTTTCAATTTAGTCCCAATAACTCAAAATCATCAAAAACTCCAATACAAAACATATTAATCTAAAACATATTTTTGATATTTCATCATCAAACATGACAAAACACAAATATTCATCAATGGCATAACTCAAAATATTCACTGAAATCAAAAATTCATGCATGGGTCGGGTAGTATTCGAAGCAACGATCTCAAAAACGTAAAAATGATAAAAAAACTGAACGAAAACTAACCTTTAATCAAGCTTCCAAAGTGCTGAATGCTTGAAACTTTCTAAAGCTTTATTTTTCTTTTAGTTTTGGTCAAAATGAACTAAAATGCATGGCTATATTATGTTTGTTTTATTTAATATACATAATATTTCATAATTTACTTTAATAGCCTTTATAATCAAATAATAAACCATAATTTAATAAGGCTACAATCGTCCAAGGAATAATATCATGGGCAATTTGCAACATAAACACCCTATACTAAAAAGCCACTAACAATTCAGCCTTTATGATTTAAACTATCAAGTTTTCAATTTACGCGATTAAGTCCTTTTATCAAATTAAGCACACAAACAATCAAATTTTTGTACAAAACTTTCACACATGCAAATTCACATATAATAAACACAAAAAATAACATTTAAATATTTTTCTGACTCAAATTCATAGTCCTGAAACCACCGTTTCGATTTGGGTCTAAATTAGACTATTACAACTCTCCCCCACTTAGGGATTTTCGTCCCCAAAAATCTTACCAGTGAATAGGTTCGAGTAACGCTCTTTCATTTTATCCTCTGGCTCCCACGTTGCTTCCTCAACTCCATTTTTATGCCACAATTCTTTAACCAACAGAATTTTCTTATTTCACAACTCTTTAACCTCATGAGCCAGAATACAAATCGGTTCTTCCTCGTAAGTCAAATCTGATTGAATCTCAATCTCTGATGGACTAATCACATGCGAAGGGACAAATCTATATCGCCGAAGCATCGAAACATGAAATACATTATGGATCTTTTCTAACTCAGGTGGTAGCAACAATCTGTATGTAACCGGCCCAATTTGCTCGATAATCTCATACGGTCCAATAAATCTCAGACTCAATTTACCTTTACGACCAAATCTGAGTATTTTCTTCCACGATGAGACTTTCAAGAGGACTTTATCTCCAATCTAAAACTCTATATCTTTCCTTCTCAAATCTGCATATGATTTCTAACAATCTGATGCTGTTATCAGACTTTCACGGATCACTTTCACCTTCTGTTCAGTTTCTTTGATCAAATCAACCTCGTGTATCTTATTTTCACTAAGCTCAGTCCAATACAATGGTGTACGACATTTACGACCGTACAAAGCCTCATAAGATGTCATTTTGATACTCGATTGAAAAATATTATTGTAAGCAAATTCAATCAGAGGTAAGTATCGTTCCCATGTACCTTCGAAATTGAGAATGCAACATCTTGACATATCCTCAAGTATCTGGATGATTCGCTTAGACTGACCGTCTGTCTGGGGATGAAAAGCAGAGCTAAAATGTAGTTTAGTACCTAATGCATCTTGCAGTTTCTTCCAAAATCACGATGTAAACCTCGGATCTCTATCCGACACAATAGAAATAGGTACTCCGTGTAGTCTCACAATCTGAGAAACATACAATTCAGCAAGTTTATCGAGCGAATAGTACGAACCGGAACAAAATGAGTTGAATTAGTCAATCTATCCACAATAACCCAGATTGCATCTTTCTTGCTAGGTGTCAATGGTAAACTAGATACAAAATCCATTGTGATTCTATCCCATTTCCATTCAGGTATCAAGATCGGTTGAAGTAATCTAGAAGGTACCTGATGTTCAGCTTTTACTTGCTGACAGACTAAACATTTCAAAACAAAGTCAAATATGCCTCGTTTCATACCACGCCACCAATAATGTTGTTTCAGATCATTATACATCTTCGTACTACCTGGGTGAACAGATAATCGACTGTTATGAGCTTTGTTCAAAATCATTTGAACCAACTCTGTATTTCTCGGAACGCATATTCGATTTCTAAATCTCAAAAAATTATCAGCGTCAATCGAAACTCTAAATTAGCATTTGAATCACATTGAGCCTGTTTCACTATCAAATCATTGTCAATTTTCTGAGCTTCACAAATCTGTTGAATAAATAAAGGTCTTGCTTTTAAACTCAGCTATTATCGTACCATCATCTGACATAGCTATATGTGCATTCATTGCACGCAAAGCAAACAAGGATTTTCGACTTAGAGCATTAGCAACAACATTAGCTTTTCCTGGATGATAATCAATCACTAGCTCGTAATCTTTCAACAACTTTAACCATCAGCGTTGTCTTAAATTCAGATCTTTCTGAGTCATCAAATACTTTAGACTTTTTTTTATCAGAATAAACATGACATTCTTCACTGAACAAATAGTGACGCTATATTTTCAACGCAAACATAATAGCTGCCAATTTTAGATCGTGTGTCGAATAATTCTTTTCATGCGACTTTAACTGTCTCGAGGCATAAGCTATAACTTTGCCTTCCTGGATTAAAACACAGCCCAATCCATTTAAAGATGCATCACTAAAAATAACAAATTCTTTACCCGATTCTGGTTGAATTAGCACTGGTGCTTCAGTTAAAAGGGCTTTCAACTGATCAAAGCTTTTCTGACCATTCAAACTTAACATCTTTTTGCAGTAGCTTCGTCATCGGAGTTGTAATCATAGAGAAACCTTTTACAAACCGTTTATAATAACCAGCAAGTCCCAGAAAACTTCAGACTTCAGAAACGTTTCTCAGAGGTTTCCAATCAAGTATTGCCGAAATTTTGCTCGGATCAACCCGAATACCTGATGCTGAAACAGCATGTCCCAAAAATCTAACTTCGTGTAACCAGAACTCACATTTACTAAACTTCACATACAATTTCTTTTCTCGCAATGTCTGTAACACAAGTCTTAAATGCTCGGCATGTTCGGTTTCGTTACGGGAGTAGATCAGTATATCATCAATGAACACGACCACAAACCGATCTAAATACTGCTTGAAGATCCGATTCATCAAATCCATAAAAATAATAGGTGCATTAGTAAGTCCGAACGGCATAACTAGAAACTCATAATGTTCATACCTCGTTCGAAAAGCAGTTTTTAACACATCGAAGTCTCTGACTCGTAATTGATAATAACCCGATCTCAAATCTATCTTCGAAAACACTGAAGCTCCTTTCAACTTATCGAACAGGTCCTCAATCCGAGGTAATGGATATTTATTCTTTATAGTTACCTTATTTAGCTGGCGATAATCAATACACATTCTCATAGTTCCGTCTTTCTTTTTCACAAATAAAACTGGTACACCCCAGGGAGAGAAACTCGGTCGTGCAAATCTCTATCTATTAACTCTTGCAACTAACCTTTCAACTCTTTTAATTCAGTAGGTGCCATCCGATACAGAGCTATTGAAATCAGAGTCGTCCCCGCCTCTCGGATAGGTGGCAAACTCGGTAATTCTTCAGGAAACATATCCGGATACTCACACACAACTGGTACAGATTCAATCTTCTTTTCAGTCACTTTACTATCAAGTACATAAACAAAGTAAGCTTCACAACCTTTTCTCACATACTTCCGAGCTAACATCGAAGATATTACTACTGGCAAACCATTCAAATCATTAGATTCAATCTGAATAATCTCGTTATTCTTACATCTCAAATCAATGGTCTTCCTTTTGCAATTAACAACGGCATCATACAAAGTTAACCAATCCATACCTAAAATTATATCGAACTCGTCAAAAGGTAACAACATCAAATCGGCCAAAAAGCATGAATCTTGAATCATCAACGGGCAATTTTTACACACTTTGTCAACCAAAACACACCGGCCGAGGGGGTTCGATACTCGAATTATAATCTCAGTAGACTCAACAGGCAAGGTCTTACTGGATACTAATGTTTCACACACATATGAATGATTCAAACTAGGATCAATCAATGTAATAACACTAGTACCATAACAAGTGACAATAATAACATCTAAGGAAGAAACATCCTCGGGAGCACGTATAGCATAAGCTCTGGTAGGTGCACGTGCCTCAGATCGAACCGCTGTATCTTTCGTCCCTCTCTGATTGCCACCTACATTACTCAAATGTCTGGGTGGTCTGCCTCGCACTGACATGCTACTCGGTCTCGCATTCTGAATAGTGTTTTGCTCGGCTAACATCGGGCAGTATCAGATAAAATGATCCATCGATCCACATTTAAAACAAGATCGATCATACAATCTACAATTTTTAGAATGCCATTTACCATAATGCTTACACTTGAGTCTGTTCTGCTGATCATTGCCAACACTAGCAATCGAAGTGGCTCACGAACTCACAGGGGATTGATCTCGATCTCGTCTAAAAAAGCCTGCAGTATCTCTAGATCGACTGGAATCATCTCTAAATTTCTTTAATGCCGAGTGAAAATTCTAGCCTGATGATCTTTTACGGGAATCTCTGGTTTCAAAATCAACTTTTCTTTTCTCTTTCCCTAGCTCTTCAGCTTTGCAAGCTCGCTCAACAAGTACCACGAACTCTTTGATTTCAAGTATACCAATCAGTAATTTAACGTCTTCGAATCTTTTACACATGATAGCTTTGGTTGAAACACATTCACGAGTATATCGATTGAGTCTTACAAATTTCCGCTCACACTCAGTTACAGCCATACGACCCTATTTCAATTGCAAGAATTCTTTGCGTTTCTGATCGATAAATCTCTGGCTGATGTATTTTTTACGGAACTCGGCTTGAAAGAATTCCCAGGTCACTATCTCTTTGGAACTACCGATACTAGTATATTCTACCAGTGATATGCAGTGTCTCATAATAAAGATATGGCACGCTTTAAACATTCATCCGGAGTACAAAATAGCTCATCAAGTACACGAATAGTATTATCAAGCCACAACTCAGCCCGTTCAACATCATTATCATCACTAGCTTTAAAATCTTTGGCCCCGTGTTTTCTAATTTTATCTATAGGAGGCCTATTAAATCTCATCGGATCAATCATTGGAGGTACCACAGGTATCGGAGATGAATTATTCGGGGGTAGAGGTTGTTGTACAGCCGGATTAGTCTAGATATACTGAGTAAACCAATCATTCATCATTTGATAGAAGGCTTGATTAGCCTCCCCCTCATGGCTACTCGAGATAGGCCGAGATTCAACTGGTGCTATCTCTTGCGCGGGAACAGGTGCTACACTCTCGACATCATCGGCTACAGCTCTATCGGGATCCATTTACTATATGAAAGCACATTTTCAAATGTCATAAGTCATCACACTATTGTAGTATAAAATTATGGCATGTATAGCTAGACTCACAAACGCTGCGGTAGTCCTAGAATCGACTAAACTGTAGCTTTGATACCAATAAAATGTAACACCCCTGACCCGTATCCGTCACCGAATTAGGGTTACGAGGTATTACCAGACAAAAACACAAATTAAAATGATCATATACACATAATTGAATTCAAATAGTCGATTTCATCTCTATTGCCACATAGCTGAATATACTTTTAATTTAAATTTATAATACATACAGATAAACAGACTTCATTACACTTTAGTCGCATACTATAACCAAATACAAATGGATTACATGAAATGAACTACTTATAATCATTTGATAAAAATCATATTAGATACATTCCCATTCACACATAACCGAAACACATCATTAAACTTCATATAAATATCATGTGTCATAATATTCATTTCACTTATCAATGTTAACAAACCTTAATAACATATAATACTTAATTCTAAATATACAATACCTTACTGATAACATAAACATACAAGAGAACATATAATGACCTAAATTAATCACATTTGCCGAACCACATATAGAGCATATTGATAAGATTAAATAACATATTCTATTTGACTCTACTTAGCCAATTCATTACATTAATTTTCATGACTTATGCACATATAAATATATGTACTCATTCAAATATATATATATAAATATATATACATATCAATAGACAAATTTTACAAAATCATATAGAAAATATATTAAAATAGCTCCAACCATGTTCGGTTAATACAAGATATCCTTTAACACCAAAACATTTATAAACCTTAACTAGGCAAAATAATCAAGATATACTTTATTTTCATATAAACCACATTCAAAATAATCAAAAATACCTATGCATATATTGTGGCCAATTCATTCATATCACATCCAAAATTCTTTAACCAACTTCAATGCACAAATACATATCTTAAATACTAGTTATCCAAAGCATATAGCATTTTAACAAAAAAAAAATGAAATTGAACCATAATCAAGCAAAGTCAAATTCAAGCTTAGGAGTCAAGTCATATTTGCATGGCTTAAATTATACATATCCAAGATCGAACAAAATACATATTAGCCTATACATGCCATGAGTTCGAAAATAGACTTTTAAAAATATTGAAGGTTGACAATAGTGTGGATGACTTCGATGACGATCCCCGAGCTCGTAACTTACAACCAAAATCTATAAAATAGAGTAACAAAAACACACAGAGTAAGCTAACTTAGCTTAGTAAGCCTTAAGCAAATTAAACAACTCAAATGAATAATTAAAATATTTCAAACAAGCCGAATTGTATCATTAATGTTATACTTTAACACAAATAAGTTACCTTGGTCGAATGCTAATATTTCTCATATAGCATATTATTATTCAACTTTTCATTCCCAAAATAACACTATCTTAATTATGCTTACATTCAAACTTATATACTCATGAATTAAACTCAACTTTATAAACCAACATCACTCACTTGGTTTAATATAGAAAATCAAATATAATATCACATATATACATACCTATTTGGCCAAATATTCAAAATCCAATATATCATCTCATAAATACTTACTTGTATGGCCGAATACACAAGGTTCATTATCTCATCACATATGGCCAAATATGCAAGTACAATATACCATCATATATGACCGAATATACAAGTTCAATAAAACATCACATGTAATCGAATATTCAAGTTTAATATAACATCACATGTGGCCAAATATACAAGTTTAATATATCATCACATATGTACATACCTATGTTGCTGAATATACAAGGTCATTTAGATCAACTTACTTGCTCAATTTCCACATCAATGTGAAGTCTTATAGGCATAGGCTTGAAAATAAATTACCGACATAAACCTGCTAGGCATAAGCCTGAATCACACATCGGTACAAGGCCTGCTAGACTCAAGGTCTAATTCTTATTTATTCACCGGCAATAAGCCTGCTAGGCACAAAGCCCAATCAAATTCACTAGCACAAGGCTTGCTAGGCTCAAAGCCCGAATATCACTATTATAATGTCATTCCATAAACAGTTCATATATCGAATCGACTAAATATTCCATGCATTTCATAGAAACTTTCAGAGGTTTTAACTCAATCGAATAGAACTCAACCACATAACTTCAATGTTAAACCACATTCGGGTACCCTACTATACAACTATAAAATTTGAATCATCATAGTAAATCATTTTATATTCAAAATAAATGATGTTTAATTGCTTAAATACTTACCTCGGATACTGACGAACGTTATAAATTGGCTATTCGACTATTTTTTATTTTCCCTGATCCAAGTCTGATTTCTTTTGTTCTTGATCTATATAATTTCAAATTAACCTCTTTTAAACACAATTTCGTTCAATTTAATCCAACAACACATAAATGGGAAAATTACCATTTTACCCATGATATTTCATACTTTTACAAATTAGTCCTAATTGCATAAAACACAAAATACACAAAATCTCACCACATCATAGTTAGGCCGAATCTTCCTCATACTCATACTAGTCCATATATTTTATTTATTTTGCATTTTATTCTTACAATTTATCATTTTTTAATTTAGTCCCAATAACTCAAAATCATCAAAAACTCCAGTACAAAACATATTAATCCAAAACATATTTTTGATATTTCATCATCAAACATGACAAAACAAAAATATTCATCAATGGCATAACTCAAAATATTCACCGAAATAAAAAATTCAAGCATGGGTCGGGTAGTATTCGAAGCAACGATCTCAAAAACGTAAAAATAATAAAAAATTGAACGAAAACTAACCTTTAATCAAGCTTCCAAAGTGTCGAATGCTTGAAACTTTCTAAAGCTTTATTTTTCTTTTAGTTTCGGTCAAAATGAACTAAAATGCATGGCTATATTATGTTTGTTTTATTTAATATACATAATATTTCATAATTTACTTTAATAACCTTTATAATCAAATAATAAACCATAATTTAATAAGGCTACAACCGTCCAAGGCATAATATCATGGGAAATTTACAACATAAACACCCCATATTAAAAATCCACTAACAATTCAGCCTTTATGATTTAAACTATCAAGTTTTCAATTTACGTGATTAAGTCCTTTTATCAAATTAAGCACACAAACAATCAAATTTTCATACGAAACTTTCACACATTCAAATTCACATATAATAAACACAAAAAATAATATTTAAATATTTTTTTGACTCAGATTCAGGGTCTCGAAACAACCGTTTCGATTAGGGTCTAAACCAGACTGTTACATAAATGCACTAGCTTGTGGCTATGGTTAAATGATATGCTAATGACTTGTGTGTTATGCATATGGAATAGGCATGGACAGTAAAGATGTAACGCCCCCACGCCCGAAACCGTCATCGGAGTTAAGCTTGAGATGTTACTAATCTTATTTTACCTTTTTAAACAATTCTAACTACTTATATTAATTTTCGGAATAAACTGTTTTTCTGCGTCATGGTTGTTTAAAAATTCATATCTCGAGTTACGAAACTCGAAATCCAATTTCGTAAATTTTCCCTGAAAATAGACTCATATATATATTTACTAGGCTTAGTAAGCTTACAAGAATAAATTACAACATTCAACATAATGAATAAATATAAATCAAGTCACCTAGCCTCATAAACTTTCTTTACTTCTCATTTTCTACCTTCTTCTTTACTCACTTACCTTCTTTTTTACCTAACCTTTCACTATTCATAAATATAATCTACCTTCCCTTTTTGCTGATAATTCACTATGATTTAACATATACAATGACCCGTTGAACCACTCGGAATACTAAGGATACTAGGGTCGTTCCTGTCTATCAATATCCTGCCAATGCCATGTCTTCGACATGGACTTACATGAATTATTCCTATCTCCAATGCCATATTTATATATATAATATGGGCTTACATGGCTCATTCCTGTCTCCAAAGCCATATATCTGATATGGACTTACATGGCTCATTTCTATCTGTCTGTCAACCCCAATATCCTAATATTCCTAAGGTTCAAACGAGGCTTCCTAATGCTTTTTCTCTGCTACTTAGCCTTTAATTCGACTTTAAATATTCTAAAAAAAGTGTATAAATGCTGAAATTAACAATAATAATGTAAAATATAAGAATATCGCATTTATTTCATTGTAAACTTACCTCGATACAAAATGTGACTAAACTTTACAATTTAGTCCTTTACTTTTCTTTTCCCGATCTACTCCACGAATTTCGTTCTTCTTGATCTATAATAGCAAATTTAACTTATTTAATATTCACATTTATCAAAACAGTCCTTTACTTAAACTTTGAAAAATTACATTTTTACCCCTAAACTTTTGCATATTTACACTTTTACCCCAAATCTAAGTAAATTAAACTTCAACCTATTTTCTTATGTTTTATGACATGCTGATCATTTTTCCCTTCTATGGCAGCATCAAATTCATACTCTAACATGCACTTATGACTATTAGGTATTTTAACGATTAAGCCCTTTTACTCGTTTTTACCTAAAACCGAGTAGCACAAGTTGTCTAACATAATCTAAGACCTCATATTATATCATAAAACATCAAAATAAACACTTTTCACCTAGGGGTATTTTTCCAAATATGAACCCTAACTTAAATTATTGCTAGCATAAGCTTTATCGAGCTATCGGGACTCCGAAAACGTAAAGAACATTAAAAACGGGGCTTGGACTCACTTACTATGGAGCTTGAAAATTGAAGAAACCCTAGCTATGGAGTGAGCAAAATTAAGCAGCAACCATATGAGAAAGATGACCATTTTGTGTTATTTTTCCCATTTTATTTCATTTAATATGCAAATGACCAAAATGCCCCTCCTTACTAAACTTTCAAAAATTCCTTCCATGTCCTAATTTTTGTCCATGAACTTAAAATTGGTTAAATTTCTATTTAAGACATCCTCATTATTATTCCAAAACAATTTCATACTAAAAACTTCTAGAATGCAAGTTTGCAAATTATTCGATTTAATCCCTAACCTCAACTTAAGCACTTTATGCATAGAATTTCATCACGAAATTTTCGCACAATCATGTAATCATATCATGAACCTCAAAATAATAATAAAATAAAACTTTCTACCTTAGATTTATGGTTTCGTAACCACTGTTCCGTTTAGGCCCTATTTCAGGATGTTACATTTCTCCCCCCTTTAGGGATTTTCGTCCCTGAAAATCTTACCTGTGAAGAGATTTGGGTATTGTTTCGCGTAGCCTCTTCGGGTTCCCATGTAGCCTCGTCTACCCCATGTCTGTTCCATAGTATTTTCACAAGTGCAATACTTTTGTTCCTTAATTGCTTTACCTCTCGAGCTAGAATCTTTACTGGTTCTTCACCGTAAGTCATGTCTGGCTGAATCTCAACCTCTGTCTGAGAAATCACATGTGATGGATCTGAACGATAACAACGTATAGACACATGAAATACATTATGAATCTTCTCTAACTCAATCGGCAAAGCTAACCGATATGCTAATGGTCCGACTCTCTCAATCACTTCAAATGGTCCAATAAAACGTGGACTTAGTTTGCCTTTCTTGCCAAATCTAAGAACTTTCTTCCACAGGGATACTTTCAAAAAAACTTTGTCACCAACTTGATATTCAATCTCTTTTCTTTTCAAATCTGCATACGAATTTTGTCTGTCTGAAGCTGCTTTCAAGCAATCTCTAATGATTTTTACTTTCTCTTCTATTTCCTTAACTAGATCAACCCCGTAAATCTGATCTTCCTTAAGCTCTGTCCAATACAAAGGTGTGCGACATTTACGTCCATACAAAGCTTCATAAGGTTCCATCTTCAAACTCGACTGATAACTATTATTATAGGCAAACTCTACTAATGGTAAATATTTTTCCCAACTGCCTTGAAATTCCAGTACACAGCATCTAAGCATATCTTCAAGTACCTGAATAACTCTCTCTGATTGACCGTCAGTTTGAGGATGGAAAGCTGTACTAAAACTCAACTTTGTGCCCAAAGCCTTCTCGTAATTTCTTCCAAAACCGTAAAGTAAATCTTGGATCTACATGCGAAATGATCGATAATGGTACCCGTGTAGTCGACTATATCTCGAAATATACAACTCGGCCAACTTGTCAAGTGAATAATCCATATGAATCTGGGATAAAATGAGCCGACTTTGTTAATTTATCGATCACAACCCATATGCATCTTTCTTTTTCTCGGTGTATGCGGCAAATCTGTCACAAAATCCATAGTAATTCGATCCCATTTCCACTCGGGGACTAGCACGGGCTGCAATAAACACGAAGGTACTGATGTTCGGCCTTACCCATTGTGAGATCAAGCATCTAGAAACAAACTCTGAAATGTCCCTTTTCATTCCTACCCACCAATACATTTTCTTCAAATTATTATACATCTTTGTACTACCTGGATGAATAGACAAAGAACTACTATGTGCTTCCTGTAAGATATTTTGAATAAACTCATCATTCTTCGGTACGCATACCCTGTCTCTGAACATCAAACAACCGTCAGAGTTGATCTGAAAATCTGACTCTATATCCGACTCACACTGATCTCTTTTGGCTAACAACTCACTGTCATTTTTCTGAGCTTCACAAATTTCTTCAAGAAACATTGGTTTGGCTCTCAACTCAGCTAAGATAAAACCATCATCTGATAAGGCTAGACTAGTGTTCAAAGCTCTTAATGCAAATAAAGATTTCCTACTCAAAGCATCAGCAACAACGTTTGCCTTACCTGGGTGATAATTGATCACTAGCTCATAATCTTTAATCAAATCTAACCATCTTCTTTGCCTCAAATTCAAATCTTTTTGAGTCATCAAATATTTCAAACTTTTGTGATCAGTAAATATGTGGCACTTCTCACCGTACAAATGATGTCTCCAAATTTTCAAGCATAAAAACAATGGCGGCTAGCTCTAAATCATGTGTCGGATAGTTCTTCTCATGTGGCTTTAGGTGTCTAGAGGCATAAGCGATTACCTTCCCTTCTGTATAAGTACACAACCAAGTCCATCCATGGACGCATCTGTGTAAATCACAAACTCCTTACACAGTTACGGTTTTACTAAAGCAGGAGCTTTAGTCAACAATGCTTTTAACTTATCAAAACTCTGTTGACACTTCTCGATCTATTCAAACTTGACATCCTTCGCGCGACAATCTTGTTAGTGGGGTAGCTATCATAGAAAATCCCTCTACAAATCGTCTATAATATCCGGCAAGACCAAGAAAACTTCTAACTTCTGATACATTTCTAGGAGGCTTCCAATCAACAATGGCTGAAATCTTGCTCGAATCAACCTTAATACCTTCACCTGAGACAATATGTCCAAGAAAACCAACTTCTCTTAACCAGAACTCACTTTTCTTTGAACTTGGCATACAAGCGATTATCTCTCGAATCAGTAAAAAGCTGTTCTCAAATGCTCTGCATGCTCAGTCTCATCATGAGAATAAATCAAAATATCATCAATGAACACAACTACAAACTTATCCAGGTACGGTCTGAAAATTTGGTTCATTAAGTCCATGAAAATGGCAGAAGCATTAGTCAAGCCAAATGGCATCACAAGGAACTCGTAATGACCATACCTAGTCCAGAAAGCAGTCTTCAGGACATCTGACTCTTTAACTCGCAACTGATAGTATCCGGATCTCAAATCTATCTTGGAAAGCACAGTAGCTCCTTTCAATTGATTAAATAGATCATCAATTCTAGGCAATGGATACTTGTTCTTTACTGTTAAATTGTTAAGTTGCCGATAATCTATGCACAATCTCATCGATCCGTCTTTCTTTTTCACAAATAGCATTGGTGCACCCTATGGTGAACTACTGGGTCTTACAAAGCCTTTATCTGTTAATTCCTGCAACTGAGCTTTCAATTCTTTCAATTCCAATGGAGCCATTCTATAAGGAGCAATAGAAATGGGCGTGGTACCTAGAATCAACTCAATACCAAACTCAACTTCTCTAACAGGAGGCAAACCTGGTAGTTCTTAGGAAACACATCGGAAACTCACATACCACGAGTAATCGATTCAATTTTCAATTCTGGATCTTTAGTGTTCAACACAAAAGCAAGATAAGCTTCATACCCTTTTCTTAAACATTTCTGAGCAGACATAACAGAAATTATGGAAAATGAACTATCTGACTCTTCTAAATTAACCCGAATAATTTCACCATTTTCACACTTCAACTCAATGAATTTCTTCCCACAATTCACTATCACATCATGTGTAGTCAACCAATCCATACCAAGAATCACATCAAACTCATCAAATGGCAATAGCATGAGATCGGCCAGAAAACAGTAGCCTCTAATCATCAAAGGACAATTTCTACATACTTTATCTACTAATTCATGCTTGCCTAATGGATTCGATACTTTAATCACAAATTCTGTAGATTCTATAGGCATACTTATACTAGGCATCAATTTCTTGCAAACATATGAATGAGTTGAACCCGGATCAATTAAAGCAATGACATTAATATTATGTAGAGAAAATGTACCGTAATCACATCGGGAAGGATGCCTCTTGGCGTGTACGAATAGCATAAGTCCTTGCAAGGGCTCTAGCATCTGGTCTCACAATTTGAATCTCTTGAGGTACCTCTGTTACTTGCTCCTACTCCCGGTTGCCTCGTGTAATCTGCCTCTAGTAGGAGCATTTTCGGATCTAGCACTCTGTGTTATCTCTCGATTAGCTACCTCTGGACATTCTCGTACAAAATGATCTGGAGCACTGCATTTATAACAAACATTTTCGCCTGCCCGACAAGGACCATAATGGAGTCTACCACACCGTGGACATCCTGATCTACCCTGTCCAACATTACCTACACTCGCAGTCGAGGTGGTCTGAGCCTCCGAATCCTTACATCTGCTGCCTCTATTTGGACTAGAATACCTGGTTGAGAAACTAGATCAGGTAGAAAACTCCTTTGGCCTTTTGGATGTAGCTTGGAATTACCTGCACATCTGTCTCTTCTTTGTATCTTGTGTCTCTGTCTCAACTTTGCCTTTTCTTTTTAATAGCTCCTCTGCCTTACAGGCTCTCTCAACTAAAATAACGAACTCTTTTATTTCTAGGACACCCACTGACAGTCGGATATCATCATTTAACCCATCCTCAAACCTTTTACACATGATAGCCTCTGTGGACACACATTCTCTAGCATATTTACAAAGCCTGACAAATTCGCGCTCATAATCGGTCACCGTCATATTACCTTGTTTCAATTCCAGGAATTCCTTTCTCTTCTGATCAATAAACCTCTCGATGATGTACTTTTCTGAAATTCCTCCTGAAAGAAATCCCAAGTGACCCTCTCCTTTGGTACAATTGATACAAGTGTTTTCCACCAGTGGTAGGCTGAGTCTCTAAGAAGTGATACTACACATTTCATACATTCCTTGGGTGTACAAGATAATTCGTCAAAGACTCTGAGAGTATTTTCTAACCAAAATTCTGCTCTTTCTGCATCATCATCCTTTGTTGCTCGGAACTCTTCTGCCCCTTGTTTCCTGATTCTATCAACTGGTGGCTTTTCTCTTATCATCGCATTGTGATCGGGAAGCTTGACCTGCATGGGTAGCCTAAGAATCATGAGGGTGCGCAGTCTAATCGCTGGATTCGCATTTAAGCGAACTCGGCAAACAAATCATTCAAAGCTTGGAAGAGAGCTTCTCGAGTCGAGTCCTCCCCGATTAAGCATATCTGGCCTATTCTCAGATGGCGCTGCCCCTTCCGCGGGAGCAGGCACATTACTTTCTACATCATCATCACCAGCTCGCTCGGGATCCATTACTATAAAACAAAATATTTAAAAATCGTCAGGAGTCGTCACATTATCAAAATACAGGTATGGCATGTATAGCTAGACTTTTACTCACACTAACTGTTCTGAGAAGTGACTAAACCTGCTCTGATACCAATAAATGTAACGCCCCCATACCCAAAACCGTCATCGGGGTTAAGCTTGAGATGTTACTAATCTTATTTTACCTTTTTAAACAATTCTAACTACTTATATTAATTTTCGGAATAAACTATTTTTCTGTGTCATGGTTACTTAAAAATTCATATCTCGAGTTACGAAACTTGAAATCCAATTCTGTAAATTTTTCCTGAAAATAGACTCATATATCTATTTACTAATTTTTTTCTAGAATTTTTGGTTGAGCCAATTAGTACAGTTTATTAGTTAAAGTTACTCCTGTTTCAGAATTCGACTGCACTAATCTCTACTTACTACGAACAACTTTTCTCCCTGTAAAAAAATTCATATGACAATACCATTTGTTTCTATTAAAACTAGATTCAATAAGGATTCTAACCATATAAAGTACACCACCTAATTATTTTTATAAAATTTATGGTGAATTTCTAAATTTGAAACAGGGGATCCAAAAATCGCTCTGGCCCTATTTCACTAAAACTCAGATATCTTATAAAATACAAAACATTTACCTGCTTTGCTTATTCCATAAGAAAATAGACACAATGAGCTTTAATTTTATATATTATTCACTATCAAACCATGTCTCTGCAAATTTTTGTGATATTTCAAAATCACATTATTTCTGATACTTGAATCCGTTTTTAAGTTACTATCACATTTTTCATAATTTTCATGTGATAGTTACTACTTAATCATACATACTATTAAAAATGTATATCATCAGCCATTCTATTAGCTAATCACTAGAAAATATTTGCACATCATTCATTGATCATATCATATCAAAAGAAACCAAGTTCCTATACATGCCATACACAAAACGAAACGTCTAACTATACCAACGTAATTTCTTCGATAGTGTGATTGGGTCTCCGACGTTTCCTTCGATCCTCGAGTGGCTTGATAAAAACTATAACAAAAAGAAAATAAGAGAGTAAGCACTAGGCTTAGTAAGCTTACAAGCAAATAAATTACAACATTCAACATAATGAATAAATATACATCAAGTCACCTAGCCTCATAAACTTTCTTTACTTCTCATTTTCTACCTTCTTCTTTACTCACTTACCTTCTTTCTTACCTGACCTTTCACTATTCATAAATATAATCTACCTTCCCTTTTTTTGCTATAATTCACTATGATTTAACATATACAATGACCCGTTGAACCACTCGGAATACTAAGGATACTAGGGTCGTTCCTGTCTATCAATATCCTGCCAATGCCATGTCTTCGACATGGACTTACATGAATTATTCCTATCTCCAATGCCATATTTATATATATAATATGGACTTACATGGCTCATTCCTATCTCCAAAGCCATATATCTGATATGGACTTACATGGCTCATTTCTATCCTGTCCTGTCAACCCCAATATCCTAATATTCCTAAGGTTCAAACGAGGCTTCCTAATGCTTTTTCTCTGCTACTTCGCCTTTAATTCGACTTTAAATATTCTAAAAAAAAATAAGTATATAAATGCTGGAAATTAACAATAATAATGTAAAATATAAGAATATTGCATTTATTTACTGTAAACTTACCTCGATACAAAATGTGACTAAACTTTACAATTTAGTCCTTTACTTTTTCTTTTCCCCGATCTACTCCTGAATTTCGTTCTTCTTGATCTATAATAGAAATTTTAACTTATTTAATATTCACATTTATCAAAACAGTCCTTTACTCAAACTTTGAAAAATTACATTTTTACCCCTAAACTTTTGCATATTTACACTTTTACCCCAAATCTCGTAAATTAAACTTCAACCTATTTTCTTATGTTTTATGACATGCTGATCATTTTTCCCTTCTATGGCAGCATCAAATTCATACTCTAAAATGCACTTATGACTATTAGGTATTTTACCGATTAAGCCCTTTTACTCATTTTTACCTAAAACCGACTAGCACAAGTTGTCTAACATAATCTAAGACCTCATATTCTATCATAAAACATCAAAATAAACACTTTTCACCTATGGGTATTTTTCAAAATATGAACCCTAACTTAAATTATTGCTAGCATAAGCTTTATCGAGCTCACAGGGACTCAAAGCGTAAAGAACATTAAAAGCGGGGCTTGGACTCACTTACTATGGAGCTTGAAAATTGAAGAAACCCTAGCTATGGAGAGAGCAAAATTCGGCAGCAACCATATGAGAAAGATGACCATTTTGTGTTATTTTTCCCATTTTATTTCATTTAATTTACAAATGACCAAAATGCCCCTCCTTACTAAACTTTCAAAGATTACTTCCATGTCCTAATTTTTGTCCATGAACTTAAAATTGGTTAAATTTCTATTTAAGACCTCCTCATTATTATTCCAAAACAATTTCATACTAAAAACTTCTAGAATGCAAGTTTGCAAATTATTCGATTTAATCCCTAACCTCAACTTAAGCACTTTATGCATAGAATTTCATCACGAAATTTTCGCACAATCATGCAATCATATCATGAACCTCAAAATAATAATAAAATAAATTTTTCTACCTCAGATTTATGGTTTCGTAATCACTGTTCCGTTTAGGCCCTATTTCGGGATGTTACAAATGAAATGCAAATGCAAATAAAAAAATTTGGAAAAGTATAAAGTTGTTTGAAATCCTACTATGCTAGGGATAATATGTACAAGCGATGTTGTGGATTTACTCATTTTTGTGAGTTGTTGAATTTGGTTTCATGAATCGTGTGGTATCAGTATATGATTATTCTTGATATGTATAAATTTCATATTGGAAATATATTGATATGATTAAAGTTTATATGAGCTTACTAAGCATTAATTACTTACGTAGTTGTTTTTCTTTACTTTTCAGACTATCGGAAGCTCGATCAGATTGGAAGCTAGTCGGAGTTATATCACATTATCCACCGGTTCTATTAGTACTTTCGAATGTTTTGATTTTGGTTATAATGGCATGTATAGATATTATGATTAATATTGGTCTATGTGTTTGAATGTCAAAATGGCCATTTGACTTGGTTGAGTTTTGGTATATTGATGGTATAATGGAAAAGGTTGGCATGTATATGAGTAGCCTTATTATGGTTAATGTTTGTCTTATTTGTTTGAATGATAAAATATGAAATGATAGTTGAATATGCATATGGTATAGGTGCTTTATGATATGTGGTATATGTGATGATTTGGTAACTTGTTATGTATAAGTATTTACTAAATTAATATTAGCTAAAGAATGGCATTTTGGTACCCAATGGTTTGTGTTTTGGTAGGTAAGATTTATGGTATGTATGGATGGAAATCAAATTGGAAGTTAGTTGTTTATTTTGACCAAATGAAGTACTTGGTGATACATGTTTATAAATTGTTAATTGAAATGTCTATGTGCATAGTGGTTAAGTGTGGTTATACTATATGTTTAAAGCTAGATTATGCGTGATTTTGGTGCCTTTTAAGGGCTTAAGTATATGTGCAAAAGGGATTATAGTTAAATGTTGAAAAGGTGAGGAAAATGGCTTGTAAAATGGCTTATCTTCTTCCACAAGAGCAAATACACGGGCATGTGTCTCAACAATGTGTGACATATGGCCAGGTAGCATATCCGTGTGTGACACGCGGCCAGGTAGGACTGTCGTGTGTCCCTTGTAGTTTTCAAAAGGTTGCAAGTTAGGTTTTACATGGCATAGCATGCGGCCTGGAACTCAGGCGTGTGAGGTTATTTCAAAGGGTACACGGCCTAGTACATGGGTGTGTGGTTTGACCGTGTGACCCAAGTCAGTGAGTTACACGGGTTGGGACACGGCCGTGTGTCCCTATTTTGAATGCCTACATGGCCAAAGACATGGGAGTGTCTCTTAGCCATGTGAGTTACACGGCTGTGTGACCCATGCAGCTTGTAAATTTTCATCTTTTCCCTGAAATTTCTATATTTTCTGATTTAGTCTTGATTTGTTTCTAATGTGTTTTTAGGGACTCGAGGGCTCGTATAAGGGATAATAAGTATGCTATTTATTGGTTTTGCTATTATTTATGATATAAATTAAATGTTTTAAAACTTTTGATAGTTCTGAAATGTAAACTCTAGTAATACTTCGTAACCCTATTTTGGCAATGGATACTGGTTAAAGGTGTTACACTAGCCGCAATTGTAATAAGGTAGCAGATTTAATTTGTAAAGATGCCATTAAAATTCTTGTAATTAGACCTTTGTGATGGATTATCCCGAGAATATCCATGCATTGGAGATAAATGATTCTATTCATTGAGTAGACCTTTTTTTGATCCTTTTTTCAAAAAAATATAACCCTTTCCCGCTCGCTGCCTTATTCTCATTCTCTCACCTTCTTTATTTCTCCATATAGAAAGTTATAGCATAATATAACAATTACGGTTAGCTCACGAATTTTTGCGCACTAATGAATGAGATTTTCTACTTTTATGAATTTGTCACATTTTTTTTCTTTTTCAACACATCTCACTCACAAATAATTTTACTTTTCAAGTACTTTTTTTTACTCGTTTTGATTTTCTTGTTGAATTTTTTCTTCTGTTGCACATATTGGCTAAACTATAATCACTATATCACACTAATCCTTCCTATTTCTTTTTGTTTCTACAAAATCCGCCATAATGTATCAACTTAACCCTCAATACGTATGGCCAAATGTCTATAGTCATGCAATTCAGGACCAAAGAAAAAGGGTAAGAACAAATTGATATTTTGGCTCAGGTTTTGTATGAAGGTTCATCAATAAATGTTTTCTGGCTCAAAATAGGTACTAAAGATAAATAACAAGGTTAGCTTTTTTACTCTGGGTGTATAGCAAACAATACCATAGGTCATCCCTAGGTATCTCAATATTCACAACTCTAGTCAATCAAACAATCACAGATGCAACAATTTATCATTCATACCAGCATGCTCATATTCATTGTATTCATTATATCATTCAGTACATTCGATTGCTTAATACGTATTTACAGTGTAATATATAGAAATTAATAG
This sequence comes from Gossypium longicalyx, assembly GCA_025698465.1. Taxonomy (NCBI): domain Eukaryota; kingdom Viridiplantae; phylum Streptophyta; class Magnoliopsida; order Malvales; family Malvaceae; genus Gossypium; species Gossypium longicalyx. The sequence continues at coordinate 24,195,054 of CM047000.1, forward strand.
TCTAATTATCAAAAATTTAAGATCACCTATCCTCATGCCAAATTTACCATGAATACAATCAACCTTTGTACATGCTCTTAACCAATCACTTGCATTTCTACAAGCTCAAGCACACAAGAAAAATCAATGAAAAATTTAAAGCAAATTGAAAACAAATTTTCTATGTTACCTCCTCCCACACTTTAGAAAAAAATTGAAAACAAGCTGATTTGCCATGAAATACACTATTATTTACATCCTTTTTACACATAACTTTAGTTTGTTTAATAGTTAAATCAAACCATCTTCGTATATATTTAGGTTTTCATACTTAAAGTAGTAATTTATGCTTTCTAGTAGTTTTTATTAAATTTTATATATCTAAATAAGGTTTGTAACACCCCTTAGCCTTACTCAACGCCGGAACAGGGTACGAGGCATTACTGTACTCAAACACAATCAAACACACAAAAATCCGACCATAAAATTTCATTCCAATTAAGGTCATTCAAACATATACTTAACATCCCTTATACGAGCGTACAAGACCCAAACCATGCATCTGGAAGATTTGGGACTAAACCTGGAGCTTCCAGTATCTTTACAACACTTAGAAAAATTTGCATGTTTTGTAGAGTCACACGCCTGTATGGGAAGGCCGTGTTGTCACACACGTCTGTGTGGCATAGAACACTCCCATGTCCTTAGCTCGTGTAACTCTCTAACTATGACATCATCAACCAAATAAAGTCAGATGGCCGAGGCACACGCCCGTGTCCTTAGACCGTGTGGCGAATTAAATTCCAAAATCAAGTGCAGACTTCACGTAGCCTGGGCACATGCCTATGTTTTGAGGCTGTGTCTCTCACACGGCTGAGACACACGGTTGTGTCTCTGCTTGTGTGATTACTACTGGGTATTCTAATTTGCATTAAATAGGGTGCAGGAGACACACGGCCGGACTACACGCCCAGGTGGGCTAGCCATACATCACACACAGCCTAGACACACGCCCGTGTGCCTACCCGTGTGAACAACTTTAAGGTTATTTTCAAAGCCAATTGTCACCTTTAATTGTACAACCACATATCTTACCATCACATACACAATAAGCAATATTTCTTAGATTTTCATGCATGCATTTTTCACACCAACTTATACACCTACACAACATTTAATCAATAATAACCATAGGCCATATCATAATGAAAATGGGCACATACATACATAGATGAATAGGGCTACAACATAATAATCACTATGAACCATATCTCATGGTCATATACAAGATGAATCAACTATCATTATCAACCAATACATTTGGCTAGACCAAAATGACAAATAACAAAAAGACCAAGTTCCTATACATGTCATATTCAAAATATTGAGACTAACTATACCCAAATAATCCAATCGATAGTGTGAACAGGCCTCCGATTTACTTTGATCTTCGAGCTAGCTTGGCGATACTATAACAAAATGGAAAAGAGAGGGGGTAAGCATAAAGCTTAGTAAGTTTGCATATAATTAATAAGCAATACAAATATGCATTTTCATACACATACATAACTTAACTTAAGTCATCTCATTCTCAATAATCATTGTAGCCTTATCCTATCTCAATCAATCTACATAAAGTTCAATAGAAACCAAGATCATAATTCCTTTATTCTCATCTTACCAAAGTCGTATCATTTTGTAATCTCAATAACTACGAGCTTGGCGTACATACTTGTACCCTTTTCAACATGATCATACCTCGTCATATCTTTGACACATCCTTGGACTACCAGTTAAACCACTTGGAATACTAAGGGATAATCGGGAAACCTCATTCAAGTAGTAAGATGCCAATGCCATATCCCAGATATGGTCTTACATGAGATCACAACTCGATGCCAATGCAATGTCCTAGACATGGTCTTACATGGGATCTCATATCAACGCCATATCCCAGATATGGTCTTACATGATAACACATACCGTTGCCGATGTCATATCCCAAATATGGTCTTATACAGGATCTCATGACCCCAAATGTCGTGATATTGGTACCCTAAGTATTCTTAAGGTTCAACCGGCTTTCATCAACTCAATTCTTTATCGAACAACATCAGTAATATTTACAAAGATAAGTATACAATTCATGCAACATTAAAGGTTAAATACATATTAGAATGCTATATCAATTATACACAAACTTACCTCGGTACAAAATATGAACAACTAATTCGATTTAGTCCAAGATCTTGCTCTTTCCCTGGTCTAGGCCTGGACTCCATTTTTCTTGATCTATAATAGCAAATTCCACTTATTTAATTATCACATTATTCAAAACAACCCATAAATCATATTTTGGAAAAATTATAGTTTTGCCCCTAAACTTTCACATAATTACAATTTAGCCCCTAGGCTCGTAAAATGATGTTCATCAAATTTCTTTACTACCCAAGCCTAGCTGAACCTTTATTGAGCTTATAATGACTCACAGTTTTAGTTATTTCACACATTTACCACCTATTTTATAACTTTTACAAAAATGTCCTCTTTAGGTATTTTTATGAAAATCACTTAACAAAAGTTGTTTATCTAACAACCAAGATTCATTTTATTCCATAAGAATTCAGTAAAAAACATTAATGCTCTCATAGAAAAACCCTAAACTTTCAACCATAGTGCAAAATAGTTCCCCCATTATTCTGGTTTTAATAGTTAAGATTGGTGCAGATCTAGGAGTTGATCGTGGTTAGTGATTTAAGAAGGGGCTGTTATATTTATCACGCAAGGTAAGGTTAAGGTGAGGTTTTGGTTTTAGTAAAGATATGTATTAAGCATGCGATTAATAGAAGGGTGATATTGTTTGAACGTTGGTGACTAAAGGAATCACAACACGCTTGCTTACCAGGTGTGTACATACACTGCACACACACTATGAATCAGTAAAAGCCAAAATGCCGAAAAACTGAAAATTTGGCTGCGGTAGACTTGCGAGTACGCGAACACTCGTAAAGGGGAGACTGATAGGTTGTCTGAGGGCCACGGGCGATTCCATTGACTTGGGTTGTGATTTGGCCATATAGGCCGAAATGGGCTAAATGGGCTCGATGGGCTGTTGGGCCCATAATATGCAAAAATTGAATAATGATGCTATGTGATAGGAATTTGTATGTGAGCATGAATATGAATATGACTGGGCCTAACGGGTCATATAAAAGTGATTTGGGCCTAATGGGCCATATGAATATGATTGGGCTTAATGGGCCAGATCCAGGTACGTGAATTTGATTGGGCTCTGTAAGGGGTTTTGGGCCTAGTATATGATAACTACATAAAACTTAATTAATATATTGCGACCGTAGACAAGTCAAAGGGTTAAGGTGTGGCAACGGGTATATGCATGTCTAGGATTGGAGCTAGGGAGAGCTTGATACTTAAGCAGTCTTAATGACCCACCTCCTCTTCTCTGGAATCCTACCTGGTGCATAGTATTCATTCATCTTAGCTCACGAGATTTGTTAACGGACCAAGGTAAGTGAAAACTGTAATAAAGGGAAAATTACTGAACTGCCCTAAGGGCGAAAATGACCAAAATACCCCTAGATGATGAATGTATGTTTTATGGATATGACATGCATTCATATGATATTCTGCTTAGGTTGCATATGGGTTGGGAATTATGGGACGGAAGAAGTATATGAGGATCGCATGGTTGTTTAACAATCGTGGATCCACAGAGGCTTTTAAAGCCCAATATGTAAATGAAAGTAGTTCCGCAACCGGGCTACCATTGATGTGTCGGTTGGGTGGGTCAATATTTATATCCCCACATGGTGTGATGGGGGACGGAGCTGGTGTGTAGCGGATGGATAATTGGGATGGGATTGCATTACATGATTGATGTATGATGATTTTTGAATGCTTTTTTTTTATTGTCGAGGGTTGTACACATTAAGTTTGCGAAAACTCACCCCCTCTTTTATTTTATTTTCAGGTGATGCTCAGTAGGAGGTTCGATGTTTGGAGGGACTCTGGGTGACCAGCTAGCAAGACAATTTAGACTTGTTTTTTTTTAAAGCATATAAATTTTTTATTATTAAGTGATTTCAAACTGGATTGTAATAAGGCTTTCCATTTTATTATTATTTGAATTGTTATTTTATGCATTGTAATTACGAGAAGTTGAACATGAGTTTCCTAAATTATAGTATGTATTTTTACGCTTCCGCAACTAAATTTTAAAATGACATGTTTTCGTAAAATCATATGTTTTAAACAAGTGATTGAAAGGAGTTTTTTTTAGTTAATTAAGGTTTCTCTTATTTTAAGAAGGGTTTTCAATGAAAATATGGTTTTCGCTAAAACACTTCAATGTAACATGCTAGATTCGGCCATAACGTTTGGGCCAGGTCTGGGGTGTTACATTTAGTGGTATCAGAGCCTAGTTGCAAAACTCGGGTTGTGAATCGGGCCTTATTATTATTTGGTTTCTCTTTTCTACTTATTATTTGGATTTTAAAAATATTTTGGATCACACCGTTTTGGAAAAGGGGAAAAGCTTGTTGAGCAGCACAACGAGTCTCCGACATCGAACCAAGTAAATACTTTTATTTTTTTAAGTTTGTTTAATTTTTTGTATAGTAGATACTTAGAGGGCTTGTAATATCCCGAATTAGCGCCTAATCAGAATAGTGGTTTCGTGACCACAAATCTGTGATAGAAATAATTATTTTATAATTATTTTGATGTTTATTATATGATTGCATGATTGTGTAAAAATTTCGTGACAAAATTCTATGCATAAAGTGCTTAAGTTGAAATTGGGGACTAAATCGAATTAGTTGCAAAACTTGCATTCTAGAAGTTTGTAGTATGAAATTACTTTGGAATATTAATGAGAAGGTCTTAAATAGCAATTTGACCAATTTCTTAAATTTTGGACAAAAATGGGCTTGTACATGAAAATTTTCAAAGAAAGGTATTAAGGGTATTTTGGTCATTTGGTAATTAAAAGATTAAAAAAAGGAAAAAGATGGAAAAATATGTCCATCTTCTTCATTAGGACGAAAATTAAAGGGTTCTCCATAGCTAGGGTTTGTTTCAAGCTTCCAAGCTCCCGAGTAAGTGATTCCAAGCCCCGTTTTTAATGTTCTTTACGTTTTTGGAGTCCCGATAACTTGATTTAGCTTATGCTAGCAATAATTCAACCTAGGGTTCATATTTGGAAAAATACCCATAGGTGAAATTTGTGTATTTTGGTGTTTTATGATATAATATGAGGTTTTAAATTATGTTAGACAACTACTGCTACTCAGTTTTAAGTGAAAACGAGAAAAAGGGCTTAATCGGTAAAAATATCTAATAGTTATAAGTACATGTTAGAATGAGAATTTGATGTTGCCATAGAAGGGAAAAATAATCAGCATGTCATAAAACATAAGAAAATGGGATGAAGTTTAATTCCCGAGCCTAGGGGAAAAAGTGTAATTTTGCAAAAGTTTAGGGGCAAAATGGTAATTTTTCCAAAGTTCGTATTTGGGGCTGTTTTGATGAATGTATGTATTACATAAGATTAATTTGGCATTATAGATCAAGAGAAACGAGATTCAAGTCGCGATCAAGGGAAAAACAAAGTTTACGAAGAATAGGCTCGATTGCTAATAATTTTATACCGAGATAAGTTCATGTGTAAATGTAGTAACATAATTGTCATTTTAAGTAATTTAATGTTATTTATGTGATATGATGATTAATATCACGAAATATTATGCTTTATGGTTATTATTGAATAATATGTAAATTATGAATTGCTATCGAGTATCGATTTCGATGTTCCCTAGAAGACGACAAAGATGTGTAATCGAGGAAAAAGCCCGTTTGAACCTTGGGAATAGATTAGAATACAAGTGACATGTCACTAGGATGGTTGGGCATCCGAACTCGTTGAGTTGAGTCCGAGTTCACTTATGGATGCAAATGTCCGAACTCATTGAGTTGAGTCCAAGTTCGTGAGATGTAACTAGGCATCCGAGCTCGTTGAGTTGAGTCCGAGTTCACTTATGGATGCGAACGCCCGAGCTCGTTGAGTTGAGTTTGAGTTCGCTTATGGGCGGGTTACATGGTATCTTGGCTACATATGTGGCACTTATGTACAAACTTTCCGTGTATTCGAATTATATTCCGATGTGTTCAACGGGTGAATCTTAAGAGAATAAGGAGAATGCCTAAAATGAAGGTGACATGTTGGTAAGTGTGGTAAATGAGAAAATTTGATAGGTATGTACTTAAATCTTCGGGTTGAGAACTTGGTATGATGAAATCGTAGCATACTATTAAATGCAAATGTAACATGAATGTCTTGGTGTTGTTTATGCAAATGATGTTTTTATGTGGAATTGCATGATTATGTTACTTACTATTTGCATGTGAACTTACTAAGCATTTATGCTTACTCCTTTCTTTTCCTTCATTTTAGTTTTGACAAACCGGCTTGAGAATCGGGATAGGTCGAAGACTCGTTCACACTATCCGAAGGCTTAAATCGGTAAAATGGCTTGTATATTTTGAATGTGGCATGTGTGGAAAAATACTCACTTTGTGTAATTGATCTTATGATATGACTATGGTTTGGCAAGAAAAGGGTTTGTAAATGATTAGCCATTGGAATGGCCAATCTAAGTCATATTTGATGTTATGTATGTTTAAAATGATATTTAGTCCACGAAAATCCTTAGTAAAGTGAAATTTGCCATAAAATAGAATCTGATAGCAGCAGTGATGTAAATTTGAAAAATCACTAAAAATAGTAGAAATAGAATTAAATGATGAGTAAGTTATGAAATTAAAGCTTAATGAGTCTATTTTCATATGGACTTAATAAAACAGGTATATGAATTATAATTTATGAGACATTTGAATTTTTGTGAAATAGGGCTAGAGTGATTTCTGGATCCCCTATTTTGTCTTTGAAAATTCACCATAAATTGTATAAAAATAAGTAGAAGTCATATTATATAGATTTATTATTGAGTCTAGTTTTAAGAGAAATATACGTCATAGTCATTTAGATTCTTTATAGAGAAATATCTGATTCGTAATACACAGAGGTCAGAGCAGTCGAACCCTGAAATAGGGGATATTTTAACTAATAAACTGTACTAAATGGCCCAGCTAAAAATTCTATAAAAATAATTAGTAAACATATATATGAGTCTAGTTTCAGGGAAAATTTACGGAATTGGATTTTGAGTTTCAGAACTCGAGATATAAATTTTTAACCGACTGTGATGCAGATTGCTAGCGTGACTGGAAATTTTAAAATTAAATTGTTTAAGCTGTTTAATTGATGAAATTAAGTTTAGTAACACCTCGTGCTCGACTCCGGCGACGGTATTGGGTATGGGGTGTTACATTTGGTGGTATCAGAGCAGGTTTAGTCGGTTCTCGGACTAACGTGTTGTATGTACGAGTTTTGCTATACATGTCATGCCATATAGATATTGTGATAGTGTGACGACTTCTGACCTTTTAAATGATTTTTTTATAGTAAATGGATCCCGATCCGGTGTGGTGATGATGTAGAAAGTAATGCACGGCTCTCGAATGAAGGGGCGGTGCAACCGAAAATCCACCTTTCTCTTTGTTGGTCAAGGAGGAGGAGAAGAGGCTCGAGAAGTCTTTCTCCGGATGATGAGTGCACGGTATCTCGAGTTCGTTCGTATGAACCGAGAATGTACAATGACCCCACCTCCCCCTATTCCTCAACCTGTACCCCCGATGCCTCAAGGTTGGATCTGATGAAATTTCACAGAACTCTAGTTGACAGAATCCGCAAGCAAGGGGCCGAAGAATTTAGGGAAAACGTTGATGATGAAGCCGAGAAAGCAGAGTTTTGGCTTGAGAATTCTATTCGGGTATTTGATGAATTGTCGTGTACACCTGAGGAATGCTTGAAATGTGCTATATCATTGTTGAGGGATTCAGCTTATCATTGGTGGAAGACATTGATTTCAGTGGTGCTGAAAGAGAAGGTGACTTGGGAATTCTTTCAAAAAGAATTTCGGAAGAAATATATCGGTGAAAGATTTATTGATCAGATGTGTAAAGAGTTTCTTGAATTAAAGCAGGGGAACATGACAGTTATTGAATACGAAAGGGAGTTCATCAGGTTGAGTAAGTATGCTAGAGAATACATTCCTACAGAGGCTAAAATGTGCAGACAATTTGAAGACGGACTCAATGAAGATATCAAAGTATTTGTTGGGATTCTTGAATTAAAAGAAATGGTAGTACTTGTTGATCGAGCTTGCAAGGCTGAAGAACTACTTAAAGAGAAGAAAAAAGTAGAGGCTGAAACCAGAAGTTGGAAGAAAATATCGATGAGCAGTTCATTTTCACAGTAATCTAGAAAATCTAGAAATATGAATCCTCGTTCTCAGGTTTCGGCCGGAAAATCATATGGAAATTCTAAGAAGCAAAATATGGGTCTTAAATCTCAGACTACTTCTATGGCTAGTGTGAGAAATACGAGATTTGTTAAGCTCGAGTGTCAGCAGTGTGGTAGGAATCATTTTGGCCCATGTAGAGCGAATGAATATTTTTGGTGTGGTTCTCTGGATCATTTTGTTAGAGACTGCCCAGAGAGAGTTGAGAAAGAAAAATTTCAGAGTGTAAAAGCTAGTGGTGCAGACTCGAGGGGAAGATATTCGAGAAAAGCTGGAAATGAAGCAAGTAGCAAGAATGTAGTCAGAGATTCAGCAGTTAAACCTGAAGCAAGAGCTCCAGCTAGAACTTATGCCATAAAGGCACGTGAAGATGCTTCATCACCCGATGTAATTACTAGTATATTTTCTCTTTATAATGTTAATGTTACTGCTTTGATTGATCCCGGTTCTACTCATTCATATGTGTGCATGAAACTGGTGTCTAGTATGAATATACCTGTTGAGAACACATAATTTATGATTAGAGTGTCGAATCCATTAGGCAAATGTGTGATAGTTAATAAAGTATGCAAGAAATGCCCTTTAATGATTCGGGTTCATTACTTTTCGGCCGAGTTGATGTTGTTGCCGTTTGATGAATTTGATGTTATTTTGGGTATGGATTGGTTGACATTGCATGATGCTATAATAAATTGCAAAAAAAAGGTTATAGAATTAAAGTGTGAAAGTGGTGAAATTCTGCGGGTTGAATCAGACAAATCGGAGGCATTATCTAGTAAGATTTCTTCAATGTCGCTCAGAGATATTTGAGAAAGGGTTATGAAGCTTATTTGGCGTATGTAATTAATACAAAAGAAATTGAAAAGAAAGTTGAATCAGTGCCGATTGTGTGTGAGTTCGCGGATATATTTCTAGAAGAATTGTCGGGTTTGCCTCCAGTCAGGGAAGTAGAATTTGGTATTGATTTGATATCGGGAACAACTCCGATCTCGATTGCTCCGTATAGAATGGCACCAGCAGAGTTGAAGGAATTAAAGTCACAATTGCAAGAATTAACTGACAAAGGCTTTGTGAGACCGAGTTTTTCACCTTGGGGTGCTCCCGTGTTATTTGTGAAAAAGAAGGATGGTTCTATGAGATTGTGTATTGACTATCGGCAATTAAACAAGGTGACAATCAAGAACAAGTATCCATCGCCGAGAATTGATGATTTATTTGATAAGCTAAAAGGAGCAACATGGTTTTCAAAGATTGACTTGAGATCTGGGTATTACCAGCTGCGAGTAAAAGAGTCGGATGTGCTTAAAACTGCTATTAGAACAAGGTACGATCATTATGAATTTTTAGCTATGCCATTCGGGTTGACAAATGCTCCTGCTGTGTTTATAGATTTAATGAATCGCATATTTCAGCCATACTTGGACAAATTTGTTGTGGTGTTTATAGATGATATTTTAATTTATTCAAAAGATGAGACAGAGCATGCTGAGCATTTGAGGATAGTTTTGCAAACTTTGAGAGATAATCAGCTGTATGCTAAGTTTAGTAAAAGTGAATTTTAGCTACAGGAAGTTGGATTTTTGGGTCATATTGTTTCAGGTGATGGTATACGGGTTGATCCTACTAAAATTTCAGCAGTTGATTGGAAACCACCGAAAAATGTAACCGAGGTTAGAAGTTTCTTGGGGCTAGCTGGGTATTATCAGCGATTTGTAAATGGATTTTCTATAATTGCTACTCCAATGACTAGATTACTCCGAAAGGATGTTAAGTTTGAGTGGACGGAAGAATGTCAACAGAGTTTTGAAGAATTGAAAAAGTTATTAACTGAAGCACTAGTGTCGATACAACCTGAATCAGGTAAAGAATTTGTGGTGTATAGTGATGCTTCTCGAAATGGCTTAGGATGTGTACTTATGCAAGAAGGAAAAGTGGTGGCTTATGCTTCGAGGCAGTTAAAATCTCACGAAAAAAATTATCCGACTCATGATTTGGGAATTTTGCTATAGTATTTGCTTTGAAGATTTGGCGACATTATCTGTATGGTGAAAAATGCCGAGTATATACCGACCAAAAAAGTCTTAAGTACTTGATGTCACAAAAAGATTTGAATTTGAGACAGGGAAGATGGTTGGAGTTATTGAAAGATTACGAGCTTGTTATTGATTACCATCCGGGAAAAGCAAATGTGGTTGCCGATGCTTTGAGCAGAAAGTTGCTATTTGCTTTGAAAGCTATGAATACTCAGTTAAAGGTATCAGATGATGGTTCGATTTTAGCAGAATTAAGAGTAAGATCGATGTTTTTACAAGAGCTTTGTGAAGCTCAGGAAAGTGATGAAGATTTGAAAGCCAAGAGAAAACAGTGTGAAGCTGATACGGGGTCAAATTTCAGAAACGGTTCTGATGGTTGCTTGATGTTTAAAAATTGGATTTGTGTAATGAAAAATGATGAGTTGATTCAAAAGATTTTGCATGAAGCACATAATGGTTGTTTGGCGGTTCATCCGGGCAGTACGAAAATGTATAATGACTTGAAGAAAATGTACTGGTGGAGTGGAATGAAAAGAGATATTTTCGAGTTTGTATCAAAGTGCTTAGTTTTTCAACAAGTGAAAGCTGAACACCAAGTACCTTCGGGATTACTCCAGCCTATCATGGTTCTTGAATGGAAATGGGATCAGATTACTATGGATTTTGTATCAGGATTGCCATTAACTCCGGGAAAGAAAAATGCCATCTAGGTAATAGTTGACAGACTGACTAAATCAGCTCATTTTATTCCGGTACATACGGATTATTCTCTTAATAAGTTGGCTGAATTGTATATCAGTGAGATTGTTAGACTTCACGGAATACCTTTGTCAATAATTTCGGATAGAGATCTGAGATTTACTTCACGGTTTTGGAAAAAGTTGCAAGAGGCATTAGGTACAAAGTTAAATTTCAGCACTGCTTTTCATCCACAAACTGATGGACAGTCAGAGAGAGTGATTCAGATTCTTGAAGACATGCTCAGATGTTGCGTATTGGAATTTCAAGGTAGTTGGGAAAGGTACTTACCGTTAGTAGAATTTGCTTATAATAATAGTTATCAGACGAGTTTGAAGATGGCACCTTATGAAGCATTGTATGGTCGTAAATGTCAGACACCATTGTATTGGACTGAACTCAAGGAAAATCAGATTTATAGAGTTGATCTAATAAAAGAAACCAAAGAAAAAGTGAACGTCATTCGAGATTGTTTGAAAGCTGCTTCGGATAGACAGAAATCTTATGCGGATTTGAAACGAAAGGAAATCGAGTTTCAAGTTGGTGATACCGTATTTTTAAAAGTGTCTCCATGGAAGAAAGTCCTTAGATTTGGACGGAAGGGCAAGTTAAGTCCGCGTTTTATTGGGCCGTATGAAATAATTGAAAAAGTTGGACCGGTAGCATATCGGCTAGCATTACCACCTGAATTAGAGAAGATTCATGATGTGTTCCACGTATCTATGTTACGTCGCTATCGTTCGGATCCTTCACATATAATTTCATCGACAGAAATCGAGCTACGACCAAATATGACTTATGAAGAAGAACCGATTAAGATTTTAGCTCGAGAGGTCAAGCAATTAAGAAATAAAAGTGTCGCTCTCGTGAAAGTATTGTGGGAAAAGCACGGGGTAGAAGAGACTACATGGGAACCTGAGGAAACTATGAGAAATCAATACCCACACCTGTTTACTGGTAAGATTTTCGAGGACGAAAATCCTTAAAAGGGGGGAGAGTTGTAATATCTCGAATTAGGGCCTAATCAGAATAGTGGTTTCGTGGCCACAAATCCGAGATAGAAATAATTATTTTATAATTATTTTGATGTTTATGATATGATTGCATGATTGTGTGAAAATTTCGTGACGAAATTCTATGCATAAAGTGCGTAAGTTGAAATTAGGGACTAAATCGAATAAGTTGCAAAACTTGCATTCTAGAAGTTTTTAGTATGAAATTATTTTGGAATATTAACGAGGAGGTCTTAAATAGCAATTTGACCAATTTCTTAAATTTTGGACAAAAATGGGCTTGTACAAGAAAATTTCCAAAGAAAGGAATTAAGGGTATTTTGGTCATTAGGTAATTAAAAGATTAAAAAAAGGAAAAAGATGGAAAAATATGTCCATCTTCTTCATTAGGATGAAAATTAACGGGTTCTCCATAGCTAGGGTTTGTTTCAAGCTTCCAAGCTCCCTAGTAAGTGATTCCAAGCCCCGTTTTTAATGTTCTTTACGTTTTTGGAGTCCCAATAACTTGATTTAGCTTATGCTAGCAATAATTCAACCTAGGGTTCATATTTGGAAAAATAACCATAGGTGAAATTTGTGTATTTTGGTGTTTTATGATAGAATATGAGGTTTTAAATTATGTTAGACAACTTCTGCTACTCGGTTTTAAGTGAAAACGAGAAAAAAGGCTTAATCGGTAAAAATATCTAATAGTTATAAGTACATGTTAGAATGAGAATTCGATGTTGCCATAGAAGAAAAAAATGATCAGCATGTCATAAAACATAAGAAAATGGGATGAAGTTTAATTCCCGAGCCTAGGGGCAAAAGTGTAATTTTGCAAAAGTTTAGGGACAAAATGGTAATTTTTTCCAAAGTTCGTATTTGGGGCTATTTTGATGAATGTATGTATTAAATAAGATTAATTTGGCATTATAGATCAAGAGAAACGAGATTCAAGTCGCGATCGAGGGAAAAACAAAGTTTACGAAGAATAGGCTCGATTGCTAATGATTTTATACCGAGGTAAGTTCATGTGTAAATGTAGTAACATAATTGTCATTTTAAGTAATTTAATTTTATTTATGTGATATGATGATTAATATCGTGAAATATTATGCTTTATGGTTATTATTGAATAATATGTAAATTATGAATTGCTACCGAGTATCGGTTTCGATGTTCTGTGGAAGACGGCAAAGATGTGTAATCGAGGAAAAATCCTGTTTGAACCTTGGGAATGGATTAGAATACAAGTGACATGTCACTAAGATGGTTGGGCATCCGAACTCGTTGAGTTGAGTCCGAGTTCACTTATGGATGCAAATGTCTGAACTCGTTGAGTTGAGTCCGAGTTCGTGAGATGTAACTAGGCATCCGAGCTCGTTGAGTTGAGTCCGAGTTCACTTATGGATGCGGACGCCCGAGCTCGTTGATTTGAGTCCGAGTTCGCTTATGGGCGGGTTACATGGTAGCTTGGCTACATATGTGGCACCTATGTACAAACTTTTCGTGTATTCGAATTATATTCCGATGTGTTCAACGCGTGAATCTTAAGAGAATAAGGAGAATGCCTAAAACGAAGGTGACATGTTGGTAAGTGTGGTAAATGATAAAATTTGACAGGTATGTGCTTAAATCTTCGGGTTGAGAACTTGGTATGATGAAATTGTAGCATAATATTAAATGCAAATGTAACATGAATGTCTTGGTGTTGTTTATGCAAATGATGTTTTTATGTGGAATTGCATGATTATGTCACTTACTATTTGCATGTGAACTTACTCAACATTTATGCTTACTCCTTCCTTTTCCTTCATTTTAGTTTTGACAAACCGGCTTGAGAATCGGGATAGGTCGAAGACTCGTTCACACTATCCGAAGGCTTAAATCGGTAAAATGGCTTGTATATTTTGAATGTGGCATGTATGGCAAAATACTCACTTTGTGTAATTGATCTTATGATATGGCTATGGTTTGGCAAGAAAAGGGTTTGTAAATGATTAGCCATTGGAATGGCCAATCTAAGTCATATTTGATGTTATGTATGTTTAAAATGATATTTAGTCCATGAAAATCCTTAGTAAAGTGAAATTTGCCATAAAACAGAATCTGACAGCAGCAGTGATGTAAATTTGAAAAATCACTGAAAATAGTAGAAATGGAATTAAATGATGATTAAGTTATTAAATTGAAGCTTAATGAGTCTATTTTCATATGGATTGAACAAAACAGGTATATGAATTATAATTTATGAGACATTTGAATTTTTGTGAAATAGGGCCAGAGTGATTTCTGGATCCCCTGTTCTGAATTTGAAAATTCACCATAAATTGTATAAAAATAATTAGAAGTCATATTTTATATGTAAAGATTTACTATTGAGTCTAGTTTTAATAGAAACAAACTTTATAGTCATTGATATTTTTTACAGAGAGATATCTGATTCGTAATACACAGAGGTCAGAGCAGTCAAACCCTGAAATAGGGGAGATTTTAACTAATAAACTGTACTAAATGGCCCAGCCAAAAATTCTAGAAAAAAATTAGTAAATAGATATATGAGTCTATTTTTAGGGAAAATTTACAGAATTAGATTTTGAGTTTCGGAACTCGAGATATGAATTTTTGAGCGACTGTTGCGCAGATTGCTAACTTGACTGGAAATTTTAAAATTAAATTGTTTAAGCTGTTTAATTGATGAAATTAAGTTTAGTAACACCTCGTGCTCGACTCCGGCGACGGCATTGGGTATGGGGCGTTACAGGGCTACTTTAGATGATTGTTAGAATGGAACTAAAGCCCGTAGGATCTAGAAACTGTAGAGGATTTTCAAAAACGATATTCTCTTTAAAGATTCTCGTAAAACATCGGTGTAATTATTAAACTAACTAAAACTTCATAAAATTTTAATCTAGATAATACGCGAATCGACGATGAGTGCTAGAAGAGGTGTAAGGGGTCGTGGCCGAGGCTGCGCAAGTGTTAGGGTTGAATCGTCGGCATCGGGCCATATGCCCGATGTTGGAGTAGAAGAGGCTTCGGCCTCACCTGTGGCTGGGAATAGACTGTATGATCGGGCCGCGGGAGAAGATGCATTGTCGCAGGCAACACTGAGGATTTTGGAAAGGGTCGCTGGGCCCAATAATGGCACTGGAAATCAGGGGTCCATTCCGAAGTGACTTCGATCGAACGGGGCTATGATCTTTAAGGGCGTGGCTGGCGTGGCTTTTAACGTGGCGGAATATTGGTTGGAGGCCACTGAAAGGATAATGGAGGGCCTGGACTGTTCACTGAAACAAAAGTTAAAAGGATCCGTGTCACTGCTTGGGGAAGAAGCTTATCAGTGGTGGCTTACAGTGAAAGAGGGCACCCAACCGGAGCGGGTCACTTGGGAGTTTTTCAAAGATGCATTCCAAGGGAAGTATATGGGTGCAAGCTATGTGGATGCTAGAAGGAAGGAGTTCTTGAACTTGAACCAAGGAAACAAATCGGTAGCGGAGTATGAAGCAGAGTTTCTATGCCTTAGTAGGTACGCAAGAGTTATGGTGGCAACGGACTATGAGCATTGCATTAGGTTTGAGGACGTACTAAGAGATAGCCTTAGGGTGTTGATAGCTCCACAAAGGGAGTGAGTTTTCTCGGAGTTGGTGGAGAAGGCAAAGATAGTGGAGGAGGTTAAACGTACTGAGCGCTTAAATTAGGAAGAAGAAAGGGCTAGGAATAAAAGGGAGGCTGAGACTCCGGGTGTTGGACAGATGCCTAGGGCTAGGGCCAGAGTTAATGGGCCAGTTAGAGCAAGGCCCCCTACTGCTAATCTAGGGGTGCCACCTTGTGCTGATTGTGGGAAAGGTCGTATAGGCGAGTGTTGGAAGAGGACTTGTTTAGCTTGCGGGTCTATGAAGCATAGGATCAGGGATTGCCTTAGAATGCCAGGTCAGGTGCCAATCATGGACACAGGTGGTGTACAGCCACCGAAGGGTGGTCAGCAACTGCCGAGAGGCCATGATCAGGCCAGGGGTGGAAACGGTTTGGGTTGTGGAGCACCGGGCATGGGTGCTGGTCATGCTGAGGCGAGGCAACCAGCATTGGTCTATGCAACACATCGTCAAGAGGATGGAGACACTCCAGAGGTGAATACCGGTACGTACTTAACATAGCGTGCTATTTATTTAGTTTGGAATTAGAGTACGCAGCGGGAGCATGGTGTGGTAGTCTGTGTTATGCAGCTGTACTGATAGTTGGAAATTTCGAGGACGAAATTTCTTTTAGGGTGTAAAGTTGTAACGCCCCGAATTTTGGGCCTAGATGAATTGGACTTTAGGCTTTGGGTCTCATAAAATTTTTAAGTTAGCAAGAAAATGACAAATGACATGTTGACTTTAAGGGTTTAAGGAATTTGAAGTGTCTAGGTATGTTGGAGAAGTTCTGGGTTCGAGTTTTGTGGTGGAGGAATTTTAAATTAATTATTAGAAGAATCAGGGTTGGCAAGTAGTTGGGCTTCTAAATAAAGATAGGGGAAAATAGCATAAAAAAGCCTTGTGGAGGAGTGGCTAACTGACGCCACTTAGAGAGTAGGGAGGTGGCGTTAGTAGCTAGTAAGGAGATCCAACGTTCGAATCCTAGCTTAGTATTTTTAGAGGTTTAATTTTGGCCTTCTAGAAGGTTGGAAGTGGCGTGAAGATGGACTCCAAGGGGAGTGTTCAAAAGAGAAAATTAAGGAAAAGATCAAGGGGTTATCAGGGAGAAAAACGAGGAGATGAGAAGGGAGATGTGATGGAGCCGAATTGGCAATTGGGCATGGAAAATTCAGCTATAAGGGCTATAAATAGGGGCCGAATACAAGGTTACCAAGCTACTGCCAAAATTCTTCTTCACCTTGTTGCCAGAAACCCTTTTCTCTTCAAGATCCAAAAAGCTGCAATCCTTTTTGTTTTTCTTTTCTTTGTGCCGATTTTTATTCTTCTCTACATAATTTTCTTTGTTTCACTTAGCCGATTTCTTCTTGTGTTGGATACGAGTCATCTATTATTCTGGTTTTAATAGTTAAGATTGGTGCAGATTTAGGAGTTGATCGTGGTTAGTGATTTAAGAAGGGGCTGTTATATTTATCACGCAAGGTAAGGTTAAGGTGAGGTTTTGGTTTTAGTAAAGATATGTATTAAACATGTAATTAATGGAAGGGTGATATCGTTTGTAGGTTTGTGACTAAAGGACTCGCAACACGCTTGCTTACCAGGTGTGTACATACACTGCACACACACTATGAATCGGCAAAAGCCGAAAAGCTGAAATGCTGAAAAGCTGAATGTTTGGCTACGGTAGTCTTGCGAGTGCGCAAACACTCGTAAGGGGGAGACTGATAGGTTGTCTTAAGCCCACGGGCGATTCCGTGGACTTGGGTTGTGATTTGGCCATATGGGCCAAAATGGGCTAAACGGGCCCTATGGACTGTTGGGCCATAATAGGCAAAAACTGAATATTGATGCTATGTGATTGGAATTTGTATGTGAGCATGAATATGAATGTGAATGGGCCTAACGGGCCATATAAAAGTGATTTGGGCCTAATGGCCATATATAGGTGATTTGGGCCTAATAGGCCATCTGAATATGATTGGGCTTAATGGGACAGATCCAGGTCTGTGAATTTGATGGGGCTCTGTAAGGGGTTTTGGGCCTAGTATATGATAACTACATAAAAATTAATTAATATATTGTGACCGTGGACAAGTCAAAGGGTTATGGTGTGGCAACGGGTGTATGCATGTCTAGGATTGGATCTAGGGACAGCTTGGTACTTAAGCGGTCTTAATGACCCACCTCCTCTTCTCTGGAATCCTACCTGGTGCATAGTATTCGTTCATCTTAGCTCATGAGATTTGTTAACAGGCCAAGGTAAGTAAAAACCGTAATAAAGGGAAAATTATCGAAATGCCCTAAGGGCAAAAATGACCAAAATACCTCTAGATGATGAACGTAAGTTTTATGGATGTGACATGCATACATATGATATTCTGCTTAGGTTGCATATGTGTTAGGAATTATGGGATGGAGGAAGTATATGAGGATCGCATGGTCGCTTGACAATCGTGGATCCACCGACGGCTTTTAAAGCCCAATATGTAAATGAAGGTAGTTCCGCAACCGGGCTACCATTGATGTGTCAGTTGGGTGGGTCGATATTTATATCCCCACATGGTGTGACAGGAGACGGAGCTGGTGTGTAGCGGATGGATAATTGGGATGGGATTACATTGCATGATTGATGAATGATGATTTTTGAATCCTTTTTTTTTGTCGAGGGTTGTACACACTGAGTTTGCAAAAACTCACCCCCTCTTTTATTTTATTTTCAGGTGATGCTCAATAGGAGGTTCGATGTTTGAAGGGACTCTAGGTGGCCAGCTAGCAAGACAATTTAGACTTGTTTTTTCTTTTCTTAAAGCATATAAGTTTTTGATTATTAAGTGATTTCAAACTAGATTGTAATAAGGCTTTTCATTTTATTATTATTTAGATTATTATTTTATGCATTGTAATTACGAGAAGTTGAACATGGGTTTCCTAAATTATAGTATGTTTTTCTATGCTTCCGCAACTAAATTTTAAAATGACATGTTTTCGTAAAATCATATGTTTTAAACAAGTGATTGAAAGGATTTTTTTTTAGTTAATTAAGGTTTCTTTTATTTTAAGAAGGGTTTTCAATGAAAACAGGATTTTCGCTAAAACACTTCAATGTACACACGCCAGATTCAGCCGTAACGTCTGGGCCGGGTTTGGGGTGTTACATCACCTAACTTTGACTAATTTCAAAATTAAAAATTCCATGTCCAGCCACCACATTTTTACTTGTCTATTTACTCAATAAGGACCTCAACTTTAATATTCCATAGCTATTTAACACCTTTAGCTAGTAGAAAAATAATATTATCATGCTATAGGCCTCAAAAGAATAATAAAATAAATTTTATGACCTCAGATTTGTGGTCCCGAAACCACTGTTCCGACTAGGCCCAAAATCAGGATGTTACAAGGTTACATGAGCTTGTAAGTCAAGTCGAGTGTAACACCCCTTACCCGTATTCAACGCTGGAACAAGGTCCGAGGCGTTACTAGACTTGCCACTCAAACAACCATACAATTCCAAACCATAAATTTTACGTCCAAATTAAAACCATTTACAATTAATCATAAAGTCCCTCATACAAGCCTACAAGGCCCTAAACATGCTTTGGAAGTAGTTCGGGACTAAATCGAGCACTTAAGAAATTTTTCAAAACTTAGAAATTTTTTGCTATGAATAGGGGTCACACGTCCATGTGGCTTGGGACACGCCTGTGTGGGCAGGCCGTGTGGTCACGCACGCTTGTGTCCCTAACCCGTGTAACTCTCTATTTTGTAATGCATGAACAAATTGAGATCACACGGCTAAGTCACACGCCCGTGTGCTAGGCCGTGTGGTTAATTAAGTTTTCATAAAATAGGTGTAGACTTCACATGGTCGGGACACACGCCCGTGCCTGAGGCCGTGTCCCTCACACGGCTGAGACATAAGTCCGTGTCTCTACCCGTGAGCTCAATTCTGAGCATTTTGTTTCTCAAAATTAAAGTGCAGGGGACACACAACCAGAACACATGCCCATGGGGCAAACCGTGTGTCACACATGGCCTAGACACACGCCCGTGTGCCTACCCATGTGGACAAAATAAAGGCTATTTACCAAGCCATTTGTCACCCTATTTTACACCTACACATACACAAGTTCAATGGCGTAATCCATGGCATGTTTAAGCAACAAAACATCCATAAACAAGGCTAAATCATATCATTCATTACCAACACTTAACATATTTACTTTATCATAATTTACCAAATCAATTCATACCGAATTCACATTCACAAGCAACAACTTTCATCATGCATAATTCTACTTAGGTTTCCTAGCATACCTAATGACCCATCTCATCCATTTCACAACAAGTTATTTGACCATAATAAACATATAGCAATCCTATTACAAAATGCAGAAAACAAGAAGGCATTAACACATGTACTTATATAAATTGGCTTACAACCATTTTAGCCAAAATAAGCCAATTACATGGCTAAATACCAAATCACCTTAAACAAATATAAGCCAATACATTTGGCCAAATCAAATGACACATATAAAAAAAAGACCAAGTCCCTATACATGCCATACTTTCAAAATACGAAGATCATCAATACCCAAAAATGAGAGTTTGATAGTGTGATTCAAATCTCCGACGATCTCCGATTAGAGTTAGCTTGGCGACAATATAAAACATGGAAAAATAAACGGAGTAAGCTATATAGCTTAGTAAGCTCGTATGCAAGAAATAAGCAACTTTACCATGCATATTACATTCAAATAATATAACATAATTAGATGTAAATTTACCATAGTCTCATGATCATAATTCATTCCATCACTAAACTTACCTCATTTTCATCATTTCAAGCATTTAATAAACATGAGCTTTACGTACATACCTGAACCATCTCGAAGTGAACTTACACATATTCTCATCTTTAACATATCCGTGAACCACTCGAAATAATAATGTCGAATACTCGGGAAATTTTGCACACTAAGTGCCACATATGTAGCCAAAGCTACCCAAGTCTCATATCACATAGTTGCTCGCTCTCGAGCTATCAACAAGTCTGCTCACACAAGCTGTCAGTCAAGACATAGTTACGCAGTGCTGCTCATACAAGCTGTCAAGTATCCGTGACATATGCCGGTATACTCAGCCACCGGTAGGACGTACAAGGCTAGCACCCAGATCACATAATCACATAACATATAATGACCCTAGTGACATGTCACTTGTATCCTATCTATTCTTAAGGTTTAAACGGGATTTCTTGCTTATTGAATTGTCGTCGAACTCGTTCGTAGAATTATACTCATTCACATAATCAAACATGCAATTCATGCAATATTAAAGCATTTAAGTACAATTATTCTAAAGCTTACTTTTAACATATGAACTTACCTCGGTTACAAAAACGACCTAAGGGAGCTATTCATCAATTACTTTATTTTTCTTCCAATCTTGACCCGAACTTCATTTTTCTTGATCTATAATACCAAATTTAACTTATTTCATTAACACATTGTTCAATTTAGCCAAAAAAATACTATGGAAAAATTTACATTTTCGCCCCTAACTTTTCAACATTTTACATTTTAGTCCTTAGGCTCGTAAAATGAATTTCATTCAATTTCATCATAACCCAAGCCTAGTTGAACCTTACTAGTACTCATAACATCCCACATTTTTCATTTATTCACACTTTTCTACACATTTTATAGACTTTTACAAATAAGTTCCTATTTGACGTTTTTACAGAAAATCACTTTGTAAAGGTCGTTTCACACAATAAACATGTATATTCTACCATGAAACATAAAAATTCACACATATTCAACATGGGTAAAATTTTAAACTTCACCTTTCTTTCAAATTAGTCCTTGAAATAGCTAAATCAAGTTACAACGATCTTAAAAATATAAAAATCGTTAAAAACGGGACAAGAACAGACTTACAATCGAGCTTGGAAGTGGCCAAAACCCTAGCTATGTCTTCTCCTTGCAATTTTTGACTATGGGGACTAATTTGATGAAGATGACATCTTTTATTTGTTAATTTTTATCTTTATTTACCAAATGACTAAAATGCCCTTAATGAAAAACTTCAAAATTTCACCTTACCATGTCCATTTTTGTCCATACAAAGATATAACCCTCTAATTACCATTTAAGGACCTCTAATTTAAGGATTCATAGCAATTAGACACTTTTAACATAGAGAACTCAAGTTTTGCACCTATTGCAATTTAGTCCTTCTAGCCAAATTGGACACTCAAACGATAAAATTTCTTAACGAAATTTTCACACTATCATTCAATCATATTGTAGACCTTAAAGAAATAATAAAATAAATATTTATACTTCAAATTTATGGTCCTGAAACCACTATTCCAATTTGACCCAAAAACGGGCTGTTACATCGAGAGCTAAAGACGCTTATTCGGGCCAAAATCGATGCCTATGCCGCGACACCAAGATACTGATGTCTCAACATTGAAGAAGAAAGCTAAAAATAAGTTCTGGAGCAAAATTGCCCTCGATGTTGTGACACGGTCCTTCTGTGTTGCAACATACCTTATGTGGTTGGTTGTAACATCGCAGGCCTGTGTTACAACCAAACCCTTGCGTAGCCCAAAAATTCTTGCATGTTTTAATTACAATTTTTAGGGAAATTAGGACTATCTATCCTAGTCAAACTCTAAGGACTCCAAGAATATTTTAGGCACTTTAATATTTCGAGTTTAGCCTATATAAAGGCCATTGTAATCTGTTTAAACACACAATTTGAGGGAGGTAGAAAATATACTTAGTATTTTTATTTTATTCTTAGTTTTTACTTAGGGTATTTTATGTTCTTGTAATCGAAAAATCCTATTCCGAAGTGAGACTCTAGTGAGTGGATATTGTTCCAAAGCCACGCTTCATTGATAAATCCATGAGCATCTCTTTTCCTTTATTCTATTCTTTATATCTCTTTCTTTAACATTATTTAATTTAATGTTTGTGTAAATATTAGAATCAATTTATGCTTCATACATACCTCGCATGGTTTCAACTATTCTAATGTTATTAATTGATTGAAGGATAGAGTTTCTCAGCAGATCAGGTGTTTGGAAGAGGAAGAACTTAAATCTTAGGCTTGATGACCTTAGGAAGTCATTTAGGTGGGAATTAACCCAAAATTGGCACGGCCTATCTGTGAACACCTTAACCCCGAATCAACTTGGACTGTGAGGTCGGAAGATAAGTAGTCCTTACTGGCTCATTATTTTCGTGGAAGATCAGAAGATCCTGCTAGGGTACCGACTAGTTGAGTGATTAGAACCCTGCATTAATAATTAATTAAGTAAAATAATTAGATCTAGGCTAAAGGAACTCGCGTACTCAAAACAAGCGATAGGAGAAGTCGATATATGAACTTACAAGTAGATTTAGATTTAATTCAAATTATTTAGTTCATTGTTATTATTACCATCTTGCTTCTTGATTAACACTATTAATTCGTGACATGAGTAGATTAGTAATTATTTCTGGTAATTGGCTTAATAGTAGTTTTCCCCAAACAGCAATCCCTTGGGTATGATCCTCGGAATACTTACCAAGTGTTTCATTGTAAAAAAAACTATATTATAACCTGACCCGTATACTTGCGGACACTGTCTCAAATCTATATCGTTAGTTTCAATATTCACACTCTGGACATTGGTACGTCCGGAGGCAGTCAATAGCCCTGTAAAAGATAAGGAAAAAAGTTATACGATTGATCGTGATAATGTCATAAACTATTGGTGGGTGCTTCCTCCTTTGATCGTTGGCAATTAAAAATCGTTGTGCTTTTGTTTTGCAGGGGTATTTTATAAAATATTTAAATCCATTAATTATATGAATTAGAATACCCTAAAATAATTAAAAAATACTAAAAAATTGATTTAACTTCCCTAATGCTATTTGCTCCTAAAAGAAAATCCTAATACATTAGTAGGATATATCAGTTATCGTCCTCTTGAAGTCTTCTCTTCCTTTCCTCCTTTTGTTTTTTCTACAAGATGACAAATTGTTTATATACATTATATCCTAGCAGTTTCTTTAGAGGATTTATCGTTTTATACAGTTGCTCTATAGGTACTCCTACTCTTTTGCACAATTCTGTTATGAAATAGGGAAATAATATTCCTTTTTCTAGATTTATTACGCATTCAACTATATTCCTATATATCCACGTACCAATACATATTTGCTTCTTTTGTAGTATTCCATATGCTATAATAGCATGGATCGGGTTGATGTCGGACACGTCAATTGTGGGCTAAATTTTTGAACATACAAATTTCATCCAAATTTTGGCTTTTGGTGTCATTAACGTTTGGTTGAATGTTTCGGGTATCACTGTCCCCTTCTAATATGTCCATATCTCTTCTCATTCTATAAAAAAATCTTAGGATCTTCTCTATGTCTATGTTTTTGAACTCCTTGGTATCTGTTTTCAAAAGGTGATTGCGATGATAATATAGTGCATCATAAAATTAATAAATACTTCGTTCAGTTACTAAGTCATTAACTCCTGTAACCTTGACAGAAGATCACATCTCGTAGAATGGTCTTATCATTTCCCTCTCATTTGAAGTTAAAATAGAATTCTTGCACCATAGGAATTATTATGGGTTCTTCAGACGGTGAACAAAAATTAGTCCACTCCCTTTCCATTGCGACCTCCTATAAACCTTTACAATTCCTCATTAAGGGATCAAATGGATGGGTTTCAAACACTTGCACAGAAACTTGGCATTCTTGATACCTAACTTCTATTGTAATCTTTTGTTCTAAAATTAATGAGCTTTCAACGGCAAAATTGTATTTCTTCTCAATGGTTGTAGATGTTGAGTGACCTATTTATGTTTTGAGATAAATAAAAACATAATCAAAAGTTATAATTTAATCCTACTTAGTAAAAGGTTAAAGAGTTATAAATCTAATGGAACTAAACTACACAAACATTAGTGGTTAACTTTAATTTGGATAACAGAGTTATGTAGGGGTGTCCCGATGTTGAGGGCAGTTTACATGTTCTGAGTGTTATCTGATGTCGCAACATAAAGTTTTGGTGTCGTGACATGTAAGCAAGTTCTGACTATGTTCCTTTGGTGTCTCTTAGTCATCAATTTCATCACTTTCTTCTCTATCCTCCCTTTCATTTACTAACATCCCATCAGTTCCCCCTAGGCTCAATATATTTTTGTATTGTAGGAACTGCGTGTCGACAACTATATTCATCGTTCCTCTAAAATAATGTTTTACATGTTGTCCATTTATAAGAAAATATTGTCCCCCTTTTCTGATGAGTTTTATTGCCCCATGATGCGTTCCCTGGTTTATAGTATACAGACCTTTCCATCTTGATTCAAGTTTACCAGGAAATAATTTTAACCTTGAATTACATAATAGAACTTTTTGCCCAAGCAAGAATTCTTGTTTCTAGATTTTTGCATCATGTCGGAGTCTCCTTTCCTTGTACATCTTGGTGTTCCCATAAGCCATAAAATGAAATTCTTCCAATTCTTGTAATGGCAATAATCTTTCTTTTTTTTTTTCCAATTCCAGATTTAAGTTTAGTTTTTTGATTGCCCAATATGCTTTTTTTTTTCTAATTCCATTAGTAAATATAATTTTTCCCATAAAATAACTTGTAGGGAGACATACCTAATGGCATTTTATATGTTGTTCTGTAGGCCCATAATGCATAGTCCAATTTCTCCTCCCAATATTTCTTGTTTAGATTCATTGTTTTCTCTAGAATTTTTTAATCTCTCGGTTAGATACCTCTACTTGACCATTAGCTTAGAGGTGGTATGCTATTGTCATTCAAAGTTGTATATTGTATTTTTCCAAAATGGTCTCAAATTGTTTATTGCAAAAATGGGATCTTTCGTCACTTACCAATGCATGTGGTGTTCCATATCTAGAAGAAAATATTTTTCCTCAAAAATTTAACTACTAATTTGGTGTCATCGGTAGGTGAGGCCACAACCTCAACCCATTTTGAGGCATAATCAACAACTAATAGAACGTATTGGTTCCCAAAAGAACATAGGAATGGCCACATGAAGTTAATCCCCCAAACATCGAATACCTCTACCTCAAGTATCCCTGTTTGTGGAGTTTTGTCTCTTCTTGATATATTCTTAGTTCTTTAACATTTGTCACATTTTTGTGCAAATTCATATGTATTCTTATTCATGATTAGCCAATAAAATCTTGCTTGGAGTACTTTTTAAGCCATTCTTTTTCCGCAAAAATGCCCTTCACATAGGGATGTATGACATCCTTGTAGAATATCTGCTACTTCATCTGCTACACATCTTCTTACCAATTGATCGACACACTACTAGAAAACATACGGATCTTCCTATATATAATTTTTTGCTTCGTGTATGACCCTTTTCTTTTATTTCCATGATAATTATGGTGGAAAGACACCCTTAGTGATATAGTTTACATAATCAACATACCACAGAGTGCCATTATTTATGAACCTTGTTTTGTGGATATCTACTCAGAACAACTACTCGTCAACAAAAGTCTCTTTTATTTCTTTAGAATCTAGCTATTTTGGGTCATTCCCTATTCTGGATAAATGGTCTACAATTTGATTTTTCATTCCTTTCCTATCCATTATCCATTAATCAAACTCTTGAAGCAATAATACTCATCTCATTAATCTATCTTTCGTTTCCTTTTTCTTCATAATATATTTTAATGTTGAATGATCAATGTAAATATAAACTATGTTTGCCATCAAATGTAGCCTAAATTTTTCACAAGCAAATAGAATGACAAGCATTTCCTTTTCAGTTTTAGTGTAATTACATTGTGCCAAATTGAGTGTCTTACTTGCATAATGAATGGCTCTAAATAGGTTATTTCTTTTCTATCCCAACACTGCCCCTACAACATAGTCACTAGCTTCGCACATTATAATAAAAAGTTCTGACTTGTTAGGAATAATAATTATATGAGCAAAAATAAGTTTTTCTTTTATTACCTCGAAAGCTTTGATGCATTCCTGATCAAATATGAACAATGTCTCTTTTTACAAATATGAATAGGGACGTAGAGATATGAGCAAAATCTTTTATAAATCACCTGTAGAACCCAACATGTCCCAGAAAATTTCTCACACCCCGAACTATTGTAGGATTTAAAAATTTCTTAATAACCTCAATTTTAGCTTTGTCAACTTCCAGACCCTTTCTCGATATTTGATTCTCTAAAACCAATCATTCTTTCACCATGAAATGACATTTTTCCTAGTTCAGTACTAGGTTGGTTTCTTCACATCTTTGCACTACTTTTTCAAGTGTAACACCCCTTTCCCATACCCAAGACTGGGATGAGGTACGAGGCGTTACCGGATACATACACAGACACTTTCAGAAAATACGGGTTATAAAATTTCATTCTAATTTAAAATTGATCAAACAACATCATGATGTCTCAATTATGAACCTACAAGGTCCAAAACATACATTAAAAACGATCCGGGACTAAATCGAGAACTATAGAAAATTTTAGTAAAATTCCTAGGGATATGCCTCACACACCCGTGTAGAGGCAAAGCACACGCCCGTGTGCTTGGGGACACGCCAGTATTCCCCACCCGTGTTGAATTATTTGAATTTATTTTCCATTTTGAACCTATAGGGGTTTTTACACAGCCAAGCACACGCCCGTGTCCCTCACACGTCCTAGACACGCCTATGTCATCCTTCGTGTCCAAAAACCCAGACATTCTGTTTATGACATCATCATTCATTTTGAGGCACACAGCCAAGGCACACGCCTGTGGGCTAGGCCGTGTATCACACACGGCCTAGACACACGCTCTTGTGTCTACCCGTGTGGACCTTTTTGGAGGCTACTATCCAAGCCAATGGTCACTCTCAACATCCACACACATTTTTGAATTTCAATGGTATTCAACATGGCCTAATTATGCCCAATGACTACCTTCAACAGTCTATTGCATGTTAACCTCATCTCATCGGTTTTGTACATGCTAAATTATTCTCTTTATATTAAGGACTACCATATCATATAATACATTTAAACTTGGCTCATTTTGTAACTCATTGCCAACTATGACCTAGCCATTTCCAAGTGATTTGGCCATATTCCACATGTCCATTCATGATATACCACATTCAACCATCTCATGAACATTTAGACACCAACATGCACAATTAGTAGGTTTCAACCTATATCAAGTGGGCCATATCTTATGGCCATATACAAAATGAATAGGTATATCATTTAAGCCTTTACATTGACTAACCAATGACACATATAACAAAATACCCAAAAACCTATACATGCCATTGTAACAAAGTATAAGTATCTATATACCAAAGCAAGATAAGTTGATAGTGTTGACAATACTCCAATCGTCTTTCAATCTTCACGAGTCCACGAGCTCTGTAAAATAGGGAGAAAAAAGGGGTAAGCATTAACATGCTTAGTCAGTCTGGATAACGGGAAGGTAACTTACCGGTTATTTAGCATACAACCATAAAAGGTACTCATGCCAAGCATGCATAGTATAAATCCCCTATTACATACACTCAATCATCAAGTTAGTTTCATCTCAAGCAATATAGCATTAATCTTAGGTGAGCTCATCAACTCAACATTTCCATTCTCGTTTCTCATTATAGTCCCGTTGAATGTCTCAAAAATCTCGATGGATGGCCATTTACCATCAAATCACACAAGTTATCATCTCAAATACGCACTCCCACGAACCTTACATCTTACGGCGGGATTACCAGTCCAGGCTAAATCCTCCATAGTATAAACTCATAGAGCAATGTCGAAATTACTAGCCCAGGCTAAATCCTTTTCAATGACAATTGCTCTGATAATTTCAAATCTGAATTGCCAGTCCAGGCTAAATTCAGTCCTCAATCGGATTACCCGTTCGGGTTAAATCCTTAATGCACCTGTTTTCTTCGGGAGGTTCGATCACTCAAGGAACACCTGTCCGAGCTAGATCCTTTTTGTATTGAGATCAACGGATTACCTGTCCGGGCTAAATCCTTTTTTGCAAGACATTTAGGATCTCGTGTCATGTGAGCCATAATTTATCCACCGGATTCCCCTTTTTGTTTCAACCGGGACATTTATCATCTTTTCATTTATTTCATGGATTATCATATAATGAATATCTAACATTTTCAAACATTCAAAACATGCATTTTAAGTATACTAAGGGTTTACTTCGGGTTATACGGACTTACCTAGTAATTGTTTCGGTTTCGTATTTCAGTTATTCCGAAACATTTCGCTTTCCATGGTCGACCTCCAGAATTTGTTCCTCGAGGTCTATATCAATAAAATTAGATTATCAATACATCCCATTATTCATTTTTAGGCTTAAAACTCACCCCCGGGCAAAATTACCATTTTACCCTTAACTTTTCACAATATTTACAATTTTGTCCTAAGTCTCGTATAATGAAATGCATGTAGTTCGTTCGCTACCCAAGCCTAGCTGAATGTTATTCACATTATAGCAGCCCATGTTTTTCCCCTATTCCATATTTTTCTACCCATTTCCACAACTTTTACAATTTAGTCCTTTAAGCCATTTCCATGAAAAACTACTTAGTAAAAGTTGTTTATCATCCTTTAAACTCTTATATTCCTCCATAAATCATCAAAACACAAGCATCTCATGCATGGGTAATTTTCTAAACATGAACCCTAGCATGAAATATGGGTAGAAATAGAAAGAGCATGTTACGAGAATCTTAAAAATACGAAGAACATTAAAAACGAGGCTAGGGAGCACTTACTTTTGAGCTTGAAAATGTTAAAAACCCTAGCTATGGAGAACCCTAAATTTTTGATAGCATGGAGAAGAAAATGAGCTAATTTTAGCTTGATTTTCCCCTTTTTATTTAGTTTATTACCAAATGACCAAAATGCCCTTCCTTACTAAACTTCCAAAAATATCCATGCATGTCCATTTTTGTCCAAAAACTTATAAATTGGAAAAATTACTCTTTAAATACCTCTAATTAACATTCCAAATAAATTTCATACAAATTGCTTCTAAAATCCAAGTTTTACAATTTATTCAATGTGGTCCCTTATTTCCAATCAGACACCTTACCAAAGAATTTCTTCATGAAAATTTAACACATGCTTATTTTCATATCCTAGACCTCATAATGATCATAAAATATTATTTTAACGTTGGATTTGTGGTCTCGAAGCCACTATTTCGACTAGGCCCAAATTCGGGATGTTACATCAAGGTTATCCAAACATTCTTGAAATGAAACTCCATATACTGAGAAATCATCCATAAACACGTCCAAGCCTTCTCTAGCATGTCGGTAAAAATAGCAGTCATACATCTCATAAAGGTTGTTGGGGCATTGCAAAGCCTGAATGGCATTCATCTGAAAGCATATGTACCAAAAGGACATGTGAAGGTAGTTTTTTCATGGTCATCTGAATGTATTGGGGTTTGATGGTATCTTGAGTATTCTTCAAGGAAATAGTAATAATCCTTCCTTGCCAACCTATCAAGCATTTGATCAATGAAAGGAAGTGGGAAATGATTTTTTTTGTTGCATTATTTTACTTCCGATAATCGATGCATACTCTCAAAATAGTAACTATTCTTGTTGGAATTAACTCATTTTTATCATTTTCAACCACTGTTAGCCCACCTTTCTTTTGAACACACTGCGTAGGACTAACCTATTCAATGTGTAACATCCCAAAATAGGGCCTAGTCAGAACAGTGGTTTCAGGACCACAAAATCTGACGTTGAAATATTTATTTTATGATCATTAAGAGGTCTAGGATATGATAATATTCATGTGTTAAAGTTTCATGAAGAAATTCTATGGGTAAAGAACCCAATTGGAAAATAATGGCCAAATTGAATAAATTGTAAAACTGGGATTCTAGAAGTAATTTGTATAAAATTACTTTAGATTATAAATCAGAAGATCTTGGAGAGAAATTTGCCCAATTTCTAAATTTTTGGACAAAAATGGGCTTGTATGGATGAAATTTTAAAGAAAGGGCTTAAGGGAATTTTGGTCATTTGGAATTTTAATGAAATAAAATGGGAAAAATAAGCAAAAAATCAACTCATTTCCTTATTTTTGCTTCCAAAACTTTAGGGTTCTCCATAGCTAGGGTTTCCAAGCTTTTCAAGCTCAATACTAAGTGCTCCCAAGCCCTGTTTTAAATGTTCTTTGTATTTTTAAAATCCTGGTAGCTTACTCTCTCTATTTCTACCCATATTTCATGCTAGGGTTCATGTTTAGAAATTTACCCATGCATGAGTTACTTGTATTTTGAGGATTTATGGAAGAATATGAAAGTTGGATGGGTGTTAAGCATCTTTTCCAAGGTGATTTTCATGAAAAACCCCTAAAAGGACCTTTTTGCAAAATGTGTAAAATGTGTGGTAGAAATATGAAAATAATGGAAAATGTGGGCTACAATAAGAGGGAAAAATATTCGGCTAGGCTTGGGTAAGGTATAAATTGCATGTGTTTCATTATATGAGTCTAGGGACTAAATTGTAAAAATATGAAAGGTTAGGGGCAAAACGGTCATTTAGACTTGGGGTGAAATTTAGACTCAAAAAGTATAATGTGAGCTGTTAATAATTTACCTTTATTGTTATAGACCCCAAGGAACAAATTCTAGAGGTCGATCGAGGAAAACGAAAGATTTCAGAATAACCGAAACACGATACTGAGACGAATACCAGGTAAGTTCAGATAACTTAAAATAAACTCATAATATGCCTAATCGCATTTGTTAATGGCGTAAAAACACATGAAATGCATTCTTAACAATGACATGCTGAAAAATGTCCCGGTTGCAATTGGAAAGGAAATTCGATGGATGAAACATGTTGTATGTGATATTAAGACCCTACATGTGTTGCAGAAAGGATTTAGCCTGGACGGGTAATCCGTTGATCTCAAATACAGAAAGGATCTAGCCTGGATAGGTGTCCCTTGAATGATCGAGCCTCCCGAAGAATATATGTGCATTAAGGATTTAGCCCAGACGGGTAATTATGATTAGGGTCTAAATCTAGCTTGGACTGGCAATTCAGATCCGAGCTCACTGAGAGTGTTTGTTGTTATAAGGGATTTAGCCTAGACTGGTAATCCCGACATCACCTTATGAGTTTATATTATGGGGGATTTAGCCTGGACTAGTAATTCTGCCGTAAAATGTGAGGTTCGCGGGAGTGCATACCTGAAATGATCATTCTTATGAATTGACGGTTAATGGATAATCCATTGAGATTTCCTAAAAACTCAACGGGATTAATATGAGATATATGTTCAAAAGGAAATATTGGATGATGAGCTCATCTAAGACAAATTGTGTGGTATGTTATTATTGTGACCAATTTATTGATTGAATGCATGTGATAGGGATATCATTTCCATGCTTGTTGATTTTATTGCCTAGTATGGTTTTATGCTAATTAATCGGTAAGTTTACTTTCTAGTTATTCGGGCTTACTAAGCATGTAAATACTTATTCCTCTCTTTTCCCTGTCTTACAAAGCTCGAGGACTCGTAAAGATTGGAAGACAGTTGGAGAGTCAACACACTATCAACTAGTCCAGCTTTGGTATATAGACACTTTTATCTTGTTCAATAGCATTTGTAGGGCTTTGGAGTATTTTGTTATATGTGTCATTTGATTTGCAAAGATGAAGGCATGTAAAGATATACATATCTTTTTATATATAGCCATAGAAATTGGTTCATTTTGAAGTAGGCTATGACCTACAAATCTATGCATGTTTATGTTCTTATGTGATGGTTTGGTTATAATTGGCAATGACTTATAAGAATGAGCCAATCTTGAATGTGTTAAGGAGATATAGAAACCCTTAAATACAATATGGGAATTAACCTAGCATGTATAAAACCGATGATATGACGTTTTCGTGCAATTGAGGTTTATTATGGTTTTATATAAGTGTATAATTTGGTCTTATCATGTATTAAAGTAACCTATAAGTATGATTTGTTGATAGAGGGTGATCAAAGGATTGGAAAATAGTCCACACGAGCGTGTGTCTGGGCTGTGTGTGACACACGGCTTGCCCCCAAGGGTGTGTGGTATGGCCCTGCGTCCCCTGCACTTAAATTTTTAAGTCAGTATAGTGCAGGGCTAGACACATGAGCGTATGTCTTGGCCGTGTGCCCCTAAATGCATGCTGACGTCATAAACAGAGAGTTACACGGGCTGAGGGCACGGGCGTGTCCTAAGCCACACGGGCGTGTGACTCTCCAAGGTAAGAAAATTTATTAAGTTGCCTAAAATCTATCGAATTTTTTTGGTTTTGTCCCGAATCGCCCCAATGTATGTTTTAGGCCTCGAAGGCCTGTGTAAGAGACGATATGCACGTGTTTGAAAAGTTTTAACTTTGGGCAAAATTTGGTGACCCAGTTGGGTATTTTGGTGAAAGTTTAAGTCTAGTAACGCCTCAAACCCCGTCCCAACATTGGATACGGGTGAGGGGTGTTACATTTAGTGGTATCAGAGCTGCGGTTTAGTCAGTTTTAGGACTAGCGTAGAGAGTATTGAGGTTCGCTATACTTGCCAATATATGAAAGTTGATAGTGTGATATCTCCTAACTGTTAAACTTGTTTTTAAATATAGTAAATGTCTTCCAATCAAGCACAAGATGAGTCCGAGTGAGCTAAGAGTCATGCTCCAGCTTTTGTACAACGAGCTGTATCGTAGTAGTAGAAGGTTTATGTTTGATGGTCGGGAAGAGGCCCGAACCGCCTTCTTTAACATGATGGACTAATGGTTTGAGGATTATCTGAGGAATCGCCCCAACATACCACGACCTCCCTCGCCCCCTAACCAACCTGATGAGGATGTGCCACGAGGTATGGCACTAGTAAAAATTGGTAAGGCCCCTATAGATATGCTTAGAAAGTATGGGGCTGAGGAATTTAGAGCTAAAATCGATGATAATGCTGAAAGAGTCGAGTTCTGGCTCAAGAATACTACACGGGTATTAGATGAATTTTGTACACACCTGAGGAGTGCTTAAAGTGTGACATGTCCCTCCTAAAGGATACTACATACCACTGGTGGAAGACCGTATCTTCAGTGGTGCCAAAGGAAAATATCACTTGGGAATTTTTTCAAGTAGAGTTTAGGAAGAAATTCATTAGTCAAAGGTTTTTAAACTCGAAGCGAAAAGAGTTCCTGGAACTCAAACGAGGGAATAAGATTGTAGCAGAATACGAAAGGGAGTTTGTAAGGTTAAGTCAGTATGCAATTGAATGGGTTCAAACCAAGTCAGAAATGTGTAAATGCTTCGAGAAAGGTCTGAATGAGGAAATCAAGTTGTTGATTGGGATCCTTGAAATACGGGAGTTTGCCACACTAGCTGATCGGGCCAAGAAGGCCGAGGAGCTTAATAATGAAAGAAAACAAGCGAAGAGAGAGGCTCGAGTTTTGAGCAAGAGATCCAACGGTAAGACGCTCTTATTTCCTAAAAAGAAATCAATGAGCCAAGATGAACATTCCACTTCATCGGTAGGATATTCAGGTAAAGCGAGAGGCTCCAAATGACGTAATCAGAAGTCTTCCGCCCCGATGGTGACTAGTGTAGGGAATGTACATGACCAAAAGCCGAAATGTAAGAGTTGCAACAAATTTCACTTCAAAAAGTGCTGAATGAAGAGTGGTGCATGTTTCAAATGTGGTTCTCTCAACCACTTGCTCAGGGACTTCCCAGAGCAAATTGAAAAAGAAGTGGAAGTAGCCCCGAAGTCAAGTGCTCCCATTTCGAGAGGTAGACCTCCGAGGTATCCTAGAAGTGCTAGTGGCAGTCGAGTTGCGGGTAAAGACACTGTAAAATTAGAGGCTCGAGCTTCGATAGGAACGTATGCAATACGCGCTTGAGAGGAAGCCTCTGCTCCTAATGTAATCACATGTACTTTTTCTCTTTTCAATACATGTGTTGTTGCCTTAATTGATCCGGGGTCGACGCATTCATACATTTGCATGAGATTGGTGTCTAGTATGAACATACCCGTTGAACCTATGGAATTTATTATTAGAGTGTCGAACCCACTAGGCAAATCAGCTCTAGTTGATAAAGTCTGTAAGAATTGTCCTTTGACAATTCATGGTCAATGCTTTCCGGCTAACCTTATGTTTTTACCTTTTGATGAGTTTGATGTAATACTTGGTATGGATTGGTTAGCCTGGCATAAAGTAATTGTAAATTGTGGTAGCAAGTATATTAAATTGAAATGCCCAGATGGTAAGATTTTGCGGGTTGATTCAAGAGAATTGGGTACGCCGCCGGTTGTAGTCACAGCCATGGTTGCTCAGAGATATATGAGAAAAGGGTACGAAGCCTACCTTGCTTTTATATTGAACGCTAAGGAAACAGAGTTGAAGATTGAGTCTGTACCAATAGTATGCGAATATCCAAATGCATACCCGGAAGAATTACCCCTGGATTACCTCTTGAAAGAGAGATAGAGTTTGGTATTGAATTGATGCCAAGAACAGCTCCCATTTCTATTGTTCTATATGGGATGGCGCCAACCGAGCTGAAAGAGTTAAAAGCACAGTTGCAAGAGCTGACAGATAAAGGTTTTGCAAGGCCAAGTTTTTCACTTTGGGGTGCTCCCGTATTGTTTGTAAAGAAGAAAGATGGTTCGATGAGGCTATGTATAGATTATCGCTAACTGAACAAGGTAACTATCAAGAATAAATATCCGTTACCAAGGATCGATGATTTGTTCGACTAGTTGAGAGGAGCCACAGTATTCTCAAAGATAGACCTGAGGTACGGCTACTATCAGTTGTGAGTTAAAGAATCGGATGTACCTAAGATAGCTTTCAGAACGAGGTATGGCCATTATGAATTTCTTATCATGCCGTTTGGGTTAACGAATGCACCGGCCGTATTCATGGACCTAATGAGTAGGATCTTTCGGCCATACTTGGATAAATTCGTCGTTGTGTTCATTGACGACATCTTGATTTATTCCAAAGATGAGACAAAGCATGCAAAGTATCTGAGAACTGTGTTGCAGACCTTACGGGAAAGGCAATTGTATGCCAAGTTTAGCAAAAGTGAGTTTTGACTCCAAAAGGTCGGGTTTTGGGGTCATATTGTTTCGGGTGAAGGTATCCAAGTTGATCCAAGTAAGATCTCTGCCATTGTTGAATGGAAACCACCTAAAAATGTAACCGAGGTTAGAAGCTTTTGGGGCTTAGCTGGTTACTATCGAAGATTTGTGAAAGGATTCTCCATGATATCGACTCCAATAATGAGGTTTCTACAGAAAGACATTAAGTTTGAATGGACAGAAAAGTGTCATTAGAGTTTCGAGAGGTTAAAGGCATTACTGACTGAAGCTCCTGTTTTAGTATTGCCTGAACCTGGAAAAGAGTTTGTGGTTTACAGTGATGCATCCTTGAATGGACTAGGTTGTGTACTTATCCAAGATGGCAAGGTGATAGCTTATGCTTCACGGTAGTTGAAGCCACACGAGAAGAATTATCCGACACATGACTTAGAGATCGCTGCCATTATTTTTGCCTTGAAAATCTGGAGGCATTATTTATATGGTGAGACTTGTCGTATATTCACAGACCACAAGAGTTTGAAGTATTTGACGACTCAAAAAGAATTGAATCTAAGATAGTGGAGATGGTTAGAATTAATTAAAGATTATGAGCTGATCATTGACTATCACCCGGGAAAGGCGAATGTGGTCGCCGACGCGTTAAGCAGAAAATCTTTGTTTGCACTGAGAGCCATGGACGCTCGATTAGAATTACTTGATGATGGTTCAGTCTTGGTAGAGCTAGAGGCTAAGCCGACATTTCTTTAGGAAATCTATGATACTCAAACTAATGATAGTGACCTACAGGCTAAAAGAACTCAATGTGAGTCAGGCATTGAATCAGATTTTCGGATTGGTCCTAATGGATGTTTAATGTTCATAGATAGATTTTTGTGCCTAAAGATGATGAGCTTATTTGAAAAATCTTGCAAGAAGCACATGATAGCCGTTTGTCTATTCATCCGAGAAGTACCAAGACGTACAATGATTTGAAGAAAATATACTGGTGGAACGGCATAAAAAGAGACATTTTTGAATTTGTATCGAAATGTCTGATATGTAAGCAAGTTAAAGCTGAACATCAAGTACCTTCAGGTTTGTTACAACCTGTGATGGTCCCCGAATGAAAGTGGGACAAAGTTACTATGGATTTCGTGACAGGGTTGCCATTGACTCCGAAAAAGAAAGATGCTATATGGGTTGTGGTGGACAAGTTGATAAAGTCGGCTCATTTCATTCCGGTAAGAACAGATTACTATCTTGATAGATTGGCCGACTTGTATATAACTGAAATTGTGAGATTACATGGGGTACCGCTGTCGATTATTTCAGACAGAGACCTGAGGTTCACTTTGAGATTCTGGAAGAAGTTAAAAGAGGCCTTGGGTACAAAATTAAGTTTTAGTACTACTTTTCACCCACAGACCGATGGTCAGTCTGAGCGGATGATATAGATTCTTGAGGATATGTTGCGATGTTGCATCCTCGAATT
Organism: Gossypium longicalyx; assembly: GCA_025698465.1. Lineage (NCBI taxonomy): Eukaryota > Viridiplantae > Streptophyta > Magnoliopsida > Malvales > Malvaceae > Gossypium > Gossypium longicalyx. The sequence continues at coordinate 24,232,524 of CM047000.1, forward strand.
CCAGGGTAGCTGGGAAAAATATTTGTCGTTGGTAGAATTTGCTTACAACAACAGTTTTCAAACGAGTTTGAAGATGACGCCTTGTGAGGCCTTGTATGGCAGAAAGTGTTGAACTCCATTGTATTGGACAAAACTTAAAGAAAGTCAGATTCACAGGGTTGATCTGATCAAGGAAACTGAAGAAAAGGTTAAAGTGACACGAGAGTGTTTAAAAGCAACATCAGATAGGCAAAAGTCATATGCTGATCAGGAAAGAAAAGAGATTGAGTTCCAAGTTGAAGATAGAGTACTTTTAAAAGTGTCTCCATGGAAAAAGGTGTTGAGATTTGGCCAGAAAGGCAAATTGAGTCCGCAATTTATTGGACCGTATGAGATCATCGAAAGAGTTGGACCATTAGCCTATCGTTTGGCATTGCCACCCGAACTGGAAAAGATTCATGACATGTTTCACATATCTATGTTGAGACGATATCGTTAAGAGCCCTCTCATGTGATTTCACCGGCAGATATTGAGATTAGACCAAACATGACCTATGGAGAGGAACCGATCAAGATTTTGGCTCGTGAGGTTAAACAGTTGAGAAATAAAAATGTGGCCTTAGTAAAGGTTTTACGGCATCGACATGGTGTGGAAGAGGCTACTTGGGAGCCAGAAGAAACCATGAGAAGCCAATATCTGAACATGTTTACTGGTAAGACTTTCAAGGACGAAAGTCCCTAAGAGGGGAGAAATGTAACATCCCAAAATAGAGCCTAGTCAGAACAGTGGTTTCGGGACCACAAAATTCGACATTGAAATATTTATTTTATGATCATTATGAGGTCTAGAATATGAGAATATACATGTGTTAAAGTTTCATGAAGAAATTCTATGGGTAAAGAACCCAATTAGAAAATAATGACCAAATTGAATAAATTATAAAATTGGAATTCTAAAAGCAATTTGTATGAAATTGCTTTAGATTATAAATTAGAAGGTTTTGGAGAGCAATTTTTCCAATTTTAAAGTTTTTGGACAAAAATGGGCTTGTATGGATGAAATTTTAAAGAAAGGGCTTAAGGGCATTTTGGTCATTTAGTATTTTAATGAAATAAAATGGGAAAAATAAGCCAAAAATCAGCTCATTTCCTTCTTGTTGCTGTCGAAACTTTAGGGTTCTCCATATCTAGGGTTTCCAAGCTTTTCAAGCTCAATAGTAAGTGCTCCCAAGCCCTTATTTAATGTTATTTGTATTTTTGAAATCCCAGTAGCTTACTCTCTCTATTTCTACCCATATTTCATGCTAGGGCTCATGTTTAGAAATTTACCCATGCATGAGTTACTTGTATTTTGATTATTTATGGAAGAATATGAAAGTTGGATGGGTGTTAAACATCTTTTCCAAGGTGATTTTCATGAAAAACCCTAAAAGGACCTTTTTGCAAAAGGTGTAAAATGTGTGGTAGAAATGTAAAAATAATGGAAAATGTGGCCTACCATAAGAGGGAAAAATATTCGGCTAGGCTTGGGTAAGGTAGAAATTGCATGTGTTTCATTATACGAGTCTAGGCACTAAATCGTAAAAATGTGAAAGGTTAGGGGCAAAATGGTCATTTGGACTAGGGGTGAAATCTAGACTCAAAAAGTATAATGTGAGCTGTTAATAATTTACCTTTATTGTTATAGACCCCGAGGAACAAATTTCAGAGGTTGATCGAGGAAAACGAAAGATTTCAGAATAATTGAAACACGATACCGAAACGAATACCAGGTAAGTTCAGATAACTTAAAGCAAACTCATAATATTCCTAATTGCATTTGTTAATGGCGTGAAAACACATGAAATGCATTCTTAACAATGACATGTTGAAAAATGTCTCGGTTGAGGTTGGAAAGGAAATTTGATGGATAAACCATGTTGTATGTGATATTGAGATCCTGCATGTGTTGCAGAAAGGATTTAGCCCGGACGGATAATCCATTGATCTCAAATATAGGAAGGATATAGACCGGACGGGTGTCACTTGAATGATCAAGCCTCCCAAATAATATATGTGCATTAAGGATTTAGGTCGGACGGGTAATCCAATTAGGGTCTGAATCTAGCCTAGACTAGTAATTTAGATCCGAGCTCACTGAGGGTGTTTGTCGTTATAAGGGATTTAGCCTGGACTGGTAATCCCGACATCACCTTATGAGTTTATATTATGGGGGATTTAGCCTGGACTGGTAATCCCGCCATAAAATGTGAGGTTCAAGGGAGTGCATACCTGAAATGATCATTCTTATGAATTGACGGTTAATGGATAATCCATCGAGATTTCCTAGAAACTCAATGGTATTAATATGATATATATGTTCAAAAGGAAATATATGATGATGAACTCATCTAAGACAAATTGCGTGGTATGTTATTATTGTGACTAATTTATTGATTGAATGTATGTGATAGGGATATCATTTCCATGCTTGTTGATTTTATTGCCTAGTATGGTTTTATGCTAATTAATCGGTAAGTTTACTTTCTAGTTATTCGGGCTTACTAAGCATGTAAATGCTTATTCTTCTCTTTTCCCAGTCTTACAGAGCTCGAGAACTCATAAAGATTGGAAGACAGTTGGAGAGTCAACACACTATCAACTAGTCCAGCTTTGGTATATAGATACTTTTATCTTGTTCAATGGCATGTATAGGATTTTTGAGTATTTTGTTATATGTGTCATTTGATTTGCCAAGATGAAGGCATGTAAAGATATACATATCTTTTTGTATATAGCCATAGAAATTGGCTCATTTTGAAGCAGGCTATGACCTACAAATCTATGCATGTTTATGTTCGTATGTCATGGTTTGGTTATAATTGGCAATGAGTTATGAGAATGAGCCAATCTTGAATGTGTCAAGGAGATATGGAAACCCTTAAATACAATATGGGAATTAACCTAGCGTGTATCAAAACCGATGATATGAGGTTTTCATGCAATGAGGTTTATCATGGTTTTATATAAGTGTATAATTTGGTCTTATCATGTATTAAAGTAACTTATAAGTATGATTGGTTGATAGAGGGTGATCAAAGGCTTGGAAAATAGTCTATAAGGTACACACGAGCCGACACACGAGCGTGTGTCTAGGCCGTGTATGACACACGGCTTGCCCCCAAGGGTGTGTGGTATGGTCGTGCATCCCCTGCACTTAAATTTTTAAGTCAGTATAGTGCATGGGCTAGACACACGGGCATGTGTCTTGGCCGTGTGCCCCTAAATGCATGTCGACGTCATAAACAGAGAGTTACACAAATTGAGGGCACGGGAGTGTCCCAAGCCACACTGGCGTGTGTGACCACACGGGCATGTGACTGTCCAAGGCAAGAAAAGTTATTAAGTTGACCAAAATCTATCAAATGTTTTCGATTTTGTCTCGAACCGCCACATTGTATGTTTTAGGCCTCGAAGGCCTGTGTAAGGGATGGTATGCATATGTTTGAAAAGTTTTAACTTTGGGCCAAATTTGGTGACCCGATTGGGCATGTTGGTGAAAGTTTAAGTCCGGTAACGCCTCGAACCTTGTCCCAACGTTGGATACGGGTGAGGGGTGTTACACACTATCGGAAATAGCATACACAATACCTACACCTATCCATTTAAGTAAATCTTTTTTTTACTACTTCTTTCATAACTGGATTAAGCCGACATTGTGCATCCATTACAGGCTTTTTTCCTTCTACTAATCGAGTTTTATGTTGACATAACGCATGATTAATTCCCTTAATATCAGCGATTGTTCATCCTCTAGCTTTTTAGTTTGTTTTTAAAATAGTTAATAAAGCCTCTTCTAGTTCTGCACTTAGCCTAGTAGCTATAATCATTGTTAATGTATTTTTTTCCTGCAAATATTCATATTTTAAGTGTCCTGTTAAAGGTTTTAATTTCAACTCAGGAGGTTTAATAATGGACGGTGTCATTTTTGTTGTGCTTAAAATAATTTGTTCTGGTTCTCGTTTACTTGACGCCACCAATCTAGCTGAATAGTTGTCTAAGCATTTTTCCTATTCAGTATCATCCTATTTTTCTTCTTCCGATTCATATTCATGATCAACTAAATTTTCTTTAACGGCCTCTATTTTATTGCACTTTTTTCCTCTATTTTTCTTTCTTCTAATTCCCCTACTTCTAATTATTCATGTCTTGCCCACGAAAATTTATTTTCACTGAATATTTCTAATATTTCCTTTACTTCCTTCCCAGTTTTCTTCCACATGCTCCCTCCAGTCATGATATCAAACCTTCACCTATTTTAACTATCAATCTATCATAAAAATGTTGAATTTGAACTCAAAAATATAAGCCTCCGCCCAACACTAATCTGACAATGGTTTTAAATCTTTCCCACGCTTGTCCCAACGTTTCAGTAATATATTGTTTGAATTGAAATAATTTTTCATAAATACTAAGTACCTGAGTCATAGAAAGGATTTGACGAAGAAATAACTACACAAAATTAGCCCAAGTAGTAATAGTATCAGGTGGGAGTGCATCTAACCACACTTTCGCTTTTCCCTTCAATGCAAACAGGATTAGCAATAATTTGATAGTGTTTGGTGGTACTCCAACGTAAGCGACAATTATGCATATATATTCAAATTGTCGTAAAGAAACTATAGGATCCATTGTCTTAAAATCATTAAATGTGACATTGTTAGAAATCCACGTTAGTAAAGAAGGATTTAGCAGAAAATGTGAATTATAAATAACAAGACAAGTAATACTAGATCGCAACCAGTCTGTGTCAAAAAATGCCCCTAGTGTTTCTATCATACTTCTTAGATTTTGAAGCTAAAAAAATATGGAATAAAGGAATGTTAGCAACTTAGGATTTAAATTTCGTATCTATAATGTGTAAATTTCCTAATTATTCTATTAATATGCAAGAATTAAAACTAATATAGTGACACTGCCTCCCCAGCAACGGCGCCAACAACTTGACCGCCTCTGGACATACCAACGTCTAGAGTATAAATACTGCACAAAGGATGTGAAAAGCGATATGCGAAAATATATGGGTCAGGTTGTAATATAGTTACAACAGAGTCTGTAAGTACTCTGAGGATCGTACCCAAGAGAGTCGAGCACAAAATTAATTCTAATATAAACATAAGTAGATATAATTAGTACTTTAATCGAATTATAGTATGAAGAATTAAAAGAAAGGGTTTAATAAAATATACTAAAAATAATAACATAGGGAAATAAATTAAAGTAAATAAATGAAACACGAGAAATCAAATAATCAAATATGTATCAAATCTGGGCATGGGTGATTAGCTCACTTCGATAGTCATAATCAACTGTTGTATCGGGTTTTCTTGTTCAATCAACTAGTCAATACCCTAGCAAGATCTTCTGGTCTTCCACTAAAATACTAGGTCGGCAAGAATCGCTTATCTTCTGACCTCACAGTCCAAATTGGCTCAAGGTTAAGGTGTTTACGGATAGGCCACACCAAATTTGGGTTAACTCCCACCTTGATGACTTCCTAAGGTTGTTAGGCCTAGTGTTTAGATTCTTTCTTTCCTAAAGAGTTGATCCGTTAAGAAATCCCTAATGTAACACCCCAAACCTGGCCTAGACGATATGGCCAAATCTAGCAATGTTACATGGAATGAATTTTCAAATCGAATTTGTCAAGTTAAAAATCGTTCCAGTTTAGTAGCTTTTATTTAATTTGAAAGAACGTGCTCTAGGTGATTTGCCCCAAAACTTGCCTTTTAAGCGGAAGCTTTTGTAACCAACTGTTTCAGGAAAAACCATTTTTATTTACAAAAACCTTAGTTTTTAAAGAAAACCCGTGTTTTGTTGAGTTGCAGTTTAAAGACCCATAAGAACAGTATAAAGTCCCAAATTTAAAACCAAATAGTCCAAGTCCAAAATTTTGCATCAACCCCCAAATAAGTAATAAAATCTGAAAATTTATGGAAAACAACCTAAAGTTTATGTGTGATCACCGTTGAGTCCTCCGTCGTACCGATCCATCAAGTTTGGGGATTACCTGTACAGATTAAATAGAAAGGGTGAGTTTTCGCAAACTCAGTGTGTAATCCCCAAAGAAAACATGCATGTATTACATATCAAAATGCAGTCAAATATTGGCTAGACCCGAGGCCATTATAGATTCGATTTGCGCCTCTGCCCAATCGGATATAGTTTGACAATAATATTAGGGCCTTGGCCCATATAAGATACAGAATGCAAATACAGTAAATCAGAATCCTACTCACCAGCCTCTACACACCATCTCCGTTCAACCCTACACACCATGTGGGGATTAAATCAACCCACCCATCCCTACACACCGTGCTGTGCCGTGATGCGGCACATAGTCAAAAGGTTGCAACTGAGCTGCCAAATAATAGGCTTAAAAGCCTTTCAGATACTTCCTCCAAATATCATCAACCAACCCCGATGCAATGCAGCACACCATAAATGACATGCAAATATGCTAATAACAGAACATACATTCAGTTCAGTACAGATATCATGCTCAGTTAGGCACCCTACGATCTGATCACATAATTAGGGTCTAAGTAAAGCTTATCGACCCTATAGTAGGTCCACAATCAACTAGGGTGACCCGTGCAACCTTACAGAACATTTCAGAAAAATGGGCTCACACGCCCATGTGGCCTGCCCTTGCGGGCCCACATGCTTGTGTGGCCCACAAGACCCAAATTGGCCTTGGCCGTGTGGATCACACGACTTGGTCCAGAATCCCACACGTTCGTGTGGACTACCCGTGTAGGCCCACACGCTCGTGTGGCCCACATGGCCCAATTCTGCCTAGCTAGTGTGTCGCACACGGGTTGCCTAGCCATCACACGGCCGTGTCATACGTACACAGCTAGCTCGTTGATCACACGCTCGTGTTCTATCACACGGCCTACCAAACGGGCAACCACATGCTCATGTAGCATTGACAACAAGTTTTTTTGGCTTTTCGTCGAACCCCATTTTCTACGTTTTAGGTACACACCTGTATTGTTTTTTATGCCAAAACACTCTCGAACACTTCAAAGCCATAAAGCCTCCAATCGATTCGCTACAGAACAGTACGAGGAGAGCCTAAAACCCCATGATTTTCTGACATGTGACCTACGTTGCAAGGACAAAATGAGGCAACACGAAAACGAAAGAGGGAGAAAAAGAATACCAAAAAGAGAATCAACAGCAACTTTAGGCAGAAAAGAAGAAAGGGACGTTAGAAAAATTTTGGGAAAATTCTGGAGGAAAAAGAAAATTTTGAAAAGAAATAAAATTAGAATATCCCAATCCCTCCCCCCTTTTTCTCCCACTAACCCACTAACACACACAATCTCAGAATTCTTGTTTGACCAAAACTCTTTCGATCAACTGAGCAAAAATAAATTCCATCGCTTACATAGAGACTCGAACACAAGACCTCCATCACACCAACACTCTACTTAATCACCAGACCAGCAGGCCCATTCTGATATATTCCTACTAACAATTAAACTTAAGCCTATTGAGCAAGGTGAAGGCTTAATTTAGAAAAATTCCAAAAATTTACCAAAAACATGGCTTGAACCCAAGACTTCTCAAACATTCCCAGAACACTTAACCACTGAAGCAGATACACAGTTGTGTCACAATTTAATAGAACAACACTATAAATTTTGGGGCGTTACAACTCTACCCCTTAAAAAAATTTTGTCCTCAAAATTTACCTGATCAGAACAAATGAGGATGCTACTGGTGCATCGAATCCTCAGGCTCCTATGTGGTTTCTTCAGTGCTATGATTCCACCACAGTACCTTCAAGAAGGGGATAGATTTCCTTCTAAGGACTTTTACATCGTGATCTAGAATCTGAACCGGCTCCTCCTCGAAGGTCAGATCTGGCCGAACCTCAATCTCCTCAATAGGGACAATGTGCATGGGATTAGAGCGATAGCGCCTCAACATCAAGACATTGAACACATCATGAATGCGGTCTAACTCTAAAGGTAGCTCCAACTGATAAGCAACGGGTCCCACTCATTTTAGAATCTGGTACAGCCCAGTAAACCTAAGACTCAACATTCCCTTATGACCGAACCTCAACACCTTTTTCCACGGCGAGACCTTCAGAAAGACGAAGTCTCCCACTGAATACTCAATCTCATGTCTCTTCAGATCAGCGTAAGACTTTTACCTGTCAGAAGCTACCTTTAAACGGTTTCTAATCAGTCGAAGCTTATCCCCAGTCTCAAAAATCAACTCAGGACCCAACACTCGTCGCTCACCTAGCTCAATCCAACACAAGAGAGTACAACACTTATGACCATACAGAGCCTCGTAAGGTGCCATATGAATACTCGACTGGAAGCTGTTATTATAAGCGAACTCGGCTAACAACAGATAGTCCTCCCAACTACCTCAAAAATCAATCACGCAGCTTCTTAACATATCCTCCAGTATCTGAATCACTCTCTCAGATTAACCATCAGTCTGAGGATAGAACACAATACTGAAGTCCAATCTCGAACCTAAAGCCTCATGCAATTTCCCCCAAAATTGAGACGTGAAGTGAGGACCCTATCAAAGATAATAGAAACCGGTACCCTATACAGTCTCACTATCTCGGAAATATAAAGCTTCGCCAGCATCTGCAGAGAATAATCAGCATGAATCAGTATAAAATGCGCTGACTCGGTCAATCGATCCACGATAACCCAAACTAAATCCTTTTTAGTGGGTGTTAAGGGTAACCCACTAACGAAGTCCATCATCACACATTCTCACTTCCAAAGGGGAATCTTAATTGGCTGCAGTAAACCCGAAGGCGACTGGTGCTCAGCTTTAACCTACTAGCATGTCAAGCATCTAGCCAAAAAATCGGTAACATCTCATTTCAATCCTGGCCACCAATACAACTCTCGATGATCTCGATACATTTTGTTCCCACCAGGATGCATAGCATAAGGGCTGCTATGTGCCTCTCTCAGTATCGACTGTCTCAAGTCAGAATCGTTCGGTACGCATATCCAGCCTCGAAAACACAATACCCCCTCAGAGTTCAACTCAAAGTCCGTAGTGCTACCACTATCAATTTGTCAGAACCAAGGACCCAAAGACTCATCCTCTAGCTGTTTACCCTTAATCTAATTTATCCAACTCGGTTTAGCCTGTAGCTCAGACAACAAACTACCATCATCAAATAAACTGAGGGATTAGTCATAGCCCTACGGCTCAAAGTATCAACCACTACATTGGCCTTGCCAGGATGGTACTCAATGGTGCAATCGTAGTCCTTAAGCAGCTCAATCCATCTACGTTGCCTAAGGTTTAGCTCCTTCTAAGTAAGGAGGTATTTGAGGCTCTTATGATTAGTGTAGATGATCCACTTCTCACCGTACAGATAATGCCTCCAGATCTTCAGTGCGAATACCACAGCGGCCAACTCCAAGTCATGCATCGAATAATTTGCCTCATGTGTCTTAAGCTGACGAGATGCATAGGCTACCACCTTCCCGTCCTACATCAACACACAACCCAAGTCGACATTTGATGCATCACTATAAATGGTGAACTCCTTTCCAGAATCCGGCTGTATCAAAACAGGGGCCTCAGTCAATACAGTCTTGAGCCTCTCAAAGCTCTATTACTACACATCAGTCCAATCAAATGGTACCCCCTTACGTAGCAGTTTAGTCAAGGGTACTGCAATCAAGGAGAACCCTTCTACAAAGCGCTGATAGTAACCCGCCAACCTTAGAAAACTACGAATCTCAGACACATTCTTCGGCCATTTCTAGTCCATCACAACCTCAATCTTACGAGGATCGACTCGAATCCCCTCAGCAGAAACTACATGTCCCAAAAAAGATTACTTCTAGAGCCAGAACTCACACTTCCTGAACTTCGCATACAACTGTTTCTCACAAAGAATCTGTAGTACAACTCTTAGATGCTCATCGTGCTCGTCTTCAGACTTAGAATACACCAAGATATTATCAATAAAAACAACCACAAACCGATCCAGGTAGGGTTGGAACACTTGATTCATCAAGTCTATAAATGTTGTTGGTGCATTAGTTAATCCAAAGGGTCTCACTAGAAACTCGTAGTGACCATAACGAGTCCTAAATGCCGTCTTATACACTCAGCCTCCTTAAGCCTTAATTGATGATAACCTGAATGTAGATCAATCTTGGAGAACACAGAAGCCCCTTTGAACTGATCGAATAAATCATCAATCCTTGTAAATGGGTACTTATTCTTAGTCGTAAGCTTATTTAGCTATCAGTAGTCGATACACATCCTCATTATCCCATCTTTCTTTTTTACAAACAATATAGGTTCTCCCCACGGAGATACACTGTGATGAATGAACCTACGATCTAACAATTCCTGAATCTGAGCCTTAAGCTCTATAAGCTCCTTCGGTGCCATTTGGTAGGGGGCGATAGACACCGGAGCTGTACCTGGAATAAGTTCGATCCCAAATTCTACCTCTCAACTTGGAGACAAAACCGATAGTTCCTCAAAAAATACATCCAAAAAATCCCTTACAGTTCTGATGTCCCTAATCGAAGAGTCCCTAGAATCTGAAACACTTATGTAGGCCAAATATGCCTCACATCTTTTCCAGACCAACTTTTCCACCACGAACGTAGAAATCAGATTAATCAGAAAATCATGACGTTCTTCAATAACAACTACCTCATTGTCCTTATTAGTTCTCAAAACGACCCTCTTGGTCGTACAGTCCAGACTTACTCGGTGTTTGACCAACCAGTCCATCCCCAAAATTAAATCGAACTCCCAGAACGAAAGCTCCATCAGATCCGCCAAAAATATTGTCCCTTGGACCTCTAATGGAACGTCTCTATACAATTTGCCAACTCAGATAGATTTCCCCAAAGGACTCACAACAGTCACCCCACTAGAAATATCCTCAACCAGAATCCCTAAAGTTTCAGACACAGTGTTAGCTACATAGGAGTGTGTAGAGCCTATGTTTATCAATGCAAGATAAGGTACATTATAAATTAAAAACATACTCGTAATGACGTCTGGAGCATCTCGGTCCTCTCGGCGATGAGCAGCATAAACAAGCGCAGGCTGCATCGCCTCAGTATGTCCAGCACCTCTGCCCGGTGCTCTCTGTCTACGGACCATGTTGTTACCAGCCCTAACTTGACCACAACCCCTATTTGGCTGCTGAACTGCCCTCGATGACTGTGCAGTACCAGAACCCAGAGCTATTCAGACCTCAGCAGACACTCTCGAACGCGATACTCAGTAGACCCACATCTCAAACATGCCTCAGCCGTCCTCCAACATTTTCCCGGATAGCGTCTACCACAATGCCCACAAGGCAAGTTCCCAGTAGGTGCAACAGGCGCCCCAACTCTAACTGGCCCATCAGATCTGGCCTTTTTCTTAGGCCCCATTACAGAACTCGAGGGCTCCGAATCCCTCTTATTATTTCCCTTCTCCTTATCCTGATTTTGACGCTCAGCATGCTTCACCTCTTCGGCGATCTTCACCTTCTTTACCAGTGCTGAAAAGTCACACTCCCACTGCGAAGCTATCATAACTCTCAAACTATCCCTGAGTCCATCCTCGAAGCAAACACAATGCTCATATTCGGTCGCCAAAATGCCTCACGCATAGTGACTCAATCTCAGGAACTCGGCCTCATATTCGGCCACTGTACGATCTCCTTGCATGAAATTCAGGAACTCATGTCTCTTAGCGTCGATATAGCTTGCCCCTACATATTTACCTTGGAAAGAAGACTTATAAAAGTCCCATGTTAGTCGTTCGGGCTGAATGCCCTCCTTAACGGTCAACCACCATTGGTATGCTTCATCGGGAAACAAGGAAACAACCCCTTTCAGTTTCTACTCGGGTGTAAAATCCAAATCATCGATAATTTTTTCCGTGGCCTCCTTCTAGCACTCGGTCACGTTAGGGTCGACTCTAGTGATGCCCCTAAATCACTCAACCCTGTTGGACTAGAGTCGTTCCGTAATCAACCCACGGTGCCCAGATCTAGTATTGGGCCCAGCAACCTTCTCTAATATCCTGAGCATAGCCTGGGACAGTGCGTCTTCCCCAGCCATGAGGTCTTGAGACCCAGTCTCAGTCGCAGGTGACACCAGTATCTCACTCATGTCTAAATTAGGCATGCTATCAAATACTAAGGACTTAGTTTGAGCCCCTCTACGGTCGCTTCCACGGCCTTTAGTACCCCGTCCACGGATACCTCGTGCACTCATCGTAGATTCGAAGTTTATCTACATTAAAAATTTTATGAATCAGTTACAATCCAATAATTATTAGCAGATGTTTTATGTAAACAGTTTCAGTAAATCAGAGTGATTTTCGTAACTTGCAGTCCTTATCAATTTTGCTCCAGACTCAGTATACACTAACTAAAGTGTTTTCAGTACAATATACTACCTATAGTAGTTTCAGAATATACTAATCATATTTTCAAAAACTTATCAGAGTTTTCAAAACACTTACAAGATCAGTGTCGAAGATTCGGTGTACCACATACTAGGTCAAAAATAGTTCAAACCATTTAAAAAAATATTTCTTTAAAACCAAATTTTAAAACCCAAATTCACAGTTGAGTTTTGTAACCTAGCTCTGATACCACTAAATGTAACACCCTATACCCGGCCTAGACGTTATGGTCGAATCTAGTGATGTTACATGGAATGGATTTTGAAATCGAACTTGTCAAGTTAAAAACCGTTCCAGTTTAGCAGCTTTTATTTAATTTGAAAGAACGTGCTCTAAGTGATTTGCCCTAAAACTTGCCTTTTAAGCGAAAGCTTTTGTAACCAACTATTATAGGAAAAACTATTTTTTATTTATGAAAACCTTAGTTTTTAGAGAAAACCCGTGTTTTGTTAAGTTGTAGTTTATAGACCCTTAAAAATAGTATAAAGTCCTAAATTTAAAACCAAGCTGTTCAAGTCCAAAATTTAGATCAACCCCCAAATAAGTAATAAAATCTAAAAATTTACGGAAAACAGACTAAAATTTATGTGTGACCACCGTCGAGTCTTCCGTCGTACCAATTCATCAAGTCTAGGGATTACCTGTACAGATTAAACAGAAAGGGTGAGTTTTCGCAAACTCAGTGTGTAATCCCCATAGAAAAAATTGTATATAGTACATATCAAAATGCAGTCAAATATAGGCTAGGCCCGAGCCCATTATAGATTCAGTTCGGGCCTCTGCTCAATCGATAGAGTTTCACAATAATATTAGGGCCCTGGCCCATATCAGATACAAAATGCAGATACAGTAAATCAGAATTCTACCAACTAGCCTCTACACACCATCTTCGTCCAGCCCAACACACCATGTGAGGATTAAATCAACCCACCCATCCCTACACACTGTGCTGTGTCGTGATGCGGTACATAGTTAGAACGTTGCAGCTGAGCTGCCAGATAATAGCAACTTTAGGTAGAAAAAGAAGAAAGGGACGTTAGAAAAAGTTTGGGGAAATTCTAAAGGAAAGAGAAAATTTTGAAAAGAAATAAAATCAGAATATCCCAATCCCTCCCCCCTTTTTCTCCCACTAACTCACTAACACACACAATCTCAAAATGCTTGTTTGACCAAAACTCTTTCGGTCAACCGAGCAAAAATAAATTCCATCGCTTACACAGAGACTCGAACACAAGACCTCCATCACACCAACACTCCACTTAATCACTAGACCAGTAGGCCCATTCTAGTATATTCCTACTAACAATTAAACTTAAGCCTACTGAGCAAGGTTAAGGCTTAATTTAGAAAAATTCAAAAAATTTCCCAAAGACATGGCTTGAACCCAAGACTTTTCAGACACTCTAAGAACACTTAACCACTGAAGCAAATACACAGTTGTGTCACAATTTAACAGAACAACACTAAATTTTGGGGCGTTACACCTACGAAATAGTTAATTATTCATACCTTAACTCGCTAATCCCTCACAGGAGGATTAGTTCCTAATGGATCTAATAAATGATATAAACTTGATAAAAAGAATGAACATAAAGAATAATTCAAGAATAGAGTATAGAAGAATTTTAATTTGTATTAAATTTAAACTCATAATTCTTAAAGAGTTTGACAATAATTCCAAAATATGATTTCTCCATAAAAGTAAATAATAAGAACAGAAATAAAATCTAAAACCTAAGAAAAGAGAAAGACTAAAGACTAAATCTAAAGAGAAAATTATACAATATCAAAGGTGTCTTTAACATATGCTAAATGAGCCTATTTATAGACTTTAGGGTGGTTGTTTTCCTTAACCCTAGGTTAGCTGTCGTCCTCGTGGTTAACATTTAATTGTACTGACTAAAACACCCCTAGGTCGTAATTGTTTACCGTATAGAGGCAATGTCTAACACACCAAAGTCCTGTTTCGTGAGATTGAGGGCAGTATGCTCATCTTCAAGGTGTCTTCAAGGGTATGTCGCGACATCCTCAGGTTGTGTCATGATATTGAAGGCAGTCTTGGAATTCTTTTATTATGCTCACCATGTTGTGACATCCAATGCTCTGTGCTGTAACCTAGTGACCAATATCAAGTTAGTACGTAATGGTCTCCTATATGCTTACAAAGTATATTAGCTCACCTTTAGGCCTCATTCATCCCCTAAGATCAATAAAAGACTCAAATTGCACATTTTATTAAACTTAACTCACAAAAATATAATTAAAACTTTAACTAAAATGCTTATGTTCAATCTCCTAAAGTGCGAAAAATAGTTTAATCTGCTATACCGAATTATGGCAGATCAGGTATCGAGTGGACTATTGTAAATATTCAAGTTAATAATTCTTCTTTTTGTACCATAGGTTATTAGATACTGAAAAGGGATCTATCGAGGGATAGAAGAGTTTGATCTAACCTCGAGTATTTGATCCTGGGAAACTCGAATCTTAATGGGTAAAAGCAATGATCATTTATCCCATCGATGATATTTTTTGGGTGGGACCTGTACCAAAGAAAGAAGGTATCATGGATAATGAGTTGATTCTATTAATGACAATCACGGGTAGGCAAATTTGTGTGAATTATAGAAAGTTGAGCAAAGCAATGCAGAAAGTCATTTCCCATTGCTATTCCCTGATCAAATGCTGAATATAATTGTTGGGCAAGATTATTTTTTCTTTCTAGATGGATACAATTGGTATGATAAATAGTCGTTTGACATTGCCTCGGTCAATGACGATCGCCAATGACATTAAGGGAGTTCTCTTCACTTTCCCTGTTGTTATTTTATTTTTAGTTTTTTTTTCTCTCATTTCAATAATTGGCATGACTAGAAATTCTTTTTGTTGAATCAGTACATTAAATTAATACTGTAACGCCCCCACGCCCGAAACCGTCATCTGAGTTAAGCTTGAGGTGTTACTAATCTTATTTTACCTTTTTAAACAATTCCAACTACTTATATTAATTTTCTGAATAAACTATTTTTCTGCGTCATGGTTGCTTAAAAATTCATATCTCGAGTTACGAAACTCGAAATCTAATTTCATAAATTTTTCCTAAAAATAGACTCATATATCTATTTACTAATTTTTTTCTAGAATTTTTGGTTGAGCCAATTAGTACAGTTTATTAGTTAAAGTTACTCCTATTTCAGAATTCGACTGCACTGACCTCTACTTACTACAAACCACTTTTCTCCCTATAAAAAAAATTCATATGACAATACCGTTTGTTTCTATTAAAACTATATTCAATAAGGATTCTAACCATATAAATTACACCACCTAATTATTTTTATAAAATTTATGGTGAATTTCTAAAGTTGAAACAGGGGATCCAAAAATCTCTCTGGCCCTATTTCACTAAAACTTAGATATCTTATAAAATACAAAACGTTTACCTACTTTACTTATTCCATATGAACACAATGAGATTTCATTTCATATATTATTCACTATCAAACCATGTCTCTACAAATTTTTGTGATTTTTCAAAACCACGTTATTTCTGATACTTGAATCCGTTTTTAAGTTACTTTCACATTTTTCATAATTTTCATGTGATAGTTACTACTTAATCATACATACTATTAAACATGTATATCATCAGCCATTCTATTAGCTAATCACTAGCAAATATTTATACATCATTCATTGATCATATCATATCAAAAGAAACCAAGTTCCTATACATGCCATACACAAAATGAAACGTCTAACTATACCAATGTAATTTCTTCAATAGTGTGATCGGGTCTCCGATGTTTCCTTCGATCCTTGAGTGGCTTAATAAAAACTATAAGAAAAAGAAAATAAGAGAGTAAGCACTAGGCTTAGTAAGCTTACAAGCAAATAAATTACAACATTCAACATAATGAATAAATATACATCAAGTCACCTAGCCTCATAAACTTTCTTTACTTCTCATTTTCTACCTTCTTCTTTACTCACTTACCTTCTTTCTTACTTGACCTTTCACTATTCATAAATATCATCTACCTTCCCTTTTTGCTGATAATTCACTATGATTTAACATATAAAATGACCCGTTAACCACTCGGAATACTAAGGATACTGGGTCGCTCCTGTCTATCACTATCCTGCCAATGCCATGTCTTCAACATGGACTTACATGAATTATTCCTATCTCCAATGCCATATTTATATATATAATATGGGCTTATATGACTCATTCCTGTCTCCAAAGCCATATATCTGATATGGACTTACATGGCTCATTTCTATCATGTCCTGTCAACCCCAATATCATAATATTCCTAAGGTTCAAACGGGGCTTCCTAATGCTTTTTTCTCTGCTACTTCGCCTTTAATTCAACTTTAAATATTCTCAAAAAAATAAGTATATAAATGCTGGAAATTAACAATAATAATGTAAAATATAAGAATATTGCATTTATTTACTGTAACTTACCTCGATACAAAATGTGACTAAACTTTACAATTTAGTCCTTTACTTTTTCTTTTCCCCGATCTACTCCTGAATTTTGTTCTTCTTGATCTATAATAGCAAATTTAAATTATTTAATATTCACATTTGTCAAAACAGTCCTTTACTCAAATTTGGAAAAATTACATTTTTACCCCTAAACTTTTGCATATTTACACTTTTACCCCAAATCTCGTAAATTAAACTTCAACCTATTTTCTTATGTTTTATGACATGCTGATCATTTTTCCCTTCTATGGCAGTATCAAATTCATACTCTAACATGCACTTATGACTATTAGGTATTTTACCGATTAAGCCCTTTTACTCGTTTTTACCTAAAACCGAGTAGCACAAGTTGTCTAACATAATCTAAGACCTCATATTCTATCATAAAACATCAAAATAAACACTTTTCACCTATGGGTATTTTTTCCAAATATGAACCCTAACTTAAATTATTGCTAGCATAAGCTTTATCGAGCTACCGAGACTCCGAAAATGTAAAGAACATTAAAAACGGGGCTTGGACTCACTTACTATGGAGCTTGAAAATTGAAGAAACCCTAGCTATGGAGAGAGCAAAATTCGGCAGCAACCATATAAGAAAGATGACCATTTTGTGTTATTTTTCCCATTTTATTTCATTTAATATACAAATGACCAAAATGCCCCTCCTTACTAAACTTTCAAAAGTTCCTTCCATGTCCTAATTTTTTTGTCTATGAACTTAAAATTGGTTAAATTGCTATTTAAGACCTCCTCATTAATATTCCAAAACAATTTCATACTAAAAACTTCTAGAATGCAAGTTTGTAAATTATTCGATTTAATCCCTAAACTCAACTTAAGCACTTTATGCATAGAATTTCATCACGAAATTTTCGCACAATCATGTAATCATATCATGAACCTCAAAATAATAATAAAATAAATTTTTCTACCTTAAATTTGTGGTTTCGTAACCACTGTTCCGTTTAGGCCCTATTTCAGGATGTTACATTTCTCCCCCTATAGGGATTTTCGTCCCCGAAAATCTTACCTATGAAGAGATTTGGGTACTGTTTTCGCATAGCCTCTTCGGGTTCCCATGTAGCCTCGTCTACCCCATGTCTATTCCATAGTACTTTCACAAGTGCAATACTTTTGTTCCTTAATTTCTTTACCTCTCGAGCTAGAATCTTTACTGGTTCTTCACCGTAAGTCATGTCTGGCTGAATCTCAACCTCTGTCTGAGAAATCACATGTGACGAATCTAAACGATAATGACGTAGCATAGACACATGAAATACATTATGAATCTTCTCTAACTCAATCGGCAAAGCTAACCAATATGCTAATGGTCCGACTCTCTCAATCACTTCAAACGGTCCAATAAAACGTGGACTTAGTTTGCCTTTCTTGCCAAATCTAAGAACTTTCTTCCATGGGGATACTTTCAAAAAAACTTTGTCACCAACTTGATATTCAATCTCTTTTCTCTTCAAATCTGCATACGACTTTTGTCTGTCTGAAGCTGCTTTCAAGCAATCTCTAATGATTTTTACTTTCTCTTCAGTTTCCTTAACTAGATCAACCCCGTAAATCTGATCTTCCTTAAGCTCTGTCCACTACAAAGGTGTGCGACATTTACGTCCATACAAAGCTTCATAAGGTGCCATCTTCAAACTCGACTGATAACTATTATTATAGGTAAACTCTACTAATGGTAAATATTTTTCCCAATCGCCTTGAAATTCCAAAGATTACAAACATCTAAGTATATCTTCAAGTACTGAATAACTCTCTCGATCGATCGTCGGTTTGAGGATGGAAAGTCAGTACTAAAACTCAACTTTGTGCCCAAAGCCTTCTGTAATTTCTTCCAAAATCGTGAAGTAAATCTTGGATCTCTGTCTGAAATGATCGATAATGGTACCCCGTGTAGTCTGACTATCTCTGAAATATACAACTCGGCCAACTTGTCAAATGAATAATCCATACGAACTGGGATAAAATGAGCCAACTTCGTTAATTTGTCAATCACAACCCATACTGCATCTTTCTTTCTCGGTGTAATCGGCAATCCTGTCACAAAATCCATAGTAATTCGATCCCACTTCCACTCAGGGACTAGCACGGGCTGCAATAAACCTGAAGGTACCTGATGTTCGGCCTTTACCTGCTGACAGATCAAGCATCTAGAAACAAACTCTGAAATGTCCCTTTTCATTCCTACCCACCAATACATTTTCTTCAAATCATTATACATCTTTTTACTACCTGGATGAATAGACAAAGAACTACTATGTGCTTCCTGTAAGATCTTTCGAATAAGCTCATCATTCTTCGGTATGCATACCCTGTCTCTGAACATCAAACAACCGTCAGAACTGATCTGAAAATCTGACTCTATATGTGACAACCCGAATTAGGACCTAATCGGAATAGTGGTTTCGTGACCACAAATCCGAGATAAAAATAATCGTTTTATCATTATTTTGGGGTTTATGATATGATTGCATGATTGTGTGAAAATTTCGTGATGAAATTCTATGCCTAAAGTGCTTAAATTGAAAATAGGGATTAAATCGAATAAGTTGCAAAATTTACATTTTAGAAGTTTTTAGTATGAAATTGCTTTAAAATATTAATTAGGAGGTCTTAAATAGCAATTTGACCAATTTTAAGTTCATGGACAAAATTAGGACATGGAAGGAATTTTTGAAAGTTTAGTAAGGAGGGCATTTTGGTCATTTGGATATTAAATGAAATAAAATGGGAAAAATAACACAAAATTGGTCATCATCCTCCTTAGTTGCTGCCGAATTCTCCTCTCTCCATAGCTAGGGTTTCTTCAACTTTCAAGCTCCATAGTAAGTGATTTCAAGCCCGTTTTTAATGTTCTTTACGTTTTTGGATTCCCAGAGCTCGATTAAGCTTATGCTAACAATAATTCAACCTAGGGTTCATATTTGGAAAAATACCCATAGGTGAAATTTGTGTATTTTGATGTTTTATGATAGAATATGAGGTTTTAAATTATGTTAGACAACTTGTGCTACTCGGTTTTAAGTGAAAACGAGTAAAACTAGCATAATCAGTAAAAATACCTATTGTTCACAACTATGTGTTAGAGTGAGAATTTGATGTGGTCGTAGAAGATAAAAATGTTCAGCATGTCATAAAACATAAGAATAAGGGCTGAAATTAAATTTCCGAGCCTAGGGGCAAAATTGTAATTTTGTAAAAGTTAGGGGGCAAAAATGTAATTTTTCCATAATGTGATCTTTGGATTGAAATAAATAGTATGAGTGCTAAATGAGCTAAATGTGTTGTTATAGATCAAGAAAGGCATGGAATTGACCTCGAACGAGGGAAGGAAAAAGTTTTGGACTAAATCGCAAAATTTCCACATTTTGCACCGAGGTAAGTTTGTATGTAAACATTACATTATTTTCATTTACATTCTTATATTTTAGCCTATTATATAAATATACTAGCTGATGTTAAAATATAAATCGACTATTGGAAGAATGGAAATATATAATAGAGAGAGATCCGGTTGAACATTCGGAGAGATCGAATAAAATAGAGGAGCGTAGCTAGGTCACATGTATGATCTTTGAGTGCACATCATGTGTACAAGAAAGCTACGAAATACCATGTAGTAGCTAGGTCACATGTGTGATACGGGATGTATCCCATGTAGACAAGAGAGCTACGTAATAGATAAATGTAGCTAGGTCGCATGCGTGATTCCAAGTGAAGGACACCATGTAGACAAGAGAGCTACGAGACAAATCGGCTAGGTCGCATGAGTGGTACTAAGTGTTCACCATGTGTACAAGAGAGCCGAACTAAATGAAGTATGATGGTGGGGCTGTGTGCTAAAACCATTAAATATCAAGGATTGATCCGAATTGTTCAACGGGATGGTTTTGTAGTGACGTTGTGGTTATGGACCTATACTTGTGATGAATGAATTGTGGTGAAAATGATTTGTGGTATATCTATATATGTAAGATAAAATGAGGTTAGCATAAAGAATGTGTGAAAGAGTGAAATTAGCATTAAAACTGTTTTGGACAGTAGCAGTGACGTGATTTTGAAAAATCACCAAAAATAGGAGGAACATAATTAGAGGTTGAATGAGATGTGAAATTAAAATTTAATGAGTCTACTTTCATATAAAAGAATCAGAACAAGCAAAGGAATTTTATATTTTGAGATATTTACAATTGTGTGTGACTTGCTCAGGATGAATGTGTGATCCCCTGTTTCAACTTTGAAAAATCATTAAAAATTGTACAAAGCAAATTAAGAAATATAGTTTACATACCTAAATTAGTTATTGAGTCTAATTTTAAATGAAACAAATTTCAGGGTTATTTGAATTGTGTACTGAGAGAAATTAAATTCGTAGTGAACAGAGGTTAGACTAGTCGAGCTGTGTAACAGGGGAAAATTTAACTAATAAACTGTACTAATCGGCTGAACCAAAAATTCTAGAAAAAAATTAGCAAGAAGATTTATGAGTCTAGATTCCGGGAAATTTTACGGATTTGAATTTCGAGTTTTGTAACTCGAGTTATGATTTATTTAGTGAACATAACGCAGGAAAGACAACTTAATCAAAGTGGAGTGAATATTGAAATTAAAGTAGATATACTTGAGTTGTTGTGTAAACATATTAAATTCTCTAATTATTATTTACATACTTACTTACTAAGCTATAAGTTTACTTTGTTTTTCTCTTTTGTCTTGTAGTATCCTCCAACTTGCTCAGGAGTTAAGGATCGTGAAGATCTGCCCGCACTATCAATACTTTAGGGTATTCGAACTAAACATTTTGAATTATGGCATGTATAGTAGGCTTAATTATTTTGTTACGTGTCATAATTGCCTAGGTTTAAAATATTGGTTACGGTACTCGACCAACTACTTTGTACAAGCCATAGAAGTTGATTAATATTGTTCAAAACATATGTTATAACGATGCACTATCAAATTGGATGACATATTTCTATCTCGGTTTTGTTTAATGGTATGTATTATGTTCTAGTAATATCTCGCACTGCTGTTACGACAGTAACGGGTAAGGGGTGTTACATTTAGTGGTATCAGAGCTATAGTTTAGTCGGTTCTCGGACTAATAAAGTGTGTGTAAAAGTCTAGCTATACATGCCATAAAAATATTGTGATAGTGTGGTGACTCCTGACTATTCTAAACTGTGTTTTGTTTTAATATAGTAATGGATCCTGAAGGAACTGCGGCTGATGATGCTGCTAGTAATGCGCCGGCCCCCGCACAAGGGACCATACCTGTGGAAAGTAGACCAGAGACATTGAGACAGGGAGATGAGGCTCGGGATGCCTTTCTCCAAAGGATGAACAATTGGTATACTGAATTTATTCGAGCAAATCCAAATACTCAACCTCCTCCACCCCCTCCTATACCTCAAATGATTCCTGTAGCTGCTCAAGACATAAATTTGGTAAGGATGAACAAGCCTCCAGTTGACAAGATTCGAAAACAAGGGGCCGAAGAGTTTAGAGCAAAGATCGATGATGATCCTGAGAAAGCGGAATTCTGGCTTGAAAATTCTACCCGTGTATTTGATGAGCTCTCATGTACACCCGAGGAATGCTTAAAGTGTGTGTGTATCACTTTTGAGAGATTCGCCTACCATTGGTGGAAGACTTTGGTATCAGTGGTGCCAAAAGAAAAAGTTACTTGGGATTTCTTCTAGGAAGAATTTAGAAAGAAATACATAAGTCAACGATTTATGGATCAAAAACGGAAGGAGTTCCTTGAATTGAAGCAAGGCAAGATGTCTGTGGCAGAATATGAACGCGAATTTGTGAGACTTAGCAAGTATGCCCAGGAATGTGTGTCAACGAGAGGCCATTATGTGCGAAGGTTTGAAGATGGGCTGAATGAGGACATTAAAGTGCTTGTAGGAATTTCGGAATTGAAAGAATTTGTTGTATTGGTTGATCGAGCTCTTAAAGCTGAAGAATTGAACAAAGAAAAAAGAAAAGCTGCTATTGAGGCTCGAGATGCCAGAAAAAGGCCGATAAGCAAGCCATTTCAATCTCAATCAAAGAGGTCCAAAGAGGCAAACCCTCGAATGACAGTTTCAATTGGGGAGTCACACAGAGATCGTGGTAGAGCGTATTCGGGGTCTAAAGCTCAAGCTACTTCCGTGGCAAGTGTGGGTAATGTGCGACCTAGAAATCCCCGAGTGTCGCGCAATGTGGCAGCAACATTATGGTGAGTGTTGGGGAACTGAGCGAGCTTGTTTCAGGTGCGGTTCTCGCGAGCATTTTATTAGAGATTGTCCGGAGAAAGTTAAAGAAGAAAGATTTCAGAGTGCTAGACAGAATACCACCGCTAGTAGAGGTAGACCACCGAGAAATACTGGAGGTGGGACTAGCAGTAAAGCTGCGATGAAAGACTCGATGGCAAGATCGAAGCTAGAGCACTGCTAGAGCTTATGCTATACGTGCTCGAGAAGATGCATCATCTCCGATGCCATTATCGTACATTTTCTCTCTATGATACTATTGTTATTGCATTGATTGATCCCGGGTCCACTCATTCCTATATTTGCATGAAGTTAGTATCTAATAAAAAGTTGCCTGTTGAGTTTACTGAGTTTACGATTAAAGTGTCGAACCCCTTAGGCCAATATGTGCTAGTTGACAAGGTTTGCAAGAATTGCCCATTAATGATTCAAGGTCACTGTTTTCCGGCCAATTTGATGTTGTTACCATTTGATGAGTTTGACGTTATCTTGGGAATGGACTGGTTGACATTGTATGATGCTAAGGTAGATTGTAAACAAAAGACACTAGAGTTGAAATCTGAAAATGGAGAAATTTTGTGGGTTGAAACAAACGAATCAAATAAATTGCCTATGGTGATTTCGCACATGTCTGCACAGAAATACATAAGGAAAGGGTGTGAAGCTTATCTGGCTTATGTAATGAATACTGAGCTGCCTCAACTGAAGTTTGAATCAATACCGATAGTTTGTGAGTTTCTAGATGTATTTCCAGAGGAATTGCCTGGGTTGCCTCCCAACAGAGAGATAGAGTTTGCCATTGATTTGTTGCCGGGTACTGCACCGATCTCGATTGCTCCATATAGAATGGCTTTGACTGAATTAAAAGAATTGAAGGCTCAGTTACAGGAATTAACAGATAAGGGATTTGTGAGACCGAGTTTTTCTCCCTGGGGTGCTCCTGTATTATTCGTAAAGAAGAAGGATGGTTCAATGAGACTTTGCATTGATTATCGTCAGCTCAATAAGGTGACTATAAAGAACAACTACCCATTGCCGAGGATTGATGATTTATTCGATCAGTTAAAAGGGGCTACAGTGTTTTCAAAGATTGATTTAAGGTCTGGTTACTACCAGTTGAGAGTTAAGGAGTCGATGTGCGAAAACCGCCTTTAGGACAAGGTATGGACATTATGAGTTTCTTGTAATGCCTTTCGGCTTAACAAATGCTCCAGCTATATTTATGGACATAATGAATCGGATCTTTCGGCCATATTTGGATAAGTTTGTAGAAGTGTTCATAGATGACATTCTAATTTATTCTCGGGATGAGTTTGAACATGCCGAACACTTGAGAACCATATATGCGAGATCTTGAGAGAAAAGAAATTGTTTGCCAAGTTTAGTAAAAGTGAGTTCGCTTCGTGAAGTCGATTTTTGGGACATAATCTCGTGTGATGGTATTCGGGTGGATCCAAGCAAGATTTTGCGATCGTTGATTGGAAACCGCCAAAGAATGTATTTGAGGTTAGAAGCTTTTTAGGCTTAGCCGGATATTATAGACGTTTTGTTGAGGGATTTTCGATGATTGCCTCTCCTATGACTAAGTTGCTGCAAAAGAATGTTAAGTTTGAATGGACTGATAAATGTCACAGAGTTTTGAAAAGTTGAAAGCACGATTGATCAAGCACCAATTTTAGTAGTACAAATTTTGAGCCAGAAAAGAGTTCGTAATTTATAGTGATGCATCGTTGATGTGCCTTGGATGTGTGTTGATGCAAGAGGGTAAAGTGGTAGCTTATGCTTCGAGAGACGCTTAAAACCGCATGAAAAGAATTATCCTACACATGATTTGGAATTGGCCGCTATTGTCTTTGCTTTGAAGATTTGGCGACATTATTTGTATGCGGTGAAAAATGCCGAATTTTTACCGATCACAAAAGTTTGAAGTATTTGATGAATCAAAAGGATCCGAATCTGCGACAAATAAGATGGCTTGATTTATTAAAGGATTATGATCTAGTGATTGATTATCATCCGGGAAAAGCAAATATAGTTGCTTGATGCCTTGAGCAGAAAATTTCTTTTTACTTTGAGAGCCATGAATACGGGATTAGCATTGTCTGATGATGGGTCAATCTTAGCAGAGATGAGAGCTAAACCGTTATTTCTCCAGTTGATTTGTGATGCTCAAAAGAATGATAATGAGTTGCGGACCAAAAGAACTCAATGCGAATCAAAGTTATGACTCAGATTTTCGAGTTGGACCAGACGACTGTTTAATGTTTCGAGACAGAATATGTGTGCCGAAAAATAATAAATTGATTCAGAAAATATTACATGAGGCGTAGCACAAAAATGTATAAAGATTTAAAGAAGTTGTATTGGTGGCCAGGTATGAAAAGGGACATTTCTGAATTTGTAACCAAGTGTTTGATCTGTCAACAAGTAAAAGCTGAACATCAAGTGCCTTCAGGACTACTTCCAGCCGGTAATGGTGCCTGAGTGGAAATGGGACAAGATTACCATGGATTTGTAACCGGTTTGCCTTTGACTCCTAAAAAGAAGGATCTTTGTGCGGGTAGTGGTTGATAGATTAACAAAATCAGCCCACTTTATACCAAGACGCACTCGATTACTCACTTGATAAATTAGCCGAATTATATATTGCTGAAATTGTGAGGTTGGTTGCGGGGTACCTATGTCTATAATATCGATAGAGATCCGAGATTTACCTCGAGATTTTGGAAAAAGTTACAAGAAGCTTTGGGTATAAAATTGAACTTTAGTACCGCGTTTCATCCACAAACAGATGGTCAATCGGAAAGAGTAATCCAGTACTCGAAGATATGCTTAGATCTTTGTGTTTTAGAATTTGGAGGTAGTTGGGAGAAATATCTATCTTTAATTGAGTTTGCCTACAATAACAGTTATCATCAAGTATACAAATGGCACCGTACAAAGCCTTGTATGGTCGTAAGTGTCGAACTCCTTTATATTGTACTGAACTTAGTGAGAAACAGATTCACAGAGTTGATCTAGTTAAAGAAACCGAAGAGAAAATAAAAGTAATTCGGGATTGCTTGAAAGCTGCTTTAGATCGACAAAAGTCATATGCAGATTTGAAAAGAAAAGAGATTGAGTTTCAGGTGGGTGATAAAGTGTTCTTGAAGGTGTCACCATGGAAAAAGATTCTGAGATTTGGTCAAAAAGGCAAGTTGAGTCCGCGTTTTATTGGGCCGTACGAGATTACTGAGGGAATTGGACCAGTGGCATATCGGTTGGCCTTACCGGCAGAGTTAGAGAGAATTCATAACGTGTTTCACGTATCAATGTTACGACGTTATCGTTCTGATCCTTCACATGTGATCTCCCCAACAGAAATTGAGATTCGATCGGATATGACCTATGTGGAAGAACCAATAAAGATTTTGGCTCGAGAAATTAAACAGTTAAGAAATAAAAGTATAGCCTTAGTGAAAGTATTGTGGCACAGACATGGAATAGAAGAGGCTACGTGGGAACCTAAGGAAGCTATGAGGAAACAGTACCCAAACCTCTTTATCGGTAAGTTTTTCGGGGACAAAAATCTCTAAAGGGGGGAGAATTGTGACAACCCGAATTAGGGCCTAATCGGAATAGTGGTTTTGTGACCACAAATTCGAGATAAAAATAATTTTTTTATAATTATTTTGGGGTTTATGATATGATTTCATGATTGTGTGAAAATTTCGTGATGAAATTCTATGCCTAAAGTGCTTAAATTGAAAATAGGGATTAAATCGAATAAGTTGCAAAATTTACATTTTAGAAGTTTTTAGTATGAAATTGCTTTAAAATATTAATTAGGAGGTCTTAAATAGCAATTTGACCAATTTTAAGTTCATGGACAAAATTAGGACATGGAAGGAATTTTTGAAAGTTTAGTAAGGAGGGGCATTTTGGTCATTTGGATATTAAATGAAATAAAATGGGAAAAATAACACAAAATTGGTCATCATCCTCCTTAGTTGCTGCCGAATTCTCCCTCTCTCCATAGCTAGGGTTTCTTCAACTTTCAAGCTCCATAGTAAGTGATTTCAATCCCCGTTTTTAATGTTCTTTACGTTTTTGGATTCCCGGTAGCTCGATTAAGCTTATGCTAACAATAATTCAACCTAGGGTTCATATTTGGAAAAATACCCATAGGTGAAATTTGTGTATTTTGATGTTTTATGATAGAATATGAGGTTTTAAATTATGTTAGACAACTTATGCTACTCGGTTTTAAGTGAAAACGAGTAAAACGACATAATCGGTAAAAATACCTATTGTTCACAACAATGTGTTAGAGTGAGAATTTGATGTGGTCGTAGAAGATAAAAATGTTCAGCATGTCATAAAACATAAGAATAAGGGCTGAAATTAAATTTCCGAGCCTAGGGGCAAAATTGTAATTTTGTAAAAGTTAGGGGGCAAAAATGTAATTTTTCTATAATGTGATCTTTGGATTGAAATAAATAGTATGAGTGCTAAATGAGCTAAATGTGTTGTTATAGATCAAGAAAGGCGTGCAATTGACCTCGAACGAGGGAAGGAAAAAGTTTTGGACTAAATCGCAAAATTTTCACATTTTGCACCGAGGTAAGTTTGTATGTAAACATTACATTATTTTCATTTACATTCTTATATTTCAGCCTATTATATAAATATACTAGCTGATGTTAAAATATAAATCGACTATTGGAAGAATGGAAATAAATAATAGAGAGAGATCCCGGTTGAACATTCGGAGAGATCGAATAAAATAGAGGGAGCGTAGCTAGGTCACATGTATGATGCTGAGTGCACATCATGTGTACAAGAAAGCTACGAAATACCATGTAGTAGCTAGGTCACATGTGTGATACGGGATGTATCCCATGTAGACAAGAGAGCTACGTAATAGATAAATGTAGCTAGGTCGCATGCGTGATTCCAAGTGAAGGACACCATGTAGACAAGAGAGCTACGAGACAAATCGGCTAGGTCGCATGAGTGGTACTAAGTGTTCCCCATGTGTACAAGAGAGCCGAACTAAATGAAGTATGATGGTGGGGCTGTGTGCTAAAACCATTAAATATCAAGGATTGATCCGAATTGTTCAACGGGATGGTTTTGTAGTGACGTTGTGGTTATGGACCTATACTTGTGATGAATGAATTGTGGTGAAAATGATTTGTGGTATATCTATATATGTAAGATAAAATGAGGTTAGCATAAAGAATGTGTGAAAGAGTGAAATTAGCATTAAAACTGTTTTGGACGGTAGCAGTGACGTGATTTTGAAAAATCACCAAAAATAGGAGGAACATAATTAGAGGTTGAATGAGATGTGAAATTAAAATTTAATGAGTCTACTTTCATATAAAAGAATCAGAACAAGCAAAGGAATTTTATATTTTGAGATATTTACAATTGTGTGTGACTTGCTCAGGATGAATGTGTGATCCCCTGTTTCAACTTTGAAAAATCATTAAAAATTGTACAAAGCAAATTAAGAAATATAGTTTACATACCTAAATTAGTTATTGAGTCTAATTTTAAATGAAACAAATTTCAGGGTTATTTGAATTGTGTACTGAGAGAAATTAAATTCGTAGTGAACAGAGGTTAGACTAGTCGAGCTGTGTAACAGGGGAAAATTTAACTAATAAACTGTACTAATCGGCTGAACCAAAAATTCTAGAAAAAAATTAGCAAGAAGATTTATGAGTCTAGATTCCGGGAAATTTTACGGATTTGAATTTCGAGTTTTGTAACTCGAGTTATGATTTATTTAGTGAACATAACGCAGGAAAGACAACTTAATCAAAGTGGAGTGAATATTGAAATTAAAGTAGATATACTTGAGTTGTTGTGTAAACATATTAAATTCTCTAATTATTATTTACATACTTACTTACTAAGCTATAAGCTTACTTTGTTTTCTCTCTTTTGTCTTGTAGTATCCTCCAACTTGCTCAGGAGTTAAGGATCGTGAAGATCTGCCCGCACTATCAATACTTTAGGGTATTCGAACTAAACATTTTGAATTATGGCATGTATAGTAGGCTTAATTATTTTGTTACGTGTCATAATTGCCTAGGTTTAAAATATTGGTTACGGTACTCGACCAACTACTTTGTACAAGCCATAGAAGTTGATTAATATTGTTCAAAACATATGTTATAACGATGCACTATCAAATTGGATGACATATTTCTATCTCGGTTTTGTTTAATGGTATGTATTATGTTCTAGTAATATCTCGTACCCTGTTCCGGCGACGGTAACGGGTAAGGGGTGTTACATTTAGTGGTATCAGAGCTATAGTTTAGTCGGTTCTCGGACTAATAAAGTGTGTGTAAAGTCTAGCTATACATGCCATAAAAATATTGTGATAGTGTGGTGACTCCTGACTATTCTAAACTATGTTTTGTTTTAATATAGTAATGGATCCTGAAGGGCTGCGGTGATGATGTTGCTAGTAATGCGCGCCCCCTGCACAAGGACTGCACTGTGGAAAGTAGACCGAGAGACATTGAGACAGGGAGATGAGGCTCGGGATGCCTTTCTCCAAAGGATGAACAATTGGTATCTTTGAATTTATTCGAGCAAATCCAAATACTCAACCTCCTCCACCCCCTCCTATACCTCGGATGATTCCAGAGCTGCTCAAGACATAAATTTGGTAAGGATGAACAAGCCTCCATTGACAAGATTCGAAAACAAGGGGTCAAGAGTTTAGAGCAAAGATCGATGATGATCCCGAGAAAGCGGAATTTGGCTTGAAAATTCTACCCGTGTATTTGATGAGCTCTCATGTACACCCGAGGAATGCTTAAAGTGTCTTTGTATCACTTTTGAGAGATTCGGCCTACCATTGGTGGAAGACTTTGGTATCAGTGGTGCCAAAAGAAAAAGTTACTTGGGATTTCTTCTAGGAAGAATTTAGAAAGAAATACATAAGTCAACGATTTATGGATCAAAAACAGAAGGAGTTCCTTGAATTGAAGCAAGGCAAGATGTCTCGTGGCGAGAATATGAACGCGAATTTGTGAGACTTAGCAAGTATGCCTGAGGAATGTGTGTCAACCGAGGTCATTATGTGCGAGAAGGTTTGAAGATGGGCTGAATGAGGACATTAAAGTGCTTGTAGGAATTTTGGAATTGAAAGAATTTGTTGTATTGGTTGATCGAGCTCTTAAAGCTGAAGAATTGAACAAAGAAAAAAGAAAAGCTGCTATTGAGGCTCGAGATGCCAGAAAAAGGCCGATAAGCAAGCCATTTCAATCTCAATCAAAGAGGTCCAAAGAGGCAAACCCTCGAATGACAGTTTCAATTGGGAGTCACACGAGAGATCGTGGTAGAGCGTATTCGGGGTCTAAAGCTCAAGCTACTTCCGTGGCAAGTGTGGGTAATGTGCGACCTAGAAAGCCCGAGTGTCGGCAATGTGGCGAGCAACATTATGGTGAGTGTTGGGAAGCGAGCGAGCTTGTTTCAAGTGCGGTTCTCGCGAGCATTTTATTAGAGATTGTCCGGAGAAAGTTAAAGAAGAAAGATTTCAGAGTGCTAGACGTAATACCACCGCTAGTAGAGGTAGACCACCGAGAAATACTGGAGGTGGGACTAGCGAGAAAGCTGCGATGAAAGACTCGAGTGGCAAGATCGAAGCTAGAGCACTGCTAGAGCTTATGCTATACGTGCGAGAAGATGCATCATCTCCCGATGTCATTCATGGTACATTTTCTCTCTATGATACTATTGTTATTGCATTGATTGATCCGGGTCCACTCATTCCTATATTTGCATGAATTTAGTATCTAATAAAAAGTTTCTGTTGAGTTTATCGAGTTTACGATTAAAGTGTCGAACCCTTAGGCCAATATGTGCTAGTTGACAAGGTTTGCAAGAATTGCCCATTAATGATTCAAGGTCACCATTTTCCGCCAATTTGATGTTGTTACCATTTGATGAGTTTGACGTTATCTTGGGAATGGGTCGTTGACATTGTATGATGCTAAGGTAGATTGTAAACAAAAGACACTAGAGTTGAAATGTGAAAATGGAGAAATTTTGTGGGTTGAAACAGATTTAATCAAATAAATTGCCTATGGTGATTTCGCACATGTCCGCATGTAAATACATGAGGAAAGGGTGTGAAGCTTATCCGCTTATGTAATGAATCTCGAGTTGCCTCAATCAAGTTTGAATCAATCATCGATAGTTTGTGAGTTTCTAGATGTATTTCCGGAGGAATTGCAGGTTGCCTCCCAACGAGAGAGATAGAGTTTGCCATTGATTTGTTGCCGCATGCATCGCACCGATCTCGATTGCTCCATATAGAATGGCTTTGACTGAATTAAAAGAATTGAAGGCTCGATTCTGAGGAATTAATGAGATAAGGGATTTGTGAGACCGAGTTTTTCTTCTGGGGTGCTCTGTATTATTCGTAAAGAAGAAGGATGGTTCAATGAGACTTTGCATTGATTATCGTCAGCTCAATAAGGTGACTATAAAGAACAACTACCCATTGCCGAGGATTGATGATTTATTCGATCGGTTAAAAGGGGCTACTGATGTTTTCAAAGATTGATTTAAGGTCCGTTACTACCAGTTGAGAGTTAAGGAGTCGATAAAATAAACCGCCTTTAGGACAAGGTATGGACATTATGAGTTTCTTGTAATGCCTTTCGGCTTAACAAATGCTCCAGCTATATTTATGGACATAATGAATCGGATCTTTTGGCCATATTTGGATAAGTTTGTAGAAGTGTTCATAGATGACATTCTAATTTATTCTCGGGATGAGTTTGAACATGCCGAACACTTGAGAACCATATTGCAGATCTTGAGAGAAAAGAAATTGTTTGCCAAGTTTAGTAAAAGTGAGTTCTGGCTTCGTGAAGTCAGATTTTTGGGACATAATCTCAGGTGATGGTATTCGGGTGGATCCAATCAAGATTTCTGCGATCGTTGATTGGAAACCGCCAAAGAATGTATTTGAGGTTAGAAGCTTTTTAGGCTTAGCCGGATATTATAGACGTTTTGTTGAGGGATTTTCGATGATTGCCTCTCCTATGACTAAGTTGTTGCAAAAGAATGTTAAGTTTGAATGGGTGATAAATGTCACAGAGTTTTGAAAAGTTCAAAGCACGATTGATGAAGCACCAATTTTAGTACAATTTGAGCCAGAAAAGAGTTCGTAATTTATAGTGATGCATCGTTGACAGGCCTTGGATGTGTGTTGATGCAAGAGGGTAAAGTGGTAGCTTATGCTTCGAGACGCTTAAAACCGCATGAAAAGAATTATCCTACACATGATTTGGAATTGGCCGCTATTGTCTTTGCTTTGAAGATTTGGCGACATTATTTGTACGGTGAAAAATGCCGAATTTTTACCGATCACAAAAGTTTGAAGTATTTGATGAATCAAAAGGATCCGAATCTGCGGCAATGGCAAGATGGCTTGAATTATTAAAGGATTATGATCTAGTGATTGATTATCATTCGGGAAAAGCAAATATAGTTCTTTGATGCCTTGAGCAGAAGAAAATTTCTTTTACTTTGAGAGCCATGAATACGGGATTAGCATTGTCGATGATGGGTCAATCTTAGCAGAGATGAGAGCTAAACCGTTATTTCTCCGATTGATTTGTGATGCTCAAAAGAATGATAATGAGTTGCGGACCAAAAGAACTCAATGCGAATCGAGTTACGACTCAGATTTTCCGAGTTGGACCGCACGATCATTTAATGTTTGAGATAGAATATGTGTGCCGAAAAATAATAAATTGATTCGTAAAATATTACATGAGGCGCACATGGTCTGTTTATCGATTCACCCTAGTAGCACAAAAATGTATAAAGATTTAAAGAAGTTGTATTGTGTGGCGTGTATGAAAAGGACATTTCTGAATTTGTAACCAAGTGTTTGATCTGTCAACAAGTAAAAGCTGAACATCAAGTGCCTTCAGGACTACTTCAAACCCAGTAATGGTGCTCGAGTGGAAATGGGACAAGATTACCATGGATTTGTAACCGGTTTGCCTTTGACTCCTAAAAAGAAGGATGTTTGTCGGGTAGTGGTTGATAGATTAACAAAATCAGCCCACTTTATACCAAGATGCGCACCGATTACTCACTTGATAAATTAGCCGAATTATATATTGTTGAAATTGTGAGGTTGCACTTGGGTACCTATGTCTATAATATCGAGATAGAGATCCGAGATTTACCTCGAGATTTTGGAAAAAGTTACAAGAAGCTTTGGGTACAAAATTGAACTTTAGTACCGCGTTTCATCCACAAACAGATGGTCAATCGAGAAAGAGTAATCCAGTACTCGAAGATATGCTTAGATCTTTGTGTTTTAGAATTTGGAGGTAGTTGGGAGAAATATCTATCTTTAATTGAGTTTGCCTACAATAATGATGCTTATCGTCAAGTATACAAATGGCACCGCATGAAGCCTTGTATGGTCGTAAGTGTCGGACTCCTTTATATTGGATGAACTTAGTGAGAAAGCAGATTCACTGAGTTGATCTAGTTAAAGAAACCGAAGAGAAAATAAAAGTAATTCGGGAATGCTTGAAAGTCGCTTGAGATCAACAAAAGTCATATGCAGATTTGAAAAGAAAAGAGATTGAGTTTCAGGTGGGTGATAAAGTGTTCTTGAAGGTGTCACCATGGAAAAGATTCGAGATTTGGTCGAAAATGTAAGTTGAGTCCGCGTTTTATTGGGCCGCATGAGATTATCGAGAGAATTGGACCGATGGCATATCGGTTGGCCTTACCGCGAGCTAGAGAGAATTCATAACGTGTTTCACGTATCAATGTTACGACGTTATCGTTCTGATCCTTCACATGTGATCTCCCCAACAGAAATTGAGATTCGATCGGATATGACCTATGAGGAAGAACCAATAAAGATTTTGGCTCGAGAAATTAAACAGTTAAGAAATAAAAGTATAGCCTTAGTGAAAGTATTGTGGCACAGACATGGAATAGAAGAGGCTACGTGGGAACCTGAGGAAGCTATGAGGAAACAGTACCCAAACTTCTTTATCGTTAAGATTTTCGGGGACAAAAATCTCTAAAGGGGGGAGAATTGTGACAACCCGAATTAGGGCCTAATCGGAATAGTGGTTTTGTGACCACAAATTCGAGATAAAAATAATTTTTTTATAATTATTTTGGGGTTTATGATATGATTTCATGATTGTGTGAAAATTTCGTGATGAAATTCTATGCCTAAAGTGCTTAAATTGAAAATAGGGATTAAATCGAATAAGTTGCAAAATTTACATTTTAGAAGTTTTTAGTATGAAATTGCTTTAAAATATTAATTAGGAGGTCTTAAATAGCAATTTGACCAATTTTAAGTTCATGGACAAAATTAGGACATGGAAGGAATTTTTGAAAGTTTAGTAAGGAGGGGCATTTTGGTCATTTGGATATTAAATGAAATAAAATGGGAAAAATAACACAAAATTGGTCATCATCCTCCTTAGTTGCTGCCGAATTCTCCCTCTCTCCATAGCTAGGGTTTCTTCAACTTTCAAGCTCCATAGTAAGTGATTTCAAGCCCCGTTTTTAATGTTCTTTACGTTTTTGGATTCCCGATAGCTCGATTAAGCTTATGCTAACAATAATTCAACCTAGGGTTCATATTTGGAAAAATACCCATAGGTGAAATTTGTGTATTTTGATGTTTTATGATAGAATATGAGGTTTTTAAATTATGTTAGACAACTTGTGCTACTCGGTTTTAAGTGAAAATGAGTAAAAGCAGCCACAAATCAGTAAAAATACCTATTGTTCACAACTATGTGTTAGAGTGAGAATTTGATGTGGTCGTAGAAGATAAAAATGTTCAGCATGTCATAAAACATAAGAATAAGGGCTGAAATTAAATTTCCGAGCCTAGGGGCAAAATTGTAATTTTGTAAAAGTTAGGGGGCAAAAATGTAATTTTTCCATAATGTGATCTTTGGATTGAAATAAATAGTATGAGTGCTAAATGAGCTAAATGTGTTGTTATAGATCAAGAAAGGCGTGGAATTGACCTCTAACGAGGGAAGGAAAAAGTTTTGGACTAAATCGCAAAATTTCCACATTTTGCACCGAGGTAAGTTTGTATGTAAACATTACATTATTTTCATTTACATTCTTATATTTCAGCCTATTATATAAATATACTAGCTGATGTTAAAATATAAAATCGACTATTGGAAGAATGGAAATAAATAATAGAGAGGATCCCGGTTGAACATTGGAGAGATCGAATAAAATAGAGGAGCGTAGCTAGGTCACATGTATGATCTTTGAGTGCACATCATGTGTACAAGAAAGCTACGAAATACCATGTAGTACCTAGGTCACATGTGTGATACGGGATGTATCCCATGTAGACAAGAGAGCTACGTAATAGATAAATGTAGCTAGGTCGCATGCGTGATTCCAAGTGAAGGACACCATGTAGACAAGAGAGCTACGAGACAAATCGGCTAGGTCGCATGAGTGGTACTAAGTGTTCACCATGTGTACAAGAGAGCCGAACTAAATGAAGTATGATGGTGGGGCTGTGTGCTAAAACCATTAAATATCAAGGATTGATCCGAATTGTTCAACGGGATGGTTTTGTAGTGACGTTGTGGTTATGGACCTATACTTGTGATGAATGAATTGTGGTGAAAATGATTTGTGGTATATCTATATATGTAAGATAAAATGAGGTTAGCATAAAGAATGTGTGAAAGAGTGAAATTAGCATTAAAACTGTTTTGGACGGTAGCAGTGACGTGATTTTGAAAAATCACCAAAAATAGGAGGAACATAATTAGAGGTTGAATGAGATGTGAAATTAAATTTTAATGAGTCTACTTTCATATAAAAGAATCAGAACAAGCAAAGGAATTTCATATTTTGAGATATTTACAATTGTGTGTGACTTGCTCAGGATGAATATGTGATCCCCTGTTTCAAATTTGAAAAATCATTAAAAATTGTACAAAGAAAATTAAGAAATATAGTTTACATACCTAAATTCCTTATTGAGTCTATTTTTAAATGAAACAAATTTTAGGGTTATTTGAATTGTGTACTGAGAGAAATTAAATTCGTAGTGAACAGAGGTTAGACTAGTCGAGCTGTGTAACAGGGGAAAATTTAACTAATAAACTGTACTAATCGGCTGAACCAAAAATTCTAGAAGAAAAATTAGCAAAAAGATTTATGAGTCTAGATTCCGGGAAATTTTACGGATTTGAATTTCGAGTTTTGTAACTCGAGTTATGATTTATTTAGTGAACATAACGCAGGAAAGACAGCTTAATCAAAGTGGAGTGAATATTGAAATTAAAGTAGATATACTTGAGTTGTTGTGTAAACATATTAAATTCTCTAATTATTATTTACATACTTACTTACTAAGCTATAAGCTTACTTTGTTTTCTCTTTTGTCTTGTAGTATCCTCCAACTTGCTCGGGAGTTAAGGATCGTGAAGATCTGCCCGCACTATCAATACTTTAGGTATTCGAACTAAACATTTTGAATTATGGCATGTATAGTAGGCTTAATTATTTTGTTACGTGTCATAATTGCCTAGGTTTAAAATATTGGTTACAAGATGCTCGACCAACTACTTTGTACAAGCCATAGAAGTTGATTAATATTGTTCAAAACATATGTTATAACGATGCACTATCAAATTGGATGATATATTTCTATCTCGGTTTTGTTTAATGGTATGTATTATGTTCTAGTAATATCTCGTACCCTGTTCCGGCGACGGTAACGGGTAAGGGGTGTTACACTATATCCGACTCACACTGATCTCTTTTGACTAACAACTCACTGTCATTTTTTCGAGCTTCACAAATTTCTTCAAGAAACATTGGTTTGGCTCTCAACTCAGCTAAGATAAAACCATCATCTGATAAGGCTAGACTAGTGTTCAAAGCTCTTAATGCAAACAAAGATATCCTACTCAAAGCATCAGCAACAACGTTTGCCTTGCCTGGGTGATAATCGATCACTAGCTCATAATCATTAATCAACTCTAACCATCTTCTTTGCATCAAATTCAAATCTTTTTGAGTCATCAAATATTTCAAACTTTTGTGATCAGTAAATATGTGGCATTTCTCACCGTACAAATGATGTCTCCAAATTTTCAGCACAAAAACAATGGCAGCTAGCTCTAAATCATGTGTCGGATAGTTCTTCTCATGTGGCTTTAGCTGTCTAGAGGCATAAGCGATTACCTTCCCTTCCTGCATAAGTACACAACCAAGTCCATCCATGGACGCATCACTGTAAATCACAAACTCCTTACCTGGTTCTAGTTGTACTAAAACAGGAGCTTTAGTCAACAATGCTTTTAACTTATCAAAACTCTGTTGACACTTCTCAGTCCATTCAAACTTGATATCCTTTCGCAGCAATCTTGTCAGCGGGGTAGCTATCATAGAAAATCCCTCTACAAATCGTCTGTAATATCTTGCAAGACCAAGAAAACTTCTAACTTCTGATACATTTCTAGGAGGCTTCTAATCAACAATGGCTGAAATCTTGCTCGAACCAACCTTAATACCTTCACCTGAGACAATATGTCCAAGAAAACCAACTTCTCATAACCAGAACTCACTTTTGCTGAACTTGGCATACAACTAATTATCTCTCAAAATCTGTAAAACTGTTCTCAAATGCTCTGCATGCTCAGTCTCATCATGAGAATAAATCAAAATATCATCAATGAACACAACTACAAACTTATCCAGGTACGGTCTGAAAATTCGGTTCATTAAGTCCATAAAAATGGTAGGAGCATTAGTCAAGCCAAATGGCATCACAAGGAACTCATAATGACCATACCTAGTCCGGAAAGCAGTCTTTAGGACACCTGACTCTTTAACTTGCAACTGAAAGTATCCAGATCTCAAATCTATCTTGGAAAACACAGTAGCTCCCTTCAATTGATCAAACAGATCATCAATTCTAGGCAATGGATACTTGTTCTTTATTGTTACCTTGTTAAGTTGCCGATAATCTATGCACAATCTCGTCGATCAATCTTTCTTTTTCACAAATAGCACTGGTGCACCCCATGGTGAACTACTGGGTCTTACAAAGCCTTTATCTGTTAATTCCTGCAACTGAGCTTTCAATTCTTTCAATTCCAACGGAGCCATTCTATAAGGAGCAATAGAAATAGACGTGGTACCTAGAATCAACTCAATACCAAACTCAACTTCTCTAACAGGAGGCAAACCTGGTAGTTCTTCCAGAAACACATCGGGAAACTCACATACCACAGGCACTGATTCAATTTTCAATTCTGGATCTTTAGTGTTCAACACAAAAGCAAGATAAGCTTCATACCTTTTTCTCAAACATTTCTGAGCAGACATAACAGAAATTATGGAAAATGAACTATCTAACTCTTCTGAATTAACCCGAATAATTTCACCATTTTCACACTTCAACTCAATAAATTTCTTCCCACAATTCACTATCACATCATGTGTAGTCAACTAATCCATACCAAGAATCACATCAAACTCATCAAATGGCAATAGCATGAGATCGGCCGGAAAACAGTAGCCTCTAATCATCAAAGGACAATTTCTACATACTTTATATACTAATACATGCTTGCCTAATGGATTCGATACTTTAATCACAAATTCTGTAGATTCTATAGGCATACTTATACTAGGCATCAATTTCTTGCAAACATATGAATGAGTTGAACCCGGATCAATAAAAGCAATGACATTGATATTATGTAGAGAAAATGTACCCGTAATCACATCGGGGAAGGATGCCTCTTCGCGTGTACGAATAGCATAAGTCCTTGCAGGGGCTCTAACATCTGGTCTCACAGCTGAATCTCTTGAGGCACCTCTGTTACTTGCTCCTACTCCCGGTTGCCTCGATAATCTGCCTCTAGTAGGAGCATTTCCGGATCTAGCACTCTGTGTTATCCCTCGATTAGCTACCTCTGGACATTCTCGTACAAAATGATCTGGAGCACCGCATTTATAACAAACATTTTCGCTTTGCCCGACAAGGACCATAATGAAGTCTACCACACCGTGTGGACACCACGATCTACCCTATCCAACATTACCTACACTCGCAAATCGAGGTGGTCCGAGCCTTCAAATCCTTAAATGCTGCCTCTATTCGACTAGAATACCGGGTGAGAAACTAGATCCGTAGAAAACTCCTTTGGCCTTTTGGATGTAGCTTGGAATGACTCGCTCATCTGTCTCTTCTTTGTATCTTGTGTCTCTGTCTCAACTTTGCCTTTTCTTTTTAACAGCTCCTCTGCCTTACAGGCTCTCTCAACTAAAATAACGAACTCTTTCATTTCTACGACACCCACTGACAGTCGGATATCATCATTTAACCCATCCTCAAACCTTTTACACATGATAGCCTCTGTGGACACACATTCTCTAGCATATTTACTAAGCCTGACAAATTCGCGCTCATAATCGGTCACCGTCATATTACCTTGTTTCAATTCCAGGAATTCCTTTCTCTTCTGATCAATAAACCTCTGACTGATGTACTTTTTACGAAATTCCTCCTAAAAGAAACCCCAAGTGACCCTCTCCTTTGGTACAATTGATACAAGTGTTTGCCACCAATGGTAGGCTGAGTCTCTAAGAAGTGATACTACACATTTCATACATTCCTCGGGTGTACAAGATAATTCGTCAAAGACTCGATAGTATTTTCTAACAAAAATTTCGCTCTTTTCGCATCATCATCCTTTGTTGCTCGGAACTCTTCTCGCCCCTTGTTTTCGATTCTATCAATCGGTGGCTTTTCTCTTATCACTGCACTGTGGATCGGGAAGCTTGAGCTGCATGGGTAGCCCGAGAATCATGAGGTGTGGAGGTCTAAGCGCGATTCATGCGAACGAACTCGGCAAACAAATCATTCAAAGCTTGGAAGAGAGCTTCTCGAGTCACTCCTCCCTGATTAACTGTTACTGACCTATTCTCAGATGGCGTTGCCCCTTCCGCGAGAGCAGGCGTATTACTTTCTACATCATCATCACCAGCTCGCTCGGGATCCATTACTATAAAACAAAATATTTAAAAATCGTCAGGAGTCGTCACACTACCAAAATACAGGTATGGCATGTATAGCTAGACTTTTACTCACACTAACTGTTCTGAGAACCGACTAAACTTGGATCTGATACCAATAAATGTAATGCCCCCAAGCTCGAAACCGTCATCAGAGTCAAGCTTGAGGTGTTACTAATCTTATTTTACCTTTTTAAACAATTCTAACTACTTATATTAATTTTCAGAATAAACTATTTTTCTGTGTCATGGTTGCTTAAAAATTCATATCTCGAGTTACGAAACTCAAAATCCAATTACGTAAATTTTCCATGAAAATAAACTCATATATATATTTACTAATTTTTTTCTAGATTTTTTTGGCTGGGCCAATTAGTACAGTTTATTAGTTAAAATCTCCCCTGTTTCAGGGTTCAACTGCTCTGACCTCTATGTATTACGAATCTGATATCTCTCTATACAGAATTTCAATGACTATGAGATTTGTTTCTATTAAAACTAGATTCAATAAGGATTCTAACCATATAAAGTACACCACCTAATTATTTTTATAAAATTTATAGTAAATTTATAAAGTTGAAACAGGGGATCCAGAAATCGCTCTGGCCCTATTTCACTAAAATTCAGATATCTTATAAAATACAAAACCTTTACCTGCTTTCCTTATTCCATATGAAAATTTCATATATTATTCACTATCAAACCATGTCTCTAAAAATTTTTGTGATTTTTCAAAACCACGTTATTTCTGATACTTGAATCCGTTTTTAAGTTACTTTCACATTTTTCATAACTTTCATGTAATAGTTACTACTTAATCATACATACTATTAATCATGTATATCATCAGCCATTCTATTAGCTAATCACTAGAAAATATTTACACATCATTCATTGATCATATCATATAAAAAGAAACCAAGTTCCTATACATGCCATACACAAAACGAAACGTCTAACTATACCAATGTAATTTCTTCGATAGTGTGATCGGGTCTCCGACGTTTCCTTCGATCCCCGAGTGGCTTGATAAAACTATAAGAAAAAGAAAATAAGAGAGTAAGCACTAGGCTTAGTAAGCTTACAAGCAAATAAATTACAACATTCAACATAATGAATAAATATACATCAAGTCACCTAGCCTCATAAACTTTCTTTACATCTCATTTCTACCTTTTTCTTTACTCACTTACCTTTTTTCTTACATGACCTTTCACTATTTATAAATATAATCTACCTTCCCTTTTTGATGATAATTCACTATGATTTAACATATACAATGACCCGTTGAACCACTCGGAATACTAAGGATACTAGGGTCGTTCCTGTCTATCAATATCCTGCCAATGCCATGTCTTCGACATGGACTTACATGAATTATTCCTATCTCCAATGCCATATTTATATATATAATATGGGCTTACATGGCTCATTCCTGTCTCCAAAGCCATATATCTGATATGGACTTACATGGCTCATTTCTATCCTGTCCTGTCAACCCCAATATCCTAATATTCCTAAGGTTCAAACAGGGCTTCCTAATGCTTTTTCTCCGCTACTTCGCCTTTAATTCGACTTTAAATATTCTCAAAAAAATAAGTATATAAATGCTGGAAATTAACAATAATAATGTAAAATATAAGAATATTGCCTTTATTTACTGTAAACTTACATCGATACAAAATGTGACTAAACTTTACAATTTAGTCATTTACTTTTTCTTTTCCCTGATCTACTCTTGAATTTCATTCTTCTTGATCTATAATAGCAAATTTAACTTATTTAATATTCACATTTATCAAAACAGCCCTTTACTCAAACTTTGGAAAAATTACATTTTTACCCCTAAACTTTTGCATATTTACACTTTTACCCCAAATCTCGTAAATTAAACTTCAACCTATTTTATTATGTTTTATGACATGCTGATCATTTTTCCCTTCTATGGCAGCATCAAATTCATACTCTAACATGCACTTATGACTATTAGGTATTTTACTGATTAAGCCCTTTTACTCGTTTTTACCTAAAATCGAGTAGCACAAGTTGTCTAACATAATCTAAGACCTCATATTCTATCATAAAACATCAAAATAAACACTTTTCACCTATGGGTATTTTTCCAAATATGAACCCTAACTTAAATAATTGCTAGCATAAGCTTTATCGAGCTACCAGGATCTCAAAAACGTAAAAATCATTAAAAACGGGGTTTGGAATCACTTACTATGAAGCTTGAAAGTTGAAGAAACCCTAGCTATGGAGAGAGAAAAATTCGGTAGCAACTTATGGAGAAGATGATCATTTTTGTGTTATTTTTTCCATTTTATTTCATTTAATATCCAAATGACCAAAATGCCCCTCTTTACTAAACTTTTAAAAATTCCTTCCATGTCCTAATTTTGTCCATGAACTTAAAATTTGTCAAATTGCTATTTAAGACCTCCTAATTAATATTTCAAAGCAATTTCATACTAGAAACTTCTAGAATGCAAGTTTTGCAACTTATTCGATTTAGTCCCTAACTTCAAATTAAGCATTTTATGCATAGAATTTCATCACGAAATTTTCGCACAATCATGTAATCATATCATGAACCTGAAAATAATAATAAAATAAATTTTTCTACCTCGGATTTGTGGTTTCGTAACCACTGTTCCGTTTAGGCCCTATTTCGGGATGTTACACCTCGGAATTTAAGTTGATGTAATTTTTCGAGAATAAATTTTCTAAGTAGCCTAAAAGAAATTTTTATTTTTTATTTTTATTATTTTGTGTTCAGTAAGAGGGTCAAGTTGGCCCAAGTACTAATTAGTTTATTTTTTAGTTTAGTTTAAATTTTCAAGTACAAGAACTAACTATAGTTTGGGCTCGAGGCCCAGAACAGTGAAGAGGAGGAACTTACTCACTTATTATCGTCCATAGGTCCCCCCAAATCCCTAAATTTGCCGCCACTTTTATTTCCCTCCATGCCCTGCCGCCCAAGTCATTACTCTAGCTAAAATATTGTTAAAAGTTTTCCCTAATCTACTACTATATAAACCCCTTACCATCATCA
The DNA here is from genome assembly GCA_025698465.1 of Gossypium longicalyx. NCBI lineage: Eukaryota > Viridiplantae > Streptophyta > Magnoliopsida > Malvales > Malvaceae > Gossypium > Gossypium longicalyx. The sequence goes on from CM047000.1 coordinate 24,275,905, forward strand.
TATTTTCCACAATGTCTAAACAATTAACCTTCACCCTAAACCTATATTCTTTTCTTTCTCTCTACCTTTGGCCCCAAATCTCAAAAGCTTCTTCCCAATTTTTCTTCCTTGTCGTATAACCCTACTATTGCTGCCTCAAATCCTTCACCGTAGCAAACCTTCCTGCAGCAGCAATCATCGCTACCTACCCCGTTTACCACCACAATCCTTTTGTCACCGCACTCTTTTTGCTATCGAAAATCCTAGCCACCATAACCATTTTGCTAATTAATTTCTTTCCCTAACTCCTTTTTGATTCATCATGTCCTGAAAAAGATTGAGATCTTCAAAAACTTTTACCGAAAATCCAATTGTGATTCAATATGAGAAGTAAAGGAACAATTTGATTCCATCTTCAAAAATCAACCCATGATGCCGGAAAAAGGTTTCAATTTGGAGAGTAATGACAAGATGGTAGTGTCATTGTCAATTCGAAAAATAATTGAGGCTCTAAATTGGAATCAATTTTGTGAAGCACAATCACTGCCTGAAGAGGAATTAGTGCGAGAATTCTATGCCAATTTAACTGTGTCAGATGTTTCTAAGGTTCTTGTTTGTAAAAAAAAAGGTACCCCTTACTTCTAAATCCATTAATGATTTGTTTAATCTACCTGATGTTGAAGAAGATGAGTACTCTGCCATGATGAGAAATACCAATTCAGATTTTCTTCAACAAGTACTTAATGTCATTACAAATATGAGATCCCAATGGATTATAAGAAAATACGATAGTCATTCTTGCCGAAGGGAATACCTAAAACCAGTGCCTAAGGTATGGTTCTACTTTGTTCGATATAGCTTCATGCCTATCTCACATAGTTCCACCATCTCCATGGAACAAATATTTTTGTTGTATGAAATTGTGATAGAAAGGTCTATCAATGTTGGGAAAATTATTTTCAAAGAAATCCAAGATTGTGCTAGGAAATAGGTAGGACATGCCTACTTTCCATCATTAATTACTTCAATTTGCTTGAGGACCCAAGTTAAATCAAAAGCAAACCAGAATGGTCGGTATTGTCAAGGTTGCTTAACAAGACATGATCTTAAAAAGTTAGTCGAGAATGTTGAATAGTTGAACCAGATCGAGCCGAATGAATTGAACGAACCATAATCTGATGAATCTAAAGCCGAACTAAACAGCCCTGAACCGAGAGTGGAGCCAAATATTATTGAACTAGTTGAGCCAAGTGTTAATCCTAAGTTGACCATTTCAATGACCACTTCTTCAAACATTGAATAAGTCAAAATTTTCAACTATGATGGGTGTGTGGAAACTTATGCGTAAGCAACAACAAGCTTATTGGAAATATGCAAAAATTAGAGATGATTCCATAAGGAATACTTCTAAGAATATTTCTATCAATTTCATTCTTGAATTCCCATATCATATTTTCAAGTCATGGCAAGAAGAGGACATGAATACAAGTGAAAACGAGAAGGCAAATGAGTAAGACAATAAGGGATGATACAGATGAACAAAATGGGGAAAATTTATTTTTCTTTAGTATTACTTTTAAGACATTTATTTATTATAGGAATATTTTATTTTATGCACAATAAAGTTGAACAAATTGCAATATATGAATAAACTAAGTCAATTATTTTCCATTAATTTTTATTCTCTCGTAAAAAGCATAATAGTGCGGAAATATGAATGTACATGACTAAGGATTGGATTTTTCAAAACCACTTAGTACTTAAGTAGTCTTCATGACTCACCTCTCATTTTTTAGTCCTACTTAGTGTACAGTTTTCATTCACTACTTTGTTATTTTGCAATGAAGACATTGCTTCTTTTTAAAGGGGTAAAGGCCAACCTTTTATGATTTTTAAAATTTTTCAATTTTCACACATAAGCATGTTGAAATAAAGTGATGCTTAGAAACAATTTTTGTTAATAAGTTAGCTCATATGCCAGTATAATATCTAATTTTATTTAAGCTTTCTTTATATATTAGTTTAGTTATGGTATGCTTGTAATTTTCATTAGTCTTATATAGTTTTTGCCATGAAAACTTAATCTCCTTAGAAGTAGACATGCATGAAGGTTTAAGTCTTTAGAATTGCCTTAGTGACTTTCTTGAGGCGAAATCCTAGGAGGCATAATAATCTAAATAGGCACATTTTCTTTCGATTGTTTAAGCCTTTCAAGTTTACCATATAAATTTAACCACTGAAACCTTAGTTTGAGCCATATAGCTTGTTTTATAGTTATTTACCTACATAATAAGCTAACATATTATTATATTTTACATTTTTACCCTATCTTGCACCACTCGTAACTATACTTGTCTTGGTGAGTGAAATTCCGGGGGGGGAGGAATTTAGAAAGATGTACATGCTTAAAAAAGAAGAGAAGAAAAATCTCTACTCAAGTGTTGAGATATATTTTCAAGCATAAGTTTCAAACTAAGTTTGAGGGTGTTAAAACCCATTAGTAGGAAGATTGTACCCCAAAAAGGTCCAAGACAAAGTTAGAGTTAAGATGATTTAGCCTAAAAATCGCTTTTCTTTATCCCTACCTTGAGGCTAGCCCCATTACAACCCTATAAAAGACCTATTCATTTTGACAATTATGTCGACTACATTAGTGGAGAGAAATTACTAAGTGCAACATATGAAGACCAATAATTAAACCTAAGGATTGTTTTTTTTCCAATTAGATAAGGAAAATTTGTTAAATGATGAATTTTATATATGACTTTGGAATGCATGCAACTTATGACTAATGATAGCATTTTCTTTCACTTAATATAAGATTTTGAAATAATATCTGCATGTGAGTGATTTGTTTTAAAGAAAAGATTGTAAGCATAAATTTCTTGCTGCAAGATTATTGTTAGGACTGCCGGTACACCTTGTGGCACAGCAGAAAAATAATTTCGGCGATCCACAGCTAAGGATCCGTATACGATGAATGAATTGGGTTGAAATAGGGTTGAAAGTATACCTTCTTTACTGAAAAAATTGAAAGGATGTTGCTGATTTGATGTTGATTCCAAGCCAAAATGAAAAAGTCCAGACCTCTACGTAGTCCACCCCATCAAAAATGAACAACCACTTTCTCTTCAACTTTTAGAGAGAATTAAAAATGGTTGCTAGACCTTTTAAATTATTAAGTTGGTAACCTTAACACACTAAGGGATTATCATCATTTTATCCTCTTTGATATCACATATTAAAAAGGAAAACCAGGATTATTCCCTTATTAATAGAGAAGGCAAATGAAAAGTTAGAAAAAGGAATTATATTCTTTCCAAAAGAATATAATTCCTATGTCTTTTATATTTTCACCTCCATATATAAGGAATGTATCATTAGTCCTTCTCAAGTACATAAGGATATTTTTAATTGTGACCCAATTACTTTCACCAGGATCTACTTGGTACCGACTCATCATGCTTCAAGCATACTATACATTTGGATGAGTACATAGCACAGCATACATGATAGATCTAATAGCCGAAGCGTATGGAATCTTACTCATACGTTCTCTCTGTTATGAAGTTGAAGGACACATTTCCTTTGAGTGTGAAATACCATGTCTCATAGGTAGAAACCCTCTCTTGGATTCTTTTGTACTGAACCTTTTCAATACTTTTTTCTTTGTATGTACTTTATCTTAGACCTAGGAGTCGTATTGATCTATCTCTATAGATTTTGACTCTTAATATTTATGTAGCCTTGCCGAAGTCCTTCATAGAAAAACAGCTTCCTAACCAAGTCTTAACAGACTGTAGGGTAGGTATGTCATTTCTTATGATAAATATGTCATCTACATGCAGTACTAAGAATACAATAGTGTTCCCACTAATTTTCTTGTAAACACAAGGCTCATCTTCATTTTTGATAAAACCAAACTCTTTGATCTCATCATTAAAATGAAAATTCCAACTTCGAGAAGCTTGAGTTAATCCATAAATGGATATTTGTAGCTTGAATATCTTACCAACGTCTTTTGGATCGACAAAACCTTCAAGTTGTGTCATGTACACATCCTCTTCCAATTTCTCACTAAGGAAAGTTGTTTTGACGTCCATATGCCAGATTTCATAATCATGAAATACAGCTATTGCAAGTATGATCCAGATGGATTTAGACATAGCAACAGGAGAAAAGGTTTCATCATAGTCAATACCATAAACTTGGCGAAAATTTTAACGATTAATCGCCCTTTATATGTTTGTACATTACCATCAACGTCAATTTTGTAACACCCCTTACCCGTACCCGAGGCGGGGACAAGGTATATGGCATTACTGTACACAAACATGACATTTCTGGAAAATCACGGGCTATGAAATATCATTCTACATTTAAAACCAATCTATGAAATATCGTTCTGAATTTAAAACCAATCAAACATACTCATAGTGTCCTTATTAAGGGCCTACAATGCCCAAAATATGCATTAAGAATGGTCTGGGACTAAACCGAGAGCTCAAGAAAATCTTAAGAAAACTCCTAGGTTTAAGCCTCACATGCCCGTGTGGAGGCAATGCACACTCCCGTGTGCTTGGGACACATTCGTGTCCCTTACCCGTGTGGAATTATTTAAATATATTTTCCATTTCGATCCTACAAAGGTTTTCACACGGTCGAGCACACACCCGTGTCCTTCATATGTCAAAAAACTTGAGTATTCTATTTACGATGTCATCATGTATTTAGGGGCACACAGCCAAGACACACGCCTGTGTGCTAGGCTGTGTCCACGGTTGAGACACACGATTGTGTCTCTACCCGTGTGTTTACTACCATGCATACTGACCTAAAAATTTTAGGTGCAGGGGATACACGATCGTACCTCACGCTCATGGAACTGACCATATGACACACGCCCGTGTGTCTACCCATGTGGACCTTTTTGGAGGCTACAATCCAAGCCAATGGTCATCCTCGACATCCACACACATCCGTGAATTTCTATGGTATTTAACAGGACCTAAAATGCTCAATGACTACATCCAATGGTCTATTGCATTTTAACCTCATCTTGTTGGTTTTATACATGCTAGATTATCCTCTTTGTATTAAGGATTACCATATCATCGAACACGTTTAGACTTGGCTCATTTTATAACTCATTGCCTATTATGACCTAGCCAACTCCAAATGATTTGGCTACATTCCACATGTCCATGTCTTATGGCCATATACAAAATGAATAAGTATATCATTCAAGCCCTTACATTGACTAACCAATCACACATATAACAAAATAACCAAAAGTCTATACATGCCATTGTAACAAAGTAAAGGTATCTATATACCAAAACAAGATAAGCTGATAGTGTTGACAATACTCCAATCGTCTTCCAATCTTCACGAGTCCACGAGCTTTGTAAAACAGGGGAAAGGAAAGGGGGTAAGCATTAACATGCTTAGTAAGTTCGAATAACAGGAAGGTAAACTTACCGATTATTTAGCATACAACCGTAAAAGATATTCATGCCAAACATGCATAGTATAAATCCCCTATCATGTACACTCAATCATCAAGTTAGTTTCCTCTCAAGCTATATAGCATTAATCTTAGGTGAGCTCATCAATTCAAACATTTTCATTCTCATTTCTTATTATAGTCCCGTTAAATTTCTCAGAAATCTCGATGGGTATCCCGTTACCTTTAAGTCAGGCTAGTGACCATTTTAACTATACACTCCCGTGAACCTCACTCATACGGCGGGATTACCAATCCGGGTTAAATCCTTTATAACATAAATTCAAGGAATATTGTCGGGATTACCATTCCAGGATAAATCCCTTACAACGACAATTACTCCAATACTCTCAGATCTGAAATGCCAGTCCAGGCTAATTTCAGTCCTTAATCGTATTACCCATCCGAGCTAAATCCACAATGCACATATATTTATCAAGAGGTTCGACCACTTAAGGAACACCCGTCCGGGTTGGATCCTTACTATACTGAGATCATTGGATTACCCGTCCGGGCTAAATCCCTTTCTATAGCACATGCAGGATCTCATGTCATGTAAACAAGAATTTACCCATCGAATCTCTTTTTTTTTATTCAACCGGGACAATTGCCATCTTTTTCATTTTACACTACCACATTTCATGGATTGTCATGCAATCTATATCTAAATTAACATACATTTAAGAATATGCATTTTCAAGTATATTTAAAGTTTACTTCGAGTTACACGAACTTACTTGGTAATTACTCTAGTTTCGTATTTTGGTTATTCCAAAACCTTTCGTTTTCCACGGTCGACCTCCGAAATTGGTTCCTCAGGGTCTATATCAATAAAAATAAATTATTACTACTTCATACTACTTATTTCGAACCTAAATTTTTACCTCAGATAAAATAACCATTTTGCCCCCAACATTTCACATTTTTACAAATTAGTCCTTAGGCTCGTATAATGGACTGCATGAAATTCCTTAGTTACCCATGCTTATCCGAATGTATCCTAAGCTCATACCGGCCCATATTTTCCTCTATTTCACATTTCTACCACATATTTTATACTTTTTACGAAATGGTCCTTTAAGCCATTTCCATGAAAACTTACTTAGTAAAAGTTGTTTACCATCCTTTAAACTCTCATATTCCTCCATAAATCATCAAAACACAAGCATTTCATACATGGGTAAATTTCCAAAGATGAACCCTAGCTTGAGATATGGGTAGAAATGGATAGAGCATGTTACAAGGATCTCAAAATTACAAAGTACATTAAAAACGGGGCTAGGGAGCACTTACTATTTAGCTTGAAATGTTGAAAACCCTAGATTATGGAGCTCTAGGAATTTCAACAGCTATGGTGAAGAAGATGGCTGAATTTTGGCTTTCTTTCCTTTTTATTAAGTTTATAACCAAATGATCAAAATGCCCCTCCTTACAAAACTTCCAAATTTTTCTATGCATGCCCATTTTTGTCCAAAAACATAGAAATTGGGAAAATTGCTATTTAAATCCTTCTAATTTATAATTCAAAGAAATTTCATGCAAATTGCTTCTAGAACCCATGTTTTGCAATTTATTCAATTTGGTCCCTAATTTCCAATTGGGCACCTTATACTTAGAATTTCTTCACGATACTTTCGCACATGCTTATTTTCATATCCTAGAACTCATAATAATCATAAAACAAATATTTTAACATCGAATTTGTGGTCTCAAAACCACTATTTTGACTAGGCCCTATTTCAGGATGTTATATTTATTCCCCCTTAAGGACTTTCATCCTCAAAAGTCTTACCAGTAAACAAGTTCAGATATTGACTTCTCATGGTTTCTTCAAGTTCCCATGTGGCCTCTTCTACTCCGTGTCTATGCCATAAGACTTTCACTAAGTCTATATTCTTATTCCTCAACTGTTTGACTTCCCTAGCCAAAATATTAACCGGTTCTTCATCATAAGTCATATCCGATCTAATCTTAAATTTCGTCGATGAAATCACATGAGAGGGTTCTGATCTATATCTACGCAACATGGACACATGGAATACATTGTGAATCTTTTCCAATTCGGATTGCAACGCTAACCGATAGGCTAATGGCCTAACTCTTTCGGTAATCTCATATGGTCCAATAAATTGCGGGCTCAATTTACCTTTCCGACCGAATCTCAAAACCTTTTTCCATAGAGATACTTTCAAGAACACCTTATCTCCAACTTGAAATTCGATCTCTTTTCTTTTCAAATCAGCATATGACTTCTATCTATTCGACGTCGCTTTCAACCAGTCGCGTATCACTTTAACCTTTTCTTCAGTTCCTCTGACTAAATCAACTCCTTGAATCTGGTTTTTCTTGAGCTCTGTCCAATACAGTGGAGTTTGGCACTTTCGGCCATACAATGCCTCGTAAGGTGCCATCTTTATACTCATCTAAAAGTTGTTGTTGTAAGCGAATTCCACAAATGGTAAAAATTTTTCCCAACTGCCTCGAAATTCAAGGACACAACACCTTAACATGTCCTCGAGAGTCTGAATCGTCCGCTCAGACTGACCATTAGTTTGTGGGTGGAATGGCGTACTAAAACTCAGATTTGTACCCAAGGCTTCTTGCAACTTCTTCCAAAATCTCGAAGTGAATATTGGATCCCTATCTAAAATGATTGACAATGGTACTCCGTGTTGTCTCACAATCTCGGATATGTACAAGTCGGTTAATTTGTCAAGAGAGAAATCTATCGATATAGGAATAAAATGAGCCGACTTCGTTAGTCTATCAACTATAACCCAAATGGCATCTTTCTTCTTCAGTGTTAACAGTAGTCCTGTCACAAAATCCATAGTAATCCTATCCTATTTCCATTCAAGGACCATCATGGGCTGTAATAAACCCGAAGGCAGTTGATGTTCAGCCTTGACCTGTTGAGATATCAAGCATTTCGACACGAATTCAGTGATATCTCTTTTCATACCATTCCACCAGTACATGGTCTTTAAGTCATTGTACATCTTAGTACCTCCCGGGTGAATAGACAGACGACTATCATGTGTCTCTTGCAAAATTTTCTGAATAAGCTCATCATCTTTAGGTACACAGACCCTATCTCGAAACATCAAGTGACCATTAGAGTCAACCCAGAAAGTTGATTCAACACCCGTCTCACATTGTGCTCTCTTGGCCTGCAAGTCACTATCGTTGATCTGAGCTGCGCAAACTTCTTGGAGAAATTTCGGTTTGACTCTTAACTCTGCCAAATCGAACCATCATCAGATAATGCCAAATGCGTGTTCATAACCCTTAATGCAACCAAGGATTTCCTACTCAAGGCATCGGTGACTACGTTCGCCTTTCCTGGGCGGTAATCAATTATTAGCTCATAATCTTTAATCAATTTAAACCGGGCAATTCTTTCGAAAACACATTTGAGTATTCACAAACTATCGGTACCGACTCAATCCTCAACTCAGATTCCTTAGAGTTCAGTACAAAAGCAAGGTAAGCTTCATACCCTTTTTCTCATATACCTTCGAGCCTTCATTGAAGAAATCACATCCAGTGGTGTATTCAACTCGAACAACTTCACCATTTGAACATTTCAATTCAATATACTTATTACCATAATTTACTATCACATCGTGGAGGGTCAACCAATCCATGCCAAGTATTACGTCAAATTTATCAAAGGACAAAAGCATAAGATTTGTCGGAAAACAATGACCTTGGATCGTCAAAGGACAATTCTTACAAACCTTATCTACTAAGACAGACTTGCCTAGAGGGTTCGATACCTTAACCACAAACTTCGTAGGTTCTACAGACATATTCATGCTAGACCCTAATTTTATGCAAATATACGAATGGGTCGATCCTGGGTCAATCAAGGCAATAACATGTACATCATGAAGAGAGAATGTACCCGTAATAACATCAGGAGTAGAGGCTTCCTCTCTAGCGCGTATCGAGTAGGTTCTCGCTGGGACCCGAGTCTCTGATTTTGCAGTTGTGTCCTTGGCAACATTTCAACTGCCACTTGCGCTTCCAAGATGTTGGGGTGGTCTACCTTGGGAACTAGGAGCATTAGACTTTGGGGCTAGATCCACCTCTTTATCAACTCATTTTGGGCAGTCTTTAAGGAAGTGGTCAAGAGAACGACATCTATAGCGTGCACCGCTCCTCTTCCGACACTCACCGAAGTGGAATTTGTTGCAACTTTCACACCTCAACTTTTGATCATCCACACTTCCCACACTAGTTACCTTGGGGGAGGAAGACTTCGGGTTGTGACGCTTAGAGCTTCTTGTTCTACCCAAATATCCCATCGATGTAGTAGAGCGCTCTTGTTGACTCTTTGATTTCTTTGTGGAAAAAGAGTGTGTTCTGACACTAGATCTCTTATTCGAAATTTGAGCCTCTCTCTTTGCTTGCTTTCTGTCATTGTTTAGCTCTTCGGCCTTCTTGGTCCGATCAGCCAGTGCTGCAAATTCTCGTATCTCAAGGATCCCGATCAATAACTTAATTTCCTCATTCAAGCCTTCCTCGAAGCACTTACATGTTTCCGTCTCTGATTAGACCCACTCCATTCCCTCTCATATTCTAACACGGTCTTATTTAATTTCCTGATTTTCAGGAATTCTTTTCGCTTTGAGTCTAAAAATCTTTGACTGATGTATTTCTTTTTAAACTCAGGTTAGAAAAACTCTTATGTAATATCTTCCTTCGGTACCACTGAAGATATAGTCTTCCACCAGTGATATGTAGTATCCTTTAGAAGAGATACAGTGCACTTTAAAAACTCCCCAAGTGTACATGACAACTTGTCCAAAACTCGTGTAGTGTTCTCGAGCCAGAACTCGGCTCGTTCAGTATCATCATCAACCTTACCTCTAAACTCTTCAGCTCCATATTTTCAAAGTTTGTCCATTATGGATTTACCAATTCTCACGGGTGCCCTACCTAGTGGCACTTCTCCCTCAGGCCGAGCAAGGGACAGAGGAGGTCGTGGTATATTGGGGAGGTTTCTCAAATAATCCCCAAACCATTCATCCATCATCTTGAAGAAGGCAGCTCTTGCCTCTTTTCGGCCTTCAGACATTGGCCTTCTACTACTACTAGCAGTAGCTCGCTGAACGGAAGTTGGAGCATGGCTCTCGGCTCCCTCGGACTCATCTTGAGCTTGATTAGAAGGCATTTACTATATTCAAATACAATTAAAAATGATTAGGAGATATCAGACTATCATAACTTGTATAATTGCATGTATAGCTATACTCAATACATGCTACGTTAGTCTAGGAACTGACTAAACTATAGCTCTGATACCACTTAATGTAACACCCCTTACCCATACCCGAGGCCAGAAAAAGGTATGGGGTATTACCGTACACAAACATGACATTTCAGGAAAATTACGAGCTATAAAATTTCATCCTAAATTTAAAATCAATCAAACATACTCATAGTGTCCTTATTAAGGGCCTACAAGGCCGAAAACATGTATTAAGAATGGTCCGGGACTAAACCGAGAGCTCAGGAAAATCTTAGGAAAACATGTACTAAGTTACAACCTACATCAAAATGAGCCATGTCTTATGGCCATATACAAAATGAATAAGTATATCATTCAAGCCCTTACATTGACTAACCAATCACACATATAACAAAATAACCAAAAGCCTATACATGCCATTGTAACAAAGTAAAGGTATCTATATACCAAAGCAAGATAAGCTGATAGTGTTGACAATACTCTAATCGTCTTCCAATCTTCACGAGTCCACGAGCTTTGTAAAATAAGGGAAAGGAAAGGGGGTAAGCATTAACATGCTTAGTAAGTTCGAATAACAGGAAAGTAAACTTACTGATTATTTAGCGTACAACCTTAAAAGATATTCATGCCAAACATGCATAGTATAAATCCCCTATCATGTACACTCAATCATCAAATTAGTTTCCTCTCAAGTTATATAGCATTAATCTTAAGTGAGCTCATCAATTCAACATTTCCATTCTCATTTCTTATTATAGTCCCATTGAATTTCTCAAAAATCTTGATGGGTATCCTGTTATCTTTAAGTTAGTATAGTGGTCATTTTAAATATACACTCCCATGAACCTCACTCATACAGCGGGATTACCAATCCAGGTTAAATCCCTCATAACATATATTCAAGGAGTATTGTTGGGATTACCATTATAGGCTAAATCCCTTACAACGATAATTACTCCAATACTCTCGGATCTAAAATGCCAGTCCAGGCTAATTTCAGTCCTTAATCGTATTACCCATCCGAGCTAAATCCACAATGCACATATAATTATCGGGAGGTTCGACCACTTAAGGAACACCTATCCGGGCTGGATCCTTACTATACTGAGATCATCGGATTACCCATCTAGGCTAAATCCCTTTCTGCAACACATGCAGGATCTAATGTCATGTAAACAAGAATTTACCCATCGAATCTCTCTTTTTCATTCAACCAGGACAATTGTCATCTTTTTCATTTTACACTACCACATTTCATGGATTGTCATGCAATCTATATCTAAATTAACATACATTTAAGAATATGTATTTTCAAGTATATTTAAAGTTTACTTCGAGTTCCACGAACTTACCAAGTAATTGCTTCAGTTTCATATTTCGGTTATTCCGAAACCTTTCATTTTCCACGGTCAACCTCCGAATTGGTTCCTCAGGGTTTATATCAGTAAAAATAAATTATTAATACTTCATACTACTCATTTCGGACCTAAATTTTTACCCCGGATAAAATAACCATTTTGCCTTTAATATTTCACATTTTTACAAATTAGTCCCTAGGCTCGTATAATGGAATGCATGAAATTCCTCAATTACCCATGCTTAGTTGAACGTATCCTAAGCTCATACCAGCCCATAGTTTTCTCTATTTCACATTTTTGCCACATATTTTATACTTTTTACGAAATGGTCCTTTAAGCCATTTCCATGAAAACTTAGTAAAAGTTGTTTACCATCCTTTAAACTCTCATATTCCTCCATAAATCATCAAAACTTAGTAAAAGTTGTTTACCATCCTTTAAACTCTCATGCATGGGTAAATTTCCAAACATGAACCCTAGCTTGAGATATGGGTAGAAATGGATAGAGTATGTAACATCCCGATTTTGGGCCTAGTCAGAATAGTGGTTTCGAGACCACAAATCTGGCGTGAGGAAATTTGTTTTTATTATATTTATATGTTTTGCAATTTCACGGAAGGATTTTGTGAAAATTTCGTCTTAAAATTTTAACGTTTGGGCACTCAATTTAGTCAAAAGGACTAAATTATAAAAAGTGCAAAAGTTGAGTTCCACATGTTAGAAGTGTCCAATTGTTATGATTTTTTACATTGGAGGTCCTTAAATGGTAATTAGACCATTTGTTGATTGTTGGACAAAAATAGACATGAAATGGGTGTAATAAAATATTTTTAAGTTAGGGGCATTTTGGTAATCTAATAATTAAAAGAATTAAAACGGGAAATAAGCCAAAATTGGCTATCATCTTCTCCATCCAGCCAAAACTAGAGTGGAAACCATGGATAGGGTTTGGTTCAAGCTTCCAAGCTCACTTGTAATTGATCTTGAGCCCCGTTTTTAATGTTCTTTACATTTTTTAAGTCTCGGTAACATGATCTACTCATTTCTACCATTATTTTGAGCTAGAGTTTATGTTTAAAAATTTACCCATGAGTGACATGCTTGTATTTTGATGTCTAATGGTAGAAAATGAGTGTTGGATGTTAAATAAATGACTTTTATTAAGCGATTTTCGACGAAAATGTTTGAAAGGACCGTTTTGTAAAAGTTATAAAAATGGTATAAAAGGGTGTTACGAAGAGAATTTTAGCTTGCTATAGTTATTAAAATGGTTTGGCTAGGCCTATAGAATGGGAAAATTGAATAAAAATCATTTTACGAGCCTAGGGGCCAAAGCATAAATAAGTGAAAGTTTAGGGGTCAAAATGAAAATTTGTAAAAGTATGATTTATGGACCCATTTGTATAATGTGAGTAATAAATAAGCTATATTTGTAATTTTAGATCAAAGAAATTGATATTCGGGCTTAAATCGAGAAAATACAAGGTTATGGACTAAAATGGTAAATTGTCGCTTCCGGGTCCGAGGTAAGTTTGTGTGTCAATAATAATGCAATGCTTGTTTAAATTAAAAATCCCTTATTTTATTTGTATGAATGGCATGAGTGAATACATTGAAAGGTGATGGAATGAGTTCATGATGTGAAAATATGATATGAAACAATGATGCATGAAATTCAAGAGAATAATGATACATGATTAGTAAGTACATAATTAATGTGACAATGTATGATATTTCTAATACCTTGATATTATGTGAATTGTAAATGTTTCATTTCTACCATGTATTATGTGTCTCGATGTTTCATGTATTATATGTTAATTGTTACCATGAAAACATGATTGATATTATGAAACTATTGTATTGATGAAAAGATGGTAAAATGTCCCGGTTGAATAAAAAGGTCATCTGATGGATATGTCATTCTTACATGATACGAGATCCTGTATGTGCTATAGAAAAGGATTTAGCCCAGACGGGTAATCTGTTGATCTCGGTATAGAAAGGATATAGCCTAGACGGGTGTTCCTAAAGTGATCTAGCCTCCCGAAGAATATGTGTGCATTATGGATTTAGCTTAGACGGGTAATCCGATTAGGGTCTGAATTTAGCCTGGATTGGTAATTTAGATCCGAGCTCATTAAGAGTGTTTTTCGTTACAAGGGATTTAGCCTGAACTGGTAATCCCGACATCACTCTATGAGTTTATACTATGGGGGATTTAGCCTGGACTGGTAATCCTGCCATAAGATGTGAGGTTTGCGGGTGTGTGTGCTTGAAAATGATCACTTGTATGATTTGACGATAAATGGGCTATCCATCGAGATTCTGAGAAATTCAACGGGAATTTAAATTAGAAATGGAATGGAAATACATGAAATGATAAACTCATCTATGCTTAGATGATACAAATATGATGCATATGATTGTCATGTTTGGTTAAATGGTTGTGCTAAAAGATAGCACAGGTACGTACTTGAAACCCATAAGCATGTGTTTGCCATGTCAAATGAAATGGACTTGTAATAAGAGTGCAAATGAATGAGTTATATTTATGAGAATAATTTCCATGACAAATTTGTGATGGTTATCATTATGTTGCACTAAGACAGATTAGTACAATAGTAGCAGTCTGATTTTGAAAATCCACCAAATATAATGGAAACTGAGTTAGAGGCTGAGTAAAATATTAAATTAAATCTTATCGAGTCTAGTTTCAGATAAAGGAAATGGTGTAAGCAAAGGAATCTCATATGATGAGATATTTGAATTTTTGTGAAACAAGGTCAGAGTGATCTTGGACTCCCCTGTGTTAACTTTGAAAAATCATTAAAAATTGTAAAAAAATTATTATGGCTTAAAATTTATATGCTTAAAATTATTAATGATTTTTTTTTAAATAGAAATAGACAGAAGCATCATTCGTGTCCCGTACTATAAGATAATTAATTTATAGTGAAGAGAGGTCGAAACTACCACACAACAAAATAGGGGTAACTTTAAAGAATAAACTGTACTTATTTCCTAGACCAAAAATTCTCAAAACTTTATGGTAAGAATATAAATGAGTCTAGTTTTAGGAAAAATTAACAGTTCTCAATTTGGAGTCCTGAAGCTCCAGATATAAATAATCTAGTGACTGTGACTCAGGAAAATAGCTTGACTAGACTTTGGAATATATAGAAAGAATTTGAAAATAGCATGTTATCACTTTGGAATAATCTAGTGATTGTGCGTGATAAGTTTTAAATTTATGATTGATCGTACTTGGAAACTAACTATTATCACGATAAAGGCAAGTGCACCTATCGAACAATAGTATAGTTTATAGCAAGACTGGAATGTCGAACCCACAGGAACTAAAAGTACTATTATTAACCTTCTTTTTATTATCTAGCCTAAAAATAAGGGGATTTTCTTTATCTAAACTAATTAACTAAACTAAGAATGCACAGGAAGTAAATTGGGGAAATACTTTTGGGAAAACTAATTGATTTGGACAATACCCAAGGAAAAATCCACCTAGACTTCACTTGTTATTTGACTCTGAACGATACGATTTATTCACTTGACTTGATCCGTAGAAATCCATAATTTATATTATTATCTCTCTCGAGACTAACAACATCTAACCCTAGGTTGCATTAACTCGACCTATAGATTAACTCGACCTATGGATTCCCTTATTAGGTTTGACCCTAATCCGGCAGATTTATGTCGTCCTATGTCTAAGATTGCATGCAACTTCGCTTAACTATGCTAGATCTTCTCTTAAACAAGGACTTTTTCTCCTCTGAATAAGCACATCAATACTTGAATCAATATCCTGGAATATTAAAGCAAGAATTAAGAACAAATCAAGTATTTATCATATAATTCAGAAAATAATAACAAGATCCATCTTAGATTTCATTCCCCTTAGGCTTTTAGGGGGTTTAGTTCATATTTGTAAAAGAAAACATCTCAGAAGAATAATGATAACAAAACATAAAGAAAACCCAAAACTCCTAAATGAAAATTAAGGGAGATCTTCCGTCTTGAAGGAGAATCTAGCTTTCGAGATGGATCAATCGGCTTTCTTCGAGTAATTCCTTGCCTCCTACTCCGTGTGTCCTTTTAATCCTCCTCTAGGGTGTTTATATAGGCTTTAGAATGCCTCCAAACCCTCCAAAGTGCCCTTTTCCAAATATAACTAGATTTGGGTCCGACAGGGACACGGCCGTGTACCACACCCGTGTGAGGCGGCTTGGGCCGTGTTTAGAGTCTGTTGAATAGGCACGGGCATATGGTCTACCCGTGTGATGAAGTCCAGGCCGTGTTGATTTCCCATGTTGGCCCATTTTTTTCCGTTTTGGGCCCATTTCTTGCTCTTTTTACTCTCCTATGCTCACCTAAGTATAAAACATGAAATTAAAGGATTAGGAGCACCAAATTCAAAAAATCTAGTGATAATTCATCCAAAAATGTGCTAAGCATGGGATAAAAATATGTATAAATTATGACTTATCAAATACCCCCACACTTAAGCATTTGTTTGTCCTCAAGCAAAATCCTCAACTCACAATTAAGAATTCATTTTTCTCAACTTATAATTCCTATCAATAATATCTCAAAATAATCATAAGTAATCATACATTGAGAATTCAACTAGAAGAACATCAAAGTTTCAAACATTCCAAGTTGAGCATTTTATCACGAAAACATAGGTGTCTCCCCTCATCTAAGTAATCACCTTTGATTCAAAATATCACAGAGTTTAACATCCTCACTAAAGATTCACTCAAATCACTCGAGGTGTTTAAAGACAACAAATTTAGCACTCAATAGTCAATATGAAAAGCTATTACCATAAGCTTGCGTGAAAATTAAATCTCCACCACTATATATTGAGATGATACATCAATCAAAAGGTCTTTAGAGGGTTGTAACGTGGCTTTGGTTAGGGGGTGTGGTCACAGGCTAAAAGAAAAGGTTAGAATCAAGATTGAATTGAAAAATTACCTAACTAGAAAAATACTAAAACTGACAAATTACATTCCTAATTAAATGATCCTAGAATTGAGCTTTTCTTCATGGATATATTACAGCAACTTTTTTTTTAAGAACAAATCAAGTAACATAGGACTTTGCTAACCATCAGATATAAAACATAGCTAAGCAATTTATTCAAATCAAATCTCGACAAAAATAGGAATCAAATTAATTGAGGGGATTTCAACAATAATAGGTTATGGGTTAATATTGAGGGTAAATCAATGAATGGCTTGTTAGGCTCAAGGGGGTTCACTAAGGGTTAATGATGACGGTAGACTTTTATGGAGTGAGTGGGTTAAACCTAAGTGTCTTTATCACCTTGACATATCAAATTAATGATGTGGTCTTAACATGCATAATCGAAGCAAGTTCTAGAATAACAAATCAATATTGATGCACTCATAGCAACAATAAAAGTGAGCATGAAAGAAATAATATATGCTCTAAAGGCTCAAGATCTCACAAAATTATGGCTTTTTGATGCTAACTCTGTGAATTTCAATTTCAAGATAATACCTAAACTTGGGGAAATAACCTAAATATTTTTAATTCTCAAAAATCAACTTATCATGTTTGACTCTCTAATTACTTAAAGTTTAAACCATCAATGCATAAATGCCTATGTTTTAGTTCAAGGCATATCAATAAAAATCATAAATTAAACAAAATTCATTCTAATAGTGATATGAGTGAGTCATGTGAGAATAAGATGAAATTCAGGGATTTTTCTGATAATGATATAAATAACCCCCCACACTTAAGATGTACATTGTCCTCAATGTACAAAGATAGATTTACTGAAAAATATAGATATAAGATCATAAGATAGGGAGAGAAGTGAAACTTCCTGAATGTTAAATGGAATCCTTGACTTGGAGTTATGGGAAGTAATCGGCTAAGGCAAGGGTGAAATTGGAGGAGGATACTCCGGTGGTAGTTGAGGGTGTTAGTCCACAAGTGTTGCACCAAAAGAATATTATAACTGGTGGTTGCTATGGCCGTGGTCGAGCAGGGCATGGCAGTCATGGAGAACCTTTTCTAGTGGAGTTGTAAATTCCTAAGTAATAGTGAGCTTTGGAGCTCTTTATAACTACGATAGAATCAATAACTCTTTAGGAAATATAAAGTAACAGGATTACTCGTAAAGAGATAGCCGAAAACATAAATTGCTTAATATAAATTGTAAACCTAAAGATGAAGTAAAAATAGTATTACGCAAAATAAAATAAAAAGTAATGTAAAAAGATAAATAAAGATAAAAGCAAAAAAATAATAATAATAAATAAAAGTCTTTAAAAATCTTAATCACTGATGGTTCATGAGGTGGGGGTGGCGATGAGATATGAAGGTGTTAACAAATGTGATGTGGGAGCGGCGACTAGGGTTAGGAATTGGGGAATGAGATGATGAATAGTGGGGGGTTATATAGAAATTGGGGCACACAGCCGTGGGGCACGCCCGTCTGCCCTTATTTTAGCCCGCGTGTTTCGTGGTTTTTTAAATTTAGGCGCGTCTAGAAATTACGCCTGTGTTCCTTGGACGTGTTGGTGCACACAGCTGTGTCGCACGGTCGTATCCTGCTTCGTTCGCTTCTCTCACACTCGTGTATATATGCGCATGTCCATGTTATTCTGACAATTTCGAGCACGGGTATTAAGAACGGGCGTGTCGCATGCCCGTGCTAATTTATCAGTCTCTACCATGGCTTATAGCCATGGGCGTGTCTCACGCCCGTGTTGATTTGGTAGGATTGCCCACGGCCATGTCGCACGGCCGCGGCAACGTATCGAATCCCTTGTTTTGGAAAAAAATTTACTCTGTTTTCACACGGCCGTGTCAATGCCTGTGGTATGAGGACGGCCTAAAGCACGCCCGTGTGCCTTGCCGTGTGGATTTGGGAAACCTGTGGTCAATGACTCAGTTAGTATTTTAGATGTTAAAAACTAAAATTCAAGGAAATTAACACTATTAGTGCTCGGGTTGCCTCCCGAGAAGCGCTTATTTATAGTCTAAGCTCGACTCTACCTTGTGGGTATACTCAGGGGAGTTCGTGGAGCCGTAGCTCCTCTTTATCGTCTTTAAAATTCTCACCGTTATAAAGTTTGAGATGATGCCCATTTACCTTAAAAGTGCCTTGTGATGGGTGACTTACCTCTACTGCCATATGGAAAGACAGTTTGGACTACGAAAGGACCTAACCATCGTAATTTAAGCTTCCCAGGAAACAGTTTGAGCCTCGAGTTACATAACAGGACAAGATCTCCAACTTCAAATTTCTTGTGTTGCCTTAAACGAGCGTCGTTGCGGGACTTCGTTGCCTCCTTGTATAGGTGGGAATTTTCGTATGCATTAGTTCGCCATTCATCTAACTCATTCAATTGCATCAACCTATTTTCACCTGCGAGTTTGGGATCAAGGTTTAGAAATTTTATAGCCCAGAATGCCTTGTGTTCTAACTCAAATGGTAGATGACAACTTTTCCTATAAACAAGTTTGTAAAGGGATGTTCTTATGGGAGTCTTAAAAGTAGTTCTATAAGCCCATAAAGCATTATCTACTTCCATTGCTCAATCCTTCCTGTTTGATTATACTGTCTTTTCAAGGATACGTTTAAGCTCTCGGTTTGCTACTTCGACTTGTCCACTAGTTTGAGGATGGTAAGGGGTAGTCGTTCTGTGGTGAACTCCGTAATTCTTAAGGGTCTAATCAAATTAGGCATTACAAAAATGAGTACCCCTATCATTGATAATTGCTCTAGGTGTTCCAAATCGAGAGAAAAGTTTCTTAAGGAATCGTGCTACTACTCTTGCATCATTAATAGGTAAAGATTGGGCTTCAACCCATTTGGACATATAATCAATGGCTACTAATATGTATTTATTCCCAAATGAACTAGGGAATGGACCCATGAAGTCGATACCCCACACATGAAATATTTCACGTGAAAGCATATATGTTTGAGGCATTTCATCACGTTTGGACATATTACTTGTCTGTTGGCATTTGTCACAAGAAGTAACATACCTGTTTGCGTCTTTGAATAGAGTGGGCCAATAAAAACCTGATTCAAGCATTTTATGTATGGTCTTAGTTCCACTATAATGTCCTCCAGTCAGTCTTGAGTGGCAATGTTCCAAGATTTTTAATGCTTTTGACCTTGTAACGCATCTCCTAATGTCTTGATCTGCACATATACGGAAAAGAAAAGGGTCTTCCCAAAAGTAGTTTTTCACATTAGTAAAGAATCGCTTCTTTTGCTGATGTGTCAACCCTTTTGGGATAACGGCGGCTAAAAAATTCGCAATGTCTGCAAACCAAGGTACCTCAGAATTGGATATAGCAAAAAATTGTTCTTCAGGGAACGAATCATTTATTTCAACTTCATCTAGCTCTTTGGTACTTGAATTTTCAAGCCTGGAGAGATGATCAGCCGCAAGATTTTCAGCTCCTTTCTTATCCTGAATCTCCAAATCAAATTCCTACAATAACAGAATCCATCAAATGAGTCAGGGTTTTGCATCAGTCTTAGTTAAAAGGTAGTGAAGAGTAGAATGGTCAGTATAAACGACAACTCTAGACAATATTAGATATGGCCTAAATTTATCGAATGCAAAAACTACAGCTAGCAGCTCTTTCTCCGTGGTGGTGTAGTTTTCTTGTGCGGCTGTCAAAGTTTTGCTAGCATAATAGATAGGTTGAAAATGCTTGTCTCTTCGCTATCCCAAAACTGCACCTACTACAAAATCACTCACATCACACATTAGTTCGAAAGGTAAATTCCAATCAGGTGCGATTATAATTGGAGCATTAATAAATTTATCCTTTAAAGTATTAAACGCTTCTAAACATTCCTGATCGAAATTAAAGGGCACATCTTTTTCTAGTAATTTAGTCAAAGGCTTAACTATTTTAGAAAAGTCTTTAATAAATCTTCTATAAAACCCAGCATGTCCTAAAAATCTTCTAATAGCCTTAACCAAACTAAGGGGAGGTAGTTTTTCAATAATTTCAATTTTCGATTTATCAACCTCAATCCCTTTACTAGAAATTTTATGTCCTAAAACAATACCTTCTTGAACCATAAAGTGACATTTTCCCAGTTAAGCACAAGGTTCGTTTCCTCACATCTTATTAAAACTTATTTCAAATTTTTAAGGCAAAGATGGAAAGAGTTACCGAATACCGAGAAATCATCCATAAATACCTCTATGATGTCTTCTACAAGTTCGTTAAAATTTGCCATCATGCAGTACTGAAAAGTAGCAGGAGCTTTACATAATCCAAAAGGCATTCTACGATAAGAAAACGTACCGTATGGACATTTAAATGTTGTCTTTTCCTGATCTTCAAGAGCTATTGGGATTTAAAAATAACCAGAGAGTCCGTCTAAGAAGTAGTAGTACATATGCCCTGATAATCTTTCCAACATTTGGTCAATGAATGGCAAGGGAAAGTGATCTTTTCTTGTGGCATCATTCAGCTTCCTATAATCAATGCAAACCCTCCATCCTGTGATTGTCCTTGTTGGGACTAACTCATTCTTCTTATTGGCTACCATAGTCATGCCTCATTTCTTAGGAACGACCTGCACTAGACTTACCCAAGAACTATCAGAAATAGGATAAATAATTCCAGCATCTAGGAGTTTAATTACCTCAGCTTTAACAACTTCTTTTATATTGGGGTTTAGTCATCTTTGAGCTTGCACACATGGCTTATATTCATCTTCCATTAAAATTTTATGGGTGCAGAAAGAAGGGCTAATCCCTTTAATGTCAGAAATTTTCCAAGCTATGGCCCTTTTATGCTCTCTTAATACTTGGAGTAATTCCTCTTTCTCCTTGGGTTGCAAGTTAGAAGTAATAATCACTGGTAATGTAGAATTATTTCCAAGGAATGCGTATTCCAAGTGATTTGGCAATTGTTTAAGTTCCAGTTTGGGAGGTTCTTCAATAGAGGGTTTTTGCTTAAGTTCATCATTTGCCTTAATACCCTCATATTCTGCTTGTCTTGAGACGGATTCATTGGAGTTTAGTTTAGTTTTTACCTTACCTATCTCAAAATCGACATCATCTACCTCCTCTCCCTAGGCAAGACACAGTTCCAGTGTATCCTTATGCACGATTTCCTGAAAAAAATCTTGAGTAGTATGATCAATAGAGTCAATAAAATAACATGAGTCATCCTATTCCCTAGAGAATCACATGGTATCATAAATTTTAAAAATAATCTCTTTGTCACCTACTCTTAGCACAAGTTTACCATCACTCACATCAATGACCGCTCTAGCAGTGGCTAAAAATAGACAACCTAATATTAGAGGCACCTCAACATCCTCATCCATGTCAAGCACAACAAAATCGACAGGGAAGATAAATTTATCTACTTTTACAAGTACGTCCTCTATAATAACCCTAGGATATTTAACAGATCTATCAGCTAGCTGAATACTCATCCTAGTGGGCTTCGGTTCCCCAAGACCAAGTTGCTTAAACATTTTATAAGGCATCAAATTAATGTTAGCTCCTAAATCAGCTAGTGCCTTCTTAACATTCAAACTACCAATTAAGTAGGGAATAGTAAAACTTCCTGAATCTTTCAGTTTGGTTGGCAGTTTATTTTGGAGTATAGTCGAGCATTCCTCATTGAGTTCCACTGTAGACAATTCTTCAAACTTTCGTTTATTTATTAGAAGCTCCTTTAAAATTTTTGCGTATATAGGCATCTGAGAGATAGCTTCAACAAAAGGTAAGTTAATATGTAATTGTTTAAAAAGTTCAAGAAATTTACCGAATTGTGCATCCATGCGGTCTTTCTTCAACTTTGTTGGGTATGGGATTGGTGGTTTATATTCCCTCATCACCGGTTTTTCATTGCTTTTGAGTTTTTCCTCTTCATCTTCTTTTCTATTGGCTTCTGGTGGTGGCTTCTTTTCAGGTTCAGTCAACTTCTTCCCGCTCCTTAATGTGACTGCTTTCACATGCTCTTTTGGATTGGTTTCAGTGTTGCTAGGTAGGCTTCCTGACGGTCTTTTAGAAATCAATTTAGTGAGCTGGCCTATCTAAGTTTCGAGTCCTTGGATCGATGCTTGCTGATTCTTAAGTGCAGTTTCAGTATTCTGGAAATGAGTTTCTGCTACTAAGATAAATTTCGTTAGCATCTCCTCAAGGTTTGGCTTCTTTTCCTGCTGGTAAGGTGGTTATTGAAAGCCTGGGGGATGCTGTGGCCTTTAATTTCCTTGACTACCCCACGAGAAGTTGGGATGGTTCCTCCAACCTGCATTATAAGTGTTACTGTATGGATTATTTTGAGGTTGAAGATTATTACCCATATAATTTAATTGCTCGTTTTCCATGTTATGGCCATAGGGTGGGTATTCTGAATTGCTCGTTCCACCTCCACTTGCATCGCATTTCATTACTGGGTGAACCTGTGAAGAACCAAGTAAACCATCAATTTTTCTATTCAAAGGTTCTACCTGATTAGAGAGTATAGTGACGGAATCAACGTTAAAAATGCCGGTTGCTTTCGTTGGCTTTATCCTCATGACTTGCCACTGATAATTATTTAATGACATCTCTTCTATAAATTCATAATCCTCTTCAGGTGTCTTATTATTAATAGTTCCACCAGCAGCTGCGTCAATCATCTGTCTAGTTGAAGGGTTCACACCGTTGTAAAAGGTTTGAACCTGCAGCCATAGAGGTAACCCATGGTGAGGGCACCTTCTCAAAAGATCGTTGTATCTCTCCCATGCATCATAAAGTGTTTCTAAATCCATCTGCACAAAAGAAGAGATATCATTCCTTAATTTAGTTGTTTTAGCCTGTGGAAAATATTTTAATAAAAAATTTTCGATCATTTGTCCCCAAGTAGTGATTGATCCTCGTGGTAAGGAGTTTAACCACTATTTAGCTTTGTTCCTCAATGAGAATGGGAATAACCGAATGCGAATGGCATCATTAGAAAAGCCATGTATCTTAAAAGTGTCGCAGAATTCTAGAAAATTTGCCAAATGAGTGTTTGGGTCCTCGTCCTGCAAACCATCAAACTGAACAAACTGTTGTATCATTAGTGTTAGGCTTCAGTTCAAAATTATTTGCAGCAACAGCAGGCCTAACTATACTCGATTCAACTCCTGTTAAAGTAGGTTTAGCATAATCATACATAGTACATGGAGCAGGATTCTGATTTACTGGATAAGCAGCAACCACCAGAGGTAGCTGATTATTCTAATTGTCAGCCATCTCCTCAGTTGTATTATGGATATTGTCCTCTTGCCCTTCCTCTATGTATTGTAGGCTTTGCCTTATTTCTCTTCGGTTTCTGCGAGTTGTGCTTTCAATCTCACTATCAAAAAGTAGAGGTCTTGACGGGTTTCTTCTAGTTATAAACTATAAAAACTTGGCAGAAGTAAAGAAAAAGAAAAATTAGAAGAATAAAAAAAATATTAGACTAAAAATAAAAGTAAATTGCAATAAAAGTAAAAATGGCTAAAGTAATAAAAATCAAGCGTTCCTAATATCTTAGTTCCCCAGTAACGACGCTAAAAACTTGATTGTGCATGATAAGTTTTTAAATTTATGATTGATCGTACTTGGAAACTAACTATTATCATGATAAAGGCAAGCGCACTAATCGAACAGTAGTACAGTTTATAGCAAGACTGGAATGCTGAACCCATAGAAACTAAAAGTACTAGTATTAACCTTCTTTTTATTATCTAGCCTACAAATAAGGGGATTTGCTTTATCTAAACTAATTAACTAAACTAAGAATGCACAGGATGTAAATTGGGGAAATACTTTTGGGAAAACTGATTGATTTGGACAATACCCAAGGAAAAATCCACTTAGACTTCACTTATTATTTGACTCTGAACTAGACGATTTATTCACTTGACTTGATCCGTAGAAATCCCTAATTTATATTATTATCTCTCTCGAGAATAACAACATCTAACCCTAGGTTGATTAATTGAAATCTCTTTCTAATTAAAACCCCTAGTGTTGCATTAACTCGATCTATGGATTCCCTTATTAGGTTTGACCCTAATCCGGCAGATTTATGTCGTCCTATGTCTAGGATTGCATGCAACTTCGCTTAATTATGCTAGATCTTCTCTTAAACAGGGACTTTTGCTCCTCTGAATAAGCACATCAATACTTGAATCAATATCCTGGAATATAAAGAAAGAATTAAGAACACATAATTAAGAACAAATCAAGTATTTACCATATAATTTAGAAAATAATAACAAGATCCATCTTAGGTTTCATTCCCCTTTGGTATTTAGAGGGTTTAGTTCATATTTGTAAAAGAAAACATCTCAAAAGAATAATGATAACAAAACATAAAGAAAACCCAAAACTTCTGAAGGAAAATTAAGGGCGATCTTCTGTCTTGAAGGAGAATCCAGCTTATGAGATGGATCAATCAGCTTTCTTCGAGTAATTCCTTGCCTCCTACTCCGGGTGTCCCTTTCATCCTCCTCTAGGGTGTTTATATAGGCTTTAGAATGCCTCCAAACCCTCCAAAGTGCCCTTTTTTTGAATAGAACTAGATTTGGGCCCGACAGGGACACGGCTGTGTGCCACGCCCGTGTGAGGCGGCTCAGGTCATGTTTAGAGTCTGTTGAATAGGCACAGGCATGTGGTCCGCCCGTGTAAGGAAGTCTAGGCCGTGTTAGAAAATGTTAAATAGACACGAGCATGTGGTCTACTAGTGTGAGGAAGTCCAGGCCGTATTGATTTCCCATGTTAGCCCATTTTCTCCATTTTTGGAACGTTTCTCGCTCTTTTTACTCTCCTATGCTCACCTAAGTATAAAACATGAAATTAAAGGATTAGAAGCATCAAATTCCAAAAATCTAGTGATAATTCATCCAAAAATGGGCTAAGCATGGGATAAAAATATATATAAATTATGACTTATCATTACTCCCTCATTTCCATCTCTTTAATGTTTTCAAGTCGGCTCGGGGTTGGAGAACATCAGAGGCAACATCACACTACCAATCTATCACCTTGGGGTATTGATATACATGTTAGAAATTTCAAGTGAGTGGCATGTATAGAGACCTAGTTCTATGTCATGAGTTATTGTGACTTGGCTAAATGTATTGGTTTATATTGAGCTATTGTATATGGCCATGAAATGTGGCTCATATTGATTATGGTTTGTAAGTCTAGCTAATCATGTCATGTTAATGCATATGATGGATGATTTGAATATGTTTTTTGACATGCATGTTTGGTAATATGATATGTGTTTTGGATGTATGCTCTATGACCAATTGAGGTAGTCATAGTCATGAAGTAATCGTATATTATAAAAACAACATGATAATGGTTGAATATGAGTGCTTGATGGATAAGTTAGTAACCATAGCATAATGGTAAAAGTGGTCATCAATATGACAAGTCTTATGAATATGAATTAAAGAATGTAAACTTGGCAGTTCATGAGTAGATGCATTGCATGTAAGAGGACATGTAAATGTTACGAATATGTCTTGATAAAGAGTGATTAATCACTAAAGTGAAACCATGATTTGTGACTTTAATGCTTATAAGGTTGTAAGGGTTTATGGGTAATATGAAAGCTTGGAAAATAGCCTAAGTATTGACTACACGGGTTGAGACACGGCCATGTGTCTCAACTGTGTGTAGAACACGGCTTGGTGACACGGACATGTGGCTCAGCCGTGTGGTTCAATTTGTTTGATGATGTCATAAACAGAGAGTTACACGGCCTGAGGACACGGACGTGCTGATGGCACATGGGTGTGCCCCCGTGTCCACACGGGTGTGTGACCTTGTTTCATGGGGAAATTTCCTAAGTTGTCCTGAAACTTCCCAAAGTTCTCAATTTAGTCCCAGACCATTTTTAATGCATGTTTAAGGCCTCGTAGGCCCATAATAGGGACACTATTAATATATTTGATTGGTTTTAATTTGGAACAAAATTTTATGGCTCGTATAGCATGATTATTTGTGTTTAAGTCCGGTAAAGCCTTGTATCCTGTCCCAGCATTGGACATAGGTAGGGGGTGTTACAAAGCATGTTACAAGGATCTCAAAATTATAAAGAACATTTAAAACGGGGCTAGGGAGCACTTACATTAAGCTTGAAATGTTGAAAACCCTAGCTTATGGAGCTCTAGGAATTTCGGTAGCTATGGGAAAGAAGATGTCTGAATTTTGGCTTTCTTTTTCCCTTTTTATTAAGTTTATAACCAAATGACCAAAATGCCCCTACTTACAAAACTTCCAAATTTTTCTATGCACGCCCATTTTTGTCCAAAAACTTAAAAATTGGGCAAATTGCTATTTAAGTCCTTCTAATTTATAATTCAAAGCAATTTCATGCGAATTGCTTCTAGAACCCAAGCTTTGCAATTTATTCAATTTGGTCCCTAATTTCCAACTGGGCACCTTATACTTAGAATTTCTTCACGATACTTTAACACATGCTTATTTTCATATCCTAAAACTCATAATAATCATAAAATAAATATTTTAACATCAGATTTATGGTTCCAAAACTACTATTCCGACTAGGCCCTATTTTAGGATGTTACAGATTTTCTTTTTAAAAACCCACTTGCACCCTATGGGTTTAACCCCTTCAGATGGGTCAACCAAGATCCATACTTGGTTTTCTGACATGGAATCCATCTCAGACCTCATGGCCTCAAGTTATTTCTTGTAATCTGGGCTCGCCACCGCTTCTTGATAAGTATTAGGCTTATCATGATCCATTATTAAAATATCACCATGTGTTGTAATGAGAAATCCATATATCTGAGGTACATGGCATTCTCTTAAAGATCTTCGCGGTAGTTGTGTTTCTAAAACAGTTAATTATTCTGCAACAACTTGTGGAACTTGTTGTTGTTCAATCTCTGGTTCAGTGATCTGTTATTGTTCTCGAATTTCTCTGAGTTCTATTCTTTTACCACTTCCCTTTCTAGAGACAACTCTCTTTCAAGGAAGACTCTTGTCTGAGCAGCAAACACTTTGTTCTCGATAAGATTGAAGAAATAATATCTTTAGTTTCCTTAGGATATCCCACAAAGATGCACTTTTGAGATTTGGGTTCAAGCTTAACAGATGTCTCACATTTAATATAAGCTTTACAACCCTAAATCTTCATGAAAGACATACTACGACACTTCTCAGTCCACATCTCATATGGTGTCTTTTAAACTGATTTAGATGGAACATGATTTAGTGTGAAAGCAACTGTTTCAAGTGCATGTCCCCAGAAGGAAAAATGAAGATTAACATGACTCATTATTGATCGAACCATGTCTAAGAATGTTCAATTTTCTCATTTTAGAAACTCCATTCACTTGGTCGTACCAGGAAGTGTAAGTTGTGAGACAATCCCACATTCCTTCAAAAACTCATCAAAATCTAAGCCTAAGTATTATCCTCCTCGATCTGATCAAAGTGCCTTAATACTTTTACCTAGTTGGTTTTGTACTTCATTTTTAAATTCCTTGAACTTTTCAAGCGCTTAAGATTTATGGTGCATAAGATAAATATACCCATATCTACTGAAGTCATCAATGAAAGTAATGAAGTATTGAAAACCTGCTCTGGCTCGTGTGTTCATTGGTCTACATACATCACTATGTATTAAGCCCAATAAATTACTAAATCGCTCACTTTTACTATTAAAAGGAGTTTTCGTCATTTTACCCAACAAGCAAGACTCACATATATTTAGTTGTTTGAAAACAAAAAAAATCCAAAATCCCATCTTTATGGAGCTTTGATATGCATTTCTCACTTATATGGCCCAAACGACAATTCCAAAGATAAGTTTGATTAGAGTCATATATATTTTATCTTTTAGTATTTATGTTATAAATCTGTCTATCTTGATCTAAAATGTAGAGGCCATTTACAAATTGTGTCGAACCATAGAAAACATTATTGAGATAAAATGAAAAACAATTATTCTTAATAATTATCTCAAAACAAATTTTGTCTAAACATGAAATTGAAATAATGTTTCTAGTCAAATTGGGCACAAAATAACAATCCTCCAAAATTAAATCAAGTCCACTAGGCAATGATAAAATATGTGTTCCTACAACTAATGCAACAACTCTTGCTCCATCCCCAACTCGCAGGTCCATATCTCCTTTAACTAGATTCTAACTCCTTTGCAGTTCCTGTACAGAGGTACAAATATGAGAACCACATTTGGTATCTAAAACCAGAGAAGTAGATGTTGATAAATTAATATCATTAACATATATACCTGAAACGGACGCTCCATTTTCCTTTTCTATTTTAACCTATTCAAGATAGGTAGGGCAGTTCCTTTTCCAGTGTTTGGTCTTACCACAATGGAAAAATTTTCCTTCCTTAGCAATTCCTCCTTTAGGTTTCAATGTAGCCTTTCCTTTGCCCTTGTCCATGCGAACCATCAGAATGGGCTTAGGCCCAACCTTTTTCATGTTACTTTTAGTAGTTCATAGCATGCTGAGAAACTATGGCAAAGTCTTATTAATCTCATTCATGTTGAAGTTAAGGAAAAATTGACTAAAACTATTTGGCAACGATTATAGGATGACATCGATGATGAACTCCACACCTAGAAGTAATCCTAGTTTTTCAAGGCTTTCAATAACGCCTATCATCTTGAGAACGTGAGTTCGCATAGGAGTTCCCTCTACCATTTTGAATCGATACAGAGCTTTAGATGTTTTGTACTTCTTTTAACATGTTATCCCCTCATATTCCTTGAGGTATTGGATAATATCATAGGCAATCATTTAAGAGTCATGGTGCCAGCCATTAGACACCCTATGTCTAACATGTCATCAGGATGCTTCTTATAAGCATCATTGTCAGCTCTGAGGCATTTTCTGTTGGTTCATAAGGAACGAGTTCTTCAATGACATATAATTTTTATTCTTGTTTGAGGACAATTCTCAAGTTACGAAACCAATTAAGGAAGTTCAAATCATTCAACTTGTCCTTCTTAAGGACCAGTCACAATGATAAAAAATTTGTGTTGTTTGCCATAATTAATCTACAATAATAAAAATGCTCATGAGTACATTTACCAAGTTTATTATAATCATTAAAAGGACTTTATTAAATGATGCTCCCATTATTTATTCAAAATTAATAACCCTCATATTTTAATTTTGGAAAGACTTTCTCTAAAATTTTCTAGTAGGTAGGGATCCATATTTCACCTCTTCTTAAGTCAACTTTGGCTTTACTCTCAAGATTACAGTTATTTAGGTACGCAACACTTGCTAATTACATCACATGTAACTCCTCTACTTTGTTCCAATCATCTCATGATTTATCCAAATCTCTTACCTCTAGGTATCTCATTTAGAGTAACCTAGTTAAGTTATTAACCAATATTATAACCGGTGAATATCACTTCTTTATTCTCTGCATTTGACCAAGATAGATACATGTACTTTGCTTTAGCAGAACCCACATTGTATCGATCAAGGCTTTAACGAGGGTAAATATTGGAAGGCAATCTTAACTTAATATTTTATTGAGGTGTTTTTAAATTAAATTAATCTCACCACTGATAGTCAACATTTGTCCATTTAATCATTTAATTGATCTTATTAATATCCTATAACATGCATGCTAACATATAATCAATTATATCATATACAAGAAAAATATAAAGCAGTAAACAAATGTAATGGTTATAGCCCATAAAACTAAGGTGGTTCCTCCCAAGCCAATGGGAAAATCGTAGGGAATCCTAAGGGTTTATGTCGCTTCTCAAGCTTCTTTTCCACTTTAGGTAGCTCAGCCTTCTTTTCCTCTAGTCTGTATCAACTCGTACAATTTACAATTATAGAAACTTGTTTTACATACGAGCAAGTAAGATGAGAAGAGAAGTTTAAGAGAAATATAGAAAGGCACGATACGAATGTCGTATTTATAAAATTACAAGCTTTGGAAATAATAAATTAAAATGTCTATCAGGCTATAACCATGCATTTCCAAACACTGTGCATATCAAACATAGTATACAACATATATCTCATACAATCGCATCAACCAATAAATTTAATCCTGAATCCATATCGTACAACTGGCTTTGATACCACTGTTGGGACCGTCGGTACGCCTCGTGGCGCAACGGAAAAATAATTCTGGTGACCCACAGCCAAGGATCTATGTTTGAGGAATGAATTGGGTTGAAATAAGGTTGAAAATATACCTTCTTTATTGAAACTGTTGAAAGAATGTTGTTGATCCGTTGTCAATTCCAAGCCAAAATGAAAACTTCCCGGCCTCTACGTAGTCCACCCCGTAAAAAAAACACAAACAGCCACTTTCTCTTCAACTTTCCAGAGAGAATTAAAAACAGTTGCTAGACCTTTTAAATTATTACGTTGGTAATCTTAACACGCTAAGGGATTATCATCCTTTTATCCTCTTTGATATCATATATTAAAAAGGAAAATTAGGATTATACCCTAATTAATAGAGAAGGCAAATGAAAGGTTAAAAAAATGAAGTATGTTCTTTCCAAATGAAAGGTTAGAAAAATGAATTATATTCTTTCCAAATGAAAGTTTAGAAAAATGAATTATATTCTTTCCAAAATAATATAATATTATTCCCTTATTAATAGAGAAGGCAAATGGAAAGTTAGAAAAAAGAATATAGGATTATTCCCTTATTAATAGAAAGTTAAAAAAAGGAATTATATTCTTTCCAAAATAATATTAATTTCTATATCTTTTATATTTTGATTGAAATTAATTAATATAATTGTTTATATTAATAAATTCGGTAAAATATATACAATTAATATTTTGTATGAATCAAATTCATATAATAATTATATTCTTTCTAAAAGAATATTAATTTTCATTTTTTTATATTTTGACCAAAATTAATTAATATAATTATTTATATTAATAAATCGGTAAAATCTATACAATTAATATTTTATATGAATCAAATTCACATATTAATTATATCTATGTTCTCTATTTGTGTACAATAAGTTTGTACATAAAATGTGTTTAATATTTAACTATCAAATTAAATTAATTCAAAAATTAATTTAATTCATGTGACAACTAAATATAATACCAAATGTATTTGGATTTTGTTTGTTTCAACTATAGGGTGTGACCCTATAGGCTCTTATAACGTAGGTAGTAATACTAGAACATTTCTGACATTACATGCAACAAGTGGCATCTAGCAATGCATCATTGTCACCCAAGTTAGAAGAAGTCGTCATTCGACATAACCTTTCTGTGATTATCTTTTCATGTATTACATGATTTTATCATTAATATCTAGATTTGACACAAGTCATGGAATAGTCACATTTGTATAGTCCAATCTTATATTGTTTGTTTTTCTGAGCAGACTACAATAAACAAATAAGTGTGACATCTTGTAACATCCCAAAATAGGGCCTAGTTAGAATAGTGGTCTCGGGACCACAAATTTGATGTTAAAATATTTATTTTATTATCATTATGAGGTCTAGGATATGAAAGTATGCATGTTTAAAACTTCATTTCTACCAATATTTCATGCTAGGGTTCATGTTTAGAAATTTACCCATGCATGAGGTACTTGTATTTTAATGGTTTATGGAGGAATATGAAAGTTTAAAGGATGGTAAACAACTTTTACTAAGTGATTTTTCATGGAAATGGTTTTAGGGACCATTTTGTAAAAGATGTAAAAATGGGTAGAGAGATGAGAAATAATGGAAAATGTGGGTTACCATAAGAGGGAAAAACATTCGGCTAGGCTTGGGTAATGTAGAAATTTCATGCATTTCATCATATGAGCCTAGGGACTAAATCGTAAATATTGTGAAAGGTTAGGGGCAAAATGGTCATTTTGCCCGGGGGTGAAATTTAGGCTTGAAATGAATAATGTGAGTTACCAATGACTTATTATTACTGATATAGACCCCAAGGAACTAATTCCGGAGGTTGACCAAGGTAAACGGAAGGTTTCGGAATAACCAA
This sequence comes from Gossypium longicalyx, assembly GCA_025698465.1. Taxonomy (NCBI): domain Eukaryota; kingdom Viridiplantae; phylum Streptophyta; class Magnoliopsida; order Malvales; family Malvaceae; genus Gossypium; species Gossypium longicalyx. The sequence continues at coordinate 24,309,051 of CM047000.1, forward strand.
AACACGAACCCGAAGTAATTACCAGGTAAGTTCGTGTAACTCGAAGTAAACTTTAAATATACTTGAAAATGCATATTCTTAAATGTATGTTAATTTGGATATTGGTTGCATGATAATCCAAGAAAGATGACAATTGTCCCGGTTGAATGAAAAAGGGAGATTCGATGGGTAAATTTTTATTTACATGACATGAGATCCTGCATGTGTTGTAGAAAGGGATTTAGCTCAGACAGGTAATCCGATGATCTCATTATGGTAAGGATCTAGCCCGAACGGATGTTCCTTAAGTGATTGAACCTTTCGATGAATATATGTGCATTACGGGTGTTTCGTAAGAGTAAGGTTCACGAGAGTGTGTATTTAAAATGGTCACTAGCATGACTTGACGGTAAATAGGATACCCATCGAGACTTTTGAGAAATTCAACGGGACTATAATGAGAATAGAAACGTTGAATTGATGAGATCATCTAAGATTAATGCTATATTGCTTGAGATGAAACTAACTTGTTGATTGAGTGTATGTGATAGGGAATTTATACTATGCATGTTTGGCATAAATATCTTTTATGGTTGTATGCTAACTAACCGGTAAGTTTACCTTCCTGTTACCCGAACTTACTAAGCATGTTAATGCTTATCCCCTTTCCTTTCCCTATTTTACAGAGCTCGTGGATTCGTGAAGATTGGAAGACGGTTGGAGGAATCACCACACTATCACTAGTCTTGCTTTGGTATATGAATACTTTTATTTTGTTATAATGGCATGTATAGGGTAATGGTCATATTTTGTTATATGTGTCATTTGGTTGGCCAAAGTGTTGGCTTATGGTATTGATAATTCTTTTGTATATGGCTATGGGATGTGGCCAATGTTGAGGTGACATGTAATCCCTATGTATTTTTTATGCTTATGTTTACTTGCCTCATGTATTATGATGGTATGATATGCCATGGATGAATGTGTTAAATGAGGCCAAATAATTTGAATCTGGTAGAGGCATAAAATGGTATAAGTTATCAATAGGACCCAAGTATGAAATGTAAAATGGGATAATGAACATCCTTAATGCAAAAAAGGATAACCTAGCATGTATTAACCAATGATATAAGGTTACCATGCAAATGACCATATCAAAGTGGTTTAAAGATACATATAGGTCATGATATATGCCATAGAAAATTTTGAGTGTGTATAAGTGATTTTGGGTGACCAATGGCTTGGAAAATAGCCACCAAATGGTCCACACGCATAGACACCCGAGCATGTGTCTAGGCCGTGTGTGACACACGATCAGCCCCACGGGCATGTCGTCCGGCCATTTGTCCCCTACACCTTGAAATTTCAAGCAGTAAGCTTTGTAGTAAACACATGGGCAAAGACATGACCATGTGTCTCAGCGATGTGGAGGGCACGGGTGTGTGCCTTGGCCGTGTGCCTCAAATTGCATGATGACATCATAAACAAAACGCATCATAAAAATCACAGGGGTAACCACATGGGAATGTGTCTGGCCGTGTTGAGGACACAAGCAAAGGACACGGGCGTGTGCTCGACCGTGTGAATACCACTGCAACTTCAAAATGAAAAATAAATTGAAATAATTCTGCACGGGTAAGGGACACGGGCGTGTCCCTAACATACAGGTGTGTGGAAAACCTCCATACGGGCATATGAGGCCGAGGTATGAAAGTTTCCATGAATTTTCTTAAGTTCTCGGTTTGATCCTAGACCGTTTTTAAAGTATGTTTTGGGCCTCGTAGGCCCATAATAGGGATAATATAATATAATTTGATTTAGTTTGACTTTTGAAATGAAATTTTACAGTCCGTTTTTTCCCTAAATGTCCTTGTATGTTGTAGTAATGCCTCATGCCTTGTCCTGATCTCGGGTACGAGTAAGGGGTGTTACATTTAGTGGTATTAGAGCTACGATTTATTCAGTTCTAGGACTAACGCAGCATGTATCATGTATAGCTATACATGCCATTATACGAGTTATGATAGTGTGACATCTCCTAACCATTTTTAATTGTATATGAATATAGTAAATGTCTTCCAATCAAGCCCAAGATGAGTCCGAGGGAGCCGAGAGCCATGCTCCAGCTTCCATTCAGTAAGCTACTGCTAGTAGTAGTAGAAGGCCTATGTCTGAAGGCCGGGAAGAGGCAAGAGCTGCCTTCTTCGAGATGATGGATGAATAGTTTGGAGATTATTTGAGAAACTGCCCCAATATACCATGACCTCCTCCGCCCCCTACTCGGCCTAAGGGAGAAGTGTCATAAGGTATGGCACCCGTGAGAATTGGTAAGGCCCCAGTGGATAAACTTAGAAAATATGGGGCTGAAGAGTTTAGAGCTAAGGTCGATGATGATGCTGAACGAGCCGAGTTCTGGCTCGAGGACACTACGCGAGTTTTGGATGAATTTTCATGTACACCTATGGAATGTCTAAAGTGTGTTGTGTCTCTTCTAAAAGATACTGCATATCACTAGTGGAAAATTGTATCTTTAGTAATACCAAAGGAAGATATTACATGGGAGTTCTTCCAACCTGAGTTTAAAAAGAAATACATCAGTCAAAGATTCTTAGACTCAAAGCGAAAAGAGTTCCTAGAACTCAGGCAAGGAAATAAGACCGTGTCAGAATATGAGAGGGAATTCGTAAGGTTAAGTCAGTATGCAACGGAGTAGGTCCAATCAGAGACCGAAATGTGTAAGCAGTTCGAGGAAAGCTTAAATGAGGAAATTAAGATGTTGATCGGGATCTTGGAGATATGAGAATTTGCGGCACTATCTGATCGGGCCAAGAAGGCCGAAGAGCTAAATAATGAAAGAAAGAAAGCAAAGAGAGAAGCTTGAATTTCGAATAAGAGATCTAGCGGCAGGACGCACTCTTTTCCCATAAAGAAATTGAAGAGTCAACAAGAGCAATCCACTTCATCAGTAGGGTATTCGGGTAGAACAAAAAGCTCCAAGCGACATAACCCGAGCTCCAAGCGACATAACCCGAAGTCTTCTTCCCCTATGGTGACTAGTGTGGGAAGTGTGGATGATCAAGAGCCGAGGTGTGAAGGCTGTAACAAATTCCACTTCAGCGAGTGTCGAAGGAGGAGTGGTGCATGCTTTAGATGTGGCTCCCTTGACCACTTTCATTAGGATTGCCCAGAGTGAGCTGATAAAGAGGTGGATTTAGCCCCAAAGTCTAATGTCCTTAATCCTCGAGGTAGACCACCACGACATCTTGGAAGTGCAAGTTGCAGTCGAACTGTTGCCAATGATACTACTATAAAATTAGAGGCTCGAGCCCGGGCAAGAACTTACACGATACGCACTAGAGGGGAAGCTTCAACTCCCGATGTCATTACGGGTACATTTTCTCTCCATAATGCTCATGTTATTGTGTTGATTGACCCGGGATCGACCCATTCATAAATTTGCATAAAATTGGTGTCTAGCATGAATATGTCAGTGGAACCTACGGAATTTGTAATTAAGGTGTCGAACCCTCTAAGCAAGTCTATTTTAGTTGATAAAGCTTGTAAGAATTGTCCTTTGACGATTCATGGTCACTGTTTTCCGGCCGACCTTATGCTTTTGCCATTTGATGAGTTTGATGTAATACTTGGCATGGATTGGTTGGCCTTTCATGATGTGATTGTAAATTGTGGTAGCAAGTACATAGAATTGAAATGCTCTGATGATGGAATTCTCCGGGTAGATTCGAATGAGTTGAACACATCACCGGCTGTGATTACTTCAATGTTGGCTCAAAGGTTAATGAGAAAAGGGTACGAAGCCTATATTGCTTTTGTTCTGAATACTAAAGAATCTAAACTGAAGATTGAGTCAGTGCCAATAGTGTGTGAGTATCCAGACGTGTTTCTAGAAGAGTTACCCGGATTACCTCCTGTTCGAGAGGTAGAATTTAGTATTAAGTTGGTACCGGGAACAACCCCTATTTCTATTTCCTCGTACAGGATGGCACCGACTGAGTTGAAAGAGTTAAAAGTATAGTTGCAAGAGTTGACGGATAAGGGCTTCGCAAGACCGAGCTTTTCACCTTGGGGTGCTCCCGTACTATTTGTAAAGAAGAAAGATGGTTCAATGAGATTATGTATAGATTACCGCCAGCTCAACAAGGTAACTATTAAGAATAAGTATCTGTTACCCCAGATTGACGACTTGTTTGATCAGTTAAGGGGAGCAACCTTGTTTTCAAAGATAGATCTGAGATCCGACTACTACCAGTTAGGAGTTAAAGAGTCGGACGTACCTAAGACTGCCTTTAGGATGAGGTATGGTCACTACGAGTTTCTTGCCATGCCTTTTGGACTAACAAACACCCGAACTGCATTTATGGATTTAATGAATCGTGTTTTCCGACCATACTTGGACAAGTTTGTTGTGGTATTCTTAGATGATATTTTTATCTATTCTCGAAATGAATCCGATCATGCCGAACACTTAAGGACTATTTTACAGACCTTGCAGGAAAAGCAGCTATATGCTAAGTTTGGCAAAAGCGAGTTTTGGCTTTGAGAGGTCAGATTCCTCGGTCACATTGTGTCGAGTGATGGCATCCGAGTCAATTCGAGTAAGATTTCTGCAATTGTCGAGTGGAAGCCACCTAAGAACGTAACTGAGGTTAGAAGCTTTCTAGGCTTAGCTGGTTACTACCGACGCTTTGTGAAAAGACTTTCTATGATTGTAACTAAGGTTGCTGCAAAAAGACATTAAATTTGAATGATCAGAAAAATGTCAACAAAGTTTTGAGAAATTGAAGACATTGTGTGAAGCTCGGTTTAGTGCAACCGAGTAGGAAAAGAATTTTTGTCTCTGAGAGATGCGCCTTTAAATGGACTGGGTTGTGTGCTTATGCAAGAGGGCAAGGTGATAGCCTATTCTTCGAGGCAACTGAAGTAGCATGAGAAAATTTATCTGACTCACGACTTGGAGCTAGCTGCCATTGTATTTGCCTTGAAGATAAGGAGACACTATTTGTATGGCGAAACTTGTCGTGTATTCACTGATCACAAGAGTTTGAAGTACTTAATGACTCAAAAGGAATTGAATTTGAGATAGTGGAGATGGTTAGAATTGATTAAAAATTATGAGATGATAATTGATTACCACCCGGGAAAGGCGAACATAGTCGCCGATGCCTTGAGTAGGAAGTCTTTGTTTACACTAAGGGCTATGAACACACATTTGGTGTTATCTGAAGATGGTTTGGTTCTGGCTGAGTTAAGAGCCAAACTGACATTTTTCCAAAATGTTTGTACAACTCAGATCAATGATAGTGACTTGCAGGCTAAGAGAGCACAATGTGAGACGGGCGTTGAATTAGATTTCTGGGTTGACTCTAATGGTTTCTTGATGTTTCGAGATAGGGTTTGTGTACCCAAAGATGACGAGCTTATCTGAAAAATTTTACGATAGGCACATGATAGTCGTCTGTCTATTCACCCAGGAAGTACTAAGATGTACAATGACTTAAACACTATGTATGGTGGAATGGTATGAAAAGAGATATCTCTAAATTTGTGTCGAAATGCTTGATATGTCAACAGGTCAAGGCTGAACACCAAGTGCCTTCAGGTTTATTACAACCTGTGATGGTCCCTGAATGGAAATGAGACAGGATTACTATGGATTTTGTGACTAGATTACCATTAACTCCGAGGAAGAAAAATGTTGTTTAGGGTATAGTTGACAGGCTAACTAAGTCAGCTCACTTCATCCCAATACGGACAGATTACTCCCTTGATAAATTGGCTGACTTGTATGTTTCCGAGATTGTAAGACTACACGGGGTTCCATTGTCAATCATATCAGATAGAGACCCAAGATTTACTTCAAAATTTTGGAAGAAATTACAAGAAGCCTTGGGTACAAAGTTGAGCTTTAGTACGGCATTCCACCTACAGACCGATGGTCAGTTCGAACGGACTATTCAAACTCTCGAGGACATGTTGCGATGTTGCGTCCTTAAATTTCAGGGGAGTTGGGAAAGATACTTACCTTTGGTGGAATTCACCTACAATAATAGTTTTTAGACGAGTTTAAAGATGGCACCTTATGAGGCCTTGTATGGTCGAAAGTGTCAAAGTCATTTGAATTGGACAGAACTCAAGGAAAGCAAGATTCACAATGTCAATCTAGTCAAGGAAACTAAAGAAAAGGTTAAAGTGATTCGTGATTGCCTAAAAGCGGCATCGGATGGGCAAAAATCATATGCTTATTTGAAGAGAAAAGAGATCGAGTTTCAAGTTGGAGATAAAGTGTTCTTGAAAGTATTTCTCTGGGAAAAAGTATTGAGATTTGGTCAAAAAGGCAAATTGAGTCCGCGGTTTATTGGACCATACGAGATTATGGAAAGAGTGGGACCATTAGCCTACTAATTAGCATTATCGTCTAAACTGGAAAAGATCCATGATGTATTCCATGTTTCCATGTTACGTAGATATCGATCAGATCATTCCCACTTGATTTCACCGACAGATGTTGAGATTAGATTGGACATGACTTATGGTTAAGAACAATTAATATTTTGGCTCGAGAAGTCAAAACAGTTAAGGAACAAGAATATAATCTTGGTGAAAGTTTTATGGCGTAGACACGAAGTAGAAGAGGCCACATGGGAATCTGAAGAAACCATGAGAAGTCAATATCCGAACCTATTTACTGGTAAGACTTTCGAGGATGAAAGCCCTTAAGGGAGAGAAATGTAACATCCCGAAATAAGGCATAGTCGGAATAGTGCATGTGGTAAAGTTTCATTAAGGAATTCTAAGTATAAGGTGTTCACTTGGAAAATAAGGACCAAATTAAATAAGTTGCAAAACTTGGGTTCTAGAAGCAATTTGTATGAAATTACTTTATATTTTTAATTCGAAGGTCTTAAAGAGCAAATTGCCCAATTTCTAAGTTTTTGGACAAAAATGGGCATTTATGGATAAAATTTGAAAGAAAGGGCTTAAGGGTATTTTGGTCATTTGGCTAATTAATGAAATAAAATGGGAAAATAAGCCCAAAATGTAACACCCCTTACCCGTACCCGAGATCGGGATCGGATACGAGGCATTACCAGACATGTACTTGAACATTTTCGGGAAATACGGGTTATAAAATTTCATTCCAATAAAAAACCAATCAAATTTCATTTTAATGTCCCTATTATGGGCCTACGGGGCCCTAAACACACATTGAAAACGATCCAGGACTAAATAGAGAACTTACGAAAGTTCATGAAAATTTTTTAGGTAAAACCTCACACGCTCGTGTGAAGGCAATACACATGCCCATATGTTTTTGGACACACCCGTGTCCCTTACCCGTGTAGAATTAATTGAATTTATTTTCTATTTCGAACCTACAGGGGTTTTCATACGGAAAAGCACACGCCCGTGTCCCTAGCCTGTGTCCTTCACACGGCCTAGACATGCCCGTGTGGTCACCCGTGTCCAAAAACTCGAGCATTTTGTTTGTGACATTAGCATGCATATAGGGGCACACGACCAAGACACACGTCCGTGTTCTAGGCTGTGCCCTCCACACGATTGAGACACACAACCGTGTCTCTACCCGTGTGTTTAATACCATGCACTCTGGCTTCAAAATTTTAGGTGCACGGCCATACCACACGGCCATACCACAAGCCCATAGGGCAATCCGTGTGTCACAAATGACCTGGACACACGCCCGTGTGTCAACCCGTGTGGATCTTGTTAGGCTATTTTCCAAGCCTTTGGTCACCCTCTATCATCTATTCTCACTTATAAGTTTCCATAATACATAACAAGGCCTGATTATATACTTAAAAAACCTCGATAAACCTCATTGCATGTAAACCTCATTTCATCGGTTTTACACATGCTAGGTTATTTCCCTTGTATTAAGGATTTCTATTCCTTATAACACTTTTAAGGGTGGCTCATTATTATAACTCATTGTCAATTATGGCCAAGCCATCCCATGTAATTTGGTCACATTACTTAAGCCTAATTGTGATAGGCCACATTTAAATATCACAAGAACATTTAGACATAAACATGCCCAAATTTGTAAGTTATAACCTACATCACGATGAGCCAATTCCCATTGCCATTTACAAACGGATGTGTATACCTTTACATGCCTTCATTTTGGCAAATCAAATGACAGATATAACAAAATAAACAAAAGCTCTATACATGCCACTGAACAAAATAAAAGTGTCTATATACCAAAGCTAGACTAATTGATAGTGTGTTGACTCTCCATCCGTCTTCTAATCTTTATGAGTCCTCGAGATTTGTAAGACAGGGAAAAAGATAGGGGTAAGCATTTACATGCTTAGTAAGCCCGAATAACTGGAAAGTAAATTTACCGATTAATTAGCATACAACCATATTAGGCAATAAAACTAACAAAAATGGAATGGTTTCCCTATCACATGCACTAAATCAACAATTTAGTCACATAACAATGCACCATGTAATTAATCTTAGATGAGCTCATCATTCAACATTTCCATTTATGCATATCTCATATTATCCCGTTAAGTTTCTCATAATTCTCGATGGATTATCCATTTACCGTCAAGTCATAAGAGCGATCATTTCATGTATGCACTCCAGCGAACCTCACATCTTACGACGGGATTACCAGTCCAAGCTAAATCCCCCGTAATATAAACTCGTACGGTGATGTCGGGATTACAAGTCCAGGCTAAATCCCTTATAGTGACAAACACCCTTAATGAGCTTGGATCTGAATTACCAGTCAAGGCTAAATTCATACCCTAATCAGATTACCGTCCGAGCTAAATCCACAATGCACACATATTCTTCAAGAGGCTCGATTAGTCAAAGAACACCAGTTCGAGCTAGATCCTTTCCATATTTGAGATCAACGGATTACCCGTCCGGGCTAAATCCTTTCTACAACACACGCAGGATTTCAAGTCACATATAAATCATAGTTTATCCATTGAATTTCCCTTTTTAACATCAACCGAGACATTTATCAACATGTCATTATTAAGGATACATTTCATGGATTATCATACCATCATCAAATGCAATTATCTGACATTCATAAATCATGCAATTAGGCATATTATGAGTTTACTTTAAGTTATCCGAACTTACCTGGTACTCGTTCTGGTATCGTGTTTCGGTTATTCCGAAACATTTCGTTTTCCTCGATCGACCTTTGAAATTTGTTCCTCGGGGTCTATAACAATAAGAATGAACCATTAACACTTCACATTATACTTTTTGAGTCTAAATTTCACCCCCGATCCAAATGACCATTTAGCCCTTAACCTTTCACATTTTTACGATTTAGTCCCTAGGCTCGTATAATGAAATGCATGCAATTTCTACCTTACCCAAGCCTAGCCGAATGTTCTTTCCTCTTATGGAAGCCCACAATTTTCAATTATTTCTCATCTTTCTACCCATTTTTACAACTTTTACAAAATGGTCCCTAAAGTCATTTCCATGAAAATCTCTTAGTAAAAGTTATTTACCATCTTTTAAACTTTCATATTCCTCCATAAACCATCAAAATACAAGTAACTCATGCATGGCTAAATTTCTAAATATGAACCCTAGCATGAAATATGGGTAGAAATAGAAAGAGTAAGTCACCGGGATTTCAAAAATACGAAGAACATTAAAAACGGGGCTTGAGAGCACTTACTATTGAGCTTGGAAAGCATGGAAACCCTAGCTATGGAGAACCCTAAAATTTTGGAAGCAACATGAAGAGAATGACCTGATTTTTGACTTATTTTTCCCATTTTATTTCATTAATTAACCAAATGACCAAAATGCCCTCAAGCCCTTTCTTTCAAATTTCATCCATACATGCCCATTTTTGTCCAAAAACTTAGAAATTGGGAAAATTGCTCTTTATGACCTTCTAATTAATAATATAAAACAATTTCATACAAATTGCTTCTAGAATCCAAGTTTTGCAATTTATTCAATTTGGTCCTTATTTTCCTATTGGACACCTTACTCATAGAATTTCTTCATGAAACTTTAACACATGTATATTCTCATATTATAGGCCTTATAATAATCATAAAATAAATATTTCAAAGTCGGATTTGTAGTCCTGAAACCATTGTTCTGACTAGGCCCTATTTTGGGATGTTACATTTGTCCCCCCTTAAGGACTTTCGTCCTCGAAAGTCTTACCAGTAAACAGGTTTGGATATTGGCTTCTCATGGTTTCTTCCGGTTCCCAAGTGGCTTCTTCCTCTCCATGTTGATGCCATAAAACTTTTACCAAGGTTACATCTTTATTTCTTAGTTGTTCAATCTCACGAGCCAAAATCTTGACCTGTTCTTCACTATAGGTCATGTCCGGTCTAATTTTAATCTCCATCGGTGAAATCACATGAGAGGGGTCTAATCGATATCGCCTTAACATAGACATGTGAAACACATCGTGAATCTTCTCCAGTTCGGGTGGCAATGTCAAACAATAGGCTAATGATCCAATTCTTTCAATGATCTCATATGGTCCGATAAATCACGGACTCAGTTTACCTTTCTGGCCAAATCTCAATAACTTTTTCAATGGAGATACTTTCAAGAATACTCTATCTCCAACTTGAAATTTGATCTCTTTTCTTTTCAGATCAGCATATGAATTTTGCCTCTACGATGCTGCTTTCAAACAGTCACGTATCACTTTAACCTTTTCTTCAGTTTCCTTGATCAGATCAACTCCGTGAATCTGACTCTCCTTGAGTTCTGTCCAATACAATGGAGTTCGGCACTTTCTGCCATACAAGGCCTCATAAGGCGCAATCTTCAAACTCGTTTAGAAACTGTTGTTGTAGGCGAATTCTACCAATGGAAGGTATTTCTCCCAGCTGCCCTGAAATTCAAGGATGCAACATTACAACATATCCTCAAGAATCTAAACCATCTTCTCAGACTGACCATCGGTCTGTGGGTGAAAAGCCGTACTAAAACTCAATTTTGTACCCAATGTTTCTTGTAACTTCTTCCAGAATCTCAAAGTGAATCTCGAGTCTCTGTCTAATATAATTGACAGCGGTACCCCGTGTAGTCTCACAATCTCAGATATATACAAGTCGGCCAACTTATCAAGAGAGTAATCTATCCTTACTGGAATAAAATGAGCCGACTTCGTCAGCTTATCCACCACAACCCATATGACATCTTTCTTTTTCGGGGTCAATGGTAATCCTATCACAAAATCCATAGTAATTCTGTCCCACTTCCATTTGGGGACCATCACAGGCTGTAACAAAACCTGAAGGTACTTGATGTTCAGCTTTGACTTGCTGACATATCAAGCATTTCGATACAAATTCAGAAATGTCTCTTTTCGTGCCGTTCCACCAGTACATTTTCTTCAAATCATTATACATTTTGGTACTTCTCGGATGAATAGACAAACTACTATCATGTGCCTCTTGCAAAATTTTTTGAATAATCTCATCATCTTTGGGTACACAAACCCTATCTCTAAACATCAAACATCCATTAGGACCAATCTGAAAATTTGATTCGATACCCGACTCACATTGAGCTCTTTTAACTTGCAGGTCACTATCATTAGTCTGAGCATTATAAATTTCTTGAAGAAATGTTGGCCTAGCCCTTAGCTCTATCAAGATCGAACCATCATCAAGCAATACCAATCGAGCGTCCATGGCCCTCAGTGCAAACAAATATTTTCTACTTAACACGTCGGTGACCACATTCGCCTTTCTCGGGTGGTAATCGATGATCAGCTCATAATCTTTAATTAATTCTAAACATCTCTGCTATCTCAGATTCAATTCCCTTTGAGTCATCAAATACCTCAAACTCTTGTGGTCTGTGAATATACGACAAGTCTTACTATATAGATAATGCCTCCAAATTTTTAAGGTAAAAACAATGGCGGCAAGCTCTACGTTATGTGTCGGATAATTCTTCTCGTGTGGCTTCAATTGCCGTGAAGCATAAGCTATCACCTTGCCATCTTGCATAAGTACACAACCCAGTCCATTTAAGGATACATCACTGTAGACCACAAATTCTTTTCTTGACTCGGGCAATACTAGAACAGGAGCTTCAGTCAGTAGTGTCTTCAACTTCTCAAAACTCTGTTGACACTTTTCTATCCATTCAAACTTAACGTCTTTTTGTAGCAACCTTGTCATTGGAGCCACTATCATGGAGAATCCTTTCACAAATCTTCGGTAGTAACCGGCTAAGCCCAAAAAGCTTCTAACCTCAGTTACATTTTTAAGTGGTTTCCATTCAATGATAGCAATGACCTTACTTGGACCAACTCGGATGCCTTCACCCGAAACAATATGACCTAAAAACTCAACTTCTTGGAGCCAAAACTCACTCTTGCTAAACTTAGCATACAATTGTTTTTCCCGTAAGGTCTGCAACATAGTTCTCAGATGCTCCGCATGCTCTATCTCATCCTGGCAATAAATCAAAATGTCGTCAATAAACACAATGGCGAACTGGTCCAAGTATGGCTAAAATATCCAATTAATTAGGTCCATAAATACGGTTGGTGCATTTGTTAACCCAAATGGCATGACAAGAAATTCATAATGACCATACCTTATTCTGAAAGCTGTCTTAGGCACATCTGATTCCATAACTCGCAACTGATAGTAGTTGAACCTCAAGTCTAACTTAGAGAACACAGTGGCTCCCCTCAACTGGTCGAACAAATCATCGATCCTTGGCAAAGGATACTTATTCTTAATGGTCACCTTGTTCAATTACCGATAATCTATACATAACCTCATTGAACGATCTTTCTTCTTTACAAACAATACGGAAGCACCCCAAGGCGAAAAACTTGGCCTTGCAAAACCTTTATCCGTCAGTTCTTGCAACTGTGCTTTTAACTCTTTCAGCTCGGTTGGTGTCATCCTATATGGAGCAATTAAAATAGGAGCTGTTCTTGGCACCAGTTCAATACCAAAACTTTATTTCTCTATCAGAAGGTAATCCGGGTAATTCTTCTAGGAACACGTTTGGATATTCACATATTATTGGTACGGACTCAATCTTTAGCTTCGTTTCTTTAGTGTTTAATACAAAAGCAAGATAGGCTTCGTACCATTTTCTCATATATCTTTGAGCAACCATTGATGTAATTACAACCAACGGTGTATCCAGTTCTCTTGAATCAACCCATAGAATCTTATCATATGGGCACTTCAATTTAATATACTTGCTACCACAGTTTACAATTACATCATGCAAGGCTAACCAGTCCATACCAAGTATTACATAAAACTCATCAAATGGTAATAACATAAAGTTAGCGGGAAAGTAATGACCCTGAATTGTCAAAGGACAATTCTTACAGACTTTATCAACTAGGACTGACTTGCCTAATGGGTTCGACAGTCTGATAATAAATTCCGTAAGTTCAATGGGTATATTCATACTAGACACCAACCTCATGCAAATGTATGAATGCATCGACCCCGGATCAATTAAGGCAACAACACAAGTATTAAAAAGAAAAAAGGTACCCGTGATGATGTCAGGAGCAGAGGCTTCCTCTTGAGCGTGTATTGCATACGTTCTTATCAGGGCTCGAGCCTCTGATTTTACAGTGTCTTTAGCCGCAACTCGACTGCCACTAGCACTTCCAGGATACCTTGGAGGTCTACCTCGTGGAATAGGAGTACTCGACTTCGGGGCTACTTCCACCTCTTTGTCAGTTCGCTCTGGGCAGTCTCTAAGGAAGTGGTCAAGAGAACCACATCTGTAGCATGCACCGCTTCTCATTTGGCACTCCTCGAAGTGAACTTTATTACAACTTTTGCACTTCGTCTTTTGTTCATCTACACTCCCCACACTAGTCACCATTAGGAAGGAAGACTTCTGATTATGCCGTTTAGAGCTTCTCGCTCTACCCGAATATCCTACCGATGAAATGGAGCGTTCATGTTGGCTCCTTGATTTCTTTGTGGGAAACGAGAGCGTCTTACCGCTGGATCTCTTGCTCGAAACTCGGGATTCTCTCTTAGCTTACTTCCTTTCGTTATTGATCTCCTCGGCCTTCTTGGCCCGATCAGCTAATGCAGCGAACTCTCGTATCTCAAGAATCCCAATCAACAGCTTGATATCCTCATTCAGACCTTCCTCGAAGTGTTTACACATTTCTAACTCGGTTTGAACCCACTCAGTCGCATACTGACTTAGCCTTACAAACTCCCTTTCGTATTCCGCTACAATCTTATTTCCCTGTTTGAGTTCTAGGAACTCCTTTCGCTTTAAGTCTAAGAACCTTTGACTGATGTATTTCTTCTTAAACTCCGCTTGGAAAAATTCCTAAGTAATGTTTTCCTTTGGCACCACTGAAGATACGGTCTTACACTAGTGGTATGCAGTATCCTTCAAAAGAGATACAGCACACTTTAAACACTCATCAGGTGTACACGATAACTCGTCCAATACTCGTATAGTGTTCTCGAGCCAGAACTCAGTTCGTTCAGCATCATCATCAATCTTAGCTCTAAATTCCTCAGCCCCATACTTTCTAAGCTTGTCTATAGGGGCTTTACCAATTCTTACAGGTGCCATACCTCATGGCACTTCCTCATCAGGTCAGTTAGGGGGCGGGCGAGGTCGTGGTATGTTAGGGCGATTTCTCAAATAGTCCCAAAACCACTCATCCATCATGTCAAAGAAGGCGGCTCTGGCCTCTTCCTCGCCTTCAGACATAGGCCTTCTACTACTACTAGAAACAACTCGTTGCACGGAAGCTGGAGCATAGCTCTCGGCTTCCTCGGACTTATTTTGTGCTTGATTGGAAAACATTTACTATATTCAAAAACAATTTAAACAGTTAGGAGATATCACACTATCAACGTTCGTATAATGGCATGTATAGCTAAACTCGATACATTCTACAATAGTCCTAAAACCGACTAAACCGTAGCTCTGATACTAATAAATTTAACACCACTTATCCGTAAACGAGACCGAGACCAGATATGAGGAATTACTAGACATGTACTCAAATATTTTCAGGAAATACAGGTTATAAAATTTCATTCCAATATAAAACCAATCAAATTCCATTTTAATGTCCCTATTATGGGCCTATAGGGCCCTAAACACACATTAAAAACAATCTGGGACTAAACTGAGAACTTACAAAAGTTCATAAAAATTTTCTAGGTAAAACGTCACACGCCCGTGTAAAGGTAATACACACGCCCGTGTATTTTGGGACACGCCCATGTCCCTTACCTGTGTGGAATTAATTGAATTTATTTTCTATTTTGAACCTACAGGGTTTTCACACGGCCAAGCACACGCCCGTGTCCCTGGCCCGTATCCTTCACACGACCTAGACATGCTCGTCTGGTCACACGTGCCCAAAAACTCGAGCATTCTATTTGTGACATCAGCATGCATATAGGGACACACGGCCAAGACACATGCCCGTGTTCTAGGTCGTACCCTCCACACGGCTGAGACACACAAACGTGTCTGTACCCGTGTATTTACTACCATACACTCTGGCTTCAAAATT